>CM068551.1:9487247-12397247 GCA_035048495.1 Euptelea pleiosperma | reverse complement strand
TGAGTCATCTATATTGTGGAGATCTCCTTACAAAAAATATTAGTTCATTTTGACATTCCTAACCTCATGAAAAGGTGAGTTGAATTTGAAGAATTTGGACCATATCCAAATTTACCGTTACTTTAGGTCAACTTTTCATAATGTTAGTGATGTTAGAATTGATTGATTTTTGGTGATTATGATCAACATGACGATCGAGAATAACGCATTGAGCGGTTGGATTGTCCAACATGATCTCCATGTGGGTTCCACCGCCGAATGTAAGAAATGGATGTAGCTCTAGAAAAATACTCAGATGTTCTAATTTAATTATGAAACGTTACAATATGAACTTTATTTTAATTTTGAGACTCCCTATAGCTTGTGACATCAAATTGAAGGTAAAATGTTACTAAAACACCCAATCCATTGGACCCTTTCTACAATCGGATCCTGACTGTAGGATCTCAGTCACCAAGTCCTAGCTAGGACACCTTAGAAAAGTCTCATCCACTGGCACCATAGATGGATTGACTTTATCTAATATTATTGATAGGAAAATGCAATTAGAAACTGGACCCCAATCATCAAGCCTAAGCCAAGATCCTTCCACTTGACCTAATCCATGGGCCCAGCCTACCTATTTTCAAGGCTCTGAATAAAGAGGTCACAATGTAGGTACCTAATTAGAGGCAAATCAACATCATATACGCGTAACCTATGAGAAGATTGTCTCAAAAACCCTTCATCTACATGTATAGAAAGTGGAATACCTATAAGAACAGTGAACCCGATCTCGCTTTGGGACAATGGAGGAAATTTGGCTCTATAGCTTTCTTCGTGCTGCTTGAGTTTATTCATGGAAAGTTTAGGGTTGCCACCCTGATTAAGGGGATTAGAAATACGAGAACCCAAGAAAATGTTATTTTTAGAAAATTATTGTTTCTGAAAGCTTTCTATTTTAGGATGGATCTTTAATCTAGTTTTAGTTTGAAAAGTGGGTTTCGAGAATCTAGTTATTGTGTAGCAAGGTGTTAGACACTATCTAAATTAGAAAAACTGAGACTAGGAAATTATATTAGTTTAGGATTTATGTAGGGCTGGGATATTGGCACCCGCGTTTTCGCTCTGTAAACCCAATTAAACTAAAAAGTGGGAAGACTAAAAAATCCTCATGTTTTAGTTCATCACACACACCCTAAAAATACAAAGAAATAAAGGAGAGAAACGAGAGAGTGACGTCGGGGTTGAGGAGAATCGAGGGCGCTGAGCTCCAACGTTCTCCCTCGAGCGTAAATCACTCCCAAGCAACCTCAAAATTGACTCTTCTTCGATCCTCTTGTCTCCAAGTCATCTTTTCTTCTCCAAGTCTCTGAGTTCAACCCATGGAGGTATGTTTTTAAGTTATTGTTTTGGGTTTTATTTGTTTTCTCTTATTCAACTGAGTCATCATGTGGAAATGAGTTAAGTTGTTGTTGTTTCTTCAAATGAGTTCATTGAAATGATTTTTTCATTCAAACGAGTTGAAAAAAATGGGTTTAGGGTTCGGCTAAATGGGTTGAAATAGGTTTATCTCATGAAAATGGGTGCAAATAGGTTTAGGGCTTATTCAATTGATTTGTTGATGTAGGTTTCAAATGGGTTGAAATAGGTTTAGGGTTTATTAAAGTGTATTGTTTGTACAGATTTAAAAAAAACATGGTGTCTAACTTGATTTGTAATATATGTTCTTAGGAATCATCAATTAATGATATTGAAGCTGCGAACATCCATCTGCATGTCCAGTGTTCAGAAGAAGCACAAGAAATTGTAAGAATATTTTTCATTATTGAGATGTTTATATGCTCGTTGTTCTGTTAATTACTCTAAATCCTAAAATTTGTTAAAATCTCTATCTCTAATCTAGGTACCAATATCATCTAAAGCTCCAACTATTATCGCTTCATCTGAAGCGTTGAATTGTACAACTACCTTATATTTAGATTAGGTTTGTTAGTTATCCTTTTTTCATTATTTTACAAGGGTTAATATGCTCTTTGTTTTGTTAGTTACTCTAAATCCTTAAATTTTCTTACTCTAGGTACCAATGTCAGCTGAACTTCCAACTGGTATTGATTTCATGGCTACCCTTACAACAGATGAGGTGTGTTAGTTATCATTTTTCGTTATTGACTAAATAATGATAATGAGTTATTAATGTAGTTTGAATTGATTTGCAGGTATTTTACAGTCGTACTGAACTATTTCAATGGGTTAAAGATGTTGGTAAAATAGTTGGAACAGTTGTTATAGTGGCAAGATCAGACACACAAATGTGTAAGACCCTTAGGATCACTTTTGGTTGTGAGAGGGGTGGGAAATACAAGAATTCAAGAAAGAAGCCAAAAATAAAGTCAAACTGTCATTCAGAAACAAAAAGGTGTGAATGTCCTATTTACATTGAGAGGTATTAAGTTACCTGTAGATGACCAATGGAAAGTGAAAGTAGTTTGTGGTACCCACAACCATCCTATCACAGAGCATTTTGAAGGTCACTCATATGCTGGTAGACTCACTCCAGCTGAAAAACATCTTGATTGATATGTCGACGACGCGCATGTGTGAAAGCAAGGGAAGTACTGAGAACTATAAAGGCGAGAGATAAACAAAATGCCTATATTATGAGGACGATCTATAATGCGCATACAAGGATGAGAGCTGCTACAATGGGTGGAAGATCTCAGATGCAAGTGTTGATGAAGTCGTTGGCCAATCATCAATACGTGGAATGACATAGGACATTTGAAGATTCCAGCAAGATTATAGATTTGTTTTGGGCTCACCCGGAGTCCATCCAGCTTGCAAAGTGTTTTCATGGTTTATTTCTCATGGATTGCACTTACAAGACAAATAGGTTTGGGGTTCCATTGTTAGAGATTGTTGGGGTGACATCAACTGAAAAGACATTCTCTGTGGCATTTGTCTTTTTGGATGCTAAGAAGGAAGAAAATTTTGTTTGGGCTTTGAAATGTCTCAGGTCTATTTTCAATTCAGAGTCACTGCCCTCCATCTTTTTGACAAATAGGGATGGCTCTGATGAAGGCAATTAATAGAGTGTTTCTAGAATCAAAGAACTTCTTGTGCTGTTTTCATATATCAAAGAATGTTTTATCAAAATGCAAAGCTATTTTTGGCACAAAAAAAGTTTGGGATAAATTCAACATTGCTCGGAATGCTTTGGTCTTATCTCCCACTAAGCCGGACTATGAGGCCCAACTATCTACACTTCAGAGGGACTTCTCAGAAAAGTATTCTAGTGTTGTTTTGTATTTGCAAGATAATTGGTTGAGTCCTTATAAGGAGTATTTTGTATCTGGCTAGACAAATCGGTACATGCATCTCAGGAATATGACAACCAATAGGGTAAAAAGTTCACATGCAATGTTGAAGAAGCAACTTCGCACTTCTCAAAGGTCATTCACTACAATGTTTCCTTCTATTCATGCCTTAGTAGAGTTGCAACATCCTGATATCATAGCATCATTTGAGAAAAGCTTACATGCATCAATGCATGAATTTAAGGGAACACTGTTTAAGGATCTAAGGGGTTTTATATCGATTGCTTCCCTTGAAATAATTCTGACTGAGAAGAAACGTGCTAATGCCTTTGGTATGGATACAAGTGTTTGTGGATGTGAGATTCGCCATATTCATGGACTTCCTTGTGCATGTGAGATTGTACAGTATCAGCGTGAAGTCACCCATATTCCTTTCGCATCTATCCCTCGCCATTGGAGGACCCTCTCTAGTATGCCGACAGTTGTTACTGCCAAAGAGCACGATTGCTACCTAGACGTTATCTTATTCATGAATCATTTTAAGAAGGTCGGAAAAATTAATCAATCCAATTTATTGAAAAAGTTGAGGAAGTTGATGGGCCCCCAAACAACTGAAATAGAAGATCTGGATGTGAAGAAAAATAATAAGGGTAGGCCTCGATCCACAGGAAGTAAAAAGCGGCGTAAGGATACATCGACCAAAAGAGATCCATTCGAATTTGAACATGTAGAGGCGCAGTTGAAAGGCAACAATTCTCACCCACATGGAAAGGCTAAAAAAGTGGCTCAAAAGCTCCGTGTTCATCGCACGAGGACGATATCACAGTGTGCATCTGGATATTTGGATTGGTTTCCACCTACGGTGTGGAAGTACATAATCAATGTGCAAGATGTTCGTGCTGATGGAAATTACGGATACAGAGCCGTGACGGGTCTACTAGGAATGAATGAAGACATGGGTTGGAGGCAAATTCGATAGGACCTTATCAATGAATTGATATTCCGTCGTAACTTTTACGAGGTCTTATACAGTGATGGTCACCGTGTTGAAGAGCTGTGTCAAGCATTATCATATTATGGATCTAATTTTTCTCCTACATGGACATAGTTGACGATGACCGATATGGGGCACTTGATAGCATCTCGATTCAATGTGATTCTGGTCCTTCTTTTTCTTCACCAGTGCCTGACATTCGCGCCACTATTCACAGCACTAGTAGTGCACCACATGATTATTGCAATTGGATTTGTAAATGATAACCATTTTGTGAAGGTTATCATTTCTACTAGATGTCCAATACCCAAAATCATTGTTAGCTGGCGTAGATATCGACATATATCCGATAGCTGAAGGATGTTGCCAACCGTACTTTGCACACATGGCACAATTTAGAAGCATCATTGATCATGGCATTGCAGTGAAGGTAGGCCCATTTGAAATTCCAAGTGACTGAATAGCATGCAAGCCCCTTTTGTATAGCAAAATGCAAATACATCAATGTAAAGATCAATGATATAGTTGAAATGATAATATAAAGATCAATGATATATAGTTGGAATGATCTAATTGGCCTTTGGGCATTGAACCTCATGAAATCTTACATATACATAAAAATAATATATTTTAAATTATGACAACTAGTTTAGTATATTGAACCCAATGGCTCATGTATGCTTTAATCACATCTAAGTGGACCTACACACCGACATTGACTAGCGTTGGTAATGGCACAACAAGTGGACGGAAGTGCCAAAATTGAATAAAAAATTTGCCCAATAGATACGGAAGTACCGATTCATTTTTGACATTTTGCCACCGATTGTGAATAAAGGGACTCGGCACCCCATCGAGTTATACGAGGTAGAATCGAGGGTGTCGAGTTTCTTTCAACCAACTCGGTGTGAAATTGAAAAAAAAAATCAATAACACCTACTGTTAGGCCCTATGTCCGGGGCAAGTATCGAGATGATCGAGAGGGTCTCGGTATAGCCGAGTGTTGTTCGAATCACTCGGTGGAGTCACCGAGTCCTGTTATTCATACTCGGCGGCAAAATGTCAAAAATGACACAAATGGCTTTCTATTCGACCCCCTTACCCGTGGATAGTACCGAGGCTACCATGTAGATCTCAGTAGGGCTGCTGAGTCTATTTGGTAGGTCTCGGTGGGGGTGTCGAGTGTGCACCAAAGGAATCTGTACTTCAGTACTGATTGGGCAAATTTTTTGTTCAATTTTGGCACTTCCATCCACTTGTCATGCCATGACCAATGCTGGTGTGTTGGTTCACTTAGACGTGATTAAAGCATACATGAGCCATTGGGTCTAATATACTAAATTAGTTGTCATAATTCCAACTATATTATTTTTATGTTATCGGTAAGATTTTAGGAATCGGATTGGAATCATAACTATCAGGTTCAACAAAATAAGTACAACATCACATAGTTCAATGCCCGAAGACCAACCATCCAAATTAATGTATAGGCTCGCAGACCTTATAAAATACACAAAAGTATAATCATTTCTTAGCCTTGCCCTTGTCCTTTCCCTTTCCACTGTTGGAAGCCCTTCAACTGCTGGAATCCTCACCCACATCAACGCCTCCAAGAAGCCTATCGAGCTGCATGTTCCTCTCTTGCATCTTCTCTAACGTATCATTTTTGCCCATCTGAATCGACTGTCGGATGAGATTCAGTGCCTCGTCCGTAATTGGAACATGCATTTGATATGTTATGGGTGGCCTATGTGGAATTAATGTTCTAGATGGTAACATGAGAATTTTTTTGAAATCATTGTAGATAATCGCATGTACAATCCCAAGAATTCTGAATCATTGCTCCACATCTCTGTCTAGATAATACATGATTAGGCTATTGATCTCAATATTGATCGAGAAAAACGTAATCCACCTTATAGTGCTTGCTAGTGGGTCCTCATTGCACACGATTAGGTTCAAAGGGAGCGGGTGGAATGGACTGAATATATCCAAATTACCGTAGAACCCGATGAGGGAATGTAGTAGGGTTCAACGGTTTCATAAAAATGCACGCAACCACAGAATTAAGAGATCTTAACAGAGGGATATGCATCCCCTATGTCTTTGTACGGTTGTCACGCAACCTGCAATATAAACGAAATCCAAATATAGGTGTCAATACATAATAAAATATATAACACAATATATTGTAGCTTACCTCATGTGGTTCTATAGCATCGAGTAGCTCTCGTAGCACTTTTAAAATTTTCATTTGATTTTCAATTGGTACAACTGGATGCCATCGTTTCACTCGTGGTGCACTAACTCTGTAATCCAAGTTTGGGTTGGGCTTTATTGTTGGAAAGCGTTCGTATACCCATGCCTACACAACAATAGAAATGATAAATACAAATAGAGAACAATAGTACACAATTTAAGTATGTGTTAGAAAAATACATCTAGTTGTGTCAGAGAACCGCAATCTATTTTACTTCGCACCTCGAGACAAAACCTAATTGCATATACATAAATGCGAGAGCACCTGCCCCCCAGGCATATTCATCGACTTTATTGAGGTCTCTCAACAATCAAAGGTAGTGAATAGAAACTCGATTCTTAGTCTTGTCATAGAATAAAGAACATCCTAACATATACAATAAAAATTCCCTAACAGCAAAATTTATTTCCTTTCGAGAAGCATGCTTATCAACTCACTGCAGATTGTCTCGCAACCACTCCATGCTCACTACGCATCCGCTATTGCTTTCTATCTCTTCTTTGGCTTTTACTTTCCCCAATGTCTCAACACCAACTTAACAACATCAGTTGGAGACAAGTTAGAGATCCCTGTTACCGCATGATCATGAACAGAGATGTCCATTATCTGAGTCACGTCATCAAGTGTGATGGTATCTCACCAAATGGGAGATGGAATGTAATCGTCTCGGGGTGCCATCGCTCAGCAAAACACGATATAATCACCCGATTAATTGTTTTATATGAATATCTAATGATATTTACTAATCCTGAATTTTTTACCCTATTCCTGAAATGACGTGGCTCTTCAGTCCAATCCCACGCTTTCATCTTTAGCGTGTGTTTATGACATTTTAGGAGGGATTGTTCTTGTAGATAGAAAAAATGTATGAGCATATAGTCAACATTATCAAAACATGACTGCAAGATTTATGATAACTAAGTATCGGTGTTTAACTTATTTTGCCATGTGTCATATGCAATGTGGGTTGTAAAACTTTTTAATATTGAGGGGTCTGCAGGACCTCCAAAGAATGGTGCAGGGTCTTCTTCTTCTTCTTCTTCCTCTTCTTTCTCTTCTTCTCATCTTCCCTGCCATTATCTTCTTCATCATGTTCTTGTACTTCGTCTTCTTCTTCTACTTGTTTTTTCACTTCCTCCCCTTCTTGTTCTTCGTCTTGTTCTTCTTGTGGTTCCTCTATAATTTGAGGAGGTGTTCATGCACGGTGTCTTCTTTCAGATGCTTTGGATGAATTCTTCTTGTAGGATTAGAGATACTAGTTTCTTGTGTATATCTCTGAAATCTCAGTATTGTACTGGCGTCTTGTCGAATTTCAATTAAGTGTTTGAAAATCAAAAGCTAACAACCACAAATCGCTTAATTACAAAATACTTTCAGTGTTTGCAACATTTTATCAATCACATGGTGTAAGACCAAGATAAA
Source organism: Euptelea pleiosperma (assembly GCA_035048495.1). NCBI lineage: Eukaryota > Viridiplantae > Streptophyta > Magnoliopsida > Ranunculales > Eupteleaceae > Euptelea > Euptelea pleiosperma. Next base: position 12,389,275 of record CM068551.1, on the reverse strand, counting down.
ATGACCTCTTAGAAATTTTATCAAATATATAGTATGCAACATATATTTAAAATACCTATAACATTAAAATAAAACATATAGTGTGCAATAAATATGACTAAAAATACTTAAATTTCACTCAAAATAAATGAAATAAATATAACTTACCGGATTTAAGGGTTTTCAACTTCTACGATCTTTAGACCTGAACTTGGTGGAGCCCTTCTTGGAATGGCTTGTCGGTGGTGGCGTCCTTGTTGGAAGGATTTGGTGGACACTTTGTTGAATTTGGTGGTGTGGATGGATGATGGTTCAATCTGTTGCAGACTGAGGTAGAAGAGAAGATCTCAACTAGGTAGAGAAATGAGGATGAGAACGGAGAAATGAGGATGAATATGAGCCAAGACCATGGGGTTTCTGTCGATGGAAGAAAGGAATCGAGTAATTAAGAGGGTTTTGGTGGGGAGAAAAACTCACAAACGAATGAGTTTTTTGTTTTTGGTGATTAATGGATGTGAAGAGTTAGCAAGGGGTCACATTTAGATGGGTTTATGAGTAATTTGGGTTTAAAGAGTGAAAATGCGGGTGTATCAAAAAATGGTTTACATTGTACACATGTGTAATGTAAATTTATATGGTTAGCTAGGATTGGATCGGATCACATATGCCGAGGAATTGAAGCAAAAGCAAAAAAAATGCAAGATTTTGACCCCAAGAACAATGGAGATATATTTTGGTGGGTTCGATCATAGATGGCTGTGTATAGTGGTCACTTTTGTCGATCGACTAGTGCTAAATTTGAGTTTTATGGGATAAATTGATAGATTTAGAAGAATAAAACCAAGTCAAAGTAGCTTGAAGGTGTACAATGCACAAGTCATGTGCAACTTCCTCTTGGTCAATTTGCTCCTTTTTGTAATGATCCAAATTTTTTGTAGACCCGTATTGGTACAAACCTTAGTGTAGGCCCGTGCTTGTAGCACTCGATTTTTTTTTACTTTAAAGGGCATTTTGGTAACTTTACACCTTATGGATAATTTTAGTCACCCATTTTCTTTTTTGCATATATTATATTTATTAGACGGACCTCATAACTCTAGAGAACCTGTTCACAAATTTTGAAAGCTTTCAGAAAATTTCATTCTGGAAGGTATTTTGGTAATTCTGCTCTTTAGGGGTATTTTCATAATTTTGTTATATTTTGAATTTTGACACTATTGCATGAGAAATAAAGATAGATTCATAAACAATTACCTATTACAGATAGGGAAAATTCCCAAATAGTTAATAAAATCGCCATTTATGACTCGTATGACAATAAGTTTTTTCAAAGCCGGCACAAAAGCAATGATTTCTGAGTTTGCCCTCAATGTTTTGGCTAAACTCGGAAATGCCATGCAAAAGGCGCTGAATGCCGTACTGAACTTAGAATATCAGCCCTGTTGTAGAAGAAGGGGAGTTTTTGAGTTTATCTGCAAGAAGAGAGCCTAAAGCTTGAGATTGGACTTTGCTCCATTGTTTTAGGTTGTTGGGGTTGAGGTAAAATATTTGCTTCCCATCCTCCTCCTTTCCATATTGAAGGGTTATTGCCAAGCCCAGCCGCCTTAAACCCAAGCATGTTATTTGGTATTGGAGCACATAGTTCTCTTGAGACTAATCAATCATTTCATTGGGTTTGCTCTCAGCCATTCCCTTCTTGGGTTTGACCCTCCATCAAATCCTGTTGAGTATGCTTTCGAATATCATTCAGGAAAAAATTTAGATCTACAGGTTGATCTCCCGATGCAGAGGATACTTGTGGCCCTACATAGCCCATTTTTGGGCCCGCTGAATACATGGATGTTGAGCCCACCCATTGGTGGCTATGCACACTAAAATCAGCTTGATTTATCATTTTTAGTGGTTGGATTTTGTACCCAAAAACATGCATGAATCAATCCCAAAAAGTGCTAAAATCTATGACTAGAGATGTAATTCATAAAGTTTCTTTTTAAAATTACTTTGGTCTTGAGGCTAAATGGTTTTGAACCCAATACTTGAGTTTTAAAATTAAACATGTAAGATTCCCTCAATTTTGGAGCCAATTTTCAAAGAATTTTGAATTAAAAATTTTGAAATGGAAAAGCTTTAGTGGTTTTCTTTTTTTTCCATCTGAACTCTGCAAATCCATTTAATCACACATTGCTTGAGAGGAAACTTGGTTCAAAGCCTACATAGAAGAGGATGAGAAACTAAGGGTGGAGCCCTTGGGCATCCTACTTTCATGCCCCATGGACACAACTATGCAAACCTGAAAACACACACACACACACTGAGCTGAGTCAGGCCAGGTCAGATTGTATACTAGCACATGTTAGTTGTGTACATATAACCTTTGATGTTAAAATGTCCACGCACGCTTAAACTTAATTAATTTACTTATCGTTTAGGCCTTACTGTGCATTACTAAGAGACAAATGGCCTCTCTTCCAAGATCTATATAAAGAGAGGAAGAAAGGTCTCTCTTCACACAATTTATGGATTACAGAATAGAGCTTACCTGTAGAACTATCTCTTATCTCTCCCATTCTTTTGTTGCTGTAATTCTGCAAATTGTAGATATACAAACTTAATTTTTAATATTATTCCGTGTTCCCAAACTATTTCAACTCCTTTTTGAGGTTATACCCTCTGGAAGTTCGATAGTACTGGAGGTGTTGGATTTTTGCCTACCTTCATTCGGTTGTTGAATCTTCAAAGCAGGCATCTAATCAACTATATGCAGCACTCACAAAGTGCAGCGGTGAAGTCTGCATAGGAAGCGTGTAAAAGGTATGAAACTGATAAGTTCATCTCACTTTGTTTACAATTAGGGTCTGTTTGGTACACATGCAAACCTAAAAACACACACACATGTACACTGGCCGGAGGTGTTGGATTTTTGCTTACCTTCATTCGGTTGTTGAATCTTCAAGGCAGGCATCTAATCAACTATATGCAGCACTCACAAAGTGCAGCGGTGAAATCTACCTTAGGAAGCGTGTAAAAGGCATGAAACTGATAAGTTCATCTCACTTTGTTTACAATTAAGGTCTGTTTGGTACACATGCAAACCTGAAAACACACACACATGTACACTGGCCGGAGGTGTTGGATTTTTGCTTACCTTCATTTGGTTGTTGCATCTTTAAGGCAGGCATCTAATCAACTATATGTAGCACTCACAAAGTGCAGCGGTGAAATCTGACTTAGGAAGCGTGTAAAATGCATGAAACTGATAAGTTCATCTCACTTTGTTTACAATTAGGGTCTGTTTGGTACACATGCAAACTTGAAAACACACACACATGTACACTGGCCGGAGGTGTTGGATTTTTGCTTACCTTAATTCGGTTGTTGCATCTTCAAGGCAGGCATCTAATCAACTATATGCAGCACTCACAAAGTGCAGCGGTGAAATCTGACTTAGGAAGCGTGTAAAAGGCATGAAACTGATAAGTTCATCTCACTTTGTTTACAATTAGGGTCTGTTTGGTACACATGCAAACCTGAAAACACACACACATGTACACTGGCTGGAGGTGTTGGATTTTTGCTTACCTTCATTCGGTTGTGCAGGCATCTAATCAACTATATGCAGCACTCACAAAGTGCAACGGTGAAATCTGCCTTAGGAAGCGTGTAAAAGGCATGAAACTGATAAGTTCATCTCACTTTTTTACAAATATTGTTCTATAATTAGAAAACTAATACGTTTTCTACTAAATGGATATACTGCCTGTTTACAACTGTCTTTTTTTCTTTTTTTTTTCTTTTTTATTTTAGAGTTGAAGAACGATCAAGCCACCCCACTTGATCCTAGAAAGATGTAGCCGTGTGGAAACAAATTAATGGAAGGTTGATCTTTCTAAGATGTACCTGTGGAGAAATAAATAGAAAAGGACATGGAGTAGACTCGGATACCATGACAAATTTGTAGACAAACGGATATGGAGTTCACACACAGACTCCAGAAAAGAAAGGAAGAGCATTTTATTATCTTCTGTACATACAATTCCATTTTAGTGAGCCATTTTAGTCCATTCAAATGGGTGTTATCAGCCATGTGACCAAAGTCATGCTTTTGTACACAAAACTCGTACCGTCTCACTCTTAAAGAAGTGAACAAGGTGGTGGGGACTCATGCATCCCATCATCGAGACAAGTCCCGGCCCAAAAGGAGAGAACAGAGAAAGTATACCATGCTTTGATTTCCGTGCTATTTTCAAAAGAGCAAGCAAACAATACCACCATTATTTTTCCTTACTTAGGGTTCCTCAAGTCAAAGTTCTTGGCAACCAGTCAAGCAAGATAAAGTCACCACCGCCTCACACGCCCTCTCTCTCTCTCTATCTTTCTAATACACACCTGCTTTACCTTTCAAGATTCTTTAGTGCACAAATTACAACATTACCCAAGTCACCATTAGAGCTTTAGGGTTTGAGAATATTACCATAATGCCCTGTGCACATACCAAATTTACAAACTTGCCCCTCTTCTTTTCATATCATGTTGATTGATGGACTGAGACCCGACGTCTAGGGCTGCAACTCCAGCTGGTTAGGTCAGGTTGGAGGTTAACCCAAACCCAACCCTACCTTCAAGGCTGTGAATCCTAACCCAACCCAACCTGAGGTCGGGCCTAGATTTCTCAACCCAAGTCCAACCCTATCGGGTTGGTCAATTTCATATTTTTTTATTGGTTAGAAAGGTTGCTAAATTTTTTTCATATTAAAATTGTTTATTGTTCAATATAATGACCTTTATGCAAAAAAAATATATTCGTCATCTTTATAGATTTATTCACTCAAGAATTATAAGTTCAAAATACTGATGTAAAATATGTATATATGTTGACTACATTAACGTGCGTGTCACACACGTTAATATAGCCAACATATATAGTATGTTGGACTCGGGTTGTCAAAATCCAGGCCCGAGCCCAACCTAAGTACTGAAGGGGCTAACCCAACCCTAACCAGCGTCAGGTTGAATCTGTCGGGCTCCGGTTGAGCTCGCCCAAGTTGCAGCCCTACAAGCATCAAAACATGTGTGTTTACATTAAACTTCTGCCTGAGTATACACAAGGGGCATATTAGTAATCTCATGCAAACATTTCAAACCTTCTCCTTTTCAAACGTAGGGTTATTTGTGTAGTTTCGAGCCAAGAGTAGGGGTACTTCGCACATTTTCATAAATGTAAGTCCATAATTATTGATAAGTTAGTTCTTGGTTCAGATCACCAACAAATGTGGTTCGAGTTTAACTTTCTTTCCATCTTCTTACTTTTGTTGAAGCTTCTTCTCCTTCCTTCCTTCTTAGCCTTGGTGGTTCGACTGGTTCATGGATATTGATCTCTTGTTGACTTTGGGGGGTGGTTTCTGGATCCTGATTGCATGGCTGCAACTACAAAATCAGTTTATGAAAGCTCTCCAAAATCACAGGTTTTGTTGCTCTTTGTTGGGCTTATCTTCATTGTTCTTATCTCTGCTGGTTCAGATGATCAGTTGAAGATGTCCATGGCCTCTTCATTGCCCATAAGGAAGATCCTCTCTGATTCATCCACCATGAAGTTGCATCCCCAGCAGACTAAGGACACAAATACTTCTTCTTCGTCTACTTCTACTAGTAGACAGTTTGAAGCAAGTGCTCATGATGTCCCTAGTGGTCCAAACCCTACCTCCAACAGGTAGGTAAGGTATCAAGCATCATCACCATTGTCATCATCATCAACTTTAGGATCATCGTGGAACATCGTCAGCTTCTTCTCCTTATTATTATAGAAATTTATAGCAAGTGAATTTTTTTTTTTTTGCATCTGTATGTACTTCTATATCTGGTGATCTTTGAGAGAAGATAAAGTAAATAATGTGGAAATCCACAGTAATTTCCATATATTTCTAAAGGTGGGATGTGTTTGTTTGGATGGGTTTTCTTCACAAATTAACCTCGGGAGATCAATAAAAAAGACTACCATGAGAGGTTTCATGGGAGCTTCTTTGGTTGGTTTTGAGTTTGCTTCAAATTTCCGGCAGGGAAGGGAAATAAGATCGGATACTGACTTAAAGGGAGAGATGTCAGATCTTTGAACAATGGGGAGCCTTTGTTTTGCTTTGGTGGGCTCAACCCGAGCCATTGATTTTGCTTTTGTCTTCTCAAACACGTCATCCAAGACACCTGACACTAAAAGTGATTGGGCCATGATTTAGAAATAATAGTATTAGTCCCTATTATTGCACTACTCATTTGCTTTGTGATGGTGTTTTTGAACAACCAATTATTATATATTACGGACAGTGTAAGGGTAAGCAAAATCATCTTTGACTTGAATAGCATCTGGTCATATGATTGAATGGTGATGGAGCTTCTCAGATGCTCGATCATCTACTAAACATCTAAGATACAGTGACTCTTGCATACGACTGGTGTTGCACCATTGGTGTCCCATCATGATGAGATGGTGCGATTGCATTGCTGCCCTGGCTCCGATTACAGCTCAAAAGAGAGCTCAGTCCTTATTTCTTTGTAATTTGTGGAGAAATTAAATGTTTTTATATGTATGGGAATGTATTTTGATGTTATATATGTGCAAATTTATGAGAAAATTAAAGTGAGATCAGAATTAGAGCTGTATTAAAATGAGTAAAACTTGTGTCCCTGACCGTATGGATGTTTGGCCAGTCCCTCGGTGGACCTACAAACCAAAAATCAGCCTGATTAGTGATTTACAACCTTTGGATTGTTGCACCCAAATAACGCTCAATAATGCTCAAATTCCTACAGTTAAAATCAACCCGTGAAAATAACTTCAATGGAATCTGTTAGAAATCACTAATCAAGCTGATTTTTTGTGTACCGTTCCACCGAGGGACCGGCCAAACATCCATACAGGTCATCATCCTCTAATAATATGCCACGTGGCTCGTATTGAATGCTGTGACCGGCTTCCGTCACAACATCTTGTGACACAAGTTTTACTCGATTAGAATGGTCTTGAGGACCACAGGACAAATCTAGTCTGCAACCATTTGCAGACTTAAAAGTATGCAAACATTGTCAGTACAGTTGGATGTCCCTTGAAAAATGTGTTAATTCAATGTTTGAAAAAAAAAATTTATAAATTAAAAACACGTATTTCAATGAGCATTCAATGGTGGATGCGATGTTTGCATACTTTTAAGTCTGCAAATGATTGCAGACTAGATTTGTCCACCACAACAAGGTTCCTTGTTGGTAGGGTAACGCTGTTGGATACTACCACTCCAATATTTGCCTCAAAAATACATGTCCTGCTCTTGGTAACCAGAACGGTTAAGATGGAGCATGGTCCGGCTCTCAAACCGCAATTTCACGGTTTGATAGCAAATCTGCACATGGATCACACTCCCACAACTCTTGATTCATGATATAAATTTTAAATTCATGCTCCCGCTTTCTTTTCTTTTCTTACTTTTTATTTTTTTCAGAAGAGGATCAATGGATCCAGAAACCCTAGCTTTTAAATGTATGCAAAACCCTAATGCACCATATTCTTATCAGTAGAGAGAAAGAGACATATTAGCAGTCAAATGTTTCTACACAATGCTCAAGTTTCCATATCCCTCTCTTTCCTTTATTATTTAATTTAAAAAAAAAAATTAGGCCCTTCCTCCTCCTTTTAGATCTCTTTTTTAGGGTATTTTTGTAGTATCTCCTTGTGAAATTGGCAATATTTGCACTACCCCCAGTTCTATTAGTTTGTTTGGTCTCCCCTTTGACCATCCGCTTTTGTCTTTGACTCTAAACGGGCTGTTTAACTTTTGCCCTCATGACATAAATGCCCTCACCTTTTTAAAATTACCAAAATACCTACTGCCTTTTCATAACCATTTGAACGGCCATTAATGTGGGTTGTACTTCCATTTAATGATACACTGCATCTCTACTACAGATGGTTCAGATTTTCTTGATGGCTTAGTTTTACCTGGACTACTATATGATCTACGTGGCACACTCTTAGATACCAATGACCGTATGGATGTTTGGTCCATCCTTAAGTGGACCTACATAGCAAAAATAAGTCTGATTAGTGATTTGTAAGCATTGGATTGGAGTAATTTTCATGGGTTGATTTTGAACCGTGGAATTCCAGCGTTATTTAACGTACAAAGATTCAAAGATTTGAAATCACTAATCAAGCTAATTTTGGGTCACTTCAACCTTTAGATCTTGTACCAAATCATATATGGATGTCTTTAATAGGCTGATTTTAGTGATTTCAAACCTTTATATCTTGTACGTTATAGGCTGATTTCAAACCTTAAGATCTTGTACCAAAGCATAGACGAATGTCCCTAATAGGATGATTTTAGTGATTTCAAACCTTTAGATTTTGTACCTAATAGGTTGATTTCAAACCTTTAGATCTTGAGCTCAGAGGTGGGTTTAGATGGACGTCTACCACAGTATAAGCCACGTGGCAGACATCTAAAGACCACTAAGCTTATGGATGTTTGACCCATCACTAGGTGAACCTACATACCCAAAATCATCTTGATTAGTAATTTCAACCTTTGGATATTTGTACCTCAAATAATATTAGAATTCAACAGTTAAAAATTAATCCATGAAAATGACTCCAGTCCAACTCTTAAAAATCAATAATCAAACCTAACCCTAGAATTTAAGAATTATTTGAGCCATTGGTTCAAATCAAACAGTATCCATTGGATAATGTTTGGCCCATCCCTAGGAGGATTGACATACCAAAATCCGCCTATTAGTGATTTCAAACATTTAGATCTTCGGACCGAAATAACAAAATCAGCCTATATTAGTGATTTCAAACCTTTAGATCGTATACCTCAAATAATTCTCAAATCTAACAGTTAAAAATTGACACATGGAAATGACTTCAATCCAACTCTTTAAATCATTAATTATACTTACTTTTAGTGTCTGGCTACACTTAAAAATGCCACGTCGCATACTCTTAGAGATCAATGAGCAAATAGATGTTTGGCTTATACCTAGGTATGTAAGGAATATGATTATATTCTATTGGCTAAATTTCGTACGACAAAACACAATTGTAACCTATCATATGGTGTGCTAGTTAGGCTGAGAGTGTGTCAGTGGTTGCACCACTCTTGATTGCCTGAAGACTATAAGATGAAGCCTGAAGACTCGAAAGATTGAAGATTGATTCATCTGAAGACTTGGATATTTAATTTGTCTATTTTATCCATACCCACACATATGGGATGGTAAGTGACTTAGATACCTTAGAGATAGGAGATTTAATAATAATATTCACCTAGAACTAAGTTATAAGTAAAGGTATCTAATTCAGGGCCTAAAGGGCTTAAAAATTTGAATTTGGGGGTGTTCGATCGATTTGAGCATCAGTCCAATCAATTGGACATGGAAACCCTATCGATTGGACTTGTGCGAGAATAATTTTTCATTCTAGAAAGAGTTCTAACTGCACCCAACTACTTGTTATTTGCTTAGGCTTTGTTACTCTCTTTATATATAAGATCATTAAGGTTGTAAAGCCTAACTCAATAATCAGAGAGCTTTAATTCTTAGAAGCTTCCCAAGTTTAGTATTCTTTTTCTCTTAGAGAATCATCAGTGAGAGAAAGCCTTAAGGAAAGAAAACCCAAGTAATTCCTTTTAATCTTTGTTGATTTTATTCCTTCATGATCATAGCTTGATCAAACTCTGTATAGGTTTAAATTCCTACCATTCACCTAGATGTTAGAATAAAAGGTTGACTTCTCAAATTCTATTCGAGGTGTGTAGAGGAGTCGGGGCTGTATCGAATCCTTCTTTATCTGGGGATGGCCCAGACTATGAGAATAAGATCAGGGCTAGACCGATTAAAGGGTAGGTTTGGGGATTTACCAAACTAAACACTATTGAGGGGATCGTGACAAGAGGACATTCGTGGACTCGTAAGTAAAAGACAGAGGGCGTGGATGCACCGACAATTGGCTCAAAGGATGGACTTGGGTTGTATGCTGTGAGTAACGGTGTTGCGTGAGTAACTTTTGTTTTGTTAACTTCTTGTTAGTGATACTTTAATAGCTGGTCATGGTCCAATGATTTTCCTTGAGAAAGGTTTCCTCGTAAAAATCTTGCATGTGTAGTGGTTAATTTGTTTTCGCACTTATTCATAGATTAGATCAAATGACCCATAGATAATATATCGAAAATATATTAAATCCAAGTAAGTGGAGATAATCCCTTGTTAATCAATCAACATAAGCTAGGACACTGCTTAACATGCAATTAGATTTCAACTACTAGGACTAGTAAATTGAATAGGGTGCTTAAATAAATAAATAAGTTTTTCAAAACCTATTCACACGCCCCCCCCCCCCCCCTTCTAGGTATCTAGATGGATTGGAAGAAGAACTTTCAATTGGTATCAGAGATTGGATATTATTTTAAAGGTTTAACAACCCGAGTGAGTTCAAGTTCAAGTTTCTTTCAATTTGCAAAAATGTAAAGAGAATGTGGTAACATATCTAGAACTCCATTGTTCGATGGAGAGGACTATGCTTACTAAAAAGCCAATATGAGAGCATTCCTTAAGTCAGTCGATGAACAAGTTTGGCTGACGGTATTGAATGGTTGGACACCTTGAAAGTTTGTCTCTCTTATGTCCAGATACCTAAAAGGGGGGTTGAATAGGTTTTTAAAATTAAATGACTAAACTAGCAACCTAATTCAATTAAACTGGATTATGTATGCATTCAAGATTGATTAACAATAAGGGTTGTCACAATCGAATATATCGCAAGGATATATTGTTTCTATATCGTTTGCGCTAATCTAAACAGAGTATGGGAATCAAATCAATCAAACCATAATGCAAGCAATTTTTATGTAAAAACCTTAGCCAAGGAAAACCATGCATGGGACCACGTCCAGACGGAAAGTATCACTAACTAAAAAATTTCGAGTATACAGAGGTCTGCAGCACTGTTTTCACTACAGCATACAACCTGTCGGCCAACTATCGGTGCATCCATGTCCTCTGGCTCCAGGCGTTGAGTTCACGAGCGTCCTTCAAATCATGAAGCCTTTGCCACTTGTTCAGTTTAGTATACTCCAAACCTATTGTCGATTAGTACACCCTGACCTTATTTACACTAATTGGTCCAGCCTAGGAAGTGAAGGATTCGTTACACCCTGACTTCTCAAAAATACTGCTCATAGTAACTGAATTGCAGGTGGTATTTCTCTAACTTACTAGGTTGGATATTTAGGATAACCTAAGAAGAAGAAATTGGTCAAACTCTATGGCAGAAGTATGAACTTCAAGCTATGATTGAAGAGTAGATTAACTTTTTAACGATAGAAAGTCTAATAGGTTTTCTCTCTCAAATGGGCTACACTGGTATAGTTCACTAGAAGCTAAGAACTCTTTCTCACTAAGATTAAAGAGTTGCTTTGGTAAGTATAGTGTGTTTCTATCAAGCCAAAGGTTGGCTTTTATAGAAGAGTATAGCCCTTAGAGTCGAACAAGTAATGGGATTCGTGGGAATACAATTTTTGGATTTAATTTTGAACCTTTCTTCATATGTCGCATTGATTGGGCTAAGTGTCCAATCAATTGGATAGAGGTCCAATCGATTGGACCTCAAGTCCAATTGATTGGACTTCATTCGAAAGTTTTCCTTTGTGTGTCCAATCTATTGTACCACTAGTCCAATCAATTGGAACTATCCGAGAAATTTTTCCATTTCTATTCAATTGATTATACCCAGGGTCCAATCGATTGGACTACCCCTTGGTTCATTTTTAATACGCATTTCTAAAATCTAATCATTTTTTCTCCTTCTTAAGTCCAATCGATTGGACTTGTTGGGGAAGTTATGTCCCTTCTGTCCAATCGATTGTACACGGGGTCCAATCGATTGGATTTCCCCTTGGTTCATTTTTAATACGTATTTTAATCTGAGCTCAAGTCTTGTCCTATGACATAGTTTTGTAGCCAAGAGATTAAGTCAATCTATGTATTCTAAGGCCACTAAGTCAATTTACCTTCTTAACGAGTGTACATGATCTTTAACAGACAAAAGGCGGTTCCTTGGATGAGTCAATCTTCAATCTTCTGAGTCTTCAGAATTCGGAGAAAACAAACAGATAGTAGTAGAACGCATACCAAGTAATATCGTCAGAATAAATATAGATTTAAATATTTTTTTTTTGATAAATGTGTGTATATTATAGACAGGGGAAACCCCAAAAATGTACAAAGGCCAGGATCTAACTCTCAACCCGAAGAGTAGGATCCTTGATCAACTCAAACCAACGAAAAACAAAGGTCTCAAAATAACAACCCCGGAAAGGAGGGGAGCACGAGGACCGCACATAGATTTAAATATATGTGTAGTGAGTGTAGAATCTAAATGCACATCGTAACAGCATGTACTAGTAGAATAGTAAGACAAATGAGAAACAAATTATAATTTTTTTCTCCCCTTATCTCATACATCTATGTGTTTATCTCTTTATTTTTCTCTCCCCCTTTTTGTCACAGAATGACAAAGGTACAGAAAATAACAAGTAAATTACTAGCATGCACAATAATAAAGCAATTAAGCACATGTGCATTAATATGCCAGTATATAGAAAAATATGAACAATATAAAGTATAGATATATATACATCAAATGGTTTAGAACTCTAGGACAAAATATGAGTAATGCGACTGACAAAGTCTAACCATACTTATAGCAGAGTTTATCTGGATACATGAAGTGCAAGAAAAAAAAATTGGATAACTCAACCATAATCAACAAATAACAATCTCCCATGCAGTCAAGCCAATGGTCCACCAGATGTCCCAACTCCATCATACAGACGATCTAGATAAGGAAATGGAGGTCGGGAGCCGAGTCCCAGCAATGCAAATGGATACTCCATGAAGTTGTGAAGCCCTGATATGGAGTCATCGAGACGATCGAAACGCCTAGCTGTCTACTCCTCAAATTCATCAAATCAAAGGTTGAAGGACTCAAGAGTGATTGGAGGTCTCATCTTTGCATCAGCATCCTACAATCTGTGTACTAGTTCGAGAGGTCCATCATCCTCACCCTCATCCTCTACAAGAATATTCTCAAGATCAATGTCTGTGTCCTCCTCGTCGTCAGTCACATGGTGTCGACGTAGGACTCTACGAACCTAATCATGACTCTTCTTAATACTAGATATCCCAATGGGTCTCATGGGCCAGTGCTCAATCTCACGTGAAGGAATTGGGACACAAAGGATCGAAGTATAGCACTGGCAATGATAAGGTAAAGAATACAAGGATGACGAATGGGGTTCACACCACACCTAGCCATAGGTCTAAAACTATATTGGGGAAGATCAATGGCATAACCAGTACCAAGATGGTACAGGAGCTGGAGACGTCTATGTTCACCTGGGCTCCATGTCCAGGTAGACCGATGTTGTACTTGCAGATATATCCACAAGAGTTACATCAGCAACTGTTGTCAGCATATGTCATCGTATGTTCCCATGGAGTACTTAAAAGGAAGTGAACGTTTTCATGTCCCTGCTAACATGTCTCGAACATCTACTGTCCAGTAGCCAGGTGCTACCCTGAAATTTTGCTTTACCAATGGTATTCGCAAAGCACCTCAAGGAGTCCTTCCTAACCCAAATAGATTTAAATTTCTTGTTCTTAGGTGAAGTTAGAGCAACATTTTTCTTTGGCTCTACTCTCTTTTGAGTCATCTGACTCAGAGGTTTACAAAAGTTTTCAAGGGATTTTAATTCCCTACTCAATGCTTCAGACCTTTTCTTAAGGTCTCTCATTTTTTGAGAAAAATCATCTTTATTCCCTAAAGATTTTTACTTTGGTTGAAATTGATTATTTTTCTCAGTTTAAGCAGTCATGTACAAAATGACCTTTTTCCTTTGTAATACGCACATGTGCGATTGTTTCTAATTTGATCATCTTTGGGGATTGTCATAACTCGAGCTTTCACAAACTAAGTTTTTGATGTAGATACCGAGTGTTAGTTAGGTTTATAACCCAAACAACTCTTATCACCAAATTCCTTCACCAATTTCAACATCTTGTCAAGTTTGGCAATACTTGACAAAAAGCTAGATATCTCTCTCTTTAGATTCATAATTTTTTTTTTTGCAAAGATAATCTGTCATTATTACAACTTTGGCATTCACATTCTAAGAAATTGTTTCTTTCCTTAAGAGACTTTTTCTCTTGATCTAAATCTTCAACTAAAATTATTAGTTTATCAGTGTGTAGTTGCAAAGCATCATTTTGAGAGTCTAGACATTTGACTCTCCCAAATAAAACATGATTAGCTTTGATAATCCTTTTCGACTCTTCATATAGCTCATTCATGGCTATTCTTGTGTCGTCTGAGTCCTCATTGCAAGAGTCATCTGAACTCTCTGCATTTGCATTAATGGTCTCGACACTTTGAGAACTACTTGGACTGGTAAGTCTAGCAATGAATGCTGTAAATTTTTGGGTCTATCTGATTTGCTAGACCTTTCATGGGGTCTAGATCTCTTTACAATTTTATCAGAAAAATTTGTTCAATTTTTCAAATTTATTTTGCCTTGGGCGAAATAATTTTATGAATTTCTACGCAAATAATGCAAAAGTCTGAATCAGACTCTGATTCTCGAGCTTTTGAAGCTCTTAGGGCTATGCTCTTAGGTTTCTTAGGTTAATTCATATGTTCTTATCTCATGTTCAATTCATATGTTTGTAGAGACCCAACCAATTCGTTAACTTAGAGGGAGTCTACATCCTTGCTCTCTACGATTGTCATAACCTTTGTCGAGAATCTCTCTAGAAGAGATCTCAATATTTTCCTAACCACTTTTGATACCAGCATAATCTCTCCCAAATTGTGGGTAGAGTTAACTATATCACTGAGTTTGGCATAGAACTCAGTGAATGTTTTGTTCTCCTCCATTATGATGGATTCGAACCGGGTAGTCAGCATCTGTAGTTTAGATATTTTAACTGTCGACGTACCCTCATGGGTTTTTTCCAAGATATCCCAAGCGACTTTCACCAATGTATAGTTTGAGATCCTTCGGAACTCATTTGTCTACTGCATTGAAAATCACATTTAATCCTTTGTTGTTTAGATAACATTCACCATAATCTCCTTAGACCATTTTGAAATTCAGTCTGTTCTCTTTATTCAGAATACCTAGAAGGGGAGTGATTAGGTATTAAAATTTACTTTAACCTAAACAGTTTTACTGGTCTAGTAGGTTGATGAACCCACATGCCACAATGAAACAGTTGATTGATAAATGAAAGATTATCTCAACCGACTCGAATCAAATATATCTCCGTGATACATTCTTCTTTGTCGTTTGGGTTAATCAAAATAATTAACAGAATAAATAATCAAACAATCCACAAGACAAAGAGTTTTTATGTGGAAACCTTAGCCAAGAAAAAACCACAGGACCATGTCCAGACGAAAAGTATCACTAACTGGAAAATTATGAGTTACAGAAGTTACCTACGCAATACCGTTGTAAATGCAGCTTCTAACCTTAGCCAAGGCCTCGACAGGTCCGTCCACGTCCTCTGGCTCCACACTACTAGTCCACGCATGCCCTCCCAATCACAAAGCCTTTGCCACTTGTTCAGTTTGGTATACTCCAAACCTACCTTCGATCAGTACACCCCGATCTTAATTCTCAACATTTCAGTTTCTACTGAAGGTAAAGGATTCAGTACACCCTGAACCCCAAGTTGCTCAAATGGTGTCGAGTCACACTGGTACTCTTTGACTAACTAGGTTAAGGTTCTAAATGGAAAACCTAGGGCTTTTTTTCTTCAAACAAAGACTATTCTCGATTTAGAAAGCTAACTCTTTTATCTCTTGTTGTGTAATTTGTTTAGCTCAAAAGTGCTCTATTTATAAGAATATGGAACCCCTAGGTCGTGCAAGTAGTGGGATAGAGGGAACACAAAAACTAGATCTAAAATTTGACAATTTTTGCGATGGCCAATCAATTGTACACTTGGTCCAATCGATTGTACTGTACGGATGGATTTTTGTTCGTAATGCAATCGATTATACTTAGGGTCCAATCAATTGGGTACTTTGGAAGTTATGTTCTGGATGGTCCAATTGATTGGTTCTCACAGCCCAATCGATCAGACTGGTCTAATCGATTGTGGAGTAAACTCCAATCGATTGTACTCTGGAAAGTTTGTCCCATAGAGTCCAATCGATTGGTTCTCGCAGTCCAATCGATTAGACTTGTCTAATCAATTCTAGAGTAAACTTCAATCGATTGGACTTCCCTTAGTCAATAAAATTACTTCTTTTAGCATGAATTAAACTTGGGTTTGTCTTTTTACTTAGTTCAACCATTAATCAGATTTTAATATCCTATTCTTATGGTTACTAAGTCTCTTACCTTCCTATGCGAGTGGACACGATCTTCAACGGGCGAATAACAGTTACTCAGATGACTCAAGTCATCAATCGTCTGATTCTTGCAATCTTTGTCTTTTAGTCTTCACGTAGTTGGCGAAGAATGCATACCATGACAACTACGAAACTACATTTGTGCTCATAGGAATGGTCACAAGAATGTTTATGTCACATGGAATCTTTGCCAAAACTAGAATAAGAAATTATTCTTACACATTTATCCTTGGCCGTGTCGGGATGATAACATTTTCCACTTGAATAGTGGGAGGATTCCAAGCTTCTAACATCAATACCCAGACTTTCTCATTTGTAGATTTAAGGAAAGCGTGCATTTTGGCTTTTCAGTATGCACAATCTTCTCCATCGAAGAATGGAGGTCTATAAGTGTTTTCCTCCTTCTCTTTGCATCTTTTTCGTAGATTAAGAAGAACAAACTCTAAGCAGGAACTCACTCGGGTTGTTAAACCGATTCAGAATGAACAACTCTTATAACAATTAAAAGTTTGTCTTTCTTATGTCTAGATACCTAGAAGGGGGGTTAAAATATGTTTTTAAAATTAAATGACTAAACTAGCAACCTAATTCAATTAAACCAGATTATGCATGCATTTGAGATTGATTAACAATAAGGATTATCACAGTCGAATAGATCGAATATATCATAAGGATATATTATTTTTATATCATTTGTGCTAATCTAAATAGAAATCAAATCAATCAAACCATAATGCAAGCAATGAGTAATGCATACCTTCCTAGCGAGTGTACACGATCTTGTCTTACAACAGAGTTTTTTAGCCAAGAAATTATGTCAATCTATTTCTTCTAAGGACACTAAGTCAATTCACCTTCTTAACGAGTGTATACAATCTTTAAATGACAAAAGGCGGTTCCTCAGATGAATCAATCTTCAATCTTCGTCTTTCAGTCTTCGGGCAATCAATGAGTGATGCATACCACGACATCCTCAAGGCCTCACTAAACTCGTAGGTTTGGTTACAAGTTGTTCTATATCACATGGAATTACGCCAAATAGATTATAAAAATATTCCTTACACACCTCCCAATGTTACAGTTGAAAATAATATAATCCCAAAGCTTGAAGAAAAGTGGTCAAACGAAGATTTTAATGCTTGTTACTTAAACAACAAAGGCTTCAATGCTATCTTCAAAGCCATAGACAAGAATGAAGAGAGCAAAGATGTTGACTCTCTGAGAATTGACGAGTTGGTCGGGTTTCTTCAAATGTTTGAATTAAATTTGAGGCTACCCAAGAAAACTAAGGGCATAGCCCTGGGAGCTTCAAAAGATCGAGAGCTAGAGTATGAGTTTGATTCTAGAGAAGATCTTGCTTTTTTTGTTAAGAAATTCAAAAAAAATTTGCCCCAGGTAAGAGAAATTTAATAGATCTTCTGATAGATGTAGAAAAATATCTAAACCCCATAAGAGGTTTAGTATGACTGAAAAATCCAAGAAGATGTAAAGTTTGATGATCTTCAATGCTTCAAGTGTTGTGATTATAGAAACTTTGCAAACGAGTGCCCAAACATAGTTGAAAATGGCAAATCTAAGGCTTTGAATGACTCGTGGGACAATGAGTTAGAATTGAACAATTCTGATGAATTGGGAGAAAGTGAAAGAACTGAAAATTTCATAGCTTTCACTACTAACTAGACTTGATAGTCCTAGTGGTTCTCTAAGATTTAAGACCACCGCTTCAAGAAAAGAACAAGTTTTTAGCTAGAATATGAATTCTAGACTTGCATGGATACCAAGAAATCTCTAAAAAGTCAATTGACTAAGCTTAAGAGAGATTTGTCATATTTTTCCTTGAGCACTTAAAAGCTCGATAGGATGTTGAAAGTAAGAAATGAGTATGGTGACAAGAGTGGTTTAGGATATATACATAACCACAACTCTACATCTACTTCTAAGACTCGGTTTGTGAAAGCTAAAGTCTTAATACACACAAGGGTGATCTATCTAAGTCTACCCAAAAGAAACAAATTTGTAGTTACTATCGGGGTAGAGGTCACCTTAACAAGGATTGCCTCGAGAAGATGAGAGATTACCGAGTTCCACCCAAGATGAGATCTGTAGGGAACCAGGTGAATCTGCTCCATAGAATGGAAGGCCTTCGAAAAAGGTATGAGGCTCTGAGTAAGGAAATTAAAAACCTTAAGAAACTCAGGAGCTCTCATAATCAGGGGACTCAATAGAAGAGGAGGAAAATAAGAATAAATTAATTACTCCTTCATCACCCAGAATCCCTAAAGTCAAATCTATTTGGGTGAGAAAAGAAAATTCGAGGTGCAATGTCAAAACCACCAAAAAGGTTACACCTAAAAGTAGCACATGTCTACTTGATAGTGGCTGTTTGATACATGTCACAGGGAATAGAAGTATGTTTAATACTTTTGAATAACTCCCAAGATGGAATATGATGACGTATGCTGATAACAATTGTGGACGTATCACGAGAAAGAGAACCGTTAAGACAAATGTTATTTCCACCCTGGACGAAGTGCTCTTCATTGAAGGTGTTGAGGGAAAAATCTTGAGTATTAGTCAAATTTGCTACCATAAGAACATTGTTCATTTTTCAAAATAGGGTTGTGACATTTATGACCAGTTTGGAAGAACCGTCATGAGGGGAGATAGAAATAGGGATGGTTGCAATACTGTGATCGAGCTTCCTCATAATGGTACCCGTGATCCAAATCTGAAGGGTATCTTACCAAATCTATGCCCTTGAGAGTTGTGTGCTCTTACATCATTACTCTTGTCTTTTGATTTCATATCTTTTTGAGAGTTGATGGTGTGTAGTTTTGTTTAGATTTTATTTTTTCAATAGCTTTTTATTTTTTTAGATTTTGGTCATTTCTTTTTGTTGAGTTTATATTCAAAAACAAAAAATCAAAAATTTGAAAATCAAAATTTTTTGACTCTAGTTAAGATTGATTGTAGAGTTTTTGCTATACTTAAATAAATTTAATTTGATGGGAATTAACTTTTAAAAAATTCTAGAGCTATGACTTGGCACATAGTAAATAGTAAATCGAGACTAGATTATTGTGAAAATTTTTTAAACAATTTAAAAGAGAAATTTGTTTTACTAATTCTCAGTTAACGTTGGTGCATGTTCATAAGCTTTAAACTTGAAAACATCACATGCACACTAACTAACACACTATAGGATCGGTCGCAATTGTCTTTTGTCATATGGAATTTTGCCAATACAATATGTCATATTACTTACAAGTACTACAAAGATTAAACATTAATCAAGTAGAGTACAAAGTTATAATATGTGAGTTTACCTAATACAAACAGTATTATCTTTTGGGAATTTTTGACATACCCCCCCATGTTATCTTTAAAATTTGACATACCCCCCCACAATTTGAAAAAGCTGACATACCCCCCTATGACTCGGTCCACTGTCATTTGACCAGTGTTGACCCGAGTTGACTACCAAATTTTGTATTAAATGGCAAAAATGCCCTTGTCTTCAACCTTAGAACAAAGATTTGGGCCAAAACCCAAACCCCAAATCAAACGGCTGTGGTGGACGGCTGGCCAAGAGATTTCAACAGGTTGGCCGCCCATCACCGGCGACCAACCCACCGGAGTCTCATGGCCGGCTGGCCACCACTTCGGCAATAATTTAAAACCCAAGGTTGAAAAAAAAAAAAACACAAACCATACAATTTTAGTTTTAAATTTTTCATTAACAAAAATGAAAAATAAGACAAAGCAATTTATATTTTAAGCTTTTGAGATGTGAATTTTGGAAAGATGGGTTCTCCCAATTTTAAAATTTTATTCTACAATAAAATCCATAAAAAAATCCCATTCATTCATGAGTTTTATTTATTTATTTTGGTTTTTTTCTTCTCAATTTTTGTTTAATTCATCAAAAAACCAAAAAAAAATCTCACGTTTACCAACATGGGTTTTTATTTTTATTTTTAATCTCCTCTTTTCATGCTTGATTTGGGGTATGGGTTTTGGCCTAAAAACCCTTGATCTAATGTTGAAGACAAGGGCACTTTCGTCCTTTAATACAAAATTAGGTAGTCAACTCGGGTCAACACTGGTCAAATGACAATCGACCGAGTCATAGGGGGGTATGTCAGCTTTTTCAAATTGTGGGGGGGTATGTCAAATTTTAAAGATAACATGGGGGGGTATGTCAAAAATTCCCTTATCTTTTAAACAAAAGTAACAAATAACTCACATATGGGTCAACAGTCAAATGTGCACCACAACAAAAAAGCATACAAGCTAACTCTATCAACCACCACCGCAAAAAACAAGAGACGGTGTGGAAGGTGAGACTGAAACATCTATCCGCAAGAAGCTTTCCCTCTTGAAGAGTATGCCCATATCCAAATACTATCACATAACAACTCCCCCTATGATATAACATATAAGATGAATGAATGTAGATCAATGCTCATCAATGAAATGCTCTCCCCAACATGCAGCATGAAATAGTAATAAAATGGCACAAAAGTAAGTACAAGAAAGAAAACAACCAAGTATTAATAAAATATATCCATTTTAAACAACAAATTTGTATAGGGTATAAGTGAGTTTAATCTGTCAGATATCATAAAAAATATGCAAGTAAAGAACAGATAACTCACAACTAGACTAAGAGTTTAATAGATATATAACAAAATACAGCACAAAAAGATCTGATAACTCTACAAAAACAACTTGGCCAAATAAAAAACAACACAAACACAGGAAGAACCTAAGTCTTTCCGCCACTACCACTGCTAAAAGCAGGAGGATGTTGAGTCTGATGCACACTCCTCAAAAACAATCTTACGAATTGTAGCTATCCTCTCAATGATTTGATGGACCTCACCCTGAAGAATGTCATGCCTCGCAGCTATCTGTCGAACCTCTCCCTAGAGAGTTGTCAACTGAGCAAGAATCTGCTCAAGCAAATTTCGAATATCTAGTGTAGCCTCTGGGATAGATGCAGTCTAGTAGTCTAACGCTCAATCTCCTGATCAATATTGTCATCCTCTTCTGTTGACTCTAGTCTCCTATTTAGTTGGGCCACTCTTATGTAGCGATGAGCTGTTAATGATGCCCATCTGGGCCTCTACAACCTCATGAGCAGGAATCTCTATTCTAATCCTCTGAATCAGCTGATATATAATGATTCCAAAGAGAAGACAAACCTTCTTCTTATTTTCCATACCTGCATAATAGATCTGATGAAATATAAAGGAAGGGAGATCAAAAGGAGCACCAAAATCAATGAAGTAGATTAGCTGGACTCTCTAGAATGATATTAGTAGTGTGTTTCCTTGAATTTATAACATATGAAATAATCAGATTTAGTAGTGGAACTGACTCAGTAAGCTCCCTAATGAAGTAGGTTCCCAATCAAATGAACGCCCACATAATTGACATGTAATATTCTCCTTGGAAGGAACCTCATCCTTAGGTCCATAAGGAAAAGAGTGAGTAGTCGGAGGTTGAGGGATATTGAGGATTTTTCTAAATGAATCAGGTGTGAATGAAAAATCACATCGCAAAACATGGGTGTTGCTTAATGATGGATTGTAATTGAAGAAATTTGCATAAAAGAGTTGTACCAATCTTTTATAACAAACAACCTTAAGGGAGAGCATAGGAAGCCAACCTCTAGAAGCAAACCAACCTAGAATAAGGTAGTTTGGTTTACCTAAGGATGCCCAAACCAATACTAAAAGCCTGAATGCCATTGAAACGGCCAATTAGGAGATCCAGATGAAATCTTGATAGAGAATGGAAATTCTTAGAGGAGTTTAGGGCTAGAATGTGCGTTTGAGAATGGAATAGAATGAAATGGCACGAAATGAAGTTGGAATGTCCTTCTAAAAGGGTCAATTTTTACGGTTTCCCATTGAAGTTGTTGTCTATTAGATCTATCCACTCATTGATCAGATCGACCTGCTAGAGGATTTATCTCGGTATGTTATATTGGATCGATCCGTCAAACGATTGGCTAGTGATACTATCTTGGTTCTAACCAATCGGATCGATCTGATGTAATCATAGATCAATCCTTCTTCTCAAAAATATACAAAACAAATTTTCTTTTTATGTATGTTGTACACAAGTGAGAAATCTCCCCTATCTTTTATGATTCTTAGCATGTACAAATGCTAAGTACCGCTTCCACGGTGTGTGTGATGCATGAAATAATTTGCAATTTTAAGAACAAAACACATAGTGTATAATTTATGAAGAACACAAGTTAATAAGCATATGATTGATAAATTCAATTTGATTGTACAAAGAAAAATAGGTTACACTAGAAGTTGGCTATCCAAGATGAGAATGAGTTAGGCACATCTACTCCAGATAGGAAGCATACTGGGTTAATTCAGATTCACTAGTCCACACTAATTAAGAGTATGTTTCAGTTTGGTTTCCTTTGGTGTGTTGGTGAACTGAACCAAACACTAAAGATGGATTCAAGTCAAGGTATCATAACTGAATTAATACACAACAAAGTAGTTCAGGTTCTCGTTGCTAATATTCATATCCTAGTTAGTGTTTAAAAAGGAATAGGGATAAAAATAGATAAAACTCCCAAAAAATTCTTTCTTATAAGACATATCTATTACAGAGGTTGTCGACTTTTTCCACATGCCTATACCATTCATTTTTCTTTTTAATCTATATTTCTTTTCTTCACTCAAGTGGTAGCTCTTATACCTGTGGGTTAGGTATCCCTTTTCTATAGGAACAAAGAAAGAAATCTTCTTATATCAAGGCCATATAGATGGCTTTTACTCTACTAACTGCAAGATAGCCCTTTCTACTTCACTCAATCGAAAAACAGGATAAATGTATAAGTAACAAATAAGCTATGCTCATTAGGTCAGCTCCCAACAAGATCAACCTTGTCTAATCTAAGTGAAGGTCAATGGTGCATGTGAAATCTTCAAAGTTTAACACTATGAGACAAAAACTAATAATAGAGTAATGAGTGAGACTATATCACAAAAATGCTTGGAATTAAGCTCAATGTGATATACTCATTCAAATGAAGTGTCCTATACACAAGGAAACTCTTTTAAAGTCAACACAATCAAGCTGAAAATGGCATGATAATGCAATGTAAATTTAAGAACTTCATAGAGAGACACTCAAAACCCCCATATATTTTTAAAATTTTTTGTTTTATGAACCATGAGAATGAATGCCTAAAATGAAAAAGCAAAAAAATTAAAGAAAACAAGCCAAAGCAATAGCAGGAAAGGAAACAACCTCGAAATGCTAAAAACAACTGAAACTAGATGCAAGGAAGAAATCCTAAAAATAGAGTAAGGAAAAAAAAACTAAAACTAAAACTTAAACAAATCAAAACAACTAATATACAAAAACATGCCCATACGTAGTATGTCTCAATTAAGAAATGGGCATGGAGGAGTAGGCTTCCCTCTAGGGAATCAGTAGAGAAAACATTTTTTCCCATGTTTTATCCTCGTTGAGAACTAAAGAATTTTGTCTTACAATGTAATAATTGTTATAAGTCCTTTCTCCATGCAAGATGAAATCTCCCCTTTTATCAAAAACATCACATCCAAACTGTGAGAATTGAACCATGTTCTGATGATCATAGATTTGGCTGATTCTCAAGAGGTTGTTTTCATTCCTTCAACAGGGAATACTTTATCAAGTTGAGGTATGCTAGAGTTCTGAATAGATACTTTTCCCAAAATGTGATTAACTCTACCATCCCCATAAACCACCTTTCTATAATCTTGGAAAAGATCTAACAGACCAAGTTTTGTTCTTGTCACTGTCATGTGTCTCGAATAACCACTATCAAGGTACCACACATTAGATGTGTGATTTTTTTGTGTTGCTTGCAAGACACTTTAGATCAGTTTCTATACAAGTCTGGAAATTGTATCCCGAGAACTTGTTTTGGTCAAGAAGAGACTCTCTCTTCTTCCACTTGACTTAACAAGGCCTTAGTTAACCTCATACTCTTTTAAAAAATATCTTTACAGGTTACATGAAACTCATCCTCAAATTTCATTTTTGAGGAGCAAGAAGTGTGTTCAGATAAGTTGGATCTCTCTTCTGAGGGGGACATAGGAGTTTCATTTAGGAATACTATAAAAGTCGTAAAATTTGGTGCTTGAATGCTTAAACTCACCATCAATGTCATAATTTGAATAGCTTTCATAGATTTGTCCTTGCCTTTGAGCTTCTTGTTAGTACATTCATAGGCAAAGTGACCAAACCCATTGTAGTTGTAACACTACACCTTTTTGTTACTAGGTTCTCTTTTATTAGTTTTTACAAACCTCTTTAACCTATTGTGGTGTTTTGGTTCCTCATCAATTCTCTATTTTGATTTAGAAAACTGCCCTTTACTAGATCGAAGGAATTTTATTAAATTGCCTTGTGTGTAGGGCAATGTCCTCACTTTCTTCTATGTCCTCTTCTTTTCAGATAGTTTTTCTTCCCGAGAAGCCTTACAAGCAATGCCCTTGTTCTTCTTGGGTTGAGATATGTTAAGCTCAAAAGTCTAGAGATCCAACTAGTTCATCTACTATGAGAACGTTAATATTCGTGCTCTCTTCAATGGTTGTAGTCTTAGGTCTAAACCTTTCAAGCAAAAACCTCATGATCTTCCGACGACTTTAGACTCTAAAATTCTTTCTCCAAGATTAAAAGCGGAATTTTCAATATCATTTAATATGGAATAGAATTCAGAAAATCTTATTTCCTCCATTCGAATGATCTCAAATCTGGAGATGAGCATTTGGATATTTTCACAGTTGTAATCCCTTCATGGGTGGTCTCCAAAGTATCCTATGCATCTTTAGCAATTTCACAAGTTGGAACTCGCCAGAGCTCATTTTTGAAATTATATTAAAGATGGCATTTTAGCCCTTTGCTATTAAAGCAAGATTGTTCATACTCCTCTCTAAACCATTCAAATTTGGGCTTTGGACCCTCTATATTGTTAACAATAATCATTGTTGGAAGTGTCCAACCTTTGACAATAGACAAC
The DNA here is from genome assembly GCA_035048495.1 of Euptelea pleiosperma. Lineage (NCBI taxonomy): Eukaryota > Viridiplantae > Streptophyta > Magnoliopsida > Ranunculales > Eupteleaceae > Euptelea > Euptelea pleiosperma. Next base: position 12,363,782 of record CM068551.1, on the reverse strand, counting down.
CATACCCTTTCATCAATAGACTAGAGAAATGCTCTCATTTGAGCTTTCCAATTGGCATAGTTATCTCTGTCAAAGAGAGGAGGGCGGGAGATGTTTTTAGCTTCTCTACATTTCAGAATTCCTAGTAGAATGCAAGATACACTCAGATCATTAGATCCTTAAAAGTAAACCCACTTTGGTACTAATATGAGAAAGCTTTCTTCATAGATGTAAGAAAGCTCTCTTCCAATTATTAGGCATATTCTAAGATACAGACCTAGAAGGGATGATTAGGTCAGATCAACAACAATAACCAATTTAAAAATTAATCTGATCTTATCAGCCTATCTCTCCCATAGATCCAATCACCAAGGATTAATCAGTCAATTCTATGACAATGATTGCTTGATTAATCCTTCCAATTGCATAACCATAATAAAGAATATAGGATTTTACGTGGAAACCCTTGAAGGGAAAAAACCATGGGACCTGAATCAGGTGAAGCATGCACTATAAGAAGTTAAATGGGTTGAATAAAGTTACCCAACGCTAATAAAGATCCTACCGACCAACTCAGCTCCTTAGAATCTTCAACCAAGCTATCCGTGTCCCTTGCATCTGAACCACCATGTTGACATTGCTACCAGTGCCTTCTCATTGAGGATCAATCCTCAATCTCTCCACGACAATGTTATCCCACCTCTCACGATCAGTACAATCAATTGAAGGTCAATCCATCATGAATCTCTCTTCACTCACCATGCTCAGTCATTGAGCAATTCAAGTTTGAAGTGGTAACGAGGTTGTAGTTACTATAAGCAATATGGATTCATCCTCAAAGATGTAAAATCAATGGAAGAGGATGAAATCTATCTCTAAGACTCCGATCCAGATATAAATCTAAAGCTATGATGCTTGGTTGACTCAAGGAGGCTTAGAGGAGGAAGACGACAATGGTATAAGCGTTCTAGCTAATGTTTCCTCTCTTGCAAGCCTTAGTGATCTGATCTCTAGATAGATGATCCTTGAAGTTCATGGGATCGATCTTAGAGATACTAGATATCCAAGAGACATTAGAGATGCAAGTGATCCTAGATATACTAACCTAACCCGAACTTTTGAGTTAAAATGAGATGATAACCAGACTGGTTTCTTTATTGAAACAATTCGAGAATTCTTAAGGGTTTAATCACACAATCCGTCATGCAAGCTCCATGTCTTTCTAACCTTAAATGGCTTTAAATAGATGGGTGACAACAAGGGTAATGGGTTATGAAATTTTGTTTTTAACAAGGGAAGGTTTTATTCACAAATGGGGATTAAAAAAAAACATCTCATGTTCTTCTCGTTTTAACTTCAAATTTCGAATAAATTAAATTTTTTTTTGAATCCTTGAAATTTTTAGACAAAATCAAATGCCATATCAGAGATCAACTAAATCAATAGCTATGGTGGAAAAAAATTTAAAGATCATATTATAATCTTACTCAAAAAAAATAGTTAAACAATATTTCAACAGAAATTCTTCAACAAAAGCAACTAATCAGCGTGATTTAACTACAAACTAATAAACTAACTAAGATGAAACCATTGCAAAGCTTAAACCACCTACTTGATTTTTGACAATCCGATCGGCCATCTCTCCTCCAACATGATCTTCATCCCTTCTTCTCTCTAAATCTTTCTTTGCATCTCTCTCTAAACTTCTCTCATTGTAGATTTTCTCTTGGTTGGCTTCTCTTGGAAGCCACCCAAATGGACTTCTTTGATTTGATTCTCTTTTTATGGTATATATATATATATATATTTTAATATTCAATGTGATGGTGATGGAATGAAATCATATGGGTGATATCACCCATGTGATGTCATGAGCTAGCAAATAAACCCACATGCCTCTTCTATGTTTCCAACTTGGCCTCCAAACAACACATGAAAGAGTAGTTATGGTGTAGAGCCGTATATGGACTCTTGAAACTTGGGTTTTTCCGTGTCGTTGGATCGGAAACCCTAATTCCAACACATTTTTAAGTTGATCCGATTATCCTACAAAATATAGAGATATTGTATAGGGATTCGTGTCGGATGTCGATCCGCACTCGGGATTAGCCGGATTAGCATAATAAAGAACACATAAAATGATAGATTTTTATCAGAAGTTGATACTAAGGAAAATGAAGGGGTGAGAATGATGATAAATGCTCGATTTTAAACTTCTTTTGACGATTTTAAAGAGAAAATTTTTCACAGCGATAAACACATAAAGAAATAACAAACTAGGAAATGCAAAATATCATTCTTATCAATTATGAAAGGTTCTTACACTTATCAACTCAAATTAAACGAAAGAAAGAAATTGCAAAACAAAAGAGAGATTTAATCTAGAGAGATAAATTTGAGGAATTCTAGAGAGAGAAAGAAGGAGAGAGAGAGGGAGTAAGCGAGAAGGAGGTCTAGAGAGAGAGGTTAAGGTGAAACTAGAGAAAGAGAAGTTGAAACCCACACACTTACCCGGCTAAGGATAGGCCATGTAATGGCGAAATGGAGAGCGGAGTGTTGCTGCCCGGAATGGTGGGGGTCTTTGGTGGGGATGAAAGAAGATTGGTGTGCTCACCGAGAGTAAGGATCCCGACAAGTTGAAGGAGATCTGGCCAGTGCAAGGGAGCTGCAAGGGGAGAATGGTACCCGTTGTGGCCGCTATGTGCAGCAGCTTGGAGCGCTAGAACCGTGAGATGAAGAAGAACCTGTGGTGGGGATTGCAGAAGTGGAGATCATGAGATGCTTGTGCTATGGGCGGACCACCATTTCAGCGATAATGGAGGAGGATGACGGGTTCGTTTCAGGCCGAACCAACAACCGGTGAAGTGCAGGTGGGCGTTTGCTTTGAGAGATCCTTGCTGGCCAATGGATCAGCTCCTAACTTTTCCCTTTGATCGTGGGTCCTTCCATCTTGCTGGTGGTACAGGTTGAGGGGATCCAGACGGTGGTGGCGCATTGCAGCTACAAGTGCTGGTGGTAATGTTGCAGCGTTTGGAGGAGGAAGAGGCAGTGCTAGGCGATTTTTAGGGGGAGCAACGGTGATGGGGGTGACACCCAGCAACTGGTTGAAGACCACGAACCAGGTCTGATTCGTTAGGAGTAGAGACGGTGCTGTAGGGGGGCGGTGAAGATGGGAGGTGGCCAGAAGGGGTGAACCAGTACGGTGAACACGCAGGAGGCGAAGTTGGCGGGTTGGTGGTGTGCTGGTTCCACTATCGATGCACCTGCAAGAAGGAGAGGAAGAAGAAGAAGAAGAAAGGGGCGTTGCCGGTCAGAGTTGCGGGCTGCAACTCCGATAGAAGACGAGAATGAAAAGGTGAAGAAGAAGAAGAAAACCAAGAGGATGAAGGGGATGAAGAGGAGAAGAAGGATGGGGGAAGGAGAGGAGGAGAGGGGGTTCAGGATTAGGGTTTCGAACCCTCTCTTCTCCCTTTTATATAAGCTCCGAATTTTAGAAAATAAAAAAAAAAAAAAAAAATTTTCAGGAAAACCTTATTTTTCTTTGGGGAATTTCCCCATTTAGTGGACCCCCCCTTTTTTTTATTTAAAAATAATTAATTTAAAGCATTTGAAAATCGCGAGGTCCACTAAATGGTCGGGCCACGGGTCGATGATGATGGGCCCGGCTAGTGGCCCACATGGATTGATGATGTCCATTGTCTCACATGATGATGTGACAGACAATTTGATGACGATCAGATGGATGGTCACTTGATTGGGACCCAGATTGGTAGATCGACGGATCTAGAGAGATCCAACGGTCCGGTGGAAGATCCAACGGTCTGATTGAAGATCCAACGGTCAGAAAGCTAAGGGAGATGAGACAAAGCCAACAGGCAAGAGTTCTGAGGTTTAGTCAGTAGATCTGAGGATTAGGTGGTGATGTATAGGGAGATGAAGAGAGACGAGAGAGAAATAGGAGAAATAAGAGAGAAAACTCTACAGACTATAGAGATAACTACTGGCAGAGGGTCTGAAACCCTAGTTTTTAATATGTTCTCTTCTCAGGCTTCGCCAGCAGCAGATTATCATTTTCTTCTCATTTCATGTGGCTTCGACTGCTTTGTTCCGTCTCTTCGTCATCGGCTCTCCATCTCTCTTGGTTCTTTAGACCGGCTCTGTGATCCTCTGACTTGACCCGTACTTGGCCTGTATCTTCTAGTCATAACATGTTGGCTCTTTAAGCTTTGATATTAGGCTTCTATGGTTGATCGTGGGCCCGCAAGTCTAGAGAATAGCCCGATCGAGTTTTCTGCAAGAGAAAAGCACGTAATGAGACTGGATCATAACGTCTTTATACCTAGACTTCCAGAAATGCGTTTAATGCATGCAAATATACCATTTCATCCAGAAAAGTGTGTTCTGCGCAATGAAATAGACTCTTACGTAGAAAAGTGGATAATTAGAGCAGTTTTATGTAGGAGAGTGTGATAACGCTTAGAAGATAACAGTAAAAAATATGCACTTTTAAGCGAATATCAACTCTCATCCAACGGTTCAATCCTTTAATGTATGACGCCAAAGGAACGCAACTAGTGCATGAGCCAAAATCACAAGGGTGACCTTCTTAGGGTAGTTTGAGGAGGAGAAATCAATGGCGGTCTCTGTTCAGCCAGATTTTGAGTCAATTTGTTAGAAATTGATTTATCTATCTACATTTTGATTTTAGGTGTATGTAAATAATGTGTTGTTGGGTTACGTGCACATCTATGTGAAATTAGGTTTTTTCGCGTCATTGGTTACGGAAACCCTAATTCCAACACATTTGTAAATTGATCCGGTTCTTAAATCCTGCAAAATTTTAGATCTGTATAGGGATTCATGTCGGATGTCGATCCGCACTCAGGGTTAGTTTGCGCAATTCGAACACAGAAAATGACGGATTTTTTACCTTGAAATATGCTCCTAAATATGGTGGAAGGGTGCGAATGGTGGTGAAGTGATTTTAAAATCTGATTTTCTTTGCGGGATTATCATAGCTAGTAATAATAAAAAAAATAAAAACAAAACAAAAATCTTATGAATTAACTAACACAAGCACCACACAATGATGTAAAATTAAACTTGAACTTTATTGAACCAATTGTCTAATGCAAAACAAAATTTTAATTGGCTTACACTTTTGAAAAGCAAGAAACTAACTAGAGATGGAGAGAAAATAAGAGTGAAGACAAACAAAAAAACAAAATAAAATGGAAGAAGGAGATCTAATCGATGTGGATAGCTTACCACGAACGGAACGAAGATGAAGAATAGAAGTGTGATGGCTAGTGCTCGCAAAGTAATGGATCTTGGATGAGATGGATTCGAAGATGGTAAACGTGAAGGCCGACTGGTAAGTGACGCACGCGTGCACAAAGAACAGGTGGTGGATATAGGTGCCATCCAATGGAGAGTTGCAGGCGATAACGGCAAGTGAGAGGGAGACTTGGAGGAGAGCACAACTGGTTCCCAAATGGTGGTGGCTGATGGTGGCTGGGCAGGTATGTAACGGTTCTCTCCTCTCCTTCTTCTTCTTCTATTCTTCTCTTTCCTTTTTTTTTTCTTTTTATCTTTTTTTTTTTTTGCTGGTCTACATGGAAGGATAGAAGATGAAGACGGTGGCTAGCTGCTAAGGTGGAAACAGCGTTGGTTGGTGAAGATGGAAGGTGGTTGTGGTGCGTGCGACGGTGGATGGCTTCTTCTCTTCGTTGGCAACGTTATGGAGAATGGGCTGAGGCGGAAACGACTAGTGGCTTGCTGCTACAACAGGGCAGCAGGCATAATGGAGGTGGAGCAAGTACCGACTTTCCACTCTCTCTTCTTCTTCTTCTTCTTATCTTTTCTCTTCTTTTTTTTTGGTTTGGGTGGTGAAGCAATAGAGAAGAAGAGCAGTGGAGCCGCTAGATTTGATGTGAGACGGTGGTGGCTGGTTTCGTGTGGAGATGATGGAGGCGGTAGTAGTGGCTTGAGGCGAAGTGGTGCTGTAATGGCAATCCGTTCTTGCTGGTTCGCCCAACAAGAACAATGGTGGATGGATGGGGTGTATGCAGGGAAGATGGGAGGCGTTTCTTGTTGGTGAAGATGGAGTTAACAGCTTGGGTTTTAGAGGGTCGAATATGGGAAGGAGAGAGACTAGGTAATGAAAATACCCTCTCCTTTTATAGGAACCGTGGGTTCCTATATTAGAAACCCACGGTTTCCAATTTCTTTTGAAAATCATGGTGGCTATAATTAATGGGAGACGACCTCTTTTATTCTCGAATTGGAAATTGCCACATACCCTCCTGTTTTGGTCGAAAAGCTTTTCCTTCTTTCCTATCTAACCGTTCTAATTTAAAGTGGACCCACAACCCTTATTTATTTCTTTTATAAAAATCTTTTAAAAAGAAACCTTTCTTTGGCAAATTTTATAAGAAGGTTTTCTTCTTTTACACTTTTCCTTTTTTTCTTTGGGTAAATTTCAAACTCTTAGGAAAGTTCCTCTTTTGGGTGAAATAGAGGGATATTCTATAATAAAGGTTGTGGGGTCCATTAAATGGCTAGGCCGTTGGTCACTGCTAATGGGCCCGCATTTTATCTTGGCTTAGGCCCATAGGATTGAACATGAAGTGATGAGGGCTATTGGATTTATGAGATGGTGAGATGAATGATCGGGGGACTGACTGAGTGATCGTACGGTAGAGATTGATGGTGATGATCGGGCGATGGAAATTGGCCAAGGTAGGCCATAGGATTGAGTGACTGAGGAGGGAGAGAGGATCGGATGATTCAGATTTGAGGGTAGAGAGAGGATAAGGTTTAGAGAGAGGAGAGAGAAAATATTACAAAATAAAGAGAAAATGCTAGCAGAGGGTCTTGAACCCTGATCTTTGACTTGGTCTTCTGCATGCTTTACCAACTGAGCAAGCACTCGCCTTGTGTTGGTCTATAAGCTTTAATCTCCTTAGTCTCTTCTTTGAGGGCTTGTTTTTTCTTCTCTCTTGGTCGTCCCTCGATTCTTTCGACTCTCTGACTCTTCCTGTCTTTGGCCTATAACTTCTCATCCTCAGCCTGTTGGCTCTTGAGCTTTGATCCTAGGTTCTGGAAGTTGATTGTGGGCCCGCATTTCATCAAAATTGCCCAATTAGTGCTCCTACGATAGCAAAAATCGCGTAATAAGAATGACTTCGCATGTGGGTCAAATAAATGCATATGAATGCATGCGAATATACCATTTTAACCAGAAAAGTGTGTTCTACGTCTTGAGAGGAACTCTTACGTAGAAATATTGATAATTATGGTAATTTTATATAGGAGAGTGTGATAACGCTAGAAGGATAATTACTTAAAATAAGCACTTTTGAGCGAATATCACTATGGGTTGATCAGGTCTGACTACTATTCTATTGGTGTATCTAAGGTGTCAGCACTCCCTTGAGTGAAGTGATCAACACTAAACTCGAGGGATTATTATTTGAATTAGCATTTCAATTTATTTTCTAAAAAAATAAAACTTAACTGCTTTTTATAATAATTGTACACATTAATTTTTGAATAGATCTTTATTTTAGGTTGAAAGCCTACTTGTCTAGGGTTCAGATCATGAGAATCTAGTTTTAAGGGGATCAATCTAACGATTGTGATTTCTCGGGGTAATACAATTAATCCTTAACATTATAAGGATTAAAACCCATTTACCTAGACCAATAAATTGAATTTGGTATTAACTACTAGACTAATTTTAAATACCTATTTATTCTCCTCTAGGTTAACATCAACCAGGTTAAGGGAACTTTCAATTTTGAATTTGACATGGGCGTATGTCTTTACTTTTGACATAGATGTCCTTGATCTTTTAGATCCAACAGTGCTCCTTTTTCAACCGTTAAATCTTACTATCTCAAGATCTGTTGATTCAAAATGGTGAAATCCCCTTTTAATTACAAAGTTAAGTCCTAGAGAGGGGTGAATAGGACAATTTTTAATTCCTCTGTGAATTCTTTATGGATTAAAATATGAATCATCCACACAACATAGATATGGAAAAATCTGATAAACAAATATGCAAACATTCACAATCATACTAGACTCAAATTTATAGTGGTTTGGTGACTCCACATCTACGTCCACTGTCCAATACTCAACATGAGTAGTCTTATATTATCTTAATCATGCATTACAATATATCCAATTGAAATAAATAATTAACTAAGATATCACTTAGTTTTAATCTAACGAGAATCACTTCTCGCTCACCTAGAGAGTCAGCCTAGGCTAGTAGTCGATTTAGAGAAATTCTTTTCTCATGGATCTACAATCCACAACTCATTTAGATGAGTCCTCACTCATCCACCAATCACAAAATACACAGTGTTCATAAATTTTGAATTCTATCAAAAAGGTATTTGATCATAGAAACACTTGTCTTTCGATGAATACAATCGAATAGAAAATCATTTGGAGAAGAATTCGCCCCAGAGACACTCTGCCAAGAGTAATGCTCTTCTTAAAAGAAGATACTTACGGAATAATAGTCTCTTCCAAACACTTAGAGCCTTCACAACGAATACTCAGCTTTGCTCTAGTTAAGCTCTCACAAATTTCAGATCTCTGGACTCAAAGAATGATAATCAAATAATGTAGTATAGAGATCTCTTGATTGGGTTAATTCTAATGAAGGGAGATGGCTCTTATTTATAAGTAGGCCTCCCATTAATAGAATTGTACTAAATATAGCCATTTGAAGGGCCAAAATACGCTTATAATCGCTTAAGAGATTTTGTCAAACTAGATCCGAAACGGGCGGGGTCGATCACACTATTGCTGGTCGACCGAGCCTTTAGTTGGTCGCCCGCTTAAGTTAACACCACAAAATTTTGGACCAGAGAGTTAGGGTCGACCGAACCCTTTTGGCCGGTCGACCGGACCTTCGGTCGCCTACTCAAAAAGGTCGGTCGACCGGACCACTTTGTCCATAACCAAACACTTCTAAAGTTTTAGAATTTCTCTTTTTGACACACACGATTTCTAACTATCACTTAACCATCTAGGGTAAATCAAGATCCGCTGGCAATGCGCGGTGTACCCTTAGATTTATATAAGTAGCCACAACACGAGTTTCTTCATAGTTGAACGTTTATTGAGTGAGAACGTACTTGAGCTTTGACTTTGTCTTCAGTTGAGCCTGATCACTTGACTTTGTCTTCAGTTGGTCTTGAACACTTGGGTTGATTTTTCTTTAGCTTTAATTCTTCTTTGATTTGTTTTGTCGAAGTCCACTTGATCTTTAATACTTCAATCTTTAGGGGATTCGAGACACAACGATATATATATTTACCGAAGAACTAAGTATTCTTGGGATTTGACAACCGAGACTTTTCAAATGGGATTTGAGGCCATACACCCATGTCATTTTGAATTTGAATGGGCGTATGCTTCTGACATATATGTCATTGATCACTCAGATCCAGTGGTGCTCTTTTCTCAACCATCCAATCTTGCTATAATTTAAGGGATCTAAGGCGATACACTCGTGCCATTTTGAATTTGACATGAGCAAATGCATTTACTTCTGATGAAATTGTCCTTGATCACTTAGATTAGATGGCCAACCTTGCTTTGCTATCTGATCTTCCCCTATCTTGAGATCTGTGCATTGTCTCATGAATCTTGGCCTATACGCCCATATGATTTTCAATTGTATGCGGGCGTATGCACTTGGTTCCTCTAGATAACTTCATTTGATAGATGATCTGATCATTTTCCCCATTCTGACCTGAATGTTGATTTTGACTCTGGATAGGCCCCTCGATCAATGCGTTCTTTGGTCATAATTTCTTAGCCACATTTCTTCTATAACACCTAGACTTAGAGAATTCCCCTAAGGAATCTAAAGCCTAGGCTGTGCTACCAATCTATCATGCCCCATAATTTATAGACCAGAATATCTCTATTTATGCATGAATCCTAAGGCGCGAGCAAGGAATGAATCTCAATACATTGCGAGAATCTAGAAATCATCTCATTAGTGCCAAATTAATACAAAGCCAAACCAGAATAAAAATGGATAATTAAAACTAACCACTGAATCCAATAAAACAAAATCTGGGTTTAAAATATATACCCATAAAATATTCAACTAAATTAAATACATCTCAAGAACCTTCCAATAGTATTACAATAAAATAATACTATTATGAAATATAGGGTATTACAATAATGTCTATTTTGAGATAGGAGGTTACAACTTGGACCTATCAAAAGTATTGATCATTGTTCTACATTCGTTCATATATGTTATTTTTTCAGAATTGTAAAATCCATTAGATATTCAAGTTTGTTATCATAAATGGAGAATTGATTATGAATTATTTATTATTTTTGCTGATTTAATCTCTTACTTAATTACAATATTCATGAGATATTGGGGTTATTCATGAGATATTCAAGTTTGTTATCATCAATTGAGAATTGATTATGAATTGTTTATTGCTTTCACTGACTTAATCTCTTTCTTTATTAACTATAAAGAATGAAGCAAAGAACTCACCAAAAAAGAAAGTAAGGAACAAACAAAACCTAATCATGGTTTCTAAACGCACAAAGCATGTATAAAAGCAACTAATACAAAATAAAGGGGTTAATGGAGATTCACATGCATGTTAGTTGCTAATTTGTTGATCACAGAGAGCAAATCCACCAAAGATCTAAGGGTTTTCCCAACCCTAGCTTCAAAGATGAGAGAGAGAGAGAGAGAGAGAAAAAAAAAAAGAACATAAGTGATTTACTAATGTAAAGAAAAAGTAATTTTCGTCACTTTCACTTATGCTTAAATAAGAAGAGTTAAAAATCCTAATTTAAGTTAATTAATGGGCCTAAGGCTGAAGGGTATCAATTGGGTCATTAACTGAGTCCTAAATAGGTCCTAAAAGTCTCTAAAAGCCCACCTGATTAAACATAACTCGATCAAATATAATTCATGCATTAATTATCATCACAAAAAAGTAATTATTAACCAATAATTAATGGAATAAAAATATAAGGTATTACAATAATGTCTATTATGAGATAGGAGGTTACGACTTGGGCCTATCAATAGTATTGATCATTATTCTACATCGTTCATACATGTTATTTCTCAGAATTATAAAATTCATTAAATATTCAAGTTTATTATCATCAATGGAGAATTGATTACGAATTGTTTATTATTTTAGTTGATTTAATCTCTTACTTAATTACAATATTCATGAGATATTGAGGATTATTTTTAATTATGAAGATTTGAATTATAAATTATTTATCATTTCAGTTTATGGTCTTTTGGGCTATTATATATTTTTAGATTATCGTATATATGTATTTCTATTTTCTTTTATCTGTATGTAATTAGGTTTCTTTACTTCTGAGTTTTTTCTTAAAAGCTCACCCCCATTCCATCCTTTGTAAAGAAGTTCTTTGATCGGTTGTGTAATGAGGTTGGAGAGCAGTAAAATATTTTGGTTGTTGTTCTTATCAGAGTTTTGTAAACGTGATTTCATTTGAACTTTAGACATTGTATGTTCAACTATGACAATGGACTTCACAAAATATTTGATTCATGTCAAAATATTTTGCATGAACAATAAATTTCGATCAATTGACAGTGTAAATATGTATTATTTAGGTCAAAATGTTTTTACATGTATGGAAATATTTCAATCGAAGTTAGGAACATCTCATTTGAACTCAAAATTGCTACAAATCTAATATTTGATCAATTTAATCCATTTTCATATTTTTTTTATAAAATAGACCAATCCATTATAGATTTATTGGTTCACAAATTGATCGTAAGGACGAATCGTCTCTTATTTTGGAGCTTTTTAAATTTGAAATGTATGTAAGTATAAAATTTATTTTTATTATTTCTTGCTATAAATAGATAGATTAAGTGTAAATATATCAAATCTATGATGCACTTACACTGGATTTGTGCACAGATTGAAGATCTTTTAAATAAAAATTTAATTTTGGAAAAATCTTAATTTCATTGGTTTTTACCTTAAACATCTATTATCATATATAAATTGATTATATGTTACATAACTTAGCCTGTTATACAAGTTGGTTGAAAAATTTAAACATTCAAAAAGTTAAATAATGTTATAAGTTAATACTAAGTAGTCTTCTAAAATTATTCATAATATTAGAACATTAATACAACCATGATTTATGATTTTTTATAATTAATAATTAAATAACACATTGACAGACTACTAGGTACCTGCCTCAACATATTACAGACCGCTATGGTCATTCATTTTCATACTACATATGGTTTTATAGCTTATGATGAGTAGGTGAAATAAGGGTTTTTCCAGTCGTTGGACGGAAACCCTAATCTCAACACATTTGTAAATTCGATTCGATTATCCTGCAAAATTTAGAGTTGTACAAGGTTTCGTGTCGGATGTCGATCCGCACTTGGAATTAGTCGGGTTAGCACAAATGAGAACAAACAAACTTACAAAAAATACTACGAATGATGGGGGAATGAGAATGATGGATCCGTTTTAAAACATGCATATTTTTAGAAATTTTAAGCAACTATCACTACACTAAACAAAGTAGAAAGAGAACACAAAATGGCAAAAATGAACTAGATTTATTGAATTAAGAAGTCAATTACAACACTTTGAATCACAACTAAAATAAAATAAACTAAACTAAAAAGCAATCTAAAAATGAGGAGAAAATAAAGAGAGAGAGAGAGAAAGACAAATTTAAAGAGAGAAAGAGAATGATAGAGAGAGAAAGAGAGTTTAGAGACAAAAACTCACCTTAAGACTTACCATTGGAGAACCACGACTTGCTTAAAGAGAATCCGTCCGGTGATGGTACTTGGGGAGATGGTTGGCCAAAGTGGTTAGCAAAGTGTTGGGTGCGTGACGCACTCAATGTGGCCTGTTGCACATGGTGTGGAAGGTAGAGTTTGCCCTAGTGTTAATGTAGGTGTTGTCGTCTGAAACAGAGGTTGCGGGTGATGGGTATCCATGTACTGGTTTAGCAAGGAGGCTTGACCAAGGGATGAGGCGCTGATAGAGATAGGTTTAAGGAGATCTGGCCGGAGATGTTCCCAGCCGGTACACTTGCAGCGGTGATGAGATTCTTGCATGGTGGAGATAAAACTCCATGTTGAAAGAGGAGCAGACTGATCGGTTGAAGAAGGAGACTGATGTGCACCAGTCCACAACGTAAAGGGAGGAAGAGGCGCACCATTGTTGACTTGCAAGCCGGTGTTGTGATATTCGCTCAAAAGTGCTTATTTTAAACAATTATCCTTTTAGTGTTATCGCACTCTACTATGTAAAACTGCTCTATTTTTCTACTTTTCTACGTAAGAGTCTCTTCTGTTGTGTAGAACACACTTTTTTGGACGAAATAGTATATTTGCATGCATTAAACACATTTTTGGAAGTCTAGATATAAAGTCGTTCTGATTAAGTCTCATTACGCGCTTTTTCTGTCGCAGGAAACCCCGATTGGATGATTCTCGAGACTTGCGGGCCAAAATCAATCATGAAAGCCCATTATCAAAGCTTAAAGAGCCCACAGGCTATGATTAGAAGATATGGGCCAAATACGGACCGAACAAGAGGACTGAAGAGCTGGCCCAAAGAACGAAGAGAGTAGGAGAGCCAATGACCAAGAGACGGACCAAAGCATTTAAAGCCGCATGAATCAACAAGAAATGATGGTCTGCTCTACTGGTAAAGTATGAGGAGCGACACAGTGAAGACCAAGGTTACAAATCCTTTGCCATCTATTTTCTGACATTTTCTCTCTCATCTCCCCTAATTCTCTCTCCTCTCTCTAAATCCTAATTTTCTCTCTCCTAGCTTTCGCCAACTCTCGCTCCTTAACATATCACCATCATCCATCAAATCCACCATTCGACCGCCATCCGATTTACCATCTGACCATCCGATTACTCATCCCTAACATCTGATCAATCGGTCGATCATCTAATCGATCGAGTGAGCACCCTATCTCATCATCCAACAACCTACACTCATCTCGCTTCCATTGTAGGATCCTCATCTTGCAGACCATCACTACCACCTCCAAGGATAAGTCTAACCACCATTGGAGGTGGTCCGCCTCCTTCCATAGCCGCCCACAACCATCCACCATTAACGCCGGCAAGATCTCCCAACGGTAAGGTTTCTTCTCTCTTTTCTCCTTCTTCTTTCCCTCCTCCTCCTTCTTCTTCTTCTTCTTCTCTTCTCCTGGTTCCTCTTGCTACTATGCCTGTGAGCAGCACCACAACCTACCACCCCTATCTTCTTATCGCCGGAGTTGCAGACCTGAGAGTATTGTTTGGGGCAACACTCTGTGCGTGTGCGTCCTCTTCTCTACCATCTTCATCTCTTCCTCTCAAAGGAGAGCCTACAACGTGCAGAACTCCTCCTCCCTTGCTGCCTGAACTTGCAGGCTGTCATCTCCATGAGCTACACGCCTGAGCACGCCTGCAGATCTCCACGTTCTCCACCGTTTCACACCACCACCAGCAACCGGTGATCCACCTGGAACTCCACCACACTCTTTCACAATCGGCTGCCACTTCATCTCCTTCACCAAGCCGCACCCTCTTCTCCTCCCCATTGCAAAGACCAGCAGGTCCAACCTCACCAGTCTCCTCCTTCAAGATACAACTAGGGTGCTCACCTTCTCCTCCAATGTCTAAAACTCCTGGCCATGCTCCTCCTTACTGGACCTGCACTTCTTCACAGCAGATCTGATATGCAACACCATCTTCACCACCGGCATCTTCTCCGGCCATGCACCAACAACACTCCAGCACCCTCTTCACCGCCCTCACCATTGTTGTGTATGGTTACTGGATCTTCAACCTGCAACCCTCACAGGTCGTGACCTCCTCATTCTTCTTCTTTTAGCCAGGATCCACCATTCCACCTCTTCACCCTATGAGCACCACATGCTGGTCAAAAACTTGCTGCCCCTCTAGCAGCCAAGTACAACCACCACTTTCCCTCTTCCAATCTGTGGGTGCTTCAGGCATCACCAAGGGCTACACTCAAGGCAACCAACCAGCAATGCTCCCTTAGCAACTCACCTTGGACGTCTCATCCAAGTTGCTGGCATCTCTCCTTAATGGGCAGCCATTCTCTACAGTTTCACAGTCGTTGAATACCTTAGAATAGCAAGCATGCGCCTAGATCCATTGACTGGGTGTGTCTCACCATGGCTGCTCCTCACCGTCTTTAGTCTTCGCCATAACATTCACCATGCGATCTTCACTCCGGTAAGTGTCAAAGGTATTTTTCTCTCTCTTCTTCCTCTAGTTTCTCTCTCTAGAATCTTTACATTCTCTCTATATTTCATTTTCTCTCTCTTTTTCTCTAACGGACATGGAAGGGACGTCTCATTCCTAAACTTGTGTCTTAACCCTCACTTTCTCTCTCTACCTTTCACTTTCTCTCTCTAGAAAGCCTTTCTCTCTCTAGATTTCCTCTCTTTCTAAACGACATGAAAGGGACGTGACATCCCTAATTCCATGTTTTCTCTCTACCTTCTATTTTCTCTCTCTAGAGTGAGATGTCTTTATTTGGAATTCATGTTTTCTCTCACTGCTTTCTCAGGCCGATCGCCTATTCACTTGGCCGACTCCTTTCGGCGAGTGAAAAGGTAAGCTTCTTAGGGCATATTATCGTACATTTGCCAATTCATATCTACCTTGTCGGTTGATAAGATCCGATGTGGATTCTACGATTGAGCAGCATTCCATGAAATTTGGATGGTCTTCTTTTTGATCGGTAGCGCCTTAGCTCCAAAGGTCATGGGATGCTTCTTTGTCAAAACCCTTATCTTGATTGAAGCATTCATCGAAGTCTTGGACGATCCTCTTCTTGATCGGTAGCGCCCTTAGCTCCGAGATCTCAATGGACGTTTCTTTCCCTTACCCCTTCTCATGATTGAAGCATTCATCGAAGTCTTTGACAATCCTCTTCTTGATCGGTAGCGCCCTTAGCTCCGAGATTTCAATGAACGTTTCTTTCCCTTACCTCTTTATTTCTCAACCCTTTACATGCTTTCTTTATTTCTATTATTTTGATTCTTCGATGATTAATGAAGTTTTGATATTTTGGTGTTCTGAATCTCAAATGAATGATGTTTTTAAATCGACTCGCCCTTCTCATCTCTTTCACCATTCTCATTTTTCTCTGTATATTATTTTTCAATTTTAATTTCTTATTACACTAACTCACACCAAGTGCGGATCGACATCCGACACGTACTGCTATACAAGTTACATTTTACAGATAATCAAATTTTATAAATATTGTTGAAGTTAGGGTTTCCGAATTGATGACACGGAAAAACCTTACTTTCAAATGGCGCCCCTACTAGCAAGGTGCAACACCAGAAAAGCACACTGCTGGTGGCGGTATTGTTTGGGGCAGCACGTTGTTGGGGTGATTACTGTCCAATAGAGGGATAGATTGAGAATATAAGGGGTTGGAATGTGGAGAGAATTGTTTGTGGTGACTGAGAGAGAGAAGAATAAAGGAGGGGTAGGGCAGAACGTGGGGGCGTTGCAGGTACGTGCCGGTGATGATGGAGGCGCTAGTTGCTACCACGGCAAGGTGGACCACCGTGAGGGAGAGAAAAGAGAGAAGGAGGAGTAAGAGATCGTAGGTGAAGGGGGAAACAACTGTGAAAGAGAAATGAGAACGTGGGATGGAAGATATGGATTAGGGTTTTTTGTGGGAGGCCCTCCTTCCTTTCTTATTTTCTCTTTCTTTTTATTTATATGGTCCAAACCCATGGTTTCTATGATTGGTGAGTTTCCAATAAAAGATTTTGTTTTAAATATTTTTCTTAAAACATCATTTTTTTCAAAAACCACATTTAATTTTCAAACAACTTTCCTTTTTCTTATTTTTTTGGTATTTTTTCAAAGTGTTTAAAATCTTTCTCACGGAATGTTTTACAAAATTCTAATATTAAAAATCTTTTATTCCCAAATCATTTCTCATCAAAAAAATGACAAAATCTCAACCATTCAACTTATTTCCAAAAAAAAGCCCTCATATCCATCTCGTGCCATGTGGCATTGGCCCTACCTTTTTGTGAAAGCGTGGTGAGATTTGAGCGAGGCCGTGGATCATATTTTAAAGCCATTGGATTGATGATTAGGAGAGATGATGTGGCAATAGGAGAGTTAGGAGAATCCAATCGATATGAATGGAGATTTGGGAGATCTAACGGCGATTGGATGGTGAGCGGATGATTTGACGGATGATCTGAATGATCAGATGGTCGGATGGATGATCATATGGCTCAGATGATGATGATGTGGGTGGTGAGCGAAGGATGACCGCAGGATGTGGAACTCAGGGTTTAGAGAAAGGAGAGAGAAAATATTATAAAATAAATAGAAAATGCTAGCAGAGGGTCTTGAACCTGGTTTTTGATTTGGTCTTCTACATACTTCACCAACTTAGCAAGCCTTAGTCTTTTGTTATTTGTTTGAGTTTTAATCTCCTTAGTCTCCTCTCTCAGGGCTTGATTCTCCTTCTCTCTTGATCTTCTCTCAGGCTTCTCTGACTCTCTAGCTCTCCTAATATTTGGTCTATATCTTCTTATCCTCAGCTTGATGGCTTTTGAACTTTGGTCCTAGACTCTATCAGTCAATTGTGGACCCGCAATCTATTAGAATCGTCCGATTTAGTTTCCTATCATAGAAAAAGCTCATAATAAGACTTGATTAAAATGACTTAATATCTGGACTTCTGAAAATACTTTTAATTTATGCAAATAGTCAATTTTCGTCTAAAAAATGTGTTCTACGCAATGATAAAAATTCTTACGTAGAATTATTGATAAAATTTGAAGTTTTACGTAGGAGAATGTGACAACGCGAAGAGGATAATTGCTTAAAATAAGCACTTTTGGACGAATTTCAGTGGGGCTATCAAATGGCCGGGCTAAGGTAGGGCTTTGCCCGACCCTAACCCTATCCTCACTTATAAAGATGAGTCCCTAGCCCAGCCCAAGCCCTTAGAGGGCCTGAACCGGCTAGACCCTAGCCCTACTCTCAAGGTCAGGGCCGGGTCAGGGTAGTGCCAGAGCTTAGAAGAAAAGTATTAAAAAATATAAAAAAAAATTATTAAAAAAAATTGATGCTTTAATAATACACTTGGCTTGGTAATGTGTTTCCTTAGTTTAATCTATATAGATTTTTCAATGAATGACCATAATTTTTTAGTTACAGGGGTGAACCGTTAAGTTTTAAAAATGAAACTAGTCTTTTAAAAACCTAGATAAAATAAATGATATATTATAAATTTATACTAGAAAAAAGTCATTTTGGAATGATTTTGAATCATTCTTAAATTTTTTAAAATATGAACTATTTTGGATAATTGTAATGTTCAAAACCAACGACGTTGTGAGATGGGTACCTAAAGAAACTGGGAGACCATGCCAACCGGTTTCCCCCCTTTCTTTTGTATGTTTTATTTTTCAAAAAGGGTTTCATTTCCTAGGTAGATTGGAACTCTCATTAACATAAGGGCCTGTTTGGTACGTGAGAAAAAGAGTTCCGACGGCGAATATTTAGCCAGGCGAATATTATCTTGGCTAAATATTTGCTCATAGCAATATTTAACAATGTTTGGTACGTGTACGAGCTAGCTCACTTCAGCTTACTTCATTTTCTTTCAATTTGAGTGGGTCCCACATATCAAAGTAAGTCAAAAATAGGTTGGGTCAGTGCGGGAACCACATATTATGTCAAAGAATAAAAAAAAATTCATTTTTATCTTTTTTATATATTAAAAAATTAATTTTTATTGAAAATAGTGATTTTCCGGCGAGAAAATAAAATTTTCTCACCAAGGCATAATCGGCGTGAAAATATTTTCACAGGGGGGGGGGGGGGGGGTGATCCGCGGAGGGCAAATATGTGGGCCTGGCTAAATATTCGCCAAGGGCGGGTGGCTGCCAAACACAGCCGGGCGAATATTTGCGCGGCTAAATATTTTATTTGCCCGCCGCGGTGCGTTACCAAACAGGCCCTAAAGGGATGGGCTAAACATCCACGCAAGCAGTGGGCCTAGATGGCAGCGGTGAGTAACAAAAATGCACAACTTCATGGCAAAAGCGTAAGCTATACTTTATTACGTCACAACTCATGGCCTTCTTTTTCAACCAAACACTTGAATGGCATATTTGCACAAGTTTGAAAGCGGGGAACTCCAAACTTGCCCTCGTTTCAATGCGCGAGGTGTAGTTCTTGTTTAAAAAAAAAAACACAGCTATTATAATTCGGGGTCACGATCGGGGGACAACCATTTTTTACAACCATTTTGGTGGACCCATAGAGACGATGAATCAATGGTTGATTTTTGGTGAGGATGATCTCCTCACCATATAGATAACCCCAACAAAAAATCAGCCCATTATAAAATTTCAAACCCCATAAAATGTGGTTTTCAAGTTACACGGTAAAAATAGACGGTCCATAATTCTTCAACTTTTAAACCAGTCTACGAATATCAGAATGATTTGAAATTTGTGAGCATGATCTCCTCACCGTATAGATCATCCTCACCAAAAATCAGCTATTGATTCATCTTCAATGTGGGTCCGCTAAATGGTTGTCAAAAATAGTCGTCAAAATGGATTGTCCCCCGATCCCGACCCATATATTTGTTCTATTTAAAAAAAAAAATCTCTCTGCAACTCTCGCCGAACATTTCTCTTCGTCCAATAAGAAAAAGCGAAAAACAGACCCCCCCCCATTGTAGGCGCATCGTTCGATCGATCCTCTCTCTGTCTCCCTTTCTCGCTGTCCCTGTTTTTTCTCTCTCCGTCTTGTGTCTCTCTGCAAGTCCAACTTCTACCTAAGGTTAGGGTTTGTGAGATGGGGCAACAGTCTCTGATCTACAGCTTCGTTGCTCGAGGAACGGTGATCCTCTCTGAATACACCGAATTCACAGGGAATTTCACTACAATCGCTTCTCAATGCCTTCAAAAGCTTCCTGCAAGCAACAACAAGTTCACCTACAACTGCGATAACCATACCTTCAATTACCTCGTTGAAGACGGTTTCAGTAAGTCATCTTCATCTATCGATTTGTTGATTTGGTTGTTTTGTGTTTTGTGCTTTTGATTTAATCTTTGTATGGATCATGTGGTTGATCTGATAAGGGTTTATGTTTCCGCTTTGATGATCTCTTCTTTCTTCTAACAAGATGATCTATTTGGTTCCCGTCCGAGTTGATTATTCTAATGGTTGTTTCTGATCGTTTATGACTTTTATCCCTTTGTGCAAATGTTTTTTGTTAGTGTTCTGTTGGTTCGGATAATTTTTGTTCCTTCAATTCCTTGAAATGACGATGTGTGTGGATTCGATAAAGAAATAAGAGAAGGAAATACAGAGCAACTGACAATACGGCGTCATGTTGGTTGAGATCTTTGATCAGCTTTTTTATTTTTTTATTTTTTCCAATCATTTATTTATAACCCTTAGTACTAGAGTTAGCATTTTGGATCTGTTACCAGATCAGTGGATTCGGTGGAGAAAGATTATCTGGAGATTGGGGTTGATATTCTGGATCAAAACATCGTTGTTATTATCACAAGACATAGGTGATGCAATAGCTATTTATTTATTTTTGTTATGATACATTATATTTCTGAGATCCAAACTTTTTGACTTTGGCGCAAGGAAGTTTGATATATAAAAGATTTTTATCATCTTTGGTTGGGTTTGGTTGCTTTTAGTCAATAGAAGTTGGTTTTCCCGCTTTCACACATTCAACTTCTTCACACTGGTGTTTGTTTCTTTTTTATTTCAAAGGCTTTTCTATTATTTGGGTAGTTGGTAAGATTCTTATTGTCTTGCCTAGCAAGATGATTCTTTGTGCCGATGGTAGAACCTTTGATACACCACCTATATCTGGTTACCAGACATGAACTTAGAATTGAAAATAGAATTCCAGAATATGTGATTTCTGGAAATTTAAATTCCAATATTTGAAATTTCTTGTGGCCAGTTGCACCATGGAATTTGCGGGGAACTCCCAATGAATCCAAATTTTAGCTGTTTCGATATCTGATAGAATTGGAATTTCCTACCCATTTAATATTTGAAACAGTTGTTTCTAAAATTTAGTATTGAATCATTGTATTTATTTTTTCACTATTTTTATACAACACACGGGCACCAAATACCCAATGGGAGAACTGGATATTTATTGGTTCCAGTTCTGGATCCACTTGTTTTGGTAAAGAAACCGAAACTGATAAGAACCATGTGATAATATATCAAAAAAATTGAACCATGTTAGAGAGAGAGAGAGAGGAAGTGGGGTCATTTTCATGGAGAGAGACTTACCGGAAAAATATCAAATTTTAGTTATCAAAATATAACCCATCATGCATGCAAAGTGTATCTATAAACCAGTAGCTTCTGTACAAGATAAATTCCCATCATGCATGCAAGTATAGCCAAGTATAGCTAAGAAAATGTAATAGGGAAGAGATCACTTTTCATTTAGTTGTCAAATAAAAAAGAAAAAAGAATTAAATGAAAAACACATTTCAAAATCTTAAGTTACAAAGAACTATGCATGGACCTTCCTTCCCCTGTATGGCACTAATCTTCGCACCCCTTACATCATCTCCATATTTTTCTTTTCATCTACATTCCTTGGGATGAAAAGCCCACCGCCTACCTCCATGATCGATATGGACTTGGTGGGTACATCAATAGAGCCAGAAAAAACTATTATATATATGAGCTGTTGTAAAGACTGTTATGCACTTACGGAGGGTTTACAAATAGGGATCAGTT
This sequence comes from Euptelea pleiosperma, assembly GCA_035048495.1. Lineage (NCBI taxonomy): Eukaryota > Viridiplantae > Streptophyta > Magnoliopsida > Ranunculales > Eupteleaceae > Euptelea > Euptelea pleiosperma. The sequence continues at coordinate 12,341,935 of CM068551.1, read as the reverse complement.
CTTATGTTAGTCTTGTACAACCATGATATTGGTATAAAACTTAGCTTCCCATCAACACCCCAAAAGTCATTGCTATCATATGATACTTATCCAATCAATAAAAATTTTAATCGATCACATCTGTGATGTTCCAATCATTATGGACAGTCAAGAAAGATCAATGGTCATGTCCATCTTGATTGTATGCTAAAGATGGCTAATACAAACATATTATTGTATTACATTGATAATTGTATTTCAATGAATTATGAATCATCCTTGAACACTAACGAGGTATGTTCTTCCTCTAACCACGTTGCAAAGAGATGAGCAAAGGAAATTAACAAACAAAAGAATAGAAGATCTAGAGAAAATTAAGAAAGATCTATCACCAGAGACACTGTCTATACACAACAATAACGATCAATCAAACTATGGCACAAAATTTGTATCAAATTAAAGTAAACGTTTCAAAAAGTTAAAAAAGAAGAAGAAACTGATAAAAATGACATGTGGTGTACATAGAGAGTGAGAGAGATGCACGGGTGGCTGGATAAACAGAATGAGAGAAATTTCAAGCTACTTTTTGTACATCACAAGCAATTAATTCCGTGAACAAAGTGAAATAACTTGAGCTCAAAATAATCAGGCACTATAGGGGTGTGAGAGAGAGGGAAGCTTATTGGTGAGTTGAGTTGGCAACAATCGTGGAGAATCTCAAACCAACATTGTAGGAGGCAGTGGGGAGGAGTTGGACAAATATGGGAGATGAGATAGGGATAGTTACTGGACTTTTCATAGGGAGAGTTATTGGCCGATGAAAAGTCTTCACATTAGGAAATAAAGAATCCAGGATTTGGACATTTAATTCTTAGAATTGGGTCCTCCCAAACACATGGATTTGTAATTCCAAGAATTAATGGAATTACAAATCCAATTCTGGTCCAACTAACAAATTCCTTCGTGATGATTTTTGGAAGGAACTTGGCACTATCCGTAATGTGTGGAGATATCTGTGGTGCGTGGGAGGAGATTTTAACGTGATTCGTTTCACGTTTGGAAAGCAAGGCTGCAACAAGGTGACAAGAAGCATGAAGGACTTTGAAACCTTTTTGAGTCAAAATTGCTTGCTAGACCATCCATTCAAAGGGCCCCTCTTTACTTGGTCCAATAATCAGAAGTGTCTGGCTATATCCAAACTTCATAGATTTTTTGTCTCGGCTGATTAGACTAGTTTATGATCTGATCTTTCTCAAGAGGTCTTGCCTCAACTCACTTTCGATCACGACCATGTTAGAATTGGGTGTTGTACTATTATGAGATGATCGTCACCCTTCATATTTGAGAATATGAGGCTAGATGAGCTTACATTTATTGGTCTGCTAGCGGAATGGTGGGAGCCTTTCAATTTCTTGGGTAAGGAAGGCCAGATATTCCGGAAGAAGCATAAGGTGTTGAAAGGCAAGATTAAGGAATGGAATAGAGAGGTATATGGCAGGGTAGACAAAAAGATGGAAGCTCTTCTAGATGAGATCACAGCCATTGGCACTATTGAAGGTAGTGGGGTTATCCCAGAGGAGGAGCGGAGTAGAAGAATCGAGGCAAAGAAAGAGCTATCTCGGTGGGCGAGGTGGTACGAGATCAGTTGGTAGCAAAAGTCTGGAGTTCGGTGATTGAAAGAAGGTGATCGCAACACTAATTTCTTCCATCAGATCACCAATGCTCGAGGAGAAACAACACTATTACTAGATTAAATGTGGAAGGGAGGATTGTGGATAAGGAAGATGACATCAAGGAGAATATTGTTAAATTCTATAAGATCCTTGACTCCGAGATGCGGAGTTTCAGACCTTCTGTAGATGGCTTGGAGTTGAATAGGATCAGTCAGACCTAGCAAGAATGGTTGGAAAGGCCGATAGACAAGGAGGAAGTGTTGCTTGCTGTCATGGTTCAAAGTACACGGTTTCGTTTCGGTTTCGCCTGTGGGTGAAGCCGAAACGTTTCGGTAGTTTCGGTGGTTTCGGTCCGAAACTAGACGAAACCAAAGTGAAACGAACGAAACACGTTTTTAATTTTTTTTTTTCAAAATTTACCAGAAAACGACGCACCTGGTGCATCGTTTATTACTTCAATTTGTTTTTTTTTTATTATTAAAACCAACATATATATATATAATGTGCCACTTGGCACTGTTTTTTGGGACCAATGTCCCATAAATAAATGGCCCACCACCTAATAGACGTACACACCAAAAATCAGATTGATTAGTGATATCTAGCCATTGGATTGAGATGTTTTTCATGATGTGATTTCCAGCCATTGGATTTGAATTTTTTTTGGATATTCAGATTCAATGGCTAGAGATCATGAATCAGGATGATTTTTTGTGTGTATGTCCATCAAGTATGTCCTATTCATATATGGGTTAGCGGGCCTGATTAGTTATTTCTGACATTCCAATCTGAGTACCCCAAATAATGTTCAAATCGCACGGTTAAAAATAAACCCATGCAAAAAGTTCCAATCTAACGGTCAGATTTTAGCCCACCCCTTCGTGGACCGCATTGATGTTCAGCCCACCCCTTCGTGGATATACACAGCAAACATCACCCTGATTGGTATCTCTAACCATTAGATTTTAGTAATTTTTAAGGCGTGATTCTAGCCGTTGGATTCAACCATTTTTTACTACTAAAACCAACGGCTAAAAAATCATCGAACAAGCTAATTTTTGGTATGAATGTCTACCAACAGGTGGGCTAAACATCCATGCTGTCAGTAGGGCCAAATGACAGTGGTGAGTAACAAAATCGTGTTGCCACACGCACGTTAGGTATACCTCTTTACATCACAACTTTCACTTAGGGTTTTAAACCCTCGACTCTCGGTCTCCACTCTCTCTTCAACGATGAAAACAACAATGGTTTCCACTCTCTTCGGTGGCAAGGAGAGGCGGGATCCACGGCTGCACAGGTACTCCCCCCCTCTCTCTCTCTCTCTCTCGTTGCCGAGCTCAAGTTCCCTCTCCCCTCTTTTAATTTTATGTTTTTTTTTTGTTGTTTTGTTAAATTATAGAGCCTGATTTTGCTGCAAATACCGAATATTTCTGAAAAAATTGCATTCACAAGCGATTTCATTGTTTATAGCTACAAGTTTCGTTAGTTTCGTTTACGTTTCGGCCGATACGAACGAAACGGCCGAAACTTAAACGAAACTAGTGAAACTTGGACGAAACTTTGCGTTTTCCGATACCAACCTGTATCTTGTCACGGCCTATAGCGAAACCGAAACGTTTCGGGCGAAACGTTTCGGTTTCGGCCGAAACTTTAAACCATGCTTGCTGTTAAGAACTTCAATGGAGATAGAGCGCCTGGGCCCGATGGGTTCTCTATGGATTTCTTCCAAAGGTGTTGGGGCATTATTAGGGAGGTCTCTTGAAGGTTATTAAGGAAATTGAAAGAGAAGCCTACTTGGATAAGTTCTTGAACAGTACCTTCGTTACCCTTGTTCCCAAGAAGGAAGGGGCTAATGGGCTGGGAGACTTTCGACCTATCAACCTAGTGGGTTGCACTTATAATTTTATCTCAAAATTCCTGGTTTCTAGGATGAAAGAAGTGATGGGTTTGATCATTTCACCCTTCCAAGGAGCTTTCGTGAATGGTCTTCAGTTGGTGGATGGGGTGATGATCGCTAATGAATGCATTGACTCCAGACCGAAGAAGAAGGAAGGGGGTATATTGTGCAAAGTTGATACGATGAAGGCGTATGACCATGTCTGTTGGGCTTTCTTGGACCATATGTTGGAGAGGATGGGATTTGGGGTCAGATGGAGATGTTGGGTCAGAGCTTGCATCTCGACAACTTATTTCTCTGTCCTTGTGAATGGATTTCCTGTTGGTTTCTTCAATAGTTCGAGAGGTTTAAGGAAAGCGATCTTCTTTCCCCTTTCCTGTTCTTGGTTGTCATTGAGGCCCTTGGAAGAATGATTAGTAGAGCAACTAAATGAGGAGTTGTGGAAGGGTTTCAGTCAGCAATGGGGGCTTCTCGATTACCCACCTACAGTTTGCTGACGATACACTGATTTTCTTAGGAGCGTCCCACGATTAGCTCAGATACCTCAAATGTATTCTTAGATCCTTCGAGGCAGCATCGGGTCTTCGGGTGAACTTAATGAAGAGTGAAGTGTTTGGTGTAGGGCCTGTTCCTAATATTAGAGAGTCGGCTCAGAGCTTGGGGTGTGGTATTGGGAGCCTTCCTACTAATTATATGGGTTTACCTTTGGGGGCCAAGTACAAGGATAAATCGGTCTGGGAGCCAGTGATCGAAAGGTTTGGGAAACGTCTTTCGAGCTGGAAGAGGAGGTATTTATCCAAAGGGGGTAAAGTGACCCTTGTTAAAAGTACTTTATCTAGTATGTCTATACCCTTTCTATCCTTGTTTACTATCCCAGTTGCCTGTGGCTCAAAGTCTAAAGAAGATTATGAGGGACTTCCTGTGGTCAGGTAAGGGGGACAGCCAGAAGTTTCATCTGGTCGACTGGAGCAGGATTTGCCCGCCCAAGGAGGCATGAGTTCTTTTGCTTTAGAAACTTCAGAGATATGAATATAGCGCTTCTTGGCAAGTGGTTGTGGAGATTTGGGGAGGAGGAGAGCTTATGGAGAGGGGTTATAGGGAGTAAATATGGGATTATGGCGAATGGGTTGGGTAGGCTTCCCGTTAAGTCGACGCATGGTGTTAGTATATGGAAAGGGATTGCTGGTTCTAGAGAGAAATTTGAGAGGGGCATTACTAATAAGGTGTGTAAGGCTGATAGGGTGAGATTTTGGGAAGATCTATGGTGTGGGGAGGCTCCATTGAAGGAGGTCTATCCTACTTATTCTATATCTCCGATTGCCAAGGCACGGTGATCAGCAAGTGTACTATCAGTAGGGATGGAGTACGCTCATGGAATTTTGGTTTTAGGAGGAATCTTAACGATTGGAAAGTGGAGGGTTAGCTTCTCTCCTCAGGATGATTGGTAAGAATCCCCGCTTAAGAGATGATCCTGATGAAAGGACTTGGAGATGGGATCCCAAAGGTATATTTTATGTTAGATCTTTCTACAGTAGCTACCTTCGAGAGTTTGGGCCGGAATTTCTAGCTTCAATAGTGGGGATATCCGATTCCATTGAAAGTGAATTTTTTCGCCTGGACGGGAAGTCTCGACAAGATTCTGACGGTGGACCACCTCATTAGTAGCGGTATGATCCTTAATTGGTGCGTTTTATGCAAAACAGAAGGAGAGTTAGTGGATCATGTTCTCATTCATTACCAATTTTCCCTTGATGTTTGGCAGACATTCTTTGGCCTTTTGGGATTCCTTTTATGGTTCCTAACCATGTCAGAGACCTCTTCCTAGGGAAGGGGGATGAGTCGTTTTCTGGTAAAGGGGGGATCCTCTGGCGTTACTTACCCTTTGGGGTTATTTGGGCGACTTGGAAGGTGAGAAATCTCAAGATCTCTGAAGACAAAGAGTAGGTTTGGAGAGATGTGGTGTTGGCTATGAAGTCCCTCCTTTATTGTGGTCGTCTATTTCCCCTCCTTTTAGAGGATATAGATTTCAATAGGACCTTGCCCCCTGTTAGGAGCCAGTGGTCCTGTTTTTGTACAGTTATTTTTTGGGTTTTCCCCTTTAATGAATTATACACAGTTGTCAAAAAAATATTCTAGCTCAAATCCTAGTATCCAAACAGACCGAAAAAGAAATTGGAGTGCAAGGATGTCTTTATCAGATTGGGTCCCACTTTTACAATAGAATTAGAGTTTATTTTTTTTTCTTAATTACTACCTAATCTTTGCTTGTAGTTATTTCCATTTTGAAGTAGTTGGAAGAGTTTTAGAAGGATTCTAAATTTTGTAGTAGGAAATTTATAAAGAAAGGTGTAGGGTTTTGAAATCATACTTTTTTATTGAATCATTTTTGTTGAAGCTTTAAGCCTTTCCATTGGTGGTGTTTATTCCATCTTCTCTTGGTAGTGTTTCTCACAAATCTCTCTATTTTTTCTTCTTAAGTTCCTCCTATCTTTTCTTCTTATTTCTTATCGTTTCTGCTACAAATACACAATTTAGAACAAAGAGTTGTTGCCGCAACCCATATTCGTGGAGATCACATTGCTGGAGTTCATGTCGTATGTTGGGTAAGTCATTAGGAACCTACTCATCGCAGGCTGCTCGATTTAACAAGTTTTTACGGTTGGAATTCTTTAAACACTAATCTAGATCCATTAAGGCTCCCGAGCCAAGCCATTAGGCCCAAGAGCATTAGCTCCCCCCAACAACACAGAAGAAAAAAAAAACTAATGTGAATATTAACGGTGAACGTACCTATGGTATGCGGATGTACCAAAGGCAACAAGTTGACATGTTTATTAGGCTGAAACAATAAATGGAATAGGAACCGATGTTCATGGTTGCAATGTGGCATGAAAGATTGGGAAACCAGTAAAAAACACCACTGCTACACTTGATAATAATGAGGGCATTGAAGATCATGAAAAAAAAGAAAAGAAAATGACCCCGATGAAGTAACAGGAGTTGACCAGTTTCCTCAAAATAGGTTACTCAATAAATAACCAGTCAATGACCTCCTCGGAATTCTGGAGCACCTTTTGGGGAAGTGCTGCCATTCTTTGGAATACAACATGGTGCTTCAGCCTATGTTACCTGGATACGGCAAGGACACGGGACCGACGCAAGGAGGATACGGCGTTTACACTTAAAATGGAAGATATCCGACACGGATACGGCACCCATTTTGAAGTATCCAGGTATCATAGGCTTCAGCCGATGGTGGACAAAATTGCCATGTTCGACGTGATTCTAATGACGTATCCAATGATGGAGATTAGAGAACCTGCATATTTGTCTTTGATTTGTATAGGAAACTTAATCCCAATGCATTCTTTTCATTGATTGATTAGGAATGATTATTTTGATAGGTATTGTCTATTTGATGAGTAGAAAGTATGGTATATGAAGGCAAGCTCAAGGGTCCAATGCAAGTGTAGCGGTACAACATTGAAAAGCGTTTTCAATTGGGTGCCTTCCTATTGACAAGTGAGAGGAAATGAAAGAAAGACTTAAAAAAAATCATTTCTTACCTGTTGATTATGAGCAAACCTTGTTTGAGATATTATTTAAGCTCTGCCATGGTAACAAACCTTTTCAATAGAACATCGATGAGTTCCTTGAGTTAATCACAATGAATGAATTGATGGAGACCCATGAGTAGTAGGCATCCATATATGTAGTAGGATTGAAACCTTGTGTGGAAAGAATGATTGCTATGTTGTAATTTAGGTTGTGATCAGTATAGAAACGATTATAGAGAAGAAGAGATATTAATGGAGGCAGAAGAAGGTGAATGTAGAAAAGAAGAGGTTGTGAGAAAAGTAGAGAATAAATTGTTAATTCATTCTCTCTCACACAATATATATGATGGGTATAAACCTACAAAAAGTAGCACTATTCACATGAATAGTGAAAACCCAAAAAGAACACCGTGGGAAGTGGGATGCAGCCCACTTGAAACACCCACGTGGGTGTATTACATAAACTCCAACACTCTACCTCAAGCTGGTGCGAAGATATCTATCATGCCCTGCTTGCCAATCAAGGTATAAAGAATAGACTTGTTTACCCCCTTTGTGAGTATGTCGGCAACCTGTTCCTATGTTCTCACACATGGAGTACAAATCAATCCTTGTTGAAGTTTCTCTTTGATGAAGTGACGATCAACTTCAATATGTTTGGTCCTATCTTGCTAGACCGGGTTGTTAGCAATGCTGATGGCAGCCTTGTTGTTACAGTAAAGGCTCATCGACTCTGTCACCTGGAGTCCCAGTTCCTCAAGCATGGTCCTCAACCAAAGGAGTTCACACACACCATGTGCCATTGAGCGAAACTCTGCCTCTACACTGGAGAGAGCTACAACTGGCTGCTTTTTGTTTCGTCAAGAGACAAGGTTTCCTCCAACAAGGGTACAGTATCCTTACGTAGACCGACGATCAGTAATTGAACCTGCCCAATCTGCATCAGTATATGCTTCTACTTTAAAGTGTCTATGCCGCCCGAATAGTATGCCACGACTTGGAGAGCCTTTGAGGTACCGAAGAACTCGGTGAGCTACCTCAAAATGTGATGACTATGGTGCATGCATAAACTGACTGATAACACTAACGACATAAGCAATATACGAACGGGTGTGCGCCAAGTAAATCAGCCTGCCAATCAATTGCTGAAACATAGCGACATCCTCAAGGGTGTCACCCTCCTCAGAATTGAGTCGATGGTTCTGATCAATTGGAGTCTCTGTTGGTCGAGCTCCCAAATACTCAGTCTCATCCAGAAGGTCCAATACATACTTTCGTTGAGAGGTGAAGATGCTCTTCTGAAACTAAGCAACTTCAATTCCCAGGAAGTATTTCAGTGGCCCTAAATCCTTTGCCTCAAACTTCGAGAACAAGGTCTTCAGTAGCTTTATCTCCTTAGGATCATTCCCAGTGATGACAATGTCATCAACATAGACGATTAGTGCCGTGGTACTACTATGTTGTGCTTCACAAACAACGTGTGATCGGCCTGACTCTGCTTGTAGCCCACTCGTTTGATCGCACTGTTAAACTGCCCGAACCATGCCCTTGGAAACTACTTTAGCCCATACAGGGGTTTCCTTAACTTGCACACCTTGTCGCCACTTCCAGCGAGTGTCAACCCAGGTGGTAGTTTAATGTACACCTCTTCTGTCAGCTCTCCATGTAGAAAGGCATTCTTCATATCTAGCTGATGCAATGGCCAGGACAAGTTGGTAGCTAAGGATAGAAGTGCTCTAACTGAGTTCATCTTGGCCACAGGTGCAAAAGTCTCCTAATAGTCTATCCCATATGTCTGAATGAATCCCTTGTTTACGAGTCGTGCCTTGTATCGTTCGACTGACCCGTCAACTTTATGCTTAACTGTAAAGACCCATTTGCACCCTACAGGTTTCTTTCCTTTGGGTAGTTGAACAAGTTCCCATGTTTTGTTCTTCTCTAGAGCTTGCATTTCATCCATCGTAACTTCTTTCAACTTTGGGTGACTAAGCGCGTCTGCAACACTGGAAGGCAGAGAAACAAAGGAGGCAATACTGACAAAATTGTGATATGACAGAGACAGAGACTGATACGAGACAAAATGTGAGATAAGGTGTTCCATATAAGTACGTACACCCTTCCGAAGTACAATAGGGAGGTCAATATTAGTGCTCATATGATCATCAGAAGTAGGAGATGCATGTGGCTCAAAAACAGAAATAGGAACTGAGGCAGGGACAGAAGCAATACCTGGAACTGGATCCGAGGATAAGACTTCTAGATGTAGGCACATGGACAGTGACTTGTCATTTCTTCTTAGTTCTGACATATACACATACATCAGCTGTAGTAGTAGAAGTGTTCTTGTCATTAGACTGAGGTCACGGCATAGGAATAGAGACAGGAAGAGGACTGGGGACTCTCTTCTGCAACATCATGCTCCCCTTGCAGGGGATGGACTCAGCTTTGCGACATCTATAGAGATGAAACGACGACGGGTAGCTGGGTGATAACATTTGTACCTTTTTTTATTAGAGGGGTACCCCAAGAAGATGCACTTCAAGGCCTGCGGATCTAAATTGTCCTCGAAGAACGATGAATATGGACATAATAACTATGATGCCCGGATATGGACACAGACACGGTACGGGAAGCGGGGATACGACTCGACATTTTCCAAAATCAAGGACACGGATACGGATACGAGTATCCTATTTTGTAGTTCAAAATTTTTATTTTTTCTATGTTTTTCAACTTTTTATGAAGGATACATGGGGATACGTGTCGGTGGAGTGTCCGATGTCCGTATCTGTGTCGACACAACACGACACTGGTACACGGCACTAGTACAAGTATCCGGGTATCATAGCATAACAAACACACCCAAAGACCTTTGGAGGAACAACGAAAGTCGGGCAGTCAAGAACCAGGAGAGATAGGGGAGTCTGAAATCCGAGAACCCGAGAGGGCATACGATTGATGAGATAAGCATCAAGTAAGACAGACTCAGACCAGTAATGTTTTGGAACCTACATGCCTAACTGGAGAACACGCTAAACTTCAAGGAGGTGACGGTTTTTTCTCTCAGCCATCTCATTCTGTTGAAGTGTGGAAGGGCACAAGGTCTGATGAACAATGCCATGAGATGCAAAGTAGGATTTAAGACCCCCATTGAGGTATCCCCCCCATTGTCAGAGTGAAGAATCTTAAGAGTGGTATGGAACTAAGTGGTAATTATCTTATGGAACTCTTAGAAAATGGAGAATACAGCATCTTTGGTTCGTATAAGGTACACCCAGGTACAACCACTAAAGTCATCTACAAAGGTAACAAAGTACCAATATCCAAACAAAGAAGTCACGGGCGCGGGGCCCCACACATCATAATGCACAATAGAGAAAAAAGTAGTACTTTTATTCTCACTAATGGGAAAAACATAACAATGTTTTGCCAGTTCACATGTTTCACAATGAAAGGGAACTGTAGAAACATAAGAGAAAGCAAGAAAGACACGCTTTAAGACTGACACGGGTACATGACCTAGCCGGTTATGCTAAAGCATTAACTGATCTTTATTGACTCGACTACTACTACTGATGCTGGACTGGTGTGCAGATGAAGAAATCGAAGAATCCAGGATGTATAAGCTACCGTCCTCACGTCCATTGCCAATCGTCTGCCTAGATTCCAGATCCTGAAACACAGTGAAAAGGAAAAAACGTTACACTGCAGTTAAGACTTCTGACGGATAGTAAATTAGCGGTGAATTGAGGAACATGTAAAACGGAAGGCAAAGAGAGCTGGTGTGGCATGAACATCCCTTTTTTCCAGAGATAGAGGAATAGGTGCCATCAGCTATCTGAACTTTGTCAAGACCAGAGCAAATACTATAACTAGAGAAAATGGAGGACATACCAGTCATGAGATCAGATACCCTTGAATCAATGATCCAAGAAGGGTTGGAAGGTACAGTAGAGGCGGAAAAAGCAGTCCTAGTAATTGGGTGAACAAATGCAGACGTGGAATTGGAGGCCTGGCCATTGAGTTGGACCATCATGCGGCGAAGTCGCTCAAGATTTGTAGGAGAGAACGAGTTCGTGTCCCCAGAGGAGGTTGACACTAGTGGTGTGGTGTCCTGAGTGCGCTGAGTGAGGTCTCTGTTTTGCTGATTGACGCTGACGGAAAGTCGGTTCTATCCTGGGAAACGTCCATGGAGCTTCAGCAAGTGGCATGGATATGGCCCATGCGACCGCAGTGATCACATTTGGGTTTAGGTCGGTCCCCAGACTCCTTTGGACTGGATGTCTGGCCCTTCTGATTGGTAGCAATCAGGGTAGAACTGTCTTGAGTATCATTCCCACTGCGGAGTTGCATGGCAGAGCGGCGGCTGTCCTCTCCTTGATGTAACCATAGACTTGTGTTAGAGAGGTTCCCACCAAGGATCTGAACACGAGCTCCCTCAAAGCTCAGATGAAGGCTGGAGAGAACCTAGAAGATCTGGGAACGTTCAACCATCGCCTTGAAGGACTTGATGTCATCTGCGCATTTGGGGAATAACTCTGGTAGTGATCGATCTCCTCCCATTTGCTTTAAAAGGAAGCATAATATGTACCAAGCTTCATCTCCCCCTAACGAAGACAAAATATATTTTGCTCTAGTTCATAGAGCTTGGCGAAATTACCCACCTGAGAGTGTCTGAGATATGGCATCCCAAACATATTTGGCCGTTGGTAGGAACATAAACCCTTTGCTAATCTGGGTTTGCATCGAGTGAAGAAGCCAGGACATGATAGTCAAGTTCTCCATAACTCAAATCCGATGAGATTTGTCTTTCGGATTTGGTTCTTTAGTAGCACCGGTCAGATACTCACTGTAGCCACGGCCCCAATGTATATGAATGCGGAAGTCTTCCATTCCAAGAAGTTGGTGCCATCGAGTTTCACAGTGGTGATACAGAGTTGAGGGTTGTGATCTCCATGAGAGCCATGAGTCATAGGACGATCCTCAGAGGAAGAGTCAGAAATCCCAGATGTGGCCTCGAGAGAACTCATTGAAGCAAGACCACCACAAATAGCAGGTAGTGTACCGAAGGCTCCTAGAAAATCGAAGCGAGGTCTAGAGGGTCTCTAAAGGCTCAATGAGTGGTGCGTCTAGGACAAGAGGGCCCAGAGAGGTATGATTTTTGAAGAAAATCAAAACCCCAAAAATAGCTGGGGGATTCGGGTGATTTTTGGAAATTAGGGTTTCGACGGTCAAAATTCGTCGAACCAAGTTTCGAACTGGTCCACGAGCAGTAGTGAAGAGGGCGGCAAGGTCAGAGGGGCCTGCTGTTCCTCGAATCTCACAAAAATTCAAAACCCAAAAATCTGAAAATCGGGCCCATTTTTAAAAACTAATAATCTGGCGGTCGGAAAAATTCAATACGACTTTCTGATAGTCCCTGGGTGAATACTAGAGAGGGCGGCTAGGGTAGAAAACCCAACCATGGTATGGATCTCAAGAAAATAAAAAACCCAAATATCATCGAAAAATGTGTTGGCCGGAAAAACGCTGGAGAAGTTTGAGATGAAGGCAAAATGGATTTCTGATGCGGCTAAGGAAAAAACTAACCAGCAAATAAGAGCCTCTGATGTTTTGCGTCAGGATTAATCCCCAGATAGTACAAGAATGATCTTTGCGATTTCCTCAAAATTTCTCCTCGACTCTGGATGCTCACATAACAGTCTTAAGATCGGAATGAAGTCTCTAGGGGACAAAGACACATGCCTTAGAGTTACCATGCTCTGATACCATGTTATAATTTAGGTTGTGATCAGTATAGAAAATATTAGAGAGAAGAAGAGAAATATTAATAGAGGCGGAAGAAGGTGAAAGTAGAGTAAAAGAAGAGGTTGTGGGAAGAGTAGAGAATGAATCGTTAATTCATTCTCTCTCACACACTATATATATGATGGGTATAAACCATACAAAAGAATAGCACTATTCACGTGAATAATGAAAACCCAAAAAGAACACCACGTAGGAAGTGGGACGCAGCCCACTTGAGACACCCATGTGGGTGTATTACATAAACTCCAACATGCTAGTGATGTTTGGATTATTGATGAAGCTTACAATATTACTCTCAAAATTGAAGAGCAATATAAATATTTCTGTACTTGAGCATTGCTGGTCAAGCCCAATGAACTATCGACGCAATGTAACATTGTTGGATCTTGCAACACTTGGATTGACCGTTCTAATGTAGAGGAGTTGGACAAGTATCCTTTACTTTCTAACTAAGGGATTGTACTTGGCCAATGGAGACTCTGAAGAAGACCCCATATAAGATGATGAGGTAGCACAAGTTGAAGATGGTGGGAAGTACATGATTATATATATCTAGTGTAAAGAGAAAGCCTTGTTGTTCGAAGCATCTTAACTCAACAAAAAAATAGTATGGAAGATTGGTTTTGTCCAAATATTTTTTGTGAAGGTGTAGAGTGCCAATGAAAGGTTTGCACTATGAGAACTTCATTTCAATAGAGATGGTTGATAAGCTCGAGCTAAAAATCGAGTGCCGCAGGTGTTCTTATAAATTGTGCGGGTAGATGATTGCACTGTTCCAGTGGTGTCTTGTTGCATAGTGAATCATTTTATGAGCAAAAGTTTCTGTAATTCTGTGTGGTGCGGTATCTTCCCTATGAAAACTTATCATTTGCTTCTTGTAAGATTTTGGTTATATTTGAAAAAAGTGTCATACATAATGAAAGGTTCAATACTTATACTCTCAATAAAGGAAAATTACATTAAGACCCTTGAAAGACTTAAAAGAACCGATAACTAAACAGAAAATAAAGACTCGACTGTCTTGACTATTTGGAGATTTTTGGAGAAAGCCAATATGAAGGGGTAATTATATGCTTGTTGGGAAGATTGTTAATCACAAGCCATAGTTGAAAATAGAAGGCCAACTATAAGAATGCAATATATTGTAAGATTTTCATGATTTAGTCCCTAGAGAAACGCCAAATGATTGTCACCTATGGGAGATATTTAGTATGTCATAGATTTGATTCCATGTGCTGCATTGTCAAACATTCTGGCTTGTAGGTTTATTCTCACATAGCATGTCGAACTCGGTCGACAAGTTGAAAATTTCTATCAAAAGGTCTTATTTGAAAAAGCTTTAGACCTTGTTTAGTTCTAGCTTTGCTTGCACAGAAAAAGGGTGTGTGGTGGTGAATGTTTGTGGCTGCCCCACAGTCAACAAAATCACAATTTCTACAAGTCTAACTACTAATTAACTAATCAAGTAAGCAAATAACTAATAACTAGCATTGTAAATTGCAATAGTTAATTGAATGATTTTCAACTTGAAACATGAGTAACATCATACCCCAAAAGCAGTCCTAGTTAGCATTGTCATCGTCTAAGACTCATTAACTGCATTTAACAAATTAACAATTATTAAATAATAAAGACTTAAAGTAGAAAGTCAGAAATCATACTAATGAAAAACATTAACAATCAAATGAAACATAAAAACAGGAATTGTACTAATAAATTATATAATTACTATCTGCCATTGACTAACTAAAAATCATTGAACGTACAAATTGGGCAATCAGCATTGCCAGAAGAACAAGAAGTGACATAAACTGAAATGACAGCAATATTAATGTTTAATAAGTAACAATAGTTTATCAGGAGCCCATAATGACAACACATCAGTACTAATGATCTTTGAAACCTATTACTCATAATTCATAAAACGACAATACTAATAAACTGATCAGTAACCCACATTGACAGTACATCAGTACTAATAATCTCTGAAACTCATTTAATCATAATCCATGAATGCAGTACACACTACACATAGCTGAACAGTAACATTATAACATCTACTAATAATAGTAATAAAAAATATATACTTGAAGGCCTATGGAATGAGGCAAGGAGAAAAAAGAAGCAAACACCTGAGACCTTAGATTTAGTATATACTCCGGTAATGGTCATAATTCTGTAGTTTTTGATGAGCAATCTGCAATGAAGGACTTTGGTCTATTTAAGCTGTGTGCTTTGGTTGATTTTTAATAGTTCCTGAGACTCTCTCTTGGACTATTCTTCTTCTTTCTAATTGGAGTTAAAGTTTGAATTTTATGCTGGATGCTGCAGCCTACTGTGTAGTTGCAGTTGAGGCTGCTGGCAGACAAGTTCCCATTGCCTTCCTGGAGCGAGTTAAGGATGATTTCAACAAGAGATATGGAGGAGGAAAAGCCGCAACTGCTGTTGCCAACAGCCTGAACAAGGAGTTTGGGTAATTCTCCTCGTCTTTTTAACTGCTTGAAGGAATGTGCCTCGTCTGTTTTTAATTTATACTGTAGAAATGCTCAAAATCCATCATAAACATTTTAGGCCAAAACTGAAGGAGCATATGCAGTATTGTGTTGATCATCCGGAGGAGATCAGCAAACTTGCAAAAGTGAAGGCTCAGGTTTCAGAAGTTAAGGGAGTGATGATGGAAAATATTGAGAAGGTGAGGCCTCACCTATTTCTCTTGTACCTGTTAGGATATGACTTTTCGAAGTAGGATGCCTTTATTTTGTAACTGATTCTGCACCTCTTCTGTGTGAACTGCAAATGGTTTAGAAGAAGTGTGCTATTTTTATCATACTGGAAAATGATGTGTGGTTCATCTAAGAAAGCTTGTTTATGTGAAGGTTCTCGACCGTGGCGAGAAAATCGAGCTTCTGGTTGACAAAACAGAGAACCTCCGTTCACAGGTAGTGTTATATTTCTCAGCTAATTTGATTGCATCGGACTCCATTATTGTTGAAAATGGCCCAGAACGACATCCCATTTCATAGGTAACAGTAGCACATGTCCCTGAAAATAAGGCCTTCAAAATGAAATGCCTTGCTGGCTTTGATTGAATGGTACATGCAAATCAAGGAGGTTATTTCTGTCCCTCAGACGGGGACTGTGTGCTTTGTCCTAGTTTTGGAGTTTTCATTTCATCTTCATTTTCCTTTTCTGCATATTTGTTCTAGTATCTGTACTCTGTCATCTGATGATGTGATGTTTGTGTTATGTTGCAGGCGCAAGATTTCCGGCAACAGGGAACCAAGATGAGGAGGAAGATGTGGCTGCAGAACATGAAGGTAAAGCTGATCGTTTTGGGTATTCTTATTGCCTTGATTCTGATCATAATTTTGTCTGTTTGTCATGGCTTCAACTGTTGATCAGAGCCACCTACTTCCCCTGCTACTACTATGCTTGATTAGGGATATCATACTACATTGGTGCAGCCCTGTGTTTTTAATATTCCTTTTGTGAACGAGTTTCTTTTTTCTTCTTCTTTTGGGTACCCTGTTGCCCTTTCTGCTAGTCTTTTTGGATGGAAATGTGTTTGTATTTTGTACGACATTTGCGTGTATAAATTGTAGGCATGAATTCTTTCTATTCAAGTCAAAGAGTCTCTTTATCTCTGAACTTTGTGCTCCATCTTATGGATGATGTGTTATCATTTTTAACCAGCTTGACTGATTACAGCCCTCAGATATGTAGACTTCTTTACAATTCTCAACAGCTTCAACATCTGTTGTATTTCCCTTTGTTGGCACGTGTTTTGCGTTAAAACAACAAGATCACAGAAGTGATAATGCCTTATCCAACTAGTCTGAGCTTGAACCTCATATTTTGACTTTGTCCAACTAGTCTGAGCTTGAACCTCATATAGGCCTTATCCAAACTCTTAACGAATATGTCCTTAAAGCTCAAGAGCAGCTACGACTCGCATGAGTGAAATTATACATGTAACAGCTACGACTCGCACGATGTAGACTGCCCATGATGAGGATGAGAAGCACACATGGAGGTGTGTTAGTCGCTACGATCACCTGGGTGATTGGGATGAGATCTTACTAGATCAATTGATTTGTTGAACTACTGGAACAGTTGGTGCTTTTGTGACTAATATAATGACTAATGGCCATTGCACCCACACACATGGATGAGTTAAGGGCTGATTTTTTGTGAGGATGTTCTAAGCATGGATATCAACCACATAACAGCTAGTTCAGAAACATTCAATTTTACTGTAAACTTTTTAACATTTGAAAGGGTCAGAAGTTTCAGAAAGTGCCGATTTTTGGTGAGGATGGTCTTCTCACTATTGAGATCATCCTCACCAAAAATCAGCAATTTCTAAAACTTCTATCTAATATGTACTTAAATTTAATGATGAAAATGGACAGTCCAAAATTGTTCAACTTGCTATCAACTTTTCATTAGGCTACAGGCTGATTTTTTATGAGGTTGATATCCATGTTGAGAAGAATGTCATCACCAAAATTTAGTCCTTAAACTCATCTGCATGTGGGCCCCACATCCATTAGTCATTATATATAAACACACATGGGTTTAGTATTCGCAAAAATATTCAGAAAAACAAAAAAAAAACCTCTTCTATTCTCTTTGCCTCACTTTCATATGTTGTGACAAAGAACATTTTTCATCATCAAATAAATTTCTTATTATTAGATTTCCTGGGCACGAAAGGATGTATAACTGAAGTTTCCAGTCCCTCTTTCAATGCAAGAAAGGCAGAGAAACAATGCTTATTAGGTTGGGTATTGGGGTGAAGCATTGTACTAATCAAATGCACTGCAATTAAAAGACTACGAGCCCATGGCCCAGCCCATGTTTTGGACCTAGGCCCGACCTGTTTATAGGCCTGAGATACGCATATTGGAGCCTGACCTGCCAGGACATTTTGACCCTAATTTGACCCCCAACAAAAAAAATATCAAAATCGTCATTTGACCACTGTTTTTCATCTATATAATGCTCAAAATGAGCCAATTATTCAATAAAAAATACATTTATCATTCTCTTAAATCAAACACTCTCAAAGTTCTACACAATTCTCTAACAATAAATTCTCAAATTTCTTTACAACAATTCATATTTTTACGTTTTAGGGCAAAATTAAAAGAGTATACACACATAAAGTAGACAAAGATGAAGGACTAAAGAATTGTGAACCTTTTGGAGTTCAACAATCTCCAAATCCATTTGTTGGTAATGAAGATCCGATCAATGATTTCAATTGCCGTTTAAACGATTTTAATGGCCGTTAAAACGAAAAAACGGTCGTTATCTTCTAAGAGTCAAAATGGTTCTTAACGTAACGGGCTTGGGGCGTTACCGTTTTAACGGCGGTTAAAATAGCGTTATTTTAAACCATGGATTAATGTACCAAAAGAAATAAATTTGGGTTAATCCAAATTCTCTCAAATAAGGAAATTTAGGTGTCTCTCTTACATTGAACAAAACTAAGAGAACACCCCGCATAAGAGTTATTCTACAACAATGAAATACTCTCATTGGGAGAAGAGGTTGTTTAACACTCAAAACTCACCCCTTTTTATAAAATTATGAATTTTGTTTCTGAGCGAAAGAAACTTTTGGAGATTTTCTAAAGAAGCATCTTTTTAAAGACACTTTAAAATAAGCAAAGGAGAAGAAGGCTCTATGTGTATCTCGATGTGAACTCAAGACTCATTAATGGCATTTCCTAAGTGAGAAAAGTATAGAGTTCTGTTACTTTCTTCTTCTTTTCTCCATCCCTAACATATATACAAGATACTGTACACAAGCCTATGTATTTAGGCTAGGTTCTTCCCTCTGCAAGAAAGTCATATAACTAAAAAATATCCAATATACTCTTGACCGCCTTCAAAATGAAGATCATGTATACAATTCTCTAAAGAACTGTAAATCAAGCCATCTTAATAGAAGCGCACAATCACTTTTAAAGGATCAATCCCTCGTATTTTTGTAAAGAATCAATGAATATGATTTTCTTGCATATGCTTCAATCATTCTCTTAATCAAAGATACTCTTTGATAAAGATGTAATTAACGATCTGGTCTAATCAAATTAGAAGTGAGGTTCTCTACACATAAATTAAAATCCTACTCGTTAGATCAATGGACGAGATAAACTAGATTAATTTTGATAAACCTAGATTTCAAAACTCTCTCAAAATTTGTGTACACTATGCCATCAAACTCTCGACTTACTAGAGAACAGAGGAACACTGGTGAGTTTATGGTAGATGTTATTCATGCATGAAATGTTGCCTGTAGTTACTTTGTTAGTGAATAGTTAGAATCAAAGTTGAAAAGTCTCGGTTGTCAATCCAATGAATACTTAGTTCTTCAATAATATATATCACTGTGTCACGAATCCGCTGAAGACTAAAGTGTCAAAGATCAAGTAGACTTCGACAAAACAAATCAAAGAAGAATTAAAGCTGAAGAAAAGCAACCCAAGTGTTCAAGATCAACTGAAGACAAAGTCAAGTGATCAAGCTTAACTGAAGACAAAGTCAAGCTCAAAGCATGAAGATTTAAAAGATCAGAGTATGTTCTCACTCAACGAACGTTCAACTATGAAGAATCTCGTCTTGGGTTACTTACGTAAATCTAAGGGTACACCGCGCGTTGCCAGCAGATCAAGATTTACCATAGATGGTTCAATGATAGTTAGGTATCATGTGCGTGTCAAAAATAGAAATTTCTAAATAGATTAGAAGTATTCGGTTCTGGACTAAGAGGTCCGGCCGACCGACCTTTTTGAGTGGGCGACTGGATGTCCAGTCAACCAGCCAAAAAGGTGCGGTCGACCCAAACTCTCGGGTTCGAGATAATTCAGTATATACCTGAGCGGTCGACCGACTAAAAGGTCCGATCGACCGGCCAAAAGTGCGGTCGACCCCGCCCATTTCGGATCTCATTTTGACTCAATCTTTTATGCGTTTTTAAACACACTTTTACCCTCCAAACAGCTATATTCGGTTTGGTTCTATTGATAAGAGGTTTACTTATAAATAAAAGTCTCTCTTCTCATTAGAATTAACCCAATCAAGAGATATCTATTTTACATTCTTTGATTATCATTCTTTGAGTCTAGAGATTTGGAATTTGTGAGAGCTTCACCAGAGCAAAACTGTGTATTCATTGTAAAGGCTCTAAGTGTTTGGCAGAGTGTCTCTTGGGTGAATTCTTCTCCAAAGGATTTTCCATTTGATCGTATTCATCGAAAGATAAGTGTTTCTATGATCAAATACATTTTTGATAGAATTCAAAATTTATGAACATTGAATATTTTGTGATTGGTGGATGAGTGAGGACTCATCTAACTGAGTTAAGGATTGTAGATCCATGAGAAAAGAATTTTTTTAAATCGACTACTGGCCTAGGCTGACTCTCTAGGTGAGCGAGAAATGATTCTCTTTAGATTAAAACTAAGTGATATTTTAGTTAATGAATTATTTATTTTAATTGGATATGTTGTAATGCATGATTGAGATAATATAATATTATTCATGTTGAGTATTAGACAGTGGACGTAGATGCGTAGTCGCCGAACCACTATAAATCTGAGTCTCGTGTGATTGTGAATGTTTGCATATTGTATCTCAGATTTTTCTATATCTATGTTCTGTGAATGATATATATTTTAATTGCTTGATCCTTTTCCGCCTTGTGTGATCAATAATTTTTTAATCTATATAGAATTAGTAGAGGAATTAAAAATTGTCATACTCACCTCCCTCTAGGACTTGGTAATTAAAAAAGAATTTCAATTGGTATCAGAACAAGGTCACTTTGTGAAGGGCTTAACAACCTAAGTGTGATCCTTAGTTCCCTTAGAATGACCATGAGTCAAGAGAGATTCTCTATGTCTAGACCTCCTCTATTCAATGGTACTAATTACGCTTACTGGAAGGCTAGAATGAGGATTTTCTTAAAATCTTTAGATGAACGGATTTAGGAATCAGTAGAAGTGGGATGGACATCTCCTACTGTAGCAACAACTGTTGGTGAATCAACTACCATTGCTATTAAACCAAAAAGAGATTGGAGTGTGGGAGATAACGATGCATACCAGTATAATAATCGTGCATTGTGCTTTATTTCCTGACGAATTCAAAAGAATAATTGCTTGTGAAACCTCAAAACAAGCATGGGACATTTTGGAAATGACCCATGAAGGAACGAATTTTGTTAAACTGACAAAACTTCAAATGCTCACAACACAATTTGAAATTATTAGAATGAATGAGGATGAAAGTTTCACAAACTACTATACCAAACTAAGTGAAATAATTAACTCCATATGAGGTCTTGGTGAAGCTATTCCTTAATCAAAAATTGTCAGAAAAATTCTGAGATCATTACTTTATAGGTTTCATCCTAAAATTATAGCTTTTGAAGAAAGTAAGAATGTTGATCTGATAAGATTAGAAGAACTAATAGGATCAATTCAAACATTTGAACTGAAACTTCATACACCTAAAAAGAAAGGATTAGCTCTAAAAACCTCTAAAAAATAATTAAGAGAAGAAACCGACTCTGATGAGTCTAATAGCATTGATGATGAAGTTGTCCTTTTTGCTAAAAAATTTATAAAGTTTTTAGAAATAAAGACAAGAAAAATTTCACACAAAATAATATGAAACCTTCTTAGAAATTTGATAAATATAAAAAGGGAGAGAACAACAAAGATGAAATACAATGTTATAAATGCAGGGGGTTTTGTCATATCTCTACTGACTATCCTAACAATGTTAAAAAAGAAAAAACTAAAGCTATGAAGACTATTGCTTGGGACATAAATAGTGATGAATCCGATACTGAAACGAACGCATCCAGCGATAATGAAGAATCATCTAATGTTAGAGCATTAATGACTATTGCTGATCTTAATGAAAATTGTCACTCTCAAAATGCTAAAGTGGATAATGAAACCGATTTAAGTGATGATGAAAGTGAAGAAAACATTTAGATTACTTTTAATAATTTGTATAAGGAAAGCTTAATTCTAGCAAAATCCTGTGATAACTTAAAGAATGAAAAAATTGGAAAAAACTATTGTGTATTGTGAAAATGCTTCACTAAAAATTGAGTTAAAAAATCTATATCAAATTATGATGAACAAAAAAGATGAAGTAACTCAAATCTTAAGTAGAGAACAAGAACTTGAAAAAGAAATTGAAAAATTAAGTCTTAAAAAAATGATTTTGAAGTCAAGAATGCAACCTAATTAGAAATATTACTCAAGAAAATTTTAAACTGAAAAATCTATTAACCATGGGAAAAGAAAACCATGACAGGAGAAGACTTTGTTACATTGGAAAATCGGCTAAAAATTCAAATTCCAAAACTATGTTTGTAAAAGCCACACTGGATTCAACCCAAAATGAACAAATTGAAAAGCTAAATATTATTTGTTATTATTGTAGACATTCTGGACATAAAAAATATAATTGTTATTTTCTTAAAAAAAATTTAAAATTTCAAAAGAACAAGGAAGAGAATGATCTAAATTTTTTGGAGAAAACTAGAAAACTAAACAAACAAAAAGAATTATTTAAAAAGATAGCGAATTTAAATGCTAAAGCTAAAAACAGAAAAGAAAACCTAAATAACTCTCAGATCAATCAAACTGATAATGGTCGCATAAGAATATGGAATGAGAAATATATTAAAAATGTTTAGTCATTCATACTGCTCTTATTGCTAATGAAACTTCTAAGTGGTATTTGGATAATGGATGCTCCAGACACACGACTGGAGAAAGATCTCATTTTTGCTTCCTTGATGAATGTCATGATGGTGAGGTTATATTTGGAGATGGTAGTAGTGCTAAAATAATTGGTAAATGGACTATCCAAGGTCCAAAAATACCTAAGATTGAAAATGTTTTGTGTGTAGATGGTCTAAAACATAACCTACTAAGCATTAGTCAAATCTGTGACAAAGACCATATTTACAAGTTTTTAAAAGAGAAATGTGAAATCATAAACAAAACTTCCAACAAAGTAATAATTCAAGGAAAAAAATACTGATAATTGCTATGTCATTGAGACTGGTGGTTCGATTAAGTGCAACATGGCACTAACAAATGAAATCGAACTATGGCACCAATATCTAGGACACAAACTTTAAAGACTTAGCCAAGATCAGTAGGAAAGAATTAATAAGAGGTGTTCCAAAACTCAATAAGAATTATCAAACTGTTTGTGGGTATTGCCTAAAAGGAAAATAAATTAGAAACTTTCACAAAAAGATAAAAAATATTGGTACCTCTAGAATTCTTGAATTGTTACATATGACTTAGTTTGACCAAATAGAATAGAAAGTCTTTGAGGAAAAAGATATTTCTTAACTATTGTTGATGATTTTTCGAGATTTACTTGGGTAACTTTTCTTAGAGAAAAATTTGAAGCATTTGATGAACTCATGAAAATCTGTAAAAATGTTCAAAATGAGAAAAGTTTGTCTATTCTTAGGATTAGAAGTGATAATGGGAGAGAATTTGATAATCACAAGTTTGATGAATATTGTGAAAAAAATGGGATTAAGTATGAATTCTCTACAGCCAAAACACCTCAGCAGAATGGTGTGGCTGAAAGAAAAAATAAGACTCTTGAGGAAATGGGTAGAGTTATGCTTACTAGCAAAAATCTAACAGAACATCTATGGGCTGAAGCAGTCAATATTGCATGCTATACGATCAATCGTGTTTATTTGAGAATAGGAACATTGCATACAGCTTATGAAATTTAGAATGGAGTTAAACCAAATGTAAAATATTTCAGGATCTTTGGGAGTACTTGCTATATGCTTAGAGATAGAGAAAATCTTGAAAAATTTGAATCCAAAAGTGATGAAGGTATTTTTTTAGAATATTTCGCCAGAAGCAGAGCCTATAGGATCTTTAACAAAAGAACCTTAATCATAGAAGAATCTGTTAATGTGGTCATTAATGATGAATCTCTAGAAATTGGTGATAATTCAGAAGAGATGGTAGAATCTACAAATATTGAGAAAGGTGAAACAAATGTTCACAACCTAGAAAAACTCAGAGAATGGAAATACATTAAAGATCATCCTAGTTCAGAGATTATTGGAAACAAGGATAGTGGTGTGCGTACAAGAAGTCAATTAGAAAATATATTCAGTCATTTATGTTGTACCTCTAAGATTGAACCAAGAAACATTAAAGAAGTTCTTTTAGATGAACATTGGATAAATGTCATGCAAGAAGAGTTAAATCAATTTAAGAGAAATGATGTATGGTTTCTAACCCCTAGACCTTTGGATAAAAATGTGATAGGAACTAAATGGATATATAAGAATAAACTTGATGAGAACGGAGTAATAACTAGAAACAAAACTAGATTAGTGACTCAAGGGTACTCTCAAGTTGAATGGATTGATTTTGATCAGACTTTTGCCCCAGTGGCTAGACTAGAATCTATTAAGATTCTTTTAGCATTAGTTGTGTCCTAAAATTTAAATTCTATCAAATGGATGTTAAAAGTGCTTTTCTAAATGAGATTTTGGAAGAAGAAGTTTATGTAGAACAACCTAAAGGTTTTGAAGACCCTCATAAAAGTAATCATGTCTATAGGCTTAAGAAAGCCTTATATGGGTTGAAACAAGCACCCAAAGCTTGGTATGAAAGATTAACTCAATTTCTATTGGAAAATAGATTCATAATAGGAACTGTTGATAAAACATTGTTTCTTAAGAAAAGAGATAATGGTATTCAAATATCCCTGATACATGTTAATGATATTGTCTTTGGCTCAACCACTGAGATGCATGCTTTAGAATTTGCTTAAGCTATGAAATTTGAATTTGAGATGAGTATGGAAGGTGAACTGAACTTCTTTCTAGGTCTTCAAGTTAAACAATTAGAAAATAGTATTTTCCTTTCTCAATCTAAATATTCTAAAGAATTGTTTAAAAAATTTGGCCTAGAATCATCTAAATCTTCACACACTCCTATGAGCACTAGCATTAAACTCACCAAGGATTTAAGTGGAAAATCAGTTGATCAGACTCTGTACAGGAGTATGATTGATAGTCTCCTCTATCTCATAGCTAGCAGACTCGATATTACTTTTAGTCTAGGAGCTTGTGTTAGGTATCAATTAGACCTGAAAGAATCTCATCTCTCAGCTATTAAAAGAATCATTAAATATGTCAGTGGTACCATTGAATACAGTCTCTGGTATCCTCTTGAGACTAACAGTGAAATTGTCGGTTATTCAAATGTCGATTAGGCAAAAAATGCTGATGATCGCAAAAGCATTAGTGGTGGGTATTTTTATATTGGAAATTGTTTAGCTGCTTGGCACAACAAGAAACAGAATGCTATATCTTTGTCCACTGCTGAAGCAGAATATATTGATGCCAGTAGTTGCTGTGCCCAGTTAATTTGGATGAAATAAATATTGTTGGATTATGAAATTAATCAGTGATCTAGAATTTATTCTGTGATAAGATTTGTATTTCTAAAAATCATGTACTGCACTCTAGAACCAAGCACATAGATATCAAACATCACTATATTCAAAAATTGGTTAAAGAACAGATAATTTCATTAGAATATGTGAACACAGAAATGCAACTTGCTGATATTTTGACTAAACCTTTAGATTTGCTCAGATATGAATATCTGAGAAAATCTATCAAAGTTTGTCCCATTGATTAATAAGAAAATTGTGAAAAAAAATACAAAATTAAATCTATTTGTAGAAAAGAATACTTATTTTCAAAAATTGTAAAAACGAATACACATAGCCGTTTAAAACGGCGTCAACTTTTTCAAAAGGTAATACCCAAAAAGCCCTTTAAGTAGCCGATTGAATTGGAGCCAAATTAAATTTGACGCCGATTCAATCGGCGCCAAAATTGATTTGGCTCCGATTCAATCGGCGCCAGAATGGATTTGGCTCCGTTTCAATCGGCGCCAGAATGGATTTGGTTCCATTTCAATCGGCGTCAGAATTGATTTGGCTCCGATTCAATCGGCGACAGAAATGATTTGACTCCGGTTCAATTGGCTATTCGACCGTTGCGCACATACCCGATGTTGCTCATAAACTTTTATATCGAAAAAGTTTATCATATCGTAATGCTGAAAAATTAATCGAATAAATTTTATATGTATTTATCAAATAATTGAAAAAAAAATTATAAGGGTCTAACCATGGTTTTAAAAACGGTCATTTAAACGGTAACGCCCCAAGCCTGTTTCCGTTAAAACCGTTTAAACACGTTTTATCAGTTTTGAAAAAAATGGCCGTTAAAATCGTTTAAACGACCGTTTAATTTTAAAAAAAATTGTGAAAAAAATGGCCGTTAAATCCGTTAAATTCCATTTTTTTTTTAATTTTCAAATTTCGAAATTTGAATTTCAACGCCACTTTTTCCATTTTTTCCGTTAAAATCCGTTTAATTCCATTTTTTCTCCTTTTTTTTCCATTTTTTGCCCTGACCGTTTCAATCCGTTTAAACGGTTTAAACGGTAACGCCCCCAATCCGTTTAACCGTTAACTCCTGTAAACCTTGGGTTTAACCGTTTCAAACATAGTCAAAATGAGTTTGGCTCCATTTGCAATGGCGCCAAATCAGATTTGATTCCGTTTGAAACGGAGCCAAAATGGTTTTGGTGCCGTTTGAAACGGAGCCAAAATGGTTTTGGCGCCGTTTGAAACGGAGCCAAATTCGTTTTGGCGCCGTTTCAATCGGATTCAAAACGGTGAGGGTAAAATCGGATTTAATCAAAAAAAGTTGTTTTGGCACCGAAGGAAATGGCGCCAACTTATTGACACTGATAGAAACGGCTATGTGTATTCGTTTTTACAATTTTTGAAAACAAGTATTCTTTTCTACAAATAGATTTAATTTTGTATTTTTTTTCACAATTTTCTGTTGATTAATTTTTGTTGGTACTGACTAAAATATTTGAATTAATAGTATTTCAGTTAGTCTTATAGTCTAATCATTCAAATAATGATTAGCTAATGTTGTTTGTAAAAATTTGACGATATTATTGAAAATATTGATTGTTTAGAAAATTGGTGATAATTTGGGATGATTGGGTGTTTAAAAATGGCATTCACAAAGTCGGGGCGACCGATGAAATTATCAGGCTGACTGAAGAAAATGTCGAGGCGATTGGATTTTTGAAAATGAAGTTTGCGAAGTCGGGTCGACCGAACAAAAGGTCCAGTCAACCAAATAAAAATTTTTGGGTTTTAAAATTTGTGTTTGCGGGGTCAGGTGATCGAACATGCCCGGTCGACCGAACATTATGACCGGTCGACCGTGCCTCGCACCCGAACGTTATATTATTCTCGCGGGCGGGTCGACCCATGTCCGATCCGCCGCCCTTGGTTATAAATATCTCCAAATCGATTTTGGGTCATTTGAACTCTTGGAACTGTAGAAATCTCTTTTGTAGACTCCCATTCTCATTCTCATTCCCATTTGAGTTAAGTCTCTTTGATTTTCCTTCCATGGCACCACAAGGAAAAAGAGCAAGAGGTGAATCATCTTCAAATGATCCTTATCCTCTTAGCCTATTCATCAATCCCATAGCTAGGGCTAGCTTCTTGAAGAACTACATCAAAGTGACCATGACTGGAATCCCCAATTTTCTGAATTCGGTAGGTTGGTCTAAACTTCTTTCCATTTTTGGTGCTGCATATCTTGAGTTAGTCAGGATGTTTTATTGCAATCTGAATAATCATGATCCAGAAGGTCCATTTCTTTATTCTGAGGTCTGATGAATGAGGTTCAAAATTACTTCATCTTTGATTTCAAAGATCACAGGTCTTCCTCGTGTACCTAATGGAGGAATTTTCCCCCTTTCCCTACCTTTTAAGAATAAAAAGGCTATCTCAAAAGCCATATGTGGGAAGGTAGTTCATTGGAACTCTGACTTGGCTACTCGGGAATTACTTCCCATGTACCACTTGTTAGGGTTGATCTTCTCCTACAACTTGGTCCCAAAGGCCGGACATCGGAGTGAGATCGGTCCCTATATCCAGTACATTTTGTATTGTGTCTCTCAGGGCACACGAATCTATGGTCCTTCAGTTATCTTTCATCTTATTGTTAAAAATTTGATGATTAAGAATCGCAAGCGATCTTTGCCTTTTGGCATTCTAGTTTCAAAAATTCTGAGTCATTACAAAGTTCCTATTCTTGAGTCTGATGAAACTTTGCATCCCATCTCACCTATCAATCAAGCTACATTTAGTAAAATGTTGGTTGGTGACTCGTCTGCTCCTACTTCTACTTCTACTTCGAGCTCGGTTTCTCGTCGTTCCTCTGTATTTGCATCCATTACAGGTCTTTCGTCCAAGTTGGACAATCTTTGTGCATCGATTGATAAATTTTTTCGACGACAGCAGCGTCATTTCTTAGGTCTCAGCACCCTAACTATCCAAAGTCTTCACCTGAGGAGACCATTGTGACTTCTGCAGCTGGAGACGATGAAGATGAAGATGAAAATGAAGATGAAGAAGATACAGATGATGATGATGATGTCGATGATGCCGACGAGGATGATGACTATGATTAGAGCACTTTTTGCTCTCTCTCTCTCTTTGTAGATCAGTAGTACATTTTTTTTGGGATGTATTATTTGATACTATTGGTTTGTACTATTTGCTACTGAGATACCTTATTGTGAGATGACGGATGTTGATGTTATTGGTCACTCTGTTGACCGTTTCTATTATGATATTTTTAGTTTGACATATTGTGTTATGATTTTTTTCCTCGATGATTGATTATCATATCATAATATTGTTTATCATCAGGTTGGAATTCTTCCCTTTGTCAATGTATGACAAAAAGGGGGAGAAATCAATTATATTGGTAATTTGATACACTTGTTGCTCTCTATTTTATTGATACTTGTCATAAAATATCTGTGATTATTACTTAGTTTTATTTAACTAATGTACTGAGAAGACGTTTTTGGTATTATTGGACTAATATACTAATGAGAAGCTATTGTCAAAGATTTTCTTGTCAAGTTGATTATTTTGTAGCAACATGGTGTTATAGACATTTTGGTACTTATCACGATACTAATCGCGAGCTACTGTGCTACCTCCTTGCCCCTTCATCCTCCAAAGATAATTTTTTTTGGTAGTTATTGTACTTAGGAGGAGCTTTATTGATTTGTTTTTTATTTGGACAAAAATTGTAATATAATTGGGTAGTTATTTTTTTGTCCTGGCATGGATAAAGGGGGAGATTGAAAAGTCTCGGTTGTCAATCCTATGAATACTTAGTTCTTCGGTAATATATATCGCTGTGTCACGAATCTGCTGAAGACTGAAGTGTCAAAGATCAAGTGGACTTCGACAAAACAAATCAAAGAAGAATTAAAGCTGAAGAAAAATCAACTCAAGTGATCAAGCTCAACTGAAGACAAAGTAAAGCTCAAAGCATGAAGATTTAAAAGATCAGAGTACGTTATCACTCAACGAATGTTTAACTATGAAGAATTTCATGTTACGGTTACTTACATAAATCTAAGGGTACACCGCGCGTTGCTAGCGGATCAAGATTTACCCTAGATGGTTCAGTGATAGTTAGGTATCATGTGGGTGTCAAAAATAAAAATTTCTAAAAAGATTAGAAGTGTTCGGTTCTAGACTAATAGATCTGACCGACTGACCTTTTTGAGCGGGCGACCGACTAAAAGGTCCGATCGACCGGCCAAAAGTGCGGTCGACCCTGCCCCTTTTGGATCTCGTTTTGACTCAATCTCTTATGCATTTTTAAGCGCACTTTGGCCCTTCAAACGGCTATATTCGATTCGGTTCTATTGATGGGAGGCTTACTTATAAATAAAAGCCATCTTCCCTCATTAGAATTAACCCAATCAAGAGATCTCTATTTTACATTCTTTGAGTCTAGAGATCTAGAATTTGTGAGAGCTTCACCAAAACAAAACTGTGTATTTACTGTGAAGGCTATAAGTGTTTGGAAGAGACAATTTAATATTATTATTCTGCAAGCATCTTTTTTCAAGAAGAGGATCTCTTGGCAGAGTCTCTTTGGCGAATTCTTCTCCAAAGGATTTTTCATTTGTTCGTATTCATCGAAAGTAAGTATTTATCAGATACCTTTTTGATAGAATTCAAAATTTATGAACACTGAATATTTTGTAATTGGTGGATGAGTGAGGACTCATCTAAATGATGTGAGGATTGTAGATCTATGAGAAAAGAATTTCTCTAAATCGACTACTGGCCTAGGCTGACTCTCTAGGTGAGCAAGAAGTAATTCTCGTTAGATTAAAACTAAGTGATATTTTAGTTAGTGAATTATTTATTTCAATTAGATATGTTGTAATACATGATTGAGATAATATAATATTACTCGTGTTAAGTATTGGACAGTGGACATAGGTGCGGAGTTGCTGAACCACTATAAATCTGAGTCTCGTGTGATTGTGATTGTGATTGTGAATGTTCGCATATTGTATATCAGATTTTCCATATATATGTTCTGTGAATGATTCATATTTTAATTGCTTAATCCTTTTCCACCTTGTGTAATCAATAATTTTTTAATCCATATAGAATTAACAGAAGAATTAAAAATTTTCCTATTCACCCCCCTCTAGGACTTAACTTGGTAATTAAAGGGGAATTTCAAAAATAATAACTCTACCAAAGGACAATTGGTTGTTGCTCTTGAGGCTATGCCAAACATGGACAATGTCTTATATTTAAAAGCTTTGGAACTAAATAGAAGACGAAAGAAAATTAGAAAAGTTGTTTTTGGAGCTGAAACCCAATTAGCAAAAGCAATGGATATTATGGAAGCTTCACAAAAATTAACATGATGGATGTGTTTTGGACTATATATATTTTTTGTAATCCCATCATAGTAGCCTTAGTGGTGGACATGCCCATTTTGCTTATGATGTGGCTATAGTGTTTATTAAACAACCATTTACCTACAAAAGATTGACCTTGTAGGAAGGTTTGAATACACACCCTCTAAGGAACATTGTTTCACCCTCTTTAGCCAACAGATCGACCTGTTGGGGAAAGGAGAAACAACTATGTATACCAATGGATCGTCGGGGAAAGGAGAAACAACTATGTATACCAACAGGTCGTCGGGCGAACACAATATGTGCGCCGAAACACACCATCCGCTAACACGGCCCCTCAGCAGGAATACATTCTGTTGGAGACTTGAATCCGTGACCTTCCAGCCCTTAAGGCTTTGATACCATATTAAACAACGATTTACTCCAAAAGATCAACCTTGTAGGAAGGTTTGAACGTAGAACCTCCAAGGCATCACACCCTCTGGAGAAAGTTGTTTTACCCTTTTTACCCACAAATCAACCTGTTGCGGGAAGGCAAAACAACTATGTATACCAAACTTTTGAGTACATGGTAGTCAACATGGTATCAGAGCAGGAGGTCCCAATAGGTTGCGGGTTCAAGTCTCGGCAAAGTGCTGAGGGGGCGTGTTGTCGAAGTGTATTATTCTATTGTGTGGCCAGCACTCCATCTCTGTTAGACCCCGTGGATCTTACGCGTCCCTCTAACAGCTTAAGCTTTTAGAGTAAAGTGGTTGTCGAAAGTGTTGAATTTTTATAATACGTACACTAGGGGGATGTCACGTGCGTTGCACGTGCACCTTACACGTGGCGCACACTTAGAGTTCATTGACCATATGGATGTTTGGCCTATACCTATGTAGGCCTAGTAATTAGTGATTTCTAAACATTCGATTGGAGTCGTTTTCATGGGTTGATTTTCCACCGTAGATATTGAACATAATTTTGGGTACAAAGATCCAAAGGTTTAAAATCACTGAATGGCATGGGAAGTAATTAGGAGGTAATGTAGGGGTAGATATGATGATTCCTTGCACAACTTCAAATGAACTTATTTGGATTTGCCATTATAATCTCACTACAAGTTTTCAAAAAGTAGCCTTATTGTCACAATATATAGCGGTTGCAGGAATTGGTATGTCTAACAAATTATTTCTCAACTATTTTGCCTCCTCCCATGAAGAATAATGGAATGAACTTTGATTACATTGTGGAAAGAATAATGCACAATCTGCTTTTTTCAATTTCCACAAAATCATTTTTTTTTGGGTTTGAAATTTTAAGTTGCATCACTGTAGCCCTCATTGATAGTAAATGTCTACGTTTATGTACTACGTAATATGGTTTTAAAAACGACCATTTAAACAGTTTTAACGGCTATTTAAACGGTACCGCCTAAGTCCGTTTCATTAAAACCCATTTTGAAGCTTTGAATTTAATGGCCATTTTTTTTTTTTAACGGCCATTAAATTCTGGGAACTTTGTGGAAAAAAAGGCCGTTAAATTCCTTTTTTTTTTTTTTTTGAAATTTTCAATTTCAATTTTTGAATTTTGAATTTCAGTGCTTTTTTTTGTTAAATTCCATTTTTGCCCCTACCCATTTTTTTCCATCTTAACGGTTTTAACTGTAATGCCCCCAGTCCGTTATGCCGTTAAAACGGCCTCTAAACCTTGCTACGTAGTGCACTGTCCCCTTGAGATACTTGATCAACACTAAATAGTGTTCCAAGTTAACCTACTATAGTACATGGCAAATATATTGTCTAACAATGATCTTGGACTATTCCATTTGATCTACAATTCTTCATGTAATCTTTCATTTTCACACTAGGATTAAATGAAGTTTAGCTAAAGAACAATCAAATTAGTTGCACATTTTTTAAAAAATTCAATATTGTTTGATAGAGTAATACAATCTCATTCTCCTTTATAATGATTTTGATTTCCAAAATCACATGTGCCTCTCCAATCTATATAACAAAACAGGACGGTTGTCTCCCCCTCTTATCCGGCTTCATAAAGGATGGCCGAGATCTTATCACACCAAATGGACAGTGGATCTCAGCCACTCACACCCAATTTTGACAAACGCTTTGTCGATGAGTGTCGTGGGCACGAGTCACCTACTATCTATATAACAAAACAGGACGGTTGTCTCCCCCTCTTATCCGGCTTCATAAGGGATGGCTGAGATCTTATCACACCAAATGGACGGTGGATCTCAGCCACTCACACCCAATTTTGACAAACGCTTTGTCGATGAGTGCCCTGGGCATGGGTCACCTACTATTTACCTACATATAACGAATGAAATGGGTTGGATTTACATATAGCCCAAGGATCAGGCTCAGGAGCCCCACTTTTTATGTCTCGAGAGGGGTGTTACCCTTAAAGCGGATTGAAACGGCTAGGGGCAAAAATAGAAAAAATAGATTTTAATGATTTTAACGAAAAAAAGTGATGCTGAAATTCAAAATTTAAAATTTGAAATTTGAAAATTTAAAATTTGAAAATTTAAAATTTAAAAAAAAATGAAATTTAACAAAAATTTAATGTTTTTTTAAATCCCTCTTATCTTATATGGCTTCAATAATGAGTGGCTGAGATCCACTATGCTTCATATCTGTAAGGAATATGTTCATATTCAATTTGGCAAAGATTTCATTTGGCAAAAAAATATTCTTGTAACTGTTCCTACGAGCACTAGTGTAGTGTGAAGATGTCGTGGTACGCATACTTCGCCAACTACGTGAAGACTAAAAGACAGAGACAGCAAAAATCAGAAGGTTGACGACATGAGTCATCTGAGTAACTGTCGATTTGTCAGTTAACGATCGTGTACGCTCGATTAAGAAGGTAAGTGACTTAGTGGCCATAGGAGTTGATTAAAATGAACAAAATATATTAGTCAAACTTAGTCATTAGACAGACCTGAGTCTAAGTCAATAATATTGACTAATGGGATAGTCCAATCGATTGGAGACACCGTGTAATCAATTGGAGACTACGAGGCAAAAACTTATCTAAGCACAATCGATTGGAGACTCTGTGAAATCGATTAGAGCCGTCGGGACAGAAATCTATATGAGCACAATCGATTAGAGACTCTGTGAAATCGATTGGAGCCTTCAGGACAGAAATCTATCTGAGCACAATCGATTAGAGACTCTGTGAAATCGATTGGAGTCTTCGGGACAGAAAGTTATATAAGTCAAATCGAGTGGAGAACCCTGTGCAATCGTTTGGTGCCTTCGGAACAGAAATCTTATTGAGTCTAATCGATTGGACCAAGTGTATAATCGATTGGACCATCCACAGAATTAATCTTTCTTAGATCCAAAATTCTTGGTTCTATCATCCCACGTTCCACATGACTCAGGGTCTAGGAATTCTATAAATAGAACCCTTCTATGCCTTCTCTAAATACACACAGAGACACAGAGTGACTCAATCTTCAAAGAGAGAAGAAAATGTTATATTTATTAGAGTGTCCATTCGAAGAGCAAGAAGCTTGTTTTCCATTTACATCTTGTGAGCTTGTTCTCTTCTTGATCAAAGCCAAAAGCTTGATCCTTTCATCAGCTTAGGTTTTCCACTTTTATAATCGACCTAGTAACCTAAGTGTACCAGTGTGACTCAACACCATTTGAGCAACTTAGGTTCAGGATGTACTGAATCCTTCACCTTCTGCATAGGTGGGAGTGTTGAAAATTAAGATCGGATGAGCCGATCGACGGTAGGTTTGGGGTGTACCAAACTGAACAAGAAGACAAGGCTTCTTGACTGGAAGGGTGCGCGTGGATTCGTAGCGTTGATTCAGAGGACGTGGTCGCATCGGCAGTAGGCCTTGGCTAAGGTTGAAAGTTTTATTTGCAACGGTGTTGCGTAGGTAATCTTTGTTTCGTTTAACTTTTCAGTTAGTGATACTTTCCGTCTGGTCGTGGTCCCGTGGTTTTTCCTTGGCTAAGGTTTCCACGTAAAAATCTCTTGTCTAGTGTGATTGTTTGTTTGTATTCCGCAATCTATTCTGATTAGATCAAACGACGAAAAGAAAATATACCACAGAGGTATATTCGATTTGAGTCGGTTGTGATAATCTTTTATCAAACAACTAAGGCATGCGATTTTATTCCCTTACCATCGTCCAGTAAAACTGTGTAGGTATAATTAATTTTAAATACCTAATTAAGCCCACCTTCTAGGTATATTGAGTTAAAGAGAACGGATCGGTGAAATTTCAATTGGTATCAGAGCGGGTATTTCTAGTTAAGGTTTAATCACCTGAATTTAGATTCTTGAGAAACCAGTTAATTTTCATTAATTTGTCAAAATGCAAAGAAAATGTGAAAATACATCCAGACCTCCATTGTTTGATGAGGAAGACTATGCCTATTGAAAGGCTAAGATGTGGGCTTTTCTAAAGTCCATTGATGAAAGAGTCTAGATGTTGTAGTGGATGGTTGGTCACTACCCACAATGGAAGTAGGAGATAAAATTATTGTTAAACCTAAAAACGACTAGACTAAAGAGGACATAGATTGTTGTTGTCTTAATAGCAAAGGGTTAAATGTTATTTTTAATGCTGTTGATAAGAAGGAGTTTACAAGAATCTCTACTTGTTCCCTAGCTAAAGAAGCATGGGACATACTTAGAGTCACACACGATGGAACGTCAGCCGTTAAGATCTCCAAACTTCAAATGCTGACTTTTAAGTTTGAATCCATGAGAATTGAGGAGAATGATACTTTCACTAAGTTCTATGCCCAACTCAGTGATATTGTGAACTCTGCACACAACTTGGGTGAGGTCATTCCTGAATCAAAAGTTGTTCGAAAAATTTTGAGATCCTTACCTAATAGATTTCAGGCTAAAGTTACTGTGATTGAGGAGAGCAAAGATGTCGACTCTCTTAAAGTTGATGAGCTAGTTGGGTCTCTACAAACTTATGAGATGAACTTGAGACAGCTAGAGAAATCAAAAGGAAATGCCCTTAAAGTTTCTGAAGCTCAAGATTCTGAATTAGATGTTGACTCTGAAATAGAAATGGCATTATTCGTGAAAAAATTCAAAAAGTTCTTTCGTTCTAAAAATGATAGGTTCAAGAACAATAAACAGTTTAATAAAACTGTGGAACATGCCAGACCTCATGAGAGAGGCAGCAAAAGTGACAGGAACCCTAGGGAAAGCCGCTCAAGTGAGCCCCAATGTTTCAAATATAAGGGTTTTGGTCACTTTACTAATGTGTGCCCAAACAAAGAAGAATACAAGGGCAAGGCAAAAGCATTCAATGTCACATGGGATGAAGAATCAGAAGAGAATCAGAAGATCATTCTGATAGTAATGAAAAGACTGATAAGTATACAGCTTTCATTGCTCGTTTCAATAGTCCCTATGGATCTCATGGAGAGTCCAAGAACAGTAATGATGAGAGTTCGAAAGACTTACAAAGGAGACTCAGATGACTCGACAATTAGTGTGAAAGAACTGTTAAAGGAATCGATAAAATTCATCAAGGCTAATAAAATTTTATCTGACAGGGTTAAATGTCTTGACTCTGAAAAAGTAGCCTTAGTAATTGACACTAAAAAATTAAAAGTGTTGATTACTAATTTAGAGCAAGAGAATGAGTCTCTGCTAAAGAGGAATAAGTCACTGGAATGTGAATTCCAAACTTGCATGACAAGTAAGGAATCCCTAGAAAATGAGGTTCTCAAATCAAAGAGGGATGTGTCAGGATTCTCATCCAGCTCTGCAAAGCTTGATGAGATTCTTCGTGTAGGAAAAGTCTATGGAGACAAACGGGGTTTGGGTTACAAAAAAATCAAGAAAAAGGGTCTTCCTCCAAGACGATTTTTGTTAAAGCCCAAGCTATTCCCACTCAAATCAATGACCAAATCAAAATTGTCAAATGCAGTCGTCAGTGCAAGTACTGCAAAAACATGGGTCATGTGATCAGAGACTATCACAAGTTGAGAAGATGACATCAAAACCCTCTAGAAAAAATGATGAATACCACTCAAAATGTGAAAAGTCAGAGAATTCTTATGAAGGCACATTATGAGATAAATTATTTGGATGTGCTATCTAGGAAGATGAAAAACCTACTAGAAAGGTCTAGAGAATTAATCAAGGAGATTGAGTCCCTTGAGAAATTCAAACAAGCTCAGAGTTATATAACTCAAAAGAGGAAAGATTCTAAGAGAATTGATCTATCTACCAAACTCACATCTGTGTGGGTTAGGAAAAATTCTCTGAAGGAGAAATGTTCGACAATGTCATATTTCTGAGCAATGTACTCTCTATCCCCTCTTGTTCTCCATTCTTATTCTTTTGAGGGATTTTTTTTGTTCTTGCTTCGTTTTGAAGAATAAAAATTAAAAATTTTTCATAAAATCAAAAGATCAATTGTTCAGAAGAATGTTAAAATTATTATTTGATTATACGATTTTGATGAGCAGTAATTTCTGAGACATACCAAGAAAAATGACTTAACTGTTAGTAAAATTTCTGCTAATCTGTGTATTATATCTTTTTATTATTATGATTGATCAATTTTTACTAGTGTGCATTAGAAGATTATTGAAATAGTATATCTCACATTCACATGCATACTGATTATTTCTGTGGGAATGATTTGATAGAGGTGTGAAATCTTGTATTATAAGAATTAGGAATAAACCTCTACTGATTATAACTTCAAATTAGTAGTGTTCCTGCCTTCAGTTGATTTCAAAATTGCACTATAGTCGACTGTTGGCTTCCCAATGAGAGTTATTATTCTAAGGAAAATAAAAATTATAGTGAATTTCATCTGTATGGCCCTGTTTGAAATTGAAATCTGATTCTCATTGCTGCAGAAAATGGCTACTTATATGGAGAGTGAAAGCTACCTATATTCAAAGTGAATAAAAAAGGTATAAAAGACAGCCAATTTGCTAGAAAAATTCTTATTCATCAGCAAATACCCATATATATGAGTGTATGTGAGATCCCTTAATAACTCTAATGAGGATTTTATGATCGGATACAAGATAACTCTAGATTCCGATACTTATGAGAAATTATTGCTGAAATCTTATCTGGTACCACAGATGGACTCAGATCACTTACACTTGATGATATTACTGTTGATATTTGAATCTATGATAACTAGTGATTTGTGATTTGCGCTAATGTCTAAAAGAATTAATATTTTTGATAAGGCAAAAGATTGAACTAACGTATTAGTTAATTCTCTTAAATAAGAATCAGTGTTTAGTGCTTATCAAGATTGACTTCATGAAGTGAATTCTAATTCTTTTTCTGACGTTTTATCTGTTCTTGAGTAGTTTAAAAATGATTTTTGACTTGAAAAGTTTTAGTTGGGGGTCCTGAAAAATGAGCCTATTGGTTATATTTCTGTACCTTTGTCAATCTGTGACAAAAAGGGAAAGAGAATCATAGCGGTAAAAATAAGTTGATGCATGAGATAGGGGGAGAAAAATTTTTCATTATTTTTTCCAATTTCTCTACTTGCCATGTGCATAATTAACTCACTGCATTTTAATGATTTATTGATTGTCGATGATATTACATAGTATGTATTGTTGGTAGAATGTGCATGAAACAGATCAAAAGCTATTATACTATATCTGTTCGATTATCTCCAAGAGAGTGTGAGATAGTGAGTGAATCATGTAAGAAGGTGGGATTGTATTTTCTATTTTTTTATATTCTATATGATTAAATATATTTTTTGTCACGGAATTGCCAAAGGGGGAGATTGTAAGGAATATGTTCATATTCAATTTGGCAAAGAGTCTGTTTGACATAAAACATTATTGTAACCGTTCCTACGAGCACTAGTGTAGTGTGAAGATGTCGTGGTACGCATACTTCGCCAACTACGTAAAGACTAAAAAACAGAAACAGCAAGAATTAGACAGTTGACAACATGAGTCATTTGAGTAACTGCTGATTTGTCAGTTAATGATTGTGTACGCTCGATTAAGAAGGTAAGTGACTTAATTACCATAGGAGTTGATTAAAATGAACAAAATATATTGGTCAAACTTAGTCATTGGACTGACCTGAGTCTAAGTCAATAATATTGACTAATGGGATAGTCCAATCGATTGGACATGAATCCCCAATCGATTGGACATAGCCCAATCAATTGGAGACACTGTGTAATCGATTGGAGACTACGAGGCAGAAACTTATTTAAGCACAATCGATTGGAGACTCTGTGAAATCGATTAGCGCTTTCGGGACAGAAATCTATATGAGCACAATCGATTGGAGACTGTGAAATCGATTGGAGCCTTCGGGACAGAAATCTATCTGAGCACAATCGATTGGAGACTCTGTGAAATCAATTGGAGTCTTCGGGACAGAAAGTTATATAAGTCAAATCGATTGGAGAACCCTATGCAATCGTTTGGTGCCTTCGGAACAGAAATCTTATTGAGTCCAATCGATTGGACCAAGTGTATAATCGATTGGACCATGCACAGAATTGATCTTTCTCAGATCTGAAATTCTTGGTTCTATCATCCCACGTTCCACACGACTCAAGGTCTTGGAATTCTATAAATAGAACCATTCTATGCCTTCTCTAAACACACACAAAGACACAAAGTGACTCAATCTTCAAGAGAGAGAAGAAAATGTTATATTTATTAGAGTATCTATTCGAAGAGCAAGAAGCTTGTTTTCCATTCACATCTTGTGAGCTTGTTCTATTCTTGATCAAAGCCAAGAGCTTGATCCTTTCATCAGCTTAGGTTTTCCACTTCTATATTCGACCTAATAGCCTGAGTGTACCAGTGTGACTCAACACCATTTAAGCAACTTAGGATTCAAAGGTGTACTGAATCCTTCACCTTCTGCAAAGGCGGGAGTGTTGAGAATTAAGATCGGAGGAGCCGATCGACGGTAGGTTTGGGGTGTACCAAACTGAACAAGCGAACAAGGCTTCTTGACTGGAAGAGCGCGCGTGAATTCGTAGCATTGATTCAGAGGACGTGGACGCATCGGCAGTAGGCCTTGGCTAAGGTTGAAAGCTGTATTTGCAACGGTGCTGCGTAGGTAACCTTTGTTTCTTTTAACTTTTTAGTTAGTGATACTTTCTGTCTAAACGTGGACCCGTGGTTTTTCCTTGGCTAAGGTTTCCACGTAAAAATCTCTTGTCTAATGTGATTGTTTGTTTGTATTCCACAATCTATTCTGATTAGATCAAACGACGAAAAGAAAATATACCACGGAGGTATATTCGAGTTGAGTCGATTGTGATAATCTTTTATCAAATAACTAAGGCATGCGATTTTATTCCCTTACCATCGTCCAGTAAAACTGTGTAGGTATAACTAATTTTAAATACCTAATCAACCCCACTTATAGGTATATTGAGTTAAAGAGAACGGACCAATGAAATTTCAATATCGATGGCCGAGATTAACTCCCACTCGATTTTGACAAACACTTTTTCGAAAGTGCCGCGGGCACGGGCTACCCACGCATATATCAAGACAACTCAATATCATTCTCTTATCTTATCCATCCATCTAATGTGGACGGTTAGATAAAGATTGGTTGAGATCAAATCCATCGATCTAATGTGGACGGTTAGATTTCAACCACTCAATTCGCCTCATTTGACCTCAATTTATTCAAAATTTAAATTTCAACACCATTATTTTTTGTTGTTTCTGTTATTTTTCCATTTCTCCCTCTGAGTTACAATCCGTTATAACTGTCGTTATATTGGAAAAAACGGTAACACCCTAGTCCATTATACCGTTTGACTGCCGAAGGCAACCAATTTTTGCCAACACTTTTGTCGGAGAGTGCCGTGGGCATGGGCTATTTAATATTCTATATAACAAAACACATTGGTTGTCTCCTTACTTATACTTCCTCTTATAAGCATTAACAAAGAAGGGCCGAGATCTAATCCTCCCCCAAATGGATGGTGGATCTCCGCCACTCACCTGATTTTGGCAAATCCTTTGTCGAGGAGTGCCGATGGCACAGAGCACCCACTAGTATCTTACATATCAAAATTGAAGGACAAACTTATTAGTTTCATTGACGTACTCCAAGGTTGTCCTAAAAATGAGCATATCATCTACATCTATCTATACTATTATAAAGCAAAAAACTTGGGTTGGCAATGACAAGGGCTTCAAATGACATCTTTATAATTTTAAAAATACCCTTATTTATTATTGTAAGTTTCTTTGAACTTATTTACTTAGCACAGGTTTTTTTTTCCTCTCTTTCAACAAGGGTTCCTTTGTCTTTTGGTTTCGAAGGGACATGCGTCACATCTGTTTCCTCATTAAATGCAACAATAAAAAAAAATATTTAAAAACTTCTCTCAACCCCATTTTTGCTTTTAAGAAAAATAAAAAATGCTCAAAAGAGTACAATAGAAAAGCTTGATTAGTTAGGTATGGATGTAGATGACAAAAAAGAACCTAATAAAAAAGCTTCCTCTTACGTACAACGGGAAAATTACTTTTAAGTCCATATTTACAAAAATACCGACCATTTAGTCCCCTCTACAAAAATATGGACACTTTGGTTTAATTGTCTACCCATTAAGGCCTTTCTTTTGAAATGCCCATACTACCCTCTAACTAATATCAGTTTGAATTGATAGTATAATTTGATTTGAGGTTTGACAGACGACACAGTACCGTACGGCAGTTTTGTCCAGCTCCTTCCCTCGATTTTCTTGCTCTTGAGCTTTTTTCCCTCCATTTCCTTCTTCCACAGTTTTGTCCCTCTATTTTCTTGCTTCACAGCTCTTTCCCTCCATTTTCTTCCTTATAACTCTTTGCAACTCATTTATACTCCATTCAAGGTGAAGAAAGATGAAGGTGGTGCAAGTTTAAAGATTTTCTTCCAGTCATCTATTTTATAGCATCCCAGTTATCCTCTACAATTCTTTGCAACTTGTCTATGTGCCATAGAAGGTGAATAAAGAAGGCGATGCTGGTTTCAAGGGATAGTTAAGAAAAAAGAAAGTGAAGATGGAACAAGGAAGAAGCTGAAGATGTTTACTACTTTAATTTTCGTTAAGCAAGAATCTTCAAGGAAGAAGCTAAAGAAGATGGTTATCATTTTCATTTTCGTTAAGCAAGAATCGTCTGTCAAGTTTTAGTAATGATATTCACGAAATTGGTTGAATCAGGACTATTTTCTCCAAACCGGTTGAATCAGTACCATTTTCACAAAACTTGTTGAACCAGTACCATTTTCATGATATATGTATCTATTTACAGTTTGAGTATTGAGTTCAACTTAGTTGAAACACTAACACAATTAGACTATAATGAAAAGATGATGAGAAAATGCATCTCAACGAAGAAGAACCTATGTAACAATGTTGGAAATCAAACAAATTTTTTTTCTAAACCGGTTGAACCAATACCATTTTTATAAAACTTGTATTCGTTTTCAATTTGAGTATTGAGCACAACTTAGTTGAATCACTAACAAAATTAGATGATAATTAAGAGAAGATGGGTAAATGCACAACGAAGAGGAACCCCTGTAACAATACTAAATCAAACAAAATTCTGTCAAAGGAATCGTTCAACTTGATCGAACCAGTACTATTTTCACGATTTTGTTTTCAGATTGAATACTAAACTTTAAAATCTACAAGCAAAGCTTCATCTCCCTGACTGTTTCTATTTTATAAGACATGTTTAAAACTCCATTTCACTCTCAATACCTTACCTATTTCTCTAACCATTTTGTTAAGTCAATATTTTATTTCAAGTTTGAGTATTGAGCTCAAACTGGTTGAACTAGTAACAATGGTGAAACGGATGTCAAAAGTTTTTCAAAGGAATTAATTCTTCAAGCGTCGTAAACAAGAAATTGTACCAGTGTCAGTCAAGGATAAGAATAAGGGCATTGTCGTCTTTTCATTCTGATTTAAAATATATTTAATAGTAAAGGTAACCAAAGAAGACTTATTGGTCCACCAAGCCATAAAACACAACTAAATCGGGCGAAAGTTTTTTCTACAGTCAGATACGACCAACGTGCTTGTAACTACGGCTTTTATGGTAATTCTCGCTTAAAAAAATGCCATTTAGAGGACACCGAGGTATAGATGTTTGGTGCAATAGGTGGAAAACATACCAAAAATCAGCCTGTTTAGTGCTTTGACTTGAATTTAAGAGATCTAGACCATTGAATTAAACCATTACGTTACGTCAATCTCTTATATAGTTAGCAACATCGAAATGGACTGATTTCTTAGTGATGATGAAGATCATGGAAAGGGCAACTCAATGTATATTTAGAAGTCCAACATGATCTTCACATGGGTCCCCACCACCTGTTGTTAGAATTGGATGTAAGAAATGGGTGTAGCTCTAGATGGACATAATTAAAATATAATTATGGTGACAAATTAGTTGTTAGTAATGAGGGCAAGCAAAAGAAATTGTACTTCTGTTTGTAGTATAACAGAAATTTCACCCGCATCTGGAGTTCCGGACAGAGGCTTGTTTGCTGGCTATGAGCACACATTGGCACGCCTGTAAAGATGTTGGAACCCATCATGTAAGGATTAAAAGGGGGCAAAGGAGAACACTGCACAAGGTAATACATACATGAGAAAAATGGGATATAGGTACAAAGAAGCTTTTCAGGAGGCCGGGTGCAAGTGACAACTTTACAGCAATTAACTACTTGCTCTTGCCTGAAATGAAAAACAACAAACCAACCCAGCCTGCCCACATCCATATTATAGAGAACAACTCCTCTTGCCCACATTTAGATGCCCCAAAACAGCCATTGAAAACTCTTCCCTATTAGGCTAAGGCAAGCATTTAGCTAGAGCAAACACACAACCCCCCCAAACTACACCTGGTTGCTGCCACCACCACTGCCCCTCCCAGCGCCACCCATCCTTCCCCTGCCACGAACATAACCTCTCCGGCCACCTCTACCTCTTTCATACCCAGCACCTGTCAAACCAGATGATCAAATGATCATCCCTCAAACATAGGTATGTTTTGGTACAATAAATGCAAGCATACACAAAACAGAATAG
Organism: Euptelea pleiosperma; assembly: GCA_035048495.1. NCBI lineage: Eukaryota > Viridiplantae > Streptophyta > Magnoliopsida > Ranunculales > Eupteleaceae > Euptelea > Euptelea pleiosperma. The sequence continues at coordinate 12,298,047 of CM068551.1, read as the reverse complement.
TTAAGCAAATGAAGCATCATCCAGGTTTTATAGATCAATTTTCATGTATGCCCACTGTACAAGTGCACCTTATGATCAAGTCAGAGTCACCAATTCTGCTACAGTTCTCAGATCTTTATGTGAGATATCGTTACAAAAAACAACTGGGTGCAAATGTGTTAACAGCATATATATAATTTTGTATATATAGATGCCAGGTACACGCACAACGCATGCACATGTCTGCCCCTTGATGCATATGCAAGTAATGAATAGGTACTAAACAACATATCTTCTACGCCTATAATGCGAGCTTGACACGCAGTCATCCTACAACATGTAGAGATGCATACTAAGAAGTGCTAACCTTGATAGCCCCAGCCTCTGCCTCGTCCACCTCCTCGGCCCCAGTTCCAATGCCCACCATTTTCTGTAACAGAAAATTTTAGGCAGTGATACATAAAACATAAGAAAACGTAAGCAGTGTATAATACCTTGACGGGAACCATATCCGCCTCTGCCCCAACCCCGTCCTCTCCCTCTACCACGACCTCGTCCCCAGCCATTTGAATATTGGCCATACGAATCTAGGTATCGCATGAAGAAAAAATGTTAAAAGTTTGGTAAGTCAATAATAAGCTAACATTTTCTCCCCATAGCTGATGCATCACCATCACCTTCATTAGCACCAGTGATTGGACCAGCTGCTTGTTTTGGTTGACGCTGCAGTTGCTGATACTGATGCAGTGGCTTTGGCTGCTCTACATATGATGGAGCTTGGTATCTATTAAAATATAAAATTTTCCTTTTAATTCAATCTTAAAGAATATACAAACGTCGTCAACTTGGAAAGCCAAAAGTAAAAGAAAACCGCTAGTCAATCATACAGTTTACACATGTTCAGGATTATAGCTTTAACCAGAGAAAACTTCAGAACATCAAGAAATTACCCCGGAGAATTCTTGTTTAGCTCTCTCGTTGACAAAGAGATTGAAATCATTGAAACATGGCGAGTCATCTCCAAACTGCAGCATGTTTACGTCCAGATGTATCAAGAGCATATGATTAAGATCTATATTTATTTGGAGAATGGAAAGACTGATATGACTTACGGTACAAGACCCTCTTCAATGGGTTCCCATACATCAGTTATGCTCATTGAGCTGATGGTAGTTCCTTGATGCAAACCAGGGACTCTCTTCTGCTTGTGTATGGAAACAGCTGAGAGTGACTACGTTTATAGAATCCAAAAAAGTGGAAAAAACATCTTGTAAAGCAGCTGAAAGCAACCTTTATAATCTCGGCAATTGCCACCGTTTTGCTGATTGCCTGTCCCATTGCCTTCAAGACAATCTCTCTCACCCGTTTCTCCTGAATAAAGCACCACACTTATTAATGTGAAAGGCAGTAATTAATTCCGGAATGAGGCAACATAATATCTAAAGAAATTACGTAAATAGCTAGGACACATTGTCATTTTTTGACAACTAAGTTGTATTGGTTACAAAATAAATAAATAAAAGCTAGGGAAGAGAGTTCCTCAAGGAGTTCTCATTTACACCACCATAAGATACCATGACTTCCCTATATGTTTGTTTCTGCAAACATTCAGTGCTCAACATGGTTGCATAGCACGGAAGAAAAGATACATAATTTATCAAGCAAAAAAAGCTGGCACAAACTAAAACTGGCAGCTTATGTTTAACAAATACTAAGGTTGGCATTAATTAGGAATATAAAAATGGAAGAAAAGAAGAGGAAGAAGAATGAGAAAAAGAAAAAGATGGGAAGAAATGAAAGTAGTCCTCCAAGTTTATTACATTGCTCACTACAGAAAAATTACATACACAACCCCCATAAGAAGCTCGATTACTACTATCGAATAAAACAATAATAAACCAAATACAAGATACACCATTTTTCTACTCTTATAATATACGTCCAAGTTCCCACTTTAGCTGGAGCCCAAACAAGGCCATGCCCAGGTTGCAAAATCTCTTGCATCATTTGTTTTCCCAAAGCCTTTGGAAAAAGGTCAGCCAACTAGCATTATTATTCTTAAAAGAGATGTCACAACCTCATTGGACTCAACTTTCTTACATAAAAAAGTGACGATCAACCTCAGTGCTTCTTTCTTTTGCCAAACACAGGTGGGGACAAAATAGATAAACAGTCTTCTTGTTGCAAGGAAGAGTCATGGGAGAATGAACGAAGAAACCAAGCTTAGACAAGAGCACAAAAAACTATAAGATCCCATACATGCCATAATTCATTCCTCCATAGTACATACCCTACTTCAGGGCTTGACCCAATAACACTAGTTCTTCCTCTTACACGTCACCAAATTCCAAGAGGACCAAAAAGGAACACAGCAACCAGAAATGGATCATCTATCTGTACTAGAGCTATCCAAACCCGCGTTTTAGGCAAATAAATGGAGATGACAAATATTGGTATGTAAGATCCTTGGGGCCGAGAACATTCAAGACTTCTCAAAATCCTACGAACAACATCCGAAAGAGGACACCTAAGAGCATGTATAAATGGTTCAAAAGACTACTGCATATGCAAGGTCTGGCCAGTGATTATGAGATGGATCTGTTTACCATTTTCTCACTAATCTCTGATATGAAGAATGATCAGGAAGCAAATCTCTAGTAAGAGCATGTAACCCATGGCTCTTCCTATTGGTGAATCATTACAATGTATTCCAATTTACCAAGCTCTCAAAGGATGTTTAAAATGTACTTCTGTAGTGGAATATGGACTTGGTGACCACAATCCCGAAAAAGCTTCAAGAGAGCGGGATCCTTAATATCAAACTTCTCACTAAATTCTGATAAGAGCAAGTAGGAAGCAAATCGCTACATCACTAGTTAAGTGCAATGTAAGCATGATTCTACTCCATCATAAAATGAATAGGATGTGTCCCGATTTACCAGTGCAACGAAGGAGATCTAAGATGTACCTTTTCTGAGATATTCAATAGACTTGGCAACCACAATCCCAAGAAGAAAAATTCTAGTGGTGGTCACACAGTTGCCAATAAGAGGAACTAGCCCTCATTGTTGGACATGAGTCCCATCTAAGGCTGTTCTGGTAAAAAGGTGTTGTCATTACCAAAACACCCTTAGATAGACAGGTGTTAACCCTTAGGTTGAGTTCCCCCATGTTTTGAAATTGTGCAACCATTGCTAGCACTTTCCAGGAAAGAACTTCACAGGAACAAGAGCTCTATCAAACGTGTGATTCAAATAATCTTTGAGATTCAAGAAAAGCTTCAATCATCACAAATGGGACTAAGTCATCAACATGAACAAGAAAAATACTAATGACTTTATTTATTTTTATATATTTATTTATTTCTGCAAATATTGCATGTTTGGCACTAAAACAACTCATTCACGTGAACTATGCCAGTGTAGGAGCCAAAGTATGGCCACCTCATCACTTCCATAACATGTCGAGTGTACCAAACACTGTACACCTTAAACGAGAATAACGCTAAATAAAATTTGCCCAAAGTCCGAGCTCAGACAATGTACCTCGGACGTCCGACCTACCCATAGGATCGACCAACCCAATTAATCAATTATATCCAATGTCCACTAACCAACTAAATACACAAAACCAGCAAGACTCATTCCCAAGCTATCACTTAACATATCAAACATGAAACACCCAAATCAAAACAAAGCCGCTAAAAACCAATGTCAAAAGGATGACAATGGTAATCACTCAGCCTGAGTTTGCCGATATAAATAACTGACAAACGCTAAATAATGAAGGCTGTCAGAAGCAATCATTCGCATCCATGTGTATGAACTCCCATTATAAGGGATCATGTATCAACATGCTGATCTACCAGTTATCACCATCACGTGTTGAGCCATGCAGTAGAAATAGAAATTCTTGCCTGCAAATGCACCATTAGATCAACATCTTCACAGAAACGAGGGTAATATGCCTATAGAAATTCCAACTTTTCATTTACATTCCGTCTTATGTCTAACCTCTGCAGCTGACCAACTTCACCATCTGTGGGCCCACTTGGGCTTTGTTTTGTAGTCAGCTTCAGAATCAGACCAAATCCAATTCGATTGAGGTGTGATGAGAGGAGTCAACAATCAGAGTCACCAGATTTCTCTGCCACATTCTCTAGAACCATCTATAGATAACAACTAGCAATAGAAGTTGTTACTCTACTAGATTCACAATGGCAGCTACTGGAGAATTAAGATGCAGGTCTCAATGTGAGGATCATCCTGTTGAATTAGAACCATCTGCCAACGTGAACCCCCAATTGCACTATTTGATGCAGAAATTAGAGGTTGTGCGAAACATTAATAGGGAGTTTTTTGCGTTGAAATTCGCCCAAGAAATGCAGAACTCCTCTGCCTTGGGGGCGAAGGAGGGTAGGGAAGTAAAGCAGAGTCTGCAAACGACAGTTAAGATTGGCCATGTTGCCATAGCGGATGGCATGGACAAAAGAGAAGATAAGAATATGAATCCTGGAGTTCCCAAGGCCTAATTGCAAAGAAAAGGACGAGGCAATTTACCCCATTGAATGCTGGCTTGACGAGATTCTAGAGCAGATCAAGAATGAGCCTTTCTTCTAGTGGCGAGGAATGTTGAGGCAACCTGAAGAGGGAAAGCTCATGACCCTAGCAAGGTTTGTGCTTTTCACCATTCTCAGGACCATGCCAAACGTTGTAGATCTCTGAAGCATTATGTCGAGAATCTAGTAGAGGCTGGGGTTTTAAGCAGTTTGTAGCTTAAGAAGTGTATAGAATCTCAGATGTGACTCGGACTGAATCCTTGCCAACGGTGGCCACGCAATCTGCATATGTGACCCAAGTCGCCACTAGCCGTGGAATTGTTGGAGTTATTTATAGGCCATTGCCCCAAGGACTGGGAAGACTTCAAGTCCACACTAAGAAGGAATGGATGATCCAAGGACTGGTATAAGAAGCAACAAGTCAGCCAAGTTGGTTAGCATTTCACGAATGACATCAAGTGGGAAGAAGATGGGTGAAAAGACTTTGGCCTTCCACTGACACAACAGGGACCGAGGACAGAACAGAAGAACCTACAGTAGAGATGGTAGAGCTAGTCAGCATTGGAGATGTGAGCACAACAAATATAACCTATCCACATTATCACTTGGAAAATATCCAAGCTAGTGAACTTGCTTGAGGCAACCAACAAGATGTATTTGCCTGGTCTTTTGAAGATATAAATAGAGTTAACACTGAGGTGCCCTACCAGAGACTCAATGTCAACCTTGTCTACCCTATAGATCGACAAATGCATTGAAGCTTGCCCCAGCACCATATGATGCAATCAATCAGTAAACAGAAAATCTCCTTGAAGCAAGATTCATCCGAGAAGTAAATTTTGCCCGGTTTGGGTCGTAAATAATGGTTGCCCCAAAGAAAAATGAGAAGGTATGCATAAGTATTGATTTCATTAATTTGCATAAAGCTTGCCCAAAAGACAAATTTCCCTTTGCCACAGATAGACAGGCTAGTCGATGCAACAGCCAGTCTTGCTTTGATCTACTTTATGGATAGGTATGCAGCAATCAGATTCCAATGTACCTTGATATGAACAAGGCATTGTACACCATTGACCAATAGCTCTTTTATTTTTTTTTTCATCATTAGTATATATCATTAAAAGGGACGAATCCCAAAAAGAGAACAAAAGAAGGCAGATCCCTCTCTCTATACAGCTTGAGAGGAATCCCCTAAGATCTCATTCCATCTAAATACAAAAGATTCGAAAAAAAACTTGCAAACTCAAGAATAACAGAGAACCATAAATACATCAGGGCTTTGATACTCAAAATCAAATCTAAAATTTTTGTTTCCTTCCCCTCAAAGATCCTAGAGTTCCTTTCCTTCCAAACTGCCCACATCAAAGCAAAAGGAACGATCTCCCAGAGAATAAGCCCTTTACCGGAAAAGATGGCCTTTGAGGTAACTAGAATCATCTTCCCCACATGCTCTGGGGCCACAAAACTGACGCCAAAGAGAAAAAAAAAAAACGTTTGCCACACCTCAAAAGTAAAGCTGCAATGAATCAGCACATGCTCCACAGATTCAACGGCTGACATACATAAGGAACACCTATTCGGCAAATATCATCCCCTCTTAATCAAATGGCCGATCGTCTGAATCTTGTCAAGACTAGCAGTCCAAATAAAGAACTTCACTTTAGAGGGAACATGAGCCTTCCATATAATAGGTCCTAAGGGAAATTCTTGTCCTGACAGAGAACAATGCTCGTAGAAGGACCTAACATAAAAAGTGCCTTTAGGTTCCCATTTCCAAATTCTTATGTCATCCACCGATGACAATGCCGAGTTATCACCAACCACATGGAGAAAAGAGGCAAGAGACAATCCAACTCCCAATCATAAGCATGTCGACGAAAACCAAAATTCTAGGAAGCCAAACCTTCGTGTAACTCGACACACTCAAACAGTAGCCCCTTTCAATCGTAGAGACTATAAAGAGAAGGGAATAAGGATTTAAGCAGCTCCTCTCCACACCACAAGTATTCCTAGAAACCACTCTATCTCCTCGACCCACCTAATAGAGAGTACCCCTACCAAAGTTATCCTGGCACAGGAAGAAAGCGCCAACTGAATATCCCAGGTCTCACTAAGTGGGCAATGCGTTGAAGGGGGCAGCAGGTCCAAAAGAGTGACGTGGCAATTTGATGGACGACTATGTCAAAAATTTCGATACTAACGCCAAATCAAATTCCACATGCATCCATACGACTCGGTACCCACTTCAAAGAAACAACACCTAATCTGCAACGGAAACATCTAAGTGGGGTTCTCCATCAACTTCATCACCAGGCAACCAATTATCATCAAGTATGGGGTTTTCTTGATCGAATATGCATTACTTTGTACACCCAAGATGCTCCACATCGAGTAATTAAAATTTTAAACTAATCTAAGTCATTAAAGTAGGAGATTTATGTAAATGGTAAAATAAGAATATATCTTTTTAACACACAATAGCACTTCTACCCAAAAGCATGAACGTGCAAGCAACAAGCACTAAGCCAACAACCACTAATTCCTTACTTTATTTAATTACAGCAAGTTTAAAACTAGAAAACACAAAACGAATTGTATAAATTCTGTGGTTAAAGGACCAAAACAAAATTTTATGCATGGTTTCATTACCTATGATCATGATCTCAACATGATCAACATCATGGTCATTAAAACAGACAAGATTAACGAATCTATGTTTTGCGTGATCAAATCTATCGTGGCTCTGATACCAATTTTTTTTTATAAGTGTAAAACATATTGAAAGGGCCGAAGCCTAAAGATACAGCCAGAATGAGGCAGGTCGCGATGACCTACACAAAACCCCGGCAAGAAAACAAAAAAGAGACCAAGCCCCCCATCAATTTTCTTCCCTAGAACATATGCGCTCCCACTGGAAAACAAAGTCTTCAAAGAATAAGCCCCTACATCCCAAGACTGCCTTTGACCACATAAACATCAGTCCCTTGATGTTAAGGATTATAGAGTACAAGTCCGATTGCTTGCCTTCAAAGACTCTCTGGTTCCTCTCCTTCCGAATACCCCAAATGATCACTAGCGGGGTTATTCTCCATAACACAGTCCTCTAGACGAAAACGCTTTAGATTTCCAACTGAAAAGTAAGGCCATAAGAGAAGCCGGCATGGCCCAACTCACCCCAAATTCTAACAAGAAGGCGCTCCAAATCTTCGTAGCCATCTCACAATGAAGAAGAAGATGGTCCACTGATTCCCCATTGGTTTTGCACATCCAGCAATATTGCACCAAAGAAAAACCTCTAGTCATCAAGTGGTCCGTGGTAAGGATCTTATTCATAGAAGTTTCCCAAGCAAAGAACGCTACTTTAGAGGGAGTCTTGGATTTCCAAACCAAGGAAACTGGAAAGGTAGCTCCTTCAGATCTTTGTAACTCCGCATAAAACGATTTCACCGTGAAGGATCTCCCTTTAGTCCAGGAGCACACTCTTCTATCCTGCACCAGCGGTCTAAAGTTGACATCCTGCAGTCTTGATATCAGACTAGAAAGCGGTTCTATCTCCCAATCATTCAAGTTCCTTCTGAAACCCAAATTCCACCTTCATGTCTCCCCTTCGTTCTTGTAGCAAGCAAGAATAGATCGTCTTTTCCACTCCGATATGGAATACAACTCCAGATAATCCTCCCGTAGCGGCTTATCACCACACTAGGTGTCTTCCCAAAAACTGATTCTATCACCAGCTCCGACCTCGAAACGCACTCCTTTATCGAAATCCTTAGTCACCTTCAGGATTCCTCTCCACACACTGCAACCATAAGGGCTCTGATACCAATTGTTGGTATTATTCGCAGAAAACAATATGAATGATAATACCAAAAGGATTTTCGGATTTGAATCGAACAAAACATTAATAATATGTAAATAAAAACACATACCCGGATTCGCTTCCTTGATTGATTGACTGACTGTAGACAAAGATGCTTTACCCCTTCTCTTCTTTACTTCAGTAATGGGTACTTGAGATTGATGTTAAGAGAGAAGGGACTGCCATCTCTTATAGAGTAATTGTGAACTAACTCTCCTCCCATTAAGGATAATCAGCCCATGATGGTTACCGCTTCCTTGAGATATGATAAGGTGTATCACTAACCTTATCACAATTAATGATGGGGCTCACATGGACCACACATATGGTCCCATCATTAATACCTTAATCAGTGTTGAACAATCACACAATCTAACATTTAAAAATAAAACATGTGAGGCCACTAATAAAATAATATAATAAACTATATATTTAATTTTATTTTAACAATCTCCATTCTAGATAGAAAGGTGATGAGACTTCACATGGCGGGTTGTCAGTAAAATATCGGAATGACATACGATGAGTATGAAGTTGGACACCATGGGAATGTACATACAGACTACATTGAAGGATGTACATTACCCTAATACCACAAAAGAAAAATCACGTAAAAGTAAACTCTTGAGTTCATAAATGGTGCTAGTTTTGAGACCATGAATGTTTTAAGACCAATTGATGAGCACTATGTTATATCCATGATCCACTACTAGCGGTATCTCTGAACAAGGTTGAGAGCTGAAGAATATCTAAAATTGTGTTAAACAACTGTTTTTCAAAAGAGTGCACTCGTCTATTCAAAATGTAACAACCCAATGAGTCATTTTATAAAACTTGTCATCGCATGTGAAGACTAAGTGGGAAATTGTTAAAATAAAATTAAATATATATTTTATTAGTTGTCTCACATGTTTTATTTTAAACCGTTGGATTGTGTGATTGTTCAACACTGATTAAGGTATTAATGATGGGACCACATATATGGTCCATGTGAGCCTCATGATCAACTGTGATAAGGTTAGTGATACACCTTATCACATCTCAAGGAAGTGGTAACCATCATGGACTGATTCTCCTTAATAGGAGGAGAGTTAGTTCACAATTACTCTATAAAAGATGACAGTCCCCCTCTCTTAACATCAATCTCAAGTACTCATTACTGAAGTAAAGAAGAGAAGAGGTAAAGCATCTTTGTCCACAATCAATCAATCAAGGAAGCGAATCCGGTGTGTTTCCATTTACAGATTATTAATGTTTTATTCGATTCAAATCCGAAGATCCTTTTGGTATTATCATTCATATTGTTTTTCGCAAATAATACCAACATTTTGACTATGCTTTTTTTAACCTAAAGCGTTTTAAACTCGCATTTTTCAATAGGCGAAGACGCTTCATGATTTGCTAACTATGATCTCAAGAACCTCGAAGATCGTGCGGACCAAATTTGTCACCACATCTTTTGGCACCGTCTATGGAAAGTGAACAAAAAAACTTCTCAAATCTCAACATCACATTCTTGATTGGCAACACCATCAAAGCCAATTGTGAGTTGCCTCCTTGGTTGATCTACTGAGATTCGTCATATCCTTGGTTAACCTCAGACCCATGGTCATAAGTCATTTAGCCTTCATGGGCACCATTAATGGCAGTTTTGGTGACCAAACAAGGACATAAGTATTCCTCCATCTGAAACTTATATCGATTGTTGCAACTCAACTTCATTTGAGTCATTGTAACGCCACCACAGGTGAGTGATCGAAACCCCTCTATGAGATTCCAACCTTTAGTAGATCCCGAGGTCTTGTTAACATGATTCTCCAGGTCCCTCTTGACACGAACCCGAGGTCTTTTCTTAACATGATTCTTGAGGTCCTACCTAACACAAATCCTGAGGTCTTTCCGAACATGATTCTCACACGAACCCGAGGTCTTTTCTTAACATGATTCTTGAGGTCCTACCTAACACAAATCCTGAGGTCTTTCCGAACATGATTCTCGAGGGCCTACCTGATACAGATATAGATATCAAGGTCTTTCTTGACATGATTCCCAAAGTCCAATCTGACGCAGCTCTCGAGGTCTTTCCTGACATAATTCTCGAGGTCCTACTTGATGTTCTAGTAATGACTTTTGAGGTCTTACTTGGCATACTTCCTGAGGTCTTATCTAACATTATTCTCGACGTCCTACCTGATGCGATTCCCAAGGTTGGGCCTGATATAATTTCCTGAGGTCGGGCTCAACATAATTTCATGAGGTCTTACCTGGCATATTTCCTGAGGACCCCAAAGCCTTACCTGACATGATGCTCGAGGTATTACCTAACATGGATCCTGTGGTCCTGTCTGACGCAAATCGCGATATCTTACCTAACATGATTTTTGAGGTCTTACCTAACACAGATCCTAAGGTCTTTCTAACGTGGATATTGAGGTCAAGCACTAGTCCCACAGTATTCAATTATTGTTGAAACTGATAAGCCGAACTCTTTGCCTGAGCACCATAAGATGGATCATGAGCATCCTTCAGGCCGAAATTCAAGTTAGAGGCCAAGTTTGGTACCACTCTACAACCGACTCGAATAACATGCATTACAAGTCCAACCCAAGGTCAAACTATACCAACTAGATCACACTTTGGAGTTGTGTACTCAAGTGGTTAGACTTACCAAATAAATGGAATCAATCCATATGTGTCTAGAGTGAGGGCATAGTTTCAGGAAATTCAAGAAAAGAAGCTCTATTCACATCTCTTTCAAATCACTTCACTTAAATCCTCTAACTGGACTTACCAGAGTACCTACCCCGACTTATTTGGCCAAGTGGCCAACATTTCATGAGCATGTTTCGCATTTCTACATGTATAAATGTATGTTGATGTCCTAACATTTTGCAAATTGTAAACCCCTAATGCCACATCTAGAGCTCTTAGCATCTGCACAGACTTGTATAGTGTAATCTTATTTTACAAGCAGTCTCCATCTGATGGCTTCCATCGACGTGTATTTCGGTATCAACGTTGAGCCTCTCACACGTCACAAAGCCTTGAAATGGATCATGCACAAAAACATGACATGGATAAAGCACAAAGCCTTAACATAGATCAAACAAAAAGCCTTAACACAAATCAAGTACAATACCCTAACACGGCGCACAATGTCTTGACACAGAACAAGCACAAAGCCTTAACATGGATCGAGCACAAAGACCTGACATGGTACAAAACCCTGACACAGATTAGGCACAGAGCCTTGACGGGGATCAAGCACAAAGCCTTGACATGGATCAAGCACAAACACCTGGCATGAATCAGGTACAAAGCCCTAAAACAAATCAAGCACAGAGCCTTGACATGGATCAAGCAAAAGACCTAACACAGATCAGGCACAAAGCCTTGACACGGATCAGGCACAAAGCCTTGACATGGGTCAAATACGAATACCTGACATGGATCAGGCATAAAGCTTTGACATAGATCAGGCACAATGACCTGACACAGATCAGGCACCAAGCCCTGACACAAGTTTAGGCAACAAAGGCTTGGCCGTAAATCCAAACACTTTAAAGTGCCAACAGTGCACAATTCCATCACCGAGAGTGGATAACTTCATCATCAATTGGGGGCATCCTGCCCCATTTGAGCTATTTTCAACCAACGAAAAGCTAACCTTCTTAGAGGCGGACCACAACTACGTTACGATCCATGGATACCAAAATATTCTACACATCAGATCATGCCATGTGTCACCTCGAAACACTAGATCAAAGATCCCAAATGACCCCTGTCTAAGATCCTTGAAAACATCCTTAAATCAAGCATCCTAGGGTAGTCCATCAGGTCAACTTGACATGTGCCGGTACCAAAATACCATACAGCTACTGTGGGTAGCAAGATATCTTGCACGATTCCCGAGGCCTGGCTCTTTGAGCTTCTCAAGGTGCACATTTCTCGAAGGCAAGTTCTGAGAGCATCTTGGCTTAAGCGTACTTGCATCGCACCATATCATTGCCTTAGGATCTATCTGCAAGACTCCAAGATTGGCAAGGATACTAATCGTTATCTCCACCTTGGAAGAATCCCCAAGGGAGGGATTGCTTACTAATTTGGAATTTCTAGTGTTAGAATTAGAAAGTTTGGGGAGTTGTAATTATCTATATAATGAGACCCCCGTATCCTGTTTCATGTGGAGAAAAATTGCATGAGGGGAAAGTGTAATCTTTACAGGACATAGCATAGTGAATGATTCCATAAGTTCGTGGATGTACCCGTCAGTATTTTCTGAAATCACGTTAAAAAACCATCTTCTCTCTCCTTCCCCTTCTTCTCTAATGTATGGCGGTAGATCGGTTATCATGTCAATGGTTATAGAAAATGTCGGGCGCGATCGATATCATTATCAAGTAGGCCAAATCTCAAGAACCTCGAAGATCGTGTAGACCAAATTCGTCCCCACAGACCCCACTAAAGATTTCTCACCACAAAAGTGTAATACTAATATAAAACATAACAATCAAGTAATCTATTAGTCAGGCCAGTTTTGGCATAAGAGATCTCAGCCGTCACATGCACATTTTTCTTAATAAGTGCACACATGGGGATTGAGGACAACTTTACGGGGAATGCCATTTTCTAGCTCAAAGTTTACAAATTGAAAGAATGGAAAATCATGGTTAAAAATATTCACCCTCTGAATGTCTAGCCACTATGCAAAAGGAAATATATAAAAGCATATTATATAATAATACAACAAAAGCAACACAAAATCCTTTCTGTAATTATAAACAAAAAGATCTTTTTCTACTATACTAATATTCCTCAATTTCGAACACCCAGCACTTCCACCATGAAAGCTAGTTGTGGTCCTTCCAAGTTTTACAGAGGACCATAAAAAACATATTCATTTTGGAGGACGCAATACAATTTTATGTAATGCCGATATGGGAAAAAACAAGTTTTCGGAAAGGGAAGCTTCCAAGATGTAGTAGTTTTTTCTATTATCGGTGCAAGTGTGCAACAGATTACGCCCTCATTGAAAAATTAATGATGTATGATAGACATTTCATTTCTTGATAGATATTAGCCCTTGTATGCTTAATTACCGATTTCAAAGATTTTCCTTTCCAGCAAAAGATTATGTATTTCCACAACGTAAGACAATACTACCATCTCATTCATGACTTGTTAACTGCCACAATTGAATATGAGTAACCTGCTATAAATCCTCCCACAACAGCTAATTAAAGAAAATAATAATGATGAGGACAAGGTTGATGATAATAAAAGAAAATCAAAAATAACTTCCTTATGAGGACAGATACAAAAGCAAATAGGGATATTATATGCATTGTCCAAAATCTAAAAGACCAACATCACCTACACCGGCATGATGAGTAGGACCATATTCAACAGTTTCATTCTCTTGTATGTGACTACTAGTTAACAGGTATCTATCTATGTTGCATTAATTCAGGTACGGGTGTCGAAATCTGACACAGGTGGATTTTTTTTTTTGACACAGGTGCAGATTGTTCGATTCTGCAAACCTTGAAAAATAGGATTCCACGGTGAAACGACGTAATTATTTTTGTATAATAGTAAGAATAATAGTGGAGAATGTGATAGGATATCATATGATTTGTATCATAAATTTATAGACATGAGAATATTTATAAATATATATAGTAATATATTGGGTGCATACAAACTTCAATTGTAAAAGGTAGAAATCATAACCTATGACAGATTTTTATCAGTATCTTGCAAGAAAGGAAAAAAACAAGATGTGTCGCACCAGAATACGTGTCGCATAGGTATCAAATAATGACTACATAGCCATTTTAAGTATGGATGTGGTAAGACCCGACAACTTCTCATTTGGAGCTGATTTATAACATTTTAATTGCATTGACACCTTAAATAGCAATTAGTGGCCACTCTCACTCACAGAACACCGACTGTATCAACAAAAAAGTTCATTTTCACTATCAACTCAACTCAACTAAAGCTTACAATCGAGCAAATTTCAAGCATGGAGCCACCATCGCACTTTAAGTTTAGGCATACTTCCCTCTAGGTACACTCTCAGGGGAAGTGGGATCTTAACAACACAGGCGATTGACAGTGAAATGGTGTTTTCAGTGATTAAGTTGGTGTTTCGAGGATTAAGAGAGGTCACACAGTTTTGTCGCAATTTTTTTTTTGCGCAAGTTTTATGGGGAGAAGGGGGCCTCGCGGTACATTGGTGTTTCTCCCTTTCCCCTATCTCTATTACCAAATACATATAGGCCTTGCTTGGTTGCACAACAAATGTTTGTGCGCGTTTGCGTCATTTTCGCGTGTTTGGTGGCCCAACATTCAACAAATATTTGCATTGAACCCAATTATTTTCTGCCAAAAAGTGGCTATAAACATTTTCATGAAAACAACAGACAGGATACCAAGCAGGGATAACAAAGAACAAAGACAGACAGAAACCCATGAAAGAGGAGAGGAAAAAAAACCATCGAAACACAAAACAATCTAAACCTCAGGTTCACCCATCAAAAAAAAAAAATGAAACTACCAGTCTGACCCCTTCCCCTTTGTGAACACCCAGAAAGAAAAGTTCCATACAGAAATGTACCCATCATCTAAGAGTGTCTATGCCAATCAAAACCACCAAAGGAGAGAGAGAGAGAGAGAGAGAGAGAGAGAGAGCAACAGTGAGGAAAGAACTCACCATCAAACCATTACAACATTCAAAAGAAAGACTGAACGAAAATTATAATCCTCCGAAAGCCATTAAAATATTCAGAGTTTCTATCTTCTTTTCTTTTTTTGTAAACCAGAGTTTCTATCAATGGAGAAGGGAAAGATTACCTCAAGAAGAGTGATTGCATAGCTGATATAGTTCCGTATCAGACCTTGTGCGGTGATTCTGATCTCGTTCTCGTTTATCGTTGACTCAGGCCTTGTTTTCTGGACTCTCTGATATCTATCCATGGATTGGGGGTTTGGAGAGAGAGAGAGAAAGAGGAACGTGAGAAAACCTAAAACCCTAGCAGTATGCTAAAAGAAGCTAAAAACCTCCAAACCAAAAAAAAAAAAGAAAAAAGAAGCTTAAACCTCAAAGGGTCGGGGTCAGGAGACAGAGAATGCAACCGACTTTGAAACCTAAACGATGGAACCGTTGATCTCTCGTAATCGGACGGCTTTCCTTGTCGCCCTTTTCAACATAGCAGCTGAGCCGATTGAACCGTGTTTGATCGACGATGACAGAAATTAAATGAACTGTCTACGTGGCAGTTTTCCATGGGCAAAGCATTGAGTCGTACGTCTCCTCCTCTTCCAAAGCAACGACTGAACCTCTCTTTCTCTTTCTCTTCTCTTCTCCTCTCCTCTTCCAAACCTACCTTTCTACATCTCCTCTGCAACTACCTCAAGCGTCTTATCATCTTCCTTGGGTCCAGACTCCAGACTCTTTATGATCCTCTGGCTAGCCACTTAGCAAGCATCAACAAAACAGGAAAAATTTTAGACGCAGAGGACTTCCAATGCAGAGCGCTCTCGTGGCCCAAAATAGTGCATTTTTTGGAGTAAAACTTATGTCACAACGCACAATACGAGCCACGTGGCACACTCTTAGTGGACGCTGAGCGTATGGATGTTTGGCCAGTCCCTCCGTAGACCTTAAACCAAAAATCAGCCTGATTAGTGATTTCTAAGCGATTCAATTGAAGTTTTTTTCATGGGTTGATTTTAACGGTAGGAATTTCAGCATTATTGAGTGTTATTTGGGTGCAAAGATCCAAAGCTTGTAAATCACTAATCAGGTTGATTTTTGGTTTGCAGGTCCATCGAGTGACTGGCCAAACATCCATATGGTCAGCGTCCACTAAGAGTGTGCCACATGGCTCATATTGTTCATTATGACATGGATATACAGACCAAAAATCAGCCTGATCGATTATCTCTAGCCATAGATATAGCAATTTTTAGGATTAATTCCAGCCCTTAGATTCAAGCATTTTTTTGGTACTTAGTCCAACGTCTAGAAATCATCAATCAAGCTGATTTGTAGTATGTATATCCCACCAATGTGTGGGATCAACATCCATGTGGTCAGTGGGCCCAAAAAATGCGCTATGTAGGGCCACACCAGTCCTCTGCATCTAATACTTTTTTCCACACCAGTCCTCTGCATCTAATACTTTTTTCAAAGGATCGGTTCCAGTGACCAACATTTTTGACCAACAGCTTGGTGTACCCTCATAGAAGATGAATCAATGGCTGATTTTTGGTGAAGATGATCTATATGGTAAGGAGATCATCTCACAAAAATTCAAATCATTCTGATATTCATTGACTGGTTTAGAAGTTGAAGATTTATGGACCGTCCATTTTTACCGTGTAACTTGAAAACCACATTTAACGGGGTTAGAAGTTTCAGAATGGGCTGATTTTTTTGTAGGGGTGATCTATGTGGTGAGGAGATTATCCTCACCAAAAATCAGCCATTGATTCATCCTCTACGAGGGTACACCAATGTGTTAGTCAGAAATGTTGGTCACCGGAACCCGACCCTTTCTCAAAATATATAGTTTTGTTGGAAGGAATAAAAAGAAGCAGAGAATTTGTTTACGAGGAATTAATTTTTGTTTTTTTATCTTCTTCTTTTCTAAATTTTATGTCTGAACTCTCGGCCGGGATCTCCCGTTTGTGTGCTGCTTCAAATTCAAGAGAATGAGAACGTGCAGGAAGGATGTTCTCCGGAAACCCAATTCATGCTCATAGAGAGCAAGGACGGTACCGTCGAAGGTGGCGACCAAATGACTGCCCCACCAAATGGAAAACAACTAACAGCCATGAAAACCCATGCCTAAATTGTCATGGATTTGATAGTCACATCGATCCTCACCTTCAACGTGGGGCGACTACAAAACCAGATGGAAAACAACTAACAACCACAACCAGATGGAGAACGATGCCTACCGACCCTGTGGTAGTTGCAGAGGAGATGTAAAGAGGTAGGTTTGGAAGAGGAGAGGAGAAGAGAAGCAGAGAGGTTAGAGGTTCAGTTGTTGCTTTCGGAGAGGAGGAGACGTACGACTCAATGCTTTGCCCATAAAAGACTGCCGCATGGACAGTTCATTTAATTTCTGTCCTGGCTAATTTAAACACGGTTCAATCGGCTTCGAATTGGCTACAATCGGCTCAACTGCTATGTTGAAAAGGACGAGAAGGAAAGCCATCCGATTACGAGAGATCAACGGTTCCTTCGTTTAGGTTTCAAAGTCGGTTTCATCCTCTGTACCCCGATCCCGACCCAACCTCAAAACGATTTTTAACAGGGATAGGGTGCGTGGAGTAAATCTTTGATGACGGATGCCATCATCAACGTTGATGAAGACCCACGTTATGAGCCACGTGGCACTCTGAGAGACGATGGACCGTATAGATGTTTGGAGTTTGGACCATCCCTAGGTGGGCCTACATAACAACAATCGGCTTGATTAATAATTTCAAACCTTTAGGTCTGAGTAGGGCTGCAACTTGGGCGGGTTCAACCCGAGCCCGTCCCCGACATTGGGCTAGGGTTGGAAAGGTCCCTTCGGTACTCTGTTTGGGCTCGGGCCTAGATTTTGACAACCTGTTCAAATCGGGTTGAGCTATGGTTGAGGCTTCAGCCCAACCCAACCCGAGGGTGACATACACACTCTGTATTCTTTTCTTTTTTTCGCTAATAAGTGAAAAAAAATATTGAACCCCCCCCCCTCCAAACGAGGAAGCTGAAAGGAAAAAAGAAAAAGAAAAAGTAAAAAGGTGGAGTGGACACAAATCAATCATAGAATCCCCCCCCCCCCCCCCCCCCCCAAACGAGGAAGCTGAAAAGAAAAAGAAAAAGCAAAAAAAGAGAAAAAAGGTGGAGTGGACACAAATCAATCATAGAATCTATAATAGGTTTTATGTGGATCTCGGACCACCTTAAGGAAAGGAAGTTGCCCATCCCACAACTGTTTCAAACCACTATGAAGATTAGCGCATGGCTTAGAGCAATAATCAGCATTAAAGCAAATGTTGGAAAACTTGATTTTGATAAAGTCCCATTTAGCATGAACCACCCACGGAACATCATCCTCCATGTTGCAAAGCCGTCATTGCCACTTCCACTATAGCATTACATTCCGCAATGTAACTGGTTACATTCCCAAGATCCGCGATAAGCAGACCCTAGAGCGATACCCGAAGAATCCCTATAGTATGTCATCTGGGCGATCGTTCACAAGAAATAGAAGAAATAATAAGATGGTAATAATAACAGAAATAAAAATAAAATGTAAAACTCACGGTTAATTGACAAGTATGATAGATCGAGGCTTGTGTTGTACACAATGGCCCTAAGACAGATTTGCAGTGACATAGGTTTCTGGACGTCTGTCTCCCTAACAAACTGGAACTGTGTTTGGACAGTCACAAGGCGTAATTGTTTGACAGTTACACACCCAAATCTACTCAAGCCAAGCCCACACACAAAACTTAAGTCATTCACGCACCTACATGAGGCTTAAAAGCGGGGATTTGCACCACCCCCTGCGCGTGCAATGTACGTTGCGCACGTTAAGATTTTCAGAACGAGGTTCCAGATTGCCAACTAGAACCAATGGGCCCCCGTGTGCGTGTGTGGGCTTATCTCTTACCTCACACTCAATAAGCAACAAGCTCTATATATAAGCTTGTTTCATTTCTTGTGTTTCTTTCATGTGGGACATATGTTTTACACAAACATTTCGCTTTGTAAACTAACATTACAAATTGCTAGTAGGGGTAGTTTGGAGCCGATTTTCCATTCACCAAAAAAGGATTTTGGTTAACTAATTTAACCTCATAAAAAATTCATTATTCTCCATATCAAGGAGATGAAAAACCAATACGAACTCGTCTCAAAAGGTAAGTGGAACCCATTTTATTTATGCTCAAAGTGACCCCATTACTCATATTTTTTGGTTTTACAAAACCAAAATTCTCCAACATAGCGAACACCCAAGCCTCCATTACCTGATGCATCATCACAATTGCTTTTGATAACCCCCACAGAAGGAGGGCACCAACTATAAGGAAGTACTTTCTTGTACATTATTGTATTTTAGTTTGTTTTCTTTTATTGTCCACTAGCTTATTTCTATGTTTTTATCCCTATGATGTTATCTTACACCCTCTATCTCTTTGTGATTTCTCAGCTTTTATGATGCTTCACTATTGAAACATTGAGACAATGTTCGATTTAGGTTGGGGTGTGGATTCGTGCTTCATTTTTAGAATAATTTATGTTAATAGTATTGACTAGTGCATTCCTTCTTTCTTTTTAAAAAAAAAAAAGAAACAAAAAAAATTGAAAAATTGAAAAAAATAATTGCTATTTCTGTGTTTTATTTCTTGCTTGCATTTCTTCTATATTATTGAGCTATTAAATTCTAGATTATGAAGGCATATGGCGAAAACTTTAAACAGTCAAATTCTGATATTTTAATATTGAGTCCTTATTATTAACTCTCCAGTAGTTAATTATAAAAACTTTTGATATTTGAAAACTTCACTACACATCTGATTAATTTCTAAAGTTTAAGTTAACTTAGTGGTTATGACCTAATGATTGCATAAAAGTGTTAGGAAAGACCAAGTCCAATGAATTTTGACTAACTGATTCATTTGGTTGGTTGAGAAAGAAAAAAAGTAGAATTGGGTATAAATATGCTTTGGATAGCAACCAGTGAATTACATCGGATAAACTGAAACATGGATTTTTCCGATCGTTAGACAGAACCCTAATTTCAACAAATTTTTAATTGATCCAAGATTTTTATCCTGCAAAATTAAGCAACTCTTGCACAGTGGAAAGTGTCGGATATCGTATCCGCACTCGAGATCAGGGGTAGAACAATAAAGAACTTAGAAACTTGGGAAAATTGCTAGAAAAGTGGAGGGGTGAGAATGGTAGAAATCAAGATTTAAACATGCTTTTTGGACTTTCTTGAGAACCATGAAAATTAATAAAATAACTAATAACTCAATCATCAAGATAAGTAATCAACATAAATGACTAACTTTTATTAAAAATCTTGGACTTACAATGCTTATGAATAAACTAACTACATGAGAAAGCAATAAAACTAACATGCTAGAAAGCATAAAAAAATGAGATTAAGATAGAGAGAGAAACTAGAGAAAGAAGATGGATGGAAAGGCTTACCAAGGGGGAGACGAAGCTTTGCCATAGGATATCACTCACCGGAAGTTGAAGCTTGATGTTGTGAGTGGTCTAACGCCATGGTCGTGATGCACATTGTGCATGAAGGAGAGGAGAGTGTGACGACGGAAGCGGAACTATGGATGGCATCTTGAGAAGAGGGGATCAAGATGGGGTGGAGTCAAGCCGTCGGGGTGTGCTGGACTCACCGTGGAGGGGGATGTGCACTACTGACCAATGGTTGCAGCAGGGAGTAACCCATGAGGGTTTTGATGGCCACGTTGCAGGTGGTTGAAGAGAGGTGTGCCTGTGGTTTCCATGGTTCCAACGGTGGAGGAGAGGATGGTCTGACTGTAATCCATGGAAGAGAATGGAGAGGAGGCTATGCTATGTGATGTTGCAGGCCGAAGAAAATGAAGAGGATATGACCAGCGCCCTTAATGAAGATCGTGTCTAGCAGTTACAAGACTAGGCAAGCTGTGAGAAAAGCTTAAAGGTGGATGATGGCCAGCAAGTAACGAGTAGTGAAGTGCAGTAGGTTGAAGATCGTTGTTTGGAGGATAGAGAACGGCTTCCTCTTTATCTCTTCTTCTTCTCTTCTTTTTTTTTGTTTTCTTTGATGTTCTTTTTTTTTTTGTGAAAAGGAGAGACGCAAGAGGGCAGAACGGCTTGAGAGAGAGTGGAGAGGAGTGGCTAGGGTTAGAGGTGAGAGATAAGAGGTGGCTGTTAGGGGTACCCTCTTCTCCTTCTCCTCTTTTCCTTTTTTTTCTGTTTTTTTTCTTCTTAGAGATGATGACGATGGCTGGGAGAGATGAGAGGAGAAGAGATGGAAGATTAGGATTGTGGGGTGAGAGAGGAGAAGAGAGAATGCAATTAGGGTTCGACTACCCTCTTTTTATGAGGCGTTGGCACATGTGTGGTAATGGAAAAATCGTTACTCTTGTGTGGGATCTTGCTGCCATATCAGCACATTAAAGAGGATTTTCCTTCCATCAAAAAGTAATCCCTTTGTAAAATAAACGTCCATGCCTTTTGTATAATCTTTTTTTCTTGTCATCGCATCCCTTCAATGTTTCTAGAGGAAAATTCTCCCATATCTTTTGGAAATTAAAACATCTCATGCTATCCTTTCTAAGTTTTAAAAACATCTCTTTCTCTTTTGAAAATCATCTTCTGTTCTTCATGGAAAGTTGACTCAAATGCCCAAGGATATTTCTTTCTTTAAATCCGAGATGTTAAAATATTTTCTTTCAAAGTATTTTAAATTTTCAAACTCTTTAATTTCCATTTTTGTAAGAAGAGATCTCTCTTTAACATGGACCGCCGGATGAGATTAGATGACGATCAGATGGGAGGTCAGACAGTGGAGATAGGTCAAGGTAGGCTGTAGGATAGGGTGATTGCAAAAGGAAAGGATCGGATGGTTGAGATTGAGTGGAGAGAACTAAGGCTTTGGAGAGATGAGAGAGAAAATATTACAAAAATAAAGAGAAAATGCTAACAGATGGTCTTAAACCCTGGTCTTTGACTTGGCCTTCTGCATACTTCACCAACTGAGCAAGCATTAGTCTTGTGTTAGTTGATCAAGCTTTAATCTCCTTAGTCTTCTTTGGGCTCTTGGCTCTCCTCCTCTCTTGATCTTTTCTCTAGCTTTTCCGACTCTCTGGCTCTCCCATTATTTGGCATGTATCTTCTTATCTTAGCTCACTAGCTCTTTAAGCTTTGATCATCGGCTCTGGAGGTTGATAGTGGGCTCGCATTCCATCAGAATTGTCCAATTTGGTTTCCTACGATAGAAAAAGCACGTAACGAGACTTGATCAAAACGACTTAATATTTAGACTTTCGAAAATGTGTTTAATTCATACAAATAGTCGATTTTCGTCTAAAAAGTATGTTCAACGCAATGGTAGAAACTCTTACGTAGAATTGTTGATAAAAATCGAAGTTTTATGTAGAGAATATGACTACGCTAAGAGGATAATTGCTTAAAATAAGAACTTTTGAGCGAATGTCATAGACCAAAAAAGGGCTGCCTATTTCCTTTGGATTGTAAAAAAAAAGTGCCGATATGATGAAGTGTCAAAGAGACTAAGCGCAATCAAGAGAAAATTATGTTGAAAGTTTCAATGATTCTTATTTCTGAAAAATAGTCGTTGCTGTAAAAATACGAACAAGCTGGAATATCACAAATAAAGCACTTGAGGTATTAAGGTCGACATCCAAATCGTTTATTAACCTGAATAGGTAGCTTAGTTTTAAATTGGGTTCTTAGTTTAATCCGACTATCTCTTTGGTGATTAGAAGTTTACTTCTACTTTAGGAGACCGACCCTCTAGTTATTTATCAGACTTCACATGCACTCAAAATCACATTGTTCTAAAACTTCTCGAATGGAAAGTTAATGATTTAGATTCTATCTTGAATTTTGATAATAAATGGCTGAAAATCATAAAGAACCAGTGCTTGATTAATCTTGAGTTTGATGCTTCAATGAATTATGAAAATCATAAAGAACCAGTGCTTGATTTATTTTCTTTTCTAGCTTAGTTCTTTTTATTTATCATTAAAAATGGAGGATTGTGGGTCATGCTTTACAGTTATTATACTAATTTTTGTACACCTGTCCAATCTAATTGGATATTATTTTCACAATTAATCGGTGTTCTGAGGGATAATTCTAAAAAAAACCTTAATGATTTAAATTTTGTAGATATATTTACTGCAAATGTTCACGAGACAACACTCGTCCACTAGGGGTAACCTAGGGGTTTAACGGCTTGTTGTACATGCTAAGTGCAACCGCGATGCCTGCGAAAGTGAGTTAGGATTTTCCTATTTTCAGCATTTAGTTTTGCTCGAGGACTAGCAAAATGCGGGTTTGGGAGTGTGATAATTGCCTAAAATTGCATTGTTATCCTAATTTCAATGGGCATTATCGCATCTATTTTGTGTTTATCTCCATATTTACACGAACATATGTGTTTTTTATTCACCATCGCGTAGCGTGTATTTTTCTTTAAAAATGATGTATTTGCATTCACTCATACGAATCTCGATGATTTGAATAACAAGCCTTTTTGGGTGAAGTGCTTATTACGTGTGTCTTTTCTTGCAGGAACCCTAACTAGATGATTCTCGAGATCTGAGATGTGTTGATCATCCTACGATCAATCACGAAAGTGGGCCGGCACTAGTGGCTACGATTAGTGGTCGGTCTTGATCTTGATTTCAAGTAAGGAACAGCAATCCAAGAAGGCATGAGACGATGGTTTCCAAAATTGTTGGGCGCCAGAATGCTAGACCAAAGGTGGTGGTCCAAGTCGCCGGACCATGGATTAAAATTATGGGCCCAAAGATAAAAGCGAAGATGGTGGGCGAGTGCACTAACATATGGTATGGGCCAAGCCATTGGACCACAATATTGGGCATGGTGTGGGCCAAGATGGATCAAAGTGGCCGGCATGTGATGATGTGGCATTCAATATGATGGACTAGTGTGGATAATCGAAGGTGGATGCATATAAATAGATGGCTACATGGTGGAGCAACATGGGATCAAAAGAATAAATGGACGGTGTAAGGAATATATCCATATTTTAGTTGGCGTAATTCTGTATGAAATAAAATATATTTGTAACCATTCATACGAGTGTTAGTGTGGCTTTGAGAATGTCATTGTACGCATCCCTCATCGACTACGTGAAGACTAAAAAACAAAGACTCGGAAGATTGACGAATGAGTCATCTGAGGCACTGCAAGAATCAGACAGTTGACAAATGAGTCATCTGAATAACTTCAATTTTCGGTTAAAGATTGTGTCCACTCGCATAGGAAGGTAAGTGAACTAGTGGCCATATGATTAGTATTTTGATTAAAACATATTGGCTAAAATACGCCTTTAAAAATTGAACTAAGGGGTTATTGATATACGCTCAAAAGTGCTTATTTTAAGCAATTATCTTTTTAGCATTATCACACTCTCCTACATAAAACTGTCATATTTATCCACTTTTCTACGTAAGAGTTTCTTCCATTGCGTAGAACACACTTTTCTGATCAAAATAGTATATTCGCATGCATTCATGCGCATTTATTTGACCTACATGCGAAGCCATTTTGTAGAAGTCTCATTACGCGATTTTTCTATCACAAGAGCACTAGTCGGACAATATTGATGGAATGCGGGCCCACAATCAACCTCCAAAACCTATGATCAAAGCTTAAGAGCCAACAGGCTGAGGATAAGAAGATATAGGCCAAGAGTGGGAAGAGCCAGAGAGTCGGAAAAGCCTAAGAGAAAATCAAGAGAAGGAGAGCTAAGCACTCCGAGAAGAGATTAAGGAGAATAAAGCTCAATCAACTGACACAAGATGAAGATTTGACCCGTTGGTAAAGCTCGTAGAAGACCAAGTCAAAGACCAGGGTTCATGATCCTCTACTAGCATTTTCTCCTTATTTTTATAATATTTTCTCTCTCCTCTCTCTAAACTATCATTCTCTCTCTACTCTCAAATCTGAATCATCCGATCCTCTCTACCTTTGCAATCACTCAATCATACGACCTACCTTGGCCGATCTCCCCAGTCCGATGATCCGTCTGATCATCACCACCCATTTCTACCGTCCGATCCCCAGCAGATCATCCGATCGTTCCTTCGATCATCCATCTCACCATCTTAGCATCCAATGGCCCTCATCATTCTCTGTTCAAATCATGTGGACCATGGACAAGATAAAAGACAGGCCAGTACCATTGACCCACGACCTCACTCAAATTTTCAAAAAGGGAATTGCCAAATGGCATGTGACGGATGTGAGGGCATTTTCGAAAATAAATCGATTGATTATGATTTTTTATGGGAGCTCATAGAAATGGCATTTTGGTTTTCAAAAAGGAGATAATAGACTTAAAGATTTTAAAATAAGACTGTTGGGAACAAAAGGAAAGATATTTTGACATTTTTTAGGGAAAGAATAATTCAAAAAGATTCTTTTTTTTACTAAGGAGAAAATTTTCTTTTGGAAAGATTCTTTTGAAATAAAATTCTTTATTAAAGTGGGAGGTCCATAAAAGGCAAGAACCGTTGGATTCAAAGAGGGGAGGAAACCTCTTCATTCAAAAAGAGGAAATATGAAATGCTATATAGGAAGTCTCCACGTTTTTGGTAGGGGGGACGATCTTAACCCTCACGTTCTCCACCCTCACAAACCTTAATCTTATTCCCCTCTCTCTCAGTCGTCTCTTAGATATCTTTCTCAAGCTACCTCTCTCACAAAAGGCAATCATCCCAAACGGAGAAGAGCTCTCCACGTTCTCACCTCCTCTCTCCCATACATTCTCTCTAAGAGAAAAAAAAGAAGAAAAAAGAAAGAAGGAGAAGAAGAGAAGAGAAGAGACCGTGAGATCTGCACTTTCCCCAGCGCCGCCACCTCGCCTTCACATCCGTCTCCACTTGCAACAACTAGCGCCTCCATCATCACCGGCACCTACTTGCAACTCCCCATAGTGTTGCCATCTTACTCTAACATCCATGGCGGTTTCTCCATGAGAACCACCGGCACCTACCTGCAACTCCCCATAGTGCTGCCCTCTCACTCTAACATCCATGGCGGTTTCTCCATGAGAACCACCAGCAACTCCACAAGCATCTTGGACAGATCTGCAACTCAAGTTGCAGGTCTTGTACCCTGCAATATTCGATTGTTGAACACCATGTTGTAGTTGTTTTCTTGCCGTGGTCACCATGTTCTTCTCCATCAAGCTTCCCTGCAACACACCGGTGATCAACCTTTTCGTGGCTGCAATGAATCACCACTCCGGGCAGACCTGAAATCGTGAGTCTCACGGTCTCTTTAAGCAACAACGCACCACCATCTCAAAGCTCCAAACATTGCTGTCTTCCTAGCAACACCAGCCGTCGCCCCACTTTTCTCCATCATGCTGATACCTCCCTCTACTTCCTAATGGACCAGCAACCATTCTCCTCACTGCCCCTCCATTGGAGACGCCTCCATCATAGCAGCCACCGACCATGGGTGCAACATTCAAAACTAGCCCCTCTGTTAAGTTGCAGGTGTGCACTCTCAAACCTACAACGAGATGGCTCCAAACCCACCACGGTAAGACCAAATGTATTTTCTCTATCCACCTCTCCTTTCTCTCTCCACTCTCTATCTCTCCATATTTTCCTTCTCTAGTTTCATTTTTCTCTACTTTTCATGCTTTTTAGGTTAGTTTTAAGTTTTGTTTTGTCTGTCAATGTAAGAAGTTTATTTTGATTCAATAAAATTAGTTTTCTTTCAAGCTCTTGTTCTTGATCTTTTTTTCCTTTATGAGTAGTAATTTTGAATTCATTTGTTTGATAATTTCTTTAATTAAGATTCGATCTCCAAAATGAAAAATCATGCTTAAATCCCGATTTCTCCACCATTCTCACCTCTCCATCAATTTCTGTCTCAATTGCCATCATTTCATGTTCTTTATTACACTAACCAATTAATCCCAAGTGTGGATCGACATCCGACACGAATCCCTATACAAATCTCTGCATTTTACAGGATTTAAGAACATGATCAATATAAATTTTGCTGGAATTAGGATTTTCGATCCGACGACACGGAAAAACCCTACTTTCAAATGGTGCTGTTGCCACTCGGGTGTATGGGAGTGCAAAAAGGAAAGAAGATGACGGAATCGGAAAGCTGCTAAATCGGGAAGATCCAGTGTTTTGGAAACTTTCTATTTCATTTTTTAGTTATTTTTAGCTACTTTTAATTACCATTTTTAATGCCTCGGATGGCCGAGTGCAACTTGTAATAACTTATGACACTTTCCATCTTTTGAATATTTGCTAGATCTTGTTCTAGGGTTTGATTGAGTAATAATTCAAAAATACCAAAAATATTAGGATGCTTATTTTCTGCTATTTTTAGTTAGATTTTAGGAATTTTGGATTTTGGAAAGTTTCTAGAAATAAAGGGATTTAAAAAATAAGGTTTCCGTTTTAGGAAATTCCAAATTTGGAGAAATTCTATTCTTAGAAATTCTCTTATTGTTGGAAATTCCGAAAATAGAAATATTCTAATTTTCCAAATTTCCTTAATTGAGAAATTTCCAAATTCAATCGGGAATGCAATCTCGCACAACTTGGAAGGTTTCCAAACCCTAATTTGGAAACAAACTCAGCACTTGCCAAAAATTCATTACGTGTTGTGTGCAACCCTAAAAAGGCAAGTTTCTTCCAAGCAATTCTCCATCCCTAGACCATTGCTCTAAACATTGCGTGTAGGAACATGATCCAGAGTGGGTAGGGAGCGAAAGCTCAAAGAGGTGGAATCGGGTCCAAACCCATTTGGATACCCCTCCCTATTCCATGGAGGTGACCCCGTGGCGTGGCCCACGGGGGGTAAGTTCATTCCTTCGCCTTGAGTGCGATACTAAGCAATTGGGTGATTATAGTGTCGCGTGTCTATTTGCTTTTTGCATAAACTTATCCGCACTGCGTGGATGGCTACTAATTAATGAACCCTAATTGAGCAGACCCAGCTCTTCTTAAAACTGGTGGGAATTCATCACCCACCTCACCACTTCAGCTGAATTTGATCCTCAGGATCCACTATTAATAAAAGGAATCAAGAGCTATAGCCAAACTAGATCGGTGTTCTAGGACACCCCCCCCCACGTAGTCTTTCCATCGATCCCAGGTCGAATAAGTCCACAAGCGCGAGTCCCTGTTATCTGACACACCCATAGGTCCCTACTACTCAAGTATACCGAGCTCGCCAGTGGCTTCCCTAGTTCTTTGTTGGTCTGCTATTTATTGGGTTTGAAACACAAACCAACCCTAGCTTATACTAAGGGAACACTCATCTCCATTGCTTGACAAATCCGGTAAGTCTGGGGCGTATCTAGGTTTCAGATTATCTTGTGATCAATTTGACTTAGTACTGAAACATTTGCTTTGAAGAGTGTATCCCAGTGAGAACCCAAGAGCAACAAAGTTAGTCCAGCGGGTAACAAAGATAAACTAGTGGTTCGCCCACTGTCATAATATACCTCAGCCCACAAACTAACAAGATAATCCCTTCAAATATCCTGATTGTTTTAGAAATAGGGTTATCATGTTTGCTCCTTGTGCATCGTATAGTCTACTTCAGGTTAGTGTTCTCCTCTTGCAACTTTTTGCCAAGTTTACGGCTTGCTTTTTCAAGCATATACTCGTCTGGACCCAATCCAACCGTAGATTGATTCAATCTGAGAGTCAGTCTCACATTTTAGATTTTTCACCGGTATCTTCACCTACTCTATCTCCTCCCCTCCCCTCCTCTCCTAGAGAAACTACTTTCGTAGAACTGGTGGCTGAACAACCTTTCATTGAGATGTATGCGCCTATCTCTGCAAACCCACCAACTTGTATTGTACTTCCACCCACAACAACGGTTTAGTTCGAAATCCAACTGCACATAGTACAATTGATGCCTACCTTTCATGGTCTTCCAAGAGATGACCCGTACACTCATCTGAGGCAGTTTCTGAACATCTGCACTCTCTTCAAACTTCAACACCTTAATGACGAGAGTGTTAAATTGAGAATTTTTTCTTTCTCTCTAAAAGATAGAACCATTGATTGGTTTTATTCTTTGCCCCAGAATTTGATTACCACATGGGACGACCTATCATGGAAGTTTGTATTCAAATTTTACCCCATTTCAAGGACAAATGAGATGAAGCAGATCATCCAAGACTTTCGACAAAAGTCGAATGAGAGATTCCATGAAGCATGAGATAGGTTCCAAGACACTCTCACTAAATGTGCCCATCATAATTTTGACAAGAGGAGTCTAGTCCACATGTTCTATAAAAGACTCACTGATGAGTCCAGAACTCTACTAGAGTCAATGTGCCAAGGCAAATTCATGCACAAAACTCCAACAGAAGCCTACATTTTCTTAGGAGAGCTAGGCGAGAACTCCCAGTACTGGAATACCAATTCTGTGTGCAGTAGTAACAATCCGGTCAAACGGACTTCTATGGGATGTGAGGCAAAGGGTGACCCTGAGGTACAATCCCTAATTCAGGAACTTACCAAATCAGTCTCCGCCCTTGCTGTCTCTGTCCTGCAACCTGTGCATACTTTCAACTCTGTGAGATATTTCTCTCTTGTGCACAAACAGGTCTGTACTTTCAGTACATTTCAATCTCCAATGCAAAGCTCCTATGACAACACTTATTATCCGGATACTAAGAGTAACCATAACTTTGACTAGGAACATCAGTCTTTTCTCCAGCGGCCACTGCCGCAAGATAATTATCCTTCTGGGTTTCATCAACCCAATGGAGAGTATGATTGGCAATACTCGCAATCGCAGTACCAGCCAGATCAACAGACTGAATATTTTGGTCAACAGTGGACCCCTTAGGATTCTCAGAGTCAGCAGACAGCCCTAGACTCACTACCGGCCTACCATTGTCATTTGGACTACTATCAAGAGTTGGCACCTCAGTTTAACTTAGCTGACCCACCACAATCTACTACCAAACCTGGCCTAGAGACATTCTCTCTCAGTATATCATCCAACAACAACATTCCATGGAGAAGTTGGAACACCGTCTAGGTCAGTTGGAGTCTGAGAGTGCGGAAGTCAACTGCCCCAATCAACCTATCGCTTATCCAGAGGGGGATGACATGACCACCATCTATGAGGAGGATTCGCTACCTTGGACCCAATACCAGAATTGGCATGATGAAATAGAAGTTGTTACCACCATTTGAACGAGCCAGAATTTTGACGAACAAGTGTCTCCATTGTCAGTGCCCTTACAAGCATCAACTCATGAACCTAGCTCAGAGAAACCTATTTCTCACTGTACCTCTACTGACCCTGATGTCGATCTTCATGACACTGAGATGTATTTCGCTCGTAGGATCCTAATTAGCATATACCTACCATTCCTCGACCCAAGTGAATCGTGCAACATTAGTGATGAGCCAGAGTCTCCATCTTTGCTGGCCTTATAAGCACCAATTTCTATACCTACAGTAGAGGGCTCATCCACCTCCGATGCCTCACCATCTTCACCTGACTCAAACATTCCAGACACTGAGCCGTGTCTAGACAGTACAAACACAGTTGTCCTAGCCCCACAGTTAATCATCATCATTCATGCACACATCGGGTGTGGGGACGATGACATGTCGACGGCAGTTGACTACCTCAAAGCAGAGGTTACCATTTTTGAACAGCCAACATACGTCGATATTGTCAATACACCATGTGACATAGAAAGTCTACTTCTGGACTCTCCCGAGGAAAAATTCTCTTAGTGTCAAGAACACTTTGAGCCTGACTTCAAATCGGAGTCAAACAATTCTGGATTTACTGATCTACTGAGTCTGTTCCATTCAAATACATTCCCGCTAAACTCAATGAGTTTGCAACTCTGCTAACCATGGTCAGAGAACCCCATACTCCTATCCTTTTCATTTTTGCTGAGAAGCTTCGATCCCTCCCCGTTGAACTCAATGCTTTTGTGGGTCTGCTCAAAAAAATTACTGTCCTTCTCTCAGTCTACACAGAGAACGACCTCTTCTACGCAGACTACAGATCCACTCAGTCTCCATGAGTTTCAACCTAGTTGGGGATACTTCATATACCCCCATCATGTCTGGCTGAAGACGTAAAACTTAGTGCTTTTGGAAAGGCAATTCTAGTATTCCTAGAGTACATGAGTCTCATGCATTTGTTACTACTGTTATATCTCTGAAAATGCAAGTACATTCATTCTGCCGATCATCAGGAACCACACATTGTCGCTTCTCTGCCGACTTGGTAACATCCTCCCTGTACCTTTGCTTCATCATTACTGATTTTTCTTCATTTTATGTCCTGGTCATGAGCACCGAGGACGGTGCTATATTTTGGTTAGGGGTGGGTTTTTACCAAAACTCATTTTTCATTTTGATAAAAAAAAAAAAGACAAAAGAGAGAGAGAGCCGAGTTTTTTTGGTGGTTTCTGATGATTTTTTAGAACATTTTTTGAAAATGCCCTGACCAATGATTAGTTGAAACTTCCGTTAAGTCTTTTTGTAAAGGATGTCATCTTTTAAAGTGTTACATGTTAGCTTTGAGTCAAGCAGTACTACATTGATTTTAGACACTTAGAAAAACTCAGATTCGGCACAAATTTTACACTATCAACGTTAGAGTCATCCTAAGTTTAGATACTTAGAGATCCTAAAAGAATATTTGTGGAGACTTAACCCAGTGAGCTTTTGAGCATTTGATCATTTTTTAGGTTATACAACCGTTCTGAGTCACAAGATGACTCGCTAATTCTTCATGTCCCCACTTATTTCGTTGCCGGATCTTAGTAATTTTTATCTTGGTCATAGAACTTGGAATGACATCAAAGATCGGATTATTACGAAAGAACTTTCTCAATATCAATTCGAGACATAACACATAAGAGTGCAAACCCTAGAAAATGATTTAGGCCATTTTTCTATACATCTCAGACTTTTTGGCTTACCTAAATTCTTCATCATTAGAAACCTTTTTGAGCCTTTTATGAGAACCTTTCCTTGGCAACCCTTTTACCGAAAACCAAACCCGAGCAAAAAATACAATACCCTACTTCTATGAAGGATATAAAAGTGATTGGTATGGCTAGATAATTCTCTTTTATGATGTTTATGCTTGTGTTTCAAGTGTTAAGAGATTATGGGATAAATTAGAATGAAAATGCATAACAAAGATGCGGTGTCCAAGAAATTTGTTGTGGGGTGAATTCTGGACTATAAGATGTCAAATAGTAAATCTATAATTTTTCAAGTTCAGGAAATACATATTATAATACATGAGATTCATGTGAAAAATAAGATTAGTGAAGGATTTCCAATGGGTGCTGAAAAATCACATATAAGCGGGGTTTATCCTTAGACAAACGATGCAGTACGCTTAAAATACTGTGAAAGTACCTAGAGGAGGGGGAGTGAATATTTATTTAAAATTTCTCTAGTTAATATTATCCTAAACACGATTTATTGGTCTAGTCCGGGTAAACTAATTGCATGCACACAATCCTACTATGGCTGATTTTCATTAAGCGATCAAGTTAATAGACTCAGTTCAAGTATATCAATGATATATCCTCACTGATTTTTTATCTCAATCTCATAGAGTTAAAGACAAATAAATCAAACCACTGCACATGCAATTTTGACATAGAAACCTTTACTAGGAAAACCACGGGACCACGTCTAGACAAAAAACGTATACTATGCAAATTAAGAAACAACGGAAGTTACCATGCGCAATCTTCCCACAGTTTCCTGCTTGACTCTTCAAGCTCACTGTCGTTGCATCTGCGCCCCCTAGATGTTCCAAAGCTCTAGTCCTCCTTTTGCACCTTTGCACGATCCTGTCTTCTCATTGTTCAGTCCCCCCTCCAACCTACAAGCGATCGGTACACCCTGACCTTGTTCTACTATCTGGTACACCTCGAACAGTAATGCCTTGATACACATGAAGATAAGAATGGGTTCTTGGGCTTAAATGGATCTAACTTGATTGATGAATCTAAATAGCACATGTACTACAAGCTTAGATCATCAAGAGAGAAATTCATATAATAATATCCGGAGATTTTAAGAACTTGTTTGACTATGAAAGCATAGAATGCTCTATTCCAATGAGAATATCCTCAGATCTTGAGTGAAACCTTTTTTGGATGCCTTGTGACTCTCTAATGGCTATACACTACTTGGTATGCTTGGATTGCTTCTAATTGCTTAAAGTTTTCGACCAAAAACCATCATTATATAGAGTGAACAAGTCTAGCCTGAAAATAGTAAGTGTTTAAGTCGAAATAGGAAACTTAGCGATTCACAGAAATTTAGTTCGCGCAGGTCCGATCGATTGGACACAAGGTCTGATCGATTGAATCTAGCCGTCAAAGTATCGAAGACCATTCAATCAAAACAACATTCAAAATATATCTTCTCTAATAGATTGGGCAAGTCCAATCCATCGACCAAGGGTCCAATCGATTGGTCTAAATCGATTTTGCACAGTTCTGCCCATGATTCAAACACAAACTTACAAGTACTTATGGAATTAATTATAATAGTTAATCAACAATGTTTCTAGGCCTCCGCGTCATTTACCAACCTAATATGTGCGACGATATAAAGGAAAGTTTCGAGTCTTCAAATATGGCCATCTTCTATCTTTTATTTGGCATTCTTCTGGCAGTACTCGAGTGACGAAATCACACTAACACAGCACCTAACGCCTCACACATATGGTGATTAAATACATTTGGTTTTTTCATATGAAATTCTGTCAACACTAAATTTTTTGACTTAACAATCTCCCTTTTGGCTAGGTCGCGACAAAACCAACAACATAAAAAGGAATTGATAAAAAAAAAAAATACATTCACAACCCTTTACATTATTCACTCACACTCTCTAACAGACAGAGAAGACAAACATATACTTGTGACTTTCCTTGTAGTAGTAAATTTATCTGAACCTGTTATCTGCATCATAAAAAACAATATATACAGTATAGCACTATCCAACAAAATAAAAACTATTAATGTGCAAGTGTAATGAGTGTAAAACAATGCAATGCTAAAAAGAATATATCAATAGGCCAATGAAAACAATATCTCCCCTTACGTAGATATTCTCTCTTAAGCCATATAAGTGAACATAACAACAAAGATACTAAGTTATGCCTATAAAATATTTCCTTTCTCTCAATCTTTTTTCCTTGTATGTTGTATCTCCCCCCTATATATTTTCACCCTTTATGTATTTATAAGTGTTCTTTCTGTAATTTCACCAGTCCGTTCTTTTTAACTTAATATACCTAGAAGGGGGGTTGATTAGGTATTTAAAATTATTTATACATACACAGTTTTACTGGTCTATGGTAAGGGAATAAAATCGCATGCCTTAGTTGTTTGATAAAATATTTCACAACCGACTCTAATCGAATATACATCCGTGGTATATTTTCTTTTCGTCGTTTGATCTAATCAGAATAGATTACGGAATACAAACAAACAATCACACAAGACATGAGATTTTTACGTAGAAACCTTAGCTAAGGAAAAACCACGGGACCACGTTCAGATGGAAAGTATCACTAACTGAAAAGTTAAACGAAACAAAGGTTACCTACGCAGTACCGTTGCAAATACAGCCTCCAACCTTAGCCAAGGCCTGTTGCAGATGCGTCCAGATCCTCTGAATCAATGCTACGAATCCATGCGTGTCCTTTCAGTCAAGAAGCCTTGTTCGCTTGTTCAGTTTGGTACACCCCAAACCTACCGTTGATCGGCTCCTCCGATCTTAATTCTCAACACTCTCGCCTTTGCAGAAGGTGAAGGATTCAGTACACCCTGAACCCTAAGTTGCTCAAATGGTGTTGAGTCACACTGGTACACTCAGGCTACTAGGTCAAATATAGAAGTGGAAGACCTAAGCTGAGGAAAGGATCAAGCTCTTGGCTTTAATCAAGAAGAGAACAAGCTCACAAGATGTGAATAGAAAATAAGCTTCTTGCTCTTCAAATGGACACTCTAATAAATATAATATTTTCTTCTCTCTCTGGAAGATTGAGTCACTCTGTGTCTCTGTTTGTGTTTAGAGAAGGCATAGAAGGGTTATACTTATAGAACACCAAGACCCTGAGTCGTGCAGAATGTGGGATAATGGAACCATGAATTTCGGATTTGAGAAAGACCAATTCTGTGCATGGTCCAATCGATTGTACACTGGGTCCAATCGATTGGGTCATGTCCAATCAATTGGGGATAAGTGTCCAATCGATTGGGCTCAATAAGATTTCTGTTTTGAAGGCACCAATCGATTACACAGGGTTCTCCAATCGATTTGACTCAGATAAGTTTCTGTCCCGAAGGCTCCAATCGATTTCACAGTCTCCAATTGATTTGACTCAGATAAGTTTCTGTCCCGAAGACTCCAATCGATTTCACAGTCTCCAATCGATTAGGCTGAAATAAGTTTCTGCCTTGTAGCTTCTAATCGATTATGCAGAATCTCCAATCGATTGGTCTATGTCCAATCGATTGGGGATAAGTGTCCAATCGATTGGACTATCCCATTAGTCAATTTTATTGACTTAGACTCGAGTCAGTCCAATGACTAAGTTTGACCATTATATTTTGTTCATTTTAACCAACTCCTTGGCCACTATGTTACTTACCTTCCTAATCGAGCGAACACGATCGTTAACTAAAAAATCGGCAGTTACTCAAATGACTCATGTCGTCAACCGTCTAATTCTTGTTGTCTCTGTCTTTTAGTCTTCACATAGTTGGCGAGACATCTCCACACTACACTAGTGCTTGTACGAATGGTTACAAGAATGGTTTTATGTCAAACGAAATCTTTGCCAAATTGAATATGAAAATATTCCTTACAATCCCCCCCTTTGGCAATTCCATGACAAAAAAATACTTAATCATATAGAAGGTAAAAAATAGAAAATACAATCCCATCCTCTTACATGATTCACTCACTATCTCACACTCTCTCGGAGATAATTGAACAGATATAATGGAATGACTTTTGATTCGTTCCTACGCATTCTACGAACAATACATACCATGTAATATCATCGACAATCAATAAATCATTAAAATGCAGCGAGATAATTATGCACATCTCAAGTAGAGAAATTAGAAAAAAAAAATAATGAGAAATTTTTCTCTCCTATCTCATGCATCAATTTATTTTTACTGCTATGATTTTCTCTCCTCCTTTTTGTCATAGATTGACAAAGGTACAAAAATATAAGCAAATAACAAGCATGCAATGAATATCATCATGAGGAACAAGTGCATATATACATACAAACCATAATACATACTAGTTTATACCATGTAACACATAAGTAACACAAGCAGAGTATAACCATACACAATCTGAGTTTATCGGTGTACAATAATAACAAAAATAAAAACACCCGATAACTCTCAAGAAGTCTCTCTTGAACCTGAGACATGTTCTTCCTGATAGTCGACGGTCCAATAGGCCCCATGGGTGAGCAGACCTCCTCAGTAGCTCAAATCAGTACATCCAGGTGAAGTAGGATAGAGCTCACCAGTAGAGGAAATTGAAGACACGGATGGTTAGCCAACTGGCTACCCGCTCTAACCATGGCTCTAAATATGAACCTTGGAAGGTCAATGACAAATCCAGTGCCAAGATGGTAAAGAAGTTGAAGACGATCAATGTTCACCTGTGCCCCATGGCCAGGTGGATCAATGTTATACCCACAAATGAGGTGCAACAAAACGATACTCAGGGAGAAGAGATGTAAGATGAATGAAAGTACTCCAATCAAATAACTACTCTGTGAGAGTCTCGGTCAAGGTGACTCTGGCAGTCGTTATCTCATGAGTCCTAAGAATGAACTCATATGAGGTAGGAGGACTAGGTATGTCCAACAAGGTAGAAATCAGATAAGGTGTAATAGCTAGGTGAGCCCCAGATACATAAGTCTGAAAGGATAGCTCACTTGGGTCATCACACTGAATAGAGTGCATGTTGCATAAAAGAGTTTAACCAAGACAGGATAAAATAGAATGGTCAACCGAGTGATAGGAACCCACTCGCGAGATACGAACAATGAATGAACCATAGTTCCCAAAATAGTGCTAAATTCAACTACTCGCTCAGTAGTGAATTTGCGACTAGAAAAATACTCAAAACGATCTCTAGTAGAATCTGAAATGAACGGAGAAATGGGAGCACTTACCGAAGGAATATCGGTATGACCGGAACGACCCCAGGAACGAGCTCTCCTAGGTCCTCTGGATGATTCACCCCGCTCCGAGTGCCGCGAACCACTGAGTCGACCACCTCGTTTTGCATGAGATTGGGTCCTTTGAGCTAGGGGTTCTTCATTGCCACTTTCCTCTTCTGAGACCACAATAGCTCTTCTACGACGATGATTAGTCGCCATAAGCATCAGAAATGGAAGAAAATACGAAAATACCTCCACTTTTGCTCAAATACTTCCCAAAATCCCAACGAAGAGGGTGAAGTAGAAAACTAGGAAATCGAGAGAATCGCTCCACAAAACCTTATGGGAACAGTAGATCGGGCACCTGTGATCGATTGAGAGAAATCTGTGAGGC
Source organism: Euptelea pleiosperma (assembly GCA_035048495.1). Classification (NCBI taxonomy): domain Eukaryota; kingdom Viridiplantae; phylum Streptophyta; class Magnoliopsida; order Ranunculales; family Eupteleaceae; genus Euptelea; species Euptelea pleiosperma. Next base: position 12,260,246 of record CM068551.1, on the reverse strand, counting down.
GATTGGATCGATTGGGGTTGAAAATGACCCATTTTGGGTTTTATAAAACCGAACATCGCACTGTCCAATCGATTGGGCTGTACTCTCCAATCGATTGGAGATGTCCGATTGATTGGTCTATAAGTCCAATCGATTGGACTGGTCCGGGAAGATTTTTTTTTTAAAACATTAAAATTTTAAAAACCAATAGACTCATTTTTCAGGACCCCCAAATAAATCTTTTCAAGCCAAAAATCATTTTTAAACTTCTCAAGAAAAGATAATATGCCAGAAAAATGTTAGAATCCAATTCATGAAATCAATCTTGATAAGCACTAAACACTGAGTTTTATTTAAGAGAATTAACTAATACTTACTTCAATCTCTTGCTTTATCAGAAATATTAATTCTTTTAGATATTAACGCAAGTTACAAATCACTAGTAATCATAGATTCAAATATCAACAGTAGTATCATCAAGTGTAAGTGATCTGAGTCCATCTGTGGTATTGAATAAGATTTCAGCAATAATTTCTCATAAATATCAGAATCTGAAGGTATCATGTATCCGATCATAAAATTCTCATTAGAGTTATTAAGAGATCTCACATAAGCTCATGTATATGGGTATTTGCTAATGGATAAGAATTTTTTTAGTAAATTGGCTGTCTTTTATACCCTTTTTATTCACTTTGAATATAGGTAGCTTTCACTCTCCATGTAGGTAGCCCTTTTCTACAGCAATGAGAATCATATTTTAATTTCAAACAGGGCCATACAGATGGCATTCACTCTAATTTTTGTAGATGTAGCTATTTTCTTAGAATAATAACTCATAGAGTGAGTCTACTTAGTGAACTGGTAGGACGCGGAAATCGATTGATCAATATGAATCTCGAGAGTGGATGGTTGACCACCGCCCCCCTTGTCCTGGAGGCTCTCCGGCCAGGGAGGGGCTTGTTATCGTCAGTTTGATTCATTTAGCCACTCGACTTTATGAACCCGACTCGGTTTCCAACTTTCACTAGCGCTAGGGCTGTGGAAACTGACCTTCAACACTTTAGAGCCAGAACAGAATAAGAAGGCAACAAACTCTTTGATCCGCGACCTTCCCTTACCTATCGATTGCCTTTCCCTAAATCTACAAACAACGGTTTGCTTTCTCTTTCTCTTTCCCTTACCTTTTTCGATAGTTTTGTCCAACCTATACATAAAAGAAATTTCATTTTGCAAGGGGTTGTTCCCCAATTAGGCAAGTTGTGTTCCTATCCATACCGCCTATCCCCTTCTCTAATAGGGCTGATCTTGTATCTACTTCCGGCCCTTAATTGGGAAGCCAACAGTTGACTATAGTGCAGTTTCGAAATCAACTGAGGGCAGGAACACTACTAATTTGAAGTTATAATTAGTAAAGGTTTATTTCTAATTCCAATAATACAAGATTTCTCACCTCTATCAAATCAATTCCCATATAAATAATCAGTGTGCGTGTGAATGTGAGATATACTGTTTCAATAATCTTCTAATGCATACTAGTAAAAATTGACCAATCATAATAATTAAAAGATATAATACACAAATTAACAAAGTTTTACTAACAGTTAAATTCTTTTTTCTTTGAATGTTCTTAGAAATTATTGCCCATCAAAATTGTATAATCAACAAATAATTTTAACATTCTTCAGAACAATTGAACTTTTCATTCTCTAAAATATTTTCAATTTTTATTCTTCAAAATGAAGCAAAATCAAAAAGAAAAAAATCCTTAAAAGTAAGAATGGAGAACACAAGGGGTTAGAGAGCACATTGCTCAGAAATAGGACATTGTTGAACATTTCTCCTTCAGAGAATCTTTCCTAATCGACATAGATGTGATTTTGGTGGACAGATCAATTCTCTTAGGATCTCTCCTCTTTTGAGTTACAGAACTCTGAGGTTGTTTAATTTCTCAAGGGACTGAATTTCTTGATTAATTCTCTAGACCTTTCCAGTAGGTCTTTCATTTTCCTAGATAGCACATCCAAATAATTTATCTCATAATGTGTCTTCATAAGAAATCTCTGACTTTTCATATTCTGAGTGGTATTCACCACTTTTTCTAAAGGATTTTGATGTTCTCTTCTCAACTTGTGACAGTCTCTAATCACATGACCCATATTTTTGCAGTACTTGTACTGACATTTGCTTTTGCCAATTTTGATTGGGTCATTGATCTGAGTGGGAATAACTTGCGCTTTAACAAAAATCATCTTGGAGGAAGTCCTTTTTCTTGATTATTTTTTGTAATCCAAACCCTTTTTGTCTCCATAGACTTTTCCCACACGAAGAATCTTATCAAGCTTTACAGAGCTGAATGAGAATCCTGACACATCCCTCTTTGATTTGAGAACCTTATTTTCTAGGGATTCCTTACGTGTCATGCAAGTTTGGAATTCACATTCAGGTGACTTGTTCTTTTCAGCAGAGATTCATTCTCTTGCTCTAAATCAGTAATCAACACTTTTAATTTTTCAGAGTCAATTAATAAGGCTGCATTTTAGAGTCAACACTTTTAACTCTGTCAGATAACACTTTGTTGGCCTTAATAAATTTTATCGATTCCTCGTACAGTTCTTTCACACCAACTGTCGAGTTATCCGAGTCCCCATTGTAAGAGTCTTCCGAACTCTCATCATCACTTTTCTTGGAATCTCCATGAGATCTATAGGGACTATTGAAACGAGCAACAAAAGCTGTATACTTATCAGTCTTTTCATTGCTATCTGAATTATCAGAATTATCAGAATGATCTTCTAATTCTTCATCCCATGTGGCATTGAATGCTTTTGCCTTGCCCTTGTATTCTTCTTTGTTTGGGCACACATTAGCAAAGTGACCAAAACCCTTACATTTGAAACATTGGGGTTCGCTTGAGCGGCTTTCCCTAGGGTTCCTGTCACTTCTGCTACCTCTTTCATGAGGTCTGGCATGTTCCATAGTTTTATCAAACGTTTTATTGTTCTTAAATCTATTGCTTTTAGAACGAAAAAACTTTTTGATTTTTTTCACAAATAATGCCATTTCCACTTCAGAGTCAACATCTGACTCAGAATCTTGAGCTTCAGAAACTTTAAGGGATTACCTTTTGATTTCTTCGGCTGTCTCAAATTCATCTCATAAGTTTGTAGAGACCCAACTAGCTCATCAACTTTGAGAGAGCCAACATCTTTGTTGTCTTCAATAGCAATGACCTTAGCCTGAAATCTATCAGGTAAAGATCTCAAAATTTTTCGAACAACTTTGGATTCAAGAATGACCTCACCCAAGTTGTGTACAGAGTTCACAATATCACTAAGTTGGGCATAGAACTCAGTGAAAGTATCGTTCTCCTCCATTCTCATGGATTCAAACTTAGAAGTCAGCATTTGAAGTTTGGAGATCTTAATAGCTGACATTCCTTCATGTGTGACTCTAAGAATGTCCCATGCTTCTTTAGCCAAGGAACAAGTAGAGATTTTTCTAAACTCATTCTTATCAACTGCATTAAAAATATTATTTAGCCCTTTGCTATTAAGACAACAACAATCTATGTCCTCTTTGGTCCAGCCGTTTTTAGGTTTAAGAATGGTTTTATCTCCTACTTCCATTGTGGGTGGTGACCAACCATCCACTACAGATATCCAGACTCTTTAATCAATGGACTTTAGAAAAGTCCTCATCTTAGCCTCCCAATAAGCATAGTCTTCCCTATCAAACAATGGAGGTATAGGTGTATTTTCACCTTCTCTTTGCATTTTGACAAATTAATAATAATGGACTGGTTTCTCAGGAATCTAAATTCAGGTGATGAAACCTTAACTAGAAATATCCGCTCTGATACCAATTGTAATTTCACCGGTCTGTTCTCTTTAACTTAATATACCTAGAAGGGAGGTTGATTAGGTATTTAAAATTATTTATACCTACACAGTTTTACTGGTCTATGGTAAGAAATAAAATCGCATGCCTTAGTTGTTTAATAAAAGATTATCACAACCAACTCAAATCGAATATACCTCCATGGTATATTTTTTTTTTGTCGTTTGATCTAATCAGAATAGATTGTGAATACAAACAAATAATCACATAAGACAGGAGATTTTTACGTGGAAACCTTAGCCAAAGAAAAACCACCGGACCACGTTTAGACGAAAAGTATCACTAACTGAAAAGTTAAATGAAACAAAAGTTACCTACGCAGCACCATTGCAAATACAACTTTCAACCTTAGCCAAGGCCTACTGCTGATGCGACCACGTCCTCTGAATCAACGCTGTGAATCCACGCACGCCCTTTCAGTCAAGAAGCCTTGTTCGCTTGTTCAGTTTGATACACCCCAAACCTACCGTCGATCGGCTCCTCCGATCTTAATTCTCAACACTCCCGCCTTTGTAGAAGGTGAAGGATTCAGTACACCATAAACCCTAAGTTGCTCAAATGGTGTTGAGTCACACCGGTACACTCAGGCTACTAGGTCAAATATAGAAGTGGAAGACCTAAGCTGAGGAAATGATCAAGCTCTTGGCTTTGATCAAGAAGAGAACAAGCTAACAAGATGTGAATAGAAAATAAGCTTCTTGCTCTTCAAATGGACACTCTAATAAATATAACATTTTATTCTCTCTCTTGAAGATTGAGTCACTCTGTGTCTCTGTGTGTGTTTAGAGAAGGCATAGAAGGGTTGTACTTATAGAATACCAAGACCCTGAGTCGTGCAGAACGCGGGATAATGGAACCATGAATTTCGGATTTGAGAAAGACCAATTCTGTGCATGGTCCAATCGATTGTACATTGGGTCCAATCGATTGTGGATAAGTGTCCAATCGATTGGGCTCAATAAGATTTCTATTCTGAAGGCACCAATCGATTACACAAGGTTCTCCAATCGATTTGACTCAGATAAGTTTCTATTTTGAAGGCTCAAATCGATTTCACAGTCTCCAATCGATTTGACTCAGATAAGTTTCTGTCCTGAAGACTCCAATCGATTTCACAAAGTCTCCAATCGATTGGTCTATGTCCAATCGATTGGGGATAAGTATCCAATCGATTGGACTATCTCATTAGTCAATTTTATTGACTTAGACTCGGGTCAGTCCAATGACTAAGTTTGACCATTATATTTTGTTCATTTTAACCAACTCCTATGGCCGCTGAGTCACTTACCTTCCTAATCGAGTGTACACGATCGTTAACTAACAATCGGTAGTTACTCAGATGACTCCTGTCGTCAACCGTCTGATTCTTGCTGCCTCTGTCTTTTAGTCTTCACGTGTTGGCAAAGTATTCGTACCACAACATCTCCACACTACACTAGTGCTCGTAGGAACAGTTACAAGAATATTTTTATGTCAAACGGAATATTTGCCAAATTGAATATGAAAATATTCCTTACACTTTCTCCCCTTTTTGTTTCAAATTGACAAAGGATAGACACGAAGAGTTTACTAGAGGGATAAAAACTAGAGATATACATGATATGCAATAGGACTAAGGGAAATAAAGCAATGATATGCCAAAGACAAGTAAATAGACAAGCATAGTAAATACATATCAAGTCTATAAACAAGTCAATTGAGAAAAATGAGACATAATTATATCATGAAAGCAAAATCATTGTATCTCATTAATCATTAACAAAGAGTTTATCAATAGACAAATAATCATTACAAAACAGTCTAATAATTCAACACTACCCAGATCTTCTTAAAAGATCTAAACACTATTTTGGGTTAACTAAACCCGAACCACCTCTAGGCTGCATGTCCACATCAGCCTCTTCGCATGAACTTGTTGAATCCTTAGCCTCTCCCAGTTCAACAATGACAGATGGTCCAACACCAACTCTTGGATCTCATGGAGAAGTGTAATACCCTAGATTCAGCATGAGACTGTTAGGCCCATTGATATTCGCTCAAAAGTGCTTATTTTAAGCAATTATCCTTCTAGCATTGTCACACTCTTCTACGTAAAACTACATTTTTATCAACATTTCTACGTCAGAGCTTCTCTCATTCCGTAGAACACACTTTTCTGGTTAAAATGGTATATTCGCATGCATTCATACGCATTTATTTGATCCACATGCGAAGTCATTCTCATTACGCGATTTTTTCTATCGTAGGAGCAATAATTGAGCAATTTTGATGGAACGCGGGCCCACAATCAACTTCCAGAACCTAGGATCAAAGCTCAAGAGCCAACAAGCTGAAGATGAGAAGATATAGGCCAAAGACGGGAAGAGCCAGCGAGTCAAAAGAATCGAGGGATGACAAGAGAGAAGGATAGACAAGCCCTCAAAGAAGAGACTAAGGAGATTAAAGCTTATATACCAACACAAGGCGAGTGCTTGCTCAGTTGGTGAAGCATGCAGAAGACCAAGTCAAAGACCAGGGTTCAAGACCCTCTTCGAGCATTTTCTCTTTATTTTGTAATATTTTCTCTCTCCTCTCTCTAGATCTTCATTCTCTCTTTACTCACCATCCAAATCATCCGATCCTTTCTCATTCCTCGATCACTCAATTCTACAACCTACCTTGGCCCATCTCCACCATCCGATGATCCACCTGATAATCGCCACCCACTTCTACCATCCGATCATTGAAAATTCACATGTTCATCCATCACATTATCTTAGAATCTCGTGGCCATCACCATTTTATCACATGGGCCAAAGGGCGAACCCATTACCCACGGCCCAGCCACTCAGTGGGACCCATATGCCTGGCATAAATAGGAAACAGTTTCTAAAAAGAAAAGGAGAGTAATTTTTTTTGGAAAAGATTTTAAAAATGGGGGGAATCTTTGGTTTTTCCAAACGGAGAAGGAGAAGTTTTTGAACTTTTAGAAACCGTGGGTTTCTAATATAGGAACCCACGGTTCTTACCAAATGAGGGGGAAACATTTTAAAATTTTTAGAAACCATGGTTTTCAAGAATAGAAACCCACGGTCCCTACCTAAAAACCCCTTATTCTAATTCCTCCGGCTCCTCCACGTTTTACCCTAATTCCATACTCTCCACCTCCCAAAAAAAAAAATCTTCTCCTTCCCACCATCCCTCTCCTAGCCGTCCACGATCTCCTTCCATTCACTCCCCCACTTGAAACCGTTTTCTCCTCCTTGATCTTCATCAAAACAGAACCAGAAAAACGAAGGAAAAAGGAAGAGAAAAGAAGAAGAAGAGAAGAAGAATAAGTGAAGGAGATCTGTCCTCTACCTCGCCTTTCCACAGCTGTCTACTTCTTCTTGGAGTAGAGCACGCCTGAGGCTTTGATTCCCTCCCATCCACAGCACCGTCCTCTCAAGTGGTTGCATCTTCAAGCAACTAAATCGGGTTCAAAACCGGCAAGCCTTTCCACGGTTATTTGCTGGAGTTGCTCGCCTGCAACTCCAGCAAGTTATCACCTCCTACGGTTGGGAACCATGAACTTCTCCTGCCTCTCAAGAGCCACCGTGCTGCAATACCGGTAGGTCCATTTTGTGCCTGCGTTCACATCTTTAGCACCACCACGAGCTTGCAACCCTTGCACTTCATGCACCATTCATGCTTCACATCTTGGCCAACCGATCCATTGCTGCACCATTTGACCATTGGTTGCACCATCATCATGGTCAAACCAATCTTAGGGTAAGATCACTCTCTCCCTCTAGATTTCTCTCTCAATAATTTCCTCTCTCTAGATTTCTTTAGTTCTTTATCTCTCTAGTTTCTCTCTTTATCTTTCTCTTGTTTGCTTTTTAGTTTATTTTTAGTTTTAATTTGAATTTGCTTAATGTATGAATTGTCTCATCATGAATAATGAAAGTTAGAATTTTATGTATTCATTTTAAGTTTGCTTGACTTATGGTTCCTTTAAATTAGTGGAAATAATTAACAATCTTACAAAAAAAAAAAAAAAAAGTCATTTTATATTCTTTACTGCACGTTCCCTAATCCCGAGTGCGGATCGACATCCGACACGAATCCCTATGCTAGAATCTCTGAATTTTGTAGGAAATCTCGGATAAATTACAAATCTTGTTGATTCTAGGGTTTCCGTAACCAACGACGCGGAAAAATCCTACTTTCACCCATTTAGAAGCTTTTAAGCCCAGTTGAAGACATTCAGGCCTAGTAAGACAGTCTTGGACCTTCAATTAGGGTTAGGCCCCATATAGATCACCTTTTTAATATTTACCATCATGTTCCAAATCTTGTAGTAATTACAGTTTCACCTTTGAACCCTAACCTATTTGTATTAAATGTTGTTTGAGATAAAGGTATGAGCCTCCATCTTTTCTCTTCTTCCAAACCCTAAACCCTAACCACTCCCATTCCTCCCTTCCCTCTTATTCAATCCCTACAATATACAACTATATTATTGATGAGTCATCATTTTATGCATTTATTCCTCATTTTCCTTAGAAAATTGTCATATTTTACGCGTTAATCACCCATTAAGGAGGACTCCATAAGCATAAGGTCATTTCGAGTTATTCTTATTTATAATGTTTGTTATAATAAAATTTAATGGTTTTTTATTGATTATCTTGTAATTTATTTTGTCTCATTAGGTGATCAACTTCAAAGTCCCAAGAGAGCCCATGTCGAAGAACCCAAATCCAAGCAAAAGTTTGTGGGTCACTTGGGCTAAGATGGTGGGCTAACATGTGAGTTGGGCCAACGAAGTGATTCAAGGTCTAGTGAGCCAAGATATGGGCCAAGATTCAGACCCAAAAGTATTGCTGACATTTGATTCACTAAAGGAGCGACCACATGGACTGGACATGTGCAAATTTAGGAAAGAAACAATACAAGGGATTGACAATTGTTAAAAAAAGGGAAATAAATATTTAAAAAGATAATAAGAAAAGAAGAGATTTTGTGAAAGAATCAACCGGTGGTTAATTTCTAAAAGCGAAAATGGCGCTGATAAAAAAAAAGTGAAAATGGTACGGTTGTATGAAAGAGGTGGTTTAAGTTAAAAAGAATAGGTGGTTTTGTTCCTTTTGTTTAGTAAATTGGTTCTTTTGGAAAGAATTGATAGACAACTTTTACAACGAATGGAAAGTTTTTTAAAAAGGAAAAGAATTTTGTTTTAAATGAAAGAAATGAGATTTCTTTCACTTGTTGGACATTTTCAAAATGGAGAGATTCTTTTCTTAATAAAAAGAAATTTTGTGTTACAAAAGAGGATAAGCTATTTTAAAAATGAAAGAAGATAGTTTATCAATTAAAGAAAACATTCGTATCAAAAGTGTTTGGAAAGAAAAAAAATGTTTTGAATTAAATAAAGGCATCTAATAAAGAAAATAGACGGTGCTTCAGATATATTTTTAAAAGAAAGAAGATTTCTTCATTTACACATGGAATGTTGCATTTATAAATGAGGAAGATGAATCTACACATATAGCAAGTGTTTGATTTTAAAGAAATGACTCAAAAGGAAAGGATCTTCATGGATGGACGTTTCCAAGCCCTATAAAGGATCTCGATGAGGAATTCTCGATCAGGGGTGAAGCCATTTTTGGAGCTTCTTCTTCGTTGGTTCTCTGGACTTCACTGGTTTGGACGAGTAGCAACATTTTTTTATGGTTCACTTGAGGGAAACTTGTATCTAACGGCTAGTCCATTGTTTTCTGGCAACTCGTCCATTCAAGATAAACTTGTATTTAAATTCAACGTCTCAATATAAGTACACTTCTCTTTTAATTAATTTAATTAAGTTCTATAGATTTATTGTGAAAGTTTCATTTATGCAAGTTAAAGTTCTAGGTTTTCTTGTACTATTATGGTACAAGATATTCGCTTAAAAGTGCATTATTTTCATTATTATCCTTTAAGCATTATCGCACTCTCCTACGTAAAACTTTTATTTTTATAAACTTTTCTATGTAAGAGTTTACTCCATTGCACAGAACGCATGTTTTTAGTCAAAATAGTGTATTTACATGAATTAAACACATTTTCAAAAATCTAGGTACAAAGTCGTTCTGATAAACTCTCATTACGGGTTTAGACTGTCGTAGGAACCCCGATCGGATGATTCTCGTGAACTCAGAACCCGTGATCAACCACAAAAGCCTACTATCAAAGTTTAAAGAGCCAACATGGTATGCTTCCAAGATATAGGCCAAGTACGGGCTGAGCTAGGAGATCGCAATGCTGGATCAAGACTAAGGGAGTGGAAGAGTTGAATTCTAATAGACAAGACCAAGGTGTTAAAAGTCACAACAATAGACATAAGATGAAAGCTTGCTTAGTTGGTGAAGCTCATAGAAGATGATGTCAGAGACCAGGGTTCAAAACTCTCATTTATCCTTTTTCTTTCTTTTCTCTCTCCCCTCTCTAAACCCTTACCAACTCTATCTAGATCCAATGGTCATAAATCTCTCCTATATCTACCATCCTATCAACATTCGATCAACCATCCGATCATCATGATCATTTCTCATCTATTGGCCGATCCAATCCTAATCCTCCATTCTGACCATCTTAGGATCCAACATCCACATCACCATCTCACCCATTAGTTTTCAACCTCTCATCATCTACAACTTGTCATACATCTAATAATATCCCATACTCAACCTCTCATCAACTATAACTTGCCATACATCTAATAATATCCCACACTCATCTTTAATAATTGTGGGTGCCGTATTTTTCAGCAAGTAAAATAATGACACATGTCACTGGCTTGTCACGTGCGGTTCATGAAAGGGAGACACGTGTTGATAATAAGCACGCGAGAGTAAATGCGCCGAAGACATCATCAGGAGTCATAAACCGCCCCATCGCTGTCACACAACTTTCATTAATAGAAAGTGCCACGTGTCAGGATGGAATGATCAGTATATTGAGACAGAATACTAGCGGAACGCATTAACGCTTCGACCTTTAATATGTCGGGAAGCATTCAATCTTGCCCGACATATCAATCATTGATCTCCTTGACGGGATTGAAATTCAACTCATCCCAACAGGATCCTGCGGCCTACATACTTTGATATTTTATTCATCCCGACAAAGGAGGATGACTTACTTGACGGGATCAGTGTTCATCTCATCCCGACAAGGTCTTATGACTTGTTGGATGTGCATATCCCGACAAGGTCAGGTGACTTGTTAGATTCATATATCCCGACAGGGTCAAATGACTTACTTGACGGGATCGATCATCATCTTATACCAACAAGATTACAGGTTCTTACGAAAGAGGTAAGTATTCTAAACACAATTAATTTCTTAACCAAAATTCATTCAAGCATTAAACTCAAGATTAACTAGGCATTTGTTATTTTTTATTTTAGCCATTTATTCTCAGAATTCAAGATATAGTCCGAATCATTAACTCTCCATTAGAGAAGTTCTAGAACAATGCGATTTTAAGTGCATGTGAAGTCTGACAGATAAGTAGAGGGTAGGTCTCCTAAAGCAAAAGTGAACTTCTAATTACCAAAGAGATGGTCGGATTAGCCTAAGGATCCAATTCAAACTAAGCTACATGTTCGGGTTAACAAGCAGTTTGGATGTTTACCTTAATACCTCATGAGCTTCAACTGTGATATTCTAGCTTGCTCGTATTTTTTACAACGATGGCTTTCACCCTATTTTTTAGAAACAAGAATCATTGAAACTTTTAACAAATTTTTCTTTTGACTGCGCCTAGTCTCCTTGGGACTTCTTCATCGTGTTCAATACTTTTTTTGTGAGATTGATTTTTCAATACAATCTAAAGGAAACAAACATCCCTTTTCGGTGTACCCGATGTAATTCATTGGCTGCTTTTCAAAGCGTATTTATACATAGTTCTATTTTTCTTCTTTCCTAGCCAACCAAATGAACCAGTTAGTCAAAGTTCATGAGACTTGGTCTTTCCTAACACTTCAATGCAATCATTAGGTCACAACCACTAAAGTTAACCTAAACTTTAGAAATTCGTCAGATGTGTACTGGACTTTTCAAATATCAAAAGTTTCCAAAATTCACTACTTAAGAGTTAATAACAATGACTCGGTATTAAAATATCAGAATTTAGCTGTTTAAAGTTTTCAGCATATGCCTTCGTAGTCCAAAATTTAATAGCTCAATAGAAAAAATGCAAGCACGAAAAACAAATAGAAACAACAACTAATTTTTTTTTCAGTTTTTCAATTTTTTTTAAAAAAAAAAGGAGGAATGCACCAGCCAATACTGTTAACAGAAATTATCTTAAAAATGAAGCATGAATCCACACCCCCCAATCTAAATTGAACATTGTCCTCAATGTTTCAATAGTAAATACTGAGAAAGCACTGTAGGGAATAAATCCACACACCCCAAAATACGCGCTTTTTCCACGGGCTTGATATCCTTTGTGCTGTTGGATCCGAGGTCCCGGGACAGATCCGAGGTCAGAGTCCGAGGTATTCTTTCAAATTCTGAAAAGCTTGCTCACATTTATCTTTCCATTCGAATTTGGCGTGCTTTTTCAGTAACTGGAATAAAGGTTGACATCGATCCGATGACTTAGAGATGAATCGATTCAAGGCTGCAATCATTCCGGTTAACTTCTGAACTTGTTTCTTGCTGCATGGAGATGGCATTTCTTGCAAAGCTCGGATTTGATCGGGATTGGCCTCTATACCTCTTCTGGTGACAAGGTGTCCAAGGAACTTGCCTGATGATACTCCAAACGTGCACTTCTCGGGATTTAGCTTCATTTTATACTTTCTCAATACTTGAAAGGTTGATTCTAAATCCCTTAAGTGATCTTCTCGAATCTTGCTTTTTACTAGCATGTCATCGATATAGACCTCCATTGTTTTTCCGAGTTTGTCCCTGAACATATTCTCTACCAGGCGTTGGTACGTAGCACCCGCATTTTTTAGGCCAAAGGGCATCCGTTTGAAGCAGAATGTGCCTCGGTCTGTATAAAATGCAGTTTTTTCTTTATCCGATTCGTGCATCAAAATCTGATTGTACCCTGAATAACCATCCATAAATGACAGAAGTTCAAATCCGGCTGTCCTGTCAATTAATTCGTCTATCCGGGGCATGATGTAACTGTCTTTAGGGCAGACTTTATTCAAATCGGTGAAGTCGATGCAGACTCGAACCTTCCCATTCTTCTTTGGGACTGCTACTATGTTGGCGATCCATTCTGGGCATTGTATTTCTTCAATAATTCCGGCTTCAAAAAGTCGGTTGACCTCTTCAGAAACTGCCTGGGCCACCTTTGGGGAGATGCGCCTTAATCTCTGCTTTACTGATTCCGCCCCATGCTTTATGTTCAGTTGGTGACTTACAATGCTTGGATCAATCCCTGGCATATCCTTCATTGACCAGGCAAATACATCAGTATTTTCTTTCAAGAATTTCACTATTAATCCTCTTTCGTCTTGACTCAAGTCAGCGCCCACATACGTGATTTTCCTTTCTCCTTCCTGCCCGAGCTCTACTGGCTCTATTTCCTCAATGGTTCTTGTTCTTTTCTCACTCTCACCCTGGAGCGAAATCGCCTGTAATTGCTATTTGTCAGACGTTCCAATTTCCTCAGAGTTTTCTCTAGGGTTTGACAGTCCCTTTGTCATGGCTGTTTGGCATTTTTGAGCTGCACTCTGATCTCCGCGTATTTCAAACAGTCCCTGAGAAGTAGGGAATCTGATTGTCTGATAGTAAGTAGATGGTACCGCTTTCATGCTATGCGTCCATCGTCTGCCCAAGATGATGTTATACGAAGATCTGGCATCTACTACCAAGAATCTTGTCATTACTGTGATTGGTCCTGCTGTCACAGGTAAGACAATTTCTCCCAAAGGTTCTGAGGCAGCTCCATTAAATCCGTATATCGCTGCTCTTGAAGGTTCTAGAGCGGATAAGCTAATGCCCATATTATCGAATGCGGATTTGAACAAAATCTCCACTGAACTTCCGCAATCGATGAGAATTCTTTTAACCGAGAAATTTCCAACTGCTAAGGAAATTACCAAGGCATCATTGTGTGGTGCTGAAACCTTCTCCAGGTCTTTATCAGAAAACCAAACTGCCCTGCTGGGGTCGACCCCCTTTATCAATGAACCCTCAACTGGTCTAGGTTCGGTTGAGACTTCCATTACTTCTTGCATGCTCATGGTTCGCCGGACTTTATCCCGATGAGCACTGTTGGTTTCTGACGGTCCACCATATATCACGTGAATGATAGTTTTTGGTGGGCCTTCTCCATCCGATGGAGCTTTCTTTGGTTGTTCTTCGACAACCTCTTCTCTGACCCCTGTCTGGACCACGAATTGCGGTATTTTTCCTCTATCAACTAGATCTTGGATAAATCCCTGCAAAGCATAGCATCGATCAGTTGCATGGTCCCTTGCCTTGTGATACGCACAATATGGTCTCTCTGGGCGATCTTCATATGTTCTTCTGGGGGGTCTGTAAAAGGGTCTTCCCCTGATGCTCTCCAAAATTACAGATAGAGATGCTGTCAGGGGAGTATATTCCCTATTCTGGAATTGCTTCTTCTTCTCTTCTGGTTCCTTTCTTGCAGATTCGGTACTGCTTCTCTTTTCTCCTCGCTTCTCACTGCTTCTCCCAGCTGAAGTCTTCACTTCTTGTACTTGACTCTTCTAGGCCTCATTCCTGGCCCGAATTGATTCGTCCACTCGGATGTGTTCCTCGATAACTAGATAAGCATCTTCTAGTTGGGAGAAATTTCGTATCACCAGAGTTTCGTGAGCTCTACTTCCTGCGAGAACCCTGATCTGCAGCGCATATGCGGCAGTTTTCTCGTCCATCTGGTCTACTAAAGTAACCTCTTTCTTGAATCGAGTCAGATAATCTCGTAGAGATTCATTTTCTGTCTGTCGAACACTTAGCAAAGAAGTTACATTTAGCATCTGCTTTCTCTGGTGATAATAGTGCCGTACGAATGCATCTTCCAAATCTTCGAAGATTTGTATGGAGTCGGGACCAAGGTTGTGAAACCAAGTTAGGGCTGGGCCTTTAAGACTTGCAGGAAAAAGTCGACATCTTAATCCATCATAGATTGGTGACTCCCAGAGCACCATGAGTTGTTTATAATGTAGCATGTGTTCTACTGGATCTGATGATCCGTCGAACATTTCAAATTTTGGCTGTACAAATCTTTTTGGGATCTCCGATCTTAAGATCCCTTCAGAAAATGGCGAAGATCTCAACATCCTCAGGGCTTCCCTGGATGCTCCAGCTGCCGATTTTTGTCCCAGTTCTGGCCTTCTCTCTCTGTCTTTCCTGATCATCTCAGTTACTTTCTCCATAGTGACTAAGCGATCAGGGTTGGGCTGCGTTTCCATCTTTTCTGCCGGTTCACGACCGGGTGCATGTGATTCTCTCCTGTTAGAGCTGATCTCTAATTCTTTCTTTCCAGCTTCTTCTTCGTGATAAGTTTTGTTTGAGTCTCTCTGATAGCCTTCCGAGGCTTGTAATTTTAATGCTTCATTCTCTTTTCTGATTTCCTTCATGTCTTCTCGCATGGCAGCCATTTCTGCCATTAGCATCTGGGCTATTCTCTCTAAACCCGTCTGAGCTGGGACGTCAGCCTCACTATTCTCTGGCTGAGCCCTGACGTCCTCATCCACTTCCTTTTCCTTAGAAGCCCCAGGTAATCTTCGCGGAGGCATTCTGAATCCGTCTAAAATTAATCAAGCTCTGGAGAGCGCGTAAGTCTTCTTCGATTTTCCCACAGACGGCGCCAAAAGATGTAGGGAATAAATCCACACACCCCAAAATACGCGCTTTTTCCACGGGCTTGATATCCTTTGTGCTGTTGGATCCGAGGTCCCGGGACAGATCCGAGGTCAGAGTCCGAGGTATCCGAGGTCAGATTCCGAGGTATCCGAGGTCAGATTCCGAGGTGTCCGAGATCAGATTCCGAGGAGTCCGAAGTGAGGTTCCGAGACCGCCGAGTGATCCTGCAAATAACTCAATGTGGTGGAACTCCACCAAATGAGCCTCCGATGCTTAAGTCAGTCTTCTGAATAAAAGTTATAATCCAGCTTCAATCTCCAAAATCGCGTCCTTTTTACTGTAGCAAATGCTACTATTTATAGTATTCAAAACTAGATATTTATGCAGATATTTTATATGGACCAGTAAGAACTCACCATGTGTCTTTCGATAATAATTCTTCAAGTCTAAAAGTAATTCCGAGGTTTCCGAGGTTACCGAATATCATACCCGAGACTTCCGAGGATCCCGAACAAGGTAAATAAGATCAAATACCAAAATCAGTCATTAGTGCCTGAGGACCCGAGGTCATAGTTCATGGACCCGAGGTACCCGAGGTCAATTCGTCAGGGGATCCGAGGAGTCCGACGTACCCGAGCAATCCGAGGTACTCGAGTTCAACATGTTGGTTGAATCCGACTAATCCGAGGTATCCGAGGCCCCGAGGTCATTCGTCATGGGATCCGAGGAGTCCGACGTACCCGAGCAATCCGAGGTACCCGAGTTCAACATGTTGGTTGAATCCGACTAATCCGAGGTATCCGAGGCCCCGAGGTCATTCGTCATGGGATCCGAGGAGTCCGAGGTGCCCGAGGTAATTCGTCATGGGATCCGAGGAGTCCGAGGTCCCGAGGTCCCCTAGTAAAGTTTTTGCAATTCCCAGTTTACGGCTAACCACGTGTCAGTCGAATCATGTGACACGTGGCACAATCTCATACGTCCACGTGTCAACAGATTTTATCCCCCACAAGCACAAAGATATAAAGGGTGTAAGATAACATCATATGGATAAAAACAAAGAAACAAGCTAGTTTAAAGAAAATAAACTAAAAACACAATAATGTACAAGAAAGTCCTTCTCAAGTGAGAGAAACGATCAACTTTATATACAAGATCTTCTAGAAGTATTTCCTCAACTTTTGGGTTTATGTACTCAAGGTATGGTTTCAAACAATATCTGTTCACTTGGAAAGTACTAACATCCTTGGTATTTTGGACGTCTGTTGCACCATGTGGATGAACTGTTTGTATAATATAGGGTTCGGTCCAATGTGACTTCAACTTTCTAGGATATATATGCAATTCAACGAAAGGGGATCACGAGTGGTTCCTGGTGTGGGTTATGTAAAGCTAGTACCGAATCTCACCTTCACCTCTTCTTTTGAATGCTCCTTCGCCCAACTAGTTTGGAAAGGGTTATTGGACTTATTCCTTTTGTTTGAGCCAATCTTGACTGGTCTGATTTTACAATGGTTAGCAACAAATGCAACCCATTACTAACTCAACTTTGAAGAGTTAGAGTGATATATGTGATGGATAGTATTTTGATCAATCGTTATACTTTATTATCTAATCAAACCAAAACCTACAAAAATCAAACTATAAATTTAAGTATAGCACAAGTATGGGATCAAACCACAAAGAGGGGTGAGAATGGTTAATAACTTGATCAATCGAACTTTATTCTAACAAAACTAAGAGAAAGGCTTCATAATCCAACTTTAAATAACAAAGTTTAGCCAATCATCATCAGAGTTTGTCAATCTCTCTAATGACCGAAAAACTTTACAATTGATGCAATGAAATTATAAATAAAAAACACAAGAAGAACAAAAGCTAAAGGAAATAGAGAATAAGAGAATAGAAGAGAAGAGATTCTAATTTTTAATAAAGAAATTAAGCATTTAAATATTACAATGAAAAATACAATTACAAGAAAGAAAAGAAAAGAAAAGAAGAACCCAAGTCGAGAGAACAAATGATCGAAGAACCAAGATGACACCATGTCCAAGGTGTAAACCGAAGCGGTGTTTCAATCTAAGTCCAAAGAGCCAAGAGAAGCCAACCAAGTCCGAGATGTGGTCTTCTTATAGGCTGGTGGGCATCCATCCCTTCCTAAATTAGGAGATAATCATATCTGTTCATCAAGGTTAGGGGATATAGTGTTGCTAACCACGTCCAACACTTGCCTTTTAGATGTCCACATGGTTACATACCTTTATGAATTTTCAAACTTTCCATGCATGAGGAGCAGTGCAACTTTCCCAAAACCATATTTGTTTTATTTGGAAGCCAAGTATTCCGCTTTTCGTGAAAACCATCCCTTGTATTACTTGTTTCCAAAACCACTTTGTTTAAATCTAAAACCACCTTTTGTATTCTCAAAACCATGCTTCACTTCTTGTATTCCAAAGTTGTTTTAACTTCTTGAAAATCTTTTTTATTTAAAAAAGTATCTTTCCAAAAGCCAAGCCAAAAATATATATTATATTTTTAAAAACCACTATCACTATCCATTGTGGAATAAGATTCAAAGTATCTTTCCAAAAGTCAAGCCAAAAATATATATTATATTTTTAAAAACCACTATCCATTGTGGAATAAGATTCATCCACCAAAACTACTTCCATGTTACCATTTTGGAGGTTAAGATCACCATTTTTAATTTAAAAATTCCAAACCGATTCTTTCCCCTTTTTAATGAAATAATTTATTTATATTTTTTTATGAATCCCTCTCCACGTTGGACACATGCTTTGCCAAAACCATTTTTATATTTTATAAGTTTTCTAAAACTTGGTTTTGTTTTTTTATGGCAATCAATATTTTATTTGGAAAAACAAACCTCTTTCTGAAATAACCACCAGTCCGTTCTCTTTAATCCAATATACTTAGAAGGGGGGTTGATTAGGTATTTAAAATTAATTATACCTGCACAGTTTTACTGGTCTATGGTAGGGGAACAAAATCGCATGCCTTAGTTGTTTGATCAAAGATTAACACAACCGACTTAAATCGAATATACCTCAGTGGTATATTTTTTTTTCGTCGTTTGGTCTAATCAAAATAGATAGCGGAATATAAACAAACAATCACACAAGACAAGAGATTTTTACTTGAAAACCTTAGCTAAGAAAAAACCACAGGACCACATCCAGACGGAAAGTATCACTAACTGAAAAGTTAAACGAAACAAAGGTTACCTACACAGCACCGTTACAAATACAGCTTCCAACCTTAGCCAAGGCCTACTGTTGATGCATCCATGTCCTCTGAATCAACGCTACAAATCCATGCGCGCCCTTCCAGCCAAGAAGCCTTGTCCGCTTGTTCAGTTTGGTACATCCCAAACCTACCGTCGATCGGCTACTCTGATCTTAATTCTCAATACTCCCGCCTTTGCAGAAGGTGAAGGATTTAGTACACCCTGAACCCTAGGTTGCTCAAAGATGTTGAGTCATACTGGTACACTCAGGCTAATAGGTCGAATATATAAGTGGAAGACCTAAGCTGAGGAATGGATCAAGCACTTGGCTTTGATCCAGAAGAGGAACAAGCTCACAAGATGTAAATGAGAAATACGCTTATTGCTCTTTCGAATTGACACTCTAATAAATAAACATTTTCTTCTCTCTCTTGAAAGATTGACTCACTTTGTGTCTCTGTGTGTGTTTAGAGAAGGTATAAAAGGGTTATATTTATAGAATTCGTGACCCTAAGTCGTGTAGAAGGTGGGAGGGTGGAACCAAGAATTTTTGATCTGAAAAAGACTGAGATCGTGCTAAGTCCAATCGATTGTACAATGGGTCCAATCAATTGGCCTCAATAAAGTTCCTGCTCTATAGGCTCCAATCGATTTTTCAGAGGTCTCCAATCGATTTGCCTCAAATAAGTTTCTGTCCCGAAGGCTCCAATCAATTTAACAGAGTCTCCAATCGATTGGGCATATATCATGTTCTGCCTCGTAGCTTCCAATCGTTTTCACAGAGTCCTCCAATCAATTGGACAAGTTTCAATCGATCGGACTCTCCCATCAGTCAATATCTTTGACTCAGACTCGGATATGTCCAATGACTAGGTTTGACCATTATATTTTGTTCATTTTAAACATATTCCTATGGCCACTAAGTCACTTACCTTCCTAAGCGAGGGTACACGATCTATAACCGACAAATGGGCAATTACTCAGATGACTCCTGTCGTCAACCGTCTGATTCTTGCTGTTTCTATCTTCTAGTCTTCACGTAGTCGGCGAAGTATGCATACCATGACATCTTCACACTACATTGGTGCTTGTAGGAACGGTTACAAGAATGTTTTTATGTCAAACGAAATCTTTGCCAAATTGAATATGAAAATATTCCTTGCACTTTCGTTATTACCATGGGTAACAACAATTAGTCATGCCTTCCTTCATGATGAAAAGATCTCCACCGTCTGAAATATTCCCTAGTCTATTTAGATGTATAAACTATAGGGGGTAATAGGTATTTAGAAATTCTTGGATTAAACTAATAACCTAATTCAATTACTGGTTTAGTAGGGGTAATCTAATCGTCTGTGAAGCAATCCTAAATAGGTTAATTGAATTAACAAGTGATTATGTCAACCGAGAAAGATTGAATATATCTCGTGATATATTGTTTCTTGGTCATTTGATCTAATTTAGAAATAGTGCGGAATATAAACAACCATAACACATGAGATTTTTACGTTGAAACCTTGCCAAGGAAACACCACAGGACCACGTCCAGACGAAAAGTATGACTAACTAAAAGTTCTAAGTTACAAAAGCTACCTATGCAACATCGTTTCCAGACAACATACAACCTTAGCCAAGGCTAATTGCCGGTGCATCCATGTCTTCTAGCTCCAGGTGTCGAATCCACGAGCGCATTTCCAATCACGAAGCCTTTGCCGCTTGTTCAGTTTGGTACACTCCAAACCTACCGTCAATCAGTACACTCAAATCTTATTTTACACACATCGGCCCAGCCCCAATGGTGAAGGATTCAATACACCGTAAACCTTGTATGTTGGTCAAATGGTGTTGAGTCACACGTGGTACTTTCTGACTTACTAGGTTGGGTTTCTAGTTGGTAACATAGGCAGAGTTAAAGATCAAAGAAGCTATGATTAAGATAAGAGAAAACCTTCACAAGAATGGAATGTTTAACTTGGTTTTGCTCTTCGAATGAGACAACTCTATATAGCTCTAAGTAGCCTAAATGCAATAACTCTCTATTGTTGTCTTGTTGTGTGTTTAATAAAGCTAAAGGGAGGCTCTATTTGTAAGAGTATTGAAGCCCTAGGTCGAACTAGTGATTGGGTAGTGGGACCACAAAAACCAGAGTCGAGATTTCACAATATCTTCTCGATCCAATAGATTGGATATCAAGTCCAATCGATTGGTCATATTCGGATGGGTTTTTGTTCGTCGGTCCAATTGAATGGTCAGTTTGTCCAATCGATTGGACTTTCAAGAAGTTCTATCCTGTTAGGTCCAATCGATTGGATAACTGAAAGTAGGGTTTTTCTGTGTCGTCGGATCGAAAATCCTAATTTCAACAAAATTTATATTGATCCGGTTCTTAAATCCTGTAAAATGTAGAGATTTGTATAGGGATTCATGTCGGATGTCGATCCGCACTCGGGATTAGCTGGTTAGTGCAATAAAGAACATGAAATGATGGCAATTGATATAGAAATTGATGGAGAGGTGAGAATGGTGGAGAAATCGGGATTTAAGCATGATTTTTTATTTTAGAGATTGAATCTTAATTAAAGAAATTATCAAACAAATGAATTCAAAATTACTACTCATAAAGGAAAAAAGATCAAGAACAAGAGCTTGAAAGAAAACTAATTTTATTGAATCAAAATAAACTTCTTACATTGACAGACAAAACAAACTTAAAATTAACCTAAAAAACATGAAAAGTAGAGAAAAATGAAACTAGAGAGAGAAAATATGGAGATATAGAGAGTAGAGAGAGAAAGGAGAGGTGGATAGAGAAAATACATTTGGTCTTACCGTGGTGGGTTTGGAGCCATCTCGTTGCGGGTTTGAGAACACCTGCAACTTAACGGAGGGGCTAGTTTTGAATGTTGCACCCATGGTCAATGGCTGCTATAATGGAGGCGTCTCCAATGGAGGGTCAGTGAGGAGAATGGTTGCTGGTCCATTAGGAAGTAGAGGGAGGTATCAGCATGATGGAGAAAAGTGGGGCGACGGCTGGTGTTGCTGGAAAGACAGCAACATTTGGAGCTTTGAGATGGTGGTGGGTTGTTGCTTAAAGACACCGTGAGACTCACGATTTCAGGTCTGCCCGGAGTGGTGATTCATTGCAGCCACGGAAAGGTTGATCACCGGTGTGTTGCAGGGAAGCTTGATGGAGAAGAACATGGTGACCACGGCAAGAAAACAACTGCAACATGGTGTTCAACAATTGAAGATTGCAGGGTACAAGACCTGCAACTTGAGTTGCAGATCCGTCCAAGATGCTTGTGGAGTTGCCGGTGGTTCTCATGGACAAACCGCCATGGATGTTAGAGTGAGAGGGCAGCACTATGGAGAGTTGCATGTAGGTGCCGGTGATGATGGAGGCGCTAGTTGTTGCAAGTGGAGACGGTGTGAAGACGAGGTGGAGGCGTTGGGGAAAGTGCAGACCTCACGGTCTCGTCTCTTCTTCTCCTTCTTTCTTTTTCCTTCTTTTTTTTCTCTTAGAGAGAATGTATGGGAGAGAGGAGGTGAGAACGTGGAGAGCTCTTCTCCGTTTGGGATGATTGCCTTTTGTGAGAGAGGTAGCTTGAGAAAGATATCCAAGAGACGGCTGAGAGAGAGGGGAATAAGATTAGGGTTTGTGAGGGTCGAGAACGTGAGGGTTAAGATCGTCCCCCTTGCCAAAAAACGTGGAGACTTCCTATATAGCATTTCATATTTCCTCTTTTTGAATGGAGAGGTTTCCTCCCCTCTTTGAATCCAACGGTTCTAGCCTTTTATGGACCTCCCACTTTAATAAAGAATTTTATTTCAAAAGAATCTTTCCAAAAGAAAATTTTCTCCTTAGAAAAAAAAAAGAATCTTTTTGAATTATTCTTTCCCTAAAAAATGTCAAAATATCTTTCTTTTTGTTCCCAACATTCTTATTTTAAAATCTTTAAGTTTATTCTCTCCTTTTTGAAAACCAAAATGCCATTTCTATGAGCACCCATAAAAAATCATAATCAATCGATTTATTTTTGAAAATGCCCTCACATCCATCACATGCCATGTGGCAATTCCCTTTTTGGAAATTTGTGCGAGGCCGTGGGTCAATGGTACTAGGCCTGAATTTTATTTTGTCCATGGTCCATATGATTTTAACGGGGAATGATGAGGGCCATTGGATTCTAAGATGGTGAGATGGATAATTGAAGGAATGATTGGATGATCTGCTAGCGATCAGATGGTAGAAGTGGGTGGTGATGATCAGACGGATCATCGGATGAGGGAGATCGACCAAGGTAGGCCGTAGGATTGAATGATTGCGAAGGTAGAGAGAGAATGATGGTTTAGATAGAGGAGAGAGAAAATATTACAAAAATAAGGAGAAAATGCTAGCAGAGGGTCATGAACCCTGGTATTTGACTTGGTCTTCTGTGAGCTTTACCAACTGGTCAAGTCTTCATCTTGTATCAGTTGATTGAGCTTTATTCTCCTTAATCTTTTCTCGGGGTGCTTGGCTCTCCTTCTCTTGATTTTCTCTCAGGCTTTTCCGACTCTCTAGCTCTTCTCGCTTTGGCCTATATCTTCTTATCCTTAGTCTGTTGGCTCTTGAGATTTGATCATATGTTTTGGAGGTTGATTGTGGGCCCGCATTCCATCAAAATTATCCGATTAGTGCTCCTATGATAGAAAAATCGTGTAATGAGACTTCTACAAGACGGCTTCGCATGTAGGTCAAATAAATGTGTATGTATGCATGCGAATATATCATTTTGACCAGAAAAGTGTGTTCTACGCAATGGAAGAAACTCTTACGTAGAAAAGTAGATAAATATGACATGTTTACGTAGGAGAGTGTGATAACACTAAAAGAATAATTGCTTAAAATAAACACTTTTGAGTGAATATCACAACCCCCAACTAGCATATTGTCAATCCTTAGCAATTAGTGCGAAAAATTGAGCTTAAAAGGGTAAGGCACATGCTGCACACTTTTTCTCATTAACTCAGAGAAAACTCCATTTTGTCAAATTTGAAGGATGCCTGAAAATAGTTACAAGCTAATAGATAGTCGAGAGATTTTAGTAAGACTACAGACTGATAATCATGACCCAGAATAGTCAAACTCAACGTGTATGTGTGTGCTCACATTATCATCATTCCGTAGTAAAGATTTTTAGATTCCTCTAAGATTTTATGCCTCGACTTCAAATCTCACTTGTGTGTCACTCGGAATAAATCACTCCGAAATGGTTTTTCTATTTTTCTCTCAAGTGATATGTGAGGAGATAAGTTGATAAGAACGGACAAATATCTCACATATATTATTTTGAAGGAAGGACTTTAGAAATTCAGAAGATCTCATGAATAGAACATCATTTTGCTTGGTAACATCGGATCAAATTCTGTAGTTTTTATTTTCTCCAATCTCCACAATCTATGATTGTGTTAACCTAGAATCAAATAGAGCCTTACTAGGTTGTATTGAGGCTTGGGATAGGTTTAAAAAAATAAGGATACACAAGGATTCAAAATTCCGAGAGGATATCTCAACTTTTTCTTTGTAACTTGTCCTGAGGGTGTAGCACCATTTTTCTTTTCTTTTTCTTTTCCTCTTTCCTATTTTTCTCTTTTTCTGATATTTTTGAGACAGTTCAATACATTTTTTTGCTTTCTTTTCAGCTTTCCTTTTTTAGCTTGTATTTTCATTTTAGCTTGAGCTCTACTTGTTTTCCTTCTTTTCTTCTGATTTTTCTTTTAGGGTTTATCCATTCAGAATATGATTCCTACACAGATAATTTGTCTTTTACCATGGTTCTTTTACCCCTTCCTTGCTAGGATTTTGTTCTTCCTTATTAATCGTAAAGGTTCATCTTCAGTTAATACAAATGCAACATTACGACTAGTAAGGTAAAACAATATCTTCTACTGCCACCTCTTAAAGTTTTGTCCTGTGAAATTTTTAAGCTTCTCAACATTAGTAGTAGACATGTTGACTATTACAGCAATAGATAATAATGAAGCACATGAAATATGTCTTAGATTGTTAGTGCAGATGTTCACAAATCGATGTATTAGTAAACTATGTAAACACTAAGATAAAGAAACACATTTATAATATATTTTAACTGAATAAAAACAAAAACACAGAAGTATACCCAATTTACAGAAATTTCAACAGCAAATCCAGAATGTTCACTCTAAATAAAGTAAGATGAACTTATCAGTTAGATGAGGCCGACGCATGTGTTCCACACAATGTCCTAAGACATATTTTGCCACTGCACTTCTTGAGTATTGTTGTTAGTTGATCGACGACTGTCCCCAGGATTCAAGGACTCACTGAAGATAGGCAGCAATCCAAAACCTTTAACCTATCAAACTTACAGTGGCACACCTTCAAAAAATTATAGAAAACTAGAAAACAAGAAGATGGTAAAAAACAAGCAAGAAGAAGAAGATTTAGTCATTAGACTTGGTGTCTATAGCTTCATCGCTGCCTTTCTTTATATAAAGGCGAAAAGATAGTAGTTTGGGCCTTATTAAAGAGTCTAAATGACTACAAAGTTAATGCATTCAATTTGGTTGTTGATTACAAACGTTTTGAAAACCAAGAAAAAAAAACATATGTAAAAGGTTCAATAAACCAATGGTAAAATGATTTTTCGTTTTTTAAACCCTAGTCCACAGAACACGGACCACGACCCAACTCGGCTCATGCGCGTGTGTGTCTTTTATAGCCATTTGGCTTGCAAAATTGTACCCCCTTGGGCACAAAATTTACTATATATATATAGTATACAGTAAGAATGAGAGTCCTTACACTCAATGTAAGATTTGAGGTTTGTACGGAAAAGCAAAAAAAGCAACCAAAGATTTTCCTCCAAAATTTTGATTCATTCTTTATAAAAATTTTACTCCAAAGAGCAAAGGTATTTGTAACTCTTAAAACACCAAAATGTTTTGAGTTCAAAACCCATGAGGTCTTGGGTTCAAAACCCAAGACCTCATTTAAGTCTCTATTATACTAGTTAACAAAATCTCCATGAGGTCTTGGGTTCAAAACCCATAGGCCTCAATGTTATATTAAAACTTTATAAATCACAAACGAAAGAGAAAACCATGTTGACCTGTTATCTTTGTAATATATTATGATCTCAATTGCAAAAAAAAATGACCACCTTCTGGAGAAGTTCAATTTTTGCTTTAAAACAATATAGATATAGAAACAACATGCCCCCACAGGAACATGCATGCTCTAGATAGGGTTCAAAGTTGGGTCACATGTAACTGGCTTTTTTCACCGCGTTTTCTGATCAACTCCAGCTTCCAATAAAAGATTGGTGCTTAAACCAGTATTATTGTCTGATACTCAACCCATAAAAACCGCATCCAAACATGCAAGTGATGCATGAACAAAAAAGGGGTAAAATTAGACAGCTTTCGGGTGCAGATAATGTAAAGTGAAGAGGCAGCTTTCCATTGAAGAAAGAAGAAAATGCACGAATGCAAAGTTTTCAATCTCGATCAAATCGGGAAAAGTCGTATTGAGGGTAAACAGTTAATACGATATTTCAGCAACTGGATTTTGCATCCAGTCTCAACAACACGTAAGACGAAAACCAGAGACTTACTCAACCAATAATGATTCCACAAAAACAATAGAGCAATAAATAGGAAACCAAGATAAGCAATCCATATCATTACAAGATATAAAATGGGGATGAAGAAAAGAGAAGAAATAACCCGACCGCTCGGTGCAGCATTAGGTTGCCTTCTTGGAAGAAAGATCTAAGGTTCGAAGTGACGGTACCACTAATCAAAACACTAGGAATAAAATATACTGAATATAAAAAGATAGGATGTGGAAAAAGTGTGGCAAATATCAAAGAAAGTGATACAAATGGTGTACCCATCCACGGTCCACTGGATGAATGTATACAAGATGCAAAACAAAAGTTCATGTGTGTGACAAGCAATTTTCAAGAATTACAACATCATTTTTGGAAAGCTTCTCCTGGTTAACTGGCAAGGGGATCATATGCTTCTAAGCAGAGCAGTTCCCATCTGTTTCTGCAGAGTATCAATGATGTTAACGAAACACTATTTTCCTTTAATTTCCGGAAAGTCCCTGTGGGCAGCCGCCATAGTTGTTGCGTGCTGAACCTTCTTTACATGTGAATTTCATTCTCATAGTGGACATTGATTTTGACCTCTTCCCTTCTTGGATTTGCTATTCTTCTCTTGCGTCTTCTTTTTCTTAGCTTCAACCGTTATCCAAGTGTAATCTGGTGGTATCACAAACGGGTCTTGAATATCTTCTACACCACTGCTGGGGCCAGAAGTCATAGAAGGGCGCTGACGGTTGTAAGGGGCTTTTATCCATTGAAGCCACGATGAAGTTGAAGACTGTATCATGGCGGGGCTCTCTTGTCCTGCAGAACAAGGGCTTGAAGGTGGTGTGCAGAACTCATCCAATGGCTGTAACTCTTCGAACTTAGTAAAAGTAACCAGCACTCTGATAGTAGGAACCACTGGAATAGCAACCTGAAAGTAACAAAGCATTATTTCTCAAAAACTACATACAGAAACATGAAGGACTCCGAACAGAACCAATTAAACAAAAGAGTGAACATCACCAAGGTGGTGTATTCATTCAAGTAAAACTCGGGAATCAGGTTAAGAATTTTGTTGGGTTCGATCAGCATCCAAATAGAACAGTGAAGAAAAGGGTGAAGAATTCTTTAATGGCAAAGCAGGTAGGTGTTGTCCTCTCCCCACCATCCCACCCAGGCTGGAAACACTAATACCAAGTTGTTTTTCTTAGATAAAATATGACGGCTTCCTTTTTACTTAAAGCTTAATAAAAAACAAAGAGGAATAAATATGGCATGCTTTCAGGCTAACAATTTAATTGTTTCAAGATTATTAGATCAGATGGTGAAATCCTCACAACAGGTAGCAACAGTTTAAATACTAAAATCAAGAAGTGTGCTTGACAAATAGCAAATTTTGAATGACAAACTCACTGAGTCAGCTAAAAGGTAAAACCGTGAAGAAAACTATGCACCAAATATATTTCCTAAACCTACACCACATACTGCATAGAGACATTTTATCGACTTGCATGACTAGCCACATACTCTTCACTTGACCCCTTCAAGAGGTGTGAATTCCAACGTGAGCCCCTTCATAACATCATGTGACCCCTTGAGGTGTATTTTTTTTTTTCGCAGGGCAGAGGTGTGTATTTCCATTTGACAATCCCTTGGAGCGGCAAAGCCACGCAGTTTCATGTGACTTCCTCGAGCAACAAACTTTCATGTAATTCCTCCATTCAGAGAGTGTCATGCATGCGACTACCTCCTTTGCAACAACATGCTTCAAGTTAGGTCTTTAGCAATAATAACCAACTCCAGCCCTAAGGCTGTCAGGGTTTCACATGAAAGTGGTGGCTCAATTAGAGGGGAATTTGAGCATTTGAAGATTTTCTTGCAGAATAAGAGTTCATTTCCCTACCCAGTTTAGGGTTTTTATATCTGTTGGCTGTGAAGTCAATATAGCCTGAGCTCCGATAACAAATCCAACACCTGTTGCTGCTATCTTGTGTGAGGGCCACCTCTCCATCTTGTCCACTGTTGCCATCTGTGTATGGTCCCATCCCCAGCCATTAGATTTTTTAATCTGTTGAGAAGTTGTTGAGAGCCATCAACATCTATGTTGATTATGTGATATCTGTGCTCTAACCTTTGGGTCAGTCAAATTCATCTATATTGTTTTTCATCCCTTGAAGCTTATATCTGTAGTTGGAGGTGATTATTTGTTGGAGATGGTATTTTCGGGGCTTCATCCTAATATTGGAGCTGCTATCCATAGAATAGGTTTTTGTTCCATATTGTTTGTTATAATTTTGTTTCTTTGTTGTTTTCAGATTTTTCTTTGCATCATCTAATATCAGAGCTTTTGTACGGTACCCATCCTGCATCATCTGGTATCAGAGCTAGTTCTTTCCTTGGGTTAAACAGCAGGTTATATCAGAGCAAGATTCTTCTCTTGGAAGTGGTCTCAGATGTAAGTTCCACTCAACATCTCATTCTTGGGTCGATTTGTAATTATCTACAGTATAAATATGATGCATGATCACTTATCTAAAAAAAATATGATGCATGATCAAGTTCTTGTGGACATGATGGTTGTCAACACTCCTGTAGAGGACATACAAGTGATGCGCAGATTATAAGTCACTTATGGATTTGCAAAAGCAGACCAAACAATGTGGACAACCACTAAAACAAACCTTTCCACAATAAAAGCAGTGTAGTATCCCAACACAGCAATTTTTGTCCACGGGTCAACACATACAAAGGAAGGTGGTGATCCAGCTGAAGGAGGTTTTGAGCAAGTCCTAGAAGAAGATACCAATGCCGATTGGAGTAGAATGTGGCACTTCTTTAAATGTTAGAGATTGAAAATCGTCATCAATCTTTGCCAAGGAAGTGACCGGAGGAAATAATAGCAAACAACCTTGCAAACAATCTCATCAAATATCTTCAGATGAAGACTTTCATGGAACACTTTTTTTAATCAATAACGATTAAAACTTCATTAAAAAAGAAAGGAAGGGAATACAATGGAAAAAGAAGGCACAAAAGATAGACGACAAGAAATTACACTGGAATCTCTAAACCACAAAATAATCCTTTAGCAAGATGACGTACCATATACTTGGGAGAGATGGAACAAGATTGCCAGTTCCGGAGGAATTCTTTATCAAGTGAAGGGAGAATAGTTTCCATTGGGCCTTCTTGTTTTGTTCCGACGGCCTGCCTACAAATGGAATTAATTAACCACTGGTTGTTCGGATGCTGCAATCAGCTACATCACCAGGCCTTGCCCCTGGTATATTCACAGAGGCTAGGTTCAGCATTGATGCATCTGGCCGGACTGTGGTGGCAGGCACGTCATTAGACACGGCTTCGGGTTCTCCAACAATGGTCTATGGAACAGGCTATGCACCGTTAAGGTTCGGAACGGCCTTACCCTTAATTTAGTTTAGACGCGGCTCGAATGACAGCTGAACAGGAGAGATTGGAACCACTTTCCCGAGGACCAATTTATCAATGTCATTTACCAAAAAAATATAAATTATATAATATCAATGTCAACCTTGGTAAAAGGGAAAACGAGATGTTCAAATTCGAGGGAGTTGGCCCTTCTTTCTTTTTTGGAAGTCAACAATAACATATCTAGAGTCTACTTCAACAAAAATGTTCCATAAATCCAAAATCTTTGCAATTTTAGGCCCTTGAAGAAGAGCTAATGCTTCTGCCTGGTTGGAATAACATTCACCTAAGGACCTGAAAATTCAATACACCTACCCACTTTATCCCAAAATAGACCCTTCATCCCCCACGGGACCCAGCTTACCTATAAATTCTCCATTAAAGGACAGCAAACCACATGCACGTCTTAAATGAGAGGGTAGGACTGAGCCACCGCCCTACAAGCCCTTACAACATCAATATGGATTACCCCTCTCAAGTCCCTAGAGATGACGACCCACTGAGATACAACACTTTTAATCTCCATTAGTCTTGATGGAGAGAAGATATTTATCAGAGGGCACCTAAATGGGCATGTAGCGGAAAATAGTAGAGGATATGAGACTATGAGAGAGTGCATGGAATGCAAGGGTTTGGAGAATGAAATGAGATTGGGGTTACAATTCTTGATTTTTCCATGGCATATGATCTGATATTAGCAAATACGTACTATAAGATAAGAGACGGATATTTGATAGCTTTCAGAGTGCAACACAGGCTAGTGGTTATAGATATTTGAATTAAGAGAGAGAAGAAAAGGATTAAATATAAAAAGTGCCCAAAATTAGGCAGTAGAACCTAAGAGGAGATAAAAGCAGTATCTTTTGGAGATTAAAAAAAAAGGAAAAGAGAAATTAAATCCAGAAACTACGATGAAAAGAGTGGCAAAAGAAACTCTTGGAGAATTAAAACGAAAAGTCACTCACAAAAAGAAACTTGGTGGTGAAGTGAGGAGGTCCAAAAGGCGATTAGGGAGAAAATGTCATGTTACAAGACTTGGAGTCCATTTTCGTTGAGTACCGCTAATCAACATACCATTGATCAGCACCTCTCCACTTGACACCCTTAACAACCCTGACCACCCTATTTACCAAAAACAATTTCAATTTGAAAAATTAAAAACAGGGATTGTTAGAGGTTGTCAGGGGGTACATGCAGTTGAAATGATGGATTTATGGTTTGGTGATTCTAGGGTTTGAAAGAGAGGAGAAAATGAGAGCATATGTGAACACATGACTCTAAACTTCTTATTTATGTAAAAACTTTCCATGAACTAAAATACCCTTACAATATAAAGGGGTCCCTTGTAACATAAAGGGTACACCCTGACAACACTCCCCCTCAAGTTGACGCGTAGATATCTATCATGCCCAACTTGTTGAGACACCGATGCAACTGATAGCCTAGGACTCCCTTAATGAACACATCTGCTACTTGTTCGTCGGTCTTCACAAAGGAAGTGCACACTTCCCCAGAAATAATCTTCTCTTATGAAGTGTTTATCCGCCTCAATGTGATTTGCTCGATCATGCTGAACTGGGTTGTGAGCAATGTTGATTGCTGCCTTGTTATCACAATATAGACTTATCAAGCCAGTAACAAGGAATCCTAGTTCAGCTACTAGGATCTTCAACCATAGCATCTCGCATAAACTGTGAGCCATTGCTCGAAACTCAGCTTCTGCACTGGACCTAGCAACCACTGGTTGCTTCTTGATTCTCCATGTCACAAGGTTGCCCCCAACAAAGCTACAATAACTTGATGTGGATAGCCTGTCATCTTTGGCACCTGCCCAATGCATCAGTGTAGGACTCCACCCTCATGTGACCGGAACGCTTGAAGAGAAGTCCCTTACCAAGGGAGGATTTGAGATATCTCAAAATCCTGTGGGTTGCCTCTAGGTGAGTCTCTCTAGGTAAGTGCATGTACCGGTTAATCACACTGACAGCATATGCAATATTTCGCCTAGTCAAGGAGAGGTATATCAGTCTGCCAATTAGTCGCTAAAAACTCCAAACATCCTTCAGTAACTCACCACTGGCTTCTCACAACTTGTGATTTTGTTCAATAGGTCCACGGGTTTGGCCCCTAATTTTCCTGTGTCTTTAAGAAGATCAGGAACATACTTCCTCTGGGAAATGAAGATTCCATGACTTGATCTAGCCACTTCTATGCCTGAAAATATTTTAGAGGCCCCAGGTCCTTTGTTTCAAACTTGCCCGTCAAGTATTTCTTCAGTCTCGTAACCTCCTTAGCATCATTGCCCGTCACAATGATATCATCAACATAGACTATGAGGGCAGTAGTGCTCTTTCCCTGATGCTTAATAAACAGGGTATGGTCTGCTTGGCTTTGAGTGTAACCTACTTTTTTCACTACCCTGGTAAACCTCTCTGGGAGACTGTTTTAGCACATACAAGGAATTCTTTAGTCTGCAAACTCTCATATCACCTTCTACTGGACAAAAACCTAGAAGAGGAAGCATGTATACTTCTTCTTTGAGATCCCCATGAAGAAATGCATTCTTCACATCAATCTGATGTAGATGCCATGACTGATTGGTCGCAAGAGATATAAGCACCCTTATGGAGTTCATTTTCGCAATTGGGGCAAATGTCTCCAAGTAGTCAATGTCATAAGTCTGGGTGTATCCCTTGGCTAACAATCTAGCCTTGTACTTTTATATTGACCCATCAGCCTTGTACTTAACGATGTACACCCATCTGCATCCCACTGGCTTCTTTCTTCTAGGCAAATCCACCAGTTCTCAAGTATGATTTTTTTTCTAAGGCCCACATCTCCTCAACCATGGCATCCTTCAACTTACGATGCTGAAGCCCTTGTGACACTGAGGAAGGTATCAGAGTGGTAGACAGTGAAGTAGCAAAAAAGGCCCTATAAGGTGGAGACAAAGACTGATAAGAAATAAAGTTGCTTAGAGGGTGATGAGTACAGCTCCTCATACCCTTTTTAAGCACAATAGGAATATCATCAGTAGCAGGAGGTAAAGGTATAGGCTCAGAAGGTGAAGTATTACCTGGATCCAAGGATTGTACAACTGGTACCATTGGACATGGATCAACTGTGGCCTTTCCTCTTCAACGATAGACTTGAAGTTCCCCTTGAGCATCACCAAAACTACCATCAAATCCTGTAGTAGGTCGGGTAGGCTCGACCAAGAGAGTGGAAGGTGGAGTTCCAGGAATAGGTACAGGAAGAGGACAATTGGAAGAAAACCTCTCTTCATCACTTCAGTTCTCCCCCTGAAGAGACACAGAGGAAAAAAATGTAGACTCGTGAAAAGTGACATCCATAGAGGTAAACCACTTCCCAGAAGGAGGGTACTTGTATCCTTAGTGGGAAGGGAAATACCCAAGAAAGACGCACTTGAGAGCCTTGGGATCCAACTTAGTGCAGTTGGAAACCAAAATATGAACATAACATACACAACCAAACACACGAGGAGGTACATCAAATAAGGAAGAATCGAGACTAAGGAGTCTTAAAGTGCAAGATGCGTGATCGCATACGATTAATAAGAAAAGCATCAGTAAGAACATCTGACCAAAAAAATTTAGACATATGGCTACCAAGAAGGAGAGACCTAGCTAGCTCCAAGAGATGGTGATTCTTCCTTTCAGTGACACCATTTTGCTGAGGAGTATAGCTACAAGTGTTTTGATGAATAATCCCATGTTCAGATAGGTAGTGTTGAATGCCACTATACATATATTCGCCCCCCAGATCAGTGCGGAGAACCTTGATAGGAGCACCAAATTGTGTCTGGATCATCTTATGAAAATGTTGAAAGATGGAATACACCTCATCTTTGGTTTTCATGAGATAGATCCAAGGACACCCGGTGTGATCATCAACAAAGCTAACAAAATATCGAAAGCCAAAAGAATAAGTAATAGGAGCAAGTCCCCAAACACCAGAATGTACAATATCAAAAGGAAAAGAACTACGATTTCCCCGGGAGGGGTAGGATGAACGACAATGTTTAGCAAGCTCACAAGACAGACTACAAGCTGAGTCGGCTACTACTCCTACGAGACTGCAATGCTGTGGGGAAGCTCAACGGGTTGTCTATCCAAGAGGTAGAGGCCATTCGGCTCATGTCCAGTACCAATCATCCTCCTCGTATCCAGGTCCTGAAAGACACAAAGAATGGAAGAATGTAACACTACAATTCAAGCGTCTAGTAAGGGCACTAACAGATAATAAATTTGAAGTCAACTTCGCAACATATAAAACAAAGGATGAGGAAAGTTGGGAAGAGGGATTAACAATCCCTTTCCCAACCACGGGAGATAGAACACATTCGGCACCCTTAACTTTATCTCTACCCAAACAAACACAATATGAT
Source organism: Euptelea pleiosperma (assembly GCA_035048495.1). NCBI lineage: Eukaryota > Viridiplantae > Streptophyta > Magnoliopsida > Ranunculales > Eupteleaceae > Euptelea > Euptelea pleiosperma. Next base: position 12,225,847 of record CM068551.1, on the reverse strand, counting down.
GAAAACAAGACATACCCGTCATGTGGTCGGAGGCACCTGAATCAATGACCCAGGTGCGACTAGACAAAGTACTAGACGCATGATGGACAATGTGAATGATACCTGACTGGGCAAAAGAAGAAGTGGAAGTGCCAGAAGGACCTTCAAGCTGAGCAAGGAATCGGCGTCAGTTGTCGATCTCAGCCGACTGGATTGGCATAGTAGAGGGAGAGGAACTGAGTAGTCATAACCAGAGATGACAATGGAGATGCACTAACCAGAGTCTCTGAGGTAACACTATGAACTGCAGGAGCCACTACTGAGCGGGGTGAACGACCATGCAGTTCCCAACACTTGGCCTTCACATGCCCCGGCCACAATAGTCACACTTGGGCTGTTCACAATGAGGGTGTAGATGCAGATGGTGCTACAGGAGTAAAGAGATGGGTCTTTTGAGAGTGTGGCGGAGCAAGAGCAGACACGAGCATATTGATCCAGAACGGAGGTTAGGGCCATGACACTAAGTCAGCTCTCCTCACTCTGAACATAGGAGTAGACCTGACTGAGAGAAGGAAGTGCGTCACGGCTAAAGATCTGAATTCAGGCTAACTCATAATTTAGTTGAGCCCTGCAAGGAACTCGAAAATCCGTGTCTCCTCAACCAATTTTCGATATCGGGTAACACAAAGGATGTCAGTACAGTCAGGCTGATAGGTGTGATAGTAATCGAGCTCCTCCCACATACTCCGAAGTATAGCAAAATAGTCAGATAGACTCTTATCCCTCTGTTGGAGATGAGAGATACTCTGTTGAAGCTGGAAAGCCCAAGCTAAGTTCTACTTTTGGGAACAAGTCTGACAAGTTGTGTCCCATATTTCTTTCGCTGTGTTCAGAAATAAGAACCCGCAACTGATGTGAGGCTCCATGGAATTGAGAAGCCATGACATGATGGTGAGATTTCGTCTCCCATTTCTCATAAAGGGATCATCCACAGTTTGGGGTGCAGCAACTCGCCCGGTAATGCAAGCTAGTTTGCCTCGGCCCTAGATATACATCCTAGTTGCTCGAGACTACTCCAAATAATTTTTTCCATTCAACTTAATAGATGTAATTTGTAAGTTGGGATTCTCAATACTCACATGAGTGGCCCCCAGCACTACTCGAGGTGGCCTATGTACTCTCTGTGGATCCTTCGATAACCCCACCAGTCAACATGATGATCCAATATCAACAAAAAAACTGAGAGGAAGGTCGTTGTACACACATACGAACCCTCGACAAACATAAAAAAAAGCTCTTCACAAGGGGTTTACAACCCAAAACAAGCCGAGAAGAGGGCAAAAAACTCACCGGCGGTAACCTGAATAGGTAAAACCATGTAGGAAATCAGCGGAAGCATCATCAAACGATCAAACCTCATCAACAAGGGGGTCATGTATACACACAAGACCCTGCAATAGGATTGGATAGGGTTCAGCACCTTGTAGCAACCCAAAAAGGGCAAAAAAGGCCACCGACAGTAACTTCAAGGGAGAGATTGCGACCCCAAATCCTCAAAACTTCGTGGAATCACATGGGGTATGTTCCATGAGATTGTTAATATAATAGGGGATCAAATTCAAGCAACAAATCGAGACACCCTTACAGATAGTACCATTCGAAGAAGAAGAAAACCAATTTTTTCGATTTTCAAACAAAGGGGTAAAAGTCCATACTAGACACCAAATAATTCTCAAAAAATCCCACTCCATGTAAGACTGATCTCGAGATTCATGTCGCCATACGACTGTTGACGTCAGCCGTCACTAACGACGTCAGAACCTCCCTGGTCAAAAACTGCACGCGGTCTTCTTCTCTGATGTCTCCGGTGGCTCTGATACCAAGTTGAAATGATGGATTTAGGGTTTGGTTAGGGTTTGAAGGAGAGAAGAGAGAGAAAAGAGAAAATGAGAGCATGTGTGAACACATGACTCTAAACTTCTTATTTATGTAAAAACTTTATATGGACTAAAATGCCCTTACAATATAAAGGGGTCCCTTGTAACATAAAGGGTACACCCTGACAACACATGTCAAGTGGAGAGGCGCCAATCACACTAATACTGATCAACAATAGAATATTTGGCAACGAACTAAAAGCAAGGATGACTTCGAAAAACATAGAAATCCAAAAAAGGAAGCAAAAAAAGTAGTAAGTGAAGCAAAAACATATGGTATAGGATGACTTATACAATAGGTTTAGAATATGAGAGGGTGGAATAGACATTTACAAACTTACAAAAATGAGAGAGAGAGAGAGAGAGAGAGAGAGAGAGAGAGAGAGACTAGAGACGTAAATCAAGTTAATTTCACTAAGAGAGAAGATCAGAGAATCTTAGTAAGGGACAAGGAGATTAAGGAAAGGTGAAGGGGCTATCTCTAGAAATTGTCAAATAAATACTACAAAAAGAGCTTGGAACTAGAAGGAGATACCAGAGACTAGAGGAGCATATAAACTCACAAACGATTAGGGTTATAAAGTGAAAGAAGATTTGGCCAAAATGAAGATAAGAAAGGCTGTAGGACCAGATGGTATTCTAATAGAGATTTGAAGGTGAATGGGAGAATTGGACTATGCCAATTAACTAGGCTGTTCAACAAGATTTTGGAGACTAAAAAATGCCAAACGAGTGAGGGATAAGTACTATGATACCTATTTATAAGAATAAGGGAGATGCAAAAAAATAACACTATCAAGGATAAAACTTTGTAGCCACGCTTTAAATTATTAGAGTTAGAGAGAAAAATTAAAGCAAAAAAAACTCGTTAATAAAAGATTAATCTGGTTTATGCTAGGGAGGTTAACCATCGAGGCTATGGGATCGGGGGACAACCATTTTTGACAACCATTTGGTGGACCCACGTAGAAGATGAATCACTGGCTGATTTTTGGTGAGGATGATTTCTCTGGTGAGGAGATCGTCCTCACAAAAATTCAAATCATTTTGATATTCGTAGACTGGTTTAGAAGATGAAGAATTATGGACCGTCTATTTTTTCCATGTAACTTGAAAACCACATTTGTTGGGTTTAGAAATTTCTTAGTGGGCTGATATTTTGCTGGGGTGATCTATATGGTGAAGAGAGCATCCTCACCAAAAATCAGCCATTGACTCATCTTCTATGTGGATCCGCCAAAAATTGTTGACCCCCGAACCTGACCCTTAAATAATTAATGAAAAAGTTTCGAGAAAAGAGGATGAAGCAACACATTTTTTTATCAACTTAGAAAAAGCATATAATTTCCTAGAAAGCTAATTTGGTGGATGGTACTACAAAAAAAAAAGAGTCCTAAGCAAAGTATTGACATCATTAAGGACATATATGCTAGAGTGGTAACTAATATGAGAATAATTGGGGGTAAGACGAGAGCTTCCAGTTACAAGGAAAGGTCCCTTGGTGTACATTTATGCTACTTGCAGATGATGTAGCATTGGTTGATGAGACTAGAACGGGAATAAATGCAAAACTAGAAATAAAGAGGGATAATTTAGAAACTAAGGCCCTGTATGGACATCACAGGAACGTTTTCTTGACAACCATTCTTATGTCAAAAAGTTTTGATCCAGAAATCTTTTATGTACATTTATAGGCGGGAAATGTCTCTAAAAAACTTTCCTAAGAGCAACCATGCAGGGCCCAAGGGTTTTAAGATAAGTAGGACCAATACAGAATACATGCAATGCAACTATAGTAGGGACACTCATAGGGATGAGTCGTTAAGATTAATGGGCAAGAAATACCCCAAAGTGTACTTTTATTATCCACAAGGATGAAGAGATTGATGAGGACGAGACCCATAAAATTATTGCTAAGTGCCTAAAGTGGGGAGGCGCTTTTGGAGGATTATGTGATCCATGTGTCCCTATCAAACTAAAGGGAAAATATTACAAGACAGCAATAAGACCAGGATGATTTATGGAGCTGAATGTTAGGCAATCAAATAACATGTTCACAAAATGTGTAGCAAGAATAAGAATGTAGAGATGGATGAGTAGAAAGACTAGGAAAGAAAAAATCAGAAACGAGCACATATTCAAGGAAATCTAAGAATAGGAGATAAAAGAAAGGAAAGTTGATTGAGATGATTTGGGTATCTACAGAGAAGAGCAACAACAGCATCACTGAGAAGGAGCACTTTGGAGCAAGTGGAAGGTTTAATTGTCTAAAAGGAAGGCCAAAAATGACATGATAGTAGTAAGAAAAGATTTGGAAACATATGCCTTGAGTCCTTAACAAAAGATATAGCTCTAAATAGAACTGAATGGCGAAATAAGATTCATGTTACCGAAACCAAATATTTGGGATCAGGTGTAGATGATGATGAATACTAAGAACAGAAGAAAACTTGTTATCGAAAATTCTTACATTCCTTAATTCCCAAATGCCCACAAGATAAAAGAAGGAAGATTTCCAACGGATGCAGCTACCTTCCCAAAAGGACCTCATAGCTACTGTCCAATCAAATAATGAATACCGGAAGAAAATACCCAAGCAAGGCCTACTAAGCTAAAGAAGTGACTCCAAATCTCTCAAGCTATGAAACAAGGACAGAAATATGTGTCATGTCTAACACTAATACGAAGTGTCAAACATATTGACCCACACAAACCCGATACGCTGACACATCTATCCAATTATTACGTAAGAGATATTTTTTTAAATTCCTTAGTTCAGGTTATGAGGTGTAGCAGACGTTCTTCGTGCTGTTTGGTATTCAGCCGGTGGCTCCTCAACATGTTATAGGCTATTTCCAAGTTAACTCGGGGGATCATCTTAGTGGGAAAGCACGTCTTCTTTGGTGTATTCTTCCATTCGTAATTGTGTGGGCACTATGGAAGGAAAGAAAGAAACAAGCGGATCTTTGAAGGAAAATGAGATGTTCCGGCTCTGGTCATGTGTTAAGGCCCTCATCTATCTTTGGTCCTCTACCTCTCCAAAGTTCAAAGGATGCTTTTTTAATCTTTTGTATTCATGAAATTTCCCCTCCCTAATATCCAAGGGGTTTCCCCCTCTTTGTTTTTCTTTTGGGGTTTTCCCCTTTATAATATATACTCACTTATCAAAAAAAAAGTACACAATATAAAAAGAATGTATTTAGACAAGTCGATATGCATTAGAATCGTATAAACAATATTGAAATAATAGCTGAAAACAATATTTCAATAAATTAATGTTTTGCTTAAAGAAGTTTGTCAGCATCTATCTGACAGGTGAGTACCACACAGTATCCGACATGACAAAATCTTACAAAATAAAGTGCTTTTAATACATAGCTCTCAATCCACCTTCCAATGGATAAAGAGGTGAATGACCAATTCTCCATCTTACTTCCGCAGCATGCATATATGGAGCAAAAGAAGCCTTGTACTTCTCTTTTGTAATAAGCCATAGGTATTGAGTAAAAGGAACGGACTGAGAAGCTAATATTGGAATCCCACTTCCAAATCCTCATATCTTCTGTCTCTAGCCCCAAGAAAAGAGCCAAGTCTACCAAGTAACTAAGATAGGTTGTCCAATTCCCAATATTAATATTTCCCCAAAAGCCCTAGTTCCCAAAAATCCATTTATGTCCTTACTCATGCAATCCTTAATGAGAGTCCCTTGGAAGTACAAGGCAAAAAAGGATGGGAAAGTAGATAAAGGGAATTATCCTCACATCAAATGTCTTCCTAGAATCTCAAATTTTTCATTAACACAAAATATGCCCTTCTAGACTCTCATCACTCCATAGGGCAAGGAAACCCAATTGCTCTCCCAACCAAAGAGCCTGCTACCATATTTTTTTTTTGATAAGTGCCTGCTACCATATTTGGAGACCAACACTTTACGTCAGAGACTATATTCCTCCCCTCCAAACCACCAAAGCCAACCCAAAAGCACATTGTTCATTACCTTGAAATGTTTTGAGACCTAAATTAGGTATGCAAACTGCCTTCCAATCAACAAGGTGATACTTCCTCACACCATCCTTCCCATTCCATAAGAATTCCTCATCAATCTCCCCAGCCTATTAGTTATAATGGTCAAAATAGAGAAGAGAGACATAAAGGAAATAGAAAGACTCAAGAGGGTCCTTCTAATAAGAGTCATCTTCGCACATTTGGATTTCCACCTTGCAAGTCCCCTCTCCACACTAGGATCCCATATGGCCTTGGCTTTCTGATGCAGGACTAATGATATGACCTTGGCTAATGATATGGTACAGATTTGATCAAAAGCGAGAAAATGGGTTCCAACAACCATAAAATAGTTAATCGTGGCTCACAGGCATGATTAGAGCCAGAAATATGCATCATATCTGATTTATGAAGAAATCCGGGCAATCAGGACGGAGATCGGGTCCAATCGGACGGGATATCATACGGACGGTCGAGATCGCTCCACCGCCCCCTATAGTATCTCCCCAAGAAGAATCAATCCAAGACTGGGTTGATTCTGACCGTTAGTTTGGCCAGAATCTCAATTCTCCCCGATTGAGATTTCGGGTTTAGGGTTTGGGCAAATATTCAGGTACTGATCTGATTTACGGATGAAGGTTCCATAAATCCAGATCAAGTGATGATTCAGCCATGAAATTCAGGATTTTGGGTGATTGTGTAAACAAGCATTTAAAGAACTCTCTAAACCCTAAGATTAATCCGAACCATTGAAAGTAATCAATGGCTTAGATTAGATACTACAAATATAACAAAATACCAAAGAAAGTCTAACAAACATAAAAATATTCAATACATCCCAAAGATAAATCATCCCCTTATAATGCCCAAACGTGGGTGTCCAAAATAAAATACTAAGAAACTAAAATAAAGGTGACATCCGAGGATGCTCCAATCAAGCTCCAAATCCATCCATTTGCACATCTGTATCATATGCACACATAGGTCTTCAGTAATACATGCTACCATCCCACAGTGACAAGTAGGCCTACTGCTTCTTCTTCCTCCGTCTCTGGTAAACCCTGTACGGCTGGACGTCCGCGTCACTTTCTAATTGGGCTCTACAGGAAGACCAAGGTAATAAGAGGCCAGGCAACCTACTTCAAACACATCCCAAACTACCTATGAGATCCTCCAAGTTAACCACCTCACCAACACCAAACACCTCACTCTTGGTCAAGTGGATACGAAGAATAAAAACGAACCTCAAAACATCCAAGGACGCGTCTTAAAAAACTTATTTGGCATTGGGAGGCTTTGGTGAAGAAGACCGTGTTGTCTGCAAACTACAAATGGGAGATAGTAGGACCATCTATCCAGAGGGCGACCCATTCACCAAAATCGAGAAGAAAACACTGGAAATACAGACGTAAACCCACCTCCTCCGTTTAATTCCGAACCCCATCTTGTTGAGCAGATAATCCAAAAATCTATAGTTGACATGATCATGTGTCCATATCCACTTTCGAAAGGATGCCTGATTCCCCTAATCGAACTCTGGAATCAATACACTCATGGGCAAATGGCAATGAGAACCCCATCCAAAATTTGCATCCCTTTGACAAACGCGAGAGGAAGGAATACCAGAGCCCACCACCTCCTTAAGTCTGGAAGCCAGAGCCATTAATAAAATCTAATACACGCAGCCAATCAAGCTAATCGTTTTGAAATAAGTAAGGGAGTCTGCTTCTTTCTTTGGAATGAGGTTATAAATTTCAATTTCATAATACATTTCAGTGTGGCCCGAAACCAAAATTTTGGTCAAAATTATCAAAATTTCTTTTGAAACTGTGGATAATTTTGAATGGGGATCAATGAATCGCAATTTTCGAAATTTTGCAAAAACTTCGAAAATACTAAAATTTTAAAAAAAATGCCCAAATTTTACATAAATTTAAAAAAAAAAAAGCATGTTAGGCAATGGATGGAGCAATGGATAGAAATCACCAATTAGGAGGATTTTGTGTGTCCACCAAGGTAAGCATCCCGCAGAAACTCCTTCACCACTTTCACAAAATCTTCACCGACCACTCTACAACAAGACTTGAAGGAAGGTAATCAAGAAATCATCGGGCTCAAGAGCTCGATCACCACTCAAGTCTCTTATAGCTTTGAGAATCTCCTCTTCCTCAAAAGGTCTCTCCAACCAATCATTGTGCTCCAGATTGATATAGTCAACCTCCGCATCATTGAAAAGAGGCCTAGTAAAACCCAGATACATGTAGAGATTGGAATAGAAGGCCACAATACTTTCTCTAATCTTACCCTCATCTTCCAAAAGAACACCATTCACCTTAAGCTTGGATATGTTATTACACCTCCTATGGATGTTGGGAATGTGATGGAAAAATGTTGTATTTCTATCACCAGCTTGAAGCCATCTAACCCTTTGACTTCTATCTCCAATAGGGCCAACTTAAGGTACACATTTATAGCATCCACTCTTCGCCCCACTAGTCTCAAAAGAGATGTCCCCCAACTCCTATTTACAATCAATTGAAGCAATTCCTCCCATTTTAAGATCCACCCTCCCAAACACCTCCTTATATCCTTTCATAATGCTTGTCCAAGGTTTTTTTCCAAACGAAACACAAACCACGCCCTCCATGAATAGTGGAACGAATCCAACCAAAAATCCACTAAATCTACGAACCCAAAAACTTGAAGTCTGTCGAATTGGAAGGGAGAGGCACGCATGATGAGACCTCCACTATCAAGCAATATAGGAGTGTGATCTGAAGCCATCTAACCCTGGACTTTTGTCTCCAACTAGGCCAACTTAAGGTACACATTTATAGCATCCACTATTCTCCTCACTGCATAAAAAGAGATGTCCCCCAACTCTATTCACAATCAATTGAAGCAATTCCTCCCATTTTAAGATCCACCCTCCCAAACATCTCCTTATACCCTTTCTTAATGTTTGTCCAAGGCTTTTTTTTCAAACGAAACACAAACCACGCCCTCCATGAATAGTGGAACAATTCCCACCAAAAATCTACTAAAGCTAGGAACCCAAAAACTTGAAGGTTGTCAAATTTGAAGGGAGAGGCACGCTTGATGAGACCTCCACTATCAAGTAGTATAAGAGTGTCATCTGCGAATAGCCTCCTAAGAAACATCGAAAAAGTGGAATTCTTAGCACTCAGAAACAAAGGTTTGTCCAACGTGCTCATAGATGAATTTTCCAAGGCGCACGCAAAGTTGGTGTAATGCCTAGAATATTTACTTATTAATTATTATAGTACATAATTCATTATTCTAATGATTTATGAGTGCTTGAATTATTTTTATTTATGTTTATGATTGTTGGGTGGGCTTTTAGTCATTTTGGAGGCCTTTTGGGCCCAATTAACACCTATGGGCTTTAGGCCCATTAATGACCTAAATTAGGGCTTTTTTAGGATTGATATAAATACCCTTTAAAGTGATGCAAATCACTTTTTAATTCACAAAAAAAATATTATAAACTCTCTCTTCTCTCTCTTTTTCTCTTCTCTCTCTTTTTTTCTTCTCTCCGAAGCTAAGGTTTGGAAAACCCTTGCCTACTGGTGGATTTCTCCTTCAAATCTTCAATCCAATGCATCCAAGCAAGCGAATTGCCATTAACCCCTTTTTTTGATTTGTGTTTTGATTATTTAAGGTATGTTTGTTGATTAGATATCATGATTAGGTTTATGTTGTTCTCATTTGGTTTTCTTAGAGAAATCATAGTTTTCTATTTGAGGTTAGGTTTCTTATGTATGTTTGTTGATTAGATATCATGATTAGGTTTTATGTTATTGTTATTTTTTTGTTTTCTTAGAGAAATCACAGTTTCTATTTGAGTAAGTTTCTTATAGAGTTTTGATATGTTATATAATCATCATTAGGATTTGCCTTGAGTTTTCTAGCTTCTCTTTTGATGAATCTATATGTTATTTCACTTTGAACCTTAAATCCATTTAGCATATGTTTCCAAATCATTTTCCTTGTATTTTTCGTAGAAACTAGAGTTCATCTGAGTTCCAATGCACTTTGAATCATATTTTTCTGAGTTGTATAGAATTATTGGTGAATTTCGCAAGTTGCTGTATTTTCCATTTGATCCGCGCTGACGGGTCGGCCGGTCTGGGGACTTGTCAGACGGGTAGAGTGGTCACTATCAGGGGGTCAGGAGGGTCGACCAGACTCCTATGGGGGTCAACTGGTCTACCCAGACCTTCCCAGAAATGATCAATTTGTGTCCTATATCTACGTGCAACTCTTAGGGTATACTTTTGGGACTGTTTTTCGTAGATAATCATTGATAAACTGACACGATAATGTTATATATTCAAGAAGCATGTTAGGGGTTTAGTTAACGGTAAACATATCGATATATGTTTATGTTGTCAAGCATGATATTGTTGTATTTATCATGAGAGTATGATATGTTATGAATAGGTCAGGCATGCCTACATATTAGGGTTTGTCCGAAGTGTTGGGTTATGTACAAGAATTTTGGATAAGTCATTGGGTAGTTAAGTACGACCCTAAATAGTAAGCATGGTAGGTAGGTTAAGCATATCTACACACCTACGGTTGTCTGAAGTTTTGGCTTATGTACGAGCATTTCGGATAAGTCCTTGGGTGGTTTATGTAAGACCCTAAGTATTTTTTTTGATAGGTTGTAAGACCCTAAGTATTAAGCAACCAAGGAACAAGGAGAATCCCTTGGGTGTAAAGCCCTAAATCGACAGTGATCACTTGACTGTCTGTTGGTCAACCCATCTGTTTGTTGGACCGCCCGTTTGTCGGACTCATTGCATATGCATTTCATTAAGCTTGAGTTTTAGTGCATTCTCTTATAACTATTGTACCTTGATCGCTAGTTCATGTACGGACTACGATTAGATTATGTATCTGTATTTCTTCAATTATAGAGCTGTAAAGATGCAACTGTAATGTTTGTTATTCTGTTAATTGCTTAACATGTGTACACATGGTTAATGTGCGTAGCCTGCAGAGTACATTGTACTCACCCTTGTATACCATGTTTTCTTTTATTGCAAGAAGTGGTTGAAAGTCTGGTGAGGATCTGGATCAGCTAGGTAGTTAGTTTGTTTTACATTCGTAGGTAGTAATCTTTTTGTCGGTGGCCTTATGGAAGGTTCACGAGATGTATTTATTTCAATTATTAGAGATACTTAGTTCATTTTATGGGTTGATGTATTAAACCCATGCATTCTTTTATTGGATTCAGTGGTTAGTTTTAATTATTCCATTTATAATTGTGGTTTGGATTTGTATTAACCTAGCATTAATAAGATGACTCCTAGATTCTTGTGATGCATTGAGATATGTTCTCAGCTCATGCCTCGGGATTCGTGCACAGATAGAGATGATTGGATGTATGAATTGCGGAGCGTGACACTTGGCCCACCTAGTGGAAGTTCCGTAGGGTGATTCCTATGAATAAACACAGCATAACCCCTCATACCCTTATTAACCCTGCAACCTCCCTTTCTTCTCATTGGAACATCATGTCACATTGAAATTCCCCCAATGCACCAAAGTACATCCAACTAACCGTGAATATTGTCGAGTTCCTCCCAAAAGTCAGCTCTAATACTTATATCATCAAGGCCATAAACAACAGTGGGCCGAGAACTAGCTATATCCACCCAACAGAAAGTTGAGCAATACTCAAATGGATGAATAAAAAAGCAATACTCCAATGCATTCTGAGCCCAGGGATTGAAGGATGAACATAATAATTGATAATGTAAACCAGTTGTATGCCGTAAAGCTTTGTTTTTCTCTAATGAAATAGTTTCACTAAATGAATTTGATCACATGGTTTACAGCACACATGCAGGATTAAACCCCCGAATTACGCAAAACTAAAACATTCCATTCCAAGAGAAAATAAATGAGACATCAAATGCTTGAAGACACCACAGCAAGGTTTGCTAGACTGTAGTAGAGCTCCCAAAAACATTGAAAAACACAAAACTTCGACTGAGAATAAAAAATGAAAACATCAAAAATCTTGTTCACATTTCAGAACTACAACCCTCACAAAAACACTTAAAACTGCAGGATTTTCCAACCTTTTCTCTCAAAGGCCAATGATCTCATAGTCCCTGTAGTAAGTTAGTATCCTACAATACAGAACATTTAGTGATGTTATAAAAAGGTTATTACGCCATTATTCCCATATCAAATGACTTGCACTGAGGTGGTATTATATAAATTACCATCTGAGCTATGACACCAGTGTCCCCTAATAAAAATATTATTACACTCATAATAACACCAGTAACCTAAAATAAAGAAGGATTTCCAAGCATCGCTTCAAGCTAGCAATACCAATAGCCATACTCATAAAAAAAAAACCACGTAACTTCCGCCAATTTCAATTAAAAGAATTTATTTCTAATTTTCTACTCAACCTAAACCCAAACAACTATCCTAGATAAAACTGCAAAAATCTTATCTGAACTCCTACACTAGGACGTTGCGCAGACATTTTGCTCGATATTCAGAACAGATCATTATTCAGTCTTAATCTATGTTCAGAAAGTGGTTGGAGACTTGGAGTAAGAAATATCCAAAATAATGGTCATTGAGGATCCTTTAGTTCACGAACATCAGTATACAACAACAGCAAAGGTTAAAGTTCAAACTTTTTTAATTTGTAAGAAGAAATTTCATCAGAAAAAAAGAGAAAAGTACAAAAGATAAAAGGAGAAGAAAAGGGAAAGCATAAAAAATTACATAAGCATAGTTACACCGCAATACAACACATCCATGTGAACCATGAAAGAGAATTTTACTGACTGCATCCATCTTCTTCACTCAACCCCACATGCACCCTAACTGTTTCTACCACTCCTACAGTAACTCAACCGTGTTCATCATTTGAAAAAAAAAAAACATTTAGTTTAGATAGTAATAGTATCATAGGAAGTAAGGAAATGCATTAAAGGATTATGTCCAAAACTCAGAAAACTGACAACAATCATAGGGCCCACATGGAGATGAATTAAGGGCTGATTTTGGTGATGATAATCTCCTCACTATGGATACCATCCTTGCCAAAAATAGCCCATTCCATCATTTCTCATTATGAAAAAGGGATTAAATGTTGAAAAATTCTGCAGTGCATTTTTACTGATCTTCAAGTCCACATTTGATAGGGTTTGAAATTTCTGAAAGGGGCTGATTTTTTATGAGGATGATCTCCATTGATGAGGATGGAAGGAACTTTTTGTTGGGAAAAAAGCATCCATGTAAACAGCATAAATGTAAATCATGCAACCAGGGCAAAATAAAACAGTTGAAACATAATCAGAACACTCCTAAAAGAGCCATATCGTAAGTTTCAAATAGTATACACACCTTGACAGGAAAAGTTCCTGACGGAAGCTTTGTCATAAGTAGTTCTCTTAAACGACGGATTGCCTTGACCTTGTTGGCAAGGATGTCAAGCAAAGGCAGGAGTTCTTCAGTTCGGAGTGGAAAGTTAGGAGAAAGCCAGAGAATGGGTCTCAATCCTTTCTTGTACTCACTCTCTCGGTTGCTTTCCTTGCGTCGATGTCCACTCTCGGAACTCACAGCAGAAGACTTTTTCATATCCCTTCCTCTTCGAAGTTCATCACCCCTTGCAGCAACCTCCATGGAGTGCCTTCCCGGCTTGCTCTGAAAGCTGGATGGGGAATCCCCAAGGAGATCGCTTACCTTCTCGTCCACACAAAGGGAACTTCTCGGAGGAACCATCTTATTTTGCCCATCATCTTTGGCGTCCCGCTTTCTCCAGCCGCCAAACCACCCTTTCTTCTCCTGCTTAACCTCATCAATACTGCAGCTATGCACGTCTTCAATAGGGATATCTCTTTGCTCATAGCAACTATGCCGATGCCCAGTGATCCCATCCGGAAGACCATCCTCGGTGGTCAACTCTGAAGTATCCATTTTAAGGGCAACCTCCAATTGCCTCCTTTCGTCCTCTGTCAAGAGATTGTTGTACTCCTCACTCACGGTTTCATTCTCATTGCAAGTTGAGAACAACTCTTCATCTGTCATAGCTCCAGGGACCCGCCTGGACTTGACACTCACAACCACATTGTGCAAATCATACACCTTGGCTTTCCAAGGCCCAACCATCTCCGTCTTCTCCTGTCTTCTCCATGTTAACTGTGGCAAGAGCACTGCCTGAGTCACATCAATCCCAGGCCTGAAGATATTAGTCTGAGACATTGCAGCAACTTCTTGTTGAACCTCTGCTTCTGTGGCCTGAGAACCAGCACCATCCAGTGCATTCATCACCTCCTTCTCTTTGTGGGAGATCATGCAGAGTGAACCAGGAGGGACCTTCCCATCCTCAGACCCGTCCCCAAGGAACAGAATACTCTGATCTGAACGCTGAATCCTGAAACCGTCAAAACCAGCCAAGGTCATATCTGCCCTCAAATTTGATCCCCTCTTCCATATCTTGTACGTATCTGAAGGCGCAATCCGTGATATGAACGGGATAACAGAGCTCTCAAAGTGGAATCTGATCTCCATGTAGAAATCTCTCATCCTACTCATAGTCCCTACCAGGCGAGGCAGCCTACGGCACCATTTAGCCCAAGCCAATGGCTGGTAGTGCCTAACTATCATCATAGCAATGTTTTCTTCCCTATTACAAATTGCTTCCTGCAGAGCACTCCAACCCTGTTCATTCTGCAAGCTCCAATCTGCCCCAGCAACCATAAGCATCTCAGTTGCAGCCTCGTCGCCAAGTTTGACAGCCAGGTGGAGAGGGGTCTCCCGATTAGGGACGTCCCGGCGGTCAATAACAGCAGAGATGGCATCGGCCTTCTCTTCCTCTGCAATCGAAGCCGCCTCGTTGCGAATCTCAGCTGGGTTACAGAAGCGAGGGAGACCAGAAAGGATGTGCCTGAGAGCAGCATAATCCCTTGTGGCTACAGCCCTATGCGCGGGGCTGTGACTATATTTCGAAACATCGATTCCAGCCATGTCTCAGGAGATTGAGACCGATGCAATCAAACCCAAATTCACAATCATCTAAAATAACAAAAAAAAAAAAAAAAAAACTAAAATGTTCTTCCAAACCAATCGAATATGGTGGATAAACTCATACCAGGTTCAATATCATCCCCGAAAACACACGCTGACAACCGGATCCAACAGAATAAAACCCATGTCACAATTATGCCCAAAAACCCCCCAAACGATAAATCCCACACAACCTTTATCGCAATGAATCAGACCCAATTAAAATTATATCCAGGAAACGCAGGAAAAAAAAAAAACAAGAACCCACTAAGCCGGACACGGGGACCGATACGAACCCGGCCCGGTCCCGAAACGAAAAAAAGAACCCAGTAATGAAATCTCACCTCCTCCTCCTCCTCCTCCTTCTTCTTCTTTCTGTGTACTCCCAAGAATCAAATCAAACTACTGCTCCATAAGAGTCCAGCTTCTTCTCTCTCTCTCCAGACCAGACAAACCAAAGAACATGCATGTGGGTGAAAATGAAAAAAGAAAAGAATTAATGAGAAGGGGGAATCTGATAAAGATATGAAAAGATGCAGAATCAAGTAAGGAATGCAAGAAGGAAACAAAAAACCAACCATCCAAGCAAAGGGTAAAGGATATTTTGCCTAAAGCGACAAAAATAAATAAATAATTGGGTCTTTTAGCACATTACTCTAGAAATTTGTTTGAATTAGTAAGAGCACTTGTACTTCTTTAAATTACGGTCAACCCCCTTCACCGTCAGGCAATTACTATTAAGCCCTCTATAGTTGAACTTATAATGTGAGCCCTAGGATTTAAGAATAATAGTAGGCAAGGTAGGGACTATGACATCATTGGCTGTATTGGATACGACAGATAACATAGATATGGCCCACTTATGAGATATCCTAGGTTAACTATCAAAACAAGGCTCAGGCTCCAGTTACTGCCCTAAAATGACAGGCTCCGATTACAGGACACAATATTTGCTACGTGGCACACTCTTAGAGGACTCTGACCGTATGGATGTTTGGCCAATCCCTAGGTGGACCTACAAACCAAAAATCAGCCTGATTAGTGATTTGTAGGCGTTGGATTGGACTTATTCTCTTGGGTTGATCTCAACTGTGAGAATTTGAGCAGTATTTGAGGTACAAAGATCCAGCGCCTAGAAATCACTAATCATGTTTATTTTTGGTTATAAGTCCACCTAGGGATTGGCCAAACATCCATACGGTCAGAGTCCTCTAAGAGTGTGCCACGTGGCTCATATTATGTCCTCTAACCGGAGCCTGTCATTTTAGGGCGGTAACTGGAGCCGACCCTCAAAACAATTGTTCGGATGGGCTAATCTTGATTCTTGACCATCACCGACCAAATTCATCGGTTTGGAAAGTTCGTCGATAAAGTAGTGGTTGCCCTTGACATCGAAGTTTAAGAGTAAACCTTCGCTCACATCCCGGTGCGAGGGAAGCCGATCACAGCCCACGGTACGAGCCACGTGGAACACTCTTAGTGGACACTGACCGTATGGATGTTTGGCCAATCATTAGGTGGACCTAGAAACATGGATGAAAGTCTGGGGATCGCAGGCTGGATCGGTGGGCTCCGATCCCGATCCAGATCGAAGGCTGGATCAGTGGGCTCGCCCAACTCGCTCTGAGACGGTGTGAAAATCCTTCAGAAAACAGAGAACTCGGGCGAGACAGACATGGTTGGATCGGATCGATCCGATCCAAACCAGGATCGCCTGAGACTTTGAACTATGCCTAGAAACCAAAAATGAACCTTCATCAGTGATTTCTATGCTTTGGATTGAAGTTATTTTCATGAATTGATTTAACCCGTTTGAATTTGAGCATTATCGAGTGTTTTTGGGTGCAAAAATCCAAAGGTTGTAAATCATTAATCAGGCTGATTTTTGGCTTGCAGGGTCTACCTAGTGATTCGCCAAACATCCATACGGTCAGCGCCCTCTAAGAGTGTGCCACATGGCTCATACTATGGGGTGTGAGCAGAAGGGTTACTCAAAGTTTAATGTCCACCACCTCAAAAAATGTCATATGGCACTCTCATTTGTGCCCATTGACCCCACAAATGTTTGGCCCACCCTAGACACCAAAAATTAGCCTAATTGATGACTTATGGCTGTTGGATTCCAGCAATTTTCGAGGCACTCAAATCCTATGGCTATAAATCACCAATAAGGCTGATTTTTGGTGTGCAATCTACCAACAAACATTCATGGTCAGCTGCCGGCTGCATTGAAAGAATGTGCCATGTGGCACTCTTCTGAACTTTTTCCTAGGTGAGAAAACTGATGCTAAATTGTAGGTAATACCGTCGTCGAGATGAAAAGGCATGAGAGCCCTTTATATAAATGATATTTTAGTTCATATCATAGGGATACTTCGAAAAAATAATTGGCAAAAGACATCTATCTATTATCTATTATTATTTTAAAGCCAAAACTTGGGTATTTCACATGGCACTCATACGCACCTATTAGTTCATAGGTCAGGCTTCGGATCCCCCCTTTTTCACCCCTCTTGGGAGTCAGACTTGGGCGAGGATTCCTAGAATCCATCGGTAGGGTTGATAGCAGGGCCGGCTCAAGCATAAGGCGAGTAAGGCGGTCGCCTTAGGCCCCCAAATATTAGAAGGCCCCAATTTTTTTTTCGGAAAATTGCAGAAAAGAAAACCAACTTTAATTCATTTACAAAAAAGAATACAAGTTTTCGCAAATCCCAAAAAAGAAAACGAAACGTTCTTTAAAAGGGCGTTTCATGACGTGGCACATGTTTATTAAAAAAACGCTCTTTAAAAGGGCGTTTTTTTCTGACAAACGCCCTTTTAAAGGGCGTTTTTCAGTAATAAACGCCTTTTTGAAAAACGTCTGTCAGTGTCAGTCCGACATCTAACAACCTGACAGACGTTATTTTAAAGGGCGTGTGTCAGTAGAAAACGTCCTTTTAAAGGGCGTTTTTTACTGACAAACGCCCTTTTAAAGGGCGTTTTTTGATACCCCAAATTTTACGCCTATTTTGGCGTACCCAGAAGATGAATCAATGGCTGATTTTTGGTGAGGATGATCTCTACGGTGAGGAGATCATCCTCACAAAAATTCAGATCATTCCAATATTCGTAGATTGGTTTAGAAGTTGAGGAATTATGGGACGTTTTTTTAAAATTTCTCAAGAATAAACGCCCTTTAAAAGGGCGTTTGTCAGACGTGTCAGCCATCAGTCATTCGTTAGTCAGTCGACGACGACACAAGTTGTATTCTTTTTTGTAAATAAATTAAAGTTTATTTTTTTTTCTGCAATTTTCCGTTTTTTTTTTTGTTAAATATAGATCTACCTATCACCACTCGCCACGTGTATTGAAAATTAGTTTTCTCCTCTCTACGTGCACTCTTTTACGGGATTGACTCTCTCTCTCTCTCTCTCTCTCTCTCTCTCCCAAATAAGGATGTGACTGTGAGTCATTAAACCCTTTTCTTTTTCACCTTAGGCCCCAACTTGTGTCGAGACGGCCCTGGTTGATAGCGATGAGCTAGCATTCACTTTTTTACGCAAGTTCAGCCACCACCATTGGATTCTCGAAACCCACAGTCCCAAGTCCGACTCCTCCTGAGAGGGGTTAGGAAAAGGGGGTCCTCGAAGCATGAGCCTTAGTTCAATAACTGTCCCCTTTGTACAAAAAAAAAAACTAAAAAGTTCATTAAATGCAGCGTACTCTACCACAGTGCTTTCACTTAGGCACATATCACTTCATTAAATGCCCCTCTTTACTTAAAAGTTCATTAAGCCTACCTTTAACATACTCACAAAAAATAGGAAAACTTAGGCACCCATAGTTCATTAAATACCCCTCTATAAAAGTTTCGGCCTTTATTTTTGGATTGTGCAACATGATTTCCATGTGGGCCCCAGCCCTAGGTGTAGGAACTAGATGTAAGAAATGGGTGTAAGTCTAGATGGACTAAATGTAGCTCTAGATGGACTCTTTTTTTAGTCCATCTAGAGCTACACCCATTTCTTACATCGGGCCCACATGGAGATCATGTTGGTCAATCCAACCGCACAATGAATTTTTCATGCTATGGTTACCCTCCTCACAAAAAGAGGAAAATTCAACATCCTAACCTCAATAAAAATAGACTTAAATTTCAAAAATCCAAACCATCAAATTAAACCATTATTTTGGGTCAATTTTTTTATATGGTTGACAATGTCGAAATGAACTTATTTTTGGTGATAATGATCGTCATGCCAAGAACAGCTCAATGTATGGTTGGATTGTCCAACATGATCTCTATGTGGGCCCCACCTCCGGGTGTAAGAACTGGATGTAAGAAATGAGTGTAGCTCTAGACGGACTAAAAAAATTATCCAAGTCGTAGGTTAATTTTCAAACTCTAAAATGAAGAAAAATGATATACTAATACCAAATAACAATCAAACTGTTGATCTAAAAGAATCGTCCAAATATCAAAGTTCATTAGGATATGGAAATCACACTGATCGTGAATTTCAGATCTCCAAAAATAAACAATTTCATCATCTCTTACTCCCTCTTCTATGAGCAAAAGCACCGAGCAAAACATAATACAAGCAAGGCTGTTGAGAGATTTTATCATACCACTATTCGAAGCAATAAGTACTCCTAAGGGTTGAACAAAATTTTCGCAATGATTTCACCTTGATAAATTCAAATCAATCTCTAGGATCAAAACTAAAGATGACAATATAAAACATGAGAGGTTAAAAAATCTCTTGGGACAATATGATGAACAAATTTGTATTAACGATATGCTTGTTAATTCTATTAAAAACTTTGTTAAGTGCGTGAGAGAGGGATGTATATGTGTATCATGCAAAACTACTGAAACAAGAAGAAAATGCATAAAAGAACAATATCTCTTCTCATGTGCAACTTGGAGAAGAGGGAGGAAGAAATGGGTTAGGGTTGCAGGAAAGAGGAGGAGAAGGGGAGGGAAAACAGAAGATGGAGAAGGAGAAAGAAGGGGCTTTAGAGCAACTCCAACTGGTCTTTATATCCAACTCCAAATTGGAAGTCAGACTCTCTATCTCTATTTTTTATTCTAAATATAGAAATTTCTATTTTTGACTCCAAATATAGAGATCTACTTTTTGAATTTTCATTTTTATCCATTTTATGTCTTTTTGAAAAAATTTGATGCATTTTGTGTCCTTTTGAACAACATTTGCTCTTTATTGACAAATTTTAAAAATATTTTGTATCCATTTGAAAATTTTGATATTTACCTTTTGAGTCATTTTAAATATTTTTTGTATTTTTTTTTTAAGAAAATGATATTTTAAAGACAAAGTTGGTTGGAGTTTAATACTTTTTAGATGGTGCTTTATTTTCAAATTTGAAGAAGATGTTTTTTTAAGCTAGAATGTGCAAATGCTGGTTGGAAATGCTCTTAGCACACACACACATATATATATGGGTCAGGATTAGGGGACAACAATTTCTACAACATTTTTTACAACAAAAAATTGGCGCGGGCCAATATATAAATTATATAAGTTTTGGAATTGGATGATTTTTGGCGAGGATGGTCTCCATGGTGAGGAGATCATCCTAAGAAAAATTCAAATCATTCCGATATTGGTAGCCTGGTTTAGAAGTTGAAGAATTATGGACTGTCTATTTTTACCGTTAACTTGAAGACCACACTTGATGGGGTTAGAAATTTCAGAATGGGTTGATTTTTTGTAGGGGTGATCTATATGATGAGGAGATCATCCTCACCAAAAATCAGCCATTGATTCATGTTTTTTCCAACAATACCCCCAATTAATTTGATACAAATTTTTTTTCCAAAGATACACCCAATTAATTTGATAGAATACCCCCAATTAGTTTGATACAAAAATACACCCCATTTATTCCCTCTAACAATATTCCAACAATTTTCACAAAGATACCCAAATTTTTCTCAAGAATACCCCCAATTTATTTGATACAAAGATACACCCCATTTATTCCTTCTAACAATATTCCAACGATTTTCATAAAGATACCCACGATTAATTTCATACCAAAAATTCAAATGTTTCTTAGAAAGATTCTATAATAAAAAAATTAAAATTTTTTCTCATTACTAATTTCATTATTTTTAAATATAAAGAAGATAGAAAGATTCTATCTTTGAAACTCTTAAACGTTTCCTCCTTATCCTCATTCAATAATGCATGGTTATTTCTAAAAAATTTCTAACTTTCTTTCAATGTACAATCGTAGTTTCCTAAAACGAATATTAAGCTTCAAAAACGCTCAACATCTTAATTACTACAATACTGTTTCTTTCCAAAACGTCTCCATGTTTCCAAAATGTTTCCTATCCCAAAACCTCTCTCTCCTATACCAAAATAATCATACATACAACTGAAATGTCTTCTATTTCCTACCCGAAAAGTAAAGAAATTTTTCATGGATTAGTTACTATTTTTTTTCTTATCTGCTTAGCGCGAATGTAAATGACATAATATTGACTATTCTGTGTTTTCTAATATTTTCAGCAAATTTTTAATTTTTATTTTCAGCTAAGTAGTAAATTTTATTCTATGCCTTAAATGGCTATTGTGAGGAAAAAATAATTCAACTTTTTAGTTATATTTTTAAACTTTAGTTAATGTCCAAATTAAAACTAATAGGGCTGTAAGTGTAACTTTTTTTTTTTGATAAGTAACCTAATTGTATTTTTTTTATGTATGTTTCTAAAAAACACATGGTCTCATGCAATTAATTGCATGTTGGATGAACACAATAAAATTACAAATTTTCTTTATTATTTGTGATTCAAACATTCAATGCATTTGACTTATTTGTGATTTCAGACGACAAGAGTTATCTTATGGTTTGTTTCGGTGTCAGCCTGGGTGAGGAAGAACGCGTTGCGGCTGCTCACTATCTTCCACGCTATGATAGTTGGCATCATAACTCAACCGTTGCCGCTTGCTTGGTGTGACTTTGATGGGATTGGGGGCCTTTGTGCTCACTAAAACCACCTCACCTTCTCTATAGCATTCTTCGCCTTTTGTGATTCAATCCCATGGCTCCTCAGTTTTGCTTTTTACTTCACTCCGGGATTTATAAAGATTGGGCTTGATAACCGCATTGCTTTACCAAAAATTTTTTTTTTAGCCGACTTACCAATTTGTTGTATGCATTGAATGTTTGTAAGTGTTGAAGGTGAAATCTTTCAAATGTATTACAATAGTATAATACAGTAAACCCAACAATTGGTCCACCCCTTAATGGGCTTACTCATAAAAATCAGCATGATTTGTGATCAATAGCCATTAATGAATCTAGAACGCCAAAAAAAAAAAAAAAAAAAATACTAAATCCGATGTAAAGATGTCACCAAATGAAAATGCTCGAATCCTACGGCTAGAGATCACCAATCAGGCTGATTTGTGGTGTGTTGGTCCATCAATGGGTGGGCTAATCATTCATGGGTTAGTGTTGTAGACCATTATATAGAGCTGTAATTTTATACGTATCAATACTTTCATTCTATCCTAACGGTCTACGCTTTAAATGGTTGTTGTGAGGAAAAAATAATTCAACTTTTTAGTTGTAAGCATAACTTCTTCTTTTTTTTGGATAAGTAACCTAATTGCATTTTTTTTATGTATGTTCTAAAAATCACATGGTCTCATGCAATTAATTGCATGTTGGGTGAACACAATAAAATTACAAATTTTCTTTATTATTTGTGATTCAGACATTCAATGCATTTGACTTATTTGTGATTTCAGACGACAGGAGTTATCTTATGGTTTGTTTTGGTGTCGGCCTGGGTCAGGAAGAACACGTTGTGGCTGCTCGCTATCTTCTATGATATGATAGTTGGCACCATCACTCAACCGTTGCCGCTTGCTTGTTGTGACTTTGATGGGATTGGGGGGCTTTGTGCTCACTAAAACCCCCACCTTCTCTGTAGCATTCTTCGCCTTTTGTGATTCGATCACATGGCTCTTCAGTCTTGCTTTCTACTTCACTCCGGGATTTATAAAGATTGGGCTTGGTAACCACATTGCTTTACCAATTTGTTTGTTTTTTTTTTAGCCGGCTTACCAATTTGTTGTATGCATTGAATGTTTGTAAGTGTTGAAGGTGAAATCTTTCAAATGTATTGCACGAGTATAAATACAACCCAATAATGGTCCACCCCTTAATGGGCTTATTCATAAAAATCAGCATGATTTGTGATCAATAGCCATTAATGAATCTAGAACGCAAAAAAAAAAAAAAAATACACACTAAATCCGATGTAAAGATGTCACCAAATGAAAATGCTTGAATCCTACGGCCAGAGATCACCAATTAAGCTGATTTGTGGTGTGTTGGTCCATCAATGGGTGGGCCAATCATTCATGAGTTAGTGTTGTAGACCATTATATACCAAATTATATAGAGCTGTAATTTTATATGTATCAAATTATATACCAATACTTTCATCCTATCCTAACGGTCTATCTTATTATAGACCATTTAAGATCAGCTAGGATTTAAGCAAAATATCTAAATAAGTAGAATATGTGTTGGGTATCACAAGTCGCAATTATCATGATCTTGAAAGAGTGATGAGCCATGGGATCAGATGACGATTATTAAGGTATATATTTCATTAATTGCAGTCATACTAAATTCATTTAAAAAAAGTAGAAAGATGACTAATTGAATCGTTTAAATCCCAAAGGTTGATTTTTTTTTTACCAGTTTAACTAGCTAGTACAAATGGTGTTGTTGATTGAGAGTGATTTTTTTAATAAAATTCTAGGTTAATATTGTTCACCCGGATCAATTGAACTGGCAAGTCTAATATGGTTCTCGATATATCACAAATAATTCCTCACACTTCTATAGGCATATTAACCTTTGAATTCTTATATCATGTTCTTCCCAGTAGCATGAGGAAAACCAGAACAACTTATCAATGCAAATCCTAAAATAGCTCACAGAGGGGATCAATTAATAAAATAGTCTTAAGTGATTTAACACGTGGAATAAAACAAATTCACTTTAGCTGCTTGCATCACAAAAAGCTAACCAATATAATTATCAAGACTTGATCAATTCTCACAAAAATTTATTATTGACAATTCCTATATTAATTTAATTTACATTATTTTTTATTTTTGTATTTTCGTGCTTAACAAAATAAGTCATTTTTAAAGCACAGGTGTTGATTACTAGTATAACTTATTGAAAGTTCAAGCTCCTAGTAATCAGTTTAAGTAGCTCATAGTTGAGAAGTGCAAGTGTGATCAGCTAGTATGAACATGTTGGAAACTCAAACAACAACCAAGTGTCTGTTCATGAATTTAGTGAACTAAAATAGAACAATTTATAGTTCCACATTTTCACTGATCACAACCTAAAGCCGAGGTTACACCTTCAAAACATGTGAAAATCTTGACTGGCAAACTGAATTACGGGCAATCTCGCTCACATAGATTGCATGGGCTCAAATTCTACATCTACAAGTGAGTGGGTTAATTTTCTCCTACCTGCCCAGTTCAAATTACATCAGCTAGAAATGAATTTGCTTACCTGTGCTAGACTGCTAGGTAATACAAGTATTGAAGGACGAGATTTTCTCAATTGACTCCATGGGCAATGTTATGAGCTGTGAGAAAGGTTATTGTTAGTGAAATTAGAATCTGCTTAGATCATGAGTTGAAATAGCAAACGCAATGCTATGTATGGATCCGGTCTGTCATATTACATATAACAAGCAAAACTTTCGTATGATTCCAATAGTGATGAAGTAGATAATTGCACTTACAAGAAGGATGAATCCAAAAGTTGCAGACAGCAGATCAAATCCTCTGTTTGCTACCACCTGCAATCACTCTTAACAATATCAGTCCAAACCCGAAATAGAGCACCATAAACATTTATATATGTCTGCTTAGACTATGATGAGATTGTGAGAACTAATCTGAATCTACAAGACATAATCCGAATTTTCAAGTGTGAATAAGAACAATGAATACAGGAAAAAAGAATTGTTGTTCTTCTTAAGCCAGTTTCTCTTACTTCTTGTTTATTTTTCTTCTCCATACAAAGTTCTTGGATCACCTTTGACCAAACAAATGAAGCTTACTGATTAAACAAATTGTACACATGGAAATTTCAAGCAGAACAGACTGGAATTAAGGTGGAGTTTTAGCTAAATTCAAACTATGATAATCTCCTCTCCAAGCTCTACAATTTGGTATAAGTTTTGAGAACATGGAGCTTGGTGGGAGGAGGGAGGTTCAAGGGCTAGAAATGAGCTTTGTTGGACTGATTTCTGTTGATAAAACAGAGTGTAAATACACCAAACCTCAGTCCAAAATTTCTCCTTGTGTTACACCCATTTCAATATCCAAAATCAACCCGATTTTCAACCAATTTCAGAACAATTTTAACACCAATTTCAGACCTCATTTGAAACTTACATCAGACCCAAAACAAATCCATTTTTGTACCCATTTACCAACCATAATAGGGTGTAACTTTACACTACAAGAAAAATGAAGATCATCAGCCCACATTTCAGTCCACACTTCCGTAAGAGGATTTCTTCGTATCTTGGAGATTTCTTCTTTTGTTGGCAACTAATTAATGCTTTCCTTGTTTAGGACCTTCCTTATTTGGTGTATGGAAGGTACATGATAGACTTTCCTTTCTTGTCTTATTCCCTGTATAGCAACCTCTATTTTTGGATTCTTTCTGTACATAGCTCTTGCTGAAAAGGCTATAAAAACCTCCGTGTGTATATACAAAAACATAGAATATATGAATACCACATTCAAGTGGAGCATTCCTTGAAATTGTTCTTTGCTCTTGTTGTTCCTTGCTAATATGGTATCAAAGCCTTGCTCTAATTAAGTTGGTTTTCTAAATCTCTGATTTCTGGAGGTGGATTCACTAGCGTCTCAGAAGCTCCAGCAATCTATCTCTTTTTGGAGTTGCGTTTCACTCATTCTCTCATCCTTGGAGGTGGATTCACCTGTTTTTTTTAAGGCTCCAGCAGAGGTAACGACACTCTATTTATTTATCTTTGAGACTTGTGTTTTGTGGGGACGGATTCGTCTAAAACAATACCCTTGCTGGCCAGTACACTTGTTTGATTCAAAGAGCTACAATCTTTACTTCAAAAGACCTCTAATAATTATGGATTCTGAATCTGGACGAATTGCTTTTACCAAGTTAGATGGTAAGAACTATCCTTTGTGGGCTATCCAAATTAAAACTTATGTAACTGGACGTGGATTGCTTGGCATACTTGACGGTTCAGACAAGGAACCAGTCAAGAATAAAGATATTTCAGATACTGACTTTACTAAATCACTTGGCATATGGCGACAAAATGATGCCAAGATTAAGTCATTAATTTTGGGATCTGTCGATGCATCGGTGGGGATGCAATTGGCTAAATTTGGCACAGCCAAAGAAATGTGGGATTTCTTAGAAAAAGTTTACAAACAGTCCAACTTCGCTCAGGAGTATCAACTCCAAGTGGAACTCAAAAACATAAGGCAAGAAGAACTTTCAATACAGGAGTTCTATGCAACAATGAGTCGATATTGGGATGAATTGGCCCTTATGGAGCCTAATTTTTCTGATGAGGCCAGTATTGTCTTTATCAAGTATAGAGAGCGTATCAGACTTTACGAGTTCTTGATGGCTCTCAACACCAACTTTGAACCTCTTCGAGGGTCTCTACTTCATCGGTCACCTCTTCCTTCAGTGGATAATGCATTGTCAGAACTTTTAGCTGAAGAAACAAGACTTCAATCTCTTGCAAAACAACTGAAGAATAGAACAACTGAATCTGTTCTCATGGCATCGGGAAAACAATATAATAACATGGGCGGACGCCCAAATCACTATCAAAATCAGCCACACAATCCTGTTACCTGTTTCCATTGTGGGATAAAAGGGCATGTCATCAAAGACTGCTTGAAAAAGAAGAGGGAGGATATGCAAAAGCATAACCAGACACGTCAAGGAGGAAGTCGTCCTGTAGCAGCTATCTCATCCTCACATGGTGATCCATCAGAAGTCACGTTCTCTCCGTCACAAATTCATCAGTTACAGGAGATGGTCATGGGACAACTTCAGTCCATTGTTCAAAGCATGGCCGGAGGCTCACAGCCCTCATCTGATCAAGGGGCAGAATCTTCTGCTATGTCTGCTTTTGCTCCCAATTCTGGTATGAGATCTATCCCTTGGATATTTGATTCAGGGGCTTCCTTTCATATGACTCCTGATTCTTCTTGTCTACGAAATATTTTTTCTCCTGCTAACCCTATTACAGTCTATGCCGTTGATGGTTCACCCATGAATGTAAGTTGTGTTGGAAAAGTTATGACTGAGTTCCTCACTTTATCTCGTGTGCACTATGTTCCTCGTCTGACCCATGGTCTCATATCTATTAATCAGCTTTCCCAAATTGGTTTTGATGTGATCTTTGATTCTACTTATTGCTTTGTGCAGGATCGACTAACCAGCAAGCGGATTGGGACTGGTCGTAGATTTCGTGGGTTATATTACTTGGAATCCCTACATGAACCTTCTTGGGTCACATCTTTTGCTCATGTTGTCCAGTCTAAAACAAAATTTTCTGATTGTGATTTATGGCATTTGCGGTTGGGACATATTTCTGAGTCTAAATTGAGATACCTATTTTCTTCTGGTCATTTGAGAAGTCACAATCATCCTAATTTTTGCAATATTAAAAATTGTGAGGGATGCAAACTTGGAAAGCAACAAACTTGGCCTTTTAATAAACGGGAGTCTATCTCATTGGCACCATTCGATCTTATTCACTCTGATGTGTGGGGTCCTGCCCCAATTCCCACAAAAGGAGGATCACGTTATTATGTCATATTTGTCGATGACTTCTCCCGATTTACTTGGATTTATTTTTTAAAACACAAGTCTGAAGTGTATGATGTTTATGTCCAATTTGCTACTATGGTTCACACTCAATTCTCAAAGACTATTAAAATTTTACGTTCAGATCTCGGGGGAGAATACACCTCTTCTAAACTCCGTCATTTTCTTGATCTTCAAGGCACTATTGGTCAATTTTCATGTCCCGACACTCCACAACAAAATGGAGTAGCTGAACGTAAACATCGGCACATCATGGAAACTACTCGCACTCTTTTACTGTCATCTTTTGTGCCCTCTTCCTTTTGGGGTGAAGTTGGTCTTACTGCAGTATACCTTATCAATCGGATGCCTTCTCTTGTCATTTCCTGTGTGACTCCATTCCAACGCCTATATGGATTTTCACCAAATTATTCTCATTTACGTGTATTTGGGAGTACATGTTTTGTTCTACTCACCTCTTCCGAGCGGAATAAACTAATTGCTAAGTCTGCTAAATGCGTATTTCTGGGATATGGAGTTCATCACAAAGGATACAGATGCTATGATCCTATAAGCAAGAAATTGCGTATATTGAGAAATGTTATTTTTTTAAAGCATCTTCCATTTTACTCGTCTCCTCAATATTCATATTCTCCGCAATTGTCTACACCGACTGTTAGTTTTGATCCTTTTCCTGATTCCTCTAAGACTTTGCAGGATCCTTGTAGTTCCCATGAAATTGATGAACAGGAACTCAATCATGCTACTGAGGACGTCGGTCCATCCTCTCACACCAATGAATCTAGTTCTCTGCAGTCAATTTCTCAACCCCGACGCGATACACGTCCTCCTAACAGATATGGAGATTGGATTCTTCCTGCTCTCTCCAGATATTCAACTCAGTTTACAGCCTTTCTTACAGCATTACATGTCTTTCATGAGCCTCAGACATATAAGGAAGCTTCCAGTTCACCTCATTGGCAACAAGCCATGACAAATGAGCTATCTGCCCTCCAAAATGCTGGAACTTGGAGCCTTGTTGATCTACCCCAGGATAAGAAACCCATTGGGTGCAAATGGGTGTATAAAGTAAAGACCAAGACAGATGGTAGCTTGGAACGCTATAAAGCTCGTCTGGTTGCTAAGGGTTATACTCAAGAGTATGGAGTGGACTACGAGGAAACGTTTGCCCCAGTTGCGAAAATGACATCAGTTCGTGCACTTTTATCTATAGCTTCTATACGCAACTGGGCACTACATCACTTGGATGTTAATAATGCATTTCTCAATGGAGATCTATTAGAAGAAGTCTACATGAAGCCTCCTCCCGGTCTACACCATCGACCAAATCAAGTGTGTCACCTTCACAAAGCTCTTTATGGTCTCAAACAAGCACCCAGAGCTTGGTTTGAGAAATTCCACTCTGCAGTTATTACTATCGGTTTCCGTCAAAGTGATTATGATCCTGCTCTTTTCATCTGGGGAACTGGCCCTAATACTGTTCTGTTATTGCTATACGTGGATGACATGCTTATCACAGGAGCTTGTCAGTCCCGGATAACTCAAGTTAAGCAACTTCTTCAACAAAAATTTGAAATGAAGGATTTGGGGTCCCTTCGCTATTTCCTTGGCATAGAAGTTGCTCGGTCCCCACGAGGAATTTTATTATCCCAAATGAAGTATGCATCTGAACTTATTCAAAAGGCTGACATTTCTGATTCCAAGACAGTTGATACTCCTATTGAGCTCAATGCAAAACTTCGCCCAACTGATGGAGAACCTCTTGCTGATCCCACTCGTTATAGACAACTCGTTGGAGGATTGGTCTATTTGACCATCACTAGACCTGACATCGCATTCCCGGTTCATGTGGTTAGTCAATTTATGTCTGCACCTCGATCGGTACACTATGCAGCTGTCATACGCATTCTTCGTTATATTCGAGGCACTATATCGCAAAGTTTATTGTTGCCATCTACATCTACGTTGACCCTTCGTGCCTTTTCCGATGCTGATTGGGCAGGAGATGTTAATGATAGACGGTCCACCACCGGATTTTGTATTTTTTTGGGTGATTCACTGATTTCTTGGAGAAGCAAGAAACAAAGTGTTATAGCTCGCTCTAGCGCTGAGTCAGAATATAGAGCGCTTGCTTCCACCACTGCTGAAGTTACTTGGTTACGCTGGCTTCTTCAAGACATGGGCCTTACTTTCGTAAATCCCACACCCATATTTTGTGACAGTCGCAGTGCCATACACATCGCTGAAAATCATGGTGTGTTCCATGAACGCACCAAACACATTGAAATCGACTGCCATTTTGTTCAGCATCATTGAAAGTAGGATTTTTCCGCGTCGTTGGTTTCGGAAATCCTAGATCTCAACAATATTTGTAATTATCCGAGACTTTTAACCTGTAAAATGAGCAATTTTGCACAGTGGCTCGTGTCGGATGTCGATCCGCACTCGGGATTAGTCGGATTAGCGCAAATAAGAACATAAAATGACAGATTTTTCCATAGAAATTGATGCGAATGATGGTGGGGTGAGAGTGGTGGATAGATCGGATTAAAATATGCTTTGATTTAGAGAGAGAGCCATGAAATTAATAACCTAACTAATGCGAAATAGCAAAATCATAATAACCAACATTGAAATCATCCATTAATCTAATAAAATTGTCAATTAGATAACTTCTGAAATAAATATGCCAAGAAGAAAGCTAATCTATAAAGCATTCGTAAAGGAATAGAGAGAGAAAGAAATAGTGAGAGAGGGTCTAGAGAGAGAAAGTGAGAGAAGACCTAAAATGACTTAGAGAGAGATAGAGGGCTTTAGAGAGAGAAACCTAGAGAGATAGGGTTACCTCGTGATCTTACGGTGGGTGATGGCCGTTGTGCAAGCTGAGTTGCATGTGAGTTGCAGAAAGATGGAGGCATCAAGGTGAGGGTGACTGGTGTTGCTGGTTGGTATACCAGAACAGTGAGAAGATGGTGGATTCCGGTGATGGATGCGTGGAGGTAGGCTAGTGGAGGCGTTGAGGGTAGCAGCACGTTGCTGCAACTGACTTGGACTCACTTGATGCACGTAGAGGCAGCCAATCTCCTGTGAGAGATCGTGATAGTGAGGTTCTTCCTGTGAGATGGCGGAGGAGGCAGCAACGTTTGTGGTTGCTGATGTGCTCCACGGTATGAAGATCACCGTGGTGTGCAAAGGTGAGGACGGTGGAGAGATGACTGTTTTGAGCGGTGGAACAGGCGTAGGGATGGAAGCTAACGGCTGTGGTGCATGAAACGATGGCTGTGGCGCATGAGACGGTGGCTACAAGTGGCTGGATGTAGAACGCAAGTTGAGGGCAGCTGTGCGTGAAGGAGAGAGTGGAGAGATCATCAACCGATCGAGATTTGTTTGTAAGCCAGCAATAGTGGACGTCTTCCTCCTTTTCCAATGGAGAAGATGATCCAGATCCATCAAAAGAGAAGAGATGGAAACGATGGTGGCTGTTGGAAGAACAGTCACCGCCGTTCCAAGGGAAGGTGAGGCGTTGTAAGGAGGAAGGAGAAGACGGTGGTGGAGGGGCGTTGCAGGTTGCAACTCGTGGATGGGGTGATGGCTGCGATCTGATGCACGGTTTCAGGAATGCCTTAAGTGCAGGCAGACGAGGGAGAAAGAGGAGAAGGAAATAGAGAAGAAGAAGGGGAGATGGCCGGAGTTGCAGACCTGCAACTCCGGCGATAACTTGATGAAGAAGACGGTGATAGAGGAGGAGGCAGCACGGTTCTGGTGTTGCTGTCCGGGCAGCAAGAAGAAGAAGAAGAAGAAGAAGAAGAAGAAGAGGAGGAGGAGGAGGAGGAAGACCTTGATGGCCGGAGTTGCTGCCTGCAACTCCGGCGAAGATGAGGAGGAAGAAGAAGAAAAAAAAAATTAAAAAGAAGGGAAGATGGGGCCAGAAGGAGAAGAGATCTGTGCGGGATTGATAGGGGGAGAGAATGGAAGAGAAAGGGGGGGATTAGGGTTCGAATGAACCCCTATCCTTCTCCTTTTAAAGCTCCCTATTTCCTTTAATGGAAATAGGGTATTTTTTGAAAATAAAAAATACGAAAAATATTTTTTTTTTTTTTTTTTTTTTTTTTTTTTTTTTAAGTAAAAACCTACTTTTCTATGGGGAATCTCCCCAATTAGTGGACCCCCCATTTAATTAAAATTACTTTTGAAATTCGCGGGGTCCACTAACTGGTCGGACAGCGGGTCGATGAAGATGGGCCCGGCTATTGGCCCACATGGACTGATGATGTCCATCGTCTCACAAGATGATGTGATAGACATTCTGATGGCGATCGGATGGATGGTGACTTGATTGGGACTCAGATTGGTGGATCGACGGATCTAGAGAGATCCAACGGTCCGATTGAAGATCCAACGGTCCGATTGAAGATCCAACGGTCCGATGGAAGATCCAACGGTCAGAAAGCTAAGGGAGATGAGATAGAGGTGATGGGTAGGAGTTCTGGGGTTAGGTCAGTAGATTCGAGGACCGAGAGATGAAGAGAGAGAGAGAATAAGGAGAGATGAGAGAAAAAGTATCAAAAAAAATGGAAAAAAGCACTGGCGGAGGGTCTGGAACCCTGGTCTTCACTGTGACCATCCTCACGCTTCTCCAGTAGAGTCGACTATCATTCTTTGCTGACTCATGTGGCTTTAAACGCTTTGGTTCGTCTCTTGGTCATTGGCTCTCCTGCTCTCTTCGTTATTTGGGCCGACTTTTTGGTCCTCTGATTCAGCCCATATTTGGCCCATATCTTCTAGTCATAGCATGTGGGCTCTTTAAGCTTTGATAATGGGCTCTCATGATCGATTTGGGCCCACAAGTCTCGAGAATCGTCCCATCGGGGTGTCCTGCGACAGAAGAAGCGCGTAATGAGACTTTATCAGAACGGCTTAATATTTAGACTTCCGAAAATGTGTTTAATGCATGCAAATATACCATTTCGTCCAGAAAAGTGTGTTTTACGCAATGAGATAGACTCTTACGTAGAAAAGTGGATAATTAGAGCGGTTTTACGTAGGAGAGTGCGATAACGCTAACAGGATAAGTGCTTAAAATAAGCACTTTTGAGCGAATATCACAACCCCCAACCAGCATATTGCCAATCCTTGGCAATTAGTGCGAAATAAATGAGCTTAAAAGGGCTCTGCACATGCTGCACACTTTTTCATA
This sequence comes from Euptelea pleiosperma, assembly GCA_035048495.1. Classification (NCBI taxonomy): domain Eukaryota; kingdom Viridiplantae; phylum Streptophyta; class Magnoliopsida; order Ranunculales; family Eupteleaceae; genus Euptelea; species Euptelea pleiosperma. Next base: position 12,192,763 of record CM068551.1, on the reverse strand, counting down.
TTAGCTCAGGGAAAACACCGTTCGTCAAATTATTGAATGGATGCAAAAACAGTTACATGCTAGCGAAGAGTTTGAAAGTTTTGGCAAGACTACAGACTGATAATCATGACCCAGAATAGTCAGACTCTGCGTGTGTGTGTGCTCAACATTCTCATCATCCGACAGTAAAGATTTCCAGATCACCTCTAAGTTTTTTATGCCTCGACCTCAAATCTCACATGTTTAGCACTCAGAATAGAATCACACAAGAAGGGTTTTCTTCTTTTCTCTCAATTTATATGTGAGGAGATATATTTAATATAAAGAGGCAAAAGATCTCACATATGTTTTATTTGAAGGAAGGACATCTTTAACAGAAGAAGATCTCATGATTGGAATACCACTTCACTCGGGAACGTTAGATCAAACTCTATAGCTTCTCCTTCTCCAATCTCCACATTTTATGATCATGCTATCCTAGAATCAAGTAGGACTTTCCTAGGTTGTAATGAGGCTTAGGTCCGGTGTAGAAAAATAAATGGATACAGGATTTCAAAGATCTTGAGAGGATATTGCCATTTTCTTGAATTTTTCCTGCGACGTAACACCATTATCTGGTTCTTTTTCCTTTTTTCGTATTTTTCTCTTTTTCTTGATATTTCTGAGACTGCTCAATTTCTTTTCAGCTCTTCTTCATACTTTCTTTCTATATTTTGTTTTTGGCTTGAACCACTTTCTTTTCCTTTTGATTCTTCTTCTTTACTTTTCTTTTTCACGGTACACCCACATCAGTTATTCTTTTGTTCATCTCAAAATAAGGGTAGACAGTCATGCTTCGTAGCTAGACTGGATTTTAGGTTGATGGGTTTATACAGAAAAGGCTTTTATAGAATGGCTCAAGGGGTTTCTAGTGAAGTATAATTCAGGTGAGTAAAAAGGCTGAATGGTTCAGAAAAAATGGCCTAAATCATTTTCTAGGGTTTGCACTATCATGTATACTGTCTTGACTGAATATAGAGAAGGTTCTGTCGTAGTAATCCAATGTTGATGTCGTTCCGAGTTCCATGATCGAAGCAAAAGATAATGAGATCTCTCAACGAATATTGCGGGCATGAAGAATAGTGAGTCATGCATTGACTCAGGATTATTGTATAACTCTCCGAAATGATTAAAGGTTCGAAAGCTCACTGGGTTAGGTCTCCACAATTATTCTTATAGGATCTCTAGAGTTTCAAAACTTAGGACGACTCTGATGTTGATAGTGTACAATTGTGCCAAATCTGAGTTTTTCTGAGTTTTCAAACCTGCTGTAGCCATGCTTGACTTGATTCAACGCTAACTTTAAACAAAAATTGACATCCTCAATACTGACTTAACGGAGGTTTTCAGCTAATCAAAGTCAGGGTATTTGACACATTTTTGAAATTCTAGAAAACTTTTGGAGAACATCGGAAATCACCCCAAAAACAACCTTCTTTTTTTTTTTTTTTTTTTTTTTTTTTTATATATATATATTTATCAAAAGGAATACGTGAGTTTTGGTAAATACCTACCCCCAACCAAAATATAGCACCGTCCTCGGTGCTCATGACCGGGACATAAAATGATAACAAATCAGTGATGATGATGCAAAGATTCAGGAAGGATGTTACCAAGTCGGCAGAAACTCGACAGTGTGTGATACCTGATGATTGGGAGAATGAATGTACCTGCATTTTCAGAGATATAATAATAATCACAAATGCATGAGACTCATGTACTCTAGGAATACCGGAATTGCCTTTCCGAAAGCGCTAAGTTTTACGTCTTCAGCCAGACATGACGGGGGTATATCAAGTACCCCCAACCAGGATAAAACTCATGGAGACTGAGTGAATCTGCAGTCTTCCTGACACCTAAGGTGGAACGGAAACAATTATCCTATCCCTTGTCTAGGTATACCTGTGTAGAACAGGTCTTTCTCAGTGTAAATTGAGAGAAGGGCATTGAGCTCTCTGAGCAGACTGACAAAAGTACGGAGTTGATCTGGGAGGGATCGAAGCTTCTCAGTAAAGATTGAGAGGAGAGTAGGAGCGGTTTCTCTGAGCAGACCCGCAAAAACATTTAGTTCAGTGGGGAGGGATAGAAGCTTCTCAGTAAAGACTGAGAAGGGAGTAGTAGTGGGTTCTCTGACCGTGGTTAGCAGAGCCGCAAACTCATTGAGTTTTGTGGGAATGTATCTGAATGGAGCAGACTCCTGCAGATCAGTTATACCAGAAATGTTGGACTCCGAGATGAAGTCAGACTCACAGTGTTCATGACACTTGGATAATATATCTTCGGGAGAATCCTGAGTTAGACTCTCTACGGCACACGGGTCATCGATAATATCGACGTAGGGTGACGGGTGAAAACTGTTGACCTCTCCCTCGATGTTTCCTAATTTGATAAGGATGTTCCAATCCCTACATTCAATATGTTCCTCCTCGGTGGGGATTGGTAGGTCCAGGACAGCGGGAGGCCCATTTTCTAGACACGGCTCTACGGTGGGAATGTCTGCATTCAGAGCAGAGAGAGAATTATCAGAGATAGAGATGGGACTAAGTTCCTCTGTGCTCAGTCCAGAAGTTGGTGCTGTTAAGGGCACCAAAGATTGCGACTCGGGTTCATCACTAATGTTGCACAATCCAAGGGAGGTGGGGAGGAATGGTAGATCTATGACAGTTGGGATCCTACGATCGAGACACAGCTCAGTGTCATGAAGATCGACATCAGGGGCAGTAGAGGTGGAGTGAGAATTAGGTTGCTCTGAGGTAGGTTCAAGATTTGGTGCTGTTAAAGGCACCGAAGAAGGAAACACTGGCTCCTCAATAGTCTGGCTCGATCTAGGGATGGTAACAACTTCTATTTCATCCGGGCAATTCTGGTACTTGGTCCAATTGTGCGACTCCTCATTATAGACAGTGGCCATGTCACTCTCCTCAAGATAGGCTATTGGTGGGCTAGTGAAGTTGACTTCCTCTCTCTCGTTTTCTAATTTAACTAGACGTTGCTCCAAGCTCTCCATAGATAGCTGTTGTTGGTGCTCTAGACCTTGGAAATACTGTTGTTGCTGGGCAATGTACTGAGAGAGAAGGTCCTCTAGACCGGGTGTAGTAGCCAACGGAGGTGGTTCAGCCAAGGTGAGCTGAGGTGCTAACTCTTGATTGTAGTCCGACTGGGTATGTAAGTTGTAAGGCAAAGTGGAGTCTGGGACTAGTTGCTGACTCTGAAAATCCTGAGGGGCCCACTGTTGATCAGAATAGTCATTCTGTGGATATGACGGGTACTGGGATTGCGAGTATTGCCAGTCATACTCTCCATTGGGTTGATGGAACCCGGAAGGATAATTATCCTGCGGCAGTTGCTGCGGGAGGGCAGACTGTTCCCAACCAAAGTTATTGTGACTCCTATTATCCGGATAATAAGTGTTGTCATAGGAGGTCTGCATTGGAGATGGAAAGGTACAGACATCTTGCTGGATAGGAGGGTAATATCCTACAGACTGGGAATGGTACACAGGTTGCTGGACTGCGGCACGAAGGGCAGAGACTGAATTTTTAAGCTCTTGGAGTACAGAATTGTACTCCGGATCTTGGAGATTATCATACCCTGTAGAAGTGTGCGAGACTGGAGTATCATGATGATACGCAGAATTGTCATACCATTGTTGAGAGTGATCACCTTGATTCTCACAGAAACTGTAGTAGGTCTCATACAAAGGCCGTTCATCTGCCATTAGAAGCGATAGAGGGGTGCGGTAGACTGACTCTCAGATCGAATCAATAAAGGTTAAGATAGGTCCAATCGGGCTTCTACTTGAGAAAGCAAGCCCAAGATTTGGCAAAAAGTTGCCAAAAGGAGACACTGGAGTAGTGATTCTAAATGATGCACACCAAGCACAGATAATCCTATTCTAAACAATCAGGATATATTTTAGGCATTATCTTGTTAGTTTTGGGGCTAGAGTAGATTATGACAGTGGGCGGACCACTGGTTTATCTTGTTAACCGCCGGACTAACTTTGTCGCTCTTAGGTTCTCACCAGGCTACACTCTTCAAAGCGAATCCTTTAGTACTAACTCTAGTTAACAACAAGGCAATCCGAAGCCTAGACAGACGTGCGGCACAATGGCTGTCTTAAGTACGTCCCAGACTAACCGGATTGGTCAAGTGTATAAGAAGAGTGTTCCCTCGGGTTAAGCTAGGGTTGGTGCGTGTTCCTAGTCCACACGCAACTAACCGCCGAATAGTCCAAGATGCCACGTCGAGCTCAGTGTACTTGAGTAGCAGGGACTTATGGGTGTGTTAGACAACAGGGACCCGCGCTCGTGGTCTTATTTCGATTGGATGTTAAGCGGGTTCACTTTGTGTGGATTTTTCCTCGAACACCGGGCTAATTGGCTCTACGTCTTGATTCTTTTTAATTAAATGGAGCCTTGGGATCAAATCAGATGGAATGATGAGGTGGGTGATGAAATCCCACCAGTTTCAATTTTGGAGCTGGGTTTGCTCTCTTAGAGTTGATTGATTAACGGCCACGCCACGCAAGTCGAATAATATGTATGCGAAAGCAAATAGACAAGCGGCAATGATGCACCCAATAACACCGTATCGCACTCAAGGCGAGGATAGAGACTTACCTCCCGTGGGCCACGCCACGGGGTCGCCTCCGTGGGTTAGAGAGGGGTATCCTAATGGGCTTGGGCCCGACTCCACCTCTTTGAGCTTTCGCTCTCTACCCACACTGGATCGTGTTCCTGCAGAAACAGTTAGATCGCACGGTCTAGGTATGTGGGATTCTATTTGGAAGATCCTTGCCTTTATAGGATTCACTGAACAAGCACTGAATTTAGGCAAGTTTTTGAATTAGTTCCCAAATTCGAGATGGGTTAAAATTTAGGAATTCCCAGATAGGAAAATACCTAGATTGAAAAGTTTCCCGAACTGTGGAGATCTTCCAAGAAAGATTTGATTGCGAGATCCCTTATAATTTGGGAAATTTCCCAAAATTGAAATTCTGCTAGATTTGGGGCGTTTCCTTTTGCAGACTTTTCCAAATTCGGAAGATTTCTAAAGATAGAAATTCTTCTAAAGAGGGAACTTCTAAGAGGGGAAACCCTAATTTAGCAAAGTTTCAAGATTTTAGAATCTTTCCAAAAATCGCAAATCCTGGATTGGTGATTTCTAAAAATCTGCAGAATATGAAACCCTAATTTTTTTGAATTTTGAATTTATTATTTTTTTTGTATTTTCCACTTAATCTAGGGTTTCTAAAAAACCCTAGAACAAGATCTAGCAGTTATATGGAAAGCAATAAAACTCCTAAATTATTACAAATTTGCACTCGGCCTTCCGAGGCATTAAAAATAGTAATTTAAAAACTGCTAAAAATCACTAAAAACCAAAAATAGAAAGTTTCCCGAAAAGGTCAGGCTGTCCAAATTGAGCAGCTTTCCGATTTAGCAACTTTCCAATTCCGTCTTTACGTCCTTTTTCGCACTCCCGCATTCACCCTTGGCCCCATTCTTCTTCTTTTTCTTCTTTTCTCTTTCTCATTTTCTTCATCTTCTTCTTCTTCTTCGCCGGAGTTGCCTGCAACTCCGGCCGTCAGTGCTCCTCCACGGCATCAGTCTCCTCCTTCTCCTTCTTCTTCTTCTTCTTCTTCTTCTTCTTCTTCTTCTTCTTCTTCTTTTTCTTTTTTTTTCGTTTTCGTTTTCGTTTTTCATTACCGTTTTTTTTTACGCCGGAGTTGCAGACCTGCAACTCCGGCCGTCAGTGCTCCTTGCACCCCTCTCCTTGCTGCCACCTCCTATCTGCCGCCTCCAAAGATCCACCACGACCTGCAACTCTTGAGTTGCAGGTCCGCCTGCAACCTGCCTCCACAACCTGCTATTGCTACATCGCCGGCAAGCTATCTTTATCCTGCTGGTCCCTTCATCCACTGGTAACGCCAGTCACGCGGGTGACCCGGGTTCGATCCCCGGCAGCGGCGCCATTTGAAAGTAGGATTTTTCCGCGTCGTTGGTTTCGGAAATTCTAGATCTCAACAATATTTGTAATTATCCGAGACTTTTAACCTGTAAAATGAGCAATTTTGCACAGTGGCTCGTGTCGGATGTCGATCCGCACTCGGGATTAGTCGGATTAGCGCAAATAAGAACATAAAATGACAGATTTTTCCATAGAAATTGATGCGAATGATGGTGGGGTGAGAGTGGTGGATAGATCGGATTAAAATATGCTTTGATTTAGAGAGAGAGCCATGAAATTAATAACCTAACTAATGCGAAATAGCAAAATCATAATAACCAACATTGAAATCATCCATTAATCTAATAAAATTGTCAATTAGATAACTTCTGAAATAAATATGCCAAGAAGAAAGCTAATCTATAAAGCATTCGTAAAGGAATAGAGAGAGAAAGAAATAGTGAGAGAGGGTCTAGAGAGAGAAAGTGAGAGAAGACCTAAAATGACTTAGAGAGAGATAGAGGGCTTTAGAGAGAGAAACCTAGAGAGATAGGGTTACCTCGTGATCTTACGGTGGGTGATGGCCGTTGTGCAAGCTGAGTTGCATGTGAGTTGCAGAAAGATGGAGGCATCAAGGTGAGGGTGACTGGTGTTGCTGGTTGGTATACCAGAACAGTGAGAAGATGGTGGATTCCGGTGATGGATGCGTGGAGGTAGGCTAGTGGAGGCGTTGAGGGTAGCAGCACGTTGCTGCAACTGACTTGGACTCACTTGATGCACGTAGAGGCAGCCAATCTCCTGTGAGAGATCGTGATAGTGAGGTTCTTCCTGTGAGATGGCGGAGGAGGCAGCAACGTTTGTGGTTGCTGATGTGCTCCACGGTATGAAGATCACCGTGGTGTGCAAAGGTGAGGACGGTGGAGAGATGACTGTTTTGAGCGGTGGAACAGGCGTAGGGATGGAAGCTAACGGCTGTGGTGCATGAAACGATGGCTGTGGCGCATGAGACGGTGGCTACAAGTGGCTGGATGTAGAACGCAAGTTGAGGGCAGCTGTGCGTGAAGGAGAGAGTGGAGAGATCATCAACCGATCGAGATTTGTTTGTAAGCCAGCAATAGTGGACGTCTTCCTCCTTTTCCAATGGAGAAGATGATCCAGATCCATCAAAAGAGAAGAGATGGAAACGATGGTGGCTGTTGGAAGAACAGTCACCGCCGTTCCAAGGGAAGGTGAGGCGTTGTAAGGAGGAAGGAGAAGACGGTGGTGGAGGGGCGTTGCAGGTTGCAACTCGTGGATGGGGTGATGGCTGCGATCTGATGCACGGTTTCAGGAATGCCTTAAGTGCAGGCAGACGAGGGAGAAAGAGGAGAAGGAAATAGAGAAGAAGAAGGGGAGATGGCCGGAGTTGCAGACCTGCAACTCCGGCGATAACTTGATGAAGAAGACGGTGATAGAGGAGGAGGCAGCACGGTTCTGGTGTTGCTGTCCGGGCAGCAAGAAGAAGAAGAAGAAGAAGAAGAAGAAGAAGAGGAGGAGGAGGAGGAGGAAGACCTTGATGGCCGGAGTTGCTGCCTGCAACTCCGGCGAAGATGAGGAGGAAGAAGAAGAAAAAAAAAATTAAGAAGAAGGGAAGATGGGGCCAGAAGGAGAAGAGATCTGTGCGGGATTGATAGGGGGAGAGAATGGAAGAGAAAGGGGGGGATTAGGGTTCGAATGAACCCCTATCCTTCTCCTTTTAAAGCTCCCTATTTCCTTTAATGGAAATAGGGTATTTTTTGAAAATAAAAAATACGAAAAATATTTTTTTTTTTTTTTTTTTTTTTTTTTTTTTTAAGTAAAAACCTACTTTTCTATGGGGAATCTCCCCAATTAGTGGACCCCCCATTTAATTAAAATTACTTTTGAAATTCGCGGGGTCCACTAACTGGTCGGACAGCGGGTCGATGAAGATGGGCCCGGCTATTGGCCCACATGGACTGATGATGTCCATCGTCTCACAAGATGATGTGATAGACATTCTGATGGCGATCGGATGGATGGTGACTTGATTGGGACTCAGATTGGTGGATCGACGGATCTAGAGAGATCCAACGGTCCGATTGAAGATCCAACGGTCCGATTGAAGATCCAACGGTCCGATGGAAGATCCAACGGTCAGAAAGCTAAGGGAGATGAGATAGAGGTGATGGGTAGGAGTTCTGGGGTTAGGTCAGTAGATTCGAGGACCGAGAGATGAAGAGAGAGAGAGAATAAGGAGAGATGAGAGAAAAAGTATCAAAAAAAATGGAAAAAAGCACTGGCGGAGGGTCTGGAACCCTGGTCTTCACTGTGACCATCCTCACGCTTCTCCAGTAGAGTCGACTATCATTCTTTGCTGACTCATGTGGCTTTAAACGCTTTGGTTCGTCTCTTGGTCATTGGCTCTCCTGCTCTCTTCGTTATTTGGGCCGACTTTTTGGTCCTCTGATTCAGCCCATATTTGGCCCATATCTTCTAGTCATAGCATGTGGGCTCTTTAAGCTTTGATAATGGGCTCTCATGATCGATTTGGGCCCACAAGTCTCGAGAATCGTCCCATCGGGGTGTCCTGCGACAGAAGAAGCGCGTAATGAGACTTTATCAGAACGGCTTAATATTTAGACTTCCGAAAATGTGTTTAATGCATGCAAATATACCATTTCGTCCAGAAAAGTGTGTTTTACGCAATGAGATAGACTCTTACGTAGAAAAGTGGATAATTAGAGCGGTTTTACGTAGGAGAGTGCGATAACGCTAACAGGATAAGTGCTTAAAATAAGCACTTTTGAGCGAATATCAATCATCTCAAAGCTGACACTATATCTCTCCCATTTGTTTCTTCAATCCATCAGCTAGCCGATTTCTTCACCAAGACGCACACTGTACCTCGCTTCAAATTCTTTATTGACAAACTCTCGATGCACACATCGTGAGTTTGAGGGGGAGTGTAAGAGGATTTCTTCGTATCTTGGAGATTTCTTCTTTTGTTGGCAACTAATTAATGCTTTCCTTGTTTAGGACCTTCCTTATTTGGTGTATGGAAGGTACATGATAGACTTTCCTTTCTTGTCTTATTCCATGTATAGCAACCTCTATTTTTGGATTCTTTCTGTACATAGCTCTTGCTGAAAAGGCTATAAAAACCTCCGTGTGTATATACAAAAACATAGAATATATGAATACCACATTCAAGTGGAGCATTCCTTGAAATTGTTCTTTGCTCTTGTTGTTCCTTGCTAATAACTTCAGCCCCATTTGACACCCAAACCAGACTTCCTTTAACACCCAAAATGTCATCCATTTTCTGTAAAAACCAGACCCTGTTTTGAAATGAAAGAATATCAAAACAGGGACTGCAAACCAACCTATTTGCATCCCCTAAACTGAACCATCTCACCACCCATTTTGCATCCCATACCCCACCCATCTTGCAGCTCATGATTCCACTCAACAGAGCGTCAAAACCACTGTAATGTGCTCATAGACATATAGTCCAGGAATTTCACTGATCCTTAATTGTCCAAGAATGCAACTTCATGTTATGACCATCCCACCATTTGTGTCCAAATCATGAGGGTAGCCCATCAAATGGACAGTCCAGATTGATAAGACGGCGTCATTTTATACATGTCGATAAAATGTTCAAGGGTCCCTCTTTATGAACAGACTCCTTGCATATGGTAACAAATCAAGAACATCCAGATGTTGCAGGTTAGTTGGCAAATTTATCAAAACAAAAGGCATTTATTTCATTACCAGAAAAAATATAGATATTTATTTCTAATATTTTGATGAGATATAAACAGAAGTCAAAATTCGAAACAATGATTACAGTGGAGAAATATAATTGATGATCATCGTTAGGATTTATGAGGCGGAAATCTAGTGGTAAGTCACTTATTCCCCCTCTTATCGGCTTCACAAATGATGGCCGAGATCTTATTACCCCAAATGGATGGTCGATCTATAAGCCACTCACGCCTGATTTTGGCAAATTCCAAACGCTTTGTCGGAGAGTGCTGTGGGCACGGGCCACCTACTAGTCTATATAACAAAACAGGGAAGTTGTCTCCCCACTTATACCCCCTCTTCTATGTTTCAACAAAGAAAGGCCAAGATCTTATCCCAAAATAGATGGCCGATCTCAGCCACTCACACCCAATTTTGATAAAGGCTTTGTTGGAGAGTGCCATGGGCACGGGCCACCCACTATCTATATAACAAAACAGGGAAGTTGTCTTATCTCTTATCTTATCCGGCTTCATAAGATAAAGAGTGGTTGAGATCAAATCCATCCATCTAATGTGGACGGTTAGATTTCAGCCACTCAATCCCCTCATTTATTCATCTCAGGCTATGATTTTTGTGAAAATCTGAAACTCCACTACATAGGCAAGGATGTGATGTACGTCCACCAAATATGTGCCACCAATAAAGGGGTGTCAATGGGCCCAAAAGCATGGCAGATGGTGACAATGGAATGATATTGTAGCACGGATTTGAACCTCCCCTATTACGTTATGTACCGTTTTAATGCTAAACGGCTGTTATTTTTCCATTATAACAAAAATTTTGACCATTATTTTTTGAATTTTTTTTTGTTAAATAACATATGTTATTTCCATTTTTTTAAGTTATTTTCTGTTACAAATTTTATTGAAAATTTGAAATTCAAATTTTGAATTTTCGCACCGTTATTTCTGTTATTTTTCATTTTTGCCCGTGCGTTACAATCCGTTATAACAGATAAAACAATAACATCACCCATCCATTATACAGTGAGTGCTGGAGCCACCCAATTTTTGCACACTTTTTTCGCAGAGTGCCATCGGTACGGGCCATTTACTAGTCTATATAACAAGTGACAGTGGTTGTCTTATACCCCCTCTCTTATCTTATATGGTTTCAATAATGAGTGGCCGAGATCCACTATGCTTCATATCAATGGTTGAGATTAACTCCCACCCGATTTTGACAACCACTTTGCCGGAGAGTACCACAGGCACGGGCCACCCACACATATAACAAAAAAAACTCAATTGGATTCTCTTATCTTATCCATCCATCTAATGTGGACGGTTAGATAAAGAGTGATTGAGATCAAATCCATCGATCTATTGTGGACGGTTAGATTTCAGCCACTCAATCCGCCTCATTTGACCTCAATGTATTCAAAATTTAAACACTGTTATTTTTTGTTATTTCTGTTATTTTCCCATTTCTCCCTCTGTTCGTTACAATCAGTTATAACAGCCATTATAATGGAAAAAACGGTAATGCCCAGTCCGTTATACCGTTTGAGTGCCAAAGGCACCCAATTTTTGCAAATGCTTTTGTCGGAGAGTGCCGTGGGCATGGGCCATTTACTATTCTATATAACAAAGTACACATTGGTTGTCTCCCTACTTTTACCTTCTCTTATAAGCATCAACAAAGAAGGGCTGAGATCTAATCCTCCCCCAAATGGACGGTGGATCTCTGCCACTTACCTTTTTGGTAAATTCTTTGTCGAGGAGTGCCGATGGCACGGGGCACCCACTAGTCTATATAACAAAACAGGACGGTTGTCTCCCCCTCTTATCCGGCTTCATAAAGGATAGCCGAGATCTTATAACACCAAATGGACAGTGGATCTCAGCCACTCACACCCAATTTTGACAAACGCTTTGTCGATGAGTGCCGTGGGCACGGGTGACCTACTATTTACCTACATATAAGGAATAAAATGGGTTGGATTTACATATAGCCCAAGGGTCAGGCTCAGGAGCCCCACTTTTTATGCCTCGAGAGGGGTGTTACCATTAAAACGGATTGAAACGGCCAGGGCAAAAATGGAAAAAATGGATTTTAACGGATTTTAATGATTTTAAAGGAAAAAAGTGGTGCTGAAATTCAAATTTTAAAATTTAAAATTTTAAAAAAAATATAGAATTTAACGGAAATTTAATGGTTTTCTTATACCCCTCTTATCTTATATGGCTTCAATAATGAGTGGCTGAGATCCACTATGCTTCGTGTCGATGGCTGAGATTAACTCCCACCCGATTTTGACAAACACTTTGTCGGAAAGTGCCGCGGGCACGGGCCACCCACGCATATATCAAGACAACTCAGTTGTATTCTCTTATCTTATCCATCCATCTAATGTGGACGGTTAGATAAAGAGTGGTTGAGATCAAATCTATCGATCTAATGTGGACGGTAGATTTTAGCCACTCAATCCGCCTCATTTGACCTCAATTTATTCAAAATTTAAATTTCAACACTGTTATTTTTTGTTATTTTCCCATTTCTCCATCTGTGCGTCACAATCTGTTATAATGGAAAAAATGGTAACGCCCCAATCCGTTATACTGTTTGAGTGCCAAAGGCACCCAATTTTTGCAAACGCTTTTGTTAGAGAGTGCCGTGGGCATGGGCCATTTACTATTCTATATAACAAAACACATTGGTTGTCTCCCTACTTATACCCCCTCTTATAAGCATCAACAAAGAAGGGCCAAGATCTAATCCTCCCCCAAATGGACGGTGGATCTCCGCCACTCACCTGATTTTGGCAAATTCTTTGTCGAGAAGTGCCGATGGCACGAGGCACCCACTAGTATATAACAGATTGCAGCAGAACATCAAAACAAAAAGGTTTTCGGAGCAAGGCAATAGTAGTAGCAGAAAATTTCTGTTTTGATATGCAAGACTGAAAGGGAAGGTCGATTTGAATGGGGTGTTAACCCACGAAAAGGAAATGACTTCTTCGAGGTACAAGACCAGTGCGCGATCGCTTACTACACAGACAAAATTAAGAGCTGGATGAAGCGTCCATATAATTCTAATTATCGATTAATGATTGGATGATTTTTTTGTTGGGCTATTTTTCTTTGTGAATTTTCAAATAGGAAAGACTGACAAGACTGTAAGATCGAAATCTCTGTCTCACATAAGAGATCGATCATTGTGAAATGTTCCAATGTATTGCGCTTCTAATTAAGCCAGATTTGTTTTAACTTTTAACTTTTAAGTGAATTAATTGTATTTATTGTTGTTTTTGGAACATTACAAAAAAGTATGCCGAACTCTCCAAAAATGCTGCGTGGAACAATCTTTCAGGCTTTGCGAGGCCGCAGAGGGATATGGGATGGCATGGATGTGCATTTGAAGTTATCTTAGGAGTTCCTGAATATCATTGGTGGTATGGGCTTCTTTTGTCTGGTTTGTCCAAACAGTGAATTGGTTTCAGAATTTTTTTTTTTTTTTTTTAGTTTTTTGCCTTGTGAAATGGATCTTTCCTTTAATTCAAATTCTGATATCCAATGTTTAAGGGATAGAAGTATAGAGCAGATAAGTTATTCATTGAGTTGGCTATGTTCAATAAAATTGCAAAATGGATTTTTCGTAATTGCCTACTTGGATTGGAGCCTCAAGAAAATACTGACTTGGCTGAGTTCTAAATTGACCAATGAGATAAGAAAATTGCACTCATAGTTGTGCATACTTATAATATCGATCTTGTAAGTTTCATTAATTGTTTAGGAAACATGTCTGCAAAATTTGGCGCCCAACACACTGAAGAAGAAGAAAGCAATATGTCTGTAAAATTTGACGCTCAACCCACTGAATAAGAAGAAAACAGTATGTCTGCAAAATTTGGAGCTCAAGATGCATTACATTGACTATTGATCGTTGGCGCATGTCGCCTATGCTCAGAAAATAATGACCGATTCATTTAACGCTTAAAAAATAATGGCCCATTCATCTAACGCTCAGGAAATAACGACCATTATTTTTGTTATAACGGCTGTTGTTTTCCAAATGGTTTAAAATAATGCCATTTAAACGGTTTTAACGGTCGTTAAAACAGTAATGCCCTGTTACGTTAAAAACTGTTTTGACTCTTAGAAAATAACGGCCGTTATTTCCGTTAAAACATTTTATTTTCTGTTAAATTAGATTTTTTTCGTTTTTGAAAATTTGAAATTCAAATTTCAACTTTTGAATTTCAGTGCCATTTTTCCGTTTTTTTTCATTTTTGCCCATGTCCGTTACAATCCGTTTTAACGGTAACACCCCAGTCCATTATACCACTATAACGGCCTCTTTTAAACCTTGGTTTTCCGTTATAACGAAAATACTGCCATTATTTTCTGAAAAAAAAAGTGTTATAATAATGTCCGTTATTTCTATTATAAATTTTATTGAAAATTTGAAATTCAAATTTTTAATTATAGCGCCGTTATTTTTCCTTTCTTTATTTCAGTTTTTGGCCCTATGCGTTACAATCCACTGTAACGGCTGTTATAACGGAAAAACAGTAATGCACCCAGTCCGTTTATACCATTATAACGGCCCCTTTTAAACCTTGCGTTGGTCACAAAGGCAGACTTTTGTATCAAAATGATGCAGAGTCCCCTCAAATTCGCAAGTAGTACTCGGTGGGCCCTCGATGTTGGCTCCACACAAAAATCAGTATGTTTGGTGATTTCTAGCCATAGGATCCAAGCACTTTTCATCATTGGTTTCATGAACAGGTCTATGAATTGGTTCAAAGCCCATGGTGAAAAAGTGCTCAAATCCAATGGTTAGAATCACCAATCACATTGATTGTTGGTTTATGGGCCAACCAAGGTGTGGACCAAACATTCAGGGAGTCAGTGGGTCCGAAAGAGTCTATTGCGTGGCAATTTGAGGGACTCCTACATCAAAAACTTTGATACTGAAGTCTGTATCATATATTTTTCCATAGGCCACACCTAAATCGCCACGTGGAACACTCTAAGAAATCAAGGACGGTATGATTGTTTGAACCATCCCTAGGTGAATCTGAAGACTAAAAATCAGCCTGATTGGTGATTTCTAGGCATTGGATTTGAGTACCCAAAATAATGCTTGAATCCCACAGTTGAAAATCAACGGGTGAAAAAGACTAAAATCCAACGGTTAGAAACCACCAATCAATCAACGGTTATCACCAATCATGTTGACTTTTGGGTGTATAGGTCCACCTAGGTGTTGGCCAAACATTCATGACGTCAGTGGGCCCAAAGAGCATGCCACATGTCAGTTTATACCCCTACCCATGGGAGCTTCAAAGATTGAAATTCCTCAATTCCAAAACGCCACGTAAGAGGTGACTACTTGACATTTTGGGAGGGGAGACTTCAAACTTTCAAGTGATTTTATTTTTAATTTTTTGATGAGTGGAAATCTTCACAACTAAGCCGGATCCTAGTTGGTAAATTCTCTAATTATTCGCGCGAACCGTATCGAATTATTTAAAAATTGAAATGAACGAAGTCCTATTCAAAGGTTTGGTTTCGAAATATTTGCGCATTTTTAAACATAATTGAATTAATTCACAAAATGTTTCTGAATTATTTTTGGGTCATTCAGTTTTGAACATGAAAAATCATTTTCTAAAAAAGTTGTCCATATTTTACTTTTTGTTTTATTCTATTTTTGCCAAAAAAAATTAACGCACTTGTAACAAAAAATTCAAGTTGTACTCAAACATTTCCTCTGTATGATATTTTTGCCGCACTCCGAATTGCTAACTAGGACATTAAGGTTCCTAAGGTACCTATCACCAGAACTAACGGTTCCGATTCTCAAAATGATGGAACCAGAACCGATTATTTGGTTCCGATCAGTTCTAGTTCCAATTCCTATTGGTTCCAATTCAGTTCTTTCTTAGCCAGTTCCTAAAAATGTGGAACCAGTATTAGTGCTTTCGGTCCCAGTTTCGATTCGATTTCGGTTAAACGGGTAAAATTGACACCCCTACCTACGATATCTATTAGGCCAGCAGTCCTCACTGGATCACTTAACCATCTGCTCTCTAGACACTTTCCTAAATTGTTTCATGTGTCGATCGACGATCTTGATTTTTTAACTTATTGATTGATGATCTTGATCTTCTTTTTTATTGATTGATAGATTACTTAACTCATCTCAACCCTTAAGATATTTTTAGTCAATCATGATACCATATTTAAAATCATCAATCATCCTTAAATAACACTTCTAGAACCCAAAATCATAATTAAAAAGCACTACCTTAAACTATGAGAATTTAGTCAAAGATTTGACTTTTATTGTTAAATGATCAAAAAATGATTGTGTCTTTGATTTTACTATTAGATTTAAGAAAAACCAAAAGTATTTTGTTATTTTCTTCTGATGATCGATCTAGCCATGGGAATGAAGAAATGGAGCTTGTCAATGCTTTCCTTTTTCTAACTCCTTCATCTTTTAAAAAAAATGGTTACACTAAAATCTAATGACTTGATCATAAAATCAAGAGTTTTATTTGACTAATTCTTAAATGATCTCAATTTTTGATAGTTTGTGTGTTAATGAGATGTCTACCATTAAAAAATATTTTAAAAATCTTTCAAAATAATTTTATTTTGTCAATTTTGGACTTAAAATAAATATTTTATTAATGATTGATCAAAACTTTTGATGTGTGGTCTTAATGTGAGCAGATACACCAAGGTTCATACATCGTAACACACTTTTGATGACATTAACCAAGTTTATCCATTCAACTCATCAAGTCTCTTATTTTTTCATACCGGTCCACATCTTTTTTGTTTATTCTTCATACATAAATTTCTTCAAACTTTTAATATTTTAGATTATCAAATTTTTTTCTAACAAATTAAAAAATTTCTTAGGATATCTATATAAGACAAATTCTCTTTTTACTTTTTTGCCATCAAGTAACCAAATTACCCTAATCTTTATTTCTAAACTACTCCAAACCCATACCTTCACATATAAATACTCCATCACTCATTTTAGAAATTCATTGCTTCAAGCCATCTCTTTATGCCTAAAGAAACTCATGCAAAATAATTTCTTAACCTCCTAGAATCTTTTATAAATATTTTCTCTAAAGATCTCTTATTCTAAGAGATTAAGTGAAAAGAGGAAGAACTCTTGCTCTTGCTTACTTTATTTTTTTTCAAGAAAAATAAGACCAAGAAAAGAAGAATGATCATTTGCAACATACCATATAAACCATATAAGGGTAGTCAAGCCACCTCATCTCTTTTCTTTTTCTTTTTTCCATTTTTATTTGCTTATTGCCAATTCCAAATCTATATCCAAGGATTTAGCTAAAAAAAAAAAAAATTTGTCTTCCTATTCAAAATATTTCGACCAGGTATTCAAAAAGATTTTTTGTGATATAAAAACTCTTTGAATCATTTGAATCGACATGACTCGATGAATTGAATGATTATATTGTTCATTTAACTCTTTTTATGGGTTTCTTAGTTTGTTTACTCATATTCATTTGATGTTGATTTATTTCTAAATGTTAATATTTCTCTTTTAACAATATAACCACATTGGAAGGCTCTTACCACCTTACTATTTTTTTCCTTTTTGTTTATCTTTTATTTTATTTTTTTAATTTTTAAGATTATTTATTCTTAATTTACTATATTTTATGAAAGATTAGAGTGAATGAGAAACATGTAATTTTGAATCGTTGATGAATGGACTATCCTATCATTTTGTAAGGCAAAATTATTATTTTTTAATCGAAATAGAGCTAAGTCAGAAAATACTTAGGTTCTATACTAAAAACACATATAATAGTTTAATTAATTTTTTTTTCTAAATTAAAATTTTTTTTAAAAGATATAAAGAGATTCTTAAGGCTAATTTTCAACGCAAATTGTTAAACTAACATGTAACTTTAGAAATGCTTGGCCAATCCTTATTTGCATCACTGATGAATGAACTATATTTTCTTAATTTTTAGGCAAAATTTTAGGAATAATTATAAAAGGATAAATACTTCATTAATGCTGAAAGAGGTGGAGGAAGCTGCAGACTTAGCATGGGGTGCCTTGCCCATACATGTAAGTTTTTTTTTACGATTTATATTATTAACTTTGTTATTATTATTTTTTTTATTAGACTAACATATTAATTAGAAAAAAATTTTAATTGGCAAACAAGCTAAGGTTGAAACAGCCGTTCTACATGATGCTATAGCAATGGGAGTAAAAAGGCGAAAGGAACAAACAGAAGCTATTAAGCCTACGTTGAATAACTAAAAGTGTAAGCATATATCACACAAAATAAAACAATAAGAAAAGATAGTAGTAGTAGTAGTATGTATATTGCTTTCTTCTTCTTCAGTGTGTTGAGCGCCAAATTTTGCAGACATGTTGGTTTAAATTGATTTGGTTGAGCCAATGAGAAAATAGGTCATGTCAGAGTCACTAGAAAATGGTTTGAAAATCTTCAACAAAATATATAAAAACTTGATTGTTACCCTTGTATAAGACAGGCACAAATATGGAGAGATAATTAAGAAATCAATTTCTCAAGGGAACTAAGAACCTATATATATATATAAGGGTCGCGGTGAGGGGACCCCCATTTTTGACACCCATTTTGGCTTACCCATGTAGAAGATGAATCAATGGCTGAATTTTGGTGATGATGATATCTATGGTGAGGAGATCATCCTCACAAAAATTCAAATCATTCCGATATTCGTAGACTAGTTTAGAAGTTGAGGAATTATGGACCATCGATTTTTACTATGTTACTTGAAAACCACATTTGATGGGGTTAGAAAGTTCAGGATGGGCTGATTTTTGAAATTTTGAAATTCAAAAGTTGAATTTTAGCACCATTATTTTCCTGTTATATTCTGATTTTGCCCCTGAGCATTGCAACTTGTTATATCGGCCGTCATAACGGAACAAAGGGTAATGCCGCCAATCTGTTATACCATTATAATGGCCCCTTTTAAACATTGATTTAAATTACCCACTTTTAAAAAAAAATGTCCTATTATTTTAAGTCATATTCCATTATTGAAGTAGTATA
This sequence comes from Euptelea pleiosperma, assembly GCA_035048495.1. Lineage (NCBI taxonomy): Eukaryota > Viridiplantae > Streptophyta > Magnoliopsida > Ranunculales > Eupteleaceae > Euptelea > Euptelea pleiosperma. The sequence goes on along the minus strand of CM068551.1, from coordinate 12,173,926 downwards.
ATCCAAGGTTGAGTGCTCTAAGAATAATGTAAATTGACAATTGTTTTCCTTTTCAGACGTAATTGTGACTAAAATACCCTTAACATCCAAATCTAGAGTGACATTGGTGTAAATGTGTTCCATGCGTACCTTCCTAAAGAAATGTGATAGAGCTGATGGTTATAGGCTTATAGCTATCCAATTTTGTGACTTATGGGCCCACGAAATTGTAAACATCACTCTCCTGCATGTGTGCCATCTGTTCAGCCATTCCATTAGTTTGAGATGACGGACAGGGTGAGAAATAACACTTAAATCCGGATGGTTTAATCCCTCATAGAACTTTCCATCAAATAGATTTTTCAGGTACTACAGCTAGAGGTGTCAATTTTACCCGATTTAACCGGAACCGAATAGGAACCGGAACCGAAAACACCGGTTCCGGTACCACATTTTTGGGAACCGATTAAAAAGAACCGGAACCGGAACCGAACCGAAAATTAATGGTTACGGTTCCGGTACTCTAATATGGAACCGAAACCGATAAGAATCAGAACCGAACCGATAAGAACCGGAACCGATATATAAATATAGTGTAAAAATTCTCATATTACCAAGATTGGACCCGTTATACCCGAAACTGGAACCGGAACCGACAAAAATTACATAATCGGTTCCGGTTCTGGTACCATCACTTTGAGAACCGGAACCGATAAGTACCCGAACCGATAAGAACCGGAACCGTTTGTTCCGGTTCTGGTCACCTTAGGAACCGAACCGGAACCGACCCGTTGACACCCCTAACTACATCATGGTTTAAAATAATGCCGTTTAAACAGTTTTAATGGCCGTTAAAATGGTAACACCCCAAGCCCGTTACGTTAAGAACAGTTTTGACGCTTAGAAAATAACTGCTGTTTTTTCTTCTTTTTTTTTCTTTTTAACAGCTGATATTTTCTGAAAAAAATTGTGAAAAAAAGGGTTAATTCTTAAATGGTTCCTAGCCCTTCTTGTTCAAGATTCTTAGGCCCTGCTTGCGTCGCTGCACTGGGATGCATTTTGTACTCCGGTGCAAAAACGGTGAGTTGCATTGCAGTCACTTACCGCAACTTTTGGGCTGTGCACATGCTTGCATCCATTTTCTTAAAGGCTTGGCAACCACTTGCATGCCAGTTCATTTGCACGCCCCCAATCAATCACTTGTAATCCTAAAACTGTAGCAAGCAGAGTATATTGCATCTGATTTGCATTGAACCAAGCAGGGGTGCTCAACTATTGTGTGCCATGAGGGGAGCAGTAAGGGGTGGCAATGGGTCGTGCAAACTAGCTCAACCCTTCCGAACTGGTTTTGGGTTTAGATCTATCGTGATTAAGGGTTGATTTCCGTTTGGCTTGACGCCAACCCATGCTGAACCTGACTTTAGTTCCACCTTTACTTTCAAGTGAAGGGCTAGAACCGACTCAATAAATACCTGATTTCCCAATAGGAATCTAGTTTTGATCCGTTCTATGATGCAGAAGTCCCTCAAATTGTCACGTAATACACTCTTTCGGGCCAACTGGTTGACTTACACATCAATGTATCTAGAACCGGGTTCTATCGTTTACAGGTCTTTTAGGATCCAATTCTTAAATAGTTGAGACTCCAAACTATGATAATCAAGACCAGTTCCTATTGAATATCCGTCGACACCGTGGTTTGGGCTGATCCCGTTCTGGATTGGCGAACCAGATCTGAGCCCACTGATCCGATCCAAAAGATGGATTGTCAGATCATTGTTTGTTTCACATTGTCTCGAGTGAGATGCATCAATCCGGGAATCCGGATACTGAGATTTCGAACCATGATTGACACCCATACTCTTTATATATAAATATAAAGGATATTTTAGGCTTAAACATTTTTTATTTATTAATCTCTAGTCTCTACCATGGTTTAAAATAACACCGTTTAAACGGTTTTAATGGCCGTAAAAAGGTAACGTCCCAAGCCCGTTACGTTAAAAACTGTTTTGACGCTTAGAAATTTATCGGCCTTTAAAATCTGGAAAATTTTGTGAAAAAAAATGGCTGTTATTTCTATTGGGTTAATTTTTCGTTAGATTCCATCTTTTTCGTTTTTGAAAATTCAAATTTTGAATTTTGAATTTCAGCGCCATTTTTTCTGTTAAATTCGTTAAAATCTGTTAAATTACATTTTTCCGTTTGTTACAATCCATTTTAATGTCGTTTTAACGGTAACGTCCCTAGTCCGTTATATCGATAAAAGTCCTCTTTTAAACCTTGATCTCTACCATGGTTTTAAAAACGGCCGTTTAAACGGTAACGCCCCAAGCCCATTTCCGTTAATACCATTTAAACACGTTTTATCATTTTTGAATAAAACGACCATTTTTTTTTTTTGTTTTAACGGCCGTTAAAATCGTTTAAAGAGCCGTATAATTCTGAAAAATTTTGTGAAAAAAACGGCCGTTAAATCCGTTTAATTCCATTAAAAATTCTAATTTCGGTTAAAATCCGTTCTTTTTTTTTTTTTAATTTTCAAATTTCGAATTTCAAAATTTGAATTTCAGCGCCATTTTTTCTGTTTAATTCCTTTTTTTTTTTCCACTTTTTTTCCATTTTGCCCCTGGCCGTTTCAATCCGTTTTAACGGCCGTTTAAACGGTAACGGTCCCAGTCCGTTTAACCGTTAAAACGGCCTTCTTTAAACCTTGCTCTCTACTACTTACCGCATCAACGCAGCTTCACTTACCAACTATTAAATATTTACAAAAATTTCCAAAACAGCCCCTACCCTATAATTACAGTAATCACTATTCTATGTTTAAAAAGTAACTTAAAAGTTAAAACACCATCTTTACTTGATCACGTGCACGTGCCCCCGCCAGCAGTAATAAATAAGGGTCGGGCTCCCTTGACAGATCTAAAATGTCAGGGACACAATATAAGCCACGTGGCACACTGTTACAGGACTCTAACCGTATGGATGTTTGTCCTATCCCATGGTGGACCTACAAACCAAAAATCAGCCTGATTAGCGAGCAGTATTTGAGGTAGAAAGATGCAGCACTTATAAATCACTAATCAGGCTGATTTTTGGTTTGTAGGTCCACCATGGGATAGGACAAACATCCGTATGGTCAGAGTCCTGTTACAGTGAGTAAAACTTGTGTCACAAGATGTTGTGACGGAAGCCGGCCACAGCACTCAATACGAGCCACGTGTCATACTATTAGAGGACAATGACCGTATGGATGTTTGTCCCGTCACTCGGTGGACCGCTTCACAAAAAATCAGCCTGATTCGTGATTTCTAACCGATTCCACTGAAGTTATTTTCATCGGTTGATTTTAACGATAGGAATTTGAGCATTATTTGGGTGCAAAAATTCAAAGGTTGTAAATCACTAATTAGGCTGATTTTTGGTTTGTAGGTCCACCACAGGACTGGTCAAACATCCATACGGTCACTCATATGCTGATTTTTGCATATTTTTGGTCACTGAATCCAACGACCATAAATCAACCAAATTGATTTTTGGTATGCATATCCACTAGGGGGTCGGGTAAAAATGAGCCATGTAGGGTCATGAGATCCGTCTGCAGCTAAAGTCCTCTACATCTAAATTTCTTCCCATATACAATGGTACTAGTAATTAACACCCGTGCTAAAGCACGTGTATAAATAACAATGCCTTATTTTGTTAAGCAAGGAAATACAAAAATAATATAAATTAAATCAAGATAAAAAAATTTTGTGAGAATAGTTATATTCGTTAGCTTTTTGTGATGTAGGCATCTAGAGTGAATCCTGTTTTATTCCAAATGTGAAATCACTCAGGACTCTTTTGTTAACCAATCCCTTCTATGAGTTATTTTAGGATTTGCAGCAGAATTATTTGTGATGTATGAAGTGCATTTGCTGAGTAGAGGTCTTTGTTGGCGATAATAGAAACCAATGTTTAAGAACCATATCGGACTGGCTAATTGATATGAGTGAACATTAACCCAGAATTTTATTAAAAAATTAACCACTTTCAATCATTAACCCCATTTGTACTGGCTAGTTAAACCAAAATCAACATTTAGCGTTTAAACTATTCAATTTGGTCACCTATCTACTTTTATTTAAATGAATGTACTATAACTGAAATATATACTTTAATAAAATATGAAGTTGTGTGAAAAAAAAAGTTATACATGTTATATATTCAATAATCGTGATCTGATCACATGACTACTCGCTCTTGCTTTAGATCATGATAATTACAACTTGTGAGACCCGCCACTTATGCCACTTATATTATGATATTGTATTTTTAGATGACCATTAAGAGTCTATAATAAGATAGAGCGTTAGGATATGATTAAAGTATAGTTATATAATTGATACATGTAAAATTACAACTCAATATAATTTTGTATATAATGGTCTAAAACATTAACTCATGAATGATTGGTTTACCCGTTGATAGACCAACACACCACAAATCAGCCTAATTGGTGATCTCGAGCTAGCTGTAGGATTCGAACATTTTCATTTGGTGACATCTTTATATTGGATTTATTCTTTTTGAGTTCTAGATTCAATGGATAAATATCACAAATCAAGCTGATTTTTATGCTGGAACCCGAAGAACGCCAACCAAAATTCTTATCGTAGGGACATGTGTAGTGGTGGCTAACATGCCATTTCTCTTACCAAGCATGCATGCTTCCTCATTTAACGATTGCTCGCTCTCTGAATAAATCGAGCAACTCCATGCAAACTCGACCTTCGACTGAATCAATGGCTCCCATTATCCTCTTCATTTCTATTTGAAGATGGGGTGATATTCGTTCCTCCAAATAGCAATAGTATGCTCTCCTCTTCTAAAATAGATCTCGAATAATGTGTATGCATATAGCCAAAACTTTGCATCATCACATCCCCTATTCTTACAAACACTGTTTCTAAACGGGTGAGAACTAAGATGTGTGCGAGTGAAGTGTTGAAAAAAATGCCTAGAAGCATTTCAAAACAAATAAAAAAAAACACGTAAACACATGACGGGCATGCCTCAAGCACCATTTTCATGCCTTTGGTTTGACATCACTTCTCATTGGGGAAAGAATATGAATAAAGAAGAGGAAAAAGAAGAAGAAAAGTATGCATATCTGCTGCTAGCTGCTTCTTGTAGTGAGAGATCTCGCACACTTTTTTTCATTAGGATTTTGAATGATTACCCTAATATTTGCATTTTTGCAGTCGCGCTGAGCCGCTGACAGGGGATCATTGCAGAGATTGATTATTTATGGTTTCAACAAATCAAATGTTTAAGTCTCAAGAGCTTGAATGAACCTGAAAAAAATATAGCCATATCAAAATATATTTTTTCCCTAAAAAATTATACATAATCAATATATTCAATTGGAAAAAAAATCTATATGTTTTTTAATAAAATAGATAAAGAAAAACTTGACGGGAAACCATTTGAGTTGCCTAAAAAATGGAACTCATCAACGTAAAGAAAGAGTGAGAGATTTAAATATTTTAAGATAGAAGGAGAGGGAAAGGCACGGGGATTTTCATATGCAGGTTACATTTCCATATGAAAATCTTAATTATATTTCTTAATGATGCGGTTATAGAAAGCAACCAAAATAGAATTATAAAAATTAGAATACCTTTGTGTATGGAAACCTTTAGATTTTGTAATGCATCGCTTATGGAAACAAATCACATTGGTTTTCTTAATGCATCGGTTACGAAGAGAGAACGGTCGTAATTAATGCATTGGTTTTGAAAATAAACTTAAATGTATTTCTTAATGCATTGGTTATGGAAACAAATCACATTGATTTTCTTAATCCACCATTTACGAAGAGAGAACGGTCATAATTAATGCTTTGATTTTGAAAATAAACCAAAATGGATTTCTTAATGCATCGGTTAGAAATTTATGAATTAATGAATGAAATAAGGGGATGGGGAGTCGTAGGATTGGAAAGAGAGAAGACGTTTCGAAATTAATTGGAGATGTAAGAGAATTTGATAATTAATGAAGAAATTAAAGAGAGGGAGAATGACGGGAATGGAAAGAGACATGTTTTATGCAAGGGTGTTTTTGGGATAAACTAAAAAGCTGGAGAAAGCGCTACCTCAACAGGGTCAAGCTTTAGTATAGATAATAGATGGAAAAAAAAAATCAATAATGTGAGCCATCCGATCAACCTAGTCGAATGATTATAAGTTATAACCATTGATGTACCGTGGTCAATTGGCGGTTATAATCTAGGGATCTCATTTGTTCGTTTTCATCGTTTATGGTGGGCCCGCTCAAATGTCAATGAATTCCGTTACCCATGGTGCAGCTAACGGACAAGGAATCAGAGTAGATTAGGACTGCAGTCCATCACACTGTCTACGAAGAAAACCTAAATCGTCGCTAGTGGTGGCTGCATTTACGAATCTCGTACATCATCAACGGCCCCGAGAGAACCTTATTCACCCACCCAGCAAATGCGGCCTTTACGCCAAGTGCCAATCTCTCTGTTCTCCTTCCCTCTCTGGAGAATGTGGAGAAGTGGAGAACCTTCCATAGAAAGAAAATAAAAACATCACCTTTCAAATGAAAAGGAAAAAAAAATTCCTTCATGCAGATCATTAAGCGCCTTAGTGGGCCACGTAAGAGCATCGCTGTTGGAGTCTAGGCTAAGACAACCGTTTCAGTTTCCTTGGTGAAGGGGGAGAGTATCTAAACCTTCCATGTGAACTCTCTCCCTTATCTATCAGTCTATCTATGGCTTCTGAAAGGAACGGCGGAAGTTCTTTAGATCCGAATCTAGAACAACAACCTGGGCAAATGGAAAGAGAGAGTTCTCTGGACTTGGAGGTGGTCAATCATTGGAGTTCTTCTTCAGGTAGTTCTGATGATGGCGAGGTCCCCGTTACATTCGAAGTGGAGCTTGTTGGAGGAGGTGGCAATGGTGGTGAATTGGGAAACAGAGTCGATGCTCAGAGGAATTCTGACAAGTTTGGTTCTGGCAGCGGACGTGGTTGTTCTTCAGGTTCGTTGATTTTGATTTGCAGTTTTGTTTGTTGATGATTGTTCAGGGACTGGAGTTTGATTTCTTTCTTTTCACTCGACTTTGTGCAAAAAGATGCGAGAAAGTCTGACCAACTTCTAATTGTGATTAACTGACAAATAAATGAACTCTATAAGTCTCTTAATTATACTCCAAGTGATAGATCTTTCTCTCAATGTACAATAGGCCAATTGATTGCATCAATAAAATTTGAGGAATCAACTACAATAATGATCCTAGGGGTATTAATATTCAAAGCAAGTTGAATCCCTCTCAAGACTGCTCGAATTTCAATAATATAAATCAGCTCTTCATCCCTTCTATTTGAATAAGTGATACTGACAATCATTCTTATCTCTAATTAGCACACCAAAAGAAGTCCGATTGTTCTTTAGAACTGTACTTCTACACTAATGATTGTATCTTTTGTGTTGGAATGGTGAGTGAGGTGCGATACAAATGCCTCTGATTTAGAAGAATGATGTTTTCCATCTTCGGGGAAATGCTTGAAAATTATGATAGATAGTAGGGAAGACTTTGTTCTTACATTAAGATTGGTCCATTAGTGGAGGGTTAGCCAATGAGCATGTTAGTGTCGATCTCTCTGCTCATATATTAACTAAGTTATGCTTAGAAATAAAAAAAGAAACCCAGATATTTGCTCTCAAAGCCTGGTTGGATGATATGGAAGTACCATCAATCTTCCAAGATGTTTATCTCTAACAAAATGTTGGTCTGCCTTCTCTTGATAAAAGAATTCTTGGTCTTTTTTAGCATCTCGATAAGCTGATGGAATGAGACGTTTTGACCGAGACGAAATGAGATATTGGAAAAAAAAATGTTGTCTTGAATCTCAAAATGTAGAGTTAGTATAGTTGAGGGCATCAGGCACACTTAAGGCGCTAGGGCCTCCTAGCGATTGATGTTAGTATCAATACAACATGTGTTTCCTTTGGATTTAGTCAGATCATTTTGTCTTCGTTCATCATGGTGCTTAAGTGAGAACAATAATCTTTGTTTATGTGGATGATATTGACTTAGACCCGTTAAAATGTTTTCTTGGTACTGAAGTTGCTTGTTCTAGACAAAGCATTTTTATCTCTCAGAGGAAGTGTGGGTGCCGTATTTTTTGGCCAACCAGATTGTTACAGGTGTCAGTAGCACTGGATGTGTGAAATATGAAAGGTCGACCATGTGTTTGCTCATTGTAGCTTCACTATGGGAGTGTGGCAGACTTTTTTCCAGCTCTTTGGCATTGCCTTTGTGACTCCACAACATGTTATCGGCTACTTCCATGGCGTGGTAGACGACTCTTTTACTGGGAGAGGGAGATTCCTATGGCAGACGCTCCCCTTTGCAGTCTTGTGGGCCACATGGAAGGAGAGGAACTGAAGGATCTTCGTAGGTAAAGAAGAAGGCATCCATGAGGTGATCCTGGACATGAAAGCATTGCTTTATATTTGGTCATCAGTTTTCCCTCTATTTAGAGTCTATTTAGAGGGTGTTTTTTTGAATCCTTTGTACATAGATTGTCTGATCTCTTAGGGGACCTCTCCTCTTCTCTAAGGAGTTAGGCCAGCCTCTCTTGTTCTTTGGGGTTTTTCTCTCCTTTAATGAAATACATACATACATATCAAAAAAAACATACGAAAGGTCGACAGCTGGCATCTTGTAGCATGCGTGAATAAATGTGCCAAAGGAATCCGTAGAGACAACTATTAACCTTTTCAGTTGCATGCCATTCACAAGCAGAAAGAGCCACGTGTCAGATGTGATGTCTGAGGAGATGGCATCTTGGGGTAGGTTAGTAACGGAATACATTGAAGAAACTCAATAAATTTGTCGATAAGGCATTCAATCCTTCCCGACAAATTGAACAAGCATCACACTTGACGGGATCGACACTCAACTCATCCCTACAAGTTCATCATTATACTTGACGGGATTTACATTCAACTATCCCGACAAGTTCAACAATAGAACTCGACGGGATTGACATTCAACCCATCCCGACACATTCAACATTATACTTGGCGGTTAAGGCAATCAACCATTCCCGGGCAAGTGCCATGATACTTGGTGGACATGGCATTCTATCATTCCCCGACAAGTAACGGAATCTACGAACAGATAAGTATTTTTTTTTTGTTGACAAGTGAACAGATTAGTATTTCAACTAAACAAGGTCAATTACCTACTTATTTATTATATAATCGCCACGTGGTGACGAAGTTGATCACTACGACAACTCTCGCCATTTTCCATTCAACTATATGCCACGTAGGTTGCCACCTCAGTCATTTAAGATATAACTGAATGGAGGAAGTACAGATCCAACGGGAATAGGTTGTATCATAACAGAATCTTCCTAGATCGGATCTGACTAACGAGAAGTGGACACTTGGAAGATGAGTCATGCCAGTTCTGAGTCTATAAATATATGACACTCAGAACTGAGAAAATGATCTTGCTCTCCCGATCCAGATTGACTAACTCTGAATCATTTTTTTCATATTTCTGAAACCCGTAAGAACATCCTAGACTGACTTGAGCGTCGGAGTGTTAACAGGTATACCAACACCACCTTCGAAGATTATCCTGTTATTCGTGGTGGAGAAGAAGTTTTATCCTGAAGCTCTAGATTTGCCGGATCATCATCGAGATACGAATCGTCTGACCTCAAAGATTGTGTGGGATAGATCTGATATTTTTCCCCCATAGGAAGTATGCTCTTGATCTTCTTCGTGACATTGGAATGCTTGAGACTAGAATCAAGTGATACTCCTCTGGAAGTCAACCATCACCTTTTAGTTGATTACGGAGATCTCCTCTCAGACCCGAGTAATTATCATGTATAATGGGTTGCCTCATTTATTTGACGACCACTCAGCCCGATCTTGATTATGCAGTTGTAATAGATAATCAGTTTATGCATGCACCCATAATGACAAACATGGAAGCTATTTATCGCATTGGCTAAGCTTGTGGGAAGGGATGAAGAATATTCAAGATCGCTTCAAAGATGGTATCCGCTTCAACGTTGGGAGGGGAGATAAGGTTCAATTTTGGGAGTATATTCGGTGTGGGAAAGATCCGTTAAGTAGGGCTTTCCTTATCTTATTCCACATATTAGATATTCAAGGGGCCAAGATTCAAGATTGCGTAGTGGTAAGAGAGGGAGTTGCTAATTGGAAGTTTGGCTTCAGAAGGAATATTAATGATTGAGAGGTGGGAAGTCTTGTTACTCTTCTGTCTAGAGTGGGGGATGGTCTTATGCTAGTTTTAGAGCGGGATTAGAGAGTATGGAGATGGGATCCCAGAAGCATATTCTCTATCAAGTCTTCTCATATTAGGTTGATGGGTCAGAGTTCGTTTCCGGGGTCTCAGGTGTGGGGCCCCCCTATCCCATCCAAGGTGTCATTTGTTTGAACCGTTATGTTGGACTAAATCTTGAGGGTAGACCATTTGATTATCAGGGGGATAATGTTGCCAAATAGATGCGTCATGTGTAAGTCAAATGCCGAGTCAGTTGATCACTTGATGATGTAGTTGTTGGAAACAATCAGTTTTGGAGAAAACAAATCATTAATAGAAAAAATGAGAAGAGAATAAATAGTTCAATTATGGAATTGGAACAAATGTAAAGGTTAGAGAAACAAATTGAAAAGAACAGATAAAAACTTATCTGAGACTGAGGCTTGTGAAATCACAAAGTCTTAAAGACAATTCGCCCTGGATCAGTGCTAATGGTTTTGCAGGCGTCCGTCTGACAGGATTCAATTATCTTTCTACACAGAGAAGGTAGCACTCCAAATCTCTACGTTTCTAGTGAACTTCTAACAATATAAATGCTCTCTTGGATGCAGTAAAACTTCTGAAAGTTACTTGAAAGTATGAAGAATAATATAAGTAAGGAGAAAAGCCCGTGCTCAGTTTTCTTGTTTCTGTGAATGAATTTCAAAAGTCAATTGAATTGAATGTGTTTGGTTATGGACAAAGCTATCTCTTTTATAGACCAAATTGTGTCTATTCTAAAGAGGCACGAATTAATCTTGTGGTCTGGATTAATTCTAGGCAGATCTAAGTTAGTTATAAGCAATTAAGTTTGATTCTGTGGTCTGGATCAATTCTGGACAGATCTGAGTTAGTTATAAGCAGTTATGTCTAAGAACCGTTAGATCTGTATGATCTTATGGTCCAGATTGATTGCGTCGTAAGAAGAGTCCATTAGACCATCTTAACCGCTAATCTATCCGTTGGACATACATCTGATCATGTCCGTTTGACGATCCAACCGTTATGATTGACCATCAACTGTCTGATAAAAAATCAAAGACTCCTAAAGCTCCTTGCGATGATGTGCACATGCGAAGTGCAAACACCTCATAAAGCACCCAAAAGGCCTTAAACGCCCAATCACCTTTTTGCACATGCGCGCGCGTCTGTGCTCGTGCGCGCACCGGAATACTTCTCTATTCTCCTTTGCACTAAATAAAATTGAGTAAAGAGTGAATACTTATATATCCTCAATCAAACTTTTCACTCTTTCAAATGTGGGACTAAAGTGAAAAGCATAAAAGACAAAACCAAGAATAGCAATTGCAAGTGGGGTATGTTTGGGCACATATATACATTCACCTAAAATGTTTCATAATAAACAAAATATATTCAAATAATCGCCTCATATAGAAGAACATAATTCATACAAAAGTTGAACGAAAAGCTCTGCAGGTCCCATTAATAATTTGACCACAAGTTGGTCAAATCATCACGTTTTACCTAGAAAATTGTTTAAAAAATGAAACATTTCTAACAATTGCCAATTTTCTTTTGCTATCTGGCTAGCCTTCTTCTCCTTGTTTGGCGTAGACTACATGGTGCCGGAGCATGTGCTAGACTTGGTCCAAAGATTCTCTTTGGATGTCCTTAGAGGGAGAAGGGTATATCTTTGGCGGATTCTTCCATTTTGTGGGCCATTTGGAAAGAAATGAACTCTTGCATCTTTGAAGGGAAGAGGAAGACATTCCAAGAGTTCTACTAAGGGTGACAACTTATTTGTATTTTTGGTCTTCGTTATCGCCGGATTTCAGAGGTTGTTTCTTTGAAGATTTTGTTTTTAGATGGATGAGATGGTAGTAGGATCCTCTCCTTTTTTATTTGTGTATAGTGTGCTGTGAGGCTCTTCTTTGGATGCTCTCTTAGGTTGTATCTTATGGGGTTTCCTTTTTGTTTAATGCATTTTTAACTTGCCACACCCCCTCCCAGGAATCTGATGTTACCTGCAAGGGGTTCCGGAGCCTCGAGCTCAAACCCTTTCCCTCGGTTGGACCTTGATCTCAATTTTCCTAAAATAATGTATTTAAGACTTCAAAGTTAGACTTTATAAAAGCATGAATGAAATTTTGCAAGGAAACGACTTTGATTTCTCTTGTTTTATTGTCAGAACTTTTAGTCCCATATTAGAATAAGTAGGAAACTTCTCTTGGGTTTATAAGCAAGGGACTTAACCTGAAAGGGTGGAGCCCTTGCAACTTTTGTCCCCTAGTGAGGGGCTTTTTGGACCAACCTAGACACATGAATACGTGTGCGATGCCATGTCGTGCCTTGTTGTGCTGAGTTGAGTCGAGTTAGTTGGTTGGTCCCTATCTTTTTTGGGTCCTATTTGCTTCAATTTTGTTATTACTTTATTGCCCTTGGTTTAACTTGTGTTTTGACTACAATAGTTAGTGAGTAATGAAATATTTACATGGTTCAAACTTCAAAGTACATGGTATCGTTTCGGTATTGTTCATGGGCGATATCGAAACGTATTGGAAGTATCGTTCGGTTTCAGATGAAACTTTATTAAATCGAAACAAAATATTAGTGCAAATTTACACATAAGAGGAAGTATCGTTCGGTTGCAGATGAAACTTTGCGTAACCAAGCTTGTCAGGCCCTAGGGCGATTCCGCAACGATGCGGGCAAAATGTTTTAGTATTGCCTGATACTTTGAACCATGTACAACAATGGTACCATCACTTTGGTGCAAGTTGGAGGCATAAAAGGGAGAGAGGAAGATAGAAAATGACATGGATTGAGGTAGCAAGAAAAACTTAAAGACATGATTTGGAGGAAGCTATAACTTGAAATAGAGTCGAATGGTGAAATAGGATTCATGTTGCTGACCCCAAACATTTGGGATAAGGTGTAGATTATGATGATGAACTTTTGAACAATCTTTAGAGTTTTCTCCTTTTAATTTCTTTATGAATTATTTGACATTTGGAGGCTAGTTGCTATGTCTATGAAAAGGGGGCATCTCCTTTGTTGAACACACATTTGGCCACATTTTCTCTATATTCTTCCTTCGATTTTATATTTCTGAGATTTTGAGGGTTGAAATACTATTGAGTTCACTGTGGATTGAGGTTTATGAGTGCTACCTACCAAGGTGCATGACTTTGGAATCCCGAAGCGGAAATAAATTTCGCGAAATTATCGGAATATTTCATTTTCTAGGTTACCGACAGAAAAGAATACTTACATGGAAATAATGTTAAATTTCGCGAAATATTTCCATTCATGTTGAAATATTTTGCGTGAACAGTAAATTTCGATCAATTGACAGTGTAAATCGAAATTGTTTCGACACGTATGGAAACATTTCAATCGGAGGTAGGAAACATGCCATTTGAGTTCAAAACCGCCACAAATCCCATATTTGACCCATTTAACCCTTACCATATTTTTTAATAAAAGAGACCAATCCATTGTAGATTTTTGGATTCACGGATTGATCATAAATCGAATCCTATTTTAGAGTTTTTTCAAATTTGAAATGGATGTAAGTATAATTTTTTTTTGCTATTGTTTCTTGCTACAAATACTGAGATTAGATGTAAATGCATCAAACCTATGAATCTATGATGCATTTATATTGGATTTGTTCACGGATTGAAGATTGTTTAGGGTAAAATTTTGAAATTTAGGGAAAACCCCAATTTCATTGGTTTTTACTCCTAACATCTATAGTTGTGCATAAATTGATAACATGTTGCATAATTTAGCGCGTTCTACAAGTTTGTTTGTTTAAAAAAAAATTCAAAAAAATATTTAAGCATTTAAAAAATTAAGTAAATGTTATAAGTTAATAATAAATAGGTTTTCTAAAATTATACATAATAGTAAGTGAATAAGGATTCGTTAATACCTTGAATTATGACTTTTTGTTATAATTAACAATCAAATTATAGTTATCTCATTAAATAATACCTTGACTGGCTATCAGATACCTACCTCAACATATTACAGACTGCCAAGGTCATTCATTTTCACACTACATATGGTTGTATATTATGATTTGATAGCTTATGTGTGTATTTTTATGCTTGTTTTATCATTTCCCAAACATTCCACAAAAATTTCCAAAGTATTTCCATCATTTCTACATTATTTCCGTCATTTCCACAAAAAATGTATTATTTCTACACTGGTTTCGACCATGAAATATTCCATTTCCGGGATGGTCGAAATAAATTTATTTCCTAGCTATCAGCACCAGATTGAATCATCTAGCAGGGGTAAAATCTAGCTTAAGGGTAGTGTGTCCTTTGAGGGTTGAAATACTATTGAGTTCCTTGTGGACCAAGTTTTGTCCGTAGTGCGTTCCAAGGTCCACGACTTCCGAATCCTGAAGACAATGAGCTCCAGATTGAATCATCTAGCAGGGGTAAAATCTAACATAAGGATAGTGTGTCCAATGTGTGCCTCAGTCCATCGCAACCAACAAGTTCTTTTTGTTTTTATTGTTGATGTTCTGTTACAAATTCTCACTTAAGACACCTTTTGCGTAGCTTCTGATTTATGGTACTATTTTATTTTAGTTCTTTGAATTTTGCTTCTTAAATAATTGTGTTACTGTATTTTGTTTTTACTGTAATCAAAGTACTTATATATGCCAACAATCAAACTTGAGATTTTAAACAATCACCAGGATCTTTTCTCTTGCATTCTACCCCTGAAAAGAGGTCGGTGAAGAAGAAGACTGATACTACTTAGAAAAGAAGGAACATCCTCAAAGAAGGTTACTTGGTAGTGATCTACCTCTTCCCACTTGCTACGTAAAGCAGTGTAGTATGATCCCAAGGGAAGATCTCCTTGATTCATATGTGCTATCTCCAGCTGAAGCTCATACAACCGAGCAAAATTCCCAGCCTGGGAATAGGTTTGAGATACAGCTTCCCATATATCCTTGGCAGACAGGAGAAATAGGAAGCCTTTGCTAATTGATGGATGCATGGAGTGGAGTAGCCATGACATGACCATTGAGTTTTCAACATCCCACTTTTCAAACGTGGCCTCAGATACATCAGGTGTGGGGATACGTCTGGTGGTATAGCCAGCTTTGCCTCGTCCGGTGATGTATATCTTGGCAAATTGAGACCACTGAAGGTAGTTGGTCCCGTCGAGTTTCACCGTGGTGATCTATAGGCCTAGATTGTGATCACCATGACTTCCCAAACTGGGTGGGGCAACAATAATCTCTGACTTGGCAGAGGATGACTCCTCAGATGTACTCATGATAGTAGAGAAGACCTTTCTGAGGAATAGATTAACTTGGACTGATAAGAAGTCAACCGAACTACTGCTAGAGAGGTGCAAATACATATTAGAGCTACTTGGAACAACTTCTTTAATGATTTTCTATTGGAGAAAAACCTACCCACGGGAGACTTGTGAACAATTCCGAACACCCAAAAAGGTTCCTGGATAGGTGCGGCTGCCCCTGGGAGATGTTCTGGGCTCCTTTAAGACCTGCGGCTAGGTCCAGGTGGTCTTCTTTAATTTTCTGGAAGGGGTGGCTAGGTCCAGAAGGTCTTCTCTAATCTTCTAGAAGGGGCAGTAGGTCCAGAGGGTCTTCTTTGACCATCTGGAAGGGGTGGCTAGGCCTGATAGCTCTTCTCCAACCTTCTGGAGTGGGCAGCTAGGCCCGAAGGCTCTTTTCTAGCCTTCTGGAGATGGCGGCTAGGTCCGGTGGCTCTTCTCCAGGCTTCTGGAGTGGGCGGCTAGACCTGAAGGCTCTTCTCCAGCCTTTAGAGGTGGCGGCTAGTGTTTTTGGACCCTCTGGAACGTGTAGAGATACTTGAGGTCAATCCTTCAGGCTTTTTCTACATGTGGCTGACCATGGGAGATGATCTCCTCCTTTGGAAAGCCTTCCTTTGCATTTTTCACAATCCCTAAGGTTTTATCTGACCTTTAGGATTGAGTCATGGTTACACAACTATTCTCTGCTACCATGTTGTAATTTAGATTGTAACCAGAACAAGAAGAATAAAAAGATTAGGGTAAAGGAGAAGAGAAAATAGAAGATTGGGGGAAAAGAGGAAAAATCATGTAGAGCTTAGAATAACCTACACAATTTCACCTAATATATATTAAGTGAAAGTTTACATATTACAAGGACCTCCTTGTAGAATATTACATATTACAAGTAAGTCCTTAACAACTGATGCTACCATGGATAAATTTTTGAATGCTACTTTTATTACTCCCATACCCAAGAGAGAGGGTGTAGAGTCTTTGAATGATTTTCGTCCTATTAGCTTGGTGGGAAGCACTTATAAGATCAATTCTAAAATACTTGCTTTTAGGATGAAAGAGGTTATGGGATCCATTATTTCCCCAGCCCAAGGGGCTTTTGTGAGAGGCAGACATATTCTAGATGGTGTTCTGGTAGCCAATGAATGCATTGACTCCAAGTTGAGGGGAGTGAAGAGCGAAATGGTGTGCAAAATTGACATGGAGAAAGTTTACGACCATGTGTGTTGGAATTTCCTGGATCATATGTTGAATATGATGGGCTTCAGATGGAGAGGAAAGTAGATTTGGACGTGTATTTCTACAGCTTCGTTCTCTGTTTTGGTTAATAGTTCACCTGCGGGTTTCTTTTAGAGCTCGAGGGGTTTGAGACAAGTTGACCCTATATCCCCGTTTTTGTTCATTGTGGTGGTAGAAGACTTGGGTAGAATGCTCAGTAGAGCAATGGAGGGTGGCATGGTGGAAGGGTTCCGTGTGAGTAGTCATGTTCCCGTGGTTGCCCACTTGCAATTTGCAGATGATACGATTATCTTCGCTCAGGCGTACTATGTCCAGATGAGGTACATTAGATCTATTTTGAGGAGCTTTGAAGTTATGTCAAGTTTGAGGATCAACTTGACCAAAAGCGAGGTGTTTGTTGCAGGTGCGGTACCGGATGGGGCGTTTGGCAAGGAGCTTTGGATGCAAGGTTGGTACTTTGCCTACGTCTTATCTTGGGCTTCCTTTGGGGGTGAAGTACAAGGACAAGCTATGTGGGTTCCTGTAGTAGAGAGAGTCGAGAGGAAACTAGCGGGTTGGAAGAAGAGGTATTTATTGACAGGTGGGAGAGTCACTCTCATCAAGAGTACTGTTTCCAGTATTCCTCTTTACTTCCTTTCTTTGTTCACTATCCTTTTTAGTGTGGCCAAGGATCTTGAGAAACTTATGAGGAATTTTCTGTGGGAAGGTAATAATGAATCTCATAAGTTCCATTTAGTGGAATGGGCCAGAATTTGTAAGCCTAAGGAGGAAGGATGGTTTGTTCCCGCGCACGTATTGTGTTGGCCCGACGACCTGTTGGTATACATAGTTGTTTCGCATTCCCCCAAGGTCGATCTTTTGGGGTAAATGGTTGTTTAATATGGTATCAAAGCCTTAAGGCCTGGGAGGTCGCGGGTTCAAGTCTCCAGCGGAGTGTATTTCCGCTGAGGGGGCGTATTAGTGGATGGTTTGTTCCTGCTCACGTATTGTGTTGGCCCGATGACCCATTGGTATACATAGTTGTTTTGCCTTTCCCCAAGGTCAATCTTTTTGGGGTAAATGGTTGTTTAATATATATTAGGTTTTTTAAAAAGTCCTACGTAACGGGGATCCAAGCGCTTACTTTAAAACAAATGATTTGAGCCTGAATCAAGACCATATATACCAACAATTGTTGAGTTTGTGGATCCTCTAAACATGATTGAGTGAACCAACACAAAGACCTGCAAGAAATGAGGTTTGATATAAGTAGGACTGCATCTCTTCGTAGATGGTAGATCTAGATCAATATGGATTCAGGAGTGGTAGAATGAAGAGGAGAAAACAATTTAAGGCTTTTAACGATGCTGCTCTATTTTCATGTTAAAATTTAAATAAAGAAAGAAGAATTGAAAGGTCAATATTATATCACGCGAGGTAGCTTTTTCAGAAAATACAATAATCCAATGGGTTAAGGTATTAGGTATAAAATCTCTACTCTAGCTCTAATAACTGAAATATTCCCAAATTTCTCTTTTAATATTTCTTAAAGCTGGTTTTGTCCTTGAATGAGAAAGGGATAAATCTTTATTTGCTGACAGTGACATTATATCAGTTTATATTCTGGTATGCTCATTTACTTTGTTAGAAGCTTAGTGCCTATTGATTTTGTTGTTCTATTCCTTCTTGAACTTTAGAAAGTTAGTTACTGGCTTTTCAGCAATCATCTTTTCTTCATATTTTGCAAGAATTAGTGGAAGTGTCTTTTTGATTGTTTATTATATTGGTCATGATTGGATATAGACAACAAAATTAGCTAGTGTGGTGGGTGAAAATTTTCCACACGGGCATGGATGGTAGTAGTTATCTTTTGTTGCCTGCTTTGAAAAGAAATTCATGTGTTATGCCATTTCTGAGACTGCTTTATCCAGGGACTGCTGACAGGAGTTTGGCTAGATCCAATACTTTGCCTGGGGAGACATCAAATCCTGACAAAGGAGAGTCAACTTTCAGTGAGCTTAAGTTGCAAAGATTAAAAACTGAGAGGTGCCGACATAGTAATATACTTGGTGAGCAGGCAGCACAAATTTTTCATGACAAAATTTCTGATCGCAAGAAGGTATTATCCATCGGAGAATAGGTTTTGTATTTAATTATGTACAATTCGATAGTTCTTGTACTTCCGTATCTTAATATATGCATGCTTTTAAATATCAATATTGGTGGGTTTATCATCCATTGGCGGAAATGATAATACGCATTGAAACTTGGAAACATGATATTAAAGAACTCAAAGATATGTGATATTAAAGAGGCTGGATTTTCTGGGCTGTTGCTACAGGATTTGAACCCTGTAGTTACAAGGCCCCTTTATTTTTGGTAGCTGAGGTGATGGGACCAAAGGAGTCCTTCCACCTCTCCCTTCTCCATATGGCTAGTTTCGATCAAGGGATATCTTTATTGTGCCAAAAGAGAGCCCCTTTTCTCGCACTTCTTTTATTTTAAAAAATTACAACATTCGACGGCTGCCAATCCTTGGGGTAAAGTCCAAATGTGGGAGGGTATGGAGCTGACATTTATGAGGGCACTGTCCATGTGACCATGGATGGTTTGGATTGGCCAAGTTAGTCATCCACATGGCAGAAAACCCTGATACTACAGGAGTCTACTCAAGCTGGTGCGAAGATATCTATCATGCTCAGCTTTGCCAATC
Source organism: Euptelea pleiosperma (assembly GCA_035048495.1). NCBI lineage: Eukaryota > Viridiplantae > Streptophyta > Magnoliopsida > Ranunculales > Eupteleaceae > Euptelea > Euptelea pleiosperma. The sequence continues at coordinate 12,154,367 of CM068551.1, read as the reverse complement.
AAGGTATGAAGAATAGATTTGTTCACCCCCTTTGAGAGTATGCCGGCAACCTGTTCCTGTGTTCTCACATACGAAGTACAAATCAATCCTTGTTGAAGTTTCTCTTTGATGAAGTGACGATCAACTTCAATATGTTTGGTCCTATCATGCTGGACTGGGTTGTGAGCAATGCTGATGGCGGCTTTGTTGTCACAGTAGAGGCTCATTGGCTCTGTCACTTGGAGTCCCAGTTCCTTACGCATGGTCCTCAACCAAAGGAGTTCACACACACCGTGTGCCATAGAGCGAAACTTTGCCTCTGCACTGGATCGAGCTACAACTGGCTGTTTCGTGCTTCGCCAAGAGACAAGGTTTCCTCCAACAAGGGTACAGTATCCTGACGTAGACCGACGATCAGTAACTGAACCTGCCCAATCTGCATCAGTATATGCTTCAACTCTAAAGTGTTCATGTCGCTCGAACAGTATGCCACGATTTGGAGAGCCCTTGAGGTACTGAAGAACTCTCTGGACTGCCTCAAGATGTGATGACCGTAGTGCATGCATAAACTGACTGATAACACTCACAGCGTAAGCAATATCTGGACGGGTGTGTGCCAATTAGATCATCTTGCCAGCCAATCGTTGAAACATAGTAACATCCTCAAGGGTGTCGCCCTCCTCAGAATTCAGTTGATGGTTCTGATCTATTAGAGTCTCTGCTGCTCGAGCTCCCAAATACCCAGTCTCGTCCAGAAGGTCCAATACATACTTCCGTTGAGGTATGAAGATGCCCTTTCAAGACTGAGCAACTTCAATGACCCAGGAAGTATTTCAGTAGCCTCAAATCCTTTGTCTCAAACTCCGAGGACAAGAAGGTCTTCAGCTGCTTTATCTCCTTGGGATCATTCTCAGTGATGACAATATCATCAACATAGAGGATTAGTAATGTGGTCCTAGTCTGCTGGTGCTTCACAAACAACGTGTGATCGGCCTGACTCTGCTTGTAGCCCACTCGTCTGATCGCATTGCTGAACTGCTCGAAGCATGCCGTTGGAAACTACCTTAGCCCATACAGGGCTTTCCTTAACTTGCACACCTTGTCGTCACTTCCAGCAAGTTTCAACCCAGGTGGCAGTTTCATGTACACCTCTTCTGTCAGATCTCCATGCAGAAAGGCGCTCTTCACACTTAGCTGATGCAACGGCCATGACAGCTTGGTAGATAAGGATAGAAGAACTCTGACTAAGTTCATCTTGGTGACCTCCTTGGCTTCTCCATGTTCTCGTCGTCGGCTAGTTACGCCACTTCCACCTCTTCCAGGAACCTGCATGACAGCGCTGTATGGTAAGCCCTCTTTCTTCCTCCATCCGTGACTCCTCCTCCCGGCCCCTCTTCCATAGCCCTCCCAAGCACTACCAAAAGCTACCTCGTCAGTCGCGGCTTTGCTAGCTCTATGGTGATTTGAAACATCTTCCGGTGCCTCAAAGATACCCAGCGGGCATTCAGGCCAGATTATCACCATTGTAATCACTCCTCTGAAGTAGAAATTTAGGGTATCTGGCAGATTACCTCCTCTTCTAACCTTCAATCTGACCCATTCTACACAAGAAAGGTCTTCTGTAGCTTTATCCACCTCTACAAACCCACCGCAGAGGTCGCTAATAACTTTGAAGGCCGTAGTGCTCCACAGGTGGAGGGGTAGTCCATACACTCTAAGCCATCCATGATATCTCTCCTCCCTCAGTATTGAATGTCTTGCAGAGATACTCCATACGTCTAGGTACAAAAAAGCTTCACCTAAGACCCTGCTTCCCTCCTTAAGGATACGCCTTGCCTCCTCCGATGGGAACAAGAATAAAATCAGGTTGTTGCACATCTTCCTCACCTTCACCCCCGTCGTTACCCTCCAACGACGATCCACCCATTGCTGCACTAGTTGGAGCTTACCAGGGTCCTTGTCGAACCTTCCTACCAAACAGGTTTTAAGATAACCCAGTCTCTCGGAGACCCCTGCTACATCTGGCGTAACGAACCTCCCCGAATCTCTTTCAAGAATGGAGCACCCTCCTAGTGGGAAGGATTTCACTTCTGCAACCTCCCTGAAACTCCTGTGGTCTAACATCACTCCGGCAAGTTTGAGAAGAAGAGTAAGAGTAGTGGAAAGAGTTGTCGGAGATTACTCTTCTTCTTTGGCATTAGTGTCTCTTGTTATGGGGTCCTTTTCTGGAGGTCTTCTCGTGTTGTTCTTTTTTGGGGTTTCCCTGGTTTCAATGAATCTTATTACTTATAAAAAAAAAACAAAAAAAAACTAGGCAGATCCAAGCACGAGAATGCTTTGGTCTCTCTGCTTTTGTCTCAATCTTTAATGTCTTCTTTCTTATTTGATCTTCTTTTACTAGGACTGTCTCCTATATATATGGGAAGAACTAAAGTTCTATTCGAATCCAAGCTATCGCTTTCTCTCTCTCTTTGTTTGTTTGGATTCCAAAGTCGTAGCCCCCTTTCCATCTCCTTTTTATCTTTTACAAAAGAGGAGACATGGTCATAAAAAGGAGAAGAAAATAAACCAGAAGAAAATGAGAAGAATCAATGGGTGGACTAGATTCTATTATACTTGTACTACGACTGATATAACTCTAAATGGTAAGCACTATGGGTTGTCCTTTAGTGGATACTATATAGGAAATATCTTAAGAAAAAGAATCTATAAATTAGGTTATCAATTAATCTTAACCACCGATGAAAATACATTTTTCAAGATTACTACACATGTTGAGTGTCCAATAAAAATTATAAAGATGGGATAATAAGCATCATCAAATTTGAAGAATCTTGGTCTATGTAATCTTCTGATGGGGCTTAATGGTTGAATGGACTGGATTGATACCAATGTGCTGCTCCATTTAAATGGTTTGGATCCATCCCTTTTGTCCAACATATAATATAAATCCAAGTCGAGATATTTCGAGTGGTGTATATGGATCATAAATCTATGGATTTGATAAATTGTATGGATTTGATAAATTGTCTGTTACGGTACTAACGTTTCTTTAATGAGAATGATGATGTCCAATTCAGAGGATGGGCATGCCTCTCTTGAGAAGACTCAAGATGTTGGAAATTCTTTTCTTATTTCTCAAATCAACTCCAATTACAATTGTAGTGTGCTCCTCTACCAATTTAGCAACTTCTCTAAAATAGTAATTACTAAACTACCCAAGCTAATCTAAAAACAACTAGAATTAAGGTAATAAATATTAACCAATCTCATAATTTTAGCAACTAATATAATCTAATCTCTTCCATGGTATGATGTTGCCATGTCATGTTGTATTGGCCATGTCATCCTTCTTCCGGTGTGAGAACGTATCATGCCCCACCTCTTGAGAAACAACCTTGTCCTCAAGGTAGAAATTTGGAAAGCGGAGGGAAAAATTAGCCCGATTAATCCAGGGAGCATCGTCAATGGGCAGGTTGTCCCATTGGACCAAAACATCTTCAGTTATCTTACGCCCGTTGCAAGTCCAACGGTGATCAATGACGGCTTTTGGGCGGGGTTCGATAAGTCCGGCATCTGTCACGGCTGGAATGGTTTGTTGGACCGGAGTAGTAGGACCCAAAAATTTCTTGAGAAGAGACACATGAAATACGGGGTGTAATTTGGTGCCCGGTGGTAATTCCAAGCGATACGCAACCACTCCAATACGCTAAAGAACCTTATACAGTCCAAAGAAACGAGCAGCTTATTTTTGATTGGACCATCGAAAGAGCTAAGATTGGCGATAAAGTTGTAACTTGAGAAAAACCATGTCTCCCACCTCAAAGGAGTGTTTGGATCGGTGTTGATCCGCTTGCATTTTCATACGGTTTCGAGCCTTAGCGATATTCGCTTTGAGAGTGCGGAGAAGTGCATCACGATCACTAAGCTCACGGTCCACCATCTCTATTGCCGTGGAGCCGGTTGTATAGGTTGCAAGAGTAGGAGGGGTACGCTCATAGACCACTTCAAACGGGCTCATGCCAATTGTGGAATGGAAGGAGGTATTATAGCTCCACTCTGCCCAAGGTAACCACTTAACCCATTGCTTGGGCTGATCACTTACAAAACAACGTAAGTAAGTTTCAAGACAACGATTCAATACCTCCGTTTGACCATCCGTTTGCGGATGATAGGCTGTACTTGTTGTCAGGGACCTACTTGTAATATCTCATATTCTACAGGGGGCCCTTGTAATATTGTAAAACTTCACTTAATATATATATTGGGTGAAATCGTGTAGGCTATTCTAAGCTCTACACGATTTCTCCTCTTCCCCCAATTCTCTTCTCCTCTCCTCTCTTCCATCTCTAACCCTAATCTCTTATTCTGGTTACGATCCAAGATTACAACATGGTATCAGAGCATGGTTATGTAACCATGGCTCAATCCTAGAGGTCTGAAGAACCCTAGGGATTGCGAAATTCGATGCGAAGGGCTTTCCAAAGAAGGAAATCATCTCCCATGGATAGCCGCAGGCTTCAGAAGAGTCTGAAACCCTAGCCGCCCACTCCAAAAGGTTGGAGAAGTTCTCCCAGGCCTAGCCGCCCACTCCAGAAGCTTGGAGAAGAGCTATCAGGCATAGCCGCCCACTCCAGAAGCCTGGAGAAGAGCCACCAAGCCTAGCCGCTCATTCCAAAAGGTCAGAGACTAGTCGCAGGTCTCAGAGGAGTCCAGAACCTCTCCCTAGTGCTACCACACCTATCCAGGAACCTTTTTTAGGTCCACGGAACCATTCACAAGTTTCCCGCGGGTGGTTTTTTCTCCAATAGAAAATCTATAAAGGAGTTGTTCCAAAAAGGCCTGAATCCTGCGAGCAACGCGAGCAGGAGGCTTTAAAAATAAAAAGAAGGTCATTTGAACCTCCGCAGCAGCAGTTCGGGTGATTTCTTATCAGAAAAGTCTTCTCTACTACCATGAGTACATCTGATGAGTCATCTTCTGCAAAGTCAGAGATTATTGTTGCCCCACCCAGTCTGGGAAGTCATGGTGATCACAGCCCGGGCCTACAGATCACTACGGTGAAACTTGATGGGACCAACTACCTCGCATGGTCTCAATCTGCCAAGATGTACATCACCGGACGAGGCAAAGCCGGTTATATCACTGGACGCGTCACTGCACCTGATTCCTCCGATGCTGCGTTTGAGAAGTGGGAAGCGGAAAACTCGATGGTCATGTCATGGCTGCTTCACTCCATGCATCCATCGATCAGCACAGGCTTCCTCTTTCTCCCGACTGCCAAGGATATATGGGACACTGCATCTCAGACCTACTCCCAAGATGGGAATTTTGCTAGGATGTATGAACTTCAGCAGGAGATAGCACATCTGAAGCAAGGCGATCTTCTTTTGGGATCATACTACGCTGCGTTACGCAGCAAGTGGGAAGAGGTAGATCACTATCAGACCTACACCCCTGCATGTACCAAGGATGCTACGGAGTTCTGGAAGATGATTGTGTGCAGACGCATATTCGAGTTTCTTGGTGGCTTGAACCAGAGCTATGAACAGGTTCGAGCAAACATCTTGGGCAGAGATCCACCGCCGTCGACCATTGCACAGGTCTACTCCTACATCCAGAGCGATGACAGCAGGAGGAGAGCCATGAGCTCTAAGACAGATGTTGATGTTCCTTTATCTGAGAAGTCTGCCTTGGCCACTCAGAAATTGAGCAAACCCACATCCAAGAAGGATGGGGATCTTGATGATCGTGATCGACTCAGATGTGATCACTGTGGCAAGCGTCGCCACACTCGGGAGACCTGCTGGAGTCTTCATGGTCGTCCCGCACAGTTCTCTGGGGGGAAGCAAGGCTCCTCAAAGAAGCCCTCTGGTAGCAAACATGGAACCTCAGCTGCTCATGCCACCAGTCAAGATTCCTCTGATGTGACCCATTCCTCTGGGCAGTCCAACACCTTCTCTAGCATGGGCATTGACAGGCTTCGACAATTACTTACTCAGCTTGATGGCCCTTCTCCACCTACATCATCCTTTGCTCAGACAGGCACATCCCATTCAGCCCACCATGTGTCTACGGCACCCATTGGTCCTTCCTGGATCATTGATTCTGGTGCCTCCGATCATATGACTGGTATGCCATCCCTTTTCTCCACCTATAATATCTGCTCGGATAAGGACAAGGTCCGTGTGGCCGATGGCACCTTCTCCTCTATCTCAGGGAAGGGCACTATCTCTGCCACACCTACTTTGTCTTTATCCTCTGTACTTCATGTTCCTAAATTCACCACTAACTTGCTTTCTGTTAGCCATCTTACTAAGAGCCTAAACTGCAGTGTTACCTTTTTTCCTACTCACTGTGTTTTTCAGGACTTGGAGACGAGGCGGATGATTGGCAGTGGTCGTGAGGATGGTGGATTGTACCTGCTCGATAGCCAGTCGACTTCATATTCTGTTGCACATCAGTCTAGTGCCAATGTCAGTAGTTCTAGCGTTAATAAAGACCTGTTAATGCGATGGCATAACAGGCTAGGTCATTTACCGCTTTCAGTCATGAAGAGTCTGTTACCTCAGTTTGCGTCTATTCCATTTTTTGAGTTCAACTGTGAAACTTGTGTACTTGCAAAACAATGTCGGGTGTCTTTTCCGACCAGTAATAAAAAAAGTACGTTTCCTTTACAGCTTGTGCACTCTGATGTTTGGGGACCCAATCCCACCACTTCTATCTTTGGTTTTCGCTACTTTGTGGTTTTTGTGGATGACTACAGTCGTTACACTTGGATCTACCTTATGAAATCAAAAAATGAGGTGCATACTATCTTTCAGACCTTCCATAAAATGGTGTGCAATCAATTGGGCACCACCCTAAAAGTCCTACGCACTGACAATGGGGGGGAATACATGTACAGTGGCCTTGCCTCCTACTTTGAAGAGCATGGAATTCTTCATCAGACTTCATGTGCCGATACACCTCAACAAAATGGGACCACTGAGCGAAAGCATCGCTATGTCCTAGAGGTTGCTAGGGCACTTCTTCTTGGTACTCGGGTACCCAAGGGTTATTGGGTTGACGCTGTGTTGACGGCATCCTACTTGATAAATCGGATGCCCTCTCGTGTCTTGGGGTCAAAGTCTCCTCTTTCACTCCTGTTTCCTTCATGTCCTGTGTTCTCTATTCCACCTAAGGTCTTTGGTTGTGTTTGCTATGTTCACGCACATCACAGGAAGGACAAGTTAGATCCGAAAGCCGTTCGATGTGTGTTCCTTGGCTATTCGTCCACTCAGAAGGGATATCGGTGTTTCCATCCCTCTACCCGTCGTCGGTTTGTTTATCTAGATGTTACATTTTTTGAGAGTCTTCCTTTCTTTTCAGTTGATTGGACTTCTCTTCAGGGGGAGCTTGGGAGTATTGACGAGAGTCCGATACCTCCACAGGGGGAGATTCCTCAACCAGTACCCCTTGATTTGCTTGATGAGTCTCCTGTACCCTTGTCCTTATCTCCTACTGACACTGTGCCACAGGATCCGCAGCTAAAGACATATGCCAGGCGACGTCAAAAAGAGAAACAGTCCACCATCCAAGCTCACTGCCAGGAAATCCAACTCGATCCAGGTAATCGTGTCCTCAGTGATCCTCATGATGATATGTCTGTTGCTCCTACTATCCTTCCCATAGACATTGATGTACCTATTGCTCATCGGAAGGGTATTCGGAACTGTGTTACCAAGCACCCTATCTCTCACTTTGTTTCCTATCAACAGCTCTCACCATCCTACAGGGCATTTGCTACTTCCCTATCTAGTGTCGCTCTGCCATCCGGTGTCTCAGATGCCCTCAGCCAGCCTCAGTGGAAAGCAGCCATGCTAGAGGAGATGACAGCTCTAGAAAAGAATGGTACTTGGGATTTGGTTCCATTGCCTAGAGGAAAGAAACCCGTGGGGTGCAAGTGGGTATATACAGTGAAATACAAAGCAGATGGAAGCATCGACAGGTACAAGGCCCGTCTCGTTGCAAAAGGGTACACACAGACTTATGGGATTGACTACCAGGAGACGTTTGCTCCAGTGGCCAAGATGAACTCAGTTCGAGTTCTGTTATCTCTCGCGGCAAACTTTTCTTGGCCCCTCCACCAGTTGGATGTCAAGAATGCCTTCCTCCATGGTGATCTAGAAGAAGAGGTCTACATGACAGGTCCTCCGGGGTTCAGTCCGACTGGGAGTAAGGAACTTGTATGCAGACTGAAGAAAGCCTTGTATGGGCTTAAACAGTCACCAAGGGCTTGGTTCGAGAGGTTCAGTTCCGCAGTCAAGAAGATTGGTTACTCGCAGAGTCAGGCGGACCACACTCTCTTCATTAAAAGAAGTCAAGGTCGTCTTACTGCTCTTATTGTATATGTAGATGATATCGTGGTCACAGGAGATGACCCAGATGAGGTTTGTAGATTAAAAAAATACCTCGGCACAGAGTTCGAAATCAAGGATCTGGGAACCTTGAGATACTTTCTGGGCATTGAGGTTGCTAGGTCAAAGCAGGGTGTGTTTATCTCACAGAGAAAGTATGTACTTGATCTCCTTCGAGAGTCAGGAAACTTGGGAGCTAAACCAGCCGATACGCCTATAGAGCAGCAACATCGGCTGAATCCTGTTGATGGGGATCCCATTGCTGATGTAGGCCAGTTCCAGAGACTTGTTGGGCGTCTCATCTACCTTTCGCTGACACGACCAGATATTGCATACGCAGTCAGTGTCATCAGTCAGTTCATGCATGCCCCTCGCTCTCCACATCTTGAGGCAGTACACCGAGTGTTACGCTATCTTAAGGGGGCTCCAGGGAAGGGTCTCCTGTTTAGTAAGAATGGACACCTGCGAGTTGAAGCTTATACAGACGCTGACTGGGCAGGTTCAGTCACTGACAGACGTTCCACATCAGGGTACTGCACGTATGTGGGAGGTAATCTGGTGTCATGGCGCAGCAAGAAGCAACCAGTTGTCGCCCGCTCCAGTGCCGAAGCAGAGTACCGTTTTATGGCTCATGGTGTATGTGAGCTTCTATGGTTGAAGACTATGCTCAGTGAGCTCGGATATCCTGTCAAAGGGTCTTTGCAACTGTATTGTGACAATAAAGCAGCCATCAGCATTGCTCATAATCCAGTTCAACACGACAGGACAAAGCGCATTGAGGTAGACCGTCACTTCATCAAAGAGAAACTTGGTCAGGGACTTATTTGCACACCGTATGCCCATACTGCTGATCAAGTTGCAGATGTGTTAACTAAAGGTGTTACTAAAGGGATCTTAGAGCACCTGTTATCCAAGCTGGGCATGATAGATATCTTCGCACCAGCTTGAGGGGGAGTGTTGTCAGGGACCTACTTGTAATATCTCATATTCTACAGGGGGCCCTTGTAATATTGTAAAACTTCACTTAATATATATATTGGGTGAAATCGTGTAGGCTATTCTAAGCTCTACACGATTTCTCCTCTTCCCCCAATTCTCTTCTCCTCTCCTCTCTTCCATCTCTAACCCTAATCTCTTATTCTGGTTACGATCCAAGATTACAACAGTACTAGTCTTCCATTGTGTGCCGAGCAACGTCATAAATGCTTGCCAAAACTGACTTAGAAAAATCGGATCCCGATCGCTCACAATGGAACGCGGCATGCCATGAAGTTTAGCGACCTCCTTGACGAATAGTTCGGCAACCATATGTGCGGTATAAGTGTGAGATAATGCTCCAAAATGTGCATACTTAGAGAGGCGGTTCACTATGACGAAAATTGATGTTTTTCCATGGGACGTTGGTAAGCCGTCAATAAAATCCATAGAGATGTCCTCCCAAACATGATCCGGAGTTGGCAATGGTTGAAGGAGACCCGCGGGTGCCATGGTATCATATTTGTGCCGTTGATACGAGTTACATTGAGTCACAAAGGTCTTGATTTCTGACTTCATCCCTTTCCAAAAGAAATTCATGGACAAGCGTTTATACATACGTAGAAAGCCCGGATGTCCCGCTGTGGGATTGGAGTGAAATTCATGCAATAAGTGGGCCTTGAAGATGGAGGGGGCGAGCACAAACCAACCCTTATAATAAAGATGGTGATTGTACCCGGGTAAGGCCGATGGGTCATTTTGAATGCGTTTGTGTATGGCATGCAACTCGATGTCTTCGGAAGCTTCGTTCTGAATTCCCACCCATAGATCTACTTGTGGGGCTGATATGGCAAGGACTTGGCCATCCTCATGTTGGCAGGAGAGAGCATCGGCGGCCACGTTTTCACGCCCGGCACGATAAACAATTTCGTAGTCGTACCCCAACAATTTGGAGACCCACTTTTGTTGTTTAAGAGAAGCCACACGTTGATCCAAAAAGAATTTGAGGCCTTTGTGATTCGTCACAATCTTGAATCGACGACCAATTAAATAAGGTTGCCATTTAGTCACCGCTTGAATAATTGCAATCTATCTCCTTTTCGTACGTGGACAATGCGAGCGTCTTGCCCGAGAGTGCTTTACTGAAAAAAGCAAGTGGGCGTCCTTCTCGCATGAGAACAGCCCCAATACCCCCTCCCGAGGCATCACACTCAAGAACAAAAGGCATAAAAAAATCCGGTAAAGCTAATACTAGTGTGGAAGTCATTGCCTTTTTAACCCAATCAAAAGCCGACTTGGTGTCGTTGGTCCACTGAAATTGGCCTTTACGTAACATGGATGTGAGCGGAGCCGCGATCTTCCCATAATCATGTACAAAACGGCGATAATACCCCGTTAATCCCAAAAACCCACGTAAGCCCTTGAGAGTGAGTGGTTTGGGCCAATGCAACATGCTTGCATATTTACTTGGATCGGCAACGACCCCTTGATGAGAAATAAGATGGCCAAGATATTCAACTTCCCGTTGACCAAAAATACACTTAGATTTCTTGACGAAGAGCCGATGATCGTGGAGCAATTCAAAAACCAATTGTAAATTAGAGAGATGCTCCGTCCAGGAGGAACTATAAATCAAAATATCATAAAATATACTAGAGCAAAGCGGCGAAGGTAGGGCAAAAAAATGTCATTCATGAGACTCTGGAAGGTGGAGGGAGCATTTGTTAACCCAAATGGCATCACAAGAAATTCGTAGTGCCCATCATGTGTGCGTAACGCCGTTTTGGAAACATCATCGACCCGTACCCAAATCTGATGATAGCCTGATCGAAGATCAAGCTTAGAGAAATAGTGGGCCCCGTGGAGTTCATCGAGGAGCTCGTCAATAACTGGAATCGAGAACTTATCTTTAATAGTGATCGTATTGAGTGCATGATAGTCCACACAAAATCGCCATGTACCATCCTTCTTTCGCACAAGGAGAACCGGAGAGGAATAAGGGCTTATGCTTGGTTGAATGATTCCGGTCTCTAACATCTCCTTGACCATGCACTCGATTTCATTCTTTTGTGCATACGGATAATGGTATGGTCTTATATTGGCGGGATTAGAACCCGGAACAATATCAATACGGTGATTCTGTGAGCAACACGGAGGTAACCCCTTGGGTTCCTCAAAGATAGCAGCAAATTTATCAATGAGAATAGTAATATCGGGGTGGGGTGTTGAGTCATTACCTGCCGATTACAATGATAATTGCATGAGCATCCCGCTGGCGTGCGTACGTAATAATTTTTTCATGGAGTGAATGCTTGTTGTCTTAGGTGGTCCTGTAGACTGACCGGCAAGGTGGTATCGCTGCTCCCCTATGGAAAAATCCATTGTGAGTGGTGAAATCCCATAAGACAGGACCAAGTTGTTGGAGCTATTGCACCCCCAATACCATGTCCGATCCCTTCAAGGGTAATAAGTACGTATCCGTCCGAAATTTATAGCCCTGTATCTCCATCTCGAGGTCTCCTTGCAACGACCGGAGTACTCAAGTTTGCTTCCATTGGCTACCGATACCTCAAAATTTGGAGAACGGAGAATAGTACACCGTAGTTGCTCCGCCAATTGATCACTAATGAAATTATGCGTGCTGCCATTGTCAATGAGTATTGAATTTTTTTGTCTGCTTGATGTACCCTACTACCCACATTGTTTGATGTGAACGATGCCCGGATAAGGCATGCAACGAGATTTCAGGAATCTCTTCTTCCATTTCGACAATTTCGTCTTTGCTTGCCTCATGAATTGCTTCCCCAACACAAAGGAGAAATAGTTGTTGTGTCTTACATAGATGGCCAGCCACGAACCGATCGTCACAGTTGTAGCAAAGTCCTTTCTCACGCAGCACTTGCATCTCCGAACTGAGGTTGAAACGTAGAGGGTTGTGATGGAGGGTTGGTTGTCCTTGGTGCAAGAGGAGCTTGTGTCTCACGTGGCCCAAAGGTTGTAGGCCGGTGACGCAATTTTTGGAGCCGATCTTCTTGCATCCGGGCTAGGCCGAATGTTTCCAACAACGTGGTTGGTCGAAAGAGTTTGATGTCGGCTCGGATTTCTTCACATAAGCTGGTGATAAAGCATCCAATCAATGCTTTCTCAGGCCAATTCTCAAATCGATTGGCAATCTTCTCGAACTCACGGTGATAGTCTCATACTGTACTCGTTTGGCGTAGTTTGGAGAGGGCTTTATCAAAATCCTCAAAGTTAGACGGTCCAAAACGGACTGTCAATGCATGCATAAACGCTGGCCATGTCAACGTGGGGTTGGTCTTCTCGTACCATTGGAACAATTGGTTTGCTTCTCCCTCCATGTGGAACGAAGCTAGAAGTGTTTCTCTTCTTGTGGGGTGTTTTGGTACCGAGCATACCTTGCTTGGATCGTTCGTCCTCCATAGGTGACCTCAGTCTCACCATTATCTCAACGGCCGGGACGGATGTGGCTTCCCCCCGTGTCCTTCGAGTTCCTCGGTGTTTTATGTTGGTGTCGAATGCTCTCGATTGATTCATCCGTGGAATTGTGTCGCATGTGTAGAGCCTGGATCGACTCCTGTATTCCTTGCAAACCTGATGTAACATCTTCAAACTTTTGTTCCATAGACGAAACCCGATCTTCCATCTTATGCTTGGGCATGTGAGGATCAAATGCTCTGATACCAAATGTTACGGTACTAACGTTTCTTTAATGAGAATGATGATGTCCAATTCAGAGAATGGGCATGCCTTTCTTGAGAAGACTCAAGACTTCGGAAATTCTTTTCTTATTTCTCAAATCAACTCCAATTACAATTATAGTGTGCTCCTCTACCAAAATAGCAACTTCTCTAAAATAGCAATTACTAAACTACCCGAGCTAATCTAAAAACAGCAACTAGAATTAAGGTAATAAATATTAACCAATCTCATAATTTTAGCAACTAATATAATCTAATCTCTTCCATGGTATGATGTTGCCATGTCATGCTGTATTTGCCATGTCATCCTTCTTCCGGTGTGAGAACGTATCATTGTCCATGATCTAAGTTTCCTACGGCTTGTACATGAATGCAAGGAAATAAATTTCGATTTTTAGTTTAGTTCGAACAGTGTGGATATATTACATTTTTCGTGGAAATGATGAAAATATTGTGGAACTTTCTGTGGAAAGTTTAGGTATTGATAAAATAAGCAGAAAAACTTACTCATAAGCTATCAAACCATAATATACAACCATATGTAGTGTGAAAATGAATGGCCATAGCGGTCTGGAATATGCCGAGGCTGGTATATGATAGTCAGATAACTAAAAATAGCAAAAATGATAAATGAAATTGATTATAGTCATCAAATAAGGTACAAAGCAGCCATGAATCTGTGACACATACCTACTTCATGTATCTAATGGCAAAAAAGAAAGGAATTAAAATTGAAAAAACCCCAAACTTACCTGAATGAGAAAATGCAAGTTCAGAACTTCGATCTGCCTTTCTGTGTGTTTAATTTGTATCACAACACAAATTAAGGTAGAGTGGGCTGATTTTGGCACAAAAATTTGTGGGAAGGGTTTTATAAACAATTAATGTATATAAAAAACTAATCAAAATCTTTTATAAGGTCTCTGTTTCAATACGATGTAGTGTATAGTAATGTATTGGAGCTCATTGGATGATCACCAATAAACTATGATACATAGTTATCCAACTCAGTACCTTAGGAGTTCCTGAGTTCTCTTAATGCACCTTGTCGTTACCTGATATACCAATACGTGTCGTGCCATATGAAGATACGTGTCAATACCTTAAACCAGGTACAGTACTATTCAATCTTTTCCTACTGATGCACCTGTTGGGATTCTTAGTGAACTTTATATTTCTGCAGCTCAAAATGTTGAAGCGAATAGCTACTGTGAAAGTTGATGGAACTGTTGAATTTGAGGTTCCTGGGGACGCTAAACTTGGAAGTCTTGATTTTGTAGCTGAAGATATCTGTAGTGAAGTTGTTGTTGAAGAACCTCTTGTCTCAACAGATCTTCAAATAATACCGCCACTACAAATAGTAATGCTTATTGTTGGTACACGAGGAGATGTACAGCCATTTATTGCTATTGGTAAACGCTTACAGGTTGTGAGCTATCCTCATTTTTACGAGCTTGTGTTTGATCCTATTTCATTGCTTATATTTATTTAGTTTGTTAACTTGTTGATCTCGATCATACTTGTAGCTTGCAAATCTAGATTCCTTTAGGCTGCACCCACTGTACTTAATTATTTACTTTGAACAAAAAGTTGACGGCATGATAAATATGGTTTTCTCATGCTAGTTTTTTTTATCTGTTGATTTCGGCGTCTCTAAACACGGGTGTTACAAATGGCCTTTGAATCATACTTTTTTGTTTGAATGATAACATTATTAGATTCAATGGAGTAGTGAACTCGGAGTTAGCTTGAATCTGGAAAAGGAAAATGCATGTGCAAATAATTCTCTCATAGGGTCATTTGAATCATGTTGGATTATTTCTGCCGCCTAAGGGAACTATTATAATCTTAACAAGCATAAGGTAAGCAAAATTTATTCTCTTCCTCTCACAGAAAGAACATGTACGTAAGTTTTGGTAATTTTACTAAATGACTCCTCAATCAAGGTAACAATTACTTAGCTGCAAGCATCAAAATTATCTTTCTAAAATTTTAGGCACCCCCATAGCATGTAAATTAAAGAAGATGATGTAGCTACGAACACTGAGTGGAGCACCAAATTCTGGCGCATCTAAGGAACCATTGGATCACATGCACAATTAAAAGAGGCTTAAGGATATTTATTAGTGGCATTATCAGGAAAATTAAGCCATTGGTATTTGACTGGGATCTCTGATAAAACGAGCTGAAAGGTGTGGCTGGTAGGGACATCTTGAGAGAGTTGAAAATGGTAGCGTGTCCCAATAACAGGAATCCCCAAGCTTTTGTTGGGATAAAGAATCAAGGGTGGAGGTTGTTGCTGGGTGAGGAAGCAATGGGAGTTATAGCATTGCTGGTGGAAGGGAATTGATTGAGGTGGCAGAGTTCCCTCTAGTGAAGAAGCATCTCCAAAGTAAAAATCCCAAAACACTTCTTTCTAGTGTTCTGTATTTCGAAACTATCTAAGTTTCATGGCGGTGATGGTGATGAAGTGAGTGACTATTGAGAGTAAAACTTTTGATCTCGCATGCGAGGAAGGTAATCAAGGTCTCGAGCTACAGATGGTGAACCTGTCTTCCGGAAATTGCTTGAATCACACAGAATGGTGTTTGACGAGAGAAGGAAGAATTTGAGAAGTAGATTCCTGCAAGTAATGGAGTTTTATGGGGCTGTTAGAAGCAGGCCCATATTCATTCAAGAAGCCTTTAATCAGAGTGGATGGGAGGCAATGGAAGAAATCCTAGCTACTGCTAGTAAATATCGCTCTAATACTACGACCAAGAGCCAGGTAGAAGGTTCCAATCATCCTCTCGACTTGAAGATGCCAAGGGAGAGGGTTGTATGTTCTACAGGAGATCTCTACATCAGAAAAAGAAGATTCACAGTTGAGATTAATAGCAGAACTTACCACACAGAAGTTGAAAGACAATCAACCAAGTAGCCAGATTGTTCTATATCAACAGGTTAGTAGCAGAGGAGTGTGCAAGCTCGGTGTTTGAAAGAGATGAAGGCGAGGAAGATAATTTGTGGGGGGTAGAGAACCTTGGGAATTTCTCGATGCCTAGTCTGGAGGGGGTAGGAATGACTGGAAAGGGCTCTAATACGGCCAATTCAAAAAGGAATGAAGAAGATAAGGCAAATATGGGAAATTTTCAAAGACTCACGGATTAATTCTGTGGTAGATCTCTATTAACATAAGGATGCAACAACACAATTTTCAGAAAAAGGCAGAAATGGTGACACCTTTTAAGTGTTAAGGATCTAATATGCTCTTCCAGATGAAAGATGGGATCAAATAAAGCTAACTTGGTTGGCGGCCTCACTCTGGGTGAGAGGGAAAGTTTCAAATAGTTCCATGGCTGAATGTGATGTTATAGGGGTTTGAATGTTACGATACCTAGAGATAGAGATATCAGAATGGGTTCTCAGTAACATAATGAATTTTAGCAAGTTTTCAGGGGGGGTATCGTATGCAGGCCTCTAAGAAGAGGCGAAGACGTTATTTTCAGCTATCACAAGGAACCATGTAGTGTCGAAGGAATCAGTTCGAATTTTTGAATGTGAATCGAATATTGACAATAAATCGAGGGAGGAGGTCAGAAGTAAGCAGAGGAACACAAGGGAAGAAGACTGTTTGTCATGAAGATGCCGATCTTATCATGGAATGATAAGGGGGCTGGGCAGTCCAGATAAGAGGGTGATTGTGAAAGAATTAGTGAGGAGATGGTGTGGAAGTTATGGTTCTCTAGGAGACGAAACTTCAATCCATAGATGATTGTGTGCTAGGGGTTTGGGGCAGCAGTTGGTCAGCTCTTTTGGCTAATTGGAGGGATTGCTTAGGTGTGGGACAAAGGAGCTGTGGATGTCTTTGCTCCCTTTTTAATATACACACTTTTACTTATCAAAAAAACAAAAAAGGGCCCCAAACCTTAGGGCCTTAGCTCCAAACTCCAAACAAAGATGAATCAAAACCTAAGAATACCCCAGACTGCGCATTTTAAGTTGTTGAAAAATTAACCTTAAACGACCTCAATTCATTCAAAGAGCCCTCCCCCCAGAATTGCTAACACAAGGTTCACATATATGCTCAACTCCATTAGGATCTACTTTCACAACTTCTTTGTCATCGTGAATCCTGATTTTATCCTCGAGATTCCGACCAATAACGAGCACCTACAAGGCTACAACTATTCTGTAGCTAACCTTTGGCTGACCTACCCAGCTCCCGTCCTTCTTGGTCTTTAATGCAAAGCTTTCAGGATCCTAGTCATTGGTTGAAATATACTTCTAGAAACCCATTCAATTTCTTTAATTTCCTCTTTAGCAACCTATTCCATTCCCATCATTTGGAATGGTGAGGATCAAAGGAACGAAATTTCATCTTTAGAAAATAATTAACCGTAATATTTTTGGTCCGTTCATGAAGTACTGGAGTAATAGCAATTCGAATTGCATTCATGTTATCACAATAAATAATTTAGGATCTTGGAGATAAACTCCAAGATTAGATAGAATAGAAGCCAATGGAGCCAAACAACCACATTTGTCATGTGTGCTATAATGCAGTATTTGTCTATTACGTTGGATCGTGCATTAATGTCTTGGTTTTATTTTCTGGATGAGAGTATTTCGAGAAAGAGACAAAAGCTCATCATAGAGTATCAGCCCGAGGTATTTTGAACGCATTCTACATTAGTATACCTTGCAACCAAAGTGGATAGGATGCAAGAAATAATGTCTTGGAGATAGTGCAATGGATGCATTGTATAATGAGACACCACATGAACCATTTGAGGTGCCTTGGTAAATGGATGCATTGTATAATTAGTGAACAAACACCACATGAACATTTTAGGTGCCTTGGTAAATTGCGCTCTTGACATGATAGAGTAAGCAATATCTAGGCAAGACATCGTCTGATAAATTACATCACCTGTTATACTCGTGTAATGTGTGGGGTTAAAAGAGGTTCCCCATTTATTAGTTGGAACTTAGCATTAAGTTCCATAAAGGTATCCATGTTCAACGTATCTGTAAGTCTGGCATGAGAAATTAGATCACTACCATTTTTTTTATAAAAATAAAATATTGATATATTAAACAGGAAGGAGAACTCACCAAAAACAAAGAAGCCATTATACACTGTAAAAGGTTAATGGGATGGTAGCTACATTAGCACTTTCGAAAAAACAGAACAGACTATTGTCAGGGTGTACGCTTTATGTTAATAAGTATAACACCCCTGTATATTACAAGGGCATTTTGGTCCATGTAAAATTTTTACATAAATAAGAAGTTTAGAGTCATGTGCGAAACACACATGCTCTCTATTCCCCTAAATTCTCTCTTCTCTCTCCCTTCTATTCTTCTCTCCTTCGCCTCTCTTCTCTCCAAACCCTAAACCTAGATCCATCTATTTCTACTTGGTATCCGAGCAAGGTTACAAAGGAAACCTACCAGAAGTGACAAAGATGAGTGCTGACGCCATCACGCTGTACGACTAGCATCAGCAGCTGTACGGATACGCATCTCGAGGTCGGTTAGCATCAGAAGCCATTATACATTGTAAAAGGTTAATGGCACTTTCGAAAAAACATAATAGACTATTGTCAGGGTGTACCATTTATGTTATAACTAAAGAGGAAATAAATCAAACATGTCAAGAGCACACCAATCAGGAAACATTTGAGACTTACCATCCAAGGACAGAGAATCAAGAATAGATTGTTTCTATTCTTGTTTATAGACTGTTTCTGTTGTTTGTAACTGTACCCAATTCTATTTAATAGCAAACTTCTCTTCTTCACTCTCACGATTGAGAGAAAGATCAAATAAGGTTTTTATGGTATCAGAGCTAACCACGAACTGAGTGGTATTTTCTTCTCCTTCAATCCTTTTTTCATCCTTCTCTGATGGCGTCGTCTTCTTCAACCATGCTCAGCATCACCACTATTGCTCAGATTGCTGCCATGGTGTCTGGGAAGTTATCTTCTAAGAACTATTTAGCATGGAAGGATCAGATCTTTCCACTGATTGAGAGCGTGGATCTCATTCATCATGTTGCTCCGGACAACAAGGAACCGAAGCAAGTGATCACAACCTCTGAAGGAAAGGAGGAAATAAATCCTCTGTATACAATATGGAAGAAAGAAGACAGCCTCCTCAAGAGTCTGATCTCAGCCACACTTACGGATGAAGTTCGGAGCCTTGTTGTAGGTCTGACCTCATCACGAGATGTATGGATCTGCCTTGAAGACCACTTTGCTAGTGGATCTAAGGAGCGTGAGTTTGGTTTGACCAAACAACTTCAATCAATTCAAAAAGGTACTCTCTCTGCTACAGAATTCCTTCATAATTTCAAGAACATCTGTGATGAACTTGCTGCTATACAGAAGCCAGTCTCAGATACAGATAAGGTATTCTGGGCCTTGAATGGTCTCGGACCAAAATATGATAACTTCGTCAGTGCAATCATGGTGAAACCGCCACTTCCAACATATCCTCAATTTGTTACATCGTTGACAAACTATGAAACAAGATTCCAACTAAATGATTCTGGACTGGGAGACAATGGACACCAAGCTTTCATTGGACAGCAAAGAGGAAGAGGCGGACGATATGGTAAATGGAAACAAAGAGGTGGAAACACCTCCTTTACTTCTCAAGGAAGAGGCTTTGTTCAAGCTCGTGTTGGGCAAAACACTACACAGAACACTCCAACGGTCAATCAGCAAAGACCGTTTTCTGCACAAAAAGATCAGGGACCATGCCAAATCTGTGGTAAGCGAAATCACACCGCCATCAAATGCTGGAATCGATTCAACCAGGCATACCAACCGGAGGAAATCCCACAAGCTCTTGCTGCCATGTCCTTATCAGATGTGCATGATCCAGAATGGATACCTGACACTGGAGCTAGTTCCCATATGACCAACAATCCAGGTATTCTTAATTCTTTGCGACCATACAACGGTAATGATAAAATTCTTATTGGAAACGGAAAAAGTCTCCGAATCTCTCATATAGGAAATACTGTCGTTCCAATTAAATCTGGATCATTAGAGTTAACAAATGTTCTACTTGTACCTGAGATTGCTAAAAATTTGCTATCTGTTGGACAGCTGGCTGATGAACAAGGATGTATTTTTGTTTTTGACTCTAATGGTTTTGTGATAAAGGATCCAATGACGGGGAAAATTCTGGCAAAGGGAACTAGAGATGGCAGCCTATATTCTCTTGGAAAGGATTGCAAAAGTGCGATGTTTTCAACATGACACCGTAGGACATCGGAGGACCTCTGGCATCAAAGACTTGGGCATCCACAGCAACAAGTTGTTTCTTTTCTTAGTAAAAATAATTTTATTTCTGTAAATGATTGGAATAAAAAGCATTCTATATGCTCTAGTTGTGAGATGGGTAAAAGTCACAAATTACCTTTTCTTATTGAAACAGAGAGAGTCATTGCTCCTTTTTACAAGATCCATCGTGATTTGTGGGGACCGGCACCTACTCCTTCAGTTCAAGGCTTTAAATATTATGCGTCCTTTGTGGATGATAGCACTAGATATACATGGTTATTTCCCTTAAAATTCAAGTCTGATTTTTTGGATTGCTTCCTTAAGTTTATCAAGATGATTCGTAACATCTATAATGCTCACATCAAGATTTTTCAGTGTGATGAAGGGGGGGAGTTTAAAGACTCGTTTTTTGAAATTTTTGGATGACCATGGAATTGTGCGGCAAATGTCTTGTCCAAAAACACCCGAACAAAATGGGGTGGTTGAAAGAAAACATCGGCACATAGTGGAGTTGGGACTCTCAATATTGTTTTCTAGTAGCGTACCCAAAACTCTTTGGGTAGAAGCTTTTTCCACAGCCGTCTATCTCATCAACCGACTACCGTCATCAACATTAAGGATGAAGTCTCCATTTCAGCTATTAACGGGAAAAACTCCAGAGTTCTCTTCCCTTTGCGTCTTTGGCTGCAGGTGTTATCCGTATCTCCGAGCTTATGGCAAAAATAAATTTTCACCCAAGTCTCTGCCATGCGTGTTCATTGGCTATAGCACTCTTCATAAAGGATATAGATGTCTTCATCCTCCTACTGGTCGCGTATATATTTCTCGTCATGTTGTGTTTGACGAGAACCTCCTCCCTTATACTGACACAATTTCTTCAGTTGCTTCTTTACGTGGGGAAGATCTCATCTTCACCACTTACAATGAAACTTCTACTAATGCACCTGATGGGTCTACTAATACTAATGCTATTGCACCACAGTCGCCCATTATCATCGCTAGCTCTGTTGCATCGCATGGAGAACTGGTACAGCCCTCTACTGCTGCACCTATGGCTGACCTTGCCTTGGCCACACTTGTCAACGAGCCAAGCTCCCCTCCAGCGGAACCTTGCTCACCTATTGACGGTGCCTCATTCTCCATTGCATTTACTGAGGACATCTCTTCTTTACTGCCTTGCACCAACACCTCGACTGTGCTCCCTTCGACAGCTGCTGACATGGTCCATCCTTCATTTGCTTCTCCACATACAGGGCAACGCTTCAAAGGATATGATCCCTCCAATCCAAATCATGGTCGGCACCTCGCTCTCAATACGCACGATATGTACACACGTGGAAAGAAGCACGCTGGCCTTCTACATTTGACAGAGTCGGCTATTCCTGCTGAACCAAAGTCGCTAAAATCGGCACTTGCTCACAGTGGTTGGCTCACTGCCATGAATACTGAACTTCAAGCACTTCATCACAATTCAACTTGGACTCTTGTTCCCCGAACAACCCCAATGAATGTTGTTGGATGTCGTTGGGTCTTTAAGACCAAACTTCGGGCTGACGGTGGCCTTGATCGCCTAAAAGCACGACTTGTGGCCAAGGGCTACACTCAAGTCCCGGGTGTCGATTTTTCTGAAACCTTTGGCCCTGTCGTGAAACCGCAAACTATTCGCATCGTGTTAACAATTGCCTTAACTCGACAATGGCCTATTCGACGACTTGATGTTACCAATGCATTTCTTCATGGCTTCCTCACTGAGCCTGTATATATGGAGCAGCCTCCCGGCTTTGTGGATAGTCAACATCCGACTTATGTGTGCCGCTTACAAAGAGCTTTATATGGACTTAAACAGGCCCCTCGGGCTTGGTTTGATCGCTTTAGCTCTTACCTATTTCGACTTGGATTCTTTTCCTGCAGTCATGATTCATCCCTCTTCATCCTTCACTGCTCTCGGGGCACTATCCTGTTGTTATTATACGTTGATGACATTCTCTTAACTGGGAGCGATGCCTCCCTTCTGCACGACTTCATCTCTCGCGTCAGTGCTCATTTTGCCATGAAGGATCTTGGAGACTTACACTATTTTTTAGGTATAGAAGCAAAAAATACCTCCTCTGATTTGTTCTTGTCGCAAACCAAGTACGCCAAAGACATTCTTTCTCGAGCCCAAATGGCTGAAAGTAAGGCGATCTCCACTCCTTTGGCTTCCACATCTGTTGCTACATCTTCACCGCCATTCTCAGATCCGACTCTCTACCGGAGTCTTGTTGGGGCTCTTCAATACTTAACCATTACTAGGCCCGATTTGACTTATGCAGTGAATCTAGTATGTTAATATATGCATGCCCTTCTCTCCACCATAGGCAACTCATCAAGCGCATTTTACGTTATGTCAATGGGACGGTGGATATGGGGCTTCACCTCCAACGCAACAATATGATCGATCTTTACGCTTTCTCAGATGCTGATTGGGCAGGGTGCCCTCTCACCCGACGATCCACAACCGGGTATTGCACTTTTCTCGGCTCTAATCTTATCTCTTGGACTGCCAAGAAACAGCCTACATTTGCCCGATCCAGTGCGGAGGCGGAATATCGGGCGATGGCGGCTGCTGCAGCTGAGTTAACATGGTTGTTGTTTATTCTTTGAGACATTGGTGTTCGCTTATCCCGCCCGGCTACACTTTTTTGCGACAATATTAGCGCCCTATACATGACCATCAACCCGGTTTTTCACGCTCGCACCAAACATATTGAGCTTGACTATCATTTCGTCAGAGAAAAAGTGGCTCATGGTACTCTTGTTACGAAGTTTGTTCGCTCTGATGATCAACTTGCTGATATTTTTACCAAGCCCCTCTCCCGTGTTCGTTTTCGGGTTCTTCGGATCAAGCTCGGTGTTCATCCCTATTCTCACCTCAGCTTGAGGGGGAGTAAAGAGGAAATAAATCAAACATGTCAAGAGCACACCAATCAGGAAACAATTGAGACTTGCCATCCAAGGACAGAGAATCAAGAATAGATTGTTTCTATTCTTGTTTATAGACTGTTTCTGTTGTTTGTAACTGTTTCTAATATTTGTAACCGTACCCAATTCTATTTAATAGCAAACTTCTCTTCTTCACTCTCACGATTGAGAGAAAGATCAAATACGGTTTTTAATGACACCCCTTTATATTGCAAGGGCATTTTGGTCCATGTAAAGTTTTTACATAAATAGGAAGTTTAGAGTCCTGTGTGAAACACACATGATCTCTATTCCCCTAAATTCTCTCTTTTCTCTCCCTCGTATTCTTCTCTCCTTCTCCTCTCTTCTCTCAAACCCTAAACCTAGATCCATTTATTTCTACTTGGTATCAGAGCAAGGTTACAAAGGAAACCTACCAGGAGTGACAAAGACGAGTGCTGACGTCATCACGCTGTACGGCTAGGATCAACAGCTGTACGGACACACATCTCGAGGTGGGTCGAAAAGTGTTCCACCTAAAGGAGCTTGATTTTTCAAGGTTTTTCGTCATTTTTGGGAATTTTTTCGACGAGTTCTTGAGGGACTTCAGCCTGTTTTTCTCCAAAAATGGTGAGATTCGACTTTTTGATTTAATCAGTTCCTTTATGATTTTCTTGGCTGGATTTGTCGCTTGAATTTACCTCTATACATATTTTCCGACGTATAGGAATAAGTTTCGTGGGATTTCATGAAGAATTGAAGATTCGGGAAGCAAAACTCCCCTCTATGTTTACCACTTAGCTCTTTTTTGGGTTCTTTGGGACTGTCTTCACTACTAACACCTGTGGATGTTGGTTGTTATGTGGATTTTAGTGATTTTATACTGTTTTGGATGGTTGAGGACACCTCGAGTTGTAGATCTCAGGTTGGGAAGATGGAACTCCCTCTATTGCTGCCGTATGCCCTTTTTTGTCCTTGATCGGGCTGTTCTTTGGGTTGTAAACCCTATTGATGGTTTTCTATCTTGAATTATGGTCTCTGTGTGTACACAACCTCCCTCTCTTGGTTGTTAGTTCCTTGTTGAGTATCCATTTCTACTGACAGAGCCACTAGAGGGTCCATAACGAGCACAAAAGGCAACCTTTAGCAGTGTCGGAGGAGCAAGTGTGCCCCAAGTGGTGTTTGAGAACCCCGTATTAGAGATCACATCCGTCAAGTTGGATGGTAAGAAGTACTTGGAATGGTCTTAGGCCGCCTAGATGTATATTGGTGGCCGAGGAAAGTTGACCGCACTGCTGAACCGCTCAAACCATGCTCGAGGAGATTCTTTTATCCGTACAAAGCTTTCTTCAGTTTGCACACCCTATTTTCACTTCCCGAAAGTTTCAATCCAGGTGTCAACTGCATGTAAACTTGCTTCGTCAAGTCTCTATGTAAGAAGGCATTCTTTACATCCAACTGATGTAAAGGCCGTGACATGTTCGCTGCCAAAGACAGTAGAACTCTAATTGAGTTCATTTTGGTTACCGATGCAAATGTCTCCTGATAATCAATCCCATAGGTTTGAGTGAATCCTTTTGTATCAAGGCAAGCTTTCTACCTATCAATGGAACCACCGGTCTTATGCTTCACAGTGAAGACCCATTTGCACCCCATAGATTTCTTCCCTTTGGGTAATGGAACAAGATCCCATGTTCTGTTTTTTCAAGAGCATGCATTTCGTCTATCATAGCCTCTTTACACTTTGGGTGACTGAGAGCATCTGTAATGCTGGATGGCAAAGAGACAGAAGACACTGTACTAACAAAATTTTGATAAGATGGAGACAGACTGATAAGAGATAGTGAGAAATAGGGTGCTCTGTACACGTACGCACACCCTTACAAAGTGCAATGGGGAGATCCTTCTCTGGAGTAGGAGGTTTTGGAGGCTCATGAACTAAAGCAGGGACATATGCAATATCTGGAGCTGGATCCGAGGGTAGACTGGTAGGAACAATCAGTAACTTGTCCCTTGTTCCTAGATCTGACGTAAACTTGCATGTCTGTTGTAGTAGTAGAAGTGCTCTTGTCAATAGTGGACTCAGGTTCTGCCATTGGAGTAAAGATTGTATCTGTGCTAGCAGACGTAACAGGGACATGAACAGGCATTGGAACTAGACTCGCTTCGTCAATGTCATACTCCCCCCTGAAAAGAGTCCTGAACACCAAAGAACGTAAGTGACTCAGCAAAGGTGACGTCCATAGATATAAAGCGCTGATGAGTGCTTGGATGATTACACTTGTACCATTTATGATTTGAAGGGTACCCCAAAAAGATGCATTCCGTGACAATGAACATGTACATAACAAACACATCCAAATATTTTTGGAGGAACAAGAAACTAGGACGATCAGGAACCAAAAGAGAAATAGGAGTCTGAAAATCGAGAACCCGAGATGGCACCTGATTGATAAGGTAGGAGGCAAGAAGAATCGATTTAGATTAGTAAGATGTTGGAACTTGCATCCCAAGACGAATGGCACGCTCAACCTCAAGAAGATGACTATTTTTTCGCTTAGCTTTTTCATTTTGTTGAGGTATCGAAGGACAGGAGGTTTGCTGCACAATGCCATGAGAGGCGAAATAGAGCCTTTAAGCTCCCCATCCAAGTATTCACCCCCATTGTCAGAATGAAAAACCTTCAATGGAGTATCGAACTGAGTGGCGACCATCTTACGAAATATTTGAAAATGTAAAAAACCTCATCTTTCGTTTCCATAAGATACACCCAAGTACATCCGCTGAAGTCATCCACAAAAATAACAAAGTAGCGATATCCAAATAAAGAGGTCACTCGGGTAGGACCCCACACATCAGAATACACAGTAGAGAAATTGAGAAAGGAACATTGCTTTTATTTTCACTAATAGGAAAAACAGAATATCTATGTTTAGCAAGTTCACACGTTTCACAGTGAAACTAAACTGTGGACATAGACGAAAAAATAGGAAAGACACGCTTCAAGACTGAGACAGGGACATAACCAAGCCGGTTATGCCAAAGTATTAACTGGTCTTTATTGACTTGATACTACTACTGGTGTTGGACTGATGCGCTGATGGAGATACTGAGGAATCCAGGAGGTACAAGCCACCATCCTCACGTCCATTGCCAATCGTCCGCCTTGACTCCAGATCCCGAAACACACGGTGGAAAAAATGTTCTACTGCAATTAAGACTCTTGGTAAGACTGCTAATAGAAAGCAAGTTAGCAATAAACTGAGGAACATGCAAAACACATGACAGGGAAGCATAATAGGTACCCAGCTTGAGCTCCCCCTGTCGAAGACAAGTAATCTCTTGCTCCAACTCATAAAGCTTAGCAAAGTTTTCCACCTGTGAGTAGGTTTGAGAGACAAATTCCCAAACCTCCTTCGTTGTAGGTAGAAACATGAAACCTTTGCTAATCTGAGGTTGCATAGATTGTAGAAGCCACGACATCACAGTGAGGTTTTCCATTCTAGGAAATTTGTTCCATCCAATCGCACTGTAGGAATGGATGAGACCCATGGGACAATGAACCATCCTCAATAGAGGAAACTTCTGATGAACTCATCACAGTAAAAGGCCTGAAAAAATTGAACTGTAGAACGGGAGATCTGAAAAATCCGAAATGAAGTTCAGACGGTCCCTAGGGGCACAATAGGAGGTGCGGCTAGGGTAGGGAGACCCAGAAAAATTTAATTTTCGTGAAAACTATAAACCCCCAAATTTTTTTCGAAGAAAGATTTGGGTGATTTTTTGAATCGGAGATTCGATGATCAGAAATAACCCAAATTGGATCCTATAGATCCCAAAAGGCTTTATGAGGGGCGACAAGGGTAGTAGACCCTTGGTCGACACGTATCTCGAGGAAAATCAAAACCCCAAATTCCTTGATATATATATTTTTCAGAAAAGATCCATGAACTTCGTAGGAAGACCATTTGCGATTTGCTCAAAGCTTGCCCGAACTTTGGATACCCACGTTCTTCGTAGATTGTGGAAGTGACTTTAGGGGACGAGCATAAGCTCTAGAGTAACCATGATTTGATGCCATATTAAACAACCATTTACCCCAAAAGATCGACCTATTGGGGAAAGGCGAAACAACTATGTATACCAATGGGTCGTCGGGCCAAAACAATGCGTGCGCGGGAACATACCATCCTCTAATAGGCCGCTGTATCAAATTGATGTCAAGAGTGCCTTCTTGCATGGTAATCTGTAGGAAAAGGTTTATATTGAGCAACCTTCCGGTTTTGTTGCTTATGGGGAGTCATCTGGTCGTGTTTGTCGTATGAATAAGGCGATATATGGTTTGAAGCAGTCTCCACGTGCGTGGTTTGGCAAACTCAGTGAAGTAGTAGACTAGTAGTTTAGTTTGGACTGAAGCAATGTCAGCCAGACCATTCGGATTTTGTGAAGAAAACAGAGAATGGCAGCATTGTGCTAGTTGTGTACGTCGATGTATGCTAGTGATTGGAGATGACACTAAAGGAATTCAATACTTCAGTTTCTACAACGACATCTCCACACTAAAGACTTAGGAAAACTTTGTTATTTCCTAGGTATTGAGGTTGCAAGGTCAAGCCATGGGATTAGTCTGTCTCAGAGAAAGTATGTTATGGATATTCTTGAGGAGACAAGTTTGATGGGATCGAAACGGTTGATACACCCATGGATCCTAATACTAAACATGTAAGTAATCAGAGAGAGCTGTATGATGATTCGAGTAGATATCGGAGATTGGTTGGCAAACTGAATTATTTGACTATTACCAGACCTGATATGTATATAGGTGTGAGTGTGATTAGTCAGTTTATGCAATCACCTCATGTTCCGCATTGGGATGCCATTGCTCATGTAGTGAGGTACTTGAAGGGAGCTCCTGGCCGTGGTCTTTTGTACAAGTCACATGGTCACCTTCGAGTGGTTGTCTATACTGATGCGGATTGTGCTGGTTCACCTTTTGATAGAAGGTTCACTACAGATTATTGTACGTTTCTTGGTGGAAATCTAGTGTCTCGAAGAAGTAAAAAGCAATCGGTAGTGCACGATCGTGCGCTGAGGCAGAATACAGAGCAATGGCTCATACGAGCCGTGAGTTGACTTGTTGAGGCATCTCCTTCTTGACTTGGGTGTGAGTTTGGAGTTTCCTGTGAGATTGTATTGTGACAATCAGGTAGCTATTCATATAGCTTCCAACTCCGTGTTTCATGAAAGGACAAAGCATACTGAGATAGATTGCCACTTTGTTAGAGACAAAGTGGTGAGTGGTGAAATCATGACTCCATACATGAAGACAACAGATCATTTGGCAGACGTGTTTACTAAAGCTCTATCAAAGACTTGTTTGGATCTGATTTGTTCAAGCTGAGATGTACGATGTATAAAAGTTCTCCCAATCAATCCAGATACCTAGAAGGGCTGAATAGGTTTTTAAAACTCATCTATATATTAAAGCACCCTATTCTATTTACTATTTGCTGGTCCGGGTAGGTGAAATCTTTTTTTTTTTGGGTAGGTGAAATCTAACCGCATGTTAAACAGTCCTAGCTTAGGTTGATTGATTAACAAGGGATTATCTCAACTGACTTAGATTTATTATATCTCTGATATACTATCTCTGGGTCATTTGATCTAATCTATGAATAGGTGCAGAAATAAAACAACCACTACACATGCAAGATTTTTACGTGGAAACCTTTCTCAAGGAAAACCTTGGGACCATGTCCAGCTATTAAAGTATCACTAACTAGAAGTTAACAAAACAGAAGTTACTGACGCAACACTGTTACTTACAGCATACAACCCAAGTCCATCCCTTCAGCCAACTACCGGTGCATCCACGGCCTCTGTCTTTCACGTACGAGTTCACGAACGCCCTCTTGTCATGATCCCCTCAACAGTGTTCAGTTTAGTAAATCTCCAAACCTACCCTTCGATCGGTCCAGCCTCGATTTTATTTTCACAGTTGGGTCCAGCTCGGATGATGAAGGATTCGGTCTAGCCTAAACTCGTCAACACACCTCAATAAAATTTGAGAACTCAACCATGTGGTTTACTCTAACATCTAGGTGAATGATAGGAAATTGAACATGGACATAGTTTGATTAAGCTATGATCATGAAGGAATAGAAATCACAAAGAATAAAGTGAATTACCTGGGTTTTCTCTCCTTTAGGCTTTCTCTCAATGATGATTCTCTAAGGGAAAGAGAATATTAGACTTGGAAGCTTATGGGAATTAAAGCTCTCTGATTATTGAGTTAGGTTTTACAACCTTAAAGTTCCTATATATAGAGAGAGAATAGTAAATCCTAAGCAAATAACAAGTAGTTGGGTGTAGTTAGAACTCATTTCGAAATGGGAAAACTGTTCCCACGCAAGTCCAATCTATTGGGCTGCTGGTCCAATCGATTGGGCGAGGTCCAATTGATTGGGCTATGTGCAATTGATTGGGCTTGTAGGTATAATCGATTGGGCTTACTCCAATCGATTGGACTTTAGCTCCAATCGATCGGACAACCTAGATTCAGTTTTTTTAGCCCCTTAGGCCCTGAATCGATACCCTTGCTTCATGACTTAGTTCTAGGTGAATATTATTATTAACCCTCCTATCTCTAAGGTATCTAAGTCACTGATCATCCTATAAGTGTGAGTAAGGATAAAACAGACAAAGATCTGAGTCTTCTGATGATCAATCTTCAATCTTCTGAGTCTTCAGGCTTCATCTTGTAGTCTTCAGGCAATCAGGAGTCGTACTACCACTGACACACTCTCCGCCTAACTAGCACACCATAGGATCGATTACAACTGTGTTTTGTCGTACGGAATCTAACCAATAGAATATAGTCATATTCCTTACAATGTATACTCTTCAGCTTGAGGGGGAGTTTTACTTATTATCTATGCATGTAGGTATATATGTGGGACGTGTAAGGGTATTAATGTTTTTACCCTTCCTTTTATGCTTTAATATAAAAGGGGATCGATTAGGGCAATACCACCTAATTCGATGATCCCATCTTTCCCACTATTCTTCTCTCTCTCTCTCTCTCTCTCTCTCTCTGTCTCGTCTATGAAACAGTTAACTTATAACGTTTGCCTATTTTTTATTTTTAAATAGTTTAAAAATTTTTTTTTGCAGTTTTTTTTTTTTTAAATTTGGAAAGAAAAAAATTAGGGTCCTTGTGAAGTTGTAGGTTGGATACAACATATAATATAATTTTTCGTGCACAATCATAGATATTTAGAGTGAAAACAAAGGATTTTGGAGTTTTTCCCAAATTTCAGAAATTTTCACTGAAAAATCCTTAAATTTGTGCACAAATCCAATGTAAATGCACCATATATTTGATGCATTTACACTTTTAAACTATATTTCTAATAAGAAAGAAGAAGAAATTTGAGTTCAATTGATAGATTTTGTAGTTACCTTAAAAATATGAACATTTTGCTACGATTTGCTCTATCAATCGATTCAAGGAATTTTCAACAAATATATCTGAGTGGAGTGGTTTTTTTGTGTTAATATGATTGAAAATCGATTGATTTGCAAAAAGAAATCAGGTTTGGAGTCGTTTAGAGTTATGATATTCGGATATTGTACATTGCCATTGTACCAATATTGACACGATACGACACGGGTATGAGACACGGTACAGATATGTTAGGATACGGTTGAAAATGTATCCAAGTAATTACCTTTCGATTTTTTATTTTTTTAACATAAAAATTAGAAAAAAATGAAAAGTTCTTTGTATTCTTGCTATTTCACTAATTCTTATGTCTTTATCTCTTATTTTCTTATTTTATGTAAGGGCCCACAATAAGTAATATAAAATCTTTTATTTGGAGTGTGTACGGTTAACACTCTCCAGCAATTCTTCTCTTCTTTCTCCTTTCTTCTTCTCTAGGGTTTCACCATTAACCGTAGAATATTTCAACTTGGTATCAGAGCACAAAGGGTTTGAAGCCTCACCAGACTATTGGTCATCCTGCGTGGAGCCGTGGAGTGCTGACGTCATCAGCCGTACAGATGGGGTGAGGATGATGGCCGGATTCTTCCTTACCCAGTGAAACTCGATTTTTCAAGATTTTTGGGGAAGTTTTTGAGCATTCCCTGATCATTTTATGGCTGTTCTTCGAAAAAAATCAAAAAAATCCCCGATCTGGTTTGGCGTGATTTGTGCGACCAGGTTTGTTCCTCGTGTTTGTTGCTTCGTTTTGATCCACCTAAGGTGTACCAATAAATCTACATCAATACTTTGGAGGTTGGTGATGATTTGAGCTTTGTGGCTCGTCTTTTCCACCCAAAAGGTACTGCTGGCGGCTATTATCGGGATTTTCGGTATGCTTTTTTTTGTGGGTAATCCTCCCACAAGTGTTTTTGATGGTTTTGATGCACCTTGGTGCTATTGGCATGTGGTTTCTTACCTTCAAGGTTCTATTTTGATTATTTTTGGTGTTTTTTTGGTGCTTTGATGTTTCTATGTCGACGCCAAACAACTCTGATGTGTCCTCGGGACCTACTAATCAGTCAATACCTAGTTCTTCAACAATCACTTCTCATATTCCAGCAAATACACCATTGGAAAATCTCGGATTACAAATTACTACAACAAAGTTGATCGACAAAAATTACTTGGAATTGTCTAGAGCCGCCAAGATGTTCATTGGAGGCCGTGGGAAACAAGGGTATATTACTGGCCATTTGAAAGCACCTGCAGAGATAGACCTATCCTTTGAAAGATGGGAGACGGGCAACTTGACAGTCATGTCTTGGCTCCTTAACTCTATGGAGTCCCACATCAGTCGAGGATACATGTTTTTTTCCACGACTAAGGAAATTTGGGATTCAGCAGCCCAGACTTGTTCTCAACAGAAAAATATCTCCCGGATTTATCAGTTATGCTAGAGCATTGCTACTCCATTAGGAGACTCTTCCTTGGCGGATTATTTTGCTACACTTCGTAGTATGTGGGAAGAACTAGATTACTACCAGGTTTTTACGTCTGGCTGTCCTGCGGATGGTCTACAGTACCGTACATTGGTTGAGCAGAATCGTATATACGAGTTCCTAGCGGGATTGAATGCAGATTTTGAGTTAGCCCGCGTGCAGCTACTTCGTCATGATAGTTTACCCTCGCCCAACCAGGTTTATGCTTATGTTCAGAGTGAGGACAGCCGCTGTGATGTTATGTCTTCCTCTATTGGCCATGAGAAGTCAGCCTTGGCAACGTTTTCCCCAAAAAACAAAGCTCAAACATCTTCCAATAGTGGCAAAGGGGTCCCCCACCTACGTGTACTTATTGTGGCAAGAGGGGCCTGCACTGTTTTCATATACGTATTTCCATGTATAAGGGGTAGTTTTGTAAATACCTCCTTAGAGGGGTATACTTGTCTTTTGTAGTTGAGATTTATATAAATAAGATTTATGGAGTCATTGTGACTTAATCACATGACATCCATCCTTTCTTCTTTTCTCTATCTCCTTTTTCTTTACTTTGAAACCCTAAACCTAACCTTAATTCTCCATTGTTCTTCAATTCAACTTGGTATCAGAGCCCTACTAGAGGAATGCAGAGGGGATTTCTTCCAGAGAAACTTCAGCAGGGTGATGACGTCATCTAGGCTGTACAGGTTCCATCTCTTCTCTTGAAACTTCACCAATAGCTGGAGAATATTTTTTTCTCTTTTTTGGTTATTTTTGTCAAATTTTCTGAGTTGATTTGGTGTGTTTTTGGGGATTTTTGTCAAAGACCAGCAAGTTTTTTGGGTCCTTAATGGACTTTTTCAGGGGGTTTGTTGCTTTGGTTTAATCCCCCCCAATCTAACCTTCATGAGCATACCTCACTCGATTGGAACCATCGAGTTTTGAGGGCTGTGAGAGGAGTTCTCTCCCCTCTTGTCACCGCCAGCTCCTCTAATAGCCATTTCTGGTTGTCGGTTGGATTATAATTTTTTCCCTCCTTGCTTCCAGACATCCCTCAAATCTTTCTAATGGTTTTTAGGATGATTCCATCCACTCCTATGCTATTAGTTCTTCTTGTTATTCCCTATTTGATGTTTTGGGGGACTTTTATGGGTGTTTGTTGATCACAGTCTCTCTCTTAGTACCCTATTTGTTCTTTTGGGCTCTTTTTTGGGTTTGTTAAACCTCTCTTCCTTCTTCCTTATTGCTTTGTGATGACTACTACGACTGTTATCCCGATCCTATTCTTGCACTTCCTCCCGCAACTCCTTCTGAATCAGTTTTGAGCATGGAAGCCACCTCCAGAGGAACTGGAGGGCTTATGGTGTCTCAGATGGTTGTGGAAAACCCTGAATTGTAGATTACGACAGTGAAATTGGATGGCAAGAATTATCTGGAGTGGTCACAGGTAGCTAAGATGTTCATAGGCGGCCATGGGAAGATGGGCTATCTTACAGGCCATGCTTCTGAACCTGCCTCACCCGATGATCCACTTTATGCTAAATGGGAGATGGACAACCTCACTGTGATGTCCTGGCTTGTTAGCTCTATGCAACCTCATATCAGTTGTGGTTTTCTCTTCATGCATACTACTCATGAAGTTTGGAAATCTGCTCGAAAGATTTACTCTCAGCAGTAGAATGTTGGTCGCGCCTATCAGCTTAAGCAGAGTATTTTTCGACTTCACCAGGACGAGAAATCCCTATCTGATTACTTTGCCACCCTCAGCAGCATGTGGGAGGAGTTAGATCACTACCATGCCTTTCATCCGACTGGTTCAGAGAACATGAATAGCTACCAGAGATACGTGGAGAAGAGTCGGATCTTTGAGTTCCTTCAAGGACTCAACTCTGAGTATGAGTTGGCGAGAGTTGAGCACCATATCCTCCTCCTGAGAGATCTGCTCTGGTTACATCTACGTATAGTGGATCTAGTTCACAGTCTCAACGCTTCTAGAGCCGAAGACTTTTGCTTCCACTAGCCCGCAGTATACTCCTCTTGGCCAGCAGTATCATCCTTCCACTACTGGGAAGCCCTCCAGGGAGAGGCCCAAACGTGATCACTGTTGCAAGTTAGGTCACATGCGGGAAAATGTTTGGTTTTGTTTGGCAAGTCTCCCCGCTTCAGTCAGCCTGGATCTTCAGGTGCCCACTCTGCTAGCATGGACACTTTGGCATCACTGTCAGATCCGTCTCTTCAGAGCTCCACTTCGTTTGCCTAACTGCATATGAGTTCTTCTCCACTGGCTTCTACTAGTCCCTTAGCTGCTTCCAAGCTTGCCGGACTTCCCCGGTTGCTCTCTCAACTAGATGGTCCTTTTGCCACTTCATCCTTTGCCCAGATAGGTATCATTAGGTCTGCCCATCATGCGTCCATTCCCACTTCCAGTCCTAAATGGATCATTGATTTAGGGGCGTCGGAACACATGACAAGCATGTCTTCTTTATTTTCGAGCTATTCTATTTGTTCTGGCCGTGATAAAGTTAGAACTGTAGATGACACTTTATCTTTTGTAGCTGGGAAAGGGGTTGCTCTCCCCACTCCTAAGCTTCCACTTGAATCTGTTTTACATGTTTCAAATTTCACATCTAATCTCTTATCTGTTGGTGCTCTTACCAAATCTTTGCATTGCAATGTGACTTGTTTTCCTTTATACTTTATCTTTCAGGACCTCGAGACGAGGAGGACGATTGGCACTGGACATCAAGCTGGTGGCCTGCACCTTCTTGATGGACGACCTTCTGAGCTCACAGCACTGCAATCCTCACCTAGTAGTAGTAGGAGTAGGATAGACTCTGTTTTATGTAGGCATGCCCGTCTGGGGTATGTCTCTTTTCAGTATCTCAAACTATTATTTCTAGCTTTATTTGTTTCTGTTTTGTTATTTGACATGCATTGTGAGACATGTGAGCTATCAAAACACTGTCGATCTACTTATCCTTCAAGAGGTAATCGAAGTTCTGTTTCCTTTGATCTTGTGCATTTTGATGTGTTGGGTCCTACCCCTGTTATTTCTATCTTTGGCTTTCGTTATTTTGTTACTTTTGTTGATGATCATACTAGGTGCACCTGGGTTTATCCTATGAAAACCAAAGATGAGGTTCATTCCATCTTTAAGGGTTTCCATAAGATGATCCTAACTCAGTTTGGTGCCTCCATCAAGGTCCTTCGTTCTGATGACTAGGGGGGAGAGTATATGTATGGGGGACTCCAACAATACTTTTTAGACCATGGGATTTGTCACCAAAATTCTTGCAACTACACCCCTCAACAAAATGGTGTAGCTGAAAGATGCGTCATCTGGCTGAGGTAGCTCGATCTCTTCTGATAGGCTCCAAAGTCCCAAAATCTTATGGTCGGATGCTATTTTAACTGTCGTTTATTTCACTAACAGAATGCCCTCTGTGTTCTCAACTTTCAGTCTCCACTACAAGTCCTTACTCCCAATACTTCCCTCTTTGTGGTCCCTCCTCGCATCTTTGGTTGTGTGTGCTATGTGCACATTCTTGGTCCTCATCGTACCAAACTCGATCCTAAAGCACTTAAATGTGTCTTTCTGGGTTACTCTTATTCCCATAAAGGGTGCAAGTGTTACCATCCCTCCACAGAAAAGAAATTTGTTTCCATGGATGTAACCTTTCGTGAGGATCTACCTTTTTTTCTCCGCCTCTCTTCAGGGGGAGAGTAATGGTAAAGAGAGGTGTGATGTTCCTCTTCCTGCTATATTACTCTCTTCTCCCTCTCTTGAGTTTGAGAGGCCTCAGACTACTCCACCTGTTACTGTGATT
This sequence comes from Euptelea pleiosperma, assembly GCA_035048495.1. Classification (NCBI taxonomy): domain Eukaryota; kingdom Viridiplantae; phylum Streptophyta; class Magnoliopsida; order Ranunculales; family Eupteleaceae; genus Euptelea; species Euptelea pleiosperma. Next base: position 12,118,290 of record CM068551.1, on the reverse strand, counting down.
GATAGTGCGCCTGATGCTCAGAAGGAGCCCCGAGTCTATCACAGAAGGGAGAAAGCCAAAGCTGGTTCAACACCAGTGGTACAATCCTCGGATCAAGGTAATCCTTCTTGTTCTATACCTGTCATTTCTTCTTCTACTGATGTTTCTGATCTTCCCATTGCTTTACGAAAAGGAGTCAAGTTGCACTCAACATCCTTTGAGCCACTTTGTCTCTTATGATGCCTTGTCGCCCTCCTATAAAGCCTTTGTCACATCTCTTTCCACTATTTCTTTCCCTTCTTTTGTGGCAGAAGGTTTGGCTCAACCAAGGTGGAAAGCTGCTATGATAGAGGAAGTGAGAGCTCTTGACAAGAATGGGACATGGGAGCTTGTTGACTTGCTAAGAGGCAAGAAAATTGTGGGTTGTAGATGGGTGTTCATAGTCAAATACCAAGCAAACGGGTCAGTCGAGAAATACAATGCAAGATTAGTAGCCAAGGGTACACTCAGACCTATGGGATTGACTATGTGGAAACCTTTGCACCTGTGGCCAAAATGAACTCCATCAGGGTGTTGTCCCTGGCAGCAAACCAAACGTTTTGCATCAGTTGGATGTGAAGAATGCATTCCTTCATGGTGATCTACATGAAGAAGTCTACATGGTGCCTCCTCCTGGATTTACTCCATCAGGAAATAGTAGCAAGGTGTGTCGACTGAAGAAAGCCCTCTATGGGTTAAAGTAATCTCCACGAGCATGGTTCGAGAGGTTCACCCTAGCTGGGAAGAAGCTGGGTTACACTCAGAGTCAAGCAGATGCTGCAGATCACACCTTATTTGTGAAGCATCAAGGGAAGCACACCACTGCCCTCATTGTTTATGTTGATGACATCATTCTCACAGGGAATGATGCAGAAGAGGTGGCTAAGCTGAAGTGTCAGCTAGTAGAGGAGTTTGAAACCAAGGATTTAGGATCTCTCAAGTACTTCCTAGGTATCGAAGTTGCAAGATCCAATTAGGGGATCTTCATCTCTCAGAGGAAGTATGTCTTAGATTTGTTGAAGGACTCAGGCAAGTTGGGTACCAAGTCAGTGGAAACTCCTATAGAACAGAACCACCAGTTGGTCGATGTCAGTGGTGAGCTACTACAGGATGTAGGGAGCTTTCAGAGATTAATTGGGAGATTGATCTATCTCTCTCTGACTAGACCAGATATTGCCTATGCAATGAGTGTGACCAGTTAGTATGTGCACCCACCTAGAGGTGTTCATCTAGAGGCCGCACATCGGATCTTGAGATATCTCAAGTCAGCTCCTTGTAGAGGTCTTCTTTTTGAGAAGAATGGCCACATGCTTATAGAGGCGTATACGGATGCAGACTGGGCAGGAGCTAAAGATGATCGCCGATCTACTTCGGGGTATTGCACCCTGTTGGGGGCAATTTGGTCACTTGGAGGAGCAAGAAGCAACTAGTTGTTGCTAGATCTAGTGCTGAAGCTGAATTCAGGGCAATGGCTCTTGGCTTGTGTGAGATGCTCTGGTTAAAGGTGTTGGTTGCTGAACTTGGCTGTCCAGTTCCAGGGTCTGTTAGATTGTACTGTGAGTCTGTGGCAACAAGGCCGCCATCAGCATTACTCACAATCCTGTTCAGCATGATTGCGCCAAGCACATTGAGGTGGACCGCCGCTTCATTAGAGAGAAGATTGTCTCTGGGGCATAGTGTACTCTTTTTGTCAATACTAATGAACAAGTTGCAGATATTTTGACTAAGGGAGTACCCAGTTGGCAACTACATTAGTGTTTGTGCAAGTTGGGCATGAAAGATATTTATGCACCAACTTGAGAGGGAGTGTTATCATAACGTATTTACGTATTTTCATGTATAAGGGGTAGTTCTATAAATACCTCCTTAGAGGGGTATACTTGTCTTTTGTAGTTGGGATTTATATAAATAAGATTTATGTAGTCATTGTGACTTAATCACATGACATCCATTCTTTCTTCTCTTTTCTCTATCTCCTTCGTCTTCTTTACTTTGAAACCCTAAACCTAACCCTAATTCTCCATTGTTCTTCAATTCAACTCACACCAAGGATCGATGTTGGAAGTTATAGGTTTGCGAGGGGTGTGGCAAGAAAGAGTACAACAAAGAGAAGTGCTGGAATATTTTTGGGCGACCACCATCATTGCCTGGAACTTCTCCTACTGCTCATAGTGCCACCGAGGACTCGACTCCGGGGTCCCCACCCCCGTCGACTGTAGCATCCCAGCCTCTCAACACTTCTTCTTCTTCAGTTCCTTTCTCCAGCGATGAGATAGAGAACTTGCGGCGATTTATGGCTCAGCTTAGTGGTCCTTCTGCTACTTCTACGTTTGCTCAGTCAGGTATCATCAGTTCTGCCCACCATGTTTCTGCTTCCACTTCCGCTTCTAGCACACCCTCGATCATTGATTCAGGTGCTTCATAGTATATGATTGGTATGTCATCCTTTTCTTCGTATTCCGTGTGTTTGGGGGCGGATAAAGTCCGCATTGCTGATGGCACACTTTCCTCTGTTTCTGGGAAAGGCTATGTCACTGTCTCTTCTGACCTCTCTTTATCTTTTGTTCTTCATGTTCCTAAAATCTCTACTAATTTGTTGTTAGTCAGTTTTCTTACCAAGAACCTTAACTGTTGTGCTATCTTTTTCCCTTCTCATTGTGTGTTTCAGGACTTAGTCATAAGGAAGACGATTGGCATTGGGCGTGAAGTGGGTGGTCTCTATCTCCTGGATGCGGCTCCTACCGTCTTTACAGCTTTTCAGTCTAGTAGTCATAGCCATAGGGTCAATAAAGAGCATATTATGTCTTGGCATGCTCAGACTGCCTCTAAATGGAAATATTTTTCCAGATAAACAGAATTTTATATTTTGATAGCCGCTTTGAAAAGAAAAAGTCCCTTGTCTATGATTGGGGAACCCTAATGTGGGAAGACTCCAAACTAAATTTAGATTGTAGGTCCTTTGGAATTGTAACCATGAAAGCAACACACAAATCGTGTTTACATGCATATAAATGTCTATATCGGCCATGCGGTTTATTGCATATAAAAGATAGAGGAGTCCACATGATAGCGAAGTCCTCGTAGGTTTTGTGGACCAAGGTATTTCGTGGAACCAAAAAGGAGAAGGGAGAGAAGAAAGGCTCTTGGGGTATATTTATAACAGTAATGCAAGGATTAGATTACCATCACTATTCTACCAATACAGACATGGACATACCCTTGCGATGGTTCCTACTTGAATGTTGCTCCTTTTTAATTATTGGATCTCATTTCCCACAGATTCGCAATCGATGTGCATGAGTGGAAGTAATTTAATATCATTTACAAAGCTTAATGGTTACTTTTCTTGGGATTTGCATTGCGATGCAGCGTCAGTTCTTCCAAGGCTATCCGGTTTTGTTTCAAAGGGCAAATAGTTAGTAACTTTCTGTTATTCTCTTTTATCCATTGCAGCACACCTTGCCTATGATATTAAGCACCGTTAATTCTCACATGAATTTTTTTTTGATCGATAATAATTCTCACGAGTTTCATTATGTGATATTGTGTCTTCTCTTTTTCTGACTCGTAAAATCAAATCTGTACACCTTAAGAGGCACATTACTTTGAAAGAAGGCTCGTAGTTGAAACTTGATATATTGTTTCATATATTTACTATCATGACATCTGTGCATTTGGTGACTAAATCCTTTAAGGGTGGTTCATGGAATGCAAGTAAATGGAAAAAAATATTAATTACTGTATGGTCGATTGTTCCTGTCACTCAAAAGGTTAACCTTTGGCCAATTTTAGTTAACGTGGATACTCACATGCAGGATTTTGGTCATCGAGTTAGATTAGCAACTCATGCAAATTTCAAAGAGTTTGTCTTGACTGCTGGGCTGGAGTTTTTTCCTCTAGGCGGAGATCCGAAAGTTCTTGCTGAATGTACGTGACCTGCATTCATCTTCTTGATTAGTAACCGCTCTCCAAGTAACCTCTTGAATTTAACTACGAGAATCTTCCTTCTTCTTCTCTCTCCCACTCTCTCTCTTTCTCTTTTTGAATGTTCAGTTGCAGAAATCTTTACATGCCTATATTTACTTTCTCAATGTTTTACATGCATGGAGGACTAAGCTTTTAAATTTCGATTTTGGTGTATATTTTAGTCAGCCTGGTGATGCAAATATTTCCATCAGTGTAGAAATATTGTAAAATTTTCGAAAACCATGAAAACATTATGAAAATTATGGAAAAACACAGTACGAAGGAGCACTTCAGTGCAAGTTGAAGGCCATAAAAGGGAGAGAGCAAGACCAAAAATTACATTGATGGAGGTAGTAAGAAAAGATCTAAACCGAGTCGAATGGCAAATTAGGATTCATATTGCTGACTCCAAACATTTGGGATAAGGCCTAGATGATGATTATGGAAAAACACAGGTAAGTAACACACATTTATATTTTAGGCTGTTAGAGGGAGGTGTAACAATTTATAGCAAAGGGTCCACGGGTCTAACAGAGGCGGAGAGGGGAGTGCTAGCTACACATCCTAACAACACACCAACAACAAACAGGAACATATCAGCTTTTCCATAGAACAAGCATTCTGTTTTTTAAGATCCTTTCGAAATGCCTTTGAGATGAAAATTATAATTCTTTATTCCCTCGAATTAATTGCACTTAGATTTTAAAAATATCTTCTATTTGTACTCTTTTGCACTTTTATTTTTTATTTTTTTTATTGTCCTTACCAACTCTTATAAAATTAGAAGGTGCCAGCTTGCTCAGTTGGTAAAGTTTGTGTGTGATGATACCATAGACCTGGGTTCAAAACCCGCCTTCACCGAGTTACTGATCTCTTTAAAAACAGGATTAACTACCAAAAAAAAAACTTTTATAAAATTGAATGTAAGAAAAGGATTCATGCAGCTGACCCCATTTTGTTGGGACAAGGCTTGTGTTGATGCTGCTGCTGCTATGTAAACATTAATTTGACAGGGAAGTGGCTTATCATTGTTTTAGCTCAAAACCTTCACACATTTTCTGGCATGTGTTATGCTTTCTGTGTGTAAACAATTTGATGACGTTTTGTCCTTTCCTTGCTATTCATTTTAGTTGGTTTTCTTCCATGAGGAGATACGCTGAAATGAAAATTAAATCAGTTATATTGTTGGATTTTGGTAATAGGAAATACAGAATATTGCAGTGATATCCCTTATTAATGATTTTTAGTTTGATTAATTGCCAAATGTTCATGCGTGAGTTTTTAATATTTACTTTCTATTGGTTTGTTTTCTCATGTGCAGACATGGTCAAGCATAAAGGCTTCTTGCCATCAGCAGCTTCAGAAATACCTATTCAACGAAAGCAAATAAAGGAAATAATATTCTCTTTACTGCCAGCATGCAAAGATCCTGATATTGATACTGGTATTCATTTTAAAGCGGAAGCCATAATTGCCAATCCCCCAGCATATGGTTAGGTTTCATCACTTACTCTTTTGCAAAGACTTCTTATGTACAAACTCTTGTTCTCTCCATACTCTTGGTTTTCTAGCGTTTTTATTATAATAGTATCTAATCTTCAGTGGGTATCATGGTCAAGTGTGCTAAGCTATTCTTCATCTGAATTGATTTTCAGGAACTAAGACGATAAATTTGGATTATTTCCAGTATTTCAACTGTCTATCATTAAATCATTAAGAATGTTAGCATGGCTTCAAATATGCTCAAGTTATTTAACTTTATTAATCTATCTATGTAAAGTCAAATCATTTAACTCAATAAAGGCTTCTTGCATACTCAATGCATGTATTTATAATCCGAGTATAATTAGCGATAGCTTGAAATACTAGTTTGTTGTGTTGGTCATGGGACTATGTTAACATTTGTAGAGAATAAAGAAGATAGAAGAGTTGAAATGGAGGATTTAGGGTTTGGGTAGGGTTAGGGTTTGAAAGAGAGAAGAAAGAGAGAGGAAAGAGAAAAGAGAAAAGAGAAAAGAGAAAAGAGAAAAGAGAAAAGAAGAGCATGTATTCTAGATGACTCCAAGCTTCTATCAATATAAGAAAGAGAACTACATGGACAAAAATGCCCTTATAGATATAAAGGGTCCCTTAGCATAATAGACATTCTTTTTCCTCTCACTTCTCTATCTCTTCTCTTCCACAAACTTAACCCTAATAACAATTCTTAAATTCAACTATATGCAATATCTAGCCTGGTCAGGGAGGTATTTCGGTCTGCCAACTAATTACTGAAAACTTCAACATCTTTCAATAATTTGGTTTTGATAAGTATAAGATTTATTCAAAAAACCGAAAGGAACAAAGTGACCAGCTAGTGAGATCGACGTGGTCTACACAAGCACCCCCAAGAAAAGGCTGCAAACAACCTCGGAGCCGCCTCTAAGATCCCTAGTACATCCTTTAGTAATTCACCACTGGCCTCTCCCAACTTGTGATTTTGTTTTATAAGGGTGTCCACGGGTCTGGCCCCTGATTTTCCTGTCTCTTTAAGACGATCTAGGACATACTTCCTCTAGGAAATGAAGATCCCATGTCTTGATTTAGCATCCCAAACATCTTTGGCTGTTGGTAGGAACATAAACCCTTTGCTGATCTAGGTTTGCATCGAGTGAAGAAGCTAGGACATCATAGTCAGGTTCTCCATAACCCATATCCGGTGAGATTTGTCAATCGAATCTGGTTCTTTAGTAACACCGGTCAGATACTCGCTGTAGCCACGACCCCCAATGTGGTGATGCAGAGTTGAGGGTTGTGATCTCCGTGAGAACCATGAGTCACAGAACGACCTTCAGAGGAAGAGTCAGAAATCCCAGATGTGGCCTCGGTGGAACTCAACGGAGCAGGACCACCAAAAATAGCAGGTAGTGTACTGGAGGCTTCCAAAAATTCGAAGCGAGGTCCAGAGGATCCCTAAAGGTCCAATGAGTGGTGCGCCTAGGACAGGAGTGCCCAGAGAGGTCTGGTGTTGGAAGAAAATCAAAACCCAAAATTAGAGCAAGATTCAGTGATTTTTGGAAACTAGGGTTCGGACGGTCAGAATCTTCTGAACCAAGTTTCTGACTGTCCGGATAAGTAATCTGGACTGGGGCGGCTAGGTCAGAGATGCCTCCCGTTGTGCGAATCGTGAAAAAATAAAAAACCCAATATCTGAGATCGGGCCGATTTTTTGAAACTGGGGCTCTGGTAAATATGTGAAACGACCGTCTAACAATCCTTGGGAGGATACTGGAGAGGGCGGCTAGGACAGGGAGTCCTACCGTGGTGCGGATCTCGAGGAAATAAAAAAACCCTAAAAACCTCGAGAAGCGTGTTAGCCGGAAAACTATTGGAGAAACCTAAGAAGAGGACTGTGACTGGATCTCTGATACGACTGAGGAAAAAAAACAAGCCGGAAAATAAGATCCTCTAATGTTTTGCACCAAGATAGATCCACAAATCGCGCAGGAAAGCTCTCTGCGATTTCTCCAAAAAGTTATTGCGACTTCGGATGCTCACATAACAATCTTCGATTGAAATGGAGGCTCTAGGGGACAAAGACACATGCCCTAGAGCTACCAGGCTCTGATACCATGCTATAAATAAGGTTGTAACCAGTAGATGAAGGTCGTAGAGAGAACAGGGAAAAAGTATAATGGAGGCGGAAGAAGGTGGAGAAGGAGATTAGGGTTAGAGAAGTTGTGGGAATAGGAATTCATTCTCTCAGACACACTATATATATATGATGGGGAGAACTCCTACAAAAGAGTAGCACTATTCACGTGACACTATTCACATGGCACTATTCATGTGACACTATTCACATGGCACTATTCAGGTGAATAGTGATAACTGATAACCCAAAAAGAACACCCACGTCGGAAGTGGGACGCATCCCACTTGAGACACCCACGTGGGTGTATTACATAAACTCCAACAAACTCCAATAGTTTTCAATCTCCCACTTCTCAAATAATGGGTCATCATCTGTTGTAGGCTCAATAATTCTTCCAATAATATAGCCCAACTTGCCTCGGGCACCAATAAACATCTGAGTTGCCTGAGACCATTCCAGATAGTTCTTCCTATCTAGCCTTAGTGTAATGATTTGTAGTCTGGGGTTTTTGAAGCCAACTTTAGCTATTATAGATCTTCTGGAACTACAAGAGATCACTTCCGAGCTCACAGTGCATCCTCCTGTACCACCTCCAGTCGACATGGATACCCAATGTCAACAAACGAGAGAATCTACCAAAGAAAGAGGTTGTGTACACACAACAGGTTTGCTAACACAAACTTCAGGGGTTTACAACCCAAGACAAGTCCCAAAAAGACCACAAAAGGCGTCGGTGGTACCTTCATGAGGTAACTTCATCTCACAAGGCAGCGAGGGACAACTCAATGGCACGGAGCACGCTCAAGGAGGGATCTACAATCAGTCACAAAACCCTTCAAGAAGATCTAATAGGGTTCCGAATCCTTTTGCAGCCTAGAAAGGGCATAAAAAGCTGCCAACGATAATAAAGAGAGGGAGATTTCATCCCCAAACATTCAATACTCCACGGAATCGCTTAAGGTTGACTCCGTTATGTTGTTAGCATAGTAGGGGGTCAGATTCAGGCAAAAACAGAGGCAAAAAACCCCTACAGATCGTACCATTTGAAAGAAGAGAAAAACAATTTTTTTTTCTGATTTTTAGAAGAAGAAGCAAAAGTCCATCATAGAGGCTCCAAAAAATTCCCATAAAATCACAACAAATATCAGAAAATCACACTCCTTCAGGTAGGGCTAACCTTGGGACCTCGAGATTCGTGTGGCCGTATGACTACTGATGTTAGCTGTACGGTTCTGATGACGCTAACACCTGCGTGATCGGAAAGAATGTGCGGTGCTCTTCTCCAGTGTCCGTTGGCTCTGATACCAAGTTGAAATGGAGGATTTTGGGTTTGGTTAGGGTTTGAAAGAGAGAAGAAAGAGAGAGAGAGAAGAGAGAAAAGGAGATCATGTATCCCACATGACTCCAAGCTTCTATTAATATAAGAAAAAAAACTACATGGACAAAAATGCCCTTACAGATATAAAGGGTCCCTTATAGCATAAATGGTATACCTTGTCAAAAAGAAGGTGGGGAGTAGAAGAAGAGAGACAATAGGGTTAGAGTGGTGCCTCAACCCTCTCCCCGTTATTCTTACTAATTTAAAGGCAACCCTCAAGGGTAAAAGTTGATCCACATTTTGCAACTTTTTCCATGAGATCGCTCTTAACTCCTTTCAATTTAAAAAAAATGAACAAAAAGCATAAACCCTTTCCCCATTATCCATGATATTATAAAGGCTACCCTCACGAATAGTTGTTCTGGTCGGTCGCCTGGCTTGCTATTGGGTGAATCGGCTAAGCTGGGTGGTTGAACGGTTAAGCATAGTGGTCGACCGGCCAGGTTTGGCTGACAAGTTTGATTTACTAATTAAGCACAGTAATCCAAGGAAATCTCACGAAAGGAACTTGGGTCTAAACCACATACCTTTATAGCATATTTTCCCTTGAACTTGATCGCGAGAAGTTTGATCCAACATATTGATATTCTTTCTTATCTAGTGCAGCTCTGAGCTTAAACCTCGAACGAGACTTGCATGTGGACTAAGACATATTACATCGGCATGGAATTGACAAAACAAATACATTTGACTTAACATATTGTATTTTAGGTTAGTGACAATTGTAACTTAAGTTACTAAACATATCTAAGCATCCTCTCTTAGGATGGTGCAAAGATATCAATTATTAGTAGCTTGTTAATAGTAGAGTTTGTAATGTCCATAGCTAACCGTAATAAAAATTATATTTATCCTACTATATAATAACTAGCATATATAAAACATATTTCTTATAGGATATGATGTGGATTGTGGCTTGGCTATTAGAATAGAATTTCATAGAGAAGGTATTAAATTTTTTATTTCGGTGTCCATTTTGGTCTGCCCAAACATGGAAATTTTCGATCTAGTGTGGAAATAATACATTTTCATGAAAATTATGGAAATGTGTAAATTTTTGTTGAATCTTAGGAAAGAAAAGCAAGCATGGAAACACACCCATAACCCATCAAACTATAATTAACAGCCATATCGAACGTGGAAATGAAGATCCATAGTATTCTGTTACGCCTGAGAGTCTGACAGTTAAAAGCAATTTGCATATGGAAATGATGATAATCATGCCTTATTAACTATATAGAAGCAAAATAGAAGAGTACGTGATAGATGGGAAGCTCATAACCACATAGACCTTAGGTTCCCATCATCTCCATCTTAGCTAGTACCCTAAGAAGCCCCATGATCAGAATAGAAACAAAAAACACAACTAGAATTGACGCAAGCATTAGATTAAACATGTGGACTACCCAAAAGAGAACCAAAATATATAAAATGCTTAAAATGATGTGGACTATTTACTATGTTATCATCTTTATCTATTTTCTAATTTATTAGTTTTTAATTGATAAAATACTATTTTCAACTATTTACAACATAAACGATTAAATGAATTGCTAATATGCTCATAATACATTGTATATTCATGCCTTTAATGCAATAGGGTTTTTTCTATTATTTTTCTATTTTATTTATTTTATTTTAAACTGATTGTAGATGGCACTTGAAAATTATAAATAATACACATTGAATACTAGAGATCAATTATGATTGGTTAGCTATCTACTTATACTTATATTGACATTGAGGTGTGCTGGGACTGGGCAATAAGTATATGAAAAGATGGCTGAGGGAAATAGTTGTAAGCATGTCACATGGCTTTTCTGCAAATTTTTAGATATATTTAAAAACAATTTCAAGGAAACTGCAAAAGAATTTTTCTGGAAAAAGGTAATTTGACCAAGTTGTAGATTGGGAAAAGATATACATGTAGTTCATTCATGCACAATTGTAGACATTTAGGTTAAACATTTTGCCCCAATTTTTGAAATTTCAACCGCAAAAAACTTTATTGTGCACACAAATTTGGCATAAATGCATCATAGATCTGTAAATTTGATGCATTTACAAAAGATTTTAGCTCATTGAGACATTTCATCAATACCTTGAAAATGAGAGAAAACCACAAATTTGTCTTTCATTCACTCTACCAATCGAAAGAACAAGTTTTTGCAAGTTTTGATCCACGTGGATTTGTCATTTTTTTACCCTAGATGTATGTAGGACTAAATTTCTGCAGAAATAATGGGGTTTGTATGGGTTTTTAAGGGTTGAAAAATTCAGTTTCTTTAAATTTTGGGAAATGTCGACATAATGTCATGAAATAATGCAATTTATATACTGTGATTTTAAAATTTTGTGAACAGTGATTTCAGGAAAATTTGCAAAATGGAAATGTAAGTAGTTTCCCAGGAGTCCTAAGCCTTGTCCACTCACATGCCATAGCTTCTACTCGGTTTCCAGACTAGATCTTGCTATCGTTGCTTGCTTCTTAGTTTTCCAGTATATATATATGAAATTCGAATGATCATAGTTAAATACGGATCCATGGAAGATCCTACCCAAATCTGCATCAGTGTCAAAAGAAACATCCAGATGACTGTTTCTGTATTGCACAATAGTTTTTCTTGGAGAAGACTTCAAATATAAAAGTATTCAATAAACTGTGATGGGATTTGTAGTCCGCAAAGCATGCATGAACTGACTAACCTAATTGATTCAAGATGATGTTCTTCATTTTTATCCACATTATATGGTGTGGGGGTACTTTTACAGTTGTACCAAAACCTTTTTTTTCCTCAGAATCTGTTGACATCACCCTTTATAAGTTCTTTTTGTTCCACTCTCTTAGATCTGGAAAATTAGTATCGTTTCTATTTTATGCACATTTGGAAGTCTTGAACTAGCTGCTAACCTGGATGAATACTTGTTCAGGACATACACACGTGGCAGAGGCTCTAAAAGTACCACTTCATATATTTTTTACAATGCCATGGACGTAAGTCGTGTCTGGGTAATGGACTCGCAGTGTTCTCAATATTCGTATCACCATGTTTTGAGTTTTGCAAGTGCTTACTTCTTCTATGCCCCATATCATTCATTTGATGTGATACATTTCATGGGTACACATGACTAAGCAAGATAAATTGCCTCCCTATGTTGCAGACGGTGTGTCTTTTACATATGCTCCTAAGGGAACATACTTGTGTTTTAACTAGTCAAATGAGGTCTGTCTAAGTTGCATCGTACAATGATGCTTTTATCTTTATCAACAGGCCAACTAGTGAATTTCCACATCCTCTATCCCGTGTCAAGCAACAAGCTGCATATAGAGTGAGCGCACTTTAGTACCTGTTTTTGTATTATTAGCTTGGAGGTCCTTTATATACTGACTCAATATTTCATTTTATCCAGTTATTTTCACTTAAATGTTGACCCTAGAGGACTTTTGCAGCTATCATATCATATTGTTGACTTGATGATCTGGCTTGGAATACGAGACATAATAAACAATTTCAGGAAGAGAAAGCTGAAGCTACGACCTGTCACGTATTTAAGTGGTGCCCAAGGATCTGCTTCTGATGTGCCCCATGGATATATTTGGAGTCCTCACCTTGTTCCGAAGCCAAAAGGTCTTTTCTTTGGAATCCATCACATGTTTTGACAATGACGTTACCATTCTACTTGAATAGATACATCTTAAACTTCAACCAACATCTTGTTTACAGCTACAATGTGAGATTTCTTCAAATTGGGTCAATTAAAGTGGTTCTAGCAATAGAACAAAGAATTTATTGATTTATTTTACATGCCAAAATGATAATTATACTAATAAGCAGGGAGCACCTTAGTAAACCAAAATGTGCAATGATAATTTGTGAGAATCGACCTCACTAGTGACAAAAGTAAAAGCTACATCAGAGGGTCTCCCACATCCAAGTTACCTCCCAAAGGGACTTTCAACTTTGTGATCCCAACTATGAAGTAAATTTACAACCTGAAACCCTTACATTCTTTTAGGATAGAGACCAAATGGAAAAGCGAAGCTTTGATTCTATCATTAATAACCGAATCAGTCAAGGGCCAAGGAGAAGGATCTTAACGAGAAGTCAATCTTTTCTTGCCACCTCCAAACACGTCTATCCTCCAATTGAATGGGTAAAGAACTCCATCTAGGCGAGCCAAGAGGTTAGCATCTTTCCAGTTATTCTTCTAAACTTTGGACTCCAAACCATTACTCCCTCCTCTATGTTATAGCAGTGACTAACAAGGATATCTCTCTGGTCCACATATCATATAGATTAGGAAAAACCTGATAAAGAGTATCATCCCCACACACATATTCTCCCAAAAGTTGTACCTTAGCACAGAAGTTACCTTGATAGTGATACAAGTAGACCTAGAGGGGGGGTGGGGGGATGAATAGGTTTATTAAAAATTAGCCGAAGTTGATTACTAATATGCTTGAATGGAACGGATTAATCAACTTAAAGCAGTAAGAGAAAAGAGACAACAATCCACAACACAAGTATATATAGTGGTTCAGTGTATCAACACCTACATCCACTCAATAGTTCCACTGAGCTAGCACCTTTTTAATTCAATACTTAAGTAACCTTACAATATTGAATAGGGTAAAGGACCCAGGGTCTCGATCGCAATCGATAGGACAAAGTAAGGTCGCAACCAAACTCTAGCTCAGTCAAGACTAATCTTGACTCAAGCAGGAAAGCAAAATATAGAGATGAAGTATTCCAATATGGAGAACGTTTCTATAAAGAAAGCTCTTGACAAACAAAGTTACTACCCAATTGAGATAGGAGAGGAACGAAGCTTCGATCTTGTTGAATCGCAAAAGCCAAACAGGCACCCGTCAAGCAGCTCGGACCAACCACCAGAAATGCCCTTGGAACTGAAGAAGGCAAGTTACCAAACCAAATCTCTCACAAAGGCCAGCTAAGAGAATCACCAAAGGACAACTCAAACAAATGCTCTTGGAGATGAAGAGCTCAAGAGAAGGCAAAGTGAATTGGTGAAGATTAACGGTAAGGGGATGGGGTATTTATACTTGAGGAGAGGGGAAGGGAAACGCTCGTGATTCGAGGAAACCCGAGATCAGTTGACTGGTTGGCCCGATCGGTTGACTGGTTGGTCAGACCACCGTCGACCCCTCTACTAAAAAGCTCGAGTTTGTGAGAGCAATTGTTGAAGCCCTGTAAGCTCAGAGGCAGCCAAAGGACCTATAGAGGCATGTGAAGAAGAACTCTGGAGACACTAGCCCTGAGAGGGTGTCGAAGTTTCCATGCTAGCAAAATGGGCACCAGAAGATCCGAACTGACTGAAGCGAGGAGCAGAAGACTGGGGGCGACCATGCAGATTCCAGCAAGTCACTCGCAAATGTCCAAAGCGACCACAGAAGTCACACTTGGGCCTCTCCTTGGAGGAGGAAGGTCGGCCAGCTGATGGAGTAGACAACTGAGGGGGGCGACTCCCCTGAAGCTGCTGAGGTTGAGAAGCGGATGAGAAGGCAGGAGTGGGTGAGGAGGTAACAAGCGCTGATCGCTCATGAACATGAGACTCATCCTGGAGAGATAGTTTGTGGCTCTCCTCACTCTGGACATATGCGTAAACCTCACTGAGAGTAGGTAGAGGTGCTCGGCTGCTAAGAATCTGAACCCCACTGGCGAACTCATATGAAGGATTGAGCCCAGAGAGGAACTCAAATATCCTACCCTCCTCAACGTGCTTTTGGTACGTGACTACTTCATTTGGAGTAGGAGGATGATAGGAATAGTAGTAGTCTAACTCCTACCACATACTTCTAAGAGTCGCAAAGTAATCAGAGAGGGACTTGTTGCTCTGACGAAGGCGGGAGATGCTCTGCTTCAACTGGTATGCCCGTCCAGTATTCTGCTGCTGAGAGTAGGTTTTCTTCGCTGTTTCCCAAACATCTTGGGCTGTGCGCATGAAGAGAAAATCACGACTGATGTAAGGGTCCATGGAGTTGACAAGCCAGGACTGAACCATGAGGTTCTTAGTTTCCCATTTCTCAAACATGGGATCATCCTCCTCTGTCTCTTTAGTGCGCCCCATGCAATGCCCCATCTTCCCATGGCCTCCAATGGACAACCGTGCTACTCGAGCTCACTCCAAATAGTTGGTGCCATTGAGTTTAACAGATGTAATTTGCAACCTGGGGTTCTCATACATCACTTGTTGCATCACAGGGCCTCCAGCTCCTTTGGAGGTACAATTTGTGCTAACCACGGATCCTGAGGGATTACCTGAGATAGGTGGAGTCTCCATAACAAAGCAACAAGGAGAAAAAAGAAGAAATAAAGGCTATCATACCCATGAAGAAGGTATTCTTGAGCAAATAGGGCAGTCAATGACAACTGGTGAGCGAAAAACACCCATATGAACCTCCAAGGGGCATTAGAAGTGGCCCGATGGCAGAGGGCAGCAACATAGAACCATAGAGAGCCATCCTAGAACCATAAAAAATATTTTGAGTAGTTCTAGGGTCGAGTTAGAGAAGCTTTTGGGTCCTACCGACAGCCCTATGGAGTAAAACGAAGTCGTTGGCAGTAGCTGGAGGGTATAAAACCCCTCACAACTCTTTCAATCGGCAATGGATTGACTCAAATGAGGTATCCTCATGTAGGTTACAATGAGGAGGATCAAAACGAAGCAACAAACCCTCCAAAAAAATCTTCAAAGGGTCCGAGAATAGGGCTGGTTCGAAAAATGACTTTTTTTCGATTAACGGAGAAGGGGTAAAAGACTAGCCAAACGAATCCAAAAAAATTAGCCAAAAATCACAAAAATCATGATAAATCATACCCTACTAGGATCTGAAGTTTCAGGTCGATAGGAGAACTTCGTCCGTACGGCTGACGTCAACAGCCGTACACTTTGGTGATGTCATCGCCCTCCTGGTTGCTCTCAGATCTGATCTCTTGTGCAAGGAACTTCAGATTGGCTCTGATACTAAGTTGAATTGAAGAATTATGGTTAGGTTTAGGGTTTCAAAGTAGAGAAGATAGAGAAGGGAGAAGAGAAAGAGAAGAGGGAAGAAAGGATGTCATGTGATTAGGTCACAATGACTCCATAAATTTTATTTATGTAAAAGAGAATTACAAAAGACAAATATACCCCTCAAGGGGAGTATTTACATAACTACCCCTATTACATGAAATATACGTAGAAATACGAATATGATAACACTATGTGGGGTCCACATGAAGTTGAGTCAAGGGATGATTTTCGGTGAGGATGATCTCCTCAACATTTCTAGCACTATGAAAAGTAGATTACAAAATTAAAAAATCTGGACTGTATTTTGCCCATTAACTTTTAAGTTCACGTTTGATAGGATTAGAAAACTTTAGAATAGTCTGATTTTGGTGGAGATCATCCTCAATAAAATTCATCCCTTAACTCATCTCCATGTGGGCTTACATATGAAATGGGTTATATGTCTCATTCGTAGGGAAGCTTCTCTATGCGTGATGTGGTTTGGTGCCATGTGCCACACTTTTGGTCCAATTGACCACATGATTGTTCGGCCTGCCCCTTTCTGAACCAACAACCCAAGAAATGGCTTGATTGGTGATTCTTATCACAGGCCTGGATCCAATGTTTTTCGCCAATGGGTTCTTAGGGCTGTTCATAAGGCCCATGATGGAAAACTCTTCTAGCATTGGCTAGGAATCGCCAATCAGGCTGATATTTTTGGTGTAGGTTCACGAAGGTGTGGGCTGAACATTCAATGGTCAATGAGCTGAAAAGCCACGTGGTACCACATCAGGCAAAGAGAAGCTTCTCTCTGTGTTGCACATATAACATATTTGTGATGTGGTCTGGTGCCATGTGGCACACATTTGTGTCCAATGACCCCATGAATGTTTGGCCCAACACTTAGTGAACTTACACTCCAATTTTCAGCCTGATCAGTGATTCATCATAGAGAACCATTGATTTGAGGTTTTCCTCTATGTACCTAGACCTAATGCTTTTTCTCCATGGGCCTGTCACAAAACTTGGTTTGAGCCTATGGTGAAAAAATGCTCAGATCAACGGTCAGGAATCACCGATCAGGCTCATTTTTTGGGTGTGAGGATACCAAGGGGTGGGCCGAACATTCAATGGGTTAGTGCCTAGTGGACCCAAATATGTCCCCATGTGGCTCCAAACTACATTAATCATAGGGAAGCCTATCCAAATGTGACATGGTTCGGTGCCGTTAGCACATTTTGGGTCACTGACCGATGTATGTTTTTCCAATCTTTTGGTGAATCTACAACAAAAATCAGCCTGATCAGTGATTCTTAGTCATTGGATTTGTGCATATCATGGGTTTCATGCACAGGCCTATAGAACCCATGCGAAAAGATCGACTACTGGTCCATGATAAAAAAAAGTGTTCAAATCAAACAGCTAGTAATTACTATCAGGCTGAGTTTTTTGGCGTAGGTCCCCCAAAGGGTGGGTAGGTCAAAGATTTTTGGGGGCAGTGGCCCAACAATTTGCCACATGGCACAAAACCCCACATAGATTACCCTTATATATAGTGTTTATCTCAATTAGATCTGTACCTGTTGTCTGTTTGGTGCATAAAAAGTAGAAAAAACTTTTGATTAAGAACCAGTTACTTTGTTTCAATCTCGTTATGTTTGTTGCTTTTCTCAATATACCTTCATAATTATTTCAGTAAGCAGGCATGTAGCTCCTGCTGGAAGGATCTCATTGTTCAGTTATTTATCTAATGCAGTGTGGTTTAAATTGCTTGATTTGCAGACTTATCAAAGAAAAAACGTTGTTTGATTTGCAGATTGGGGACCTAAGATTGATGTAGTTGGGTTTTGCTTCCTTGACCTTGCATCAAATTATGTACCCCCAAAGTCACTTGTAAAATGGCTTGAAGCTGGTGAAAAGCCAATTTATGTTGGATTTGGTAGCCTTGTGAGTTTCCTTTCTTATTTCTTCTCTCTTGATTTTTCATTTAATTTTCATGTAAAATAGTATCTCGGAAGAATTTGAGCTAACTCGAGGATTTTCAACCCTCTCTCTCCTTGTGAGTTTCCTTTCTTATACCTTCTCTCTTGATTTTGCATTTACTTTTCATGAAAGATAACATCTCTGAAGAATTTAAGCTAACTTGAGGAATTTCAACCCTCTGTGTGCGCGTGTGTTTGTATTGTATATGTGAGATAAGAACACTCCATTTTCTGAAAATATGCGTGTGTCAGACACCCATGTAATGTCACATGTCATACACACATGCTGATACTCACTCAAAAAAATCTCAATTTATGAACTATATTGTTTTCAGCTATTATTTAAATACTTGTTTACATGATTTCCATCTCTGTTAGCTTGTCTATGTATCTTCTTTCTACATTACAGTTATTATAATAGTAGTAGTTGTAAAATATTCCAAAATATATGAAATAAACTGTACAAATGTGTCGGGTTTGTTGGAGTTAAAGTTTTTTCGATAACGACGATAAGTGGTTTGTTGGAGTTAATGTGTTTACAGTTTGTATCCTTGTCGAACACCAAGTCACGGACACACGTGTCCATGTCTAAGTAGATTTTGTCTGAGGTTTAGATGGGATCAATTCTTTTGGTGAGTTCCTGGTATCATCTGGTGTCCTATGGTCTGGCTTTCTGCTTTCCTCCTGCATTTTTCCCCTTTTGTCATGAAATACATCTTCCACTTTGTCATCCTGAGGTAGAAATTTTTTCTTTTTGCCATCACTTGATCTGACTGGACATCTTTTTTGCAGCTTATTATATATCTATGCCTGCTTGCAAATTTCTTATTTTCTTTCTATCTCAACAGGTGGACCTACTACATGCTTTTGTACTCTTCTTTTTTTTAGTTCTTGTCATTGTTACAAACTAACCATGCTTAATGGCTGAGAGAGGTATTTCAGATTAAAGTTAGATCTTGTTCCTGCTTCTATTGGGCCTCCTCTTTTTTCGTTTATGTCTTCTGGCCAGTGAAAATTTTGTCAATAAAGACATTTGTAGATAATTCCATACCTACTTGGGAGCCTTGGCATTGCTAACAGAGTTTGATTTATTTTTGCCTACCATGTGTGATAAACGGAGCTCAGGTAAAGGCATCTTTGGTGGTTGTTTTGTCGGTAAACTAGACATTGTAAAACTTAGTTAAGAGACTATCATTTGTAGTGGTCTAGATTTCTGAGGCTGTTGCGCCAAATCAAACCATCTCTACGTGTTGAGGATGTGGAAAACCATTACTGACTTGATTAAAGCTATCGTTAAGAAGAATCCTCTAAAAAATAATAGTGCTACTGAGCAGAGTTCATTTTTCCCAGATATCAACCTGGTGGAAATATAGGCTGATATCAAAGTCAGCTTTAGTGTTGGAGGATGTTCTAGAAAATTGCTGTGTGCTCATTGAGGTAGTTGATCATGCAATGAGTTAGTGAACTAATTTGTGTTCTTTTTTATGAAGCTGTAGTTTGTTCTACAGATATGTGCGGCGATGAAATTATTGAAGGCAAAAGAATGCGATTTGTTCGCTATATTCCAAAGACAACGCTCGGTTTTCTAAATATGGTTTGCTTTCCATGTTTGTTGGACTATGAACCTATAACACACACCCAGTGACGTTCATGTGAGAATAAAAGAGTGTTCTGTGGTCTGATTAAAGTGGGAAACAATTGATTGTGAACGGAAGTGATGACAGGTATGGTCCATAAAGTGTGAAGGGCATTACTGGTAGAATGTCTTGGGAAGCTTCCATAGTATGTCAATGCTTTCCTTCCACGTCACCATTCTGTTGAGGTATCCAAGTAAAAGGTTACTGATGAAAAATGCCAGCAGTATCTAGATACAAGGGAAAAACTTCTAGATATATACTTGCATCCTGCATTGGTCCTTAGAATGAAAATGGACTGATCAAACTGCCTTTCAACCTTTGCTTGAAACTCTTTGAAACAGGCAAAGACTTGGGATTTTGATTTCATTTGGAAAAGAAAAGTATATCCAGGTTGTGAGTTTTCTAGGGTTTTGATGAAAGAAGAAAAACAGAAAAGAGAAAAGAAGAGGGAAGAGAGAAAAAAAGAACAGAGGGAGTGGGATAGATGTTTTCTAGCCCATACGTCCCAGATTTATATAGGTATTTTGGGTATTTATGACTAGGTCCCTGAACACACTTTGCTTGATTTTCAGCAACTGCACCTTTAAACTTCAACAGAAGCACGCATACCTCTTCGTTTCTTGACATAAAGAGCGGTGTCCCATCACTTTGCCATAAAGAATACGTGGAATCGAAATCCCATAAAACAAAAAGGAACACACACCCTAGATCAGATTAGGGTTTGAGAATGAATAGTACCCATGAATGGTAACATAGGAATAGTATCCCTGAATAGTAATACAGGAATTGTACCTGTTAAAGAAGATGAATGAAACCCTAGAAATTATTGCTATGATACCATGTGAGTTTTTTAGGGTTTCGATGAAAGAAAAAAAAATGAAGAGAGAAAGAAGAGGGAAGAGAGAATAGAATAGAAAGAGAACAAAGAGAGAATGGGGCAGACATTTTCTAGCCCATTCGTCCCATATTTTATTAATAGGTATTTTGTGTATTTATGACCAGGTCCCTCAACTATCAGAGAAATTACAAATACATCCCTAACCTTATATGAACCAGAAAATAAGACATTTAACACAGGCGAACCTGACTTACACTTCTTCCTAGTGCTTCCCTATGTTGGTTAGATCGCTGTTGGTAATTTTAATGCAGGATAGAATCATTTGTCCTCTTTCAAGTATTAGCTACTTTTATTTGCATGTGGTATCTTTTCCTAGAGCTTCTATTTTTAATTTTTGTGGTCAATGGCAGCCCGTTCAAGAGCCAGAGAAAATGACCCAAATCATTGTGGAAGCACTGGAAATTACTGGACAGAGAGGCATCATTAACAAAGGGTGGGGTGGTCTTGGGAACCTGTAAGTTGGTGGTTCCTATTTTTGACCAACTATGTTCCTCATGCCATTGTTATTTTTGTAACAAATTCTTCTATCTATGGCATTTTTGCTCTACTTGTAGGTGTATGTCTTATATATTTACCTGAGATAAATTTTTTCCAGTGGCAGAAGAAAAGGAATTTGTATATCTGCTGGACAATTGCCCTCATGATTGGCTATTCTTACAATGCATGGCCGTGGTAAGACTTGGTTGTATACTCCTATTACTGTAAGTTTGTTTAATGGATGCAACATTGCCAATTTGTAACTCACTAGAGGTTTGGGAAACAAAGCGAAGATGTGTACGAACGAGATATCCAGCAGCAACAAGAAGAAGATTGCAATATCATTATTCATAGGATAGTTCAGGTATTTCTTTATAACAAATAGATAACAAAGCCACACGAAAAAACGTTTATAGTAACATTTTTATTATATCAATATTCCGGCACTATTAATTTTACTAGTAATACAAAATAAAAAGTATTTTATAGCACTTATTTGACTATCATACACTTTTTTATTGTATGTCTACACTCTCACATATAAGTATCCATGTCATAGATTTTAGGAAATGGATGGGATACCCGTAACCGTATCTTTGTCCTTGATTTTGGAAATGTCGAGTTGTATGCCTGCTTCCCATATCCATTCTCGTATCCATCTCCGTATCCGGGCATCATAGACTAAAACTGCTAATTGAAAATAGTCTACTACATATATAGCTTCCATTCCCTTGTGATTGGTTAGTGGACAACAGCACTTATTTTATGCCAGAAACTGTTTTATATAACTCAGTACAAGCAAAGCTGGATCTAATCCAATTGCTGAGTTTAGAATTCAAAATCGAGTTTTCAATAAGAATTTCATTTAGTCACTCTTCCAAAATTAATCAGTTGGCGAACCTTGGAATACTCAGCTTGACTTAACATGTTTGAGGCCATAAATTATTAATTTTATGTAATATACATATAGTTTATTCTGTGCAATACGTGCTTCATAGTCTTTTAAGGATTTTTTTCAATCTAAGTTGTTTTTAGTAGGATTAGATTTGATTTTATCTTGTTAAGAAGTTTATTTTTAGAAGTTTTTGAACTTATCAGGTTTATAGTAGGATTACTCATGGTTATTTAATATGACATTATTTAAGAAAGGTTTCTAATGAGTTTTGTGGAGAAGTATTTGGATTATTGTTATAAAGAAGTGGTCAAAGTTACTCGAAGACTTCGAAATGGATCTTGTATCCATATCTGATATTTCAATTTGACTGTAAATGACATATGCACACTGTATCAGCCCCGTGTCCTTGTCATATCTGGGTAAGATCGTTGGTGACGTCTTGTGAGGTAGTAGAGGAAAACTTTGGTATATCTTGATTTGCATCAGTTGGTATTTGAGCTCGTCCAATCCATGGAGGAGGTACTCTACAAAGGTATTTCATATCCCAAAATCCCCTGTAGAGGAGCTGCTTGAAGAGCCGGCCCTCATGTTGATGCTTAAAAAGGAGGTTCTGGAGGTGTTTGCATAGGAGGATCACTAACCAGACACATTGATGACATCCCTCATGGTGATGCTTAAAAAGGAGTTGCTAGATCACATAGTGATCAAGAGTAAATCGTCTGGATCATGTGAGATCAATCGCCAATTTCCAAGATCATTAGCGACTAACGTTTTATCATCCAACTCATGAGTGATAAATGATCAATCAAAGAACAATCAATGGCTAATCAATCTGGTTACAGTAAATAGGGAGCAGAAGTCGACATTCAGCTAGATCAAGAAGCAGACAGTGATCTCAAAAAGAGGAAGTGAATGCATCGTGCTACAAGTGTGAGGAGATTGAACACTGATCATTTGATTGCTTAGAGAGGGGTCCTGTACCGTGGTCGTTTAAGTCAGATGTAGAAAACCAAATGGACAATTAAGATCGTGGCAAGGTTTTAAATTTCGGTTTCGGTAACAATTTTGGTGAGGTAAAAAACCGAAATTTCGGGCGAAATTTTCAGATTTCGGTGGATTTCGTTGTAGAAAGCTATATTTCGGGGATTTCGGAACTCACCGAAACCGAAATTTCGACGTTTCGGTTGAAATTTAAAACCTTGGATCGTGGCGATGATGCGGATGAAGAGCAGAATGGTGCAATCCTATTTTGGATGGATACTTGGGTTATTTCCTTTTCATGCATGGATCTTTGTTATTTTGCATGTTATCCGAATCAATACATTTCAGTGTTTGATGGTTGTGATCGTCAACGACTGGATTTATAGTGGCGGTCCTAGTCACTACATTATCTTACCAGGGGTGAATGATGCAAACCTACGTCCTGACCCTTTCAGGAGCTCCATTCAACATCTTCTTTGTGTGATCTACCATTGCTTCTAATTGAACAAAAGATCTACAATGCCAAACATAAATGGAAGTTTCTTATTTGATCAGAAACATCATTTCCTAAATGGTCAATTATGTGATCTAAGTTTCCTGATGATTTTGGCCAGTTTTTAGTGCTAATAAGTTTAGCAAAGTGGGGAGAAAAATCATCGTGTTCTGCAATTTGTAGAACCTATGTAACAATGACACGGCACTTCTCGGGTTTTCTTCTTCTTACTATTATGCATCTCAACACGTCCCAACAAACATTCTTGACATATACAGCAGTGTCAGCCTAACAAGGTTGTTTGATAGTCTTCCTTTTACAAATCTACTTATGTTTATTAATTTATTGGATAATTCTATGGTGTACATACATGTCTGAGTTTTCGGCTTCTTGAAGATGCCGTCTCAGACACCTCATAACTGTGTCGGACATCTGCACGTGTCTGTCTTTGTTACAGAGGTAGGGTCTTTATCCTGCCCCTTTCCTGTTTAGTCTTGTCTTCACTAATTTGCACTGTTTGATGATACCATTGTCAATCTTTCTTGTTCTACCCATGACAAAAGAAATCAGATTTCCTTATATCCTTCAATTCCAGAAGATTGTTGCAAATCTATTCAATGAAGCTTATCCATAATGAAGTTAAAGGTTGTTCTACTCTTCCTTAATCTTCTCGCAAATCATAGTACTAGTACTACTCTTTCGCACGAACACCCTAGCGAAATTGAATAGCTGAGCAGCAGTCACAGAGTTACATATCTATGGGATTATCTATATTGTTCAAAGTCAAGCACCAAATTATCTATGGATCAAGCATTCTCCATTGCTGTTTATCTTATCAATTGTACATCCATTCTCGACGATGATAGTTCATAAGGTACTCTTTCTAAAGCTCTCCAAAGTCCAAACTATGGTTTCTTACTAGTTCTTGGTTGTGTGTGCTACTCAATCTTTCCCCAACAAAATTTATCTGGAGACTAAGCTGTGAATTCATTGGATATGGTTAATGCCACATTATGAATTTTTGTTTTCACTTATTGGGCACCTTCACCATCTCTTACTTTGTTATGAGACTCATTTTCCTTATGCAGCATTTACGTCCTTGGGGTCTCACACATAGAGGATCCATATAACATATCTTCTTCGACAACCACTTAACTCTAAAAGCTCGAGCTGTTAGAGGGACGCGTAACTATGTATATCAAAGGGTCCACGGGTCTAACAGAGGCGGAGTGCTGGCCACACAACCAAACAACACACATCTCTGTCCACATCATCACCTTCCTCTCCTCTTCTAGATTAGCTGTCCCTTAGTAGTAGTCCCGAAATATTACAGCTATGTTAGACACTCAAAGATCGTCATTCCTTATCAGTAGACAATCAAGTTCTTCTCTTAGTTGCAACAGCATCATCCCAATGTTCCAACTATTATAAGAATATGCAGCTCGTCCATACGAAAGGATAAGTTTGAACTTGTCCCATACTCTTGACATGAGTGGTGTTGGCTGAAAATGGTATACAAGATAAAGCACAAAGCTGATGGATCTATAAAACAATACAAAGCGTGAATTGGAGCTAAATACTTCACTCAACAACTTAGATTAGACTTTGAAGAATCATTTAGCCTAGTTGTAAATCCAGCACTTCTATGGCTGTTACACACAACTGGCACATCTAAGATTATTTTAGATATCTATAGAGATTCAGAGAGGAAGACGAACAAGTGTCGAGGCATATTTGTTTATTTCCTGAGAAATTTTGTTATTTTAAGATCTTACCTTCCAAATAAAAATAATCTTCCGAAAAGCTAAACCAGGATGACGGACTAAAGTCTGATGACAGATCTAATCCTTTCTCCCATCTCTTATGCAACCTGACTATTGAATATGTAAAAGCAAGTGTGAGAATCTGTGAAATGCTGTCTATCTTAGGGCTTGGAAAAGAATCCTTATTGAGGAAATGCACATATAAACCTAGTGCAGAAATAGGAAATTACTAACAGATCCTAACTAGCTATTTAACAGAGACATGGACATGTGTCTTGGTGTTTGAGACTGAGTCGGATTGTCAAACGCACTATTCCCTGCGAACCAGATATGCCAACATGTCTGTATGATTTAGTCCGTTTGGTGAGAGAGCATTTTTTTCAATTACTCTACTTCATGTTAAGTATAGAAAGAGTGCATTTAGATAAGATGATATGCGTGCAAATCATATAAACATTCAGCAAAATTAAATAAATTAAGATTTGTTTGAGAAAGTGTGTTGGCATGTGTCTGACATGTGAGTCTGACATGGTGTCCAACAAAGCAAGTTCTTAGAAAATAGTGTCCTTGTTACATAGGCTACAAGAGAAAATATGGTACACATATACACACAGTATACATCTGTAAACTACATACATGACTGCAAGTCCTATTTCCCGTGCTAGTACTAAGAACCAAGGTTTAAAAGGGACCGTTATAACGGTATAACGGTCTGGGGGCATTGCCGTTTTTTCCGTTATAACGAAAAAAACGCTCACGGGCAAAAACGAAAAATAACGAAAAAAAAGGGCGCTGAATTCAAGTTTTGAATTTTGAAATTTCAAATTTTCCATAACGGAAAAAACGGAATATAACGGAAAAAACAGCCATTTTTTTCACATTTTTTCCAGAAAATAACGGAAAATAACGGCCTCATTTTCTGGGCGTTTTAAGGGTGTGTAACGTAACGGGGTAGGTCCGAATCCGTTATAATTGCCGTTATTTTCGTTATAACGGCCGATTTTTAAACCTTGCTAAGAACATTGAGATACTATCATTTTTTGCTGGGAAATGCTTGCATTGGGAGATACAAGATTGGAATTCTTGTTTTACGTGCCAAAATTAAGTACATTGTTATCTAGGAATGGTTGCAGTGGGACTTAATGTTATTTGTTGTATCTCCACTCGCCACCAACTTGGTGAAATTTTCACCAAGGATATATCTCGTGATTGCTTCCATCTATTTTAGAGCAAGCTGGCCATCTATTATAGATATTGAACTTGATGGGGATTAAAAAGGAATAATAGGGAATAAGGACAGTGGGAAGATAAAGAAAAGGAGGAGGAGAAGAAGAGGAAGGATTTCAAGTCCTAAGACCCTCTCCCAAGCTCTTGTATGGTAAAACAAATTTTACAAGGCCATGTATGTCCCATATATAAGTAAATAACAATTATGCCCCTCCATTCTAGTGTAGAACATACATACAAGGGAAATAAACATTCATTAACACTCCCCCTCAAGCGGAGTGTAATGTCAATAAAGCCCAGCTTGCCAAAATGAAAATGGAACTAGTTTCTAACAACTCCCTTAGTGAGAATATCTACTAGTTGGTCACTTGATTTGACAAACGGTAAACAAATTTCTTTGGATGCAAACCGTTCACGGATGAAGTGTCTATCCACTTCACTAAGCTTGGTCCTATCATGCTGAACCGAATTTTGGCAATATTGATAGCTGCTTTGTTGTCACAGTAGAGCTTCATGGGCTCTTCAACCTTCATCTCGTACACATAAAGAATGGTCCTTAGCCATAGGAGTTCAGCCACCCCATGAGTCATTGCTTTGTACCCTCAACGCTGGATATAGCCACAACTATCTGTTTCTTTCTCCACCATGTCACTAGATTACTTGCAACAAACGTACAATAGCCAGAGGTGGATCTCTTGTCATCAAGAAAACTAGCCCAATCTGCATCTATATAGGCTTTTAATGAGATATCCATGTCTGACAAACAAGAGGCCTTTATCAGGAGAGGACTTGATGTACCAAAGGATTCTTTCAGCTGCCTCTAGATGAGTGGTCGGGGGCATGTGCATGAATTTGCTGATACCACTGAATGCATATGCGATATTAGGTCTTGTGAGAGACAATTAGAGGAGCCTCCCAACCATCCTTTGAAACTATCCTCTATCAGGCAGTGGATCTTCCCCTTCCTCGCTCTATCTATGATTGGGGTCAATTGGAGTATCAGCTAGTTTTGCACCTCCCAATCTCGCAGTATCCTTGAAAAGATCCAAGACATACTTACATTGGGATATAAAAATTCCTCTCTTGTGTGAGCAACCTCAATTCCAAGGAAGTATTTTGTGTACCCAGATCCTTGATATCAAAACTTATGCCAAGAACATCTTGAGGCCCTGTATCTCAAAGGGATAGTTCCCAATCACAAAGATATCATCCACATACATAATAAGAACAGTGATGGAAGCTCTGTCCAAGGAAATAAATTTCACGAAATTATCGAAATATTTCGCGAAAGATTTCCATTTTCTAAGTTACCGACAAGAAAGAATACTTACGTCGAAATAATGTTAAATTTCTCGAAATATTTTCATTCATGTCGAAATATTTCGCATGAACAGTAAATTTCGATCAATTGACAGTGTAAATATGTATTATTTCGGTCGAAATGTTTCGACATGTATGAAAACATTGGAAACATCTCATTTGAGCTCAAAACCGCTATAAATCTCATATTTGATCCATTTAACCCCTTTCCATACATTTTGTTTATACGAAAGATCAATCCATTGTAGATTTTTTGGCTCGTGGATTGACCGTGTGGAAGAATCAAATCCCTTTTGGGAGTTTTTTCAAATTCAAAATATACATAAGGAAAAAATTACTCGCTACAGATAAGTAGGTTAGGTGTAAATTCATTAAATTTATGAATCTATGATGTATTTACACTAGATTTGTGCACGGATTGAAGATTGTTTAAGGTGAAAATTTAGAATTTGGGAAAAATTCCAATTTCATAGGTTTTTACTCTAAACATCAATGATTGTGCATAAATTGATTATATGTTGCATAACTTAGCCCATTCTACAAGTTGGTTGGGTTAAAAAAAATTAACCCTAAATTTAATTCTCAAATAAAAAATTAAATATTCAAAAAATTAAATAAATGTTATAAGTTAATAGTAAATAGGTTTTCTAAAATTACATATAATGTTAAGAAATTAATGTAAATGAATAAGGATTTGTTAATATATTACTTTGACTTTTTATAATTAGCAATTAAATAATAGATATATAATTAAATTAAACCTTGACTAATTAAAGATACTTGCCACGACATATTATAAACCATTATGGTCATTCATTTGCACACTACATATGGTTGTATATTATGGTTTGAAAGCTTATGAGTGTATTTTTATGCTTGTTTCATCATTTCCCAAACTTTCCACAAACATTTCCACAATATTTCAATCATTTTCTCATTATTTCCATCATTTCCACGAAAAATGTATTATTTCCACACTGGTTGAAATAAACCTCGAAACCGAAATTTATTTCCTTGGCTCTGTCCCTTTTCACAAAGAGAGTGTGATCGGCGTGGCTCTGCACATACCCTACTTTCTTGACTGTTGTAATGAATCTCTCAAACCATGTTCTATGTGACTGTTTTAGCTCATATATAGATTTCTTAAAGTTACACACTTTCTTGTCATTCCCTGGAGATTGAAATCCAAGAGGCATCATATATACTTATTCTTTGAGTTCTTCGTGAAGAAGCACATTCTTTACATCTAGTTTGAATAAGGGCCATGACAAGTTTGCAGCCAAATACAAAAGCATACAGATAGAGTTCATCTTGGCTATGGGAGCAAATGTCTCACTATAGTCAACTCCATACTTTTGAGTATATCCTTTGAAAACCAAGTGAGCCTTATACGTATCGATTAATCCCTCAGTCTTATGCTTGACAGTGAATACTCACTTGCATCCAATAACCTCCTTCAACTTGGGAAGGTCAACTAGGTCCCAAGTGTCATTCTTAACCAGGGTCCACCTTTCTTCATGTATCGCCTCTCTCCATTTAGGATGGAAGACAGCCTCTACAACACTACGAGGAATAGCGACAGATGAAAGGGAAGCGTGAAGGAAGAAGACAAGGAGGAATAAGAGACATGGTTAGAGATAGGGTGTATAGTGCAATTACACTTGCGCTTATGTAAGGAAATAGGAACATTAAGACAGCCTTGGTCGAGTGAAAAATCGAGACAAACTTCAAAACGAAACGAAATATTCACGAAACATTGAAAAAACGAAATTTTGAAACATTTCCGAAACATTACGAAATATTACGAAACATTACGAAACATTCCAAAACATTACGAAATAGTATTCAAAATCATTAAATTATATTTTTTATTTATTTTTATTTTTTTGGATTGTATCGGATTATCTCGGCGAAACATTCAATGTTTCGTTTCGGTTTCCTTACGAAACGAAACATACGAAACATTACGAAATTTTAAACCATGACTGTAGGATAAAGGGAAGTAATGTTACCTGGATCCAGCGGGTCATACGGGTATGGTAGATCTACTGTTGTTGGGACTTCTATCGCCGACATTATACCTTCGATTCCTTTTGCCTTTCAGTAGTCTCTTGAATATGAGAGTCTTTGGGGTCGGACATGAATAAATGGGAACAAGAAGAGGAAACATCTCTTCTAAGTCACCATATGTCTCCCCCTAGAAGAGAGTTAATGAAAGGAGGATGAAAGAAAGGATTGGACTCAAAGAATGAGACATCCATAGAGATAAATTTCCCTCGATAGGGTCAATGCACATATACCCTTTTGTGTAGAGGATATCCCAGAAAAAAAATTGCATAACTCTTAGATCTAGTTTAGTAAGAGACGGGCCCAAGACATGAACAAAGCAGAGGCACCCGAATACATGTGGAGGAACAACAAACAATGGGTCAGCAGGGCGAAGAAGCTGATAAGGAGGTTTGAACTGGAGGACATGTGAAGACGTATGGTTGATTAGATAGGCTCCCATGAGGACAACATTACCGTAGAACTTCTTTGGCATGTGTGAACTAGCTAGTAGCCCATGAGTATGTTCCAAGCGATGGTGATGCTTTCTTTCGGTGACTCCTTTCTGTTGGGAAGTATGTGGGCAAGTATTTTGGTGAACAATGCTATGAGTATCCAGGTAATCCCAAAGCTCCTCCTCAAAGTGATCTTTTGCATTATCCAAATGAATGATTTTAATGTTTGTGTTGAACTGATTTTCTACCATCTTAAGGACCAAAAATGTGAAGAACTTCAACAAGAGAATGCATATGATATAGCCGGGTGGCACAAGAGTAATCAGCAACAAAAGTGATAAAATAATGAAAGCCATCCACAACAATATGTTGGGGTAGGACCCTACACATCCGTATGGGCAATATGAAAAAGAGAAGACCTTGTATCACTAGGGGGAAAAGAAATTCTACAGTGTTTGGAAAGTTGAAAATTAGACAACACAGACTTGAATAAGTTGAAAGATAACACCTTAAGAGATGCAAAAGATAGGTGACCCAATTGAACACGCCACAAGTTGATCTGGTCTCACAAGTCGGATGACTACTAGACTGGAAGGCAACGGCACCAGGAGAGGACGAGTCGAGAAGGTACAAACCATCAGCTTCACGCCCAATGCCAATCGTTTCCCTTGTCACCAAGTTCTGAAATACACAAAGAGATCGAAAAAATGTTAAACTACAGTTAAGAGTTTTAGTGAGACTGCTAACATACAAGAGGTTAGTAGTAAGGTTGGGAACATGAAGACCAAAAGAGAGAGTATGATCATGGTTTTAATTGATGACCCCTTACTTGAGATAGATGATAGGGACCACCCATTTGCAACCTCGACCTTATTCCTACACGAACACAAACTATAGAAGGAGAAAAGGGATGACATACCGGTCACATGATCAGATGCTCGACCTAGGACAGGAACATGACGGGCAGTTGCAGAGGTACCTGAATGGGCAAAGATTGAAGAGTTGTCCAGGCGTGTTAACAATTGATGAAGTTTTTCAATCTCCATGAGAGACATCAGTGGAGGAGTACTGGATGGAAGTGAGGAACCATGTGTTGATACATGATGTGCTTTATTGCGGATTCCCCTGGAAGGCCACCCAACTAAGTCCCAACATCTCTTCTTTGTATGCCTAAGCTTGCTACAATGATCACACTTGAGTTTGTCTTTGTTCTTTGAAATGGGTTCCCCCATCCACTCATTTTGTAGGGACCACCTTGCTTCCCCTAATAATTGAGGAGGAAGAGACAAGTGTAGAGTGATCGGGCATAGAATGTGCTATCATAGTGCACTTAGGAAAGTGAATAGACCTCGTTAATAGATGAGAGCTCCCCCTTATTCAGAATTTGCACCTAGATCAACTCATAATCAAAGTTAAAGTTTGCTAGAAAATTGAATATCCAACCCTCTTCAATGAGATTATAATGAATATTGGCATCCTCCTTACACCGCTACTGAACAACCTGGTAGTGGTTAAGTTCTTCCCATTTAGCCCATAGAGATGAAAAATAGGCAGCCAAGGTCTTGTCTCCTTGATGGAGGGAGGCAACCTCTTGGTGCAATTAATAAATCCTAGCAATATTACGACGTTGAGAATAGGTATGAACAACAGTCTCACACCTCCTTCGCTCTCTCCAAGAACAAAAGGTCTCGACTAATGTCACGCTGCATGGAGTTCAAAAGAAATGAGATAACAGGGAAGGTTTCACAATCCCGTTTCTAAAGAGAGGATCATCAAGTTCCAGTGCTTGAATCTTCCCATTTATGTAATCATCTTTTTCTCGTCTTGTATATATTGCTTAGTGGTATGAGACCATTTCAAATAATTTGTCCTATCTAACTTGACCATAGTGATATGCAAGTTGGGGTGGTCCCCTTGGCTACCCATAGGAGACAACTGGGGGAGGCCACTTCCAAGCCCCCCGAAGATGACATCCAAACTCGAAACCTTCAACAATGGGTACAACCGCTCCAAAGAAGTAGTAAACTATAGCAACCAAGCCCCTACAGGGAAACTAACCATGCACAAGCTAAACCCGAGTAGGTAGGGAAGGCAAAAACAGGGGTATCATTCATAAGTATTGTTCACATGGATATCGTCACAAGGATAAATCTTTGCTAGTCATTCTAAACTCTATGGAAGGGCCATGGCTAGATACTTTGGACTCCAATTTTTACCACGGACTAAAACCTACCAGCCAGGCATGACAAATAACTCTCCCTTAGAGTGGGGAAGAGAGAAACTCGAAACTGAATTTTCCGTGATTTTTTCTGAAAATCCTAGATTCGATGACCTAGATCATGTCGAAAAATCCTACAAATATGATAATTCTTCTAGAAACACTCTTCACCAATCACATGGATGAAACTTTGAAAGATGTGGAGTTTGGAGGGGCTATATGATTTGTCTGCATAAGCCATACAGCCAAAGGAGAGCTTCGTGGGTGTGACTATTTACAACTGGGTTTTCCTCCTTAAACCTGTTCTGGTACCAAGTAGGTAGACAAAGAAAAGGAGAAGAAGAAGGAGAGGAGGAAGATCAAGGAGGAAGAGAGAAGAAGATAAAGATGTGGAGAATAGGAGTTCAAGTCCTAAGACCCTCTCCCAAGCTCTTTTATCATAAAACAAATTATTCAATATCAAGTATGTCCCATACATAAGTAAATGACCATTATGCCCCCATCCTAGTGTAGAACATACATACAAGGGAAATAAAACATTTCTCAACAAGGACATATTCCTTTTGTTTGTAGTCTTTCCACCAACTAGGGGTTTTTTTTTCATCATTTTCTTCTTTTGTATATGGAGCAAGTTTCACTTTGTATTTGTATGTTAGGTATCAATACACATATTTGATTACAAAAGAATAATACATGTGTGCATCTCCTCCTCCACAGTTCTTCTCTTACCTTACTTCCTTTCAGATCTAATACAGGTTAGATATACTTTTCAAGAACACCTTAGTTGCAAAGCTATGATACAGGGGTGCTGAGCATGCTTGGCGTACACATGTTGACATGTTACAAGACCAATATAAATACCAGCTACTACATGGATATCTCGTTTTGGTATCTTTTTTTTTATATGACTGCATAGGTTCTTAGGTACTTCTAGAATAGATTTTCTCATCCCCTATCATTCTATTAATTACTTAACTCCTTGTTTTACTTATTTTGTCAACAAAACTATGTGGAACTTTGTGAAGTTGATACTCCTCAATTTGAGCATGATGTAAATACTCAATACGATACTTGGCTTTAAAAAGAAATTTAGTATCAACATAATACATGGGATCCTATATCCTTATCCATGTATTGAGTTTAGGAAATGATGAGTAGTATCCATCCATTCCCCATAACACTGTTTATGTCGCTATCCATATCTGGGCATCTTTATTGTAAAGATTACAATAATACTAGAATGGCTAAATTATATACGAAATGTTAACACCTTTGTTGTAATGATTACGAAAATTCCAGAATGGCTAAATTATACACGGAATGTTAAAAGTATGTGCATAAGACACCATTTCACATTTTACACTTGGAGTAATTTTGATGAAATTTCCAGTCATTGTTTTGTGGAGACCTGAATAACCCTTCTTTTTTGTTGGAACACACCTTATAAGATTCACAACTTCAAAGAATAAAACACCAGTAAAATGATTTATTCCATTCACGTTTTGTGTCTAAAGCTTGAACTGGTTCTATTGGAGTCATATCTGTAACAATGACTTGGACACAGATACGAGGTGTCTGACATGGCGCCTTTAAGAAGCCTGATACGCAAACATTTTGATAACATTTTAATAATAACATTTTAGTTATATATAAATAAAAAGTTGTTTACACCATGGAGCTATGTAATAAGGGAAAACTATCAAACGGCAGCTATGTTTAACAACTTAATAAAGTATTGTATGGAGGATGGAACGCACCAACTTTTAAAAATAATTTATTGGCTAAAAAATTATTAAAATAGAGGGTGACACTGCTGTAAGTATCAGGATGCCTGTTGCAATGTGTTGACACACCTGTCCGACATGGCAAAAAACCCTTGCCGTGTCCTTGTTAGCGTAATTCATTTCATTAACTTGAATCAAGTAAACCAGGTTGCATGAGCAATATTGGCTTGGATTGCACAAGTTCTTCGATATTGAAACCAGTCTCTCATCACAGAATACAAGGTTAGCATGGTTTCAAGTGAGTAAGCAGCGGTTTTATAATCCTGTAACGTGCTTGCATGAAATCCAGCTTGTAAGGTTTGGCGAAAGATCTTTATGATTTGATCTCACACTACCAACCTCAAGGAATTATGCTTGCATGTAGCCATACCAATATACATATTAGCAAGTGTCATGAGGTCTTGTTGATTTTGGTTCTTACAAGTCCCCATTGTTTGTACAGGTCACAAAGTTCTCTCCGTTTTGGCAGTCGAAGTCATACTTCTAATAAATTAGCTCATCTTATGTCATAATGCTATAAAAGTTTGCATACGAAATAAGATGTTGCATACAAAATAAGATGTCATGATTAAAGGAATAATGAAAACCAAAAACAGCATAGTCGCTGAGTGTGGTTTGATGATAATTGATTTTACTTGATAAAAAATTGAAAACTACTTGACAGCGCTCTGATAAGGATGCACGAAGCAGTGATACAACTCTTTGTTCCCTGAGATCTAGGACACAAATACCGATATGGGTATCCCCTCCAACATAGTAATAAAATGCTTAAAAATTTAGTCTTTTTTAACTCTGTGTCATTTTTATGTCTTCACATCATACCAAAGTGAATGAAACTTGTAATATTTGGAGTATATTATTAGTATGATTATTTGTAATAGCCTGTTTCTATATATTTATCGGCAAAAAAACTATAAAATTGCTATAGGAGGTGAAGAAAATTAGCGATGGTACAATAGGAAATGTCATATATTTATGCTACAAGTGTCCATGCAGCTTCCATTACCTGTTGATACATGTATGCTAAGCATTTTGAAGCATTTGGGTATCATAGATTGATGGTGTACTTCAATTATAAAAGAAAGATTGCTTGACATTCTGCGTCAATATAAATAGAAGATTACATTATCTACTTGATGAATAATATTTTATACAAACCAAGGATTTGAATTTGAATTTTGGCCTAGGTTTCGGCCAAGGTTCAAATTTTGAAATTTATGAAAACCTCTTAAGTAATATATTTTAATAGAAATATGTTTAACGTATTTAATCATGTGATCTCTCTCTCTCTCTCTCTCTCTCTCTCTCTCTCTCTTATCAACTGGAGGTAAGAATATCTGTATAAATATGGTTCGCAGATGCAATGACAATTCCTTGTGGGATTCACGGGCAATACCAATTTATAGGATGCTGAAATTTGAGATTCGTTGGGAGTTTTGTTTCAGAGGTTGACCAAAACCTGAACGGAATCGTAAAAACTTACATCCTTGATACACACCAAATATAACCAGACGAGGAAACTGACAATGCCTACCCTAAGAAAGGATAATTTTCCAACTATGAACCACATCAACTATTGATTTGAAAAATCAAAAGTTTTACATGTGCACGGCTTAAAATTGTGAACAATATACGTTTTAACTTCTTAACATGAAAGAGTTCTTGAGTGAGTTCATGTATTTATGAGTGCCTCTTATGCTTACCAATTTTGAATTATATGCTCACCAGACTCGGACGTTCACCAGCTAAACTAAATCTTTTGATTGTTTTCATGCTTCAATCTTAGTTTCAGGGTGGTATTGTTCTTTTTCATATTGTTTTCAGGTGCATCATGGGGGTGCTGGAACAACAGCTGCTGGCCTTAAAGCTGCGGTAACTGCTTGTGTACCTTTTATCAAGATTTATTCCAATTCATTGTTATTCTGGCTAATTGGCAATCCATATTTATTTACTGGTATCTAGTGTCCCACTACTGTTGTACCTTTCTTTGGAGACCAACCTTTCTGGGGCGACCGAGTTCATGCCAGAGGAGTGGGTCCCACTCCTATCCCAGTTGATCAATTCTCTCTGCAAAAGCTGGTCGATGCAATATCCTTCATGCTAGATCCCAAGGTAATATAGTACTCCATGCAAATTTGTTTGGACTCTGACCCAAGATAATATTGCCAAGAGAAGTGCATACAACCTATGTACTTTGTTCCTAAGTTGTTAGGGTGGGCACTATCTACTATTCTGCCTCGCCTCCGATCCAAGATTGATTGGGGTACGCTGCTCCCACTTGTTTGGACCTGTTAAGTTTCATTCTGCTTTGTGCAAAACAATTGCATAAAGAGAATGTACATTCAAGTTAATATGCTACTATTGTAATGCCTGATGCGGACGTGATTAGTAGTTGCAAAATCATTCCTAACGTGCTTTGTTTCAAATAATTCCATGTCAGCTTTGTTGAATCCATAAGGTATGACAAGAGTGAATTCCAGAAGCTGTAAAATCAGTGGCTGGAGAATAGATCCGAAACTGAATGGCTAGGGACCCAATCCTCCTACTTTGGAGAGAGCCATATATAGTTGCATATGTAGATTGATCATTTACATATTTGAAACTTTGGGAGCTAATTTTTGTAGAAGTGCCTGTAGAGTGTAGACGTTAAGCAAAGTGGAAAATACCTTTTTGATTTCCAAAAAACCAATGCAGGTGAAGGAGCGGGCCATTGAACTGGCCAAAGCCATTGAAACCGAGGATGGAGCGGCAGGAGCAGTGGAAGCCTTCTTTAAACATCTTCCTCGCCAAAAACCTCTCCGTGAACCATCGCTAGTGGCCTCGGGTTTCCTTGAACCATGCTTGGGCTCTGTAAGAAAATGTTTTTGTTGTTCCTGATTCTCAGATCCATGTTGTTTCTTATTTCTCTTTTGTATCCATGTTTTTTTTTATCCAGTTCTGATGTAATTTGTCGCAATGTAAGATGTTTCACTGCCTAAACTTCATAACCCCACTCACGACTTTGTAGTTTGTCCTATATTTCTTTCTTTTTAATTGTGTCAGGCATACACAAGTTTTGAATTGATCTCTATATATCATGGGCAACATTGATAGTGTGCAAGGGATATTTGTTCATTTTTACCAATGTGCCTGTGTGCTTCTCACACTCTATAGCACTTCCACACGTGTTCATGGGATGGATGGCTTTGATCTCTTATGTAGATTTCCTAGGTGGGACCCATTGAATGTTCTAGGACATTGCTTATAATGCTATTTTTGATTGATAGAACCCGTACTATCAATTTATGCCTTTTTTTTTTTTGAAAAATGGGGATTTTTTGTGTGTAGAAAACCTGTTCCTTAAGATCAAACTAAGGTTTACAAGGAGCCACATTGGCCTGGGATCCCTTCTCTCATTGGCAGGCAACACGAAGCCAGACTTGGAGGGGATCTGATCACAAGAAGAGGAGTTCCAAGATTTTGCCTTATCGGCAATACAGTCAGCAACCATGTTTGTCTCCCCAGGGGAGTAAGCAAAAACAATATCAACAAAGTATTTTGATATTAACAAAATGTCAACACTGACGTAAACCATCCCGAGTCTGAAGAGTGTTTGTTGAGCAGGTCGATGAGGCCCTTTGCATAAGATACCACTACTATCTTGCTGTTTTGCAGGTCCTAAGCCACTTGCAGACCCCATCTCAAAGCTTGAGATTATGCTTCTTCTGCAGATTCAGCACTTGACATCTTGCCTCCTGCTGAGAGGCATATATTAGCTGAATTTCGAATTACAAAACCAAGACCCGGAGCCTTAAGAGGTAGAGTCCCAAGCTCCATCAGTATTTAACTTAACCCAACCCTCAGGAGGAGGTTGCCAATGCCTAGATTCCATGCCATGCTGGGCCACTTTCTTCGATTCCAGTATTCAGAAGGAACCCACTTCTATCAGGACGGAAAGTGGGTTCCTCCTACTACCAAAGATTGTTTCATTTGTAAGGATCCAAACTCTCCACAGGAGAATACATGTGAATTCAACATTTGATTGTTCCCATTCGTCTTCTGTAAAGAGTATCCAAGGATGGAGTGGATCACCTAGCTAAAGGGATGAACATCTAGTGAATTTTGGCATCTGAGGGCCAAGGGAGATGCAAACAAAATTTTGGCAGGGTCAGGACATTGAAAAATAATATGAAGGCTGTCTTCTCTAGGGTGTCCACAGGTCCAACTTTCTGATCCAAGCGTGAAGGTTATAGTTTGTAGGAATTCCCTAAAATTTTTTCCAACTAAACATCCGGGCCCTGCTGGGGATGTTCTAGATATACTGTTCCATATCTTAGCAGGGAGGTTTGAGTGGCCCAAAGGGTTGGGGGTTGGTTGGAGAACATTGTAAGCTGATTTGGAGGGGAAAATACCTCTTTTTCAAGATCCCAGAACATCCTATCCGGGGTAGGTGCTTATAAGTTATAATCTTTTTAATTTCTTTTTCTTAAAAGGAAAATGCCACCCCTCGATAGACTGCAAAAAATGTTGCGCGAGTTGAGGGCATTGACCGTTGGATTCTAGAGTTCCATGGTACACAAGTCAACAACTCACTTTACCTTTTAATAAAACAGCTGTTGTCGAAATATTTTTTTCAGAAAATAATGGTCGTTATTTTCGTTATAATGGAAAATAACAGCCGTTATTTTTTTCAGCGTTTTAATGGTATATAACGTAATGGGTTTCGAAGTGTCGAAATGGGTTTTAACGAAACGGGCTTGGGGTGTTACTCTTTAAACGACTGTTAAAACCGTTGAAACAGCCGTTTTTAAAACCATGAATTATACCAAGGTTTAAAGGATACCGTTAAAATGGAAAAAACGGTCATGGAAAAAAATGAATAAAAGGAAAAAACTGAATTTAACAGATTTTAACGAAAAAAAAGGCTATGAAATTCAAAATTCAAAATTTGAAATTGAAAATTTCAAAAACGAAAAAAATGGAATTTAACAAAAAAATAACGGATTTTAACGACTAATTTTTTTTTTCACAAAGTTTTCTAGAATTTAACAGTTGTTAAAACGATTTTAACGGTCGTCAAATTCTAAGCGTCAAAACGGGTTTTAATGAAATAGGATTGGGATGTTATCTTTTAAACGGCCGTTTATAAAACCATTAGGGGACCACCACGTGCGATGCAAGGGCACCTTACACGTTGCGGCACCTTAGAGATCGATGACCATATAGATGTTTTGCCCATCCCTATGGGGGACTTACATACGAAAATTCA
Source organism: Euptelea pleiosperma (assembly GCA_035048495.1). Taxonomy (NCBI): domain Eukaryota; kingdom Viridiplantae; phylum Streptophyta; class Magnoliopsida; order Ranunculales; family Eupteleaceae; genus Euptelea; species Euptelea pleiosperma. Next base: position 12,078,856 of record CM068551.1, on the reverse strand, counting down.
TCCTGATTGGTTATCTATGTCCGTTGGATTAAAGTTTTTTTAACTGTTTATTTTAAACTAGTATTATTTGGCCAGTGCCAGAAGGACACTACTATACAACATGATAATATCCATGGAACTGTGTGATCATTATTATTTTAATAGTAAAGTCTGTATGGGTAACTTTTGTTTTTATTTTTTAATTTTCTAAACATCCATGTTTATGATGGACCATATTATGAGTCACGTGGCACATTCTTAGAGACCACTCACCGTATAGATGTTTCTCCTATCCTTAGTTGGACCTACATATCAAACTTCATTTTTGGGTCGGGATCAGGGGACAACCATTTTTGACAACTATTTTTGACAACCATTTGGAGGACCCACATAGAAGATAAATTTGAAATAACTGGTTCGTTATCTTTTACACAAGAATACCTAGAGGGGGGGATGGATTAGGTATTTAAAAATTAATTAACCTAAACAGTTTTATTGGTCTTGACAAAGGTAATAAACTCGCATAACTTAGTTGATTGGAAAAAATGATTCTATCAACTGATTCAAATCGAATATACCTCCGTGGTATATTGTCTTTTCGTTGTTTGATTTAATCACTACAATATACGGAACAACAATCAAACATCCACAGGACAAAGAGTTTTTACGTGGAAACTTCAGCCAAGGAAAACTACGAGACCACGTCCAGACGGAAAGTATCACTAACTGGAAAGTTAAACAAAATAAAGGTTACTTACACAGCACCGTTGCAAATGCAGCTTCCAACCTTAGCCAAGTCCTACTGCCTATGCATCCACGTCCTCTGAATCAACGCTATGAATCCACGCGCACCCTCCCAGTTAAGAAGCCTCGTCCGCTTGTTCAATTTGGTACTTCCCAAACCTACTGTCGATCAGCCACCCCGATCTTAATTATTAACTCTTTAGCCTTTGCTGAAGGTGAAGCACTCAGTACACCCTGAACTCTAAGTTGCTCAAATGGTATTGAGTCGCACTGGTACTCTAAAACTTCTAGATCAAGTTTCTATATGGAAGACCTAAGTTGAGTGAAGGATCAAGCTCTTGGCTTTGATCAAGAAGAGAAAAAACTCACAAGATATTGAAAGCTAAAGGCTTTTTACTATTCGAATGGACAACCCTTGATAAATAAAACTTTTTCCTTTGTATTCCAATGTGTATTTTCTAAATCCAGAGAGGGGTTATATTTATAGAAATTCGTAGCGCTAAGTCTTTAGGAAAGTGGAGATAATAGAAACAAGAATTTCGGATCTGAAAAGACCTATTCGCGCATAGTCCAATCGATTGGGCTAGTACGATAGGTTTCTCCATCGTAAATCCAATCATCGGACTTAAATAAGTTTGTCTAGTAGAGTCCAATCGATTTAACAGGGTCTCCAATCAATTGGCCTAAAAAGTCCAATCGATCGTACTATCCCAATAGTAAAAAAAACTTGACTTGACTCAGGTCTGTCCATTGATTAAGTTTGATAATTATATTTTATTCATTTTAAACATATTCCTATGGCCACTAAGTCACTTACCTTTTTAAGCAAGCATACGCGATCTTTAACCGATAAATGAGCAGTTAATCAATTGACTCCTGTTGTCAATCGTCTGATTCTTACTATCTCTGTCTTTTAGTCTTCACGTAGTCGGCGAAGTATGCGTACCACGACATCTTCAACACTACATTGGTACTCGTAAGAACGGTTACATAAATGTTTTTATATTACATGAAATTTGCCAAACTAGAATATGAATTTATTCTTTACAAAATCAATTGCTAATTTTTGGTGAGGATGATCTTTATAGTGAGGGAGATCATCGTCGCAAAAATGCAAATCATTCTGATATTCGTAGACTGGTTTAGAAGATGAAGAATTATGGACCGTCTACTTTTACCGTGTAAGAAAACCACATTTGATGGGGTTAGAAATTTCAAAATGGGCTGATTTTTTGTAGGGTAATCTATATGGTGAGGAGATCATCCTCACCAAAAATCAGCCATTGATTCATCTTCTATGTGGGTCCGCCAAAATGGTTGTCAAAAATAGTTGTCAAAAATGGTTGTCCCCCGATCCTGACCCTCAATTAAAATACATTCAAGTCAGTAAAACTTCTATCACAACGTTCTAAGAGATGCTTCTGTCACAATGAAAATCTTAGGCCACGTGTCACACTGTTAGTGGACTCTGATCGTATGGATGTTTGGCTAGTCCCTCAGTGGACCTCTAAACAAAAAATCATCCTGATTAGTGATTTAAAACCTTTGGATCTTTGCATCCAAATATTGCTCGACTTCTTACCGTTAAAATCAACCCATGAAAATAACTTCAATCGAATCGCTTAGAAATCACTAATCAGGCTGATTTTTGGTTTAGAGGTCCACTGAGGGACTGGCCAAACATCCATACGGTCAACGTCAACTAAGCATGTGCCACGTAGCCTGTGAATTTTGTGAGAGAAGCATATGTCAAAACGATGTGATAGACGTTTTCCTCATTCAGGTCTATGAGATAAGCGATTGTGACAGTACCATTGGAAGAAACCAGAGTTTACAGAAGAAGAAGCAGCAACATAATCCGCATCTTCAACTGAAGTTTTACTCTAGAATCTGCTTCTCTAAGCTCTTGTAATTCTGTAGCTTTTAATCGTTTACTCTTGTAATTCCGTCTCAACTTCAGTTGAAGATAATTCCGTAATTCCGTAGCTTTCTCAACACCTGTTGCTTGATCTCACCCTGGGTTTCACAAAGAGCTTCCACATGTTGTTCAAAATTTTCTCTTGCCAATTCGAAATAAGTTTCTCTGAAAACATGGATGCCTCAAAGTGTTTGTGACACTCTATGAATAGTGAGAAATCCTTTTCTTCCATATCTTGGATACATCTCTGCAAGATGAAGATCTCAAACTAAGCTTTCATGTTCTTTAAATTCTTTCTTCCTCCACTCGCCTTCAACCCCTTAAGCTCAAACTAATTCTCATTGTCTAGAGACTAACATGATTCTAGTAAGGTGTTTGTGGGGGAAAAATATCTGATCTAACCCACAATCTTCGAGGTCAGACGATTCGTATCTTGATGATGATTGGACGGCTCTGGTGCTTCAGAGTGAAACTACTTTCTCCTCCGCGAAGGATAGGATGATCTCCAGATGAGATATGGTTGTACCTGTTGACAATACTCCGATGCTCAAGTTAGCTTAGGAATGGTAACAGGGTTCAGGAAAATAGTAAAATGTTTCAGAGCTTAGACTATCTGGATTTGGAGAGCAAGATCCTTCTCTCAGTACTGAGGGTCTCATATTTATACCCTTAGAACTGGCGTGACTCACCTCCCACGTGTCAAGTTGTTATCAGTCAGTTATGATCTAGATAGATTCTGTTATAAAACAGAATCTTCTTGTTAGATCTTAACTTCTTTGACTTTGTTATACCTGAAATAACTGAGATGACACTGAGGTGGCATCCTTTGTGTTAGATATTCGAATAAGGAGATGTCGAAACTGTGATAGTTCAATTAACTGCCATGTGGCCAATATTAGTTAAGAAACTAATTGCATTTAGAATACTTACCTCGTTCGTAAGAACCTGTAATCTTGTTGGTATGAGATGACGATCGATCCCGTCAAGTAAGTCATTTGACCCTGTCGGGATATATGCATCCAACAAGTCATCTAGCCTTGTCGGGATATATACATCCAACAAGTCATATGACCTTGCCGGGATGAGATGAACACTGATCCTGTCAAGTAAGTTATTTGACCTTGTCGGGATATATGCATCTAACAAGTCATATAGCCTCGTCGGGATATACACATCCAACAAGTCATATGACCTTTCCGGGATGAGTTGAACACTGATCCCATCAAGTAAGTCATCCTCTGTCGGGATGAATGAAATATCAAAGTATGTAGGCCGCAGGATCCTGTCGGGATGAGTTGAATTTCAATCCCATCAAGGAGATCAATGATTGATATGTCGGGCAAGATTGAATGCTTCCCGACATATTAAAGGTCGAAGCGTTAATGTGTTCCGTTAGTATTCTGCCTCAATATACTGATCATTCCATCCTGACACGTGGTACTTCCTATTAATAGAAGTAGTGTGACAACGATGGGGCGGTTTATGGCTCCAGATGATGCCTTCGGCGCATTTACTCTCGCGTGCTTATCATCAACACGTGTCCCCTTTTCACAAACCGCACGTGCCAAGCTAGTGACACGTGTTATTATTTTACTTGCTGGAAAATACAGCACCCACAATGTTCTTCTCTGAGATTTTCTCTATGTTCTCACTAGCAATCTGTAACTGAGAAACCAGGGTGGCCTTCTCAGCAACAAACGTGGATTTTTCTTCATGGAGAGACTCACAAGTTTGAGTACGAAACCAACTCCTCCGGATGCGTACAAGCCAGCTCAGTTAACGTTGAGTTAGCCTTTAGTTTTTGGGTAATTTAGTAATACCTCCCTTAGATGCCAAAGTAATTCATAATACCCCCCTAAACTTTTCAATTGGCCCACTACCCCCTTGGGCCATATTCTACCGTTACTGGAACGTGACACACATCACATGCTAGTTAATAATATTGTGAAAGGACTACAATACCCATTGAAACCTCAAAATACCATTGTTACCCACTTTTCCAATACACGGCCTTCCTCTCTCTCTATCTCTCTCCCGTCTTCTGTTTCTTTTTTCTTAAATTTATTCTTTTCTTTGCCAAAAAGGTAGTTTTACTAGATTCATGGGTTTCAGCAAAACAGATTAAAAATCATTCTATTTTGGGTTAATGTTTTTCAAAATCGAATTTCCTTTGATTCGGACTGACATAAGTTTTGCAGAAAATCTCATGAATGTTGGACTGGATCACGGTGAGATGCTAGATTCTTCCATGGAGAAGCATAACGAAAAGGGTGAAGAGGTTGAGGTAGCCTTAATAGATATGTATTGCGGGTGTGAGGCGTAGGAGAAAGGTCTGAGAATCTTTCATGGAATGTTTAACAAGTCTGTTTTGGTTTGGACTGTCATAATTGTTGGACTGGCCATGAATTTTCTTGCCAATGATGCCCTTGAGTTCTTCTCTCAGATGCAGATTGAGGGAATAAAACCAAATAAGATAAAAAAAAACCCTCTCCCAAAAGAGAAAGATTGCGAGACCTTCAACTGACTTGAAAAAATGGCAGTTTTGTAGGTTTTTAGGGTTTTGTAAATACTTTAGTTTCTTCATGGAAATGTGGGGAGACGATTGTGAAAAAGTAACCGGTCCGTTCTCTTTAATCAGAAATACCTAGAAGAGGGGTTGATTAGGTATTTAAAATTAATTAATCCTAAACAGTTTTACTGGTCTATGGTAGGGAAATAAAATCGTATGCCTTAGTTGTTTGATAAAAGATTATCACAACCGATTCAAATCGAATATACCTCTGTGGTATATTTTTTTTTCGTCGTTTGATCTAATCAATATAGATAGCGGAATACAAACAAACAATCACACAAGACAAGAAATTTTTACGTGGAAACCTTAGCTAAGGAAAACCACGGGACCACTTCTAGATAGAAAGTATCACTAATTGGAAAGTTAAACGAAACAAAGGTTACCTACGTAGCACTATTGTAAATACAGCTTCCAACCTTAGCCAAGACCTACTGACGATACGTCCACGTCCTTTGAATCAACGCTACAAGTCCACGCGCGCCCACCTAGCGAAGAAGCCTTGTCCACTTGTTCAGTTTGGTACACCCCAAACCTACCGTCGATCAGCCACTCTAATCTTAATTCTCAACACTCCAGCCTTTGCGGAAGGTAAATGATTCAGTACACCATGAACCCTAGGTTGTTCAATAGGTGTTGAGTCACATTGGTACACTCAGGCTACTAGCTGAGTAATGGATCAAGCTCTTGGCTTTGATCTAGAAGAGGAAAAGCTCACAAGATATTTCGAGAACTAAAAAGCTTCTTGTTCTTCGAATGGACACTCTAATAAATAAACCTTTCTTCTTTCTATTCAATGTCTATAGAAGTGAGTATAGAGACGGGTTTTGCCTCTGCAAGACAACCCATGTGCACATAGTAATCTCCCATGGGACCATGCGTATATGGGACCAGATCTTTTGCCAGGTGGCCAGATCTGGAGATATCAGAAGATCATCGGAGGGCCAAAAATTGAGGGTCTAGATCTCACTGATTGGATTCCATCTTGGGGAACTAACCCCATACGCATGTAGCACTCTCCCAGGGGACCAGGTATATGGGACCAGATCTAGTATCAGGTGGCCAAATCTGTAAATATCAGAAGCTCATCCAAGGGTTAGAAATCAAGGGTCCAGATCTCCTGATCTAGACCACTTCTTTGGAAACTAATTCCATACGCAGGTAGAGGTCTCCCATGGACCATGCGTATGGGTCCAGTTTTGGCTAATCTATTATGGATTTTGAGATATCAAGAAAAGGGTCTAGATTGAATTCTGACCCTTAGATCAAAATGCAGGCAAGATGGGGGAAATCTGAGCTTGTACGGACAAGAAGCTAAGTATTCTTCACCTATTGACACTTTTAGATATGAATTTGGACTTGTGGAAGTTAGTTTTGTGGGTCCCACCCCTCCGGACTGCCTGTACAGACACTTTTCGCCACAGATCATCAGTTTGTGAGCAATTCAGAAGGGAATTCAGACATGTCAAGTTGATTATTTATTAAGGAGTACCTGCTACTCAATAATCCCAGGATCAGTTACATTGACTGGGTCTGCGTCCGATCATAAAGTCGGCAAAATCCCGCGCAATAGGCCTATTTTAATAAAGAATGGTATTTTTGTAAATAGATACATATGTAACCCCTCCTCTTTCAGAACTCTATAAATAGAGGCCTTGTGGAGGGGAAAAAGGAGTCTCCTATTCTTCGAAAAGGGTCCTTACTCTGTCGAATTATCGAGAGAATTGGCACTTAGTTCTTTTAGGCTTCACTAATAAGCCCAAATACAACCAAATTAACCTCGAATCACTTGATCAGGTAGCACTGGAATGGGAATGTTCTTCATCTTCTCTTCTTTACCCTCAAACCCAAACCATCGTTCTACCTTCGAAAGATTAGTTAACTATTGTAATGTATCGTGAGTTATGACATGAATAATGAGCCTGCCTTGGGTGGGTATTCCTAGAAGATTTATCCATGGTAGGAAAATAGATCATAACCCCGAAAGTGCATCTTTAGGCCACCATCTAGACCAACTTATGTGATTTTAATAGATTAAACCCTGCACAAGAAATAGTTACTGCAACAGTCCTTAAAATGAAGTAGAAGAACAACTCTAAAATGAATGCCTTTAGGCTGGATCTTTATTTGATGATCTTACAATCACATAAACAATCAATTGGGATTAAATGCATACAAGGCTACATGATTACGTGGTTGTATAGTCCCCTAACGATGAAATTACATTGGTTACATTGATGATTGATACATGATTACATTCTACATCGAGTCCAAGGAGGTCATAGTTAGGCCCCTAATACTCTTTGAATCTTCATCTCTTCAATGTCTTGAACTTGCTGTAAGAGCAGGGCATGCATTGGGGAAGTTGAAGGGATACCATGATTGATGATCCGAGCATCATTGGAATTTGACAGGGATCATACTTAGCCTCTCTTCCATCACCTGCAAGAACAATAACAAGATGAAGATATATCAGTTCATTGATTAAAGAAGAATGCGGAAACATATGAAGAGAAGAAATACAACCATAAGGAATCATGTGACCATGCAGCGTATTCCCATATGAAGAACTATGACCATTTTAAGTTGAATCATCATTTCCCCCCCTCATATCATGAATGAATATGAAAGCCATGTCCAAGGGACATAGGAATGACTACACATTTAGAGAATCCATCACACAACCCAATTCACACCACAAACAATACCCAAGTTCGGGGTGCGAGTGGCTAAATTCATGTTAGACAAACCGACACGCACACTGAACCTCCCAAGGAGGGGTGACCAATGCGCATGCAACAATTAGGCTTTGAGATTCAAAGAGAGAAGAAATAGAAGAGAGAAGGATGTCATGTGTCTAGCAGTGACTCCATAATTCTTAATTATATAAAGGGAATATTACAAAAGACAAGTATACCCTTCGCAATAAGGAGTATTTACAGAACTACTAAATACGTCTTAAATACGTATCTGATAACACTCCCCCTTAAGTTGGTGCATAGATATCTCTCATGCCCAACTTGCATAAACATCTGTGAAGTTGCCAACTGGGAACTCCCTTAGTGATCAAGACATCGGCTACTTGCTCATCTGTCTTCACAAAGGGAGTACATACTTCCCTAGATACAATTTTCACCCTAATGAAGTGGCGATCCACCTCAATGTCCTTGGCCTGATCATGCTGTACTGGATTGTGAGCAATGTTGATGGCGGCCTTGTTGTCACAATACAAGCTCACAGACCCCAAGACTAGAAAGCCAAGCTCAGGAACCAATCTTTAACCAGAGCATCTCACACAAGCCATGGGCCATTGCCCTAAACTCTGCCTCTGCACTAGATCTGGGAATCACAACTTATTTCTTGCTCTCCAAGTAACCAAATTGCCCCCAACAAAGGTGCAAAAGACTGAGGTAAATCTCTTGTCATCCTTGGCACTAGCCTAGTCTGCATCAGTGTATGACTCTATTCTCACGTGGCCATTCTTCTTGAAGAAAAGACCCAGCCAGGGGCAGATTTGAGGTATCTTAGAATCATGTGTGCTGCCTCTAAGTGAATCTCTCTAGATGAATGCATGTACTGCTGATAACGCTGACTGCATAGGCAATGTCTGGTCGAGTCAGGGAGAGAGATCAACCTCCAAACCAGTCTCTAAAACCCCTCCAAATCCTGTAGAGGCTTACTACTCGAGTCAGCCAATTGGTGGTTCTGCTCTATGGGAATCTCCATTGGTTTGGCTCCCAACTTGCCTGAGTCCTTCAACAGATCTAGGACATACTTCCTTTGTGAGATGAAGATCCCTTGGCTGGATCTTATAACCTTTATGCCTAGAAAGTACTTGAGACACCCAGATCTTTTGTCTCAAACTCCCCTGCAAGGTGACTCTTCTGTTTAGTCACCTCTTCTGCATCATTCCCTATCAGAATGATGTTATCAACATAAACAATGAGGGCAGTGGTTCTCTTCCGTAGGTGCTTCACGAATAGGGTGTGATAGGCTTGACTTTGAGTATAACACAACTTCTTCACTGCTAGGGTGAACTTCTCGAACCATGCTCTCGGAGATTGCTTAAGCCCATAGAGGGCTTTTCTTAGTCGACAAACCTTGTTGCTGTCCCTTGGTGGGGAGAATCCAGGAGGGGACACGATGTCACCATGAAGAAATGCATTCTTCACATCCAGTTGATGCGAAGGCCATGCTTGGTTTGCTGCCAGGGACAATAACCCCTTGATGCATTTCATCTTTGAAATTTCTTCTTAATTACCACGTTATGTCCTAAAGGGGGGGTGAATAGGACAATTTTTAATTTCTCTACTGATTCTATATGGATTAAAAATTAATGATCACACAAGGCAGAAAAAGATCAAACAATCAAAATAAGAATTATCCATAGAACATAGATATAGAAAAATCTGATGCAAAATATGCAAACATTCATAATCACACGAGACTCAGATTTATAGTGGTTCGACGACTCCGCACCTATGTCCACTGTCCAATACTCACCACGAGTAGTATTATATTATTTCAATCATGCATTACAACATTTCCAGTCAAATAAATAATCAAACAACTAAGATTACACTTAGTCTCAATCTAACGAGAATTGCTTCTCGCTCACTTAGAGAGTCACACTAGGCCCGTAGTATTTTAAAGAAATGGATTTCTTAAGGATTCCACATTCCTCAACTCAATTTGATGAGTACTCACTTGATATTCGCTCAAAAGTGCTATTTAAAACAACTATTCTTCTAGCGTTATCGCACTCTCCTACGTAAAACTTATCTATTTATCTACTTTTCTATGTGGGAATTTCTTCTATTGTATAGAACATACTTTTCTGAATGAAATGGTATATTTGCATGCATTAAACACATTTTCGAAAGTCTAGATATAAAGCCGATTTGTAGAAGTCTCATTACGTGTTTTCACTGTTGCAGAAAACCCGACCTGATGATTCTCGCGAACTTAGAGCCTAAGATCAACCACAAAGCCCATGATCAGAGATAAAAGCAGACTCTAGACCTATACGAACCTAAAAGTTCTAGTCCGAAAGGCAAGACGATCAAACAAAAAGTGGCAACTACAAGATTGGAAAGTGCGTGTTGACAATCATGATCTCGATAGCAAAAGACATGTGTACGATAATGGTCGTAGCAAAGTTTTACAAGATCACTTCAATGATGTGGCAGCCAAGATCACACGAGATGTTACCAATAGATGAAGTGATCATGGAAGGTCTTCACAATTACAAGGGGACCAGCATGTATGATGGGTGGTACTCTAAACGAAGCAAGAACAATTGCAGCACAAATCATGGATAGAACATCGACAAAGTTGCTAGGCGTTACGGATGTATTTCCTATCAGAAGGAGAAAGTTTTGGCATTTAAACCATGAGCTGGATCAAGGAAATTGAGATAAAGGATGTTAGATCACTCTTTGAAACATCGATCGTTGGACGTTGATGCTTTAGTGGATAGACTAGGACCAAGTGTTAGGTCATGTGGCTAGATCAAAGATAGTGGACATGAAGGCGGGCTCGTTGATGGGCCAGTGCACTTTATGGCGTTGAACCTCGAGTTGGGCCAATGTTGTGCAAGACAAGTGGGGATTTCGTAAGAATTTTGAACATCGGATAGCTTTTATGGAGAGTGTTTAAATTTGAGAGCAAATGAAGAATTGGCTCATCACCAAAGGAAAAATGTTGCTGGACCACAAAGATCAAATGGTAAAAAAATGAAGTGTTTGGGGTTGAGCAAGGTTGCAAGATTATGGGCCAAAGAGTGGACCAATGATATTATAGGCCAAAGAGTGGACAGCAAGCCACTAGTTGAAGTTGCAAAGGTGGGGTCCACACCCTCCTTATGGACTCACCCAAAAAAAAAAAAAAATCTATTTAAAGAAAGAGAGAAAGGAGGGAGGCTTCTCTTCCTCTCTTCTCTCCTCTCTCCCCACATTCAATTTTTTTTCCCTAAGCCTCTCCAATCTCTCTCTCACAACACCAGCCGCCTCTTCTTGGAAAAGAAAAGGAGAAGCCATCAACCCCATTTTTTTCCTTCTCTCCACCGCCCTCTCCATGGCTAGCAATCCAACAGCCCATCTCATCCATCTCTCCTCCTTGGGAAAACCAGCCGCCCCACCTTCTTAAGCAGATTCGGTGGCTGTTCTTGCAACAGCCACCGTTATCTCACCATTTTCTTCGTCAAAACTAGAAAAAAAAAAAAACAAAAGCAAAAAAAAAAAGAAAAGAAAAGATGAGGAAGACGAAGAGAGGAGGAGAAGATGAGTAGGATACCGCCTCCATCTTTTTCCACGGCCTGCAACTAGGAGTTGCAGGTCCCTTGCTGTGACGCTTCTACTTCTTCAACAGCATCGCTCCTGCTTGCACTGCCAGCCACACTCCAGTCTCGCTTCGACTCCACTAGCCGCGCTTCCTCACCATTTGCAGAAGAGGGGCGTGCTTGCTGGCTTGCAACACGGGGTTGCAGGACGTCTTCTTCTCCCAAGTTCTCTTCTCTTGCCGTCACCCCCTTCTTCTTGATCGTTCCCAAGAAAGAACAAAAAAAAAAAAGAGAAAAATGAAAAACAAAGAAGAGAGAAGAAGCGAGGGAGATTGGAGATTGCTGCTAGCGCCTCCGCCTACGGATATCTCCCTCAACACGCCACATGCTACAGCGCCATTACCGCCACCTGCTACAGCACCAGTTCCTCCGCCTCCTCCACATCTTCACGGCTTGCAAGAGAGCAGGCCGTTAGCTTCAACCACCAACGTTTCCTCCAACCAATCCATCAAGCACCGTCTGGAACTACCACTACCACTGATTGCATAGCGACTTGGTCACCTCTCCACCCAGCAAGCATACTTTCCTAAACAGCTAGGCATCACCAGATCTGCCACATCACCCCTTGCTGCCTTCACATGTGGAACACCACGCTTCAAGGGCCCGTTAACTCATCGTTTTTCCTTCTCCTCCTCCCATGGAAATCCCACGGGCAGATCATCTTCTTCATGCACCATTCACAAGGTCCAATCCTCCCATCTAATGGCCGAAAGGTAAGCCATGGTAATTCCTCTCTCTAGAACCTCTTCTCTCTCTAGGTCATTCCCTAGTTTTCTCTCTCTAGAATTAGTTCTCCATCTCTAGTTGTTTTTCTCTCTCTCTCTTTAGTTTTCCTATTTGTTTTAATAGTTTAATGATTTTTAGTTAATTTGATTTCAAGCATTGTAATGATTCTAAGGCAATAAAGAATAGTTCTTTTATGTGCAAGTTCTTCATTCAAGTTTTGTTTTTGATTAGGTGATGCGATTCTTGATCATGGATAATTTTAGTCTCTCTAAAATACAAAAAATAGTGTTTTAAAATCGATCCATCATTCTCACCTCTTTATTTTGCTCGCAAAAATCCGTCATTTCATGTTCTAAATTGGCGCAAACTAACCCCAAGTGCAGATCGACATCCGACACAAAGCCCTAGATGAACTCAACTCAGAATGTGACAAGTCAAAAACTTTCTATGAAGACACATTATGAGTGAAATGTATTGGATGTGTTGTCTAGGAAGATGAAAGACTTAATGGAAAGGCCTAGAGCCTTAATCAAGAAAATTGAGTCCCTTGAGAAGAATAGACATTCTCAGAGTTCTTTAACTTAAAAGAGAAGAGATCCTAAGAGAAATTCCAAATCTACAAAAATTTCTTTTGTGTGGGTAAAGAAAGATTCTCTAAAGGAAAATGTTCTGAATCGTGCTATCTCGGAGTAATGAGCTCTATGTTCCCTCTTGTTATTCTATTCTTATTCTTTGTGGATGGATTATTGTTTGTTTTCTTATTTGTTTATAAAAAATAAAAAACTTCAGAAAATCATAAGATCCAATGTTAAGAAGAATGTTAAATTTGGTAATTATTGTGATTGTTTTTTATGAGCAGTAATTTTGAGGACATTCAAGAAATTTGATTATATCAATGTTAGTAAAGTTTTGCTAATCTAAGTATTATATCTTTTGATTATTATGATTGGTCAACTTTACTAGTTTATATTAGGTGATTATTGATACAGTATATCTGATTTAACTTCACATGCACACTGAGTTTTCCTGGTGGGTACGGATCTGATTAAGGTGTGAGATCATGTATTATTAGAATTAAGAATAAACTTCTACTGATAATGACTTCAAATTAGTAGTATTCCTGCTTTCAGTTGATTTCGAAACTCTACTATAATCGACTGTTGGCCTCCCAATGTGAGCTATTGTTACTAAGAAAATAACTAAAGCCGTTTGTATGGCCCTGATTACTATTGAAATCTGATTCTAATTGCTGCAGAAAAGGGCTACCTACGGGGAGTGTGAAAGCTACCACACAATAAAAAAATGGGTGAAAATAGCCAAATTTGCTAGAAAAATTATTATCCTATTAGCAAATACACTTATAAATTGTATGAGTGATCTGTGAGAACCCCTAATAGCTCTAATGAGGATTTTATAATCGGATACAGATACCTCAAGATTCTGATTTATATGAGAAATTATTACTGAGATCTATCTTGTACCACAGTTAAAATCAGATCACTTATACTTGATGATATTACTGTTGATATTTGCATCTATGATCATTAGTGATGTGTGACTCGTACAAAATTCTAAAAGAGCTGATATTTCTTGATGAATAAAAACTGTACTAATATGATGAGTCATTTTTTTCTAAATAACTCAATTTAATACCTATCAAGATTGATTCATGAATTGATATTTAACATTTTTCTGAGTATTATTATCATGATTTTTTTTCAAAATAGTACTTGTTGTATCAGGGGACGTAGAAATGAGTTTTTAAATTTCAAAAATATTTTTCCCTGAGTCCAATCGATTGGGTTACATAGCAAAATTGATTAGAATTTTTCCAATTGATCAGATGATACAGGCCAATCGATCGGAATGTACAGACCAATCGATTGGATATTTTCCAATCAATTGGACAGTGCGGCACTCATTTTTATAAAACCCAAAATGGGTCATTTTCAACTCCAATCGATCCCTCCACCTTCCAAATTTCTCCTAATCGATCGCAAGTGCCCGATATACTATTCTTCTAGACTTTTGTGGTGAGTTTATCTTGATTTCTCTAGTTTCTCACTTCATATTCGTCGTTGGTTTTTGGGCTATTTCCATCCAAAATGTGATTTTTCTAGTACTTGCTTTCGATTCTTGTTCTTATGGCGGACAATCCACGACGTCGGAGGACCATTGTTCACTCTGACGATGAGAGTGATGATGGTGAACCACTTGTGCTTCGTGGTCAATCTCGTGCCAAACGAGGAGGAAGACCGGGTACCTCTAGACACTCTGAGAGAGGAGAATCGTCTCGAGGATATAGGAGAGCTCGATCTCGAGGTCGATCTGGTCTTACAGACCCTCCTACGGTGAGTACTCCTATTTCTTTTTTCTATCATCTTTGGCTAGGGATAGATTTGTGCATTTCAATATTCATAAATTTACTACTGAGAGGGTGGTTGAATTCGGTTCTATCATGTGATCTTTTGTTCATTCCATTTTTACTTCTCGTCAGTGGATTCCTGCTATGCGTTTAAACATGCCTTTCTATCATGTTCTTGTTAAAATATTTTATGCTAACATGCATTCCATCCAGTGCGATGACGAGAGTCAGCTATCATTTGAGACTTATGTCTTTGGGGCTCACTTGACTATTACCCCCTATCTGATTTCTACTTTGTTGAGCATTCCTCGTCCATCTACTCTGCATGAGTATCTCCCTCGGACTCGTGTTTTGACGACTGACAGAGTTAGACCCCCTATCTGATTTCTACTTTGTTGAGCATTTCTCGTCCATCTACTCTGCATGAGTATCTCCCTCGGACTCGTGTTTTGACGACTGACAGAGTTATACTGACCGAGACTCTCACTGGTCAGTCACTCGATTAGAGGTCGTACATTCCATTTACATCTCTGTTTCCTGATTATCGATTGTTGCACCTGATTTTTGGGTACAACATTGATCCACCTGGTCATGGGGCATAGGTGAACATTGATCGTTTTAGCTGCTCTATCATCTTAGTACTGGTTTTGTCATTGACCTTGCTAGATTCATGTTTCGGGCCATGGCTAGAGCTAGTAGCAACTTGTCGAATCATCATTGTCTTCTCTTTCCTCTTCTTGTGAGTTATATTCTTCTTCATCTTGATATACCGATCTCACCATCAGAGGAGGTGTGTGCACCCATGGGACCTATCGACCTTCTACCATTCGAAAGAGTATGTCTCAGGTTCGTAGGATTACTGAGGTTCCTTCTTGTTTAGAAGACTTCTTTGATGATGACTTGGGAGACGATACAGAGCCGGGAGCACATCAGACAGACACTGAGATGCATCCTCCTGAGACTCAGCTATCTTTCGTGCAGCCACCTGAGATGCATGCTACGTATACTCTAGAGTCTCTTCATCATTAGATGATTGGATTTGATTAGCTGCTCAACTCACATGAGGAGCGGACTTCACAGAGCTTTTGTCGTTTAGAGGAGAGACAAGATGCTGGTTTTGACTGGATGACTGGCACTTTGACGGACATGTAGCGGTACGTACATGGAATATCAGTTCACTATGATGGGCTTCGGACAGCATCATCCATTTCTTGCCCCGGACCAGCATGATGGTATTGGACCATCGTCTTAGTCTCATCGAAAGAGACTTTGCTAGAGTTATCTATATTCTTTTTTACTTTGAGATCATTGTACTCAGATAAACTCTTTTACTTGTGGTTATACTCTTTTATATTTCTTGCCAGTGTATTCCAGAATATAAAGTATATGACACGGTATTGGTGATATTTTGTTCTTTATGCACTTGTGATTCATGATAATATATTATGCATGCTATTTATCTGTTTATTTTCTGTACCTTTGTCATTCTGTGACAAAAAGGGAGAGAGAAAATCATATAAGGTAAACTAGTAGTTCCATGAGATAGGGAGAGAGAAATTGTACATTATTTTACCTATTTCTCTACTTGTGAAGTGCGTAATAATTAACTACTATGCTTAATAGTTTTATATATATATATATATATATATTTGCCGATGATATTACATGGTATATTTTGATGGCGGAATGTGCAAGGAACAGATCAAAGCATCTATTTTTATCTGTTTGTTATCTCCGAGAGATTGTGAGTTAGTGAGTGAATCATGTAAAAGGGTGGGATTGTATTTATATATTCTTTGTTTATCTCCTATATGATTAAATGTTTTTTGTCACAGAATTGTCAAAGGGGGAGATTGTAAAGAATCTTTTTATATTCTATTTTGGCAAAGATTTCGTGTAACATAAAACATTCATGTAACCTTACTTACAAGCACCAGTGTAGTGTGAAGATGTCGTGGTACGCATACTTCGCCAACTACGTGAAGACTAGAAGATAAAAACAACAAGGATCAGACGATTGACGACAGAAGTCATCTGAGTAACTGCCCATTTGTCGGTTATAGATCGTGTACGCTCGCTTAGGAAGGTAAGTGACTTAGTGGTCATAAGAATATGTTTAAATGAATAAAATATAATGGTCAAATCTAGTCAATGGACAAACCCGAGTCTAAGTCAAGATTTTGACTTCTGGGAAAGTCCAATCGATTGGACAAAGCCCAATCGATTGGAGACCTCTGTGAAATCGATTGGACTCTACGAGACAGAAATTAATTGAAGTCCAATCGATTGGAGACCTCTGTGAAATCGATTGGACTCTACGAGACATAACTTAATTGAAGCCCAATCGATTGGAGACCTCAGTAAAATCGATTGGAGCTTACGGGATAGAAACTTATCTAAGTCCGATCGATTGAACTATGTACAATCGATTGGACTTACGAAAGAAAAACCCATCCGTACAAGACCAATCGATTGGACCCAAAGTATAATCGATTAAATTTAGCCAAATTATTTGGACCCAAAGTACAATCGATTGGACTTCACACGGATTGAGTCACAGAATGACAAAGGTACAGAAAATAAAAAGATAAATAGCATACATAATATATTATCATGAATCACAAGTTCATAAGGAACAAAATATCAACAATACCGAGTCATATACTTATGATAAAAATGTTTATATTCTGGAATACACCAGTAAGAAATATAAAAGAGTATAACCATAAGTAAAAGAGTTTGTCTGAGTACAATGATCTCAAAGTAAAAAGAATATAGATAACTCTAGCAAAGTCTCTCTCGATGAGACTAAGACAATGATCCAGTACCATCATGCTGGTCCAAGGTAGGAAATGGAGATGCTGTCCAAAGCCCATCATAGTGAACTGATACTCCATGTACCGCTGCATGTCCGTCAAAGTGCCAATCATCCAGTCAAAACCAACATCTTGTCTCTCCTCTAAACGACAGAAGCTCTGTGAAGTCCGCTCCTCATGTGAGCTGAGTCGCTGATCAAATCTAATCATCTGATGATGAAGAGACTCTAGAGTATACGTAGCATGCATCTCAGGTGGCTACACGAAAGATGGCTGAGTCTCAGGAGGATGCATCTCAGTCTCTGTTTAATGTGCTCCCGGTTCTGTGTCGTCTCCCAAGTCATCATCAAAGAAGTCCTCGAAACAAGAAGGAACCTCAGTAACCCTACGAACCTGAGACATACTCTTCCAAATGGTAGAAGGTCCCCTGGGTCCCATGGGTGCACACACCTTCTCTGATGATGAGATCGGTATATCAAGATGAAGAAGAATAGAACTCACAAGAAGAGTAAAGAGAAGACAATGATGATTAGACAAGTTGCTACTAGCTCTAGCCATGGCCCGAAACATGAATCTAGGAAGGTCAATGACAAAACCAGTACCAAGATGATAGAGTAGCTAAAGACGATCAATGTTCACCTGTGTCCCATGGCTAGATGGATCAATGTTGTACCCACAAATCAGGTGCAACAATCGATAATCAGGAAGCAGAGATGTAAATGAATGTACGACCTCCAATCGGTGACTGACCAGTGAGAGTCTCAGTCAGTATAACTCTGTCAGTCGTCAAAACACGAGTCTGAGGGAGATACTCATGCAGAGTAGATGGACGAGGAATGCTCAACAAAGTAGAAATCAGATCGGGTGTAATAGTCAAGTGAGCCCCTAGAGACATAAGTCTCAAACGATAGCTGACTCTCGTCATCGCACTGGATGGAATGCATGTTGGCATAAAATATTTTAACAAGAACATGATAGAAAGTCATGTTTAAACGCATAGCAGGAATCCACTGACGAGAAAGTAAAAATAGAATGAACAAAAGAGCCCATGATAGAACCGAATTCAACCACCATCTCAGTAGTAAATTTACGAATATTGAAATGCACAAATCTGTCCCTAGCCAAAGACGATAGAAAATGAGAAATAGGAGCACTCACCGTAGGAGGGTCTGTAGGACCAGATCGACCTCGAGATCGAGCTCTCCTAGATCCTTCGAGACGATTCTCCTCTCTCAGAGTGTCTAGAGGTACCCAGTCTTCCTCCTTGTTTGGCACAAGATTGACCACGAAGCACAAGTGGTTCACCATCATCACTCTCATCGTCAGAGTGAACAATGGTCCTCTGACGTCGTGGATTGTCCGTCATAAGAACAAGAATCGGAAGCAAGTACTAGAAATCACATTTCTGATGGAAATAGCCCAAAAATCAATGACGAATATGAAGTGAGAAACTAGAGAAATCAAGAGAAACTCACCACAAAAGTCTAGAAGAACAATATATCAGGCACTTCGATTGATTAGGAGAAATTTGGAAGGCAGAGGGACCAATTGGAGTTGAAAATGACCCATTTTGGGTTTTATAAAAATGAGTGCCGCACTGTCCAATCGATTGGATTAAGTGACCAGTCAATTGGAAAATATCCAATCGATTGGTCTGTACATTCCGATCGATTGGCTTGTATCGTCTGATTGATTGAAAAAATTCCAATCGATTTTGCTATGTAACCCAATCGATTGAACTCAGGGAAAAATATTTTTAAAATTTAAAAACTCATTTCTACGTCCCCTAACACAACAGGTACTATTTTTGAAAAAAAATTATTATAATAATACTCAGAAAGATGTTAAATATCAATTCATGAATCAATCTTGATGGGAATTAAAATTGAGTTATTTAGAAAAAAATGACTAATCATATTAGTGCAGTTTTGATTCATCAAGAAATATCAGCTCTTTTAGAATTTTGTACGAGTACCACATCACTAATGATCATAGATGCAAATATCAACAGTAATATCATCAAGTGTAAGTGATATGATTTTAACTGTGGTACAAGATAGATCTCAGTAATAATATATTATGCATGCTATTTATCTGTTTATTTTCTGTACCTTTGTCATTCTGTGACAAAAAAGGGGAGAGAAAAATCATATAAAGTAAACTAGTAGTTCCATGAGATAGGGGGAGAGAAATTGTACAGTATTTTACTTTTTTCTCTACCTGTGAAATGCATAATTAACTAACTACTATGCTTAATAGTTTTATATATATTTTTGCTGATGATATTACATGGTATATTTTGATGGCGGAATATGCAGGGAACATATCAAAGCATCTATTTTTATCTGTTTGTTATCTTCAAGAGATTGTGAGTTAGTAAGTGAATCATCTAAAAGGATGGGATTGTATTTTTATATTCTTTTTTTACCTCCTATATGATTAAATATTTTTTGTCATAGAATTGTTAAAGGGGGAGATTGTAAAGTATATTTTCATATTCTATTTTGGCAAAGATTCCGTGTAACATAAAACATTCATGTAACCTTACCTACAAGCATCAGTGTAGTGTGAAGATGTCGTGGTACGCATACTTTGCCAACTATATGAAGACTAAAAGACAGAAACAGCAAGGATCAGACGGTTGATGATAGGAGTCATCTGAGTAACTACCCATTTGTCAGTTATAGATCGTGTACGCTCGCTTAGGAAGGTAAGTGACTTAGTAGCCATAGGAATAGGTTTAAATGAATAAAATATAATGGTCAAACCTAGTCAATGGACAAACCCGAGTCTAAGTAAAGATTTTGACTTCTGGGAAAGTCCGATCGATTGGACTATTTAGGCCAATCGATTGGACAAAGCCCAATCGATTGGAGACCTCTGTGAAATTGATTGGACTCTACGAGACAGAACTTAATTGAAGCCCAATCGATTGGAGACCTCTATGAAATCGATTGGACTCTACGAGACATAACTTAATTGAAGCCCAATCAATTGGAGACCTCTGTAAAATCGATTGGAGCTTACGGGATAGAAACTTATTTAAGTCCGATCGATTGGGCTATGTACAATCGATTGGATTTACGAAGGAAAAACCCATCCGTACAAAACCAATTGATTGGACCCAAAGTATAATCAATTGAATTTAGCCCAATCGATTGGACCTAGAGTACAATCGATTGAACTTCATACGGATTGAGTCTTTCTCAGATCCGAAATTCTAGTCCCCACTCATCCCACTTTCTAAATAGACTAGGCTACGAATTCTATAAATATAACTCATCTCTAGCTTTACAAAATACACTTCTATACTTTAGAATACGGAGAAGAAAGTTTTATTTATCAAGAGTTTCCATTAGAAAAGCAAAAAGCTTTTAGTTCTCATAAATATCTTGTGAGCTTTTCTCTTCTAGATCAAAGCCAAAAGCTTGATCTTTTACTCAGCTTAAGTCTTCCACATAGAAACTTGACCTACTAGTCTAAGTGTATCAGTGCGTCTCAACACTATTTGAGCAACTTAGGGTTCAGGGTGTACTGAATCCTTCACCTTCAACAAAGGTTGGAGAGTTGAGAATTAAGATCGGAGTGGCTGATCAAAGGTAGGTTTGGGATGTACCAAACTGAACAAGCGGACAAGGCTTCTTGGCTGGGAGGGTGCGCGTGGATTCTTAACGTTGATTCAGAGGATGTGGACGCATCAACAGTAGGCCTTGGCTAAGGTTGGAACCTGCATTTGTAACGGTACTGCGTAGGTAACCTTTGTTTCATTTAACTTTCCAGTTAGTGATACTTTTCATCTGGACATGGTCCCGTAGTTTTCTTGGCTAAGGTTTCCACGCTAAAACTCTTTGTCTTATGGATGTTTAACTGTTGTTTCGTTAAATCTATTAATTAGACCTAACGACGAAAAGACAATATACCATGGAAGTATATTTGAATTGAGTCGGTTGTGATAATCATTTTTATCAATCAACAAAGGCATGCGAGTTTACACCTTACCTTGACCAGTAAACTTGTGATAGGTTAGATTAATTTTTGAATAACCTAATCACACATCCCTTCTAAGTATTTCTGATTAAAGAGAACCGACTGGTTATTTTTTTAATCAACACATACATATATAGTCCTTGATGGAGACGTTACAAAATAAATACCGATAGTGTAACTGACACCACATGAGTGGCGGTCAGCCATCGATTACAACTATTACGTTTACAACAAAATTATAATTTTTAGAATTCTTCATTTAATTATTTTGACTAGAGTAAAATAATAAATGCTCTATTAGTAATTGCAAGCACCTACCTAAGTTATACATCTATTAGGTCATGGGTAACTTCATAATTTTCTTTTTTAATTTTTTTCCTTTTAAAAAGTATGCTGATGGGTGGGATCTCAATTTGGTCAAATATCATATCTTCCCACTCTAATTCATGCCCTAATGCAGCTAAAAAGAATGCTTGGACATATATAAGAGAAAAATGCTTGGGATCCACCCTAGTGAGACATTAATTAGGTCAGGCCGTCAGGTGTGACTTCATAACTTTCTCTTCCAATTTTGCCCTTGAAAGGACATTGAAGGAAAAAACAACTTAGAACTTGACCACTACATTGAGGACTGAGGAGATTAAGGTCATCATCTTTGACTGAGGGAGATAAAAGCTAAATATGAAACATGCTTATTAATTTCCATTACTTTGACTAAAATATAAATAGTCAATGTTGTTGTTTATTACTTTTATATTCTCTAACTACACATGATTTCAAAAGTGTCTACCATTATATGAGTCCCTCCTACTCTAAATACCTAGTCAAAGTCAACCCAATCAGGTGATCCTAGCCATCCAATTTTTTTCAAAGATCGAGATCCACCCTTCATTTAGTGGTAGAAAATTGATTATTTCAAAGTGGAAGCTTATTTCCCAAGCAAGAAAACTTACTTAATCCATATAAATAGGTTGAGTAGTGTAGATAGCCTTCCATAATCATCTCGACAAGGAAGACGTAAAGCTATTTGGAACATGGCTTAGGGCTTATAGTCATAGAGTGATATGGGCTCTCAAACTAAAGGGTATAAAATATGAATATATCGAAGAGGATCTCTCGAACAAGAGTGCCTTCCTCTTACAGTATAACCCAATCCAAAAGAAGACCCCAGTTCTTGTTCATGGTGGAAAATCCATCGCTGAGTCCATTGATATCCTTGAATACATCGAAGAGACATGGCCAGAGAATCCATTGCTTCCAAAAGATCCTTACGAGAGATCCGTTGCTCAGTTTTGGGTCAAATTTGCGGAGGATAAGGTAATTTATATCTCATGAATTTATATCCCATAGGCATGCCTCGAGTAAGTGGTCGAGACTTTCAAGGTTTAAAGCTTTTGTTGTTGTCCAAGTTTAAGTATCAATTTTTTTTTATTTTTGCTTTTTTGAGAATTAATCAAATATATTTTACTATGTTATTTAAGCATTTGTTAAGTTTCTTAGATTTTTTTTTTAAATAATCAGATTTTCTTTTGTTCATGTAGAGCTCGACTATTTGGACGTTCTTTCGCACTGTAGCTTAAGAACAAGAGAAATCCATAAAAGAAAGCTTGGAAATGCTGAGAATCATAGAAGAACACGGGCTTGGAGAGAGGAAATTTTTTGGTGGGGAAGAGATCAGATTTGTAGACTTAGCCTTTGGAGTCATTGCTCACTGATTGGTAGTAATGGAAGACGTAGTAGTTGTAAAGCTTGTGGAAGCTCATACGTTTCCCCGCTTGCATGCTGGATAGAGAATTTTAAGGAAGTTCCTGTTATCAAAGAGAACCTTCCTAACCGTGAAAAAATGTTTGTATTTCTCAAACGCCGGAGGGAGATGATAGCATGAATTGTACATTTTCTATGAGATGTGGGAAGGAGCCTTGTCTGTATAACCAATAATAGCAATAATAATAATCAAAATAAGGTGGACTTTTAATCCATCCAACACACTACCCTTTTCGTTTTTCTTACCTTTGGAAATCCATTGCACCATTAAAAAATCGTTTCTTCGCTTGGGTCACTACACTTAACAAGATCCTTACCATTGAAAACTTAATCATTAGAAAGTGGATCCTAGTGGATTACTGTGTGATGTATAAGACAAGAGGAGAGAACACTAACCATCTATTTGTGCATTGTGAGTTCGCCAGACAGTTATGGTCATTTTTCCTAGCTCACCTGGATATATCTTGTGCGTTCCCAGTATCCATAGTAGAATAGTTTTGGACAGTTGGCCTCGACCTATCACTTAGGGGTAAGCTAGTATGGAAGATGATACCATTAGCAATTATGTGGGGGATATGGTTGGAAAGAAACAAGAAAACCTTTGACGGTAAAAGTTCTTTTCAAGAGGTTTTGCTTCGTATTAAAGCACTTTTATACAGTTGGGAAAGTGTATCAGGAAATGCGTGGGGCATTCTTTAGAGACTTTGTGTTTAGGTTTGACTTGATTTTGTATTGACGTTTAAACCCCCATTTTTTGTACCCTGAGATCTTCTCGATCTCATTTTTACTCATATATATATTGATTTATCCTTGACCTATCAAAAAAAAAAAAAATTAGCGACTTTTTTTTTATATTAAAAGGCCATTGAAAAATATAACTAAACCGTATTTCCTTAGAAGCATGGTTTAAAAAATGGCTGTTATAACAGATTCGGACCTCCCCCGTTACTTTATCAACAGTTAAAACGCTAAAAAATAACAGTTGATATTTTCCCGTTATAACGACTATTATTTTTGGGAAAACTTAGGAAAAAGAACGGCCGTTATTTCCAGTATTTTCTATTTTTTCCGTTATTTTCCATTATGTTCCATTTTTTAAACATTTGAAATTTGAAATTTTGATTTTCAGCATCAGGTTTTCCGTTATATTCGTTAATTTCCATTATGGTAACGACCCAGTTTGTTATACCGTTATAACGACCCCCTGACATGGACAATATATAGAGAGAGATAGTCAACATACTTATTTTCAGAATTTTAACCGTAAAAGAAAAATAGTCGAAAGAGAAAAACAGGGGAAGTGTTGGGGGATTCCAGCGCTTCTCTTCTTTTTCCTTTCCAAATAGGAGAAAGCACCAACCCAAAGTGCTGGTTCCCCCCTTCCTCCCGTAGAGCGGCGCGCACCAGCCCGTCGTCGTCGTGAAATGGTGAAAACAATAATAGGACTTGCACCCCACAACCATCAACAAAAAAAGAGGATAATATTGATGTCTACAACAGTACTTCTCCCTGTGAAGAAGACATTTAAGCCATGGAATATTAGAGAAACTCTCTTTTCAAGTCTTATATGTTTAACACATGCTACCTTCCCAAAGACCTATGTAGAAGACCCATGTTTTTTTAGATGTCCTACTTGATCAATTGGTCACTACTGCATGGGTTCCTGTGAGACCCATGTACCATCTCTTGGTTGACTGGTATCACCTTTTAATGGTTCAAAGGTTATTACACAACATAGTTTTGTGAATCTATTATTTTTCTTTTTTAATGAATCTCATTCTTAAAATATGTTATTACACAGCATAGTTCAACCCTGTCCTGTCCTGTTGAACAACTACTACGCCAGATATGTGCCTTCTCTTTAAGAAAATTAAGATAAGGAAGGTTCAAGTGGATTAGTCACGCCTGCATGAGTTCGGCTTCCCTCACCCATTTGGTTGAGGAGATGCATCAACCCCCTATCACCTTGTGACATGTGGAGGGGTGGGCAAGAGCTACCTAAAGAGTAAGTTACATGTACAAGATCCTTATTCTTAATATTTTATTTTCTCTCTCCTCTCTATTAAAGTCAACTAACTGTATTTTCCTTCGTTTACTTTTTAACAAAAAAAAATTTGCCCACGTTGTTTCAATTTGAAACACGTCATCTCATTTTAATCACACAAATCCATCAATCTAAACCGTCCAAATAGTAGGTAACCTGATAGGATAATCTTGACCGTTCATTTAACCGCACTGACATGATGGTATGAAAACCTACATACAGGCCATTAAGGATAACCTGTCAATGTTATTTTCACAAAAATGGTCCACCGTATTGTTGTAACAACAATTTACAACTATAAGATGATCTTGGCGTGTGTTAGCAATTGGACAACACGTATATAAGGCACAACATGTTTGGCTAATTTAACATCGATGTAACAAACCGTAGCTTAATAAAAAAGCGTAAGCTAGCATCATTTTTGTTACTCACCGCTGCCATCTGAGACCCACCGACTGTATGTATGTTTAGCCCACCCCTTGGTAGACCTCCATACAAAAAAATCAGTTTGTTTGATAATTTTTGGCAGTTGGTATTAATACTTAAAAAAAATGGTTGAATTCAACAGCTAGAATCGCGTCTTAAAAAGTACTAAAATTTAATGGCTAGAGATTACCAATCACGATGATTTTTGGTATGTATAACCACCAAGAGGTGGGCTACACATCCATGCTGGTCAGTGGGCCCAAATAACATCATTTGATCATTTCTAACGGTAGAAGTTTTTTTTTACTACAACAAAAAAGACTTTTCATGGCGTTCATCGAACGCCATAGAACGCTGTAAAGCTATACCATGCTTCAACGGTTAACAATGGCGTTTGTTGAACGCTCTCAATTAATGGCATTGGTGAACGCCATTAAGTTATAGCGTTTTCGAACGCCATATATAATTTGAATGCCATTATTTGAGGCTCTGGACTATTTTGTAAACCCATGGCATTTTACGGAACACTATAATATTATTTGTGCGATAGCATGGCATTTAGTGAACGCTATTATTTATTTTACAATGTTTTAATAAAACATATACCCCATATATGCTTAAAATTACCTGTGAAGAGTCGAACACAATATAAAGTACCCCATTCATATTCCATACAACAAAGAAAATAACAATTCTAATATTTGATGACAAACACGTACAATATTATAATATAAATTTCATAATTTGGTTTAAGAATTAAATATTACAAATTAGACAAAATTCTAAGTACACAACGAATTCGACAATAACTCCCCCTGCTATCCACTTTCCCATTAAAATACATAAGAGGACCCAATGGCTCTTTTTCTAATCCCAAAAAGAAAAAAGGTTAAAAGATGTCCGTCTTGACTCTTTTCCGAGTAAGAGATCCAATTTTTCAGTTCTCTTTGTTTTTCTCTTATCTTCAATATTTCAAGTACCTGAACCCACTCAAAATAAGTACTTAATCATCACGTCCCTCAGCATTCGCATATATGTTAGGGTAATACGGCCTTGATCTTTAACTCTAACAAATGCAATTTTTTTATAAAATCTGTATGAGAAATATCTGGAGTTAAGAAGTTTGCAATATAAAAAAATTGCATTTGTTAGAATTAAATATCAATGCCGTATTACCTTGTTTGCTTCAGAATCAATAGGATGATTTACAACTTCTATTATGTACTTAGCCTTCACATCCACATCATTTTCCCTTGAAGAAAATTTTTATGTAATCAGTAAGTTCATAAACTTGAGTTCATATCTAATGAGTAATTAGTTCTCCAATCCAAGTAATGCCTACGGGTAAAGCAGAAAACACTAAATTATGAAACTTCCAACATTAGAAACTTCCTACTGAATGGATTGATATGAAAAGAAAATAATGTCAGAAATACCTGGACAACAAATCTCAAATCTGGAATAGACTTCTCATATTCGGCAAGTAGAGCCTCCGTTGCAAAAATGACACCTTGTCCAGTGGCTGGCGAGTGGCCATGAAATTTAGAATACTCAACCAAAATCCATGTCATTGTCTGTCTGAGTCAAAAGCAAAATTTATTTCAGCTTTAAGAGGAAGAGAATACTTCAATAAGGCCATAATCTATAAAATCAACTGTGGAATAGGATACACGTGCACTAGTTCCCATGTCAGGGGTAGGACCATCATTGTGAATTCCTATAAGATCTTGGATCTTCTAAGTGAAGACGCGTGTGAGACGTTCCAACTTAGTTGTACTCAAGTCCCTTGGTGAACACCCAATCCCAACCTTTGCTCCACCATATGGACTGTCCGCTACGGTAGTCTACCATGTCATTAGTTGAGCTAGAGCATTTACCTTGTATGGGTCAACATTGTAATGGCAATTAACACACCTTTCAGTACGAAATACAAGCACGACAAGCCTATAAATGTGAAGTGACACCATCCCAAGAATTTGGGCAAGAGATAGCATACAATATACAGACAAGTTTACTACATGGGGATATAATTCTACATTTGTCGAAATCAGGAAGAAGGATACAGAAACGTGTATTCACCTAAAACGTTAATCCTATGAGTACTAACATAGATTTACTAAAGCATTATGTTCTAATTTTTATAGTATGCTACGTTTAAATAAACCGTTGAATTTCAAAGATTTTTTATGATGTATCATTGTTATTCAAGTCTATGAAAAAAGCAAGGGAAACCCAAGAGTCCCCATAAACAAATCCAAGGATCCTACTAAAAGTATGAAGTAAAAGGTCCCCATTTTTCAACCCCAAACTAGGTTAGGAAGAATCAGAGGTTACAAGTCAAAACCTTTATTTAGCAAATTATTGTCTTGCCCGATTTACAAATGGAATATGGGCCCTTCTAGCAATCGTGGGTGTATACTTTGGAGAAGCACTTTGCATGCTATCTTATGAGAAATATGAGAAGAAAGAAATTGAAGACTATTTGAAAACAAGTTTTTTTGCCTCTTGATGATTATAAAAGAAGATTAAAGATATCCGTGTTACCTACCAAGATAAGCTGACCTCCGCATTCAGTGAGAGTTTTTTTAAGACAGAAGATGAAGAAACAAGTATAAAGAACAAGTGTGTTATGATGACCACTAGTTGGACTGCAATATTATAAAAACTAAACCTTTTCTTTACCTGGATTGTTAGCAGTTCCTGAATTATTGTCTTCCTCTCCATGGATAAATAAGATTGACTTCTTAACTTTGTTAGCTGACATGAAAGGGCTCATCTCAATGTAAGTATTAGTGGCCTCCCAGAGTGTTGTCTTCATTCTACACCAGCAACATTGGAGTAGGTTACTTGGCCATTCTTATAGAAAGCGTTTCATATATAGGGAAAGAAAAATAAGTCAATATATAGCAACTGGGTCGGGACCTTACAATTTCCCCAATATAACAATAGTTCATGAGCTTTCCTTACCTCCGTCATCATAACCTATTACAAAACAAAATAATAACCAGCTTATATATTCTATACATGACATAAAACATAACTCGTATGCCTCTTACTAACTAACCAACCATGAGCAACCTTGTTCCCTTTGCGCTGTGAGCATCTGTCTTTCTCACTGATGACCTCACCTAAAGCAAGCAATGCATTCACAAAAAGAATGAGGATCCAGAGACAAAATGATAGAAGAAACATAGCTTGTGTTCTATTAGGTACTTGAGCCTCTACATTCAGGATAGACATGTTGCATCTGCTGGATCATGCCAGATCCAATTTGTCGGGTTGAGATCTTCATACTTGTACCTTGGCATCCATAACATCTACTGATTCTTAGTGACCATAGATCTGTAAGGGAAGGCACACAGTCCTAACATCACAAAGCACAATCAATTCAGCCATGACTAACAGTTTCTCATAATGAACACTTCCATCCAAGTATTAATGAGTAAGACAATGGTACACTCTATTAGTCTACGTACGTAAGCATGCAGCAAACTACCTAGAGCCGACAAGTCAGAGGAGTTGCTTGCAAACACCCAGTTGAAGGTGATGCATCAGCCTTATGACTGGGGCTTGAACTATTAGCAATAGTTTCAAATGTTACAGAAGCATATAGCATTAGATAAGTTTACAACACTAGAACACTGGGAGAAATTAAAAAAAAATACATTATTATTTCTTCTTTTTTGATAAGTAAAACCAGGTGCATAATGCATCAGTTCAAGAATCCACTAGATATGAAAAGCAAAACATGGGTTAAGAGGATTTGCTAAGTAAAACCAGGTGCAATTGCTAACCATATAGAGAAATCAGTGTTGTCAAGACATGGGTTATAAGAGGATTTGCAGAATAGTAAAATGAAAGAATATGAGGAATTCTAAGTGCTCAACCATTAGTTGAAGAAGTGAGGGGAGCAGCTGCCATGAATATGTGACCTGCAAATATAGTCATGTAACATATTTTGGGTTTCCAACATGAATCCTATTTCGGCAATCCGAAATAGTTGGATAAAAAACACATGAATAAGTTGCCTCAGCCAATCAACTTATCTTTTTGGCAGCACAAAAAGATTGCCTCATGTATAACACTTCAGTCACAACCCGTCACAATGTTTTGTGACCGAATCCGGTCACAACCCAGAATTAGAGCCATGTGGCACACTATTAGAGGATGCTGACTGTATGGATGTTTGGCCAGTCCCTCGGTGGACCAACAAACCAAATGTCAGCCTGAGTAGTGATTTACAACCTTTGGATCTTCACACGCAAATAATGCTCAATGATGCTCAAATTCCTATGGTTAAAATTAACCCATGAAAATAACTTCAATCTAGGATCTTTGCACCCAAATAACGCTCAATGATGCTCAAATTCCTATGTTTAAAATTAACCCATGAAAATAACTTCAATCCAACACTTAGAGTTCACTAATCAGGCTGATTTTTGTTTGCAGGTCCACCGAGGGACTGGCCAAACATCCATATAGTCAGCGCCCTTTAGTAGTGTGCCACATGGCTCGTATTGTCGGTTGTGACTGGCTTCGGTCACAACCCATTGTAACTGAAGTTTTCGCCCTGCTTTGACATACAAATCCTGTTTCTGTTGAACTTTTTGTTTATCACCATACATAGCCCATAAGTATAAAAATATGGGCAGTCTATTTTCAGAGGTTGCCCATAAGAATAAAAAATTCAAATCATTCCGATTTTCGTAGACTAGTTTAGAGGTTGAAGAATTATGGACCGTCTATTTTTATTGTTAACTTGAAACCATTTGATGGGGTTAGAAATTTCAGAATGGACTGATTTTTTGTAGGAGTGATCTATATGGTGAGGAGATCATACTCACAAAAAATCATCTACTGAATCATCTTCTATGTGGGTATGCCAAAATTGTTGTCCCCCGATCCTGACCCTATATCAGGATCGGGAGACAGCAATTTGCACAACTGCGTACCCACATAGAAGATGAACTAATGGCTGATTTTTGGTGAGGATGATCTCCTTACCATATAGATCACTCGTACAAAAAATCAGTCCATTCTGAAATTTCTAACCCCATCAAATGTAGTTTTCAAGTTAACAGTAAAAATAAGCAGTCCATAGGTTATGAGTTCTAACTTTCATAATTGAAATTTTTTATGCAATAAATATAAGATTACAATGGAACATAACCAACACCTCATGCTATTCTTGTATCTCCCTCTCGTGTACGAGGAAACACAAAAACGTATCAACAGAGAAAAAATACTTGCTTGGCACAACTCTTCACAGATTTATCATTCTTATTTGCCTCCTAAATTTGATAGGAACATGAGGCAATGTGTAAGACAAATGCTAACAAAGCTTCATCAAGATGCAAACCAAAGAAATAAACATTTTAACAAAGCAGCAACGCATCTTACCCAGTAATCCATTTCCAGCTTCCACTGCACACCTGTAAAAAATTTAAACTAAATGAGTATTTGCAAATTTTCAGCCACGTTACACTTGTAAACAGCAGCCTTTCGAAATAAGAACACCTACAAAAATCAGAGGATGATAACTAGCTAGGCGTAGCTGAACTTTACAGACTAGCAACAAATAAACAAGATCAAGAAAGTAGTTAGAGAATTAAAAATAATGTCTGCACAGGAAACTATGAGTGTTTTTCCTAACAAGTGACTTTTTCAGATTAATAGAACTCTCCTTGTTTGTTTTCTTCCTTACTTCCTTGGATGGAGACTTTCCCCACCATGGAGGGATAATCTAAATATAACAAAATCACAGAAAATAATGACAAAGTTCTACCAACTTCAATCTGCTCCCTGATTTAATATAGGTACAAGAACCACCATTGCCAAGACAGCAACCATATGCTCCAGAGGATGAGAAGGTCCAATTGTTTAAGTTCAAGTTCAAGAATGAACTTCTTGAACTTCTTGTAGAGGTCAGTCAACTTGCTTATGCCATACATAATGCATGTTCATTACTTGAAATACAATACTAGAAAGATTAATGTGCCAGTCTATATTGGCCGAATGCCTTCAAGGGCTTCGAACATAACATGGATCGAAGAAAGGAAATTTTCCATAAATCTAAGACTGACCTTCTCAGGTCTGGATTTTCAAGTGTTGCACTCCATTTATAAGGTCTACAACGCCATGAAGAACCCATTTATTGGAGCAAAAACTTTAAGCATCACAAACATGAAAAGATGACAGCAACCTAGAACTAGAAGTGTTGCAAATTCATTTTTGTCTCTTTTAAGTGAAAGTTGGAAATCACCATAGCTTCTTTTTTAATATGTGTAGTCTAGAGAATTTGCAAAGAAATGCAATTGTTGAAGCAAGGATATTATCCAGGTCCAATTCCAACCCCACATTGAACCAATGAGTAAAGGAACCTGTCAAAATTTGGATTATGGATCATCACAAGCATAATCCTATGTTTGGATTTAGGAGACAAACCTTCATAAGAGCCCATATACTAAGGTGAGAGCAATATTCCTCTAGACTCATCCCTCCATTGCCCACTTCCAACATGTCAGGATCTATCATGATCAGAAAATAAATCAACAAAGTGTTAATTGTTATATAATAATTGTGAATAGAAAAGATGAGCATTTGAAATGTATGTATCAAATATCATGACCAGAAAATCCTTGCTTGCATTAACGGAAATAAATTAAGGCATACTTTCCATAACAATTGAAACAGCTTTAAGCTAAAGCTTCAAGCAGGCTTACTTTCCATAACAATTGAAACAGCTTTAATCGTAAAGCTTCAAGCATAACATTCAATTTCTGAGAGCACCCGACTTCAAGCGTAAACCTAGATCTGACAAGCTACAGAATTAAAACCTTGTAATAAACATTTTCTAATAGATCTGTGACATTCATTGTTGTAACACTATATCTGGTGTGACCTCCAAAGAATATCGAGAAAATGAACAAGATCCAATCCAAAGACACAAAAACAGGGCAAAACAGAAACATCTAGAAAGAAAATTTACTAGAAACGAACGATAAAATCCAAGCAAGAGTTAGGTACATAAATACCCAAAATTCAATAACAATTTAGATTCTCCTTCTTTTGTAGCCTTAGTTTAATTTTGTTGTTTCTTTTCTTCATATTAATACTTCGAGAAGTTTGATAGAATAGTAACAATATTTTGTTTGAGAAGTAGAACAATATCAAGGCAGAAAACTTGCATGCAGGTCAGATTGGTAAATGTTGTTTGTGGCCAATTTTTTTTACAAAACTAATTAAAGGAAAACAACATAATTAATTTAGCCACTCGTTCACTACAAGGGTTCACACTATGCAGTCGTTTAGGTAGTTAGAAATAACTGTACACTTAACCATTCTCCATCCAAAATGTTAGCAATTTGGCATTAGTAATGGGAAAGTTTATGGTCAACAAAGACTGGAACACCAATAAGCTGGTGAGGGGTACATTCAAGTTGAATATGATTTGTTTAAAACTTTGAGACCAAAATCAGCAAATGTAAAATATATTGGCATTTATTTTCTTAAGGTGGATCAAAAGGTGAGGCTGCAGGTTCCCAGACAAATTAGAGACATGGAGATAGGAAAAAAATAGATTACCCCCCACTTGCACCTGACCAAATTTTGGACGATGTTCAATTACATCCCTGACCACTCATGATTTGGGAAATGAATCACACCAGCAGCTCCAGCTTAGGTTATTCAGCCCACCCTTGCTGAACTTATATAACAAAATCCACTTGCTAGGTGACTCTTCACCATTAGATTTGAGCTTATGAACAGGGCCACAGGGGTGACAGCATCATGTAGGTTCACTAAGGATAGACTGAACACTCATAAAGTCTTTGGGATCTAACATTTACCGCATGGAACCATTTAATGTGACCAAATCATGGATAGCCAAGGGATTGCAGGTTCAATCGGTTGCTATAATGCACCACAGCCATAAGGTTGCACATCAAACCCAAACTCATCCACCTATAATCCCAACCTTTTTTAAATATTCAAATTATGTATAGGTCCTATGCGAAATTGATCAACTTTCGCTTCAACATAACATTTGCTAAACAAATTCACAAAATAGTATGTACTAGAGACATTTGGATCATAAAAAAGAAATAAAGAAACTAGGGTGCATCTTAGCTGGCCATGATAGTAGCCAAATGGGCCCATCACCATTACAAACAGAAAAAGAAAGAAAAGAGCATATGATTAAAAGTATGATCAAAACACACATAAGGGGGTTAATGTGCTTTTCATTCCAAAATATTCAATAAAATCAGTTTCTTATAAACCTCTTCCTTTTCATTTCCACAAAATAAAGTACTGATCACACTTTTATCCATCAAATGACCTTTCACATACAAAAACATTTTTGTTGTAGTGTATGGTCACATCTCATGTGGTTGTAATGATGATGAATAAGAAGTACTATCAAGGCAAACTAAGATACTCCAAAGCTTTTTCACCAGATTCAACACAAGCTGCTGAAACAGTAACAACGTGACAATGATGACAATATGAAAAATGGTACTAAGATTTTTCTAGCTAGTACTGCCACATGGCATAGTGCTATTGGGCTGAAAGTTTCAACCTGAAGATAGGATGATGGATGAAACTTATGGAGCCCTTGAACCTGCGCCATCAGCTGCTATGTAACAAAATCCATCCATCTAGACTTCTTTGTTGGACAGACCATTCATAAAACGTTTGCTGGAAGAAGAAATGGGTTAAAAGTGGAAAGCTTTGGCCCATATTTGAAAATTTTGTCTGGTGTAAGCATATTAAAATGAGTAATTGATCAAATGGAATAGAACAATCGGCTGCTGCAATACCTGTAGGTAGAAATGGTAAAGTATAGAGTGTGGTAGTAAGGTGCACTACTGTTCCAAAAAAACTGGCAGTGCCTGAATTTGAGAACTAGTATCCCTCTATTTAAATCTAGATATTTGTAAAGAACTGTTATTTCTAATGCTATTTGTTGTTAATTAGCAGATTAATTAGACTAGATATTCTAATGATATTACATGTGAGTGACTAGTTGAGGCAATGGCCTGTTGAGTGTTTATATCACCCACCAAGCCGCTCTCCTCAGCTATGTTGCCAACTCCAACACATTGTTTTCCTATTATCTTCTAGAAATTTGACTATGTTGAACTCAAACACTGCAAGACGATAAAAGATATTGAAAATGAGAAATCTATAAGCAAAGCATGATAGGCAGAATCAGTGGACAGTCTTATAAGATTTTATAATGCAAAACTGATTGAGGATTCAAGGGCCTTATAATAGAATGCCTATTTTGTTGTAGTGAAGCTCCAATTAATATAATTTTTGATGCCATGGAAAAATTGTCATATAAAATTGAAGATAGGCTGGATTAACACCAAAATAGTATTATTGGAGATTCTTTAACTTAATTATGAGAATTGGGAATCAAACCCCAAAATTGTGCAAAGATATGCTAAGCCAATAACAATGACATTAAGCAAAATAAGAAATACATCTTGGAAGCAATGAAAGATAGCTGCATCATCCTCCAATAAACCTCTGATCAACTGATCAGTTGATCAATAGGCCTAATCAATTGATCCTCCAATGCTTCATATATGTCAACACCTAGAGTTATTGAGTCCATATAAATCTTGCTTATAGTTGTTAGTAGCAGTTCCTGAAGAATAATAGAATATTGTCCAATCAGGATAATAGTTCCTTGGAGAAAAATAGAATATTGTCCAATCAGTCCAACAGAGTAAGTTTAGCATCTAGAAAAGACACAGATATCTGCGCAATGTATCAATGCACATACTCTGGACATTTTTATATCACAAGAACACTACAGTTGAACAGTGCATGTTCATCTTTTTCACCTTAATCAGGCTCCATACGAAGAGTTTGTCAACAACAGTACACTTATATGCATATATGTACACGCATTCGATAAAAAAAACACCAGATAATGCACGCTATCAGACAGTAGTATATATATGCTTAAGACTGACAAAATTCAACTTGTTGCTACAGGACTTTAACAGATTAATTGTATAGCTCAACTCGGGTATAGGATGAAAAGAACAAAGGAATGCAAACCCAAAACATCCAAACAAAAAATCCATCGGACTCGTCAACAAAAAATTTGAGCTAAGGATAAAATACATAAACCAAATAACCCAAATCCTTCAGAAAAAAAAAAGGAAGAAACCCAAAACAAGCAACCGAACCCAATCATTTAATGTGACATATAGACCTATAATCGTTTTTTGCCCAATGTCCTCTGGCTAGAGGATTCATGCTTGGGATATGAACGGTACAAAATCTTAATGGGGTTGAAATTTTTCTCTGAAGAATTAAATTTGATTGTTGAAATTTTTTCTCCTAGGAATTAAATTTGAGTAGAAGTCACAAGATGGAGCCATTTGGTCATGACAATGAATAGCACAAACATCAGTGCTTACACTTCAATGGCAATCAGATACTTAATGCGGTATTAATGGCGTTTAAAATAGAAATGCTAAGAAATTTAGATATTTTATGGCTTTTTTGAGTGAACGCCGTAAAATTAGTGCCATTAAAAGTCTATTTTGTTATAGTGATTAAACCATGGACAAAAGGTCTAAAATCTAAATTAAAGTATAGATTATCAAGTGAAAGAGTGAGAACCAGATCAGATCAAGTTGAAAAATAATATTAATCTCCTTCAAAGATCTTGGGCAGATACAGGCGTGCAGATAACCCCGTTTCAGGTTCCTTGATGACTCCAAGATGAAACACCAATTTGGAAATGGAGGAACATGTTTATTAAAGAGAGAAAATTACAAAGAAATAAATAGAAAAATGAAAGTAATAAAAGAGAGAAAGATTGCGTAAGAAAGAGGTGAGCAATATCTTGAACCAAAACAAATTCTGCCGGTTCCCCTTCAGCTGCCCTCCACATGTTAAAACCTGATAGGGGGTTGAGGAAAGGTTTTTCCCGCCTGCATGCAGTCTCTTTGTAACCTTTAGTACCATCTTCTGTTCACCCACCCGACACAGCAGGCTGGTTTATTTGGATGGTCTTACCAAATAACCGAAAGGAACCACCACCAGCTTTTGTCATTGAGTTAGAGGTTTGGTTGGCAGGAAGCTCTGTGCTACTGCCCCGGCTATGCTTCAATGAGTTGTCGGCTTGTGCTGTACTCCCAATGGTCCGTTCAGTAGACACTGAACTCAACTTTGGTGCCATGTTTCCATCTAGATGTTCAGAGTACATGTGATGGGTACTATTAGCTACCTGCATGCCAGCAGGAAAAGTGGAATCTTGCCTGGCTCCCTGCATGCCTGCAGGAAAAGTGGTATAACTGAACAATGAAGGGTCCTCCAAGTGCCCCATCATTGAATTGGTTAATCCCGACATGGGAAAGAACATGCTCCCTTCTCGATCAGTCGGCAACTCAGGATTCTGGGGAACTCTGAGTTTCTTCGTGACCAATTCAAGTTGCCAAGGGCTCACACTCTTTACATTCCGCAAAACTTCAGGCTTGTCCCAAATAACCTGAAACAGCAATCACATTCACAGGATCATAAGTTGTTATACATGGGAGTAGAGGAAATCTTAGAATGTCTTTTTGTATTCTTACTATTATTTTTGTAAATCGCATACATAGTTCATTGTGAACAACAGAATTTACGGAAAGGAAAAAAAAAATTACCTGAAGCATGCGCCAGGGAGAGTCACACCATGGCCCGTGATGTGGAACTGCAGCGGAAGAAACTGTCCCCTGGAACCACGTCATACTAGACGAGTCCTCGGTCTTCACTGACATTTTAACCATCATCCCAGCCTTCCAAGACCTTCTCGATGATTCCTCAACCCTCTGTGCTTCCACAATAAAGTCCGGTAACCCCGCCCTTGGATAATAGATAATCTCGAAAGGCCTATTGGTTCCCGCTAGTTCAGCAGCCTCCCTGACTGACTCAGCAGAAACCCTACCCCTGTTACTCCTCCAGCATGACTCTCCTCTACTCAACTCCTGTTCCAATTTCGCCGCTTGCGCCATCTGCCACCGTGGACTATCCACAGTCACGGTTGACCTCGTCGACCGACGGATGCCCACAGATAGGTCACCAGTCCGATTCTTCATGAAAATCACTGTATCCCCAGCGATGAGATTCTTCTGGGTCACAAACTTACTCCATCCAGTCGTTAGGAGATGGCGTAGAGGGGAACCACGGTAGATGTGGCAGAAATTCCAAAGCACTCCATGAACGTCACGCATTGAAATCGTCTGCCGTGGCTTGGCAACGTTGAAATTCAGGGCCGGAAAGATCGACGTAGCGCAAAACTTCGGGACCGAGAATCCTCCACCATTGTTTGCATCACTCGAGGTGAGGATCTTCGCGAACGAACGAGCCATCTCCTCGCCGTCATTGCTCTCCCTGTTTGAAATTCCCAGAGCCAGCGGGGTACGGAAGATCCCTGCAAGGTATCGATCAAAAGGTTCGAGACGGATCTTAGCAAAAACCTCGTCGGAGTGAGGATTCGCGAGGAAAAGAATGGAGTCGACTCGACAAAGAATCATGGGTTTGGAACAAATAGTAGAGGAGAAATCTGGAGGAGACAAGGCTCGCTCGGCGTGACCTTGGGGGAAGTAGTAAACCCAAGAATCAACAATCGGGATTTGAATTGAACTTCCCGCGCAGGCCTTCCAGATGTTAGAATCAATAATTCGAAGCTCGTTCACCATCGTTGATGATCGAGGTTAGGGTTTGAGTACTGAACTGAGAGAGATCTGAGAATCCCTTCTTTCTCTCTTGCTTGGGAGAGACGGGAGAGACAGATATAGAGAAGCGGGACAGTTGAGACTTGAGAGTGCCGTCCTGGAGTCTGGAGAGTGGAGACTGGGACTCTATTTATAAGGGACAAATTACAGAACGGTTTTTTTTTTTGATAAGTCAAACGTGCATAAACAAAGGAGAGCGAGAAGTGGTCAAAATCTACAACTAATTACGTAACTTTATTTTAATTATTAAATATTCACTTCATTTATTTAATTTGGAGAATTTTATAAAATTTATAAATTTGTTCCTATATTTTACATAAAAGGGTAAAATAGTCTTTCTCTTTAAATTCTTTATTCCTACTTTAAAGCCAAAACCTGGGTGGATGGGGCATGCCGCTCACACCACGTTCACTTTCACAGGCAGCATGCTGATGTCCCTCGGGGACCAGAATATGAACCATGTAGCACAATCTTAAAGGCCACTGACCGTACGGATGTTGGGCCCAATGCTAGGTGGACCTACATATCAAATTTCATCCTGATTAATTATTTCAAACCATTAAATCTTTGTACCCCAAATAAGCCTCAAATTCTACGGATAAAATCAATCTACAAAAACGACTCTAATCCAATGCTTAGAAACTACTAATCAGGCTAATTCTTTGTTTGTAGATCCATCTAGCATCCATATGGTCAGTGGTATCTAAGAGTGTGCCACGGAACTCATACTGCAGTCCGTCATCAAGTCAATGAGGCCCCTACAAGTATGCAAACATTGTCGGCGGGGTTGGATGTCCATTGAAAAATATATTATTTTATTATTTAAAAAAATTAATTTAAAAATTGAAAACACATTTTTCAATGAACATTCAACTGTGGATACAATGTTCGAATACTTTAAGTCTGTGAACATATGTAGACTAGATTTCTCCGCTAATGTGATGGTTTTCTTCAGCTATTTGTGCAGATATCCTCCATCTAACCGATTTTTTTTTTTTTCGGACATTTCTTTTTTGCTTCGCGCGGCGGAGGAGTCAAATGTTGTTGTTGACATAATTGCCTCTATGGCATAAACCTGGTCGAGCAATGAGGGGCCAGGAATCAGCTCAATGGAACATATTTCGAAAATTATTTTTTATCATTTTAGGTCTTATTCCATTACTAAAATAATACGTGCTTTATGCATGGCCTCCGTCGCTCGTATAATTAATATAATCCAAACAAGAACTAGTGGACCACACAAGAATTATAAATTACGAAGAAAAAAAATGCGTTACAAAAGTCGGTACAATTAAGTATTTCATTTTGTATAATGATATTTATTAATCCTAACCTTTGAATATGACGGTTGTTTTTTTTTTTTTCTTGAATAATTCGGATGATCTGGTAAGGGTCGGGCTCAGGGAACACCCATTTTTTACCCCCATTTTGGTGTACCAAATAGAAGATGAATCGATGGCTGATTTTTGGTGGGGACGATCTCTATGGTGAGGAGATCATCCTCACAAAAATTCAAATCATTCTGATATTCATACACTGGTTTAGAAGCTGAAGAATAATGGACTGTCGATTTTTACATAGTAACTTGAAAGCCACATTTGATGGGGTTAGAAATTTCAGAATTGGCTGATTTTTTTGTTGGGGTGATCTATATGGTGAGGAGATCATCCCCACCAAAAATCAGCCATTGATTCATCTTCTATGTGGGTACGCCAAAATGGGGGTCAGAAATGGGTGTCCCCCAAGCCTGACCCATTTGGTAATCTACCATTGATAATGCTCCAGAATAATAAGTGACCGAAATGCCCTTTCACCCCAAAATTATTGGGGGGTTAATTATGCTTTTTCTGGATATTATTACTACGTCATTTAATTCCACGTGGATATCAGTTTAGGGCACACGTGACTATACCTGATTTAGCGCAGTCAGCGCATTTTTGTTACTCACCCCAACTATCTCGGCCGGGCGTATTGACCGCATGGATCGTTAGAACTTAGAACAGTATCAGCAACTGGAGGCATTACGTACCCTTTTTCTAAATTTGAATTTGAACTTTAAAAATTCAAATGAGCCACGTGGTACCCTCGACACAATATGAGCCACGTGGGACTCTCTTTAGAGGACTCTGACCGTATGGATGTTTGGCCAATCCCTAGGTCGACCTACAAACCAAAAATCAGCTTAATTAGTGATTTCAAACCTTTGGATCTTTGTACCTCAAATACTGCTCAAATTCCCACAGTTAAGATCGACCCATGAAAATAAGTCCAATCCAACGTCTAGAAATCACTAATCAGGCTGATTTTTTGTTTGTAGGTCCACTTAGGGATTTGCCAAACATCCATACGGTCAGAGTCCTCTAAGACTGTGCCACGTGTCTCATATTGTGTCCTGTAATGGGAGCCGGTCAGTGGAGCCTGTTTTTGTAAACCATGGTTTAAACTTTAACCCACCCCAAGATAGATATTCATACCAAAAATTAGAGCCGTCGGTTTTAATACTCAGAAAAATGGTTGAATCCAATGGCTAGGATCTCCCCTTAAAAAGTACTAAAATCAAATGGCTAGAGATTACCAAGCAAGGTGATTTTTGGTGTGTTAGTATATCCCATCAAGGGTGTGGGCTAAACACCTATGCAATCAGTTGGCTCAGAAGGCGGTGAGCATGGCTAGCAATTTGAAGTGCGGTGAAAATACGGTTTGGGAAATGTTCAACTATAATTCGGATTTGTCATTTAAAAATGCATTATATATTTTGGCAAAAATAATTTTAAAAAATAAAATAAAACAAAGAAAAAAGTAAAATATTGGCAATTTAATGTCTTATAAATTTGTTTTTCATGTTCATAACTAAATAAATTCGGAATAATTCGAAAAAGCTCGTGAATAATTCAATAATGTTAAAAAATGCACGAATTTTTCCAAACTGAATAAGACGGTGGTTCAATTCATTTTTGAATAATTCGTACGTTCCCGTATACATGTAACTCAGAGAAAATATTGTCCCCGAGACTTCAAAATTTGAAGTCTTCCTTCCCAAAAATGGCATGTGGAGATCACCGTAGGGCCCACTTACCTTATTGATGACTAGTGGGTGCCCTCGTGCCATCGGCACTCCTCGACAAAGAATTTGCCAAAATCAAGTTAGTGGCAGAGATCCACCGTCCATTTGGGGGAGGATTGGATCTCGGCCCTTCTTTGTTGATGCTTATAAGAGGAGGTATAAGTAGGGAGACAACCAATTTGTTTTGTTATATAGAATAGTAAATGGCCCATGCCCACGGCACTCTCCGACAAAAGCATTTGCAAAAATTGGGTGCTTTCGGCACTCAAACGGTATAACGGACTGGGGCATTATTATTTTTTCCATTATAACGGCTGTTATAACAGATTGTAACGCACAGAGGGAGAAAATAACAGAAATAACAAAAATTAATGGTGTTGAAATTTAAATTTTGAATAAATTGAGGTCAAATGAGGCGGATTGAGTGGCTGAAATCTAACCATCCACATTAGATCGATGGTTTTGATCTCAACCACTCTTTTATCTAACCGTCCACATTAGATAGATGGATAAGATAAGAGAATACAACTGAGTTGTCTTGATATATGCGTGGGTGGCCTGTGCCTGCGGCACTTTCCGACAAAGTGTTTGTCAAAATCGGGTGGGAGTTAATCTCAGCCATCGATAGGAAGCATAGTGGATCTCAGCCACTCATTCTTGAAGCCATATATGATAAGAGGGGTATATGAATTCCATTAAATTTCCGTTAAATTATATATTTTTTTTAATTTTTAAATTTTGAATTTCAGTACCACTTTTTTCCGTTAAAATCATTAAAATCTATTTTTTCTATTTTTGCCCCTGGCCGTTTCAATCCGTTTTAACGATAACACCCCTCTCGAGGCATAGAAAGTGGGGCTCCTGAGCCTGACCCTTGGGCTATATATAAATCCAACCCATTTCATTCCTTATATGTAGGCAAATAGTAGGTGACCCGTGCCCACAACACTCATCGACAAAGCGTTTGTCAAAATCGAGTGTAGTGGCTGAGATCCACCATCCATTTGGTGCGATAAGATGTCGGCCATCCTTTATGAAGCCAGATAAGAGGGGGAGACAACTGTCCTGTTTTGTTATATAGATGTTTGGTACACCCCTTGGTCGACCTACATTCCAAAATCCAGCTTGATTCATTATTTCTAACAGGTATATTTTGGCATCCACATATATTGTTCAAATTCAACGGCCAAAATTCATGATATTAAAAGTTAAATCCTACATGTAGAAATCACCATTTAGGGCATGTTTGGGCCATATTCGTGGGAAATAATACTTTTGCACCAGCGAATCACATTTTCATCGCGTTTGGCGCGCCATTTTCTCACGAAAATATTTATCTGGCCCCACAGATTTGCCCAAGAAGGCGGGAGAATATTTTATCACACTCCCCCCGTGGTCAAATATTTTTACGTCATTTTTAGCCTTGGCAGGCATATAAAATTTATCCATGGAAAAATTTGAGAAAACGACACCTTTGTGGGCCCACTTGCACCTTGAATCTTTGGACCCATCAATAAGGCCGATGACGTAGTCGACCGGATTCCGGTGATGAACCTCGCTATAATGGTTGTCTATTTCCTCATTTTTCAGATTCTTTTATGTTTCTTAATCTGTTTCTATTTATTTGTTGATGTGTGTGTGAATCTTGAGGATAATCGACGGCTATATCTATATCCCAGATTTTACACCCACAAATGTGTTGTTTAGGAAGATGAAAAACTTAATGGAAAGGTCTAGAGCCTTAATCAAGGAAATTGAGTCCCTTGAGAAGAATAGACATTCTCAGAGTTCTTTGACTCAAAAGAGAAGAGATCCTAAAAGAAATTCCCAATCCACCAAAATTACTTCTGTGTGGGTACAAAAAGATTCTCTAAACGGAAATGTTATAAATCGTGCTATCTCGGGGTAATGAGCTCTTTGTTTCCTTTTGTTTTTTCATTCTTATTCTTTGTAGAGAGATTATTGTTTGTTTTCTTATTTGTTTATAAAAAATCAAAAATTTTAGAAAATCATACGATTCAATGTTAAGAAGAATGTTAAATTTGGTAATTATTATGATTGTTTTTTATGAGTAGTAATTTTGAGGACATTCAAGAAATTTGATTGTATCAATGTTCGTAAAGTTTTGCTAATCTAACTATTATATCTTTTGATTATTATGATTGGTCAACTTTACTAGTTTACATTAAGTGATTATTGATACAGTATATCTGTTTTAACATCACATGCACACTTAGTTTTTCTGGTGAGTACGGATCTGATTAAGGTGTGAGATCTTGTATTATTGGAATTAGGAATAAACTTCTACTGTTTATGACTTCAAATTAGTAGTGTTCCTATCTTCAGTTGATTTCGAAACTCCACTATAATTAATTGTTTGCCTCCCAATGTGAGCTATTGTTACTAAAGAAACAACTACCTCAAAAACTAGAGTGAAAGTCGTCTGTATGGCTCTGATTACTATTGAAGTCTAATTCTAATTGCTGAAGAAAAGGGCTTCCTACGGGGAGTGTGAAAGCTACCACACTATAAAAATAAAAAAATAGGTGAAAAATAGTCAAATTTGCTAGAAAAATTCTTATCCTATTGCAAATACACATATAAATTGTATGAGTGATCTGTGAGAACCCCTAATAGCTCTAATGAGAACTTTATAGTCGGATAT
Organism: Euptelea pleiosperma; assembly: GCA_035048495.1. Classification (NCBI taxonomy): domain Eukaryota; kingdom Viridiplantae; phylum Streptophyta; class Magnoliopsida; order Ranunculales; family Eupteleaceae; genus Euptelea; species Euptelea pleiosperma. The sequence continues at coordinate 12,034,706 of CM068551.1, read as the reverse complement.
AGGATACTTCTAGATTCTGATTTATATGAGAAATTATTACTGAGATCTATTTTGTACCAATCAGATCACTTATACTTGATGATATTACTGTTGATATTTGCATTTACGATCACTAGTGAAGTGTGACTTGTATAGAATTCTAAAAGAACTGATATTTCTTGATGAATCAAAACTGCACTAATATGATGAGTCATTTTTTTAAATAACTCAATTTTAATACATATCAAGATTGATTCATGAATTGATTTTTAATTTCTTTCTGAATATTATTATCATGATTTTTTTTAAAAATAGTACTTGTTGTGTTAGGGGACGTAGATATGAGTTTTTATATTTCAAATTTTTTTTCCTTGAGTCCAATCGATCGGGTTACATAGCACTCGATTGGACGATACAGGCCAATCGATCGAGTTTTCTCCAATCGATCGGAATGTATAGACCAATCGATTGGAAAATATAGACCAATCGATTGGATATTTTCCAATCGATTGGTCACTTAATCCAATCTATTGGACAGTGCAGCGCTCATTTTTATAAAACCCAAAATGGGACATTTTCAACTCCAATCGATCCCTCCGCCTCCAAAATTTCTCCCAATCGACCGTAAGTGCCCGATCTACTATTCTTCTAGACTTTTGTGGTGAGTTTCCCTTGATTTCTCTAATTTCTCACTTCATCTTCTACGTTGGTTTTTGGGCTATTTCCATCCGAAATGGGATGTTTCAATTACTTGTTTTCGATTCTTGTTCTTATGGCGGACAATCCACGACGTCGGATGACCATTGTTCACTTCGACGATGAGAGTGATGATGGTGAACCACTTGTGCTTCGTGATCAATCTCGTGCCAAACGAGGAGGAAGACCGGGTACCTCTAGACACTCTGAGAGAGGCCAATCGTCTCGGGGATCTAGGAGAGCTCGATCTCGAGGTCGATCTGGTCCTACAGAACCTCCTGCGGTGAGTACTCTATTTCTCATTTTCTATCGTCTTTGGCCAGGGACAGATTTGCGCATTTTAATATTCGTAAATTTACTACTGAGAGGGTGGTTGAATTCGATTCTATCATGGGATCTTTTGTTCATTCTATTTTTACTTCCCGTCAGTGGATTCCTGCTATGCATTTAAACATGCCTTTCTATCATGTTCTTGTTAAAATGTTTTATGCTAACATGCATTCCATCCAATGCGATGACGAGAGTCAGCTATCGTTTGAGACTTATGTCTCTAGGACTCACTTAATTATTATCCCTGATCTGATTTCTTCTTTGTTGAGCATTCCTCGTCCATCTGCTTTGCATGAGTATCTCCCTCGGACTCGTGTCTTGACGATCGACAGAGTTCTACTCATTGAGACTCTCACTGGTCAGTCACTCGATTGGAGGTTGTACATTCCACTTATATCTCTGCTTCTTGATTATCGATTGTTGTACCTGATTTGTCGGTACAACATTGATCCACCTGGCCATGAGGCACAGGTGAACATTGATCGTCTTCAGCTGCTCTATCATCTTGGTACTGGATTTGTCATTGACCTTCCTAGATTCATGTTTCAGGCCATGGCTAGAGTTGGTAGCTACTTGTCTAATCATCATTGTTTTTCCCTTTCCTCTTCTTGTGAGCTCTATTCTTCTTCATCTTGATAAACCAATCTCACCATCAGAGGAGGTGTGTGCACCCATGGACCCATCGGACCTTCTACCATTCAGATGAGTATGTCTCAGGTTCGTAGGGTTACTGAGGTTCCTTCTAGTTTCGAAGACTTCTTTGATGATGACTTGGGAGACGATACAAAGTCGGGAGCACATCAGATAGACACTGAGATGCATCCTCATGAGACTCAGTCATCTTTTGTGCAGCCCCCTGAGATGCATGATACGTATACTTAGTCTCTTCATCATCGAATGATTGGATTTGATCAACGGCTCAGCTCCCATGAGGAGCGGCCTTCACAGAGCTTCTATTGTTTAGAGGAGAGACATGATGCTGGTTTCGACCGGATGACTAGCACTTTGACGGACGTGCAACAGTACATGGAGCATCAGTTCACTATAATGGGCTTCGAACATCATCCTCCATTTCCTGCCCCAGACCAGCATGATGGTACTGGACCATCGTCTTAAGCCCATCGAAAGAGATTTTTGCTAGAGTTAACTGTATTTTTTTACTTTGAGATCATTATACTCAGATAAACTCTTTTACTTGTGGTTATACTCTTTCATATTTCTTGTCAGTGTATTCCAGAGTATAAACCTTTTTATCATAAGTATATGATAGGGTATTATTGATATTTTATTCCTTATGCACTTGTGATTCATGATAATATATTATGCATGCTATTTATCTGTTTATTTTTTGTACCTTTATCATTCTGTGATAAAAGGGGGAAAGAAAATCATATGAGGTAAACTAGTAGTTACATGAGATAGGGGAAAAAGAAATTTAGGGAGAGTAAAATTGTAAATTATTTTATCTATTTCTCTACCTGTGATGGGTATAATTAACTCACTGCTATGCTTAATAGTTTTATATATATTTTTGCCGATGATATTATATAGTATATTTTGATGGCGGAATGTGCAGGGAACAGATCAAAGCATCTATTTTTATCTGTTTGTTATCTCTGAGAGACTGTGAGATAGTGAGTGAATCATGTAAAATGGTGTGATTGTATTTTATATTCTTTGTTTACCTTCTATATGATTAAATATTTTTTGTCACGGAATTGCCAAAGGGGGAGATTGTAAAGAATATTTTCATATTCTAATTTGGCAAAGATTCTGTGTAACGTAAAACATTCATATAACCTTACCTACGAGCACCAGTGTAGTGTGAAGATGTCTTGTACGCATATTTCTCCAACTACGTGAAGACTAGACAGAAACAGCAAGGATCAAATGGTTGACAACATGAGTCATCTGAGCAACTGCCAATTTGTCGGTTATCGATTGTGTACGCTCGCTTAGAAAGGCAAGTGACTTAGTGGTCATAGGAATAGGTTTAAATGAATAAAATATAATGGTCAAACCTAATCAATGGACAAACTCGAGTCTAAGTTAAGATTTTGACTTCTGGGAAAATCCAATCGATTGGACTATTTATGCCAATCGATTGGACAAAGCCCAATCGATGGAGACCTCAGTGAAATCGATTGGAGCTTACGGGACAGAAACTTATTTAAATCCGGTCGATTGGACTATGTACAATCGATTGGATTTACGAAGAAAAAAACCCATCCGTACAAGACCAATCGATTGGACTTAGCCCAATCGATTGGACCAAGAATACAATCGATTGGACTTCACACGGATTGAGTTTTTCTCAGATCCAAAATTCTAGTCCCCACTCATCTTACTTTCTAAAAAGACTGGGCTACAAATTCTATAAATATAACTCATATCTGGCTTTATAAAATACACTTTTATGCTTTAGAATATAGAGAAGAAAGTTTTATTTATCAAGAGTGTCCATTAGAAGAGCAAAAAGCCTTTAGTTCTCATAAATATCTTGTGAGTTTTTCTCTTTTAGATCAAAACTAAAAGCTTAATCTCTTACTCAGCTTAGGTCTTCTACATAAATATTTGACCTAGTAGCCTAAGAGTACCAGTGCGTATCAACACTATTTGAGCGACTTAGGGTTCAGGGTGTACTGAATCCTTCACCTTCAGCAAAGGCTAGAAAGTTGAGAATTAAGATCGGAGTGACTGATCGAAGGTAAGTCTGGGGTGTACCAAACTGAACAAGCGGACAATGCTTCTTGACTGGGAGGGTGCGCGTGGATTCGTAGCGTTGATTCAGAGGAAGTGAACGCATCGACAGTAAGCCTTGGCTAAGGTTAGAAGATGCATTTGCAATGGTACTGTATAGGTAACCTTTGTTACGTTTAACTTTTCAGTTAGTGATACTTTCCGTCTGGTCGTGGTCCCGTGGTTTTCCTTCGCTAAAGTTTCCACGCTAAAACTTTTTGTCTTGTGGATGTTTGATTGTTGTTCCGCTAAATCTATTGACTAGACCAAACGACGAAAAGATAATATACCACGGATGTATATTTGAATTGAGTTGGTTGTGATAATCCTTTTTATCAATCAACTAAGGTGTGCGAGTTTATCACCTTACCTTTACCAGTAAACTTGTGGTAGGTTAGATTAATTTTTAAATAACCTAATCTCCCCTCCTTTTCAAGTATTTCTGATTAAAGAGACCGACCAGATATTATTTCAATTGGGACCATCATTTGCATGGGGTTGGGCCCATCCCTAGTGGACCCACATATCAAAACTCAACTTGATTAGTGATTCCTAAACATTTGATTGGAGTCATTTTCATGGTTAATTTTTAAATGTGGGTTTGGAGCATTTGGAAGGAATGGGACTCTATATATGTGAGCTAGCTCATTGATGTTTGACCAACTCCTAGGTGGACATATGTACCAGATTTTAGTCTGATTAGAGGTTTCTAACCGTTTGATTGGAATCTATTTCATAGTATTTAACTGTGGGAATTTGACCATTATTCGAGTTACAAACAACTTAAGGTCTAATAGAAGTGAAATTCAGACAAGCAAAAAGTGAGCTGGGGGTCGCTTAATGCGGTATGTGGTTTTGGCGAGAAACATCTCGAAAAGAGATTACAAGATTCTCTTTGAAATACCCATAATGCCCTTTTAGTAAAGCTTTATCTTTTAAAAACTTACGAAAGGTTCCTAATAAACATTTGAAACTACCCACAATGCCCTTAATTTTAAGACTTAAGACCTTTACCAAACAATCCAATTCAGACATAAGACATTAAGCTATAAGACCTTAAGCACGTTAAGCTTTTAGATCTGATAACTTAATTTATCAAACGCCACCTAAGTTTTTTTTTTTTTTTTTTTAAATTCCATTTTAGAGAATTAAGCATAAGTTAGGAAGTCTGATCTCATCTCTTTAGTCGTTACAAGATCTATGGACTGTAACATAGGAAGGGCTGAAGCCAAATCCTATTTTACAGTCACATCGTCCAATTTCCTTAAAAAAAAAATTAATTTGCAGACTTGTGTTACCAACATTATAATTTTGTATGGGCCTAACAAGATACCCAAACTAATGTTAGGTATGGGCCTAACATCATAAGGCCCTAACATTAAAAGCCCTCTTCCTCCTCCTTTTCCCCAAAAAATGAAAAGCACTCTGTGGACCATCCGCGCATGAATGCTTGGCCCACCACTTAGTGGACCTATATATATATATATATATATACTAGTGGGTGACCCGTGCCCACGTCACTCCCCAAGAAAGTCCACTTCATAATTTTCCATGCATGCACGTAATAAAGAATGAAAAATCTGCATATAACAGGCAATTTATACATTAACTTATCAAACAAAGATCATACCAAGCGGTTCTTACACCGTCTATGAGCGTAAAGAATGATAGGCTGATGACAAAGAAGAGTAATTGTTCAACTCAACAAAATTATTTTATTCATTGGCCTTCATAGAAAAAATGACAACAATGATAGACTTGAACAAAGACAACAACCTATAACACCTTATGCAAGAGCTATAAATTTTTCACTTTATGCAACTGATATTACTATTGGACAAACTGATGTTATTTGAAGGCTTTACAAACCACTCATCAAAAACAGTGGAAAGTCTTAAAGAGTGTAATCATAGTTTTCCTTTCTTGAGCTTCTGTAATCATGCACAAAACCTGATAAGCTTCTCTTAATACTTGCCAAGTAGTTGAACACAACCATTTTGGGGTTGACACCTTTTTTTAAACACAAAATGGTAAAGAACTACTGCAGCATAGAAGAGGGACAGCCACCAATATTACTGAAGACAATTCCGAAAGATCCCTGTGCCAACAAAGATTCTCATTAAGAAAATAAAAGTTATACAAAAGTGAATTGAAAATGATAAATGCATCTGACTCGATCAGAATGCGATCACAAACCAAAAGACCATGAAACTCATGACACATGTTTCCTCCATCTACCGTCTAAAAGTTGACCTACACAATCTTTTCTGTTTATTAATTAGTTCCATGTTGGTTTCTGTAACTAAATAAATTACAGCAAAATACTTAGTACAAAACACATACTCGACATAGATGTTGGTAAGAATGTGGGCCCAAACGATTTTTTAAAAGTTTTCTATACTTTAGCAAAGTTTTCATGAGAATTACGAAGGTTTTTAAATGGTTTTTATGCACATATGAAGAATCAAAGTGGTAAAATGAGTGAAGTAGAATCATAAGGTTCAACAACCTCTCAGTTGTCGATCTGTCATCGTAGGTTTAGCAACCTACCACCTTTATTCTCCACAATTTTCACCAACTTAGCCTATCCTTGGGGTTTTCTCAAATCAATGGATGAACCTACCAATCAAGCCATCACAAAGCCACAACAACGACCATTCACTATTATGGTGCGACAATCTACTCTATGTAAGTCAATGTCAGTCAACTCCCCATCCCATGTGTGAAGGGTGATTACACCTCTGTTTGCATCAGTGAGGAGGAAATAACCTTTGATCAAAAGCTACAAACATAACTTGATTGGGCATTTTGTGTTATCTAAAGGGCAGCGACAGTTGAAGGCTTGATCAAATGAAGGCTAAGGTTTAGGAACTATTAAGTCCTAGCGTAAAATGGCATCTTGTTCCATTGGGTAGGGGACAGGTGTAGAACCGTTAAGGTAGGAGGGTCCCACTGCTGCCTCAGCCTACTGCTCTTGACACGTCTTGGAAGAAACCTGGTGCCTAGCATAGAAAGTCCTATGTCACAGTCTTAGGAAACCTGTTGGATGGAATAACCCCATTAAACATATCTCTCCTTCATGTTTTAGCAATCTCTCCTTAACAAACAGAAACCTTTCTCGATGGGTTAAATGGAACTATGCAAGAGAGTAGACAGGTCAAAGTGTTTTAGTTGAAGAGAGATATGTTGCTCAAACCTGAACAGGTTATCGTGCAGGCCCTAGATGAGTTCAAAAAACTAAGATTTAAGATTATCGTGCAGGCCATAGAGTACCATGGTTGGTTGCTTCGAGCAAGCAGCTCCAACACATACAAATCGTGATCCATGTATCTGAATAATTGAGTACCCCCAACAAATTATTTTTTTGATCGATTGTACCCTCAACAATAATAACACACACATGCCAAAACCCAAAACATAATTATATTAACCATCAGCCATGTATTTGATGTACAACACACTAATTTAATCAAATGTAGTAGAAACTATAACCCAAAATCCACATGAGGAAATAGGTATACCATAGAAGGCACACAAACAGAGCATAGATCTCTATACAGCTTAGATGATTTGTAGACTTTAAGATCATCGGACTGGTCCATTAGTAAAGTTCCAATTCTAGAAAGTTTGAAACCACAAACCAACCCGACGAATATTCATAATCTTACAGCTAGTGACTGAAGATAAAGAGTTCCGAGATAAGAGACAAAGTTTGCATCATTGTCTCTTATCTCGAAGCAAATGAAACAACAAATTCAATATAACACAATACCATTGAAACTACTCAAGAAGAAAAAGACTTATAAAATTAATGGTTGATAACTTTTCAAAATCTTCTAGTTCATAGAAATGAGATAGTATTGGGAACTCATACTCAAAAGGTGCAAACTTTGGGTTCATAAGCTTCTAGTTCAAAGGAAATGGAATAGATGCCCATGTGGAAAGCTCTACTTCAAAGCTTCTAGTTCATAAGCTTTTAGTATTAAGGGGAAAGCTCTCTAAATTTGCCCATGTGGTCACTTCCTCTGGAAAGTTGCTTGGTAAGAACATGCTGGCATCAAATTCCTGCCACAACATCATAATTTCTTGCTTAAAGATCAAGTAGATTCAAAACTCGACCAAGTTCTTGAGGTCAGAAAGCTTAACCTGAAATAAGACTTTTTCAGAATTTCAAGCACTCGATTGGGATTGTTCATACCTTATAGCAAGCTACTCATTAAACGTGATTCGATATGATTCTTGAATAGGTTGACTTAACTTGATGAGTTTTTTGAGTACTTGATCTCGTTTTGTAGACCTTGGAGTAGATTTACAAAATGAAGGATCGGGATATAGATAAGTGTCTCAAAGGAAAAAAATGGAAGTTTATGGATTTTATTTTTCAATGTAAACATAATGTGAACAAACAATGTGGCACCTATACATGTGCAAACAAACATAAGAAGATGGAATTGGTAATTGGGTTCAGCAACAATGAAGCTTTCAAAATCACCAAAAAGGAAAGCACATTGTAAATTAACAGAGCTCAAATGAAAAATAGAACATAAGAAAACTTACATGGCCATTCATGAACTGCTGCGCCGCTACTTCCACTTCCTCGACCGTAGACATGGTCACAAACCCATACCCTCGGCTTCTTCCAATTACCTTGTCGTAAATTACTTGGGCATGGGCAACCACTTTAGTCTTCTAATGCTCTCTGTGTGTGCATGCCCGTGATAGGTAATAAGCTCAAAGCACTGGCAATAACCCCGATGCCCAAATTCGCCGAGTAGAAGACCCGACAATAACTTCTATCTAATCGAACTCTTTGATCTCTCAATCTGATATGGCTTCCAGATATCTCGTGCCCAAACAAATCTGAGAGAGATGATTGAAACAAATATTAAGAGATTCGAATGATAGGAAATTTTGAAAAATATTACGAAAATGTAAGCAGTAATTAAAACAAAGAGGATTGAGAGACGATTTACGAATTAATCTGTGAAGAGGAGAAACAGAGAGGCAAAAATACCTAAACTATTTTAATTAATGTGTGTTAATATCCATCCGAAAGAACTCCCCTGTAAACAAACCCGAACCGAAGACACTCAGCAACTCCACATAATGGGATGCAAATAGCAAACGGGCTGTAACTCATTTGATTGATCGAGTTTCGCTGAGATGTAAACATAATGACAAAGTGCATAATTAAACTGATTAAACTAAATTCCTTGTTCATCAGGAGCCCAACAACAATAAGTAAACCCTAAGTTTTTATAATGGTGTTGGAGTACAAAAGTGGATGGACCTCTAATGTTCCTTTTAGATTTCTTAGTTTCATAAAAGGAGAAAATATGTGTATGACATTACATACAAAGGTCTTGTAGGAAAATGACAACAGGCATTATTGTTGTCCCACCAAGAAACTATTGCTGTTTAGCCAAGATCCCAAGCTATAATTACTGGGAAATAAGTAAAGAAAGGGACCAAATGTTTCAGAAAAAGAACAACAATATAGTAGTATAAAAAGAGGGGCATTACATACCACAAAAGAATGCAATGTTGAAAACACAACAGTATCCGCTTCCGAAGTGTGAGTCCATCCCCCAAGAGAACAGGCCTCTGGGTTAAATCTTCAGTTAATTCCCTTAAGAACTCCACTGCAATCTTCAAAATCAATTTGTTGATGCTACCCATTTCATCACCTAGATGTAAAAATCAGTTTGTTGATGTTAATGCTTAAAAATTCGGCTATGTGTGAGACTCGACCAACACCCAACTGATACAACTCACTCAGACTCAGCCAAATCTTTTCACACCCCATGAATGATTGGCCCATCCTTGATGGACCTACACTAAAAATCAACCTGATTGATGAGCATTTTTTCGGTACCTTTAAGCTTGGAAGCATCCCAAATTCTTCAGGTAATTCTTTAACACCGTTTCCTCCATAAGAAATTGTTGCAGAGGCTTTAATTTTCTGAGTGAAGCTAGACCTATGGCATCTGGCAACTCTGTTATGGTGGCATTAACTAAGATCAAATTAGTCAGACCCAACCAATTTCCATTTGAATCTGGAAATTAAAGGAGTAATGCATTAAAAACTGATGTAATGAAAAGTTTTCCTGAATTCTAAGAACTGAAATAGTACGAATGTACACCATAAAATATACCATGCTTAAATATACCACGCTTACAGTACAAATGTGGACGTGAATTGACTTAGATGCCTTAACAGCAATCCAATCTTCCACTTTCTTTTGTAGGAATAAAATTTTGCTCACTCAACCCCTTACTCTTGAGAAACAGAACAAGCAACTTTATGGCTAACCTTATAATTACTAAATTCCCTAGGAATTGGTAAATATAATTGTTGAGGATGCTATGAATGTAAATACAATACAATGTCATTTATTTTTCTGAAAAATAATTTTGGATACATTTCCTGCCATAAAAATAAAATAAAATTTCCAATGAAACGCTAGAGCAAAATATGACCAACTATTCCCCCATCAAGATTCAAGGAGGATAAAAGAGATGGATTGATTACCATGAATGCAAGAGCGAGATCGACGAAGAACAGAGTCACTGAGGGGATAGCGAGAACGCTTGCCCTAGAGAGAGATTCTCCAAAAGAAGATAAGACTCGACAAAGAACAGAGTCGCTGAGGGGATAGCTCGAGTGATGCTAGGATGTGATCCATACCTGAAACAAAACCAAATGTAATGCTCAAATTCGATCCAAAATGCAGAACCACGAAACCCTAAAACAGTTCTTTGATCTAAGCTCAAATAAACCCTAATGTAGCAAATATCACCCGAGAATCTAAGAATGAACCCTTAAAACACCTTGATTTGCAGATTTCGGGCAGAGAAACTCGTTGTGCAATCACTGCGTGTACGAAGTTGCAGACCTCGGACGAAAATGGCGATCTCAGAAACTTGCTGCGTGATCATGGCAAGATGAGAGAGAGAGAGAGGAGAGGTTGTGATTGTAGCTCTGGAGAGAGCGTGGAGACAGAGGGAGAAAGAAAGAGATACCTGGAAGTTGTAGGGTTACTCAACACCCGATGGATGTCCCTCAAAACCCTGTCCACTGCCTGATCCCAGAAGCAAACACAAAAGCGTCTTTAGGGTGTGGAAATGGCAATCTAATGCGCGCGAGAGAGAAAGGAGTGGAGACAGGTGAGAGAGGGGTGAGTTTCACATAGAGAGGACGTGGGGTTAGGTGAGCCCAAAAAATGGGCGCGAAGTGAAAATTTGAAGTGAAAAATAAGTGGGTGAGATCGACCATCCAAAACAAAAGGATGGATTCGATCTCAGCCACTCTTTATGAAGCCAGGGACAAACTTCGTCCCTTGTTATATAGACTAGGGGATGACCCGTGCCAACAGCACTCCCTGAAAAAGCGATTGCAAATAAACGGGTGCCTTCAGCACTCAAACCCACTTCCTAAGAGAAAAAAATCTTAATAGTACTTGTGCCTTCAGCACTCGAACCCATTTCCATAAGCAAGAGATGGGAGTGACGAAAAATATTAGAAAAAACCTAAGAGAATGATTGATAAGCACAAATCTTAAGTTCATATGGCTTGTAATTAATTTCCTCAAACATTAAAAAAAAATGCAATACCAACACCAACAATATATGAAGCGAAATATTTCCTCATAAAGTATTGAAACCTGTCTCAGATCACAAATTCAATTCAAACAACATAACAAAACCTACCTCTCAAAGAAAAGAACATATCTCTGGTTTTGTGGGACCCTAAAGAGCTTCTCCAAGTAACAATCTCTCTACTTCAGTCATAGTAGATTCTCCCCAGGCCACTTGCAGTATGACAACTGAATCAATTACAAAATAATAATGCCATCTCAATTCATAAAACTAAGATAATGAATTGATAATAAACATAAAGCTAGTAATTAAAAATTTACAGAATTAAGCAAAATGTGTAATCAACAAAATGAACGAGTACATTACATTCACGATGAAGCATGCATTCACGTCAGTTATTCTGAATTCGGCCCAATGTTGTCGTTGAATTTACTTTACCCAACCCGATCAAACCCAATTCCTCCATTCCACTTTAAGCTTCTGACCCAATTATTAAATTATCTCAGTTAATGAAAGAAACTAACAATTAAGTAGAATTAAACATAGCCCAAGAAACATCACTTCTTATATCCTAAGAATGAATGAATACTTCGAAACCCAGTCAAGAAAGAATGGACGAAACATAAATTCATTGTGAAATTAAGCAAAACTCAACACTTACGAAGGAAATTAGTTAATGCAATGTGTAATTTGACAAAACCTCATAAAGAATAGTAGTTAAAAACAACAAATTATGAGTTTGGATGTACAAAGTAGGCCTAAATGTATGCAAAAGTCTTTCAAGAGCTTGGATGTACAAAAATCACATAAGAAACTCTATACAAATAAAGATAAAGCGCCCAAACTAACAAAAACAATACTGGATGTAACCTTCAAGCGACGGCCATAAACATTCAATTGTTAGAGAGAGAAGGAAAAATGAAAACATAGAACAATGAAGCAAGGAGTAAGGAGAGTACACACACCCACACCTATGCAACACTTTGTAAGTTTGGATCTCCACCAACAGACTGTTGAAAAGAATCTCTCCAAACATTTGCTTCAATGACCCACTGAACTTGTGTCTGGTTGGCGACTTCCAACCATGTTATGTTAGCTGAAGTTATACGTACACTCAGTTGCAAATTTTGCAGGTTGTCTTTGAGTAAGGCTCAAGATGCACCAACTCCTTGCTCTCGTTGTCCAAGGCGTGCTCCAGATGCTCTGCATCCATGAGTCCTTATTATTCTCGATATTCATGGGCTGCAAACTTTGACACGTGAATTAGAGGGACTGATGACAACATATTGCTACCCCAATCTAATAACTGAACTTTTACGAAGCAAATTTATAGTGCTTTCTGACATTTTCATATTAACATAAAATAGTTGCTTTCTGATTTTTCATATCATCAACATTCTTGGGTATTGTCATTGAAGGTAGTGTAATAATAGACTAAAATGTATATTAAAACATTGCATAAAAATCATTCTCTTTTCAGGTTGGTTAAGACATTTGAACTACTATAGCTGCTAATTTCAGAGTTTAAAATTGGTGAGATTTTGAAGGTAGTTTCAAGAGAACCCGTTGAACATCAAAGACCGCTAATTTCTACCGAAAATCTCCCTGCTACAAAGAATTTCAGCAGCTCAACTACCCATCCAGAACCAGCCATCTACTTATGTGTATCCAACCATATAGTTAGGTTGTCTTCTAACAGCATCTATAAATTAGAAACTATGAAAACATCAATGATTGAATATTGCAGGAAAAGTACTCTTGGCCTCAAAAAAAAAAGTGAAAAAAGGAAAAAAGAGACACCTAACAATCCAACAATTTTGGCCTCATCTAACAATCCAGCAATGGTGGGGCATCTCAGATTCTTGTTGATCCAGACCTCGGATGAACTTACGTACCAATCTTGTGGATGGGTCAAAAGAATTGATCTCAAAATACTACATTCACCGTTCAAAAGAATGAGATCTGTCCATTTGTTAGAATCATCAGAACCAACCATTACAGACAACATGATGCATAACCATTTGATTGAATGGTCACTTGACAAAAATCACGTTTAACAACAATCCCCAACCACACAAATTCAGACCAAAACCCATTAGAACATGTCATTGTCAATCCCAAAACAAAACCAATCAAACCAATATTCAAAACCCCAAACCCAAAAAAAAAAATCCCAAACCAAAAAAATAAAAAAATACAAACATCAAACCCCAAAAAAAAAGGGTCAGGTTCGGGGAACTACCATCAATGGCCGATTTATAGATCACCCCAACAAAAAATCAACCCATTCTGAAATTTCTAACCCCAAACCCCAAAAAAGAAGGGTCAGGTTCGGGGGACAACCATTTTAACCGATCATCTTCACCATATTTGACACGGTTAGAAATTTCGGATTGGGCTGATAGAAATTGGGCAGATTTTTTCTATTGGTCTTCACCAAAAATCACCTCAGTCCAACATTTTTGTTAGAAATTTAAAATCAGCCCATTTAATCCCAAACCAAAATACTAAACCCCAAACCCAATAAAAAATCCCAAACCAAAAAATATAAAATACAAACCTCAAACCCCAAAAAAAGGGTGAGGTTCAGGGGACAACCATTTTTGACAACCATCAATCAGCCCATTCTGCAATTTCTAACTTTCAGACTCAGTCCAACAGTTTCTAACAATCAGCCCAGTCCAACATTTTGGTTAGAAATTTCGGATTGGGCTGAACCGTCTAGAACTCAATCCAACATTGAGAACCCTAAACCCTTAGCTCAGACCAACAGGGCTAGAAATTTCGGCCTCAGATTTTTTCTATCTATTTTCACCAAAACCAAAAACGGACAGGAAGAGAAAGAGAGAGAGAGATCTTTTTTTACCAAAAACCAAAAACGGTCAGGATCAGTGGACACAAAATTGAACTTGCCTTTGGATGGGTTCTAAGCCCATTATGAAAATGCTCGAATCATGGCTAGATATCACCAATCGGGCCATTTTACTGGAGTGTAAGTCCACCAATGTGTGGAGACACTAATCAGGCTGATTTTCGGTCTGTGGGTCCACCTAAGGATGGGCCAAACATACATACGGTCAGTGGTCTCTAGAAGTGTGCCACGGACGGCACCGCCAACCCCAATAGCAACCTACTCTTTTATTGTGAATTCTAACACAAAATTTCAAATAGTTGCAATGAATGGCCGGACCGTTAAGGGAACAGGGGACAAAATGTACCATCTCTGCTTTGCAAATGGCACAGTCAATTTGTCTGAATTATGGTGATGTGTGTACTTGGAGGAATGATTTGAAAATTAGGTTTCATTTCTATTGAATTTTCAGGAGGGTTTTCTCTCAAGAGGAAGGAGAATGGAATAGCATATGGAAGGAGAGCTCGTTGTTCAGCGTGGGCGTCCCTACCAGCCTGGCCAGGACGCATGCTTTGGGTATCCTGTAGGCATGAGTCATCCCCTGAGAATTTCTAAACCGAAATTACAACTGTTCATTATGATTTCATGTATCTTTATAATGAATTTAGGAAATCATTATGGTCATCACCCGTTTACTTGGCCCGCCAGACCTAAGTTGGGCGGGCTGACCCCTAGTTAGCAATTCGGCCTCCGAAAAAATTCGGGACGGGAATAGTACAAATATAATCCGTTTTAAAATTTTTGAAAGGGTCAGGCTCAGGCTCAGCGGACACATATTTTCACTCACAATTTCACTCAAAAAAATCGTCGGGGCCAATATATAAATTAGAAGTTTTGGAATGGGATGATTTTTGGTGAGGATGGTCTCTATGGTGAGGAGATCACCCTCACAAAAATTCAAATCATTCTGATATTCATAGCATGGTTTACAAGTTGAAAAATTAGGGACCGTCTATTTTTTACCGTTGACTTGAAACCCACATTTGATGGTGTTAGAAATTTCAGAATAGGCTGCCTTATTTGGTTGGGGTGATCTATATGGTGAGGAGATAATCCTCACCAAAAATCAGCCATTGATTCATCTTCCATGTTGGTACACCAAAATTGTGTGTGAAAATATGTGTCCCCTGAGCCTGACCCTTTTTGAAATACGGTAAAAAATGGTCAAATAAACGAGAAACAGAATAAAAACAGTTCGAGAATAATTCGTGTATAATACGATTTAGTATAAACACAGCGGCACCAAAAATCGCCTATATATGGTCTATTTTTAGGTGCGGCCTAGACGCTAGATAAAAAATCGGCAAGATAAAAAATTCCTCACGTGGAACACTCGTAGAGACCATTGATCGAATGGATGTTAAGCCCATCCCTAGGTGGACAGACCAAACATTAGCATGATTAGTGCATTATATCTGTCAGATTTTAGTCTTTTTCATAGATGATTTTGAACAATGGATAGGATTGGATCATTATTTTGGGGTGGGTACAAAGATCCAATTGCTAAAAATCACCAATCTGGCTGACTTTCAACCGTGATTGGAGATCGTCCGGATATAAAAAAAAGTCAAGTCATTGATCTCTAAGAATGCATCAATGGACTTTTTCCGGCACGTGTTGAATTTGAAGTATTATTCGAAGGTTTTATTGAAAAAAAATAGAAATACGTGTTTTAATTGGTTTTAGAGAAAAAACGGAGAATAATCTGTATAATTCAATGCGTATGGTTGTTTAAAACATTTTTTCAAAAAAACTTACTATTCGGGTATAATACGTGTATAGTACGTAGAATTGCTAACTAGCTGACCAAGTCAGCCAGCAACTCGGGCCAGGCCGCAGGCCAGGCTTCAACACAAAATTAAAACCTAGGCCCATTCCATGGCCCGGCCTATAGTCGGGCCGACAGGCTTGGTCCCGGTACGGGCCACGGGCTTGAAATGTGTTGGGTTTCAGGCTTGTATATACTATATAGTAGGCAAGGAAAGCCAGTTATGATTGATTAACTCCAAACCTTCTGTTATTGTCCGTCCAACTGGTGGCCCATTCAATGTATGATCCAGATTGATATTAGGCAGCGGCCCAGTGTACTGTGTATGGAGGACGGCACCGCCAAGCCCAACAGCAACGGACAAATCTAGTCTACAATCGTTTGCAGACTTAAAAGTATGTAAACATTAAATCCACCATTGAATGCTCATTGAAAAAAGTGTTTTTAATTATAAAAGAATTCTTTTAAAACCAAGAAATAACACATTTTTCAAGGGACATCCAACAATAGTACTGACAATTTTTGCGTACTTTTAAGTCTGCAAACGGTTGCAGACTATATTTGTCCAACAGCGACCTACTCATTTTTTGTGAAAATACATACTTGAGTTAAGTAACCAGGTGTCACACAAAATTTCAAATAGTTGCAATGAAGGGCCGGCCCGTTAAGGGGCAAAATGTACCAAGTTTTAATAGTGTAGTGCCTGGGCTCGGGCCGGGCTGCAGATTGGGCTCCAGGTTGGGCTTTAAGGCCCAGCCTATAACCCAGTACGAGCACAACCCATGAATCATATTTTGGGCTGGGTTGCGGGCTAGATTTTGGGACCCTGGTCTGACCCATCTAACTCACGGGCCAAGTCGGGCCGGGCTTGGCCGCTGGCCAAATTGCCACCCTAATTAAATGGACATATAGAATGAAAAAAAATGGTAAAATTCTGGCTTTTTAAGGCTAAACGAATAGAACACTTCAACAATGATTTTCAACTAAATTTTTGTATCCTGAAACCGAATTATACTCCACTTTTCCTGTTTTGAATCTTCGTTGTATGCCGAATTGCTATCTATGGGTTCACCAAAGGTGGAAGAACATCCGCACGGTAAAACGTAACATGTGTGAACTTTAAATTATAATATCTTTTTATTTAAATTCAGGTAGGGGTCCGCCTAACCCTAAGCTTAAGTATATTAATCTTTTATTTTCGTTGTGTTCCATTATTTTTTGTTATTATCCATTAGAATATGCGACACAAACATCAATTTTAAATGAGTCCATCTAAATTGTGCAATCTGATGTTACCAGACCAGAGATTCCATACATACTTCTTTTGAAGCCAAATGTTGTATTAAAGGTGCATAAAAAAAAAACTAATGTATTCCTGTGAGCTGTTAAATGGTCATTATCTGTCATGAGAGGCTAATGCCTATAGACTCTTAAGTTACAAGAGGATTTAGAAGTCCAAGGCTCTGCTTGGTACACGGCAAACCAATGCATTTTGCATTTTTTTACCGTGGCACCACAATATCTGTGCTTGGTTACCCTCTGCAAATGTGGGCTCATTACATTGAAATTCCAAGCCTTGCATTTAGATCTTGGATTCGAGTCATGCAAACCATATATTTTTCTCAAATATTTTTAGAGCTTGCTACAATAGCTGAGAAGTACAAGATCAAATCTTGTGAAGCATGAAATCATTCCATATATCTTTCTTTGTTTACCAAAAATCCCTCTTTCTATTTTTTCGTTCACCCTTATTTTTTTCTTTCCTTAATTCAAAATTTGTTGCCTATTTCCACTTTCATGCCAACCATGCAGCAATTCAATCTCAGTCGTTAATTTGTGAGCCAAAGTCTATAAATAATGGACATATTTCCAGAGATGAAAAGAAAAAATGAGATGGGAGAGGGGAGAAAAAGGAGAACGAAGTTTGAATTTAATTTTTCAAGTAATTGTTGCAAATTTTTTTTCCAAAGAAAATAGAGAAATTCTACAATTTGTAAGAGTGTTTTATTATTAATGCATTTTTTTTTAATTTCTTTCATGTACTTGTCATAGTTAAATATTTTGTTTTGCAATTTTCTTTTTTTATTTCTCATTTAAACGAGCTTGATCTACCAACCATGGTAGGATGAGATCCCTTCCATCAAGGTAAGGGATCCATCATCATGAGTAGTAAGATGGGCAACCTTCAAAAGAAGAACATCTATAACAATTAGCTTTAATTAATTATTTTATTAAGTGGTTAATTTATTAAAAGTTGAGTCATTGAAATAAATTCTTTCGTTATAAGGAATCCTCAAAATTTAAATAGTTTTCTTTTGCTACATTAATAGTTAAGAAATAAAAATGATTTGATTGCCTATTGTCCATTCAAGCACAACATTAATTCTTGTTTGGAATGAAGAATTATAGTAAGGAAAGACTAAGCTAAAAAAAAGATTTGATCTTTACAGTTTAATGGTGGTGGGTCCCGATCCTTGATGATTTTTAAATTCTTAAAGTTAATCAAAATTAATTAAATTTTCTCTTTTTAATGCAATTATAAAATTAAAAATTCAATCAATCAATTCTTTTCTCTTTTACTTTTGCTACAAAATTTTTGTTTAATCAAATTTCTTCACTATTCTCTTTTTTTTTTGCTAAGGTAATTTTATTCAAAAGGACCAAAAGAAATAAATAAGAGAAAATACAAATACATCCGGGGCAAGGCGTTGCATCACAATGGCGGAGGGCAACCTAGGAAAGCACACCCTTCATCAACAAACAAAATCACACCAAGCCCCAAAAACCCAACCCGGGTTAATCAAACCTAAAGTACACCCTATTAATTAGGATCCTCCACAAAAGACAGAAAGTCCGGTATAGTCTATGGTCCCACCAATTAGACACCCCACGACTTAGGTAACAACCCCTAGTAACGCATTTGTCAACCCCAAAATTTTCATCCCTCCAAGTGGAGGAGATCAACAAATAATCAAACTCATGCTCTATACACTCCCAGTCCGGACGAACATTCCAAGGAATCTTCTTAGAGTTAAACGCCCTCACAGCTGCCGAGCAATCAGATTCAATCCAAACTGACTTCCACCCTTTGGCAAGAGCAATTGAAGCACCCTTCACAATCGCCACAGACTTAGCTATAAAATTGGTGACAACTCTCACACCCTCAACCAACACCCCTTGAATCTCACCTTTATCATTACGGCAAATAACTCCTATGGCACTCAAACTAGGGTTTCCTTTAGAGGCACAGTTGAGTTTTATAACTCCTCTAGGTGGGAGAGCCCATTTGCAAGCTTTGAACTTGGGATCTATGCCAACGATCAAATCCATCCTAATTTTCCTAAACACACTGTACTAATGCAAGTTGAAGTGAGGATACTCTTTGGAGAATTGGGCAGCTTGACGAACATTGTTTAGAACACAATTTTCACTACAACAAAAATTGTTATTTATGGCGTTCAAAGAACGTCATAAATGACTTTTGATGGCGTTCACAAAATGTCATAGAACGCAATGCTACTGTTTATTTTATAACGTTTTATAAGAAAGCCATAAATGCATGGCATTTGAAAATTGCCATCGTTTATCACCATTTCATGACGTTCTGAAAACCTAAACGCTATGAATGCTTCAAATTATTTTTATTAACCATGACACTTAGAGAATGCTGTAGACTATTTCTTAAAGCATGACGTTCATAAAATGCTATGATCTGTCATGATTTCTGATTATACATGGCATTCTTTGATCGCTATAGAAATCTAAAGCATGATATTCATAAAATGCTTTTGTGTGTCATGGATTTTTGTAAGCATGACTTTCTTTGAACGCCATAGAATTATAAGCATGGCATTCATTTGCACGTTATATTTTTCCAATAAAAATTCTCCATGTAATGCTCTTACAAATACCCCTGTTAATTTTCTCAGTGAAAAGCCACATTTTCCTGTTTGAATAATTTTGTCACGTCTTCCATATCTACATGTAAGAATGCAATTCTTTAACTTGCAAAAAAAGATACGGATAGTATTACGAGTTGAAGGTAATTTCTCATTTTTGTTTCTTTCAATTCATAACCGAATCCAACAAATTAAAGATTCTTACTCATAAAATAATATTGTTCAACAAAAGAAACTTCTAGTGTTGTAATATCAAAATGAAACAAATGTCAATTGTTTTACTTGATTTTGGACCCTTAAACTGAGAAAATTAAAAGACTTCTAATATAAACTACATCCTCCTTAAAACGATTTGAGCGAGCAGGGCTTGCGTCATAACCACCACATCCACAGCCAAAAAGAGGCCTTCCACTTGGACCTGCACGTTCCAAAAAATATCTTGAATAAATACGAAAAATAAAAAAAATGATATGTTATGATTTTGTCATTACTTAAGAAATGATTGTAAGTGTACACAATTAAAAAATGCCATTATGATTATTCTTAACATTGCATATTGCTTATAAAAAAATCATATAACAATCCAAACGTATTACATGTTCACGCATATCATTCATTATCAAGATAAATGAATAGAATGTTATACCAGAGTTAATCTTCAGTCATAATAATGTGGACTGTAGGCCATGCAATTGTACTTCCTACAGCTTCTCCTATTGTTCGCATATCAGATGTTGACCTCCATAATAATGCTGAAGGTTGTTTGTCTTCATCAACCCAAACTTTGGAGGCATTGGGTTCAAGAGGTACAAAATGCACTAGTGCTTTAGGGTCATCTGTCACCCAACGTGCATGAGCAACTACCTCATCCGATTCCATCCAATTTAGCAACTTACACTTGTCACCTCCCCAATTAGTACTTCCGCGTTGTGACTATCATTAAAATAAAAAAAATAGTTACTTCTACATAAGGAGTCTTTTAAATATATATATATATATATATATATATAAAGAGAGATATGATTTAACATGAGAATTCAGTGTTGATAAAATTTACGTGGGGAGTACTTACAC
The DNA here is from genome assembly GCA_035048495.1 of Euptelea pleiosperma. Lineage (NCBI taxonomy): Eukaryota > Viridiplantae > Streptophyta > Magnoliopsida > Ranunculales > Eupteleaceae > Euptelea > Euptelea pleiosperma. The sequence continues at coordinate 12,013,711 of CM068551.1, read as the reverse complement.
TCTTTTGGAACATTTGCTCATTCCCTACACTCTGATCCTGTAAAAAGTTCAAATAAAAGACATAAAGAATATAATAAAAAATATAATATGTACTTATAATTATTATATTTTCTACATTAGTAACTTACCTGATTATTCATTGACTGTAACATCAAACTTTCCATAAGCTTCATCTTTTCCTTCATTGACATAAGTTCTTGTTCTAACTGATTTATCTTCTTGGTGTTTTGTGATATTGCACCTAATTTAGATGGAGCAACTCCAAATCCAACCCCTCTTATTCGACCACGACGTTCAGGTCCAAGTACTTGTGAAAGTGCATCGTCTTTTAAAGTAGAAGAAGATGATTCTCTAAGTTGTTGAATCATTCTCTGAATTTACATATCAAATATCATTATATATAAGCATGACCTAACAATGAAGACATAGATTTATTATAACAAGAAATAATTAGATAAAATAAAATTTTAAGACATACTAAGTGCTCAACAACTACTAGGTTGGATGGTTCACCACTCAACTTGGTATGTGCCCGAGACCAAACATCAACTCTAGTTATGGAGGATGGGTTTGGACTCTCTTTTTTCTACATCTATGTCGTTCCCTGGTTGCTTAGGACCTGGAATCAATAATGTTAGCATCAAATGTTTCTTTTCATGCATAGCCATGGTGGGAGGTTGTATATAACTAGCATTATTGGCCAACAACTGTATCTAGAACTAAGATCACGGAAGGGATTGAATCCATCTGCAGCAAGACCGAGTCGAAGATTTCGTGGATCTGTTGAGAAAGAAGGCCACTTCCTATTAATAGTATCCCATGCCAAGGAATCCACCGGGTGTCTCATGTTGCAATCTTCACTTTTATGAGTAGAATGCCACCTTAACTGTTCTGCCATTTCTGTTGACCTAAACATCCTCCTAAACCTTGGTATTATTAGAAAATATCTTAACACCTTTGCAGGAACTCCCTTTTTAATTTTTTTTGTTCGATGATCTACCTTCCATCTAGAGGAACCACATTTTGGACAATTCTCCATTTCTGCTAGATCCTTTCTAAATAGACAACAGTCGTTCACACATGCATGTATCTTCCCGTACTCAAGATCAAATGACTTGAGTAACTTCTTTGTTGAGTATATTGATTCTGGAATTGTGTTATCTTGTGGTAGCATGTCATGCAATATCTCCAGAAGTTCGTTAAAACTCTTATTAGACAGGCCATTCATAGCTTTATGCTTGTATAAAGCTACTATTGCAGATAACTTTGTGTACTTTGTGCAACTTGGGTATAAAGGGGTTTCAGCATCTTCTAAGAATTTTTTGAAGTCTGCCTCTCTTTTATCTTCAACAGGTTCTGGAACATCTTCATCTGCCTCTCTTCTATCTTGAACAGGTTCTGGAATATCTTCATCTTGCGCATACACGGCTCTACATAACCTATATGTATCTGACATTTCGATTCCAGGTTTTGATGCACTCCGTGGCTCCCCATGCCAGACCCAAGTTGTGTATGTTAAATCTATCCCATTTATGACTAAGTGCTCATAAACAGTTGGACCATTTCGAAGATACAAATTCTGACATTTTTTGCATGGGCATCTAATCCATTCTGGGTTTTCTGCATTCGCCTTAGCAATTTCTACAAACTTCATAGCTCCTTCTTGGTATTCCGTTGTAACTCTACAAATAACAAGTTACAATTGTTAAATCTACCGTGTGGTATGTGTATATTATGGTTTTATTAATTTAAGGAAAGCATTTCAAAACCTGTTAAGATGCACTCAAGCTTTATCCATCATGATGGCACCACCTGAAAACTTCAAACCTGCCCACAACTCTATAATGATTCTACTTGTTGCACCCTACGATAAGAAACAAATCCATGTCTACTAATTTTGAGTATTTTTAACAAATAATTATCCTAAAGATGGTGAGTATTGCGATGGTGAGTATTGCATCAAGCTATTGTGTTAACCAATGTAATACGGGTTTTATGTCATAAGTGTTGTCATTAATCATTTATTGAGGTGCTAGGGTTCTGAATTTTAGAAGCGTTGTGAAAATATAGAATTTCATAATACAAGCTTATATTTCTAGTGTCACATCAATTATAGCCTTAGTCTTAACTTTCCTCATCAAGGTTTCCAACTACAATACTGTGAATTGACTTTAATTACCTAGAAAAGTGAATTTCTAAATAAGATTTGGGATTATAATACCATACACATCAAGTTCTATTGTAAACCTTTTCTCACTCTGTATTATAAGTTCACATCCAAATCAATTCCTTGGTCTGTCTTCAATCGAAATTCAACCTTTGGAGATATAATCTACTGTGAATTTCACTAAAACCAAGAAAGTTTCTATTTTTTCTTCCAAACAACCAAATCAAACTTTCAGTTTACAACAACCAAATCAGAAAAACAGATAAGTACAAACACAACAAGAATGAAATCAATATCCCCTCTAAATAGTAAATACAATACAAATCAATTACTAAATCAAAACCTACCAATTTTCAACCCTCCCAAATCCCACTAATAGTAGGAAAGTTTCTGATTTCCGACAAGAATTGCAAAAACACGAAAAAGAATTTAAATCTAATTAGGACAAAGATCAAGCCTCAACTAACAGAGTTTCTAGCAGATTAGGCCTATCAAAGCCATCTACAAAAATGCATATCCTGACCATGAAACAATCTGATCTAACCATGCAAATCATCTGGCTTATGACTTCAGTGTATTTTGCAACATCAACTTCAATCCGAAGCATTGGAAGCATAATTCAAGAAGTAGGTGTTGAAATGTGGTCATAATGGACAACTAAGAGCATATCCAGCTAACAATAAGCAAAGCAGCTGACAGCCAACCTCTGAACACATTGTATTACATCACCATACTTACAAAATCAACACCAATGGTACTGATATAACTCTCCAAATATGAATCGTCCTACATAGAAAAAGAAATCAGCATTTTCCAGATTTGAGTTTATACGCTATTTGATAGCAATAAATAGAACTCATGCAAGACCACGCAAATAGCTCCCATGGATAGCAAAACAGATGGTTTCAATACTGGGTCACCTCCTAGTCCCCCACATTGTTGCTTATTTTCGTTTTACTTTTCCAATTATTCTGCTCCAAAGACATTAGGTAAGGGGGTTACAGGAGATTTAAATGCCAACCCCTTTATTAGCGAACTCCACAGATTTAGAAAGAAACACAAACTATTGGGAATGCATGAAGCATGAAAGACATTGAGTAATAATTCATTTGTTAATGACTGCAAATAGCCATTATCGATATTCAGTGTCATACATCATTCTTATTTTCTCAATATTCAAACCCGCTTTTACTCCTTAAAAGAAAATTAGTAGGATGAGAATATTGCAGCTTATCATGATCTGGTTTATCAACATGTTCTTGGATGAGAAGTTCGTAACTTATCACGGTCTGGTTGGAGATCGTAATGATCTTCTTGAGTGTTGAGATTTGCTGAGTTGGAGTGACTGTTACTCTTTGAGACAGATTCGGTCATCTGAGCGCACATATCCTTATCAGATAACCTGTTCTTGGGGTTTATACTCTTGGAGGTTCATAACTTGTGTTTATGAACCCATGAGACTTGCCTTATTTTGTTACTGATTATCTATTTATTTCTTCCCATTTCTTCTCACATGTATTTGTTACTTTCTTGGGTCTTGGCTGTGTCTATTGGCTTTTGAGTTTTTAACTTTGCCCATGTCAGGTGGTTTGTCATCGAAGGTCACCCTATTCCGAGCAAACCAAATACTGACTATGCAAGAAACCACCGACGCAGCCCACATATCCCTATCCCTGGTTTCCCTTTACTCATGTTGTATACGTGGGTCCAGCAGGTGATACTCCCATTAACGATGAACGTCGCAAGGATGAAGTTCCAAACTCCACGGCTAAAGCTACATTCAAAGGATAAATGTTGGCTGGTTTCCCCCACCGCTTTGCATAGGCAACATCTAGATGCATTTCTAACGCCTCTATTTTTCATCTTGTCGTCAGTGGCAAGTGCCCCGCACGTAATCTTCTAAGCAATAACCGCCCCTCGCCCCTCATTGTTGTTTGATCCCAATGCTTGTATTATACGGAAATCCATAGTTTTATTTTGTAGGTTTTGGTTTAATGTGACAGTAAGTTACAACGATTGATCAAAATATTGTTTATCAACATGCTTTCTTAATAAGAAAACAAACATATTATCAATCAAAACAAACAACAAAAGGTTACTAATGGTGGTTCACTTGCTTGTAATCGTTAAACGAAAACTCTAAGGGTGATCCACCAACATTCAAAGTGTTTTCCTAAACCCTAGATCCGAAAAACACATGAGAGAGATAAAAGAGAATATTATTTTTTAATGAGTGAAAAGTTATTTTCGTCAGTTTCACTTGGACTTAAATATGAAAGGTCTAAAACCCTAATTTAGGTCAACCTACGTGCCAAAAAAAGCTACTAACTAAGTCTTAAACAAACTCAAAAGTCACTAAAATGACTCTAAAATCCCATGCAACAATCATAACACAATTGAAGCATAAATCATGCATGCATTATTAACCATTGTAATAATTAACTATTGACTATAATAATTAATAGAATAAAAAATACAAGGCATTACAACTGATGTGATACAAGGCATTACAACCGATGTTCGAAGTTTCCTCTGTCTTGATGACTGGGAGGATGATCTCTCATTTATATGGTGCGATTAGCAATATCCTATTGATCATAGTTAACAAGTCTTCTTCAATCCCCTTCTAAGCCTTTCATTCTCTTTATGGTTTAGTTTGAGTTCTCTGCATTGTGCTTCAAACTCTGTCATATTTTTTCTATCTCTTGTAGGGTGGATTGCCCATCAGTGGGCGGCACATCGTCCTAATCATGTGTTCACCATCTTTTTCAGTAGAAATAAGAATATGAAGATTTTGGAATGGATTCTTCATAGACAACACCAAAAGATGTGGGCACAAATCTGGTCCACACAATCTCTGAGAGGCTCTCGGGATCTTTGAGATAGAATTTGACGACCAAACTTTGACTGAGAATTTTGAAATCTTGAGAACACCATGTTGAGGCAAGCTAATGAGCTGATTTATCTTGAATAACATAAAAAGTAGAGTATCATTAAGGAAGAACGCTCCTTTCTAGGTCGGAGAGGGGTTTACCAGCAAAAGAAATTTCTGACGCTCAAGTTAGGGTTTAGTTGAAGTGTTTGTAAGGAGTTGTGAGTATTTGAGTTCCCTTCATTAGCGGGGATCCTATATACCCTTTTATATATGATTTCATTGATCTTAAGGATTGACAACCAACTCATTAGTTTCTATCTAGGACTCTTTGGCCAAGATTGGTACCACTTAGTCAGCTCTCGTTTCCTAATAGAAGGTCTTTTGAAGATCGTACTTGCCAATTACACTAGTTACACAAATCAGTAATTATTGTGGCATTGTGGGTCACACGTCTCTTGAACCTACTATGTGACTAGTTTCGGACACGCTATCCACATACTACATCAGAGAAAATTGTCAAAATTTAATCCCAAGAACTTTAATTTGTCGGTCTCGAAATCATGTTCCGAGAACTCCTAGGGGTGGTTTACTCTTGTGTAGACTATCATTCTAGTTCTTGGCAAGTTATGTAATGGGGCGATGGTTTGGCCAGAGTCCAATGGCGTGTAACCTTTCCCCATAAGTTAGTGAGGAGTTCCCATTAGAATAATGGTAGCCCTGAATGGCTATAGTTTCTTCACTATTCTCACCCCTCCTCGTCTTGATTTTAGTGCTCTTAAGAATTCATTACAGATGAATTTAGTTGGTGCACAAGTATTACCACTACCATGTTCTTGGCAGGTGCAGTCAAGAGATTTTTGTTAAGCAAGCCTTCACTTATTGCCTATCATCTATCTGGTTTCATTTCTAAATTACTTTCTTTTGGAGCTATCTCTGGTTTAAAAGCAAATCCAAACAAAAGTTGCACCAACGTACCTTTTGGAGCTATCCCTGGTTTAATTAAAAACAAATTCAAATATGGAGCAATCTACTCAGCATATTGCTTTCCATGCGAGCTCTCTTCAAGTATCAGCTCCTCCAGTAATAATTAAATCGCGGGTCTTCAAAATCGAATATTGATTCAGAATATACATCGGATATCGAAATTTTTGTTCGGATTTAAATTCATGATATTCTTACATTCGATTCGAAAAATATCCATATTTTTTTAGTCAACAATAATCCTTAGTACTGGCACAAATATTTTCATAAAATTATCCTTTTTCAGCATTTGCCCAATAATTTAAGAAAAAATGAATCGTATCGTTGCAAGCCATGAGCAAAGATGGAGGCCAATGCATGGAAGGGGGACCCAATGACGTGAGAACAAGTTAGCAAATGATCAAAAGGCATGCACATGGGGTTGTGTTTTTGAGTGCACATGAAGCCATGTGAGGATAATTCTGTGGGCCAATACGTATACCAAGAGAAAACACATAAGATTACACTCAAGAACACACGAAAATTGGCTAAGGGAGAGGGTCTTTTTGTTCTATTTGGCTTTGTAGATAGAGGAGGAAAGATGAGCTGGTGTTTGGTGTTGTGTTCGATGATTCAGATGTACGTTGATCATTGTAGCACAGCACACGGCGTCAATGGCGCGTGCTGACCGGTGGTGGATGCAACTAATGGTTTTGGCGTGATGGACGCAAGTGCAGTCAGCAGTGTGGGACATTGCCCAAAGATTCTCCGCAAGCTTTTCTTTAGTTCTACGTTCCTGCCCATGATTTTGCCGTTAAATGCGGGCTGTTAGCCAATAAGAAAAGAAAAAAACAACAAAGGAAATGGTACGGGATACGGAGAATAAGAAATAGTAAGGAATATTTGGCATTGGAGATCTCGTTCTCAAGTTCTAAACACACGTGCTGTCCTAATTGTTCTACACTTGCCGTACATCCATGGTTTGGTACCTACCAAGATTTAAAAAGGGAACTTGTAATATCTATCTGTCTATACCCTATTGGTTCTGGCTCAGCGGACACATTTTTTCACACACACTTCTGGTGAACCCACATGGAAGATGATAAATCAATAGCTGATTTTTGGTGAGGATGATCTCCGCACCATATAGATCACCCCTACAAAAATTCAGCCCATTCTGAAATTTCTAACCCCATCAAATGTGGGTTTCAAGTTAACGGTAAAAAATAGACGGTCCATAATTCATCATCTTGTAAACCATGCTATGTGTATCAGAATGATTTGAATTTTTGTGAGGGTGATCTCCTCACTATAGAGACCATCCCACCAAAATTCATCATATTCTAAAACTTCTAATTTATATATTGGCCCCCTACGATTTTTTTGTGTGAAATTGGGTGTGAAAATTTGTGTCCACTGAGCCTGACCCCTATTATAAAGCAAGAACCTGTAGTGTTGACGCTCCACATTACTTAAATTAAATGCTCACTTTAAAGGCTATTTTAAAGTCAAAACCTGGGTTGCGGTACCCCTTCAGTATTGTCACTCGTCAATGACCGTATGGATGTTTGTCCCATCGCTATGTGGTCCTATATACCAAATATCAGCCTGATGAGTGATTTCAAACCTTTTGATCTGAGTACCCCAAATAATGCTTGAAATCTACGGCTAAAAATCAACTGATAAAATCCACTCCATTCAAACGTTTTGAAATTTTTTTTCTTTCTTTTAATTCTGATCATTTCTTTGTATATGTACACTACAAGAAATTCGGCTTATAGCGACGGCCACGCAAAACCGTCTCTAAATAATCATATAGCGACGGTAAAATACCTAACCGTCGGTAGATGGTTTTGGCGCCCAAAAATATAGTGTCTATAGCGACGGCCAGACATAATCCCTCGCTAAATAGTATTATAGCGACGGCCAGATGGTGACCCTCGTATAAGTTATATTTACCGACAGTTTTGGCCGTCGCTATATAGGGTTTTAGCGAGGGTCAAGTAGTGGCCGTCGCTATAAGACTGGTTATAAAAAAAAAAAAATTTGGGTTTTCGCATTCGCGCGAAAACCCTTCTTCTGATCTTCTTTGCTGTGCGAAGTCCCCTTCGCCCTCTCCTCCTCCCTTCACCCCCCTTTGCCCTCTCCTCGACCGGTGCTTCGAACGCACATGTGCCGCGCGTCCTCTGTGCTTTTCTCGCCTTCGCCGCTCATCCTCCGTTCGTGTGTCATCGTAGCCGTCGCCGCCCTCCATTCATCCAAGCTACGGTAACAGGTATGTGGCCGAATCATTGTTTTTACCACTCCTTAGTGGATTTATATAGCAAAAATCACCCTGATTCATTATCTCTAACCCATGTTAGTTTTGAAACCCTCTTTTGAGGGTTTAGGGATAAAATCGTTGAAAACAACTATAATCTAACGCTTAGAAATCTCTGATCAAGCTAATTTTTGGTCTGTAAGTGTACCTTCCCCAAATTTTTGGTCTGTAATCTAATATTTGGTTTGTAAATCTACCTTCCCGAAATTTTAAACCCTCCAATCAAGCTGATTAGTGATTTCTGAGCATTGGATTGGAGCCCACTTGGGATGAACTATTTGCAGCTACTCAACCCCTTCTTCTTTGCCTGCAGGCCTTGATGGACTCACCATTGATGAACCTATACACCAAGAATCAGCCTGACTATTAGTATTTAGCCATTTAAATCTAGCTTTTTCTATAGGGTGATTTTTAGCCTTTGGGTACTCAGATCGAATCACTACATATCATTAATCAGGCTGATTGTTGGTGTAGGTCAGAAGGGGTGGGCTAGGCCAATTACTCATGGATAAATATTTAAAAAAAAATAATAAAAATATTTTAACTGTGAGTGATGTGCCCTTTTATATGGGTCAATTTAAAACCTTGGGATAAGCTATTCATGTGCCACAAAACTAATTTCAAAACCCTAGGAGGCTCAGTATCATTTCAGAAACCTGATTAGTGATTTATAAGTGTTGCATCTTTGTATCTCAAATACTGCTCAAATTCCCATAGTTGAGATCAGCCCATGAAAATAAGTCCAATCCCATAGTGGACTTACAAACCACAAATCAGCCTGATTAGTGATTTATAAGTGTTGCATTTGTGTACCTCAAATTCCCACAGTTGAGATCAGCCCATGAAAATAAGTCCAATCCCATGGTGGACTTACAAACCACAAATCAGCCCGATTAGTGATTTAATAAGTGTTGCATCTTTGTACCTCAAATACTGCTCAAATTCCCACAGTTGAGATCAGCCCATGAAAATAAGTCCAATCCAAAGCCTATAAATCACTAATCAGGCTGATTTTTGGTTTGTAGGTCCATCATGGGATAGGACAAACATCCATACGGTCAGAGTCCTGTAACAGTGTGCCACGTGGCTCATTTTGTGTCCCTATCATTTTAGATCTGTCCACGGAGCCCGAGCCTTATAATATTTTTTTAAAGCCCCAGTGGGATCCAGCAGACCCAAATAATTGTCGCAAGTTACATAATTGCTGAAAATGATTCGTCACATGCACAAAACTATTGACCGGACTAACCGGTAGCCTCCCCGCACGGTTAAATTGCAATCTAATTACTCGACAGTTTTTCAGGTGGCAAACTTTCCATATCATGAGAAATTAATGCGTATCCTGTTCTTTTAGTTGGCTTTGTTGTTGGGTTAAAAAGGTGTAGAACTTTGCAGAGACACGTGGCGTACTCTTAGAGGACATTTACCGTATGGATGTTTGGTCAATCCCTGGACTCACAAACCCAAAAGCAGACTGATTAGTGATTTCAAACCTTTGGATCTTTGTACTCAAATAATGGTCAATAATGCGCAAATTACACGGTTAAAATCAACCCCGACTCCAATCCAATGTTTAGAAATCATTGATCAGGCTAATTTTTGGCTTGTATGTCCATCTAGGGATGGTCCAAACATACATACAGTTAGAAATCTCTAAAAATATGCCACGTGGCTCATATAATGGTCGAGATCTACTCGGTAAAAAAGACGCATTGGGGTCGCCCAAAAGAGTCTCTCATCATCACCCTTAAGTGTAATGTATATGTGTTGGTAGAAATACTTCATTATCAGACAAAGTACTAATTCCAAATCAAGTGTTTCTCTCAAATTTGATTTATATAGCACACATCTTTTTCTCTAGATGTTCGATTGGATTTTTGTCATTATTTATACTTGTTCTTAGTTAGTAATTATTAATTTATCTTAAGTTTATGTTGTATATAAATGCGAATTGTGCACACACACACACGCATCATGCATGTTGCATGTATATGCATTAAACCTTAGATCTCCCGTTCAAGAATCACTTTGTGACAATTATGTGGCTTATCACCTATTTGGGATACATTAGTTGTAAACTATGACGTTTGGTTCTCATTTGAGACTAAATTCAAGTGAACAACTTTGTTGTCTTTTTGGTGATAAGGAGTAATTGTCTGTTGTTGATTCTTGAATTGTCCCTTTGGACAGTTTGGGAATGCATAATCTCTGGTACAGTCAGTAGTTAAAGTGTTTATTTCCATTTGTATGACAGTTTCGGCGAGCATTCCTCTTGTTCTCTGGGTACATATTTAGACAAGGTGACATGTTTGCCCCTAGTCTAAGTCGTGTACTTAGAGAACTATGGGGAAATGCTGCCGAAATTTTCCTTCAAAGAGAAATAATCACTTGTCTATTGAGTGTACCGGAGATTATGCATTCCTGAATGGGATAGGATCAACCCACCCTTTAGAGAGGAGATAGGAAACATGATTCATGTGCATTTGAGTTGTGTGTGACTACACGTGCTTAATTTCAGTTGAAGGTGACTTCATTTTGAAGGAGATATGCCGATGGATAAAAGTTGGGTTGGGAAGCCAAGAAATAGTCTCGAGTATCTAAACGGAGTAGGACAATTCTTGGATTTTGCATTTTCTCGTTCAGAGTATGGAGACAAGATCAAGTGTCCATGTAAAAAATGTTGTCATGCATTCCTAAAGGATCGACTAGAAGTATATTGGGACCTAGTATTGATTGGGATAATACCGGATTATACCGTCTGGTTGTACCATGGGGAGTATGATAATGAATATATGAGTGATGAGGCTGACGAGGGTGATGATATGCAAGGAATGTTACAAGATGCATATGGAATGTCAAACTTTGATCATGAAGAGGAGAATGAATTGAATGAGACTGGATCGACTGAGCCAAATCCGGAAGCAAATAAATTTTATGAATTGTTAAAGGATGCCGAGACTGAACTGTACCCAGGTTGCACGAAATTTTCAAAATTATCTTTTATTGTACGGTTATTACACTTGAAGTGTCTTAACGGATGGAGTAATAAATCATTCGACATGTTGCTTGAGTTGTTAAAGGAGGCACTTCCTGTTGGTGAAACGTTGCCCAGGAATCATTATGAATCTAAAAAGATCCTTCGGGATCTTGGGATGCATTATACGAAGATAGATGCATGCCCGAATGACTGCATGTTACACTGGAAGGAGCATGAGACCGCAAATGAATGTGTCGTATGTGGTGAGTCCAGGTGGAAACCGATTACACGTCAGTCTACTGAAGATGCTTCCACTTCGTCTACAGAGGATAAGAAAATACCTGCAAAGATTTTGCGTTATTTTCCGTTGAGACCGAGACTTCAGAGGTTGTTTATGTGCTCAAAAATAGCCGAACACATGAGATGGCATGCCGAGGGTCGTACAAAAGATGGCGTGTTGAGGCATCCAGCAGATTCGATGGCGTGGGAAGCTTTAGACGAGAAATACCCATCGTTTGCTTCTGAACAGAGGAATGTTAGAGTTGGGATATGGAGCGATGGCTTCACTCCTTTTAGTTATACGAGTACTCCTCACAGTACATGGCCTGTAATTATTATTCCATATAATTTGCCGCCATGGATGTATATGAAACAAACATCTTTCATGTTGACGTTGCTTATTCCTGGCCCTAAGGCTCCTGGGAACGACATCGATGTGTACCTGCAACCATTGATCGAAGAATTGAAAGAATTATGGACAGATGGATTTGAGATATACGATGCCTTTTTAAAACAAAATTTTCGGTGTCATGTAGGAGTCATATGGACTATTAATGACTTTCCTGCACTTGCAAACTTGTCAGGGTGGAGCACTAAGGGAAAACTTGCTTGTCCCTCATGCCACAAGGATACTTGTTCAGTCAAATTGCAAGAAGGACATAAAGAATGTTACATGGGACATCGTCGATTCCTACCAACTGATCATAAATTCCGACATAATAAGAAGTCGTTTAATGGCAGAAAAGAATTAAAAAATGCTCCAAAACCATTGACCGGTGGGGATGTGCTTGACCAGTTACGGGACTACGAGCAGATAACATTTGGGAAGTCAGATAAAGATAAAACTGGGAAGAAGAGAAAGAGGGATGATTGCAATTTACCTAAGAATTGGAAAAAGAAGAGCATTTTTTTTGAATTGCCGTATTGGAAAGATCTCTTGTTGCGCCACAATTTGGATGTCATGCACATTGAAAAGAATGTGTGTGATAATGTGATCGGGACACTGCTAAATATGGAGGGTTCTAAAGACAACCTGAAGGCTCGTCTGGATATGAAATTAATGGGTATAAGGAATGAACTTCACCCCATTCCAGATGGGAGGAAACTTTTACTTCCCGCTGCATGTCACACAATGTCTTTGGTTGAGAAAAGGAAGTTCTGTCAAATCTTGAAAGATGTGAAGGTTCCAGATAGTTATTCGTCGAATTTCTCACGATGTGTTCAAGTGAAGAATTGCAAGATCTCGGGGCTCAAGAGTCACGATTGCCATGTTCTCATGCAACAATTTCTTCCGCTTGCAATACGTGGTAACTTACCAAAGAATGTGTGTTCAGTTTTGATTGAGTTGTCCACGTTCTTCAGGCAGTTATGTTCGAAGGTGTTGAATGTGAAAGAATTGGAGCAACTTGAATCGCAGATTGTTGTAACACTTTGTAAATTAGAAATGATCTTTCCGCCGGCATTTTTTGATATAATGGTGCACTTGCCCATTCATTTAGCTAGTGAAGCCAAGGTGGCCGGACCCGTACAATACCGTTGGATGTATCCAATTGAGAGGTACCTTCATAGGCTCAAAACATATGTTCGAAATAAAAATTATCCAGAAGGGTCGATTGCCGAAGGGTACATTTGTGAAGAATCATTGATATTTTGCTCGAGATACTTGCATGACATTGAAACGAGGTTCAACCGGCCACAATAGAATAGCGATGCTATTGATGCTGAATCATGTGGGAGGCTATCCATTTTCACAGGAATTGGTCGTGCCTTAGGGAAGGCTACAACATACATGCTAAGCAACCTTGACTGGGAACAAGCTCATCTCTATGTGCTAAACAACTACCCCGAAGTCGCGCCATTTATTGAGTAAGACTAATCATTCCAAATTTACTTTCGATATGTATTTCATATAAATTGGTACTTATTGACGTGTTATTTATTGTACAGGCAACACAAACTAATAATCAATACCAATAATCGACGTATGGGACCTAGAGATGTTGAACTGAAACATATCAAGGAGTTTTCTTCATGGTTTAAACAACATGTACGGTTTAGATATCATACAAACACTTGTATTTTTTAAGTGTAATTATATATAGTTTAAATGTATTAACCTTATTTTTCAAACATGCCTAGGTCTCGCAGATGCGATTAAATGGCGAGCAAGTACATGAATCTCTCGAAATGTTATCTCTGGGTCCTTCTTGGACAGTGAAATCTTTTAAGGGGTATATTGTAAAAGGGTTTAGATTTCACACAGAAGATAGAGAGAGAAAGAGAAAAACTCAAAATAGTGGAGTTTGTATAACTGCAGAAACTAATAGCTTTGCAAGCGCGAGAGACACAAACCCAACAACAGGCAATGTCGAATACTATGGCATTTTAAATGATATTCTGGAGCTACAGTATCCTGGCGAAAATCAGATCGTGTTATTTAAATGCCATTGGTACGATGTCCTGACTCATGGGGGATTCCGACAAGATGAGTATGGGTTCAACTGTGTGAATGTGAAACGAACCTTAAATACCAATGAACCATTTATTCTCTCAAATCAGGCACATCAAGTTTTTTATGTTCAAGACATCAACAATGTTGATTGGCGCGTTGTACTAAAGACACAACCACGAGACACATACAATATGGTGTCAACTGAGGACCTAGAAGAAGAGCCTTTCCAAGTAAATGAGCCCGAGTTGTACCAACAGGAACCCGACTCTAATGATGATGTCAGTTGGGTTAGGGATGATGTCGACGGAGTTGTTGTTGAAGGTTATGGAGTAGATCAAGCTTTCATCAATGATGATGATGATCCATTGTAATTTTTAATATATGTTGTAATTTTATTTTGTAATATGTTTGATTAATAAAATTGAGTTCTTCTACATTGATTTATTCTGTCAATATTATTCGTGCATATATGGCTTAATATTATTCGTGTAAGAATTTAGATATGCCTCGACAAAATAAAGTGTCTAAGAAGACTACATCGAGAGCCCCATTGCCAGTGTCGGCCCCATCGACAGTATCAGGCCCATCGTCAGCCCCATCTCCAGTGGCAGCTCCATCGCTAGCCCCATCCCCATCCCCATCCCCAGTGACTACTCCATCGCCAGCCTCATCACCAGCCCTACAGTCGACGCCTGGTAGCGCTGGTATGATATAAGTTGCTGATATTATTGTTTGATGTTATAAATTTTGTATACTCATTGACGTGTTTTTGTTTAATTTTTGAAACAGCTTCTACCAGCGTCCGGAGGAGAGGGCCCACACGAGGAGTGGGTCATTTTGGCATTCCATTTGGCCAAAAAATGCAAATTGAATGGAATGAACTAGGCCAACCTGTAGGTGATGGGGCTCGTTCATTTGGACAAGTATTGGGGACGGTTGTTAGGCATTCTGGTCACGCATCGTTGCAGTTAAAGAGATGGTCTAACATTCCTGATGATGCGAAGGAGAGGATGTGGCAAAAAGTAAAGGTAGGTGACATGATTTTTTATTATCTATTTTTACTTTTAGTAAATGATGTGATTTTTAACAGTATTGTTGCTTAACGTTTCAGCAACAAGTTGATATCAGCGATGACCACAGACCGTGGGTCATGCAGTCAATGGGAACTAAATACAGCGATTGGAGGAATGATTTGAAGAAAAATTATGATGCCATGGACACGGATGAGCTTCGATTACAGAATAAACCCATAGGCATCTCAGATGCTGATTGGGCCTCTCTAGTCGTATACTGGAGTAGTGATGAGTTTCAGGTATTTCAAAAATAAAATTTCATTAACCATTTTCTATGTCATGACATTGAATTTGTTGCAGGCAATGTCAAAGCAAAATAAGACGAACCGTAGTAAGCAGACCATGAAACATACTGGGGGCACGAAGAGTTTTGCGCGCCACAGAAATGAGGAGGTGCGTATATGATTTTAATATATCACTGCTTGTTTTTTTAAGTTACTTTGACCTGTTATTGTTTAATAATTTATATGTTTTTTCTTCAAGAATAGGCTCGGAGTAGGAAAGACGGTACTGCACCGAGTCGAGTTGACTTATTCTTCCGAACCCATCTTAGAAAAGATGGGTCGCCAGTTGATTCTACATCTGCTGATATCATGGTACGTAAGATGTCTATTTTAAATAAAAATATAATTGTCTTTTACTAACTAATTTGTTTTGAATGCAGTCCAAATTTAGGGAGCTTTCACAAAGTCGAGTGTCAGAGAGTGCTGAGGGCGAGAGTTCTACTCCTGCACTTACAGCTGACGAGATTTATACCAGCGTGATGCCCCCAGAGCGACATGGACGGGTACACGGCTTTGGTCTAGGCCCGACGCCGACTTCGGTCTTTGGCTCATCATCTAGCTCATCCACTTCCAGTTATAAGGCTCTTCAAAATGAGTTCCAACTGATGCAGTCGCAAATGCAGAAGATGCAGGAGCAGATGCAAAAACAGGAGGACATGCATCAGCAAGCCCAATCCCAGATGCAAGAGCAGATGCAGCAGCAAGTGAGTAGGATGGTGCAAGAGCAGATGGTTGCATTTTTTCGCTCCATGCAATCAGCTAACATACCGCCTCCGAGCCAAGACCAGCATCAGTCTGACGACGCAAATGATGATCAGGTACATCTATATTTGTGAGATATGATTGTTGTATTTAAGTACTCAAAATGAGGTTTTAAGTTAAGTCAAATTTAGGACCTCGACGTCCAAATCGGGCAAACGAAGTTCGAATCTCCCAAAATTTGTTACAACACTTCTATTGTGTTGAAACAAATATGCTAGAAGAGACGGGGTAAAAAACAGATGTCCGGTTAAGAATCTGCTGTCAGTTATAGGTTTAAGCATTTACAAGTTTTAAGTTAAGTCAAATTTAGGACCGCGATGTCCAAATCGGACAAACGAGGTCCGAATATCCTGAAACTTGGTACAACACTTCTATTGTGTTGAAACAAATATGCTGGAAGAAACGGGATAAAAAACAGATGTCCGGTTAGGAATCTGTAGTCAATTATAGGTTTAAGCATTTACAAGTTTTAAGTTAAGTCAAATTTAAGACCTCGACGTCCAAATCGGGCAAACGAAGTCTGAATCTCCCGAAATTTGTTACAACACTTCTATGGTATTGAAACAAATATGCTGGAAGAGACGGGGTAAAAAACAGATGTCCGGTTAGGAATCTGTAGTCAGTTATAGGTTTAAGCATTTACAAGTTTTAAGTTAAGTCAAATTTAAGACCTCGACGTCCAAATCGGGCAAACGAAGTCTAAATCTCCCGAAATTTGTTACAACACTTCTATGGTATTGAAACAAATATGCTGGAAGAGATGGGGTAAAAAACAGATGTCCGATTAAGAATCTGCAGTCAGTTATAGGTTTAAGCATTTACAAGTTTTAAGTTAAGTCAAATTTAAGACCTCGACGTCCAAATCGGGCAAACGAAGTCTGAATCTCCCGAAATTTGTTACAACACTTCTATGGTATTGAAACAAATATGCTGGAAGAGACGGGGTAAAAAACAGATGTCCAGTTAGGAATCTGTTGTCAGTTATAGGTTTAAGCATTTACAAGTTTTAAGTTAAGTCAAATTTAAGACCTCGATGTCCAAATCGGACAAACGAGGTCCGAATCTCCTGAGACCTATTACAACACTTCTATTGTGTTGAAACAAATATGCTGAAAGAGACGGGGTAAAAAACAGATGTCCAGTTACGAATCTGTAGTCAGTTATAGGTTTAAGCATTTACAAATTTTAAGTGAAGTCAAATTTAGGACCTCGACGTCCAAATCAGGCAAACGAACTCCGAATCTCCCAAAATTTGTTACAACACTTCTATTGTGTTGAAACAAATATGCTAGAAGAGACGGGGTAAAAAACATATGTCCGGTTAAGAATCTGTAGTCAGTTATAGGTTTAAGCATTTACAAGTTTTAAGTTAAGTCAAATTTAGGACCTCGATGTCCAAATCGGATAAACGAGGTTCGAATCTCCTGAGACCTGTTACAACACTTTTATTGTGTTGAAACAAATATGCTGGAAGAGATGGGGTAAAAAACAGATGTCCGGTTAAGAATCTGTAGTCAGTTATAGGTTTAAGCATTTACAAGTTTTAAGTTAAGTCAAATTTAAGACCTCGACGTCCGAATCAGGCAAACGAAGTCCGAATCTCCCGAAATTTGTTACAACACTTCTATGGTATTGAAACAAATATGCTGGAAGAGACGGGGTAAAAAATAGATGTCCGGTTAGGAATCTGTAATCAGTTATAGGTTTAAGCATTTACAGGTTTTAAGTTAAGTCAAATTTAAGACTCCAACGCTCAAATTGGGCAAACGAGGTCTGAATCTCCCAAAATTTGTTACAACTCTTCTATTGTGTTGAAACAAATATGCTGGAAGAGACGGGGTAAAAAACAGATGTCCGGTTAGGAATCTGTAGTCAGTTATAGGTTTAAGCATTTACAAGTTTTAAGTTAAGTCAAATTTAAGACATCGACGTCCAAATCGGGCAAACGAAGTCTGAATCTCCCGAAATTTGTTACAACACTTCTATTGTATTGAAACAAATATACTAAAAGAGACGGGGTAAAAAACAGATGTCCGGTTAAGAATCTGTAGTCAGTTATAGGTTTTAGCATTTACAAGTTTTAAGTTAAGTCAAATTTAGGACCTCGATGTCCAAATCGGATAAACGAGGTTCGAATCTCCTGAGACCTGTTACAACACTTTTATTGTGTTGAAACAAATATGCTGGAAGAGATGGGGTAAAAAACAGATGTCCGGTTAAGAATCTGTAGTCAGTTATAGGTTTAAGCATTTACAAGTTTTAAGTTAAGTCAAATTTAAGACATCGATGTCCAAATCGGACAAACGAGGTCCGAATCTCCTGAGACCTATCACAACACTTCTATTGTGTTAAAACAAATATGCTGAAAGAGACGGGGTAAAAAACAGATGTCCAGTTAGGAATCTGTAGTCAGTTATAGGTTTAAGTATTTACAAGTTTTAAGTGAAGTCAAATTTAGGACCTCGACGTCTAAATCGGGCAAACGAACTCCGAATCTTCCGAAATTTATTACAACACTTCTATTGTGTTGAAACAAATATGTTAGAAGAGACGGGGTAAAAAACGGATGTCCGGTTAAGAATCTGTTGTCAGTTATAGGTTTAAGCATTTACAAGTTTTAAGTTAAGTCAAATTTAGGACATCGATGTCCAAATCGGACAAACGAGGTCCGAATATCCTGAAACTTGGTACAACACTTCTATTGTGTTGAAACAAATATGCTGGAAGAGACGGGGTAAAAAATAGATGTCCGGTTAAAAATCCGTAGTCAGTTATAGGTTTAAGCATTTACAAGTTTTAAGTTAAGTCAAATTTAAGACCTCGACGTCCAAATCGGGCAAACGAAGTCCGAATCTCCCAAAATTTGTTACAACACTTCTATTGTATTGAAACAAATATGCTGGAAGAGACGGGGTAAAAAATAGATGTCCGGTTAGGAATCTGTAGTCAGGTATAGGTTTAGGCATTTACAGGTTTTAAGTTAAGTCAAATTTAGGACTTTGATGTTCAAGTCGGGCAAACGAGGTCCAAATCTCCCAAAACCTGTTACAACACTTCTAATGCGTTGAAACAAATATGCTGGAATAGACATGATACAAAGATGTCCGATTAGGAATCTATAATCAGTTAGACATTTCAAGGTTTTTAAGTTTAACTTTAATTCCTCGTTTCGTTTACACTTAATCGTAACATTTTATATATTAATTATTTTACTTTTATTTGTTTTGCAGGGCCTAGATGCTGATTGATTGTGTCTTCTACTCTTCCAGATTGATTTTTAAAACTTTTATAACATTGTTAAATTTGAAACAGTACTCAATATTGTAGAAATTTAATTATTTAAGATATTCAATTTTTTATTTTATTTACATTTTGATTTGATTAAATGGACATGGAATAGAGAAATGAGGTATTATATACATTACAGGTACAGGTACAACAAATTATGCAAAAAAATTAAAAAAAAATTTATACACCAAAAGCTTTTAGCGACGGCCAGGGACCGTCGCTATAACTATGATTTACCGACGGCCAGAACACTGACCCTCGCTATATATATCCTATAGCGACGGTCGGATTATATGACCCTCTCTATATATACCTTATAGCGACGGGAACATCTCTGGCCGTCGGTAAATCATAGTTATAGCGACGGTCCCTGGCCGTCGCTAAAAGCTTTTGGTGTGTAACACAAATTAAGATACACCGACAGGCATTTTTGAGGTGGCCGTCGGTAGTGCCTTTTACCGACGAACTTTATAGCGACGGGTAGCGACGGTCGCCCTGGACGTCGGTATAACATATAGCGACGAATTATTGCCTTATACCGACGGTCAGCGGCCGTCGCTGAAAGTATTTTTTCCTGTAGTGGTAATTTCTTATAAATCTCTTTCAAATCCGATAGTTTGTCGTATATACCGTTACCCAACTCAATTTTTTTTCATTAATTACACATTATGTTCTTAAAATATATTAAAATAAGAGTTTGAAATTAAAATTGCATGTTGGAGTGGTGAATGGCTGGCAAAGAGACTCCAATAGATTGGTTGTCGGTGATGGGTGGCTATCCTACTGGAGTCTCATTACTAACTAACCACCACAATCGTTTGATATGGGATTGGGTTTTATGTTCTTGAGATCTAAGGTTGAAGAAAATGATACTTTCGTTCAAAAATTTGTTATTCAATTTGAGTCAACAATTGCTGTAGAAAGTAGGCCGAGTCATGGAGTGTATGTCAGCTTTTTCAAATTGTGGGGTATGTCAAATTTCAAAACAAAACCGGGGTGTCAAAAAAGGGGCAAGAAAAAGGGGGTCCCTTGAGCCCGGCCTAAATTGGGTCGGGCTCAGGAAACCCCATTTTTTTTACCCCTCTCATTTTCATGTGCTCAGCCGTTGGATTCTTGGAATCCTATGATGGTTGTCAGCGCCGAGCTTGCATCAGTTTTGGTTGGATTTGTGATCCACGGCCGAGCGCGCGAACACCGAAAGAGGGTCCTCGGAGCCTGAGCCCTTTTTATATAACATATGTTGTAAACCACCAAGATGTTATACGGTTGGTAAGGTTAGCTCATAAATCTGAAGTTTTAAATAATTTAGGTTTAGTAGTTTAATCCCCTGCATTTCATGAATTTCGTACGTTGCACAATAACTTGATTCGAATTGGATAATTAAATGTTTGTTCTCTAGACACGTGTCACTCTAGGAATAGTCATCATGTGACAACATGGGCCAACATAAATATAATAATATATATACATATATTTATTAATTTATTAAAAGTACATGTTTGAAGCCATTGACCACTGGATTCAAGAGATCCACGGTCTATTAGGCAACAACTGCAAAAGATAAAATATTTGTTGCCTCGTAGACCGTGAATCTGTTGAATCCAACGGTCAATGACATCCACTGCACATATTTTTTGTCCAGCTAGAATATGTTTTTAAGGATAATGTGTTTAAACATAAAATACTTAAAAAAAAAATTGTTTTTGTGATCTCAAAGCAATTTGATTATCTAGGAGAGCAGTTTATTTATTTATTTATTTTATTTTTTGTCTTTTAAGGATGATAGATTACCACCCACATAATTAGGGTTGTTAATCCTACAAAAAATAGGTAGATTCCCTCATTTCGCTACACTAACCGGGTGGCACGTAGGTATGTTTGCACGTGATCGCACAATATTTTATTCTTTTTTATATAAATACAGTGGATGCGGCACGCAATATCGTTAATTAGGGGTTTGTTCAATTGTTAGAATACTCTTTGACACAATTTTTTTTTCGCTCAAGGACTGAAACGGGAAATAACGTGATAGCTAATTTTTTTTTTTTTTTTTTTTTTTATTTTTAATGAGAATCAACAATATGGGTTACGGTTTTGGGTATTTTAGGAATCGAACCGAACCGAACCGACCTGTTATCAATAATATAATAGTTTCAGAGTTATCTATTTTTCAATTCTAGATGAATTTTTCTGAGAGGGAATAAGAAAAAGGGACACAGCTAGCAGTTTACATCATGGACATGATTATGATGTTGGAGAGGAGAAACACAATGAAGACAAGTCCAGGCCATGAACTTGGATTGTGATGGGCAACCTTTGTGTCGCGACACAAACGAAAAAAAAAAGAGGGTTAAAAGGCTTAAAGATCCTTAAAAAGAAAGGGTTAAAAGGCGTAAAGATCCTAAATACAGTAAGGTAAGGAGTAAAACTTGGTTGACGGGCGAGGTCACTGACCACCCATAATATGAGCCACGTGGCACATTTCTAGAGGACATTGACTGTACGGAAGTTTGGCCAATCCCTAGTTTTACTCGTAAGGTAAAGCCTATAGGGCTAAAAGTGAAACCTTTCTTATAATTTGTAATAATTGCATGGCAGTAGAGTGAGGTATAGCTCGTCACCTTTGGTGATCATTGACCCCAATACCCACCCGACCCAAATCATGGAAGACATAATCACCAACAGGGTTGGATTTCGTCCTTGAGCTGTAATTAAAAGGACTCTTCTAGAAATTTCTGTGGGTGATTTGACGGGTAATTCTGTTAATTTGACTGTTGGAATGTTTGTTTGCTGCCACAAGTCCATTCCCAAGTAGTAATCCTTCGCTCACACCAAGCCTCGCACCTCAAAGCCTTGTGTACGTGCCGGGAACTCATTGGCTTGTGATTGTGTGATTTGCAGGCACCAAATACTAGTTTTACTCCTTTATAGTGCCTTTTTAGGCCTGAGCAGTTCTACCCGCGCGTGCTATTGATGTTAACAGTTAACACCCACCCTATCATAATGGCGCGTGGTGGCCCGTGAAGTTAGCATTATCAAATTTTATTAACCGGGTTGTTGTTTCAAACTTTCAAGCAAGGTTTAAAAGGGGCCGTTATAACGGATGGGGGCATTACCGATTTTCCGTAATAACGGATTGTAATGCACAGGGGCAAAACTGGAAAAAATGGGAAATAACAGCGCTAAAATTCAAGTTTTCAATATAAAATTTTATAACGGAAAAATAAAAATTTACGGAAAATTAAAGAAAAATAATGGTCATTTTTTAGCAAATGCTTCTTTCAAAAAATAACGGTTGTTATTTTTATTATAACGGAAAAATAACATAAAATATAACGAAAATAACAGCTGTTATTAACATAACGGGGAGGTTGAAAGGCTATTATTTTTGTTATAACACCCATTATTTTCGTTATAATGGCCAATTTTTAAACCATGGTTTCAAGCCAATCACCGAGCTTTTTGTTTTATTTTTCGGGAATTGAGTTTTTCAAAAAAGATTTGAGTTGTGCTACACATGAATAACCAGACAAAAATATGTACCTTTGAGGCCTTTGACCGTTGGGTTCAAGAGATCAGTGGTTTATAAGGCAACGATATTCTACTCTTTACAGTTGTTTCCTTGTGGACCGTGTATCTCTTGAATCCAATGGTCAATGGCCTCAACCAGACATATTTTTGTGTAGTTATACATGGGTTAGGGCTGACAATGGATCAGGTTCGAGTCGGATTGGTGGTGATTTGGTATCGATCTGATAAAAAATCCAATTGATCCGGACCCGATCAAATCAATAAAATTCAGTTCTGGAACCGATTTGATCAAATCCGATATATATATATATATATATATATATATATATACACACGTTATCGGATCCGGTACCTATCCGATAACGAAAGATAAGGTTCTAGACCCGATTTTTTCAGATCGGATTTTCGGGTTGATCCGAGCTATTGCCAACCCTAATATGAGTAACATTTTTGACTTCTGCAGAGCTCATAATGACATCTTCTCATATTTCACATAAATGCCACTCACCCTTTATTATCATTATGTAATTTTAGTACTAAATGATTTCAAGAAGGGAACTAAAGTGAAATGTGAAGAAAGGTCTTTATAAAGTAAAGAACTTTTTCCGGATTAATGAATTCCCTTTTTCTTTGTCACCAATAACTAAACTTATGGTAGTAACCAAACAAGCCCTTAATTATATAAGCACTACATACCTTGGGGAAGTGATCATTCATGCATATGGAACACGATGATGCTGTAGCAAATAAGTATCCTAAATATGCCCTATGTAGGTTGTTTACTCAATTAGATGGTCCATATTGACTACATTTTTTCTGATTTTTCTCAAGAATCCACATTGATAGGGATCACTCTAATTGCTTTTGTATCATGCATGTAGTTAAATCTAGTCACTTGTGACCTTGACACTACATATCAAAGTATCGAAGTTGAATTGAATCCTCACATATGCAATCAAAAGTAGTTAGATGCATAAAGTTCAGAGGCTGATTCTTCAAATATAGTTAAGATGTTGTCCTCCTAAAGTATATGAGTTACTGTAACACGTGCGGTATGTCGATAATCATCTTATCGACATAATGCATGATCAACTAAGACTCATTTGGGACAAATCTGGTCTACACAATCTCCAAGACTCCTGAGATCTTTGAGACAATCTAACGGTCAAACTTCAGTTGAGAACTTGTGGATGTGGAATCTTGAGAACATTGTGATGGGGCCAGCTGACGAGCTTATTGATCTTGAATAACAAAATAGTTAAGTATCTTGAGGGAAGAATATTCCTTTATCTGATGAAGGTAGTTGCAAAAGATACTTTGGCACACAAGTAAGGGTTTGGTTGAAGTGTTTGTAGGGAATTGTCAGGACTCAAGTCCTCCAAAGTGAGGGGTCCTACCCTTTTATCAACGATTTCATTGATCTTAAGGATTGACATCAAACTCATTAGATTCTGCCAAAATTGATACCAATTAGCCAATATCCCACTTTCTAATTGTCACGCCCCGAATCCAAGCACCTAGACAGGACCCAAATGCCCGCACTTCGGCCCGTTTATCTAAGATTCAGGGTGTGATAAAAATAAAATTAAAAATACTCTAAGATAATTGAAAAGAAATTACTATAATTTATCATAGGTTAAAACAAAAATCTTTTGTAAAAGTGTTTTAGATGAAAATTTTATTTGATAGGTTTTTTTATTTAACTTTTCAAAATTTAAACGAATAGGCGTAAAAAATTTTCAAAAATATAATTTTAATAAATATTTATTTTATTAATTATTAATTATTTATAAATTATTTTAAACATCTTTTATGCTCAAAAATATCATTTACTATTTTATTTTAACAGTTTTCAACTCTCAATTAGTCTTATATATAGAGTTTCATAAAAAGAATATAGAATTGGATTTTGTCTTATTCAATTTTTTGCTATTTTATTTTAAAGCCAAATTAAACAAACCATATATGTATCATAATCTATCAAAAAATTTATAGATTATCATGCAATAAAATATAAAGTTATGACAGAAATACTACATAAGAATCAGATTATATATGTTATCAAAATGTAAATAACAAAATAAAAGTACAAAATCAATTAATCTAGGTTCAAAACAGACCTATATATAAATTCAAGAGTTAACTTATTAAAATCATACCACTTAAGTGTAGTAACTCAAAATTTAAGGATCTTCAATGAGTGCTTCGATATCCTCTGGTACATCATTTTCTACTCCATAATCTTTCTCAATTCCAAAATGATCTGAAAAATATTATCGGTTGAATCGTGAGCTTATAAAAGTCTAGTAAAAATTAACCAGTACTACATCATATTTATAATGATTCTATCAATCAATAGTTCATACGCAAAGTATAGGCTTGGAATAAGAATAACAAGTATTTTCAAAATATACTATGATCTAAAATTAATATTTACATGCAACCAATAACTACATCATGGGTCTCATTCTTCTTCTACACCGGGAGTAGTTTAACCAATAACTCTTCTACAGGAGCTTAGGGCTTTTCACCTAAAAGCTATAGGCCTTTCTTGCTTAAAATTTTTTAAACAAGATCAAGATAATCATGCCATAATACTACGTCCATATGAAAAATAACAATATTCAAATGCAATACATACAAAGAGTATAGCCAAAATTAATTAATCAAAAAATCATATAAGAGTGTGCTTGTTCTTCTGTAGATTGATTCTTAAATAAAAAATGTTAAACGGTAGAAGTTGGGGGTACCTCAAACAATTTTATCGGTATAGACCAAGGTGGTGGCGTTTCACTCTTGAGTCTCTTAGAAATCTTCAATGGCTCTATAATTTTTCGACAGTTAGAAAAGACTTTCTCCCAAAAATTTATTGATTATAAATATCTATTAATTAAAAATAATTTAAATATCTACTTTTATTTAATATGGTAACTGATGTTAATTTATTAATAGTAGGTCTTCTATTATGTCTTGAATTTTTGTTAGTTATTATATGTGAGGATTAGATTTCAAAATATTTCTTATTTAATTGTAACTTCAAACTTTGTTATCTTTGTACCCAAATAATACTCATATGGACCAAATACCAAAAATCAACATGATTTAGGGTTAGGGCATACTCTCTTACATTTTGTCATAACCTTAAATGGAACCACAAACCAAAAATCATCATGAATGGTGATTTCTGAGCATTGGATTAGAGTCATTTTCATACGTTGATATAACTGTCGGAATTTGATCATTATTCGGGGTACAAGATCAAAATGTCTGAAATCACTGATCGAAAGGTTTGAAATCACTAATCAAGTCGATCCCAACATCCCATTGATCATGGTTAGCAAGTCTATTCTTTAATCTTCTTTTGAGCCTTTTCGTTCTCTATATTTATGGTTTAGTTTGAGTTCTTTACATTGTGTTTCAAACTATGTCACTTCTTTCTATCTCTTGTATAAGGTGGATTGTCAATCAGTGGGTGGCACATCATCTTGATTGCGATCTGACGTTCGTCTTGTGTCCACCATCTTTCTCAGTAGAAAGCCGCTTTGGCTAAAGGAATATGAAGACTTTGGAATAGATTTTCACAAACAACACCAAAAGATGTGGGGACAAATCTGGTCCACACAATCTCTAAGGCTCCTGAGATCTTTAAGATACAATTTGACGGTCAAAATTTTGATTGAGAATTTTAGGTTAAGTGTTTTTAAGTGCAAAATACACTTCGACGCTCGTAGCGTTTGGTTAAGTGTTTGTAATTAAGGAGTTGTGAGGATTTGAGTCCCCCTCATTGGTGTGGGTCTTAGCCTTTTTTGGATGATTTTTAGAATTGACGTCCAACTCGTTAGTTTCTATCTCGGACTCTTTGGCCGAGATTGGTAAGCCAGACTCCTGGTGTAGCAGTTAGAGGGCAATCAAGGTATGAGACAAGAAGATCTTCTATCTCCTTACTTGTTATACTTTTGTTATGCAAACCTTCACTTGCTTATCATCAACAAATCGACTAAAATATAACTTTGTACCCTCATTGCAATCAACTTCTGATTTGCAATTTTGATTTTGTTGATAATCGATCTATTTGGTTCTATTTTTAAATATTACTTTCTTTTGGACCTATATCTGGTTTATAAAAGCAAATCCAAACAAAAGTTGCACCTACTTTTCAACTTTGGATCAATCTACTCAGCATCACATTACAAATATTATTGTTTTCATTGGGTACATGGCAAAAAGCACTCGAGGGTCTGTGCCGAGATTCGTTGGCCTGTGAGTAAAACTTTGATGACAAGACCCTGTCACCGAGGCCGATGACATCATTCAATATGAGCCACATGGCATACTCTTAGATGACTCTGATTGAATGGATGTTTGGCCAATCCCTAAGTGGACCCACAAACTAAAATTCAGCCCGATTAGTGATTTATAAGCGTTGGATTGGAATTATTTTCTTGGGTTGATTTTAACCGTGGGAATTTGACCATTATTTGAGGAACAAATATCCAAAGGTTTGAAATCACTAAGGGGGCGTTTGGCAACACAAAAATAAGTAACTTATTGACTTTTATGTCAAAAAGTTAGTCTGGATGTGTTTCATATTTTAACTTTTGATAAGTTAAAAACCAACTTAAAACTGAAGCTAAAATTTTTAGCTTTTAACTTCCAAGGGAAATAACTTCTCAAAAATTAGAATCCCCACGGACATTTTAATTTCTATGACTTTTTTAGAAGTAAAAAAATCAACTCGTAACTTCTAGCTGATTTTGGGTTTGTAGGTCCACATATGGATTGGCCAAACATCCATATGGTCAGAGTCTTCTAAGGATTTGCCACGTGGCTCATATTATATATGCGCTGTCATCAGCCTCGATGACAGGGCCTGTCATCAAAGTCTTACTCATTGGCTATCACAGGCTTCCATGACAGGCCATCAAATAGGGGTTCAATGGGAAAAATTCACTGGCCCTTTGAAGCCCCCCTCCCAAAATGTCTGACAAGTACCCCTTGTTAACCATTAACCAAGAGCTTAACCACGGGTTGAGTTAAGGGATTGGGGTACTTGTCAGACATTTTGGATGGGTAGACTTCAAAGTTTGATGCCCCCAGGGCCACGGAATGTTTTGCACTCTTAGTGTCTGTTTGTAACGCCTGCAAACCATTACGCGTGCAATGATTTGTGCACCCATACTATTTTCTTAAAATTTCAAGGTCACTTTTTTTATTATTTCTGTTTTTTTTTTTTAATTTTGGAAAAGATAAGGCTTGATTTGAGAAAATATTGGATTTTAATTTATATGTTTACATAAGGAGGTTGTGTAAACAATTGCTCAGGGGGTGAAATGGGTTTTTAATTGCTAAAGAGGGCGAGCATTCATTTGCCCGTGTGCATGTACAAATCGCCGATTGCAGGCGTACCAAACATGCATGGGAAACGATTACATGCGTAAACCTATTTGCACACCCAATGTGCACGCGTATCAAACACACCCATATTCTCTATAGTTGGAAACGAAAATTTACTTCTGCTCTTTTTTCACGTTATTTTCTGGATTTATGTTTTTGTTTGCCTAAGAAGAGCTTGGCTGAGGTTTACTAGTGTTGATACCATGACCTGTTTGAAACCCGCCTTCATCTACTCGCTACTAACCACTGAGCTGCTTGCCTACCAAATTAAGTAGGAAGTTGAGATTTTCTTTCGATTTGAATATGCTTTTCAGTTGACTCTTATCAAGGTTGGCTGAGGTTGGTTTTGACTTTATACCACGTATGATCAAAGCATAACACCCACATTTCCAGAGTTTTTTTTGGGTATTTTAGTAATACACCCCTGAAATTTGAAAGTAATTTGTAATACCCCCTTATACTTTCAAACATTTGGATTACCCCCCCTTGACCTAGTTTAACAGCGGTCAACTTGAGTTAAAACAGACTTGAATCACACATCGTTAATTAGCATTGTAATTGCAATATTACGGTACTTTCATAGGCGCATGATGCATGTCACATTTTAATATTAGTCAAATAATGTTTAAACTAGGTCAAGGGGGGTAATACTAAAGTTCGAAAATATAAAAGGGGTATTACAAATTACTTTCAAATTTTACGGGGATGTTACAAAAATACTTTTTTTTTTCCGGATTGGCACATTCCGGTTAATATTTGCAGCAAAAATGTTGTTTGGTGATAAGTTGGACCCCACTTAAGTCTAGAACAAGCTTGTACCCACCAAAGAAAAAACAAGGCGGCGTGTAAAATGTTACAAAGTGGGGTTGGTTCCTAAGTAATTCCGTCAATTTAACAACTTTGGACTTCAAAGATGTTGTTAGGTTCATGGCGACCGCGGTGGTGGTGATAATGATTGATGTCCGAGATAAATCTACCCATTTACATCAACATCTAGTCCATTTCGACTGCGTTCTTCTTGACAGATGGATGTTAAGAATGCATTTCTCTATGTTAATTCTTTTATGTTATTTGACCAATCCGTCGACAGATGACAAATTGCATAACGGGTCATGTATCGAAAAGAAAACGACGTACTTTGCCACGTGTGATAATGGAAATCGATCCAATTGTTATTTCCCCAGTCAAAGGTAACATGATATTATAGTCATTTTCCCCAAATTAAGTTGGTGACTCCTTTTTCTTATTGCTAGTTAGGCAACGCAGCAATAATAGGTTTTTTTTTAACGGATTGGTTCCGGGTCCATGTATGTCAATCCGATTTCTTATCAGATCGATACCGGATCGAGCATGTACCGATCCAGTACTGATCCGATACATATAAAATTATATATATTTATATAAATAATATTATTATATTACTCAAATTTTGATATAATATGTATTATATATAATTATAAAGATAATCTTTTCCTTTTATATGTATTTTTTATATCATTATTGTACAATATTTCAATTTTGAGTGAATAAAATATGTAATTATAATTTTTCTATTTAGTGGATTGAATCGTATCGGGTCCGGTCCGGAACTCTATTCTTTCTATCCAATCTCTTATCAGATCAGATCCAGATCGACATATTTTCTTATCGGATCAGGTCCAGATCAGCACTGATCCGAGTCGAACCCGATCCATTGCCAGTCCTAATTGGAACCGTTAGATTCTGTGACTGAAAAGTCGTTGTAAAAGCAAAGAGCTCTCCCTCCTCAACTACCCAACTGCCTCTATTGTGGATAATAAAGTAGTTATTGGGTAGATTCTTCGGATAGGGATGCACCAAAGTGACCACATGGGTTGTCAGCTACATTTCTTAATATTCCCATATAATATTCTTTTTTTAATTCTAAATAAAACGAAAAGAGAATAAACAACGGTCCAGATGCGTCAAAAGGACCGTCAATCGCTCCGTAAGCAAAGATAGGGAGAAAGAAAGGAAAAAAAAAACAGAAAAAAAAGGAACGTCAATCCGTACCTTGATGAGCGCTGATTGAGTGGCGTGTGAAGTGAGCGTCGTCGGTGGTATGTGGGCTCCACCAAACCTCTTCCACCTCCAAAATCGAAGCCCAATTCAATTCCAACCCTTCCCTAAATTTAGCAGCGGACAGGCCAAATAAGGGGGGAAGTTGGTCGGACGTAAAATCCAAGCCTAATAAATTTCGGAGAGGAGGAAGATACGGGGAAATTTACGAAAATGCCACTGGTGATTGTCTGACTGGTAACCCGGGCCTAACCCCTACTTGAGGTCTCTTAGGTGGGTCCCAGGTGTTTCCAACACTCGCACGTGGACAGTTTGGCTCGTCCCTCAATTTCTTTTTATTTAAACAAAATAAACAATAATGACAATAATGGAGAAGAATTTAGATCTGTACTTTAGGTTATTTGTGTAGCTTATCCAGAGTAAAACTTCTGTCACAACGTTGTGACAGAAGCATCTGTCACAGCACACAATACGAGCCACGTGGAACAATCTTAGTGGACTCTGACCGTATGGATGTTTGGTCAGTCCCTCGGTGGACCTGTAAACCAAAAATCAGCCTGATTAGTGATTTCTAAGCGATTTGATTGAAGTTATTTTCATGGGTTGATTTTAACAGTAAGGATTCGAGCATTATTGAGCATTATTTGGGTGCAAAGATCCAAAGGTTTTAAATCACTAATCAGGTTGATTTTTGGTTTCCAAGTCCATCGAGGGACTGGGCCAAACATCCATACGGTCAACGTCCACTAAGAGTGTGGCACGTGGCTCGTATTGTGTGCTGTGACAGAAGCTTATGTCACATTGTGACAGAAGTTTTACTCGCTTATCCAACTCCTATGACTCTTAGTTTGCCACGTACACTGTCTTCTTCGACTAGAAAGAAAAAGCAGACTTTTAAAGAGGTGTACTTGGCGAACAAAGAAGAGTAGATCTTTGCTGACAGACGCTGGTAAGCAAAGTTGCTGACGGGTACAATATGAGCCACGTGGCATACTCTTAGAGGATGCCATATGGTTTTTTTAGCCAATTCCTAGGTCGACCTACAAATTAAAAATCAGCCTGATTATTGACTTCAAACCTTTGGATCTTTGTACACTAAATAATGGTCAATAATGCTTCAATTCGACGGTTAAAAATGAACACATGAAAACGACTCCAGTCCAACGCTTAGTGTAGCACCAATTAATATTGTGGAATGGATGGTTAAAATTAAGTAGAAAAACAAGGAGTACAAGTTTGAACAGTGTAGATCTATGGCTGGGTGGGCCATACGTAGGGCATAGCGTGAGAGACACAAGTATTTTTGTGTCCTTGATGGACACAAAAGTTTTAAGTTGTAATAATAAGGAGGGATTGCGATTCCGAATAAAGCGGAACACATGGTGGTTGAAATAATATCCAAGACTTGTGTCTTTTTTACCTTTTCTCTTTGTTCCCTCTCCAGTTGAACTTTGCTGACCGGCGCCTGTCAGCAAAGTTGCTGACCGACCAAAATATGAGCCACGTGGTATACTTTTAGAGCTATGTGGGCCTACAGAACAAAATTCATCCTGATTGGTGATTTCAAGCCTTTGGATCTTTATACCACAAATCAAGGTTGAAAGGAGGCCGTTTTATCGGTACAACGGACTGGGGGCGTTAAAAATGGGAAAAAGAAAATGTAATTTATCGGATTTTAACAGAAAAAAAAAGGGAAAAAAATGGCGCTTCAAATTTTGAAAAACGAAAAGAAATGGAATTTAACGAAAAAATAACAGATTTTAACGGAAATAACAGCGGCATTTTTTCACAAAATTTTCCAAATTTTAACGATTGTTAAAACGAAAAAAAATATCCTTTAATTTCTAAACGTCAAAACGATTTTTAACGTAACGGGCTTGAGGCGTTGCCGGCGTTATTTTAAACCATGCCACAAATAATGGGTTAATAATGCTCAAATTCCACGACTCCAATCCAATGGTTAGAAATCATTAATCAGGCTAATTTTTTTTTATCTGTAAGCCCATCTAGGGTTGGGCAAAACATCCATACGGTCAGAAGTCTCTAATAATATGCCACCTGGCTCTTATTGTGTTTGCTGACCAGAGGCAGTCAGCAAAGGTCTCCTCCTCTCTCTCTCTATTTCTCTCTTTTTACCCACCACCCCCCCATCAGTAGAACTACAAAAGAAAAACAAAATAAATGAATATCTGCTTTTTGCTTCTTTGCTTTAAAGGGTAAAAATTGGAACAAATTCCATTCATCACTTTCTCCATAGAAAATAAACCAACAACCAGACAACTGGAAGCGCTTGGTTCTAAAATGCACATGATGCGCACACGCTCATCAATCAAAACCATCCATTAAAATCGGTAAGCATGTGCGCTGTGTACGGTAAGGGAGTTGGGGTCAACCATAACCACTTTTTTTTTTTTTTAAAATCTTAAATGAGACACAAGTCTAACCGCCTAGTTTGCAGTTCTTATGATTACTACTAATAATAATGTGATAAAATACTCAATGATCTAAGTTAGCTTTTAGCGGTTTTTAAGCACTTATCAACAAAAAAATTACATTTGGTAAAACTTACAAAGTACTTTTTTTAAGCCCAATAAGCTCTCAAAAACTGCCATAAGTAGAAGCTGTTTCTGAGTGGCTTCTGCTAAGGGGGTGTTTGGCGACACAAAATAAGTAACTTATAAGTTAAGTTAGTTTGGATGTGTTTCATATTTTAACTAACTTAAAATTGAAGCTAAATTCTATGAATTTTTTTGAGGTAAAAAATCAACTAGTAACTTCTACTACAAGTAGAAGTGCTTTTACTTCTTGTTCCCAAACGCCCCCTAAATGCTTCTATAGGAAGTCGTTCTTTTTTTTTTTAAAGCCCAATAAGCTCTCAAAGTGCCATAAGTAGAAGTTGTTTCTGAGTGGCTTCTGCTAAATGCTTCTATAGGAAGTCGTTCTTTGTTTTTTTTAAGCCCAATAAACTCTCGAAGTGCCATAAGTAGAAGTCGTTTTTGAGTGGCTTCTGCTAAATGCTTCTATAGGAAGTCGTTCTTTTTTTCTTTAAGCCCAATAAGCGCTCAAAGCGCCATAAGTAGAAGTCGTTTCTGAATGGCTTCTGCTAAATTCTTCTGTAGGAAGTTGTTCTTAAAAAAAATTCCTTTCAAGGTTATCTTTATTATTTTCTTAAAATACTGAAACTATCCTTTTGTAACTAATTAATAGGTCCAAAATTAAATAAAAACAAAATCGAAGGTATTTTTTAAGTGCAAGTTAACTACTTTTAGAGGTAAAAAAATAGGTATTTGTAGCAAAAAAAAAAAAAAATTTAAGAAAAGAAGCACTATATTTATAAGTGCTATCAGGTAATAAGCACTTAAGATAAGATTTAAGCAACCCAAATGTAGCTTAATATATTGCTATATATGTCTCTATTTGTTTTTGTCTACAAGATACCAACATTCAAAACACATCCTACAATGATGAAACTTGTGCCACCTATCCTCAAACTGTTAATTGTATCAATCTCGCTATTTTATTAAGATTTGATTTATCTAACTTAGTCTTGGACTGGGTTTCGATACGACAGAAAGAAGTTCTCTTACTGAAAGTTCTGTCGAACTTTTTTTTTTTTTTTTTTAAACTTGATTTGTTTTCTAAAAAAAATTAGATTTTTATCTTTAAATTGGGAAATCAAATAAAGGTTAGTAAATTGTCTCATTTGAAGAGTGCACATCTTGACTAAGGTTGAGTCTAGGCTTGTTGTATTTCAGAGATGGTGTTTCCAAGAATTTTGTGTTGCACGTGAGGGAGGCTGAAATTATCTTCAAGATAGAGATATCTCGCATCAAGCCTAGAATCAATAGTGTTATTAATTTTGAGAAATTTTAAACTTTGGATATTTTAGAGGAAAATTTTGAAAATTTTAAACTATGGATATTT
Source organism: Euptelea pleiosperma (assembly GCA_035048495.1). Classification (NCBI taxonomy): domain Eukaryota; kingdom Viridiplantae; phylum Streptophyta; class Magnoliopsida; order Ranunculales; family Eupteleaceae; genus Euptelea; species Euptelea pleiosperma. Next base: position 11,979,388 of record CM068551.1, on the reverse strand, counting down.
TGGAGGGAAAACTTGAGAAATTTCATTTCTTATTTTAACTTGAATGAAACTCTCTTTTACCTAAAGAAATATACGTACATTGTAATGCTTTGAGTTTTATTTATATTAATTAATATAGTTATTAATTCATTATTGTTTGGTTATAATTATCTTTATTTGTGTCGCATTTGTTGGGTAAGCTTTTTGAGCAAATTTAGAGTTTTTTAAGGCTCGATTAGAACCCTATTTGAAGCCCAGTTGATACTAACGAGTCTTAAGCCTCCTTTTTAATAACCTATAACTTGACTTAAATTAGGGTTTTTAACATTTTTTATTTAAACCTAGCTGAAAGTGATGAAAATCACTTTTCACTCATTGCGAAAATAGAAAATATTTATCTTCTCTTTCTTGTACCCTCTAGAGCTAAGGTTTGGAAAAATCATTTATTTTTCGGTGGATTTCTCTCAAAGTCTCAGTTTAGCGATTAACAGACAAATGAATCGTCATTAACTCCTTTTTGATTTTGTGTTTTGATTGTATTAAAACATGTTTTGTTGATTAGATATCATGTTTAGGCTTTATGTTGTTATTCGCCATTGATTTCTTGACTTATGTAATGAAGCATGTTGTATTTGCATTTTTGCCATTAGTTACATTATTTCAAATACTTTGATTTCTTGGAAAATTAGTTTTAATTTAATGCTTTACTCGATTCGTGTTTTATCAGTCGATACTACATTGTTATGGCGTGTTTTTGAGGATTTGTTCTCAAATCACACATCAAGATGTGTGTTGGCACCAGATGTGCTTGACCTAAGTTGAGGGTATGATAAACGAAGTTCAAATAAATAAATTTGAAACATAGGCCTTGCCTAATGCAGACTTGCAGCTGCTTGGTGCCCACCAAACAATCGTAAATAGGTGAAAAGAATTCATTAGCCTCACATATTTTGTCTCAAAATTGTGCATGTTTGCAAAGGCAAAATCAATGCAAACTACAAATCAAAGTGACCCTCACATTCTGCTCTTTTTCTTCCCCTTCCCGTCTGTAGTTCATCACCATTCAAATCACAACCATGTCGCATTGTCTTTCTTTTTCTCCTCTATTTGCTAGCTCGGTCGGCTTCTTTGTTTGTTGTCATCATACACCTCACATTTTCCTTTTGTTCGTGTGTCATCTACAATTTTTCAAGTTAAACTAGAAGTCTCTTCGTTTCTCAATTATGTATAGGTCCCCTAGTAATTTCGGTCCGACTAAAAATGTTATCAAAATAGTATGAAATTAAAAATATGATATAATACCATAATATTTTTGGTTTGACTTTCAAAGTCTATGACTCGAGATTTTGACAAGAGATTTTAAGAAATTTGACTTAAGAGAAGAAATGACTTTAGACAGAATTGAAGGGAAGAACATGATTCGGATAGCCCCGGTCCCCTATATCAATGGGATAAAGTTTATGATGATGATTTCAAAACCTATGACCTGTTTCACATTGTTAGGGACTAGCAAAGCTTTTGCTCTACAACTGGTAGTGATTGAAACCTAGACTTGGTTCTAAGTCAATGGTATCATGAATTAGGCCAAAGCTGGCACAATGTTTGGGCTTTGAAAATTCCATGGGCGGGCCTGAATGAGATTATCACATAATTTGAAAACGTTCTCATAAGTCAAGCATGGCAACCTGGCCTACAAAATCTAACTTTTGCATTGGTATATAAGATTAAATTGGCCTACAAGCAAGGGACTCCTAGATCACTATGCCCTACTTTCGTCTCTGTTCGATCACTAAACCCTAAACCTTATTGGGCTTTTCCCCTCCTGGCGTGTAACTCAAGGGTTGATTGTTCATAACTTGATGCTGTGGGTTCCATCTATTCTTACTAAAAGACTAGGTAAAGAGGACACTAGTTAAGACAAAAAAAATAAAATAAAAAATAGAGAGAGAGAGAGAGAGAGAGAGAGAGAGAGAGAGAGAGAGAGAGAGAGAGAGAGAGAGAGAAGCCTGTGTTTAGGGATGTTTGTTTAAATAGCTACCATCTAATCACCTACAAATGGGCGACCGACCGATTTAGACCATTTGATCAAGGGATAACTTCTTAATGGGCCATCAAAAACTTATACACAAGCCCAATAAGCCATCAAAAACTTCCTTACAGATCGGACGGACCAGATTGAATGCACCAGTAATGTGAATACAATAGAGATGTTACACAAACATCTTAATTTTACATAAACAGTGTGGGCCTGAGGGTAAATTGGTAAATAAGTATAGGAAACGTTGAGGACACGCGTGATTCGTGTTATGATGGGAGCCACTTGGTCGTTGCATGGAAGCATAATCCTGCTCCTCTCACTAAAAGGTAAGAGTAAAAACTTCGCTGACCGTCTACCGTTGCTGACCGGCCACAATATAAGCCATGTGGCACACTATTAGAGGACACGGACCGTAAGGATGTTTGGCCAATCTGTAGGTGGACCTACTAACCAAAAATAGCGTGATTAGTGATTTCAAACCTTTGGATCCTTGTACCCTAAATAATGGTCAATATTGCTCAACTTCCCACGGTTAAAATCAACCAATGAAAATGACTCCAATCCAACGCTTAGAAATCACTTATAAAATTGATTTTTGGTTTGTAGGTCCACCTAGGGATTGATCAAATATCCATGCCGTCAGTGTCCTCTAAAAATGTACAACGTGGCACATATTGTGGGTGGTCAGCAACCTTAGAGGTCAGCGAATTTTTACGCAAAAGGTAAAGAACCTAATTCGAAAAGAAAAATGTTAAAAAAAAAAAAAAAAATTCTATCCCACGGATAACCGGACAAAAAAAATGTGCGGTTTGAGGCCATTTGACCATTGGATTCAAGAGACCCACAGTCTACGAGGCAACAACTGCGTGGATCTCTGGAATCCAACGGTTATTGGCCTCCAACCGCACATTTTTTCATCCGGTTATCCGTGGGATAGCACGACATACCACCGGGAAATAAGCTGGAAATGGTGAAATTTCTTCCTGCTAGACCGTACGGACACTCGACCGGCTGCAACCGGTAATGGAGCTGCTAATGTGGATGAGGTGGGCCCAGGAACGGGAGATCCGGAGGTGCATTTAAAGCGTTAAGGTTGCTGAGGTGTCATGCTATGAGCGGGGAGAGGGGCATTCGCACGTGAGAGCGGACCCCCTTCGCACATCCATATGCCGGCGTCGGTTGCACACGTTCGAGAGAGAGTGTCCGTTAGTGGCGGTTAGAGCAGTAGTGAGGTTGTTAAAGGGGTCAGTAGAGTTAATTAACCTAACGAGGGGTTTAAAGTGGGGTTAACGGAGTTAGGCCCCGTGGCCAACGTTGTCTATATAAAGGCGTTTCCAACGAAGTTTTTCTTGGACTCCATTGGTTGCTCTGTGTTTTACCTCTCCGTTTCTGTTTCTTCTCCGTTCTTTCTTCGAGATCCACAAAGAGAAGAACAGATAGATTTACAGAGAGGATTTAGAGAGAGAGAGAGAGAAAAAGCTCTGAAGCGACAATGTCGGTTTCTCCGAGGTGGTTTTCTCTGTGTTTGTTCCTTCTGTTGCTAATTGTTGGAGTAATGGCGGGAGTAGGAAGAGAGGAGATCTCGGATTCGAGGTATACTTTGCTTGTGTTTCTCTGCATTTCGCTTTGGTTTGGGGACGAATTGCAGTAGAAAGTAGAAACAGAGGATTTTCTACTGTTTTTGCTAATTTTAGAGACACATTTCGATTGTTTTTCTTTTCAGTCTCCTTTAATGGAGATTGAACAGAGTTCTGGAATTTTTCTTTCATCTCTTCCATTTTTTTTTCCTTTCTGTGATAAAATTTGCTAAAATTTAGAAGAGTCGTCACAGTTTTAGCAGTATTTTTTTCTTCTTCTCAAGTTCTCATAGATCTTGAATGTTTATTGCTTGCTTGTTTTTTAAGGGTTGGAGAAACAGAGCAGCTGCAGAGCTCAAAGAACTCAACAATGGCGGAGAGGTTTGTAGTACCTAGTACTTTACTAGCTTCGCTTCTATTTATAAGTCGGTAGATCTAGGCCGTCCACGTTGTCTCTGGAGAAATGTGGATCCTTAGATATGTTACTTTTTGATCCAGCCCTTCGTTTTCATTTTGTTTCTTAGGGCATTAACAACTTCTTTCTTGAACGAGACCACCCTGGATCTTTTTCACATTTCCTAGACCATCCTTTCAGAACCACCTTATTCCTGTCAGTTCGTTGGTCAAGGCAACGGTTGCTTTCTGGGTAAAGCGAGGGTAGTTTAGTCATTCCACCTGCGAGACTGTAAAAGAACTTTTTCAAGAAATTCCTCCGTTTAGAATCTCTCGTTCTTTCTTACGGTTTTACAGGAGGATGACTGCCTCGAGCAGTGAACGTGTCCCTTCCGTTAAGAGAGAGAGAGATGGAGTAGTGGACGGAAATCTCTGAATTTATTCCCCAGGAGCCTTTGTAGTATTAAAATGCCTAAAATGCCCCTGTTTATTTAATGTATTTTTCTCTTAGACAAAAATGCCCCTGTACCAAACTATCCTTACCTGTATTTTCGAAAGTTAAAATTAGGGCATTTTTGTCAAATGTTGTTGACTGGACGTTAGCGCATGAAGCACTCAGGCTAATCCTACAAGGCCTGAACTGGGGTTTTTGCTAATATGCGCCGGTTGGTAAGTTTCACTTTTTTTTTTTTCCTGTCTCAAAAGTGAGATCTGATCCAATGGTTGGAATTGCCTGTTAATCTTACTGTACACCCAAGCAAATAGAGTCCAAAATAAGAGTAGAACCGGAGGCAACACTTGATGATGAGATTTACAGTTTTTCATTTTGAGATCTTTGAAATTTGGCATTTTAAAACAATTGTTGTGGATGTTGATTCAGGTCGGACGAAGGTGAAGGCTGGAATGAGCACGCCGTCGAGGATCCGGAGGAGGTGGCTTCCATGGTTGAGATGTGAGTCTTTCCATCTCTCTCTGTCTGTTCCCTTGTTCTCCACGGAAATCTTGTGACCGTTCATACTCCATAATAGCACACACATGGAACGATCATTGCGACAAGAACAAACAAATACACATGGCCCTTAGCCACATTTAAGAACGATACCTACCCAACACCCCAAGTAATCAATCTTTTTACTGCTCTTTTACTTCCTTTAGCCTTTTCCTTGGTCGTTTGTTGTGTTTTCTGTACTTTTTAGTCCCTGTCTTGTATCGGGTAATGTGAAGGGGTAGAAATTCCAGTCAAACTTCTACTCCAGTCTTGTGTGAAAAAGTAAACTTGAGATTCTGCTTCTACTGAACTCAATTTCGTTTTTGACCATTCTCTCCACCCATCCATTACCTTTTCTAAAGCGTCTCTCTCTCTCTCTCCTATGTGGGATGGTTGGTCGCGTTCCTCATCTAAGGAATCAACCACCACGTTCCTTTTCTGCAACTTCTGGCCTTTTCCCACTTCCCTTCGTACAAAGTGTGATTTTCGCTGTGTGGCCAATCAGTGACCACCATCTATGCATGGCAAAGTGGGGTCCACATGCTTGGAAAAGGATAACTAAAAAATCCTTGTGACCCCACCTAACATGCACAGATAACGTCCTTGATTGACATTTCAAGTGTCGTCCACATGTCCACCATTTTATTTTCCTTTGTTTAATAGCCCCCCTCCTCACATGTATATGTCGGGAGATCCGCGTTTCACGTTGATTTCTTTCTGCCATCATCATTTTGGTATTTTGATACAATTCTTAACCCTAAATCAATTTCGATTGATTATGGAATATGGGTTGGTCGGTCGTCCAATTAAATTGTGTATTTTGATATTCTTATCCAAAAAATAAAATAAAATAAAAATGGGTATGTGGACATGTTCAGGTATGAAGGGGGTATGTGGACCTTAGAATCTTAGGTTGTGTTTGGATATTGGATATCTCGGTTATCTTGTTTGTTTCTCTCTATAATTACCTTTCATAAAGGTTGGCATCGATCTTCTTATTTTACTCACATGGTGACAAACAAGACATTAGGGCAGAAGGATCGAACCCCCCTTCCCCATATTTTTTCTTTTGTCTCTTTCTCTTTTTCCTGTTTTTTTTTTTTATATTTTTACTGGATTGTTGGGGGGGATCCTGATCAAGAACCCTTCCAGGTTACTTGCGTTTTTTCAGATTACATCTTCTGCTTGGACCCATTAAGCAATCAATCAGATTAGTAATGCCCAATTACATAAATTAATCCAAGATGGAAATGCAATATTCTCATGGAGTGGTGATCACATGGTCCGCGGTGCATGCGGTGCCCAACAGTTGGTACATTTTGATTGGTGTTGGACACCTCGGGCAGCTAAAAGACTGTAGTTAAAGTGACTACTGCACAGCCCGAGGTGTCCAACACCAATCAAAATGTGCCAGCTGGTGGGCGCCACATGCACCCCGGGCGATGTGATCACCACTCTACTTCATGTAGTTGATGCAAAAATGCATTAAATTCTTAAACCGTTTTCACGTGATAACTTTGTCCATGTATGACAAGAGCAAGGAAAGTACATCACCGCTTTGGCTCCAGTCCAAATTTTCTGAAACGGGCAAAATTCGACCCGTTACATTCAATGCTATCACGAATAAATCAAATGTCGACGACCATGACCACAGTATGAGCCACGCGACACACCCTTAGATACCACTGAGTTACTGACAGTATGGATGTTGGCCTATCCTTAGGTGGACCTACATACCAAAAATCAGTATCATTCTTTATTTCTAACCTTTGGATCTGAATACCCCCCAACTCGGTAAAAAATAAACCCATGAAAAAGTTTCCAATCCAACGGTTAAATGAGAAAAAGATTGCCCCCCTTGAGGTTCAAAAGTAATTAGTAATGCCCCCTTATACTTTCAAATGTTAAGATTGCCTCCCTTGAATTAGTTTAACCATCATTTGACTAACGTTAAGACGTGACATGCATCATGCGCTGCTTAATGCAGCTATGAAAGGAGCATAATATTGCAGGTACAATGCTAACCGCGTGTGATTCAAGTCGGTTGCCATTGTTAAATGAGGTCAAGGGGGTAATCCTGAAGTTTGAAAGTATAAGGGGTATTAATAATTACATTCAAAGTTTAGGGGGTGTTACTAAAATACACAAAAAGAATTCCATTTTTTTGTTTGCAACTTTTAATATAATTCTGTTTCCGTGCCACTTTTGTATATGAGTACCTTTACCGACACCGACACCAAGGACTTAATGCCCACTTCCTTATCAAAAAAAAAACCCGCCCAACTCTGCGTTTATTCCAAATAGTAAAGCTGGATTGTCACAAATTTCCGCATCCAATGACATTCATATGGCTCACATTAAATCACACTGACACCCCCCCACTGTATAGTTTGAGTGGTGATCTTATGGTCCAGGTCATGTGGTGTCCAACTGCTTGCACATTCTAGTCCGAGGTGTGTAACACCAATCAAAATGTGCCAATCGTTCAGTGACAAGTGGATGACAGCCCACTTACAACCTGGACGGCTAGTTGAAGCCAGCAAGGAAACAAAGAGAGCAAGACTGATTTTGAACCGGTTCTTCAAGTTGCCCATGATAGGAGTTAAGGAATGCCTCAACCAAATGGGTGAGGCAAGCCCAACTGATATTTTTTTAGCTCATGGACGTGCATTTTAACAGAGGAATGGAGGAATTTGGATTTTAAAACTCAACAGCCCAAAATGATACCCATCAAATTAACAAAAGTTGCTTTTGAATTCCGGAATTGCTTCAATATAGATTGCTTAATGTAATAATGAAGATAACGTTCGATTGAGCAGGAGCATACGAAACAGCACCGAAAGGAGGAACTTGGGCTTTCTATCTTGTGGCACCGGCAACCCCATTGACGACTGCTGGCGCTGCGATCCCCACTGGCAGCTACATCGCAAGCGCCTTGCTGACTGTGGCATTGGTTTTGGACGCAATGCCATTGGTGGCCGTGACGGTCGTTACTATGTTGTCACCGACTCTAGTGACCATGACCCTGTCAACCCCCGACCTGGCACATTGCGCCATGCTGTCATTCAAGACAGACCTCTGTGGATCGTGTTCAAGAGGGACATGGGGATCACTCTTAAGCAGGAGCTAATCATGAACAGCTTCAAGACCATCGACGCCCGTGGTGTCAATGTCCACATTGCCAATGGGGGGTGCATCACCATCCAGTTCATCACTAACGTCATCATTCATGGCCTTCATATCCATGACTGCAAGCCCACTGGAAATGCCATGGTGCGCAGCTCCCCATCTCACTATGGGTGGAGGACAATGGCTGACGGTGACGCTATCTCAATCTTCGGATCCAGCCACATCTGGGTTGATCATAACTCCCTCTCCAACTGTGCAGATGGTCTTGTTGATGCTGTCATGGGTTCGACAGCCATCACCATCTCCAACAACTACTTTACACACCACAATGAGGTAAATATATAGTACATCTCTATATATTTGTTTCCCCTTACAAACAATTTGATTTAGTTGCATAATAATGCTGTTGTGTAATGTAAAACAGGTGATGCTGCTGGGTCACAGTGATTCTTACACAAGAGACAAGCAGATGCAAGTGACCATTGCTTACAACCATTTTGGTGAAGGTCTCATTCAGAGAATGCCAAGGTTGGGCATTCTTCTAATGGCGTTCTACTGTTCTGTTCTGAATTATAGGAAAAAAAAAATTGGGCTTTCTTCTAATGGTGTTTTGAAAGCATTACAGGTGTAGACATGGGTATTTCCATGTGGTGAACAATGACTACACTCACTGGGAAATGTATGCTATTGGTGGAAGTGCAAACCCTACCATCAACAGCCAAGGCAACAGATACCTTGCTCCTTCCAACCCTTTTGCCAAGGAGGTATATAATTAATAACCTCCCCGTCTTCTTTTTAATTTTTATTTTTTATGAATGTAGAATTTATTAAAGGCAATGTTTGTGGGTGGGCAGGTGACGAAGAGAGTGGTAACCAATGTGGGTGTGTGGAAGAACTGGAACTGGAGATCAGAGGGGGACCTGCTGCTGAATGGAGCCTACTTCACGCCGTCTGGAGCCGGAGCCTCAGCCAGTTATGCAAGGGCATCAAGTCTTGGTGCCAAGTCCTCATCCATGGTGGCCTCTATTACTTCTGGTGCTGGTGTTCTCGGCTGCCGCAGGGGTCATCAATGCTAAATTGCTAATCAATCTTGGATGAAAAAATCAAAAAAAAAGGAGCATCTTTTCTTTTTTCTTTTTCCTTTTTTTCTTTATTATTATAGCAGTACCCACTACCCAGTCAGTATCAGTATCACTAAGTCTGGTTCTTCCTCTGTTTCTATATTTGTCAATCTAGTCCTATTATTGACAAGTGTACATTTTTACACATGTCATTATGCTGTCAAACCCATTTCCAATATTCTCCATTATTCACTTGTTCCTCCATGTCGTTGCTCAACCTCGGCCTGCTTCAACTGCCAAAAAACACCATTCTTGGAGCAGGTGCGGAAGCGTTGTTCATTTCTTTTATTTCACAATTTCATCTTTCTTATGAATTTCAGTCGTCCTCCCCTTCCAACAACCCACCATGATCATCGTGTCTGTCTGTGTGTTCGTCTTGATTTACAGGGGCTGAATGATTTTGTGATTCTTTTTTTTTTTTTTTTTTTTAAAGTCATACATGCATAGTATGAATGTGTCCATTTGAGTATTTGGGAACATTGTTACAGATGATTCAATAGAAGCAATATTTTGGTTTTCTTTATGTAATTGTGGTTGTCTTTACTTTAATTTGTTTGGTTTCCTCTGTTTTGATGTGGTTGACAGCTAAAATGATGAGAAATAAGACAGTTTTGAACATTTCCATCATAATGCTTCACGTGGGGATGATGAGGAACCGGGGGGGTAATTCATCTCCGGATACAATAATACGACGGACATGATTGTGATTATTGAATGGGACAAGATAGCCTTGAGTGTACTAAACTTCATTAACTATTGCAGGAATTTTATTTGAAAAACAAATGGCCATTGACGGGCCCAATTATAATGGGCATGGGCTTGTCAGATGTGCATTCCGAGAATCCAACGGTTGTGATAGTGCTGAGCTGGCTATCAACCATTTTTTTAGTACTAAAACCAACGCTAAAAATTATCAAACAAGTTGATTTTTCGCATGAATGTATACCCCTTGGTAGGCTAAACATCCATACAGTCAGTGGGTCCCAGATGGCAGCGGTGAGGAACAAAAAGGGTGCTACCTTACGCTTTTGGATTAAGCTACAGCTTGTTACAATGTGACACACTTTTCATAAGACTAGAAATGTTTGAATGGGCTGATTATTTTAGCATAACGGGCCCTTATCGTTCAAAAGTCCACACGACGGGGTATTAGCTTAGTGTCCGGAACTACAATAGGTTGGAGGACGAACTTGATGGGCCCCATGACCATTTTATCCCAACCCTAAATGATCTTGGGGCCCACATGACGACGAATTAAGAGCTGGTTTTTGTGAGGATGATATTCTCACCAAAGAGATCATCCTCACAAAAAAACAACTCATTGGATGGTTAGGATTTAGTGGGGAAGATCACTGGCTAAGATTGACCTTATTTAGGCTAGGGATTGACTATATAATCCCTCATTGTAGGAAGATGATGTAAATAGGGCTGGGAGTACTCCAATGTTGTGTAGGCTAGGCCCAACCCATGGAGAGAACAAGGCATTGGGTAACAAGTTGAGGGGATTGTGGGGGGTTTAGAATAAAAAGTGGGGCACATTGGGTTTTCTTCTGCAAGGATAGTTTTGTGTTTCAATTTAGAATGGAGGATTGAGATCTTTATAGGCCATCTAATGGTTAGGGTTGGCTTGAAAGGGTAGGGTTTACTCTACAAACTCTATTGTTGAAGATAAGAGTAGTTTTTTAGATCATTTTAATTACCAGAGAAGAAGAAAACCATTAGAGGTTTAATTTCCTTCTTGTTGGATTTTTCTATGCTGTACTTCCCCTTGTTGAATACCATGTATCTTCTTACTGCAGGAAGTGGATGAGGGATCTAGTGTGGATCTGGATTAGTCGGGTAGGAGCTAGTTAGTTTGCTTTCTTAGTTATTTTTATCAGTGGCCTTATTGAAAGGTACGCGTTGTATTCGTTATAGACGGTTGAGATACTTCGAGTTTTTATGAGTTGATGTAGGACTGCAACTTGGGCGGGTTGGGTCAGGTCGGAGGTCAACCCTAGCCCAACCCAACCTTAAAGGCTGTGAACCCTAACCCAACCCAACCCAAGGTCGGGCCTAGATTTTTCAACCCTAAGGTCGGGTTAGTCGGGTTGGTCAATTTCTTAATTTTTTGTCGGTTGGAAAGATTGCTAATTTTTTTTCATATTAAAATAATTTATTGGTCAATACAATAACCGTTATGCTAACCATTAATTAATAGTTTCATGATAAGGGAAAAGTTCATTAACTCAAATGCATGATAAAAGTCACTAAGGACATAACCAAAAATAATCGTCAAAGAATACATGATATTTTCGCCCTATGTTCAATGTTAACTTATCACATCAAGGCTGTGTTTGGTTCACTGGAAGTGATTTTCCAAGAAGTTCCACTTCCTGGAAACTCACTTCCTAGAATCTGTTGTCTTGCTGTTTGGAAAAATTAAATATTTTGATAAATTGGGGGGAATTAAAATTAGGTTGACGGGTTTCGAATCTCAACTCCGTATCAATAGATGATATGGATAATGGGATCTTACCACTAAGAGGACGGTCTCATATCTTGTCTTGGTGAGGATGCTTGAATCATACGTTCAATTGTAGTCTCGTAACAAAGGGAACCCCTGTCGAACTGGGTGCTACATCAACCAGCATTATCATTGCCATCTCTGCCAAACATCTGTGACCATTTTGGACGTCCAGCCTATGTTCAAACCCAGCCTGCACAGCTGCATCAACCGCACGTGTCGGTCCTCTCGTGCTGCTTGCAACCATGCCTGGTCATTAAAGAACTTCATACTGTTTCCTTGCTCCATGTCAATTACCTCCACCTCCATGGCTGATATAAAATAAAGGAATATAACGGAGTTTCTGTTTTGGGTTTCATGGATGAAACCAAAATAGAGCTGCCGTTACTTTTCTAAAAAGTTTGTGTATAGGGTTAATAATGTTCAAATTTCTATAGTGGAAATCAAGCAATGATAATGACTCCAATCCAACGTTCATGGATCAGTAATTTTGGTTCGGCCAGAACAGTCCAAGAATACCGTAGGTTCCGCCCGATGTCCTGCACGTCTAGATCAGACCATTGCATGGTTCTCTCGCCCAACTGAGCCTCATACAGGTTTAACCACAATTTGAACACCGCACTCTTCATTGTGGGTGGGTTTTCTACTTTTCTTTTATTTTCCTCTTCTCGTTGATGAGCTGGGCTCGGGAAAGGATTGGTGTCTTCATCGTTGTCGTCAACATTAGAGATTGAAGCATACAGGTTTTTTCTCTGATGGGTTCTAGGGTTGTTGGAAACGATCGGTGGTGCCGGAGACGAGAAAACCACATGGTTTGTTCCCACCTAAAAACAATTGGTGGTGTAGCCTACGAGAGAGAGAGAGAGAGTACTCGATCGTAGAGCGGAAGTCGTTTTCCCTACAAGCAGGGTCACGAAAATGTTTTTCTGTGGGGCCCACTTTTCCATCCCTGAACCAAACACTCAAAAATGATACTCTTTCAGGTTTTTGTTTTCTTTTCCCGGAAAAGAGCCGAACCAAACGCAGCCCAAATGTCGAAATGTAGTGTGGATGTTTGTTGGTATACTAATACACACGTGAGATTACTAAAAATCTAGCCCGAGCCCAACCCAAGTTCTGAAAAGGCTAACCCAACCCAACCCTAATGTCTGGTTCAACCCGTTAGGCTCAGGTTGAGCCCCGCCTAAGTTGCAACCCTACTAAAACCCAACAGTTCATTTTTGGATTAGTTTCTACTGGATTCGGTAATTTATTTATTTCATTTATTATTTGTAGTCGTCTCTATATTTACCTGGTATTTATGAGATTAATTCAGATTCTTGTGATGTATTGAGATTTAGATCCCAAATCATGTCTCGAGATTTGTGCACAGATTATTAGTGGCCTAATTGAAAAGTAAACAAGTTATACTCGTTATAAAGGTTGAGATAGTTGGGGTTTTTCTAGATTGATGTTTTGAAATTCTACACTTCATTTTTTGTTCTATATTTATCTGATATTTATGAGATTATTTTAGATACACGTGATGTATTGGGATTAGATTTTTCAAATAATGTCTCGATATTTGTGCACAGATTAAGATATTCTGAAGTATGAATTTGGGGATGTGATAAAGATGAGCTTCGCTGGGCTCTTTTATGCTTAAATTGGATTCTATTGAGAGTCTAGAATATGTCGGTAAGTGGTGCATTCCATCTATCACATATACAGTTCACATTGTGTAGAATTATACGCCCGACACCGCATCAATGAAGACAATACTACCTCTTCGTGCCAGTCAAATCAGGGTGTAGCGTCGCGGTCAAGTTGAAATGATGTTATCTTCACCTTCTAGTCTGGACCATGGTTTTAAAAACGGCCGTTTAAATAGTAACGCCCAAAGCCCGTTTCCGTTAAAATTGTTTAAGCACGTTTTATTAGTTTTGAATAAAACGGCCATTTTTTGTTTTAACGGCCGTTAAAATCGATTAAACAGCCGTTGAATTCTGAAAATTTTTGTGAAAAAAACAGCCGTTAAATCTGTTTAATTCCGTTAAATTCCATTATTTTTTTTAATTTTTAAAATTCAAAATTTGAATTTCAGCAGCCATTTTTTCCGTTAAAACCATTAAAATCCGTTTAATTCCGTTTTTTCCATTTTTGCCCCTGGCCGTTTCAATCCGTTTTAACGGCCGTTTAAACAGTAACGCCCCCAGTCCGTTTAACCGTTAAAACGGCCTCCTTTAAACCTTGGTCTGGACTTCTAGAGTTTGGAGGTAGCTAAAACAATTGATCGGCGCGTGGAATCCAATCCAGTGGATTAGATACCTCAAATTTCGGAAAATCGAGGGACCAGAGTCACCAGACTATAATTCCACTACAAGACGATGCCTGATCTGCTACTGCGGGGCAACCCTGCTGCCACTCTGAAGCTGTCAAATATCTTCCAACAAGGTTTGCTAGGTCTCCAAAATCTCAGCACAAAGCTCGGAACACAGAGCATCGATCTGGATCTCAGCCTCTTCACGACATGGGAGGAGTTTGTCTTAAACGCGGAACGCGTCCAGGGCATTCTGCCGGCGTGTCGTTCATCTAACCATAGCTTGAATACCAAATGATATGGTCAGGATCCTTAACTGACAAACAAACAGGGTTGACTCATTCAATATGGGAGTCGGCCTCCCTAGAACTTGATATTTCTTATTCCAAAAGCTGAAAATCCCTCCAGAAATGTTTACATCTTATGGATATGGCCCGGGCAATAGCTACAGCGTCGGGCTAGGCCTGCCCTCAGGGCCTAGGTATACGCCCGTAACCTCAAAGGGTGGACCCCGAGCCCAGCCCGTGTACCACATCAAGCCAGGCTTTTGCCTAGGCCTGGGCCAGGCCGCGGTTTTGCCAGGTTGAGCTCCACATAACATAACAGACTTGTCAACTCAACCCAGTGAGCATTCAAGTTAAGTCGAGTTTTTGTATTGAGTCGAGTCGAGCTTTCGGGTTTTAATTAGGGTTGTGAACGGGTTAATTCCGGTTCAAGGTATCCATGTACCCAAAAACTGGAACCTATATCCAGGTACCCTAAACAAGTTGATCCAGAACCATAACCAATAAATATCCGGTTCTCCCATCGGGTACTAGGTCTTCTGTCTTTTATAAAAATATGAAAAATAAATAATAAAACTATTTTCTTACTAAATTTTTGAAAACGTTGGACATCTTTATCACTACTATATGCCTTATGGGTCCTATCAGTTCGGATTCCGGTTCGATCCAGATACTCTACTAGTGTACCAAGAACCAGGACCTATTACATACTTTGGTTCGGGTTTTTTGGATTCAGTTCTAAAATATCTAGTCCCAGAACCAGGATATCCACCTAGTGCATATCAGTTAATCAGGTACAAATTAACGCCCCTAGTGTTTTTTTTTTTTTGATAAGTATGAAGATTTTATTGGATATAGGCAATTCGAGGCGTAGGAATCCTACCAAGAGCCTTAAAACAAGAGCAAAACTACAGCGAAGGCAAAAAAAACCAACCCCAAACCAGCAAAATTCAACCCCTAAACCCTCCCCACCTTAACCAGATCGGGCCATTCGAAAACAATATCCTCAAAGAATAGGCCTTTTCCTTCCTCATACAACTTAACCCGAAAATAAACCAAAGACTTTATCTCAACCTGCTCGAACTGAAGGTTTCTGCTCTCAAACACTCCAGTTTTAATAAACTGAATTGAACCACGCATACTGATTGATCTTGTGTCATGAAGCTTTATTTATTTTACAGTTTAGTCATCTTAACAAAGTGTGGAGGAAGATCCTTTTCTTATCATTCATACAGAAATGTTGGATGCAACTTCTTAACATTCATTTCAGCTTATAACATATTCCTGAAGGAAGAGTGGCATGAATTTCAAATAGATTATAGAACATTTCCCTCAGAAATACAACCTTCGCTCGCTAAACATAATCAACAAACTTCCCTCCTTAGAGAGATAACAGTGAAAGAAAGAGCAAAGGAACTGAAGATGTCGAAATGGGGAGAAAGAAAGCTTAAAAGGGTGTACCTATTTCACTCCTTGTTTCAGTTGGGCTGTATAGAGCAGATCTGTTCCTGGGTCTGTTCTCCTCTAATTGCTTAACAACCTCATCCATGTCGGGTCTAACCGAAGCTACGGGAGCACAACAACCCATTGCAAGCTTCATCGCCTGAACTAACCCATCCTCCATTGGACTCCTAATCCCCTTCAACACCTCCAGGTCAAAAAGCTCCATTGTCGTCTCCTCCAACACTGCCACCTTCACCAACGACGGCAAATCCACAAATTCCCCAGTTCTCCCATCCTTACCAGGCTTTTTACCCAGTAATATCTCCAGCAACAGTATTCCGAATGCGTACACATCAGTCCTCGAATTGTACTTCTTCATCTTCTGCAGCTCCGGAGCCTTGTAGCCATCTGTTTTTGCGATGGCCACCATCTCATCAGTGACGGCGGGGACCATCAGCTTGTCGAGCCCATATTCAGTCAGCCTGGCCATAAAAAATTCGTCCACTATGACATTTTTCGATCTCACGCTCCCGTGGGTGATGGGTGCTTCAAGACCCGTATGCAGATATGCTAGTCCTCGGGCTATACCCAACACTATCTTGTGCCGCCGAGCCCAGTTCAGCATTGGTTTCCCTGCCTTGGTCTCTGAATCAGACCAACACGCATTGCAATCAAACAAGAGTTAGAAAAACTTACACTCGATTCCTACAATTTGAAAAGAAGATCAATTCTAAACTCAATCAATACGGACGGGTTGAGTTGGTTTTAGTTTTAAACTAAGGGAATGTCTGTTTTCGAGGACTCGATGCAAATTTAAACATGTGAGACATCATGGGCAGTTTGTTACAGACTTGATTCTAAAGGAATGCAGATAACATTTTACTACATTTCCACCTCTCATAAGGGCACTGAGTGGCTATCAATATGTTATTCGTCGTTCGCAAACAAACCACTCCCTAAGGATTTCATGTATACAACTATAGTAGAACAAACATTTGGCACAAAATACAGTTAGTATACACATAATGCAGGAATAACAAGATCAATTCGAGATTTATTTCAATCTCTATCTGATAACAGAAACATGTTTTTGCGACTTAACTAAGAGTAGAAGCTGTTCAATCAGTAAGCAATACATGTAAAAGAATGCATAGGAAAGAGCAAACAATGAAATTACCATGTAGAAGATCATGTAAGGTTTTGTTAGGGAAATAGTCATAAATGAGGAGCTTCTCTCCTCTCTGTCCCTGATAGAAAGCTCGAAGTGGAACCAAATTTTCATGGCGAACTCGGCCAAGCTGCCTTATCACTGGCACGCAAGAACCTCCATCCTTGCAACTACCTTCTCTTAACAACCTCAGAGCAATGTTTCCTCCGTCCTCAAGTTTTGCTCTATAAATGGTACCATAGCTTGTTTTCTCAAGAACCTGACCTGTAGCGTTCAACACATCCTCTAATGTCAAATGCTCAGCACCTTGAAACAAAATAAGCTTCCCCTCACCCCCACCACCACCACCACCACCACCACCATTCTCCTCTTCTTCTCCTTCCTCTATCTCATCTCCATTTCTTTCCCTGTTTTTCCTCCTCTTTCCCTGTACATATCCAATTAATACTGAAGCTGAAACCACTGCACCCGTCATAAGCCCAATCAAAATAGCTGCAATGGCACCAGAGCTCAAACCAGAGCTCTTTCTAGTGCATTTCCCCAGAGGAGACCCACAAAGCCCAGGATTGTTTCCTTCAAAAACCTCGGCATCGAACTTCAGTTTTCCCAAAACAGGTAACATCCCACTAAAATTATTGTAAGAAAGATTCAATCTTTCAAGGTTCAACCCATCTAGACTCTCTGGAATCGAACCAGAAAACAGATTATTGCCAAGATCAAGCTCTTTCAAACCATGAAACCGAGTTATAAAATCCGGAAACTGCCCCTCAAACTTATTGTTACTCAAATCCAAAATTTCTAAATTCTTGCAAGTAGAGTTGGGTAATGCGGGTTCAGGAAGAGAACCAGAGAGGTTGTTACCGTGCATGCGAAGCGAAACAAGTCGATCACAGAGGTTCCAGATCGAAGGAGGGAGAGACCCATTTAAGGAGTTGCCTCCCAAATCAACATCAGAGAGCGAAGCACTATATCCTAGCTCAAGAGGGACGTTACCTTCGAGTGAGTTAACACCAAGGTAGAGACTCTGCAACGAAGAGAGCTCGCCGATTTCTCTGGGGATTTCTCCTGAGAGACCCGCGGCTGGTAGCTGAAGAGAGAGGAGTTGCAGAGATGGGTTTCGGAAAAGCGAAACATTAGTCCGGTCAGGGGAGGAAACATCATCGCAGAGAAGTGGAGAGCCATCAGAGAAGACCCATTTGAGTCCTCTCCATTGACAAAGGGGAACAGAAGAGTTCCATGAAGAAAGCACAAGATTCTCTGAGCTTCCTTGGAGAGAGACTTTGATCTTACCCAAGAGAAGCTCAACATCTGAAGATGACTTAGAGAAACTGGTACTAGTAGCAGTAGTACTTGTAGAGAAGCAGAAGCAGCAGAAGAGGAAGAAGAAGAAGAAGAAGAGAGAGTAAAGTTGCAGAGAAGCCATGAACGAAAGAGGGAGAAAAACAGAGAGGGACTGTGTGGAAGAGTGCTTTGGGAAAAGCTGGGGACTTTGTTGACTATGACTAGCGAGAAAACTTTGATGTCCAGCTCCAAAATTCCACGTGGCCCACTCTTTCGGGCCCACTGAAATGACCAATCTATGGCCCACACTTTAGTGGAGATTCGTAATTTCTACACATCCTATTACTTTACCCCATAAAAATAGTTAAATCAACTGCTAGAAATCACCAAGTGAAAAATGCTCAAATCCAACAGCTATAAATCACCAATCAGACTGATTTTTTGTGTGTAGGTCCACTAAAGCTTGGCCATACATGGGGCCACGTGGATTTTTGAGTGGACATAAAAAAATATTCAGCATCTTTGGCTAGTGTAATTTAAGATAATAGGTTGCATTATATTAAACTACAGTCAGATTTATAAAATCATTGTAATAGATTTTTATATAAAGGAAGCATGCTTGTTTGAGATGTGAATAAAGTAAAGTAGGTTTTTTTTTTTTTGCACGCTCCGGGGTCCGGGCTGGACTTTGGAATTGTTGATTCTTGAGGGGGAGAAGGTCGGGTCTTTTCAAAAAAAAAAAAAAAACAAAAGAATATTGTACGAATATATGGGCTCTATGGAGCATTGGTACTACTATGATCATCACCATCCTATATGTTCATCACCTTTTTGATCTGGAATTTCCAAATAGTTTTTCTTTTTTTTTTTGAAGTCAGGAATTTCCTAAAGGTTCTTCAGAAGAAGAACTTCTTCTTACATAGGGTGCTTAATTTCAAGGTTTAAAAGGGCTCAGGAATTTCCTAAAGGTTCTTTTTACATAGGGTGCTTAATTTCAAGGTTTAAAAGGGCCCGCTATAATGGTATAACGGACTGGCGGTGTTACCGTTTTTTCCATTATAACGGCCGTTATAAGGAATTGTAACCCTCAAGGGCAAAAGTAGAAAATACCCAAAATAACAGAGCGCTGAAATTCAAATTTTCAAAACGCAAAAAAAATAGAAAACTGACGAAAAATAACGGCCATTTTTTTCACAAAAATTTTCAGAAAATAACTCGGCCATTATTTTTTCTGTGTTTCAACGGTTCATCACGTAATGGGGGAGGTCCGAATCCGTCATTAAAAAAAAAAAATGCTATGGGTATTGTTCTTAATGTTCCTAGTGCACGGATACACACATTTTCACAAACAATTTCACACACAATTTTGGTGTACCCACATGGAAGATAAATCAATGGTTGATCACCCCTACAAAAAAATCAGGTCATTCTGAAATTTCTAACACCATCAAATGTTGGTTTCAAGATAATGATAAAAAGAAATAGACGGTCCATAATTCTTCAACTTGTAAACCATGCTATGAATATCAGAATGATTTGAATTTTTGTGAGGGCGATCTCCTCACCAAAGATCTTCCCTCCCATTCCAAAAGTTGTAATTTATATATTGGCCCCCCACGATTTTGCGTGTGTGAAATTATGTGTCCGTTGAGCCTGACCCATAAGTAAATGATCTGATTATTATCTATAAAGATTAGGGCCCACCTTATAGTCTTAAAGAATAACAATCCGGCAAAATTATTTACATTTACGACTAGGGTCGGGCTCAAGGGACCCCCATTTCTGACCCCCTTTTTTGGCGTACCCACGTAGAAGATGAATCAATGTCTGATTTTTGGTGAAGATGATCTCTATGGTGAGGATGATCACAAAAATTTAAATCATTTTGATATTCATAGACTGGTTTAGAAGCTGAAGAATTATGGACCGTCGATTTTTACTGTGTAACTTTAAAATGACATTTGAGAATGAGCTGATTTTTTTGTTAGGGTGATCTATATGGTGAGGTTATCATCCCCACCAAAAATCAGCCATTGATTCATCTTCTACGTGGGTACGCCAAGATGGGGGTCAAAAAAGGGGGTTAGAAATGGGGGTCCCTTGAGCCCGACCCGTACGACTAACACATGTACGGCTCTAGACATGGTTCGAGGTATTGGCCAATCCTGTTGTTTATTGCCCGAACTTCGATGCTTCACCACGCTCTCCATCTGGATCCCAACACACATCGCCTAGCAATACACTACAATACTCCACCATGGTAACACTGTAAAATTCTCCTATATTTATAGGTCAAGAGGGGAGCTTACCTTTAGAAGGAGATAGGAATCCAATTAGGACTTTCCTTCCTCCATCTTTGAGTTTGGGAAAGTCTCTACTTTTATCCGCATTGATCGAAAGATTTTGTCGTGCCCCGAGTTGCAATCAGGAACTCGAGTCGTGATCGCCACTCGTCTTGAATCCAACTCATGAATCCAAAACAAGTGCAGCCACTACCCTCATCTAATAATGATATACTCAGATCCTATATCACATCGGATGGTGGATCTCAGCCACAAATATTTTATCGAAGAGTGTTGTGGGCATATTTATATAACAAAACACAGTGGTTGTCTCCCCACTTATACCCCCTCTTATATGTTTCAACAAAGAAAGGCCGAGATCTTATCCCCTAACTAGACGGTGGATCTTAGCCACTCACACCCATTTTTGGCAAATGCTTTGTCAGGAACTGCCGTGGGCACAGGCCACCCACTATCTATATAACAAATCAGCTCAGTCGTCTCCCCTTCTTATAGGCTTCATATATAGATGGCTGAGATCTTATCTGCAATTGGACGGTGGATCTCAACCACTCACACCTAATTTGGGCAAAGTCGGAGAGTGCCGTGGGCACGGGCCACCCACTAGTTATGGCAGCAGAGTGCCGTGGGCACGGGCCACCGGGCCACCCACTAGTTATGGCAGTTGAGATCAACCCGCCACTTAATCTATCCAACGGTTAAAAATAAGTCCACCTATGCTAATGACGATGGTTGTCCCCCACCCCCCTCTTATCCCCCACTTCATATTTGAAGTCTCCCTCTCTCTTGCGCGTGTGCCTTTGGTTAAATGACGATGGGAGCTTGACTTGAACGGTGGAAGTACGTAAGTAGCGGTGAGCTCTCGTCTCCTCTCCTTTCTTTCCCTTTTTTTCTTTTTCTCTCTCGTTTTCTCTTTTGTTTCTTTTTGTAGGAGGGTGTGGAAACGTTTGGGGCGTTGCAGTTCAGCCAAGGTTGGGGAGTGTCGCTCTCACAATTTCAGGTTTCATGGGTTTTATTTCTCCCCTGACCTGGGTTTTATGGGGTCTCTCTCTCTCTCTCTCTCTCTCACTCACCGCATGACGAGAATTGCCAAAAAGTGCATCGGATTTGAGCATTCTCGTGCGTTAGATTTGATTTGCCCAACCCAATGAACTCATGATCCATCACACTGATGAACGAAACCCTTTTCGTTTAATTTGAGCATCGACATGTCAACATTTTTTGGAGGTTTGTTTTTGTTATATCGATTGATCTCTTCGGTTTTGAATGTTATTTTGGGCACAAAACCCCCCAAGATCTCATGTTCCACTTCCATCATGGAAACCATCTATTTGGGAGGTTTTAGGAATGTTTTGATCACCAAAATCTTGGCGTTGTAATTTGAGTTTACGGCCCAAAAACCCCAACCCCTTAACGCATAAGAAGTTGAAGTCAAGGATGTGTTGGAGATTTCTAAAAAGGTTTGTGGGTGGGCTTAAGTGGATCAGCCTACAAGACCGAACCCAAAGTCAACCCAACAGGCCTAGGCCCGTTAGCTCAAAATCCCCCACCGCGAAAGGCGAGCCAAAAATTTGCGGTGAGTAATGGCAACCAAAAATAGTGAGAAATGGTCTCGAACATGAATTCCAAGCATTAATGGATGATGAATTGTTATGGGTTGGTGAGATCAGAGCGAACGATTATGCGTACATTATCAGATCTTCTGTTTCAAGCACCACGGTGCAAGAGTTTGCGATCAAGAGCACCACTGAATTTTTGCAGGTACGCACTAGCTGTTAATTTGAGATAATCTAAGCAGGGAGAATCTTACTCATGATCAAATAATGAATTGGATCCCATCACTCTCCATTCATGATCGGGTGGTTCACTCTTGGATGGTGTATCTGACCAACTGAAGTATCAAACTGATTGGACGGGTGGATGCTGAAAGAAAGTGGGACCTCACTCTCAACTGCCTAGATTATAGCACCCACCCCCTCCCTCTCTCTCGGGTATCTGTATTATGTACTGTACCCAGTATTAAGTAAAATACTTCCCGACCCACATGCTGTCGACGGATGTGGGCACATGAGCAGTACGATCTGGACCATCCAACCAATGGGTATTTCAAACCCTATTAAACATGGGAGTCATTGATCAAAGGGTTCAGACCGATTTGATTATGCCACATGGATTACGTACAGGTGAAACGATGATGAAGTTTAACTTTTAAACTTATCGCATCAACTGCCGACTGCACCACTATGTGGCATGTTTCAATTTGTTGGCAGGCATTGCTGAAGATGGGTGCAAGTATGTTGTGGTCCAAGGTTTGCCAACAACTAGAGAAGCCTGCCTCTGGCCTTAAGTAAGAAGTAAGAAGTGCAGCTTTGCATGCTAACTTGATCTTTATGCTTATGTAGTGAAGTTGAACAAAAAGTATCTTTGTACTCCCCTTTTGCAACATTTTAAAAAAGTTGGGTCATTTTGTCTAGTATATATGTTGGACTGATTGATATGGATTTTGATGGTTTCTGATTTGTGGGTCAATTTTATGTGCATTTCTTTAAGCTTTACATTTCATCATTCTTAGGTGTTTGATGTTGCTACTGTTATGGATTCTTGTTTTTTTGTTGGTTATTGAGTGGTGAGGGTTTCGAGTTTGTCGTAAAGACTGGGCTTTGATGGGATTTGGTTGATGGGTTTTTGTTTTGGGAAGATGGATTGGATTTGTGCACAAGTGGGTTTGAGTGCTGCCAAAGGCATCAGAATTTATTTGCTAACTCTTTGTCAGGGAGTGCCGTTGGCACTACTAATACCTAATATATATACTAGTGAGTGCCCCGTGCCATCGGCACTCCTCGACAAAGAATTTGACAAAATCAGGTGAGTGGCGGAGATCCACCGTCCATTTGGGAGAGGATTAGATATCGGCCCTTCTTTGTTGATGCTTATAAGAGGAGGTATAAGTAGGGAGACAACCAATGTGTTTTGTTATATAGATTAGTAAATGGCCCATGCCCACGGCACTCTCCGACAAAAGCATTTGTAAAAATTGGGTGCCTTTGGCACTCAAACAGTATAACGGACTAAGGCGTTACCGTTTTTTCTACCATTTTTTCCATTATAATGGATTGTAACGCACAAAGGGAGAAATGAGAAAATAATAAAAATAACAAAAAATAACGGTGTTGAAATTTAAATTTTGAATAAATTGAGGTCAAATGAGGCGGATTGAGTGGCTGAAATTTAACCGTCCACATTAGATCAATGGATTTGATCTCAACCGCTCTTTATCTAACCATCCACATTAGATGGATGGATTAGATAAGAGAATACAACTGAGTTGTCTTGATATATGTGTGGGTGGTCCGTGCCCGCGGCAGTTTTTGACAAAGTGTTTGTCAAAATCGAGTGGGAGTTAATCTCAGCCATCGATATGAAGCATAGTGGATCTCAGCCACTCATTATTGAAGCCATATAAGATAAGAAGGGTATAAGAAAACCATTAAATTTTTGTTAAATTCTTTTTTTTTAATTTTCAATTTTCAATTTTTAAGTTTTAAAATTTGAATTTCAGCACCACTTTTTCCGTTAAAATCATTAAAATCCATTTTCTTTCATTTTTGTCCCTGGCCGTTTCAATCCGTTTTAACGGTAACACCCCTCTCGAGGCATAAAAAGAGGGGCTCCTGAGCCTGACCCTTGGGCTATATGTAAATCCAACCCATTTCATTCCTTATATGTAGGTAAAAAGTATGTGACCCATGCACACGACACTCATCGACAAAGCATTTGTCAAAATTGGGTGTGAGTAGCTGAGATCCACCGTCCATTTGGTGTGATAAAATCTCAGCCATCCTTTATGAAGCCGAATAAGAGGGGGAGACAACCGTCCTATTTTGTGATATAGATATATGTAGGTAAATAGTAGATGACCTATGCCCACGGCACTCATCGACAAAGCATTTGTCAAAATTGGGTGTGAGTGGCTGAGATCCACCGTCCATTGGGTGTGATAAGATCTCGGCCATCCTTTATGAAGCTGGATAAGAGGGGGGATCTTGCTCCGGGATATTCTCTTCTGATCACTCAGTTTGATACGTAGTATTTTCATTAATGGAAGGTATGTGACAGGAGTAGACTGGTCATGATCTCCGAGGAATTCTTCGGCGCATTTATTCACGCATGCTGGACGATACCACATGTCGACCTGTCATATCCCGCACGTGTCATCATACTATTTGCCAGAAAATAAGGTACCCACAAAAGTAATTGACAAGTATGTTAATCATGACTGGATCAATGTGGTTTGATCAAGCTAAAGGTTCTAGATCTTTGATTAAATGGTTGTTTTTCTTACATCAATACAAGTCCTAAGAGCCTGTCAAAAAAGACAAGTCCCACAAGCCTAGAGCTTTTCCATGTCCAATTGCATTGTGAAACCAAGGTTTTAAGGGTCGTGATTCTTGTCCAATAGCTTTGGACAACCACAATTTCGAAGGATGTCCAATGGTTTGAAGTTTGAACCAAGGTTTTAAGGGTCGTAATGTAATAAGGTAGATCTAGCGCCAAACGTGTCAGGCATAGCCATTTTTGTTGCTCACCACTCCCATCTGGGTCCATTGACGGCATCGATGTTTAGCCCACCCCTTCTAGACATTTGTAGCAAAAACCAGCTTGTTTGATGATATTTACCCATTGGATTTAGTATCCAAAAAATGCTTGAATCAGACAGCTACAATCACACATTAAAAAGTATTAAAATGTAATTACTTGAGATTGCCAATCCTAGTGATTTTTGGAGTGTATATCTACCAAGGGGTGGGCTAAACATCCATGTGGTCAGTGGGCCCAGAGGGCAGCGGTGAGTAACAAAAATCAAAGCAGAACTTTGTTAACTAATGCCCATCAACCTCAGTATGAGACACGTGGCATATTTTTAGAAATTTCTGACCGTATGGATGTTTGGCAACCCTAAATGGACATATAGAACCTGATTTGTTTTCACAGGTTGATATTTAACCATTGAATTTGAGCATTATCAACCATTATTTTGGTACAAAGATCCAAAGGTTTGAAATTATTAATCAGATAGGTCACCTAAGGATGGGACAAACATCTATACGGTCAACATCCTCTAAGAGTATGCCACGCGTCTTATATTGTGGTCGATAAGTAAAGTTCTTC
Organism: Euptelea pleiosperma; assembly: GCA_035048495.1. Taxonomy (NCBI): domain Eukaryota; kingdom Viridiplantae; phylum Streptophyta; class Magnoliopsida; order Ranunculales; family Eupteleaceae; genus Euptelea; species Euptelea pleiosperma. The sequence goes on along the minus strand of CM068551.1, from coordinate 11,953,710 downwards.
TTCAAAAATGCTATACAGCCTTTACATCTTTTTCCAGGTTTTAAAGAGCCATTCTATGATGCATACTTAATTATTATCACAAGATTGATGAAGAAGTCCCTCAAATTGCCACGAAGTACACTCTTTCGGGTCCACTGATCCCTTGTATGTTTGCCTCACACTCTTGTGGACCTAGACACCAAAAACCAGTTTGATTGGTGATTCCTAGCCATTTGATTTGAGCACTTTTTCAACATAGCCTTCGAACCTACTCTTCATAGGCCAATTCACCAATCACATTGATTTTTGGTGTGTCTACAAGGTGTGGGCCAAACATTTAGGGGGCAGTGGCCTGAAAGAGTATCCTACATGACTATTTGAGGGACTCCTACATCAAAAAGATTCGCTGGTCCCGTGGACCAAACTTTGAAGGTTCCCCTCCTAATATATCTGACACATACCCTTTGTTAACCACCCTTAAATAACTAACCAAGGGTTTAACATTGGTTAGCTAAACCCTTGGTTAGTTAGTTAAGGGTGGTTAACGAAGGATAAAACTTTGATTACCGGGCCCTGTCATCGAAGGAGATGACAGGGCAGCAGATCTCGACACGTGGATTTGTATGGACTGACCACCTCAGCCTCACCACGCATGTACTCAGGTGATTACTAGAGTGCTTTTTGCCAAAACACTCACCTCCGTACGTGGGTGACGAGGCCGAGGTAGTCTGCTGGTATAAAATCCATGTGCCATGATCTGTTGCCCTGTCATCGAAGTTTTACTCGTTAACAAAGGGCACCTGTCAGACATATAGGGAGGGGGCCTTCAAAGTCAAAGTTTGAAGGTCCCCGGGACCAGCAGATTTTTTCAACCCTGATCCAGTGTGTATATAGATTTTTGGGATCTTGAATGGTTAGTAAGTCAGACATGAGTAAACATTCGACGACAGCTGCAGGAAGCGATACCACTGACTGCAGCGAATATGAGTCGCGTGACACATTCATAAGAGGACACTAACCGTATGGATGTTTGGCCAATCACTAGGTGTACTTACAAACCAAAAATAAACTTGATCGCTGATTTGTAAGCGTTGAATTGAAGTTATTTTCTGGGTTGATTCTAACATTAACGGTAGGCATTTAAGCATTATTTGCGTGCAAAGACCCAAAGGTTATTTTTGGTTTATACTTTGTAGGTCCACCAAGCAACCATGTAGTCATTATCCTCTTAAGAATGTGCCACGTGAGTCAATGACGTCTTGCAGGTGTCATCGAAGGTATACCTACGAGTAAAACTTCTATCACACGAAATTGTAAATCACACAATCACAAGCAATGAGTTTTCGGCACGTACACAAGTGCTTTTGCTACGTACCATTGCTTTTGCTTTTTAGGTGTACGTGACGAGAACTCATTGGCTGTGTCTGTGATTTGCAATCCCATTGTGACAGAAGTGTTACTCGTTTACCTACCTTCACCGTTATCGCGTCCCAAGTCAAAAAAGCTGTCAGACCATTATAACTACTTTTTTAGAATGTCAAAAAACTATTATTATTTTGGGTGGTGATGTAACAAGACACTTATCGGGGTTGGGCCCACTAACGGCATAGATGTTTAGCCACCCGTTGGTATACATTCATAATAAAAATCGAGTAAAACTTCCCTCACACGAAATTGTAAATCACACAAAACACAGCCAATGAGTTCTCGGCACGTACACGAGTGCTTTTGCTTTTTAGGTATACGTGCCGAGAATTCATTGGCTGTGTTTCGTGTGATTTGCAATCCCATTGTGATGGAAGTTTTACTCCTAAAAATCAGTTTGTTTGATGATTTTTAGCGAGTAAAACTTCTGTCATAACCGATTGCAAATCACACAATCACAAGCCAATAAGTTCTCGGCACACGTACACCTCAAAGCAGGGTGATTTTTGGTGTGTATATCCAGCAGGGGGTGGGCCAAAAATAATATTAAAATCAAGCGGCTGGATATCACCAAAAGACTTGCTCTTGCTTGCTTAAAGGCTACTAAGTCTGAAGCTACCCATATTTTTTTTTTCAAAGTTCAATCTGTTGAAGGGTAGGAGTAAGCAGCTCGTTCATTTTGTCCTTGGTGAAGAACTCGATCGAAAGGTATGTTGATGAAGAAGGATTTTCATTTCTTTGAAATGCTTTCATTTACTTGTTCTGTATCCATCTCTTAAACTTCCATCTTCTTAATGGGTGTTTGCTTTCAAGAATTGATTCAGTTTCTTGGATTTCTATCAAAATGAGAGAGAGAGAGAGAGAGAGAGAAGAACCTTTCTCTTGTGGGTCGGGCTCCAGTTACCGCCCTAAAATGACAGGCTCCGGTTACTGGACACAATATGAGCCATGTGGCAAACTCTTAGTGGACTCTGACCATATGGATGTTTAGCGAATCCCTAGGTGGATCTACAAACCAAAAATCAGCCTGATTAGTGATTTCTAGTTGTTGGATCTTTGTACCTCAAATACTCTCAAATTCCCACAGTTGAGATTAACCCATGACATTAAGTCCAACCCAAAAATCAGGCTGATTTTTGGTTTGTAGGTCCACTTAGGGATTGGCCAAACATCCATACGGTCAGTCCTCTAAGAGTGTGCCATGTGGCTCATATTATGTCCTGTAACCGGAGCCTGTCAATTTAGGGCTGTAACTGGAGCCTGAGCCTTCTCTTGTTCAAGGGGCTTTTTTTAGTCGTGGTACCACACCCGGCGTTCATCTCTCTCTCTCTCTCTCTCTCTCTCTCTCTCAAGGAACAATTTTTGTATTGAGAGGGATTCACAGATTGATGTGATTTTCGGGCTGGGGCATATAGGTAGCTACTTAAGGCAGTTGATTGATCAGTTTGGACCATGCCATTGTGATCCATCTCTTGGTGGGGGATATCATAGAAGATCTAATTAATCATGGTTTAAAATAACGCCGTTTTAACGGTTTAATAGCGGCCGTTAAAACGGTAATGCCCCAAGCCCCTTTCGTTAAGAACCGTTTTGACACTTGGGAAAATGACAGCCGTTAAAATTGTTCTAACCGCGTTAAAATGAAAATAATGGCCACTATTTTCTAAAAAAATTTGTGGAAAGAAGGCCGTTATTTCGTTTATTTTCCTGTTTTTCCATTAAATTTCATTTTTGCCCATTTCCGTTACAATTCGTTTTAACAGCCGTTTTAACGGTAACGCACCCTGTTCGTTATACCGTTAAATTAAAATGGCTTCTTTTAAACCTTGGATCTGTTATCACAAATAAAAGCAACAGATGATCATTCGGATTGATTTGATTTTCGGTTATGGTCTGTGCAAGAGGTACTTTACGGTTTGGATGGTTTTGATCGATATGTAGGTCCACCAACTATCATCTATGTCACAGATCTAATGGGTTGGAAGCACTTACGATCTTATATAAGCCCACCACATATTGGGGTACTAACCTCATCATCCTCACTGACTTTTTTGTCAATCCTTTTCGACCATTGAATTTGTTATCCATCTTTTGGTTGGGGGATAGTTACTTCAGGTAGATCGGTTGATCAATTTGGACCATTCGATTAGTGAACTATCTCTTGGTGGGAGCATAACCTAGACCAACGCCTGTGTTTTAAGTTTTCCCCAGATCTTAATGTTTAGTATTGGATTTCACATGAAGTCTAATTAGGTAGATCTCTTTTCATTCTTTTTTCTAGTCTCTCTTTCTCCCTAGTCTGCCCTAACCCTTTGTAGGGTCAATTTTCGGCTAATAGGGGTAAAATCGACTCTACATCTCAAATGCCCAACTTGAATGACCGACTACCTCTTCGTGCTGTATGAACTCAAAAGTTGGCAACTCAAGTCTAGTTACGAGGGTTTGGTGAGAGTGAGAGAATGGACAGAGCTTCTGCAATTGTTCCATGTTCGATCTCCCCTTAGTGAATGAGGGTCCCCATTTATAGGGAAACGGGTTAGGTGAGACTTATCGTCTTTAACTGCCCAAAAAGATCGGAGCATGGTCGCATGTGAGGGTAGGTATGTACCCTCTAACGTGTGCAGTAAGCTGTAGTCAACCCATCCTCTCGTCATTCTATTTAAGTAAATCTCATGTACCAACCTATGCAAGCATGGGGTATCTCATCTAGAGTAAGTACGAGATGTCCCTTTGCCTAAGGTTAAGTAGAGACCACTCAGAGATTGATGTTGACCACCAGGGTGAATCGACTCCTTTGCTCAAGCTGGGTCATCTCAACTAGTCACTGGTGAATAGGAGGTGACACGCGTTTAGATCTAGATCATTGGCCATTTAAAGGCTAGAGATCATGGCTTCGTACTCGGCTTCATTGTTGGATGTCGAGAACCCAAACCAAATGACTTTCTCATGGGAAACTAACACAACCCCTCCGGTGCCATTTATGTTGGCTAACCCATATCCACGTATAAGTTCTGGCCATGCTTTGTTGTTGTCAGCGCTAGTCGGGCTACTTGCACATAGCTCATATCAGATTTAGGGGGCTTATACAAGAATTCATCTATTTCGACCTCTTCTGCTTGTACAGGGAAGTCAGCTAGGAAGTTGGCTAGGGTTTGGACCTTAACATTGGTTCTCAGGATGAACTATCGAACTCAGCCAATAAAATTGTTCATTTGGTTAGTCGCGCGCCAAAAACATATCTAGGTGAAAAAGAACACTGCAAATTGGACGCTCAGCGACTATCCAAATGGAGTGAGCTTGAAAATAAGGCCTCATATGTCTGACTGAGAGCACTAAGGCGAGAACAATTTTCTCGAGCCTCACATGATCAGCTTGAAATAATTGAGAGTTTTGCTAATGAAGTACATAAGATTCTTCACCTAGTGCTGAGTTCTTTCCAACTCATAGCTGACTAATTGGTCTATCGCTACTAGGTAGAGGGAGAGCTCTTTCTCGAGATCTGGCTTGGAGAATATGGAGATTATTCTAGATATTTCTTCAACTATTGGAAGGATTCTTCACACTTGGCTGACCACTCGAATTGGTCCGAATTCCTCACCAGCTTGAAGAAGGGCACACCTATTAGACGATTGAGAAATGAATATGTTCATGGCGATAATTCTTCTAATTAGGACCTAAACTTACTTCTTACTCTATGGAGAGGGAATCTTGTAGAGTGCCCAGATCTATTTAGGATTGGCTTCAATTCCTCAGTGAGTGACTAGACATCCCAAAAATTTACCTGAAGTAACTACAAATTTGCACTTGGCAAGATTTAACTTCATTCTGTATTATCGGAGCCTATCGAAGGTTTGAGCTAAATCTTTCAAATGTCGATTGTGCTCTTGGCTCTTCACCAAGATATCGTCAATGTAAGTTTCCATACTTTCATTGAACATGTCCTTAAACATAGTTGTGACCACCCACTGATAAGTGGCTCTAACATTCTTGAGTCTAAAGGGCATCACTTGGAGTAGTATAAACTTTTGTCTATGATGAACATTTTTTTCTTCGTCCTCCGGATATAGAGGAATCTGGTTGTACCTGGAATAACTATTCATGAAAGACAATTGGGCATGTCTCGAGGTGGTGTCTACCAGCCTGTCAATCCAAGGCAAGGGAAAGCCATCCTTCGGACACACCTTGTTGAGATTAGTGAAGTCTATGCAAACTCTCATTTTTTGATTTTTTTAAGGATAGCCACCATGTTGGCGATCCATTTTGGGTACTTTACTTCTCGAATAAACCTCACTCTTAGTGGCTTCTATATTTTTTCATTTACTACATAATAGAGATGAGGCCGGTGTAAGGTTTTCGGGCTTCTAACGAATTGGACATGCATTGGGGTCCACATTCAACTTGTGGTAGACAAATTCTGGGTCCAACCCAAGCATGTCATCGAAGGACCAAGCGAACACATCCTTGTTTTACTTCAAGAAGGATACGAGGTCAGCTTTATCGCTATTTGACAATGTAGTCCATATTGGAAAAATCCGAGTTGAAAAACTTGAAAATATGACTAACGGGGTCACTTTGCGCATAAATAAAAGTGAGACCCACTTATCTTTTGAGGCAGGTCCATGTTGATTTTTCACCTCCTTGATATGAAGAATAATGTGGTTAAATTATTTAACCAAGACCCTTTATGGGTGAATAAAAAATTGGCTCCAAACTACCCTACTTGTAATGTTTGCAAGTGAGTAAAGTTTGTGAAAAATTTTAGTCCCACATTGGAAAACAAGAAGATTGGAATGCAACTATATATAGAAGTTGTTCTATAGAGACTTGTAAGCACAAAGTGAATAGTAGATGGGCTCGCGCGCACACGGGGGCCCTTGAGGAATAAAAGGATTTAGATCTTGGGATCCGAAATTCCTTAATGCGCATCCGCAGGCGGTGTCCGTCAGCGAAATTTTATCTGACAACATTAAATCTGATGAAATTTCTAAATGAGGAAGCTCCTAATCTAAAAGATGACGAGACTGACAAAACTACTGTTGAGGCTTAGAAACATTCTGATTTCTTATGCCGAAATTATATTCTCAACAGATTGGACCACACTTTATATAGTGTCTATAGTCCAATTACAACTACTAAGGAATTATGGGAATCTCTGAATAAAAAATACGCAGATTTTTGAATTTTGAAATGACAGATTCCAAAGCAGTAATTAATCAAGTCTAAGATCTTCAAATTATTTTACATAAAATTCATGCAGAAGGCATGAGTATTAGCGAATCATTCCAAGTGGCTTCGATAATTAAAAAATTACCGTCATCTTGGAAGGATTTCAATAATTATTTGAAGCACAAGCGTAAAGAGATGAAGTTAGAGGACTTGATTGTACGTTTGAGGATTGAAGAAGACAACATGGGTAATGAGAAGAACTCCAAAATAAATAATGTGGATGTAAAGGCCAATATGGTGGAGGAAAGCTCTTCAAAGGTCAAGTCAAAATCTTTCAACAAGAATAGATAGAATCTGAATCAAGGTCCGAAGGCAAGAAATTTAAAAAGTTCAAAGGTAGTTGATTTGTGTGCGACAAACCCAGACATCTAGCTAAGGACTGCCGCAAGCATTAGAATCAAGACCCTACAAAGGACAAATCGGCTCAAGCAAACATGACAGAAGTAGAAAATCTTTCAGCCATAGTGTCTCATCTCAATTTGTCAGCAGTTATCTCTGAAGTTAACTTGGCTGAAAATAACAAGGGATGGTGGGTGGACATAGGTTTCACAAGACACATATGTTTCGATAAAGCACTATTCATTGAATATACAAAGGTGGAACATGACGAACAGCTGTTTATGAGCAACTCTTCAATTTTAAAGGTTGAAGAAAAAGGGAAAGTCTTACTAAAATTCACTTCTGAGAAGGTTCTAACATTGAACGATGTACTTCATGTATTTGATATCTGTAAGAACCTTGTATTTGGATCCTTATTGAGTAAGAAATGATTCAAATTAGTGTTTGAGTTGGATTAGTTTATTCTTACAAATAGAGGTATGTTTGTGGAAAAATGGTATCAATGTGATTGACTATTCAAACTCAATGTAATGGTATCTCATAATAATAAAGCTATTTCTTCTTCTGCTTACATGCTTGAGTTGTTTAATGTTTGGTATTCTAGATTAAGACATGTCAATCATGGATCTTTAAAAAGATTAACGAATCTAGGATTGCTGCCCAAATTCCAAATTGATAACAATCATAAGTATGAAATATGTGTAGAATTTAAATTTGTAAAATAACCATTTCACTCCATACATAGAAGTACTGAACCGCTAGAATTGATTCATAGCGATCTTTGTGATTTGAAATTTGTTCAAACCCGATGAGGTAAAAAGTACTTCATCACGTTCATTGATGATTGTACTAGATACCGTTATGTATATTTATTACATAACAAGGATGAGACAATGAACATGTTTCTCATTTATAAAAATGAGGTGGAGAATCAATTGAACAAAAAGATTAAGAATCTCAAGACAGATCGAGGTGGTGAATATGAGCCATTACCATTTGATGAGTTTTGTGCTCAACATGATATTATTCACTAAACTACTGCTCCTTATTCACCTCAGCAAAATGGAATTACTGAACGAAAAAATAGGACATTGAAAGGAATGGTTAACGTTATGCTTATAAGTTCTTGATTACCACAAAATTTGTGGGGGGAAGCCTTGTTCTATGCAAATTATATACTTAACAAAGTTCCCCACAAAAAGCTAGACAAGACCACATATGAATTTTAGAAAGGCAAAGTGCTTTCTTATAAATTCTTGAAGGTGTGGGAGTGCCTTGCAAAGGTGGCTGTTCCGCTTCCTAAACAAACAAAATTAGGACAAAAAATAGTTGATTGTGTTTTCATTAGTCACGCTATTAATAACAGTGTTTTCAGGTTCTTTGTTCATAAATCGGGTGTAACCGACATACATGATAATACTATCATTGAGTCACGAGATGTTGAATTCTCTGAAAATATATTTCCTTACAAAGTGATCACAATTTATATTCTCATAAGAGAACATGTGATGTTGCTTCAAATAGCAATCAGCATGAAAATACAACTGATAATGAACAAAGAAGAAGCAAAAGAATTGGGACAGAAAAATCCTTTGGTCTAGATTTTCTAACATACCTGTTGGAAAATGAGCTTCAAACCTTTAAAGAGGCTATGTCAACTCCAGAAGTCACATCCTGGAAAAAAGCTGTAAAGAACGAAATTGAATCCATAATTCAAAATCATACTTGGGAATTAGTGGATCTTCCACCAGGCAACAAACTGATTGGTTGCAAATGGATCTTCAAGAAGAAGATGAAAGTCGATGGCTCCACTGACAAATATAAAGTCAAACTCGTGGCCAAAGGATATAGGCAAAAAAAAGGCATAGATTATTTTGATACATATTCACCTGTTACTAGAATAACATCCATACGAATGTTGATAGCTATTGCAGCATTGCATAAGCTTGAAATACATCAAATGGATGTTAAAACAGCATTTCTAAATGGTGAATTAAATGAAGAAAAATATATGGAACCAGAGGGCTTTATTGTAAAAGGACAAGAAAAGAAAGTATGCAGACTAGTAAAATCACTTTATGGATTGAAATAAGCACCCAAGCAATAGCATGCAAAATTTGATAGTGTCATGATGAAAAATAGATTCAAAATTAATGAATGTGACAAATTTGTCTAAATTAAGAACATCAATGAAGCATGTGTTATAGTTTGTCATTATAGGGATATATGTTGACGACATGTTCATTATAAGGACTAATACTAATGTAATTAAGTCCACTAAAAAGATGTTGACCAATAATTTTGATATGAAGGACATGGGAGTTGCTGATGTAATTCTTGGAATTAAAATTATTAGGACATCAAATGGACTTGTTTTATCTCAATAGCATTATATTGAGAAAATGCTTAAAAGATTTAACAAGTATGATACTAATCCAGCAAAAACTCCTCTTGATCCAAATCAAAAATTGAAGAAAAATACTAGTAAGACTATATCCCAATTGGAATATTCTCAGATAATAAGCAGTTTAATGTATATCATGAATTGTACTAGACCAGATATTGCTTACTCGGTAAGCAAACTGAGTAGATATACCAGTACCCAGGATCTGATCACTAGGAAGCATTAGTTAGGGTTTTGAAGTACTTACGGTACACCCTAGACTATGGGTTGCACTATTATACAAGATATCCAGCTGTACTAGAAGGATACAATGATGCTAACTGGATATCGGATTCTGAAGAGTCAAAATCCACAAGTGGATATGTATTCACTTGGCGATGCAGCCGTATCTTGAAAATCCTTAAAACAAACATGCATAGCCCGATCAACGATGGAATAGAAATTTATTACACTAAATAAGGTTGGCGAAGAAGTTGAATGGCTTCGACAATTCTTAGATGATATTCCTTTATGACCAAAACCTGTGCCTGCCTTATGTATATATTGTGACAATCAAGCGGCTATAGCCAGAGCATAGAATAATATGTATAACGGTAAGACACGACATATGCGTCGTAGACACAATACCGTAAAGCAGTTACTCTCTAGTGGAATTATTTCATTGACTTTGTGAAGTCAAAGGATAACCTAGCGGATCCACTAACTAAAGGGTTATCTAGAGATGAAATATACTGCACATCGAGGGGAATGGGCTTAAAGCCTATATCTTGAAATTATCTCAATGGAAACCTAACCTAGTTGACTGGAGATCCCAAGATCTAGGTTCAATAGGAAAACTAGTTGTGAGTGATTTAACAGTAACACTAAGGAGATTATCTCTCCAACCTATTCCTATGATGTAATAGTATTGCCTGTAGCGAATGACTAGGATAAGCTTTATTTTTAATGATTTCTATACCTTGTTTAAAACAAATGGGGTACAACAGGGTACTCTTAATAGTTAAATCACATATCTGAGTATAGAACTAAGCCGATTCTATGAGAATTAATAAAGGCTGAATTCTTTAAAGCACTCATGAATCTGGGAATGTTCAGGGCCAAAATAAACACAACCGTGAGAATCAACTGTGTCTGGAAAAGACTTGTGTGAAGTTTATTGTTTTGATTTACACAAATGGCTAAACAGTTCAAGACATCACGTTCACTGATTAGCTAGTAAATCTGATAGATTTTCACTAAGGAAGGTTCAAAGCTACAAGCTACCTTACCAAATGCAAGACTATTCCTATCTGTACTCTCTATTATTTTAATTTTTTAATCTTCTTTTATGTTTTTGCCTTTTTTCATTCATGTGGGGGATTGTTGGAAAAATCCAGGTTGAAAAACTTGAAAATGTGACTAACGGAGTCACTTTGGGCATAAATAAAAGTGGGACCCACTTATCTTTTGAGGCGGGTCCATGTTGATTTTTCATTCCCTTGGTATAGAGAATAATGTTGTTAAATTATTTAACCAAGACCCTTTATGGGTGAATGAAAAATTGGCTCCAAACTACCCTACTTGTAATGTTTGTAAGTGAATAAAGTTTGTGAAAAACTTTAGTCCCACATTGGAAAACAACAAGATTAGAATGCAACTATATATAGAAGTTGTTCCATAGAGACTTGTTAGCACAAAGTGAATAGTGGATGGGCTCGCGCGCACAAGGGGGCCCATGAGGAATAAAAAGCTTTTAAAAGGATTTGGATCTTTGGATCCAAAATTCTTTAATGCGCACCCACTGGCGGCATGTGTCCTGCACGCAGGCAAGGGGGGTGCAAATCCTGGCTTTAAGCCTCACGTGGGTGCGCGAATACCTAAAGTTTTGCTACTTTATTTATGGGCAGTCATTGGGCTTCGAGCTTTCCTTCTTGACTTGGGCAAATTCATTGTTTTCTCTGGTTCATTGAATATGGGAATAACTGTCAAACAGTTATTCTGATTCATCAAACATAGGTATAACCGTCAAGCGGTTATGTAACCGTCTCGAACCACCTCCTTCTCTATTTAATCCTATTTCGTCCCCTCTTTCGAAACACACAAAATTTCATGATTTAACCAGTTTTTTAATTTAATAAGTTTTAAGTCTATGAGAGTACGAACACAGTTCCAGTTCGCTAGACGTGTGGATTAAGTGCTATTTCCGTACATTGAGATCGTTGTATCTTGAGAGACAGACGTCCAGAGACCTTTAGCACTGCAATAAGGGGACAAATTTGTTTGAAAGCTATTGTTATTTTATTCTCCTCTCCTATTCTTCTTTTTCAGTGAATATATCATACAGATAATAGTCCCAATAAATGTGGTTTTCTTTTGATCTGGATCTTCCCTAATGTCCACCTCCTCGATAGATTCGACAGTTGTAAGGGACTTTTGCTCCTCGGACTAGTAGGGTACTAGTTGGGTCCTCAAGGGGTAGGCTAATTGCTATGTTGGCTGACTAGATTCAGTTCCTGAGTTCTCCTTCTCGTTGGTGGTTGAGGACGAAGTGATGGATAAATTCTTTGGAAACTCCATGGCTGCCAATTGGCATTGTTATGCCGCTATCTCCCCTCAAATTAGCATAATCCCTTTTATAGTGGGGAATCATGACTTAGAATTATGAATACAGGACCGCCCTCATCTTGTGGACCCATCGTTGACCAAGTATGGCATTATGTTGTGACGGGGTGTCTAACATGACGAAGATGGTTGGAATGGTGATCGGTCCCGCTGCAATGGGCAGGCAGATCTCTCCTAAGGGCTGAGTGGTTTCACCATTTTAAGACGATTAATGGCGATGTAGAGGAAGACAAATCTTCAAACTCATCTTCTTGAAGACTAGAAAGATAAGATGTTGGCCACCTGCAATATATCAAGACCCTATTTACGTTCCATCCCCAGATATTGAGGGTGATGACTAGAGCATCAGTGTGGGGTTGATGGATCGGTTCTAGGTCTTAGGCAGAAAATGCGATGATGGGGTCTTTGGGCCAAAAATGTGATGATGGGATCCTCTTCTAGCTTTAAAATTAGGGTCTCAAAGGTCACCCCAAGTATAACTTTATGTTGTTGACTAGTACAATCGGACTATTCGCTCTCTTAGTTGATCTCTCGAGTTGCCCTAGTTATCTCTTCATGTAGACGTTGATGATTCCATGTGGTCAGGCAATAATTGCTATTGGGACCGGTAGGGTTGCTCTCTAGGCTCAGCAGCTCGGTTCAGGAAGCCTCTTGGTGCTCTTGCTGCTCGACTATAGTGATGAATGCTTCAAGTAGCCTTGGTTAGTGTAATTTTAGATGGCGTTCTTTATGTCATACAACGCCACGTCTCGTGCCCTCAATATCTCTAGAAAGCACAAAACTAGTTAAGATTAATAAACTTACCATCTTTGGGCCGTGGGACTAGTTGGGGGTAGAAGAAGAATGGCTCATTTTGGATTTTGGCCAGGATCTTGTCTATTGGCAATGTCAAGTTGGTGAATTGCCTCTTGGGCCACATATCACGATCATTCTTACCTCTCGAGGTATTTTTACCCCTTTCCCTTCGAAGGAGGTCTTCCTTCTGTCTCCCTCCTTTTGCTATTTCTCAAGTGACAATGGTTTGGACTACACCATTGGCAATTTCTGAGGTGAGTTTGTTGTATTCTTCTAACTTGATGTACTTCTCAATGTAGACATTGAGCTTGGACATGGTGGTCAGTAGGTTCTTCACCAAAGACTCGTACAACTTTGATCTCGGCAGAAGGCCACAACACCATCATAGCCTCGGCAACGCCTGAGATGGCTGAGCTCAAGGTATAAGAATCGAAAGAGAAACTTCCTCACAGTCTCATTGTCATCCTGCTTAATAGAGAAGAGGGTGTCAAGACTGGGCTGATATTTACAATTTTAAGCATACTACGTTAAAAATATACCATAGAATTCATCAAAGTTAAAAATGGAGTTGTGAGGCAGCTTGTGGAATAAACTAAAGAATTTTCACGAAGGCTATTGAGGAACATCCAACACATGAGCTCTACTCTATGGATCTCACTAAGGTAGTTGATCTCTCTTAGCCTGGCAAGTCTCTTGTCACTGTGGTTGATGGTTGAGCCTGTTCTCTTGGCAAAGAGGTGAGATGCACGATTAGACAGCTCTAATGGCCTATCCCTTTGTGGGGTTTGACCTTCTGGCTGATTCCCCAGCTAGGAACAACATTGAGCTCTCTCTAGGGCTTGTCATTGAGATTTACTCATCCAACTCACCATAGCTAAGATATTGGTAGAGAACAACTTGGCTACGTAGTTCCCACAGCTGGTGCCAGAGAATGTGGGGTCAATTTTGTGCTAATAGGGGTCAAATGGACCCTATACCTCATATGCCCAACTTGAAGGACCGAGTACCTGTTCGTACTGTATGAACTGAGAAGTCCACAACTCAAGTTGGTTAAAGGGGCTTGGTGAGAGAGAGAGAGAGAGTATGGACAAAGCTTCTGGGATCATTCGATGTTCGGTCCCCCCTTATTAGTGAATGAAGGTCCCCATTTATAGGGAAACATGTTAAGTGAGACTTATCGACTCTAACTGCTCAAAACAATCAGGCAGATGGTCGCCTATCTTGGTAGGTATGTACCCTCTGACGTGTACATAAAGCTACAGTGAAACCATCATCTCATCATTCTGTTTAGGTAAATCTCAGGTATTAACCCGTGCAAGTATCTGGAGTAGGTGTTAGATATCCCATAAGGCTAGGGTTAGGTAGAGACCACTTGTAAAATGATGCCGACCAGCAGGGTGAACTGACTTCTTCGCCCGAGCTGGGTCACTTCAAGTAATCGACTCTCCTCTCCATCAAACCGACCTCTAAATCGAGTCAAACAGGTCAGCGAAGAGGTCCGAGTTCTATCCAAATGTTGAGACAAATGATCTCGAGGGGAAATATGGACGGCCTTGGTGTAGGCCATTTTTTGTCACACACACCCTTCCATCTCTATTCATCTTTACCATCTCCCTTTCTCTCTTCTCTCTCCTTTTTTTCTTTGCAGACAAGAACAATATTTTTTTGTTCGGGGGCATAGCTAGCTACTTCAGGCAGTTAATTGATTGATCAATTTGGACCATTCGATTATGATCCATCTCTTGGTGGGGCATAGTTTAGAAGACCTAATGTCACAAATAAAAGCAATGGGTGATCATTTAGATTGATGTGATTTTCGATTATGGTCTGTGCAAGAAATACTTTACATGTGGGGTGGTCTTGATCGATAAGTGGTTCCACTAAGTGCTCAAATCGTCACGAGTCTCATTCCAACTGTAAACCTTATCATCATTATAAAGCCACAATTTTGATCAATCACTTTGGACCATTCAATCTGTGATCCATCTTTTGGTTGGGGCATAGCTACTTCAGGTAGTTGATTTATAAATTTGGACCATTAGAGAGAGAGAGAGAGAGAGAGAGAGAGAGAGAGAGAGAGGATTCAGGAAATTGGATGCAAATCAGAATTGGAAGACTCCATCTCTTCTTCGGCTCGGCTGTACATTGAGTCTTGAAGTATTCCTTGGGTGGACCTACAGACCAAAAATCAGCATGATTGGTGAGTTCTAGCTCTTAGATTTTAGTCCTTTTCATGGGTTGATTTCCAACCATGAGATTTGAGCATTATTTGGGGTACTCGGATCAAAAGGCTAGAAATCACCAATCAGGCTAATTTTTGGTTTGTAGCTCCACTTACGAATAGGCAAAACATTCATACGGCCAGTGATCATTAAGAGTGTGTTACGTGGCTGATACAGCTAATTGCATTAGACAACCACACAACTTCAAATAACATGTTTTGACCTTAGGGTTGGGATCTCGGCACCCCCTTTTTGTCTCAAAAAATTCCACTCCTCTTCTCAGGCGTGAATTCTCGTAATCCAGCGCTTGTTGTAAGTACTGAGCTGGCATTCACTGGATTCACTTGTTGCTAAAGCACAACCACCGTTGGATTCTCAGAATCCACGAGAAGAGGGTGGAAAATTTGGAGTCAAAAAAGGGGGTCCTCGGAGCCTGAGCTTTGATGTTAATTAGGGACGATTGAAATTTTTGCAGTCATGCTACCCCAAAGGAGACAAAATTATTTGAGGGGTTGCGGCCATTGACCGTTTTCCAAATTTTGTTTCTAAGTTGTTCTCGATGTTCCTTAGTACGCACTAACTTGACTCGAGGTAACTTGAGCAAACATGAATTAACTATACTTGCGTGTTTTTATTTGACCGACATAAATATGCGCCCATGAGTCAAGTTAGTGCGGGAGGGGCACATAAAAGTGCGATGGCACACTCTTTGGAGTCCATTGACCCATAGAAGTGAATGATTGGCCCACCCATTGATGGACCTACATACCATGGTTTTAAAAACGGTCGTTTAAACGTAAACGCCCCAAGCCCGTTTCCGTTAAAACATGTTTTGACGCTTTGAATTTAACGGCCGTTTTTTTCGTTTTTAGGGCCGTTAAATTCTGAAAATTTGTGAAAAAAAGTCGTTAAATCCATTAAATTCCGTTAAAATCTGTTAAATTTTCATTAAATTTCATTTTTTTTTTTAAATTTTCAAATTTTGAATTTCAGCGCCAGTTTTTCCGTTAAAATCTGTTAAATTCTATTTTTGCCCCTGGCCATTTCAATCCGTTTTAACGGTAACGCCCCCAGTCCGTTAAAACGGCCTCCTTTAAACCTTGCTACATACCAATAATCAGGCAGATTGCTGGTGTGTAGGTCCATCAAGAGGGTCATTCCTGAGTCAGTGGGCCCAAAAAGAGGAGAAATTTTTTGATCATGCAACTTTTATACCCAGCGTCCTGCAACCTGTAATTAAGTGCCATCTGTCCTGGGATTAAGGTGGCCTTTCTCCACTATTAAGGGTAGGTAATTACAGTTAAAGGCTACCTTATCCCCAGTAAAGGTGGCGCTTAACTATAAGTTGTAGGATCACTGGATCAAAAAGTTGCAGGATTAAAATTTTGTGCTACCTGCTGCGTTTTCAGGTAAAAATTGCTTATTTTTTCGAAAAAGATCTTGTTCATTTGTCCATTTAAGAACTGATCGATGAAGTTGACTTGATGCAAGCAGGATTCAGATGGCTTCAAGTATTGATTTCCACCTTCCTCTTTCATTGCCAACTGCCAAGTAGCTCTTCTTTCACTTCATTCTTCAATTTAGTTTGATCTTTCTCCGAAAATGGCCATGGTATGCTTCTCCATCTTTGTTACACCCATCACGGAATTAGGAAAGTGTTTCTTTGTTCCTCTTAAGCGCCAGCTCTTTTATCTTCTCAACTATGAGAGCAACCTTGATAACCTTCGGAACCAAGTGACTTATCTGAGTCGAAAGAGAAATGACGTCCAAAACTCGATAGATGAGGCTCGAAGGAGATTGGAACAACCCACCGAAGAAGTGCAAGAATGGTTGAGAAGGGCAGACAGCGTTGAAGCTGATGTGAGGAGACTGGATGAAGATGCTAGTCTGAACAAGAGATGTCTCAAGGGATTGTGTCCAGATTGGAGCTCACGTCGCCGGCTAAGTAAACAAGCAATGGAGAAGTTACCTGTAGTCAAAGAACTACGAGAAGAAGGGAATTTTAGTACAGTTTCTCATGCTCCGCCTCCTCCGAGTGTTGAACGGGTGCGAACTGATTGTGTTGAGAACTTTGCATCCAGAGAGTTGGTTATGGATCAAGTCATGCAAGCATTACGAGATGAGAATATCAGATCCATCGGGGTCCATGGAATGGGTGGTGTAGGGAAAACGACCCTCGTGAAAAGAGTAAACAATAAACTCCAAGAAACCCAACTCTTCAAGAAAGTTATAATGGTGACCGTGTCCAGCAACCCAAACTTGAAGAAAATCCAAGATGAAATTGCCGAGAGGCTAGAGTTGGAGTTTAAGCCTGGGAGTACAGCACTCATAAGATCTAATAGATTGTTTGAGAGGTTGAAGGAGGAGGAGACGGTCGTTATAATATTGGACGATGTGTGGAAGAGGTTAGATGTGGCCGAAATAGGGATTCCCACTGGAACTGAGCACATCAATTGCAAAGTCATAATCACGACGCGAATACTTGATGTTTGCCGTGAAATGGGGATTCAAACTGTAACTAAAGTGGAACTCCTCTCTGAAGAGGAATCGTGGAATCTATTCAAAACAAAAGCAGGTGATGTTGTTACATTGCACAAAAGATTGCAACCCATTGCAGAAGAGATTGCAAGAAAATGTAAGGGCTCGCCATTGGCAATTGTTACGCTTGGATCGTCGTTGAGAGAAGTGGAGGATGAATTTGAATGGCGTAATGCGTTAAGGGCATTGGGAAGTCTTGAGCCAATCGAAATAGAAGGTATTATACCAGAAGTGATCACATCTCTGAGATTTAGTTATGACCATTTGAATGGGTCAGAAATCAAGCTCTTCTTCTTGTTCTGTTGCTTGTTCCCTGAAGACTATGATATTTCTCTATATGCTTTGAGAAATTATGGAATAGGGGAAAGGTTCCTGAAGGTGAATGGGACTTTGGAGGATGCATGGAACAAACTACTTTCTTATGTTAAAAAACTTAAGAATTCTTGCTTACTATTAGATGGTTGTAATGAATGGTATGTCCGAATGCACGATGTTGTCCGCGACGTTGCCCTATCAATTGCGTCAGAAGATGAGAATGGGTTTTTGGTAAAAGCAGGTGTAGATCTGACAAAGTTGACTGAGAGAGTGAATCTCCATAGATATAAGCGGATTTCAATTATGAGCAGCGTGGGTATTGAGCTCCCTACTCCATTGGAATGCCCACAACTCCTAACACTGTCATTAAGTGGAGCAAAGGATCTAAAAATAAATCCAGATAATTTCTTTGAAGGGATGAAAGCTCTCGTCGTCCTAGATCTATTCGACACTAACGTTACCTCAATTCCGCAGTCAATTGTACACCTCACAAATCTCCGGACTCTACATCTAAGTGCTTGTGATCTATCAACCAACATATCCATACTTGGGGGATTGAAGAATCTAGAAATACTTGATTTGTATAATTCAAATATCGTGACGTTGCCAGAAGAAATTGGTAATCTGACCAATCTAAAGTGCTTGAATTTGACGAAGGCAGATATTTCAATTGTAACCCCGAATGTTATGTCAAGGCTGTCTAAGTTAGAAGAATTATACATGGAAGATAGCTTTCATGATTGGGACACGGTCACAGAGGAAGGCGAATACAATGCTAGCTTTGCGGAGGTAGCATCATTATCTCATCTGGCCACTCTAAAAATTGATATAGAGGGTGAGAAATGTACATCCCAAGACATCCCTTGTTCGTGGAAAAATCTAAAACAATTCCAAGTAAGAGTTACATGTACATCCATCAAATGGTACACCTTGGGACCCAACAATGGCTTGCACCTCGATGGAGTTAATCTGATTAAGCATTGGGTTAAGGTGTTATTCAAGAGAACCCAATGTTTATGCTTATCATCCTGCTATGGTTTCAACAATGTTGTAGACTTAGATGTAGCAGGGGTTTTTAAGCATTTGGAATATCTTCTGGTTTTCAGTTGTCGGGAGGTGGAATATCTCATAAGCATTGAAGAAGAAGAATCTCCTCAAGAATCATTTGGGGCTTTGAAGACATTAACCATCCAAGGAATGGACAATATGAAGAAAATCTTCCATGGCCTACCACCAGTTAGACTCTTTGGACAATTGAAATTCCTAAATGTGGATGACTGTCCCAACTTAATCAACATCTTTTCATCTGATCTACTGCAAAATCTAGAAAATCTTGAAGACCTCAATGTACGGAACTGTGATGTGCTGCAGGAGGTATTTAACACTGAAGGGTTTGTTGAATCTGAAGGGAATCATGCCATGCCTATGCTTTCACGGTTAAGGAATATCACCTTATATAAGCTAAAGAATTTGAAGAGTATCTGGAAGGGGGTCCTACCAACCGGAAGCCTTCAAAACCTTAAAACACTAGAAGTGACCAAATGCAGTGGCTTAAAATATCTCTTCCCATCCTCTATGGGACTTCAACAACTGGAGCGGCTTGAGATTTCGTCTTGTCATGAGGTGGAGAAGATACTATCCAACAGAGAGGAGGAGGAGCATGTGCTGGGCACAGAAGAGACTTCATCCTCAAGACAAATGCAATTGCCTACGAGGAGGAACTTCTTGAATTTAGAATCACCCAAAACCTTTCAAAACCTTCAAAAACTAAGAATCAATGGTTGTCGGAGATCGAAGAATCTTTTCTCATTCAGTTTAGCACAAGGTTTCCAGCAATTAGAAACACTTTGTGTATCTGATTGTTACGAAATGGAAGAAATAATTGCAAAAGAGGATGGGCACGATGAAGGAGTGGCTCAAGGTTTGCTACCTCGATTAAGACATCTTGAACTGGAAGACCTATACGATCTAATGAGCATCTACCGTGGAAGTTTACTTCTCGATTGTCTGGAAGATATTAAAGTAGTTCGGTGTCCAAAGTTGAAGAGACTTCCTCTTGGACCAAAAGGTGCATCCAACAACTTGGTAGAAATTATCGGAGAACAAGAATGGTTTGAAGGATTGGAATGGGAAGATGAAAACGTCAAGGCATGCCTCCAACCTTTATTTCAAGCGATCGGAACGGAACCTATACTAATGGTGAGCACATTGCTGAAAAGCGTACATCTATAAGAACAAGTAAAAGGCCTTATATCTTGTCCTCCTCGAGGAGGACATCAAGGATAACAATATATCAAGGTTAGTTTTAAAGCTTTGAATTGTATTATATTCAAGCATTTGATTATATCAAGTACTTTTGTTGGGTAGTTAATAGTTTTTATTTTGTTCTTTAAAATCTGTGGACTTTCAACTCTTCATCAAAAAATCAATTCTACTCATTTACCATTTTGATACCCCTTTCATCTAAAAGATTACATTGCTTTTAAATCTCTTCCATTTAGATTCTTTTAGTTTACAAGTGCATGTAGCTGATATTTTCGAATTTGTTGGAATTCATGATATTCCTGTCAACAAATGCTAGGAAGCAATGCATGCATTAATTGCATTTCACACATGCAATGCAATTAGGGCTGTCAATGGATTGGACTGCCCCGATAATCCGGTCCGATAACAAAGAGTCTGGCTCTTGGAAATCGTGATCCGATAAACTATTGGGTCGGTTCAAACCAACCTTGACCGATCTAATAATGACCTAATCATCTTATTAATAAAATATATAATTAATTTCATCGTATATTTATAAAATGTGTTATAGAATTAAAACTCATTTATTTATATAATTTCCTACCATTCGTTATTCGACTTAAGAATTTACAACTTATATTTTCTTCAAATCAAATATAATATTTTTATAGATCAAATCAACTCAATGTTAAGTTTCCTGAATTTGAGATTGTAAGTTCCAATAGCTTATCAGATCAAATATAACTCTAAGGATCATGATCTTATCGGGTCAGTTCTGGAACCCTGGTCTGATCCACTAACAACCCTAAATGTAGAAGACAAGAAAAAACAATTGATTAAAAGTATGGTTTTCTAGATGGTTTTTCTTGTCTTTAATTTGTTGCATTGAATTTATCCAACTCGATATATACGTTGCTTGCTAGCATTCTTTTTTTGAAGCCTGAGTCAATTTAAGATCATTAGATATTTTTTCTTTCTAAGCAAGATCATTAGCTATTAAAAGTAAGAGGAATGCTAGCAAATAACGCACTAAAAAACAAGAAAATTACATTGAAAGTTACATCTTGTATTAAGAGAATGTATGTTTTTGTCTTTTAGTGTATTGTATATGTGCAACTCAAGTAGTGCATTGCTTACTCGCATTCCTTTTCAAAATAAATTGATCTACAATGGGACAACGAGGCTTCTAGGTGATGGGCTTTCACCTTGTTACACGTTAATTGGTACCATTCAATCAATAAAGCTTCGTTTTGTGGCCTGTGAAACTTCTAATTACTCAAATTTATTATTTGAAATTCTCTCAATTCGATTAGTGATATAACCATAGAAAGTATCATGTTCTTTTTAAAAGAAAACCATACAAAGTGTCTGATTACATCTTATCAAATGATTAGATTTAACCTAAGTCAATAATCCTAGGTGTTTGTTGATAGAATCAATGAACTTCATTTCACCTACGAAGTTTTTCATCCAATTGCATGCTAAGTATCCTAAAAACACAAAATATATTCTGCTTCCATGTTTGATGTAGTTACAAGTGAGTATCTAGCACTCTTCCTTAAAACACTCTACTAGCAAACATAATGATGCTCCCAAAAGTGGACCTTTGAGAATCCTCAAGAGTCTAGTTATCAGAGTCTAAATACTCAAGTACATCTAATTTCCTATAAACCAACACGAAATCCTTTGTTTTTTACAAATAATGCAAGACCTTAACCCCTATCTAGTGAGTGGCACCCAGATTCTGCTAAAACCGACTAGGCATGGCAACAATAAAATTAATTTCAGGATGAGTGTAGACCATTGCATACACGAGACTCCCTGTTGTTGAGGCGTACTCTGCCTTATCGACTTGTTTCTACTCAACTGCATTCTTGGGGCATTGTTTCTCATTGATCAGCCTCCCTTAATCACTAGAATGTCTGTGGGTGCACAATCTTGGATCTGAAATCTCTATAATACCTTATCTATGTAGGGCCATTAAAACAAACCAAAAAAACTTGTTGACCTACTCCTATAAATCATTATTCCCAGTACGTATGATGCCTTGCCAAGATCCTTCATATCTCGAAGCACACTCATATCATTACTGGTCAACAATATATCATCCACATCTAAAATTAAAAGTGTGTATCGCATCCCATTAAGCATGGAGTAAATACACTGATGCATAGAGTTCTCAACAAAACCAAAATTTGAAATCACATGGTGAAATTTTAGATACAATTGTCTAGAAGCTTGTTTCAAACTATACAAAGAATTTTTTAACTTGCAGACTAACTACTCTTTTTCCTTCAGCAACGAATCCCTCGGGCTACGCCATATAAATCTCATCTAAATCTTCATTTAAAAAACATGTCTTTACATCCATCTGGTGCAACTCCATGTCATAGTATGCCACTAGCACACTAGCACAAGAATAATCTTGAGAGAATCCTTCTTGAAAATTGGCGAGAATGTCCCATCATAGTCAACACCTTTATTTTGCGAGTCCCCTTCGCAACAAGCCTAGTTTTATGCCTTTCCACCTTGTCCTTTGAATCATTCTTAGTCTTGAACACCCACTTGCACATAACCAATGTCACTCCATGTGGTGATGAAACCAAATCCCAGATAGCGTTCTACTTCGTGAATTTCAATTCTTCTTTCATGGCATATTACCATTCCTAAGAGTAAATGTTGCTCATATCCTGTGTAACTAGTCAGATTATCAGTACTCTCATAGCCTATGTCGCCCTCATGAAGATAGACTTCGTACAAATAGGTATGGCCAATCTCCTAACTCTATTGGCTTTACGAACTACTATTGGGTCTTAAACACGTGCTGGTACTGTCACTTCTGGTTGTGTTACAAATGGCCCTATAACATGATCGGTCTCTGGAGTCCCATCAAATACTGGCATCTGCATGAGAACTAGTGGGAGTAGAATAGGTATTGTGTGAAATGTGAATAACCTCCTCAAATTCAATGTTTCTGTGATTTATAGTCCACCTATCACTACCATCCTCCAAAGACCGAGCAGGGTTAGTCTCAATAATCTATGTCGGTCTTGATAGAGGATAAAATCTATATTCTTTAGACCTCTCAAGTTACCCTAAGTATTGTTCTCATTTGATTAGATATCATAATTTTGATCTTCTTACCGAATTATTTCTTAGCCTCTGTGTAAAAAAAATCATAAGTGCTTCCGACTTGGGGTAAACCAGACAAACATAAGCATACTGTGAATATTCATCAATGAAAGAAATAAAATATCTCTAGCCAAAATGGGAAAAGGACAACATATGTCAATGTAAATAATATCTAGTAACCCAGAACTCCTTTTAGGATCCATCCAACTCCACTTATTAGTCAACTTTCCTTTAATGCAACCAACACAATTACCAAAATCCATAAAGTCTAACGCCCCAGAACACACTCCTTCACCAACCTCTCTCTAGAGATGTGTCCAGACTTTTATGCCATAGCATTGAGGAACTTTGAAACAATCTAGGGCCAAATCATTACCTTACCACTCTTTAAACTTGAAGCAATCCCTTTCCAAGTGACCCTTCCTCTAACAAAAGTAGCACTCAATACACACAAACCATTATGCTCCTAGGCATTATAATTAACCTTAAACATGTCGTAAGACAAGAAAAAAAGTAATCCGACTACAAAGTGGACACGAAAATCATCCCTAGGTCATTCACGAAATGAAACACAAGCAACATCCTCAAGATGTGCACCCAAACATTATCATGTCCATCAAACCACATAGACAGTAACAACCACAACTGGATAAATTGCAACTGTTTTTGTGACCCCATAAGCTATTTTCCAATCAAATTCATTAACTCTCTAGTTGTCCCTACAATACGAATTCCACCCCTAACGATGTCCAGCATGGAAGCTCGAATAATCCTTTGACTCAATCGATAGGCCTTCTCTTATTTAAGGAATTTGGCCTTAGCAACCTCAAATGAGTTTGAGGTGGGGTTCTTCTTGTTTATTCTCCATCATGACAAAGTCAAAATCTAAGTAGTCTAGAACAATCTCAATCTGTGACTTCCACTTAAAGGAGTTGGAGTTATTCAGTGGCTCAACCCCAGTTAATTATCACTACATGACTGAAGCATCAAAAACTATACAATAACGCAAACAATAAATATAATAGCAACAACAAAAAATGTGAGTTTTAAATTATCCATAGATTCATAATTCGATCTTAGGGTCAATGATGGATTCTCAGAGTTGTACTTATGCCAATGGTCATTCTTCCTTTGACAGGACAACCTAAATCACGGATCCTTCCTTTGGCCGAGACCCAATATGCAAGTGGTCTCCTACTCAGCAAAACAATGCCTACGAGACTAGTCAGTCATGGACTTTACTCTTGACACAGCCTCACCATTGAACATACAACTAGCCTTTAAATCACCATTTCCATATTGGTTATCTTATTCCACTCTATTTGTACCAAAATACTAGCCTCCTTTGGGCCGACCAATGCTCCAATACAGACGACAATGCTTCGGAAACCTTTAAGAAAAACTTAATTCTCAAAATTTGAGTACTCACTATATATTTTGAAAACAATACCTTTGGGTAGAAGTTTAAGTAAACACATAATAAATCCTCACATTACTAGCTCAATTCGATCATAAAGTAAGTCAAGATGTTTCCACCTATTTTTCATGCTAGTTTTACAAGTCTAGGGATCCCTAGGTATTAACAACAATAACAACATTAATTTACATTGTGTTACACGATATTAACAAAATTAAACTTTAACATGCAAAAATCTAACAATAATATCAACTTTAAAGATTAAATTCACAACACATGCAATATTAATTGGGCTAGTCCCAATGGCCAAAAACTCAATTTAACACTATCGCATTAGGTATGTTTGGACATCATACCTAACCCAAAATGATCATTAATTTTGGCCATAGTGACCGAACCCTTCCCAAAAAATACATTATGGAGTTCATCCCATGATGACCAAACCCACTTCAAACAAGGATGTAGGTTCGGCCATCACGACCAAACTCAAAAATCCAAAACAGATTATCAGCTCAGGTTCTCGTCACAATACAATATGGTCTCAGTATGTTGGCGATAACTTTTCAATTCAACATCAGATTTGGAGATTCAAAGTGCGTGTAAAAGATGACAAAATTATCTTTCTAATAATATATATTATGATATAATCTGGGAATACTTTTTATGTTTTATTGACAATTGAAGTTGACCCTAGGCTCAACTAATCCCCAAATCCTTAATTTCCTTTATACCAAAAACAAATATCTTGGACTCCCACTTAAGAATCTTGGGTTCATCTTTATCCATAAGAAGCAAAAGACTCTCTATATTCGTAAGAATAATTATTTCGGTTTTACGAAGAAATCCTGGGTGCAACTCAAATCAATAAAATCGACATAAGAATTGGTGCAATATTTCATAGGAAATTTTAAACAACCCTAGCATGATAAATTCCTAAAATTCCTCAAAGATTGTGATGGTAATCCTCGGACCATGTTATTACGCAAAGAAAAGAGTTAGGGCTCTGATACCAAGTGTAAGAAAATTTCACAATAACCATAAACAATAGGTGGAATAATCATGCTCATAACAAATCACTCTAACATAATAACATGATAAATAACAAATAAAATTAACCACATACCCATATTTATGATTTTGACAATTCATAG
Source organism: Euptelea pleiosperma (assembly GCA_035048495.1). Classification (NCBI taxonomy): domain Eukaryota; kingdom Viridiplantae; phylum Streptophyta; class Magnoliopsida; order Ranunculales; family Eupteleaceae; genus Euptelea; species Euptelea pleiosperma. The sequence goes on along the minus strand of CM068551.1, from coordinate 11,927,922 downwards.
ATGAAATAGAGTGCAATAATAAAAAAACCCCACGTGCATGAAACTTCGTAGTAGATCACCTTTTGTAGATAAGTTAGAGCTGGGATAGACTCTTCACCTTTTTCTAAAACCCTTATATCAATGGGGCTCGTAAAACTCTTCACCTTCGAGGATTAGGGCTCGAAGGAGAGGTTATGAATGTCAAAGAGTGATTTTTTGGCTTTTATAGTGTTAAACGTTTGCACGATGATGGTGTTTAAATGATTGCTCAGGGAGTTAGATGAGCATCAATTTGCTAAAGAGGATGAGCGATTCATTGCAGGCGTGGAAATGCAAATCACCCATTGCAAGCATACCAAACACACTTGGGATGGATTGGACAATCCATTTGCACGTGTTCCAAACGCACCCTTATTGTTCAATTGTTTTTATTTTATATGGATAGGATACTTTGCCACTCATTCTCTATTTGTGTGACCTAGTTGGGCCATGCGTGCAGGCAGATATGAGTGGCACCCACATATACAGCATACATGATTGTTTGACCATAATTGTTTGTTGGGCGTTAGACAAGCATAGTCATACCGTGTGGCTCATAACCACAAGCCGTCCAACTAATAGAGTGCATGTGAGCATTGTGAAACAAGAGAAAAAAATTTGGTCCTGGCGTATTTTTATCCGGCCGTCCGAGTCATCCTTAGGTGAACTTGTAGACCAAAAATCAGCCTGATTAGTGGTTTCTAGGCGTTCGATCTGAGTTCGCCAAAATAATGCTTGAATCCCATGGTTGAAAATCTACCAGTGAAAAAGAATCAAATCCAACAACTGCTAGAAACCACCAGGCCTATCTAGTGATGGTTCAAATATCAATAGTCGTTGATCTCTAAGAATAAGTCACGTGGCATTTTTCGGTGTGGCCCAGATGCCCAGATAAAAAAAAAGCCACGATCAAAATTTTTCTCTCGTGAAGCAAGAGATGTACAACATCATTATTCCTGCATGTACAAAGTCATCATTCGCATATAAGCAACGGCTGATATTTAAGTCTTGCTACATTAGTTCATCACCATGACCGTGACATCAGTGCCCAGCAAATGTGAAGTTTGTTGTTACGCAGAATAAAGCTGTTGGAAGAAACCAAGGATCAACTGTGTAGATCCGTTTTTCATACTCACCAAATAAAGACTTCCAGGTCAAACCGGATCTGTGGACTCATCTCAAGTCGAACCGGGTTGAATCTTTTAGTTTGTTTCCAAAAAATCAAAAACTAGTCTTTATCCTGTAAGACCAGCATATACTTCGAAAAGAGAGGGTGTCCTACGCCCTCCCAAGCTTGGGAATTAAAACGATCTACTAACCAGCACAGCTCAGTAAATTTACACAAGCTGTCTTGAATCTTGATTACTGACCACACAACAATGCCAGGCATCACTTGATGACAAATAACAGTCTCGATTAAAATATCGTTTGGATGAAGATGTGATCCTTTCCAGAGCATTGGAAAATCAAATCATAGAAAACATTGGAATCTCAAAACTCTTCAAAATAGTACACAATGCAGAATAATTTCATCTCGTCGCGTTTAAGAAAAAAGATCAGTGAAGAAAATAATAAGACTTTCCATACCGCCTTTTGACTTGAGCACAAGTTTCGTATACTTGTATTTTCTGTCCCAATAATCAGGAATGACGGAGTCTGTAGCAAAGACACACAGGCAACAAAGGAGTGTCCGAGTTATGCCTTTACCTGTATGATTCTGGACGCTTTGGCTTGCTTTGGACAACCGCCTCGATCTTCTCCAACACTTCAGGTGTCAACTTTGGAATGACATCAATAGCCTTCATGTTCTCTTGAATCTGCATTAGTGACAATTGACATCTCTCAATTTAAAGAAAGGCCAAAGAAGTGAAATATCACACTGCTGTTATGTCAACACTTCAATGAGAAGCTTTGACATACTTCCCGTTCTCAACCGACATATTTAGAGTTTAGGAGTTTTATTTGCAATTAGAACGTAATTAGCTTAAGAGTGAAGTTTATGGGTATATAAAGAGCTGTGAACAGTGATGTGAACAATGCTTTTGTTTGAAAGCTTGGTTTAATAGAGTTTATTTTAATAAATGAAATTTCTTCTGTTTGGTCCAGTTGTGCAGCCATACTTCAGGTTTTCTATTGCTCCTTTATTACTGTGATGTATTCTCTGTTGTCTTTAAAATACAGGAGTTCTACTTGTGTTACTGTGATTACTAAGCATAATTGTGAATGAAAAAGTACCATACAGGAGTAATCGGGCCTGTCCTACGCAATTTGGGTAATCATAACAAATACTTAAAGAGTGAAGTATTTTGTTAGACTATCACCATCATGGTTAAAAAGAGGAGTTTATTAATTGGAAGATCACAACTAGCTTGAAACAACATCTTTATTGGAAAATCAAATTCTAGTGTTATACTGTTTATAAGGAAAATTAAAACTATTTTAAAAAATTTGGACAAGAAATCTAGTTCTAATAGCTCAACTATTACTGAAAGTGTGAAAATAGTTGATAAGGACAAGGAAGTACAAACTGATTCTGGTAACATGAGTATCGAACATCTTAATTTTGTTACTCGTGTAATGATGGAACCATTACAGAATTCCATGTATGATATTTTGTAATTTGGAAATTTTAGTAAGCATTCAAAGCCATCCAATTCATGTGCTGGCTGATAATTATATTTATAGAATTGATAGCCAGTATTATTTCTGTGGTATAGGCATTAAGTTAGAGATCCCTAAATTCACAACGGAACTTGACCTGACACATTTCTGTACTGGTCAGCATGCGTAGAGAATATTTTCTCACATCGCTCTATGTAAAAGGAAAAAACCCTAATAGCTACAACTTTTCGATCTTTTGATTTACATGGTGAACCAAGTTCCAACAAAAGCAGGAAAGGCAGCAACTGAGTCCAGTAAACACGTAGGCATTGAGGACGTGTCCCCTGATCATAGTGATCACACCTTATCACCTAAAGATAAGTATGATCCCTCTAACCATCTTGGGAAGAACTAGCAACAGATCTGTTGCTGTACCACCGTGTATTTCTCCTCTGTTGTTATCCTCTGTTAAGAGGTTGTTTCCAACCCATCAACAACCACTGTAAATCGAACACATACTGCTGCTTTTATATAAAGGGAATAGAAAGCTCTACGACTCACTTGAGTTAAAATTCTTATTCAAATATTGAAAAGTCTTTATGGCATCAGAGCTCTATCAGTGACGTGAGAGCTTACAGAAATTCCCTCAACCTCTTTGTTCTCTGCAACCTCCTCAAACCATAATTAATGGCATCCTCCAATACCTCCTACCAATATCCATCGTCTGTCAATGTGGGTAACTTTGTTTCAATTAAACTCACACACAATCTAATTTCTTCTTTGGAAGACCCAACTGATGGAGCTTATTGAGGGTCGGGACATAGAAGGCTTCGTTAATGCAGACCTTGCTGCTCCCAATCATCATATCTCTATCTCATCTGCTGAAGCTGCAAGTGGGAAGATTGAGATTGCTAATCCAGATTATTTGGCGTGGAGACGTTCGGATAGACTCGTTGGATGGATCACCGGAACATTATCTGAAGCGGTCCTTAGCTTGGTGGTAGGACTTGACACCTCTGCTGATGTTTGGACCACTCTTCTTAATCACTTTGCTCAAGGTTCTCAAGAGAGAGAGTTCTTTCTGCTAGAGCAACTTCAGTTTTGTTGCAAAGGGCACTTCAACATGACTGAATATGTTTGGTCATTTAAGAGCATTTGTGATGATTTGTCTGCTATAGGCAAACCAGTGGATGATCAAAGGAAAGTCTTTGATCTCCGTAAGGGACTCGTCCTGGTTATGAATCGTTTGTGACTACAATGCTCAAACCACCGACCCCCTCCCCTTATGCTGAGTTGGGTCCCACTCCGTAGCCATGGAACTATGAAAAATATGCACAGTCAGCATAGTTTCGACCATAATGTTGCATTCTTTAGTCAGCATTTTCAAAACCAAGGAGGCAACAAAAACAATTACAAGAGAGGCCATCAGGGAAGCAGCAACAAAGGCTCGAATCAAGGCAATCACAACAACAATCAAGGGTCCTTTAACTCAAAGAGCCGTGGCTTTACACAGGCAGGACAGCAAGCGCATAGATCTGATTTTGCACAAGCATGACAGCAAGGGAATCGATCTGAGAATTCTCAAAGCATCATACAAGGGAGCCAGTCAATGCTCAAAATCATTCAACTCCTTGCCCAACTTCGGAGAAAGATGATGTGTGCCAGATCTGGAAGAAGCCACACCATACTGCTATGCGTTGTTGGCATAGATTCAACCACACTTACCAACCTGATGAGATACCTCAAGCATTGACAGCAATGACTCTCAATGACACCCAAGAATCAGCATGGTTCCCCGACACAAGTGCATCCGTACATATGACATCTGATCCCGGTAAGTTGCAATCTCTATCTACTTACTATGGTCATGATAAAATCATGGTTGGAAATGGAGAAGCACTAGCCATTACCCATGTTGGTTCTACCACCATTGATGTTGGCAGTATAGATCTATAGTTAAACAATGTTTTAGTGGTTCCTGACATTAAGAAGAATTTATTGTCTATGAGTCAACTAACCTCTGAGTTTCCATTTATTTTTGAGTTCTCATCAGACGGGTTTGTGATAAAGGATAGGGAAACACGAGCAATGATAGCATCGGGAACTAGAAGTGGTGATCTTTATGCATTGCAGTCAAGAGCACATTCGACATTATTCTCAACCAGATTTAGAGTTACCAATAATGAAGTTTGGCATCAACGACTTGGTCATCCACACATGAGAGTTGTTGATTTTCTTCAGAAGAATAGGCTGATCTCAAGTAATCCATCAAATAAGGTTGAGGTAGTTTGCAATAGCTGTCAAATGGCAAAGTCGTGTAGACTTCCTTTTTTATTTTTTAGCACATTCTCTAGCTAATGAACCTCTTGTTAAGTTCAATTGCGATTTATGGGGACCATCTCCAGTCCTCTCTTGCCAACTTTTTAAATACTATGTGATATTTGTGGATGAATGCACTCGCTTCACTTGGTTTTTTCCACTTCGGCTCAAATCTGATTTTCTGACTTGTTTTATAAACTTCAATAAGTTTATACAAACTCAATTTGAGAAGAACATACAAATGGCTTAGTGGAACGCAAACATAGAAATGTTACTGAACTTGGTCTTACCATGCTCACGTGCCTAAAAGATTTTGGGTAGAGGCATTTTGTTCTGCAGTGTGGTTGATTAATCGACTTCCATCAAGAGTACTGAATATGTGAAGCCCGTTTGAGATCTTATTTGGGAAATTTCCCGATTATGCTTCACTGAGAGTGTTTGGTTGCCGATGTTTTCCTTATCTACGAGACTATGCAAAGACAAAACTTGACCCTCGCTCATTGTCGTGTGTATTTAGGGGCTACAGTCATCACTTTAAGGGATATATATGTCTCTATCCTCCTACAGGTAGAGTGTACATATCTCGTCAAGTTGTGTTCGATGAGCATACCTTTCCATTCAAAGCTCCAGGTACTCTTTTTTCTACTACTAATGATCATGGTACCATTACTTCTTTCAGTGAATGGTTAACAAGTGGTACAGAAGCTCCAGAGCCTACCATATCTCCCTTCTTTCATGTGGATACTCAACTTAAGGGTGACACTTTTAATGAACCTCAAACTGATCGTGTGGCTGCTCATGCTTCTGCTCACTCTATTGGTCACACCGACCTTGTCCAGCCACTGATCAACATGGTCACTCCCTAACCACTTCAAATCCACCCTCCAGAGTGCCGTGAACAATCAGGTTCCCCATCTCGTAACATGGATCTTTCTGATGCTTCATGTTCCCCATCTCGTAGCATGGATCTTCCTGATGCTTCATCTTCCACAATGGAGTCCAGTTCTCCATCAATACACTCCCATGATAACGATGCTCAGAATCATACAAAGGAGCTTCCCATCTGGCCCACAGTACTCCAGAACATACTACCATAGATGATTCATTTCCTGACAGATCGTGTCCTGAGTTCATTACCGTTTCTCCACCATCAATTGGAATCTCTACACACACGATGACAACTCGATCTCATGATGGAATTACCAAACCCAATTGTAAGTACTTGTATATGGCTGAATCTATTCCATCCGAACCCAAGTCTATTAAAACTGCATTGCGACATCCTGGATGGCTTCTAGCCATGCAAGAGGAACTCCTTGCTCTTCACAACAACGGTACATGGGATTTAGTTCCACGTTCACAACAAATGAATATTGTGGGCTGTAAGTGGATCTACAAGGCTAAACTCCTTTCTAATGGCACTCTTGAGCGACTAAAGGCACGTCTTGTCGCCAAAAGCTTCAGTCAAGTACCCAGAGTATATTTTATTGAGACATTCTCACCCGTTATCAAGCTTGCGACAATTCGTGTTGTGATCACTATTGCATTGGCCCACAATTGGGACATCCGTCAATTGGATGACAATAACGCTTTTCTACATGGGAAACTTAGCGAACCTGTTTGCATGGAGCAGCCACCTGGCTTTAAAGACTCTTCTCATCCCGATTATGTATCATCTAAAACGTGCATTATATGGGCTACGACAAGCACCTCATGCATGGTTCGACAGATTTAGTTTGGTTCTCTTATCTTTTGGCCTCTGTAGTCAAGGTGCGTGCCTCAGGCGCAAGGCACACCTAAAGCGCCTTAGAAGGGTCAAGGCGAGGCGAGTATAGTAAGGCGCGCGCCTCAGGCCTGGCTCCAGGCGTATCAAGCACGCGCATCACTAAAATACATGTTTTTTGTAAAAATTTTGTACTTTGGCTTATTATATTAAGCATCGGTATAATAAGAGAGATACAATTGAACCTATCTCATTGAAAGACATAGATGAAAGCAGTGAATGGCTACTTGGGGTGATGAAAACAAAATGTGGAGAAGTAGAATATGAATTGGTGTTTGAGGATGATAGCTTGACATGTAGTGTTGTTGCGAGAGCTGTTGAAGTTTGTGAATAAATATCAAATACTAGATCACAATTAAGGTCAAGAGTAAGCACAAGAGCTTCAATAAGGGAAACAGAAGAGGAAGAGGTCAATTCGAAGGAAACAAAAGAAGAAGAATATATTGAGGCTAACACATCCGATGATGGGATGAAGCTAATGGTTATATTTTAGAGGATGGCGATGTTAACTAAAACTTATTGTGGGCTATTTGAGATTTTGAACATTTGATATCTTCTATATTTTTTTGCTTTTTGATTACTTGTTTTGTATTTAGATAATGACAATGTTAATTAGAATTGCTTTTGGGTTACTTGAGATTTTTGACATTTGCTATCTTTTTATGTTTCATGGCCTAATGATTACCTATTTGTAATTTTATGACGTTATTTTTCTTAATTTTTTTATATTAATTATAAATTTTAATATTGCGCCTCGCTTCAATCAGACGCATGCCTCGCCTTGCGCCTTGGGCCAAAAGGTCTTAGCGCCTTAAGTTCGCCTTGTGCCCTTAACTACCTTGCTTTTGGCTTTCATTGTATTCATCTGTCATAGTAGTCATGGCACCATCTTATTACTTGAGTATGTCGACAACATCATTCTAACCAGTGATAACTCTATGTTTCTTCGACGGTTGATTGATCTTTTAAGCCACGAGTTCGCCATGAAAGATCTCGGGTATTTGCATTATTTCCTTGGTGTGGAAGTCCAACGTTTTCATGGTGGAATCTTCATTAATCTACCCAAGTATGTTGTTGAACTTCTTCAACGAGCCCAGATGCATGAATGCAAGTCCCTTTCAATGCCTACGGTGTCCAAACTTCGACCCTCACCTAAGTCAGATGCTCTCTCTCTGACCCACAATTCTACAGGAGTATAGTGGGTGGACTTCATTATCTGACTTTTACTAGGCCCGACATTGCTTATAGCATTAATCATGTGTCAATTCATGCATGAGCCCACCGTTTTTCATTTCCAACTTGTTAAGTGCATTCTCAGGTATATTCATGGAAATCTTGATCATGGAAATCAGTTGATTGCTCACAATCGCATGGTTCTATATGGCTTCTCCGATGCTGATTGGGCTGGTTGTCCCATAACGCAAGATCAACGACTGGATATTGCACTTATTTGGGCAGCAATTGCATCTCTTGGAGCACAAAAAAGTAGCCCACTGTTGCAAGATCAAGTACTGAGGCCGAATATCGGGTCATGGCTTCTACTACTGCAGAGATCACATGGCTTACATCTCTTCTACGAGATATTGGTCTATTTCTTGATAAACCACCAACGCTATTTTGTGACAACATTCAGCGCTTCATCTCACAATCAATCCCGTGTTTCATGCTCGAACAAAACACATCGAGATTGACTATCACTTCGTCCGTGAAAAGGTGGCATTAGGGTCCTTGATCACTTGATTCATATCGTCTACCGATCAGGTTGCGGACATGTTTACCAAAGCCCTTCCATGTCAATCATTTCTGATGCTCCGTTCCAAACTAGGCCTCTGCCCTCTCCACGGCCCAGTTTGCGAGGGTGTATTGAGGATGTGTCCCCTGATCATAGGGATCACACCTTATCACCTAAAGATAAGGATGATCCCTCTCACTATCTTGGGAAGGACTAGCAACAAATCTATTGTTGTACTCACAGTGTATTTCTCCTCTGTTGTTATCCTTCGTTAAGAAGTTGTTTCCAACCCAACAACAACCACTATAAATCAAACACATACTACTACTTTTATATAAAGGGAATAGAAAGCCCTACGACTCACTTGAGTTAAAAAATTTTATTCAAATATTGAAAAGTCTTTAGTAGGAAAGAATGAAACAGGTTCTTTATTTTTTGTTAAGTAGAATGAAAGAGTCTCTTAAGTGACATTTTCACCCATACACTATGTTAGGGATCTCAGCAGTAAGTTCCAAGATCCCTATAAGGAAAAAATTCCATGAAAGAGTATACCATTGAATTTTATAGGCTTTCTTTTCGATGTAATCTTCACAAAAGTGAAGAAATGCATGATTAGAGATATTTACATGGCCTTCATCTGACATGCAGTTTGATCTCATTTAATGAACGATAGAGGAAGCATAATATTCTCAGAATCAGAAAACAAGATGAATTATTTCCAAATTCAATACGTAAATAAAAGTGTGGACAATCCAGGGTATAACTCAAACAAGAATATGGAGAACCTTTTCTATTTGGATACTACAGGGAAAGCAAATCGGTTACTTATTAGTTATTTCAGTTGCAGGCAACAATGCCACATGTCTTCCACTTGCTCAAACTTCAAAGTGGCCTTTAACATTTTTTCATGATGAACATCTGGCAAAGAAAGATTCTAAGGAAAACGTAGAACTTGGGTATGAGACTGTGAAGGGGAAATCTCTATCTTTAATGGCTATTACTTTAGGGCATATTTTGAAGAATACTGCTAAACAAGCCACCAAAAATAAGTCTGAGATTCGAACCTAAGTTTTCCAGCAAGGAGGAGTTGCATTTAATGGGGCATTCTAGAACAAAGTCTATATTGTAGTTGATAATTCTAGTATTATTAACATTATCTCTAAAGGTCAACTGGACAATTTCCAATTCTCTGAGAATATTTAAAGTGAAGAATCTACAGTGGGAAAAACATGTAAGTATAATTCTCAAAACTCTATGGAATTGCTGATTTTTTTTTATTTAGGAGCCTCTTATAATGAACTCACCTCCATGTGAGTTGCTGATTTAGCCAACTGGCACAAGTCAGCATTAAGCTTCATGAGCTCCTTCTCCCCAACCCAGGTCTTCCTTACAATTTCACCAAGAGACTATAGAAGTTCAGTCCGTGTCTTGATTTCACTCACTTCAATAACATGTTCAACTTGGTCGGTTGCTTTACTTGGAAGTTATCGATGCATTTCTACCTCCACTACTTCACTTTCTTTCCCAACTTCTCCTTGATACTCACTCAGGTCAGCCACATTAAAGATAGGATAGGTATCATTCATAGCTCAAGTTCATATGCATTATCCCCAAAATTTCTTTAAAAGTTTGCATGTCCCAAAATCCTTGTTTTCTACTTGTGATGGGTACCCATAGAAAAATGTTTCTGGCGAAGGTACATCCATACCCAATCACCTACATGAGGTATGTTGGTCTTCTATGCTTGTTACTAACTTCCTTGTATCGCTAGTTCCTTTCTTACAGTTCTTATAGTTCTTATAGTTTCAACCTCGTGGCCTCATGAATTTCTTTTATATATTCTGCAAAAGCAGCAGCATCTTCACTCACCTTTTGTTCTCATGGAAGAAAGTCCACAACATGGTTCGGAGCTCTCCCATACACAATCTCAAACTAACTTTTTCCTGTGGATTGATTTACTAGATTATTCTAAGAAAAGACAGCCTGAGGTAGGTTAAATTCCACTATTACATTCTTTGCAGCCAAGCTCCTTATTTGATTTCCCAAGCTTCTATTGACAACTTCTTTTTGGGGATGGTACACACTACTGTATGGTAACTGAGTTGCCATTCGCTCCCATAAAGTCCTTCAAATTTGACTTTAAGAACTTTGTATACCAGTCTGATGTCATAGACTTTGGGACTACATGAAGTCTATGTCATTGAAGAACAAACCAGCAACATGATATGCATCCAGGGTTGTCTTACATGCAATGAAATGAGCCACTTTTGAAAACCCATCTACAACCACAAACACCAAATCCAGCCCTCTTGCTATTTTTGGTGACCTTAGCACAAACTCCACTGAATTATCAATCCATGGGAATGTTGGGACCAGTAACAGCGCGTATAGCTCCGTGTTTTGAGTATTGCCTTTAGATACTTGACAAACTCGCCACCTGATCACATTTTGAGACACATCTCTGTGTTTTAAGCTAAAAATATCTCCCAGCCAAAACAGCTATAGCTTTAGTTTGTTCCCCTTAATCCACCTCCATGTAGTTCAGCCACAAATTCCTCTTACAAGGCTGAGAACCCTAAGGTTTCTATAGCTTGCGGCATCACCAGGGAGTCACCCCTACGATTTCTGACACCTGCAATTCTTGAGGCTTGTGGCCGGGGGAGAAGATGGAGGAAGGGAAGAGAAATCAGATCTACAGCTGCTCTAATACCATGTTCGATTCCAGAGGTAGAGAGAGGGTTAGAGAGAGGAGAAAGGAAAGAGAAGAGAAGCGAATAGAGAAGTGTGGAGTCGTATTAGGGTAGATCCCTATACAACCCACTATATATAATAATAAATGTGGGGCTAATTACAAATTAGTCCCTGTACGCTCTTTAACAGTCTTCTCTTGCTGCCTCAAGTTTTGTAATTTTTAGAAAAATGTTTGGTTATAACCTCATACGGTTGTACACTACATCAAACATCATATGGTCAAGAAAAACAGCTACTAAATTCAATTTCGATATGTAAAATAATTGAGATTTTCTTTTTCTGTAACTAACCAATAGGAGAGGCACACAAAAAACAGATGCATATGGATTTCCCAATCATGCCTAAAGGATCTGCTACAGTATATCAAACTTACCTGAGACTCCTTTGTAGCACCAGTGATGACTGAGGAGACATTAGGATTTGATGCACACCAAGCAATGGCAAGTTGAGATAAAGGCACACCCAGCTCATTTGCAATGGGTTGCAATCCATTAACTTTTTTCAGCACATCCTCAACCAGTGATCTGCTAGCGAGATTCTACAAAGCACACAGTTAGAGTTAAGAGATGCTGATTAGACACCTGAAACTCTAGAATCACAATCATCCTTGTTCTCTACAATGCTACAAATTCAATACTTAATCAAACCTAAGTGCTTTCTGAAAGATGAGTCGAAATGTAGTCCAAATTTCAAACTTCAAAGTAAGACCATGCATAACACAAAGCATCAGAAAAAATCATTACAAATCCTGCAAAATAATCCTAACGTGAGGCTTCTGTACCAAATGATGTAGACTAACCTGTGGAAGGGTGCTACGTAACTTAAGACAAAACAAACATATCAATGTTGTACACAAGAGCCACGCAAACTCAAGTACAAACCCATTTTCTATGGCCAATGCTAACCAAGTATGAGTGCAGGTATCTATTTCAACATGCATAATATTACTTAAAATTACATGTCAACCTCCGTGGAAAGGATGAAATGTGTACGACTCAAGGTTTAAAATATCGTTTTGTTTCATTATCTTGGTAAGCTGATGGAACAAGACGTCTCGACCTAGATGAAATGAGACGGAATAAGAAAACGGAAAAAACAGTAGATGTCTCGATAAGATTAAACTACTTTAAATACTTCATTATGCTACAAATTTGTTTGTTAACATTTATGTGTTGTAAAATATACGTATACATTTGCCTATGTATCTCCAGAAACACTATAGTTGGGTGTTAGGCAATGGTAATAAAATTGATCTTTGGAGGGAACCATCATGGGCTGGTGACTTCGCGGTTATAGATGCTATGGATGTCGATCCCATATTGTGGCGTAACTGTCAATCTCGGCTTAGCTCTATGAAGCTACACGGTCATTGGTCCTTTCCCACTTCAGTGGCTATAATATTTAATAGGGTAGGTCTCCCTCTCCCTATTGGTTTGGCGGCCGCCATGGAAGACATTCGTATCTGGAAGGAGTCAGTGAACGGTGCTTTTTCAGTCATGTAAACAAACATACTGAAGACTTCCTATAATATCAATAAATAGTAGTCTCCACATTCCATCTTTTGTAAATCAGTGTCCAAGTACAAGAACATGTGTCGTAGTCGGCAGATGTACCTGTACCTAGCTAAAGAAAAAGTGAAAGATGAAAGCCCTTCCACAATTTGAATTTGGAAACCTATTAAAATAGAATTCTTCATTTTATCTTTTTTGTCTCCAAAACAGCCCTAAACTTTACTTGGTGTCAAAACCTACCAGCACCTATATCATGATGCCTTAAAAAAAAGTAAAAGAACAAAAAAAGTAAGCTGAAAAAGGATTTTTTGTCAAGCTGTAAGTTCTTATTATAGATAAGAAATGAATCACCGGATTCAAAAGATTGGGAAAATAAGGCAGTTTAATTAAACAATACATAGCATTGCCTGCTATTAATAAAGTAAATTAGGAAGGCTTTAACCCTATATTTCAACTAATCAAGGTGAGTTCCCAAGTTAATGTGACGAATCTTCCAGTCATGTGAATGCATAAGCATATTGCTGTTGGATAATTATGCTACTAAGAAGCTAAGAGGGAAGTCCAAAACTAAGAAACAGAACAGAAACCTCAATATAAAATAAATATTAATGAGATCAGTAGATTAGAGCAAAACTCAGCAAACGGAATTGTACATCTAAGAGTAGCCCCAAGATCAAAGAACTCTTACCTTGTAATTTTCTAAGGAAAATCGACTATCAAGTGGTATTACTCCTTTGTTGTACTTCCCAGTGAGCACTCCTGATGCTAATGGACTCCATGTGGTAAGACCCAGACCGTAGTTGCTGTAAAGAGGTAGATACTCAGATTCAACCTGCATCAACACACAAAATAGGAAAGACCATCTAATGTGAAGGAATTCATCAAGCAGAGTTTCATTGGTTGTTAGCTAAAACTGAAAAAATAATTTCCATGGTCCTAAAAAGGGAATATCATCGAAACGGGCTAAATTGGATCGTAAATAAGGTTAAACAATAGAATCCAGAATGCAATCCCTGATACCAGATGGAGTTGTCATTGGTATCCCAATAACTGAAATATCCGAACCAACTACTTGGGTTCAGATCCATCCTTTTGGTTTTATACGAGTTAATTCGCTACCGAACCTCGATTGTCAAATACCTGGTAGTCCAGATGCATTTGGTCTGGCATAAGTCCAGTTTTAAACCCAATTTGTGATCGGGTCTGGGGAGTGTACTGGTACATGACCCAATTGTTCCTCAGAAGACAAAAGCCTATGATTGCCTTTCAGGAAATTCCCAAATGAACAAGCAAATCTTGACAACCTAGTATAAGACAAGTTGTGACTCGCTTAACTCATAAAGGGGAAACTGACCCACTGGCACCCATAATACCAGCTACAGAATCCCAACATCTTCAGGTTTATCGTAAATTTTGCAAATAAAATCAAAAAGACATGTATGAGGTCAAAGAGTGGCATGATCTATCAAGCAAGATAGGACAGACTTTCTTTATTTTTTTTTTTGCTTAAGAGGAAGATGGGACTCTTTTTCGATGTCAAGTGAGTTCCCACAACCAAAGCTGACTTAACTAATGCCATTCTACCTAAGTTAAACAGAATAAGCTATTCATGTTGTTGGGTACTTTCAAGACCCAGATCTCACAACACAAAGATCTCGAACTTTTTCATTTGCAGGATGATCACCAAAAATCGACCCCATCAATCCATCATGTTTTCTGCTATTATATTTAATCCCAGTGTCCGATCAATCCAATACGAAAAAAATAAAATAAGCCCATTTGATTATATATAAATTAACATGAAATGTGTATTGCAAATTGCAATTGAAAGAAAATTTTCTTTTTCTTGTTGTGGGTTAGTCTCAAATGCTCACCTTGTGCCGAGACAGGAGATTATATTCAGGCTGCTCGACTATAGGACCGACGAGATCCAACCGGTCAGCAACCGCCCAAGCCTCGGTGATCTGCTGCGCCGACCACTCGCTGGTACCCCAGTAAAACGCCCATCCATGGTCAATCACAAAATTCATGGCCCTCACCGTCTCCTCAATCGGAGTAGAGATGTCTGGGCGGTGGCAATAGATGAGGTCGACGTAATCCATGTCGAGGCGCTCGAGGGAGGCTTTGGTGCCCTCTACGATATGCTTACGGGAAAGACCCTTGTCGTTAGGACCGGGACCACCCCAGAAGATCTTGGTAGACACGACGATATCGGAGCGCTTCCAGCCGAGCTCCCTGATGGCCTGGCCCATGATCTCCTCCGCGCGGCCGTTGGCATATACTTCGGCGTTGTCAAAGAAGTTAACGCCGTGGTCTCGACAGCACTGGAGCAGAGCCTTGGCATCCTTGACATCTAGTTGATTGCCGAAGCTCACCCAAGCTCCGTAAGACAGCTGGCTCACTTTCAGTCCAGATCTACCCAGGTTCTTGTACTGCATCTTGGTTTCTCGTTTGTATCTGTATAGCAAACTGAGCTCAGTTTACTTAGTTGCAGAGAAACAAAAAATGAAAGAGAGGAATGTACTTCCTACTTATGTAATCCGTCACCGTCAGTAGCCGGTGGTCGCATTTGGGGTTGGTTGGTCCAAAACACAAAAGGTGCTACACTTGCCTCCCAAATTCATTATTAAACTTGTGTGTCAAAATCATGTGTGTCCAAATTCTTTCTTTCTTTTTTTCTTTTTTATAAGTTCACAAAAAAAAAAAAAATCATGATTTTAAAACTCGTCCCGTTGACTCGGAATCGGCCAAGTTGACTCGACTCGATCTTATCTCGGGTAACTTGCCTCGTGGTCACTCGACCGTGTCGACTACTCAACTCGATCGTTTCGATCCAAATATGTGATTATATCTATCTATTCTATTATTTAAAGGGCGAAGACCCATCATGCATGCCTCGCGGGAAACCCCAATATCCCACCTCACCATGCAGCTCATTCAATATTAAAAAAGTAAAATAAAACATTATTCCTAATATGCCCTCACGGGAAACCCCAATATCCCACCTCACCATGCAGCTCATTCAATATTAAAAAAGTAAAATAAAACATTATTCCTAATATGCCCTCAAGTTCTTTAAATTGACAAAATTTGTTTATTTCAGTTTTTGAAATTTTTTTAATTTATAACTAGGGTAACTCCAGTCCACGTGCACCTTACACGTAGTACACTCATAGAGATCAATCACTGTATCGAAATTTAGACCATCCGCCCATCTGTAGATAGACCTACATGCAAAATATCAGCCCATTAATGAGTTTTAAGGATTTGATTTGAGACGTTTTCACTGGTTGATTTTTAACCGTAGATTTTGAACATTATATGGGCATTTAGATCCAAAGGTTTGAAATCACTAAACAGGCTTATATAGGTCCACTTGGGGATGGTACAAAAATCCATGTGGTCAGTGGTCCCTAAGAGTGTGCCACGTGGCTTATACTATTGTCTCTCATCATCATTGACGAGGGATGTGGGCGTGTTGGACATCTTGAAGGGCATACTCCCAAGTTTTGTCTTTAGAATAGAGGCATTTAATGATGGAAGGTTTTGCCTTTGATAGTAGAGAGGCCTATAAATTTGTCACATGGGTGACAACCCCGATTTCTACTTTATAATAGTATAGATGGTGCTTTGGTCATTCAATATTTTCACATTTCAACTCAATTGTGCAAATAATTATTGCATCCTGGTATGGCACTTAAATTCTATTGTTAGAAAAATTTAGATGATTAAGTCTATCATCAAAGTTGATGATGGGCTCAAATGGTTGGTGTGTATCCACCTCTTTCGAGAGGTCGTGGGGTCAAACCCACGCAGGTAGATTTTCTCCTTTGAGCAGTGAGCCAAGAGTAGAAATCCCCCTTTCCCGGCTTGACCGGTTCCAGGTTTCACCTGCCGTCTTCCGTGGGACCCTCCCACGATGGTAACGAACAAAAAAAAAAAAAAAAAGTTGATGATGGGCTCACAATGTAAGACATATTTCATCTTATCAAAGGTTACCGACCGTATGGATGTTTGGTCTATTCCTAAATGGACTTATGTACCAAAAATATACTAGATTAGTGATTTCTAACCTTTGGATCATAATCAACAATTACAAATAAATCAATAAAAATTCTTGGTTATGAGTTACTGATCAGGATGACTTTTGATATGAAAGTCCAACTAGGGATGGGCAAAACATCCATACAGTCAATGATCTCTAAGATTGTGCCACATGGCTCATAATATCGCCCACCATTAATGGTGTCAAAACTCATTGCTAATCAGGATGAATTTTTGTAAGTAGGTCTACCTAGAGATGAGCAAAACATCTATACTGTTAGTCGCACGTGCATGGTGGTGCCATTGGCCAAAATGCACCTCAAACTGCGTTCTGTAATGCTAAAAATCTACTATTGAAAACAAACCATAAAAAAGACTATAATCTAATGGATAGAAATTGCTAATCAAGATGAATTTTCGTACGTAGGTCCACCTAGAGATGGGAAAAACATCTATACAGTCAGTGGTCTCTAAATGTGTGCCACACGTAAGGTGTTGCCATGCGACGTGGCGTTCCCATGGTACAAATAAAGAGTTTTACTCTTTGCAAACTCAACCCCCAATCACAATTCTTCTTTACATAAACTTTTACTTGCTCTTTAAGTCTCAAAAAATCTAAAGATATTTATTTTTCATATTATTTTCTTTTTCTTTCTTTATTCTCTATTTAAAATAGTTTCTCTATTTTATAAAAATTAATAAACATAATCTGTTTTTATATGTAATAATAATTTTTAGAGAATTTTTGCCCCCATGTTATTTTCAAAATTTGACATACACCCCCACAATTTGAAAAAAAACTGACTTACCCCTACTACCCGATCTACCGTCTTAGATCGCCATTGACTAACATTTTTTTTTTTGAAAAGGACAAAAGTGTCCTTTCCTTCAACCTTGGAACAAATTAAAAAAAAAATGGGTTTGGGCTAAAACCCTAACCCAAATCAAACAACTGTGGTGGACGACCGGCCATGGGATTCTAATGGGTTGCCCGCTCATCATTGGCGACCGACTCACCGGAGTTTTGTAGCAAGCAAAAATAATGAAATCTTTGACATGTAAACTTATTTTTGGTGATGACTTACAACTAATCAATTATTCTAATTTTTTCTAACCAATACAAAATGAAAGAACCTTTGAACTCTCACAGGTAAAAGAGCGGAATTAAAACCTTACAAACAGTCATTGCTCATGGTCTTCCACAGCCTGTGTACCACTTGCCAACTAGAAAATGGTGAGCCCCGTGTCGCTCCATCTCCAATCAAGGATATATCAGGTGGCGATTCAATTGCTTGTACCAGCTTAGGGAGATATTTTTGGTGTTCGGGTTTTTTCAATACGTCCAAGTTCGCTGATCAATCAACGACACTCACACTCTTCAGCGTCTAAATCTAATTTCTGTTTTACATATGAACGTAATTATCTCACCTTCAACATCCTCTGTCGTCTCCATAGCCGTTTGATTTAGGATTGGGGTTTTATCCCAAACTCATATTTTTTTTGTTCCACAGTTGAAGAAGAGAGCATTTTTGTCCTTTTTCAAAAAAAAATGTTAGTCAATGACAGTGGACTGACTTTCGAGTCGAGTTGAGTTTTGGGTTTCAGACTCGGAGGTTCCCCTTTTTCTGACCCTTCTTGGTGTTCGTGCGCTCGGCCGTGGATTTCATGAATCCAACGGTGGTTGTCTGCGCCCCCAAAAAGTGATGTCAGCTTGGGCTGACAACCACCGTTGGATTCTTGAAATCCACGGCCAGCACACAAACACCGAGAAGGGTCAGAAAAAGGGGGTCCCCTGAGCCCCGACCCTTAAAACATTGGTCAAAATCCCTCAAATGCCTAGTCACAAGCTCTTTCCTGTCCTACTTGGGCTCATGAATATTTGGTCCACCTCTTTGTGTGGTCTAATTTTGCTCACTGAATGTCACGAATATTCTTATGAACCAGTAGCACGCTTTTAGAGACCACTGACCGTATAGATGTTTGGCCCTTAGACCTGCGTAACAAATATTAGCCTGGCTAGTGTTTTCTAACCATTGGATCAGAGTATTCAAATAATGCTTGCATCCTACGATTGAAAATCAACCACGAGAAAGACTATAACGTAACAGTTAAAACTCTAAAATCAGGCTGATTTTTAGTCTGCAGGTCCGACTAAGGATGGCCCAAACATCCATACGGTTAGTAGTCTCTAAGAGTATGCCACGTGGCTCATATGAATGTTCAGGACCATCCGTTAGCAATGACGTTTATGAGCCAAACTGGACTCCTCTTAATGGAATTGCACACCTTTTTTGGTTTTTAAATTACAAAAAAAACAAAAAACCCAGCCCTAGTTGATGATTTCTATCAAGTGATTCGACCACTTTTCATCATGAGCTTGGAAACCATCTATTGGCCTATTCATGAAGCCTATGATGAAAATAAGCTCAAATCCAAGGGCTAAAGATTACCAATCAGGCTAGCTTTGGTGTATGTCCGCCAAGTTGTGGACCACACATTCATGGCGTCAGCCCGACAGAACCTACCATTTTGAGGGATTTATATATCAAACTTGTAATAAAAAATTCGGTATCATAGAACTGCTCCGCTTAAATCTACAAATCACAGCCTACAATATGAGCCACGTGGACACTCTTAGTGGATGCTGACCGTATGGGTGTTTGGCCAGTCACTAGGTGGACCTGCAAACCAAAAATAAACCTGAACAGTGATTTCTAAGCGTTGGATTGAAGTTATTTTCTTGGGTTGATTTTAACCGTATGAATTTGAGCATTATTAATTGAGCATTATTTGGGTGCAAAGATCCAAAGGTTGTAAATCACTAATCAGGCTGATTTTTTGGTTTGCAGGTCTACTGAGGGACTGGCCAAACATCCATACAGTCAGCTCCCTCTAATAGTGTGCCACGTGGCTCATATTTCTGTGACCGAAGTTTTACTCTGATGTACCTATGTACATCAACCCCTGTGGACTCCAAGTCTCTTTGGAAGGCTTCACGCATAAGCGAGGTTTATAAGGGACCGTTACAACAGCCGTTATAAGGGGTCAAATAATGGTCAAAAATTTAATTTAATTTTTGTAAAAATAAATTCAACTAGATTGTAAAAAAGAGTTAAAATAGTTATAATAATTACCATTCTTTTCTGCTATTTTCATTAAAACGGGGTGTAATAAGGGTGTTATATAATGTAACAGGAGCATTACCAATGTTTTAAAAACCGAACCACGGTTCGATTTGATCGGACCTGCTTGTATTTATTAAATATTAGGGAATTTTTGACATACCCCCCATGTTATCTTTGAAATTTGACGTACCCCCCCTACACCCCACCCCCCCCCCCCCCCTTTTGAAATTACCCCCCTATGACTTGGTCCAAGGTCAGTTGACCAATGTTGACCCGAGTTTACCACTACATTTTATATTAAAAGACAAAAATGCCCTTATCTTCAACCTAAGAACAAGGGTTTGCACCAAAGCCAAAACCCCCGCCCAAATCAAATGGTTATTGTGGACGGCAAGCCAAGAGATACCAACCCAAAGGAGTCTCATGCCGGTAATCCACCACTACGGAGAAAATCAAAATAAAATACCATTAGTATCTAGAGTTTCAATTTTTTTTTTCTTTTTCGAAACACCAACGTCTAGAATTGAAGTGACATTGTAGTACAAATATTAAGATCTCAAACTATTTTGGTATCTCAACTAGCATTGGGAAATACAGCTCAAGTCTATGTTCGAACGACCCAATGGGTCTTTTAATTTTCGTAGGAGTGGTGGATGACCAGCATGAGACTCCAGTGGGTGGTCTCCGACGATGGACAACTAATCCATTGGTATCTCTTGGCTTGCCGTCTAGCACAGCCATTTGATTTGGGGGTTTGGTTTTGGTCCAAACCCTAGTTCCAATGTTGAAGAATAGGGTTTTTTTGTATTTTAATGTAAAATATGGTGGTCAACAGAGGGGGGGGGGGTGGGGTTGGGTAATTAGAGAAATATTAAAAAAGTACAGAAAATGTGAAGAAAAATGGAGATAAAGAATAAAATATAAAATCTAAGAATTAAAATAAAAATAATAATACAATAAATTTAGATTTTTTAAATATAATTAGTCTTGTTAGATTGTATTAGAGATCTGGTAGAGATTTCTAAAAGTAGGATTCTCTATTTTAGGGGCAAGATATAGAGATTTAGTGGAGATTTGATAAAAAATGGATTCTCCTTATTTTGGAAACGTTTTTTCCTGAAATCTCTCCTTAACACGTTTATGTTATATTTGACTAGAATTGATTGAAGATTTTTTTCCTAAATTTTCTCTAACACTTTTTTCAATTTTTAGTTACTTGACTAAAATCGGTTCTAAAAACCGGTCGGTTCCTACGGTTCAATGGTTCAACCGTCCGATTTTTTAAATTCACATGTTCAATTATATTTATTGGTTTTTATAGAACTGGACCGAAATTTTTTAAAATCCCGGTCGGACTTGGTCAGACTGTCAGTCCGGTCCGATTTTTAAAACTCTGAGCATTACAATTATAATGGCGTTATAACTTTTTTTTTTAAATCATGGGATGTTCTTAAACAAGTACTTCGTGGGACCATCCCTAGTAGTAGGATGATGAGATAAATAGGCATTTAATATCTGAGTCATTGGTTGGTCTAGTTGATAGGGTGAGTGTCTTTTCAAGTGGCTTAAAGCAATACCCATAATTGTTTAGAGTTGTGGGGTATAATAAACACTAAAACCCGTGGCAATCTGAGAAATTGCCACATGGATGCTGACTACTGCTCGGTGCACGACTTTCAAATCTAACTAGTATTATTGGCCCGTGCTAAAGCACGGGGTAAGAAATTAAAAGGAATTTCTTTATAAACAAAGAAATTCATAAAAAACAAAAACTTTCATTATGACTAAATGAAAATTAAAAGGAAAATATAATTGGACCTCTTGCATATAAAAAATACCTACAAATTTAACACTATGCTCTAAATATATTTAGTAAAAAAATCTCCAAAAAATATCTAGAATAATTATGTTACCACGTCCTTTAAAAAGGTAATATAATTACGTAAGACTAAAATGTGTTATTGGCGACTTCATAATTAAGATCTTTAAGATAAAAAAAAAACTACAATAATATACAATAAGCAAGACATCCTTATTAGTTTACAATTTTACATTATAATTCTTAACTAATACGGTCATATACATCAAATTGATCTTAAAAAAAAAAGACAATCTTTTTTTATCCACATTCATACGTCCATTCATTCTTAAGAGTGTTCTTCGTAGCCGAGAGCAAAAATTGTCTCAATTTCTTTTTCTTTGGCTTGATGTGCAACTTCTCAAAGCTCCGAGTCTTCAAAAAATATATTCACCCGCACTTCTGAAATTCTGATAAGTAATCATGCTACAAAAGATCAGCCGATCACATTATTCTATCTTCATTTGTTGCCTACAAAGCTCTATCAATCCAAGTAGGTGCTAAAGAACTCGGCAATTGCTGTTAAGAATAATAGATTTGCGTCGATTCATCAGGCTATCTTCAATCTGTTATATACATATAGAATATAGATAAAAAAAATAAAAAGAAAATAGAAATTCAAACGAGAAGTGGAGGAAACATGCCTGTAATTTTTGTGGAGAGTTGTGTAAAAGATCATTGATGTTTTCCCCGTCCATGTACAATTTTTGTCTAATTAAAAAGAAAAAGAAAAAAATAATGAAAAAATAATCTAAAAAAGAGAAAAAATATACAATGAGGCAAAAAAAATACATAGTCAATAAGTTGATTAGCCCGCATCAATGTAGAGAAATTTTTTGCTCCTGCGTCTTTTGCTAGGAGACGTTTTAGCCATTGGACAATGGAGGGAAAGATTTTATAAGGAAAGCAGAGACATTTTAGGAAGTTTTAGGTAAAAAAGTATAGATCGATGTTTTAAGAAAGTGTAGAGACGTTTTAAGGAAAGTTTTAAGAAAACAAAGAAACATTTTAAGAATGAAAGACGTTATAAGAAACCAAATAGACATTTTAGGAAAGCGTAGAGAAGTTTTAAGGAGAGTTTTAGGAAGTTTTAAGAAAACAAAGAGACATTTTAAGAATGAAAGACGTTTTAAGAAACCAAATAAATGTTTTAAGAGAGAAGATAGACGTTTTGGATAGTATGTAACGGTTTTGAAATAATATACAATTAATGCTACCAATTAAATTTTGATATAGTCATTAATTGTATTAATGCAGGAAAGAAGAATAGATGATAGAAAATTCGGTGTCGATGACATGGCACTCTGCATGAGGAGAGTGCCACATCAACTTGATGTAGAGGAGAGAGAGGGACGCTGCCCACTTCTCTGCTATAGTATAGATATATAGATGTCATGCTTATGAAGGTGTAGATGTCGGAAATTAGAACCTTGGATACCATCTGAGGTATGCAGTCTTCGGATGGCTCCCCGTGATAGCGTTTGATCCTTGGGAATAGACCGAGAAATGGGTTTCCAAGAATTGCCGCCAACAATGGTGAGCACGAGGAGGCAGTCATATGGAATACATCGACTACGTCAACTTAACTTATCAGGATTAGCCATGTCCATGATGTGGATTAATAGTACCTGACACTCACCTAACCTTGATGATTAGGGAATGGATCAGTGCACACACTACCTAGTACTTACGTTGACACACAAACCATGCTAAAGATGATCTTGTATAGTGGATCGGAACAAGGTTTCACCTGCCCCAAACCTCCATAAAAAGGGAGCGACACCTATGATAAACGGGTTGGAATTCGGGCCTCAACAAGAACTTACGTTCTTCCATCTCAAAACTCTTCCTCTCTTTATTTTCTCTATTCTCGGAATCTAACTTGAGCGTCGGAGGCTCTTCCAATGGACACCCCTTTTTCCCTTCCTCCTTCTCCATCGAGTGTCCACTGCAAAGAGTTCATGCAGATATTTCTCGACATATACTTTAGGAAGATAGCAAACCTCTCATGTGTACATCTGACATGGATGTAAATTGAGATTTTTTCCCTCATAATTGGCGTCGTTTGTGGGAATCGTTTGCTCAATGAGAGCTAACTCTGATTGGGAGATCTAACAACGCCATTGGAATAGTATGCCACCCAAGAGGAACAATTCTAGGGTGGGGCTTAATGCCAACAATGAGGAGGTAATAATCGTTCAAGAAGAAACTAGTCGGACACTGTTGGCAATGATGAATAAGATCGGAGAAGATATGGAGAGAATGCAAAAGGAGATGGAGGAAGTGAGGAACGGAAATTAACTCCCGCGACAGTAGGTGGACGAGCACGGGGGCTTGATGGAGGTGCCTCGAGCCCAAACCCATGGTGAGGAAGTAGGTGGGGGTGCATAAAATTTCCCAGTATCTAGAGGGGGTGAATATGTATTTAAAAATTAATCTAAATGTGTTCAACCTAAACACATCTTTATTGGTATGTTTTGAGTAATCTAGCTAATCACAAGCATACAATCCTAATATGGTTGTTTATATTAAAGAGACTAAGGGTGTGTTTGATACGTGTGCAAATCAGGTGTGCAAATAGATTTGCACGGACAATTAATTCCCTAGGGTGTTTGGTACGCATGCAATGGGCGATTTCCATTTGCACCCATGCAATGAATCCCCCACCCTCTTTAGCAAATCGCTGCTCATCTACCCCCCTGAGCAATTGATTACACACCTATGCTGTGCAAATGCTTAATGAAAGTAGGATTTTTCCGCGTCGTTGGTTACGGAAACCCTAATCTCAACAAAATTTGTAATTATCCGAGACTTTTAACCTGTAAAATGAGCAGTTTTTTTTTTGCACAGTGTCTTGTGTCGGATGTCGATCTGCACTCGGGATTAGTCGGATTAGCGCGAAATAAGAACACATAAAATAATGACATTTGCATAGAACGTAACACGATCACACTTAAATCAACTATATTTAATTGAACTTGTCTTTTACAATAAAAGTAGCTAAACTAGAAAGCATGATAAACTGAATTCTTGAGAGAGAAAGTAACCTTTGGAGAGAGAAAAGGTTAGAGAGGGAAGACTTAGAAAGAGAACTAGCTTTGGAGAGAAAGAAGAGAAACTAGAGAGAGAAAGAAATGGGAATTCCTAGAGAGAGAAACTAAAGGAGGGGAGAGAAAAAGTAGAAGTGAGAAGAACCTTACCATTGAACAAAGCTCTCCACTGGGATCGGCGTTTGGGATGATGGTGGAACATAAGATGACGCATGTGGAAGGAGGATGGACTGCTGGTCATTGAGATGGACTGTCTGCATAGCGTGGTGTTCACGACCAGCAGATTGGTGGTGGAGATGCACTTGCAAGGGATAAGGTAGTGGAGGGTCTCATGGAGGAGTTGCCTGCCGGGGTAGCAAGGTGCAGCACCGACAGTGATGCTTGCTGGTGGTGGTATTCTTATAGGTGGAGTGGGAGGCAGCAAGGAGGCGGTGCTTTAAGAAGTGAGATGGAGCCAACGTCAAGGAGTTCCACCCGTGCTTTGAAAGTGATTCAGATCTGATCGGTCCACCAAAGGAGAGGCCAGCACGTTAAAGGATGAGGTGTTGTTCATGCAGCGAAGACGTGGAGGAGCAGCATCGTTGCAGGGCTCTATTCGCCGGAGCTACAGCGATGAAGCGGCAAAAAAGATCACCGGTTGCACGCTTGAGAGAGATAGAGACGTCAAAAATACTGTTCGATCAGTTGGAGAGGATCGTTTTTAGCAACAAAGAAGGAATGTGGGAAGAGATTGAAGAGAATGGGGGCCGGCGTTAGTGGAGGGCTGGAGAGGTGGAGTGCTAGTTGCGCCAGCGTCAATGGAGGTCGCCGGAGTTGCAGGTGGCAACTCCAGCACCCTCTGTGGAGAGGCACACACCTGTAGAGAGGGTCAGGTTGCCGGCTGGCGGAGCAGCAGGTAGAGGAGCAAGGGCCAAAGGAAGAGAAGGAAAAGAAGGAGAACAAGGAGAAGGCGGCCGGAGCCTGCAACTCCGGCGAGAGATGGGGAAGGAGAAGAAGAAAAGAAGAGAAAGAAGGAGAGGAGGAGAAGGGAGAGTTGCTGGTTGCAGGGACGTGAAGAAGAGAAGACCACGGCCAAGAGGGAGGCGGTGCTAATGGCGCTGCAACTTGCTGGTCCTCAAGGGAGAGGACGTTGCAGGTTTGCAACGTGGAGAGGTTGCTGCGAGGAGGAAGGTGAAGCAGTAGCAAGAAACACGAGCAGAGGTGGCCTGAGTTGCTGCCTGCAACTCCGATGGAGGGGAAGAAGAAGGAGACAGCAAAAGAAGAAGAGAAGAAGGAGGCGGCTGGAGTTCTGCAACTCCGGCCGGAATGAAGAAGAAGAAGAAGAAGAAGAAGAAGAAAAAGAAGGAGAAGAAGGAGACGAAGACGTCGGGGGAGTTTTGGGGGAAGGAGAGGAAGAGATGGGAGAGGGATTAGGGTTCCAACGAACCCTTCTCTTCCCCTTAAAAAGCTTCCCTATTTCCTTTAATGGAAATAGGGGATTTTTCGAAAATAAAAAAAATAAGAAATATATATATATATATTTTTCTTTGGGGAATTTCCCCATTTAGTGGACCCCCCCTTTTTTTAAAATTTAATTTAAATTATTTTGAAATTCACGGGGTCCACTAAATGGTCGGGAAGTGGGTCGATGATGATGGGCTCGGCTACTGGCCCATATGGATTGATGATGTCCATCGTCTCACAAGATGATGTGACAGACAATTTGATGACGATCGGATGGATGATGACTTGATTGGACCCAGATTGGTAGATCGACGGATCTAGAGAGATCCAACAGTCCGGTGGAAGATCCAACGGTCAGAAAGCTAAGGGAGATGAGACAAAGCCAACGGGCAGGAGTTTTGGGGTTAGGTAAGTAGATCTGAGGACCGAGAGATGAAGAGAGAGAGAATAAGGAAAGATGAGATAGAAAATTAGGGGGAGGAGATAGAAAATATCAGAAAATGGAGATAAAAGTATTGGCAGAGGGTCTGGAACCCTAGTCTTCACTGTGACCATCCTCACACTTCTCTAGTAGAGTAGACCATCATTCCTTGCTGACTCATGTGGCTTTAAACGCTTTGGTCCGTCTCTTGGTCATTGGCTCTCCTGCTCTCTTCGTTCTTTGGGCCGGCTTTTTGGTCATCTTATTCAGCCCATATTTGACCCATATCTTCTAGTCATAGCCTGTGGCTCTTCAAGCTTTGATATTTGGCTTCTGTGGTTGATCGTGGGCCTGCAAGTCTCGAGAATCATCCAATCAGGGTTTCTTGCGACAGAAAAAGCGCGTAATGAGACTTAATCAGAACGACTTTATATCTAGACTTCCGAAAATGTGTTTAATGCATGCAAATATACCATTTCGTCCAGAAAAGTGTGTTCTATGCAACAAAAGAGACTCTTACGTAGAAAAGTAGATAAATAGAGCATTTTAACGTAGGAGAGTGTGATAACGCTTAGAAGATAACAGTGGAAAATACGCACTTTTAAGCGAATATCACTTGACATGGTAGAAAAGTAAAAAAAAAAAATACAATACAACATCAAACTCTCCATTTCATTCCTCCATTTCATTCCATTTCCAGCCTTAACCTTTGAGCTGCTCAATCTAATAACCATTTGAGCTCGCCCCCGCCAATGCCATAGCAACACGACGCCGTCTTCATCTTTGTCTCCGGCTCCGACACTAGTTTCGATATTTCTCCTCCTCATCCACCTCCCTCTGTATTTCTATTCTTCAAATCGATTTTGAAATTTGAATGTTTTACAAAAAAGGATTTGTAGGTCAGAAAGTGTTGATAGTTGATACAGAGAAATTTTTATGACATTAGGTAGATCAATAAAACATTCACACCATTGCCAACGTCTGGGTTTCTGACACAAGATTTTTCTTCAACACACTATGGAGCTTTTGATGATCCATCGAGAGCTTGAACCACGGTTCTATCTGGCTCTAAAGTAGCACAATAGCCAAACTAAGATGATAGATAGATAAATAATATAAATAGATAGATATAAAGACAGGTAGGTAGATGGATTTAGGTTACAAATTAATTTGGAAATTAGAATAGCTATGAGTAAAACTTTGATGACAGGGCACAATATGATCAGCCATTTGAAACATTCTTAGAGGACTCTGACCGTATGGATGTTTGGCCAATCCCTAGGTGGACCTACTGAAATTTCACCGGTCCGTTCTCTTTAACTCAATATACCTAGAAGGGGGGCGGTTGATTAGGTATTTAAAATTAATAATACCTACACAGTTTTACTGGTCGATGGTAATGGGATAACATGCCTTGGTTGTTTGATAAAGGATTATCACAACCGACTCAAATCAAATATACCTCCATGGTATATTGTCTTTTTGTTGTTTGATCTAATCAAGATAGATTGCGGAATACAAGCAAACAATCACACAAGACAATATATTTTTACGTAGAAACCTTAGCCAAGGAAAAACCATGGGACCAAGTTTAGACGGAAAGTATTACTAACTGAAAAGTTAAACGAAAAAAGGTTACCTACGTAGCACCGTTGCAAATATAGCTTCCAACCTTAGCCAAGGCCTACTGCCGATGCGTCCACGTCCTCTGAATCAACGCCACGAATCCACGCGCGCCCTTTCAGCCAAGAAGCCTTATCCTCTTGTTCAATTTGGTACACCCCAAACCTACCGTCGATCGGCTCCTCCGATCTTAATTCTCAACACTCCTGCCTTTGCAGAAGGTGAAGGATTCAGTACACCCTGAACCCCAAGTTGCTCAAAAGGTGTTGAGTCACACTGGTACTCTCAGGCTTACTAGGTTGAATATAGAAGTGGAAAACCTAGGCTGAGTAAAGATCAAGCTCTTGGCTTTGATCGAGAAGAGAAAAAGCTCACAAGATGTGAATGGAAAATAAGCTTCTTGCTCTTCGAATGGACACTCTAATAAATAAAGCATTTGCTTCTCTCTTGAAGATTGAGTCACTCTGTGTCTCTGTGTGTGTTTAGAGAAGGCATAGAAGGGTTCTATTTATAGAATTCTAAGACCCTGAGTCGTGTGGAACATGGGATAATGGAACCATGAATTTTGGATCCGAAAAAACCAATTCTGCTCAAGGTCCAATCGATTGTACAGTTGGTCCAATCGATTGGAACATGTCCAATCGATTGGGGATAAGTGTCCAATCGATTGGGCTCAATAAGTTTTCTATTTCGAAGGCACCAATCGATTGCACAGGGTTATCCAATCGATTTGACATATATAACTTTCTGTCTCGAAGGCTCCAATCGATTACACAGAGTCTCCGATCGATTGGACTTTCCCACTAGTCAATATAATTGACTTTGACTCGAGTCTGCCCAATGACTAAGTTTGACCAATATATTTTGTTCATTTTAATCAACTCCTATGGCCTCTAAGTCACTTACCTTCCTAATCGAGCGTACACGATCGTTAACTAACAAATCGACAGTTAATCAGATAACTCCTATCGTCTACCGTCTGATTCTTGCTATCTCTGTCTTTTAGTCTTCACGTAGTTGACGAAGTATGCGTATCACGACATCTTCACACTATACTTGTGCTCGTAGGAAGGTTACACGAATGTTTTTATGTCAAACGGAATCTTTGCCAAATTGAATATGAAAATATTCCTTACAATCTCTCCCTTTGGCAATTCCGTGACAAAAAAATATTTAATCATAAAGAAGGTAAAAAATAGAAAATACAATCCCACCCTTTACATGATTCACTCACTATCTCACACTCTCTTGGAGATAATCGAACAGATATAGTGTAATGGCTTTTGATCTGTTCCCTGCACATTCTACCAACAATACATACCATGTAATATCATCGGCAATCAATAAATCATATAAAATGCAGTGAGTTTAATTATGCACATCACAAGTAGATAAATTGGAAAAATAATGAAAAATTTTCTCCCCTATCTCATGTATCAACTTATTTTTACCGTTATGATTTTCCCTCCTCCTTTTTATCACAGATTGACAAATGTACAGAAATATAAGCAAATAATAAGCATGTAATTAAGATCATCATAAGAAACAAGTGCAATTTATATACATCCATAACCAAATACATACTGGTTTATACCCTGTAACACAATATAACACAAGCAGAGTATAACCATACATAATCTGAGTTTATCGGTGTACAATAATAACAAAAGTAAAAACACCCGATAACTCTCAAGATATCTCTCTCCAGGAGTCTATGTAGATGGTCCAGCACCATCATGCTGATCAGGGCCATGAGTTGGTGGATGCTGTCCAAATCCCATCATGGTGAACTGGTACTCCATGTAACGCTGCATATCATACATGGAGCCCGACATCCTCTCCTGTTCCTCCTCTAATCGGCGAAAGCTCTGTGTCGTCCGCTCCTCATGCGCTGTGAGACGCTGGTCGAATCCTACCATTTGATGATGAAGAGACTCAAAGGAATAAGGAACAGATATCTCAAGAGGCTGAACAAATGATGGCTGTGTCTCTAGAGGATGCATCTCAGTATTTGGCTGCTGACCCCCTGGCTCGGTATCATCCCCCAAGTCCTTATCGAAAATATCATCGAAGTGTGGAGGTACATCCGTCACTCTCTAAACCTGAGACATGCTCTTCCTGATAGTTGAATGTCCAATAGGCCCCATGGGAGAGCACACCTCCTCATTGGCTCGAATCGCCACATCCAGATGAAGTAAGATAGAGCTCACCAGTAGAGGGAATGGGAGACAAGGATGGTTAGCCAACTAGCTACCCGCTCTAACCATGGCTCTAAAAATGAACCTCAGAAGGTCAATGACAAATCCAGTGCCTATATGGTAAAGAAGCTGAAGACGATCAATGTTCACCTGTGCCCCATGGCCAGGTGGATCAATGTTGTACCCACAGATGAGGTGCAACAGACGATACTTAAGGAGAAGAGATGTAAGAGGTATGAATGTACTCCAGTCAAATATCTACTCTGTCAGAGTCTCAGTCAAGGTGACCCTAGAAGTCGTCATCTCACGAGTCCTAAGAATGTACTCATATGAGGTAGACGGATGAGGTATGTCCAACAACGTAGAGATAAGATCAGGTGTAATAGTCAGGTAAGCCCCAGAGACAAAAGTCTGGAAGGAAAGCTCACTCGGGTCATCACACTGAATGGCGTGCATATTGGCATAAAAAAGTTTAACCAAGATAGGGTAAAATGGAATGGTCAAGCGAGTGATAGGAACCCACTCGTGAGATACAAACAATGAATGCACTATAATACCCAAAATAGTGCTAAACTCAACTACTCTCTCAGTAGTGAATTTCCGACCAGAGAAATGCTCAAAGCGATCTCTAGCCGAATCGAAAATGAACGGGGAGATAGGAGCACTCACCGAAGGAATATCGCTATGACGGGCACGACCCCGAGCTCTCCTAGGTGCTCTAGATGATTTACCCCGCTCAGAGTGTCGCAACCCACTGAGTCGATCACCCTGTTTGACTTGTGATTGAGTTCGTTGAACCAGCGATTCTTCATCATCACTTTCTTCTTCAGATACCACAATAGCTCTTCTACGACGAGGATTAGTCGCCATGAGCACCAAGAAAGGAAAAAAATACTAAAAAATCTCAATTTTTGCTCAGAAACTCCCCAAGAACACAACAAAGAGGGTGAAGTGAAAAATAAAGAAATCGAGAGAATCGCTCCACAAAACCTTATGTGAACAGTAGATCAGGTACCTGTGATCGATTGGGAGAAATCTGGGAGGCGATTGGATCGATTGGGGTTAACAATGACCCATTTTGGGCTTTATAAAATCGAACGTCGCATTGTCCAATCGATTGGACTAAGTGGCCAATCGATTGGAGCTTGTCCAATCGATTGAGTTGTACTCTCCAATCGATTGGAGATGTCCAATCGATTGGGCTGTACCCTCTAATCGATTGGACTGGTCCGAGAAGAAAAAATTTTAAAAAATTTAAACCAATAGGCTCATTTTCCAAGACCCCCAAGAAAATATTTTCAAGTCAAAAAATCCTTTTTAAACTACTCAAGAAAAGATAAAACGTCAGAAAAAATATAGAATTCACTTCATGAAGACAATCTTGATATGCAACAAACACTGATTCTATTTTGAGATAATTAACTAACACGTTAGTGCAATCTTTTGCTTCATCAAAAATATTAATTCTTTTAGACATTAGCGCAATTCACAGATCATTAATAATCATAGATTCAAATATCAACAATAATATCATCACGTGTAAGTGATCTGAGTTTATCTGTGGTGCCGGATAATATTTCAGTAATAATTTCTCATAAGTATCAGAATCTGGAGGTATTTTGTATCCGATCATAAAATCCTCATTAGAGTTATTTAGGGATCTCACATACTCATGTATATGGGTATTTGCTGATGGATAAAATTTTTTCTAGCAAATTGATTGTCTTTTACACCCTTTTTATTCAATATGAATATAGGTAGCTTTCACTCTCCATGTAGGTAGCCCTTTTCTACAGCAATGAGAATCAGATTTTAATTTT
Organism: Euptelea pleiosperma; assembly: GCA_035048495.1. Classification (NCBI taxonomy): domain Eukaryota; kingdom Viridiplantae; phylum Streptophyta; class Magnoliopsida; order Ranunculales; family Eupteleaceae; genus Euptelea; species Euptelea pleiosperma. Next base: position 11,895,625 of record CM068551.1, on the reverse strand, counting down.
AAACTAGGCCATACATATGGCATATACTCTAACTTTTGTGGAGGTAGCTGTTTCCTTAACATAATAACTCTCATTGGGAAGCCAATAGTAATGCAGTTTTGAAATCAACTGAAGGCAGGAACACTACTAATTTGAAGTTATAATCAGTAGAGGTTTATTCCTAATTCCAATAATACAAGATTTCACACCTCTATCAAATCCATTCCCACAGAAATACTCAGTGTGCATGTGAATGCGAGATATACTGTTTCAATAATCTTCTAATGCATACTAGCAAAAATTGACTAATCATAACAATTAAAAGCTATAATACTTGGATTAGCAAAAATTTTACAAACAGTTGAGTCATTTTTCTTGGAATATTTCAGAAATTACTACGCATCAAAATTATATAGAATAATAATTTTAACATTCTTCTGAACACTTGATCTTTTGATTTTTCTGAAATATTATCAATTTTTATTCTTCAAAACGAAGCAAAATAAAAAAGAAATAAAAATCCCTAAAAAATATAAGAATATGAGAACAAGAGGGGATAGAGAGCACATTGCTCAGAAATATGACATTGACGAACATTTCTCCTTCAGAGAATCTTTCCTAACCCACATAGATGTGAGTTTGACAGATGGATCAATTTCTTAGGACCTTTCCTCTTTTGAGTCACATAACTCTGAGGTTGTTTGAATTTTTCAAGAGACTCAATCTCCTTGATTAATTCTCTAGACCTTTCTAGTAGATCTTTCATCTTCCTAGATAGCACATCCAAATAATTTATCTCATAATGTGTCTTCATCTTTGACTTTTCACATTTTGAGTGGTATTCACATTTTTTTCTAGAGGATTTTGATGTCCTCTTCTCAACTTGTGACAGTCTCTAATCACATGACCTATGTTTTTGCAGTAATTGCACTGACGACTGCTTTTTACCATTTTGATTGGGTTATTGATCTGTGTGAGAATAGCTTGGGCTTTAACAAAAACCGTATTAGATGAAGACCTTTTTTCTTGATTGTTTTTGTAACCCAAACCCTGTTTGTCTTCATAGACTTTTCCCACACGAAGAATCTCATCAAGCTTTGCAGAGTTGATGAGAATTCTGACACATCCCTCTTTGATTTGAGAACCTCATTTTCTAAGGATTTGATATTCGCTCAAAAGTGCTTATTTTAAGCAATTATCCTTTTAGCGTTATTGCATTCTCCTACGTAAAATACTCTATTTACCTACTTTTCTACGTAAGAGTCTCTTCTGTTGCGTAGAACACACTTTTCTGGACGAAATGGTATATTTGCATGCATTAAACACATTTTCGAAAGTCTAAATATTAAGCCGTTCTGATAAAGTCTCATTACGCGCTTCTTCTATCGCAGGAAACCCCGATGGGACGGTTCTCGAGACTTGTGGGCCCAAATCGATCATGAAAGCCCATTATCAAAGCTTAACAAGCCCACATGCTATGACTAGAAGATATGGGCCAAATACGGGCTGAATAAGAGGACCAAAAAGCCGGCCCAAAGAACGAAGAGAGTAGGAGAGCCAATGACCAAGAGACGGACCAAAGCGTTTAAAGCCACATGAGTCAGCAAAGAATGATGGTCGACTCTACTGGAGAAGCGTGAGGATGGTCACAGTGAAGACCAGGGTTCCAGACCCTCCGCCAGTGCTTTTTTCCATTTTTTTTGATACTTTTTCTCTCATCTCTTCTTATTCTCTCTCTCTCTTCATCTCTCGATCCTCGAATCTACTGACCTAACCCCAGAACTCATACCCATCGGCTCTATCTCATCTCCCTTAGCTTTCTGACCATTGGATCTTCAATCGGACCGTTGGATCTTCAATCGGACCGTTGGATCTCTCTAGATCCGTCGATTTACCAATCTGGGTCCCAATCAAGTCACCATCCATCCGATCGCCATCAGACTGTCTGTCACATCATCTTGTGAGACGATGGACATCATCAGTCCATGTGGGCCAATAGCCGGGCCCATCATCATCGACCCGCTGTCCGACCAGTTAGTGGACCCCGTGAATTTCAAAATAATTTTAATTAAAAAATAGGGGGTCCACTAATTGGGGAGATTCCCCATAGAAAAGTGATGTTTTACTTAAAAAAAAAAAAAAAAATTAATTTTTTGTATTTTTTATTTTCAAAAAATACCCTATTTCCATTAAAGGAAATAGGGAGCTTTAAAAGGAGAAGGATAGGGGTTCATTCGAACCCTAATCCCCCTCCTTTCTCTTCCATTCTCTCCCCAAACTCTCCTGCTCCTTCTTCCCCTCGATTTTTGGCGATTTTCCCCTCTTCTTCTTCACCTTCTTCTTCATCTTCTTCGTTATTTTTTCTCGCCGGAGTTGCAGAACTCCGGCCATCTGCAACTCCGTCCTAATCCCCCTCCAATACCGTTTTCCCATCTCCTCTCCTTTCCCCAAAACCCCCTTCTCCTTCGTCCCCCTTTCCTGGGGCCCCATTCTCCTCCTCGTCTTCATCTTCGTCTACTTCGCCACGCCCTGCCGGAGTTGCAGTCTAGAACCATCGCCTGCCACCGCCTCTGTGCTGTTTGTGAGCACCACCAGCACCCCCTACTCACCTCGCCAGTAGCCTGTAGAAGCGCCGTCCGTTACCACACCTTACTCCGCCTCCTCTTTCATTAGAACCATCGCCTGCCACCGTCCAGCCATCAACTCCGGCCACTTCATTGGCCGGACTGTCACCACGTCCATCTCTCTGTCGTGACTCATCTCTCACTATCTCTCTTTCTCACCTCACCTCTCTCCAACGTTCCACTATTTGGCCCGCACCTGCTGGTGCATCTTCTTCACCACCAACTTGGAGGGTCGACTTGCAACAGCTCCTCCACCAACCCGGACCACCACTGGATCGAGGTCCATCCCCACGACACCGTCCACTTGCAGGTCAGCAACTTCGATCTCCTCAGGCACCACCGAACTTGCAACAGGCAGTCCGCACGCCACCATATCCTTGCAGCCCTCCTCATCCTCCATCAACTGAACCAGACTGCACACCTTCAAAAGTTGCTGCCCTACACTTCATCTTCTTCGGTTACCCACGAACCAGGATGCTTGGATCATTTTCCTCCCAAACCAGCACACCACGGTTCATGGCCGCCCTCCATTGATGCGATCTCCACGTTGCTGACCTTCTCTTGGACCGTAACTTGTTGGATAATCTGCCGGTTCAAAAGGTTGATGTACTTCTTCACACAGCCAGCGATCAATCAATCCAGTCTGAATATATCCCTATGCTCAAGGTAGGATCCAGGGTAACCTGTCTCTATCACATTCTCTCTAGGTTCTCAACCTCTCTCTCTCTACTTTCTCTCTTTAGAACTCAGTTTTTCTCTCTAGCTCAGTCTTTCGTTATTTTACATTGTTATTGTTATTTTTTTATTTCGAAGTATTGTAAGAACCTTGGATTTTTAAATGATGAATTACTTTTGTTGGTTGTGGTTGATTTCCTTCATTAGTATTTTTTTTGGTAGATTATGATAATTTCTCTCTCTAAAATCAAGCAATCTTGTTTTAAATCGCTTCACCATTCTCACCCCTCCACAATTTCTAAGATAAATCCGTTATTTCATGTTCATGAATCGCGCTAACTAACCCCGAGTGCGGATCGACATCCGACACGAATCCCTATACAAAGCCTGTAATTTTGCAGGAATTTTGAGGCTCGGATCACATTACAAATCTTGTTGATTCTAGGGTTTCCGTAACCAACGACGCGGAAAAATCCTACTTTCAAGATTCCTTACGTGTCATGCAAGTTTGGAATTCACATTCTAATGACTTGTTCCTCTTTAGTAGAGACTCATTCTCTTGCTCTAAATCAGTAATCAACACTTTTAATTTTTCAGTGTCAATTACTAAGGCTGCATTTTCAGAGTCAAGATATTTAACCCTGTCAGATAAAACTTTATTAGCCTTGATGAATTTTATCGATTCCTTGTACAGTTCTTTCACACCAACTGCCGAGTCATCCGAATCCCCATTGTAAGAGTCTTCCAAACTCTCATCATCACTTTTCTTGGACTCTTCATGAGATCGATATGGATTATTGAAACGAGCAACAAAAGCTGTATATTTATCAGTCTTTTCATTGCTATCTGAATTATCAGAATGATCTTCTGATTCTTCATCCCATGTGGCATTGAATGCTTTTGCCTTGCCCTTGTATTCTTCTTTGTTTGGGCACACATTTGCAAAGTGACCAAAACCCTTACATTTGAAACATTGAGGATCGCTTGAGCGGCTTTCCCTAGGGTTCCTATCATTCTGCTACCTCTCTCATGAGGTCTGGCATGTTCCACAGTTTTATCAAACTGTTTATTGTTTTTGAACCTATTGTTTTTCGAACGAAAGAACTTTTTGAATTTTTTCACAAACAATGCCATTTCTACTTCACTCTGAATCTTGAGTTTCAGAAACCTTAATGGCAATTCCTTTTGATTTCTTTGGTTGTCTCAAATTCATTTCATAAGTTTGTAGAGACCCAACCAGATCATCGACTTTAAGAGAATCAACATCTTTGCTCTCTTCAATCGCAGTGACCTTAGCCTGAAATCTATTAGGTAAGGATCTCAAAATTTTCTGAACAACTTTTGATTCAGGAATGATCTCACCCAAGTTGTGAGCAGAGTTCACAATATCACTAAGTTTGGCATAAAACTCAGTGAAGGTATCATTCTCCTCCATTCTCATGGATTCGAACTTGGATGTCAGCACTTGAAGTTTGAAAATCTTAACGGCTGACGTTCCTTTGTGTGTGACTCTAAGTATGTCCCATGCTTCTTTAGCTAGGGAACAAGTGGAGATTCTTCTAAATTCATTTTTATCAACAGCATTAAAAATATCATTTAACCCTTTGCTATTAAGACAACAACAATCTATGTCATCTTTAGTCCTGTCATTTTTCGATTTAAGAATGATTTTATCTCCTACTTCCATTGTGGGTGGACCAACCATCCACTACAGACATCCAGACTCGTTCATCAATGGACTTTAGAAAAGCCTTCCAATAGGCATAGTCTTCTCCATCAAACAATGGAGGTCTGGATGTATTTCCACATTCTCTTTGCATTTTGACAAATTAATGAAAATGGACTGGTTTCTCCGGAATCTAAATTCAGGTGATTAAACCTTAATTAGAAATACCCGCTCTAATACCAATTGAAACTCCACCTGTCCGTTCTCTTTAACTCAATATACCTAGAAGGGGGGTTGATTAGGTATTTAAAATTAATAATACATACACAGTTTTATTGGTCGATGGTAAGGAGATAAAATAGCATGCCTTGGTTGTTTGATAAAGGATTATCACAACCGACTCAAATCAAATATACCTCCATGGTATATTATCTTTTTGTCGTTTGATCTAATCAAGATAGATTGCGGAATACAAACAAACAATCACACAAGACAAGATATTTTTACGTGAAAACTTTAGCCAAGGAAAAACTAGGGGACCATGTCCAGACGGAAAGTCTCACTAACTGAAAAGTTAAACGAAACAATATTACTTACGTAGCACCGTTGCAAATACAACTTCCAACCTTAGCCAAGGCCTACTGCCGATGTGTCCACGTCCTCTGAATCAACGCCACGAATCCACGCGGGCCCTTCCAGCCAAGAAGCCTTATCCACTTGTTCAGTTTGGTATACCCCAAACCTACCGTCGATCGGCTCCTCCGATCTTAATTCTCAACACTCCTGCCTTTGCAGAAGGTGAATGATTTAGTACACCCTGAACCCCAAGTTGATTAAAAGGTGTTGAGTCACACTGGTACTCTCAAGCTTACTAGGTTGAATATAGAAGTGGAAAACCTAGGCTGAGTAAAGATCAAGCTCTTGGCTTTGATCGAGAAGAGAAAAAGCTCATAAGATGTGAATGAAAAATAAGCTTCTTGCTCTTCGAATAGACACTCTAATAAATAAAGCCTTTGCTTCTCTTTCTTGAAGATTGAGTCACTCTGTGTCTCTATGTGTGTTTAGAGAAGGCATAGAAGGGTTCTATTTATAGAATTCCAAGACCCTGAGTCGTGTGGAACGTGGGATAATGGAACAATGAATTTTGGATCCGAAAAAACCAATTCTGTTCAAGGTCCAATCGATTGTACACTTGGTCCAATCGATTGGAACATGTCCAATCGATTAGGGATAAGTGTCCAATCGATTGGGGATAAGTGTCCAATCGATTGGGCTCAATAAGTTTTCTATTCCGAAAGCACCAATCGATTGCACAGGGTTCTCCAATCGATTTGACATAAATAACTTTCTGTCCCGAAGGCTCCAATCAATTATACAGAATCTCCAATCGATTGTACTCAGAAAGATTTCTGTCCCGAAGGCTCCAATCGATTTCACAGAGTCTCCAATCGATTGTATTCAAATAAGTTTCTGCCTTGTATTCTCCAATCGATTACATAGTGTCTCAAATCGATTGGGGATACATGTCCAATTGATTGGATTTTCCCACTAGTCAATATAATTGACTTTGACTCGGGTCCGCCCAATGACTAAGTCTGACCAATATATTTTGTTCATTTTAATCAACTCCTATGGCCACTAAGTCACTTACCTTCCTAATCGAGCGTACACGATCGTTAATTGACAAATCGGCAGTTATTTAGATGACTCCTATCGTCAACCATCTGATTCTTGTTGTCTTTGTCTTTTAGTCTTCACATAGTTGGCGAAGTATGCGTACCACGACATCTTCACGCTACACTTGTGCTCGTAGGAACGGTTACACGAATATTTTTATGTCAAACGGAATTGAAAGTAGGGTTTTTCCGTGTCGTCGAATCGGAAACCCTTGTTTCAACACATTTTTAATTTATCTGAAACATTTAACCTGTAAAATGGGTAATTTTGCACAGTGGCTCGTGTTGGATGTTGATCCGCACTCGGGATTAGTAGGATTAGCGCGAATAAGAACACAAAAGATAACGAAAAATTTGCATGTACCACATCATTCTCAAATCATTTAATCAAAATTGTCTTGTACAGCAAAAATCTAACAAAATAACTAAACTAGAAAGCATCTTAATAAGAGAGGGATGTAGAGAGAGAAAGAGGTTTTGAGAGAGAGAAACTAGAGAGAGAAAGTTCAAGCATGAGCTATGTAGAGAGAGGGAACTAGAGAAAAAGTGAAAAAGTTAGAGAGAGAAAGTAGGTAAGAGAGCGAGAGGCTAAGTCTAGAGAGAGAAAGGTATGAATGATACGTAGAGAGAGAGAAAACTCACCTTACAATCTTACTGGAGAGATGGATCCGACAATGAAGAAGTGGTTGGCTAGTGTTGTCGATGGTAAACCGTCCACGTTTGAGAGGGAATCGAGTTACGAACATGGCGGATGGATGAGCATAACGTTGCTGCCACAAGAAGAGGACGTGATCGGGTTCATGTGCTTGGTGCACTTGAGAACCTTCAAGGGAAGACCAGTGGGATGGAGGGCAGTGAACGGTGGTGGCTGATTTGTGGCGTGGATCGTGGAGGATCAGCAATGGAAGGTGGGTGGCTGGCGATGCAAGAAGGAGACCCTCCTCCTCTTCTCTTCTTCTTTTCTCTTTTTTTTTTTTTTCTTTTTTTTTTTTGGGTTGAAGGCTTGGGAGTTGGGAAGATGTGGAAGAGGGACCAATCAGAAACGTGGGGAAGATCTAATGGAGGTGCTATGGCAGGGGTGATGGAGATGGCTTGCTGCCTATTTGCAGCGTGGAGGGGATGAGAGGTGCCCCATCTATGGAAGCGTTGCTGGTCTGCAACTCTGTGCAGGGCTGTAATGGTGGTGGATCACGTGATAGCAAACCACGTGAATGAAGGCTGGAGATGGTGTTGTAGGGCGATATGGTGGCTGGAATCTATTGGGAGCGTCTCCTCCGTGAGGTTGCACGGTGGTGCAACCTTGTTGTTTGGAGCAGCAAAGATCACCTCCAAGTGAGGAGGGCGGTGAAGAGAGGAGGCAGCAGGTGGGGGCGGACTCGTTGGAGATGTGGGAGGTGTGGCGTTAATGGTGGACAGCAAGGGCGTTGGAGAAGGTGATGAAAGGGGCGGCCGTAATGGAGTTTCCCGGAGTTGCAAGTCTGCAACTCCGGTGATCACAACAAGAAAGGAGAAAGAGAGAGAAGACAAAGGAGAAGAGGATGGTGCGTGAAGTGTTCATGCGATGGTGGAAAAGAAGTAGACGAAGGCGGAGAGGGAGGTTGCCAGATGTTACAGGCGTTGGAGGTGGACTGGTTAATGTGAACCAGTCCGCCGGAGGAAGGAGGCGCGGTTTGGCGGCGGTACCGTGGTGCAGCAGCGTTTCGGGGGTGTTGGCGGGCGAAGCAGCAAGAGGAGGAGGAAGAAGGGTGAGAAAGAAGAGAAGGAGAAGAAGGAGAATAAAGAGAAGGCTGCAACTCCGGCGAAGCAAGGAGGAAGAAGAACAAGAAAGAAGAAGAAGAAGGAAAAGAGGAGAAAGAAGGGAAGAAGAGAAGGAGAACGTGGGGGATTGATAGGAAGAGATGGGGAAAGGGATTGAAGGGGGATTAGGGTTCCAAAGAACCCTTCTCCTTCCCCTTTTAAAGCTCTCTAGTTTCCATTAATGGAAATTAGGAAATTTTTGAAATAAAAAAAATATTTTTTTAAGTAAAACCCTACTTTTCTTTGGGGAATTTCCCCATTTAGTGGACCCCCCATTTTTTAAAATTTAATTAAAATTATTTTGAAATTCACGGGGTCCACTAACTAGTCGGACAACGGGTCGATGATGATGGGCTCGGCTACTGGCCCACATGGATTGATGATGTCCATCGTCTCACAAGATGATGTGACAGACAATCTGATGGTGATCGGATGGATGGTGACTTGATTGGGACCTAGATTGGTAGATCGACGGATCTAGAGAGATTCAACGGTCTGGTGGAAGATCCAACGGTCCGATTGAAGATCCAATGGTCAGAAAGCTAAGGGAGATGAGACAGAGCCAATGGGCAGGAGTTCTGGGGTTAGGTCAGTAGATTCAAGGACCGAGAGATGAAGAGAGAGAGAATAAGGAGAGATGAGAGAAAATATCAGAAAATAGAGATAAAAGTATTGGCAGAGGGTCTGGAACACTGGTCTTCACTGTGACCATCCTCACGCTTCTCCAATAGAGTAGACTATCATTCCTTGCTGACTCATGTGGCTTTAAACGCTTTGGTCCGTCTCTTGGTCATTGGCTCTCCTGCTCTCTTCGTTCTTTGGGCCGGCCTTTTGGTTCTCTTATTCAGCCCATATCTTCTAGTCATAGCATGTGGGCTCTTTAAGCTTTGATAATGGGCTTTCCTGATCGATGTGGGCTCGCAAGTCTCAAGAATTGTCCCATCGGGGTTTCCTGCAACAGAAGAAGCGCATAATGAGACTTTATTATCAGAACGACTCAATGTCTAGACTTCCGAAAATGTGTTTAATGCATGCAAATATACCATTTCGTCCAGAAAAGTGTGTTCTACGCAACAAAAGAGACTCTTACGTAGAAAAGTAGATAAATAGAGCATTTTAACGTAGGAGAATGTGAAAACGCTTAGAAGATAACAGTGGAAAATACGCACTTTTAAGCGAATATCACAACCCCCAACCAGCATATTGCCAATCCTTGGCAATTAGTGCGAAATAAATGAGCTTAAAAGGGCTCTGCACATGCTGCACACTTTTTCATATTAGCTTTGGGAAAACACCATTCGTCAAATCATTGAATGGATGCAAAAATAGTTACATGCTAGTGAAGAGTTGGAAAGTTTTGGCAAGACTACAGACTGATAATCATGACCCAGAATAGTCAGACTCTACATGTGTGTGTGCTCAACGTTCTCATCATCTGATAGTAAAGATTTCCAGATCACCTCTAAGTTTTTTTGCCTCGACCTCAAATCTCACATGTTTAGCACTCAGAATAGAATCACACAAGAAGGATTTTTTTCTTTTCTCTCAATTTATATGTGAAGAGATGTGTTGATATATGAAAGCAAAGATCTCACATATGTATTATTTAAAGGAAGGACATCTTTAACAGAAGAAAATCTCATGATTGGAATACCACTTCACTCGGGAACGTCAGATCAAACTCTATAGCTTCTCCTTCTCCAATCTCCACATTTTATGATCGTGCTACCCTAGAATCAAATAGGACTTTCCTAGGTTATAATGAGGCTTAGGTCTGGTGTAGAAAAATACAGGATTTCAAAGATCTTGAGAGGATATTGCCATTTTCTTGTATTTTTCCTACGACGTAACACCATTATCTAGTTCTTTTTCCCTTTTTTTTTTTTTCGTATTTTTCTCTTTTTCTTGATATTTCTGAGACTGCTCAATTTCTTTTCAGCTCTTCTTCATACTTTCTTTCCATATTTTGTTTTCAGCTTGAACCACTTTCTTTTTCTTTTGATTCTTCTTCTTTACTTTTCTTTTCACGGTACACTCATATCAGTTATTCTTTTATCCATCTCAAAATAAGGGTAGACAGTCATGCTTCGTAGCTGGACTGAATTTTAGGTTGATGGATTTACAAAGAAAAGACTTTTATAGAAGGGTTCAAGGGGTTTCTAGTGAAGTATAATTTAGGTGAGTAAAAAGGCTGAATGGTTCAGAAAAATGACCTAAATCATTTTCTAGGGTTTGCATTATCATGTATACTGTCTTGACTGGATATAGAGAAGGTTCTGTCGTAGTAATCCAATGTTGATGTCGTTTCGAGTTTAATGATCGAAGCAAAAGACAATGAGATCTCTCAACGAATATTGCGGGCATGAAGAATAGTGAGTCATCTTGTGACTCATGATTAATGTATAACTCTCTGAAATGATTAAAGGCTCGAAAGCTCACTGGGTTAGGTCTCCACAATTCTTCTCACAGGATCTCTAGAATTTCCAAACTTAGGATAACTCTGATGTTGATAGTGTACAATTGTGCCGAATCTGAGTTTTTTATAAGTTTTCAAAACTGCTGTAGCCACGCTTGACTTGACTCAAAGCTAACCTTAAACAAAAATTGACATCCTCAATACTGACTTAACGGAGGTTTTTAGCTAATCAAAGTCAGGGTATTTGACACATTTTTGAAATTCTAGAAATTTTTTGGAGAACATCGAAAATCACCCCAAAAACAACTTTTATTTTTATTTTTATTTTTTTTATCAAAATGAAGACATGAGTTTTGGTAAATACCCATCTCCAACCAAAATACAACACCGTCCTCGGTGCTCATGATCGGGACATAAAATGATGAAAAATCAGTGATGATGATGCAAAGGTTCAGGGAGGATGTTATCAAGTCGGCAGAAACTCGACAGTGTGTGATACCTGATGATCGGAAGAATGAATGTACCTGCATTTCCAAAGATATAACAATAATAACAAATGCATGAGACTCATGTACTCTAGGAATACCGGAATTGCCTTTCTGAAAGCGCTAAGTTTTACGTCTTCAGCCAGACATGACGGGGGTGACAGGCACCCCCAACCAAGTTGGAGCACAGGAGACTGAGTGTATCATTAGTCGACATAGACAGGATCGATGAGATCAATCTCAAAAGTCTGAATGAACGACACATCAAGTTCATGGAACTGCTTTAGACGCTGGCCATTTACCTGGAATGAGGAGTGATCCTTGGGATCCTCAATAGTGATTGCCCCAAAGGGTGTGACTGCGGTGACCGTATAAGGACCGGTCCACCTAGATTTCAGTTTCCCAGGGAAGAGATGGAGACGAGAATTATAAAGAAGGACCTTCTGTCCTGGATGGAACTCTTTCCTGAGGATGCTCTTGTCATGTATCCACTTCATCTTTGTTTTGTAATTCTTGGACAAGTTATAGGCATCATTTCTGATTTTTTCTAACTCATTCATTTGAAGTTTCCTCTCCTCTCCTGCGGAGTCGATGTCGAAGTTGAGCTTCTTAATGGCCCATAGGGCACGATGTTCAATCTCTACCGGTAGATGACAGGGTTTCCCAAAGACAAGACGATATGGAGACATATTGAGTGGGGTCTTGTAGGCGGTTCTGTATGCCCATAACGCATCAGTGAGACGAGTAGACCAGTCTTTACGTGTGTTATTGACTATCTTCTCCAAGATCTGTTTGATCTGACGATTAGAAATCTCTACTTGACCACTAGTCTGCGGATGATAAGCTAGGGCAACCTTGTGCGTTACCCCATACTTTTTCATTAATTTCTCGAATATCCTATTGCAGAAATGGGTACCCCCATCACTAATGATGGCCGTAGGGGCACCGAATCGGGCGAAGATGAACTCCTTTAGGAATTTGACCACCACTTTGTGGTCATTGGTCTTGGTGGGAATGGCTTCTATCCATTTGGAGACATAGTCTACCGCAATGAGAATATACTCAAAACCATAGGAAATCGGAAAGGGACCCATGAAGTCGATGCCCCAGATGTCAAATATTTCATCGACCTAGATGGGAGTTAGGGGCATCATGTTCCTCTGGGAGATGCGGCCTAGGTGCTGGCAATTGGGATAGGTTTTGTTGTAGATGTGGGCATCTTTAAATAATGTAGGCCAGTAGAATCCGCATTGCAGTACTTTTCTGCAGTCTTCTTAGTGCTGAAATGACCACCACAAGGTTGGTCATGACACGAGGACAAGATATTGAGTTGGTCCGACTCAGGGACACAGAGACGAATGATCTGGTCAGGACAGTATTTATACAAATAAGGGTCATCCCAAGAGTAGTACTTAACTCTTGCTAGAAATTGGCTTTTGTCCTGTTTTGACCAGTGTGGAGGCATTTCTTCGGTGACAAGGTAGTTGACAATGTCAGCATACCATGGATGAAAGGAGATAGCGAACAGTTGTTCGTCTGGAAAGGTCTCAGGGATGGGCTGGGTGTCGAAGGATGACTCTAAAGTCAGTCTAGACAAGTGATCAGCCACTACATTCTCAGTTCCTTTCTTATCCTTAATCTCGAGGTCGAATTCCCGCAGTAAGAGAATCCATCGAATTAATCGAGGCTTGGTCTCCTTGTTCGACATGAGATAACGAAGGGCTGCATGATCAGTGTACACGACCACCTTAGTGGCTAAGAGGTACTGACAGAATTTATCAAGGGCGAAGATTACCGTCAGGAGTTCTTTCTCAGTGGTGGAGTAATTCATTTGGGCAGAGTTAAGAGTTTTGCTCGCGTAGTAGATCACGTGTGACCTTTTGTCAACTCTCTGCCCTAGAACGGCTCCTAAGGTGTAGTCAGAAGCATCGCACATTACCTCAAAAGGTAGAGTCCAGTCCGGGGGACGGATAATGGGCGCAGTTGTGAGCTCAGTTTTGAGACGCTCAAATGCCTTGACACAGTCAGCATTAAAGTCAAAAGGACTATTTTTAGCCAGAAGATGGGATAGAGGTCTAGCGATTTGAGAGAAGTCCTTGATGAAGGGCCTATAGAATCCTCCGTGTCCCAAAAAGGACCGGATGTCACGCACAGACTTAGGAGTAGGCAAGGTCGAGATGATATCGATTTTAGCTTTGTCGACCTCAATGCCCTGATGGGAAATGACATGTCCCAGAACAATGCCCTTCTTCACCATGAAGTGGCATTTCTCCAAATTGAGGACAAGTCGCTTGTCCTGACAGCGTTGAAGTACAAGCCCTAGATGGTTCAGACAGTCATCAAAGGATGACCCAAAGACTGAGAAGTCGTCCATAAAGACTTCGAGGAATTTTTCCACCATGTCAGAGAATATGCTCATCATACACCTTTGAAAGGTCGCGGGTGCATTGCATAGGCCAAAGGGCATGCGCTTGTAGGCAAAAGTGCCAAAGGGACAAGTGAAGGTTGTCTTCTCGTGATCCTCAGGGGCGATGGGTATTTGATTATACCCTGAGTAACCATCGAGGAAGCAGTAATAGGAGTGACCTGCTAGTCTCTCCAACATTTGGTCTATGAAGGGTAAAGGAAAATGGTCCTTCCTAGTGTTGGTGTTGAGTCATCGGTAATCGATGCAGACTCGCCACCCTTTCTTCAGGCGCTGGGTGACCATTTCCTTGTTCTCATTTTCCACAACTGTGAATCCTGTCTTTTTAGGGACGACATGAATAGGACTCACCCATTTGCTATCGGAGATGGGGTAAATGATACCCGCATCTAACAGTTTAAGGACCTCGTCCTGGACTACATCCTTCAAGACGGGGTTCAACCTCCTCTGGTGTTCTCGAGAGGTTTTGGATTCATCCTCGAGATAGATGTGATGTTGGCACACCGAGGGGTCTATGCCTCGAATATCATCTATAGTCCAACCTATCGCAGATTTGTGCTCATTGAGCAACTCGAGAAGTTGCTTACGTTCACTTTCAGACAAAGCGGAAGCAATAATGACAGGGTAGGTTTCCTTAGGACCAAGATAGGCATAGGAAAGATCTGCTGGAAGTGGCTTGAGCTCCAATGTTGGAGCAGATGGAGTTGAAGTAGGTGTCACAGAAGACACGGATTGAAGAGGTTGGACTTCAGTAGGTAAAGGAATGATGGGTTCTCTGGCCATGGTTATCAGAGGCTCGAACTCGATGAGTGGAACGAGGATCTCTATCAGTGGAGTAGTCTCCAAAAGATCATTGAGATCAGAAATAGCTGACTCTGTTACAAAGTCAGCCCCAAAGTGTGCTAGACACTGTTTAAGAATATCTTCAGTGGAGTCCGGGATTAGACTCTCAACGACACACATTTCATTGGCCACATCGTGATCGGCATCCTGTTGCATTAAACGAAAGATATTGACCTCAACTTTGAGATTTCCGAAAGCAATGGACATGTTTCCGTCCCGGCACCCGATGTGTGCATTCGCAGTGGCAAGGAAGGGACGGCCTAAGATGACCGAAATGCGGTTATCCTGACACGGCTCGGTGTCGAGAATGATAAAGTCCACAGGATAATAAAAGTCAGCGACCATAATTGCTGGTATATCGAGAATGGTATGAGGTTAACGCTAGCCCCTAAATCTAGCAAGGCAGTGCAGCTAAAGTTGTCTCCAATTTCACATTGGACAATTGGGCTACCTGGATCCTTGTGTTTGATCACACTATTGCGTTGAATAAACGCGGTAGCTTTTTCGGCCAAGAAGGCAGCTTTGGTACATGCGTACGCCGCTTAACTGTGTACAAGTCCTTGAGGAATTTGGCATAGGAGGGGATTTGCTTGATAGCAGAACGGGATGGGATATTGATCTGGACGTCTTTAAAGACGTCTAGGATCTCTGAGAATTGCTGATCCCGCTTATCTTGGACAAGTCTGTCCGGGAAGGGAGGCTTTACTCGACAAATGGATTTGTCTTTAGCCTTCTATTTCTGCATAGGGATATCTGATGTTGGTGCAGAGGTAGAAGAAGCAGAGGTAGGATTGGTACTAGTTTCCTCTGTACGAGTGATGGGTGCTGGAGATGGCACCGATGGTGGTTGGACTCCCATGTCCACAGTTTTTCTAGATCGTAGGGTGGTTACAGCTTGCACCTCCCCTTGACAATTCTCATTCTGGCTCTGAGATTGGGAACCGATCTCATATACTGCTCCTTTAGCATTTCCTTTTGGGTTAGCGATGGGTTGGCTAGGGAAGATGCCTTTAGCTTTCTCAGCTTCCAGGTTGCCTAAGCGTTGCTCTAGACGAAGCAATTTTGAATTAGTTTCCAAATTCGAGATGGGTTAAAATTTAGGAATTCCCAGATTGGAAAATACCTAGATTGGAAAGTGTCCCAAACTGTGGAGATCTTCCAAGAAAGATTTGATTGCGAGATCCCTTACAATTTTGGAAAATTTCCCAAAATTGAAATTCTGCTAGATTTGGGGTGTTTCCTTTTTGCAGACTTTTCCAAATTCGGAAGATTTCTAAAGATAGAAATTCTTCTAAAGAGGAAACTTCTAAGAGGGGAAACCCTAATTTAGCAAAGTTTCAAGATTTTAGAATCTTTCCAAAAATCGCAAATCCTTGATTGGTGATTTCTAAAAATCTGCAGAATATAAAACCCTAATTTTTTTTTTGAATTTTGAATTTTTATTTTTTTGGTATTTTCCACTTAATCTAGGGTTTCTAAAAAACCCTAGAACAAGATCTAGCAGTTATATGGAAAGCAGTAAAATTTCTAAATTATTACAAATTGCACTCGGCCTTCCGAGGTATTAAAAATAGTAATTTAAAAACTGCTAAAAATCACTAAAAACAAAAAAAATAGAAAGTTTCCCGAAAAGGTCGGGCTGTCCAAATTGAGCAGCTTTCCGCTTCAGCAACTTTCCAATTCCGTCTTTACGTCCTTTTTCGCACTCCCATATACCCGAGCGGCAGCGGCGCCATTTGAGTAGGCTTTTTCCGCGTCGTTGTTTACAGAAACCCTAATTCCAACAAAATTTGTATCTTTTTCGATTTAATTCCTGCAAAAATGGTAATTCTTATATAGAGATTCGTGTCGGATGTCGATCCGCACTCGGGGTTAGCTCGCGCGACTCAAGAACATGAAATGACGAATTTTTATCAGAAATTGGTAATAAGGAAAATGGAGGGGTGAGAATGGTGAAGTCGATCTTTAAACATGCTTTCGATTGAGAAATTATTTCCAACTAGGTGAAACATTGATGCGAGAGAACAATAGAAAAACAAACATTAAAAGCAAAATTAATAAAGTCAACCATCATTTATTAACTAAAATTCACCTTACAAACTCAAATCAAACTTGTTCATAGTGAAAACAAATAACATAAATTGAATCTAGAAAGCAAGAAATTACAAATCTAGAGAGAGAAAGTTCTAAACCTAGAGATAGAAAATAAGAATAACTAGAGAGAGAGTGGCAACCTAGAGATTTATAGAGAGAGAAAGAGAAGAAAAACTCACCTCAGACTTACCATGATGATTGGCTGGAGAGGATGGACCCGATAGGCACAGGATTTGCAAGGGTGGTTTGGTCAAGTGGTGGCTGTGTTGTTGGCCAACCAAAGGAGGTGGGAAAACTGGTTGGAAGCCATGGAGATGAGGTTGCAAAGCATGGAGGAATGCCCTGAAAGTTGTTGGTTTGGAGCCCCCGATTTCAATGGTGATGTAGCTGACCGTTGAATGAAGCTAACGGCTTGCAAGGTGGAGAACGACTTGGCAGGCAGGTGGTACAAGATGTCCAAACGGTGGTTGTTGCTTGGAAGGACGGTTTGGGAGAGTTGCAGATGTTGCAAAGTGCTGAAACTTCAGCAGCCTGACGGACTCCAACCAGCAATCGTGGAAGGAGATGCACACGACCAAGGAGATCGTGGGAAGGTGCTGATTGTGGAGGCGTCTTTGGTGGTGGAGAAAAAGGAGTGCTCAACGGTTCCTCCTCTCTTCTTCTTCCTTCTTTTTTTTTTTTCTTTTTTTTTTTGTTTTTAGGAGAAGTTGAGGACGGCTGGGTGCTGAGGGTTCAAAACGTAGGGGGTTCTGGATGGTGGAGAACGGCTTGGGGTTAACAACGGTGGTGGCTGTTTAGAAGAACAGCCACCGTCTATCATGAGGAAGGTGGTGGTTGGTGCTGTAAAAAGGCAACAGGCGGAGCAAGATGAGAAGGGCAGTAAGGGAGGGCAGTGGCTGAGGTGATGGCGTGAAGGAAGAGTGGAGCAGGTTCGTGCGAGGTGCTCGCAGCTGTTGCCGGCCGAAGTTGCAGGCTGCAACTCAGGTAGAAGACGCGAAAAAGATGGTGAAGAATATGAAGGAGAAGAAGAGAAATGGGGGCCAAAAAAGGGGGGAATGATGAGAAGGGGGTTTTGGGGAAGGATTGAAGGGATTAAATGGGGATTAGGGTTCAAACGAACCCTTCTCCTTCCCCTTTTAATGTTCCCTATTTCCTTTAATGAAAATAGGGATTTTTTGAAAATAAAAAAATAAGAAAAATATATATATATATTTTCTTTGGGGAATTTCCCCATTTAGTGGACCCCCCATTTTTTAAAATTTAATTGAAATTATTTTGAAATTCACGGGGTCCACTAAACGGTTGGATAGTAGGTCGATGATGATGGGCCCGGCTATTGGCCCACATGGAATGATGATGTCCATCGTCTCACAAGATGATGTGACAGACAATCTGATGGCGATCGGATGGATGGTGACTTGATTGGGACCCAGATTGGTAGATCGACGGATCTAGAGAGATCCAACAGTCCGGTGGAAGATCCAACGGTCTGATTGAAGATCCAATGGTCAAAAAGCTAAGGGAGATGAGACAAAGCTAATGGGCAGGAGTTCTGGGGTTAGGTCAGTAGATTCGAGGACCGAGAGATGAAGAGAGAGAGAATAAGGAGAGATGAGAGAGAAAATATTAGAAACTGGAGATAAAAGTATTGGCAGAGGGTCTGGAACCCTGGTCTTCATTGTGACCATCCTTACGATTCTCCAATAGAGTAGACTATCATTCCTTGCTGACTCATGTGGCTTTAAACGCTTTGGTCCGTCTCTTGGTCATTGGCTCTCCAACTCTCTTCGTTCTTTGGACCGGCCTTTTGGTCCTCTTATTCAGCCCATATTTGGCCCATATCTTCTAGTCATAGCATGTGGGCTCTTTAAGTTTTGATAATGGGCTTTCCTGATTGATGTGGGCTCACAAGTCTCGAGAATTGTCCCATCGGGGTTTCCTGCGACAGAAGAAGCGCGTAATGAGACTTTATTATCAGAACGACTCAATGTCTAGACTTCGAAAAATGTGTTTAATGCATGCAAATATACCATTTCGTCCAGAAAAGTGTGTTCTACGCAACAAAAGAGACTCTTACATAGAAAAGTAGATAAATAGAGCATTTTAACGTAGGAGAGTGTGAAAACGCTTAGAAGATAACAGTGGAAAATACGCACTTTTAAGCAAATATCAGTGGGCTCTTTAAGCTTTGATAATGGGCTTTCCTAATCGATGTGGGCTCGCAAGTCTCGAGAATTGTCCCATCGGGGTTTCCTGCGACAGAAGAAGCACGTAATGAGACTTTATCAGAACGACTCAATGTCTAGACTTCCAAAAATGTGTTTAATGCATGCAAATATACCATTTCGTCCAGAAAAGTGTGTTCTACACAACAAAAGATACTCTTACGTAGAAAAGTAGATAAATAGAGCATTTTAACGTAGGAGAGTGTGAAAACGCTTAGAAGATAATAGTGGAAAATACGCACTTTTAAGCGAATATCACAACCCCCAACCAGCATATTGTCAATCCTTGACAATTAGTGCGAAATAAATGAGCTTAAAAGGGCTCTGCACATGCTGCACACTTTTTCATATTAGCTCCGAGAAACATCGTTCGTCAAATCATTGAATGGATGCAAAAATAGTTACATGCTAGTGAAGAGTTGGAAAGTTTTGGCAAGACTACAGACTGATAATCATGACCTAGAATAGTCAGACTCTGCGTGTGTGTGTGCTCAACATTCTCATCATCCGACAGTAAAGATTTCCAGATCACCTTTAAGTTTTTATGCCTCGACCTCAAATCTCACATGTTTAGCACTCAGAATAGAATCACACAAGAAGGGTTTTCTTCTTTTCTCTCAATTTATATGCGAGGAGATGTGTTGATATATGAAAGCAAAGATCTCACATATGTATTATTTAAAGGAAGGACATCTTTAACAGAAGAAGATCTCATGATTGGAATACCACTTCACTCGGGAAGATTTTTCTCTTTTTCTTGATATTTCTAAGACTGCTCAATTTTTTTTCAGCTCTTTTTCATACTTTATTTCCATATTTTGTTTTCAGCTTGAACCACTTTATTTTCTTTTTGATTTTTCTTCTTTACTTTTCTTTTCACTGTACACCCACATCAGTTATTCTTTATCCTTCTCAAAAGTAGGGTAGCTAGTAACACTTCGTAGCTGAACTGGGTTTTTGGTTAATGGGCTTAACAAGAAAAGGCTTTTATAGAAAGGTTCAAAGGGTTTCTAGTGAAGTATAATTCAGGTGAGTAAAAAGGCTAAATGGTTCAGAAAAAATGGCCTAAATCATTTTCTAGGGTTCACACTATCATGTATACTGTCTTGACTGGATATAGAGAAGGTTCTGTCGTAGTAATCCAATATTGATGTCGTTCCGAGTTTTATGATCGAAGCAAAAGATAATGAGATCTCTCAATGAATATTGCGGGCATGAAGAATATTAAGTCATCTGGTGACTCAGATTTGTTGTATAACCCTCTGAAATGATTAAAGGCTCGAAAGCTCACAGGGTTAGGTCTCCACAATTCTTCTCACAGGATCTCTAGAATTTCCAAACTTAGGATGACTCTGATGTTGATAGTGTACAATTGTGCCGAATCTGAGTTTTTCTAAGTTTTCAAAACTGCTGTAGCCACGCTTGACTTGACTCAAAGCTAACCTTAAACAAAAATTGACATCCTCAATACTGACTTAACGGAGGTTTTCAGCTAATCAAAGTCAAGGTATTTGACACATTTTTGAAATTCTAGAAAACTTTTGGTGAACATCGGAAATCACCCAAAAAACAAGAACTTTTTTAATTTTTTATTTATTTTTTATTTTTTTTAATTTTTTAATTTTTTATCAAAATGAAGATATGAGTTTTGGTAAATACCCAACCCTAACCAAAATATAGCACCATCCTCGGTGCTCATGACCGGGACATAAAATGATAACAAATCAGTGATGATGATGCAAAGATTCAGGAAGGATGTTACCAAGTCGGCAGAAACTCGACAGTGTGTGATACCTAATGATCGGAAGAATGAATGTACCTGCATTGCCAAAGATATAACAATAATAACAAATGCATGAGACTCATGTACTCTAGGAATACCGGAATTGCCTTTTCGAAAGCGCTAAGTTTTACGTCTTCAGCCAGACATGACGGGGGTATATCAAGTACCCCCAATCAGGTTAAAACTCATGGAAACTGAGTGAATCTGCAGTCTTCCTGACACCTAAGGTGGAACGGAGACAACTATCCTATCCCTTGTCTAGGTATACCTGTGTAGAATAGGTCTTTCTCAGTGTAGACTAAGAGAAGGACAGTTATCTATCTGAGTAGCCCTACAAAAGTGTGTAGCTGAGTAGGGAGGGATTGAAGCTTCTTAGTAAAAATTGAGAGGACAGGACTAGGGGATTCTCTGACCATGGTTAGCAGAGCCGAAAACTCATTGAGTTTAGCGGGAACGTATCTGAATGGAGCAGACTCCTGCAGATCAGTAATACCAGAATTGTCGGACTCCGAGATGAAGTCAAACTCAAAGTGTTCTTGACACTTGGATAATTTATCCTTGTGAGAGTCCTGAATTAGACTCGCCATGACATACGGTTCATCGACAACATCGACGTAAGGTGACGGGTGAAAACTGTTGACCTCTTCATCGATGTTTCCTAATGTGATAGGGATGTTCCAATCCCTGCACTCAATATGTTCCTCCTCGGTGGGGACCAATAGGTTCAGGATAGTGTGAGCCCCATGTTCTAGACACGACTCATCGGTGGGAATGTCTGCATCCAGGGCAGATGAAGAATTATCAGAGATAGAGATGGAACTGGATTTCTTTAGGCTCGGTTTAGAAGTTGGTGCTGTTAAGGGCACCAAAGATTGAGACTCGAGTTTATCACTATCGTTGCACAATCCAACGGAGGTGGGGAGGAACGGTAGATCTAGGACAGTGGGGATCGTGCAATCGAGACACAGCTCAGTGTCATCGACATCAGGGTCATTAGAGGTAGAGTGAGAAATAGGTTGCTCTGAGGTAGGTTCAAGATTTGGTGCTGTTAAAGGCACCGTATAAGGATACATTGGTTCCTCAATAATCGCGCTTGATCTAGGGGTGGTAACAACTTCTATTTCATCTTGGCAATTCTAGTACTTGGTCCAATTGTGTGACTCCTCATTATAGACAGTGGCCATATCATTCTCCTCAGGATAGGCTATTGGTGGGCTAGTGAAGTTGACTTCCTCTCTCTCATTTTCTAATTGAACTAGACGTTGCTCCAAGCTTTCCATAGATTGCTTTTGTTGGTGCTCTAAACCTTGGAAATACTGTTGTTGTTGGGCAATGTACTGAGAGAGAAGGTCCTCTAGATAGGGTTTAGTAGCCAACGGAGGCGGTTCAGCCAAGGGGAGCTGAGGTGCCAACTCTTGATTGTAGTCCGACTGGGTATGAAAGTTGTAAGGCAGAGTGGAGTCTGGGACTAGCTGCTGACTCTGGAAATCCTGAGGGGCCCACTGTTGATCAGAATAGTCATTCTGTGGATATGATGGGTACTGGGATTGCGAGTGTTGCCAGTCATACTCTCCATTGGGTTGATGGAACCTGGAAAGATAATTATCCTGCGGCAGTTGCTGCGGGAGGGCAAACTGTTCCCAACCAAAGTTATGGTGACTCCTATTATCCGGATAATAAGTGTTGTCATAGGAGGTCTGCATTGGAGATGGAAAGGTACATACATCTTGCTGGATAGGAGGATAATATCCTACAGACTGGGAATGGTACACAGGTTGCTGGACTGCGGCATGAAGGGCAGAGACTGAATTTTTAAGCTCTGGGAGTACAGAATTGTACTCTGGATCTCGGTGATTATTATACCCTGTAGAAGTGTGCGAGACTGGAGTATCATGATGATACGCAGAATTGTCATACCATTGTTGAGAGTGATCACCTCGATTCTCACAGAAACTGTAGTAGGTCTCATACAAAGGCCGTTCATCTGCCATTAGAGGCGATAGAGGGGTGCGGTGGACTAACTTTCAGATCGAGTTAGTAAAAGGTTAGGACAGGTCCAACCGGGCTTCTACTTGAAAAAGCAAGCCCAAGATTTGGCAAAAAGTTGCCAAAAGGAGACACTGGAGTAGTGATTCTAAATGATGCACAACAAGCACAGATAATCCTATTCTAAACAATCAGGATATATTTTAGGCATTATCTTGTTAGTTTTGGGGTTAGAATAGATTACGACAGTGGGCGGACCACTGGTTTATCTTTTAGCCGCCAGACTAACTATATGCACTTAGAGGTTCTCACCAGGCTACACTCTTCAGAGCGAATCCTTTAGTACTAACTCTAGTCAACAACAAGGCAATCCGAAGCCTAGACAGACGTGCGGCACAATGGCTGTCTTAAGTACGTCCCAGACTAACCGGATTGGTCAAGTGTATAAGAAGAGTGTTCCCTTGGGTTAAGCTAGGGTTGGTGCGTGTTCCTAGTCCACACGCAACTAACCGCCGAATAGTCCAAGATGCCATGTCGAGCTCAGTGTACTTGAGTAGCAGGGACTTATGGGTGTGTTAGACAACGGGGACCCGCGCTCGTGGTCTTATTTCGATTGGATGTTAAGCGGGTTCGCTTTGTGTGGATTTTTCCTCGAACACCGGGCTAATTGGCTCTACTTCTTGATTCTTTTTAATTAAATGGAGCCTTGGCATCAAATCAGTTGGAATGATGAGGTGGGTGATGAAATCCTACCAGTTTCAATTTTGGAGCTGGGTCTGCTCTCTTAAAGTTGATTGATTAACGGCCACGCCACGCAAGTCGAATAATATGTATGCGAAAGCAAATAGACAAGCGGCAATGATTCACCCAATAACACCGTATCGCACTCAAGGCGAGGATAGGGACTTACCTCCCGTGGGCCACGCCACAGGGTCGCCTCTGTGGGTTAGGGAGGGGTATCCTAATGGGCTTGGGCCCGACTCCACCTCTTTGAGCTTTCGCTCCCTACCCACACTGGATCGTGTTCCTGTAGAAAAGTTAGATCCCACGGCCTAGGAATTTGGGATTCTATTTAGAAGATCCTTGCCTTTTTAGGATTCACAAAACAAGCACTGGATTTAGGCAAGTTTTTGAATTATTTTCCAAATTCGAGATGGGGTAAAATTTAGGAATTCTCAAATTGGAAAATACCAAGATTGGAAAGTTTCCCAAACTGTGGAGATCTTCCAAGAAAGATTTGATTGCGAGATCCCTTACAATTTTGAAAATTTCCCAAAATTAAAATTCTGCAAGATTTGGGGTGTTTCCTTTTGCAGACTTTTCAAATTCGGAAGATCTCTAAAGATAGAAATTCTTCTAAAGAGGAAACTTCTAAGAGGGAAAACCCTAATTAAGCAGAGTTTCAAGATTTTGGAATCTTTCCAAAAATCGTAAATCCTTGATTGGTGATTTCTAAAAATCTGCAGAATATAAAACCCTAATTTTTTTGAATTTTGATTTATTTTATTTTTTTGGTATTTTCCACTTAATTTAGGGTTTCTAAAAAACCCTAGAACAAGATCTAGCAGTTAAGTCCTAAAATAAAATCAAAGAAATTCCTAAACTATTACAACTTTGCACCCGGCCATCCGGGGCATTAAAAATAGTAATTTAAAAGACTGCTAAAAATCACTAAAAATAAAAAATAGAAAGTTTCCCGAAAAGGTCGGGCTGTCCAAATTGAGCAGCTTTCCGATTTGGCAACTTTCCAATTCTATCTTTACGTCCTTTTTCGCACTCCCGTACACCCGAGCGGCAACAACGCCAGTTGAAAGTAGGGTTTTTCCGCATCGACGAATCGGAAACCCCTGTTTCAACACATTTTTAATTTATCCGAGATATTTAACATGTAAAATGGGCACTTTTGCACAGTTGCTCGTGTTGGATGTCGATCCGCACTCGGGATTAGTAGGATTAGCACGAATAAGAACACAAAAGATAACGAAAAATTTGCATGTACCACATCATTCTCAAATCAACTTCATTTAATCAAAATTATCTTTTACAGCAAAAATCTGACAAAATAACTAAACTAGAAAGCATTTTAATAAGAGAGGGATGTAGAGAGAGAAACTAGAGAGAGAAAGTTCAAGCATGAGCTATGTAGAGAGAGGGAACTAGAGAAAAAGTGAGAAAGTAGGTAAGAGAGCGAGAGGCTAAGTCTAGAGAGAGAAATGTATGAATGATACGTAGAAAGAGAGAAAACTCACCTTACAATCTTACCGGAGAGATGGATCCGACAATGAAGAAGTGGTTGGCCGGTGTTGTCGATGGTGAACCATCCACGTTTGAGAGGGAATCGAGTTACGAATATGGCGGATGGATGAGCATAACGTTGCTGCCACAAGAAGAGGACGTGATCGGGTTCATGTGCTTGGTGCACTTGAGAACCTTCAAGGGAAGACTAGTGGGTTGGAGGGCGGTGAACGGTGGTGGCTGATTCATGGCGTGGATCATGGAGGATCGGCAATGGAAGGTGGGTGGCTGGCGATGCAAGAAGGAGACCCTCCTCTTCTTCTCTTCTTCTTTTCTCTTTTTTTTTTTTTTCTTTTTTTTTTTGGGTTGAAGGCTTGGGAGTTGGGAAGATGTGGAAGAGGGACCAATCAGAAACGTGGGGAAGATCTGATGGAGGTGCTATGGCAGTGGTGATGGAGATGGCTTGCTGCCTATTTGCAGTGTGGAGGGGATGAAAGGTGCCCCATCTATGGAAGCGTTGCTGGTCTGCAACTCTGTGCAGGGCTGTAATGGTGGTGGATCACGTGACAGCAAACCACGTGAATGAAGGCTGGAGACGGTATTGTAGGGCGATATGGTGGCTGGAATCTATTGGGAGCGTCTCCTCCGTGAGGTTGCACGGTGGTGCAACCTTGTTGTTTGGAGCAGCAAAGATCACCTCCAAGTGAGGAGGGCGGTGAAGAGAGGAGGCAGTAGGTGGGGGCGGACTCCTTGGAGATGTGGGAGGTGTGGCGTTAATGGTGGACAGCAAGGGCGTTGGAGAAGGTGATGAAAGGGGCGGCCGTAATGGAGTTTCCCAGAGTTGCAAGTCTGCAACTCTGGTGATCACAACAAGAAAGGAGAAAGAGAGAGAAGACAAAGGAGAAGAGGATGGTGCGTGAAGTGTTCATGTGATGGTGGAAAAGAAGTAGACGAAGGCGGAGAGGGAGGTTGTCGGATGTTGCAGGCGTTGGAGGTGGACTGGTTAATGTGAACCAGTCCGCCGGAGGAAGGAGGCGCGGTTTGGCGGCGGTACCGTGGTGCAGTAGCGTTTCGGGGGTGTTGGCAGGCGAAGCAGCAGGAGGAGGAGGAAGAAGGGTGAGAAGAAGAGAAGGAGAAGAAGGAGAATAAAGAGAAGGCTGCCGGAGTTGCTGCCTGCAACTCCGGCGAGGCAAGGAGGAAGAAGAACAAGAAAGAAGAAGAAGAAGGAAAAGAGGAGAAAGAAGGGAAGAAGAGAAGGAGAACGTGGGGGATTGATATGAGGAGATGGGGAAAGGGATTGAAGGGGGATTAGGGTTCCAAAGAACCCTTCTCCTTCCCCTTTTAAAGCTCCCTAGTTTCCATTAATGGAAATTAGGAAAAATTTGAAATAAAAAAAAAATATTTTTTTTAAGTAAAACCCTACTTTTCTTTGGGGAATTTCCCCATTTAGTAGACCCCCCATTTTTTAAAATTTAATTAAAATTATTTTGAAATTCACAGGGTCCACTAACTGGTCGGACAGTGGGTCGATGATGATGGGCTCGGCTACTGGCCCACATGGATTGATGATGTCCATCATCTCACAAGATGATGTGACAGACAATTTGATGGCAATCGGATGGATGGTGACTTGATTGGGACCCAGATTGGTAGATCGACGGATCTAGAGAGATCCAATAGTCCGGTGGAAGATCCAACGGTCCGATTGAAGATCCAACCGTCAGAAAGCTAAGGAAGATAAGACAGAGCCAATGGGTAGTAGTTCTGGGGTTAGGTCAGTAGATTCAAGGACCGAGAGATGAAGAGAGAGAGAATAAGGAGAGATGAGAGAGGAAATATCAAAAAATGGAGATAAAAGTATTGGCAGAGGGTCTGGAACCCTGGTCTTCACTGTGACCATCCTCACGCTTCTCCAGTAGAGTAGACTATCATTCTTTGCTGACTCATGTGGCTTTAAACGCTTTGGTTCGTCTCTTGGTCATTAGCTCTCCTGCTCTCTTCGTTCTTTGGGTCGACTTTTTGGTCCTCTAATTCAGCCCATATTTGGCCCATATCTTGTGGGCTCTTTAAGCTTTGATAATGGGCTTTCCTAATTGATGTGGGCTCGCAAGTCTCGAGAATTGTCCTATCGGGGTTTCCTGCGACAGAGGAAGCACGTAATGAGACTTTATCAGAACGACTCAATGTCTAGACTTTCAAAAATGTGTTTAATGCATGCAAATATACCATTTTGTCCAGAAAAGTGTGTTCTACACAACAAAAGATACTCTTACGTAGAAAAGTAGATAAATAGAGTATTTTAATGTAGGAGAGTGTGAAAACGCTTAGAAGATAATAGTGAAAAATGCGCACTTTTAAGCGAATATCAGGAATCTTCGCCAAATTGAATATGAAAATATTCCTTACACCTACAAACCAAAAATCATTTTGATAAGTGATTTCAAACCTTTGGATCTTTGTACCTCGAATAATGGTCAATAATGCTCAAAGTTCTACGGTTAAAATCACCCCATGAAAACAATTCCAATCCAACGCCTATAAATCACACTCTAATCAAGTCTGTCACCTTGCAACAAACTGGTTACTATTGGCTGAAAATTCTGGTGGGGGGTCCCAAGAAATCTAGGGCCTTACAACCAATGGTTAGGAGTGACCCCAGTCATTGGGAGGACTGGGCATTAGAAGAACACATCCCATGATCCATGACCTGTTCATTGCACGACCTGTTCATTGCATGCTTGCTTTAGAAAGAGTCATGTCTTTCACCCAATGAGTTTTTGGTGAGAATGTCAACATGTTCATTGATGGAACAATGTGTGGTTTTACACCTAGCACTCACCTTTTTTATTTTACTTTTGGTTTTGTAGGATCTGCTTTGATTTTTGTACCTATGGAACTAGGATATCATCTCTATATGGATTGATCACCCATAGCTAACAGCTTGAAGCTGGTCTGTATTGGCACTTCTATGACAAACTAGATGCTCAATTAAGTGGACATCATAACATCTTTTAAACTTTTTTTCAAGATAAGCAATTTTAGCTTTTAATCTGACATGGTTTTATGCTTTAACTTTTTCAGTTGATTTTAGAACCATTGGTTCCCATCACCCACGATAAAGAGTTCGTCCATAGAAGATAAAGCTATCCCGACTTACATTTTCAAGAGTATTTCTTGTTCTCATTTATTTCAGCAGTTGGTAGATGGACTTGCTATTCTCCAAAAAATATTTGATGCAACAAATGCATACATCAGAGTTGTAGAACAATGATTCCTCTTTAGTTTTTCAAATCTCCAATTCTAACATAAGAGAGCCAAGCAATTTCATAGCAAATTTGTTCCTCGACATTTCTTCAATGTCTTTAATGACTTATATTAGCTTTTTGTGATAACAACATTGACCCATACACAACTTGACGATCATCTCCATTTTCCTTTTTCTCATAGTGATTTTAGTGATGAGATAGAACTACCGTCAACGTTCCCAAAATCCGTAAGTTAGGACCGTTACCTCACCAAATTATAGGATCTTATCAAGAGGTCAAATGCAATTTAGGTGGAGGAGATGGAAAGACACATGGACCCCAAATGAATTTAAACTAAAATCCACTTATGAATGACCTTAACCAAAGCCCCATATCTGATTTAGCTTTCCATCTTGAATCTAGCCAGTCTAACCCAAATCCATGAATGGGAGTGAAAATTTCAGAAAAGGAAGCAAAAGAAAAAGAGATGAAACTAACAAATCTGTTGAGGATACATGACTCTAAATAAGAACATTTTAGTATAGAACTTGAAATGTCTATAGTGGTGTAGATGATTATGAAGAGAGGCATTGATGAAAAAACTGCTGCGGTTGTTATGATTGCAGCCTACACAGCTTGGTTAGCGGTAACTTACCAAAAAAGAAAACTAACTAGGCAACCTTCAATGGATATAAATCAATCAAGAGAACATTTTTTGAAGCGACTATACAAAGAAAGTGATATAGATTGTCATGAGCAATTACGTATGAATAGAAACTCCTTCAATAGACTATGCAATCGTTTAAAGGCCAATGGATTGCGTGATGGGTGGAGTGTTAGAGTCGAAGAGCAGGTGGCTATGTTTCTCCTCACGATTGGTCATGATGTTAGAAGTTGACATGCGAAGTTTAACTTCATACGTTCTGGGGAAACAGTTAGTCGCCATTTCAACAATGTTATGAGGGCAGTTATAAAAATGTTGAAAGATGTTATTAAGCTGCCGGGGCTCAATTGTTCATCGTACATGAGCAACTACTCTAGGAGTTGGTACAACTACTTTGAGATAATACACTATAACGATGTAACAATATTTGGGTCATTATTTAACAATCATTTGTATTTTTCTTACACTGTCAAATAATGTTAGGATTTTGCTGGGGCCATTGACGGTACTTACATCCATGCAATCATGTCCTTAGAAGATCAACTAAGATATCGTAACCGAAAGCATGAAATTAGACAAAATGTTCTTGCCGCATGTACTTTTGATATGAGGTTCACGTATGTACTTACTGGATGGGAGGGTTCCGCACACGATAGCAGGGTGTTAAGATCTACAGTTGGAGCAAGGCGAGATAGATTCACTGTACCTGCCGGTATACTACATTATGAATGATTATATGTGTATCGATTTATATAGGAATGATCACTAATTCACATTACTCCTTTTCTTTTTATATCTAGGTAAGTACTATCTAGCTGATGTAGGTTTTTCACATGTTCCTAGATTTATAACTCCATATCGTAGTGTGCGGTATCATCTAAACGAGCATCGCAGACGTAATCTTATGAATAAGAAGAAACTCTATAATTATCGTCATTCATCGTTGCGAAATGTTGTTGAACGGTGTTTTGGGCTGCTGAAAAAGCAATTTGCATATCTTAGGTCTGCTCTATTTTTTGGAATAGAAACGCAAGCATTGTTGGTTTTATGTTGTTTTGCAATCCATAACTATATCATGGATGTAGATCCAACTGATTTGTGCGAGGATGAGGAAGAACCAGAAGAAGATGAGCACGAAGATCTGCCTGTCGAAGAAGAATCTTTGATGATGGAAACCACCCCTGCCTAGAATGCTAAAAGAGAAAATCTAGCAACAATTATGTGGGCTGAATACAATGGTCATCACCCATAGTGATTTCTTTGTTAGTTGATGTTATCTGAACTTCTTGTGGTTGTAATAGGATTAAAAGCCTTAATTTGTTATTTCTGTAGTTGTATTGGAATATTTGAAAATGGATGATCTTTATTTTGAACTATCCAATCGTCTTAAATGATTATACTACTTTATATTAGATTATTCTTGATCCCTTTTTCTCATAGGAATGGATGTTGAACAAAGTCAAAGAAATGCGAATGATGGTGCTACCTCAAACGGAGTTCCCCAATTACAGTGGAAACCTAAAATTGATAGAATCCTAATACTGATCTTAAAGGATCAGCTTATCCAAGGGAATAGAGCTGATAGTATTTGGAAATCAATAGCAACCCAAGCAGTTATATCTGCCTTAATTCGAGATTTGGGCGAGACTGTCACATCAGCCCAAGTACAAAGTCGGATGAGAACATTAAGAGCCCATTTTTATATTATAAAAGGCATGCTTTCCCAAAGTGGATTTGGGTGGAATGATGTCACAAAAATGGTGACTGCGGAAGATCAAGTGTGGAGTGATTACATTCAGGTACTAAGAATAAATGTGTCCTATTTGAGAATATATAATATCCTTTAGATACTCACAATATTCTTTAATTACAGAGCCATCCCAGAGCCGCTCAACATCGTTTCAAATCAACCGAGAATTTCGATGATCTTTCTTTCATTTGTGGAAAAGATAGAGCCACTGGGAGTCGGGCCACAATGAATGTTGAGGCCGATATGGACATGGAAGAGGCTGAGGTTGAATATATGATGCACCAAGGCGAAGGAGGAGCTACTATGGAACAAGGTCTTGAGGACTTTGGTGAGGATAATGTTCAACATAATGCACCTCATTTGCAACAGACTTCAACCTCGTTTGCTGCCCAACAAAATGCACCTACAAGGAGGAAGATGCGTCGAGCGGACCATGGAGATGTCATCAAACAATCACTTCATACCATCATAGAAAGTGTAAAAATGTTGGCTACGTCTGTGTTAGAGCAAAACAAGGGTGTAGATGGCAATCATTTTTTACAAGAAATTGCTAAGATTCAAGGTCTTGACAATGATATTGTGGTTGAGGCGTGCGACTACTTTTCAGAAAATCCATCGAAGGCCAACATGTTTTTTGCTTTGCCTAAAGAACTGAAGAAGGGTTGGTTGATGAAACGTACACGTCAATAGACATTGGAACATATCTTCAAGGTATATGCGTAAGACCTTTACTTTGTATAACATTACAGGTCTATGTTATGTTGGTTTAGATTTCTATAATCTGTATCGTGATTATTATATTAGATTTCTTCCATTGCTTGCTTCGATCTAATGATTATAAACATTTGATTACTTGCTTGAATTCAGTGCATAAACACAGGTGAGTCTACGTCGCGACAACAGAACAACTTTGTTACGATACGTTGCGGCAACATAAACCACATACGAGTCTACGTTGTTGATTTTACTTGCGCGGCCATTGATAGTTCATCTACTTGTTTCTACAAAACTTGTTTGTTAGTTCATATAAAAAAATATTACTGCAACGCTCAACTCATTTAGATTTTGAGTCTTGTTTTTTCAGTTATGGATGCTTTTCCTTTGCTTTGTTTTTTCTTGTATGATCTTGGTGGCCAAAATAGATAACTTGAAATGGGTTCCAGCTTTCAAGAAATAACCGAAGGGTTAGGTTGCTCTACATGTGGGCTCCACACGTGTTTGGGGTGTCTATGAGACCTATTTTGTCCTTTTAATATGTGGGGTCCTCATATTTTCCACTGACCTATTGTCCTTTTAATATGTGGGGCCAACATATTTTCTAAAATTTAACTTTGAATTTTTGTTATTTTTTCCATTTGTGTATGCACGGGAACCAAACAGTGGTAATTATAAACAGTGCGTAAATTTGGAAATTTGCGTATGCAAAGTAAGTACGAACCAAACGCAAGAAAATAAGGGGGGTTCGCAAATAATTGCATGTGCAAACCATTGTACGCGCAAACCATTGCACGCGTACCAAACACACCCTAAGCTGACCGACTCAGTTCAAATATACCAAGGGTATATCTATCATTGATTCGTTTACCTTACTCTAACGAGTTAAATAGCGGAAATAAATCAAACCACGACACATATGTAATTTTAATGTGAAAACCTTTTTCGGAAAAACCACATGAACCATGTAGAGACGATAAACGTATCACTATGCAAATAAAGAAACAACAAAAGTTACCACGCCCAATGTTCTCACAGTTTCCTACTTGACTCTTCAAACTCATTGTCGTTGCATCTGCGCGCCTAGATGTTCCAACGCTCTAGTCCCCCATTTGCGCCTTTGCATGATCACATGTTCTCGTTGTTCAATTTGATCCCCCGAACCTACCAGTCATTGGTACACCTTGATCTTGTTCTATTATCTGGTACTCCCCAAATAGAAATACCTCAGTACACCCCGACGAGTACGATCTCTCAACACACAGTTGAGATAAGGAACTAAGAGGTTTCTAGGTCTCTAAGAAGAAAGTATGGAAATGGGTTCTTAAGTTTAGAGGGATCTAGCTTGATAGATGAAAAAACTTACTGGAATAACAAGCTTTGATCATCAAGAAAGAGTCTCAAAGGATGAGAATCGGATTCAGAGAACTCTTCTTGATCAACGAAGCATGGTAAAATACTCATGTGAGAAGCTCCTCAGATTTGAGCTAACTCTTCTTTAGAATGCTCTATCTCTCTTCAATGGCTTTGGATTGCTTGGATTCCCTTAGATTTCTTAGGGTTTTGACCCAAAACGATCAATATATAGACTGAGCAAGTTCAAGCCTAAAGATAGCAAGTGTTTGAATCAGAATAGGAAACTTAACGATTCAAGGAACTCTGGTCCACGCAGGTCCGATTGATCAGTCTGTTAAGTCCGATCTTGGTTGGACATGTCCGATCGATTGGACTCCCATCGTAGAGTATCAAAAGGTGTCTGATTAAACTTGATAGTAGACTACTTCTTCGATCGATTAGAGTGTCACTTGTCAAGTCTGATCGATTGGTCAAACAATCCAATCGATTGAACTAAAGAGATTAGGCATAAAACTCATCTGTCATGTTTGTGTTTCAAACACATGATAAAGTGTACATAAGGTAAATGATTATGTGAATTAATCTACAAAGTTCTAGGCCTCTAAGTTACTTACCAACCTAATATTGTGTGATCATTTGAAGTTTTCATTCTTTAAATATCTTGATCTTTTGATCTGATAGGCTTCAGACAATTCTTGAGTGATGCAACCTCAAACTGACACTTTCACTATCCTAAGTACCCACACAACATAATAAGGTAGAATACACATTGGTGTTTTGTCATAACGAACCTACCAATGACATTTTATTTTCTATTATTAATGTTGTAGGTAATTCCCCTCTCATAAAAAAAAAATATTTTAAGAATCATTTTCCACTATTCTCATCTCTCCACCATTTTCATAATTTCTTTGCTTTGCTTTTTTTAATGTTACTACTCTAACCTGAGTGCCGATTTTTCTTTAATGTTGATTTAAGGGTTATCCGTGCCAACGACTGGAAAAGCCCTATTTCAATAACTTTTGAAAGCGAGTGGCCACTCTTTTGTTTGAAAAATCATTGCCTAAAATAACTTTGGCACTACCTCAACTTTCACCCAATTCCAAACACAACAATAACAATGGATCATGAATGTTTTGTTCCATCTTGACACCAAAACAATCCCATGGTCTCAACGTTAGTACCATTGAGTGGATTTGAGTGTTTACCTTCATGTGGTTATAGTGATATACCTAGAGCATGTACATAGCTTATGCAATCTTACCAGTACATTCCTCATCTGCCAAGCTTCGTACTTGTAGTAAGTCGTCTTGATATATTACGACAATCCACCATGTGAAAATATCAGTTGCCTATCAGGATAAGGGATCGATGTGTTACCCAATCATACTTTATGAATACATCTATGTATTCTTAGGCCAACTTAACCTCATTGTATATGCACAAATAAATGAATACCTGTAAAACCCTAAACTTTTTCAAGATATTTTATAAATTTAATTTATTATTTTAATTATGCTTAATGATATTTTGTTAATAAATATTAAGTATTAATGCTTGGTTGTAATTTTTTTTTTTTTGATGAGTTAAAATTAGTAGACTGGACCTTTAAGGCCAATTTAGAGATATTTTAATTTAGGTCTAAAAATAATCTTAATGAAAGCCTAGCCCATATTTACTATCTTTAGATCCAATAGATAAGATTTGACCTCTTAAAAATTTAAACAAAAATTCAAATCTTAAATCTATTCACATAATCTATTTAAGAGAAATTTTGGAGGCTCCCACACTAAAACCTAGCCATCTCTCATATTAAATAATACACCCACCTCACTTTTCTTTCATCACCTCCATTGATTTTTCTTGAATTTTATGAATACTTTTGGAGCATCAACAAAAGATGAGGGTGATATAATTTTACCCCCACACACTCCCCATAACCATCGATGACTCAAATTGACTAATATTTTTCTAAGCATGAAAGTATAGTCCGTTTCTTCAACCTTAGAACAAGGGTTTGGACCAAAACCCTAACCCCAAATCAAACGGCTGTGATAATGGCCGATCACGAGATTCCAGTGGTTGGCTGCCCATCACTAGCAACCAACATGTGGTGTCTCATGGCCAACTGACCACTACTCCGACAAACAATTTAAAACCCAATGTTGTTAAAAACATATTAAAAATAAGATTTTAGAACTGAAATTGTTCACTGGAGTAGTGGTAATTGGCTGACCAACCTACTAGAGTCTCATGGCCGGTCGACCACCACTCCAACAATCAATTTAATAAACTAATGTTTTTAAAATAAAATATACAAAAATAAGATTTTAGAATTAAAAATTTTCGCTGGAGTAGTAGTTGGCGACCATGAGACTTCGGTAAGTTAGTTACCGGTGATGGGAGGTCAACCTATCGGATCGTATGGCTGACCATCCACCATAACTATTTGATTTGGAGTTTGGGTTTTGACCCAAACCCTTGTTCTAAGGTTGAAGAAAACATTTTCGTCTTATAAAAAACTAGTTGTTAGTCAAATTGTGCCAACGGGGGTCATAGACGGTGTACAATGTGATGGGGGGGTAAGCCATTCAAATGCGTATGTGTAAGGGGACAAAGTTATTCCATATTTCAAAAGCATAAGGAGGCTAAGAAATCAGCAGCTAACTCGATTCTTCTCTTATGTTATCTTTGACATCCCCATCCCCATCCCCATCCCCATCCACATCCCCTCTCTTTCTCTCACAAAAATAAAAATAAATCCTTCAATTCGTCTTAATCATTCTTGACAGTGAAATACAATTGTTCAAATTCACATGTCAAGGCTTAGCTCATAAATCTTGCTTAATTGCTTTGATGCTCAGCAGTTAAGATCTATCCTTTATAATGGCAATAATTGATCAGACAATTCTTTAAATCCTCTCTATCTTGACGCGTGCCAAAATCAACTTCCTTAATCACGGGAACTCGATCAACAGTCTATATTAACTCTTCAAAATCAATGTCGAGCTATTCAATCTAGTAGAGAGTTTTAGCTTCGCTTTCTCTAGCTAGGCAGATACACTGTGGAGTACCACAGTCTCAACGGTGAGCCCTGGTCCGAACCCAAACAGCACTCCCCACTCAAGCCCTTCCCCAGTGGTCTTCAGCCCATCCTTGGCCGACTTCTTCCTCATCTCGTCCAATATGAACAGAACACTAGCACTTGACATATTACCATATTCACTAAGTACGTTTCGTGTCGCACGTAGCTTCTCAGATTTAAGTTTCAACTTTTCCTCTACTTGGTCAAGAAGTCCGGGCCCACCAGGGTGTGCAATCCAGAACAAGGAGTTCCAGTCGGATATGCCTAGAGGGTCAAATGCCTCCTTAAGGCTCTTCTCAATGTTGCTTGATATGAGCCCAGTTACGTCTTTTAGGACGTGGATGGTGAGACCCACTTCTCTAAGATGTCCTTCGATAGCACCATCGCTGTCCGGGAGAATTGTTTGGGCAGCCGACACCATCTCGAATAAGGGCTTCTCTATGTCAGGTACAGGGTCCGCACCAACTATGAGTGCAGCTGCACCATCTCCGAAGACTGCTTGTCCTACAAGACAGTCGAGATGGGTGTCGCTTGGGCCACGGAAACTAACTGCTGTGATCTCTGAGCAGACAACAAGGACACGTGCACCTCTGTTGTTCTCTGCAAGGTCTTTGGCGAGGCGGAGCACCGTACCACCTGCGAAGCAACCTTGTTGGTACATCATGAGTCGCTTGACTGAGGGGCGGAGGCCGAGCAGCTTTGTTAGTTGGTAGTCAGCTCCGGGCATGTCAACACCATAGGTTGTGCAGAAGACGAGGTGGGTGATCTTTGACTTGGGTTGACCCCACTCCTTGATTGCCTTGGTCGCGGCTTCTTTGCCTAGCCTTGGCACTTCAACCACGACCATGTCTTGCCTAGCATTCAATGAGGGTGCCATGTAGGCACACACGTTCGGATTCTCCTTGAGGATTTCCTCAGTTAGGTGCATGTAACGCTTCTTGATCTTCGATTTTTCGCCTGTAATGCACACCATTACACCATCACAAAAGCTCAAAATTTGAAACTTGATCATCGAGTTATCATCAAGATCATAAGTTAGAGGTGGGTTCCAAATAACTTTTGGAATATCTATCTCCTTGTAATACTTGTGGGCCCACTTCAACATGTGGTCTTGATTATTGGGACCACACTTTTTTCCCTAAAAACTGCCTATATTTATTTACATTCGTCTTAGTGCTCAAAGTAGGTTTTTTGTCCGAGTTGAGTTAGTTGACTCGGTCAATTTCCTAGTCTGATTTTTTTGAGATTTTTAAACCAATGAAAAAAAAAATCTACAAATAAAGATATGCCATGTGTTGCTAAGGAAACCAGCGACCATCCCAACCAGTTTTTCCATGTTTTGATTTTCTAAAAAAGGGAGAGAATTACTTGGTAGCCTGTTACACACTTTAAATGTCCAACGACGAGTGACATTTAATTCAAAGCAAACTCACCGATTAAGGGACAATTTTAGGAAGCGAGCGCATATTTGCACACCCCATTTCCTATCCCGGTGGACTCCTAGTCAGGGCACACCCCAAAAAGAGATCTCTCTCTAAAACTTGGCTGACCGGTGACGATCACTGACCCCTCACAAAATGAGCCACGTGGCATATTTTTAAAGGATACTGACCGTATGGATGTTTGACCAATCCCTCGGTGGACTAAAAAAATGAAAAATCAGCTTGATTAGTGATTTCAAACCTTTCGATCTTGTATAATGCTCAAATTCCCACGGTTAAATCAACCCATGAAAATGGCTCCATTCAACACTCGGAAATCATTAATCAACTTGAATTTTAATTTGTAGGTCCACTAGAGATTGGCCAAACATCTATACGGTCAGTGTCCTCTAATAATGTGTCACGTGGCTCATTTTGTGGGTGTTCAGTGTGGTCACCAGTCCGCCAAGTTTTAGAGAGATCTCTCTTTTGGGGTGTGCCCCGACTAGGAGTCCACCGGGATAGGAAATGGGGTTTGCAAATATGAGCTCCCTTTTAGGAAAGGCCAGATGGTGAGGTGGGGTCCACATGTTTAATGATATTCTAAATTGATGTGGAGCCCACCTCAACATGTGGTCTTGATTAATGCGAAGTACGACCTTCACCTTTGCTATCTCAATGCTGTCAAATTTGTGTACTAGCTCTTTGCACTCAAGATCAATAAGATCGTGCCATCTGTCCTGAAAACATGGAGACCTTGGCAAATGGAATCGGAAATAAAAGGATAAGGGTCAGGCTCTGTTGACAGGTAAAAGTTACCGCCCTACAGGAACCTGCAGCCATAGATGGGGCTCGAATCCCACGGCTAAAAAGTGTTCTTCAATTTCAAAGAATATTAACGAGTTGGAGCCGCGCCAAGCCACTCAAATGAAGAGAAAAATGTTCGTTCCAGCCCTATTTAATATTATCGACACATGGCTGACGCCGAAGGGCCGGGCAACTGCAGCGACGTCAGCGACGTTTCAGTCTCCAGTCTCCAGTCTCCAGTCTCCACTCCTCTCACGTCTTCTCCATTTTCAGTTCTTTGTTCTCTCCCCAGCTAGGCCCTTCACCATTTTCACTCCTCCGTTCTAGATCGATGCTACAGTGAAAGGTGGACGCTACAACTTCATTCCTCTCTCACAGTCACAGGTAACGTCTCTCTCTCTCTCTCATACTAATATAAAAGCCCCATCTCTTCCTCATTTCTTGATTTCTTAGATTTCCCTGGTTGGCCCCAAAACCCTGTAATCTAGGTTTTTCTTCTCCTGTTTTTGCTTCATCTCTTCATTTCTCGTTTTCTCAGATTTCTTGGTTGACAAACCCTGTTTTTTGCTAAATGATTGGGCCACGCTGGACGCTGATCGTATGGATGTTTGGCCAGTCCCTCAGTGGACCTCTAAACCAAATATCAGCCTGATTAGTGATTTCTAAGCGATTCGATTGAAGTTATTTTAATGGGTTGATTTTAACGGTAAGAATTCGAGCATTATTGAGCGTTATTTGGGTGCAAAGATCCAAAGGTTGTAAATTACTAATCAGGCTGATTTTTTTATTTAGAGGTCTACTGAGGGACTGGCCCAACATCCATACGGTCAGCGTCCACTAAGAGTGTGCCACGTGGCCTGTGATTTTCATTGTGACAGAATCATCTGTCAAAAGGCTGTGAGAGAAGTTTTACTCGGAAAAAACTGGTTTGTGTTGTACGCCAGCCAGATCAGACCACCGTCGACTCTATCTTACACTAGACTCTTTGTACCCCAAATAATGGTCAATAATGCTCAAATTCAACGGCTAAAATCAACCCATATCCAACGCTTAGAAATCAATAATCTGGTTGTTTTTTAAGTTTTAAAATGGTTTTTGAACCTTTCAATAGAGAGTCTGGTTCCTGTGCTTCAGCAAAGTTTTAAAATGGTTTCAATCACGGAAGCACCATTTTTGTTACTCACCGTTGTCATCTAGGCCCCTGACCGCACGGATGTTTATCACACTCCATGGTGGATATGCAAAGTGCAAACCAATAATAGCAAAGAACTTGCACTCAAACCAGCAGTTTTTTAGTATGAATGTCTACTAAGGAGTGGATCCAAGAATTAAAAATAAAGAAAAGTACGAAAAATCCAAGTTTATTTGGTTATCAGCACAACAGTCCCGCATGGAACTCAAACCAGCAGACTAAACATCATGCGGTTAGTGGACCCAGATTGCAGCGGTGAATAACCCAAAAGGGTAACCGGATTAAGTAATGAGAGAGAGAGACAGAGAGGAATGAAGTGTAGCTAGTGTCCACCTTTTACTTGCAGCGTCAAGAATAGATGAGTGAAAATGGAGGGTAGGGTTTGGTGGTGAGAGAACAGAAGAGAGGGGACGCGAGAGGAGACGACGCCGCAGAGAAACTCATCAGCACCTGCCACGTGTCCAGATCATTTAAGACCGCTGAAATGCACGGAAGAGTCTTCATGGGTGTGGCTTGGCGTGGCTCGAGCGGACGGGATTCCTTTGAAGTTAATCCCTCTTTTTAGCCGTGGGATTAGACACCCATCTATGGCTGCTGGTTCCTGTAGGTTGGGCGGTAACTTTTACCCGTCACTGGAGCCCGACCCAAAGGGTAATTGTAGCGTCCAACACCAATAAAATTGTGACACGTGTACGTAAGGAAACTGAGACCATGTCAACCGTTTTTTTCCCGTACTCTTTGTTTTTCAAAAAAAAAGTTTAGATTCCTGTTACTACGTGACACCCAATTGGACACTTTAAGCGTCCAGCAACCGGGATAACAACCCCACAAAATGTGAGGGCACCTGACCTGTTGAGAGCACCCCACTTAGATTTCTAACTTTGTGAGGGCACCCTTCCCTCATTTCAGTGCAAGAGAATAATGAGTAAAACTTGTCACAACGGGTTGTGACCAAAGCCAGTCACAACCCACGATAGAAGCTAGTTGCACACTCTTAGCGGATGCTGACCATATAGATGTTTGGCCAGTCCCTCAGTGGACATGCAAACCAAAAATCAGCCTGATTAGTGATTTACAACCTTTGGATCTTTGCACCCAAAGAATGATCAATAATGCTCAGATTCCTACGGTTAAAATCAACCCATGAAAATGACTTCAATCCAACACTTTGAATTCATTAATCAGGTTGATTTTTGGTTTGGAGGTCCACCGAGGGACTGGCCAAACATCCATACGGTCAGCATCCACTATGATGTGCCACTGATTCGAATTGTGGGTTGTAACTGGATTCGGTCGCAA
This sequence comes from Euptelea pleiosperma, assembly GCA_035048495.1. Taxonomy (NCBI): domain Eukaryota; kingdom Viridiplantae; phylum Streptophyta; class Magnoliopsida; order Ranunculales; family Eupteleaceae; genus Euptelea; species Euptelea pleiosperma. The sequence continues at coordinate 11,855,183 of CM068551.1, read as the reverse complement.
CCGGTTGTGACAAGTTTTGCTGCAAACGGGTAAAACTTCTGCAGAGAAAACAGTTGATTGGAGGGTGCGTAGAAAATTTTCAAAAGGGTATTTTCGTAATAACAATATGATAAAAAACCAAGGGTTTTGGGTGCCCGCACATTTTGTGGGGTGCGACTAAAATTACCCTAAATAAAAAAAAAAAAAAAAATTCCCAAGGTAGCCTTTAGGTTTCACCCTCTTAGCAACTACATGTCACCTTATAATTTAGCAACACCCCCCCTAAAATTTGAAAATAATTAGTAACACCCCCTTATACTTTTAAACTATATAACCCCCCTTGACCCAATTTAACCATCGTTTGACTAACGTTAAAACACATCATGAATCATGCGCTTGTCTAACGCACCCATTGAAGGACCATAATATTCCAAGTATAATGCTAACTGGGTGCGATTCAAGTCTGTTTTGACTTAAGTCCACCACTGTTAAACTAGTTCAACTGTTAAAGGGGGGGTAATCATAACGTTTGAAAGTATAAGGGGGTAATCACCGTTGGATCAAGATCAAATGGCTCTACAATTTTGACACAAATGATAGAGATTAAAGAAAGAAGAGGACGATTCTTACACATGCGCTTGAACTTCTCTTTGAGCTCAGTCTTGTGTTCGCTGTTTGTGATCCGGAAGTAGAAGTCAGGGTACGTGCTCTGATCGACGCAGTTCAGTGGAGTCGCAGTCCCGATCGCCATTACCGTTGCTGGGCCATCAGCTCGTTGGGCCTTTCGGATTGTATCCACGTTCACCATTTTACCAGAGAGAATGAACGATCAGGATTTGTTGGGTTATTTGTTTCTGGGGGTTGAGGTGGTAAGAAGAGCGATAGTGGGTTGTAGAGATGGGTGTGGGGTGGGTTTAAATGTGAGGAGGTAGATGGGTATCACGTGCTTGACTTAACTACCATAACTGAAATACCGGCTCGCACGTGACGATTGAGTTCGGTGCATACTCCACTTTTGTCTATCAAACTAACAAAATGGCTGTTTGTTGAATCAAGTTATTTTCAAACACGTGGCTTGTGTGGATGAGACTGGGATTCCCCACATACCCCAAATTGACAATGATCCAATAATACACAATACGAGTCACGTGGCACACTCTTAGGGGATGCTGACCGCGCGTATGGATGTTTGGTCAGTCCCTCGGTGGACTTGCAAACCAAAAATCAACCTGATTAGTGATTTACAACCTTTGGATCTTTGCATCCAAATAACTCTCAATAATGCTCAAATTCCTACAGTTAAAATCAACCCATGAAAATAACTTCAATCCAATCACTTAGAAATAGGCTGATTTTTTTTGGTTTACAGGTCCACCAACGGACTGGCCTGACATTCATACGTTCAGTGTCCACTAAGAGTCTGCCACTTGGCTCGTATGACAGAAGTTTTACTCCAGCCTTGAGTATAAAAAATGGCTGCACGTAACGCCTTTGGCGTCAGGTCTACCTTGTTACATCACGGTATGACAGAAGTTCTGCCAATTCCTAGGTGAACCTACAAACCAAAAGTCAGTCTGATTAGTGATTTCCAACCTTTGGATCTTTTTACCCAAATAATGGTCAATAATGCTCAAATTCTCTTGGTTATAATCAACCCATGAAAATGACTCCAATCAAACGCCTAGAAATCACTAATCATGTTGATTTTTGGTTTGTAGGCTCACCTAAGGATTGGCCAAACATCCATAAGGTCAGCGTCCTCTAAGAATATGCCACGTGGCTCATATTGTGGGCTGGCATCGGCTTCGCTGATAGCCCATTGTCATCAAAGGTGCCCTTTAATAAATTTGAGTGATGCGTAGGAAGACTTCCTATGCATTACGGGGTTTGGTGCCACATGACACGTATTTGCGGCCCACTAACCCCATGAATGTTCGGCCCAGGCATGCCATAAAAATCAGAACGATAGGTGATTCCTACCCATTTAATGGAGTTCTCGATCATCACGCATGCCATAAAAGAAGTGATTTCGAAATCACGTGATATATATAATCACCTGTTAGGAATCAGGATTGTGCGCCCTTCTTAAAATGCCACGTAGCATACTTTTTGGGGACTTCTGATCACATGGACTTTGACACACCCCTAGCTTGGTGGTACTACACCACCAAAAATCAATTTGATTGCTGATTTCTATCCAACGAAAAAAAAATTAAAAACAAACGCCAGTCTATAAATCTAAAGCCAACACAACTTTTCTCAACCCTCGTTTGGATTTCCCACACCCACACACATCTGCAATCAAATGAAAAAAAAAAAAAAAGACAAGACAATGCAAATGTCGAGCTATTAAATCTAGTAGAGAGTTTTAGCTTCGCTTTCTCTAGGCAGATACACTGTGGAGTACCACAGTCTCAACGGTGAGCCCTGGTCCGAACCCAAAGAGCACTCCCCACTCAAGCCCTTCCCCAGTGGTCTTCAGCCCATCCTTGGCCGACTTCTTCCTCATCTCGTCCAATATGAACAGCACACAAGCACTTGACATATTACCATATTCACTAAGTACGTGTCGTGTCGCACGTAGCTTCTCAGATTTAAGTTTCAACTTTTCCTCTACTTGGTCAAGAATTGCTGGCCCCCCAGGGTGTGCAATCCAGAACAAGGAGTTCCAGTCGGATATGCCTAGAGGGTCAAATGCCTCCTTAAGGCTCTTCTCAATGTTCTTTGAAATGAGCCCAGGTACGTCTTTTAGGAGGTGGAAGGTGAGACCCACTTCTCTAAGATGTCCATCGATAGCACCATCGCTGTCCGGGAGAATTGTTTGGGCAGCCGACACCATCTCGAATAAGGGCTTCTCTATGTCAGGTACAGGGTCCGCACCAACTATGAGTGCAGCTGCACCATCTCCGAAGAGTGCTTGTCCTACAAGACTGTCGAGATGCGTATCGCTTGGGCCACGGAAAGTAACTGCTGTGATCTCTGAGCAGACAACAAGGACGCGTGCACCTCTGTTGTTCTCTGCAAGGTCTTTGGCGAGACGGAGCACCGTACCACCTGCGAAGCAACCTTGTTGGTACATCATGAGTCGCTTGACTGAGGGGCGGAGGCCGAGCAGCTTTGTTAGTTGGTAGTCAGCTCCGGGCATGTCAACACCACTAGTTGTGCAGAAGACGAGGTGGGTGATCTTTGACTTGGGTTGACCCCACTCCTTGATTGCCTTGGTCGCCGCTTCTTTGCCTAGCCTTGGCACTTCAACCACGACCATGTCTTGCCTAGCATCCAATGAGGGTGCCATGTAGGCACACACGTTCGGATTCTCCTTGAGGATTTCCTCAGTTAGGTGCATGTAACGCTTCTTGATCATCGATTTTTCGCCTGTAATGCACACCATTACACCATCACAAAAGCTCAAAATTTGAAACTTGATCATCGAGTTATCATCAAGATCATAAGTTAGAGGTGGGTTCCACATAACTTTTGGAATATCTTCTTGTAATACTCGTGGACCCACTTCAACATGTGGTCTTGATTATTGGGACCACACTTTTTCCCCTAAAAATTGCCTATATTTATTTACATTCGTCTTAGTGCTCAAAGTAGTTTTTTGACCAAGTTGAGTTGACTCGATCAATTTCCTAGTCTGATTTTGTTGAGATTTTTAAACAAATCAAAAAAATCCACCAATAAAGATATGCCATGTGTAACTAAGGAAACCAGCGACCATCCCAACCATAGTTCAAAGTCTCGGGATCGGAGGGCTCCGATCCTGATCTAGATTGGAGGGTTGGACTGGTCGGATCGGCCAACTTGCCCCGAGACGGTGTGAAAATCCTTCAAAAAACAGAGAACTCGGTGAGACAGACATGGTTTGGATTGGATCGGTGGGCTCCGATCCCGATCCAGACCGGGATCGGCCGAGACTTTGAACTATGATCCCAACCAGTTTTTCTAGGTTTTGATTTTCTAAAAAAGGGGGGAGAATTCCTTGGTAGCCTGTTACGCGCTTTAAATGTCCAACCACGGGTGACATTTAATTCAAAGCAAACTCACAGATTAAAGGATAATTTTAAGAAAGGCCGATGTTGAGGTGGGGTCCACATGTTTAATGATATTCTAAATTGATGTGGATCCCACCAACATGTGGTATTGATTAATGCGAAGTACGACCTTAACCTTTGCTAACTCAATGCTGTCAAATTTGTGTTACTCTTTGCATTCAAGATCAATAAGATCGTGCCATCTGTCCTGAAACATGGAGACCTTGGCAAATGGAATCCGAAAAAAAGGATAATTGTAGCGTCCAACAGCAATAAAATTGTGACACGTGTAAGGAAGGAAACTGAGACGATGTCAACCGTTTTTTTCCCCTTCTCTTTTATATGTTTTGTTTTTCAAAAAAAGTTTAGATTCCGTGTACTACGTGATTCACAATTGGACACTTTAAGCGTCCAGCAACAGGTGACCCTATAACAACCCAATAAATAAATAAATAAAAAAAAAAACATTCCCTAGGTAGCCCTTCCCTATTGTTCTACGTGTCACCCTCTTAGCAACTACATGTCACCATATAATTTAGCAACACCCCCCCTAAAATTTGAAAATAATTAGTAACATCTCCTTATACTTTTAAACTACATAAATACCCCCTTGACCCAATTTAACCATCGTTTGACTAACGTTAAAACACGTCATGAATCATGCGCTTGTCTAACGCATCCATGGAAGGACCATAATATTGCAAGTATAATGCTAACTGGGTGCGATTCAAGTCTGTTTTGACTTAAGTCAACCACTGTTAAACTCGTTCAACTGTTCCAAGGGGGGCAATCATAACGTTTGAAAGTATAAGGGGGTAATCACTGTTGGATCAAGATCAAATGGCTCTACAATTATGACACAAATGATAGAGATTAAAGAAAGAAGAGGACGATTCTTATTTCTTACACATGCGCTTGAACTTCTCTTTGAGCTCAGTCTTGTGTTCGCTGTTTGTGATCCGGAAGTAGAAGTCAGGGTACGTGCTCTGATCGACGCAGTTCGGTGGTGTCGCAGTCCCGATCGCCATCACCGTTGCTGGGCCATCAGCCCGTTGGGCCTGTCGGATAGTGTCGACGTTCACCATTTTACCAGAGAGAATGAACGATCAGGATTTGTTGGGTTATTGGTTTCTCGTGGTTGATGGTGGGTTGTAGAGATGGGGTGTGGGGTGGGTTTATATAGTGAGGAGGTAGATGGGTATCACGTGCTTGACTTAACTACCATTATCACCGGTCTCAACCACTGAAAGACTGGCTCGCACGTGACGCTTGTGTTCGGTGCATCTGCACTTTTAAAAATCTATCGAACTAACAAAATGGCTGTTCGTTGAATCAAGTTATTTTCAAACACGTGGCTTGTGTGGATGAGACTGGGATTGCCCACATACCCCAAATTGACAATGATCCAACAATTCACAGTACGAGTCACGTGGCACACTCTTAGGGGACGCTGACCGTATGGATGTTTGGCCAGTCCCTCGGTGGACCTGCAAAACAAAAATCAGCCTGATTAGTGATTTACTACCTTTGGAACTTTGCATCCAAATAACGCTCAATAATGCTCAAATTCCTACCGTTAAAATCAACCCATAAAAATAACTTCAATCCAATCGCTTAGAAATAGGCTGATTTTTTTGGTTTACAGGTCCACCGAGGGACTGGCCTAACATTCATACGTTCAGTGTCCACTAAGAGTCTGCCATGTGGCTCGTATTGTGCGGTATGACAGAAGTTTTACTCCAGCCTTGAGTATAAAAAATGGCTGCACGTAACGCCTTTGGCGTCAGGTCTACCTTGTTACATCACGACCCGTGCAGGCAGCGGCGGAGCCACATAGGGGCCAGGGGCCATGTGTCCCGTGTCCCCCCTTAACTTTTTTAATTCACCGCTGCCATCTGGTCCCATTGACCGCATGGATGTTTAGCCCACCCCTTGATGGATATACATACCAAGTACCACTATGATTGGTAATCGTTAGCCATTAGATTTTAGTACTTTTTAGGCATGATTATAGCCGTTGGATTCAACCAATATTTTGAGTACTAAAATCAATGGCTAAATATCATTAAACAGGCTGATATTTTGTATCCGTGTCTACCAAGGGATGGGGTAACCATCCATGCGGTCAATGGACCCAGGTGGCAGCGGTCAAAGTTTGAGCTATAGCTACATCGTGATGTTTCAATTACAAAACCCTTCCGTCTTTTGCCCTAGAGCCTCGCACAGGAGTAAAACTTTGATGACAGCGTGACAGCCCACAATATGAGCCACGTTGCACATTCATAGAGGACTCTAATCGTATTGATGTTCCGCCAATCCCTAGGTGGACCTACAAACCAAAAATCAGTGTGATTAGTGATTTCGAACCTTTGGATCTTTTTACCCAAATAATGGTCAATAATTGCTCAAATTCTCTTGGTTATAATCAACCCATGAAAATGACTCCAATCAAACGCCTAGAAATCACTAATCATGTTGATTTTTGGTTTGTAGGCTCACCTAAGGATTGGCCAAACATCCATAAGGTCAGCGTCCTCTAATAATGTACCACGTGGCTCATATTGTGGGTTGTCTTTGGCTTTGCTGATAGCCCAGGTCCTGTCATCAAAGGTGCCCTTTAAGAAATTTGAGTGATGCGTAGGAAGACTTCCTGTGCATTACGGGGTTTGGTGCCACATGACACGTATTTGGGCCCACTAACCCCATGAATGTTCGGCTCAGGCATGCCATAAAAATCAGAAGGTACGATAGGTTATTCCGAGTAAAACTTTGTCACAATCGAATTGCAAATCACACAATCACAGCTAATGTGTTCTCGGCACGTACACCTAAAAGCAAAGCACATGGTACGTTGAAAAAGCACTTGTATACGTGCCGAGAATTCACTGGCTTGTGATTGTGTGATTTACAATTTCGTGTGATAGAAGTTTTACTCGGTGATTCCTAGCCATTTAATGGAGTTGCTATAAAAGAAATCACGTGATATAATCACCTGTCAGGAATCAGAATAAAATGGGGAAAATTGGAGTAAAACTTCCATCACACGAAAGTGTAAATCACACAAAACACAGCCAATGAGTTCTCGGCACGTACAGAAGTGCTTTGGCAACGTACCCATTGCTTTTGCTTTTAGTGTACGTGCCGAGAACTCATTGGCTGTGTTTTGTGTGATTTGAAATCCCATTGTGATGGAAGTTTTACTCGGAAAATTGCTCCATGTCTCATTGTGTGCCCTGCTTAAAATGCCACGTAGCATACTTTTTGGGGACTACTGATCACATGGACTTTTACACACCCCTTGTTGGTACTACACCACCAAAAATCAATTTGTTTGCTGATTTCTATCCAATGGATTCAGCTACCCAAATTAATTCTAGAATCCAATGGCTAGAATCACTCTTTAAAAAGTGTTAAAACCAGTCAAGCTGATTTTTGATGTGTATATCTAACAAGGAGGCGCAGGGCCGGCTCAAGCATTATTGAGGCAATTGTCAAAGGCCCCACTATCTACCTAACCCCCAATTATCAATAGATAATTAATTATGAGTTGTTAATTATAATTAAGGTCACCCGTGGTTTGACTCAAACGAATGCTATGGGGCCCACACGGGAGAGCCCTGCTGATTATGATCTCATCATCATTGAGATCATCTTAAAAAAAAAAAAAAAAAGACCATTCTGAAGTTTCTGACCCCACCAAACTTGCTGTCCAGAAAATGAACGGCTCAGAATGAAGAGCATGAAGAGCACATTTCGGTGGGATTAGAAATCTCAGACTGGCCTGATTTTTTTTGGAGGATGATTTCAATGGTTAGGAGATCGTCATCACTGATAAATAAGCCCTATAGGTAAATTCTAGCTGTTGGATTTGAGTTTTTTCATAACTTGATTTTTAGCCGTGAATTTAATCATTGTTTGGGTCACTAAAATCTAATGGCTGGAAATCAACAATCATGTTAATTTTGTCTAAAATTACTTGCATACATGCAAGTAATTGTGTGCGTAAATTCTAGAACATGATGACATAGATTATTTATTTAAGTCACAATTAGGCATTTGATGTCACGTAGGTAGCCACGTAAACATTAATACTTTAATCAAATTAGTATTAATTAGATAGCTTCATGCCACACACTAGCACATGACAACTTGCATGAAAAGTTACAAAGTTTTTATTTTTGGCAGTCAGATGATATCATCACCTGTCAGGAATCGGGATAAAATGAGGAAAATTAAAATTTTAAAATTTGAAAATTAAAAAAAAATTAAAATTTAACGGATTTAAACGGAAATTAAACGCATTTTAACGGAATTAAACGGTTTTAACGGCTGTTTTTTTCACAACATTTTTCTAAATTTAACGGCTGTTTAAACGATTCTAACGGCCGTTTAAACAATTTTAACGGCCGTTAAAACCAAAAAACGGCCGTTTTTTTCAAAACCGATAAAATGGGTTTAAATGGAAACGGGCTTGGGGCGTTACCGTTTAAACCGTTTAAACGGCCGTTTTTAAAACCATGGTTTGACACACCCCTTGGTGGTACGTACTACACCAAAAATCAATTTGATTGCTGATTTCTATCCAATGGATTCAGCTACCCAAAATAATTCTAGAATCCAATGGCTAGAATCACTCCTTAAAAGGTGCTAAAAACCAATCAAGTTGATTTTTGGTGTGTATATCTAACAAGAAGTGTAGAGGGCCCACGTCTACCTAACACCCAATTCTCATTAGATAAATTATGAGTTGTTATAAGGTCACCCGTGGTTTGACTCAAATGAACGCTATGGGCCCACATGGGAGAGCCCCTAGGGCTGATTATGATCTCCTTATCATTGAGATCATCCTTTAAACAATAGATCATTCTAAAGTTTTTGACCCCATAAATTTGCTCTTCAGAAAATGAACGGCATAGAATGAAGAGTACATTTTGGTGGGATCAGAAAACTGAGACTGCCCAGATTATTTTTGGAGGATGATCTCAAAGGTGAGGAGATCATCCTCACCGAAAATAAGCCTTATTGGTAGGATTTGAGTCTTTTCGTAACTTGATTTTTAGCCGTGATTTCAAGCATGAATTGGGTTACTAAAATCTAATGGCTGGAAATCAACAATCATGTTAATTTTTTGTCCAAACGGGTCTAACAAAAGGTGGGCCAAAGCAGTGTTTCCGTCATATCTGAATCTTTCTCTCCAAACCTTACATTGACCAATGTTTTAAAACTCAGAACTCGGACTCACTCTGAAGTCCATCGGGTCGAGTCACCTCGATGACTTGGGAGTCGACTCGGCAAGTCATTAAATTAATTACTAAATATTTAAATATATAATAAATAATATTTATTACAAAAACCTTTAAAAGATCATAAAATATAAAAAAGTAAAAAAAAATTTAGTCGACTCGGTCTTTAAATAGTTGACTCGGCCGAGATTTGTGTCGACTCGATCAAGTTTCCGGGTCAACTCGGAAAACTTGCAAATTCGAGTTTGTATGCCGAGTCCACTCGAAATACGATCGTGTCGAGTCGACTCGGCGAATTTTTGAACATAGATATTGACAAAGAATCCATTTTTCCTCAACGAAGTGGATGTATATCCCATGTGGCGGACTATATTGGAGACAACTGATCGAATGGATGGTTGGTGATCCTTATGTGAACCAAGTACGAACCAAACAAGTGTCTGATTGGTTGATAATATTATATATCCGTTGCATTTGAGCCTTTTCGTGGGATGATTTTTAACTGTATGATTTGGAAATTATTTGGGATAGTCAAATCAAATGACTACCAATCAACAAGTTGATAATGGGTGCCAAGGTCCAATAAACCCAAGTATTAATTAACATGTTGATTGTGGGGACTATTTTAGGAGGGATATAAATCATTTCAACAATATCTGACATTACCGAGACAACCGAGATAACCGAGATGAAGTATGACCGAGATAACCGAGATGAAATATGTCAGATAAGGTATGGCCGGGATAACCGAGATGAATGAGGTAAACAGTGTTAGCAAGATCCGACGTTACCGAGACTACCGATACCACCGAGTTGATAGACTTCATTTTAATAGCAGAATAACAGACAAACCATATTCGCCACCGAGGGTACGGATTGTAACACGTCATGATACATGTCATGCAAAGGACAAAAGATCTCTAACCGACCAAATAGATATTTCGAGTATGAGCATCTTTACACGTCAGGAGGAGAGGATCCTATAAATATGAGAAGTGATCAACTCAGAAAGGTACGCAAACATTAAACGAAACTTGAAAAATCTTAAGAAAGAAACTGACTTAATCATCGGAGGTTCTAAATGTAGAATCCCACTGGCAAAGTTCTGTTTCAGGTACCCTCTTTCATCAGCTGTCTTCGGTATACTCGTCCGCCCTGCACCGACTTCACCAAAGTAACCGATAAGGAGCAAAACTCATACTCATACCAGCAAGACGTACTTCATCAACGAGAACACATCAGATATTGTAGAGTTGTGGGATTTTCGCCCCACATCTTTGGCACCGTCTATGGGAAACGATACTCAAGATTGACGTGCTCTTCAAAGATAAGCTCAGGCTATCATGGCACCCAAGCCAAAGAATACCAAAACCAAATCTAAGAATGAAGTCAGCAAATCGGTGGAGGAGGGCCAACAAGAGGAAGTGTTGAGCCCGGGGGAACACAAAATGATGCAAAGGATCCTGGCCGAAATGTAGGACATGAGAAAGGAGATGGAAGAGGTAAGAAAAGAGAACGATCTTCTGAGGCAGCAGATGTTGGAAGATGCAGATGAAAGAAAGGATCAGTCACGGGTGAATGTAGTTGGTGCCGGAGACGAACAAGTACAGAGTACTAACAAGCAGGAGGAGCCCCATCCTAAAATCCGAATTGATGAAACCGCCCCGCCACCATCAATCCCTGAGGAATGCAAGTCCGATATCGCCACGATAATTACTTTGGAGAAAGTAACCGAGATGATCACAAAGGTTAGATAAATGAGGTCAGAACCTTATGGAGAAAAGACAGCTGCAGGTGCTGCTCGAGACGCGTTGAGAATGTTGAGATCCTCCCCTTTTTCGAAAGAAATTCAGAAGGCTGAGGTACCGTCGAATTTCTGACAGCCTAGATTTGAGTTATTCGATGGAACTACAGATCCAATCGATCATCTCTGTCACTATAAGCAGGTTATGGTGATATGGGAAGAACTCCGATATGATGGGTTACTTTGCTGAATGTTTCCAACAAGTTTGAAGGGTAATGCGTTGATATGGTTCTATAGCCTTGAGACGGAATCCATAAGAACATTCAGAGCCTTGGAAGACACTTTCGTTACCAAATACATTCATCAGAGGAAGAGAATGTTATGTGTAGTTCCCTTCGAGGTGATGTGTGATGCCCCTGACTATGCGCTAGGAGCAGTGTTAGGGCAAAGAGTTGACAAAAGGTCACACGTGATCTACTACGCGAGCAAAACTCTTAACTCTGCACAAATGAACTACTCTACCACTGAGAAAGAACTTTTAGCTGTTGTCTTTGCCCTGGACAAATTTTATCCTTATCTCTTGACTACTAAGTCATAGTGTATACTGATCATGCGGCCCTCTGCTACCTCATGTTGAAAAAGGAAACCAAGCCTAGATTGATTAGGTGGATTCTATTACTTCAGGAATTCGACCTTGAAATTAGAGATATAAAAGGAACTTAGAATGTCGTAGCCGATCACTTGTCCATATTGACTTTAGAGTCATCGTTCGAGAACCAGCCCATCCCAGAGACTTTCCCCGATGAACAACTGTTTACGATCTCTATGAATCCGTGGTATGCTGACATTGTCAACTACCTCGTCACGGGAGAAATGCCATCTCATTGGTCCAAATAGGACAAAAACCAATTCTTGACAAGAGTTAAGCATTACTCTTGTGACGATCTTGTATAAATACTGTCTTGACCATATCATTCGTCTATGTGTCCTTGAGTCTGACCAACTCAATATCTTATTCTCCTGTCATGACCAACCTTGTGGTGGTCATTTTAGCACTAAGAAGACTGCAAAGAAAGTTTTCCATTGCGGATTCTATTGGCCCACCCTATTTAGAGATGCCCACATTTTCAGCAAAACCTGTCAGAATTGTCAACATCTTGGCCGCATCTCTCAGAGGAACATGTAAGTCGATGAAATCTTTGACATCTGGGGCATCGACTTCATGGGACCCTTTCCCATCTCCTATGGTTTTGAGTATATTCTCCTCGTAGTAGACTATGTCTCCAAATGGATAGAAGCCATTCCCACCAAGACCAATGACCACAAAGTAGTGGTCAAATTTCTGGAGTACATCTTCTCTAGATTCAGTGCCCCCAAAGCCATCATCAGTGATGGGGGAACCCATTTCTGTAATAGGATATTCGAGAAATTAATGAAGAAGTATGGGGTAACTCACAAGGTTGCCATAGCTTATCATCCGCAGACTAGTGGTCAAGTAGATATTTCAAATCGTCAGATCAAGCAGATCTTGGAGAAGACAATCAATACTACATGTACAGACTTGTTAACTCATCTCACTGATGTTCTCTGGGCATACAGAACTGCCTACAAGACTCCTCTAAATATGTCGCCCTATCAGTTGGTCTTTGGAAAACCCTGTCATTTACGTATTGAGATTGAACATCGTGCCCTGTGGGCAGTTAAGAAACTCAACTTTGAGTTAGAAACCGCAAGAGAATAGAGAAAATTACAGCCGAATGAGTTAGAAGAACTCAGAAATGATGCTTAAAGCTTGTCCAAGAACTACAAAGCAAAGATGAAGTGGATCCATGACAAGAGCATCCTCAGGAAAGAGTTTTACATAGGACAGAAGGTCCTTCTATACAATTCTTGCCTACACCTCTTCCCCGGGTGTAGGGAGTGACTGCTGTGGACAGGTCCTTATACTGTCACAGCAGTCACTCCCTTTGGGGCAATCACTATTGAGGATCCCAAGGATCGCTCAACCTTCCAGGTCAATGGACAACGCTTGAAACAGTTCCATGAACTTGACGTATTGTTTATTCAGCCCGTAGAAATTGATCTTATCAATCCCATCTATGTCGACTGATGATTCACTCAGTCTCACTATGCTTCATTTTGTTTGGGGGTACTTGACAGAACCCTCGTCATATCAGGCTGAAGACGTAAAATTTAGCACTTTCAGAAAGTCAATTCTGGTATTTCTAGAGTCACATGAGTTGCATGCATTGTTTGTATCATTGCTACAATTTTCTGCCAAGCAGGTACCATCATTCTGAAACTCATCTAGTACCTCCCAATGTTCATATTCGGCAGAATTCGTATAACACTTCCTTAGTATTCGCATCATGAACTCACTATTTTTGTCCCGGTCATGAGCTCCGAGGACGGTGCTATATTTTGGTTGGGGGTGGGTACTTTTACCAAAAAACTCATGTATTATTTCAAACTAAATTTGAGAAAATGGGAGAAAAGCTATATTTTATGGTGATTTCCGGTGTTTTACAAATATTTTTGTATACTTCCGAAGTGTTTTAAAAAACCATTACAATGATGAGCAAAAACTTACCGTAAAGTCTATTATTGAAAGGGATGTCTACTTTAAGAAAAACATTTATTAGCTCTTCGTTCAGTTTGGAAGACTAACAGTACTACAGTGGAGTTAAACCTTTAGAAAACTCATATTCAACAAAAAATTTCACAGACCAACATCAGAATTATCCGAAGTTTAAACTTTTTAGAGATCCAAGAAGAACAATTGTAGAGACCTAACCCAGTAAGCTTTTCTTCATTTCGGAGGGTTATAAACTAATTTTGAGTCGCAGGATGACTCATCATTCTTCAAGTCCCCAATTACTTCATCGTAAGATCTAATTAACCCTTGCTTTGGTAATAGAACTTGGAGTGACGTCAAATTTGGATTATTACAAAAGGACCTTCTCTATATCCATTCGAGACATCATAAATGAAAGTGCAAAACCTAAAAAATGATTGTCACGACCCAAACCCGAGACCCATGACCCGACCCAGAAGAGTATGGATCGAACCTGGTATCCGAGGCTAAGGCACGAGGTGCGGATTAAAATAATGTGAATGAAATAGTGAACACGTATGTAAGTCAATACACCAATCAAAATGAATCAATCTCATAATGATAATTTCATAAACATAAATTTGAAACTTGTTTCCGATTACATTTCAAATGTCAAATAACAACTTACTGAGATAACTAGGAATTCAAATAACTAGAAGCAAAACCTAAACATAGTTTCTAGGAAAGCAATGAAAGTGCTAGAATCATCTGGCTCCTATCATTGAGCAGCTGGTCCATCCGGTATCTCTACAAAAATGTTAGAATATAGGCATGAGTTATCAACAACTCAGTCGGTTCGCTCCACCACCCATACTTCTATGGGGATGAGCGGTTAAAACATGATAAAAACTATACAATGATCGAAGTATGCATCAATGCTATCGATAATCAAATACTGGACTCATTGAGTAAATCCCAAAATCCCAATGAGTCAAAATAATAATGAGAGTGCATGGTTGGGCTAAACAAGCGACTTTTTTACGGGCGGACCATGCTGTTAATTACCACAAGGATCCAGGGATGTTTCAGGTCTTTCACCATTGGGAGCAAAATGTCCCAGTTGCTTTTTAGGCATACTCGGAATTCGAGAGAGCATCCAAGGGGTCGTGGTCCTACGATACATCCAAACCCTCAAAATGATAACAATAAAATAATAACAACCAATGTATCTTCAGTAATAATTAATAATCCAGAATAATATCCAATGAACGATCATGTTTCAATACATGCAGATAAATTAACGGAGATGCATGAAAATTGATATACATGCTTTTCAACATAGACTGAAATAAATTTTCTATTTTAAACACATGCATTTAATAATATAATAATAAAAATGTAGTCATAAAAGTAAGAGATCGAGAACAGAATCCTATCTTAGCTTCGCTATTCGATCAATTGTATTTCTTCAAGTCAATTTTATTCTTCGCGTAGATCCGATCCCAAGGTTTTGAAACCTTCAAATTTATTATGATTTAGGGTTAAGTGTAGGCTAAATAAAACAAATTTCTAAAATCCAAAATGATTTCTAAATAATAATTGGAGTAACCGTTACAATCATCCGAGTTAGAAAAATGATCTAAAAGTCTATAGATAATTCAATATTCAATATTGTAAAAGGGGAAGCAAGAACATATGAGCATGCACCATAATATTGGTTGTGATAAACTTATACACTGCATACCAATATATGCTGCACGATCATATAGTTCAGCAATGGTAGAATTAGAACTTAAAAAAAAATGAATGCAAATAGGATTGTACTCAAAATGGTGGGGTTGCCATTGGTTCGTGAAGTTGGGAGGGTATATTAAAGAAAAAAAAAGTTTGCTTGAAATCAATTCGGTTAACAAGAGTTTTTGGTTAAAACAAGATTTGTTAATAATCAAAATTTTGTTTAATACTATATCCATTAACAAAGAGTTTTCTTTTGGATCCAAACGAAAGAAGCAATATAAAGGAATAACTAGTGAAGTTCCTGATGTGGTACTTGTTGTTCGAAATCAGATGGTGTAGAACAAAGAAGAGGATACGGGATGAAGTCTTTTGTCATTCATGTCAAAATCAGATAGTTTCAAAGTAAAAAAAAATATAGTAGATGAAAAGGGAAGGATCAAGAAAAAAGAACTCTTACTCGAATGAAGAATTGTTGTCAGTTGAGGATCAAGGTGGAGATCTTGATCACTGTTGGAGATCTCCAAAGAGGGTAGTAGATGGTTGCAATTGTGTTGGACAGCAACACCTTGATCCAGAACGTGATAGAGGATAGAGCAAAGGAAGGGGAGAGATGAAATTTCTATGCTGACTGATGGAGGATAGAGCAAACGCGTTGGCAATGGTTGATTGATTGAAGGAGTTGAATGGGAAGAGGATCCAGTGTTGGAGCTTCTTTATCTCTATCGTACTGCAACTTCACTTTCTTGGAAGGGATTTGAATAGGGTAGATATAGGTTAAAAGAAAACTTTTGGATAGAAATTCAAAATAAAATGAAGAAACAAATAATGAGGGTGGGAGACGTCTCCAACTAAAAAGTTTGATGTTTGGGTTTTAATTAAAAACACCTCATCTCTTGAGGTTTGATATTTTGATTACTAATAAGTATCTTCCTTAAAATATTTGCTTACTAATGATCATGTGTTTAATGTTGATAAGTATTAATTCTCATAAGATACCTATGTTTTATTATTGTGTGGGTCACTAATAAAGTTATGCAATACTTACCCTAAACTATAGAATTACCAAAAATGTTTAACATGGTTGTATAATTCATGTTACACACTAGATCATCACATACTTATAAGTGTATATACACACACACGTACTCATAAAATAATCAATAATGTAGGTAAAATTTCATATTAATTTAGATTAAATTAATTATACGTGTCATATTTACATAACCGACCTAACGCGTGGGCCTACTGAGCACATGTTGGCCCGCACGAAACGACCCAAAAAATCCTGAAATTTTAATTTTCTCTGAATTGGCCAAAATTTCGTGTGAGTGTTCTTATAGTTAGATAAACGTATTTCATGAAGACAAACATGCGAAAAAGGTCCTAAAAATTCAAAACGGACCGCAATATCTTTTTAGGGTTTTCGGGGTTTTACAATGATGTAGGCCATCTTTCTAAACCAATCAGACCTTTTTAGCTTACCTAACATCTACACCGTTAGAAACCCTCGAGCCTATAATGAAAACCTTTTCTTGTTAACCCGTCAACCAAAAGTCCAATCTCTGAAATGAGCACAACTCAAACACCTACTTCTGAGAAGGATAAATGAGTTATTTGTAAGATCACACCATGAAAAAAGAGAAATCGAGAAAAGAAAAGAAAAACTAAAGGTTCAAGCTAAAAGGAAACATGAACAGAAAAGAAAGAAAAAAAGAAAAAAAGAAACAGAAAAAGAAAGCTGGTAGAACAATGTCAAAAAGACAAAGAAAAATGGAAAAGAAGAAAATCGAGGAAATGGTGTCATCACCCTCGAGAAAAGTTGCAAAGAACAGTAAGATATCCTCTCAGAATTTAAAACCCTGAATATAACCATTTCCTAAGCCTCTATATAACCTTAGCAAGCCTTATTTGATTCTAGGTTAGCACCATCACAGAATGTGGAGAATAGAGAAAAGAGAAACTATAGAGTTTGATCTGACACTCTTGAGCGATGTGACATTCCAATCACGAGATCTCCTAAATCTTCTATTTTTCTCATTTCTAAATGGTATGTGTAAGATTTTTGTCAGTTTCAAAAATCTATCTCCTCGCATATGACTCAAGAGAAAAATAAAACCACTTCTGAGTGATTCACTTCTGAATGGTAAACAAGTGAGACTTAAGGTCAAGGCATACAGTCTTTGATCAGGTGATCGGAGAATCTTTACGACTAGATAAGGATGATGTTGAGCACACACACACGCTAAGTCTGAGTAATCTTTGGTTCAAATGTCTACTTGTAGATTTTACTGACTACGTTCTAATTTCTGAATGATTTCTTACATCCTTGAAATAAACCGACAAAATAGAGTTTTTCTGAAGTAATGCGAACAAGTTTTTCAGCATGTGCCAAGCCCTTGTGAGCTCACTTATCTCGCACTAATTGCCAAGGATTAGCAATATACTGGTTGGGGGTTGTGATATTTGCTCAAAAGTGCTTATTTTAAGCCATTATCCTTTTAGCGTTGTCACATTCTCCTATGTAAACTTTCTCTTTTTGTCGACTTTTTCATGTAAAAGTTTCTTCCATTGCGTAGAACACATTGTATAGACGAAAATCGACTATTCTCATGAATTAAACACATTTCGGGAAGTCAAGATATAAAGTGATTTCGATTAAGCCTCATTACGTGCTTTTTCTATCGCAGAAACCTGATTGCACAATTTTGATGGATTGTGGGCCCACAACTGATTGCCAGAGTCTAGGATCAAACTTCATGATCCAACAGGTTGAGAATAAGAAGATATATGCCAAATGTTGGGAGAGCCAGAGAGTCGAAAAAGCTTGAGAGAAGATCAAGAGATAAGAGAGCCAAGCTCCTCGAGAAGAGACTAAGGAGATTAAAGCTCAATTGACTAACACCAGATGAAAACTTGTTTAGTTGGTAAAGCTCGCAGAAGACCAAGTCTATGGTTCAAGACCCTTTGCTAGCACTTTCTCTTTATTTTTGTAATAATTTATCTCCTCTCTCTAAACCCTCTCTCTACAATCAACCATCTGATCCTCTTTCCTTTCATAATCACCCTATCCTAGGGCTTGCCTTGGATGATCTCCACTGTCCGATGATCCATCCAATCATCATCATCCACTTCCACTGTCTGATCATCAGTAGATCATCTACTCACTCTTCCGATCATCCATCACGCATCCTATGTCCCTCATCATTCCACGTCCAAACGTATGGGCCAAAGCCGAGCTAAGATATGGGTATGGACCCCACGGCTTAGCCATCTAGTAGGCCCCACATCTTCGATTGATTTAAAGTGACCCACAACCTTGATTAAAATAAAATATGGACCCCACGGTTTCACCTAAAAATGGAATTCTTTCCTCATGTTTTAAAAAGAACCCTAGAAAGAGAAGCTTTTAAAAGAAGAAAGTTTTCAAAAGAAAAATCTTTTCACAAAGTGGACTTTTAAATGCAATTGATGGGAGACGATTAAGGAAAGAAGAGGTGGCTGGGTTATTGACGATTTTGCTTGGATTTTGTTTAGCAAGAAAAGGAGGAAAAACTGTTGATAGGCCATTATCACACAAGAGATCAAACGGTGGTGATTTAAAGTAATCTTAGGAAAATTTGAGAGTTGTTTTAGAAAGAAAAAATGTTTTGGGAAGAAGAGGGGGAGTTTTGAATTTTAAAACCGTGGGTCTCTAATAAATAGAAACTCATGGTTTCTATTGAGGGATCTCTCCATTCACAACCCAAAAATCTCTCTCAAATCATATCAACTCTCCACGTTTTTGGCAATCTATCCATGTTTTTGAAAGCAAGAAAAGAACTCTATCTCTTCCAAAAAAATCCGTCCTCACCATAAACCCTAATCTCCATACTCAAATCAAGAGCCGTCCTCATCACCACTCCATTATCTTCTTCTCTCTCAAGCTGTTTTCAAAGAAAAAAAAACCTAAAAAAAAAAAATCAAAAGAAGAAAAAAAAAGGGAAGAAGAGAAGAAAGAAGAAGAGGACAACCACCACCATCCACCATTACCTCTCCATGCTGAACCACGGTCAGAGGTGGCTGGACTCCTCTTAACGTCTCACTTCTCTCCCTCACCTGGTTCTCATTCGGCTAGATCTCCACCTTCGGGCGTCATCTTCTTCATCTACCATCACTGGCTGGTATTCCTAGCAGAACTCGTTCACCATTGTAGGTCTGCAACTCATCAACACACTACGCACCAGTTCGCCCTCCATATATCCTCATCTTCCAACGGCAACAATTATTACCACATCCTTCCTCCATCAAGGCCACTCGCAATCTCGACATGCTGTGCAACATTCCAAACCGTTGAACATCCTCTCTCTCCCCCTACAAACAGCCCAGCAAATCGTTGTTGTCCTTCAAGTGCACAGTCATCCTTGCAACTCAACTCCACATCCTCCCTTGGACTGCCTACAAGTGCATCGGCTACTCCTTCCACCGCCTTGTGCGTGCTGCCCATAAACGACCACCATCAACATTTTCTTGTAGCCTGCCATTGTGTGAGAATCATCCTTCTTTTCTCTCTTTCTAACATTCCATTATCACGCTTTCTAGTTAACTCATTTAAATGCTTTTTATTTAATTTTTTTCAAAGATGTAGGAAATTGATTCAAGAGAGCATGATTCAAGGTAGTTCTTTTAAAGGCATTGTATACACGTTTGAGTTAATGAAGAGTTTTGATTTTCACTTTTGCCATTCTTGATTCTTATGATTGTTTTCTCCTCCTAGTTATTGTTCTATTAGATCTTAATAATTTCTCCATCAAACAATTATATTTTAAATCATTCATCACCATTCTCATCCCTCCACTGTTTCTTGGAATTTTCCATCACTTTTTGAAGCATTTTCTGTAAAAAAATTCGTCATTTCACGTTCTTGATTGTGCTAACATAACTAATTCGAGTGCGGATCAACATCCGACACAAAACCACTGTGCAAATTTGCTCATTTTACATGATAAAAGTCTTGGATCAAATTAAAAATAGTGTTGAAATAAAGGTTGATCTTTCAACGACGAAAAAACCTTGTTTCATGTGTGTATACACCCTACTCTTAACATTCTAGAACATGATGACATAGATTATTTATTTTACTCACAATTAGGCATTTGATGTCATGTAGGTAGCCACACAAACCTTACTGTAATCAAATTAATATTAATTAGATAGCTTAATGCCACACAAGCACATGACAATTTGCATGAAAAAGTTAGAAAGTTTTTACTTTTGGCAGTCACGTGATATAATCACCTGTCAGGAATCGGGATAAAATGGGGAAAATTGCTTGATGTCTCATTGTGCGCTGTGCTTAAAAAGCTACGTAGCGTACTTTTTGGGGACTACTGATCACATGGATGTTTGAAACACCCCTTGGTGGTACTACACCACCAAAAATCAATTTGATTGCTGATTTCTATCTAATGGAATCAGCTACCCAAAATAATTCTAGACTCCAATGGCTAGAATCACTCCTTAAAATGTGCTAAAAAGCAGTCAAGCTGATTTTTTGTGTATATCTAGCAAGAAGTGCACAGGACCGGCTCAACCATTATCGAGGCAACTGCGAAAGGCCCCACATCTACCTAACCCCCAATTCTCAATAGATAAATTATGAGTTGTTATAAGGTCACTTGGGGTTTGACTCAGACGAACGCTATGGGGCCCACATGGGAGAGCCCCAAGGGCTGATTATGATCTCCTCATCATTGAGATCATCCTTTAAATTAATAGATAATTCTGAAGTTTCTAACCCCACTAAATTTGCTCTTCAGAAAATGAATGGCTAGCTCACAATGAAGAGTACATTTTGGTGGGATCAGAAAACTCAGACTGGCCAGATTATTTTTGGCGGATGATCTCAGTGGTGAGGAGATCATCCTCACCGAAAATAAGCCCTACTAGTAATTCTAGCTATTGGATTTGAGTCTTTTCATAACTTGATTTTTAGCCGTGAATTCGAGCATCATTTGGGTCATTAAAATCTAATGGTTGGAAATCAACAATCATGTTAATTTTTTGTCCTAAAGGGTTCAACAAAAGGTGGGCCAAAGCAGTGTTTCTGTCCTATCTGAATCTTTCTCTCCAAACCTTATATTGACCAATGTTTTAAAACTTGAAACTCAGACTTGACTCGGAAGTCCATCGAGTCGAGTCACCTCGATGACTTGGGAGTCGACTCGGCAAGTCATTAAATTAATTATTAAATATTTAAATATATAGTAAATAATATATATTAAAAAACCTTTAAGAAATCATAAAATATAAAAAAAGTAAAAGAAATTTGAGTCGACTCGGCCGTGATTTGTGTTGACTCGGTTGAGTTTCCTGGTCCACTCGGAAAAACTTGCAAGTCCAAGTTTGTATGGCGAGTCCACTCGAAATACGACCTAGTCGAGTCGACTCGGCCAATTCTTGAGTCTACTCAGTGAGTTTTTGAATATAGATATCGACAAAGAATCCATTTTTCCTCAACGAAGTGGATGTATATCCCACGTTGTGGAGGACTATTGGTGACAACTGATCGAACGGATGATTGGTGATCCTTAGGTGAACCTACAAAGTACAAACCATCAAATGTCTGATTGGTTGATAATATATATCCATTGGTTTTTGAGTTTTTTCGAGGGTTGATTTTTAGCCGTGTGATTTGAAAATTATTTGGGATACTCAAATCAAATGACCACAAATCAACAAGTTGATAATGGGTGCGAAGGTCCAATAAACCCAAGTATTAATTAACAAGTTGATTACGCATGTTGCACATGTATTACACCTGATGCATAACACAACCAACAACATATTGCGGGCCTTGATAGAAATCGGAGTTCATTGAATAAAATGGGGGTGATCAATACTTCGACCTCTCACGGGTTTTATAGAGAACTAGGGGTGGCCAGTGCCATGGCACTCCCCAACAAAGCATTTGCCAAAATCGAGTTGGAGTGGCTGAGATCCACCATCCAGTTGGAGGATAAGATTTCGGCCCTTCTTTATTGAAGCCCATAAGAGGGGGAGACAACTGAGCTCCCTTTTTATAGATTATAACTAGGAATCGATAGCCTGTGCCCGGGCACAGTTAGAATAATTTTTCATATTAAAATTAAACTTTTTTGCATTCTTGTAATTGCATAAATGGCACTTTTAATAAATTCAACTTAAAAATTTTGTTTTATTATACATAACGATATGCAATACTACAAAGATGAAGCCCATACATCATACGGTTTAGAATATATTGAAGAGATTGTAAACATTCACATGATCTAAGGTCATCAATCTCAACACCCAAGTCCACAAAAAATGCAAGCGGAGTAGCATTTTTTGATAAATTGTCATTTAATGGTCGGAATCTCCATTGCTTAAGAATCAATTTTATGGTTTGTTACTTAGGCTAAAAGAATACCTCTTCAATGCGGCCATCCTCGACTTTTTTATTTGAAGAAAGCATCATTCTGTCATCGAGCATATTTTTTAAAGCAGCAATACAAGGTCGCATTGAAAAACACAAAAAATGGGAATGCAAGTATAATTTTTTAAGGAATTAATGATGATTAACAGATTAACAAACATGAAACTAAACTAAAATCGAATATCATTCCAAATAATTGGAAGAACAAATATGCATTAGGCAATGAAAAGATGATTCGAATTTCACATTTCAAATAGTTTTTCTAGAGATGTAATCTGTTCTTTGTATTTCGTAAAGATGGGTTTATTCATCTCAGATGTTGTTAGAGAGAATAGAATCTTATCATCATAACCTTTAATAATTTTTCCTTTTACAATCCTTTATATTCATATGCAAAGTTTGAATAAAGAGAATCGAAGTAAAAAAATTCTCGTTGAATGTCGTGTTTCATTAACAAAAATGACCATGTGTAGCAAAAAATACAGATCATTGGATTGGTAATCAGAGATTATGTTTGTCTTAGTAAAGTGTATGGACTCATTGATTTTTTATGGCCTCATTGATATTAAAAGAAAATAACATGACATGAGTTTCTATATTTGTGCAACTGTTTGCAGCGAAATCAGGTAAGCTCATAGTTACCTTGGTCTAATTTATGGCTCGGTGTAATTTGCAATACGATCTTTTATTATATTGTATTTTGTTTAAAATTGGAATGTTCTTGTATCTGGAAACTAAATGTTTAATTCTAGGCATCGATATTGAAGCTGTTCAAGGCTCTAACTGACTCAAAAACTAAGGCTGATATGACCAGAGTGAATAAGTGTATTCTTTTTTATTTACTATTATGTTTATTTGTAAAACATAAGCAAAGAATGTCTTTTATTTTGCACATTTTGGATTTTGATCTAACTTTTCATCTATACTGAATATATAGGTAATGGATCTTTATTCTGCTCGTGTTATCTCTTATCTTTCAGTTCTTAAATGTAATAAGGTTAAGAGAAGTTGGCGTTGAACTGTGATCATGACCAAATGAGACAAAAGTTGGCGAGTTTTAAACCATTTAGTCAATGATATTGTCACATGTTATATATCCAAAAGGTACCGATGCCATCAATCTTGATTGGCCAAACAATGGGCTATATCCTCTGAATCTATCAAGTTTTTTTTTGTATATTTATGCTTTTGGGGCTATGTAACTTTGCACTATTGGGGTTATATTAATCATTTGTCATATAGATTCTTGTGTTCTTGAATGATTTAGTTGACCAATTTTGATTAATTTTAGATATGCTTTACTGAATTGCAGGTATGGTATTTGCAATTGGCATAAAGAAAGGCTATTTAAGAATTCTCAAAGAGGCAACAAAGTTGCGTGAAGTTGATAATGTCATCACCACTATTCATGCTGATCTTCGTATTTTTGCCGTAAGTAATTACTACACATTAAATTATGGGTAGCATTTTCAAAATGTATTTGTATTTTTTTATCTAAAATATTTTAAGCGAAGTCCTATCCTTTTTTAAGGAGAAGAATCCAGTCAAGTCTGATAAAGTTTTGCTGGAAGGTCCATGTTATAGATTGGGTGTTATCTCCAAACTTGATCGGTTTATACAGAAAATATTAATTTGATAAAAATTTCAGAATAGGAAATCCACGAATCGAAATATAGAGACAAATTGAAGCAAAACATGGTATTGAAACATAATAAAAATGAGAAAAATAAAGAATAAATGATTGAAGAACGATGGGAAAATTACCGTATGCAAGTTTCAAAGGAATCATTAAAAAAATTTTCGATGATTTAAAAATGTTAGTAAACTAAACATTATATTTGAAAATAAGATGGGGATGAATAACCTCTAAAGTATCATATCTTTTGTGCAACAACGGATCTGGCCCACTGAAACTCAATGAAATTTTTGAATAAATGGGCGGATAAGCACGGAGCACATACCAATTGAACCTGCTCTCTATAATTGGAGAAATTGGAAGCAAGTTCTTTAATGCTAAGCTCTTCGCCCTTTCCCTCTCTATTTCTTTTCTCTTTCATGGTGAATCCTATAGGGAAATGGATAGATTGGTTAGAATCGGGTTTTATAAAATAACAACAAAGAATACTCATTAATCTTGAGTTGGTGAGAACCATTGACGGTCTGGGTGAGGGAGATCGAAGTGGTAACCGAAGGAGAGGAGGAAGAAGAGGGTTTGGAGGTTCCTTTGCAAACCCTACACATGCCCAAACGTCATTTCGGGAAAGTAGAGAGGGAATGAGGTTGGGAGGGGAAAGGTTTTGATTGAGAGAAAGTCCAATATGTCCATATTAATTTGTTAAGAACATTGATTCCATTGTGAAGGGCTATTTTTGGAAATGGTTAGGAAGAGTGTATTTTTGGAAAAAAAGACTGTAAAAAAGATGGAGGAAGCGCTACCTCAGCAGTGCCGAGCTTTAGTATAGATAATGATAAGAATGGAATAAAATAGAAAGTAGTCTAAACTATGAAGATAGAAATAATTTAACCCAATTAATAGTAATCTTAAAGAAATAATACTTTCCTTTATTGATATTTTCCTATCTTAATTCTTTCCTTATTATCCCTCCCCAGGCTCTGCCACTTTTGACAAGCAACTGCAACCCTCCCATCCCATTTCTATCGTTCTTCGGTAACATTCTTCTCTAGCGAATAGCGATCTTTTGGTGTACATCATGACCCTTCCAAAAATACCCTTTTAACTTATAGTGAAAGGGAGTAGAATGCCCACCCTCTCTCAAATCTCGCTTGCGACCTCCCCTCTAAGGTCTTGGATGCTTGCCACCACCTACGGAGAAAAAGTTTGATAATGGAGTTTTTTTTTATCTAGGCATCCACATGGCATTCTTTTAGAGACCGATGACCGCATGGATGTTTGGCCCATCCCACAATCCCTATGTGGACCTACATACCAAAATTATCCAGATTGAAGGTATAAGTGTTAGATTTTAGTCTTTTTCATGGGTTGATTTTTCAGCTATGGGATTCAAGCATTATTTTGAGGTACTCGGATCCAATGGCTATAAATTACCAATCAGGCTGAATTTATGTTTTTAATTGACTTATATTGAAATTATTTGGCCTTTAAAATATATTTTGTGACTTTCGGGATGTTTAGGAAATTTTGATTTTCAAGGATTTTGGGGATTTTCATGTGGAACCCACAATTTGAGGACTGTTTTAACGTCCGTATGTGTGTATAATATTTTTGATATTTATTATGTAGTTGGTTTATTTATTTCATGATCATAACATATATTTATTAATTAATTAAATACTTATATTTTAATATACATACATATAGTGCATACATGCAAGCAATTGTCTGTGTATACACCCTACACTTAACATTTTAGAACATGATGACATAGATTATTTATTTATTCATAACTAGGCATTTAATGTCATGTAGGTAGCCACATAAATATTACTTTAATCAAATTAATATTAATTAGCTAGCTTCATGCCACATAAGAACATGACAATTTGCATGAAAAGTTTGAAAGTTTCTATTTTTGATAGTCACATTTGTGGGTGCAAAATATCGGATCTTGCTCGCACATTCCCTAAAGAATCAGATCCTCGGTCTGTAGATGAATCGGACAGTCATTGGGCCTACATGCCTTGTTGAGAATCTTTTCGGTGTTGAATACATATTTTAGATGAATACTCCCTCCGATCTAGGAGCTAGATGCCCAACGACTTTAGATGCGATCGTCATAAGTTTGTTCGAGCTTGCTGAAATCACCCATGCGTCCGATAATCTTCTCTTCTTGAAGATTACAACCAGGGTGGGCAGGGTACCTACCAATGATACTATGACGGTCAAGTCAGTGGATGTGCTCCAGTGGCTGGCAGTTTGTAGAGCTTGCTGAAAATAACCACCGGTCCATTTTCTTTAATCAGAAATACCTAGAAGGGGGGTTGATTAGTTATTTAAAATATTAATTATACCTAAACAGTTTTACTCGTCTATGGTAAGGGAAAAAATCGCATGCCTTAGTTGTTTGATAAAGGATTATCACAACCGATTCAAATCGAATATACCTCCGTGGTATATTTTCTTTTCATCGTTTGTTTTAATCAATATTAATAGCGGAATACAAATAAACAATCACACAAGACAAGAGGTTTTTACGTGAAAACCTTAACCAAGAAAAAAACCACGGGATCACGTCAAGACGGAAAGTATCACTAACTGAAAAGTTAAACGAAACAAAAGTTACTTACGCAGCACCTTTGCAAATACAGCTTTCAACCTTAGCCAAGGCCTACTACCGATGTGTCCACATCCTTTGAATCAACGCTACGATACCACGCGCGTCCTCCCAGTCAAGAAGCCTTGTCCGCTTGTTCAGTTTGGTACACCCCAAACCTACCATCGATCAGCCACTCCAATCTTAATTCTCAACAATCCAGCCTTTGCCGAAGGTGAATGATTCAGTACACCCTGAACCCTAGGTTGCTCAATAGTGTTGAGTCACATTGGTATACTCAGGCTACTAGGTCAAATATCTAAGTGGAGGACCTAGGCTGAGTAATGGATCAAGTACTTGGCTTTGATCAAGAAGAGGAAAAAGCTCACAAGATGCGTATGGAATAAATAGCTTATTGCTCTTCGAATGAACACTCTAATAAATAAACCTTTTCTTCCCTCTCTTGAAGTGTAGAAGTGTATTTTGAGAAGGTATAGAAGGGTTATATTTATAGAATTTGTAACCCTGAGCCTTGTAGAACGTGGGATCGTAGGAACAAGAATTTTGGATCTAAGAAAGACTCAATCCGTGTGAAGTCCAATCGATTGGGTTTTGGGTCCAATCGATTGGCCTTGTACGGATGGCAATTTCCTTCGTAAATCTAATCGATTGTACATAGTCCAATCGATCGAACTTAAATAAGTTTCTGTCCCCTAGGCTCCAATCGATTTTACAGAGGTCTCCAATCGATTGTGCTATGATCATTTTCTGTCTCGTAGACTCCAATCAATTTTACAGACGTGTCCAATCGATTGGAACATGTCAAATCGACAAATGAGCAGTTACTCAGATGACTCCTATCGTCAACCGTCTGATTCTTGCTGTCTCTGTCTTCTAGTCTTCACGTAGTCGATGAAGTATACATACCACGACATCTTCACACTACACTGGTGCTTGTAGGAACGGTTACATGAATAGTTTTATGTCATACAGAATCTTTGCCAAACATAAAATATGAAAATATTCCTTACAATCTCTCCCTTTGGCAATTTCGTGACAAAAAAATATTTAATCATACAGAAGGTAAACAAAAATTAATTACAATCCCACCCTCTTACATGATTCACTCACTATCTCACAATCTCTCAGAAATAATCGAACAGATAATAGAATAACTTTTGATTTGCTTCCTACACATTCTACTGATATTCGCTCAAAAGTGCTTATTTTAAGCAATTATCCTTTTAGCGTTATTGCATTCTCCCACGTTAAAATACTCTATTTATCTATTTTTCTACGTAAGAGTCTCTTTTGTTGCGTAGAACACACTTTTCTGGACGAAATGGTATATTTGCATGCATTAAACACATTTTCGAAAGTCTAGACATGAAGTCATTCTGATAGAGTCTCATTACGCGCTTCTTCTGTCGCAGGAAACCCCGATGGGACAATTCTTGAGACTTGCAAGCCCACATCGATCAGGAAAGCCCATTGTCAAAGCTTAAAGAGCTCACATGCTATGACTAGAAGATATGGGCCAAATATGGGCTGAATAAGAGGACCAAAAAGCCGGCCCAAAGAACGAAGAGAGTAGGAGAGCCAATGACCAAGAGACGGACCAAAGCGTTTAAAGCCACATGAGTCAGCAAAGAATGATAGTCGACTCTACTGGAGAAGCGTGAGGATGGTCACAGTGAAGACCAGGGTTCCAGACCCTCCGCCAGTGCTTTTCTCTCTATTTTCTGATACTTTCTCTCTCATCTCTCCTTATTCTCTCTCTCTCTTCATCTCTCGGTCCTCGAATCTACTGACCTAACCCCAGAACTCCTGTCCATCGGCTCTATCTCATCTCCCTTAGCTTTCTGACCGTTGGATCTTCAATCGGACCGTTGGATCTCTCTAGATCCGTCGATCTACCAATCTGAGTCCCAATCAAGTCACCATCCATCCGATCGCCATCAGACCGTCTGTCACATCATCTTGTGAGACAATGGACATCACAAATCCATGTGGGCCAGTAGCCGGGCCCATCATCATCGACCCGCTGTCCGACCAGTTAGTGGACCCCGTGAATTTCCAAAGAATTTTAATTAAATTTCAAAAAATATGGGGGGTCCACTAATTGGGGAGATTCCCCATAGAAAAGTAGATTTTTACTTAAAAAAAAAAAAAAAAAAAAAAAAAAAAATAAATATTTTTTTTATTTTAAAAATACCCTATTTCCAGGGAGCTTTAAAAGGAGAAGGAGAGGGGTTCGTTCGAACCCTAATCCCCTTCCTTATTGCTCCATTCTCTCCCCCAACTCGTTGCCCCCTTCGTCCCCTCGATTTTTGGCGATTTTTCCCTCTTCTTCTTCACCTTCTTCTTCATCTTCTTCATTGTTTTTTTTCTCGCCGGAGTTGCAGGCAGCAACTCCGGCTGCCTCCTCATTGTTCTCCATTTTTTCCTTCTCTCCTTTCTGTCCTTGCTCCTCTACCTGCTGCTCCGCCCGCCAGCAACCCGTCCGTCCTTCACATTGCTGATCCACGTGCAGGTGGCTCCGCCATTCCACATCCAATGCCTGCAACCACCAATCCGCCATAGCATCTCCGCCTGCAACCAAGACCTGCAACTATGAGTTGCAGGTCCGCTTATCCTCCACGCCAGCCTCGCCACCATCAACGCCGGTCGAAACCTGCAACTCCGGCGAACTTGATCGCCGGACTGGTTTTATTTTCTCCACCGCTGCCACCATAGACCGCCTCCACCACCTCTGAAATCTCCAGGCATCACATTTGGGAGGACCTGCAACTCACTCGTTGCAATCTGCAACTCGTTCCGTGCCACCTCCACCTGTTGGACCGCCTGCAATGTCGCAGAGCACCATCACAGCGCCACCAGCAACTCCTCTCCAGCCTCCATTAACGCCTGCTGCCTTATTGCAGCAGTAACCCCACTGCCATTACCACCTGCACGTCCCTCTCTTTCTCTCTTTCCCACATCTTCTCTCCTAATCCCTCCCACGATTCTAGCCGTTTTCAGTACCAAAAGAAAACGGACAGAAAAGAAAAAAAAAAAAAGGGAAAAAGAGGAGGATAGAAGAGAAGAAGAAGAGGAAGGGAGGGGTACAAACCTGGTGCGCCCTTCCTCCTTGCTGCCCTATGGCTTGACTGTGCACCCGATCTTTGGAAAGTCCAAGGTATTGCTTCTCTCTCTCTAATTCTTTTCTCTCTCTACGACCTATCTTTCTCTCTCTAGATTAAATCTGTTTAAGGCTTTCTAGATTATTTTTGAATTTAATTTGATTTTGTAAAACTCATTGAGGATGAATAAAATTGTTATTTTTGCATTTGTTAGTTTACTTTTGTGTTTTTGGTTGTTTGTGGCAATTTCTCTCTCTACAAATCACTAAGCATGTTTTATATCGCTTCACCATTCTCACCCCACCACAATTTCTGAGATAAATCCGTTATTTCATGTTCATGAGTCGCGCCAACTAACCCCGAGTGCGGATCGACATCCGACACGAATCCCTATACAAATCTGTCAATTTTGCAGGATAATCAGGATAAAATCGGATAAAATTATAAATCTTGTTGAAGTTAGGGTTTCCGTAACCAACGACGCGGAAAAAAACCTACTTTCATCTACCAATAACACATACCATGTAATATCATCAGCAATCAATAAATCAATAAAATGCAGTGAATTAATTATGCACATCACAAGTAGAGAATATGAAAAAATAATGTAAATTTTGTTTTTTCCCTTAAATTCTCTCCCCCTATCTCATGCATATACTTATTTTTACCTCTATGATTTTGTGGGAACCTTATTTTCCAAGACGCTACGACAATGCCACGTGTCACTTAAATATGCACATTTGCCGAATAGAAGCACGTGGACTTCCGTATGTCGCGGACCATCTCGGCCCTAATTTCGACATACATACCTCCTTGCCGACACCATCCCACTATATACAAGGTATGCCGGGGCAGAGCCCTAAGAGCACCTAAGCAAAATAGCAGCCGACACAGCGTGACCAAAGCGTTAGGCTAGTCGGAACAGGGCAGTTGTCCATCCTAATCGGAACAACTGTCGACACTGTCCGACTAAAGCATAAGGCTAGTCAGGACAAGGCAGCTATTTGTCTAAATCAGAATAACCGTTGATGCCGTCCGACTGATTGATAAGCTGCGTTGCAAACAGCAGGGGCCGACCGTCTTTGCCCGATTAACTGCCGTCATTGTCCGACTAATGAATTGGGCTAGTCGGAACAAGAGTATCGATATTTTACCTTATCTGAACACTTAACAGCACCGTCCGATTTAAAAATGCTTCACATCGGAGCGAGCAAGCGTCGACCAGCCAAATAAAGGCTGGTCATCCGAAGCCGACAATAGCAAGTGTCAGAACGCTCAGACGAAGCATTCCGCTCAGATCAAGAAGCATAACGGAAAACCGTTATCAAGAAACGACGGTTGTAGGCTCCCCAACAAATGACGTGCTCCTTGTTGGGGACCCTATAAAGAGGAAGTAAGATCGAGTGGAAAAAGGATCAGAAAAATCAGCGTGAGAGAGACCAAACAAGACAGGTATTAGGAACCAGACCTAAAGTATTCTGATCCATCTTGACTTGAGCATTGGAGTGTGATTTGCAGGTACCACGGCAACCGAAGACGCGAAGGCGTTTGCAAAGGGAAAAAGAATCGAAGAAAAATAGCAAGCCGGCAGACCTGACGGGATTCTCGGAGGCAGAACCAGTCACGCCGGGAGGATCGTCTACCAATCACCAATCCGTATCCTCAGGGATCGTGCGGGTAAAAGAACATAATTTTTCCCCCCACAGATTTTCTTTCCCCATTTTTGTCACAAAATGACAAAGATACAGAAATATAAGTAGATAATAAGCATGCAATGGTATCATCATGAAAAATAGGAGCATCAGTATAACATGAGAACAAATATAAAGACTAAAAGATAAGAATAGCGTAGAGTCGATTTAAATTTCGGTGAAACCATCTAACCAATTATAAATATTTTTCAAATGAATTTTAAAAATTAAATCATCTTTGAAAAGATTTACAACTCACAGAACTCAAATCAGATCAATTCGAATAAGAATTCAAATATGAAGTATGCTAAAATTTATGAAAAGTTAAGTTAAAAATGCAATGCGTAATGAGTTTCAATGTGATTGGCACTAACAAATATCAAACCTAGGATTTTAGACTTAACTACTCAGTTTAATCTTGAATAGTTCAAATGCGGTCAATATAGGCCATTTATCAGAGGGGTGGTGTTAATTGCACACACCTTTTTTGTAGTAATACCTACAACTTATCTACACATACCATAAGTTGCATCTAACTTATATGCACCCACTTCATAGTCACACCCACCTAAACAAAAGGTCGATTGAAAGAAAAACCATAGAAGAGAAAAGAGAAACCGTAGAGGAGAAAAGAGAAACCGTAACAATCATCCTCCTTCCATTGAAGACTCTATTGAAGGTGATTGATCATCTTGTTCCACTCAAGCAAATTTTTTGGTTTTGATCCACCGAAATCCATCATTCTTGTTCCACTTGAGGATTTATTTTTATTTTTACAAGAAAAAGATTATTTTTCGCCACCAAATCTAAGGTAAGACATAAATTCAAGGTAAGTCATTAGATTGTTCTTATATATTTTTATCTTTAATGCAGCAAATAACCTATATTACTTGTTAAATGTTTATTGTGAGTATAAACTGTTTGATAAAATGTCTTAGAGAATTTGCACGCAATGAATCTTACATTTCAAAATATACCTGTGATGTTACATCTTAAGTTGTTTATTTAAAATTTTTGAATGGTATTGATTGATTTGTTTCGATAGCAATGCGTCGAGCAATTCGTAAGGTGATAGGAAAGAGTAACACTCCAAGTACGTCAAATCCTCCTCCGCCATCACCTCCCCAGATTCCACCCACGGCGTCTGAAAGGAGACGTCACACAGAATACTCAAAAATACAACAACAAATAATGGAAAAACTATTTCGTCCAATTCAAGAAAATGAACAAGTTGTAGAAGAAGATGTATCAGAAGCCTCGGCAGAAGAAGAAGCCTCAGCAGAAGAAAAAGTGCATACGGAAGAACAATACTATCGAGTACACCCGTAGTATGCTGTAATGTCACGTGGTGGGTTCCTCGGAGGTCCATCTAACCCTGTAATTTTAAAAAGTTTCAAGACGCATGTTTCTCACTCTATTTGGGAACATAAGGGAAAAAACATGTCATATTTGACCCGTTGTTTGTAATATATGTTGATAATATATGTCACTAATATATGTTACTAATACGCAGGAACGGCCAATACTTAGATGCACACAACATACCACAAAAATCAGAGACTAGGATTAGTCCACTATGCCACGACATTTCAAGATTCTGTTAAGGTGTACATGGTTGTTTAATTTGGCAAGGTATGCGTATAGAACAAACAATCGAGTACTTATTTCAGGGTTTATTGAGAGGTGGCACCCTGAGACAAATACATTCCATCTCCTATTTGGTGAGATGACGATCACCTTTGATGATATGTACTAGATTATAGGCATCCAAACTGAAGGTCGATCAATGATAGAGTTGGATATGTTGTCACCCCAACAAGCCGTTTACTTGCTTGTAGAGACGTTGGGGGTCGAGCAACATGTTGCCATTGCTGAGCTAGTTTTGAATAAGGGCAACATGGTAAGAATGGAGTGGCTGAGGCTTACCTTCGAAAACATTGGTTGGAATCCTTTAGATGAGGAGTGCGAGTTTGCTGTGAGGGGATATATTTTGTATTTGTTGGGGTGTACAATTTTTCTGACAAGACGGGAACAAGGGTACCTATTATGTATCTTCAATTCTTGCGGGACATTAGAGAAGTAAATTCATACACTTGGAGGGCGGGTGCTCTGGCATATCTATACCGACAGTTGGGATTAGCGTCTAGGTCAGGAGTGAAGCAGATTGTTGGTTATTTGACACTAGTAGAGGTATATTTTTCAAAACACCAGTTTATATTTAATACTTTGAGCTACTATTTATTATGTTTGATGTGCTATAGGCATGGGTCTATGGACACTTTTCATTTACAAGACCAACGCCAGATTTAAAGTTCAAAATTGGCGATCCACGAGCCAAACGATGGCTTCCAACACCTTCAGGTGGAGATCCAAAGGCCAATTTGAGAGTGTTGCGGGAGGCAATTGACTTCACCCAACCACATGAGGTAATAACTTACACATGTCTACTTTATATTTATTACATATGAACAATCGATTAATTTATATTTATTACAGGTCACGTGGGACCCATATAAAGAGACGAGGGATGCATATCCATTTCTTGATATTGCCTTCTTCACTGGTCCCCTGAGGTGCTTTCATATTGTAGAACCATATCATCCTGCCTGGGTTCTACGGTAATTTGGATACATTCAGAGTATCCCTCCCCCTCCACTAGAGTCGATAGAAGCCGTGCGAGGAGCGAAAAGTAAATAATATAAGATTGTTTATGCTGTGCTAAATCATTTATGGGATTAGTGGTACAACCATGTATTATCCATGAGGGCACGTGGACAACCAGTTGTGAATACATCGGATTGTACAAATGGTTACCTTGTATGGTTCCGTAGGATTTCACACATTCAAGTGCAGAACCCTGACAATAGAACTGGGTATGATCCAAGAGCGCAAATGGCACAAACGGCTCCGACAGATCCAACTACCGTTGGATCATATGATTCCTAGGTAAGCATCATATTCAAACTGATGTTCACTGTACAGAAGTAGTCAATATTAAATTAACAATTGCATATGTTTGTACCTAGATTGCACAGAAGGATCGAACAATGAGTCTCCTCGAAGACTCATTTCGTTTAGATGATATTGATGCCTTAATTGAAAGAAACAAGCAGATATACAACATCCTTAACAGTAATGTGGGCCAGGGATCAAGCACGAGAAAGGAAAAGGGAGAGAGGGAGAATCATCGTCGAGGAGAAGAAGATGACCTTATTTTGTTGTATTTTTAAATTGGAGACATTTATGTATTAAACAACTAAATTTATTTATGATATATATCTAGACCAATTGTCTAGATAATGTACGTATTGCGCAAATCAGGCCATTGATTTATCTTCCATGTATTACATTTTCGAAGGGGAGCATCAAAGTTTGGAAAAAAATTAATTTTACTCAAGAACATTTGGTCTTACCGATCTCATTGCTGCTGATATCGGTAGAGAGCTACCATTTTAGATAAAGGCATATCGGTGGCCACTACCATTTTAGATAAATGTATATCGGTGGTCACTACCGATACAAAAAATTTGAAAAAAACATGAGTACTGGACCCCAAACGGTATCACAGTACCAATATAAACTGAAATACAATCGGTGGCTCACTACCGATAAAACAATATGTATATCGGTGGCTCATATCGATCTAGAAAAAGATGAAAACATCTTTTCGCATGATAATGATATCTGGTTATCGATATGAAATAACTAATATCGGTGTCGCGCTACCGATATGAGATATATAGTATCGGTGGGTCACGTCGATTTGGAAAAAGATGGAAAATATCTTTGCTGACCATATAACGGTATCACAATACCAATTATGCGTGGTTCTAATCGGTGGTTGTCTGTTGATTTTGGTTTTGTATATCGATATGACGCTATCGATATACTTAATAGATATCGGTAATGGGCTACCGATTGAAACTAACATGTATCGGTACCGTGATATCGTTATCTAATCAGAACACTTATTTTCGTCAAACGACGGGGTGTGCCAATATAAGTAGGTTGGATATTAGTAGTGGACTACCGATTGTGTGATGCTTAGATCGGTGGTTCAGTACCGTTTTGGAAAAAAAGTTTGCAGGACTTTTCTGATTCATGTAGTAAGTAAAATTATTCAGATTTAAAATGGAGAGTTGTGTTTTCCCAATATACCGACATCAAAAGTTGTATTGTATTGTATTGACATTTACAATGGTTTACATTTACAGTGTATACTTTCATGTACAACCTAGGCACACAGGCCTCAAAAAAGTCAGCTCGCACGCTTATAAAACAAAAGAAGAAAACTAGTCACTAGAGATATCAAATGGGCCCTCCCGGAAGATAACTCTAGGCTCAACTAGGCTTCTAAACTGATCCATTCGTTCAAGGTATGGGGTGTCCCAGCCTTGAGCTACTTGGTGACGATACCTTTTCCACATATCACTTGTTCGCAGTATCGGACTTCTAGGATCCAAAATAATCTTTACCCAATGGTTTTGATTCACGAACCCCATGGCAAATATTTGATGACCCGCTGATGGTGCTATGAATAGAGGGGCAAATGTGAGACATTGGTACAATGAAAGCTAAACAAAAATACAGTTGTAGAGAGAGGCTATAAGATGCCCCATTTTCGGCAGTCAACCAAGTATATTCAGTTGCCATGCCATCTTCATAGAACGCCAATGCTTTCAGCAGCTTAGCAACATGGTTATCATCGCCAAATAATCAAGCATAGTTAGAGCGATGGAATACCAACTCATCTGCAAGTTCATGTCTGACTTGTTTCCAACCAATGTTCTCATCCATGT
The DNA here is from genome assembly GCA_035048495.1 of Euptelea pleiosperma. NCBI lineage: Eukaryota > Viridiplantae > Streptophyta > Magnoliopsida > Ranunculales > Eupteleaceae > Euptelea > Euptelea pleiosperma. Next base: position 11,818,613 of record CM068551.1, on the reverse strand, counting down.
CCAACAGACTTGCAACGACTCTGTAGCCACAATTACCATCACCGTATACATCTTTGACATCCAAGATGTATGGTCTGATCCCTTTTGGAAAAAAATGCAGATACTTGACGGGTGTACCTTTCCTGGTACTATACACCATCTATTTCTGAGCCTTTGCTTTCTTTAGAGGTGGTACATTCTGTGATAGTTTCTCATCAGCAAGCACAAACTCAAATTTGGACGGTTCTCTTTTTGTCGATGACATCTTTTCTCATTTTTTATTTGATGCCACTCGAGGCCTGCCTCTGTTGCTCTTCTTCACTTCTGGTTCATCTAATGAAGTGATCTCTGGCTTAAACATCTCCCTCAACTTTCTTTTCAGGCTTAATTTAACATCGTCACTTTGGTCATCAAAATGTTTTATGAACATGAGTACATCAAGGAAACAGTTGTGCTCTGCAAGTTTTGTTGTACAAATTGGCACATTGGATAGTTTCTTCTAGTGTGGATGAATAGATGATAGGGGGATACAACTGTCCTCACGTATGTAACCTGTAAGCTCACACCCACAAGGAAGACCATGCGTCTGATGAATGACACATCCACATGCAGTTCTATCTATACCAAACGCTTCAGTACGTTTCTTCTCTTCAAGAATAAGATAATGTGCAGCTATAGAGATGAAACCCCTTAGATTCTTATAAAATACACCCTTGAATTCATGCTTCACTGTATGAATGCTCTTCTCAAATGATGTAGTGATTTCATATGTTGTAATTCTAGTAGGCTATGAATGGAAGGGAATACTGTAGCAATTGAAGCCTGAGACGTCCCGAGTTATCTTTTATGTAAGGAATATTTTCATATTCAATTTGGCAAAGATTCTGTTTAACATAAAAACATTCTTGTAACCGTTCCTACGAGCACTAGTGTAGTGTGAAGATGTCGTGGTACGCATTCTTCGCCGACTACGTGAAGACTAGAAGACAGAGACAGCAAGAATCAGATGGTTGATGACAGGAGTCATCTGAGTAATTGCCCTTTTGTCGGTTATAGATCTGTGTACGCTCGCTTAGGAAGGTAAGTGACTCAGTGGCCATAGGAATAGGTTTAAAATGAATATAATATAATGGTCAAACCTAGTCATAGGACAGACCCGAGACTGAGTCAAATATTTTGACTAATGAGAGAGTCTGATCGATTGGAACTTGTCCAATCGATTAGACATAGCCTAATCGGTTGGAGGTCTCTATGAAATCGATTGGAAGCTACGAGGCAGAACTTGATTAAATGCCCAATCGATTGGAGACTCTATGAAACGATTGGAGGATACGAAGTAGAACATGATCAAAGCCCAATCGCTTGAAAACACTTGTAAAATCGATTGGAGTTTGTGAGACAGAACATGATCATAGCCCAATCGATTGGAGACCTCTGTGAAATCGATTGGAGACCTCTATGAAATCGATTGGAGTCTACGGAATAGAAACTTTATTAAGGCCAATCGATTGGACATTGCCAAATCGATTGGACTTAGCACGATCTCAGTCTTTCTCAGATTCGAATTTCTTAGTTCCATTCTCCCACGTTCTACACTACTGAGGGTCATGAATTCTATAAATATAACCCTTCTATACCTTCTCTAAACACACATAGAGACACAAAGTGACTCAATCCTTCAAGAGAGAAAAGAAAAGGTTTATTTATTAGAGTGTCCATTCGAAGAGTAATAACCGTGTTTCTCATTCACAGCTTGTGAGCTTGTTCCTCTTCTTGATCAAAGCCAAGTGCTAACACCTTTGAGCAATCTAGGGTTCAGGGTGTACTGAATCCTTCACCTTCGGTAAAGGCTGGAGTATTGAGAATTAAGATCGGGGCAGCGGATTGAAGGTAGGTTTGGGGTGTACCAAACTAAACAAGCAGACAAGGCTTCTTGGTTGGAAGGGCACGTGTGGATTCGTAACATTGATTTAGAGGACATGGAAGCATCGGTAGTAGGCCTTGGTTAAGGTTGGAAGCTGTATTTGCAACGGTGTTGCGTAGGTAACCTTTGTTTCGTTTAACTTTTCAGTTAGTGATACTTTCTATTTGGACGTGATCCCGTGGATTTTCCTTAGCTAAAGTTTCTATGTAAAAATCTCTTGTCTTGTGTGATTGTTTGTTTGTATTCGCTATCTATCTTGATTATACCAAACGACGAAAAGAAAATATACCACGGAGAGGTATATTCGATTTAAGTCGGTTGTGATAAAATTTTATCAAACAACTAAGGCATGCGATTTTGTTCCCCTACCATAGACCAGTAAAACTGTGTAGGTATAATTAATTTTAAAGACCTAATCACCCCCCTTCTAGGTATATTGGATTAAAGATAATTGATCGATTTGTTATTTCAATTGGTATCAGAGCGGGTTATTCTATTTAAAGGTTTAATCACCTGAATTTAGATTCCTGTAAAACTAGTCCATTTTCATTAATTTGTCAAAACGCAAAGAGAAGGTGGAAATACATCCAGACCTCCATTGTTTGATGGAGAGGACTATGCCTATTGGAAGGCTAAGATGAGGGCTTTTCTAAAGTCTATTGATGAAAGAGTCTAGATGTCTGTTATGGATGGTTGGTCACAACCCACAATGGCAGTAGGAGATAAAACCATTCTTAAACCAAAAGCCGACTGGAGCAAAGAGGACATAGATTATTGTTGTCTAAATAGAATATGGCTAAATGTTATTTTTAATGTGGTTGATCAGTACACCAAAAATGCCAATTTGCAATATGCGATTTTTACAGTTTGCAATGGTTTTGAACCGTTTCAAATGTGCAACGGTTAAAAATCGTTGTAAAACTTTGAAATGGCTATTAACTGTTTTAAATGAGATATAACCATTGCAAATATTATTTATAAACGTAATATGTTTTCAACGATTTTGTTCATGTTTGGAACGGTTCAAATCGTTGTAAAATAAGAGTCAGAACCGTTGTACATTATTTAAAACGGTTCTGACATAGATTTACAGCGGTTATAAACCGTTGCAAATTGAAAATAGATGAAAAAAAAAATCGCGCCACACGACGTGTTCCCGCGAACACACTACTGTATATAAGGCCCCAAACGTTGCAAATCAAGGATTCTCAATTTTTCTTCTCAGAACATCTCTTTCTCCCCTTTTTAGAATCCCTAACACTCTTTGCTCGCTTCTCGTTCCCTCTCTCAGAAACCCTAACTCTCTTTTCTCTCTTCTCGCCCCCTTTCTCTCAGAAACCCTTACCTTATCTTGTGCCTCCATCTCGTCGTTGTCTCCGTGGGTGTAGGAGTCGCCAAAGTCGTTGCCATCTCTATTTTCTTCGTCGTCTCCATCTCTATTTTCGTCGTTGTCGATTGCCAAGGTAAATAACAACCTTAAAGAGTTTCCTACATGGAAATGACTGTTTAAAATGTATATTCTTCCACACACCAGCCATTAAACATTTAATAATTATACAATTTAATTGGATATGGCATATTTTTCAAATTGAAGTCAACATTTCATGGAGTTAGGAATGCCATAATGGATTGATTTTTTGTAATGAGGGTCTCCATGGTATGGACAACTCAATATGCAATTAGGATAATTTCTACAATGTTACTAAACATTTGCTAGGATACATCATCTATAAAGAGCTGTGGTGTTATAGAAGTCATTTGAATGCTTAGAAGAACATTATTTGAATTATGAGAATAATAAGAACTTATGGATGGGCTTCCTATTGAGGAGTATTGGGGTAAGGCCAGAATTTTTTGCAAGTTCTTAGATAATTTCTACAATGTTGCTAAACATTTGCTAGGTTATGTCACATATAATGTCCATTTTCATGTGCTTTTTTGGGATCAAAGAACTTTTGATACAATGGTCAAATAGTGAAGATTCTTGCTTTCGGGATATAGCTTGAATGATGAAGACAGGTTTGTCAAATATCGTGCAACATGACAAAAGTTAATTTATCATGGATCCGTGTTATAAATTTTGTTATTCAAAAGTCTATCCCAATAACGAGTTCATTAAAATGATTGGAAAAATTAAAGTTTTAATGGATTCAGAGTCATTTGAGTTGATTTTTAGTTTGGAATCAGAAGATTCACTTCAAATGTTGATGAGATTGTGAAAAATAATCCTCGGTATATAAGTTTAGAAGTAAAGAATAAGGAATATTAAGGAAGAGTACTACTATAAATTCTTGGAAGAAGAAGAAGAAGGTATAGTTTCCAAATCAAATTTAAATAATCTGATTTATTATTTTGAAATTTGAGTAGGTGAGGGTTAAGTAATTTGAGTTCGTGCACCCATTGCCCAAAACTCTTTTAGTTATTTTTGAAAGCTCTTCTTTCTAAGCAATGATTGTGAATGCCTTCTTACACCTTTCTTAGCTTATTTGTGCATGTTAGAATGAAGGTTATTATGTTTTATGTTAAAGGATACTAAAATATGAAGTTCTTTTAGTGGACTTCAAATTGATTAATGGATTCTACTATTTGGTGTGGAAATTCTTTGGATTGTGATGTATGATATGGGTTCTTGTTTCATTACCCATTATTTTATGATTTTTCCAATTTTATCAGTGATTGAAGTTGCCTTCAACAGATGTGCTTCTACACCAATTGATCTAGAATCTATTTGCTTGAAATTTATAAGCGTTCTGGTTGTGAATCAGAGGTGTTGAAACAGGTGCAAGAAACTTCAAACTTGTCCTTTACCTAGCAGAGCATAACTCCCTTGCTTCTAAGTAAGCTAGATGCATGTTTGAACATTTTTTAGCTTTGCTATATGACAAAAATATCTTTACTTGCTGTAGTTCTTGTGTGTTCATTTAGGAATGCATGTCCATAAAAAATGAATGAGGATTAGAAATTGTATCTACTTTGCAATACATAAGGGCTTATAGATAATTGATGAATTAGAGAAATTAATTAGTTCTCTTTTTTTAGAACTTAATTTTATGGTTAGTAGATGTGTTTTAGCAAATACATGTCTGGCAATGTTTAATGTTAGGCGTATGTAATATTTTTTTGCTTCTCTTGTATTTTTTCCTCTTTCTTTCATAAATTTTCTTTTGTTATAAGTATAGCTAGCATTGTAGTTTTATGTTGGCTCGTTTAGGGTTTAGTCCTCTCTTCGTTTATATCTTGTTTAGTAGAATTTATGGTTTTTAATTTCTTTCTAGATGATTCCTCTATTTTAATTTATATTCAAGTAGTCATTGTATTATTCATCAACCTGTAACATCCCTGACCCCGCTCTGCTATACCCATGGTATAGTGAATGATGGGTCCTTGTGGTCTATGTTACATGGCTTAGATTGACTGTAGGTTGTGCATATCTTCGGATAATTTTTTAGAGACCTAGTCACCCATCCCTTAGATGATATAAGTTGCCCATTTGAGGACTATTATTTGTTATGTTGTTTATCTTGCTCAGTAAGTGGGATGTTCATGTATTGAAGAGATAGAAACTGATTATAGTAATCTTTCCGTACACATGTCCGTGTCATTTGCAAGCATGATAGGCTTCTTACAAATAACGATCCTTGAATTGTCCAGAGTGGACAGTTCAGGAAATGATATTTGCTATGTGTTATTTATATACATGAATTGTATGTACTAGTTCGAAATTTAGTAACATTTCGTCGATTTTCCCCAGATATACTATTTTTTGTTATTTTTTATGCCTTGACTATTTTTGATAGTTGGATTGGCGTTAAAATTAATAAAAAATGTATGTATATTTGGGAAAATACGGGGAGATGCTGCCGGATTTTGAACAAGTACATACAATTCACGTATACGATCAACACATAGCAAAATCATTTCTTGAATGGGTTAGGGTTGACCTAGCAACAATTGAACATAGGTACTCGAATTGAAACTAAACAAATGCAAAATACTGTATGTTCTAGTGTACTACATGGCTTCATCAATTAGTAAAGGATGGATGATGCTGGACGATCGGATCACGGCGGAGTACGCGAAGGGAGTTGCTTCTTTTTTAGAGTTTATTGTGGAAAAATGTGGTGGTCATAAGAAGTTTTTTTGTCCATGTACCAAATGTCAAAACGGAAAAGGTATGGTCGACCTCCGTACAATTTCAGAACATTTGTTTGAAAATGGTATCGATCGATTGTATACCACATGGTATTTTCATGGAGAAAAAAAATCGTCAAGCGATGCACAATCATCAAGTACAACTGAATTTGTTGGTGAAAACGAAGCAACGGTCAATCCAAGAATGGAGGAACTTGTGAACAATGCATTTGGAAGAATTGGTGAACAAGCTAATGCATTTATGGAAGATATCGAAAGAAATGAAGATGGGCATGAAGGCACTTCAGATTTCCATGGTCATCAAGTGAACAAAGAGAACAAATATAGTTCATTACTTGATGACGCAAAACAACCTTTATACCCTTCATGTCCAACAAAACTCACAAAATTGTCAGTTATTGTTAACGTGTACAACATAAAGGTACAGCATGGTTGGTCAGACAACATTTTCGATGAGCTCCTTCAGTTGGTTAAGAAGTTGTTACCAGAAGGAAACACATTACCAGAAAAATATTACGACGCTAAGAAAATGATCAAGGATTTGGGAATGGTGTATGATCAAATATATGCATGTCCGAATGATTGTATTCTGTATTGGAAAGAGCACAAAGACAAACAAAGTTGTCCAGTATGCCATGCATCGAGATGGAAGAGTGAGTACGTGCCACAGAAACAACGTAAACCAGTCCCTACAAAGGTTTTGAGATACTTTCCTCTAGCACCAAGGCTAAAAAGACTTTATAGGTTAGTATTCAATCATGTATGTAGTTTCATTGCCTATTTAGAACTTTTGTCTTGTATATATAGTAGCTAGTATATATACCTTTCTACTTTGGTGTGCAGTGTACAACGGATATCTAAAGAAATGACTTGGCATGCAAGAGCAGAATAGTCAAGTGGTGTCATGCGACATCCTGTCGATTCAGCAACTTGGAAATCAATAGATTTGACATGGCCAGATTTTGCCATTGAGAAACGCAATGTCCGTATAGGATTTGCAGCTGATGGCTTCAATCCTTTTGGCCAACAAAGTAGTCTTTACAATTGTTGGCCTGTAATCGTAGTGATATACAATCTCCCCCCTTCGTTATGCATGAAAAGAGAGTTCTCGATGCTGACCATATTGATACCTGGTCCAAAAGAACCGAGTAAGAACATTGACGTCTATTTACAACCACTGATCGCCGAGTTGAAAGAGTTGTGGTCAAATGGGGTTTTAGTGTACGATGTTCTTTGTAACGTAACTTTTATTCTGAAAGTTATTCTACTGTGGGTAATTCATGATTTTCCAACATATGGGAGTTTATCAGGTTGCGTAACACATGGTTACTTTGCTTGCCCTGTATGTGCCGAGGGAACTGTTGCCCAACATCTTAAGAATAGTAGGAAGATGTGCTATATGGGTCATCGAAGATTCCTTCCAACTGGTCATGTCTTCAGGACTCAAAAGGCACCTTTCAATAATAAAGTCGAAGAGGGTCGATGTCCTCGTCGATTGACTGGGATTGAAGTTGAAGAGAAGGTGAATGGTATCAAGATGGATGTCGGCAAATTGAAAGGGAAGAAACGAAAAATGAGTGAAGATGTGTTGGAAAATGAGAAGAGTGCTTGGTACAAAAGATCCATTCTATTCGAGTTGCCAAACTAGAAGGAAATTGATATCCGTCATAACTTCGATGTCATGCACACTGAGAAGAATGTTACTAAAAACTTACTGTCAATGATTTTAGAAACGAAAGACAAAACAAAAGATGGATCAAGTGGTCGTGAAGATCTGACGGCCATGAACATTAAGAAAAATTTATGGATGAAAGAATGTGATCACTATGGGAAAAAAAATTAAACCCAAGGCACCATTCACTCTCAATCGTAGGGAAAAAGAAGAGTTTTGTTGTACTTTACATGATTTGAAGGTACCGACTAGGTATTGATCTACAATGAAACATCATGTAAACCTGGAGAAGTTGGAAATAAAAGGGCTCAAGTCACATGACTATCACGTCATTATGCAACACTTGTTGCATGTGTTACTGCAACATGCCTTTTCAAAGTACAAGGATCTACTTAAAACTATTCAACGGATTTGCATCTTCTTTAATGTACTGTGCGCAAAGGAGGTGAGGGTAGAACATTTGGTTACTGTCAAATGCAGTCTTGCAGAGGCAGTATGCCTTCTAGAGAAGATTTTCCCACCGTCATTTTTTGTTATTAGTGTTCATCTCATGATGCATCTCGCTGATGAAGCAATAGCTTGTGGTCCAGTCAGATATCGCTGGATGTATCCATTTGAACGGTATGTTTCTAAACTTGGTGAGATACCAATTTAATTACCTATACATTGGTAAAATATTAATAATTGGATGATTCTTTCGACAGTTTAATAAAAATTTATAAGGGATATGTAAGGAACGTTGCTAGACCTGAAGGATGTATTGCAGAACGTTATATCGTAGAGGAATCGATTCTATACTGCATGGAATACATGCCAGATGGTGATAAGGGAAATCACAAGCATACACGTAATAGATTCCTCGACGAAGATGACGATGAGTGTATTGATGAAGGGCCTATGGACAAAGGCAAAGACATTAGTCTTTCTCTAGTACAGTTCCAACAAGCTCGTAGATGGGTTCTGCACCACCATGGAGACATCGACGTCAAGCTAAAGTAAGCACTGTTACCATTATAATTTTTAATAAGCCCATTACCATTATAATATTTTGTCTATTATCATACCTTAGTACATAATAGTGCTACTGTCATTCTCGTAGGAGGTATGACACACATTTAAGATCAAGCGGTCTGAGTGCCTCAAAGAAAAAGGCAAGTGTACCGGCAGCTGCGCCAGTTATTTTTTTTTATCTTTTTTTTTTAAAGGAAAACCTTATTTTTTTTGGAGAATTTCTCCATTTAGTGGACCCCCATTTTTTATTTAAAAATAATTAATTTAAAGCATTTGAAAATTGCGAGGTCCACTAAATGTTCGGGCCACGGGTCGATGATGATGGGCCCGCTACTGGCCCACATGGATTGATGATGTCCATTGTCTCACAAGATGATGTGACAGACAATTTGATGACGATCGGATCGATTGTGACTTGATTGGGACCCAGATTGGTAGATCGACGGATCTAGAGAGATCCAACGGTCCTGTGGAAGATCCAATGGTCCGATTGAAGATCCAACGGTCAGGAAGCTAAGGGAGATGAGACAGAGCCAACAGGCAGGAGTTCTAAGGTTAGGTCAGTAGATCTGAGGCTCAGGTGGTGATGTATAGGGAGATGAAGAGAGACGAGAGAGAAATATGAGAGATGAGAGAGAAAACTCTACAAACTATAGAGATAACTGCTGGCGGAGGGTGAAATTAGGATTTTTCCGCGTCGTTGGTTACGGAAACCCTAGATCTCAACAATATTTGTAATTTCTCCGAATTGGTTCACTTAATCCGCAAATAAGCAGACTTGCACAGTGGCTCGTGTCGGATATCATCCGCACTCGGGATTAGTTAGCACAATAAGAAACAAGAATAATCAGAAAATGCTCAGAATAAATGGAAGGGTGAGAATGGTGGATGTTGATTTAAAATATATTTGAGATTGTTGTTAAAACTATTAGAATGAAAAAAAACATAAGAGAAACGAGAATGAAAACACAATAAATGAAAATAACTTAAACTCGAATTTAAAACTTGTTCATTAAACTAAAAACAAATGCTTACAATGCTTGTTCAAATGCTTTACAACAAAAATAACATTAAACCAAATTAATCTAGAAAGCCATTAAAATATTATCCTAGAAAGCATGTAAAGGTAGAGAGGGAAAGAAGAGAGTGAAAGAAGGTAGGAAGGTTAGAGAGATGAATTAGAGAGAAGCTTACCATTGAAGAGGTAGATGGTGCAACTTCTATTGGATAAAACTCAATGGGATTGAGGATTGTAGCCTTTGATTGTGGCGAATGGAATGGGCAGCAAGGAGACGTTGCTATTTGACGCTTTACACTTCGAGGTGGAGGCGTTAATGGTGAGCTCACCGGAGTTGCTCGCCGGAGAAGAAGGGTGAAGAAGAAGAGAAAAAAAGAAGAAAGAGAGGAAGAGAAGGGGGTTTGAACCAACCCAAGAAGGAGAGATCGTAGATCTCTTATAGACTTTTTTTTTTCTTTTTGCTTGTTGTAAAAATGATGACCGTTGGATCTAGAGAGATCCTCTAGATCCAACGGTTGAGAATGGGTTAGTTAGATGAGAGAGAGAGTGAGTAGGATAGAGAGATATGGGGGAGAGAAGAATCGGTCAAGTGAGACCAATTCTCTCTTGTTGTTGCAAATGGGCATGAGCATGGATAATGGGCATGGGTCATGGGTCATGGGTCATGGGCTTAGGTCCTGGGCCTATGTCATGGGCCAAGATAGATAGATAAAGAGAGAAATAGGAGAGAGGTGAGAGAAAAATATAAAAATAAAAGCATTGGAGGGTCTTGAACCTTGGTCTTCTTTATTCTCTCTCGTCCGCTCCATCAAGAAGTCAAACTTATACTTTGATGTCAATTGGTGTGGCCTTTAACACCTAAGTCCTTCTCTTGGTCTCCAGATATTCTCTCTCTTAGTCCTTGTTCCGGCTCTACGATCCTTTAGCTTTGCCCGTATATGACTTCTATCTTTTTATCCTAGCCTGTTGGCTCTTTAATCTTTGATAGAAGTCTTCTGTGGTTGATTGTAGGCCTACCAGTCCTCGAGAATCGTCCGATAGGGTCTCCTACAAGTGAAAAAGCGCGTAATGAGATTCAACTAAAATGGCTTAATACTAAACTATCCGAAATGTGTATATTTCATGCAAATAGTCGATTTTCGTCTAAAGAATGCGTTCTACGCAATAGAAGAAACTCTTATATGGAAAAGTCAAAAAAAAGACAAGTTTTACGTAGGAGAATGCGACATCGCTATAAGGATAATGGCATAAAATAAGCACTTTTGAGTGAATATCACAACCCCCAACTAGCATATTGCCAATCTTTGGCAATTATTGCGAAATAAGTGAGCGAAAGAAGGCTAGGCATAACATGCTAGAAAACTTATTTGCATTACTCAGAAAAAACTCCGTTTTGTCAGATTATTTTAAGGATTCAAGAAATCATTCACAAATTAGAACTAATCAGCAAAATGCAACACTTCTACAAATGGACCTTCAAACAAAAGATTACTCAGACTCAGTGTGTGTGTGTGTGTTCAACATCATCCTTATCTGGCAATAGATGTATCTGGATCTCTTTAGAGACTCTATGCCTCGACCTCAATCCTCACTTGTATACCACTCAAAAGTAAATCACTCAAAAATGATTTTATACTTTTCTCTCAAATTATATGTGAGGAGATGAATATAGAAATTGGCAAACGTCTCACATATATAGTTTTTGAATGGAGGGTATAAGAATATTTAAGAAGATCTCATGATTGGAATGTCATATCACTTAAGAACGTTGGATCATACTCTATAATTTCTCTTTTCTCCATTCTCCACACTTGAGGATGGTACAAATCTAGAATCAAATAGGACTTGCATAGGTTGTATTGAGGTTTAGGATAGGTTCAGAAAAGAAGGATATTCTGGTATTCAAAAATTCTGAGAAGGTATCTCACTATTCTTTGCAACTTTTCCTAAGGATAATATTTCCTTGACTTTTCTTTTTTTTTTTTTCCAATTTTTGTCTTTTTGGCTATTCTTCAACCTTTCTTTCTTTCTTTCTGATCATGTTTCTTTTCAGCTTGAATCATTTGTTTTATTTTATTTTCTTTTTCTTTCTTGGTTTCTATCTTTTCATGATCATACCAAATACTCTTTGATCCCTCTCAGAAGTAGGTTATCGTATTGAACTCTTTTTTTTGAATTGGGTTTTTGGTTGATGTGTTAACAAGAAAAGGTTTTCATCAACATGCTCAAAAATAATTTCTAACGGTATAGATGTTAAGGAAGCTAAAAAGTCTGATTGGCTAAAAAGATGGCCTATATCATTTTCTAGGGTTTGTATTTTCATCTTCGATGTCTCGAATAGATATAGAGAAGTTTCTTTATGTAATAATCCGAATTTGATGTCGTTCTGAGTTTCATGACCAAAGCAAAGGTTAATGAGACCACTCAATGGAAATATTAGGGGACTAGAAGAATTATGAGTCATTTTGTGACTCAGAATAATTTTATAACCCTTAGAAATAATGAAAAGCTCAAAAGCTCACTGGGTTAGGTCTCCACAATTGTTCTCCTTAGATCTCTAAACAATCTAAACATTGGATAATTCAGACGTTGATATGTGAACATTTTTGCAAAATCTGAGTTTTCAAAGAGTTTTCAATCCATTGTAGTAATGTTTGCTTTCAAATTGAATGAAGAGCTAATAAGTGATTTTTCAAAACAGACATCCTTTTCAATAAATAGACTTTACGAAAACTTTTTACTCATCAAGTCAGGGCATTTTCAAAAATCATATGAAATCACACCCAAAAATACAAGGTTTCTTTCTTTTTTTTTTTTCTTTTTTTTCTTTTTTTTTTATCAAAACAAAAACATGAGTTTTGGTAAAAACCCACCCCCAACCAAAATATAGCACCATCCTCGGTGCTCATGATCGGGACAAAAGATGATGAAAAATTGGTAATGATGATGCAAAGGTTCAAGGAGGATATTACCAAGTCGGCATAAACTCGACAGTGTGTGGTACTTGATGATCTGAAGAATAAATGTACCTGCATGTCCAGAGATATCACAGTAATAACAAATATAGAGACTCATGTACTCTAAGAATACCGGAATTGCCTTTCCGAAAGCGCTAAGTTTTATGTCTTCAGCTAGACATGACGGGGGTATATCAAGTACTCCCAACTAGGTTAAAACACATGGAGACTGAGTGAATCTGTAGTCTTCTAAGATAGAAAAGAGACTGTTATCCTATCCCTTGTCTAGGTATACCTGTATAAAATAGGTCTTTCTTAGTGTAAATTGAGAGAAGGATAGTAAGTGCTCTTTGCAAATCCGCAAAAACATGTAATTCAGCTGGGAGGGATCGAAGCTTCTCAATAAAGACTGAGATGAGAGCAGTAGTGGGTTCTCTAGCCATGGTTAGCAGAGCCGCAAACTCATTGAGTTTAGCGGGAATGTATCTGAATGGAGCAGACTCTTGCAGATCAGTAATAGCATAATTGTCTGACTCCGAGATGAAGTCAGGCGCAAAGTGTTCTTCACACTGGGAAAGTTTTTCCTCGGGAGAGTCTTGAATTAGATTCTCTACGACACATTGTTTATTGACAACATCGACGTATGGTAGCGGGTCAAAATTGTGGACCTTTTCCTCGAGGGTTCCTAATGTGAGAGGGATGTTCCAATCACTGCACTCAATGTGTTTATCCTCGGTGGGGAACGGTAGGTCTAGGGCAGCTGGAATCCCATTTTCTAGAAATTGCTCAATGGTAGGAATATCTGCATCCAGTGCAGATGTAGAATCATCAGAGAGAGAGATGGATATGGGTATCTCTTTTCTCGGTGCAGAAGTAGCTGCCTGTAAGGGCACCATAGATGGAAACATGGGTTCATCACGATTGTTGCACAATCCAAGGGTGGTGGGGATGGGTAAGTCTAGTCCAATTGGGATCCTATAGTCAAGACACATCTCAGTGTTATGAATAGTTCTTCCGAGTCCCAGATAGAAATAATAAAGGTAGATGGAGAAATTGGCTTCTCTGGGAGAGGTTCAAGATTTGGTGCTTCCAAGGGCACCAAAGATGGAGACTTTGGCTCATCAATATTGTTGTCTGATCCATTGTTTTCAGTATCCTTAATTTCCTCTTGTAAAGGCTGGTACAGGGTCCAGTTGTGCGACTCCTCATTATGGACTGTGGCCATGGTATTCCCCTCTAGATAAGCCATAGGTTGACTAGTGAAGTTGACTTCCTCTCTCTCAGATTCTAACTCACCTAGACGGTGTTCCAAGCTCTCCATGGAGTGCTGTTGTTGGATGATATATTGAGAGAGGAGTTCTTCTAGAGTAGGTTTAGTAGCAGATTGTGGCGGTTCAGCTAAGGGAAGCTGAAGTGCCAACTCTTGAATGTAGTCCGACTGAGTATGAAAGTTATAGGATGGAAGTGACTCTGGGACTATCTGCTGACTCTGAAAATCCTACGGGGTCCATTGTTGACCAAAATATTCAGTTTGTGGATCGGGATGGTACTGCGACTACGAGTACTGCCCATCATATTGTCCAGAAGGTTGGTGAAACTCAGAATGATACATATCCTGTTGTAGTTGCTATTGGGGAAAAGACTGTTGTTCCCTTCCATTATCCGGATAATATGTGTTATTGTAGGAGGTCTGCAGCGGAGGTTCAAATGTACTAAAATTACAGACCTCTTCCTGGACATGAGAGAAATATCCCACAGATTTGGATTGATAAACAGGCTTCTGGACCGCAACATCAAGGACAAAAACTAAGTTTCTCAAATCCTTAAGTAGGGATTTTACCACTGGATCGCCCTGTGCTTCATATCCCATGGAACTCTTTGAGACTTGTGTGTCATGACGACACTCAGGATTGGTATACCATTGCTTGGAGTTATCGCCTAGATCTTCAAAGAAATTGTTGTAGGTCTCGAATAGAGGCTGTTCAGCAGCCATCATAGAGATGTGAATCTCTAAGAGGAGGTGATGCAGGACATTTAACCAATATTCCCCAAAAGCCGCGACTGTTGGTAGCGTGAGATTAAATTCCTTTATCTCATAGGATCTATCTAGGTTCTCGGTCGACACGACCCTTCGTGGGCCCATATCACACAGGCCACCCCCTCGTGGGCCCATATCACACAGGCCACCTCACCCCGAGTGTGCTCCATATTACACAGGCTGCCCCACTCGAGCCCGGTGTGAAAATGCCCCTGCATTAATCACCCCCGGTGAGGAGACTCGAACACGAGACCTTCCGCTCTGATACCACTTTGATGCAGGACATTTAACCAATACTCCCCAAAAGCCGCGACTGTTGGTAGCGTGAGATTAAATTCCTTTATCTCATAGGATCTATCTAGGTTCTCGATTGACACGACCCCTCGTGGGCCCATATCACACAGGCCACCCCACCCCGACTGTGCTCCATATTACACAGGCTGCCCCACTCGAGCCCGGTGTGAAAATGCCCCTGCATTAATGGATCTCTGATACCACTTTGATGCAGGACATTTAACCAATACTCCCCAAAAGCCGCAACTGTTGGTAGCGTGAGATTAAATTCCTTTATCTCATAGGATCTATCTAGGTTCTCGGTTGACACGACCCCTCGTGGGCCCATATCACACAGGCCACCCCCTCGTGGGCCCATATCACACAGGCCACCCCACCCTGAGTGTGCTCCATATTACACAGGCTGCCCCACTCGAGCCCGGTGTGAAAATGCCCTTGCATTAGGAGGGAGATAGATTAGGTGAAAGAGATCGGTGCGGTAGACTGACTCTCAGAACGAATCAGTTTCGGGTTGGATCAAATCCAAATGGGCATAGGCTTGTAAAAGCAAGTCCAAGAGTCGGTAAAAGGTGTATGAAACCGAATGAGCCTAGATGATGCACACAGAGCAACATATATTCTAAACAATCAGGATAGTATTATGAATTATCTTGTTAGTGTAGGGATAGTGTAGATTATGACAGTGGGCGGACCACTGGTTTATCTTCAAATACTCGCTGGACTAACTTTTCACTCTGTAGGTTCTCACCAGGATACACTCTTCAAAGCAAATCCGCTAGTACTAACTCAAGTTGACTGCAAGATAATCCGAAGTCTAGACAAACGTGCGGCACATCGGCTAACTTAAATACGCCCCAGACTAACCGGATTTGTCAAGCGTGAAGATGAGTTTTCCCAGAAGAGGAGCTAGGGTTGGTTCGTGTTCCTAATCCTACACTAACTAATTCGACAGTCAATCAAGGAGGCCACTTACGAGCTCGGTATACTTGAGTAGTAGGGACCTATGGGTGTGTTAGATAACAGGGACCCGCACTCATGGACTTAATCGACTTGATCTTTGAAGGGGTCGCTTTATGTGGAGTTTTCCTCGAACACCGATCTAAGTGGGCTCTATTCTTGATTGATTTTAATTCTTGACTGTGGTTGCACAAAAGCTGGAATGACGAGGTGAGTGATGAAATCCCACCAGTTTCAAGTTAGAGCTGGGTTTGCTCTTTATGTATTTTATTACGGCCAAACCAAGCAATTCCGATAAGTGTTGCAAAAGCAAATAAACAATCGGCACAGTGTTTTGCACAATGATCAAGATCGCACTCAAGGCGAGGTGTAGAAACTTACCTGCCCGTTGGCTACGCACGGGGTCTCCTCCGTGAGATAGGGAGGGGTATCCAAATGGGCTTGGGCTCGACTCCACCTCTTTGAGCTTTCGCTCCCTACTCACTTGGTAAACGCAATCCGCAATCACGTTAGTCCACAAAGGTCTATGGTATGGAATTGGAAGATATACCGCCTTTGGGGTTTCAAGAAACACGCAATGATTTAGGGCAGGTATTGTGAATTAGTTCCGATTAGGGTTTGAAATTCAACTTCAACTATTCCCGAATTAGGATTCGAAAATATCTACTTTTGAATTACCCAGAGTTGGAAATCTTCCAAATTGAATCAAATAACCAATGGTGATCTAACTAGAAATAGCAGAATTGAAATCTGACCCTAATATTTTTGGTATTTTTAATTAGTTAATTATCTAGCAGTTATTCTAAAAGGAGAGAAAATGAATCCCTAAATTATTACAACTTTGCACTCGGCCATCCGAGGCATTAAAATAATAAGTGGAAAATGTGAAAAATAAATTAGAAAGTTTCCGATTTGGATCGGATCTTCAAGATTAAGCAGCTTTCCGAATTCCTGTTCATTTTTTTGCAATCCCGTCAACCCAGCGGCAACGGCGCCATTTGAAAGTAGGGAATTTTTTTGCATCGTTGGTTACAGAAACCCTAAAGTTCAACAATATTTGTAATTATCCGAATCTTGTTCACTCAAATCCTGCAAAAATCATAGGGTTGTACAGTGGCTCGTGTCGGGTATCGTCCGCACTCGGGGTTAGGGCAAATCAAGAACAAATTAAAGAAAATTTGCTTAAAATGATGGAAGGGTGAGAAAGGTGATTCGATTTTTAAAACAGTTTTTTTTTTGTGAGATTTTATCCACTAATTAGAATGAACCAAATAGAATGATAACACAATGAATAAAGATACTTCAAATAAACTTAATAATTAATCAATTGTTTACAAAAATTGAATAAACGAAAGGAAATTAATCTAAAAAGCAGAATTAAAGAGAGGAAAAAGTAGAGAGAGAAAATAACTAGGTAGAGAGAGAAAGAGAGATCTAGAGAGGGAAAGTAGAGAGAGAAAATAAGGGTAGAGAACTAGAGAGAGAAAGAGGGAAGAGATGTTTTTCTTTACCTCGGATCTTACCTTTGGATCACGAGATGATCACCGGAGGTGGAGGTGCTGCAATAGTGGCTTATGTTTGATGAAGATGGTGGTCACTCGTGTTGCAAGCTAGCAACAAGGTGTAGATGAGAGAAGGGGCAGCAACGGTTGCTGTACTTCTCGGAATGGTGCAATAACAGCAGGTAGAGATGGCTAAGAATTCACACTGGAGTGCTTGAAGGTGGAAGACGATTTGAGTTGCAGGTTGTCAGAATTAGAGAAGACAACTTGCTGGTGTGAATAGGAGGTGCAGGTTGCAACGTGCAACTGTGGAGCGCACCGGAAAGAATTGTGTTGGAGCAGCACGAGATGAAGAAGGTGGTAGTGGTAGTGCTTGCTTAGGTTGTATGGTGTGGTTGCTGGTGGTGAGTTCGTCCAGATCTAGGATGGTGTTGCAGGCCGTCCTTTGCACTGTGGAGGGTGACATTTGTGCGCTGCTACAACGTTGGAAGGCATGCACGGGTGCTGCTATCAAGTGTTTGCTTCTTAGTGGAGGAATAGGTGGCCGGAATCAATGGTGAAATTCCGGCAAGGGGTTGTGGAGAATACCAGCAAGTGTAGACAGCAAGGCAGCACGTGGAGGCAAAGTTGAAGGTAACCGTTAGATCAAAAAGAAAGATGAGGAGTTGCTGGTGTGCAACAACGAGATGGAAAGGTGAGTGGTGAAAAAGATGACTGACCGGAGTTGCACCTGCAACTCCGGTGAAGTTCAAAAAGGAAGAAGAAGAAGAAGAAATTGGGAAGAAAAAGATGAGGGGCAAGGGAGCAGCAAAGAGGTGTGGCTGCTGTGATCAAGGAATGATGGACGGTGTGGAGTAGAGAACTGCTGTGAGTAGACGGTGATTAAATGGTGAACCGTGTGTTGCAGGCTACAAGAAGATGGTCCACGCTGGAGAGATCTCGCCCAAGTTGCAGCGTTGTTATGCGACCAGCAAGAGAGGGAGGAGCATGATGGTTGTGGAGTAAATGGTGGATCAGGTCGAATGTAATGGTGGAGCCTGAGATGGAGAGAAAGAGATGCGGGAGTTGCAGCACTTGAAAGCGATGCACGTGATCAGAAAGTAGGGATGTGGAGGTGCAAATGTGGTTTGAGATGGGAACCACAGTCAAGGAAGAAGACTATGGAGCTCTCGGGAGTAGATCTGTTGGTGGATCTGCTCATGTGAAGTAAGTGCACAACCGGTAATGAAGGGCGGAGCAAACCAGTCCGGTGGTGATGGATGGATTGCTAGTGAAGAAGGGTGACAAACATGTGTGGGAAATGAAGGAGATCACCACCTTGAGACAGCAGGTGCTAGTGCTAGTGAGGGCTCTTTCAGATCTGGTAGAGCCTGTGCTTGCTGGTTTGCATACAGCAAGAAGGAAAGAAAAGGGCAGCAAAGGTATGAGCGGTAGATGCTTCACGTTGCTGTGGTGGTGAAGTGTTGTAGTGGCTGGAGTTGCAGGTTGCAACTCCGGTGGGTAAGAAGAAGAAGAGGAAGAAGAAGAAGAAGGTGGTGTTCTTGAACAATTCCGGTGAGCTTTCGCCAGAATCAATGGAGGATGGTGGTGTGATTTTCGCTGGAGAAGACGAAGGTGGTGCTTGGTGGAGATATGTTGTTGCTCAAGAGGATGTGGGAGAAAGAAGATAGAAGCTAGGGGGAGAGAACCAACCCAAGAAGGAGAGATCGTAGATCTCTTATAGACTTTTTTTTTTCTTTTTGCTTGTTGTAAAAATGATGACCGTTGGATCTAGAAAGATCCTCTAGATCCAACGGTTGGGAATGGGTTAGTTAGATGAGAGAGAGAGTGAGTAGGATAGAGAGATATGGGGGAGAGAAGAATCGGTCAAGTGAGACCAATTCTTTCTTGTTGTTGCAAATGGGCATGAGCATGGGTCATGGGTCATGGGTCATGGGTATGGGTCATGGGCATGGGTCATGGGTATGGGCATGGGTCATGGGTCATGGGCTTAGGTCCTGGACCTATGTCATGGGTCAAGATAGATAGATAAAGAGAGAAATAGGAGAGAGGTGAGAGAAAAATATAAAAATAAAAGCATTGGAGGGTCTTGAACCCTGGTCTTCTTTATTCTCTCTCGTCCGCTCCACCAATAAGTCAAACTTATATTTTGATGTCAATTGGTGTGGCCTTTAACACCTAAGTCCTTCTCTTGGTCTCCAGATATTCTCTCTCTTAGTCCTTGTTCCGGCTCTACGATCCTTTAGCTTTGCCCGTATATGACTTCTATCTTTTTATCCTAGCCTGTTGGCTCTTTAAGCTTTGATAGAAGTCTTCTATGGTTGATCGTGGGCCCGCCAGTCCTTGAGAATCGCCTGATAGGGTCTCCTACAAGTGAAAAAGCGCGTAATGAGATTCAACTAAAATTGCTTGATACTAGACTATCCGAAATGCGTATATTTCATGCAAATAGTCGATTTTCGTTTAAAGAATGCATTCTACGCAATAGAAGAAACTCTTATATGGAAAAGTCGAAAAAAATACAAGTTTTACATAGGAGAATGCGACATCGCTATAAGGATAATGGCTTAAAATAAGCACTTTTGAGCGAATATTAGAGGGTCTGGAACCCTAGTTTTCAATATGTTCTCTTCTCGGCTTCGCCAGCAGAGCAGATTATCATTTTCTTCTCATTTCATGTGGCTTCAACTGCTTTGGTCTGTCTCTTGGTCATTGGCTCTCCATCTCTCTTGGTTCTTTGGACTGGCTCCGTGATCCTCTAATTTGACCCGTACTTGGCTTGTATCTTCTAGTCATAGCATGTTGGCTCTTTAAGCTTTGATATTAGGCTTCTGAGGTTGATCGTGGGCCCACAAGTCTCGAGAATAGTCCGATCGAGTTTCCTGCAAGAGAAGAGCACGTAATGAGACTTGATCATAACATCTTCATATCTAGACTTCCAAAAATGTGTTTAATGCATGCAAATATACCATTTCGTCCAGAAAAAAGTGTGTTCTACACAACAAAAAAGACTTTTACGTAGAAAAGTAGATAAATAGAGCATTTTAACGTAGGAGAATGTGATAACGCTTAGAAGATAACAGTGGAAAATACGCACTTTTAAGCGAATATCACTGAATTACATTGATTTTTGTCAAACTGTATTCTACTGTGACTGGGTCAGGGTGGAGGATAAGACGAAGGGATACTTCGTTGATCCAAAGACAAAGTTGACAATGGTAAATATGGAGAAATTTAAAAGAAGTGATAGGGAGGTTGATGAACCGTTCATTCTTGCATCAGAAGCAAATCAAGTGTTCTACTCCAAGGATCAACGTAGATCTGGATGGTTTGTTGTTTTAAGGGCACCTAGGAGATTGACAAAAGGAGTGGACGCGGTTGAAGATCCTACCTTGTACCACTCGCCTATTACTGAAAATACAAACATATTAGACATTCTAAAAGAATTTACTTTTGACTCGGACAATGAGTAACATATATTGAATATAATTAATGTCCTAGTTTATCATTCTCTAAAATGCATAGAATGAGAAATTTTCAATTTATTGTACAAGAAATGATTTATGTGATTTTTACTGTTTCCTGACTCTATGGAAGACAAATCGCAGGTATCAACATCATAATTCCAATGTGTACATACATGTGTCTATATATAATACGCTATGGCATCGGTAAGTGCACAAAGTTCCCCAACTGCTCCCTCGATTTCTTCGACAAATCTACCGAAGGTAAAAGTAGAGTTCAATACTAATGGTGTGCCAGTGGGGCCAAACTCAAACAAGTTGGCTACAAGGTATGGGGATTTGGTCCGCTCGCAAATCCCCATTACTTATCCAGATTGGCGTGTTGTGCCATTAAGGCACAAAGATGATGTGTGGAATGCATTGCAGGTGGTATACTCTATCATACAATACTTCATTGGTATATGTGTCGTCATAGCATCCTTTGTTATGACTTAATTCAAGATTGGTTTTTAATGTAGAACGAATTCGAACTTCCTGCGACATATAAGGAACAATGCATGAAAAGCATGTGTGAGGTCTTTCATAGATATAAGACCAGACTTAGAAAGGATTACTATGATACCCAAGAGAAGCATGATATATGACAGACTGAAGAATTGTCCTCCCAATGTTAGGCTAGAGGATTGGGTTGAGTTTGTTAATATCACTGCTACACCAAAAATAGTTGAACAGAGAGAAAAAAATGTCAATAATAGGAAAAATCTTACAGTCTATCATACTACTGGTAGGCATGGGAGTACGAGAATGGAGTACACAATGGTAAGTACTAGTTAGTTAATTAAATCCCATATGAAGAAGGGTTTCACTTTCAATAATTTTTCTGTCATTGCAATTCTTTTTACTCCACTGAGAAATTCCTCATAAATTCAGAAGCAGACTACCTCGGAGGGTGACAAACCCATAACGAGGACTGATTTATGGATACAATCCCACACCAAGAAGGACGGTTCTATTTCTGAAAGCGTCACTCCTTATATGGTGGGTTCATAGTCAAACTTCATTGTATATGTTTCAAAATTTAATTTTTAAACAAGTATAATGATGCAGGACAAATCAGGAAAATTATAGAAACCCAAAGTGAAGCTAGTGGTTCTGGTTCTGTCGAGGGCATCATAAGTGATCCAGTGTCTCAGGTGTTTGGGAAGGATACAAGGGGTCGTGTCCGTGGTGTTGGATCCACTGTTTCTAGGACACAAATCTAGTTGTCAATTCCAGTCCATGCATAATTAAGAGAGAACGAAGAGAAGTTAGGTTCACAATCGAACGACACGATGGAGCTAAAGTATAAGATGGATAACTTCGAACGGATGCTTCAAACACTAATGGTATGTACGTGTAGACCATTAGATTGAAATGATGTATGAATATACTTCATACAACATTGGAATTTCTACATTGTTGATTGTTGCCATCAATCGGTACTGTAGGGTATGGTACAGACTTTAGGAATGTCGACCCCTGGACTTGCACCTCAACCGCCTCAGCCGACTCCTTCAACAGCACAGCAGACCGTAGACTTATCTTCGGATCCACACACACCTCTTATAGCATCTGTCAGGAAAATACAGTGTGAATTGCTGGATTGGAAAAAACGTGTTGCAGGAGTAGCATTTGTGTACGATGAGTCCATGCCCAGAGTTGTACATGGGAGACCCATCACTGAAGACATGGTCAGGGTTGAGGTTATCAAGATTCTATTGTCGGATACCCCTTTGTGAGTAGATCACATGGACACAACCACGCTCGGTGAAGTAGGACAGGGTGGTTTTACTGTATGGCCGAAGAACTTTATTAGGCCTACAAATTAATTGTAGGACTAAACTGATACTTTTATATTTAGCTACACTACACTTCAAACATCTTGATTTACATATTTGACTATAGTATTTATGTTTTATCTTTATTCCTAACATTTGTATGAACTTATTTCTTTCATCTTGATTGTGTGGGTTGAACTAAACTATTTGTATGGATTGTACTACACATGTACAAATATTTATTTGCTTGTAGGTTGTGACTGGACCATGTCTCCAACTTTATGCTGAGGGTGTCAACAACCCAATCACATATATCCTAATTGTCCATACAAAAAGAGTTGTCCTAATTGCGATGTGGGTCGTATAGTGTGGAGAATTGTGATGGGTGAGACCCCTAATAAGTGTCGCTCATATTATAAATGCCATAAGAACTATGGTTACTTTAGGTGGGGGTGATAATATGAGCAAGTCAGATAGTGGTGCAATAGCATCATCAAGAGCATCATCATCTTCTGAGAGATGTCTTCAAAATACAAGCATGTCAACTAATGTTGATGACCTTTCCTGACTATTCCAAGAAGTAGCTTGAGGAGCTTCTTCAGAGGATGTTGATGTTTCTATGACAGTAATCAATTTTAGAAGGGCGAAGAAATGAGTTCATGTTGATGTGATACTGTTATGATGGTGATATGTAAACTTAAGTAATGATACTAGACTTTTTTGACTTTTAATTTAGGTAATGAGTTCTGTATTTCGCTCATCCAATTTATTTATGTCATTGCTATATGTATGTGTGTGTGTGGAAAGGATGCTGCATATGTTTATGAATGGATGTTTATATATATATGTGGATTGTGTTTATGTGAGAATGATGTTTTTATATATTTGTGTGGAATGGATGGTATATATATGGAATGGTGCGTATTGGGTTTTGATATAGCATGGGGAAGAAGAAGATGATGATGCTGATCCCATGTTATGTGCTCCTATTGTTTCAAAGACAAAGCGACTAGTAGTCAGCCAGGGGTACCTACAAACCCCTGGTAAGTCTATACTTCTCATAATTCAATCAGGCATTAACTTAAAATATATTATTTATTGATAATATATTACTAACTAAAAATTTTATATTTGATTGCGAGGTGCATACAAATGGGACAAAGAAGTGGGCTACCATTGAACAAGCATTACTTGGTCGTATTGAAAAGCAATGTCGGGAAAGGTATGATTGAAAAAGCATTTTGTGCTTAATTAGTGGGGCTCTTATTACATTCAGCCAGTGCTTATGTACTTTCCTTTAGTCCAATTTTAAGTTTTTATGAAGTCCAAGGTCTCTTATACGAGTCAGCTATGCGTTTCACTTGCTTAACAGTCACTAATACTCAAGTACTCAATAGTGTTGCAACCCTACACACCATGAGTTTTACCATTAGTTATATATTATTAAGTTACTGAAACGAAGATGGAACCCTTACTGCTTTACTTTCTTAACGATGTGTAGTTATTTGTAGCAATTACTGCCATGCATTCCCTACACTTCATTGAGATTCTAGTTTATCTCCTTGCATTGATAGATAATGCTGTAAATTGTTGATATGCTGTAAACTTGTGCACTTCTTCTATCCTAACCAGCTGCTGCAAATATGGGCTGGGATAAAACATATAGAAACTATCTTTAGTGTTGTTTCTCTTACATGGTTGGGACAATTTATAAGTTTAGATTTTAGGAAATTTACCTTATGATATAATTAGTTCTATAATTTGATTGGCAGCATGCGCATTGTTTCATGGAATAACTAGTATTCCAGTCAGGTATTCGTAAAGTAGAGAATGAAGTGTTTTAGTTCCTAAAGAGCCTTGGAAATTCTGATTTTGGAAGAAAAAGAGAAAACCCATTGTAGATAAAGTGAACAAAGTGAATGCCAGCTCAGTGACATTAACCTCCATTGGATTCTCAGAATCCATGTCCGAGAACACAAGTGGAAAGACAAGTTCCCTGAGCCCGACCCATTGTAGATAAAGATTTCACAAACTGAAATATGTTTCAAATAATTTGTTGTCAAATTTATCACTTTACCTTGACATTCCGTTCATCTCAGTTATTGCGAACTGAATGTTGTCAAAATGTTTTCTTGTATCGTATTCCAATCCACTATCTAAAATTTTAGGAACACAGCCGCCTGAAAGCTATTCCTGTAGTCAAAATGTCATCTGGACATGAACCGCAGAGAATCGGCAGGTATCATTTCCACATGATATGAATTTTCCTGTTAGCTTCTTCGCATGTTCATTTTATAACAAATTGAAAAACAAGAGGAAAAACTTGCCAAAATCTCCACCTCCTTGAGAAGAAAAATCAGAATCTTGTGGTTGAATTTGCTTTCCAAGGTCCTAGTGCAATCTGGGGTGGGTCCTGAAGTTGTATTATTATCACCGTATTGTGGATATCTCTTTTAATTAGTTGCTGATGCTATGGTGAATGAGGGAAAAATTGGTCTCTTTTTGAATCCCATGGGGTTAAGACACCTAAATATTGCATATCATGGTGCTCTAGTACACCTGTCTATATTTTTTTTATGAGTTGCTTGACTGTATTTTGTGGATGGAGCTCTTATTTTGCAATGCCTCACAGGTATGAATGCATCAAATTCCAAAGTCATCTTCAACGACTCAACACCATTGAATCTTTTACTGAACTTGCTATATTTTTAGATGAAGATCAATTGTAAAAGTTTACACTAAGGCATAATTTTAATATGCTTACTTCTCTGTTAGACATGATGATGAGGGCATGATGCTGCTAGGTTCCAAAACGTCTAATGAGACCGTTCTATACATCTAGTGATAAGAGGGGCTGCTTGGTCAATCTAGACTAGATAGTGAGGATAGGCTCCAACACAAGTGGTGTAAGTTCTGGTTTGAAGTGGCCTGGTTGTCCTCTTCTTCCTTGGGTCCTATCCCTTTGGTACTTTGTTTGTGGACAATGTAAGTTTTGGTGTTCTCCCAACTATAGATCTCACTATATATTCCAACATATTCATACATCTTGGCTATTTTCTTAATATCTGTGTGAGAACGTGTGCTGAGAAAGTTTCACCTTTTCAAGTAATTCAGTCGAGTTAGTTAAATTTTTTTCTGATTAGTTTTATTATAACATTTGTTATCCATACTTATCTCTCTAACTGGGGTACGTACTGCAGGGATATTGGGTTAGTGCCATAGCTGCACGACCTTCATCAACTCACAAAGAGTACTTGTTGGGTGTGCTGGTTTGGTTTACAGTGCCCTTCTCTTTGGCAGTATCACCGGGTTTGGGTGCACTAGCTCTTGATCTTCCAATAACAAAAAATGAGGCTAGTCGTGGACTTGTTCCTCCTGCTACAGCTATAGCTTTGATGGGGAAAGGAGGATATTTTCTTCTCACTATGTTGTTTATATAAGTCTTCTTACTATGTTGTTTATGTAAGTCCTTCCACAACTTATTTGATTATTATCTTTCCACAATTTGAGACATAGTTAACCTTAACCTCAAAAAATGAAAATTGTGAACAAATAGTTTGATCAAACTTATGGTAATAACTGAACAACATAAATCCCTGTTTGACTGATAATGCATGTTACCTGCATCAAAGATAGATAACAATCAGAGGTGGCTCATTCCTTTATTGCACCAATAGTGGCACAAGTCTATAAACTAGGCACATTGACCGTTTAACTAGTGCGTTATCTCTTGGATGGGAAAATCCAAGATCAAACCATGTGAACAATCATATCTTTCTGATGTAATGAATTTGTCCAAAGTCACTTAATTAGTTGTCCAAGTTTTTGTTTGTTTTTCTCTTGAATGGGCTGTTAAGATCGGTAAAACTGTGACTTTCTACCTATTCCATCCAAGAGGTTCCCACTGATTGAACAGTCTTGATGGATGCATACTTGGGCCACTTTAAGTTAGAACATCAGGGTATTTCTGTAAAGGTCAGAGAAGAAGAATGTTTTGTTTTATTACTAATGCATTTCTGTTTTGTTATTTCACCAAGTGGACCTGTAGCACTTGCTTTCTCTTTTGCAATAATCTCATTGAACCTCAACGTTATTATGAACCTTTTGAAAAGGTCGACACTGTTAACAGTGACATGGTTCACTTACCATGGTATGTTTTTTATGTCGATTTGAGGATGATTACAGTTTCTTGTGGCCTTTTTAGATTAATATAAATTCATCAGTTGTTGTGGATGTAATTGATTAAACAGGGACTACAACTTGCAGGTAAAACACTATGAGGATTTAAACCGCGAAATTTTTTTTTTCCAATTTTTTCACGTTTGCAACGGCTCAAAACCGTTTCATACATATCACAATCGTAGCAAATATTACATTCGTAACGGTATAAACCGTTTCAAAAATTTCAATATGTTCAGAATTATAAGTTGCAACGGTTTAGCGCCATTGTTTAATTTTACATAATCTCAAAACACAAGTTAGAAACGGTTAATAACCGTTGCCTAATAATTTTTTCAAGTTTGCAATGGCTGAACACCGTTTCATACATATCAAAACCGCTGCAAATCTCACTTGCAAAACGGTTATAAACCGTTTCAAAAATTTCAATATGCAAAAGTATACTTTGCAATGGTTCATAACCTGAACCATTGCTTCATGTAAGCTAGTAACAGTTGATAACCGTTGCGTAATATCAATTTGCAACGGTTCCTAACCGTTTCTGTATTTTAAACGACAAATAATTGACAAGAAGAAATATTTTACCACGGTTTAAAACCGTTGCATAATTACGTTTTGCCAACGATTTTGCGCCGTTGCAAGTAGCAACGACGCAAAATTGTTGCACACGAAAATTAGGCAACGGTTTTAAACCGTTGCAAAATATAAACGTGAAATGGTTTTAAACCGTTTCTAACACTTGTAATGGGTCTGAACCATTTCAAATATGGCTTTTTATCTGCACAGAAAGAACCGTTGCAAATGGATTTGAAAATGATTTCTAGCCGTTGCAAAAAATTTTGAAATGCCATGTTTTGCAACGGTTTTAAGCCATTGCAGATTAGCTTAGCAATGGTCCAAAACCGTTTCAAATTGGCAATTTAATTGTAGTGGATAAGAATGAGTTTCGAATAATCTCTACCTGTTCATTAGCTAAAGAAGCATGGGACATTCTCAAAGTCACAATGAAGGAACGTCAACAGTCAAGATCTCTAAACTACAAATGCTGACCACTAAGTTCGAATCGATGAGAATGGAGGAGAATGACACATTCATTGAGTTTTATGCCCAACTCAGTGATATAGTGAATTCTGCACACAACTTGGGTGAAATCATTCCTGAACCTAAAGTAGTTCAAAAGATCCTAAGATCTTTACCTAATAGGTTTCAGGCTAAGGTAAGAACTATTGAGGAGAGCAAAGATCTTGACTCTCTCAAAATTGATGAGCTGGTTGGGTCTCTACAAAAGATGAATTTGAGAGAACCAAAAAAATCAAAGGGTTTAGCCCTTAAAGTTTCTGAAGCTCAGGACTCAGAGTCAGATGTTGACTCTGAAGTTGAAATGGCATTATTTGTTAAAAAGTTCAAAAAGTTTTTCCGTTCTAAAAATGATAGATTTAAGAACAATAAACTTTTGATAAATCCAAGGAACATGCCAGACCTCATGAGCAGAAGTGAAAGAACCCCTAGGGAAAGTCGCTTAAGCGAACCCCAATGTTTCAAATGTAAGGGTTTTGGTCACTTTGCTAATGTTTACCCAAAATAAAGAAGAATATAAAGGCAAGGCAAAAGCATTCAATGCTACTTGGGATGAAGAATCAGAGGATCATTCTGATGATTCAGATAGCAATGAAAAGACTAATAAGTATACAGCTTTTGTTGCTCGTTTTAATAGTCCCTATGGATCTCATGGAGAATCCAAGAAAAGTGATGATGAAAGTTCGAAAGACTCTTACAATGGGGACTCGGATGACTCAGCAGTTGGTGTGAAAGAATTGTACGAGGAATCGATAAAATTCATTAAGGAAAATAAAGTTTTATCTGACAGAGTTAAATGTCTTGACCCTGAAAATATTGCCTTATTGATTGACACTGAAAAATTAAAAGCGTTGATTATTTGTTTAGAACAAGAGAATGAGTCTTTGTTAAAACGGAACAAGTCACTGGAATGTGAATTTCAAACTTGTATGACACATAAGGAATCTATAGAAAATGAGCTTCTTAAATTTAAGAGGGATGTGTCAGGATTCTCATCTAGCTCTGCAAAGCTTGATGAGATTCTACGTGTGGAAAAAGTCTATGGAGACAAACAAGGTTTGGGTTACAAACAAAATCAAGAAAAATGGTCTTCTTCTAAGACGACTTTTGTTAAGGCTCAAACTATTTCGACTCAGATCAGTGACCAAATCAAAGTTGTCAAAAGCAATCGTCATCGTACGTACTGCAAAAATTTGGGTCATGTGATTATAGACTGTCATAAATTGAGAAGAGGACATCAAAATTCTCTAGAGAAAGATGTGAAATCAACTCAGAATGTGAAGAGTCAAAGATTTCCTATGAAAACACGTTATGAGATAAATAAATTGGATGTGCTATCTAGGAAGATGAAAGACCTACAGGAAAGGTTTAGAGGATTAATCAAAGAGACTAAATCTCTTGAAAAATTCAAACATCCTCAGAATAACTCAAAAGAGGAGAGATCCTAAGCACTAAAATCACATCTGTGTGGGTTAGAAAAGATTCTCTGAAGGAGAACTATCCTATCTCTGAGCATTGTGCTCACTATCCCTTCGTGTTTTCCATTTTTATTATCTGTGGAGGGATATTTTTTGTTTTCCTTTGTTTTTCTTTTTTGCTTTGTTTTGAAGAATAAAAATTAAAATTTTTTCAGAAAATCAAAAGATCAATTGTTCAAAAGAATATTAAAATTATTATTTAAATATACGATTTTGATGAGCAGTAATTTTTGAGAACATTCAAAGAATAAGAACTTAACTCTGTTAGTAAAATTTTGCTAATCTCAGTATTATATCTTTAATTATTATGATTGGTCAATTTTACTAGTATACATTAGTAGATTATTGAAACAGTATATCTCATACTTTTCACATGTACATTGATTATTACTGTGGGAATGGATTTGATAGAGGTGTAAGATCTTGTATTATTAGAATTAGGAATAAACCTTTACTGACTATAACTTCAAATTAGTAGTGTTCCTACCTTCAGTTGATTTCAAAATTGCACTATAGTCGACTGTTGGCCTCCTAACGTGAGTTATTGTTCTAAGGAAATAGCTACTTCCAAAAATTAGAGTGAAAGCCATCTGTATGGCCTTGTTTGAAAGTGAAATCTGATTCTTATTGCTGTAGAAAAGGGTTACCTACATGGAGAGTTAAAGCTACTTATATTCAAAGTGAATAAAAAGGGTGTACAAGACAACCAATTTGCTAAAAAAATTCTTATCCATTAGCAAATACCCGTATACAAGAGTGTATGTGAGAACCTTATATAATTCTAATGAAGATTTTATGATCGGATATAGGATACCTCCAGATTCTAATTTTTATGAGAAATTATTACTGAAATCTATTCGGTACTATAGATAAAATCAGATCACTTATACTTTATGATATTACTGTTGATATTTGAATCTATGATTACTAGTGATTTGTGACTTGCGCTAATGTCTAAAAGAGTTGATATTCCTAATTAAGCAAAAGATTGAACTAATGTGTTTAGTTATTTTTTTTTAAATATACTCAATGTTTAGTGCCTATCAAGATTGATTCATGAATTAAATTCTAACATTTTTCTGAATATTATCTTAGTTTATTATCTTTTCTTGAGCTATTTAAAAATGATATTTGGTTTGAAAAGATTTAATTGGGGGTCTTGGAGAATGAGCCTATTGGTTTTAAAAATTAAAAAAATATTTTTTTATCCGAGCCAAAGTCCAATC
The DNA here is from genome assembly GCA_035048495.1 of Euptelea pleiosperma. Classification (NCBI taxonomy): domain Eukaryota; kingdom Viridiplantae; phylum Streptophyta; class Magnoliopsida; order Ranunculales; family Eupteleaceae; genus Euptelea; species Euptelea pleiosperma. The sequence goes on along the minus strand of CM068551.1, from coordinate 11,787,868 downwards.
GATTGGACTCTACAGACCAATCGATCGGACATCTCTAATCGATTGGAGAGTACGGCCCAATCGATCGACTTTGCCCCAATCAATTGGAAGTGGCCAATCGATTGGACAGTGCGGCGTTCATTTTTATAAAACCCAAAATGAGTCATTTTCAACCCCAATCGATCCAATTGCCTCTCAAATTTCTCCCAATTGATCGCAGGTGCCCGATCTACTATTTGTATTTTGGCTTGATATATATCTATGCACTTATTTTTCATGATGATATCTATTGCATGCTTATTATCTACTTATATTTTTGTACCTTTGTCGATCTGTGACAAAAAGGGGAAGAGAAAATCAAAGAGGTAAAAATAAGTTGATGCATAAAATAGGGGGAGAGAAATTAAGAGGGAGAAAAATTAATTGCATTATTTTTTTAATTTCTCTACTTGTGATGTGAATAATTAACTCACTATATTATAATGATTTATTGATTGCCGATGATATTATATGGTATGTATTGTTGGTAGATTGTGTAGGGAACAGATCAAAAGCTATTCCATTATCTGTTCGATTATCTCCGAAAGAGTGTGAGATAGTGCGTGAATCATGTAAGAGGGTGGGATTGTAATTAATTTTTTATTTACCTTCTATATGATTAAATGTTTTTTTGTCACGGAATTCCAATGGAAAGATTGTAAGGAATACTTTTATATTCAATTTGACAAAGATTCCGTTTGACATAAAAACATTCTTGTAACCGTTCCTACGAGCACCAATGTAGTGTGAAGATGTCGTGGTACGCATTCTTCACCGACTATGTGAAGACTAGAAGACAGAAACAGCAAGAATCAGACGGTTGACGACAGGAGTCATCTGAGTAACTGCCCTTTTGTCGGTTATAGATCGTGTACGCTCGCTTAGGAAGGTAAGTGACTTAGTGGCCATAGGAATATATTTAAAATGAATAAAATATAATGGTCAAACCTAGTCATAGGACAGACCTGAGTCTAAGTCAAATATTTTGACTAATGGGAGAGTCTGATCGATTGGAACTGGTCCAATCGATTGGACATAGCCCAATCGATTGGAGGTCTCTGTGAAATCGATTGGAAGCTACGAGGCAGAACTTGATTAAATGCCCAATCGATTGGAGACTCTATGAAATCGATTGGAGGATACGAAGCAGAACATGATCAAAGCTCAATCGATTGAAAATACTTGAAAAATCGATTGGAGTCTGTGAGACAGAACATGATCATAGCCCAATCGATTGGAGACCTCTGTGAAATTGATTGGATGCTTCGAGACAGAAACTTATTTGAGGACAATCGATTGGAGAGCTCTGTGAAATCGATTGGAGTTTATAGAATAGGAACTTTATTGAGGCCCATCGATTGAATATTAATACCCAATCGATTGGACCCAGAGTACAATTGATTGGACTTGGCACGATCTCAGCCTTTCTCAGATCCGAATTTCTTGGTTCCACTCTCCCACGTTCTACACGACTCAGGGTCACGAATTCTATAAATATAACCCTTTTATACCTTCTCTAAATACACACAGAGATATAGAGTGACTCAATCCTTCAAGAGAGAGAAGAAAATATTTATTTATTAGAGTGTCCATTCGAAGAGCAATAAGCTTATTTCTCATTCACATCTTGTGAGCTTGTTCCTCTTCTTGATTAAAGCCAAGTGCTTGATCCACCCCTCAGCTTAGGTCTTCCACTTATATATTCGACCTAGTAGCCTAAGTGTACTAGTGTGACTCAATACCTTTGAGCAATCTAGGGTTCAGGGTGTATTGAATCTTTCACCTTCAGCAAAGGCTGGAGTGTTGAGAATTAAGATCGGAGTAGCTGATCGATGGTACGTTTAGGGTGTTAAATTGAATAAGCGGAAGAGGCTTCTTGGCTGGAAGGGCGCACGTGGATTCGTAGCGTTGATTCAGAGGGCGTGGATGCATCGGTAGTAGGCCTTGGTTAAGGTTGGAAGCTGTATTTGCAACGGTGCTGCGTAGGTAACCTTTGTTTTGTTTAACTTTTCAGTTAGTGATACTTTCCGTCTGGACATGGTCCTGTGATTTTTCTTTGGCTAAGGTTTCCTCGTAAAAATCTCTCGTCTTGTGTGATTGTTTGTTTGTCTTGTGTGATTATACCAAATGACGAAAAAAAAGTATACCACGGAGGTATATTCGATTTAAGTCGGTTGTGATAATATTTTATCAAACAACTAAGGCATGCGATTTTGTTCCCCTACCATATACCAGTAAAATTGTGTAGGCATAATTAATTTTAAATACCTAATCAACCCCCCCTTCTAGGTATATTGGATTAAAGTGAACGGACCGGTTGGTTATTTCATTTTTAACTTGGCATGTTAACTTTTTACTCTATTTGTTGTTGAATGCCCAAAGTGCAAATATTGATTTGTCCATGCCGCTACAAAACAGTCTCTATGGGGCGTCGACCAAGTATCATTGACATAAAGTAAGGCACCCGAATGCATTTTTGCGAATACCGTCTCAAAGGCAGCTAGGCGATCATCATACTCCACCTGAGTAGAAGATAACACAAACTCATTCCACGATGTTAAGAATTTTTCCACTCTGCGCCTGTTCTTAAACATCCGTTTGCACTTAGACAACACATTTCTAGATATGCGGAAATGGCAAAGGCAGTTTTGGGCTTCTGGAAATACCTTCTTGATTGCATTCATGAGAGCTAGATCTCTATCTGTGACAATGATCGATGAAAGTGAATAGTTTATTAGAATCGACTTCAAACACTTTAGTGCCGAAACATAATTATCTTCTTGTTCCATTTTCATAAAGACAAATGCGACACATAATGTCTTCTCACAAGACGTCACCCTTACAATCTCAAACAGTGGTAACCCAAATCTATTTGTTTTATAAGTGCAATCCATGAAAAATATGTAAGGAAAATACTTGCTCAGCTGAAGGGACGTTGGGTGTGCCCAGAACAAATCCTGAACCCTATTAGAACCCTCAGTAGTCCTATGCCATTCTACATATCCATATTCATCCAACATCTTCATTAACATTTGCATATCTATTTTATCACCCTTCTCCCTCTTTCTCATCAATGATCGGGCATTATAAATTGTCGACATAGTAGATGCATTTTTTGCACCCTCACTTTTATGGCTCTCAGTACTTCTTTTGGCTTCACACCTGCCTTCGTCATTTCAGTCATCAGTTACTTCTCATCTGCATTGAGTCTTCCAATAAAATAATGTCCTTCAAACTGTTCTGGGATTGGATGGTTGTGGGTACCACAAATCACTTTAACCATCCATCGGTCATCTACGGGAAACTTCACACCTCTTAATGAAAAAGGACATCGACATCATTTTGTTCCTGCCCATCTACTCTTCTTATTGCCCGCCCCTTTTTTTTAATCAATTGATGACCTACTTTTTCCACCCCTCTCACAACCGAAGAAAATTCTCGGGGATTTACCCTTCTGATCATGATCCGATTTTGAGACTACTACAACATTTCCAACTATTTTACTGATGTCTTGAACAAATTTTATTAGTTCATCACGACCGTGAAAGACTTGCAAAACAATAACAAATACACCTAACTCTCAATTATTCAATTACTTAATTGAGGAACAGAAAATGATAATCTCATTTGTAATGATAATGCACATACCTCCCCCGTGGTGAATGTAGCAGTATAATCAATTGACTGAACTACTTCGTCTACTTCTTCTATGATCTGGACTTGAAATAGGTCATTTGTTGCTTCATTATCTGAGTTACTTGCAGATCCCTAAAATTTTCAATTCAGTAATAGATTCAGATACTTTGAATAGTGAACTAAATGAAACAAATCATTTCAATAAATCATTTGAACAAAAAATAATTTGAATTAAGATGCTTTTGAAACTAATGCTAATCCAACTACTTATAACTCATTTGAATATTAAACCACTTGAATTAAAAAACCTCGTAAACTAATGTTAATCCAACCACTTCTAGGATATAAAATTCTTTTCAATGAACACATTTGCACCCAAAACCTAACTCATTCGAATAAGCTATAAAATACTTCAATTGAGGTTCATTCAATTTGAAGAAAAAAATTCTAAGATTAAAAATAACCAACTTATAATGTTATTAAAAAGAAGAAACAAATTCCAAGAATATAAGCATCCCTAAAAATTTGAACAAAACCCTAGTTTTCAACCCCAAAACATAATCATCTTTGACAAAATGTAGTACAAATCATTAGCATGTAAACAAACATAGTAGAAATCACTATTTAGATATACGACTTACCTCGATCCATGCCTTGTTTGTAAGAGAAGAAGGAAATGGAGCCGATTAACACGTTCTTCTTCAATGGCGGAGATGGATTGAGAGAATACGAGGAAATGCAGAGTCTCCTCTATTTCTCCTCCGTTTCCCTTCCGTTTCTCCTTCGTTTTCCCCCTTCTTGTTTGTGGGTGGGTGTGGGTAACGACGACTCCCACTTAACATTTTGGTTGTTATTTTTTTTAAGGTGGGGTTACTAAAAAAAAGGTGTGTGTAATTAATGCCACCCTATCAGAGCCAGTCAGTCAAACTAGTACACTTTAGTTGACTTTTCAATTTTTTTCAATTGGGTGTACTGTGATCTGACTTTCCACTTCTTAGGGTACAAGACAGATGTTAGTAAGAATCTAAATACTTTACTCAAAATCTGAAGTATCCTGTATCTAATTATGAAATCCTCATTAGAGCTAATAGGTTCTCACTAACTCTCTATATACAAGTGTATTTGCTAATGTGATTTCACATTACTTTTGTAGCAAACATGGCTATTTTTCACTCGTTTAATCTGAATTTTAATTTTCAAGTTCTCATCTTTTGACACTTGATCGGTATGGTAGCTTTCACACTCGGTCGGTATGGTATCCTCTGCAGCATTATGTAATCAGATTTTTATATATATCAGGGCCATACATATTTTACCACATCCACTTGAGGTAGCTCTTTCCATGGAGAACTATCACACAGGGAGGCCAATAGTCGATTATTTTGTAGTTTCAAAATCAACTGAGGGCAGGAACACAACTAATTTGAAGTCATGAAAAGTTGAAGTTTATTCCTGATTCCCATAGAGTACTAGATTTATTACCTCAATCAAATTCAGTCCCAACCAGTGTCAGTCAGTGTGCATGTGAATAACAAGTTAAAACTTATGAACATCCACTAACTGAGAATTAGTAATATAGAGTAATCTTTTAAATATTCTAGAGTTTTCTACAATGATCTAGTCTTAATTTACCTTGTGTCAAGTCCTGATTCTAGAATTTTCTAGACTCAATGCCCATCATATTAAAAGTAATTATGCAATGCACAACTCTAAAACAAAATCCTAACAAGACAAAAAAAAGTTTGATTTTCAAATTTTCTATTTTTATTTTTGACTAGATTAACTCAAAACAATGTAAATAAGCAAATGTCTAAAATAGTTTAAAAACTATAAAAAAAATAAAATCCTAAAACAAAACTACACATCCAACTCACAAAAAATATACAATCATAAAATAGAGAAGAGTGTAAAGAACCACATATATTCAATTAATGGGACAAGTGCTACTAGACTTCATAAGGAATTCATTCCAAATAGAATTTAGATTTATCGATCCTTCCTTTCTCACCCATATGGTCTGATACCTTTTATGTGTGTTTTTTTTCTTCGCCATTTGTATAGGCGGTGATGGAGGATTGACATTTATCTTTTTATTTGTCCTCTTGTTCTGAGCCCTTTGACTCTGGGTGCCCTTGAGTTTCATAAGGTTTGCAATTTCTCTTCTCAAGGCATCCGACTTTTGATGCAATTGCTGTCATTTTATGGAGTAGATCTCTTTGGTTCCCATATGATTTTCTCTTGGGGGGAACCATTGTATCTCTTATCTTTTGAAAGCAATTCTTACTCAAGTAACCCTTACCCCCACAGTAACTACAAACATGCGCATGCATAACTGGTCTGGGTCTAGGTTGTTCAACCTGTGGTGTGAAAGGAACTTTGGCTTTTACAAATTTAGTTCCTAAAGACGATGAGGTATTAACATTATCAACATATCAAATTCTCCGTTTGTCTCCATATCTTTGTCCTATACTTAGAATCTCATTTAATTTCTCAGTGCTTTGAGAAATATACGGCAAGTTATTTTTCAATTGAACTAGATCAAGTTCAAGTGACTTCTTCTTCTCCAGACATTCCTGATAACCAATTTCAAGAAATTTAATTTTTGTCTTGGAGGCTAGCTTTCTCTTCTTCATACTGTCTAAAAATAGTTTCATATTTTTCATGCTCACTTTCAAAAGACATTTTAGCATCTGTATAAGTTTCGCATTCCAAGAACTTGTTTTTCTCTTGAAGAGATTTCTTCTCTGCCCTAAGCTGACCAACTAGCACAGATAATTCATTATTGTCTAGTTTACAAACAGAATTTTCAGAGTCAAGAAATTCAACTCTATTAGTAAATTTCTTATTTGCTTTGGTCAGTCTATGGCTTTCTTTATATAGCTCTTGATAAGTAGTATAAAGATCATCTTGATATTTACTGTTTGAGTCACTACGACTATTCACAGTAAACCCTTCTTTCGACATCTTTATAGAGAAAATAATAAACCGATTTTGTAGGAATCTAAATTCAGGTGATTAAACCTTTAATAGAATAACCCGCTCTGATACCAATTGAAATTAACTATCGATCCATTTTTTTTAATCGAAAATACCTAGAAGGGGGTTGATTAGGTATTTAAAATTAATTATATCTAAATAATTTTACTGGTCTATGGTAGGGGAGAAAATCACATGCCTTAGTTGCTTGATAAAGGATTATTACAACCGATTCAAATTGAATATATCTCTGTAGTATATTTTCTTTTCGTCGTTTGTTCTAATCAATATTAATAGCAGAATACAACAAACAATCACACAAGACAAGTTATTTTTACGTGGAAACCTTAGCCAAGGAAAAAACCACAGGACCACGTCCAGGCGAAAAGTATCACTAACTAAAAAGTTAAACGAAACAAAGGTTAACTACGCAGCACCGTTGCAAATACAGCTTCCAACCTTAGCCAATGCCTACTGCCGATGCATCCACGTCATCTGAATCAATGTTAGGAGTCCACGCGTGCCCTCCCAGTCAGGAAGCCTTGTCCGCTTGTTCAGTTTAGTACACCCCAAACCTACCAATGATCGGCAACTCCGATCTTAATTCTCAACACTCCAACCTTTGCCGAAGGTGAAGGATTCAATACATCTTGAACCCTAGGTTGCTCGATGGTGTTGAGTCACACTGATACACTCAGGCTACTAGGTCAAATATCTAAGTGGAAGACCCAGGCTAAGTAATGGATCAAGCACTTGGCTTTGATCAAGACGAGGAACAAGCTCACAAGATGTATTGAATAAATAGCTTCTTGCTCTTCGAATGGACACTCTAATAAATAAACATTTTCTTCTCTCTCTTGAAGTGTAGAAGTATATTTTGATAAGGTATAGAAGGGTTATATTTATAAAATTCGTAACCTTGAGCCTTGTAGAACGTGGGATCGCGGGAACAAGAATTTTGGATCAGAGAAAGACTCAATTCGTGTGAAGTCCAATCGATTGTACTCTGGGTCCAATCGATTGAGCAAGGTTCAATCGATTGGGTTTTGGATCCAATCGATTGGCCTTGTATGGATGAATTTCCTTCATAAATCCAATCGATTGTACATAGTCCAATCGATCGAACTTAAATAAGTTTCTGTCCCGTAGGCTCCAATCGATTTTACAGAGGTCTCCAATCGATTGGGCTATAATCATATTCTGTCTCGTAGACTCTAATCAATTTTACAGATGTGTCCAATCTATTGGGCTTTGATCATGTTCTGCCTCGTAGGCTCCAATCGGTTTACAGAGGCCTCCAATCGATTGGAACATGTCCAATCGATCGAACTCTCCCAGAAGTCAATATCTTTGACTAAGACTCAGATCTGTCCAATGACTAGGTTTGACCATTATATTTTATTCATTTAAACATATTCTAATGCCACTAAGTCACTTACCTTCCTAAGCGAGCGTACACGATCTATAACCGACAAATAGGCAGTTACTCAGATGACTCACGTCGTCAACTGTCTGATTCTTGTTGTCTCTGTCTTCTAGTCTTCACGTAGTCGATGAAGTATACGTACCACGACATCTTTACATTACACTAATGCTCGTAGGAACGGTTACATGAATATTTTTATGTCACATGAAATCTTTGCCAAACATAGAATATGAAAGTATTCCTTACACTTGCCGGAGAAGAAGAAAAAAAAGAGTGAAAGGAGAACAAGATCCAGAAAACCAGACTCACGAAAAGAAGGTATCAGTTCTATTTTTCACCCTGCAACTCTTCCTTGCTGTACCGCCCTGCACTTCTCCATCTTCAACCGCTATCCTCCTCAAACCGGAAACCTTCTCTTCATCTCCTAGTTGTTGTCCACCACCGTGCAGTCCTGCAACAACCCTCCAACACCAGCGTCCTACCGTTCTTCTCACCTACAAACCAACCAGTCTGCACTATATTGGCTAGCAATCTTCTCTTCTCCAACCATGCACTAGTAATGCTTGCAACTCCAGCCAGTATTTCTTCTCCTTCCACCACCATTGTTGCATTTCTCTACGGCACTCCACCACCTCCACAGCTTGACCTAAGTTGTTCTCCATTGCTGCAACTACTGACCAGTAGCCCTCAACCACCACGACCAAGCCAACATGTCCCTATTGTTTGGTCACCACTCATCCTCCAAGCCGCTCCTCAAGCCACCTTGTCACCCAAAGCATTGTTGCCTTCGGCCAACCTGCAACATCTCCATCCTCTTCATCAACCAAGGTGCACCCTCTCTTCCTTCTCCACGGCATGTCCTGTTTCCCACGGATCCTCCACTCATCCATGATAACCATATCTTTCGCTTTATTTTCTCTCTCTACCTTCCTTCTCTCTCTTCTTTTCTTCTCTCTAATTCTTTCTAGTTCTTTATTTCTTTCTAGAATAATTTAATTGTTTGTTTTCAAGCAAGTTGATTCAAAAAATGCAAGTTACATTTTAATTTGATTAATAAAAGTTGATAATTTGTGTTTTGATTCTTGTTATTTCATTCATCAAATTCTATTTTAATTTTATTATTGGTCTTGATAATATCTTTCTAAAAATCATGTTTTAAAATCGACCTCCATATCTCTCATGTCTCCATCTATTTCAACATTTCCATCACTTTTTTGCTTCGAATATTTGCACGTAACTAACCTGAGTGTGGATATGATATCCCACTTACCTTGTGTTACCAAGTTTACAGGATAAAGGAAAAATATTGTTGATTTAGGGCTACAATTCCAAATGACAGAAAACCCTAATTTCAGGCTCACAGCCACTGCCCAAAGTGAGATGTTTCTCGATTGACTTCAGTCTTGACTGAGTTAGTTCTTTGAAAGAGCGTGCTCATAAAATGGAGCTGATTCTTGATTGTGTTGACTTTTAGGAGATCCTCAATTGAGTTAGGTGTTGGTTGAGTTGGTTTTCTGAAAAAGCGTGCTTGTAAAATGGAGTCGATTCTCATTTGGGATGACTTTCAGGAGATCCTTGAGGTGTTTCCCGATTGACTTCGGTCTCGGTTGAGTTGGTTCTCTAAAAGAGCGTGCCCATAAAAAGGAAGCAATTCTTGGTTGGCAAACTTTGAGGTGATCCTTGAGATGTTTCTCGATTGACTTCGATCTCAACTGAGTTGGTTCTCTAAAAGAATGTGCCTGTAAAATGGAACTAAATTTCTATTGAGTTGACTTTCAAGAGATCCTTGAGATGTTTTTTGATTGAATTTAGTCTCGGTTTAGTTGGTTTTCTGAAAGAGCGTGCTTGTACATATAATGGAGATGATTCTCAATTGTCGACTTTTAGAAGATCCTTGAGATGTTTTCTGATTGACTTCGGTGTCAACTGAGTTAGTTCTCTAAAAGAGCGTGCCAGTAAAATGGAGCCCAATCTCGATTGGGTTGACTTTTAGGAGATCCTTGAGATGTTTCTCGATTGACTTTAGTCTCGGTTGAGTTGGTTCTCTAAAAGAGTGTGCTTGTAAAATAGAGTCGATTCTTGGTTGGGCTGGCTTTCAGGAGATCCTTGAGATATTTCCCGATCGATTTTGGTCTTGACTGTGCTATTTTTTAAAAGAGTGTGCTTGGAAAGAGCATGCTCGTAAAACAATGCCAATCTTCAGTTTGGCCGACTTTAATTAGGAGATCATATCCTTACGATGTTTACCATTTTCGGCAAATTGAAGTGCCATTCTCAACTAATTGTAGTACCATTCTTGGCTCATGATTACAGAGAACTGACCAACTTCCTACAAATTTCATCTTGTCTCGATAAACTCAGGAAGATCACACCCAAATAATGAACAACTAATTAGCTCTCAAAAATTACAAAGTAGACGAATTGTAAAGTAAAATATAAGATTCTTGTAAGTATTATAGATTAAGACAAGGAATGAAAGATTTGCTCTCTAGAAAGACTCATCGGTAATAATTAGTCCTACTATCTTTTGACATTACTTATCTTCTCAGAGGTAGATCATTGTCCAGAATCGAGCCCCACCTCCGAGAAGGGGCTATTGTGTGTTAAAAAATAAACACTGTACTCCTGTACATCGCACCACAATATAGATCATTTCTTTCAAGCATGCGCCTAATATCTTTTCCCATCGTGGCAGCAGGTAGCCATCACAGGAGAGAACCTATTTATACAGGAGACCTAAGAGAGAGGGAAATCTAGAAAGACTAGAAGACAAAAAGGAGATGATTTGTGTAACAAAGGAGAGAGCATTCTAGAGAGAGAAAATGAGAAGAAAACTCCCCGACTGGCAGGTCGATATTAATTGTAATTTGTATCTCGCCATATTGATATTAAAGATCAACCGTTCGACCGGCTTCTCTGTGGTTGTCACGGAGCATTCCTAGTCACGCGAGAAGAGATGTCAAATACGCGAGAAGAGAGGTCAAATGGCAAGGCCATACGCTTGATTGGTCAAATGCATGTTTAGCTCCTCGTGGAGTATAACCCATATCCAAACATCTGATTGGGGAATGATGCAACGCCCATGAAGCTCCAGAGGAAAAGGAAGCTGGCCTGTTAGGCTTTATGCCCATGGGTGCATGATTCTTTGAAAAAGTGCGGGCTGAGGTGATGACCCACAAGTTTGGTATCTTTAATTTTCTTAGTCGTTATTTATTGTTTATCCTACTTATTGTTTGTTGACTGAATGTTGTTGATTCCAACTGCAATCCCATATTATCCCACACAATGACCCTCTTGTAACTTCTCTATTTTTTGTAGTTTCTAAAATGTACACTTCGCGAAGTCATAGTGTCGAGAGTATGACATTTTGTAAACTCTAAATGATCTTTCCGTGTAGAACTTTTTTAAAATTAAATTTCAAGGTTTAGATCATGGTTCGAAGTCGGGCTATTTGGATCGGGATCGGTGGCCATCGAGATGAGCTGAAATGGGGTTCTCTCGCCCGAGATGCACTGTTCTTCAACCCTCGCGTCATCTGAGCTGAAATGGGGTTGAGAGGTCTGATGGGCGACTTAGTTTCTAAGGAACAAAGAGGCTTCATCCTTGGCAGAAGCATCTAATCTTGTATAGGCCAAGATTCAGAGATAGTCAATGAAATGAAGATCAAAAGAAAAGGTGGGAATATAGGCATCAAAGTAGACATATCCCAAACCTATGACACACTCAGCTGGGATTTCATTGATCAAGTCCTCACCAAGCAAGGATTCTCCTCTTTATGTCATGGATGGGTTCATTCCCTTATCAGCAGTGCTAATATCTCTATTCTTATCAATGGGGGCCCCTGTGGCTTCTTCTCGGTGGGTCGAGGTTTGCAACAAGGAGACCCCCTTTCTCTTGTTTTTGCTCTGGCTGAAGATGTCCTTAGTAGAGGTATCAACTTTCTCAAGGAACATGGGTTATCTAAACCCATGCTCTCTAGTCCCCATGCTCCATCGCATTTATTATTTGCTGATGATATTTTTATTTTCTCTAACGGAGGCAAAAGAAGTATGCGTAGATTGGCCGATTTGTTATGTAGATATCAGGCAGCTGCATGCTAGCATATAAATCACAACAAAAGCAAGTTGTTCATGGGCCATGTTGGTACATCTCGCACTCGGTTTGTTAAAACCTGTTCGGCATGAAGGTTGGAGAATTCCCAGATAGATACCTTGGTATCCCCCTTATTCAAGGCTGCCCCACCAAGCCTATTTTCCAGAGGCTTACAGAGATCATTAGAAGAATAGCAAACATTTGGATGGGAAAGATGCTTTCCTTCCAAGGCATGGTAGTATTGACAAAGAGCATCCTCGTAGCATACGTATATTTAACATGTCTATTTACAGATGGCCCAGCACAGTCATAAAGGCATGCGAAAGCATCATCCGGAACTTTATTAGGACTAGGGATCCCTCTTAGAGGAAGTTGATTACTGTTAAATGGGACACTTGATGCAAGCCAATCAAAGAAGGAGGTCTAGGATTGCATCGCCTTAAGGATATAAATATGGCCTTGCTCATGAAACTTGGTTGGAATATGAACAATGAATCGGACGAACTCGGAAGATTTTAAAGGCCAAATTCAGCAATAAATTAGGAGGCAGTTCAACCATGTTGGGAGGCAGCTCTTGCTAATACTAATACCAAGCACTTCTTCATCACTTCAACATGGAGAGAAGTCGACTTCTCAGCATACAAGTTTGTTAACTTTGGATCTTCCTTGAATGAAGATCAGCTTGAGCTTTTTCTAGAGCAACCTCCATTCCTTGATAAAATGGAAGATCCCCACTCACTATACTACAGATTTCACTGAGTTTTTTCACCTTAGGTATGGGTCTTGAGCCTGCGAGGAGCCAACCTAGTTGGGTTGTTGTAGGTCGTTGATTCCCTCCTTAGTGCGCCCTTGTATAGTTTCTTCTTTCAATACAATATGCTTCCCGCAAAAAAAATGGGGTTGTCTCACCCTAATGTACTTGTCACTACTAGAAAATTGACTTTCAACTGAATGACAAAACACCGTCGCTAAAAGATATAGCGACAGCCAAAACGGTCGTCGCATACCGTCGCTAGCTGTATAGTACCGTCACTAATAGTTACAGCAACGGCCAGCTAGAGAATGACCGTCGTTATAAAGTCTTTCCCGTGTAAAAAAAATGGTATCGGAAGCTATTTTTAGTGACGATATAGACCCTACAGTGATGGTCACGACTGTCGCTATAAGTCTTTCCCGCGTAAAAATGGTATTTTTTAGTGACCATGTAAATCCTACAGTGACGGTGGTGGCCGTCGCTAAAGTGTTTCCCGCGTAAAAAGTGGTATTTTTAGTGACCGTGTAAATCCTACAGTAACAGTTGTGGCCGTCGCTAACAGTAAGCACTAGTGACGGTCAACTACATGACCGTCGCTAAAACATTTTTTTTTTTTTTTGATTTTTTATTGTAATACCTTTTTTTTTAAATTCACCTATAAGACGTGACCTACCTTCATTTCATTAAAAAAAACTACGAAGCAACTATAATATAAAACATAATTATCTAATCCAAAATCAGCTCAAGAGTAAAATGTCCAAAATATTCCAAAGCAACTGTCCAAAATTTCAAAATATTCATAATGTTATCAGCTCCAAAAAAAGACACAGGTAGGATAAGAAGAAGAAGACACATGGCTGCATCATATCAATCAACACCTAATCCCTACAAAACGAATAAAAAAATAATTATAATTGTAAATATTAAAACTTAGTTTAAACAAAATTAAAAGTTTAAAACTCGACATAAGTTAAAACTTTAAAATTCTAAACCTATAATTCACTACAGATTTTTAAGTAGACATCTATTTTTGGCGTTGTCCATTCTAACAGATTTGTTTAAATATATTATAAGTGTTAGATACAGTTTCAAAAGATTCAAACCTCATTTGCCTGATTTAGGCATCGCGGTTGCAAAATCGACTTAAGTTAATACCTTCAAATTCCCTAACCCTATAATTTACTATAGATTCCCAATCAGACATCTATTTTTTATTCCGTCTCTTCTAACAAATTTATTTCAATAAATTATAAGTGTTAGAAGAGTTTTCAGGAGATTCAGACCTCATTTGCCCGATTTGGGCGTTGAGTTTCCGAAATCAACTTAAGTTAAAATTCTCAAAAACTTTAAATACACAACTCCCCACTGATTCCCAAGTGGACATCTATTTTTTGGCGTTGTCTCTTCTAACTGATTTCTTTCAACATATTAAAAGTGTTAGAAGAGGTTTCAAGAGATTTACACCTCGTTTGCCTAATTTGGGCGTCGAGTTTCAAAATTGACTTAAGTGAAAACATTGAAATCCCTAAACCTATAACTCACTATAGATTCCCAACCGAACCTCTATTTTTTACGACGTCTCTTTCAGCATATTTGTGTTAACTCACTAAATGTGTTGGAAGATGTTTTGGAAGATTTAGACCTCATTTGCTCGATTTGAGCAACGAATTCCAAAATTGACTTAAGTTAAAACCTTAAAATCCCTAAACCTATAACTCACTACATATTTCCAACCGAACCTCTATTTTTTACACCGTCTTTTTCAGCATATTTGTTTTAACTCACTAAATACATTATTTGGGGGCAAAAGATCTAAAGGTTGTAAATCACTAATCATGCTGATTTTTTGTTTATAGGTCTACTAAGGGACTGGCCAATGATCCACACGGTCAGCATCCACTAAGAGTGTGCCACGTGGCTTGTAATTTGCGTTGTGACAGACGCTGTGACAGAAGTTTTTTTCTGTTTTACCCCAAACCATTGCTTTTGGGGTACTCTGATCTAGGGTTATGACAAAACATCCACAAAAAAGAAACCATTAACAACCCATATCTAGGGGTTAGGCCAAACATCCATAAGTTCTGAAATCAAACAAAATCAGTATGGATTGAAGCATTTTTTGGGTGCTAAATCCAACAGCGAGTGAGCATCACAAAAAAAAAAAAAAAAAATATATATATATATATATAACAAAACACACCTCAAAGCTGAAAACCCAAGGGCCCCTTAGTCCTTACAGCTAGAAAACCCAGCAATCAAACCCTTCAATCCATCTACACTCTCACAACTCACAATCAGTTCGATTGGTGATTTGTAGCCTTATCCCATTTTGTTGAATCACAAAACAGGAAAAAAAAACAAAAAAAAAAAGATTTAATCGGTGAGAAAACTCACCTCGAGAACGAGGGGCACCGCCGGCTCGAGAACGAGGGCACGGGCGTCGTGAAGCACCGCCGGCTCGAGAACGAGAGCACGGGCGTCGTGAAGCACCGCCGGCGTCAAGCACTGCCAGTGTGAAAGCAACCCTGGCAACAAGCAACATCAGCGCAGGGTTTGGCAGGTAGCACCGGCAGCGAGTGGAGGAAGAGGGGTTTTTAGGGATGAAAAGGGGTTTTTTGCGCCAAAGAGTGAAAAGGTACATTTCATCGCACGAATTTCTTCTGACAGTCACTGAATGGATCTTTTAACAACGGCCATATAGCTGACCGTCGCTAATTTTGTCACTAAATTGTCACTAAATTGAGATTTCCCCCGCCAAAATCTTCGTGCTTCACTTGCTGCGACAGGTCGTGTTCTGGCCGTAGCTAAAAGTCACCTTTAGTGACCATTTTAGCTGGCCGTCGCTATCGAGTCGTCACTAAATTTAATTTTCTTGTAGTGGTTCTTCAACCCTCGGGAGATGAGCGATCTAATCTCCGATCTGGATTGGGATTCCCACCCATCCAGCCTCCCATTCCGAGATTTTCAACCATGGTTCGGATTGGCTACTCATGCTACCAAATGAAACCCCCTACCGGGTTGTGGAATGCCCTTTTGCTTGTGGAATGGAAAAGAAAAAAAAAAGAAGACGACCTGATAAAATAGAACAGAAGATTTCCTTTGTACTTCCATGTACGAGGTGCTGTATACAGTGTACTTTGATGTTAACACGACAAACCCTATCGTACATTTGCGTAATTCATACTTTAATGTTTAATCGCGATTCAAGTATTGACCGAGTCAGCCACAATCTCGTCGGTATCAAATATCATAGATTACCCACAGCCTTTACGGTCCATTTATGGATCCAGGATAACTTCTGTTTCGCGGCATCCATCATAGCTAACCCACAAAATACAAAAGAGAGAGAAGAGAGTAGGAGGAGAGAGATTGGCAACCACAAATCTACGTGATATGGTTGTCAGGATTCCTCCTCCTCATGACACTGTTTCTTTGATGGACGAAGAGGACGACAAGCCATTACCAGCTTCGGAAGTTGCATGGAGGTTCCTTTGCGCCTTCCCCGTCTTTTTTGCCTCAGATTTCGATCCTGGTTGCCGTACCTTGACTCCTCGTATCATCTATTTTATTTAATTGATTTTCGTTAGAACCAAAAAGATACCAATACAAACTAAAGAACTAAAACCAGATTAAATTGGTTCAAGAGATGGAGAAAATAACATGCATACGTATTTGCCACATTTAACATCTGAGTAGATGACTATGAAGTCTCCTTCTTGGAGTCCATTAGAACGCACGAAATCTCCTGGAACAAAGACAATCATTTGTGATCATAATCTTTTGGTGCTGATTATGGTGGTATAATTGTCGAATGTGAGACAAGCCTGTGAATTTACCTTGGGAGGCAATGTTAAGCCTTTTACAGTTTTTGAGTAAAATGTGTCGCAAAACTAATCAAGCAGCAATTTTCTAGAGAGAGGTTTTTTGTATTCAAATGAAGAAGTGTTAATACCCACCTGTGTTTTCAAGGAGATACATCCTGCTTTTGTTGTTTGGCCAGAATCTGAAATCCCACACAGCAAATGATCGATTACTGAGAAGAATCATCAGGAGGTCTTGTTGATCATTTATTACATGAGAGAGAGAGAGAGAGAGAGACTTGGAATGTTTTTATTTACTTTAGTTTTCACTTTACAATACCTGTAACGCATGTTCCAAATGCGCGAGGTTCCGATATCTTCCATGGCAATGGAGATGCCATCTCTTGCTTCCAGTTCAGGGAGATAGGTTTCTGCTTCTTTCTGTATAAACAGTTTTTTAATCACATAATAATAAACAACTTGCAGAAACATGTATATATATATATATATATATATATATATATAGAGAGAGAGAGAGAGAGAGAGAGAGAGAGAGTACTTTTGGCAGCACTATCCTTCCGAGGTTGCCAACATCGCTTTGCTTCAACACTTTCTGCAGGAGAAACTTCAAGTTCTTCTCAGGCTTACAACCCTACAAAGATAAACATGCATTAAAGCGATCATTAGAAAGATCTATAAATAAAAAATTAACTATAATAAACAATATTAATATCTAAATCAGAACAGAAAGGGAGAGAAGGATCACCTGACGCCTCTCCAAATTGATCTGGCGCTGATAGTGTTGTGGTTGCGTGGTTGGCCGATCTGGCAGAGGTGGTGCCGCATCAGACGCCACCACTGGCGTTGCCGAAGCTGCAGCAGAAGAAGATGGCCAGAATACCCAGTTGGCCTGATTAGATTGTGCGGTTGTGCAGTTTGTGTCACTAGCAAGCCTCGCCACCTCCTCCGCCGTAGTTGTCGGTTGCTGTTGCTGCTGATTCTGATTACGATGGTGTGAAAAGATCCGCCTTTGACGAGCCATCCTCTTCTTCCTCGCTTCTTTCGTTGCCGAAGAACCCAACCTAACTAGTCCGTCACCATGGGCTTGAAAAATCTGACATGGGTATTGGTTCGCAAAGGCAGCGAAAGCTCCAGCCGGTGGCGTTGGAGGAGGAGGAAGATGATGATCTTGAAATGAGTTGTAATGGGAGGAGAGAGAGAAATGAGATGGAGGCCAAGTTGGAGCAGAATCAACCATTGGGTAGTCGGTAGAAGGCGAGTAAGCAGCAGCAGCAGTTCCATTAGGAAACATAGCATCCCCCATGTACCCAAGCATAGGAGGAAACGCTGCAGCTGGCATCGTACTAGTCGAATTAGGAAAATAAGTTGTCTGGGAAATCCATGGAGTCGAGGGAGTGATAGAATTATAGTTAAAATTAGGGTTAGGGTTTTGTTGTTGTTGATAAGGGAAGGGTGTGGCCTCTTCTTCTTTAATGCGTCTTTTCTGAAGATGATGGTTCTGCACCCACTCAAGGATTAGTTTCAGAAGCTGCTTCATTCCTTCCATCCCACCACCAAGTCTACGAGCGGCGCATTCTATCGTTGATCTCTTAAGCTTAATGCTTCTCAAATCATCTGCTGAGATCGATTCCTTGTTCGACTTAAGCCATTCGAAGAACACCAAGGCAAGATCCTCCGAAGGGGGCTTCTCATCCTCTCCTTGTACGAGTAACTGTTCTTGCTGTTGCTGATTATGTTCTTGTCGATCGTCTTCTAGGTTCTCATAAGGAAACAAAGAAGATGGGTCCCAGATATCGTTGGTATCGAACAAGTCCATGTCTCCAAATTCCTCCATAACATCCATGCAATCGGACTCCGTCCGATCAATCTCTGGCTGAGGGATCTCCATCGAATCAGTCGACAACAACGCATGCTCTGATGCCTGCCGATTGTGGTGGTGGTTATTCGATGACGACGATGATGAAGACGAAGAAGATGTGCATGTAATTGCATTAGCCATAACCGGAGCAGAAGAAGATGAGGATGATGATGAAGAAGATATGCATGGAAAGTCAGGGAGAGGTGGGAAGTCTCCATAAGACATCAAAGCATTATCAATACCAAGCAGATCTTCATGTTCTCTTTCCAACCACATCTCCCTTTCCTGTGTGGTGCTCACTACTTCATCTTCCCCGTTAACTGTCTCATACTTTGGATTTGGATCTCTATCTTCTATCTTTATCAACCCATCTCCCTCGCTTTCATGCTGATCTTCCTCATGCACTTGCATGCCCTTCATCTTCTTTGTCCCTTCTAAAATGGGTCAAACAGAGAGAGAGAGAGAGAGAGAGAGAGAGAGAGTTTTGTGTACGGAGGAGTCCTAGATTAAACACAGAGACAGAGACGGTGGTATCCGATTAAGGAAGCAAGGAAGGGAGAGAAACAACATAAAGCATCGGGTCCTACAACAGCAACAAAATCAAAAGCGACTTCTCTTCTCTATTTTATTATTATAAATTATCAAACAACAAAAGACGGAGATAATAACTAATAAATCTTGTAAGTTACATAAGATCAAAAACTAAACCAGACGATCGATTAACTGCAGAAATCCGACGAGATCCGGCAACCCCTCATTCATGAACTTCACTCCATTTTCTTGAGGGTTCCTCTTTTTTCGGTTTCTTGTGGATAAGTTCAAATCGTTTTCTGGGTTTTAATCAGAAGGAAAGGAAGTTTTGAAAAAATAAACTATTTATTTAATTGAGAAAGAGAGAGAACACAACAAAACGAAACCTCGTGCCGCTACTTTCTCCGCCTCTCTCCGGATTGTGCGCCATTCGCCATACGTTCTCACCTGAATGGTGGAATCAACGGTGCATCAGACTTTTATAGACGGTATATATAAGAGAGGGAGTTGTAAACTTGTAATAACACCTTATTCTCCCACCAAAAATCATCTTGATTGATGTTTTCTAACCGTCGGATTCATCTTTCTTTTAATCCATTCAAGGGCCTGTTCATGAAGCCCACCATAAAACTAATCAAATCAAAGGCTAATCTTCAATTGGGTTGGTTTTTTGTGCATAGACCCACCAAGGATATGACAAAACAGTCCATGGGTCGGTCGGTCCACTTGGCATTTTCATATCTGCGTA
This sequence comes from Euptelea pleiosperma, assembly GCA_035048495.1. NCBI lineage: Eukaryota > Viridiplantae > Streptophyta > Magnoliopsida > Ranunculales > Eupteleaceae > Euptelea > Euptelea pleiosperma. Next base: position 11,768,008 of record CM068551.1, on the reverse strand, counting down.
GGATTTGTACGTAGAAAGCGTTGTACTAGATCTTTCCTCTATTCTGGTTTTTCTGAATGAACCGACTCAATCACTCCTTCACACGGTTTGTCTGGATTCGTCGTTTAAACGGCGGGGTTTCAAATCTAATGCTACGTGGCAATACCCTTCTGACCTCACTTTTTTCCCATTTGCCAATCTTCGCGCTTCCTCCGTAATCTCATCCGTCGGTATCCATCCTCTGTTTTGGCTCCATCCTTCGTCCCCAAATGACCCTCCCTTTTCTTCAGATTTACTTCAATGGCTTCTTGTCGTTTACTACTTTATTAGTGGTTACTCTTCGACAGGGAACGCATTGTACCAACCCCCATACGACCATACGTGGTGCACATGCAAGGTGGTAGGAAAACATTTATGGGTCCCACCAAAAGAAGATCTACACCGTTGATCAACTTGGTTAGATGATTTTTATCATTTCATCTGTAAAATGATGATCTAGATGATTATGTTGTGTTTCCATTCCATGCATGTGTGTGACTCGTGTCTCTTATGAGATGGTGCGGATCGTGCTTTGCGTCTACTTTATTTGTGCCCTAGATTGCCTCGTTTGCCAACATGCTGCGTTGTATGTACTCTGTTTAGGAATCCCCTGCTCGGATTTTGTAAATGTTGCGGACCTTTGGAAACTCACAAAAGAGCAGGAAAATAATGGTCTTTCTTTGTACTCTCGACTTTCCACGAGTCCTGAAGGGAGAGTAAAGATGTTACAACAGCCCTGTGATATTGGAGATCCAACTCGATTTCCTAAGTTTTGTTACCCCAAAATCAGACGAGGACGGACCATCCAGGTTTTTCAGAAACATAACTAAATTTTAAATATCAGAGTCGATGTTGACCCGATCATTCTGGGGAGAAATTACGCGGTTCAACCGGCCACTCTGGTCCAGGTCTTATAATACTGCGCACACATACTAGGTGTATCAACGGGTCGGTTCTGGTTCTTATCGGTTCGGGTCCTTTACGGTTCCAGTTCTTGTGATGGATCCAGAACCGCAGTTTCGGTTCCAGGTATATTCAGTCCAATCTTGATAATATGAGAATTTTTACACTATATTTATATATTAAATCGATCCGGTTCTTATCGGTTCAGTTCCGGTTCCATATTAGACTACCCAGAACAGGAACAATTATTTTTGGTTCAGTTCCGGTTCCTTTTTAATTGGTTCCCAAAAATATGGAACCAGAACCTGTGTTTTCGGTTCCGATTCGGTTTCGGTTAAACCGGTAAAATTGACACCCCTAACACGTACATAAAGAAATTAAAGAAATCTTCGTTTATCAGTGGACAAATACTTAGAGATTGATTCATGCTAATACGCAGTTGCAGAGTTAGTCAGTCGGTGGGAACTTAAGAGATCCACGCATTGGGTACGCGTTAAACAAATACGTAGTTGCAGAGTTAGTCAATGTTGGAAAGAAGTCTGCACCGAGTATTGAACTTGCGTACAGGCACAAGCTTGGTCTCACGGATGTGCAAATGTAAGAGAGAGGATTATATGCGTCACAAGTGATCACATGCGCAGCTCACAAACTTCCAGGGGTAATATAGCAATGCATGTTAGGTAAGTCCGAGTCCGACCTGATTTAGTGTGAGAATATGTTGGGAAGCTTTTACCTCTCTAGGACGATCCTTAATGTTTGGTCAGGATAACAGATAGTACGAGTTTTTCTTCCTTCTACAACTGTAGTAACTCCACAAATAGGAAGTGGTGGTGGGTACCTGCAAAAACTCTTCAGTGTGGCGCCAATTAGCGAAAAGAATCGAAAACAAATACTGTATGTTGAATATATGATCTAGTTTGAGAAATAAGATTGCGATCCTTTTACCTTCGCCGCACAACCTCTATTAATGGGAAGATCCTCCTTGATCGCGGGGAGATCTTCTTGTTACTGCACATCTTGGTATGTTCCTGTTATCTAGGGGTTTGTTGTTATTATCATTATTATTCCTTCAGTTACAGCCGATTATAACTAAAGAAGGTGACGGCTGGCGTCAGTTGGTCTATTGGGCAAGGTTTATGCTAAGTTGGACCCTAGTTAGCAATTCTGCATACTATACACGTATTATGCCCGAATAATAAGTTTTTTTGAGAAAACGTTTTTAACAACGTATACATTGAATTGTACGGATCATACTCCGTTTTTTTCTCTAAAACCGATTAAAACACGTATTTCCATTTTTTTTAATAAAACTTTCCAATAATACTTCAAATTCAATATGTGCGGGGAAAAGTCCATTGACATATTCTTAGAGATCAATGTCTCGACTCTCTTTTTATCTGGTGGATCTCCAATCTTAGTTGAAAATCAGTCTGATTGGTGATTTTTAGCCATTGGATCTTTGTACTCACCCCCAAATAATGATCCAATCCCATGGTTGAAAAATCAACCCATGAAAAAGACTAAAATGTGACGGATATAAAGCACTAATCATACTAATATTTGGTCCTTACGTCCACTTAGGGATGGGCCTAACATCCATATTATCAATGGTCTGTAAAAGTGTTCTATGTGAGAATTTTTTTTATCTAGGTGATTTTTATCCCGGGCCTAGCCGCACCTAAAAATAGACCATATATACATATATATACACGAACTTTTGGTGACGGACTCCCGTTTCCCATTTAGTTGAACGCTTTTTTTACCGTAATTACAAAATTTTCTAAACAGATTATATTCGTACTATTCCCGTCCCGAAATTTTTCCCTATATATGCTGAATTGCTAACTAGGAGTTGGACACTTAAATACTAGGCATAGTCCAGCTGGTGTAAAAAATGTAAAAGGGTATAACTCTTGGGTAGCACCCGGGCTTATGGCGGGATTTGTGCTGGGCATGATGTTCGCACGAGAGGGTCGGACCAGCAATCTGCCTTGCCACATATCGTGATGGATGGAGGGGGTCAGATATGGTACTTACATCGCCCCCTCTTGGTGTGATAATTGAGGCTACGTATATCGTCGTGCCAAGATTTTGAAAATCAAAACATCAACTAATGGGATAGCTGTCGCATGTGAGTTACTCTGCATGTGCTTTCAACTGTTGAAATCCGGATAAAGCTATAAAATGACTCATTGTCTTACCGTTGTTCCATTTGTATATAACCAAGAACGGACCAAGAAATTCCATTATAAGACTAAGCAGCAGTGAGATTTCCAATCATAAAGTTTTGTCATCGCTTTGGGTCGTGGTCTCGGGTCCGCAGGGTGCCAACCTCGTTGGGATGTTGTAGGGCCAGCTTGTGACCAGCCTCAGCGTGTTTTGTTCAGCTCTTCTTTTCTTTAATTCCATTTACACTTAGTAAAAAAAAAGCAGTGAGATTTCCAATAGTATAGGTACGTTATGTAATTAGCCTCAAATTACATTAACCAATTTAAATTGCTGAAACTATAATTGTTCTAGAGAGCATTAAAGAAGAGAGAGAGGAAGAGAGAAAATGAGAGAAAGTATTTTAGAGAGAAAAATAGAGGGAGAAGATAGCATAGGAGAAGATCAAACCTTAGTTGCTTACCTAGGGAAGATGATCCCTTACCAGTGGTGATGGAGATGGTCACTTTTAGAGGACGGCTATGAAAGATCAGCAAGGAGAAGGTAGGTTCGAAGTTGTTGCAGACCGGAAAGAAGATGCAAGCCGGTTCACTATAGCGTGGTGATGAGGATTGCTGGCGTGAAGGAGGGATTTGTGCGTAGTAGCAAGAGAGAGGTTGCAGCCCGAACCTAGTTGCTGGTTCGATGTGGAGTTCTTGGACATGAGTTAGGGCAAGAAACTGGGATAGCAGTATTAGTGTTAAGATTATGTGAACACAGATCATCCAGCTCTATTGGATCTCAGATCCTATTCTGTTAGACAGATCACCCAGTCCTATTCTGTTAGACAGATCACCCAGCTACATCGGATCTCAGATCCTATCCGTTAGATCTCCAATATTGCACAACATCTCCCACTCTACTATTAGAAGAGAATCAGTCCTTTGGGACTAATTCTATTCCTCATCTACGACCTATCCTTGTCAACTATATATATCCCACTTCATTAATGAATAAAATAAGAACTCACAATCAAAGGTGAGACCACTTTTCACATGGTATCAGAGCTATAAGGCTCTCGGCCGGTCCATCACTAACGATGTTGTAGTTTCTCCTCCTTGCCAATCATCGATCGTTTTTTTGTTGTTTCGCCTTGGTTTGTTGCATCATTCACAACCATGTCATCCGATGAACCCAAGAGCGATGATCTTTATGACAATCCATTCTATCTGCACGCATCAGACAGCCCTGAATCAACTCTCGTCACCACTCTCCTTGATGGCGACAACTATCATTCTTGGTACAGTGCTATTAAAATGGCTCTCGACGCCAAGAACAAGCTCGGGTTTGTACACGGATTCATTCCCCAACACGCTGCCACCGATCCGACCTACAGATCATGGTCGCGTTGCAACATGATGATCCTCTCATGTTTCTCAATGCCATTGCCAAGGACCTTCGCGATAGCATTATCTACTCCGAGACTGCTAGCGTTGTTTAGACAGACCTTCGTGAGCGTTTCTTTCAAAGAAACAAGGCGCAAGTCTACTGGATTCAATGTGATATTATCACTCACTGTTAAGAACAGATTTCTATCACAGCGGCGCGTTTTGACAACACATGATACTGGAAGTAGGTGGAGCGTGTGCTGATGTCATTTCTAGGGTTCCCAGGGTATGAATGGTCTCTGTTAGTCCATGAGAGTGGTAATGCGGTGTATGTTGTCTCTTTTGGAAAACCACAGACATAATGGCATCCATTTCATACAGCAGAACTTGGTTGAATTGTTCTTCACTAACATCGTCATTCCAAACAACTACAAACGTAACAGGAGGTTGATTGATTAATGTCGCTTCCAGTTCATCATTCCCCATGAAGGTGATCTTAATTTAGTCATACTAAATGGGTCCCTCAGCCTATCACACTGAGGGGCTGGAGAATGTCCAAAATGCATCTAACGATTTCAAACATTGTTAAATGGATTCGTCCTCTACTTAGATAGTCTCAAAGGGGTATGATTTAATTAATTCATTGATTAGTCCATGATTATCTTTTAAGCGTCCTGTTTTTAAACAATGGAGAGAAAATCTCCAGATATCAATAACATTAATAGGTTCATTAAAACAATGTAACAGAAACGTCTATGTAACAAGACAACTCCATAACATTCTAGGTGCTGGATTCTTAACCATTTTTCAACCCTAAGTGGAATCCCCTAGACCCATAAAGGATAGGCTTATTCTCTTGTTTCAGTCCATTCCCCTCAAGACGGGGAGTATGTCACTCAAGCATTATCGTGTAGTAACCCTGCATAGAGTCCCTAGAATAGGAAGATTTATCCGATATAGTTCATTAGGGATTACTTTTTTACTAGTGTTGCACAGGATATCTGAACTTGAGATTTTGTATTTCTTCAATAAATCTCACATACATTGAAAAAAATACTAAGTCAAATTCTAGATAAATTTTGACAGAGCATAGCCTTATCACAATAAAATAGGAGAAGGTATTTTTTTCTGTCCTCAGAATCCTCTATTTATAGAGTTCTGGGGAGGAGTCTTGCAGACTCACCTTTATAAGAAAAAATACTTAAAATAATAAAAAATTATAAATAATCTTAACAAAATAATTTCATGTTGTTGTAGGGTTCCTAGAGATACACAACCGTATGGCACTAACTCTGGCAGATTTTACACGTTTTTCGAGAAAAATGGCATGTATGCTTTTCTAGACAAATAAGAGATCTCCTTAGAATTTTAACTACATACGGTTGTGTAAGAGGAGGTCCTACACAATCGTGTATCATTACTTTTTGAATCCTCTGCACGCATCTTGAGGACAATGGCATGGGTGCTTTTCTTGGGATATGAAGGGTATTTTTGAAAATATAATTGCATACGGTTGTGTAAGAGGAGGTCCTACACAACCGTATGTGAATAGTCTTTCATCCCACTACACGGATCTCGAGAAAAAGGGTACATGTGCTTTTTCTCATTTTTGACCATAGATCTTTCAGATCTGACTCCATACGGTTGTGTAGCTTCCCTTCTTACACAACTGTATCCAATTAGTTTCTCTGATCTGTGGGTGGTTGGCTCAGAAATCGAGGCATGCCCTTTGTGCAAAAATCTAGCTCTGATCTATCAAATCTGAGGGCATATGGTTGTATATCCCTATGCATTACACAACCGTATATAGTTATTTTTTGAAGGTATGGCTTGGTTCTGATCAAAATTGACCATCTTCATTTTGTTGAAATTTGTACCAATTGTGCCATTTCTGGCTGAATATGGTTGTGTATTCTCATCTCTTACACAATCGTATGGGCTCATCTCCCCAGTAAAATATCATCTTCAAGTCCTCTGCTTTGAAAAATGCCATTATCTTGAAGAAATGACATGTGTGGTTATGCGTCGACAGTCAATTTTCACGTCCCTTGGTCGTGATTTTCGTAGCGATCCACATTTCACTGTCAACACTACTTCACTAAACTGAAAGCACTGTGGGACGAACTGTCTTCCTACACCACAGTTTCTTCCTGCTCCTGCGGTGCCCCGATCGTTCTTTCTACAGTCCAACATGAAGAACGAGTGATGCAATTCCTCATGGGACTGAATGATTCCTTCTCCGCTATTCGAAGTTGGATACTATTGATGGACCCCTTACCCCTATTGAACCGAGCCTATGGTCTTATCTTGCAGGAAGAGAATCAATGCCTTATTTGAACCAGATATGATTCTATCCCATCTAGTGTCCACCTGACAACTAATGCGATTGTGACTCTTCCATCTACAGCATCTGCAACTCATCACCAACAACCATTTGGAAGAGAAAATGGGTCTAGACCTCGTAGAGATCGCCCTCGTTGCTATGGAAAGCATGGTTATCCTCATCCCACTGCTCCTCATGCTGCCCACAATGTCCAGGCAGATCCTCTGACAGCATCTTCATCAATTCCCACATTCACAGTTGAGAAATACAATCAACTCATTGGTCTCCTCTCCTTGGGTAATTCTACTCCCAGTGCAAACCTGACAAGTACACTTTCTCATACACCTCCCCAACCCTTCACCACTCCTTGGATTATAGACACCAGAGCCACCCACCACATGACTTCTTCTAACTCATGCTTTACTAAGGTGCACCTCACTCTTCTCTAAATCCAGTGAGGCTTCCCAATGGTGATCTCATACCCATCACTGAAACTGGTGATCTCTCTCTATCACCCCACTTACCACTATCTCATGTCCTCTGTGTTCCCCAATTTAGTCACAATTTATTATCTATTAGTGCAATTACCAAACATTTAAATTGTGATGTTTTCTTCTATCCTAATCATTGTATTTTGCAGGACCTATGCTCGAAGAAGACAATTGGAGTGGGTAAACAACACGGTGGCCTCTACTTTCTTCAACCTCCAACTCCTGCTGCATTTTCTACTACCCGTTTTGATCTTTGGCATTGGCGGTTGGGGCACCCTTCTCCTTCCTGAGTCCAATATTTAGCCAAGACCACTTTTGATGTTTCACTTTCATCTTCTTGTCATTGTCATGTATGCCCATTGGCAAAACAATCCCGATTACCTTTCAGTCGTAGTTCCATTTCTACAACTAAAATATTTGAGTTAATTCATATTGATGTTTGGGGTCCCTATTCTATTCCTTCTTTGAATGGTGCACATTACTTTCTTACTATTGTGGATGATTTTAGCCTCTCTACTTGGGCTTATCTTATGAGCCATAAATTTGAAACTTCACAGTTCTTGAAATCTTTTTTTCATATGGTACACACTCAATTCAATTGCATCATTCGTCTTGTTAGGTCGGATAACGGTTCTGAATTCTTCAATGATGACATGCACTCTTTTTTTTTCATGATAAAGGAATCATCCATCAACACAGTTGTATTTCTACATCACAACAAAATGGTGTGGTTGAACGCAAACATCGTCATCTATTGAATGTTGCTAGGGCCCTACGTTTCCAGGCACAACTACCTATTTCTTATTGGGGTGAGTGTATTCTTACTACTCTACCTACTTAATCAACCTCCTTCCCACACCTTTATTGCATCATAAGAGTCCTCATGAAATCCTCTTTCAGGCCTCACCCAACTACAAACACTTACGTGTCTTTGGTTGCCTCTACTATGCCCACAACATCCACCACAAAACCAAATTCGATGCATGTGCCCAACGTTGTATTTTCCTTGGATATCCTCATGGCCAACGTGGTTATAAAGTTCTTGATCTTGACACCCAAGTCATCTTTATCAGTCGGAATGTCACATTTCATGAACACCGCTTCCCTTTTCAATCGATCCCTTTATCTTCTACCGACTCCTCAACTATTATTCCCCATCCCATCCTTGACTACTCTTCTCATGATCACAACCTCCCACCTAATCCACCACCCCCTGCAGGTGACTTAGTTGCTTTCCTAACACCCCCTCCTATTCCAGTTAGTATGCCTTATGTTCTCCTACGTCGTTCTACATGTCCCAAACAGGTCTCACGGCATCTAGCTGACTACGAGTGCTCTGCGGTTGTTTCTACCTCGCTCCCATTGGCTTCTTTGGAGCAAAAGCTTGCAGGTACATCTCATCCTTTATCTTCTTTTTGAGTTATGATAGATTCTCCATCTCAACAAGTTTTTTTAGCTGCTATAACCTCTATTTTCGAGTCTACTTCTTTTTCCCAAGCTATCCAGGATACCCATTGGAAAGAAGCCATGGCTACTGAGATCCTTGGAGGCCAACAAAACTTGGACACTCACTTGACTTCCACCTGATAAGAAACCCAATGGTTGCAAATGGGTTTTCAAAATCAAGCACCGAGTTGATGGCTCCATTGAGCATTACAAAGCTCGCCTTGTCGCCAAAGGCTATACTCAACAAGAAGGGCTTGACAACCATGAGACTTTTGCCCCAGTGGCCAAACTTATCACTATGTGCTGTCTTCTTGCTATTGTTAGTGCCCGTCATTGGCCCTTACATCAAATGGACGTCACCAATGCCTTTCTCCATGGTGATCTCGATGAAGAAGTCTACATGAAACTTCCACCTGGCTATTCGCGACAGGAGGATACTCGCATTTGCAAACTGAATAAATCCCCATACGGATTAAAAGAAGCATCTCGCAATTGGTTTGCCAAGTTCTCTCAAGTTCTTCTTGATGTGGGGTTTACTCAGTCTAAGGTCGATTACTCTCTCTTCTTCCATCACACTCAGGCCGGTCACATTTTTGTGCTCATTTATGTGAAGGTGTTACTCCACTCAAAGTTCAAAATGAAAGATCTCAGGGATCTCAAGTACTTCCTTGGTCTTGAGTTAGCACGTTCTAGGCGTGGCATCTTTCTCTCTCAACGAAATATACTTTGGAGATACTCAAGGATTCTGGCCTCCTCGGTTCTAAGACATCATCTTTTCCCATGGAGCAACACCTGAAGCTTACTCTCACCGATGGTGAGTTACTCCCTGATCCCTCCCCCTATAGAAGACTTATTGGCAGACTGATCTACCTCATCATTACTCACCCAGATATTGTTTTTTCTATCAATATTCTCAGCTAGTTCATGCATGCTCCTCGCAAACCTCACTTGGATGCTACTCACAAGGTTCTACGATATCTCAAGAGTTCTCCAGGACAAGGCATTCTTCTCCCATCTACCTCAGACTTCCATCTCTATGCCTACTGTGATTCTGACTGGGCCAACTGCCCTACAAGCCGTCGCTCCACTACCAGGTACTATATCTTCCTTGGTCACAGTCCCATCTCTTGAAAGACTAAGAAGCAACACACTATTTCCCGCTCATCTGTCGAAGCTGAGTATTGTTCCATGGCCAGTGCCACATGTGAGCTCACTTGGCTTCGCCAACTTCTCACTAACTTGGGCATATCCACCACCAAGCCATCTACCCTTTTTTGTGACAACCAAGCAGCCCTCCATATTGCCACCAATCCTATCTATCATGAGCACACCAATCACATTGAGATCGATTGTCACCTTGTTTGTGAGAAGCTTCAGGAAGGTTCACTAACCACGGCCTATGTTCACACAACCAAGCAGCTCACCGATGTCTTCACCAAAGCCCTTGGCTCCGCTCACTTTCACTCTCTCATTTCCAAGTTGGGCATGCTCAATCCTCATGCTCCAACTTGAGGGGGAGTATTAGCGATAAGATTATGTGAACACAGATCATACAGCTATATCGGATCTCAGATCCTATTCTGTTAGACAGATCACCTAGCTACATCGGATCTTAGATCCTATTCTGTTAGATAGATCACCCAACTATATCGGATCTCAGATCATATTCCGTTAGATCTCCAATATTGCACAACATCTCCCACTCTACTATTAGAAGAGAATCAGTCCTTTGGGACTGATTCTATTCCTCATCTATGACCCATCCTTGTCAACTATATATATCCCACTTCATTAATGAATAAAATAAGAACTCACAATCAAAGGTGAGACTTCATTTTTCGTAGCCACGTGATGGAGATAGTTTTAATGAGTTGCAGATTTGCAACAGCAAGACGGAGGTGCTTTCAAGTACTGGTTGGTGGTGGAGATGTGATCTCCACAAATGCAGCAACAATGAGTGGAGAAGTGCGCCTGTGGTGAGGATCTGTTGCAAAGAGGAGAAATCGTGGATGTGTTTCCTCATTTTGGAGAAGAGACACCAGTTGGTGCTTGGCAGATAGTGGTGTGGATGGTGCACTAGTAGCAAGAAGAGCACCAGCTGCTCTTTGGAGAAGTGGCGGCGATCTGTGAGAAGGTGGTGAAGGGATGAACGGCCGTGTTTGCTGGACGTGAGGGCGGTAGTTTGTGAGGTGGTTGCTGGATTAAAGATCCACAATTTTAGCCGATGGAAAGTGTAAGTGAGCCCACATTTTTCTCCTCATATTTGTGGAGCCGCTAGAAGCATTAGAGAGAAGGGGTGGCAGCTCAAAGAGGAGCAAACACCATCTTGATGCTTGAGAGAATCAAGCTAGGGTTTTTGGGATAGAGAGAGAGTTTTAGGTTAGGTTCGAGTTTTTTCAAAGAAAGGGGATCCCCTACGTGAATAAGAGTGACGAGTTTCTATAGGTAGGATTAGGGTGGGTGATGTGGGGAGAGGGGAAAAGAGGGTGAGAGCAAGGTGGTGATGGTGGGCCGTGGGATGAGTTGTGGGAGAGAGAGTGTCTTCATTAATATGGGCCCCACCTACCATGACCTTTAGCCATTTTATCCTTGTGGTCCAGCAGCTCTTTTGGTGATCTACCACCCATCTTCCATTGATGGTCCACCTTTAGTCTCTTGCTTTACCTTGACAAGTCAACTATGTAGCAATCGTATCCAGCCCATGTGATGTATCACCATTCAGCAACCTTTGGTGATCCAGCATGTGGATCCCACATTTGATCTATCAACTTTGAATAGCGTGTTTTCATCTCACCGTCCCACATGTAATCCGAACCATCTATTCCATGTACATCTTTCCTCTTGTCACATGCTGTTGGTCTAGCCATTGATCTCAACACCATCATCTACCATTAACCATAATTAATTATCAACCCATGATGATGACTTTTGTCCATTGCTAACCAACTATTATATACATCGTCTTCAAGATGTAGCAACTAGTGGGTAGATCTAACGACCTTGATCCAATGGTCCGATTTGGAGGTGACCAAGCTTAGGTGTTTTAACGCCGTGTAGGTCGTTGGTTATGCTCAAGTTCCAGCTTCTTGCTTAGTTTTGACATGTACCCAAGCACTTGTCCAAGCTGATCATCCCACTTTTATTTGTATGCATTAATGGTCTAGTTCCTTCATTCAGCAACTTGACCCATGTCGTGGCTCAATATCTTTGGTTAATATCATAGCCTACCATGTTTGCCCGCTATTGTAATCAAATATTGTCTTGGTCCACGGACCCAAACATCGTAGTCTCTTTTGATTGGTCTTAACCTTCATATTGTGCCGTTGGTTCTTGATCTCACTTTTCAATTCTCAAGCCTAGCTTGTACTTGGCCCATATCTTCTTGTCATAGCCTGTTAGCTCTTTAAGCTTTGATAGTGAGCTTCTGTGGTTGATCGTGGGCCCGTAAGTCTCGAGAATCATCTGATCAGTGTAAAACACATAATTAGACTGTCAAAACGGCTTCATATCCAAACTTTCATAAATGTGTGTTTAATGCATGCAAATATATCATTCTGACTAGAAAAGTGTGTTCTACACAATGAAAAAGACTATTATATAGAAAAATTGATAAAAATGAAAATTTTACGTAGGAGAGTGTGATGACGCTGAAAGGATAATAGTGGAAAATGCACACTTTTAAGCAAATATCATTTTCTAAATATTTTCTTTCAGTAATCTACTCTTTGAAAATGGTTTTACACGTGGCCTTGATCCGCACTCAAATCAGGAACCTTTGTCGGTGGAGTATTTTCTGTGAGGTTATAATCCCTCTAGAGATGATCCAAATAGGCTTAGGAGGAGGAGACATGGTGACAATATAGAACGGAGGAAGAAATTTTTCTTGATGTACCTCTAAAGGGTGTAGAATACTGGGTTCAGGCTTGCCTGTTCCTGACAATGTTACAATAATATTAGAAAAGTATATTACTAAAGAGTGTCCAAATGATTCCATAAGTATGTGAAAATCTCATTATTGTCAAATTCCATGATGTATGAGGGTCTTTATTTGGATTTGGATTGTAGGTATCTTGTATCGATACCTACCTGTGCTCCCAGGACCTTGCCTACCCTCTATCTGATGTGGAGGCTGCTAACGAAGATGACGACGATGTTGCTGCGGACGAGGATGACATTGTAGTCTTTATTTCTGTTTGTTAGTGGGTCGTGATTTTTATTGTATTGTTGGATGTGCGCAGGTGCCATAGTTGGTTGTGGTTTGTAGTTTTCACTACTATATATATATATATATATATATATATATATAGATATGAGATAAACTTTAAAATTCTGAGTTGCATGCCTTTGATTCTTTCCCATGTGCCAAGTATATCTTTTAATTACTTCGCTCTCCTTCTGGTATGTTAGTTGGACACACCTTGTCAATCACAGACAAAAGGGCAGATTGTGCCGTACTGCTTTACATGATACATGCTATATCATTGTTCATGAATGCATGATGATCACTCTTCATGATTATTTTATTTTGTCATAGAAAGTTATTGGTCATAGGAAGAGTGGCTATCTCTTTGTGTTATGTAATTTCATTGTGTATTTGGTTATACCAACCTGTATTTTTTTGTAAAACATGTTGTTATGGAATTGACAAAGGGGGAGATTGAAAATCCCATTATTTGTTATTGTCAAATTCCATGACGTATGAGGGTTTGTATTTGGGTTTGGATTGTAAGTGACTCGAGTCATGTTGATTGGTCGACAAGAATGCTACGAAGACTCGTTGAAGTGGTGTTGGGGATGCGGTGCCTTCGCTAGACTCTCCAGCTCTCTCTCACGATTCATAGCAGAAGGATAAGTCCAGTGATACTTGGCCTATAGGTTTGGTTCCTTATCTTAAGGAGCTTGGGCGGCCGAAGTAAGTTTGGGTGACCGAGGTCCTCGGTCGACCCTCGTTTGCAACTCTCTACCTTGAGTATCTTTTCTAGTTTTGATCTGCTTGGGCGCCCTCTAGTAATTTGGGCGATCAAGGTCCTCAGGCGACCGACCTATTCTTTCATGCTCAAACCGGAACTACAGGGAGGCATGGGTGGTTTGTTGGATGTTCGGTTGTTGATCCGTAAGAAATAGAAGTATCGACCCCCTACCCCGATGCGGGGCCAGTGGGACAAAATCTCGGTAGGGCCATCTCAGATCCATGCTTCGTTGATAGCCATTCCCTCCGGGTCGATCGACTCCGGTTTGCAACTCCCTGCCTCTATTCTGTGGGTATTTGTTCTAAGCTCTTCGAGCGACCGAAATAGGCTTGGTCTCCCCCGCCCCCACTGAGCGTGGGTGCCCGACCTTGTCTCGATCGCCCTCGTTCTTTCCTTTTTTGGTGCTTTTGTTGTGACCATTTGTACGTGGGTGCCCGACCTTGTCTCGATCGCCCTCGTTCTTTCCTTTTTTGGTGCTTTTGTTGTGACCATTTGTACTTTCTATTATGTTGCCTATTTAATGGTCATTTTGCCTCGATTAAGACACTTGATTAGCTTTTTCCAGAAAGATTTTGAGTTGAGTTTAAGCCACAGTTTGTGTAACCAAACCTTCGTGCACTACTTACCTTTTGAGTCCCTTTATTGGAGATTTGGTTTGTCTGTTCGAAGCGATTTTTACATCTACATCTCTGAAGAAAGAAACTGTCAAGGAAATCTACATCTCTGAAGAAAGAAATTGTCAAGGAAATCACTCGGATTCTTGGAGTTGCACCCTAGTTGGGGAAGCTCTTTGATCTCAAAGCTTCGTAGCACATCTCTCTCCTCGTCCTAGAGAGGTAAGTTGCGTGTTTTGATTTAGCCTCTTGAGGCACTGATTTAAAATCTATAATCTATACATCCCAATCTCAATAGAGTCAGAGTGAGTCATCACTCGCTTGTGACTTGTAAGGTGAAATCCCTGGTTGGTTGAATAACTTCTCAACTTAGCTTACCTAGAGCGTAACTACGTGTGATTGGTGCTAGCCAAGAACGTAACTTGGTGTTAAGAGAATACCCTCTTTTGAGAGTTGGGTAGTTGGATTTCTAACCCTGGTTATTCAATTGTAATAGTGTATCACTTGATTGAATAATGGATTTTGCTCTTTTGAGAGTGTTGACAATGGATGTAGGTGTGCAAACACCGAACCACTATAAATCTTGTGTGTTGTGGTTTGTGCCTATTGTCTCTTTCTTCTCTCTCTGCATATTAAGCTATTCTGTGGTGACTATTTTGCATTTTCGATTGTATTGGACTGATTGTCTTTTCACGTAATTTTTAAAATTAGCGATCTAGTCCTATTCAACTCCCCTCTAGGACATTCATAGTGGTTAGAATGGAATTTCAATTGGTATTAGAGCCAAACCACTCATTAAGGGCTTAATCACCAGAGTGTGATCCGTTATTTCCCTTAGAATGGTTATGAGTCAAGAAGATAGTTTAGTAACTAGACCTCCCTTGTTTAATGGTATAAATTATGTTTATTGGAAGGCTAGCATGAGGGTCTTTTTAAGATCCCTAGATGAACGTATATGTGAAACAGTGGAGGTTGGATGGACTCCTCCCATCATTGCTTTGAAGGTAAATGAAACCACCACAGTAAAACTCAAGGCTAAAAGTGATTGGAGTGTGGGTGACAATGAAGCTTTTACTTACAACAACAAAGCATTAAATGCTATATATTGTGCACTGTTGCTTGAAGAATTTAAAAGGATCTTATCTTGTAAAATGATTAAACAGACGTGGGACATTTTAGAATTGACCCACGAAGGGACTAGCTTTGTAAAGGTGTCTAAACTCCAAATGTTAACAACTCAGTTTGAAATAATGAGGAGCGATGATGAAACCTTTACAGAATTCTACACCAAACTAAGTGAAATAGTAAATACTATGTGGCGACTTGGTGAAGCAGTTCTAGAATCTAAAATAGTGAGAAAAATTTTTAGGTTTCTTCTTGATAGGTTTCACCCCAAAATTACTGCCATTGATGAAAGCAAAAAATGTTTATCAAATTAAACTAGAAGAACTAATAAGATTGGTACAAAACATTTGAACTGAAACTTCAACCAACCTAGAAAAGAGGAATTGCTCTAAAAATCTTCTAAAAAGCAGACTATAGAAGAAGACTCTAATGAGTCAAACGATCTTGAAGAAGAAGTTGCCTTACTAGCAAAGAAATTTAGGAAATTTTTTAAAAGGAAAAGAAAACATTTGTACATAAAAGTAAGAAACCCTTTGAAAAGAATGAAAGATATAAAAGGGAATACAACCAAAGAGATGATATACTGCATAGGATATGGTCACATAGCCAGTGACTGAAAACAAGAACAAAAAAATGAAAACAAAAGCCATGAAAGCATTTGCATGGGATGTTGACACTGATGAACCTGGAACAGAAACCAACACGTCTAGTGACAATGATGAATCATCTAGGATTAGAGCACTAAGGACTAGACTAGATGAGAACTGTCAGTCAAAAACAAACAAAAATATAATGAATCAGAGACTGATATGAGTCATGAAGGTGAAGAAATCCAATAAGCTTTTGATAAACTATACAAAAAGAGCATAAAGTTGGCTGAAACTTGAAACACTCTCAAAATAGAAATAAAGACGTTCAGAGATGAGAGCTCAAATTTAAAATCTAAAATTAATGAAATATCTGGAATGATAAAAAACTAGAAATCCTAAAAAGACAAAAGGTTCATCTAAAAGAAATTGAGATGTTTAAAGCCCAGAACAATGAATTGCAAATAAAGAATAGTACTCTCATTCGAAACACCAATTAGAACATGTGCTAAATATGGGAAAATTGAACAAGGACAGAAGAGGACTGGGGTATTGAAAGTAGGTTTTCCCCGTTCATTGGTTCGAGAACCCTAATTCAACAATATTTTATAATTCTCTTAAATTCTGCAAAAATGCAGACTTTGAACAGTGGTATGTGGGGGTGAATAGGTCTATTAATTTTAGCCTAAGTTGATTACTAATATGCTCACACAGATTAATCAACTAAAGCAGTAAGTAAATAGACAACAATCCACACCAAAAGTATTTATAGGTGTTGACCTACGTCTACTCTCCAAATAGCTCCACTGAGATTGTCACATTTTTAATTCAATATTTAAGCACTTTTACAATATTAAATAGGGTAAAGGACCCGGTCTTGATTGCAGTTGATAATAATGGAGTACGGTTGCAACTGAACTCCCACTCAGTCAAGAACATATCTTCACTCGAGCAGGGTAACAGATATATATATATAGATCAAACCAATATGGGAGTGTTTCTAAAGAGAAAGCTCCCTTCAAACATAGTTGCCTCTCAATCGAGATTGACGAGGAACGTGTAGCTTCGATGTTGTTGAAGCTAAACCAAGCCTGCAGATCAAAACCGTAGCGCGCACCAATCACCGAGTCGATCCAGAAACAAAGAACATAGATCACCAAAGTTGATCTCCCACACAAGGCTAGCAAGCTAGACTGTTGAAACAAGCACACCACAAGGGCAAGGGAGCAAGAACAACAGCCAGAAGCTTAGAAAACTTCTCTTGGAGTGAAGAGCTCAAGAGAAGGCTGAGTGAATTAGTGAGTAATGAAGGTAGGTGGGATGGCTACTTATAGAAGGAGGGGTAGGGAAATGTGCGAACGCTATTCGAGGGTTTACTAGACCAATCGACTGGTCATACCATTGGTCGCCCGGTCTAGCCAGTATCGGTCACCCAGTCTGACAGAAACCCTCTTTTAGGGTTTCCCACCATGGAGAACCTTTATGATATGTTGGGGTGCTTCCAAATGTGTTCGAGTGGAATTTTTGGTGATTTCCCAAGTCCAAGATAGAGAGCCAATATTGGTTACGTAAGAACCCATGGTTGTTTTGGAATTGACAACACAAGGTATACTTATCAATCTCCTCCTTTGTCAATTCTAAGACAAAATACAAATACAATGGCTCTCCCCCTAACATTGAGCCTACCCAACCAAACAAAAAGATGTAACAAGTTGCAGTGAGAGGCACCAACAAATCTTTGTTTAGTCTTGCATATCATAGACAAAGATAACAAATACAAATGGGATTTTTACTCCCTTTAGTATGTGGTTAGTTAATCAATGACTCCCAATAATGATTGATGTTTTTAGATCATTCAAATTCTCCCCCTCAGTAGAGTTACCATTTGTTTTTCAGAGTTTGTTACAAGTATTTTTACAGAAAGAGATTATCGTTGTTTTAAGTAGGAATCAGAACCTTTGTTTCCACAAATTCTTCCCCTTTTTGTCATAAATTGACAAAGGAGAGACAAGATCAAACGATCAATCAGAATGCAGCAAACATGATAAATGCATCAAATATAGCACAGTATTCTGAGGTACATGCCAAAATATCACAAAATACCAGAAAAGTAGTTTAAGATATATGCCGAGATAAAGTGGTTCAAAACACTAAGTGACACACGACAACAACTGTGTAAGAAAACCAGTAAGATATAACACTACGCGTTATCATTATCTAAAATCTTTGTCCCGTCCTAGACCTCGTCTGCAGCAACATCAACATCACTTCCAATGTTTTTTTTTTAAAGAGGGGTGTATGAATTCAAGAACCAATAGTATAGTCCAAAAGGGGCTGACCAAATAAAGGTTAGACCAAGGTGCCAACAACCAAAGTTGTATTGGCCAAAATACCCATGTACAAATTTCAAATGTCCAAACTATGTCAACCAATATTACCAATGCCCAAATAGTCTAAATATTCCAAACAATCCCCCATTATATTTTGAATAGACAGGGTAGGTCAAAACACTCAATAATAAGGTGAGAGACATAAGGAATTATCATCGTGATATAACCATATATTGAAGGCTCAATAAGATACCAAAAAGTAAGCCCATCAAATATTTTTAGAGTATCATCAAGATAAGTCACATACATGCATCTATTTTAGAGGTATAATAGATGCATGTATCAAAATATGATGTTCTAAGGGACGAACCATTCAAAGAAGTCAAAGACCAATAGAATTGGAGGATATGCTTATAAGAATGAAAAATTTGATCAAATAATTTTTCATATGATATATCCCAAATCTAACCAAATATCCAATTGATCAGATAACATTATGCAAGATAGATATTATAATCCATTCTCTCTCAAAAATATAATCTCTTTATTAATTTCTATCATAAATAGACAAGGAAGGCTAAAATAAGTAACCATTTAGGAGAGATATATGAAGATCCATTAGCAAAAGGTCTAATTAGCATCCATAATAAAATACTGATAATCCAAGTAAGGCAAACTATCAGAAAGTCAATACAATCAAAATCATAGCACAAGCATGATTGATCAAAGATATTTTAAAAGTAATGGTTTTACCAAAACCAAATTATCAATTCTGCAAAGTCCAATTAAATGCCTGAGTCTAGTGATCAAAAGCCTACCAATTAAATTTTGTCAAATGATTTAGGATTTTTTCGTGTCGTTGGATTGGAAACCGTAATTTCAACACATTTTTAATTATCCGATTCTTCAATCCTGCAAAATTTTACAATTCTTGCTCAGTGGAAAGATTGTCAGATGTCGAATCTGCACTCGGGATTAGAGTAGCGCATTAATGAACACAAAAATTCACGGAAATACTGCAAAAATGGTAAAGTGATGAGAATGGTGGTGGTGGTTTAAAACTTTATTTTTTTTAGACATAACTAAGATAATAACTCAAAAAATAAACTGATGAATCAACTAACAACAATCCAAACATGATAATGCAAAACCCACAATTTCATTGGAATCAATCTAAAAGTCCTTTACAATATTTCAAATGAAAAATAAAGACATAAAGCATGAAATTAAATTAGAAAGCAATGTAAAATAGAGAGACTATAGAGAGAAAGAAGAGAGATAGAGAAAGAAAGTTCTAAAGCCAAGAAGAGAAAAGAGAACTAGAGAGAGAGAGAAAGAGTGAAAGATTACCTTCCAACACTTACCAGACAAGGGGTCGGCCTATAATCGGCCAAGGTGGTGCACAAGGGAAGAGTGGTGGATGTTCGCATGTGTTCCTAGAGATGCCGTTGAAAGGTGCTAGTTGAGGAGCTTGCAGGTGGTGTGCAATGTGGATACGCTGTTGGTTGTCCACAGTGATATGGAGAGGATGAGGTAGCGGCTAGTGAGAGCAGCAAGTTGGTACTTCACTGTGGAGGTGTTGGCAGCAGGGGTGGAGCAACCTAACATGGGTGCACAGCTGTGCGTTGAAGGGAGAACAGGTGAAGGGGTAGGGAGCCGCGCGTTGCTGCAGGCTGAAGGAGAGGAGAGGTGATGCTATTTGCTTAAAAATGCTAATTTTCCACTATTATCCTTTTAGTGTTATTACACTGTCCTACATAAAACTTCCATTTTTACTAACTTTTTTATGTAAGAGTTTTCTCCATTACGTAGAACATACTTTTCTACACAAAATGGTATATTCGCATGCATTCATACGCATTTATTTGACCTACATATAAAGCTGCTTTGTAAAAATCTCATTAAGCATTTTTGCTATTGCAAGAAACCCGATCGGACGATTCTCAAGACTTGCTAGGCCCACGATCGACCTCCAAAGCCTAATATCAAATCTTAGAGAGCCAGTAGGCTATGACAAGAAGATATGGGCCAAGTATGGGACAGGCCAGACAATCGTAGTGTCAGACCAAAGACACAAGAAATTCTATAGGGGAAAATTCTCAAGATCGAGGACATAATGATCATTCCATGGAGTCAATGAGGGTTGACTCAAGAATGAATGGACCGTGTGCTGGACAAATAGCAAGTTGGATGAATGATAGACCAGCATGTGAACCAAGGTAGAACCAATGAACAAGTTAATGGGTTGACGTTGGACCAATGAGTTGCTTGGGTACCAAGGTTGTGGACCTACACAATGAAACAAAGAAGAGTGGGGCTCATGGCTACATATGGTGAGAGAATTGGACCAATAACCAAACCATAGATACAAAGGGATCAAAAGTTACCAAATGAATGAATCACTAAAGGTTGCTCAATTGTGGACCATCGCACAGGCTGAATAGTGGCTACATGATAATTGACTTGTCAAGGTGAACCACCAACAAAGGTGAACCATGAATTATTGTTGAATGGTTGATCACCAAAAGAGTTGTGGGACCTAGCAGATACTTGATAAAATATTAGAAAGGACCATGAGATCTCAACCTAATACAGTGGCTATCAAGTGATCAAGAAACAATGATAAACGGTTTCAAAACAAAAAGAAATTGAAGTGAGTTGGATAGGAGCATCCAACTGTTGCTGGTTATCAAATAGTGGATGAAAAGTCAAAATAGTAGGTGGGGCCCATATGCCAAGTGGCAAGTGATTAAAAAGATCAAGAGATAGTGGGTTCGTATGAAGAAGGTGGGGGGCATATAAAATAGACGATGTGGGACCAAAGGGTAAAAAAACGATGGATGCATGATAAAGAAGGTGCTTGGAAAGAGAGAGTTTCTTCTCTTCTCTCACTGGGAAGACTTCTCCTAACCCTAAAACCGTCCCTATCTCAACTGCCCTATTTAAAAACAAAAAAAACCTAGCCGTTCTCCACCATCCTCTCTCTCATTCTCTCTCCCCATTCCACATTCACGTGGGAAATCTATCTCACATCGCCTCTCTCATTCATGCCTCCACCTCTCCATTCCCTCTCACTCTCAAGATCGTGGGTGGCTCTCTTTGGAGCCATCACGATTTCCTTGCTGGTCCTCTTCTTGGATCAACCGCCGCATGCAACCATCCTTCTCCACCTCGTGCTGGACTCTTGGACAAAAACGAAGCCACCAAACCATCTTCTCAACGTTGCTACCTCCTGCAACAACTAGATCGGCCACAAGACTAGCAAGTTATCACCTCCTACGGCCGACAATCATCACTCCTCCTCCAACCGTCAGACCTGCAACACCACTGGTTGCACCTCAACCACCACGTCATCTTCATCCTCCCATTCACGGGTTGGAGCACCACCAAGTCCTACGGCTTGCTGCTCCTCTCTTCAATCTCCACGGCCTGCACAAGACGTTGCCCTCCTCACTAATGTTGCACATCCTTCAATCATCACCACAACGCATCGGTTCTCATCCTTCTCCAACATCTTCATCTTGGATCAAACGACAACAATCTCACATGTTGAACCGTTAGCTTGCAACTCCAAGGCGCTACATAGAAACTCTTCACGGCGCTCTTCTCCTTGTTGGTGCATCACTTCACATCTCCCACAGTGTGCACCAGCAACACCGGAGACCTGCAACCTTACCCGGTGGAACATTTGCAACTCCAGCTTGCCATCTTTGCTGCCCCTTTATAATCCCTCATAGTTGCTACCTCTCTCCAAGCCTGCAACCACCGATCTATCTCCATTACCTTCAACGTGGATAGTATCTACCCTTCCCCTTTCAATGTTGGCTGCACCTCAACAATGCCAACCACGTGCACTCCATGGTAGGTCACTTTCATAAGGTAAAGACCTCTCTTTTTCTCTACCTCTCTATAGTTTCTCTCTCTAATTCTTTCTCTCTCTAGTTTCTTAGCTCTATCTCTCTTTCTCTCTCTAAAATCCTCTCTTTCTCTCTCTACATTTTATTGCTTTCTAGCATGAGCTTGGTGTTATTTACTTTTGTTCATGTAATTTGCATTACTTTAATGAATAAAATGATCTTTTTTCAGTTAATGTGCTTTCCTTCTCTATTATTTAAAGTTGTAATTAGTTCAAAATCATCTCTCTCAAAATGCATATTTTAAATCCCGATATCATTATCATTCTCACCCAACCATCATTCATAGCATTTTCATTATTTTAGTTCCGATAAATTGCGTTAATCCTAATCCTTAGTGCAGATCGACGTCCGACATGCCACTGTAGAAGTCTGCATTTTTGCAGGTTTAAGAGTGAACTAGATAATATAAATTTTGTTGATTCAAGGGTTTCTGTTACCAACGACACGAAAAAACCCCTAAGCCCTAAGTGAGGTGACCCTTTGAGGAGCATCAGCAAAGGAGCTAGGAGGCAGTCCGTGGAGGGGGCTGGGCGGTGCACTTGCAGGGGTGCACCAGCAGCAAGGAGATGAGGATACGACCTCCTTTTTCCTTCTCTTCTTCTCTTTATCTTTTTTTCTTTTTCTCTTTTTTCTGTTTTATTTTGGGAAAAGGCAGAGAAAGTAGTGGACGGTAAGAGAGTGGAGAAGAGAAAACGTGGGATGGGATTAGAGAAGAGGACGGCTTAAAGAGAGAGGTTCAAGAGCAGCAGCTTGGGAATGAGATTAAGAGATGACGGCTTAGATTTTTGAGAGAGATAGCGGAGAGGACAACAAGAGAGAGATCGAGCTGAGAGTTCAGTGAATCCTCTGGCCCTAGGGTTTTTAGAGATAGATATATCCCATGAGAAAGTGAGAAGGGTTTTCTTAGATCATTGGATTCAAGATTGGATCCCACGACTGTTGTTCATCATCTTGTGGTTTCCAAATATGGTTTCAAAACCCAATTTCCACCTTCCAATACTACCATCTCAAACATTTGGCAATTTCCTTTTTTATCCAACTATAGTTAAGAAAGTGATGACATCCATTGTGTTAGCTGGACCGTTGGCTGGACCACACATTCAATTGTCCAGCACCTCCTTGTGTTATATAGATTTCCCTCAAGCTGGTTTTTCTCTTCATGCAAAACCGTCACTCTCTTTAAAAAATATTAAAAAAAACATCCCATGCCTTGCCCATTTTTGCCAAGAAAATCTTCTCTCATATTTGAAAATCAATTTCTTTTGACCATATTTCCAAAATTCACATTATTGTTAAAGCGCCTTTTTTTTTATTTGGAAACTATCCTATAATGCTTTCAAAACTTTCTTCTTTCGAATGTAATATTTTTAGAAACAAAGAATCTTCTTTTAAAAAAACATTTTTAGAAAATATTACCGTTTCGGTCAAACACCCATTTGAAAGACTTTCCTTACTTTCCACAATTATAAAATATCCCTCCTTGTTTAATGTGGGCCATCCATCTTCGCAGTAATCATGATCACATTGGCCAACACTGTGGACCATGGCCGTAAGATCTAAATTGATGAAAAAGATGGCCGCCAGATTCTAAGATTGTGAGATAGATGATCGGATGATCTCCTGGCGATCGGACAATAAAAATGGATGGTGATGATCAGACGGATCATCGACTGTGGAGATTGGCCAAGGTAGGTCGTAGGGTAGATAGATTGCAAAAGGAGAGAGGATCGGATGGTTGAGATTTGAGGGTAGAGAGATAATGAGGATTTAGAGAGAGAAGGGAGAAATTATTATAAAAATAAAGAGAAAATGCTAACAATGGGTCTTGAACCCTAGTCTTTGACTTGGTCTTCTGCATACTTCACCAACTGAGCAAGTCTTCATCTTGTGTTAGTTGATTGAGCTTTAATCTACTTAGTCTCTTCTCTAGATGCTTATCTCTCCTTATCTCTTGGTCGTCTCTCAAGTTTTTTGATCATCCAGCTCAACACGCACATGGCCTATAGCTTCTTGTCCTTAGCCTGTTGGCTCTTTAGCTTTGGTCATCAGCTCTGGAGAATGATTGTGGGCCCGCATTCCATCAGAATCGTCTAATTGATGTCTCTGCAATAGAAAAAGCACATGATGAGACTTAGTCAAAACGACTTTAAATTTTATATTCTAAAATGTGTTTAATTCATGCGAATAGTCGATTTTCATTTAAAATGTATATTCTACACAATTGAATAAACTCTTACGTGAAAGTCGACGAAAATAGAAGTTTTACGTAAGAGAATGTGACATCGCTAAAAGGATAATAGTGTAAAATAAGCACTTTTAAGTGAATATCATCAAACCAACAATAAGTAGTTCTCCCAGATAAGAAGGAGAGGCACTAGGCCTGCATAATGACGGTACGTCCATTTTTCCTTAGATAGAGACTGCCCTTAATGTCAATCTGAAAGAACTCATTGGAGTTGTTAACAACTCACTGGAGTGGCTAACTCAATAATGATCGATGTTTGATCATTCAAATACTCCCTCTTTGAGGAGTAACTATCTAAGTACTGTGACTCTCAATAATGTTCGATGTCAAATAATTTTCAAAAAAGATTGATCAAAGATTTTCACCACAATTATACCAAAAATGCATTATGACATAAATCATATAAAATGTCACATACAATCAATCAACCAATCAGAACATATATCAAATATCCAAAATACAAAGTAACGATACTCCAATCAAGTGCAATAGAAACCAATTTTTCAAAGTGATATTTTAGTCAAAGGTAATTTTGCAAAAAGGTTTCTAAACAAGGTTAATTATTTAATTATTAAGGTTTTATGATATATTTCAATCAAAGAACATTATTAAATATTTGTTGAACTAGGACTTGAATCTATTCTTCTACCAAAAGATTTAATAGTTTTCTTAAATGAAGTATTTCTATTATCAAAGTTTTTAAAGTAATATTTATCTTGACAATTATAAATGTTTCCCTTTTCAATCCATCTAGAAGTATAAAAGTTTTTAGTTTTAAAGTTAGTCTTTGTGAGAAAATTTATAGTTTTAATTTGTTTGTGTAAAAGTTTAGTTTTGACATTCAAGTTATTAATTTGTTCTAATAGATTCTTTTCTTTCTTGATTAATTCATTTTTCTTTTCGAATTCTTTCATTCTTTGAAAACCAATTTTTTCTTTTAAAATTTTACAGTCAAATTTCATATGACCGATCTTTTTACAGTAATGACAAGTTATATTAGTTCGTTTATTTAAACCAATTTTATTTGAAGACTTAAAGAGTTGTTTATTGTGAATGAAATTCTTTTTAGCATTTGTGAAATATTTTTTATTATGATGTTTGTTATGAATAGGTATTTCTTGAGCCTTTTTAAAGAAAATTTTTGAAGTAGAGTTTTTAGATGGATTATTAATGCATACTTATCCTCTTTTACCATTATAAGTTCTTCCTATAGTTATAATATTTTCAAGTTTAGTGTTACCTTGAGTAGTAGCTTTTATTAAGTTTGTGTTTTTTATTTCAAGATCATTATTTAGACTTTCTTGATATAAGTTATTATAAGCTTCTTGTAGATCATCATTATCTTCTTTAATAGATTCTATATCATTTTTACTTTCTTCTTTATCTAAGTGAAGAATTTTATTATAGTTAAATTTAATCATTAAAGCTTTCATTTGATCATTTTTACAAGATGAGTTTAATTCATTATCAGATTAATTACTATTGTTATCACAATGACTTTCATTGCTTTAGTTTTGCCTTTTTTATTGTTTGCACATTCACTAGCAATGTTACCAAAACCTCTACATTTGTAGCATTGGATTTCTTCATTAAGGTTTTCTTCTTTATTTTTGAAATTTCTTTAATTTCTAATTTTTTTTTAAAGATTTTAGTCATTAAGGCAAATTCATCATCTAAATCATTATCAGATTCTTATAGATTACTATTTTCTCTTCTAAGTTTTTAAAACAATATTCTTCCTATGTGGTTTTAGTTTAAGTTCAAAGGTTTGGATGGAACCTATTAGTTCTTCTAACGCGATGGCATTTATATCTTTGCTTTCTTCTAACAGTGACCTTAAGGTGAAATATTTTAGAAAATGATCTTAAGATTTTTCTAACAATTTTTTATTAAGGGATAGTGAAATTCTCTTTTAATTACCACGTTATGTCCTAGAGGGGGTGAATAGGACAATTTTTAACTTCTCTGCTGATTCTATATGGATTAAAAATTAATGATCACACAAGGTAGAAAAATATCAAACAATCAAAATACGAATCATCCATAGAACATAGATATGGGTAAATCTGATACAAAATATGCAAACATTCACAATTACATGAGGCACAGATTTATAGTGGTTCGGTGACTCCGCACCTACATCCACTGTCCAATACTCACCACGAGTAGTATTATATTATTTCAATCATGCATTACAACATTTTCAATCGAAATAAATAATCAAACAACTAAGATTATACTTAGTCTCAATCTAACGAGAATCGCTTCTCGCTCACCTAGAGAGTCAGCCTAGGCCAGTAGTTTATTTAGAGAAGCCATCTTCTCGTGGATTTACAATCCTCAACTCGATCTATA
This sequence comes from Euptelea pleiosperma, assembly GCA_035048495.1. NCBI lineage: Eukaryota > Viridiplantae > Streptophyta > Magnoliopsida > Ranunculales > Eupteleaceae > Euptelea > Euptelea pleiosperma. The sequence goes on along the minus strand of CM068551.1, from coordinate 11,741,151 downwards.
CGAGACTCACTTCTCGATTTACCTAGAAAGTCACACTAGGCCCGTAGTATTTTAGAGAAATAGATTTCTCAAGGATTCCACCTTCCTCAACTCAATTGGATGAGTACTCACTCATCCACCAATCATAAAAAATTCAGGTTTGATAATATTGAATTCACTCTAAAAGGTTTGTTCTAGGAGATACTTACCTTTTGATGAATTAAATAGAATGGTGAATCCTCGTAAAAGAATTCACCACAGAAACACTCTGCCAATGATGATCTTCTTCTTAGAGGAAGATGATTACACAAAATAATATACTTTGTAGTCTCTGCAAATAATTAGAGCAGCCTTCACAAAAGATGAATCAGATTTGCTCATGTGAAGCTCTCTCAAACAATCTAGAACCTTCACAAAGGATGTACAGATTTGCACAGGCAAAGTTCTCTCAAATTCTAAATCTCTAGACTCAAGTGATGTTAATCAAACAATGGGAGTCAAGAGATATCTTGATTGGTTCTTTCTAATGAAGGGTAAGAGTTCTATTATATAATGCTCTATCCTCTAAAAAGAAACGGACCTAAACTAGCCGTTGGATTGACTCAAGTGCGTATAAAATCGCACAAAGGAACGAGTCAAAAATAGATCCAGAATGGGCGGGGTCGACCGCTCATTTTGGCCTGTTGACCCATCAGGTCAGAACCGAAAATTATCTGTGCTGAAAGTCTGGTCAGCCTCACATTTTGACCTATCGGTCGGACCTGTTCAGTCAGCCGCATAATTTGTCCGGTTGGCCGCTCAGGTCAAAACCATAATATATGGTACCGAAGGGTGAAAGTAGTTTTTTTCCGCGTCGTTGGTTATGGAAACTCTAATTTCAACACATTTGTAATTATCCGAGACTAAATTCCTGCAAAATTAAGCTTTTTTTGCACAATGGAAGTATGTCGGATGTCGATCCGCACTCGGGGCTAGTTCGTACAACCATGAACATAAAATGACAGATTTTTATCAGAATTATGGAGAGGTGTGAGTGGTGGAGAGTTAGGGATTGAAAACATTCTTTAGAGTTGATTGTTGCAAACCATTAACTACAATATTAATGAAAAAGAGGCGAAATACGCAAATAACTCCGAAGAACATTTATAACATCAAAATCCATTACAATGCTTAAATGAATCTTAAACTATGATAACACTTTTAATCAACTGGAAAGCAATAAAAAAACATTAAAATAGATAAGAGAGAAAAAGGAAGAGAATGAGATTTCTAGAGAGAGAAAGAGACGAAGGAGAGAGAACGCTAGAGAGAACTAGAGAGAGAAACTAAGGGAGGAGAGAGAAAGTGAGAAATATATAACCCTAAAGAGAGGTAGATCTAGAGAGAGAAAGTGAAAGATAGGGAGGTAAAACTAGTGAGAGAAAGTTTTAAAACCTAGAAAGAGAAAAGAGAGTAAAGAGATTACCTTGGATAACTTATCAGATAGTCGGGATTGGCCGGCAAAGATTTGTCGGAGATGCTTGGTGGAAAGAACACGAGGTGCAAGCTAGCCACGTGGTGGCTGTGGGTGGTGGTTGATGGGCTGCGAGGGGGATTAACAGCCTGCTGGGGAAAGTGCGGCAAGGAGCGGTGTGGAGAGGTGGTGGCTTGGGTTTCTCTTCCATGAGAAACGTCGGCTGGTGAGGGGCACACAGCTCTCCCTAATGAAGACGGTGGAGGATCGTAGAGGAGATCCTCATCTCCTCTCCTCTCCTTCATTCTTTTCCTTTTCTCAATTTTTTTTTATTTTTATTTTTTTCGTAAGATGAAAGGGAAAAGGGGGTGAGAACGGCTGGGAAACAGCAACCGTTAGTTGCTTGGTGGAGGAGGTGGCTTCAACCGGTGGCTGCTGTTCATGCAACCGTTCAGATCTGTGAGAGAACGGGCATGTGAACGACTGGGAAACAGCAATTGTTAGTTGCTTGGTGGAGGAGGTGGCTTCAACCGGTGGCTGTTGTTCATGCAACCGTTCAGATCTGTGAGAGAACGGGCATGTGAACGGCTGCCAAGGAGAAGATCTCTGAGGGAGAAGGCGGTAAAAAGGAGCAGCAACGGTGACTGGCAGCGTGGCGGAGGTGAAGAAGGAGGCGTTGGCGAGGTGAACAGGGGGTTGTGGATCGTTACAGGTCCTGATGGCAGCGTGGAAGACGATGCTGCTGTAGGTGACGGCCGGAGTTGTAACCTGCAACTCCGGTGAAAATGTGATGAAGAAGATAAAGAAGAAGATGATGAAAAGGGAGGAGAAACGACCCAGAGAGGGGACGAAAGGGAAGGATGTTTTGGGGGAAAGATTTTTGAAGAGATGGGAGGGGGATTAGGGTTCCAACGAACCCTTCTCTTCCCCTTAAAAAGCTTCCCTATTTCCTTTAATGGAAATAGGGGATTTTTCGAAAATAAAAAATAAGAAAAATATATATATATATTTTTTTAAAGTAAAACCTTACTTTTCTTTGGGGAATTTCCCCATTTAGTGGACCCCATTTTTTATTTAAAAATAATTAATTTAAAGCATTTGAAAATCGCGAGGTCCACTAAATGGTTGGGCCACGGGTCGATGATGATGGGCCCGGCTACTAGTCCACATGGATTGATGATGTCCATCGTCTCACAAGATGATGTGACAGACAATTTGATGACGATCGGATGGATGGTGACTTGATTGGGACCCAGATTGGTAGATCGACGGATCTAAAGAGATCCAACGGTCCGGTGGAAGATCCAACGGTCCGATTGAAGATCCAACTGTCAGAAAGCTAAGGGAGATGAGACAGAGTCAACAGGCAAGAGTTCTGAGGTTAGGTCAGTAGATCTGAGGATCAGGTGGTGATGTATAGGGAGATGAAGAGAGAGAGAATAGGGAGAGATGAGATAAAATTTAGGGGGAGGAGAGAGAAAATATCAAAAAATGGAGATAAAAGTATTGGCAGAGGGTCTGGAACCTTGGTCTTCACTGTGACCATCCTCACGCTTCTCCAGTAGAGTAAACCATCATTCCTTGCTGACTCATGTGGCTTTAAACGCTTTGGTCCGTCTCTTGGTCATTGGCTCTCCTACTCTCTTCGTTCTTCGGGCCGACTTTTTGGTCCTCTTATTCAGCCCAATTTGGCCCATATCTTCTAGTCATAGCCTGTGGGCTCTTTAAGCTTTGATAATGGACTTTCATGATCGATTTTGGCCCGCAAGTCTGGAGAATAGCCCGATCGAGTTTCCTGCAAGAGAAGAGCACATAATGAGACTTGATGATAATGTCTTTCTACCTAGACTTCTGAAAATGTGTTTAATGCATGCAAATATACCATTTCGTCCAGAAAAGTGTGTTCTACGAAACAGAAGAGACTCTTAAAAATAGAGCATTTTACGTAGGAGAGTGCGATAACGCTAAAAGCATAATTGCTTAAAATAAGCACTTTTGAGCGAATATCAAAGGGTCCGGTGGACTGCACCTTTTGATCGGTCAACCGATCAGAGTCAGTAGACTCCGATTGGCCGCTCAAAGTGGTCAGTCGGCCGGTCCTCGCAAACCTTCTCCGAAAAATACCCAAACAATTATAATAACTATACTATGTCTTTAGGATAGCTTCCAAATGATACAAAAGGACCGAAAGAAATCTAGGGTTAAATTGATCCGCTGGCAACACGCGGTGTACCCTTAGATGTACGCAAATAACCGCAACACGAGATTCTTGATAGTTTGAAAGTTCATTGAGTGAGAACATACTTTGATCATTTATATCTCCATGCTTGAGCTTGACTTTGTCTTCAGTTGAGCTTGAACACTTGGGTTGGTTTGCTTCAGCTTTAATTCTTCTTTGATTTGTTGATGAACTCCACTTGATCTTTGACACTTCAGTCTTCAGCGAGCTCCTAACTCAGCGAGTTATATTACAGAAGAACTAAGTTTTCCTGGGATTGACAACCGAGACTTTTTAGATAGCCTCACACATTGAGTTTACGATGTCACTAAGATCATACAAACATTTCAATTTCATTCATCGTAATGGTTTCAAACTGAGTTGTTAACATTTGTAATTTTGAAAGTTTAACAGAGTTAGTTCCTTCATAAGTAATTTCTAAAATCTCCCAAGCTTGTTTAGAAGTTTTATAAGTAATAATTCTTTTAAAGTCATTACGGGATAAAGAGAACTAAGTGACATTCAAAGCCCTATTGTTAATATTATATGCATCTTTACCTAAAATAAACCAAACAAATTTATTTTTCAAATTCACCGTGGTGACTTCACCAGCAGTGACAGTTTCTGTGGGCCAATTTTTGCCCATTTCAACAGTTTCCCAAACTCTCCCATTAAGAGATTTGAGGAAGATGCTCATCCTAGCCTTCCAGTAGGCATAGCTTGAACCATAAAACAAGGGTGGTCGAGAAATAGAGTTACCCTCTTCTCTCATAGCCATATCAAGGAAAAAAGGATCCCACTTAAATGATTAAACATTTTCACAAGTGTTAGGCTTTGATACCAATTGAAGTTCCCTTGATATGTAAAGAAGCTAGAGACTTAGAGGGGTTGAATAGGTCTATTAATTTTAGCCTAAGTTGATTACTAATATGCTCACACAGATTAATCAACTAAAGTAGTAAGTAAATAGACAATGATCCACAACACAAGTATTTATAATGGTTTTGGTGTATCAGCACCTACGTCCACTTTCCAAATAGCTCCACTGAGCTTGTAACCTTTTTAATTCAATATTTAAGCACTCTTACAATATTAATAGGGTAAAGGACCTAGTCTCTATCGCAATTGATAATGACGGAGTACGGTCGCAATCGAACTCCCGCTCGATCAAGAACCTTTCTTGACTCAAGCAGGGTAACAGATATAATTAGATCAAACCAATATGGGAGCGTTTCTAAAGAGAAAGCTCCCTTCAAATAAAGTTACCTATCAATCGAGATTGACGAGGAACTTGTAGCTTCGATGTTGTTGAAGCTAAACCAAGCCTACAGATCAAAACTGTAGTGCGCACCAATCACTGAGTCGATCCAGAAACAAAAACCGTGGATCACCAAAGCAGATCTCCCACACAAGGCTAGCAAGCTAGACCGCTAAAGTAAGCACACCACAAGGGCATGGGAGCAAGAACAACAGCCAGAAGCTTAAAACAATTCTCTTAGAGTGAAGAGCTCAAGAGAAGGCTGAGTGAATTGGTAAGTAATGAAGGTAGGTGAGAGGGCTATTTATAGAATGAGGGGTAGGGAAATGTGCGGACGCTATTCGAGGATTTACTGAACCGGTCGATCGGTCATACCACCAGTCACCCGGTCTAACCGGTTGACCGGTCCAGCCAGTATCAGTTGTCCGGTCTGACAGAAACCCTTTCTAGGGCTTCTCACCATGGGGAACTTTTATGATATGTTGGGGTGCTTCCAAATGTGTTCAAGTGGACTTTCTGGGGATTTTCCAAGTCCATGATTTTCTAGTCCCCGCTGCGTATCAAGGTATGCCTTTTTGCCACCATCTGAATCATCGAAACATGCTTTCCCAAGTCCAAAATAGAGAGCCAATATTGGTTACATAAATACCCAAGGTTGTTCTGGAATTGATAACACAAGGTATACTTATCAAGAAGAAGTTCGACCGATAAGGATGATGCATTGAAAACGAGAAGGTGGATGATAGTTGAGGGAAGTCCAGAGTTGCACCACAGCTTGAAGAGGAACCAATTGGGAAGAAGAGGAGGGACCGACCTGATTTCTTAATGGAAATCGGTGGAGTTACAGCTGTGCAACTTTAATGGTTATCGCTTATGTAAATGAGAGAGGCTGAGGGAGAAGAGCAGCTTACCGTGTGAGAAGAGAGGAGAGGAGAAGACTATCACGCCCCATATCCGGGCACCCAAATCCGGCCAGAATGCCTAAAAACCGACGCATTTGTCCAAGATCCAGGGTGTGCTAAAATAAAAATAAAAATACTCCAAAATAATTTATAAAAACGACCATTATTTATAATAGATCAAAATAAAGATCTTTTGTAAGGATGTTTTGGCTAAAACTTTTGTTTGATATGGTTTTTGAATTAACTTTTCAGAATTATAGTGGATAAGCGTAAAATTTTCCAAAAATATAATTTGAATAAAAAATTATTTTATTAATTCCCTACTATTAAAATATTATTTTAAGTATCTTTTGTGAAAGCACTTTTCCCAAAAATATCATTTACCATTTTATTTTAACAAATTTTCACTCTCAATTGGCCCTATCGAGTTTTGTTGAAAAAAATAGAATTTGATTTATGGCAGAAACACTATGGGTCAGATTATACATTTTATTGAAACGCAAATAATAAAATAAAAATATTAAATCAATCAATTCGGGTTCAAAATAGACCAATAAAGTCAAGATTCAACTTATTACAATCATAAAACCAAAATAAATAAATAAAACTAGGCGTCTTCAATGAACGCTTCAATATTCTTTGGTACACCGTCTTTTAGTCCATCGTTCCTTCCATTCCCAAATAATCTGAAAAATATTATCGGGTGAATCGTGAGCTTATAAAAACTCAATAAGATTTAATCACTACATCATATCTATAACAGTTCTATCAATCAATAGTTTATACGCAGAGTATTGGTATGGAACAAAAATAACAAGTATTTCAAAGTAAACTATGATCCAAAATTAATATGCACATGCAACCAATAAACCATCATGGGTCTCCTTTTTCTTCCCACACTAGGAGCAGTTCAACCAAGAACTCTTCTACAGGGGTTTAGGGCTTTGCACCCAAAGGCTCCAAGCCTTTCTTACTTACAAAATTTTAACCATTGAGATCAATCCCATACTTCAAAAATGTATGCAATTCAATATCTAACCATTCAATAGATCTCTAAAATTCCAATACATTCAAGTGCAATACATATACAAAGAGTATAACCTAAATTAATTAATTCAAAAAATCATAAAAGAGTATACTTACTTTAATGGAGAGTTGATCTAACTCTTAATCAATGCTGAATATACACGACTCTTAATTATTGAAGAGAAATCAAGATGAAAAAACTCTATCCCACATGAACTTAGAGAATCGGCTAATTTTTTTTAACTTTTCTCTCTTGAAAAAAATGTTTTCTCCTCTTAAAGAGGCTCGCAACAATTTTTGGAATCCCGAAAGCCTTATGCCTTTACTCCTATGTATAGATTTTTAAAACTCCCAGCTTACTTACATATCCGATGTGGGGACTGACATTCTTAACAATTAATTAATAGTAATTTTCGTCACTTTAAAATGGGTAAATTTATCAACCTATTAAAAGTCTTATTTTAGGTTAATTATAAGTCAAAAATAGGCCTAAGACCCATAGGTATCAACTAGGCTTTAATTATAGTCATTTGTAGGCCCAAAATATCTATAAATTTGCCCTAAAGGCCTATCTCAATAATTATATTCAATAAACATACAAGTAAACATTAATACACAATATAAATAAATAAATAATCATAATGTTTTTTTAAATACACTAAAAAGTGTTCAGGGTGTTACAACTAACCCCCCTTAAAATAATTTCATTCTAAAAATTTAAACCATTGCGTTTTCGCTATATATTATAACGTTAATTAAATTCCCAAATTCCTTTTGAAATTTCACCTAGGTATATCAATTTTTGAAGATAGTAGATTATGCATTTAAGTTAAACCATTCTTACTAATATTCTTACTAATGGACATGGGGCCCACATCCGGATGAGTTAAGAGATGATTTTTGGTGATAATATTCTTCTCAATGTGGATATCAACCACACAAAAAATCAGCCCATTCCAACATTTGTAGCCTTGTGAAAAGTAGATTGCAAATTGAAAAATTTTGGACCATCCATTTTCACCGTTAAATTTAGGTCCGTATTTGGTAGGGTTAGAAGTTTTAAAAATTATTGATTTTTAGTGAGGGTGATCTCCATGGTGAGGAGATCACCCTCACCAAAAATCATCCCTTAACTCATCCGCATGTGGGCCCCACGTCCATTAGTAAGAATATTAGTAAGAATTCCATTAGTTATTCTATCCCAACCCTATATAGATTAATATAAATATATCATGCAATTCAAAATTTTAACGTAGTGTCATCATATGGTTCACAACTAATTGCATATAATCTATTATACATAGACTCATTACATACAAATCCTTAGGTGTCTAAAGCTTATGCTCTGATATCGTTCTGTCACGCCCCGGATTCGGGCAACTATATCCGGCTCGAATGCCTGAAAAATGACCCATTTACCCAAGTTCTAGGGTGATGAAATAAAAATAAAATAAAATACTCCAAAATAACTTATAAAAATGACCATAATTCATAATAAATCAAAATAAAGATCTTTTGTAAGGACGTTTGGCTAAAACTTCTGCTTGATATGCTTTTTTAATTAACTTTTCAGAATTTTAGCAAATAGACGTAAAATTTTCCAAAAATATAATTTGAATAAAAATTATTTTATTACAATCAATTTTCAATTTATGACAATAATAAAACCAAAATAAATAAATAAAATTAGGCGTCTTAAATCAACGCTTCAATATTCTTTGGTACACCGTCTATTAGTCCATCGTTCCTTCCATTCTCAAATAATCTGAAAAATATTATCGGTTGAACCATGAGCTTATAAAAACCCAATAAGATTTAATCATTACATCATATCTATAACAGTTCTATTAATCAATAGTTCATACGTAGAGTATAGGTATGAAACAAGAATAACAAGTATTTCAAAGTAAACTATGATCCAAAATTAATACGTACATGCAACCAATAACCCACCACGGGTCTCCTTCTGCTTCCCACACTGAGACCAGTTCAACCAAGAACTCTTCAGCAAGAGTTTAGGGCTTTGCACCCAAAGGCTCAGGCATTTCTTGCTTAAAAATTTTTAACCATTGGGATCAATCACACATTTCAAAAATATATGCGATTCAATATCTAACCATTCAATAGATCTCTAAAATTCTAATATATTCGAGTGCAATATATATACAAAGAGTATAACCCAAATTAATTAATTAAAAAATCATAGAATAGTATACTTACTTTAATGGAGAGTTGATCTAACTCTTGATCAATGCTGAAGATCCACGACTCTTAATTATTGAAAAAAAATCAAGATGAAAAAACTTTATCCGCGTGAACTTAGAGAATCAGCTAATTTTTTTTCTAACTTTTTTCTCTTGAAAAAAATGTTTTCTCCTCTTAAAGAGGCTCTCAATGATTTTTGGAATCCCGAAAGCCTTATGCCTTTACTCCTATTTATAGGTTTTTAAAATCTCCAACTTTCTTACATATCCGATGTGGGACTAACATTCTTAATACTTAATTAATAGTAATTTTCGTCACTTTAGAAGGGATAAATTTATCAACTTATTAAAAGTCTGATTTTAGGTTAATTATGAGTCTAAAATAGGCCTAAGACCTATAGGTATCAACTTGGCTTTAATTAGAGTCATTTGTAGGCCCAAAAAGTCTATAAATTTGCCCTAAAGGCCCACCTCAATAATGATATTCAACAAACATATAAGTAAACATTAATACCCAATGTAAATAAATAAATGATCATAATTTTTTTAAATACACTGAAAAATGTTCAGGGTGTTACAAAGATGACCTGGGTAGTTGTAAGCTTTAGGAATGGTGGTTACAGGTTCAAATGATGCTTCAAACTAGCAACGGTTGAGGAAGGATGGCCGGCTGGAAAGGAAGGAGAGGGCGGTGCAGACCGTATGAATGGTGGTGCGGAGCCCATGAAGAAGATCACCGCTAGCAGAGTTGTCGTCCGATGGTTGTGGAGGGAGCCACGTGGTGCGATGCCATGGAGGTGGAGCCGCCGGCTTTCCACCCAAAGAAGGAGACAACAACTCCTCTTCAAGAGTTTTAGAGAAAGAAAATGAGAGTATTCTTAGATTATTGGGATTGTGCGCTGCATGAAGATGGATGGTTCGATTGATGGAAAAGATGATATCGTGTGGGTGTTTCGAGATGTCGAGGGTGTGATGGGGAAGAGTAGGGTATGTGTGTGTACATATCATTGGATTGAGAGATCTAATGGTTGGAAAACTAGAAGGGATGGTGAGTGGTTTAGGATCATGGGATTGGGTTGTGGAAATGATTGGAACGATCGGATGGTGAGATGGATTATTTTTGTCAGATGGGGATCGGAGAGATGAGTGAGAACCGTTTGATCAAGGTAACATGGATGGTATGATGATGATAGGAGACCAAAGTTTGAGGTCAAAAGTCTCGGTTGTCAATCCCAAGAACACTTAGTTCTTCTGTAATTTATATCGCTAAGTTAGAAGTTTGCTGAAGACTGAAGTGTCAAAAATCAAATATACTTTATCAACAAATCAAAGAAAAATTAAAGCTAAAGAAAACCAACCCAAGTGTTCAGTACGTTCTCACTCAACGAACCTACATTCAACTATTAAGAATCTAATGTTGTGGTTATTTGCGAACATCTATGGATGCACCGTGCATTGCCAGTACGGTGCATCCCTTGGATCTATTTCGTATTGTTTGGAGGCTATTTTAATCATATAGGATGGTTCTTGTATAATTTGGTTTATTGGCGAAGGTCTCCAAAGATTGGCCAATCGACCATTTTGAGCAGCTGACCCAAGTCTTCTGACTCTGACCGATCAATCGGTCAAAAGGTACGGTCGACCGGACCATACAGTAAAGGAATTTTTTGTTCTGATCTGAGTGGTCGACCGGCCACATTTGTGAAGGCTCTAGATTATTTTAGAGAGCTTACCTGAGCTTACCTGCACGACTCAGGGTCTTGGAATTCTGTAAATACAACCCTTCTATGCCTTCTCTAAACACACACACAGACACAGAGTGACTCAATCTTCAAGAGAGAGAAGTAAATGATTTTATTTAGAGTATCCATTCGAAGAGCAAGAAGCTTATTTTCCATTCACATCTTATGAGCTTGCTCTCTTCTTGATCAAAGCCCAAGTACTTGATCTTTTCCTCAGCTTAGGTCTTCCACTTCTATATTTTACCTAGTAGCCTGAGTGTACTGAAACTAGGGTTTTTTCGCATCGTTGATTACGGAAACCCTAACTTCAACACATTTTTAATTATCCGAGACTTATAACCTGTAGAATGAGCAATTTTGCATAGTGGCTTGTGTCGGATGTCGATCCGCACTCGGGATTAGTTCATGCAAATCAATGACATAAAATGATGGGTTCTTCTCAAAAATTGCTAAAAAGAAAAGATGGAAGGGTGAGAATGATGATCAAGGGATTAAAATGTGATTGATTTTATAAATTTTAGAGGGAACCATTATCTGCTAAAATGATGAGAGAGAAAATAGGAAGAACATAATATAATAAGCAAAACTAATGAAATTAACCACCTTTATTAAAATGAAAAGTAACTTACAATAACCTTGAATCTGATTGGTGCATAAATAAATTTCAAAAATTAACTAGAAAGCATGAAATAGAAGGGAGATAGAGAGAGAAATGTAGAGAAAGAGGAGGTCTATTCTAGAGAGAGAAAGTGGAAGGAGAGAGTCTAAAGAGGAGAGAGAAAGTGAGAAGGAAATGAAGGTTTAGAGAGAACTAGATTGTAGATGGTAGAATCTTACCTTTGGCACTTACCAAAAGTGGATGATTGAGTTTTAACCCTTGATTTACCAATCAAGGGTGGATCAGCCAAGGTTGATAATGAAGAGGCTGTCCCGAGTGCGTGCACCAGTCCATGGCTGAACAAAGTCGCAGGAGGGATTGTAGGGGGGCAGCGAAGCTGGCTATGGTTGATGGCGTTGTGATACACATGTGGTGCACCACCATCTTTTCCCGGATCTGCACTTGCACTTGTACAGTTTCAGGAACGGGCTAGAGATTTGCAGGGCAATGAAGATGGAGATCGTGGTGGAGCTGAGATGGCTGCAAGGAGGTGCTGATTTGGCCAAGGTAAGGTGGAGGGCAGACATCCTCTTCTTCTTCTCTTTTCTGGTTCTCTTTTCTTTCCCTTTTTTTTTTTGTTTTCTTGAATGATATAGCGGTGGCTGTTGGAAGAACAGCCACCGAATCTGTTCAAGGAGGGTGTGGCGATATGGAGTTGCTGGAGTGGAGGTAAACCGAACAGCTATGTGCGAGTTGCAGGTGGGAGTGAATGTTAGCACAAGCAAGGTGGAAGGGAGGAGCGCGCGGCGGTTGGTTGTGGCGATGTTGGAGGCGCTGCGGCAGCTGCAGCGGTGGTGGAGCTCACGGAGGCGGAAAGGCAGTAGGAAGGTGCTGCGGTGAAGGCGTGGTGCTGCAAGAGGCGTTGATGCGATGGCGACCGGAGTTGCAGCCTGCAACTCCGGTGAGGGCGTGAAGAGGAACAAGAAAAAAAATAAGAAGAAGAAGAAGAAGAAGAATAAGAAGAAGAAGAAGAAGAAGAAGGGCGAGGCGTGTGGCCGGAGTTGCAAAACTCCGGCCAGAGAAAAGGAGAAGAAGGAAGAAGAAGATGAAGAAGAAGAAGAGATGAAGAACAAGGAAGAAGAGGAAGAGGATGAAAGGGAAGGAGGAGGAATGATGTGGGGGGAAGGAGAGGAGATAAGGGGTTTGAAAAATTAGGGTTCGTCCCCCTCCTTCACCCTTTATATAAGCTCCTAATTTCCATTAATGGAAATTAGAAATTTTAGGAAATAAAAAAATATTAAAAAAAATTTTTTTTTTTAAGTAAAACCTTACTTTTCTTTGGGAAATTTCCCCATTTAGTGGACCCCCCTTTTTTATTTAAAAATAATTAATTTAAAGCATTTGAAAATCGTGAGGTCCACTAAATGGTCGGGCCACGGGTCGATGATGATGGGCCCGGCTATTGGTCCACAGGGATTGATGATGTCCATCATCTCACAAGATGATGTGACAGACAATCTGATGGTCAGACTGAAGATGACTTGATCAGGATCCAGATTGGCAGGCCAACGGATTTAGAGAGATCCGACGGTCTGATGGACGATCCAACGGTCCGATAGCTTAGGAAGATAGGCCAGAGCCAACAGGCAAGAGTTCTGGGGTTAGGTCAGTAGATCCGAAGACCGAGAGATGAAGAGAGAGAATAAGGAGAGATGAGATAAAAAATTAGGAGAAGGAGAGAGAAAATATCAAAAAATAGAGATAAAAGTATTGGCAGAGGGTCTGGAACCCTGGTCTTCACTGTGACCATCCTCACACTTCTCCAGTAGAGTAGACTATCATTCCTTGCTGACTCATGTGGCTTTAAACGCTTTAGTCCGTCTCTTGGTCATTAGCTCTCTTGCTCTCTTCGTTCTTTGGGCTGGCTTTTTGGTCCTCTTATTCAGCCTATATTTGGCCCATATCTTCTAGTCATAGCATGTGGGCTCTTTAAGCTTTGATAATGGGCTTTCCTGATCGATGTGGGCTCGCAAGTCTCGAGAATTGTCCCATCAGGGTTTCCTGCGACAGAAGAAGCGCGTAATGAGACTTTATCAGAACTACTCAATGTCTAGACTTCCGAAAATGTGTTTAATGCATCCAAATATACTATTTCATCCAGAAAAGTGTGTTCTACGCAACAAAAGAGACTCTTACGTAGAAAAGTAGATAAATAGAGCATTTTAACGTAGGAAAGTGTGAAAACGCTTAGAAGATAACAGTGGAAAATACGCACTTTTAAAAGAATATCATGTACCAGTATGACTCAACACCATTTGAGCAACCTAGGGTTCAGGGTGTATTGAATCCTTCACCTTCTACAAAGGCGGGAGTGTTGAGAATTAAGATCAGAGGAGCCGATCGATGGTACGTTTGGGGTGTACCAAACTGAACAAGCGGACAAGGCTTCTTGGCTGGAAAGATGCGCGTGGATTCGTAGCGTTGATTCAGAGAACGTGGACGCATCGGCAGTAGGCCTTGGCTAAGGTTGGAAGTTGTATTTGCAACGGTGCTGCCTAGGTAACCTTTGTTTCGTTTAACTTTTCAGTTAGTGATACTTTTCGTATGGACGTGGTCCTGTGGTATTTCCTTGGCTAAGGTTTCCACGTAAAAATCTCTTATCTTTTGTGCTTGTTTGTTTGTATCCCACAATCTATTCTGATTAGATCAAATGATGAAAAGAAAATATACCACAGAGATATATTCGATTTAAGTCGGTTGTGATAATCTTTTATCAAACAACTAAGGCATGCGATTTTATTCCCTTACCGTAGACCAGTAAAACTGTGTAGGTATAAATAATTTTAAATACCTAATCAACCCCCTCTCTTCTAAGTATATTGAGTTGAAGAGAACGAATCGGTGAAATTTCAACTACTAGCCTAGGCTGACTATCTAGGTGAACGAGAAGCGATTCTCGTTAGATTGAGACTAATTAAATCTTAGTTGTTTGATTATTTATTTTGATTGGGATGAAACTGACTTAAGTGATAATGAAGGTGAAGAAGACATTCAGAAACATGTAACAATTTGTCTAAAGAAAGCCTAAATTTGGCAAAATCTTGGGATACCTTGAAAAAGGAAAAGACTGAATTATGTTGTGAGAATGCTTCACTAAAAATTGAATTAGAAAACCTATATCAAATAGTGAAGGATAAAGATAATGAAGTGATACTTATTTTGAGTAGAGAACAAGAACTTAAAGATGAAATTGAAAAATTAAGTTTCGAAAAGAATAATTTAGAAGTCAAGAATAGAACCTTAATAAAAATATTACAGAAAGAAAATCCAGACTTGAAAATCTACTAACCATGGGAAAAGTAAACAAAAATAGGAGAGGAATTGGATGTAATAGAAAAGTTTCAAAAAACTCAAACTCTAAAACTGTGTTTGCGAAAGCTACTATGGATTCAACCCAAAATGACCAAACTAAAAAATTAAATATCATTTGTCCTTATTGTAGACATTCTGGACATAAGAAATATAACTCTCTTGTGCTTAAAAAGAAGTTAGAATTTCTAAAAAAAAATGAAGAAAATGAAAGAATGAAAAACCTATAGATTGTGGAAGAAACCAAAAAACAAAACAAAGAAAAATAATTGTTTATGAATGTAGATGCTTTACATACTAGAGCAAGAGATATAAAAGAAAATATCAATAATTCTCTAACCAACAAGAAAAACAATGACAAATCTCTTGTAAAAAGTTGGAATAAAAAATTGGTTGAAAAATATTTTGTTATTCATACTGCTTTAATTGCAAATAAAACTTCTAAGTAGTATTTGGATAGAGGATGCTCCAAACACATAATTGGAGAAAGATATCATTTTTGCACTTTTGATGAATGTCATGGTGGCAATGTTATATTTGGTGATGGTAATAGTGCTAAAATTATTGGTAGAGGGACTGTTCAAGGTCCAAGAATACTTAAGATAGATAATGTATTGTATGTTGATGGTTTGAAACATAACCTTCTTAGTATTAGTCAGATTTGTGATAGACCACATATGCAAGTTCTCAAAAGAAAATTGTTAAATCATGGACAAGAAGTCTAACAAGGTTATAATTCAAGGAAATAGAACTTAAAATAATTGTTATGTCATTGAAACTGGTAGTTCGATTAAGTGCAATGTGGCACAAACATATGAAATTGAACTGCGGCCCTAACGTCTAGGGTACATAAATTTTAAAGACTTAGCCAAGATCAGTACGAAATAATTAATTAGAGGAGTCCCAAAACTTAATAAGAATTATCAAACTATTTGTGGGTCTTGCCTAATGATATTCGCTCAAAAGTGTTTATTTTAAGTAATTATCCTTTTAGCGTTATCACACTCTCCTACGTAAAACTGTCATTTTTATCAACTTTTCTATGTAAGAATTTCTCTCACTGTGTAGAACACACTTTTATGCACAAAATAGTATATTTGCATGTACTCATACACATTTATTTGACCTACATGCAAAGCCGCTTTGTAGAAGTCTCATTACGCTATTTTTCTATCGCAAGAGCACTAATCGGACAAGTCTGATGGAATGCGGGCCCACAATCAACCTCCAGACACCTATGATCAAAGTTCAAGAGCCAACAGGCTGAAGATAAGAAGATATAGGCCAAGAGTGGGAAGAGCCAGAGAGTAGGAAAAGCCTGAGAGAAGATCAAGAGAAAATGAGAGCCAAGCACCCCGAGAAGATATTAAGGAGAATAAAGTTCAATCAACAAACACAAGATGAAGAATTGTCTAGTTGGTAAAGCTTGCAGAAGACCAAGTCAAAGACCAGGGTTCCAGACCTTCTCCTAACATTTTCTCTTTATTTTTGTAATAATTTCTCTCTCCTCTCTCTAAACCCAAATTTCTAAACCCAATCATCATCCTTTGTTCTATCTCTATTCAAGATCCTACTACTCAATGTCCTCTCCCAAATCAACATCAGATCATCATATCGACCATTAGATGATCAGATCATCCATACACCACCTAATCATCCGATCATACCATCATCGATCTGATCTTCAGACTCTCCAATCATTCAACCTCTTAGAATCTTCTGATCAACCTTTCAGCCCATGATCAGATCAAACGATCCTCAGAATAGATTATCTGATTCGATGGCCAGGAAATCCACTACCCCTCTGGCCCATGAATCGCCTATCATCTAGCCCATTGGCTCACAATTCTGCTGGCCCACTATTTGGCCAATGGCCGATACACTCTGGGCCCACAAATTGTGGCATCATTCCACAACCCCCTGACCAACCCATCCTATGCCCACAGCCCTCAAAGCTCATGGCCTATGTCCGATCCTTTGCGTGCACCACATGGGAAAATAATTTTTGATGTATAAAAGGTGGTTTTGTCAAAAGTAAAAATTTATTTCACAAATCATTTTTTTAACAAAGAGGGTTGATTTCATCAAGGACATTGCCATATAAGTGTTGGACTTTACTAGAGGTGTTGGGAAACATGCATTTGGCTGAATTAGAGATTGATGGTGAGGATTTCATGAAGAGGATTCTTTAAATGTTTTAAAGAAAGAAAAGTATTGTATTAAAAAGGATTTGAAAAGAAAGGTTTTAAAATAGAAATTTTAAAAGAAGAAAGAAAGTTTTAAAAAAAAAACATTACACATAAGTTGTGGATGGAGAGGATGGAAAGTGTTGGACGTTTAGCTCTTTTGGGCAACAACGCCCAGCCCTATATAAGGTCACCAACGATCCCCAAAGAAAACCCTAATCCTATTCCCTCACTTATCTTCTCCACTCTCCACCTACCCTAGCCGTCAGCCATTCAAGCCACCCACAAAGCCGTCAATCCTCTCTCTCAATCCCATCCTCATCTCTCTTCTTTTCTCTATTATTCCAAGCAAACAAAAAAAAGAAGAAAAGAAGAAGAAGAGGAGAAGGGAAGGAGGTTCGCCCTTCTCAACCCAAGCCGCCCTCAACTTCCAATCCATTCTCAACACGCTGCAACATGACAGCAACCAACGGTTGAGAGAACGCCAGCCGCTGCTCCTCTCCACCGTTTTTGGTGGCGTAATCTGCAACACTAGTTGGCCTACACCACCACGTCTCCACTACCACCACGCTTGAGGTCTACAACATGTTCAGACCTCGAGGCTTACGCAAAGGTTAAGGCTCCCCTTGCTGGACGTTCCCCTTCTCGGAGCAACCTTGTGCAAACCCTCTTCTCAAAATAGCCTACTCCTCTTTGCCGAAAACCACCATCTCATCAATCCCCTGCCACCACTTTCATTTACCACCGTTTCTTGAGTGCACACCTGCAACTCAAGCAACGTTCCACCATCGTGCAACCCTCCTGGATCCATCCTATCGAGCACCAGCAGATCCATGTTCAGCATCCCAAGGCTTGCAACCACCTTACTTGGGTGCGAGCCTTCATCACCCCAAGCTGCATTGCCATATCTTCAACCCATTACTCCATCGACTTGCTATCGTGTACAGCAGGTTGCATGCCCTCTTTCACATAGTGCACACCTCCTTCAATTCTTGGTAAGTGAGTTTCTGATTCTCTCACCTTTTGTTTCTCTCTTTATTATTCTCTCTCTACATTCTCTCTTTCTTCTTTCTCTCTCTAGGACACCTCTTCTTTCTTGCTTCCCCCTCTAGAATCTCTTTTTCTTTTATTGATTTTTAAGATTAGTGTAGTGCTTTCTTATTGCAAGAATGTTGGTTGGATAGTTGTTCTTAATAAAATTTTGGTTAGTTCCTTTTCATTTTACATTATTGTATTTCATTGTAATTCTCTCTTTTATTTATATTAATTAATGGATAAAAATCTCTCTCATGCATGTTTAAACCACTCAACCATCATTCTCACCTCTCAATGATTTTTGCAACTTTCCTCATTTATTTTTGCTCTTTTGTGCGGTAATCCCTAACTCTGAGTGCAGATACGATAACCAACTTTCTACTGTTCGAGAATTATTATATTTTGCAAAATAAAAGGCTCAGAAATTACAAATTTTGTTGACTCTAGGGTTTCCGATCCGACGACATGAAAAAACCCTAGTTTCACCTAAAAAGAAAACAAGTCAGAAGCCCACACAAAAAGGTTAAAAATATTGGAACCTCTAGAATTCTAGAACTATTACACATGGAACTTGTTGGACCCAATAGGATAGAAAATCTTTGAGGAAAAAGATGTTTCTTGACTATCGTTGATGATATCTCTAGATTTACATGGATAGCTTTTCTAAGAGAAAATTTTGAAGTTTTTGAGAAACTCATGAAAATCTGTAAAAATGTACATAAGGAGAATGATTGTCTATTCTTAGGATTAGAAGTGACAATGGTGAAGAATTTGATAACCACAAGTTCACCGAGTATTGTGAGGAGAATGTGATTAAACATGAATTTTCTACAGCAAAGACACCTCAGCAGAATGGTGTAGCTGAGAGGAAAAATAAAACTCTTAAGAAAATGGGAAGAGTTATGCTTACGAGCAAAGATCTTACAGGAAATTTGTGGGCTGAAACACTGAATACTGCATGTTACACGATCAATCGTGTTTATCTAAGGACAGGAACCTTGCAGACAGCCTATGAAATTTGAAACTAAGTCAAACTATATGTAAAATATTTCAAAGTCTTTGACAGTAAATGTTACATGCTTAGAGATAGAGAAAACTTAGAAAAGTTTGACTCTAAAAGTGATGAAGGTATTTTTCTACGATACTCCACCAAAAGTAGAGCCTATAGGATCTTCAACAAAGAACCTTAACCATAGAAGAATTAATAAATATTGTTGTTAATGATGAAATCTCATAAATGGTTAATAATCTAGATGAGAATGAAGAACCTAATAATTTAGAAAAAGTTGAATCTAAAATCCACACCCAAAATAATCCTAACAAATTTAAATTCATAATCCTATTTCAGAGATTATTAGAAACAAGGATATCGGTGTGAAAACTAGGAGGCAGTTGGAAAATATATCAAGTCATTTATGATTTACCTCTAAATATGAACCAAAGAATATTAAGGAAGCTCTCTCAAATGAACACTGGATAAATGCTAGGCAAGAAGAGCTAAATCAATTCAAGAGGATTAACGTTTGGTTTCTAACTCCAAGACCTTTGAATAAAAATATAATAGGAACTAAATGGATATATAAGAATAAACTTGATGAGAATGGTGTTATAACTAGAAACAAAACTAGATCGGTGGCTCAAGGATACTCTCAAGTTTAAGTCATTGATTTTGATCACACTTTTGCCCTGATAGCTAGACTAGAATCTATTAGAATTGTCTTAGTATTAGCTTGTGTTTTAAAATTTAAACTCTATCAAATGGATGTTAAAAGTGCCTTCCTAAATGGAATTCTGGAAGAAGTATATATAGAGCAACCGAAGGGATTTAAAGACCCGCATAAAAGTAATCATGTTTATAGGCTTAAAAAAGCCTTATATGGGTTGAAATAAGCACCAACAGCTTGGTATGAAAGATTAACTCAATTTCTGTTGAAAAATAGATTCACAAGAGGAATAGTCGATAAAACAATGTTTATTAAGAAAAGAGATAACGTAGTGTCGATATCCCATATATATGTTGATGATATTATTTTTGCCTCAACTACTGAAAAGTATGATTTAGAATTTGCTCAAGCAATGAAATTTGAATTTGAGATGAGCATGAAATGTGAACTGAATTTTTTTCTAAGACTTCAAGTTAAACAATTAGATAATGGAATCTTTCTTTCTCAATTTAAATATTCTAAAGAATTAATAAAGAAATTTGGCCTAGAATCATCTAAATGTTTACACACTCCTATGAGCACTAGCGTTAAAATTATCAAGGATTTGACTAAAAAATTGATCGATCAGACACTCTATAAGAGCATGATTGGTAGTCTTCTCTATCTTACAACGAGTAGACCCGATATTGCCTTTAATGTAGGAGCTTGTGCTAGGTATCAATCTGACCCGAAAGAATCTCATCTCTCAGTTGTTAAGAGAATTATTAAATATGTCAATGGTACCAATGAATACGATCATTGGTATCCTCTTGAGACTAATAGTGAAATTGCAGGTTATTCGAATGCCGACTAGGTAGGAAATGCTAATGATCGAAAAAGCACCAGTGGTTGGGGTTTTTATATCGATAATTGTTTGGTAGCTTGGCACAGCAAGAAACAAAATGATATATCTTAATCGACTACTGAAGTAGAATACATTGTCGCTGGCAGTTGCTGTGCTCAGTTAATTTGGATGAAACAAATGATTCTGGACTATAGAATTGATCATGGATCTATGAATTTATTTTGTGATAACACGAGTGCTATTTGTATTTCTAAAAATCCTGTACAACACTCTAGAACCAAGCACATTGATATTCGACATCATTTTATTAGAGAGCTGGTTGAAGAACAGATAATTTCATTAGAGTATCTGAACACAAATTCATTAACTTGTAGATATTTTGACCAAACTCTTAGATTCGCTCAGATATGAATATCTGAGGAAGTCTATCGGTGTTTGTCCTATTGATTAATTTCTTGTGGTAATAAGTGAAATAATTAAAGGCATATAAAATATCTTATCTTCAATCTTTTTCAGTTAGTACAATCAACTAATCATCCAAAATTATTGTTAATTGATCTTTTGTGATTTTGGTGTCACTAGTGTTGGTTGAATTCTTTGTGTGATGTTGTTTGGTATCATATCTTATGGTTAAACAAATGTTTTTGGTGGTATTCATGAATATATAATTAATTGGTGATTTGTTGATATTTTGGGTTATGGATTTATGGAATTGACATTTACGAAGTTGGGCTAACTGAACAAAATGTCCGATCGACCAAACAAGTCCGGCCAGGTCGACTACGCCACGGACCTGAATCGCAATGAGATTTCGTGGGGGGTTCGACCCATGTTCGGTCTGCCACCTTGTTTATAAATTAGCTCAAATCGATTTTGAGTCATTAGAAATCTCTTGGAAACCCTAAAAATCTCTTGGAAGCCTCTCCATACCCTATTAAGAAACTCTATATCCCCAAATATAATCTCTTTCTAAAGATTTCCATCTTCATCATTTACCTAAATTTTTTGGTGAAAATCTTTGGTTTCTCTTACAATGGCTCCTAAAGGAAAGATAGCAAGTTTTATGAATCCCTATCCCCTAAATCTATTCATCAATCACATGGCAAGAGCAAGTTTTATGAAGACATTTTTTAAGAGAGTAGTTACAGTGGAGCACGGGGTTATCAAGAAGGAAGTTGCTGTGGCCACTGACCCTAAACTCCTTTCAGTTTTTGGTGTTGCATAGCCTGAGTTAGTTAGGATGCTCTTCTATTATCTGAATAATCATGACCCTGAAGGTCCCTATCTTTATTCTTAAGTTAGGGGAGTTAGGATTAAGATCACTATTTCTTTGATTTCCAAGCTATTTGGTCTTCCATGTGTCTTAGATGGAGGTATTTTCCCTCCTACATTGCCTCTTAAGAACAAGAAGGCAATTTCTAAAGTCATTTGTGGGAAAGTTGTTCAATGGAATACTAATTTGGCCACTTGGAAATTACTTCCATGTATCATTTGTTGGGATTGATTTTTTTCGTACAATTTGGTCCCAAAAGTGGGACATCGTAGTGAAATAGAACTCTCTATCCAGTACATTCTGTATTACCTTTCAAAAGGCACTCGTCTTTGTGGTCCTTCGATTATTTTTCATTAGATTTTGAATACCATTAATGTTGAGAATCATAAGCGTTCTTTAACATTTGGTATTTTGGTTTCAAAAATCCTGAGTCATTTCAAAGTTCCAATTCTTGACTCTGATGAGACCTAGGACCAAATCTCTCCCATCAATCAAGCCACCTATAACAAAATGTTAGTAAGCGATTCCTCTGCTTCTGCCTCAAGTTTTGGTACACATCGATCTTCCGTCTCTACATCTATTGAAGCCTCTCGTCCAAATTGGATGGTCTTTGTTCGTCGATTGACAAATTTTCTCGATGACAACAGCGTATCACTACATTATCCATGTCTCAGTATCCTGACTTCCCAAATTCATGACCAGAGGAGACCTCAGCACTGGAAACAACTAAAGACGAAGATGAAGATGAAGTAGAAGATGAAGAAGACAAAGATGATGAGGATGCATATGAGGATGATGATGATGGCGATGATTACAATGATGAGTAGAGCACGTTGGCTCTTTGCTTAGATCAGTAGTACATTTTATTTGGGATGTATTATTTGATACTATTGATATGTACTATTTTGATACCTCGATACTTTTATATTTTGTGGTTATGATGGTTAGCAATAGTGATCATGACTATTTGGACATGATGGTTTTGTGGGTCAACTTTGATGACTATATCTTTATATTTGGATGGTATTTTGTTTAATATATTTGTAGTGAATTTATCTATTTCTTTGTTGTATGATGATGATATATTGCTCTATAGTTAATATTTAATTTTCATCTCATATTTTGGATTCTTCCCTTTGTCAATGTATGACAAAAAGGTGGAGAATTCAATTATATCTTTAGGGAATTATATCTTTGGTATGTGGAATATTGGACATATTTGTTGGATTTTGGTACACTTGTTGCTATCGATAATATTGTTGATCTACTTGTCATAAAAATCTATGATTCTTACTATCTTTTTGTTTAATTAGACTAATGTACTGAAAATATATTTTTGGTATTATTGGACTAATGCACTGATGACAAGTTTTTGTCAAAGATTATTTTGTCAAGTTGTTTATTTTGTAGCAATGGGTTGTTACTGGTATTTTGGTACTAATCAGGAGCTAATATGTTGGTCCCTTGCCATTTGATTCTTCAAAATCATTTATTTTTTTAGAGGGTTTTGTACTTATGGGGAGCTTTACTGATTTGTTTTTGATTGGGTAAAAGTTGTAATATAATTGGATAATTATTTTTTGTCTTGGCATTGACAAAGAAGAAGATTGAAAAGTCTCGGTTGTCAATCCAAGGAACACTTAGTTCTTCTGTAATTTATATCGTTAAGTTAGAAGTTCGCTAAAGATAAAAGTGTCAAAGATTAAGTGTACTTCATCAACAAATCAAAAAAGAATTAAAGCTGAAGAAAACCAACCAAGTGTTCAAGCTCATACATGAAGATGTGAAGCAAATGATCAAAGTACGTTCTCACTCAACGAAAATTTAATCTCGTGTTGCGGTTACTTACGAACATCTAAGGGTGCACTGTGCGTTGCCAACGGATCGATTTGACCCAAGATGTCCCTTGGATCTATTTCGTATTGGTTGGAGGTTATCATAATCATATAAGATGGTTCTTATAGAATTAGGGTTTATTAGCGAAGGTCTCCGAAGATCGGTTGACCGGAGTCTTTTGATTCTGATCGGTTGATCGGCAAAAGGTACAATCGACCGGACCATACAATAAAGGAATTTTCTATTTTGACCTAACCGGTCTGTAAAGAATAATTTTTTATTCTTGTTTTGGCAAAGATTCCATGTGACAAAAATATTATTGTAATCGTTCCTACGAGCACCAGTGTAGCTTCAAATATGTCGTGGTACCCATTCTTCACCGACTATGTGAAGACTAAAAGACGAAGATCGCAAGAATCAGACTGTTGACGACTTGAGTCATCTGAGTAACTATTTTCGCCGGTTAAAGATCGTGTCCATAGAAAGGTAAGAAACTTAGTGACCATAGGATTAGGATATTAAAATTTGATTAATAGTTGAACTAAGTAAAATGACAAACCCTAGTCTAAATTCGTGCCTAAAGAAGTAATCTTATTGACTAAGGGAAGTCCAATCGATTGGACTTTACTCTACAATCTATTGGACAAGTCCAATCAATTGGACTCTACGGGACAGAAACTTCCCAGAGTACAATCGATTGGAGTCTACTCTACAATCAATTGGACCATCCAGGATAGAACTTCCAAAGTATTAATCGATTGGACCCTGAGTACAATCGATTGCATTTACAAACAAAAACACATCCATACAGTACAATCGATTGGACTTCGCAGAAATTGTCAAATTTCATATCTGACTTTTTTGGTCCCCAATCGATTGGACTGGAGGCTAATTGATTGGATCAAGTGTACAATCGATTGGACGTCGTAGAAATTGTCAAATTTCATATCCGATTTTTGTGGTCCCATTTCCCCACAACTTGCATGACCTAAGAGTTCCATATTCTTATAAATAGAGCACCCTTGAGCTAAAAAAAATACACAACAAGAGATAAAAGAATTAGCTTTCTAAATCAAGAATAGTCCTTGTTTGAAGAGAAAAAGCTCTAGTTTTCACTGTTTACCTTGTGACATTGTTCTCTTCCTTAAGATCAAAGCTTAGAGCTTGATCCTCACTCTGCCTAGGTTTTCCATTTAGAATCTTAACCTAGTAAATCAGAGAGTACCAGTGTGACTCAACACCATTTGAGCAACTTACACTGAATCCTTCACATTCAGTAGAGTAGAGTGTTGAGAATTAAGATCGGGGTGTACTGATTGAAGGTAGGTTTGGAGTGTACCAAACTGAACAAGCGGCAAAGGCTTCGTGATTGGGAGGGTGCGCGTGTGACTCGTAGCATGGAGCTAGAGGACGTGGACGTACTGGCAGTTGGCCTTGTTAAGGTTGGAAACTGCATTTGCAACGGTGTTGCTTAGGTATGTAACTTCTGTAACTCATAACTTTCCAGTTAGTGATACTTTCCATCTGGACGTGGTCCCATGGTTTTCCTTGGCTAAGGTTTCCACATAAAAACTCTTGGTCTTGATGATTGTTTGATTGTTTGGTACGCTAATTGTTTTGATTAACCCAAACGACAGAGAAGAGAATATATTTGATTCGAGTAGGTTGAGATAATCTTTCATTTATCAATCAACCATTTCATTGTGGCATGCGAGTTCATCACCCTACTAGACCAATAAAACTAGTCAACCCCCTCTTCTAGGTATTCTGAATAAAGAGAACGGACTTATTTTCGATTGGTATTAGAGCGGGTTATTCAACAAAAGGTTTCAACACCTAAAGTTAGTTCTTGCAAGACCAGACCATTATTTTCATTTATAAAGATGCCGAAAGAAGGGTTTACTCTGAATAGTCATAGTAACTCAGATAGTGAAGATCAAGGTAATCTTTATACTGCTTATAAAGTATTGTATAAAGAAAGCCTCAAGCTGATAAAAGGCGCAAATAAGAAACTGACTAACAAAGTTGAATTTCTTGACTCTGAAAATGACAATTTTAAACTAAACAATAATGAATTATCTGTGCTAGTTGGTCAGCTTAGGGAAGAGAAGAAATCTCTTCAAGAAATAAACAAGTTCTTGGAATGCGAGTTCCAAACTTGTACGGATGCTCGAATGTCTTTTAAAAGTCAGCATGAAAAATATGAAACTATTTCTAGACAGCTTACAGAAGAGAAAGCTAGGCTCGAAGAAAAAGTTAAATTTCTTGAATCTGATTATCAGGAATGTCTGAAGAAGTGAAAGTCACTTGAACTTGATATATCACAATTGGAAAAGGAATTGCCTTATATTTCTTAAAGATAAAATCATGGTTCCTCCCAAGAGAAAATCATATGCGAACCAAGGAGATCTACTCCATAAAATGATAGCCTTGCATCAAGAGTCGGATGCCTTGAGTAGAAAGATTACAAATCTTATGTAACTCAAGGGCACCCAGATTCAAAGGGCTCAAAATAAGAGGATAAATAAAAAGAGCAATGTCAATCCTCCATCACCACCGAAACAAATGACGAAGAAAAAGAACCAACCTAAAAAGTATGTGGGTGAGAAAGGAAGGACCGATAAATCTAGATTTCATTTAGACTGAATTCCTTATGAAGTCTAATGACACTTGTCCCATTGATTGAATAAATGTGGTTTTTTACACTCTTCTCTATTTTATGATTTTATATCTTTTATGAGTTGGGTGTGTAGTTTTATTTTAAGGTTTTGTTTTATTTATAAATTTCTATTTATTTTAAACATTTGCTTATTTGCATTGTTTTGAGTTCATATATTCAGAAACAAAAATCAAAAATTTAAAAATCAAAAATTATTTTGTCTTGTTAGGATTTTGTTTTAGAGTTGTGCATTGCATAATTAATTTTAATTTGATGGTATTGACTCTAGAAAATTCTAGAATCAGGACTTGACACAAGGTAAATTGAGACTAGATCACTGTAGAAAATTCTAAAAAATTTGGAAGATTAGTCTATTTTACTAATTCTCAATTAGTGGATGTTCATAAGTTTTAACTTGTTATTTATATGCACACTAACAGTCCAATCAATTGGACTTCCCTTAGTCAATATTTTTACTTCTCTTTGCACAAAATGACTAGGATTAGTCATTTGACTTAGTTCAACTATTAACTAAATTTTAATATCATATTTCTATGGTCACTAAGTCTCTTACCTTCCTATGCGAGCATACACGATCTTTAACAGGCAAGAAGCAATTACTCAGATGACTCATGTTGTCAACCGTTTGATTCTTGCGATCTTCGTCTTCTAGTCTTCATGTAATCGGTGAAGAATGTGTATCATGACAACTTTGAAGCTACATTAGTGCTCGTATGAATGGTTACAAGAATGTTTGTCACATAGAATCTTTGCCAAAACTAGAATAAAAAATTATTCTTTATAATCTCCCCCTTTTCGCAATTTCGTGACAAAAATATTAATTACATAAAAAGTAAACTAAAAGAATTACAACCCAACCATTTACATGATTCACTCACTATATCACACACTCTCGGAGATAACAAACAGATAATAGATATTTGCTTTGATCTGTTTCTTACACATCTACCAACAATATATACCACGTGCAATATCATCGGCAAAGATAGATAATGAAAAACATGCAGTGAGTGTAAATTTGCACATCCGAATATAGAAATAGTAAAGAAATTAAAAAAATAAACACAATTTTTCTCCCCCTAAATTTCTCTCATCCTATCTCATATGCATCTACTTGTTTACCTTTTTATTTTTTTCTCCCCTTTTTTGTCATAGAATAACAAAGGTACAGAAATAAAGTAGATAAATAGCATGTCATTAAGTACAAGTGCAACAATATAACAAGTATTAAGACTAAAAGATAAGCATGAAGCATAGTCTAAATACATCAATGATTTAGATCTCTGATATATTAATATAAAATATAACCAGAACCAGAGAGAATCTAATCAATCAAAAAATCTTTTTCAAATGAATTTTAAACAATTACATCATTTTTTAAAAGATTTACAACTCACAGAACTCAAATCATCGAATAAACATCTCAAATTAGAAGTATAATGTAATGCATAATGAGTTTCAATGTGATAGGCACTAACAACTATCAAACCTAGGATTTTAGACTTAATTAATCAATTTAATCTTGAATAGTTCAAATGCAGATAATCTAAGCCATTCATCAGAGCTAGTCAGTCAAACCAGTTTACTTTAGTTAAATTTTTAATTTCTTTCACTTAGGTATACTGTGATCTGACTTTCCATTTTTTAGGGTACAAGACAGATATTAATAAAATTCTAAATATTTACTCAGAATCTGGAGGTATCCTGTATCTAATCATGAAATCCTCATTAGAGCTAATAAGTTTTCACTTAAATATCTATTTACAAGTGTATTTGCCAATGTGATTTCATATTACTTTTATAGCAAACATGGCTATTTTTTACTCACTTATTTCATCAAAATTTTATTTTTCAAGGTCTCATATTTTGGCACTTGGTATGTATGGTAGCTTTCACAGTCGGTCGGTATGATATCCTCTGCAGTATTAAGTAATTATATATATATATATATATATATATTAGAGCCATACATATTTTATCACATTCACTTGAGATAGCTCTTTTCATGGAGAACTGTCATAGAGGAAGGCTAATAGTTGATTATATTGTAATTTCGAAATCAACTGAGAGTAGGAACATAATTAATTTGAAGTCATGAAAAATAGAAGTTTATTCCTAATTCCCATAGAGTACTAGATTTATCACCTCTATCAAATCTAGTCCCAACTAACGTCAGTCAGTGTGTATGTGAATTAACAAGAAAAAAACTTATGAACATCCACTAAGAATTAGTAAAATAGCTTAATCTTTTAAATATTCTAGAGTTTTCTACAATGATCTAGTCATTTTACCTTGTGTCAAGTCTTGGTTCTAGAATTTTCTAGAGTCAATGCACATCATATTAAAATCAATTATATAATGCACAACTCTAAAAACAAAATCCTAACAAGACAAAACAATTTTTAATTTTCAAATTTTCTATTTTAATTTTTGAATATATAAAAAAAATGCAAATAAGCAAATGTCTAAAACAAATAAAAAATTATAAAAAAAATAAAATCATAAAACAAAACTATACACCAAACTCAGAAAAAATATGAAAATCACATAATAGAGTAGTGTGAAGAGCCACACTTATTCAAGCAATGGGGCAAGTGCCACAATACTCCCTAAGGAGTTCATTCCAAATGGAAACGAGATCCGTCTGATTTTTTTTCTTACCCACATGGTTTTATATTTTTAGGTGGGTTATGTTTCTTCACCAATTGCACAGGCAGTAAAGAAGAAGTGATTTTTCTCTTTATATTTATCTTCTTCCTATTCTAAGCCTTTTGAGTCTGAGTATCCTTGAATTTCATAAGATTAGAAATTTCTCTACTCAAGGCATCCGACTTTTGAGCCCTTTGTCATTTATGGTAGAGGCATAGTGGCTTTAACAAATTTAGTTTTTTAAGATGATGGAGTACTTGCGGAATGCACATAACCTAATCTCCTTTTGTTTCCACGTCACACCCGAATGCCTAAAAAATAATCCATTTACCCAAGATCCAGGGTGCTATAAAAATAAAAAAATAAAATATTCTGAAATAATTTTTTTGAAAATTGCCATAATTCAGAATAGATTAAAACAAAAATCTTTTGTACATGTGTTTTGGCTAAAACTTCTGTTTGATAGACTTTTTTAATTAACTTTTCAAAATTTAAGCGGATAGGTGTAAATTCTTCAAAAAGACAATCTTAATAAAAAAATATTTTATTAATTATTTACTATTAAAAAAATATATTTTTTGTGAAGACACTTTGCCTAAAAATATCGTTTACTATTTTATTTTAACAGTTTGACTCAGAAATCTGCTCTAATGATAACGGTACTCGGGTAATACGTAAAATAATTGTAAGTCCTCACATCCATAAAAATTAATACATTTGTTAAGGATTCATGACCATATATCCAAAAGGTTAAATCAAAGAGTCTAGGAAATCAAATATCGATCATCCGCATGATTCTAAAAAATTAAACAAAGTTTTAATAATAGACAATGTGAGTCTTTAATAATTATGCATATAAAAATGATACCAATAATAAATATATAGAGTCTCGTATCAATCTCATCGATATTCTCAATTGTCCATCCGATCTTCCCAAGCTATCACCCTCTCCAAGTGCATCAACTCTGAAATTCACACAATCCTCAATTAAGTCTGAAATATTTGGTAAATACTATGAGACAAAGCCTAGTAGAGAATCTACTGTACACCGCTATATATCACAAATAATATCGCATATTCTAACTCAAAAATTATGGCATATTCAATACATAACAGATAATATAAATCGGTAACGTCAACCAAGAATAATAATTATTTCTCACAGTTAGCCCAATATCATTATATTCATATGATTGTAACTACAACCTAATTTTGAGTCTCTTTCTCATTCTCACACCGGGAGTAACCAAAAGGTTCTTCTGTAGGGGTCTAGGGTCTTTCACCCTAAGGTTCTAGGCCCTTCTTAATTTTTATTTCATCGGGTATCCTTTAGGATCACACTCGAACTAACACTTCAATATTATCCAAATATCATTATCTTTAACATTTTTTTTTGCTAGCACACCGGTCGATCCGGACAGACCCGAATCACAATAATATCCGCAACATCATCAATTAAGCACATACATATAATATGATTAATAAAGTAAAATAAGGGAGATTACCTTTAAAATATGTAGGTGAACTTACCTTATCCGTTGATCTTCATCCGAACTTAAATCAATTGTGAAAAAGTAATCACAAGTATTTTTGCCGATCGTCATTTGATGAAGCCATGATTCGATTATGTCAAATATCTCGAAAGTATGAACAATTTTGTCTAAAGGAATAGTCTCAAAGGATGAGACGTTATGGTGTTTCTAAGGCTCTTAAAGCTCTCAACGATTTGTAATGGATAACTCTCCCTAATGGTGAAAAAAGTAAAATATATAGGTCTTTAAGAAATTCTTCTATTCTTAATAGTTGCTCAAAAGAGAATGGTAAGTCTTTATTTATTTATGTGTGCAATTAATTATCATTAGTAATTTATTTAAATAGTTTCTTTATTTTTAAAGTTCAAGTATTTGATTAGGAAAAGATTTTCATTATTTCCAAAAGACTAAAAGTTATAGAAAATTTTAATTAAGGTAATTAATGTATAACTCAAAAATATTAATTATTTTATTAATTATTTTAATTTTATCATTTGTCTAAAATACCCTTCTAAATATAAATTACTCTAATACCCCTAGACAAAAGTTCATGGTATTACACTCAATCTCTTTCTTCCATACTAAAAATCTCATTGAGTTTTTATGTGCTCAATCTATTTGTCCATTGAGTTTTATGTCCTCAATCTCTTTGTCCCATACTAAGAATCTCATTGAATTTTTATGTGCTCTTGGAGAATTGAGACAAATCTCTCTTTAAATTTTGAAGTTTACTTTCAAAAGACTTCCTAACATTCGAACAAGTCTGGAATTCGCATTCTAAAAACTTGTTTTTCTTGAAGAGATTTCTTTTCTTTCCTAAGCTGATCAACTAGCACAGATAATTCATTAGGAATCAATAGCATGTGCTTAGCACGGGCGCAATATAAAAATAAAATAAATGTATATACAATTATATATTGTGTTAATCGGATGAGATAATATATTTTTAAGAACACACATAAACATTAAAAAGAAAACAAAAATAAACACAATTCAAATAACATAAACAAATTTGTTGTAAATTAGGTACATTGTGATATCCTCATATATTACATGACCATCAAATGAAAACAACTCCAATACAATGGTTATAAACAACTAATTAGACTAATTTTTGGTCTATATGTTCACCTAGGATTAGGCCAAACACTCAAATGTTAAAAATTGAGTTTTTCAAATATATTAAAAAATATTGAAACTCTAATTTTTTCTAAATAAACATTGATTTCACTTGTAAAAAAATTAAGTTGTTAAAATATCATTATACAAATAAAAAGAACTACACCCCACAAAAACATATTTTTGAAAGAAAAATTGATTACTGAGAACAAAACCATTAAAGCTAAGTTGAATCATATGATTAGAAAAAATTAATTTTTTTCAAATATTAGTTAGAAAATGATAAATACAAAAAATTTCAACATCTAGGTCCAGTACAACTATTTATATTTATGCAAGGAACAAAACCTATGCAATTCTCGGATGAATTATAATGTTTAACCTATAAAAAACCTCTGTTGACTCCCCTGCTTTCGACTCCTTTATATCCCTTCCAATTCTGATTGCGTAAATAAAAATAATATTTTTTTTCTTTTAATTCTTTATTTCCTTCCAGTTCTGATGGTGAAAATAAAAATAGTAATTTCTTAAAAAAATTATGAAAAAACATAAAGAAATCAAGACAAAAGACTCTACTACCAAAAAAAATTGAAAATGAACAAACATAATTTTACAAAGGCTTTTACTAGAATTTCGTGAAAAGAAAGAGAAGGGAGTGCAGAGAAATTTCAACAATATATATATATATATATATATATATATATATATATATTGTAGGAATAAGGAAGCATTGTAGGAAAAGGAGGGACTATTTAAGAAAGAGGGAAAATTTTAAGAATATTAATTGAAGAGATTAGAGGAGAGTCGGAGGAACACAATGACGGAGATATTTTGGAAAGAAGAAACATTTTAAAAAGACGAGACATTTTAGGAATATTTATTGCAAGATTAGGAATGAAACAATGTAAGAGAGTAAAGAAAAAATAGGAATTTAAGAATTGTAGAGATTTTAGGAATTATAACGGTTATGAAAAACAAAATGAAAAAATAAATGAAGGAGAAGGAGAGACATGGGAGAGAGGGAGAGAGAGAGAGTGAGAGAGGTTTTGGAAGAGAAGTGTATTGAAGGCAGGGGTATTTTTGGAATGTTTTATTAAAAACATATTTAATGAAATAATTTTAAATATTTTTATTATAAATATTTTGGTAATTCATTGTTTAAATGTACATGCACTTTTAAAATACATGTACCTTTGACATTGAATTCATATTTGAATTAATTGGATACATGTATTTTTCAAATGACTTTTCAGTTTTGCACGTGGGATTTACATGTTGAAGTAAGTTAGCTTTAAAGTCATTTTAAAGCTTATTTGAGAGTTTTGAGAGTCTTTTAAGTTGCCTAAGAGTTATAGGTTCACTTAAGGATCAATTAAGAGCATTTGGTGATTCATTGGCTAGCCTTTAGAAATCTATATAAATCCACTAAAGTGTTGAAACGAAAATGCATTTGGAGTTAGCATTTGAAGAGTTTGATTAATCTTTCAAAGATCAAAACTCTTATTTTCTTGGTTTCTCATTTCTTATTGGGCATTCGGTAAAGGAGATTATGTTCTTGGGTCTTCGTGTGCCATGCAAGCACTAGAAAGTATTTGGAAAGGGTCCAGGCTTA
Source organism: Euptelea pleiosperma (assembly GCA_035048495.1). Taxonomy (NCBI): domain Eukaryota; kingdom Viridiplantae; phylum Streptophyta; class Magnoliopsida; order Ranunculales; family Eupteleaceae; genus Euptelea; species Euptelea pleiosperma. The sequence goes on along the minus strand of CM068551.1, from coordinate 11,707,972 downwards.
GTTGAATCCCAGAGATAGGGTTGCCATTAATCTCTTGCACATTTTGGGAGGCTTCGACTATCTTCAAGAAGCATTTACGCGCCTCTAAGCCTTGATTCGGATTCACTGTTTCATCGTCATTGATTTTCAACATTTTGCTATCGGTTTGTTATCAGTTCTACAACCAAACTTGATTTGAGTTTAATTATTTACTTAAATCATTTTATAACTAATTTTTGTGTGCAAGAAAATTCACTAATTTCCAACAACTTCCTCATGGCCTTGGCACGTCGATCGGTAACCAACACCGTACTTTTAGCATCGCTTGGAGTCACGTCAGTTTTGAGGGACAAAAAAATCGATGCTATAGGTCTACGGCGTCGGTCGGTTTAAAACCAGCACCATAGGTGCTTTTTCTAGTAGTCTTTCAAGAAAATATCATATAGTTTCGATTCTATTAAACTTTCATTACTACCCAATCTATATACGCTATGGGTGCATGCACATATGTATACGTTTTTTTTCAAATATATAATTTTGGACTTAAAAAGTATTAAACTTGAAGTCCTCGTATATCGAATTTTCGGCATTTTCGTTTTTTTTTTTTTACCTCTTCTTTCACTCAATTTTTTAATCCAAATCATTATAAACTTGTATTTTTCAATGGGCGAATTTTTGCCACTTCATGATATGCTAATTACGTCCTCAACAAAAATCAGCCGTGACTGCATGTGGACCTCACATTCCACTTGTCATTTTCAAAGTCTAGAAACACATATCATAAAATGACTAGACTTCCAATATAAAATTTGACAAACAATAGTAGGGAACACACACTATCAGACTGGGCATCTAAACCATCCAAGAAGAAAAAAATTCCATTCGGGCCGTCGATTGAAGTAGTACTCCCCAAAAGTTGCACCTCTGTAGAGCATCATCTATATAACAAGTGACAGTGGTTGTCTTATACCCCCTCTCATCTTATATGGTTTCAATAATGAGTGGCCGAGATCCACTATGCTACATATCAATGGTTGAGATTAACTCCCACCCAATTTTGACAAACACTTTGTCGGAGAGTACCACGGGCACGGGCCACCCACACATATAACGAAACAACTCAATTGTATTCTCTTATCTTATCCATCCATCTAATGTGAACGGTTAGATTAAGAGTGGTTGAGATCAAATCCATTGATCTAATGTGGACGGTTAGATTTCATCCACTCAATCCGCCTCATTTGACCTCAATTTATTCAAAATTTGAATTTCAACACCATTATTTTTGATATTTATGTTATTTTCTCATTTCTCCCTCAATCCTTTATAACAGTCGTTATAATGGAAAAAACGGTAACCCCAGAGTTCATTATACCGTTTGAGTGCTGAAGGCACCCAATTTTTGCAAACCCTTTTGTCCAAGAGTGCCATGGGCATGGGCCATTTACTAGTATCAGATAAGTAAACGCTGTGATGGTCCATCCCATCGATCGAACGGATCATTTCCCCTGTATCATTACAATAAAATTACTACCACAACTAGCGCATCAAATCCGTTGGGCTCTTTTCCCAAGGACGATAACACGGACCTCTATGTTGCCTTTCTTTCAATACGGCACGCATCCCGGAAAAAAACAGTTTTTAACGTCACCGCGTTTAGCAGGCACAGCTTTTTCTGCCAACTAAATTTCCACCTCTTCTCGGACGTGGATTCCGAGAATCCAACGGTGATTTTACAATGCCAGATCAGCACTATCAAGCACTATTGGATTCTCGAAATCCACGCCCAAGAAGACGTGTGGAAATTTGGTTGTAAACATAGGTTCTCCTCGTAACCCGTTAGCGGAAATATGGCAGACGCATCCATCCTTATCTCTGATAATTGAGGTTTTTAAGGTGACACCTCACTTTTGTTTTCACACCAGAAATAGCCAAAATTAGTTTTCCCCGAAGATACTAATTCTCTTCTTGGGTTCGTTGAGTTTGATCTGCACACCAGCTTAACGAGCGAGAGAAAGAAGAAATGGAGAAAGCCATTAACAGACAGAAAGTTCTGCTCGAACATCTTCGCCCTTCTTCATCTCAGAGAGATGAATCTGCTATCTCTGTAAGCCTTTTTTTTTTTTACCCATTAGTTTATAGGGTTCCTTGAGAACAATTTGATGTTGGATTTGATGAATTGGGTTAATTCTCTGTGGCTTGATCGAATTTCGATTTATGCGTAGCAATTGGATCTTGTTATGTGGTTTTTTAATTGTTTTTGAAGATGTTAACTTCCTTTTTTGATTGAATTTTTAGTGTTTTTTTTTTTTTTTGCTGTTTTCTGATTTGAGGAATTAGGGCTGTAGAAACTTACCTTCCAATCTGGATCTATAACTATCCAGTTTCCTGAAAAAGTTCAATCAGTGATCGTGAAGAAAGTTCATAGGAAAATTTCTGAAAAGTGTAACTTTTTGAAAGAAATATCCACCAAGGATGATGGCTTGAAAATATGGTAACTAAGGATTGCTGCTTTTTACACAAATGATTTCCCGTGAGTCCTTTTATCTCAAATCTTACTTGTAATTCTGTTTTCCCCTTTATAGATTATTTTTAGACACAAAACATGGTTTGATAAATGCTTTTTTTTTGTAAGAAATACCCAAAAAGGCAAAACGGGACGCATAACGTAGATTAGAAAAAACATGGTTATAGTTACTATTAGCTCAAACGGTTGGTGTGTATCCACCTCTTTCGGGAGGTCGCCCACACACGCAGATTTCCTCCTTTGAGCAGTTGTGCCAGGAGTAGAAATCCCCTTTACCGGCTCTGACCGGGTCCAGGTTTCACCTGCTCATCCGTTGGGCCCTCCTACAATGGTGACTACTATTCGAATCAAACTAACTTGTTTTCATCCAAACCATGTATTATTTTTAAAATAATCTTAATAGCAGAAGGGAAGAATGGGAACTACAAGTAAGATTTGAGAGGGAAAGGGCTTACTGGCAATTATTTATGTAAAGGCAATCTTTACTTGCCATATTTACAATCCTTAGTGGGTATTTCTTTCAAAAAGTTATCCTTTTCAGCAATTTTCCCAAGGTTATGAATTGAGCAGTTTAAATAGACTACTGAGTCTGATTTTAGGTTATGCCTCTAATAAGTGGTAGCTGGATCGATGATTGGTGCAACAAAGGTTTAAAGTCGTGTAGTGATGTAAAGAGGTAGACCTCACGCCAAAGGTGTGAGCTTTAGCAATTTTTATTAATCACCTTTGTCCTCTGGGCCCACTTACAACATGGATGTTTAGCCCACCCCTTGGTAGATATTCATACAAAAAATCAGCTTGTTTGTTGATTTCTAGCCATTGGATTTAGTACCCAAAAAAATGGTTGAAGCCAGCGGGTAGAATCACGCTTTTAAAAGTATTAAAATCTAATGGCTAGAGAGTACCGATCATGGTGATTTTTGGTGTGTGTATCCACCAAGGAGTGGGCTAAACATCCATGCGGTCAGTGGGCCCAGAGGGCAGAGGTGGTTAAAACAAAATGTTACAGCTCAAGACTTTGCCGTGAGGTCTACCTCGTTACATCTTTTCTCTTAAAATTTCGTTCTGGTGCGACAAAAGGTTTAAAATTTCAGTCTGGTTCAATGTCTGGGTAAGATGACAGAACTAGATGTCTTGACCAAGACATTGGAAAAAGCTCATATCTATAGATTCTATACATTACAATAAATGATTTTTAATGTTTAATTAAGCAAAAAAAAAAAAATTATCTTTGATACATGTTGTAAAAGACACATGTTATAAAAATAAGGCTAAATAAGGCTTAATTAAGCTGACAGAGAAGTAGATGTCTTGACCGAGACATTGGAAAAAACTCATATCAGTATACATTACAATAAATGATTTTTAATGTTTAATTAAGCAAAAAAAATAAATTATCTTTGATACGTGTTGTAAAAGACACATGTTAAAAATAAGGCTAAATTTACTTAAATTAGAGCTCTAGCACCAATGTTTCGTCCCAGTGACTTACCGGAATGAGATGTCTCAGTTGTGATAGAATGAGACTTGGAACCACAGGTTACATGCAAGTAAAATGTTAGGAGTGAGGTCCATTTAGGATGACAGACCCGAGGCATTGAATTGTGTTTTTTTCTGGTTGATTTTATTTGTTATAGTGCAGTGATAGTCTTATTGAGGTGTTCATTTTCTTTCTGTATTATGTTTTAGCATTTTTATTCTTCTGAGTCGGGTTTGGTATTGTTTGGTTGGTCAGGCGTCTATTTGTTTGGCTGGGGATAGTGCTTCGTATCAGAGGACTGCTGCTTTTGGAGATGATGTCGTGATTGTTGCGTAAGTTATTTCATCTTTGTTAAATGGTTTCTCCAAGTTATAGTTGTTTGTCTAATCTCTTACATCATTAATTTATTTATGAGTATTTCATGCATTTTGGTCTGTTCTCATGTCATGCAGTGCATACCGAACTCCACTTTGCAAGTCAAAGCGTGGGGGCTTCAAGGATACCCACCCTGATGACCTACTTGCACCTGTTCTGAAGGTTCGTTGTATATGTTCTATTTGGCACAGATTTAAGTTCTCATGATTTTGAGCTGAGGCTGATGAAATGTCATCATGATGGATTTGAATGGAGACCAAATTTCAAATTGTTCTTTTAATCAGTCTGAATCATTGTTCAATTCTCTTTGTATGTTCTTGTTTCGGAATGTTCAATGCAGGCACTATTAGAGAAAACAAATCTGAACCCAAGTGAAGTTGGAGATATCGTTGTTGGAACCGTCTTGGCACCAGGCTCCCAAAGGGCAAGTGAATGCCGGATGGCAGCTTTCTATGCTGGTTTCCCAGGTAATTTCTTTTACATGCACCCTCTGGGATTTCTTGATTTCATTGCTACTTTTTACCTATGACATTGCTCACATTTATGATATCTGCATTCCCCAGAAACTGTACCTGTTAGAACTGTGAACAGACAATGCTCATCTGGGCTTCAGGCTGTTGCTGATGTAGCTGCTGCCATAAAAGCTGGATTTTACGACATTGGTAAGAACACATATGGTTTATGGTTTGTACAGATATGTCACAGTTTCATTGTTCATGAACTTGAGGCCTTATCTTCTTCTTTCTCAATACAGGTATTGGAGCTGGCTTGGAGTCAATGACAGCAAATCCAATGGCTTGGGAGGGATCAATTAATCCAAAAGTAGGTTCTCTCTTGCAAGCTCTTTGTTTCTGTAACAAAATCTTGTAAATGTATGCTTTAACAGTGATTTCATTAAATCCTGTGAACATATGCTCTGACCATAATGTCTTTTAACAAATTTTTCCTTTTAACCCTCCAGGTCAACAGCTTTGAACAAGCCCAAAATTGTCTTCTTCCCATGGGTGTTACATCTGAAAATGTTGCACATCGTTATAGTGTAACAAGGCAGGAACAAGACCAGGCTGCTGTGAGTTCTGTAGATCTGCTAGTGCGGAGTGATATTTCAATGTGGTTATTTTATTCAATAATATAACTTTTTATGATATGCATGGTTAGGTTGAATCTCATAGGCGGGCTGCTGCAGCTACTGCATCTGGTAAATTCAAAGATGAAATCATCCCTGTGGCCACCAAGGTAAGATCTCATCGCAGTAATCCTAGTAATCCTGCATTTCTTCTATTTATTTGTTGTTTATAATTACCACTAAGCTATGTGAAGGAGGGAGTTATTATTTTGGAAGTGAGGAATTTTTCTTTTTAAAAGATTGTGGACCCAAAAACTGGAGAGGAAAAACCTGTTACGATTTCTGTGGATGATGGAATTCGACCAAATGCGACGATGTCAGATCTTGCAAAGCTCAAGCCTGTATTTAAAAAGGATGGGACCACCACCGCTGGTATTCAATGATGCCATACTCGTGTTATTTATTAGTTGAACAATTTGTTGAACCATTGATCCCATGCATATCGATTCTAAATGAAGTCTGGGGTGCATGTATCATTAGGGAATTCTAGCCAAGTGAGTGATGGTGCTGGAGCAGTACTCCTCATGAAGAGAAGTCTGGCAATGCAGAAGGGACTTCCCATTCTTGGTGTATTCAGGTCCGTAACTTCCCGAGCCAACTTTAAAAAAGCTGGTCCATGCATGCCCTAGGAAAGTTTAATGTGTCTTGTGTATTTTGCACACTGAATGGATGTTCTACCTCTATATTTCATATATGCTTCCCTGCTTTAATATTTTCTTCTTAGCGAGACCAACTACTCTAATAGCTACTTACTAGGTGGACAAACATGGATATTTGCTTTTAAGGAGTTGTTTATATCTATTATTTTCTTCAGCAATGGTTTTTCTGAAATCATTGCAGTTTATCGTCTGGATTTCCAGCTTAAAATAACATCTCTAGACCCTGTAATTCATTGATATTTCTCTTTGTTAAGTCTGTTTTGTGACTTATTAATATTATAATCTGTGGTTCTATCTATCTGATTATATGTACCACTATCATTGGTTATATTGGTAGTTATATTTTACACAACACATAATGCAAAAGGGAAATTATTCAACTGTACTCCACATTCATTATCAGATCCTCTTGTGTTATTTGTGCAGGAGCTTTGCTGCTGTTGGGGTGGATCCTGCTGTCATGGGTGTTGGCCCAGCTGTAGCAATTCCAGCTGCAGTGAAGTTTGCTGGCCTTGAAATTGATGACATCGATCTTTTTGAAATAAATGAGGTAATAGTTAAGGGCATGATCTTTCTAATTATCATACTTTATCATGCGATGCTGAAGACCAACAAGTGTAACTGCCTGCCATTGTTTCTTTCTTGTGCAGGCATTTGCCTCTCAATTTGTGTATTGCCGTAAGAAGCTGGAGCTTGATCCAGAAAAAGTGAATGTTAATGGAGGCGCTATGGCACTTGGGCATCCTCTGGGTGCAACAGGTACTTATAGTAACAAATTTCAACTTAATAGCAAGTTAACAACATTATTGCCTACATTTGAAAACTGCGAACAGTTACCAGAAACCAGTGAAGCTAATTTTGTTTTATTGAATAAGGATATCTATTCATCGTCAAAAAGGCTTCTCCACTGATGGTGGTTGAGGGTTAAAAGACTGTAATAATGAGCGTACTAAGATCTCCACATATGTTTCCTTGTATATCCTTTTCATTTTTTTGGGTATCTAGGCTAGTGGCATATTTGTAATTTTTTTAGAGTATCACAAAATGAATGTTGCGTGCTAAAGGTAGTTTGCTGTTATATTACAGATCAGGTTTTTTTTTTTTTAAATTAATGATTTAAATTTTCAAGAGCTTGGAACTTCTTCATCAAGTACCAGAATATCAGTGACATGCTTATCGGAACATTAAAAAATCGACCTCATGTTCCTCATTGTTTCTTGCAGGACTATTCCTATAATCTTCAGACAACTGATTATATGTTATTGTTGATCTTGAATTTTATTCTACATATTGATTGATAGTTGCATTTTCGATATTTGGATAAAGCGCACTGCAGTTGTGGATTTTTGTCATCGTTATCGAAATATTTGGAAATTCTGCCGGCTCATATTTAAGTAAAGGGCACGAGTTGTAGATTTTTTAGAAGGTTCTTAGGTCAAAAACACATCATAGCTGAGATGGTTGGTCCTTCTCTAAAACCACATTCTTTCGTAGCTCTGGAAAAATACCTCACCCTTGTTTCCCTTCCCACAAGGATTGGTATTTGGCTATCTAAATTCTGTGAAAATTATGAGGAAACCCCCAGTTATGTATAGCAGCTTTTAAATCATTTTTGCTGCAGTATTTTCATTCGTGTTTGTTCAAGCTCTGTTTGACTTTTGATGGTTGCTATTTGATTCCTCTGCTTCTCACGCTAGCTTTCTCTTCATGCAAATTATTCTGTTTTGCTATGTTAAAATTGATGGTAGGACTTATCCTAATGCTTTGGTTAGTTTCATATCCAACTTTTTATAATGGTGACACAAATATAAGAACAGCATGCAAACAAATAAACAGAGAAAATTAGTACTGGGACATTCAGCTTGGCTTATCACAAAGGTGAGGTGCTCCCCTAAGGATGGGAAATTGTTTTTGCTACAGCCTACAACTCAATTTCTCAATTAATAGGTAACATTGAATTCTATCCTGACAAATAGAAAATAAAAAAAGAAAAAGTATCATTCTTATTCGTATACAGAGTAGTATCGGTAATTTAACTCCACCCAATATTGTGGATGAGATCCACTTACCATCAAAGCCCTAAAACCTGAACCTATGTTTGGATTACAACATAATGAACATATCCTTATAGTCCACTGTAAGATCTGACCACCAACTTGAAAGCGAGCTCCATCTGCTAAATGACCTATTGATCCCAATGCATCTCAAAAGTTGTAAATCCATCAAGAAGAGCTTGTACAGTCCTCTATGACAAAGGATACATGTAGATTTGCATTATTACATGGAACATGTTGATGGGTCAAAAGAAATTTTATAAAAGGGTGAAAACAAATAAGAAAAGAAGGCTAGACAACTAAATTCATTCATGTGTCCCAGTTTAGCTTAGAGGAAATTTTAGAACTGTAAAAAGTAAAGAATGAAAAAAAGGCCCACATAAAACTAAATTCGTGCATGTGCCCCAGTTTAGCTTAGATGAAATTTTAGAACTGTAAAAAGCAAAGAATGAAAAAAAAGGGCCCACATAAAACTAGGAAGAAGGCTCAAGTCATGCATGCATTTCTTTTTTGCCCGGAATATCGTTTGGAACTCTTTTCAGTAGATGCCTCATATTTGAAACTTGATTGGCCTGGGACACTCATTTTGCAAAATAAAAATGCAATTTGGTTGTGCAAAACCGACAAGGACTACGCATAGGAGGAACTTTGAAAACTAATCAGTTGACGTAATAGGTCATTTTGGTGAGAAATTATTTTAGTAATGTACTTCATGTAACCAGTTTTTTGCACTAGAAGTTTTCTTTTTTCTATGAGATTTTTTATGCAGCCCACAAAAGTTAAAACTTGATTGGTTTCGTGACTATTGGAAGCAAGATTATTTTTGGAAAATGTTAGAGATCAGGTGTGTCCATGATTGTACTATAATGCATTTGTCTTTGGTAAAATTCAAGATGTGCATGTCATTGACATCAAGATTTATTTCTAAAGGGTAGAAAGGATAAAATTCAAAGAAATTTTTTATATAAATAATCACTTTGTGGCACTCAATTTCCGAGTAATTCAAATAGTTGTCTAATTAACATTTGTCGTAAGTTATGAGTTCTACCTTTTACAATTCAAGTTTTCTATGCAACAAATGTAGCATTACATATATGTATTCTCTTTGCTATGAGTATATTATACAAATCATAAGATTTTCTATCACATTGTCCACCATTATCATCATCATTATTATATAAAAATATAATTATATTATTCAAATTCTATCGTTGAGTCCACGAATCCTATTTTCTAAGGTTCACCGAATCGGACACTGCACACTCGTGTTAGACTCTTGACACCCATACCCGTATCAATGCAACATAGATCAGAGACTGGTTGTATATTTGATCATAACTAGACCAAATCTTGCATATGAAGTTGGTTTTGTGACGTGAGTTTAGGTTACGTATGATCCTCGTATCTCTCATCTTGAATCAGTGAACAAACTCATATCTTCTTCTATTAGAGGTCTACTTCTTGATATCATGACCTATTTAATGCCAATTCACCTACAGGGCAATAGACAGATATTCAATAGCCAGTTTTTGTACATTTTGCGTGTGGTAACTTAATGTCTTGATATCATAAGAAGAAGCATATTGCACCCAATTCTAACTGAAGCATAATACAGAGCAATCTAAGATTCCTAAATACACAATTCTTCTTTTCGTGATGTCAAGGACATGCATACAGATATGAATATGGCTATCTCATCCATTTTGTTGATACAATGCTTTAATTTGTTTTCAGTTATACTAAGTTTCTGGCAATAAATTTTGTTATAGGACACCATTTGTATTTTCTATTGATAAAACGAAAAGGAATTGTTAAGAATTAAGAAAATACGCAATAGTACTATAGGAAATGGGAAAATGGGGTCGTTGAAGTATCCATGCAAAATAGAACACTTTGAAGTATCCAGGTTATAGAGAGCAATGATACATGCCACTTTTGAGCTAGTGTGACTAAGGGCACATTCACTCTACCCTTTTATGAATAAGTTTTGTGGTAAGTCAGGCAACCACCAATGGTGGTTTTGATTGTCATTTTGTTCAGGGAAAGGTAATAGATTTTATGTTATTTTTCAGTTGCGAAGCCGGAAGGCCAATTGGCTTATGGCTGACCCCTTCATGAAAGCTCTTGAGAGAGATGAGATGGCATGCATAGCATTGTTTTTCTAGCTGGGTAGGATTGACATCTATGCTCTAGCTTGAGGGAATTTTAAGGATTTGTATGTAATATAGTTAGTGATAGGATTGTTTTTTTCAGTATACTTTGAAAACAAAAGCTAGGGTAGAGTTAAGTGGGGAAATTGCACATTTGAATGTGTGGATAGCAAACGTGTTATGGTGGTGGTTGTCTGAAATACACAGGCGTAGTTGTGTAGATGCTCCTAATGGCAGTTACGTAAATTATAACATATAATGAAAAATTTCCTTTTGGCCGCATGTATATTTGTAAGAAATGACAGCTAACAATGCTGGCTGCCAGATTCAAAATGTGAAAATCCTAGTTTTATTATGAAAATGCTGTGTGGGCATCATCTACTTTATTACATATACCACATGCATGTTGCTCAAAGCAACAAAGAATTCCAGGAACTGGAAGAATCAAAAGTAACATTACTTTTCATGGTATTGTGAAGAATTAACATGTTCACTACCAGGTATTGGTATGGGTTTCAGCCTAGTTGGGTGCAACTCAGTAACTCCACAGATTTGGGTGCCTTGACAGATACAATTTGACCATGTGAGCTTGGTCCATTTGTATCAAATTACAAAATTTTACAACAAACAGGCCAAAACCTTCATCCTTATGTACGAATGTTCATTTTAAAATGTGAGAAGTATAGCTGTATAGCCTAATAATTTGTCTAATGAAAGACAAATCTGAGTTGCTAATTATAAAAGGAAGAGATGTCGTGAATATTTTTGACATTAGACATCCACCACCCCTATTGACTACACTTTATTAAAGTGAATTGCCAAATTTTGAAGGTAAGTTATGGCACTGGTAACAAATTAGAAAAGGATAATCTCTCTTTTAAAGGATATCATTCAAAAGACTTCAGTGTTCAATGCGGTATCTATTTATCAGAAATTAAGCACGATATGATTTCTTGTTTATCAATTACATGGTTTTACGACTGCTAATTTTTTTTTTATTACAGGCGCCCGCTGCGTTGGAACTCTATTACACGAGATGAAGCGTAGAGGTAAAGACTGCCGCTTTGGAGTGGTGTCCATGTGCATAGGTAGGTTGCTCACTCTCTCTCTCTCTCTCCTTTTTTCTCGTCCATGAATGTTGTACAGGTTCTGCATTGGTGGGCATAATTTACAACTGACTGCCCAATTGTTCAAAATATCTGCAGGCACTGGCATGGGGGCGGCAGCTGTTTTTGAAAGGGGGGACTGTGTGGATGATCTCAGCAATGCCCGAATGATCCAAACCAACAATTTTCTATCCAAGGATGCTCGATAGTTAATACATCAATTCATCATAATAGATGGAAATAGCTATCAACATCATCACTTCTGGGTATGGGAATCCTAATAAAGCAGTGTAATAAGATAGCAATAATTTGGGAGATTGATTCAACTATGACAGAGAAAATTGTTCTGCATTATGACGCAGCATGCATTTCGGTGATTAAGCTTGTTAAATGTCTCTATAGCAACCATAGTCAAGTGAAGACCACTTCCTTTTGAATTCAATCTATTGTTTCTACTGTCATGCAACTTATTGCTTTGAGTTAGGGCTTAACCTCTGCATAATAGAGGAAAGGCCAACCCAACCCTATTACTTGCTCCGCGTATTCATGTAAGGACATTGCAGAGTTTTACTTGGGCATTCATGGATCAGTCATTTCTGCCAACATTTTGAGCTTAAAAATGACGAGAGGCCTATGGCCCGACCACGGAAATTTGGACCACTTTGGTACAGAGGACGCATAAAGTTCCCATTGGGTAACCCGTAACCCTAAGCATGATAAGCCAATTGTCAAAACTTCTTGTAATCTAAGTCGTTCTTATGGGAAATGATAGCATCATCCAAAGGATCATACTGTAGCGTTGTTGACCTTGGGTTCATACTTGTGTGAATATTGAGGACCATTATCATTGTGGAGAATGACAGACATTAGGAACGATGGTAAGAAAAACTTGTTCTTAGGGACTTCAAATTTGAAGTCTTGGCCGTCCTAAAATGCCATTCGGAGTATTCTTTCGGGACCAATGACTTGTGGATATTTGGTTCACCTATTGGTGGACTTGCGAAAAATCAGCTTGATCGGTCACTTCTAGCTGTTAGATTTTAGCACCCAAAAGAAATGCTCAAATCAACGGCCAGAATCCTTCTCCGCCACCAACACATACACACACAATTTAAATGCTTGATCCAACAGCTAGAAATCACTATTTAAGCTGATTTTTAGTGTCAATCAAGACGTGAGCTAAACATCCTTCGTGCAGTTGGCCCGAAAGAAAGTGCGACATGGCATTTTGAGAGGGGGACTTCATAGTTTAAAGTCTTCTTAGCCAGACAGCAAACTCAGGCTCTATCACTGGACCTACAAACAAAAAATCAACCTGATTTGTGATTTCAAACCTTTCGATCTTGTATTCCAAATAATGGTCGATAGTGCTCTTTCCACAGTTAAAAGCAACCCCTGAAAATGACTCCGAACCAATGCTTAGAAATCACTAGTCGGTTTGATTTTTGGTTTGGAGGTTCACCTAGGGATTGGCCAAACATCCATATGGCCAGTGTCCTCTAAAAAGTTGCCATGTGGCTCATATTGTGGGTGGTCCTTGGTCAGTCATGTTTTACGCTGTTTAGAGAGAGATTTCTCGTTTTGGAGTGTGCCCCGACCAGGAGTCCGCCCCGACAGGAAATGGGGTGTGCCCATATGCACTCCCTAACGTGCATTTTATGGGCTTTTTTGTTTGCCCAAGGGGCAGTTTGGGAAGATTAGTGTATAGGGGCTAATCTGAAAATTGTGGCAACTCAAGGGACAGTTATAAAAAGATGAAGTTGGAAAACATAGATTGCCGGGGTTGATGAAATGAGGGACAAAAAAATGTACATTTGGCCAATTGTCTTAATAGTACTGAGGGGCTGTATGTGAGTGATTAGAGGGGTCTCATCAACGTTGATGGCAGACCATAACATGAGCCATGTGGCACACTTTTAGAGACTAATAATTCAATAAATTAAATACAGAATTGCCATTTCCAATTCCAACCTCCATCTTTGTCTCCAAACGCTTTTTTTCTCTCTCATCTATATGCCAAACTCATTAATTAAATGCATTATTCTTTAATTAACTAATATCCAAATCAATCGTTTTATTCATTCATTCATTCTCTAACGACTAAATCGAAAAAGATTTCTTTCATCTTCGAATCATTCTAACAAAACCTCAAAAGTTGTTTACGGTTCCACTGTTTACAAGATTTTATCAAGCTTGCAAAATAAGATAAAGTTTTCCAAATCAACTCTACACTTGAGAGCAAAAACTATCTCAATTTAATTGAGAAAGTAAATATTTTATAATTATTCTACGATGTTAATTGACTTCGCCAATTTATTACATTGAAAATAATTTTTAATTCAAGTTCTAAATTAATTATTAAATATTTATGTTCTAAATAATTCATTATTTATTACAGACAAATTTATGTCGAATTTCTAAAGATAACAACTTGGGCATGAATAACAATTCTACAAATGAGATATCTTCAGAAAAAAAAAAAAAAAAAAAGTTGGTGAACATGAAGAGCCCAATAGTACTATTGAAGAAAGTTCAATTTATTCTCCCCCATCAAAAAAGATTCGCAATGATTTAACTTATAAGGTTCAAAATAATTTTTAAAATATTAATAAATAATTAAACGTATTTAATATATTCTTATTTAATTTAATCGTTTTTTTTTTTTTTGCAGGACTAAAAGACAATGCGGATTGTCTACAATTGGTTATTGATAATTTTTTTAATTAAATATCGTTTTGTGAAGTGAATAGTGCTTTAATTTCTTTTAGTGTGATACATAACAAAATTATAAGACGTGAATTGTTGATTTGATTTCTTTACATTTTATTTCTTAATGAACTTTTACTATGTTTTTTTGTAATTTATTATTCCTAATTTTATTTCATAACATAACTCTAAATTTAGAATCATTGTAATTATTGTTGGTATTTAAACAATTTCATTGTATTATTTAATATTAATTATCCACCGGATCCTAATAACTAGTAGTATACTACGGGACGCCACGTGCATGTTACACATGGCACACTCGTAAAGATCATTGACTATATGGATGGTTGGCCCATCCCTAGGTGGATTACATGCAAAAAATCAGTCCAATTAATGATTTCTAAGCATGCGATTGCAGTCATTTTTAGGAGTTGATTTTTAACAATGGAGGCCAATGGTTGGAGCAGAGGTCTATTGTTTATGTGGAAAACTGGTTTATAGATGAAAGCCATATATAAAAATCGACGTGGGCTCCATCTGCATGTTTTATCTGAATCCCGATCGTCATCCCCTTGGTGCTTATTTTTAATCTATAGCGAGCCCCATAGTGCTTATTGCCATATCCTCTGGTGTGACCTCTGCTCTCAAGCTCTCACCCATTCTGGCCCTTGGATTATTCTAGGAGATTTTAATGAACTCTCTGGTCTCTGGGAAAAATGGGCTACTTCTTCCACCTCTACTCCTCTCAATCAGGTTTTCCTTGACAATTCCTTCATCATGATTTCCCTGACTTGGGTTTCATTGGTCCAAACTATACTTGGTCCAATAAATGGGGAGGTCTGGCAAATGTCCGTGAACAATTGGATAAGGCCATCGCTAACTCAGCTTGGCGCTTGCTTTTTCTGGTTGCTAGTGTTCTCACTTAACTTCTTCTTCTTGTGATTATAGACCAATCCTCCTTAATACCTCGTCTGATCGTCTCAATCTTCCTCGTCCTTTTCACTTCTCTATGTGGGCTGATAATCCTCAATGCAAGAAAATTATTGAAAGAGCTTGGACTAACGATTTCAAAGGATCCTATCCAGTCAAAATCCATCGCAAACTTCATCACACGAAACATCAAATCAGGAAATGGAATGATCTCAATTGTTGTCCACTGAAACAATATATCAATTATCTTCAAGATCATCTAACTCATATCCAAAACTCACCCCCATCCTTGTCCGACATAAATATGGAGAAAGAAATCTCCAACAAGCTTGAAAAAACCCAGATGAAGAGAGATTATGACGGCACAAATCTCGGGAAAATTGTATAAAGGAAGGGGAACGGAATACTCAATTTTTTCATTTGTCCACTCTTGTTAAAAGGAGAGAGAACAAAATTGAATGGTTAAAGGATGATCAGGGTTCCTTGTACCACTCTAGAGAGAAAATTGGCCAAGTCTTTGTTAAATATTTATAAGAGCTCCACATCCTCCAAACCCTCTGATTTTTCTTCTCTTCAACATCTAAACCTCCCCACTATTTCAGATGAAGCCAACAATTTCCTTACTCAGCCCGTGACTCCAGAGGAGGTCAAAGATGCGGTCTTTTCTCTGGGACCAATTAAAGCCCCTGGGCCTGATGGGTTTACGGCTCTCTTCTATCAAAACAACTGGGAATTCATTCAAGATGATATCCTTTAGCTTGTCTAGGAAGTGTTATCATGGGATTGCTGTTTGAGAGTTTTGAATCAAACCTCCATTGCCCTTATTCCTAAAGTTCCTGCTCCGGAGACGTCAAATCAGTTTCGTCCAATAAGCCTTTGTAATATGAGTTATAAAATAATCTCCAAACTCCTTATTGCCCGTCTCCGTTGCATTCTCCCCACTGATCTCTATACCACAAGGAGCCTTCCTCCCTAAGAGGCAAATCTCCGATAATACTATCTTGGCTCAAAAACTCATGTAGGTCATCAAAAGGACAAAAGAAAGGGCCATCTGGTTATCTGGCCATAAAATTGGATATGGCAATAGCCTATGATAAAGTGAAATGCTGGCCATTCCTCTTAAATGTTGAGCGTATCATGGGTTTAAGATGAGTGGATAAATTTGCTTGATAGATGTATATCCTTCCCTTCTTACTCTATAAAGCTTGATTGGTCGTGCATGTCCTCCCATCTCTCACCTGCTTTTTGCAAATGATTGCATACTTGTTTTGATGGGCTAGTTTGGTTGAAGCCCGTCAGCTCAAAGATTGTGCTGATCATTTATGTGCTCTCTCAAGTCAAAAGGTTAATTTTAATGACAAATCTGGCATTACCTTTAGCCCCAATTTGCATCAACTCCAGCGAAAAGCCTTGTCATATATATAAAAAATCTTCGTATGTCAAAAAAATATTTGGGCACCCCTCTCTTTGTAGGTGGATCTAAATCCCAGGCTCTCCAATCTTGTATTGATCGCCTCCGCTCGCTCACCATGGGATGGAAGGAAAAAGCTCTTTCTCATCAGGCGGGGAAAACAGTTCTTATCAAATAAGTGGCGAACTCTATCCCTATATATCTTATGCAATCCTTTCTTTTTCACAAAAAAAGTTTGCTCTCAAATGGATTCTATTCTTAATAACTTTTGGTGCGTGGGTGAAAATGGAAATACCAAAATGAATTTGACTAATTGGGACTCTCTTTGTAAAGTTGTTAATGCAGGTGAGCTTGGTTTCAGGATATTTTTTGCCAAGTTAATTTGGCCTTGCTTTTCAAGTTTGTTTGGCGTCTTCATCAGAATCCTCACTCTCCTCTTGCTCTTTAGCGGGTAAAAATCATTTGGCTTCCTGTTGTTGGAACATCTTAGCCACTGCCAAGGAGAAATACAAGAACTTCTGTTGCTAGATTGTGGGAAAAGGGGACACTATCAATATATGATCAAATAATTGGATTGTTGGCCCTCCTCCCCATCTTCTTCCTCCGTCTAAACCACTGGATTGTACTATTTCTAAGCTGCAAGATCTTATTCTCCCATCCCGAGAATGGAATCTCCCTCTTCTCTCTTCTATTCTTGATCCTAGCCTTGTATATCCTTTATATCTCAGATTCCACTAAGTGACACTCCTTTTTCTGACCGCCTCCATTTGATGGCCCACCCACGTGGCGTGTTTTCCTCTAAATCGGCTTACCATAATCTTCTTGCTGATTTGATGCCCCCACATCCTTCACCCATCAATCCAAAATTATGGAAAAAGATTTGGAAATTCCCTATTCCTTGAAAGGCTCAATTTTTCCTCTGGCGGTTGCTACGTAATATGCTCCCTACCAAGGCTGCTTTTCATGCCGGAATCCCAAGCATTCTCCCTCATTGTCCCCGGTGCCAACACCCAGAGCATTCAATATACATGCCATTTTCAAATGCCCTCTTAGTGCTCGTATCTGGTTTGCTTCCCCTTTATCTATCCGATGGGACCATCTCAGTTTGGAAGATACTGAAACTTGGTTATTAGAGATCTTATATATCCATTTCTTCGAAAGAGGATGAGAATTCTTTATTCTGCAGTGACTGTCTGGATTCTTCTTTGGTGCTTATGGTACATGAGGAATGATATTGTCCATGGGAAGAATATCAAGGACCATTTCCAGATCTTAAGATTACCTCATACATCCCACAAGCCCAAGCTTCTACGCCACATATTCTTCCTGTGGCTAATTGGACACCGCCACCTATTGGGGTGCTTAAGTTGAATTCTGATGTGTCATGGAAACAAGTATCCGGAGTGGCGGGTTCTGGTTTTATCCTTCGTGACCCCTCCAATACGTGTATCATAGCAGGTGTAAAGCGAATTCTTGCCTAGTCAGTAGAAGAAGCTGAAGTTCGGGCCTTGCATTGGGCTCTAGAGATGGTAGTTCGGGTTTAAGTGGCAAATCTGATAGTGGAGACTGATGCCAAAAATCTGGTGGATAATGCGCATCAAGGTTCTTTGGATTTCGCCTGGTCTTCCATAGCCCCTTTTTTGACATAAAAATGCTTCTCTCTTCCTACCCTTCTATTTCTTTGGTTTTTGTTCCTAGAACTACAAACAATACTGCTCATATGATTGCCGCTAAGGCAAATCTTTCTTTTGATCCTCTTTTTGATCTCCCCTCTTGGTTTTAGATGCAGTGGAAGGAGATCGAGTCTCTTAGTTGTATTTATGTGGCTTGTGCTAATATTATATCCTACTTACACCAAAAAACCAGTTTTGGATTTATAATAATACAGATATAGATAAATAGATTAATAGTATAGATGACTGCATGCTGTCATCCTTAAGAGGACGTCTTCTCTACAGTCTTAGGCCATTAGATGGTATTCAGAATTCATGTGACGTGAATCTTGAGTATTAGCCAACCATATAGACCAGGGAGGATGTTCTCCCGATGCTGACAGCAATAATACCACTCAAAGGAAATACAGATATTGCATATGCTTGAATCTCTCGCATTTAGATATATTGCTTTCAGGTTATCGCATCATTTAATATGGAGACAGTAAGAATGTTTTCATAATGCGTTCGAGGCATCCGTCCCATTGTGGGAAGTCACAGGTTCAGTTCCGTGTGTGTGCAAACATTCCACTGCAGCAGTAGTGCCATGAGACGAGGTCCCCTATTGTCTACAGGAACATCATGTCTTGCCTTTCCTTGCGGCTTGCAGTCGAAGCATGTACCATATTGCCTACTATAAAAATGATGCAATGTAATCCCGAAGTTGTGGCTTTAATACCATGCAAGGTGAACCGTGTAGCTAAAGGCTTAAGACGGGGTGGGTCAAATGTATTTGGATTCAGGAGAAGCAAACAATGAGATATGGGGGTTGAAGGGTTGAGGAGTTTGGAGAGGGATCTTAGCATGGTATTGTGGATCGTGTGTGTTTTGAAATCTGATTAGAGCATGTTGTTAAGGTGACTGAATCAATAGCAGCCCAAATGAAGCAGAATACCAATTTAGTTTTTGATAATAGTGAGTGCACGTGAGTGTGGGTAACAAGATATCCTACATGATTTTAAAGGGCCGACCTTCTAACTTATGTCCTAACACGATTCTTGAGGCTGATCTTCCAAGGACGTCTCTAACACAATACTTGAGATTGACCTCCACTGACCTTTCTAACACATATACTAAGGTCTAATCTTATGAACTTTTCGGGGTGCACATTTTTTGATGATAAAATTTTGATTGGATATTATTAGCATAACAGTACTCCATCACATTGTATCATTACTTTTCTCCATTTTGGAAGAATTTCTTAGTAGGGGAAACCTTGTATTGGTGAGACTTCTATATTGGGTGAATCTCTTCGTAAAGGAGATCTTCTACTTGTGAGACTTCTATTTTGGTAAGAAATAGTCTCTTGGTTATCCATATATTGTACGCTCCTAACTTGGAGAGGGTAGATTGGATAAGAGGAAAGAGAAGCATTGTAACACACATATCTGCGTGCCCACAAGATGGCGTCGTCTATGAGAGAAAGTCAGTTCTCTATTGACAACAATTTTACTCTACAATAAAAAAACGTAGTTCGTATCAGGGGCTTGTTGGGATCAATCTCGCCTAGCTTTCGAGGTTCATGCATAGCTTTCGAGCACATACACCAAGCTTATGAGATACATGCCTAGCTTCTAAACTTCAATGCCCAACTTCTAAGCTGCACGTCTAGCTTATGAGTTGCACGTCTAGCTTATGAGCTTCATGTCTAGCTTCTGAGCTTCATGTCGAGCTTTATAGCTTCAAGTCGAGCTTTATTCTGAGCTTCATAACTCGAGCCGAGCTTCCTAGCTTCACGCATAGCTTTACACCGAGCTTCCAAGCTTTGAACCAAACTTCACGCTAAGCTTCCTAGCTTTATGGGAAGATTCTCAACTTCACACTGAACTTCAGGCTGTGGTTCCTAGCTAGCTTTACATCAAACTTCACGTTGCAACTCTCCACCACTTCAAGAGAGCATACAATAAAAGATTGATGGAAAAGGAAGATAAATCCTTGTATTTTATTTTTATTCTTGTTTAGACATTTTTTGGGGCTTTAGACTCATTTAGTTGAGCCTAGAGGCCCAAATCTAGGGCATGACTAACTTGAACATCAGTTGCCATTAGATATGTAGGCTCACCCGCAGCCTCCTTGGGCCACCAAACATTTAGATATCATTGAACATACACCATCCAATTAGTTGGCCCAACATATACCACTTCCTCAGACTACCATATTATCAGATCCGGTCGACATCTGTATCATTTGGTTGGTTCAACCTAGACCATCTTTTTGTGCCACCCCGCGAACTTAGGGCTTGACCATTTGACTTTATCATCATTGAGTGCTCAGCCACGGACTAGGATAAGTGTCTGGCTAAGACCATACACGACATAAAGTTGTAATTTGTAGAAATTATCCAACAACATATTTTAATTTTTTTCATAAAATCAATCAAATAATACTCAAATAATAATGAAAGGGACATGACCATATAGATCTATTGGATAGATTAAAATTACCTTGTAGTAGCTTCCCAAATGTTAAGCCTCCTATTAATTCACATTTGGTTCACTATAACTTTCTTAACTAAAATCCTGGAGAACTGATGGCCTTCTCCTTAGAATTTTTGGACATCCCCTATGGGTTTACTGTGCAACTCGTGCCTTGAGAGAAGAAAAAGAGAAAAGTGTCAAACCCTAAAAATGTTGGGATTGTTGAAAGTTGCCTCTCTCTAATCTTTTATATAAAACATCCAAAAGCAATTTCTTAAAAAGGGTGGTTATGACTTCTAAATTGAGAATGAGTGTACCCGAAAGTGTGGGATCTCTAGAGAACTTTCCTTCTTCAATTGTGAATCATAATAGGTAATATGAGAATTGCGAATTAGGCTTGCAATCCTATTACAATGTTTTCTCCTTTATAGGTTTTCTAATTTTAGCAAGGCCCAATGAACTTTCACATAATTGCAATAATGTCTGTCAACACATTACAATCAACCCTAAAGAAGAAAGATAATTGCAAGGCCCTTTTTTATAAAATATTTACAAACAAGTCCTTTTACCATATATACAATATTCCATATAAACCATTGGAAATGGAAATAAACCATTGCTAAGTCCCTGACGTATGGATGTCATGATATTCATCATTTATTAGACTTTGATAAAACATAACTCTTTTGTACGAAAACAATTTCATACATGCGTAAATATATAAATAAAATAATCTCGATAAAACCCTTTATCAAAAATCATATCGGCCAGATTGATTCTACAATAGACCGTTAGATCGGCTTTTGAGATTGGGCGACCCAATAGTAGAACGATTGACCAAAATTTAAGACCTGGTTATACAATTAGTAGACCAGTCGATCGACCTCAGAGACCGATCGCTCACTCAAAGAAACCCCTTTGTATCATAACCTCGATTGGGAGACTAAATTTTAGACTAGTCGATCGTGCAACCTCAACATTTGACCATTGTGAGAGGCTCCTTTGGCTACATTTAGAGATGGTTTCGACCTTAATCAAAGAGAAACTTGATTACAAGAATGTTTTCTAACATCTAAAGACTATTGGCAAATTTAGGGATACCCTAATTCCCTTTGTTCCATACAAAAGTAAAATACTCTATATGAGTTTGCAGGCTTGTGAGCACATAGTAAAACCCTTGCTCAAGCCTTTACAAGTTTCTTCAAGAGGTGTTCAAAGCATTTCAACTAAAGTAGAGGGAGAAGCATCCTTCGGAGCTTCATCACCTCTCTCTATTAGTATACTTCAAGAGAGATTAATTCTTATTATATATCAGTCTATTAAAAGGCAAACTTGTACTTCATTGAATATCTTTCTATGTTTAGAGTCAAGATGAGTGTACTTTATTCTTGGACTAGCTTGGGTGGATTCTCGGGCGTTGTGTGCTTAGTTGAGTAGATTCTTAACTATTTGAACCTTGGGTAGATCCCTTTGCTTAATCAAGCAGATTCTCGCGTGTTTTAGTTAGGTTAATCCTATCAATTTCATTCAATTGTAATTGATGCAAAATTCACGATTGAGTAAATAAACTTGATAGTTTGCCACGAGCGATTTGAGAGTAGATATAAGTGTAGATTCACTGAACCACTATAAATCTTATGTCTTGTGGATGTGCTTATTGGTTCTTTTCTATCTTACTCTTATAGTTGAATGTGTTAGTACGTAAGAATTATTTTCAAGCATATCTTAACTTAGTGTATGATTAGATTATAATTTCCTAATCAGAAAGAATTTCAAATAGTCCTATTAATCGGAAAGAATTTCAACCTAAATGGTCCTTTGACCATTTAGGTCAAAGGACCCAAATGGTCGCATTTTTATCTTTATTATTATTTTTTTTGTAATTTATCTTTTTTATGATTAAAAACTCATTTTTATGAGAAAAAAAAAAGGTGATTTATCCATGAGAAAATAAAATTTCCCATCAAGGCTTAAATAAAAATTTTCCTGCTTCGGGGTAAAAATTGGTGGGCGGAAAATATTTGTGCACGCCACTGCTCGTTCAAACACATGGCAAATTGCATTTGAGCGAGCAATCATTTTATTTTCCCACAAAAAGGGCTTGCCATACACAGCTCTCCCTCACAAGTGCCTTCCACTTGTCTTTACTATTATAATGAGAGAACCTGGGGTATAGAATTGTCCATGAGAAAACAGTTCCCAGTGTCTTAAAATGACTCTCGTTTAAATGTTCCCTGTCCCATTTTGTGTGGTTGGAGAAGCTCTCGAGATTGCTGTAGGATGTCTTCACTGAACTGGAGAAGCTGAGATTGTGAACAAAATTCTCAGATTTTTTTCTGTGATTGTACAAAGTTGTTTTGTTATAGACTATCATCCCTGGCAATTTTACTGTCACTTGCGATATGATTTTTACATTCTCTTAACCGTGTTTATCTTAGGAGTTGTTTTTTTTACCTGATCTCTTTTGACTTAATTTTGCAGTGGGTGTTGGATTTGTTGCGGTAAGATGTTTCCAAATAATAAAAACAATCAAGGAAAATGCTTTTAGAGTAGAGGTGGCCCTGGATCGATCGCGTCAAACCAGTAACCCTACTGATCTGAGCAAACTGATTTTTGATGGTTTTGAGTTCAGATGTTAAACAGTTCCAGTAGTCCCTTAGGAACCAAGTTTGTTCAGGTTGGTGTTATACGAAACTTGCTTGGCTGGGTCTTTGTGTACCCTCCCCTTGTAGGAGGTCACTGGTTCAATCCTGTCTGGACAGACCTGTCACTGCTGAGACCCTCTGTTACCCTGCGGCTATACATTTGCTTTGCCAACTGATCTTGCGATCAAAGCCTGAAGACCCTGACCCATCTTGCCTACAAGGAAGAAAACAGACCCAGGTAGAATTCAGTTTAAACCCAAACCGTGTCAAACCCATCTGATTGACTTGGGTTAATCCGGCAAGCCAACCCAACCAAACTGATTTTCACTGGAAGGTTCAAATCTTCCCAGTTTCGGGTCAGGTTCTGATTGACTCGTGAAAACCCATATCAGTTTTGGATCGGTTTCAGTTAGACTTGGACTGGGCTTTACTTAACCAGAACTAATGCCAAGCCTGCCCCATTCCTAACCCTAATACAGAGAAAACCACCATTGTTATTGCACTCAAAATGAGTTAAAAGGATATTTTACACTGACCCTTGAGTGAAACAGAACGAAAATTTATACTTCTTTTTTTCTTTGGTAGGTAAACACTAGAAGCTATTCAAAAATGCTTGGTGATGCACAGTTAAGCCTTATTTTTACCGAGATCATTAACTCGAAGGAGGAGACGTATTCTGACCCCGGTTCAGTGGTGTCAACATCCACAAACTTTACCAACTTCTCACGATACTGTCTTCTATGTGAAATTTTGTTATCATTTGTCTCAATTAAGTTAATTTTTTGAAGTGAGCAAAGAAATAAAGATAACACTAGATTTATCAGTCTGAGATGCTTAATAAACCATCAAAAAGATACATTAGTTAAATTTATATATGAAAAATCGAGATCTGGTAATATAACGGAAGGTCTTCCAAAAGTAAAACAAGTGTCAGAAATGTGTTCGATTGTTTCAAGCTGCGGAGGAGATGCAATCTATCACCAAGCCTCAAGTTCATGCACAAATTCCAGACAGAAATGCGGTTATTGATGATTACCTATGATACCCATCATGAGATATGGTTGCAGCTTCAAAATAAACTGCTAGATGAAATGGCTTGAAGCACTGAGTAACTTTCGCAAATCAAGTGATGCATGACTTGCAAACTGGACACGATGTACTTCTTCTCAGCCATGGATCAATGCACTGCCATTACAAAATAAACAGTGAGCTGTTTGATGACACTTTTCAACAGGAAACAATGTTCTGAACTTGCAAAAGATGGAGAGGTTGTACATCTTTGTGAAATTTGTGTAAGCAGGGGAGATGGCGAATGGTATCTCCAGTGGTTGGAGTTTCAAGGCAGATGGCACAGGCTTCTTCAAAGTTATCATTCTGCATGAGACAAAGACGGGACAGCAATCAAAGGAAAGCAATCTGCACACTCTGAAGTGCTTGATACCAATTTTAAATGCAGTTCTCCATTTTAATTTGATCAACAGAAAAGAATAAGAGAGAGAGAGAGAGAGAGAGAGAGAGAGGGAGGGAGGGAGGGAGAGAGAGAGAGAAACCTTGTTACCTGGACTGTTGACTCTGGCAAGCCATTAATCTGGTGAAGAGATGGACCTACATGTTGGTGATTGTCCTCATCGAGGGCTAATAACATCTCATAATCATTTCTGCAGAAAGATGAAGAAAAAAATGTTTAAATAATCACCAACTTTCACATTTTGAAGATTCAAAACAACAAATGCTGTTAACACTTATTTAAATGTGATTTCCACATGGTTATAAATTTCGACACATATCCATGTTTCTTAGAAGCACAAATTTCAGGAATTGTTTATCCCTTGATGCTTTGCAAACAAGTGGATACCTCCATATTGCGGTAGCGAGGTTGCGGTAGTAAAGTGGTAGACGGCAAAGTCGAGACTGATGAAGAAAAACGTTAAGTTGAAAATGAAATCAAATAAATAATAGTGCAATGATAATCTAATACCAACGAGGAATCTATTTGTCTTAAGTCCAAAGAAAAAGTGCAGATAACCAAATAAAGACTAGGGCTCTTCTCTGTAACATAATGTAGAGGGAAAAAAATCCCACCAACAGATCTGACAGTTTGTGGTGATAGTTGTGCAAGTCTAGCGCGGAGATGGTGGATCATCCGATGATTCACTGCTCTTTCTCTTTCGAAATCTGGCAAGCTTTCTTTTCACTTTCGCCTCTTTGAGGGGAAAGAAAAAAGATGGTCCTAGAGTGTTGCTGAGGGGAAAAGCACTCTTGTACATCTGGTCCTCCTCTCCGGAGTTTAGAGGATTTTTTTTTACGCTTTTGCGTTTAGATGGAAGGAACCCTTAGGAGGTTTCTCTCCCATGTGATTTGTAGTTTCCTTTGGTAGGTAGGATCTTCTCTTGAGATTCTCCTCCTCAGTTGTATTCTGTGGGGTTTTCCCCTTTTAATCAGATGTATTACTTATCAAAAAAAAAAATAGTGAAGAAGGCTTCTAATACAAGCTCTCAATCAAAGAAACCCTAGGATTTTAATGAGAAACTGTACAACAACTCTAGGAAGAAGAAAAATCTCTCATTTCCTTTGAAAAGTTTGTGTTGGAAAATTCTAGTCTAGGGAGATAGGCATCCCCGGTCTATTAAGTGTATCTTTCTGGGTCGTACTTAGAAAGGGTACAGGTGCTATTGTCCTATGTCTCGTCGATACTATGTCAGTGCCGATTTCACTTTTTTTTAATATACTCCATTATTTTCGGATCTTGGCACGTCATACGACACTAATCTTGTGTCTCTACGTTAGGGGGAACTTCTTTCTCCCTCTACTACTACTGTCCCTATGCCTATTATTTCAGGAGATGCCACCGTTTCAGCGCCACCTGGTGTTTATGTACGCACTATATCGCATCCGGTTGTTCTGTATGGCCAAGTATGTTTGCCGCTCCTTCTGCCTCTGACCAATCTCTTGCTTCACCTAAGGTTCCTGCTACGCCATCTGATGTTGATATGCCTGTTGCCTTGCGGAAAGGTACTCGTACTTGCACTCGTCATCCCATTGCTGATTTTGTATCTCTACAAGGCGTATCTTCTACCTTTCAGAGTTTTGCCTTGTCTTTTGTCTGTTGTTTCTGTCCCTAGCACTTATATACAGGCACTCATGTTCCCTAGTTGGAAACTTGCTATAGATGAGGAGATGGCTGCCCTTCGCATGAATGATACTTCGGTTCTTGCTCCTCTCCCTCTGGGAAAGAAGACTGTTGGTTGTCGTTGGGTGTTTACCATCAAATATCTTCCTGATGGTACGGTTGAGCGCTTTATTTGGGTGTTTACAATCAAATACTGAACTTTGTTCGAGTTCTTATTTCAATGGCCGTACGCTGTGATTGGCCACTGTACCAGTTGGACATCAAGAATGCCTTCTTACATGGTGACTTACAGGAGGTGTATATGGAGCAACCACATGGATATATACATTCCGGACAACCCTCATTAGTTTGCAGCCTCAAAAAGATGATTTATGGACTGAAACAATCATCGCGTGCCTGGTTTGATAAATTCAGTTCGGTTGTGCTGCGTTATGGGTTCATTCGCTCCGTGTCTGATCACTCAGTGTTTGTCAAAACATCGTCTTCTGGGGTTATTTGTTTGATCGTGTACGTGGATGATATCATCATCACTGGCAGTGATTCTAGAGGCATCTCTGATCTGAAAACCTAATTGTCATAGCAGTTTCATACCAAGGACTTGGGCCTCCTCCAGGCTCCAGTATATTTTGGGCATTGAAGTCGCTCGGTCCAAGACAGGCATCACACTTTCGCAGCGCAAGTATATAATAGATCTTCTCTCTGAGACTGGTACCCTTGATTCCAAACCAGTTGACACACCTATGGATCCCAAGGTTAAGTTTGATGCTGAACAGGAGGAGGTTTATGAGGATCCTGGTCGATATCGTCGGTTGGTTGAAAAGCTTATCTATATTACAGTTACGCGTCTAGACATCACGTTTTCTATTGGGGTGGTTAGTCAGTTTATGCATGCCCCCCAACAACCCCATTGGGATGACGTTATCCGTATATTGTGTTATCAGAAAGGTTCTCTAGGAAATGAATTGTTGTATCGCCCGTCCAAGTCTATGACTGTTACTGGATTCTCTGATGCTGATTGGGTTGGTAGTCGCACTGATCGTTGCTCTGCCTTAGGCTATTGTACGTTTGTTGGTGGGAATCTTGTTACTTGGCGTAGTAAGAAGCAAAGTGTTGTTGCCCGTTCTAGTGTCGAAGCAGAGTACAGAGCTATGGCACACACGGCATGTGAGATGGTGTGGGTTCAGTTTGATTTGTGGTTCCTTCTCCTATGCCAATGTATTGTGACAATCAAGCAGCCTGTTACATTGCCAGCAAACCAGTATTCCATGAGAGAACCAAGCATATCGAAGTTGATTGTCACTTCATCCGTGACATGGTCTTGAGCAAATGAATCACCACACCATATATTAGTTCCGCAAATCAATTGGGTGATGTGTTGAAGAAGGCCTTACCTCGTTCGTCTTTTCCTACTTTGTGTATCAAGTTGGGCATGTTTGATATGTATGCTCCAGCTTGAGGGGGAGTGTTGGAGTTTCTCTATGTAACGTGTGGGTGTGTGGTTGCGATAGGTGGGTGTAACTAAAGCTTCTTAGTTACACCACTTAGGTGGATACATATATACAATAACAAGAGGAGGCCGAACAACCTAGTTCGACTCCAACTCTCATTCCCTCCATTCTCTCCATCTCTCAAACCCTAATATTATGAAATCTAACATCTTCTCTCCTAGATTCCTTCTTTATTTCCTATCTAGATCAACACTGACTTAAAATAAAATACTTATAATAAAATACTTATGGACCACACGGTCCATAATAACTTAATTATCCTAAAAACCTAATAAAAAGTATTAGCCAACAAAAAAATAATATTTTTGCGTCAAAATAGTTTTTTTCCTTTTTTTTTGTAATAATCTTTATGTGAATTTGGATGTTTTTCCCACTCCCGTATCTTTTCTAAGCATTAATAAAATATTGTTATCAATTATCAAAGAAAACTATATAAACTAGAGTACCAAACTACCTCTAAATGAACCTTTTTCGTACAATCTGGATGAATAACAGTTATATCAGAAGTTGTGAACGATGAATGAGACTAAACTCAATATACTAATGAACCAAGTAACTATGATTTCAACCATCAAACAAGAAAATGTACAGTTTTAGGAGCATTCACGTAAGTTTCACATTACTTTTGATGCATCGGAAACTTTATGGAGTTGGGATTCAAGATCAATAAATTAGTAACTAAATGGAAATTTCACAGAATTTAATTTCATTTATTTCGTCAACCCTAATACTCCATTTTAATTGGAGACAGGTTAAAAAGATAAACCTTTCAAACCAAATTCATCCCGCGATTTGGAAACATTGGTCCCATCATTGAGAATATTCACGCCTTCATCTCCACTTTGCCCTAAGAGAAGTCCATCTGATTTTATTGGAAATTTTGGTATTAACAAGATGATTGATTATGAAGAATGACATGATTGAGTTGAAATTGATAATTTACAGTTTGAAGAATATTAGATATTTATGGTAATTTAATATGTTGAAAGGTCTCCCATCGAAGGTCTTGCAATTAGAGTAAAATCCTATCAATTTAACCAATCAAAACAAATATACGTTTTCACTTTTCAAAATGTTCTCTTGTTCAATTTTTCTTCACATTCTGCTTGCACTATATTAAATAATTATGGTACCATAGTATGTTAAGAGATTTCCCTAAAGAGGTTGTGGTCAAGTAAAATCTTATCAATTTTCAAATTGTCCTCTTGTTCAGTTTTGCTGTTCACTTTTTGCTTCCACTCTCCAATAAGGAATATGAACTAAGACATGTATATTAATGAACCTCCTTGAGAGAGAGAGAGAGAGAGAGAGAGAGAGAGAGAGATCTGATCTATGAAGTGCGAAGAAACAAGTTCGATACCCAGTGCCAAAGTGGGTCCAGTTTTCTATGCTTTGTCAAATACTTCAACTCAAATCGATTTCTGGGTCAATCTCATTGATGGGAAGGCTAATTACAAAACTCCACATCAAAAATCTAGCTGTCAAGTAGGTCTAGGGTTTTCTTCCCATTATTCAGAACCACACTTCTACCAAGGAAACAAAATTATAGATTTATAAACAAATAAAAAATCTCACTCATTAAAATCACGTTGAACTTGGAAGAAATGACCAGCCACTGTCATGCTATTATGGTTGCCAGCTGCAGCTTCCAATGCTTCTAGCAAATGAATTCTCTGCAAGAAAAGAGAGAGTATTCAACTTTCACATACAAATTACGTTAAACATCTATAAGGTATATCACATGTTGCATAACCAACATTAATGGCCAATAGAAAGCGGCAAAAAGACCTGAAAAATTCAGCAAACTGAAAAGAAAGCCACGACCTAGTACTCAAGACTAGAGAATAACACCAAGAAGATTTTGAATGAGACTAAAAAAGTGGAATTGCAAGAAGCAACATCACCTTTCTACCAAAATGTGTAAAACCTTAACTCAACCATGTGAAGTTTAGAACATGGTACAGAGCAGGTACCTAGGGTGTTGTATTTCAAACCCTACAACTGCCACAGGTGGTAGAACCACATAGTTGGGTCTCAGGGAAAATCACAAAGTTTTTTTCGGTGTTGGTTTTATTTCCCCTCCGTACTGTTCATTGCACTATTCATCGTACTGTTCACAAAGTATTGTTCATCACACTGTTCACAGAGTACTGTTCCTGAAATACCCCTGGCATCCCAAATTACAATATGATTGCATTATTTATCGTATGTTTTAGAAATCTCAGAACCGTGGAGTCGATACTACGAAAGAATGCGGAGACACTCTCGCACCCAAAAACTGAAAAGAAGACTGCCCCGGAATCTGGAACATCACCATCTTCGTGTAACAGTCGATTGGTGCATGATAAGCTGAAAGCCAGTCCATCCCAAGAATGACGTCGAAATCCGTCATCTCTAACAGGATCAAGTCGGCAGTCAAATCATGATCCCCTATCCGAATTAGGCACTATCTACATACTGTCTACAAAACAGGTCTCTCCCAAAGTTGTAGCAACAGAAATTGTTAAATTTAACAACTCATACATAAAGCGCAAAGCATAGGCAAAAGAAATAGATATAGGGTAGGTAGAACCTAAATCAATTAATAATCTAGATGTGAAATCAAACGAGTACCTTCCACAGTTGTCTTAGGTGTACTCACACCTGCTGAGTAATGGCAAAAACTCGGCCTGGTACGTTCGGCATCTAAGTATTGCCCGTAGGCTTTTGATCTCGTGCCTAATAGCAGTACCACTATATAAGTGTCCTACACCATTGTAGTTGTAGCAATGCCTCTCTATTTGAACAATCTGATTAGGAGGGGCTGAACTGATCAGATGTGCAACAATGGTAGGAGTAGATGATTTCCGCTTCTTAGCCGAATCCGGATATCACTAGAGAGCAGTAGGTGCAGTTCGACCCTTTCCCTTAGGATTTGTATGATCCTTCAAGAAATTGCTTGTATCCTTCTCCAGCGCCAATGCCATCTCTACAATGGTTGCATATACAAGAACCAATTGGCCCACAATCGTCCTCCTAATTCTAGACTTGAGGCTCGCCTAGAACCTCTTTGCCTTTCTCTCCTCCGTCTAGATGATGTGTGGCGCATAAGCTGCCAATTGACAAATTGGGTTACATACTATGCCACAATCATGGAACCCTGTTCGACGGCCAAGAAGTCTGCCTCGAGCTGATCTCAAACAGAAACAGGGAAGTACTTCTCTAGAAACAGTCCCCTAAACTCCTCCCATGTGAAGACCCTATCATCTCTTCTCACAAAACGAACCATGTCTCACTAGGCAACGGCGGAGCCAGGATTTTGTTCAAGGGGGGGCACGATCCTTGTAGCATACTAGGGGACAACACGTGTGATGCACGTGGCACGTTCTTAGAGATCACTGACTGTAAGGATATTTGGTCCATCCCTAGGTTAATAACCTACATATACCAAAATTCATCCTGACTAGTAATTTCTATCCGTTGGATTAGTCTTTTTCATGGTTTGTTTTCAACCGTGGATTTTGAGCATTATTTGGGGTACTCAGATCTAAAGGTTAAAAAACACTAATTCGGAAGATTTTTGTTATGTACGTCTACCTAGGGATTGGCCAAACATCCATATGGTCAGTGATCTCTAATAGTGTGTCACATGGTTCACACTGTGGTCCAGCATCAATGTTGACGATGGACGCCCATCATCAAAGTTCTACTCAGTAAAAATGGTAAAAGCTATGGAGAGAAATTCTTTGATGTTTGACATTTTTTATACGGGCGTCAAGCCACACCTAAATTACCACGTCGCACATTCTTAGATATTTATGATCGTACGGATGTTTGAAACATCGCTAGGTGGACCTCTAGACCAAAAATCAGTCTGTTGGTATTTTCTAGGCGTTGAATCTCTTCCACGTGACATTTATAGGTGCGGCTTGGATGTCGTATAAAAAAAATGTTAAGATAAATTTTTTCTAAATTTGTAACACAGGGCTTTAAGCGGTTTGGATGTGAACGCATTTAATGTGTTCACAGTCAAAATGCATGGAAAGACTAAAATATCCCTATCAATATAAATAATTCAAAAAATTATAGATGGAGGGGCACTTTAAAGGATTAAAATATGGAGGGGGCACTAAATTAAAATTTAAGGTTATTTTTGAAAATCAAAATTTTTTGTTAAAGTATTTTGAAAATTGAAGGGGGGCACGTGCCCCACCCGTGCCACTTCCTAGCTCCGCCACTGCCACCAAGTCATAGCGTCACCCTTCAACATAAAGGTGGCCAACTCTACCTTACGTTCCTCAGGGCATCTCATAGCCCGAAAAATCCTCTACCTCTTTCAACCACCCCTCGGCTTCCATTGGATCGGGAAGACCTCTAAACTCCAGCGCTCGCAATCGTTAGAACTCTTGCAAACTATCATCTGGGCGAGCACGAGTCGGCTCGATACGGGTCTCCTAAACATGCCGGTCCAAGGTAGCAATAATATGACCCAAAGCTAAGTAAACGTAAGCTAAATGAACCTCTGCACCTGCCTCTTGAGTAGGCGTACGTGCAGCATTCTTCCCTCTTCCTCTTCTCATTGCCTTTATATCAGAAGGACGAGTTAAGACACACAATAAATATTCTTAAAATTACAAAAAAAATCGTATTACAATGTTCTTTATCTTATTAGATCTTCGTTCGAAAGTTGTATTATGATCTTTGATTAATTAATAAGTGATTCGATGAAAGTACATTATTCTATTTGGCTAAGTTACTATGTTTCCGAGGACTAGTAACCTAAGGCTCTAATACCAACTGTCATGCCCCCAAATCCAATATCTGGTCAACTCAACTTTTCTCATATCTTGAGGTGCGATCTGATCGTACAAACGTGCAGTTAAACACAACTAGTATCATGATGTAGTGGAAATACACCGAATGAATTTCATTTTCTTTCGTTATGATTCATTTTATTTAAACCATTTATCCATAAAATGAAACATAATTCACTGACATATATAATTGTTATCATATACGTATTTTAATCGTATTTCCCATGTAAAGGGTAGTCTTGTAAAATACCTCTCAGTATGAGGGTATACTAGTCCATGTAAGAAGGTTCTCCATATAAATAATATTTTAGGAGTCATCTGACCTAAGTATGACATCCTTCTCTTCTCTTCTCCTCTTTTCAACCTTTGAAGCCCTAGACCTAAACCTAACCCTAACCCTAAATCTCCATTGCAACTTGGTATCAGAGCCAACCTAAAGGATTCTTGAAGAAGATCAGACCAGAGAGCAACCAGAGGAGTGCGGACATCATGATGATGTCATCAGTGTCGTACGGCTAATGTTAGTAGGGGTACGAACAAGGTACAACCATAGACCTAAAACTCCTCTTGGTAAAGAATGTTTTTTTGAGTTTTTTGGTGATTTTTGAAAATTTTTCGAGCTAATTTGGATGGTGTTTTGCTCAATCTTCTCCGAATTTTGTGAAAACTCATTTTTTAGACCAGCTCGATTATCAGAAGCTTCAGGGGTTTCTTGAGGGGGTTTGTTGCTTGTTTCTAGTCCCCTTCATTATTACCTTCAATTTGATACCACCCGTGTGTGGATCCATCAAGTTTTGAAGTTGTCGGATCGAGTTCTCCATCAAGGACTTACCGTCGACTCCCCTTTGTGCGATTTTTGGCCTGTCGGTTGGGCATATAACCCATCCAATCTAGATTCCAGGGCTTCTTCTTAGTCCTAATATATCTTTTGGGTGTTCCATTGAGTGTTTGTGATGTTTCCATGGTTCTTTAGAGTGACAAGCCTTTGCCCAGATGCCTATAATGAATTCTGAAGGCCCTTTATATGTGTATTACGACCTTCGGGTGTCTATTTTGTCACTCTTGGCTACCTCCAGAGTGTGTGTTATTAGGGCTGGTGCGTGTTTACAGCCCCCCTTCGTCTATTGATTCCTATCTACCCAAGCTATGTCTACTCCGGATCCTCTTATGGTATCCAATGTGAGCACGGAAGCCACCTCCAGCCAAAGTTTAAAATTTCGTTTCGGAGTAATGTCTCGATCAAGTGAAAAACCGAGACAAACTTCGAAACGAAACGAAACATTCACGAAACATTGAAAAAATTGTGAAAAAACGAAATTTTCGAAACATTCCCGAATCATTACGAAACATTGTGAAACATTATGAAACATTTCGAAACATTTCGAAATATTTCCAAAATCATAAAATCATATTATTTAATTTTTGGATGGTTTCAGATTGTCTCGGCGAAACAAACCAAAACATTATGAAACGAAACGAAACATTTCGATTTTCTTACGAAACATACGAAACATTCCGAAATTTTGAACCATGCCTCCAGCAATGTCGGAGGGCCTATGGTGCATCACATGGTATATGAGAACCTAAGATTACATATTACATCTGTGAAATTGGATGGCAAAAATTAACTAGAATGGTCTCAGGCAACTCGACTGTTTATTGGAGGTTGTGGGAAGATGAGGCACATTACCGGGCGTGTTATTGAGTCGGAGTCAATTGAGGACCCTGCATATGATAGATAGGAGACTGAAAACTTCACAGTTATGTCTTAGCTCATCCACTTTGTGCAGCCACACATCAGTAGGGGCTTCTTGTTCTTACGTACAGCCCAAGAGGTTTGGGATATTGCTTGCAAGACCTATTCCCAGCAACATAACATAGGACGAGCATTCCAGTTGAGAGAGTATCTCTCACTTTCAACAGGTTGAGAGATCTCTCTCTGACTACTTTGCCACTCTTCGGTGCATATGGGAGGAGTTGGATTATTATCACACCTTCCATCCATCTTGCGCAGAGAATGTCACCAATTATCAGAAGTATGTGGAAAAGAGTCGGATATTTGAGTTCCTTTCTGGACTCAATTCTGATTATGAGTTAGCTAGGGTTTAGATCCTGAGCAACCGTGTTGATCTGCCCTCTCTTGAGGAAGTGTACTCCTATGTTCAGAGTGTGGAGAGTCGACGGAATGCTATGGTCCCACATCCGACTCCAAAGAGATCAGCTCTTGTCACATCCTCTCCGCCACTTGATCAATCCGCTCTTGTTGCTTCTTCTTCTCAGCCTCAACGCTCTCAGAGGCCCAGGTTCTCTCAATCCACTGCTTCCACACCTTCATATACTCCTTTCCCGCCTAGGAAGTCCTTCAAGTAAAGGCCCAAGTGTGACCATTGTGGTCGTCTTGGGCATGTGCGAGACAAGTGTTGGATAGTACATGGCCATACCCCGCGCTCTAGCCAGCCGGGCTTCTCGGGTGCTCACTCTACAAACATGATACTAGCTAGTACTCACTCTACCCCAGGCCTGCCACAGACGAGTTCTACTACTATGGTGTTGCCTGATCTTATGTCGGCATCCGAGCTTGCAACCATCCGGCGTTTGCTGACTTAACTCGATGGTCCCTCTGATACTCCAACTACCTCCTTTGCACAGTCAGGTACCATTAGACCTGCCCATCATGTGTCCACTCCTTCATCCAATCCCACCTGGATCATTGATTTAGGTGCTTCGGAGCACATGACTGGTATGTCATCTTTATTCTCCACTTATTCCATTTGTTTTGCCGTGATAAGGTCAAGACTACTGATGAAACTTTATCTTGTGTCTGGGAAAGGGGATGTCATTCCCTTTCAGTAGTAGTAGTAGTAGTAGATCTTCAAGGTTTTTCATAAGATGATCTAGACCCAGTATGGTACCTCCATCAAGGTCCTTCGTTCTGACCAAGGGGTCTCCAACAGTATTTTATGGACCATGGGATTTGTCACCAAAATTCTTGCAGCTACACTCCTCAGCAGATTGGTGTCGCTGAAAGAAAGATGCGCCATCTAACCGAGGTAGCTCGTTCTCTTTTGATCGGCTCCCATGTCCCCAAGTCTTATTGGTCTGATGTTGTTCTGACTACAGCATACTTGACTAACAGGATGGCCTCTCGTGTGCTCAACTTCAAGTCTCCTTTTCAAGTTCTTTCCCCCAGCTCTTCCTTGTTTGCAGTCCCTCCTCCTATCTTTGGGTGTATTTGCTTTGTATACATTATGGGTCCCCATCATACCAAACTAGATCCCAAGGCTCTTAAATGTGTCTTTCTTGGTTACTCTTTCACTGACAAAGGGTATCGATGTTAGCTTCCCTCGTCTGGAAAGAAGTTTGTCTCTATGGATGTCACCTTCTGTGAGGAAGTCTCTTTTTTCTCTCCCACCTCCCTTCAAGGGGAGAGTAGTAGTGAAGAGAGGTGGAATGTTTATCTTCCTGCCGTGTCCCTATCTCCTCTAGTTCTCAAGAGGTTTCTACCTGCTCAACCAACTAGTGTGATTGATAGTGGTCCTGGAACTCAGGGTAAGCTCAAAATCTATAGCAGAAGGGGGAAAGCCACAACTAATCCAGTTCCAATTGTACCATCCTTGGATCCAAGTAATCCTTCCTCTCTCTATACCTGTCATTCTTTCTACTGATGTTTGTACTTTTGACCATCTTCCCATTGCTTTGTGAAAGGGCACAAGGAGCTGTACTCAGGATCCATGGAGCAACATATGATGCTTTGTCTCCCTCATACAAGGTTTTTGTCACATCCGTATCTACCATTCCTATTCCCTCTTTTGTGGCAGAAGGATTGGAGCATCCTAAATGGAGAGTTGCTATGGTAGAAGAAATGAGTGCCTTAGACAAGAATAGAACATGAGAATTGGTTGACTTGCCAAGAGGCAAGAAGCCTGTTGGTTGCAAGCGGGTGTTCACAGTGAAATACAAGGCAGATGGATCAGTTGAAAAGTACAAGGCTAGATCGATAGCCAAGAGATACACTCAAACCTATGGGATTGATTACGTGGAGACCTTTGCACCAGTAACAAAGATGAACTCCATCAGGGTGTTGTTGTCCTTGGCAGCAAACCAAGCATGGCCCTCGCATCAGCTGGATGTGAAGAATGCATTTCTTCATGGCGACTTGCACAAGGAAGTATACATGGTGCCTCCACCTGGCTTCATCCCACCAGGGGATAGTAGTAAGGTGTGTAGACTAAGAAAGGCTCTCCATGGGCTCAAGCAATCTCCTAGGGCCTAGTTTGAGAAGAAGTTTACCCTAATAGCGAAGAAGCTGGGTTACACCCAAATCCAAGCCGATCACACCCTATTTGAAAAGCACCAAGGGAAAAGCACCACTGTTCTCATTGTTTATGTTGATGACATCATTCTGACAGGGAATGATGCAGAAGAGGTGGCTAAGCTGAAGAGTCATCTAGTATGGGAATTTGAAACCAAAGATCTAGGACCTCTCAAGTACTTTCTGGGTATAGAGGTTGCAATTCAGCCAAGGGATCTACATCTCTCAAATGAAGTATGTCCTAGATCTGCTAAGGGATTCGGGCAAGTTGGGAGCCAAGCCAGTGGAGACTCCTATAGAGCAGAATCACAAGTTAGGCGATGCCAGTGGTGAGTTACTCTAGGATGTAGGGAGTTTCCATAGACTAGTTGGGAGATCAATTATCTCTCCCTAACTAGACCAGACATTGCTTATGCAGTGAGTGTCATCAGTTAGTACATGCACTCACCCAGGGACATTCACTTAGAGGCAGCACACAAGATCTTGAAATACCTCAAATCTGCTCTTGGTAGAGGTCTTTTATTTGAGAAGAATAGTCATATGAGAGTAGTCATTTACTGATGCAGGTTGGGAAAGTGCCAAGGATGACTGGAGATCTACCTCAAGCTATTGCACCTTTGTTGGGGAAATCTAGTTACTTGAAAGAGCAAGAAGCAACCTGTGGTTGCTAGATCCAATTAAGAGGCAGAGTTTAGGGCAATGGCCCATGGTTTGTGTGAAATGCTCTGGTTGAAGATGTTAGTGGCTGAACTAGGCTTCCCTGTCTCGGGTTCTATGAGTTTCTACTGTGATAACAAAGCTGCCATCAGTACTGCTCACAATCCAGTTCACCATGATCGAACCAAGCATATTGAAGTAGACCGCCACTTCAAGGAAAAGATTGTTTCAGGGGAGGTGTATACTCCTTTTGTGAAGACAGGTGAGCAAGTTGATGATGTCTTCACTAAAGGAGTTCCCAGTTGGCAACTCCACAGGTGTCTAAGTAAGTTGGGCATGAGAGATATCTATGCACCAACTTGAGGGGGGTGTTATCATATACATATTTTAGTCGTATTTCTCATGTAAAGGATAGTCTTGTAAATACCTCTCAGTATGAGGGGTATACTTGTCCATGTAAAAAGGTTCTCCATATAAATAATATTTTAGGAGTCATGTGACCTAAACATGACATCCTTCTCTTCTCTTCTCTCTTCTCTACCTTTTAAACCCTAGACCTAAACCTAACCCTAACCCTAAATCTCCATTGCAACTATAATAATAGAGGATCTCTCGCCTCAATGAAAACCATAATACACCCGTCCACAAAAGTGTATATATCGTAATCCCAAAGACATGATACTAAGCTGCCAAATAGCTACATATGTCATGTATCCTAGTACATGTTTACCAAAAGAAACGTCGGAAGCATCAGACCAACTTCCCCTTATCCTTACTTGAAAATAAAACATTTTAAAGCAATGAGCTAAGGCCCAATAAGTACATTCCTCATCCATAAAATCAAATAAATTACTGACGTTGATTATTTTAAAACAATCACACTTTACCAACGAGTTTCACATGTAAATTGATAAAACTCAATTCTTTATCAATTACTCAAGTATGAATCTGAAAACTAGGATGACCTTCCACATAACAATTAACCTTTTTCCTATCAGATTACCAATGACCATTTCTACACAACTGGTCAAACTAATATACCGATTCTGATGTGTTCGGTACCAACATTCCATAGATTCTAGTGTACGATATCAACACTTTTAGCCTACAAATAAACTCCCTAATGTGCACACCGGTTGTTTCATTAGGTATCCACTTTCGTAGTCCCTAATTCCTTTTAGGTATAAATACCCGAGGGGTCTCATGAATGAGATAAAATTCTCTTTTAGGGGACTGGAACCCAAAGGTTCTTAAAGAAGTAAGACAACGCCTGATACTTTAGGGGGACTGGCAAAGTTGGAAAAGGCTAGTTCAAGAACTGAGGCATTTTGCCTAAAAAAAAGCGAGGCGTAGCTCGATGCGGTACGCATAAGCCTCATTTTCAAAAAAAAATTGCTTAAAAAATTCTAAAAAAAATATCATCTATTCTACAAAAATCATAAACAGCACAACATATGAAAAAAATAACTTAAATAAGCATAAAAGTAATTGAGGCTATAACTTTTACCTTAGGAGTGATGCTGTCAGGAATGCCTGGCATGGTAGGGTTGCATATTTGTTTTCATTCTTGTAGTATAAGTGTGCTCATAATTGGATTATATCCTAGTCTATTCTCATTCGTATGGTTGATTTTGTTTTGTAATTCAGTTAGAAATAACATTATGTGAATGTTGTATTTTTGAAGTTAGTTATTCCACAACCTAACAGTCCAAATCTTGTTTTGTTTCATTATTATTTCTTATGCCCCAAGTCTTAACCATTAGGTTGTTGGCATGTTATCCAAGCTCTCAATTTATATATGCCTTTGCACATGCTTTCACTCATCAAGACCTACGTACTCTTCTCATTTTGTGTTATTTTTGTGTTGACATTTTATCCCTACTACTAGATAACAGTTTACTTGACTATTTACCTTAATCACAATTTTAAGTTGTTTTTACTCTCTTAAGGACTCTTTATAGTCCTAATTGTCTCAGTGTGTGTGTCAGTTGCTCTTGTTTTACCATGGTTCTCAAGCATAAATAAATTCTCATCATGCACATATTACTTTTAATATGCTATACATAAAGAGGTTATAGATGTTATGGTATGTATAGATCTAGTAGAGAAGGTATTTTGGAAAAAAAAAAAGGAAATAAGTAAAAAAATGAAAAAAAGGGTCTATCGTCTAAGCATTTATTGTGCAAACCAAGGCTTAAGCCTCAGTTGCGCCTCGAGGCTATAGCCTCAAGGTGTACGCCTCACTGAACTAAGGCTTAAGCCTCAGTTATATACCTTGAGGTTATAGCCTCAATCGCCTTTTTAAACTATGGGGACTAGAACCCCAAGAGATCTCAAAGAAATAAGACAATGCCTGATTCCAGCTATTCTAACATTCCACATTCCAATCACATTCTTATCCACATCTTTATTGTATTTATATGCATAAAACATCATGTTTGTAGAAAACATCTTTATATGCATAACATTCATATTCTAGAAAGCAAATACACATAAAACTGATTAAAATGCATATATCTCCTTTTAAATAAATTTGAGCATTCATCTAATTAAACAAGATTACACATGTTCCCATCTATCATAGTTTCATGCCTTTAAGATAACAACAAGAAATCATCAATGCATTCACACATTTCATGTGGAAAATATAAAAATAGGAATTTTTCTTTACAAAAACTAGGAAATAATAAGAATAAAATTTTCAGATATTTTTTCCAAAAATAATAGAATTTTCTACTATTTTCTAAAATAAAATACATTTATAAATAAATAATTATATAATTTTTATAAATAATTAATTAATGAAACAAATAAATAAATAAAGGCACAAAATAAATAACTATATACTTACCCGTAAAAACACTAAAATCGAAATCCTCGAACTTCATGCTGCACTTATCTCAAGGTAGTGCGTATCTTGAGGCAGTACGCCCCACTAAAAACTTACTTTTCAAAGGATATCCTGAATATTTTTAGGAATTCCAAAGAATTTTCTAGAATTTCTTCTAGTTAAAGGGTTTTTTGCAATTATTCTCACCTCAGGGGTTAGATTGCAAATACCCAAAAGTAATCTAATAGTTAAGCTACTAAGATCTATTTATAGATGTTCAAAACCCAAACTTTTCCACTCATAGCCGATGTGGGACTAAAAGCTTTTACAAAAGATTTGTTAATACACAAATTTCTTTTGATAACCTATTATGCGGTCCAAATTTAAAACACAATAGCTTTCAATCCGCAAGTCCGATTTTGACAAACTTGATATCGTTAGAAAGCTATTGTCGAGATCTTAAAATGATATACATATTAACTTCAAATGATTATAAAAACACTACTATAATACCCCTAGAGATAGGGTCATTACAGTGGAGCCCTAAATGCTTGAATCACCACCATCTCCCTGATCAGATACCACAATTTTTCTCAATATCAACAAATAACTTCCTCACCTTCTCTGGCTGACCTGCATAAGAAACCCCAAGAAGTTTGATAAATTCCATGATCTTTGTCGTTACCCTTTTAGGACAACCTCTCTATCAGACTAGCTTCGAGCTCATCTTCTTTATTGCCCATATTCTAAGGCTCAGCAGATATCAAGATTAAATGACCATGTACATGGCCAACCATAGCTTAAGGTACAACATGTACAACACCAATTCCACTTACATGACCAACTAGGTTCAACTCCTGTGCTGTTCCATCTTGCCCATAATGATCACCTGCCCATGATACTGATTTTCCTACCTCCTCTAGATCAAGTATCGCATAGAAGACCAAATATCATTCTTAAATTCCTACGGGACCTCCATCACATTGCCCACTGCCACTTCTACTAATTACTTACCCCCATTCTCCACAGAATATCCAGAATTATGAGAAGATGGCTGCTGTTGCAAATAGGAGAAGGATTAACAATTGCAGAAGGTCCATTCGCCGAATGGGACCAATAGGCATACATGGACCCTGGGGACAAGTGCCCTCTGTCACTTATACCCAAGCTTTCCTCTAAAATATTTCGCTGTGTTAAGGCCACGCTTGGGGGGGGGGGGGGGGGGGGGGGGGGGGGGGGGGGTAAATTTCAGCACTGAAATCATTTGCTATGATCTTCTGATTGAAAAGCCACTCGATCTCAGCAATGGACACCTGACCAGCATGCAGCATCATCCTCCAACTCAACTATTAAGAGGAATAGTTGTAGAATCTCCACCTTCTTCAACAGGGTTCAAAGGAGAATCTATGAGAACACTCTTTTAGATGTTCACTAATAATCACCATCTGATCTAGTACAGAGGGGAGAGAGAAATGGAGTGGATAAGGCTCCAGCTATCACTTTCCCTTTTCCGATAATCCCTAACTTGTCCTTAGTCAACCATCTTTGACCACTAATAGGCCCATTATCAGAAATGCACACCTTTTACATTGCACACATTATGGGACACACCAAGATAAAAGCCACTAGTTCTAAATAGGCCCACCATTTTTGGTGATGGTTGTGATGATCATCAGCACTGAGCGTATACAAGTATGAAGGTTGGTGCTCCCTGGATTGGTTGCGTCCGTCAGTCTTCTCTTTACGAGGACCACCCCTATATCCACGTGTGATCCCTAACACTTATTCCATCTCGACCAGCCACGTGTCCGCCAGGCCTAGAATCCCACTCTTGTACACCCCACTGTTGCTTGTCTGCTCAAGCCGTATACTTGACCCTTTTCTGCAATAGGGGCCATCCACATTCTTTCTCCCATTTTCTAATAGAAGGTTAGTGTAGCACCACGTCTCCCTATTTAATGAATGATTGAGATTCCATCTCCTAGGTTTGAAAAGTTTCCAGCCAATGCCTCTGCTGGTGCCAGGGTCCCACTGTGAAGATTCCACCATGGTTTTATACTCCACATCGTGTCTTGAATGGACTCAACTGCCACGTCAATGTTGTCCACCTCCCGCCTAACGAACTTCTCTGTTTCTCCTCCACCTCTCCTTAGTGCATCAATCATATTTTCTATCTTCAGCTTCATTTCAATATTTTTAAGGTTTTTGGTCTACATTGAAGACTAATAACTAATAGACTGGCCCTCCCTAGTAGGACAATTGTTGAGAATAATATAGAGAAATTCCTGTCCTACTTTTGTTATACCAGGACCATTAACAAACTTAGGGTGTCCGATCCCTCTTTAGAATTTCAAATTTAGGACTACAAATCTAAAAATCTCGACAGATCTCTTTTAAAGTGATTTTATCAATTATAAAGGCATGTTCAACTTCAGCTATGATCCAACACATTAAATCCTTTCATTAAGTTATACAACTACAAGATGAAAGGGCAATAAGAAGCTTTAAGATCAACCAACCTAGCATGATATGCTACTATCATAAGACTCACTGGAAGAGTCAAACGTTTATCCTACAATTCCACATCTAAAAAGTTCAAGTACAAGATGTTATAATGAGAAAATGTGATGAAGTTTATACTGTCTAGTAAATGCTAAACGAATAACAAATAACCCACATCAATAAATATCAAAGGAGATCGGAATAAAAAGCAATACTGTGTCAAGATCCATATTCGGCGGAAACTGAAGACTCCGTTCTCTAGATGATAATCTAGGAGAATGGCTCCGAAAGCTATTCCTCAAACGTGCCATTCTAGCAGAGGTAGGAGCTCGAGCACGGTTTGCTAACCGAACTGAAGAACTTTGGAAAAACCGTGATGGGTGTCGCCTAAGTGACCTCGATGAATCTCTCTGTGGAAAAGGAAAAAATCAAATCATTCTCTATCAATCAAATTACACAAACTTGAATAAGAATTCTCCATTAAACAAATTTGTAAAAAAAAAAAACTATCTAAAAAATAATGAAGTGAAGAAAAAAAAAAGTACTTTGTCTTTCCAATTAAGATAATTCCTAGACTTGAAACTAGTTGGAAGATATTCACAAAGAAAATGCATGGAAGATCAATAGTTGCATTGCATATTATCATAATCTAAAGGTCAATTTTTGACTTAACATTATACAATCACCAGTATCTATAAATATCTTCAAATTGATGCCAAGAGGTTACAGAAGTTGCAAGTGTAACAACCAAGCAATTACATAATATGTCACTTTCAAGTCATCGACACTCTGGGTAACCAGTTAAGAGGACTTATTAGCAACTGTTGGTCCAATAAGAGACACACAGTGGACATTAAATTTCTAGGATACGAATGGAGTAATAACTTCATAGGTGAATATTGAATAACCATGTTTGTTTATAATAAGAGTAGAAATATATTAAAGAAGAGAAAATTAAGGGAAAAGTTCCCCAATATACAAGAAATGTCTTTGCCATTTCAGTAGTGAAACTCAGCATGCTACATAGGCCACTTACAGGATGTGATACATGCTGACTCCCAAGAGAAGAAGCATGTTGCGCATCCTCCTGCTGCAGTGTCCATGCTATACTAGCATCAATCTGTTGGTGGAAAGATATATCAATACAAGATCTTGTTAGAAAATAGCTTTTCACCTCGTCTACGGAAACAACTTCATATGTTAGCAAACGAGTGAGAGGACCTAAAGATAACTAAGTA
Source organism: Euptelea pleiosperma (assembly GCA_035048495.1). Lineage (NCBI taxonomy): Eukaryota > Viridiplantae > Streptophyta > Magnoliopsida > Ranunculales > Eupteleaceae > Euptelea > Euptelea pleiosperma. The sequence continues at coordinate 11,663,722 of CM068551.1, read as the reverse complement.
GTTAACATGGATTATTTGAATTCCAACTGATGTTCTTCACAAAATTAGGAAAATATTTAACAGGAAAAATGAGCACAAACCTCTCCACCCCCAACTACTGGCAACTCATTATAGAATTGTTCTTGGAGTTGACGAGCCAATGTCTCATCTGCTTCCAATTGTCTTGCCCTAGCATCTGGGTCAACATGAACCATTCGACTTGTATCTTGGGGTGGTCTTCTGCATCTGATTTCAGAGGACAACTCATCAATTTCTATAATTGGACCCGAGGTGCCACAAGGCCCACAACGATAAGGATCCCGACTTCTGGTTGATCTTGCATTTGAAGGTTCACCAGAAGGATGTTTCTTTTGTCTTTTAGTTGGCTGATTCGCTCCACGATGCTGTCCATTTTCTCGGTCCAACTCAGACATAACAATGGAAGATGCTTGAACTAAACGTAAAGGCCCATGCTGAAAAGAAATTGGATCCCTAACTTCAAGAAAATCAGTTTCAGGACTGGTATTTACTCCACTAATACAGTCTCTGTTTCTCATTCTGTTTTCATGGTTTTGATCAAGTAAATTGCCAGTACCATTGTTTCTCCTGGAAAGACGCCCAACCTCATCAGACAAAGCCGAAGATTTTATTTTTGAACGACTATGTGTGCTTCTCCAACCACCTTCTTTGAAGCATCTGAAAACATCTCCATTGGCATCTCCAATTCCATCAGCCTCTTCAATGGGATTTAGTGAACTTCTGCATAAACATAGCTTGCCGTCAACAAAGACACCGCCATAATGCCCGAAACTATAAGTTGGAGAAGAGAGAGCACATGTGAAGTTAAATCCAAGGAACTATCAGCAACCACAATAAAGGATATAAAATAAGACAGCCATTGAAAAGGGGCAAACCATAAGCAGTGAATCCACAAATCAGATGATCAGTCAAAAGAAATGGTGTCAGTGTTTAATATCACACTTGAATTAGACTATTGTATCCCAGTGTCACACTAGCACCCATCAACTCAGTAAAAATAAGTCACAAAACTACTTCACGTTGAATGCGTACGTTTTTATACATTACAAATCCAATGATCCAAATACTGATTTATATGCCTATTACGTCTTACAGATTCATGATGGCTGTTGCAATGGTGCGTCAGTAACAGGATTCAAATGCCCAGACAACCAATATGCGATGTTGGATCGTGGAAATTACAGAAAGACTCATATGGATGTTATGTAACCATTTCTTCAAGTTAAAGACAGTTACAAAACACATAACACAAATTGCTATTTGTGGCTGTAGCCATATAAGCAGCGATGGATTGTCAGAAGAGGACCTATTGCCAGTCGAATGTTTATAATCTGTGACACTATATGTAAACTCAACCCCACTTACAAACACAGCATGGAATGCAGGATGGATGAATTGGATTGAACCATGGCAGTAAAATCAAATCGGATCATCTAATTCAACCAGGATCTCTATGCATTGTGTACATACACATCACGGATAATTTAGGCCTCCTCATTATTTTTTTAATCTGTATATATCCTTATTGTAACCCCATGTTAGGTATCTGATCAGTTTTATGAGAAGCGTTTTCTCTACAATTTTCGTGAAGGTTATGTGGTACAAGCAAGGAAATAAATTTCCTGAAATTATCAAAATATTTCAAATATTTCCATTTTCTCGGTTATTGACAGGAAATATTAGGTACATGAATGAAATGTTAAATTTTTCGAAATATTTCAATCTATGTCAAAATATTTCGTGTGAGCAGTAAATTTCAACAAACAAACAATATAAAAATGTATTATTTCGGTCGAAATGTTTTGACATGTATGGAGACATTCCGACCGAAGGTAGGAAACATCCTATTTGAGCTCAAAACCACCCCAAATCTCATATTTTATTCAATTAACCCCTCCCCATCTATTCTTCATCAAAAAAAGACCCACCTATTGTAGATTTATTGGTTCAAAACCTTGCAGATTGGTCGTGATGACAAATCAAAGCCTGTTTTGAGGTTTTTTCATATTCGAATTGTAAGTATGAAATTTCTTGTTATTAACTGAAATTTTTTGTTGTTTCTTACTACAAATAGATAGATAGATTAGGTGTCGATGCATCAAATATATGGATCTATGATGCATTTATGTAGGATTTGTGCACAGATTGAAGATCGTTTAGGGTGAAAATTCAAAATTTGGGGGAAACCCTAATTTCGATGGTTTTCACCATAAACATCTATGGTTGTGTATGAATTAATTATATCTTGCATACCTCAGCCCAATCAACAACTTGATTGGGTTAAAAAAACTCCCAAAAACATAATTATTTCCATTTCAGAAAAATATTTAAAAATTCAAAAAATTAGGCAAATGCTATAAATTAATAGTAGATAGGTTTTCTAAAACCATACATAATATTAGGGCATTAATGTAAGTGAATTAGGATTCATTAATACCTTGATTTATGACTTTTTCATTATTAATAGTAATTAAATAACAATTATTTAAATAAAAAATTAATAAAATTTCAAAAAATTATACAACATAAAGGAAATCCTAATGCATGGTGCATTTTTTTATGTAATGAATTTAATTTGATATTATTTGATGATTATAATCACTTTTATTTGTCATTTTTAGTTGTCTGATTATCATATGCGGGAGGTGGTTTTGGTTGTAAAGTCTCTCCTCTACCTGTGGTCGTCTGTTTCTCCCCCCTTTAGAGGATGTTTCTTTAAATCATTTGTTTTTCGGTGGGATGAGCTGTTAGGGGATTCTTCTCCTTCTCCAAGGAGCTAGATTACCCCATATTTGGGGTTTCCCCTTCATTTATGAAATATACACACTTATCAAAAAAAAAGTGGTCTTATTATCATATACCAGCCTCGGCATATTACAGACAGCTGTGGTCATTCATTTCCGCACTACATATAGTTGTATGTCAATGATTTGATAGCTATTTTATACTTATTTTCAATGTTTTTCAAAATACTTATCCAGGGACAGGTGAGAATCCACATTTTTGTTTCTTCTTTTTTTTCCATTTAATCTCATTGTGGATGATCTATAAATTCCCTTGAGAGGATCCATCAATTTTAGCTCCACTGTCATTTGAATCAAGTCTTGTTTCACCTGGTTTTCATTTGAGAAAGATTAGACATTTTTCCACTTTCCTACTGACATTAGGTTTTCTTGTATTCTTTCCTTCAAATTCGGAAGCCTAATTGAGTCCTACTTGAATGTATATTTCCCCTATTTTATCCCTTTGATTTGATGGCATTAAGCTTGAAATAGACATACATCCTCAATATTAATAACATAACATTAGTCCTATTTTTAATAAAAATAATTGATGCAGTCTAACCTTGTTACTTTATATATGGTCATATTTTTCCATGCTAAAAGTGCCAGAATAAGTCAAATTTGGTACCATTAGAAAGCCTTCTCTACTAGCTATGCAACACTCCGTGATTATGCAATTTGGACATGATTTGAGTGAGTTATGGCAAAAATGTGAACAAGATGCAAATTATGAGGAGATGAATAAGTTTGTTTATTTTCTTTTGGGTAGAAAAAAAAATTGTAGTGAGCCTTTAGGTTTTATGTTAGTTTGGGTTTGTTTCTAGAAGTTTGGTTCTAAGATTCCTTTCTAGAACTTTATTCTTTTAGCAAGTAATTTTACTTTACCGAGTTTTGATTTTGAGTCATGTTTAGTTTAGAAAACTTGTAGACAAAGAGTCTTAGGTGAGTTTCAATTTATGAGTTAAGAGTTGTAAAATGAGAAGCAAAGCGCTGCCACCAAACCAATCCATAAATACCATGGTTCATAAGCTAGGCCTTCGACTCAAACTGGGCCAAAAACGTCGATTTTATAAAAATATTTTGTTTTATATCATAAAAATATATGAAAATATAAAAAATTTAAAAAGAAATTTAAAAAATATATATAAAATTTCTGAATTGACTCAGCCAAGTGTTGGTTGAGTTGAACAAGTCATATTGATTTCGCGAAGTCTTACTGATAGGACTCCTTTTTTTTTTTTGATAAGTAAGAATTTATTGAGAAAACAGTAAGATACAAAAAGCTACCTTAGAGGTCGAGAAAACCTACCAAGGTCAAGCCTAGAGAAAACAAAAAAGAGCAAAAGAAAAAGGCACTATGTCCTTTCACTAGTACAAACTAAACCCCATTGAACAACTAGATCTTCGAAAAATAAACCCCTGCACTCCTTAAATGCTTTAGACCAATAAAGCATCAATGCCTTAATATTGAGAATGATACTCGCCACCGCTTCTTCCTTGCCTTCGAACACCCTTTGATTCATCTCCTTCCATAATCCCCAGCAAATCGCAAAAGGTAACATATGCCATAATATATGACCTCTGTTTGAAAATGCCAAAATATGCCAGCTTAAGATAAGATCTAACAGAGATTCCGGGATAACCCACTCCACCCCAAAGTCCGTAAAAAATGAATTCCATATCGACTTCCCCACCTTGCAATGGAGAAACGTATGATTGACTAATTCCCCGCTTTGCTTACACATCACACAATAGTCAACAATGAGACAGCCTAGCTCTCAGGTGATCAACTGTCAAAATTCTATCTAAAGATGCTGTCCAAAGAAAGAAAGCAATCTTTGTCGGAATTTTTGAAGCCCAAATGAAAGTAGCCGGGATACCCATCACCCCCAGACCTGCGCAAAGCCTCATAAAAAGAACAAACCAAAAAGTGGCCGTCTTTCACCTGCTCTAGACCCATCTGTCAAACTCGGCCTGATTAATGTGACTATCTTGGAGCCCACAAATTAATCTAGAAACCCCTTCTATCTCCCAATCATTAATCCTTCTTCTAAACCCAAAATTCCAAGCGTAATCATCTCCATTTCTCTCATAACAATTCAGTACTGAACAATTCTTCTTATATGATAAAGAATAAAGACCGAGAAACTCCTCCATAAGCGAGACATCTCCACACCACCTATCTTCCCAAAATCTGACTCTATCTCCACAACCAACCTTGAACCGTACTCCATGTAAAAAATTTTCCAGGATTTTCATAATACCTCTCCACACACTATAGCCATATGTTGAGGAGACTGATCTACCCACCCAATCAAAATCCGAAACTCCGTATTTTCCCACCATCGCCATCCTCCACATACTAGAAGTCTCAACACCAAATTTCCACAATCATTTTCCTAAAAGTGCCTCGTTCATATCCGAGATTCTTCTAATCCCCAAACCACCACACTTCTTAGAACGACAAACAGACTTTCAATTCACCAAGTGCATTTTTTTATTCCCTCCACTGTCGTTCCACAAAAAATCTCTCATTATTTTTTCTGAAGTGTTTGCAATGCTTTTCGGAATAGTGAAAAGCGACAAAAAATACACAGGCAAACTCGAAAGACAATGCTTCATCAACACCAACTTACCTCCCTTCGATAAATATCTAGTCTTCCAAGAGGCCAATCTCCGTTTAAACCCTTCTACCATCGGCTCCCAAAGTGCCTTCGATCTATACTTAGCTCCCAGAGGCAATCCCAGGTATGAAGTAGGAAGGATATCCTCGTCACAACCCAAAATTCTAGACAGCTCGCTGAGATCTTCCACATTCCCCACCCTATACGCCTTACTTTTAGCCAAGTTATCACGTAACCCAGAAGCAGCCTCGAACCACACCAGAAGACCTCTCAAAAATCTGATCTGAGAGATAGAAGCCCCAATAAATATTAGTGTATCGTCTACAAACTGAAGATGTGAGATAGGAGGAATCCCAACTCCCACCTCAAAACCTTCTAGCTCCCCCCCATTAACAGCTTTAGTCACCATTCGACCCAATGCCTCAACCACAATAATAAACAAATACGGTGATAACGGATCCCCTTGTCTTAGCCCCCTCGAACTTCTAAAATACCCTGCTAGAGACCCATTCACCAGGATAGAAAAGTGAACAGTTGAGATGCAATTCCAAATCCATTTTCTCCACTTTTGCCCGAAACCCATTCTACAAAGCATATAGTCCAGAAAACTCCAACTAACGTGGTCATATGCCTTTTTCATATCAATTTTGCACACGACTCCCGGAATCCCTACTTTAAGTCTAGAATCAATTCCTTCATTAGCTAAGAGAACCTCATCCAAGATTTGTCTACCCCTCACAAAAGCCCCTTGGGATGGAGCAATAATTGAAGTCAAAACTCTGCTAATCCGAAAAGCTCATGTTTTCGCGATGATCTTATACACACTACCCACCAAACTAATAGGTCTAAATCCTGATAAGTTCTCAACTCCTGAACTCTTGGGGACTAGTACAACGAAAGTACTATTAGAAGAGTAATCGATGTAGCCTTCTTCTTGAAATTCACTAACTACTTTCATAAAATTCACTCCCACCACATCCCAGCACTGTTGAAAGAAAGCCATAGAAAACCCATCTGGCCTTGGAGCTTTGTCACCTGCCATCCCATTTATGGAACTTCTAATCTCCTCTTCTAGAATAGGTCTTTCTAGCCAATCTCTATCCTCAACACTGAGATTATCGAACTGAATTCCATCTAGCAAAGGTCTATATTTCGCCGGTTCCCAGTCCAACTTGGAATAGAAATCTACCACTCCTTTCCTGATGCTCTCCTCATCCTCCATGATATTACCATTAATCTCAAGTCAGTCAATGTGATTACGTCTCCTGTTCTCATTTGTCGTCCTGTGGAAAAATTTAGTATTACTGTCGCCCTCCTTCAACCATCTTACCCTCGACTTTTGTTTCCAGCTAATCTCTTCCATCATCACTATCTGATGATATTTAGCCTTGAGATCACCCTCCTACTTCGATCTTCATCATTTAATGCATGCTCCTCCTCTGCTCTATCTAAAAGTGTAATCTCTTCAAGTATTAGTGTTTTTTTCTGATCCACCCTTCCAAATTCTTCCTTATTCCACTGTTTTACCTGCTCTTTAAGAGCTTTGAGCTTCTTCAAAAAACCTCCATCACCCCTCCGAGAACGAGAAGCTATTCCACCACTCCACCTTTCCTTTGAAAGTGGAACGCGACAACCACATGTTCTCGAATCGAAACGGAATAGGCTGATCTCGAATTCCCCCACAATCTAGCAAAACGGGCATATGATTCGAAGTGAGTCTAGGTATAGCCACTTGAGAAACTCCATAGAAATGTTCCTCCCAATTAGTCGACACCAAAAATCTATCCAACCTGCACATTATAGGATCTTCCTGGTTATTAGACCAAGTAAATTTGCCCCCACCCATCGAAAGATCGAGGAGAAAATTTCTATCAATAAATGTTCCAAAATCTTTCATACATCTGGACACTACCGATTATCTTCTTCTCATGAACATGTCGAATGACGTTAAAGTCTCCTCCTATGCACCAAGGTAGATTCCATAACCTCGCCACATCATCTAATTCTTCCCAAAATTGAGCCCTGAAATATCTATCAATTGGGCCATGTACCCCTGATAGGACCCAAAAGAATTGCTCCCCCACCCAATTACATAACACCGATACTGAGTACGCCCCCACCAACACGTCACTAACCTCCAAACAATTCCTATCCCAGAAAATACCAATACCCCCAGAAGTCCCAATATCTGGAAGATCATACCAACCAAAATCCCTGAAGCTGCACAACTCCTTTACAACCGAAGCCTCCATCTTATCAAGTTTCGTTTCCTGTAAAATTACTACCTTAGCTTCCCATCTTCTAAAAACACTCTTCACCACAGTCCTCCACTCCCTATTCCCCAACCCTCTCATATTCCTGGATACAATCCTCGATCTCATTAAAAACCACACATCATCCTCCCTTTTCTACGACTTCCACTATTCAAAACACTGCCTGAATTAAACTAACAAGCCAATCTATGAAGTTCCCGAACTAATCTGGTCAACTTTTCTCTGGATATAGGACTAATCTCTGGTGCCCCAATTGAAACCTTCTCCATCTGACTGCTGCTCTCCCCTGCCATTCCGAATCTGTTGATAGTATCAAGCTTCCTTTCCCCTCTTTGTTGCTTTTCCAGGATCATACTCGGTTCTGTAACACCAGCCTCCTTCAATATTATCGCAAGTTCCCTGTTTCTGTGAATTTCCTTAATAGGATCCATAATTGAAACTAATAGCTAGAAAACTTCGACTTCATGTCCAACAAAAGATAGTCCCAGTTTATTTCCAATATCCAAAATGTTATCCAGAAACCAATTCCCTTCCTCAGAGTCCCTATTATCCCTCGCCTCAGAAAACTCCCTTTGGACCCCCAAATCATCCTTACCTGGATATGGGAGAATCTCCCCTCCCCTGTTTTCGGTCATCTCACTAGACGTCCTCCTCTCTAATATCAATGATCTCATCTTTCTGCCTCTCCTTATTTTTCACATCCAGATAATCCATATTCTCCTGTACCGTATATACCGACTGTTCCCCCTAGCGAGACATCCTCATCGTGCCTCCACCCTCCGCCTATAAGTGCTGGTATCCACCAAGACTATCGGCTGAATATCATTTATTGCCCCCACCCTTCCGCAAATAATTCTCGGGACCGCAATCCAAAACTTCCCCCCCACCAACTTGAACGTCTCAGAGGGAAGAGAATCATAAAGAGTTGACGGAGAAAGATAAATACCTTTTCCTTCACGACGTCTCACTTCTATCTCTGTCTCATGGTCCTCAACATACTCGTGCTCAAATTGATCCCCATGTTCACGCCCATGACATGTATTGTTATTCTCTTCGGCATATTGAAAGTTCCATGAGTTCTCCAATATCGATCTCGAACATTCACCTTTCCTGGTAAATCCACAAGATTCCCACTGACGGGTCGGGTTTTCAGCACCGCTAGTCCTATGCTCTATGCCCCACAATGTATTCCCATGGACCTCACCCAGATCCGAACCGCGAACCGCTAATACTGAATCCACTTCTTTCTTGTCGTGCATCCGATTCCACTTGCGGAAATCATTTAACCGACCCACCCCTACCTCTTTTGTGATTTGCCCCGAATTTCTGCAATCTCGGTGATTCTGATTCCATACATCCTCCTCCAAGGCTGTCACGTGTTTAACCCAATCTGGTTCAAGATTATCGCCACATTTCCTACCTTTCATCCTATACTGCCACATGCCCCGTACTTTTGAATAAATGCGCCTTCCGCGGATTTCTCTTCGTATAATCGCATTCCGCGATTTTCTCCTACGAATATCTAAAAAATCCTCAACGGCTTCTGTTATCGGTTGAGGCACAGCCACGTGTCTTGCCTCCTGCCAGGCGACACCAACTCATATTTTTCCACGTCATCATCATCCACAGTCACCCCTACCAGAGAATCACTGCCCCCTTCATCCTCTACCGCCAAAGACGCCGCACCCATACCCCTAGAAGAGCTTCCAAGATCTCTTCCATTGATGCTGTCTGGTACTACTGAAATCAGAGACGCCGCTAAAGGCTTTGATACGAAGAGATTCATCAGACCTTCCCATCCATCCGTATTCATGATCCGACGAGCGTGAATCTCCTCGCACTCTGACGAATCCCACAAGAAAGGAACAACCCCTATCCTCCACTAACACCTCCCTAGGGATTTCTGCTACAACTCCCCTAACTTTCAGTCTAATCTCTTTAAATTGGGATCCGTCTAGAGATTTTCGATCAACCTCCACCTGACCCCCTGCCATGCTACCGATACAACTGAATATGTTGAGATTCCACAAGTGAAAAGGCAGTGATAGGACTCCTTTTTGTGTCCTGGTCAAGTCAACTTGAGCGAGTCCCAACTCAACCCATCTGGTATGCAAACTATGACAAAACCAGTCTACTCTCTTATCCATATATGTAAGTGAATTTATTTTCTTTTTCAGAGAAGAATCTTCTTCAGCCTAAAAAGTGATTTCCTCAAGATTAGGTATGAAGACATGTACATGGTGTGATGCTATACTTGTGTGAAGTGCGATACTTTGTATTTGATTCATTCAAAGCTAATATACCAAATTCAGTAAGATCTTTATATTCAATTAAGTTTTATTTTTTCATGTTTGCATTGCACTCATCCTATATCACGATTCGCAAAAAGTTTAAATAAAAATAAAAATAAAAAGCTTAAACAAGAAAAAAGAAAAGTTTGTGGTCATCGTTGGCTTAAACAAGTTCCTAACAGACCTTTGTGTTGCAACCACCCTAAAGCCTCAAATTCTAAAACAAACAAAAAACGTTTTCTAGTCATTTCACTAGTGATATCATTGTCATCATTGATGTCATCTCCATCCATTTTCTTTTTCTTTGATAAGTGTATAATTTATTAAGGTCCAAAACACCAAAAAGACAAAGATACAAGACAAGCCTCAGAGGTCAAGATGACCTATAGAAGGCTACAAAACAACAAGGAAAAAAGCAGAATCAACAAGTGAAATAAAAGCAAAAACAAATACATCTAACTGCCTTCTCTAGAGCATACAAGATCCCAATGAAACACAAAGTCTTCGAAGAAAAGACCTCTACACTCTTTAAAGGCTTTAGACCACAGAAAGATAAGGCCCTTGATATTGAGAATAACCATAGCCACCTTTTCTTCCTTGCCTTCGAAGACTTTGTTATTCCTCTCCTTCCAGAGGCCCCAACAAATTTCAAAAGGAAGAATCCACCATAATACTTTCCCTCTAGAGGAGAAAGCATAGGTGTGCCAACTAGAGACTAGGTTCATCAAAGAGCCTGACATAACCCAAGACATTCCAAACTCCACCAAAAACGAAGACCATACTTCTCTCGCAACATCACAAGGCAAGAGAAGATGATTAACCGATTCCCCGCAATGTTCACACATTGAGCAAAAATCCACAATAATAATCCTTCTCGAGATTAGGTGATCTACCGTCAAAATCTTATCCAGAGAGGCAATCCACATAAAATAAAAAGACAATCATGGATGGGACTTTGGAACCCCAAATAAAAGAAGTCAAATAATGGAACTGGTAGGCCGAAGAGAAGCCATATAGAAGGATCAAACCAAAAACTGATCATCTCCACATGCGCTTGTCCATAACCGAGGGGGAAGTGAAACAACCAAGAAGGAGAGAAAGTAAACACGAAACAAACTCGATCTCCCAATCATTCAGGCTTCTCCTGAACCCAAGATTCCAAGATAATTCTTCCTCCACCTGATTCGAACAATCCCGAACTGAGCAATTCTTATAATCAAAGATAGAGAAAAGACCTAGGAAGTCCTCTTTGAAAAAGGCGTCACCATACCACCTATACTCCCAAAATATTACCCTATCCCTTACACCAACCTTGTACTAAACACCATCAAATAAGGGTTCAAAAATCTTCATAATGCCCCTCCAAACGATGCAGCTATAAGTCAATCGACCTGCTCTACTATCCCACTCAAAGTCCGAGATCCCATATGTGCCCGCTAGCCTTCCTCCATAGACTTGAAATCTCCACTCCAAACCTCCACAACCACTTGCCCAGCAAAGCCTCATTCATAACGGATATGTTTCTGATCCCTAAGCCCCCAAAAGCCTTGCAATTGCATACAATCTTCCAATAACCAGGTGAAATCTAAAGCTCTCGACCCTGTCATGCCACAGAAAATCCCTCATAAACTTCTCTAGGATCTTCACTACACCTCTAGGGATGGAGAAAAGGGACGTACAATAAATAGGAAAGCTAGAAAGGGTGCTCTAATTAACACCAGTTTCCCCCCTTTAGAAACATACCTTGAATTCCAAGTGACTAGCCTATTCCCAAATCCTTTTATAACAGGATCGCACAAAGCCTTCGATCTGTAGCTCACCCCTAAGAGCAACCCAAGTACGTAGCTGGTAAACTATCAAGGCCACACCCCAGGATACCTGCTAGACCTGTCACGCTCACCACCTCTCCCGCACCATACACCTTGCTCTTTTCCAAGTTAACATGTAATCCCGACACCACTTCAAAACAACACAAGAGAGCTCATAAGAACTTGAGTTGAAGAGCAGACACCCCGAGAAATACAAGAGAATTATCCGCAAATTGAAGAGTGGGATCGCAGGAACCCCATCGCCCACCATGAAACCCTCTAACTCCGCACCATTCACCGCTCTCGACACCATTCTCCCCAAAGCCTCTACCACCATTATTAATAAAAATGGAGACAAATGATCCCCTTGCCTAAGCCCCTCAAGCTTCTAAAGTAGCAAACAGGGGACCCATTAACTAAGATGGAGAAAGATGACAAAGAGATGCATTTCCCAATCCAATTTCTCCACTTCTCCCCAAAACCCATCATGCCTAGCATATAATCCAAGAACCTATAGTTAACATGGTCATACGCATTCTCCGTGCCGATTTTGCAAACAATCTCAGGAACATCCACCCTTGTCCAAGGTTTTAAATTTCGGTGAGGTCAAAAACCAAAATTTCGGGCAAAATTTTCAGATTTCGGTGGATTTTGTTGTAGAAAGCTATATTTCGGGGATTTCGGTACTCACCGAAACCGAAATTTCGACGTTTCAGTCGAAATTTAAAACCTTGCCCTTGTCCTAAGATCTACGCACTCAATAGCTTATAGAACCCCATCCATAATCTGTCTACCCTGAATAAAAGCTCTCCATCCATTTTAGGTATCATATATGCTACATCACCTTCATCTTCCTCTACTTCCTCACACACATCATCTTCCTAAACTTGTATCTCTTAAAGCTAAAGATAGCCTAGGAAGAGGTTGTAGCGACAGGAGCTTTTCTAACACATGAAGCTAACATGGCCAGTATAGACTATCCATTTGATAGGGGAGCCTCTAGATTGGCCATGTGAATAGTACTCATGTACATCAGTCCAATGCACTCCCAAGTATTGGACATTCCCCTATGAATGACTGCCATTCGATATTTTAATTCTTTTAAATAGAAGAGGGGTGATAAAATTGCCACATGGAGAGGGTGTGAGGAAGTAGCGAAACATATGGACCCTTTGTCTAACCACCTCAGTTACCACATGCATGTCACTGCAACCTTCATAGTCTGCAGAGACAGCCCAGAAAACCCACTCTCATTTCTTAACTATAACTTACAAAAACCTCTTGAATTTCTTCATCATATTGATTGGACATGAATGCAAGTGCAATATTCTATATTGTTCGTGAGAAGTGATTCCTCTCACGAAAATTCAATAGAAACATTATAAAGCCAGCACCATTTGGTGGCTCGTAGCATGCATAGCAATAGAGCAGGGTATTGTCAATAGAACAACACTCTTACCAATACGTGAAGGCAAGTAACTCACTCGTTTGGCAACGCTATTCATGCTATATTTCAGTTCTTCAAAGTTTTACTAGAGAATGGAAGAACAGCTAACAAAGCAATCAAAGGGAGGGTCATGGCATCAGAGACTGAGGAGTCCATGGAGAGTTTATGATGAAAACGTTGGTGAAAAGGAACAGATAGTGATACTCAAATAGCAATCATAGAGCTGCAAAAGGATCTCTTGAAGATGAAGGGTTAATGGGTGCAAGAAGAGATCAGTTAATTAAGAAGATTCATTGTTAGTGGCAAGAAGACAAGGAAGGAGGAGCAATTTCAATGAATTAGCAAAGTTTCAAAGGTTGCTGAGATAAGGGGGAGGCTACATTAGGACTTTTTATTCTTCAAAAGGGAATACATCTGCCTAATCTTCAAGCGTATCCAAAAAACACAAGACAAGACCATTGAATCTTAAATTGATAATAATTGAAGGCCAATAATGAGACAAAGTAGAAGATGGGGATTGGAGGAAAGGAGATGCATAAAGAATAATCCTACAGTTTTTAACCCAAGTGAAGCTTATGAGACTTAGCATGGACTGCCCAATTAGCAGAAACAAAAGCATAAATCGAAAAAAAAAAATGCATTGTGAAACGAAGCACCAAATTCTTTACAAATTCAAATAGTTGCACTAACTAGCATGGTTCAAAGTTTTGGCCGAAACCGAAACATTTCATCCGTTTCGTTTCGGTTTCGCCATAGGACGAAACTACATGCGTTTCAGTTGGTTTCGTCCGAAACCGAACGGTACTTCATCTTATGTGCAAATTTACACTAACATTTCGTTTCGGTTTCACGAAGTTTCATCCAAAACAGAACGATACTTCTGATACGTTTCAGTATTGCCCATGAACGATACCGTGTACTTTGAACCATGCTAATTAGAGGTGTACAACGCACTGTTTAAAATTCATTTATCATGGGACAAATACCAAAGGGCAACGAAAGTGTAAGAGATGCTGATGAGGAAATTGCAGCTACCTGCTCGATAAATGCACGGCTCTGGCATCAGACTCATCTTCTGGAGCTAATTCCTCCATTACCCTTTTTCCTTTCATTTTGTCCATTCTACCAGATTGATTGCCTTCTGAATTAGGGCTAACAATGTGTATCTCACTCGATGGAATTCCACCACTGGAGATCATTTTCCCAATACCTTCCTGTTTACCATCTTCGCAGCTCTTACCATGGCTTTCAGCTGAGTGTTTAGCCCTTGCTATATTATATGGAGATATACACCCATTGCGTACCAACCTCCTTTGCCCAGTGTTCCTAGGCATTGTTGTAGACTGCAAAGATTTCGACATGATTTGTTCCGTTTTTTGTTTAGAATCACGGGATGAATTAACCCCTTTCCTATGATCAATACCCACCCCAGCACCATTGTGTATACCATAATCCGTACTTGTCTTTCCCTCACAGGCATTGATAGATGCCTTCGAAGAATTTGCAGTACTATGTGAAGACCCGCCTATTAATCCTTTCCTAGTCTCTTTAGCAAGAAGATCTTTTGATGCACCACGTGAACAAGCCTTTTCAGGTATTATAGCTTTCCCCTCACAGGCATTGCTGGATGCCCTTGAAGAAGTACTAAGTGAAGAATGGCCAGCTGATATTGATCCTTTTCTAAACTCTACAGCAAGATCTTTTGACGCACCACGTGAACAAGCCCTTTCAGATATTCCAGTATACTCACTCAGCACAGTCAAATCCAAAACATGGGTGTCATCTTTACTAGTGAAACATCTAGAAGGAACCTCAGTGCAAGTAGCTTTTCCTTTATCAGAGCATGAGTTCCCTTGAAGCATCAACATCTTCCTTCCTGAATTCCTACCATTGCTGGAATATAAAGTACCATCGGACATTTTATCGCTTGAAATCAAATGAGTTTTTTTTCCCCCGTTTCTGTCTTGAATTTTGACATCAGAGGCTATTCCTTCAGCAATAGCAGAATTGTCACCAGGTTTAATTATTTCACTACAGCCCCCATGACCACGAGAACTGGAATGCACATGTTCTGTAAGTTGAGGTTGTGTAGAAAGTCTATTATGGGGCTTCTTGAAAAGCTGGTCTTCCATCATTCAAAACAAATGAACGTTCTTGGAAACAGATGGATTATCTGGCATGAAAAAAAATGTTGCGATTTCTTTGCCAAACCTGCAACAGCCCCTTTGCCAATTTGGAACTATTTTATCCAAGAAACCAGAATTTCCCAAATCACCGGCGATAAATTAATTCTGATGCAAGATTTTTCCCCACCATTAATCTTCCCCAGAAACAATCTATCATGAGTGTCAAGAATTTCCATTACCTTGTCAATGTTCATGTCATCCATATTCTGCATCTGAGGATTAAAAATCCCAATGAATTAACATCTACCAATAAATTCGAACTTACATCAAAACCCACTAAAGAACCAACTTTACATTCCATGAAGACGACTTTTTTTCTCGTTTAAACAATACGAAAATTTGGAGAAAAAAATTTATCTTTGCAAAATCACTAGGCTCTGTAATGGTTGCCCTTCTCTAGAAATAATTTTTGCATATAAATGACAAAACTTTTTCTGTATCAACACTTCCTGATACAAATCCTTTTTTCTGTAAATATTTTTGTTGATCACCATACAGGGTCTTAGTTCCTGTATGGTTATCAACAAAAAATTTCTAGAAAATAATTTGTATATCAAAAAGTGTTGATCTAGAAAAAGTTCTATGACATTTATATGCAAAAATCAATTCTAGACAACTTGATGCAGGGCAACCATACAGAGCCTAGACTAAAATATATTCCTTAATCTAAATGTCAGAAGAATAAAAGAAAATTAACTAAATAAACAAAACATCAAAGCGAGCAATAAAATTCCATAAACAAGAAAAGCTTTTATTTTTATGTAATGCCAAGATTAAAAGGAAAAAAATTGAACACCTGAAGCCATTAACAATAATAAATCGGAAAATTTTGGGGACGAAAAAAAAAAAAGGAATTACTCAAACCAATAAAATGCTAGAATTGATGGGAAAATGGCAAAAACTACAAAATCAATTTCAGATATTGAGGTTTGAAATTGAATCACACAAAAAGCTCAAGAACAGAACAATAAATAAATAAATGCCAAACAAAGAAAAAATAGATAAAGAGTTACCTCATTTTGGTGTTCGTGCGATGAACCTTATGAGAAAATTTGCTATGGAAGCTTCTTCCTTGGAAGATGAAAGACAATCTCTCTCTCTCTCTCTCTCACATAAACATCTGCGGTTTCAATACGATCGATCAGTGTGTCAAAAAATTGACCTGACTCATTGAACGGTGGATCTTCCGCTGCCCTTTACTATGGCACAATTCCCCTCCCGCACCCTTTCGGAGATGGGCAGTGCTAGCAGCCTAGAACAGTAGTACAATGCTGAACCACCGTCTTCCCACCCAAGGTGATGGTCCTCGCGATTCCCATCACACAATCTCAATGATCTCATCATACAAATCCCAAATACCGCCGCACAAATTATAAGGACATCAAATGGTTTAACTCTATTGACAATGATACGAGAATACACTGTATCCATATTCCAAAGCCTTGTTTATAGAAAGAAAAAAAAAAAGGGTCGTGATGTAGACTTCAAATATGTAAACATTGGATCCACCGTCCAATGCTCCTTGAAAAAGAGTCAGACTTTGATGACGGGCCCTGTCATCAAGGCTGATGACAGGGTGCAATAGAAGCCACGTGGCATACTCTTAGAGGACTCTGACCTTATGGATGTTTTTCCAATCCCTATATGGACCTACAAACAAAAAATCAGCTTGATTTATGATTTCATCCCTTTGGATCTTTGTACCTCAAATAATGGTCAATAATGCTCAAATTTCCTACTATTAAAATCAACTAATGGATTACAAAAAAATAATAATAATAACCAATGAAAACAATTCCAATCCAACGCCTAGAAATCACTAATCGAGCTGATTTTTAGTTTGTAGGTCCACCTAATGATTGGCCAAACATCCATAAGGTAAGAATCCTCTAAGAGTGTTCCACGTGGCTCGTATTGTGCCTTGATGGCAGGGCCTGTCATCAAAGTTTTATTCCATGAAAAACATGTTTTTAATTTATAAAAAGTGCTGAAAATGTTTGCATACTGTGCAGACTAGATTTGCTCCCTGAGTCACCTGACCCATTTGGCGGGTAGAGCTATTTTTGTTGGACAAATCTAGTATGCAACTGTTTGCATACTTAAAAGTATGCAAATATTGTATCCACCATTGAATGCTCCTTGTAAAACGTGTTTTTAATTTATAAAATAATTTTTTGAAAACGTTGAAATAACACATTTTTCAAGGGACATCCAACAGTACTGACAATGTTTGCATACTGTATGAAAACAGTTGCATACTACATTTGTCCATTTTTGTTACTAAACTCTACCCTTCTGACACACTCACCCCTCCGTAGATACTTGATTCGTACCTAAAATTAGCTTGTTTGATGATTTCTAGCCATTGGATTTAGCCCCCAAACAATGGTGAATCCAATGGCTAGAATCACGCCTTAAAAAGTGTAAAATCTAATGGCTAGAGATTACCAATGTGGGTGCTACCCATCCTCCTCTCTCCTGTAAGTAGACTTGAAACCAAATGACACTTGGGCGTGGAAAAGTATTTTGAAAGCCAAAGATGACATTAAACTATGCTTCTTTGGACGATTGCATATGAGGTACCTATATTTATATGGGAAGTTCCATGGGTTAAAAACCTACCTGGTTATCAGATACAAGTGTACAACGTCCTCGCTGTCCTGATGTGCAGATCAAGAAGGTCGTCGAACTGATTACTCCCTATGTAAAATGGAATATCGAACTATTCCCTCCTCTATTATCAACTGGATAAGCAAAAACTCCTATTAACTCCAAACTTCCTCAGGATCATTTATTTTGGTCTCCTCATCCGAAGGGTAAGTTTTCAGTTATATCGGTCTACCACCAACTTCAAAGAAATAAGTCAGGCGCATATCTCTTACCCTTCAGTTCCCAAGTCTGGTCGATCACTTGGACTCTTCCCATTGTGTTCCATGCTCAATTTTTTATTTGGAAGTTTTGCAGAGACATCCTTCCCTCTAGAGCTAAGCTATCCTCGAGAACCCCCTCTATAGATCCATTATGCCCTCGTTGTGGTCAGCCCTTGGAAGACGCTATTCATGCTATATTTCAATTCCCCAGCAATGCACGCATTTGATTCGCTTTGCCTCTCTCTATCCGTACTATGAGTCTTGAAAAGGTTGAGATCATTACCTGGTTAGATGCTCTTCTACTTTCTTTCAAATCAGGTGATGATGGGACACGCTTTACTGTTGCCTATACATGTTCATTGATGTGGAGGCTTTGGTTCACTCAAAATGAAACTATTCATTCCACAAACCAGACAAATCAATTTTCCATTCTTAAGGTCTTAACTTCTTTCATTATCCAAACTCTATAGGTTCTAACCATCCTCCTCAAATTTGGTCTCCTCCCCCGTTAGGATGGCTGAAAATGAACACTAATGCATCTTGGAATAAATCGACCCTAGAGGCAAGTCTGGGCTTTGTTATTCGTAACTCTTTGGGAGATTTGGTATTAGCAGGAGGAATGACTGATAGAGCCGGCTCAGCGAAAGAAGCAAAGGACAATGCTATCCTGAACGGGCTCAAGGCAACTAGGCGCAAGGGTTTCAAGATTATTTTTGTTGAATCAGATGCTCATGTTCTCA
Source organism: Euptelea pleiosperma (assembly GCA_035048495.1). Lineage (NCBI taxonomy): Eukaryota > Viridiplantae > Streptophyta > Magnoliopsida > Ranunculales > Eupteleaceae > Euptelea > Euptelea pleiosperma. Next base: position 11,644,682 of record CM068551.1, on the reverse strand, counting down.
TCTCCCTTCTTCAAAAGGGATCTTCTCAAGTTGGATGGTTTTCTTCTGGGAGTTGTGCTCGGATTTTTGATATCTCTTCTTCTTTTGACAAACTATCTTTTAATTTCTCTGGTCGTGTAAGTAATGCTACAACACATACTATTGCCCGTAGGGCTAGACATTTTAGGTCGTCTTTGATATGGTCAGACTTCCTCCTAGATGGCTTCGTGATGCCATTGCAGAAGACAAACATCTGATAAAGGCAAAAGGCTAACCTTTTTGTGTGGTCGTGGTTGTTTTGGGGAGGTGTGCCCTTCGTTTTTTTAGTTTAATATATCTTGCTTACAGAAAAAGAGACTTCCGATGTGGCTGATTTTTGGTGTCTATCCACTAAGGGATGGGCTAAACATCCATGCAGCCAGTGGGCCCAAAGGGTAGCGGTGAGTAAAAAAAACGTTCTATATGATGCCAAATGACGTTAGGTCTACTTGGTTACATCTTTCTCTAAAAAAAGTATATTGTGTCTATATAAAAGTCAATACTCTACTGAAACTAAATGCACAGAATCAATTGCTCAAATGTCTTCTTCGCTTGATTAAGCAAGAATAGGATTAGCAATAGATCATATTGACCCAGGGATCCGATCAGATCTAGTCTAAAAAATTCGAGTCTAGAACCTTATTTTTCATTATTGGATCGGTATCAAATCACAAATTGTCGATCCGCTCTCTTATCGAATCGACCTTATTTCGATCCAATACTAACCCAATATCTATGCTAGATATAGTATCTATTATATAGATATATATTTAATTTCCTAATTGTATTTAAATTTATATTATTTAATTAAATTAGTGCCTAAAGGTATTATATGTATATATATTATATACACATCGGATCGACCTCGGAATTGATCTAATCATATCAGATCGGTTCCAAAACTGAATTTCATTGATTCGATAAGGTATGGATCAATTGGATTTATGATCGAATCGATACCAGATCAATACCAATTCGACTCAAACTTGATCCATTGCCAATTACCCTAAGCAAGAGAGACCGGGGGTATTGTATTTATATGTTTGTTAAGGATTTATAAAAAAAATTCTCAAAAGAGATGCACATACGTAATAGAGAGAAAGAAAGAGAAATGTAAGTGAGTTGTCATCATGGCTAATGAAGTTATTTCCTTTTGCTTCTCTTCCACGAGCTGTGTAAATGATCTAACAAGATCTATTGGCGGTGTCTAATAAAGTTGTTTCATTCTAATTCTCTCTCACGAGTTGTGTAACAAACTCTATCGGGGGTAGTTTCTTAACTATGTTCTATGCGATCAGATTCACTGCGCAACATGTGCATTACTACCCTCCCTCAAACTGGATTGGCCGGAGAGTAAGCCATAGACTAAGTTTGGTTCCTAAACCATAGAAAATAGTATGAGGTAAAGGTTTAGTAAAGATATCCGCAAGTTGTTATTAAGAGGTAACGAAGCGAGTTACAAGAGATCCAAGGACAAACTTTTCTGGAATAAAATGCTAATTAATTTCAATATGCTTTTGTTTTAACATGGAAGACAGGATTGACGGTCATATGCAGTGCACTGCTATTATCACAAAACATCGTAATGGGAGGATAAAGCTAAACGCCGATATCCTAAAAGAAGAAGGTAAACAAGTGAGCTCAGCTGTAGTAGAGGCCATGGCCCGGTATTTGGTGTATGTACTAGAGCGAGCAATAGTTGGTTGTTTCTTAGTGCTCTAGGAGATGCAATTGACACCGAAGAAGGTGCAGTAACTAATAGTGGAATGCCGAGTATAAACATAACATGTCCAATCAGCACCAAAGAACACATAATGATCAAGGGTGCTGTGAGCAGGCATGTGAATCCCATATTTATTGTTATAATGTTTCACATTCAAATAGCGGAGACTCACTACAGGTTTATTTATTATTGAGTATAATACTTTAGTTCTTTATTAATATATATAATAAAATTTATATACTTTATGTTTATCGAATTTTTTAAAATTTTTTGTAACCCCAATTCCTTTTTCGAAACAATCTATCTATCTCATTCAAATTGCAAACTGAATTTTGAAAAACATACACGACGATGTTACTCATGCACCATACAAGTGAGCTTTATCCTTATACAAACAATGCAAAACGATTGAAATATTGTAAAAGTATCTAGATGGGGTGAATAGGTATTTAAAAAACTATTTAGTTAATAAAATTCTAAACATGACATGATTACTAGTCTAGTCAGGGTAAACTAATCGCATGCGAACAATCCTATTATGGTTGATTTTAATTAGGTGATCAAGTTAACTATCTCGGTTCAAGTATATCAAAGATATATTCTTACTGATTCGTATATCTCAATCTCATAGTAGAAAGCATAAATAAATCAAACTATAACACACATGCAATTTTTAATGTAGAAACCTTCACCAGGAAAACCCACGGGATCACGTCCAGACAAGAAACATATATTATAAGCAAATCAAGAAACATAAGAAGTTACCACACACAACGTTCTCACGATTTCCTACTTGACTCTTCAAGTTCACCAGTGCTGCATTTGTGCCCCCTTCATGTTCCAATGCTCCAATCCTATCACACCCCAAATCTAAGCACCAGAACTCGACCCGAATGCGAGTGGATCAGCCTGTTTGCTTGAAATCTAGGGTGGGATAAAAAAAATTTCTAAAATATTTTTTAAGATTACCATAATACCTCATAAATCAAAATAAGAAACTTTGTAAATGCGCTTTGATTAATTCAACTATCTGATATATTTTTCTAATTAAATTTTTACGATTTAATGGTCCCAAAATAAGCGTTAAATTTATTTTTCACACAAACAATTGATTATGATCTCTATAATTACTTAGAAATTATTTTAAACAACTTTTATAAAGACAATTAAGTTAAATCACTAATTCGATAGGTATATGAAATTTATTTTTTGCGAATAAAGATAAATTATCAACTCATGGTCACTTTTCAAAGTTGGTCAAAAAATTATTTTTTTTTGGATTTTATTCTATACTTCAAAAGAATCAACATTTGTGAATAAATCTTGATAAAAATAATATTTACTATCTTTAAAATTTAAATACATTCTAAAAGTCTACTATTTATTGTAAATCTGATGATATTTCCATTGATTAACACATACATATATAACCCTTAATCGAGACTTACAAAGTAAATGTCGATACGTTACAAAGTAAATGCCGATGGTGTAACTGATGCCATATGGGCAGGGGACAGCCATCAGTTACAACCTTACGTTTACAACACTCCCCCTTGAATGCCCGTCGTTTTATGGAAATTACTTCATTAAAGCTTTGTCAGAAAAACCTTGTGGGATAAAACCTGATCGAAGGAAAAAGAGTACAGTGTATCGGCGAATCAAGGTGGTGGTGATGGATACGCTTAATACTGTCTCATTAAAACCTTGCCTAGAAAAATCCTGTAGAAAAAAACCTAGGCGAAGGAAAAAGAGTACAGTACGCAAAGGTCCTTCTTGAATATGATAATCCTCTTTCATTGATGTTCCCCCTGATTTGAGCATGTCAAATAGAAAAGTCTTGGAGCTGATGCATACTGATGCTGAAAATCAAGTTTCTTGGACATTAATATAGGTAGAAAGCCTTGGTGAATTGATCTGCAAAATTTTGATTTTCATCACATCCGCTTCATGTCAATATCGTGGCTCTACCAGAGCTCGCGAGTGTAAAAGAACTTTAGTGGAATATGATTCATTCTATCACCCTTGATATATCCACCTTTAATCTGTGTGATACAAGTATTGTTATATTCATACAACGTCGTTGGGATGTCTGTAATCGAAAATAAACTATATATGTTCTGAATATGATAGGCTACAGATCTTAATCATAAGCATTCGCAGGTAGCTTCATGGAGTGCAAGTATCTCTGAGTGGTTTGAGGATATATGACGACCATCTTGATGAGATTGTTGTAATGTCGTAAGTGAATACATCTCTTTTATTAGGTATTCGTTGAGATGATGATACTACATGCTATGTGGCTTCATGCCATTTGCTTCAGGTAATTTGAGTCCTTCTAGGACCTTCATATAGAAATTCATCAATATATTGTAACTACGTCCATCAAACGTATGTCGAGTCCTTCTAAGACTATCAAACTAATAAGAACTAAATTATAATCGTAGCCATCACATTGGAATACATTTCTTTTTCATTGGTACAAGTTCTCTACTATAATTCTTATACTACGAGTCATGCCTTATAGGTAGTGATCTCGTCTTTTTCATTATATTTTCGTATGAACACTCACTTATGTCATACAGGTTTTAAAACTCCATATGTTAAGACTACATGTTGCTTTACAACCTCAGGTATTATAGGACTACGGTCCTTTTATAACTTCAGATGTTAAGACTACAAATCCTTTAACAACTTTGTGTTTTAGGACTACATGTCCTTTTATAGCTTCAGGTGTTACTAGCGAATATAGCCATATCTAGATTGTTTCTCTCTTTAGTTACTTATTTCTATGTCGACATTTTACGACTATGAGTGCTTCAAGATCTTCATCATTCTTTATGATAGTAAAAATTATTGACAAATACATTATCGATGATAATTTTATCATGATCCCACTTTGCTTTCATATATACATAATTTATTGAGATCTCTTTATTTACAGGTACATGTGCTTCTTCGGGGGCTGTATGTTTAGAGATGATGGATCAAACTATTACTTTTTTCTTTTTTTCTATTTTATAGGTGTGGCTTCTTCAAGAGCACTGACTTCTATGGGACTTATATTTTTCCTATTCCGTAGGGGTGGCCTGGTCTTCAAGAGCATTTACTTTTGCTGGAGTCATATTTTTCCTATTCTATAGGTGTGGCATCTTCAGGAGCACCGATTTCTGTTAGAGTCATATGAATTTGTTCATGTGTCCTCAGCGTCACGAGAATCATATCTTTTACACTCTTTTCATTCTTCGATTAATGGGAGTTTATCTTTAGTACCAACGGGTCGACCACGCTTCAAGCGTACCGTTGATGATTCATTCGTTATTATGTTGACGGATTGTCCTATAGGGACATCAATCCCTGTTGATTGTCCTACTGGGACATCAATCATTACTAGAGCATTCAAGTAAGTTCACATCGTTCTACTTAGGGCTTTCCTACCCTTAATGGCGAAAAAAATGATTTATCAAAGTGGCAATCCATAATTTTCAAGGATCGAGCCCAAGGGTCCATAGTCCGACACATAAGTCGAGTCCGAGATCGATGCTCATTTTTTTGGACCAAACATGCTCGGGTGAGCAGTACATGGCCTACAAAGTGTCACATACACAGGCTAATCTAGGCCCTCATGATGAGTTAGGTTGATTGGTTCTCAAGTCAAATTTTAAAGCTCCTATGGGTTATGTGCGATGATGTATGCTTGTGAGCTAGTTTTGCATATTTAAAAATAAATAAAGATTGCGATTACACACCAAATCAAATCCCAAAATCAATGTATCCTCTATGTTATACTCTCTCGTGGCTTTAACAAGCCCACGAGTCATGAGGATTCGGCTTGGCTCAAATTTACCAAGTCCCCCAAATCTGATAGTTTGGCCGATGAATGGTGAAGTCGGATAAATGTTTGTCATTGCCAATCTATGGTAAGACAGATCAAGTTCTTAAGGATCGAGCAGGAGGAGAAATCGTTGGACACCCGAGTCGGGTTCGGGATCTATGCACCCAAGTCGGGTTAAATATGTTCAAGTGGGCTGGTTACATGGCCCATAAAGCCTGTTTTAAACTCGGGCTCGATCTAGTTCTTTCGCATTGGTTGGGCCATGGTTGATGCTTACATCATTATGCATGTACATTTGCTCAACACTAAATTGAGCCCCAAAATATAACTTGATAAGAGGAAAGGGACAGCCCCCTAATCTATTCATCTTTGACCTTTCCAAATCTATTTATTTTTGACCTCTCTATACATACCACGATCTGCTGCAGACCTCTCCATGGAACAACATATGATGATCGGTGCAGCAAATCCAGAGCCGCGAGCTGTTACACAAATAGTCAGTACATATGGAGCTGATATTGTACTAGGGTAAAATGCCACCTTTCAATGTAAACTTTATTAACAAACACTCCTTATTGTTAAGGGTACAATTTAACAAGGAGCTGTAAACATGTCTGAAAATATCGAGAGCAACAGAAACTTGACACATACAGTTAGATATATTTGGAGCTTTATAGTACAAAAATTTTGTGCGCAAACAGGGGAAAGATTGCCTAATCCGCGATATCATTAGCACTTCTGTATGTATAACAATACAAAATCTGTTGTATTCCCTAAGGCATGTACTATTGATGTATTTCTGAGACATGTATCCAGCGGGCACCTTTCCCATAATGAAAATGTGTCCATATGGACATCTACACTTAACTAGATTAGGCAATCTATTGACGGAATAATCTATTAGAAAATAAATTCAAAATTTAAATATATTTACTACGATTACACTAACAAACCATCAACGTATAAGATTGTGGGGAATTGAATGAGAACCTATTAAGTAAAGATTCTCTAGATTTCCAAATTGGAATCAGTATGGAATGATTATTTACTCACCTAAGGTAACATGGAATGTCCACACGGTGTTTTTTTCAAGACATGGTATGTAAATTTTTCAAGAAAAAAATATGATATGTATCCTTCATTAACCCTTCTAATGGTTAAGGCAACTTCATTAAATCTAGGTAATCGTAAAGGAATTTTTTTTTAAATACCTTATATTTAATACCATTCATATACTAGTCTATAAGTAGAATGTTCTTTTAATTTGGTTATATTTGGTCCACCATGATATATGTGTCCTTCATGGCAACTTGATTCGAATCTTAGTGGTTGTGCAATTCCTTAATACCTTTTACTGTGATATCCTTCCCTTTTTTTTTTTTTTTAATTTCTTAGTTTCCTATTCTTGTTAATTGATGAAGTATAATTTGAGGGTTTCTTGGGTCCTCCATTGACTTACACGACTATACCATTTTGGAGAGATATCAAATCTCTCAATATGGGTTTCTTAGTTAAGCCCACCCGAATAGGGTGGCAAATAAATAGATATCATGTATCGCCTTTGTGAAGGCTGGATTGATGCCATCTAATTTATGCTGATCCAAAATTTGCCAAAAAACATTGGAAAGATAGTGGGACCCACAATTGCATATCATCTACACTTTTGGAAAGAATACTAATTAAAAAGAAGAACCACCTTTTATAATGCTCATGGGATACACTCCCATAAATCTGAATTAGGAAATTTTACCTATACTAATATCTATAAACTTGCCCAACTAGGAAATATAGTGAGACCTATTAGTAAAACTCTCAAACTTATTAAAATTTCCGAAGCCTTATTGAGGCATAACCGTATACACCTAGGCAATATATTATTAGAAATTTTAATATCTACTATTACCAATAAATACAAAGTAGGAAACGTTTTTACAGATTTCTGAATTTAGGATCTAGATAAGAGGTCATAAAGGAAAGTCTTGGGTGTCATTATGGGATCCACGACTTACCACCGTAATGGTAAAACCATTTAAGACATTCAGAGAACTATTCTTTAACAATAAATAAATACCTTTACAAGCTTTCGTCCTGACTGATCTCCATTGTTGAAGGGGGTTGCAAGTTCTATTCCTCGCAAACTTCCCTTAGTGCGATAATGAAGGATCACCAGCCATCTGATTCGATCGAGTTGAGACAACGCTCTGGTGGGGACTATGGCATAACCATACATCTTAATATCCACATAGAATATCAAGATAAAACGTCAAGAAGATATTGGAAAGGTGCTGCACTTGTAGGAAGTTGAGTTATTTTTCACATAGAACATGTTGATCCACGTTTATCACAGATTCACACTCACAGTAGAGTCGTACTGATAACGTTTGTAAATCTGATGATATTTTCATTGATTAACACATACATATATAGCCTTTAATTAGGATTTACAAAGTAAATGTCGATACATTACAAAGTAAATGCTGATAGTGTAACTGACGCTACATGGGCAGCGGATAGCCATTGGTTACAACCTTATGTTTACAACACTCTTAAATTATTTGTAAAAACAATTCAATTGCTCAAAGTACCAAAATCACAAAAGTGCTATTGACTAGGAAAAAAAACTCTTAGATTCGATATCTAATCAATCCAAAATTATATAATACATATCTAAAGTCTATTACATCAATTAAAATTTAAAATCTCTTAGTAATCATCTTCCGTTAGTCAGTCCCCTTCTTCCGTTTTCTTCTCAGTAGGATCAACAAAATCTGAAATGGTGTATATAGGAGTGAGCCAAACGCTCACTTGAAATTTTTACCTCTAAAATATGATTCAACCAATACAAGATATACTGACATATTCTCATAGATTAAATTGTCAATCAATAACATCACGACCTTAATGAATGTGTTAACATAGAAACTTAAAAATACACAACCCATACAGAAGGTCTCTTTTTTCACTCATACAGAAGGTCTTCCTGAGATTTTTGAGTCTTTCACCTTAGAGAACTCACTTTCAACTTACTTAATCATTTTTGAACATTAAATACGAATGTATGTCTTTAACATGTAAAGAATTAATCATTGAAATGATAGTATTCATTCAGGGGATCTTAAATATAGAACAAGCTATCAATATCAAAATCGTGCACATAATTATAATAACAAGATTTATAGCTTATCAATCAATATAGAATTAGTATTGAAGGAATCATGAAAATGGTACCTACCTTAAACCTTTGTTGATGCTCTAGAAGCATTCACCAAATTCAAGAATAATAAATGAAGGAGATGAGAGAAAAATGAGGTGACTGTATTCTTTAATATGACAGGTGGCTAGGTTTTGGTATGGGAACCTACAAAGTTTCTCTTAAATAGATTATATGAGTAGAATTAGGATTTGAGTTGTTTTATAAATTTTTAAGAAGTCAAATCTTGGCCGTTGGACCTAAGGTTAGTAAAGGGTTGTGATCAATTAAGGATTTTGTTTATAATAGAGCTTAGGGTTTTGGTTAAAAGATTCTCTCTATTTTTTATGGAATAAACGAATTTCTATTTTATCTTAATTTAAAAGTAAGTTTTGTCACTTTAAAATGAGTTTTACAACCCACTAAAAGACTTATATTAAGTTGGATATAGGCTAAAAATGGGCCCAAAGCTTATATGTTGACTAAGCTTTAATTAATATCATTTTTAGGCCTAAAAGGTCTCTAAATTGACCCTAAATGAAAAAACATTAATATTTAATATTTATTAACAAAATATCATTAACATAATTAAAATAATAATTTAAATTTCTAAAATACACTGAAAAGGTTCAAGATATTACAGATCCATCGTCTTTTTGTAATTCAATTTGGTTCCCCCAAAGCTACCAATGATTAATACACCCGGATCTTGTTCTACCATCTTGTACACCTCGAGCAGTAATGCCTCATCCCCCAAAAGTGTAAAGCACTTAACACGATGAGTGGAAACAACTACGTGATTTTTAGGTATCTAAGAACTTGAATATTCGAATGTGTTCTTAAGCTTAGATGGATCTAACCTGAAAGATGAGTGAGGTAACACATGGACTACAAGCTTAGATCATCAAGAGATAGTCTCAATGGATGAAAGTGGGATACGGATTACTCTCTTGTCTTATGAAGGCATGAACTACTCTACTCCAATAAAATCCTTAGTGCTTGAGCTAATTCTTTGGATGCATTATTACTCTATATTAGCTTTATATTTCTTTTGTTTCTTGTAGTTGTTGAGGGTTTTTGACCCAATACCATCAATATATAGAGTAAAGAGTCCAGCCTAAAAAATAATAAGTGTTTGAGTCAAAATAGAAACTTTCATAGTTTATAAAACTCTAGTTCGTGTCAGTCCGATCTATTGATATGTTAAGTTCGATCAATTGGATCCAACCGTTAAAGTGTCAACTATCGTTCAATCGAAACAACATGCAAAAGTTAATTTCTCCAATTGATTGGGTAAGTCCGATGGATCGGTCAAAAATCCAATCGATTGGACTAAACCTGATTTTGCACTATTCTGCCTGCGAGTCAAACACAAACTCACATGTACTAGGCATTAATAAAAAATAATTAGTCATCTAACTTCAAGTATGGCATTCTTCTGATCTCTTCTCTGACATTCTTCTGGCAGTATTGAAGTGTTGAAATCATAGTAATACTCTGCACCTAATACCTCACACATACGGTGGTTAATTACAATTGATTTTTGTCAACGAAATTTTGCCAACACTAAAATTCTTGACTTAACAAATTTTAGCTATAATCTTGAGTGCCTCAAACATAGCAAAGAATTAATTTTATGGCTTAAAAGTCGCATTTTTTGGAGACTTACATAAATTGACAAATACTATTGACCAAGAAAGATAGAGTATGATAAGTCATTGTGAGGTATTGAAGAGGCTCAACAAGGCCACAATAGTAGGAAGATCAGGGAATGGATCTTCATGAAGAAATGGCTTGGACGAGCTGACATAGGTGTGGCAATAGGTGTAAAACCCCCAAAAATCATAAAAGGGTATTTTGGTTCATTTTAATTTTTAGGGCCTATTTTCTTGTATTTTTCTTCATGAAGTGCAATCATCTAATTGTTAGAACATCCTCATCAATTTTCGGCCAATTTCGAGACGAATAACTTTTAGGGTTTTGGGGCCGTCTCTTGCGGGCCCACATGGACTCAGTAGGACCACACATTTTTTATGGACTATTTTGAGTCCATATGCATAGTACAATATTTTAAATGCAATTAGTGTATTTATTTTGATTTTTATGAACATTTTTATACATCGCATGCATTAAGGTACGTGTGCGTATTTGTCATGCGTACACGGTCCCTATATTCATCATCCTGCATCGATGTTAGTTTCTGAAAATAATATAATTATATTATAAGACATGTATTAAAAAGATTAATGGATTATCAACATACAAATAATACTATTAACTAATGTAATACTTACTAATTAGAAAACCATACGTACATAAATTTCAATATTATTAAGATTAAGTTTGTGACCCATACTTATCCATTAAGTATTAATTTAAAAAAAAAACACAACCACATATTGTTGTCATATCTTACTTTATTACAATTTTTTTTTACCTATTTATTTTTTGAAAACTTTTGATGACATCTCTTATTTAAAAAAATGTCTTTTACTCAAAACCCCTCAAAACCTAATTGTGCCATTATATACCTCTATATACTATTATATTACTATTTTTTTGTGTTGGATGGACCACACCAAGTACATTAACCGTCCAACCCAGCCTATGTCTAAGCTATGTATGTACCAATCCCTCATCTTCTTTTGGTGTGTGGACAAACACAATATCAAACCCCACCCATAAACCCTCCCTTATTCCTTGGTTATCTTTGTAATTTATATTATTTTCCTTCCTAAGCCCTTATTATCCTTCTATTCCAACATAGTGTTTCTTCACAACACAATAACAAAAGCCCTGCCCAATTGTGGACTCTTTCCACAAGACCTAAACCTAATACCCAAACCCCATGACCGTCCAAAACTCTTGACTAACACAATTCCTCCATTTTTTTTATTCACATTCCTAACTAAAGTGAAACACCTTCTTGCTTCACCGACTAGGTCTCTCCTTTAGATCCTAAACCTGCCCTATATACATTTAGCACCTCTATGGATCGACTGACCTCATACACTATCATCTTGTTCTTGCCTTGTTGAACAAGGCTCTCAAGAAGTTGCTAGCCGTCCAACTCCAACCCAGTAACCTTCATTAAAACCTTCACCATCATCCCTTTAAAGATGTGTTGCAGCCACATGTACAGTTGTCATCTCCATTCATTAAAGAAAAGCCTTACAATTGATCAGCCGCTCACATCCAAGCAGACGTTCCCTTTTGCTCCATCGTCTCTCACTTTCAAGCTCAACGTGTTGCTATCTAGAAGTATTGCAACAATTAACCTTGTGCTTGTTTTGGAGATCCTTAACTGTTGATCAAGATCTCTGCCTTGATCTTCCTATCGACAACTACTTTTCTCAAGTAAGACCATCTTTTTATCTTTTTATATTCTTTTCTTATGAAAGTAGAGTTTTTCTGAGTCGTTGGTTATGAAAACTTTTATTTCAACACATTTATAATTAATCCGATTTAATTCCTACAAAAATAGTACTTCTCGCATAGTGGGAAGTGTCGGATGTCGATCCGCACTCGGGATTAGTCAGATTAGCGTAGTAACGAATATGAAATGACGAATTTTTGCTGGAGATTGTGGAAAATATGGAGAGGTGAGAGTGGTGATTAAAGTGAGTTTAAAACATGATTCTTTTTAGAGAAGAGATCATAATAAAATTATAAAAAGAAAAATAACACAAGATCACAACTACATTAAATACTATTATTTAAAGAGACTAAAAGCCAACTTCAATTAAAACTATTTCTCATTGATTCGAAGTAAATGCTTACATCAAAAGTGAATGATTAAAATAAGAGCAAAAATAGATTATTCTAGAAGGCATTAAACCTAGAGAGAGAGAGGAACTAAGAGAAATCTAGAAAGAGAGAAAGTTATTTTAGAAAGAGAAAGAGAGTGAAAGAGAATAAAAAGTGAGAAGTAGATCTTACCAAGCGGAAGGGAGATCACATGGTGGTTGTTGTAGGTGCTTCCAAGAGAGACAAGTACAAAAGTTGCAGGATTGTGTGGAAGAACACAGACAGGCCGAGGTGATGCAGTTCAAGATCTTCCCGAAGGTGGAGCAATATGTGATAGGCCGAACAATAGTGGAGGAAAACGCTGGAGTTCTTGGAGAGATACAGCCCGTGCCCTTGAAGAGGACATCACCTTGGCGCTTCACGATGAGGGAGTGGTGCAGGGGGACAAGATGATGACGGTGCTGCTGGTGGTTGGAGGGCACATAGTAGTAAGGGAAATAACTTGATAGTGAACGGCCTAAGTGGAGGCAAGATGCAGGTCCAGCAAGTGCATCCCGGAGATGAGTCGTGGATGGTTGGTGGTGAGAATGGAGGCAGCAAAGCACTCCTCCACGTTGGTGTGCACGACCTGCATCAAAAGCTGTTGCAAGCGTTGGTTGATTTGCAAGGGGCGGCAACATTGAGTGGAGATGATAGTTGCGTGGCGGCTCCTCCCTTGGGCGGCAATGAGAGATCGTGGTGGTGGCGCACCGTGGAGAGGAGGGCGGACTAGAGTTGGAGACGATGCACCAGCAAGTAAGTGTTGCTCTTCTACCCTTCTTCTTCTTTTTCTATTCTCCTCTTTTTTTTTTCTGTTTTTGTTATGAGAGATGGCAGGAGCAGTGAAGGAGATGAAGATAGGGAGGTGAAGATGGAGGTGAGGTCGGTGGAGGAGATGAATGGGTTTAGGGTTTTTCTTGCAAGAAAAAACCGTGGAGAGCAGCCGTTGGAGCGCCCTTTTAGCTTAGGTTTTTTTCCTTTTATGTGAGGGGCGTGGGTGAGTTATAGGGAAGGTGCTGCCACCTCACCTTTTGTGGAGCCCACAATCATTCCCAAAATTCTAAGACCGTGTGGGTGTGGGAGGAAGGGTTGTTTGGTGAGGTTGAGATGGGAAAATTAGCTCTTGTGTTGTTGTGGGGTATGGTGGACAGATGTGAGGACAAGTGTCCACTGATGGTGTAGGCATCCACCTCTATTTAATCTGTCATCTTCAATCACCCCCCTCCCAAGTGATGAGATCCATTGGTAGTTCCACACATGTTCTAACCTCCCTAATTCTAGGACCCATCCAGCCTACTTCCTTTATTTGGTCTAGCCCCTTTGTTTAGCACCTTTTACTTCAGCCCTTAGTTCGTCAAAACCAATTATCTCTCCCTCATTTTGCCTTGAAGCTCTCCTAATTTGCTGCCACCTCATGCTTCCCCACATAATTCTCCATATTTATTATCCATGGTTGGACATGACCATACTTTCCTTCTCTTTGTACATTTCAACCCTTCCCTTGTGTGCGCCCCAACGCCTTTGCCATGTGGCATTCAAAAAAAATGATACACCCTTGTGTCTCCATCATGGGCGTCACAAACATCCGCATAAATTTCCTCCTGTTTCATGCTGGCCTATCTTGTCTTGGTCCACCATTGGTGTCTGTCAATGTGGTCAATTCTTGCGCCACTTCACATGCTGCTTACTTGGTCCAGCCATGGTCCACTATTATATCTGCCTTGCTATAATCTTCTTGTAGCATCTTGTTGGTTCACTAGCTTGGTCCATGTGTTGGTGGCCCATCGCTTTTGATTAATGGCCCATCTATTGGAGATCATCATGCGTACCCGTCTACAGCTTGGTCCAACATTGTGGTTCAGCAATTAGTCTTTATGTCATGGCTCACATTCGGGCTCGCTTGAAATCAATATTAGTGACCATTCATCATGTTGACAGATTCGTTCTTGGGCTTTCACGATAGATCATGGGATGATCAGGTAGATGATTGGGCGACTGATCGGACGATCTGCTGGCAATTGGATGGTGGATATGGATGGTGAAGATCAGATGGATCATCAGCTCTGGGGTTTGATTGTGGGCCTGCATTCCATCAAAAATTGTCCGATAGTACCCCTGCGATAGAAAAAAATTATGTAATCAGAATTCTACAAAACTGCTTCACATGTAAGTCAAATAAACGCATATGAGTGCATGCGAATATATCATTTTTTGCAGAAAAGTGTGTTCTACGCAATGAGAGAAACTCTTACGTAGAAAAGTTAATAAAAATGATAGTTTTACGTAGGAAAGTGCGATAACTCTAAAAGGATAATTGCTTAAAATAAGCACTTTTGAGCGAATATCATCTTACTTCACTTTCCACCACATGTTTCTGATCAACTATAAGTGACTCTTAAGCCCACCGATTAATCAACCTATATATGATCTTGACCAACGATTATAATTAACCCCAACTTAATGATGAAACAAACACTAGCAACTACCCCATCCCACCAATATTCAACCCCAGTTATGCTCACACTACCACCGTTCAAACCACCTGTTATGATCTTTCCACTTTTGTGTATTATTATTGGCATTTCTTAGTAGTAATTATTTTTTTCAATTCTTGTTTGATAGTTTAAGGTTTTGACCATTAATTAATGGCCATGGTGTTCGAGTTGTGTTAATCCACGTGTTGTAGAGGGAATTCACAGTATTGATATCTTTGGGTTGGATAAGCGTGATAGGGTGTTCAAACCACCTATTATGATCTTTCTACTTTTGTGTATTATTATTGGCATTTCTTAGTAGTAATTATTTTTTTCAATTCTTGTTTGATAGTTTAAGGTTTTGACCATTAATTAATGGCCATGGTGTTCGAGTCGTGTTAATCTACGTGTTGTAGAGGGAGTTCACAGTATTGATATCTTTGGGTTGGATGAGCGTGATAGGGTGTGAATCCTTCATGGGCCCCACGAGCTTTGTTCTAGCCCACTTTGTTTGTCTTTGAGTGAATTCGCAGGTTCTTGGCCGATTAGCCAACTTGTTTAGGCCATAGCTGTGACCCAACTCCATCGGCGTGGATTTGATTCAAATGTTTATTTGATCTCGTTTCAAGTTGTTGGCCTTCTAGATTAACCACCAACACATCAGACCGTTCTGCCACGTTTTCCTACTCTCCACTGTCTGTCTGATCCACTATAATTATGTTCTTTGCACCTTGCACACTAGCTTGACTACGATCATCTCATCTGCACACTAAGATTGACGACTGCAACCACACCTCATCCCTTACCAAACGACACCCACATATTCATTGCCATCGACCTAGTGATCGTTATCTCTTATTGTCATCACTAGGTCCAGACAACCGCGGTCTTCGAGATTTATACTACTCAAACTTCTATAATTATCTAGAACCCATTTTTTTACGATTCAAGAATTTTATTTTAATTGGCACTAACTCAAAAACATAAACATTGAAGGTCTAATAAATCTTAGGTTGAATTTATGCAAAGAGGAGATCCACACAAGCTTGGAAGCTTTCACATCATCATAAACGCATCTCGAGACCTAAGGTGAAATCTTGAGAAAATGATCAAAGGTAGGTACCATTCCCATAATTCTTTCAATACTAGTCATTGACTCATGAACATGTTTTTATTGTTAAACTGTAATTGATAGTTGGTTCTATATTGGAGATCCTCCGTGTGGATTCCATCCATTCTGTATTAGAGATCCCATGTGTGGATTCTATCTGTTTCGTATTGGAGTTCCCCTATGTGGATTCTACCTGTTTCGTATTGGAGATCCCCTGCGTGGATATTTACATTTTCAGTAATTTCTCATATATATGAAGGCATGCATTGTATTTTTGATTCAGAAGTGATAAAGCAAGTTGGGAATGAGTTCTTCAGGGTGAAAGACCCGAAGACCCCCTGTGTGGGTGAAGAAGGAGACCCTTGTGTGGGTTGTGTATTATTTTTGATTAATTGTTCATGCATTCATTATAACCATCATATCGATATTTGACATTTTAATTTATGCGAACACGTCTATATATATCTTGTATTGTTTGAATCATGTTTGAGGTGAAAAACCCCGAGTGAACGTTTGGCTTACTCTTACAACCACCACTTTCAGATTTGGATGAAATCGAGACATACGAAGAAGGATATGAGGAGGAACTACAACTAGTGGACGGAATAGGCGATGAGACATGTTAACCCGAGGAGCATGAGCTGAACCTTGAAGAGAAATATTATTAGCGGCTTTGATTTTATTGCTTATAAATTCTTGTAATAAATTATTTACTTTATATTGTTTGGATCGTGGGATAGATGAGACCTTTTGGTGAATCGTGATTAATAGATCATCAGTTCTTTTGATATTATGGTTCTTTTTGACTTTGTATGTCATGATTGACGTTAGCTACCAGAGATTTTAAATTTTGAGATCTTAAACTCTCAATATCTTGTTGTAAACTGTGAGATTCTCTTTTCCCTTTATTATTTTTCACACCCTAGATTTCAAGTAAACAGGCCGATCCACAAGCATTTGGGTCGAGTTCAGGAGTTGAAATTCGAGGCGTGACAATAGGCTTACAAGCATCCATCCCAAATCGGATCGATATATCCTTGGCATACTTGGCTTGAGATAAAAATATGCCATGGGCAGAAGTTGAACTTTAATGCTGAGAAAGAAGTGAAGTGGCCGAAGTCTTTCGTGTGACACTCACTGCCGAGCACTGGAATGAAAAGAGTCAGGTGAAGTAGGGTTATCACCAATAAACACAATGTCATCAACATGTAGGAGCAGGATGATAATGCCATTGGTGGAGTGGCGAATAAAATTTTATGCACAAGATAAAAGGTAACTTAAAACACTACCTTTACTTGGTCACCAGACTAACCACATGCATTATAAGTGCCCAATCTACTAGTAAATATATGTCTAGAGTAAAGCAGGCAGGAACTGTTAGGATCTTTTTCTAGGCCTCAAGCCGCTATTCCTCCCGAAAAGATATCTTGTTAGGAGAAGGCAAACTTTTAGCCTTTATACCACGATTGACGTTTCACCCTGTGGCGCTCTACGATTCGATCTCATGACCCCCAACGGCGATAGATCTCGCACTTGCAGGCCCATTCCGCGATTTGGTCCCGTAAGCCTTTAACTCTAACGGTGATCGACCTCGCACCTACGGACCCGTACCGCGCCTTAGGGAGGGGCATTATTTAACCCCAGCAATCCCCCCTCAATAATGCGCTTCCCGTGACTCGATCCCGTGACCTTGGCTCTGATACCAGTTGTTGGGAAGAAAGAACAATAAACGAGTAATAAAACAAAGATGCAAACAAACCACAACACAGATCTACGTGGTTCCCTCTATATTGAGGTACATCCACGGATCCACACCGATTCCACTATGCTCAAGGGAAAAAGAATACAGATAGTACAAGATTGAGATTATCGTCTCTCACCAATAGGGTTATATATAACCCCAAGACAAAATCAGGGTTTCTGTAAGGCTACGTGAGAATTACGAAAAAGCCCTCAGGAAAAAGTCCTCCCATAACACAACTTAATGAAATTAGGGTTTCGTAAGGCTAGCTAGACCTGCGGAATCATGCCTTCATGTACAATGCTTCAAGAATCATCAGTCTCTACATAACACAACATATCTTTTCAGGAGGAATGACGGCTTGATGCCTAGTAAAAGATCCTAACAAATGGTATCAAAGCCAATGTCACGGGATCGAGTCACGGGAAGCGCATTATTGATGGGGGGATTGTTGGGGTTAAATAATGCCCCTCCCTAAGGGTGCGATACGGGTTCATAGGTGTGAGGTCGATCGCCGTTAGAGTTAAAGGCTCAAGGGATCGAATCGCGGAATGGACCCGCGGGTGCGAGGTCGATTGCCGTTGGGGGTCACGGGATTGAATCATGGAGCCTCGCAGGGTGTGACGTCGATCATGGTATAAAGGCTAAAGTTTGCCTTCTCCTGACAAGATATCTTTTCGGGAGGAATGGCGGCTTGAGGCCTAGTAAAGATCCTAATAGGAACGAGACCATAAAGCCAAAGCTACTAACATAAATCATAAAGAAACCATAAACCGAAGATGTTAACATTATCCACGAAGGAGGTCATCTACTAACAACTCTAGTCCAACGCTTAGAATCAAATCATTAATCAGGCTAATTTTTGGTCTGTATTTTGATCTAGGGTTGGGCCAAACATTGATAAGGTTAGAAATCTCTAAGAGTATGCCACGTGGCTCATATTTGGGGGTAACTTTGCTGACCGGTGGCGGTCAGCAAAGTTCTACTCCCTAATTATAAAGGACTATCTAACTTGTCGCCCCTAGTCATGCAAATTTGAAGTTTCGAACTACCAAAATTTGGGCGCTAGGGCCCTATTTATGCCATTACGGAGCACACAAATTGTGGGCTCAGTCCATATTTATATGGGCGGCCCAACCCATTGGCTTAGGCCATCCCTATTTGAGCTACCTAGTTTAGAGCAAGGTTTAAAGGAGGCCGTTTTAACGGTATAACGGACTGGGGGTATTACCATTAAAACCGTTAAAACGGATTGTAATGGCCAGGTGCAAAAATGGAAAAAAAAATGGGAAAAACAGAATATAACGGGAAAATGTCACTGAAATTCAAAATTCAAAATTTGAAATTTTAACGAATTTAACGGCCTTTTTTTCCCACAAAAAATTCCAGAATTTAATGCTGGTAAAACAATTTTAACAGCCATTAAAACGAAAAAACAGCCGTTAAATTTAAAGCGTCAAAACAGGTTTTAACAAATTTTACGGTAACAGGGCTTGGGGCGTTACCTTTTAAACGGCCGTTTTTAAAACCATGGTTTAGAGTAAAACTTTGGTAACCGTCCACAATATGAGCCACGTAGCACTCTTAGAGGACTCTGACTGTATGGATGTTGGCCAGTCCCTAGGTGGACCAACAGGACAAAAATCATCTTGATTAGTGATTCAAACATTTGGATCTTTGTACCCCAAATAATGAAAACGACTCCAATCCAACGCTTAGAAATCATTAATCAGGCTAATTTTTGGTCTGTATTTTGATCTAGGGTTGGGCCAGACATCATAAGGACAGAAATCTCTAAGAATATGCCACATGGCTCATATCGACAACTAGAGGCATATGTCCAACGATTATACCATATGGCCAAATAAGACAGAGGCCAATTTGTAGCTTTAAGCATGGTTTTAAAAACGGCTGTTTAAACAGTAACGCCCTAAGCCCGTTTCTATTAAAACCGTTTAAACATGTTTTATCGGTTTTGAAAAAAACGGCCGTTTTTTTGTTTTAACGGCCGTTAAAATCGTTAAAACGGCCGTTTAATTCTGAAAAATTTTGTGAAAAAAATGGCCGTTAAATCCGTTTAATTCCGTTAAATTCCATTTTTTTTATTTTCAAATTTCAAAATTTGAATTTTAGCGCCATTTTTTCCATTAAAACCCGTTAAAATCTGTTTAATTCCATTTTTTTTCCATTTTTGCCCCTGGCCGTTTCAATCCGTTTTAACGGCCGTTAAAACGGTAATGCCCCCAGTCCGTTTAACGGTTAAAACGGCCTCCTTTAAACCTTGGCTTTAAGAACTACTCAACTTAGAGGCCCATTACATACCCATGTGGGCTGCCCATAAGTCTATGGGTACCACACACCTATATGAAATTGTACTCAATTCACTATGCTAACTCTATGGGCCCAGTAAGAAAACTCAGGACTGGACAGTTGTAAGGTCACCCGTGGGCCCAAATGGGAGGCGGGCCCCACATACCCATGTGGGCTGCCCATAAGTTTCTGATCTCACCAAATTTGCTCTTGAGAAAATATACGGCTAGAATGAAAAGCAAATTTTGGTGGGGTCAGAAAACTCAACACACTTTTTCTACATTATTTATGAATCTCAACATGGTTTAAAATAAGGGTTTTAACGGCCGTTAAAATGGTAACACCCCAAGCCCATTACGTTAAAAACCGTTTTGACGCTTAAACAAAAAGGGTCATTTTTTTCGTTTTAGTGACCGAAAAATAATGGAAAATAACGGTACATAACGCATTGCGGGATGTTCGAATCTGTTGTAATGGCCGTTATGGCATATTTTTGATTGTGGTGCCATGACCATCTAAAATTTACCGACCTTTCGAATTTGCAATAAAATATCTTGGCAGACAACGAACTGGGGGCGTTGTCTGCCAAGAAATGGTCCAAATGTACAAAATCCAGGTGCCGTTATCTGCTGCCCTGTCATCTACTTCGATGACAGGGCCCTGTAATCGAAGTTTTATAGGAGTCAACTCTGACCAAGTGGTTACCAAACAGGAAGCTAGGTGCGGGGACAAGTAGGGATGGGAGATTGAGAGGTGGAACTGGGTTTTATAGAGGTGATGATGACAGTGACGTCAACGGTGGAATGTGATGCGAGAGACAAGTAAATAAATATTAGGAGGTGTTTGGATCTCCATTTTTAAAGGAAAGGTCTTCTTGTTTTCCACAAAAAACTTTTTCCAAAATGATACATTGTTTGATCAAGGTTTAAAGGGGACTGTTATAACGGTATAACGGACTGGGGGCGTTACTGTTTTTTCCGTTCCTATTTTATCCCTGATTTTGTCCTCTTTTCCCCAAAATATCTCTCAGCCCCTACTTTCAATATACTTCTATTTAGGGGTGGTAATTTGGCCCGAGGCCCGCAGCCAGGCCCGTTTAACTTGGGCTTAGCCCAGCCCAGCCCGATGATAAGCCTGGTCTGGCCCATGAATTAAATGGGTTGGGCCTGGGTCCCAAAATAAAGCCCAGCCCGCCTAGCCGAAATATGATATTACAAGAAAAAAAATGGTCTTCCAAGGAGAACCATTTTGGCGGACCCACGTAAAAGATGAATCAATGGCTGATTTTTGGTGAGGATGATCTCGTTTCCATATATATCACCCCAACAAAAAATCAGCCCATTTTGAAATTTCTAACCCATCAAATGTGGTTTTCAAGTTACACGGTAAAAATAGAAGGTCCAAAGTTCTTCAACTTAATTCTAAACCAGTCTACGAATATCGGAATGATTTGAACTTATGTGAGGATGAACTTATGCAGTTTTCCACTATAAAGGCAATGTAAACAACTGTTTACAATACATTTTGCCATTTAAAAAATATATATATTTTATTGTTAAACTTATCAATAATACTGATGGATAAAAGTATCTAAAAAAAAAAAAATTAAACTTAACATCGGCATTTAGAAGCCCGAAACCTAAGCCTTTAAAAGCCCATAGCCCGGCCCATGACCAAGCCCGTCGGCCCGACCATAGACCGGGCCACGGGCAGGGGCTAGGTTTTTATTTTTTAGTGAAGCCCGGCCCGCGGCCCTGCACGAGTTGCTAACGGGCTTGGTCAGCCTAGCCCGACTTAGGCCCGGCCCGACAGGCCAAATTGCCACGCTTACTTCTATACTAAAAGGTCTCTCTATCTCCTTCATCTATTATAAATTTCTTAAATGCCCCTTCTAAAATTCCTCTCCCAACATCTCTCCCTCTCCATCTCTCCTTCATTTGTTTATTAAATTATTTATTTATTTCTCGATTTCAGAACCACTTAAAGCTCTGCTTAAAAATCTAAGTCAGCATTTCTTCATTCCAACTCTTTCTTTGCAAAAAAAAAAAAAATGCATTTCCCCATTCCAACTCTTTTTCTTAGCCTATTCCTAAAAACTCCATACACACTTAATCTATGCAATTAATAGAATACAAATATTTTAGATTTTATAAAAACTTATGTTAAATACAAAGTAGGTTCATTGGATTCCTAAAAAATATTTTTCTTATTCCAAAAAGTCTATCTCTCTTCCCCAAACGTCTCTATTCTTATTCCCCATCTTTTTTTTTTAAATTTTTCAAAAATAACCATACATATTTAACCTAATGTCTTTCTCTTTCCTTTCGGGATGTATGTATACCTTAAAATTCATCTCCATATCCGGGTACTTCAGCAGAAAGACCTCCAGATAACGATATATGTCAAATGAATCATCGAAATCTCCCCCTGCACATGCCTTTATGCATCAAAACCCGCGTAAAAGAGAGCACCTGAGGAGTTGCAGATAGATCCGACCCATACTATAACAGGAATTCAGAGATTCGAGTGAGAAGTAAGTGAGGGAGAGCCATACTTAACCGATCATACTCAGCCATCTCTATGCAATTTGTGAAGCGATGAAGTAAGATTAAGCAATCCTAACCATCTTATGAATGTATTTGATTTCATGACCATGTGATGTAGAGACATAGTTGTAGGTAGTGAGGCACATCATTCTAACAATGAGTGGAGCACCTTACATAAAAATCACATATTAATTATTTGATCTTAACCATGACTCAATCCATGGGCCAGGCCACTAATTGAACCATTTTAGATGTGCAATTTGAAAGTGGTATTTCTCTGTTGTAATTTTTCTCTTCTTATTGGTTATATGCATGATTTCTTTCTTTCTTTTTAAAGATTGTATTTGATTTTTCCTATCAGTCTATTTTATGCTTTTGGTTGGTCATGATGATTAATGGATTCCCATCTAAATAGATTAATAGGTAAACTGCGAGAATAACTTTAATTCTTTTTAAATCTTTGCAGCAGATTTTATAAAACTCTTATGATTAGAAAACCATAGGAAATATTGTGAATGAGACGATTGCAAAAACTATTTGTCTTGAAGCTATCCACCAGCTTTTGGAGTTGGGGACATTATTTGCAAAGCACAAAATCCAATATAAATTGAATGACATAGATCACAATGGAGACACTTATCCTACGTGACCGCCCCTTATAGGAGAGAGTCATTTCGAGGTTTTAAGTTTTTTTGATTTTCAATCACTTTTATTTTATTCTGTTTAACATTCTTTTATTTTTGTGTCAAGAAATCAAGGAAAAATTAAATTGTTCATATGGTTTATAGGATATGGACATTGCATTTGATGATGGTCCTATTTTTAGTTTTGGGTAAAAAATCCAAAGGTTTGAAATCAGTAATCAAGCTGATTATTTGTATGTAGGTCCACTTAGCAATGGCCAAACATCCATACGGTTAATGGTCTCTAAAATTATTTTGTTTTAAAACTAATACCAATCTGGTTGGCTGCATAGGCGCCAATCCAGTTTAATAAAAAACAAAAAAGTTTTTATTTAAACTTTTTAATTCATTAATAAGAGAGATAGACAGGCGAAAAGTTTGCATAGCATAGAATGTGAGGTTCGTGGTAGCTGACCTCATCAAAGTGAGAAATCCAATATGTTTATTTGAATTTATAAAATGTCTAAAAGGTTTATCAGAAACGCTGAAATGAAGGGAGATTTCTAAATATTTGCAAAAAAAAAAAAGCATGTCGTTAATTGGAGTTAGAGAACATGAGCAAAAATACATTGGTGACATCTGACAAGATTTGGAGCACAATGGACCTTGGATTTGTCAACACCAGGCAAAGCAAGAGAGAAATCATATAAAATTTGACAATTCACAAAATGCGCTATACAAAAAAGAAAATGCCATTCACATAAAACAATGTGATAGTGGGCGACAAGATTGGAAGCAGCGAATCGTTTTAAGTTGTATGAGTTCCAATGCATAATTCAATCCATACAACTCCTAACTTTTTTTTAAAATTCGATATTGAAGACTATTGGTTTCTCATAGTATCTTTTGGGTATATTATCTATTTTTTTGTCATACGATCCTAAAGTTTTTTTTTTTAAACTTCATTTGGAGGAATTAAAAAATGTAACAACATAAGAGTTGTTCATCCATGGCGATTGAGAAAACTTAGAAATTTGATCAGTCCAATGATGTTGTTGCGTTGTCACTGTTGTGATCTACCACACTAAATTTGAGGAGGTAAGTTTTTTGATTCTTCATTTCATCTTTAAGATTTATAAACATTTTATATCCTTACAAGTCCTTTATTTTTATTTTTTTTTTAAATTCGATGGTGAAGACTGTTGGAACGAAATAGTTGTTCTAACATGGCAGTGTGAAACTTAAGAAATTGGGCTTTAGGTGATTTTTTATTTTCTCATTTTCATTAATTAGTTTTTTTTTGTATTTTGATTCTTCATTTTGAGAAGGTAATACCATCTAATTTAATCACATCTATGCATTTTCTCAATTAATTATCTATGTTCTTTCCTCTAATTTTTAGAGATTCTATCCTTCTATTTTTAATCTGTTTGATAACAAAAGTATTTTATCTATTGTTTTAATCCATTGATGTCCTTATATTAATAGATAAAAATCATTCGATTAAAATTGGTACATGGTTTATCCTATGAGGAGATATTTGTGCTATTTGACTCGACATTCATTATGTGGGTTACACCAAAGTGTGGAGAAGGTCCATGGGCAACGACTCTGGAGTAAATCTTGGATGACAGAGTTCATAAATAATGTATGGGCCATGTTGCTCTTAGAGACCCGGATGTATATTTGGCCAACCCTAAGTGGACTTACAGCTCATAAATCAGCCTAATCATTAATTTATAACTATTGGATTATAGTTATTTGTATGGGTTTATTTTTAACCTTTGAATAAAGTATTATTTTTTGGGTACTCAAATTCGAAGGATAAAAATCAATAATAATTAGGCTGGTTATTTGTTGTACTCAGATCCAAAGGTTAGAAATCAATAATAATTAGACTATTTTTTGTGTGTAAGATTTTTTTTTTGAAAAACCAAAAAGATATTTTTATATAATAATATATTTTTACTGTGCGTGTACTTAAAAAAAGAGATTTTTTAAGTCTTCTAGAGCAAAAATCTCCAAATTGACGATTCTCCTACAAACATCACAGAGAAGAACAACCCACCATCGATCAAACTCAAAAGCAACAAAATCAAGAAAAAAAAAGGTCATTTTTCATCTCAAATCCTAATTTACTAAAACCCAAATTCCCAAATCAAAAGCCCAATCAAATAACGATTTCAAATAACAGAGAAGAACAAGCCAAGTCACTATCTCAAACAGAATCGAAAAAAATACTCACTTTTAAATTTTATATTAGGCATCTCCTTAAACTGGTTATACCAGACATCTCAATTACTTTGATTACTCTCTTAAATGAAGTGAAAATATTAATTAGGTGTCCAGTTTCAAAATATATCGAATGTTTCAAACATGTATGCAAAATATCGTTATGTTAAATTTTATTAAATATTAAAATTCATAATAATAACTTTGTTTCATATTATAACAAAAAAAGATGCAATGCAAGTTCTACATGAAGCTCATTTTATGCACTGTGAAGAATTATCAATTCTTTATAAAAGTCCACAAAGTTAATGAAAATGACCGATCATTAAGACGTTTCGTTGCGAACAAGTGGAAGAAATCGAAGAATTTGAATCTGAATCAAATGAAAATAACGACCAACCATTGAGAAAAAGAAACAAATTACAAAATAATTGAGATTGTCTTCTTCTTTTTATCACTTCGCTTTTTCAGACCTTAACTTTTCAAACATTAAACTTTATTAAATTTATCACCTTTAAATTTAATTTATCATATCGGTACGAATACTAAAGCTAATGCAGGATTTGCCAAGATAGTTTCACCACGACCATCAATCAATGCCATGTTTTCTATCTAGTGCCTTGGTTAAAAGTCGCTATTCAAATATATTTTCTTCTTATGCTCATTATGCAGGATTTCTAATATTATATGCATTTTTTCATAAAAATAAATTGCCATAATAATATATAATTCAGCCACAAATTTTGTTTCTTTTTATTTATTTCTTTATTTTTCTTTTCCAAATTGGAAGCACACTTGATAAGCTTGAATTTAAGCCTATGACAGTGGTCTATATTTCAAGTAGGGCTTCGAGGTATTGAAATCTATTTGTAGATATAATTTTAAAATGATGTTCAATTTAAGGTGGGTGATGGGGTTAGGATTAAGTCTTTGGAAGACACCTGGTGCTGACTTTTTAACATTGTATGGTTGGTGAGATCAAGATCGATCTTGCAGGGTAGTCCAGCTTTATTTTATTTGTTCATTTCTTTTTCTGTTTTGTGAGAAACTTTCACATGCTGAGAACGCATGGAGATAGATATGGCAACTGAGAAATAATGCATTAATTGTACACATTCAACTTTTAGTGATCATTACTAGATGAATTACAATTCTTTGACGTTCAAGATTTTAAGTGTTGATGTACTTTCCTTACACCTTAATTTATTAAAACACTCAAGGGCAGAAGTTCTTCCTTTTGGTGCGTTAAAACTTTTTGCTCGTCTAACATCATATTTCTAAAAGCACGGATGTGAATTTACTCTCAGCCCTCTTATAAAATCCATTAATGTACATATCCCCAGTCCAACTCTAACTATTCACGTGCAACGCATGTGTGCACCTACTAGTAACGAAAAAAACGCTCAGGGGCAAAAACGAAAAAAATGAAAAATAATGGTAAAAGACGAAAAAAAATGGCGCTGAAATTCAAATTTTGAATTTTAAAATTTGAATCTCAAAATTTCAAAAATAGAAAATAACAGAAAAAATGGAATATAAGGGAAAATAACTGGAAAAAAATGAAAATAACGCCCGTTTTTTTTTCACTAAATTTTTCAGAAAATAATGGTCGTTATTTTCGTTATAATGGAAATTAACGGCCGTTATTTTCGTTATAAGGCCGTTATTTTTTGGACATTTTAATGGTCGAAAATGTAACGGGGTAGGTCCGAATCCGTTATAACGACAGTTATTTTCATTATAACAGCCGTTTTTTAAACCTTGGTTTGGATTACCTTTTTTTTAAAAAGTATTTATTCCATAAAAATATACTTTTTATTTTTAAGCCAAAAGGTCAAAAAGTCCCATTCCGAAGAAGTCAAAAAGTCCCTTGATCAGTATTTAAGCCAAAAGTCTTCTTATAAAAAATAGCTAAAAGCTAATTTTTCAACTAAAAAATGACTCTTTTAAATTTTGGCTCAATGAACATAATAAACAAAGAAACAATTTTTGGTGGAAGTCCCCTTCCGAAAAAAGTAGACATTACAGTGGTGGGGCCCACTAAGAGAAGATAAAGACATTTTGCATTAATAATGATAGAAATGACCTTTTTAAGAAAATATATTTTTTAGAAAAGTTATTATTTTAAATAAATATTACTTGAGAAATGATGATCCAAACACCCCCTCAAACTAAACCTAGAATGAAGAAAGTAGATAATTATATTAAGGGTTGGGCTCAGGGGACCCCCTTTTTTCTGACCCCTCTCACGTTCGTATGCTCGGCCGTTAGATTCCAAAAATCCAATGGTGGTTATCACTTGGCATCACTTTTTCACTTTTTGGGGTGTTGACAACCATCGTTGGATTAGTGAAATCTACGGCCTAGCACGCGAACACCCGAGAGGGGTCAGAAAAAGGGGATCCTCGGAGCTTGAGCCTTATATATTAAACTATCCTACTAAATGAGAAGAATAGAAATCACCTATTATTAACCAGTAAAAGAAATGCAACTAAGCTAATGAAAAAGACTACTTAAGCTTGAATTTAAGTAAGCAAAGGTTTGACAACCTCTGCGGCTTGAACACCAAACCATTAGTTCTTCATTACTCAGAGCGGGATTTGTAGTTCGTGCACATGCTGCAAAATTTGTGCCTACGTCTGTCTCCCCCTCGGTGAAGGCGGGTTTTGAACCCGGGTCTATGGTATCATCACCCACAAACTTTACCAACTAAGCAAAGCTAGCACCTTCAGCTAGGGGCAATTCGTTGCATGAAGAAGTTTGGTGTTGGGATTGGGATTTGATTTGGTAATCTAATTGTTTGGGTGTAACTGAGTTGACCTTTGCTGACCGACCACAGTAAGAGCCACGTGGCACATCTTTAGAGACTACTAACTGTATGGATCGATGTTTGGCCAATCCTTAGGTGGACCATCATACCAAAGATAGAAAAATCAGCCTGATTAGCGATTTAATCTTTGTACCCCAAGTAATGCTCGAATTCCACAGTTAAAAATCAACAACTTAATGAAAATGACTCCAATCCAACGCTTAGAAAATGTTGATCAAGCTAATTTTTGGTCTGTAGGTCTACCTAGCTAGCTAGGTTGGGCCAAACATCCATATGGTCAGCGATCTCTAAGAATGTGGTAACGTGGAACTTTGCTGACGGACCACAATATGAGCCACGAGGCAGAGTTTTAGAGACCACTGACCGTATGGATGTTTGTCCATCATTGACCTAAATACCAAAAATCAGGCTGATTAGCGATTTTAAACCTTTAGATCTTTGTTCCCTAAATATGAAAACGACTCCAATTCAACGCTTAGAAATCACTGATCGGGCTAATTTTTGGTCTGTAGGTCCATCTAGAGTAAAACTTCTATCACAGCGTTCTGACAGATGCTTCTATCACAATAAAAATCACAAGCCATGTGGCTCACTCTTAGTGGACACTGACCGTATTGATGTTTGGCCAGTCCCTCAGTGGACCTCTAAACCAAAAATCAGCCTAATTAGTGATTTACAACCTTTGAATCTTTGCACCCAAATAATACAGTTAAATCAACCCATGAAAATAACTTCAATAGAAATCAGGCTGATTTTTTTGCTTAGAGGACCGCTGAGGGACTGGCCAAACATCCATACGGTCAGTGTCCACTAAGATTGTGCCATGTGGTTTGTGAGAACGCTGTGATAGAAGTTTTACTCATCCACCTAGATTGGGCCAAACATCCATAAGGTCAGCGATCTCTAAGAATGTGCCACGTGGTTCATAAATGTGGTTCGTGAGCAAAGTTGGACCGGTATAACTCGATCCGGATTGAAGGCGATCCTCAGTATATTGTTTCCATAGTAAAAGAAGGCCACGTGGCACTTACTCAGAGTTGGGAGTTTCGATTTTAGTCGCGAGTTGAGAATTTGATCCAGATCAGATAAGACCGAGTCCCATTTGACCATAAAAATAGTTTTTTCAACCGTTAAAAGCGAGAAATACTCTCACGCTTCAGGCTGATACGTGGCACATTCTAAGCAACCTCAGCCTTCTTTAAATACACGCAAGAAAAAAGTAGTAGAGAGCATTCCAAGTTCAGAATTGGAAAAGAAATCTCCAAAAAAAAGCAAAAAAGGTCGTAAAAAATGGCAAACTTGAGCCTAACAACCTCCATTCCCAAATTCTGCCAACTTGGAGCAACAATAGTGAGAAGCAGCTCATGGGGGCCCACCAAGGTGTTTCTCTCCGCTGCACCAAGACATTTGCATGTAAGTAGTTATTTTTAACGGTTCTGATTCAATTGGGTTTTCATAGAGTGATTCGGTGTTTTACGGGCTATGGTAACTATTGCCTCTTGTAATCTATCACAGGCAAATGCTGCTCAAGAAAACGCTTCGGCTGCATGTGACAAGGCGACAGAGTCAGTGAAACAAGGGACCAAAGAAGCGAAGAAGACCGCTGAAGATGTTAAAGACAAGGCCTCCTCTACTGTAGAGCAGGTAACATCCACTATGTCACGATCTGATCATCATCATCATCATCATCATCCTAGATGTTGTTTTCGAGGCAGTTTTTCTTGTCTTTTGCATGTTGTTGCGTACTAATCATCCCCATATCTTTTTTTTTTTTTTATCATCAAAAGAAGGTTTTTGATTTGATCATTTAGATCAATCTAAGTAAAAAGAAGTTCATGGATCCCATCAAGCCTAACTCTTGCTGGGCCTCAAAAGCCCATTGGTCCACCCATTTTCATATTGAACAGTAGAAGTGACTAAGGGTGCCATTAGGGTCGGGTTCTGAGTAGTGGTATGCCTTTACCCGACCCAATTGCCAATATTGTCAGAAAGATGGACCTAGAACCCACCAAACCCATCAGGGTCAACTGGTCGGTTCCCGTGCATTGTTAGTTCTTATCAGTTCCAATTCTCAAAATGATGGATCGGGCTCTGGGTATATTGGTTATAATCTTGATAATATGACAATTTTAACACTATTTATATATTGGGTCGGGCTCAGGGGACCCCCTATTTTTCTGATCCCTCTTGATGTTCGTGTGCTCGGCCGTGGATTTCAAGAATGCAATGGTGGTTATCAGCGCCGAGCTGGCATCACTTTTGGGGCGCTGACAACCACCATTGCATTCGCTAAATCAACGCCGAGCGTGCGGACACCGAGAGGGGTCAGAAAAATGGGGTCCTCGGGCCTGAGCCTTATATATTTAACGTATCAATGTCAGTTCCTATCAGTTTGGTTCCATTATCAAACTACCTAGAACCGGAAGGTTATTATTAGTTAGGTTCTGGTTTCGATTCTTTTTTATTTAAGAACCTCGAGATAATGGTTTGCAGCCATAATTCAGAGAACTTGACGAAACTGTTTATCCTTGATGGGTGTCCAGGTGATGGATAAAACGAAAGAGGTGGCTGGGAAGGTGCCCGAAACAGCACAAGAGATGGGCGAGAAAGCGAAGCAAACAGTCCAAGATGCATGGGGAACGGCCAAAGATACCGCTCAGAAGATTAAGGATCAAGTTGTTGGCAAAGGCGAAGACACGGCAGACTCCATTAAAGGAAGTGCAGAGACTGTGAAGCGCTCCATGAACACCAAAAACTAAGTCACTCCGTTGCAGGAGAAGTAATTATTATTTCTTGGTTTAATAAAGTTTAGGGAATTTTTGACATACCCCCCGTGTTATCTTTGAAATTTCTTAGTTTTAATAAAGTTTAGGGAATTTTTTGACATGCCCCCGTGTTATCTTTGAAATATGACATACCCCCATACTCTTTGAAGAAATGATTGACCCATATGACCCGGAATGTCTGGTGTTGACTCAAATTGACTAAAAATAATTTTTTTTAAATGACAAAATTGGGCCTTTCTTCAACCTTAGAACTAGAACTTGTGTGTTGATCACTTCCCAGGATTCAACAATCTCTCTATCTTCGATTATTAGCAAACAGTGAAAGGTCTGTCGAACTCACACTAGTGTTGTACACCGGAAAAAAGAGGATTAGTTTATGTTGAACACACTGATTCTATTATATTATGAGAGAAGAGTTTATGTTATGTTCTATTCTAGTGGGTGGCCCGTGCCCGCGACACTCTCTGACAAAGCGTTTGCCAAAATCGGGTGTAAGTGACTTAGATCCACCATCCATTTGGGGTGATAACATCTTGGCCATCCTTTGTGAAGCCGATAAGAGGGGGGATAAGTGACTTCTCTGTTTTGTCATATAGATGTATAGTGGGCGGCCTGTGCCCTCTGCACTCCCCTACAAAGTATTTCCCAAAATCGGGTGTGAGTGGTTGAGATCCATAGTCCATTTGGGGGATAAGCTCTCGGCCATCCTTTGTGAAGCCGTTAAGAGGGGTATAAGGGAGACAATTTCCCTGTTAAATTAATCCAACCGTCTAAATTTTATTTTATGTAAGGGTTTATATGGGCCCTTGGATATATGAAGCCTATAAGAGGAGGATACAACCGCTGTGTTTTGTTATATATATAGACCCAAGGGCTCCACCCTTTAAGCTCAACCTCCACATATATAAGCTCAAAAACCTTTAGACTCGCAAACTATATAAGACTATAGTTTCAATAAAAATACAAATCAAGAAGGTACGAAGTCTATCATATTAAACATTAAGTACACCCGTTTTAGTATTCATTTCATTCTACCGTGTAAGAGCATGGCACCATTTTTATCTGTAGACTCGAACGGTTGACATGTCTCGTAAGGACTACTGTTGGCAGCAACAATACTGGTAAAGTGGTGGAATACAGCTCCCTCCCTGAAAACCTATTCCGAGGCAAAAATTGTTGCAGTCGGGATAGTCTTCGCATTTTCCTTGGCAAACATAACCAGCTTCTCCTGTAATCACAATATTCCTACCTTAGCAAAGAACAATGCAAATTCACAATTTTTTCCAAAGATTCCCAAAACAGTTCTCACTCTTTCTGCGGCAACCATACAAAGCCTTAGATCCAGTATGGTCGCCACAGAAAAGATTTCTAAGATGGGATTCGTAAGTCAAAATGTAGAAAACTTTTATGGACATTCATAGGTAAGAATCATTTATAGCAAATCTTTCTAAGGGCAACAATATAAGTGCCTTGATCTACTTTTTTCTCTACTTTTTCGGACACTTTCGGCTACGAATCCAACAGTGGTTATCAAAGCCGCAAAAAGTGAAAAAGAGATATCAGCTCGGCGCTAACTAATACGGTTAGATTCTTGAAATCCACGGCCAAGCACACGAACAATCGAGAGGGGTCAGAAAAAGGGGGTACCCTAAGCCCGACCCATCAATAAGAAGGATTTGTCCAAAAAGTTAATTCTACAAAAGAGACGTGTTAGAATTGATATTGTACCATCCTCGTCCCAAGGTTCAGATCACTTTTGGTCAATAGTGTAGTTTCGGGGGTGAAGGTGAGCCCACCCTCTACTTTAAAAGTGTAGTACGATTTTTTTTTTCAAAGTACCCTTTTGCCCACCTTGAAAAAGAACCTTTTTACCTACCTCGAAGCGATTAGATGGTCCTCAAGATTCAAACCATGGTTTTAAAAATGGCTGTTATAACGGATTCGGACTTCCAACATTATGTTATGTACCGTTAAAACACCCGAAAAATAACAGCCGTTATTTTCTGGAAAATTTGTGAAAAAAGGCCGTTATTTTTCGTTTTTTGAAAATTTGAAATTCAATAATTTGAAATTTCAAAATTTGAATTCTAGCGCCATTTTTTCCGTTGTTTTTCTGTTATTTCCCATTTTTGCCCCTGAGCGTTACAATTTGTTATATAACGGTAACGCCCCAGTCCGTTATACCATTATAACGGCTCCTTTTAAACCTTGATCAAACCACACACATTGAGGACCATCCAACAGTTTGAACCATAAGTTCGGTTCCGTAAAAAGTATAAGAAAAAGAAAAAGTACAAATAAAATACAAGTGGGGCGTTTCTTCTCTTACCAAAAGAAATGAGGAGCATGGCGACTATAATCGCCATCAATAGTTTCTTCAAAGTAGAAGACACAGATCCTGCTGCCATTTTCTGTCACCTCTTCATTTAGCTCCTGTACTCTAAGATCGCATTATATAGAGAGGGATTTCACCGTGATTCTTGGCACGCTTTACGCTTTAATGGATTCTATCGTGATTCTTGGCACGCTTTAAGGGTACTTCGTTTAAAAGGAGAGTTGCAAATGAGTCCGATCTTGTACACTAGGGAGTTGGTTAACTACCCGACTCCAGTCTTCTATGCTCGCCAGGTACTCCATCTTTTATCAGACGAAGAGAAACAAGAACAAAACCCGACGTCAAAGATATGTGGCACGCAAAAGAAACTGGGAGTCGAGTAGTTACCTAATTCCACAAATTTTTTTTATGATGGACGTGAGCCATGTGGCAAACTATTAGAGGCCAGCGACTGTATGGATGTTTGGACCATCCCTAGGTAGACATACATAACAAAAATCAGTGTGATTAGTGATTTCTAACCTTTGGCTTCGAGTACCCCAAAATAATGCTAAAAAATCCACAGCTAAAAATAAACCAAGAAAAAGATTGATACAATGGATGGAATCTACTAATCATCCGGTTGAATTTTGGTATGCAGGTCCACCTAGTTATGGGCCAAACATCCATATGGTCAGTAATCTCTAAGAGTGTGCCACATGGCTCGGTCTATCATCGGTGTGAATGTTTGCAAAATTAAAAAAAAGTAAAAAGAAAAATTAAGTAAATGTACATTCATACCCCATTGTTAAAAGAATAATGACCACCCCATTATTAAAAGAATAATGATCACATGGTCCAAGGGCCATGAACGTTATCATGATGCATAGTGGTGTCTCTTTGTCATTGGCCAAATAATGCTCAAAATCTAGATTAATTATGGGCCAATTTGGTACATGAGAAAAAGAATTCTGATGACATATATTTAGCCAGGCGAATATTATCTTGGCTAAATATTTGTTCATATCAATATTTAACAACTTTTGGTACCTGTATAAGCTATCTTACTTCAGCTTACTTCATTTTCTTTCAATTTGAGTGGGTCCCACATATCAAAGTAAGTCAAAAATGGATTAGGCGAGTGTGCGAACCACATATTATGTCAAAGGATAAAAAAATCTCATTTTTATCTTTTTTATATATTAAAAAACTTATTTTTATTAAAAGTAGTGAGTTTCGTGCGAGAAAATAAAATTTTTCCACCAAGGCTTAATTAGCATGAAAATATTTACACAGGGGGGAGGTGATCAAATGTTTTTCCGCCGCGGCGGGTAAATTTGTGGGCCCGGCTAAATATTCGCTGAGGGCAAGTGGCTGCCAAACGCGCCCGGGTGAATATTAGCATGCACAAATATTTTATTTTCCCGCCGCGGTGTCTTATCAACCTATGAAAACGATTTCCAATTGAATGCTTAGAAATCACTAATCAGGATGAGTTTTTGCATACAGGTCCACCCAAAGATGGGCAAAACATCCCAATGGTCAGTGATCTGTAAGAGTGTGCCACGTGTATGGTGCTGCCATGTGTAAGGTGCACAATGCATCATACGTGGAGTCCCCCTAGTTTGCTTTAACGTACAAAGCCATGTTTGTTACTTAATAGGGAAGTAAGGGTGTGATTTATAAAGTTTATATTTTAAATAAATTTAATGGTTTGGTTTTGAGGCTAGTGGGTTTTGAATCCAAGACCTCAATGACCTTAAAAACAAGTTGAAAACAAAGTCACTTTGAGGCTAAATGGTTTTGAACCTAAGACCTCTAAAGAGTTTCTAAATGTTTTCTAAATGTGTTCTCTCCCTCACTTTTTGGAGTCAAATTTTATGAAATTTTGAATTAAAATTTTTAGAGGAAAAAACCAATGAATATTTTTTCAAACTCTACAATTTTTGCAAATTCTTTAATCTCACATTGCTAGGTCGAAAACTTGTTCAAAGCTCATACATGAGAGAATGTGGACTCAAGGGTGGAGTCTTTGGACATCTCAATTTTGTGGCCTATGAGCACAACTATGAAAACCTAAAAAGACACACACACGCATTAAGCCAGTTGGGTCACGGGTTATGGGATTTGGGCTATTAAAAGCAGAACAATTTTTAAATTGGCTTTTGGTTTTCTTGCATTTTTAATACACTAGTAGGTGGCTCGTGCTCATGGCACTCTCCAACAAAACGTTTGCCAAAATCTCACAAATATTTTATTTTAACTCCACGGTGTGTTATCAAACAGGCCCTAAAAGTGAACCTATGAAAACGATTTCCAATTGAATTCTTCGAAATCACTAATCAGGATGAGTTTTGCATGCAGGTCCACCTAAAGATGGGCAAAACATTCTTATGGCCAGTGATCTGTAAGAGTGTGCCACGTGTATGGTGCTGCCATGTGTAAGGTGCACAATGCATCATACGTGGAGTCCCCCTAGTTTGCTTTAACGTACAAAGTCATGTTTGTAACTTAATAGGGAAGTAAGGGTGTGATTTATAAAGTTTATATTTTCAATAAATTTAATGGTTTGGTTTTGAGGCTAGTGGGTTTTGAATCCAAGACCTCAATGACCTTAAAAACAAGTTGAAAACAAAGTCACTTTGAAGCTAAATGGTTTTGAACCTAAGACCTTTAAAGAGTTTCTAAATGTGTTTTCTCCCTCACCTTTTGGAGCCAAATTTTATGAAATTTTGAATTAAAATTTTTAGAGGAAAATACCAATGAATATACCCTTTTTTCAAACTCTACAATTTTTGCAAATTATTTAATCTCACATTGCTAGGTCCAAAACTTGTTCAAAGCTCTTACATGAGAGAATGTGGACTCAAGGGTGGAGTCCTTGGACATCTCAATTTTGTGGCCTATGAGTACAACTATGAAACCTAAAAAGACACACACGCATTAAGCCGGTTGGGTTACAGGTCATGGAATTTGGGCTATTAAAAGCATAACAATTTTTAAATTGGCTTTTGGTTTTCTTGCATTTTTAATACACTAGTAGGTGGGCACTCTCCAACAAAGCGTTTGCCAAAATGGGGTGTGAGTGGCTTAGATCCACCATCCATTTGGGGTGATAAGATCTCGGCCATCCTTTGCAAAGCCAATAAGAGGGGGGCTAAGTGACCTCTCTATTTTGTTATATAGATGTATAGTGGGTGGCCCGTGCCCTCGGCACTCCCCTACAAAGCATTTCCCAAAATCGGGTGTGAGTGGTTGAGATTCATAGTCCATTTGGGGGATAAGATATCGGCCATCCTTTGTGAAGCCGATAAGAGGGGTATAAGTGGAGAGATAATTTCCCTGTTAAATTAATCCAACCGTCTAAATTTTATTTTATGTAAGGGTTGATATGGGCCTTGGATATATGAAGCCTATAAGAGGGGGAGACAACCGCTGTGTTTTGTTATATAGACTAGTAGGTGGCCCGTGCCCACGGCACTCTCCGACAAAGCGTTTGTCAAAATCGGGTGTGAGTGGCTTAGATCCACCATCCATTTGGGGTGATAAGATCTTGGCCATCCTTTGTGAAGCCGATAAGAGGGGGAGACAACCGTTGTGTTTTGTTATATAGATGTTAAAATGTACATAAAACAAAAATTTTAAGATGTTGCATGCACAAATTAATTCAATTAAATTTGTTACCGTTTCTCCCTTAATGGGAATCTCAATTTTGTGCCCCATGGGCACAACTATGCAAGGTTAAAATAAAGCACATACATTGTGCGCGCTGAGCTAAGTTGGGTCGCGAGTTGTGGGACGTGGGTTGTGGACTATGGGCTTTGGGCTATTAAAAGCCTAGCAATTTTTAAATTAACTTTTGGTTTTCTCGCTAAAATGTGCATAAAACAAATTGAAGCCGAACGGTCAGAGTCCTGTAATAGTATGTCACGTGGCTTATATTGTGTCCCTGTCATTTTACCTGTAGTTTTATATCTGTCAATGGAGCCCGACCCTTTTTTAAAATGTCGCATGTACAAATTAATTCAATTAAATTTGTTACCGTTTGGCCCTCAATTTTACCAAGGGCCAAACAACTCCGTTGACGGGGAGATTTTCCCTTTTTACTCAAAATACCCCTAGAGCCCGGAGGTCAGTTTTAAATGCCAAGGGCATTATGGACTCTTTACAGGCAAATGTCTGCCTTCATTAATGATGTGAAAACACCTTTATTTTACATGTTTTGATCTATTTATTCATTTTAGGGCTTTAAGGGAAAGGGATATTTTTTTTTTTGAGGATTGCGAGCTC
Organism: Euptelea pleiosperma; assembly: GCA_035048495.1. Classification (NCBI taxonomy): domain Eukaryota; kingdom Viridiplantae; phylum Streptophyta; class Magnoliopsida; order Ranunculales; family Eupteleaceae; genus Euptelea; species Euptelea pleiosperma. The sequence goes on along the minus strand of CM068551.1, from coordinate 11,606,876 downwards.
AAAACCTTTCTTCATTTACTTTAGGCCCAAGCATAGGTTGACTTACATACCAAAAATTAATCTAATTGTTCGTTTTCCTGGGTTGATTTTATCCGTAGAATTTGAGCATTATTTGGGGTACAAAGATCGAATGGTTTGAAATCACTAATCAGGGTAATCAGGCTGATTGGTCTGTAGGTCCACCGAAGGTTGGGCTAAAAGTACATGAAGAAAGGTTTTTAGCTCACAATCCTTTAAAAAAAAAAAAATATCCAAATTTTTTTTTTTTTTGCTTGTCCCCCTTACTTTATTAATGCAATTTGCACCGCACCCAATGTTTTTAAAATATTTGCGTCTCACCAAAGGTCATTATAGTCATTTAAAAAATATTGGGATGTCCATCCGGAGACCGTCTATGGTCAACAATGTTGACCATGGTCAAAGGGTGAAACGCAAATATTTTAAAAACATTGGGTGCGATGCAAATTGCATCAATAAAGTAAGGGGGTAAAGCGAAAAAGCCCTTCATTTTAACCCTCATGCTTTTATCTTGAGTAGGATAGACCAACAGATCGAGAGTTGGACGCCCCATGGATAGCAGGTCGGGTCCTAGGTCAAAGGGTCGTGGACCCTGGGTTTGGAGGGTGACACTGACAACAACTCTAGAACAGCTCTAAACCATTCCAAAAGGTCTGACAGAATTTAGAATTTAGGAGAAAACTAACAACCATGAAGCCCATGCAATCAGAGAATAGTGAAGAATAGAATGAAGAACAACTCATCAATGAAGATTGTCTTGCCATGGAGATAAAGTATTTGACCATCATGGTGGTCATCATGATATATTTAGAGTAAAACTTCTGTCACAATGCCCAATACGTGGCACACTCTTAGTGGAGGCTGACGTATAGATGTTTGGTCAGTCTCTCGGTGGATCTCTAAACCAAAAATCAGCCTGATTAGTGATTTCTAAGCGATTCGATTGAAATTATTTTCATGGGTTGATTTTAACGATAGGAATTTGAGCATTATTGGGCGTTATTTGGGTGCAAAAATCCAAAGGTTGTAAATCACTAATCGGGCTGCTGATTTTTGGTTTATAGGTCCACCGAGGGACTGGCCAAACATCCATACGGTCAGCACCCACTAAGATTATGTCTCGTGGCTCGTATTTTGTTGCGTTGTGACAGAAGCTTCTGTTTTAAAGACTTAAAAAAATAAAGGGTCTCAGCTCACGCGGCATAAGCTAGCACTATTTTTTATTACTCACCCCTGTCATCTAGGCCCACTAACCGCATGGATGTTTAGCCCACCTTTTGTGCCATGATTGATGATCTATAGCCATTAGATTTAAGGCGTGATTATAGCCATTGGATTCAACCATATTTTTGTGTATGTAGCGAACAAAGAAACGTGTAGTAGGGTAACTACCGAAGTCCCAGGCGTACAGGATCCGGAGTCATTAGTTTAAAGGAGAAACATGGTGGAGTGATATTCAAAGAAAGGGAAGAAGTATGAGAACCAATGGATTGTTAATCTCGTTGATATCAGATACACATGGATGAATAAGTTCAAAAGCGCTTTCATTTTGTCGTGCGAAACACTAAAAGTGGAGATCTTCCTTTCAAGATTTTTTGTCCCCTGCTAAAAATAATTCATTGTGGGTCGGGTTGTAACAAGCTGTAGCTCACGCCAAAAGCACGAGGTACTACCCTTTTTGTTACTCACTAACTGCTGCCATCTGGACCCACTGACCGCATGGATGTTTAGCCCACCCTTTGGAAGACATTCATACTAAAAATCACCTTTTTTGATGATTTTTTAGCCATTGGTTTTTAGTACTCAAAAAACTAGTTGAATTCAACTGTTATAATCACTCCTTAAAAAGTACTAAAATCTAATGGCCAGAGATTACCTATCATGGTGATTTTTCGTCGATATATCCACCAAGGGGTGGGCTAAACATCCATGCGGTCAGTGGGCCCAGATGGCAGCGGTGAGCAACAAAAATACATCTTGTTACGTCGCAACCCAACTTAGGATGGATGGCCATTAAGTTGGATTTAGGGTCTGTTTGGCGTGGTCAGTCCAGGTCTGGTCTTTCTGAAATTTCAAACAATATCAAATGTGGACTCAAAATTTATGGAGAAATGAATGGTCCAATTTTTTTACCTTATAATCCTGTATTCATAGGCTAAATTTCTTTTTTAACTAGAAGTCAGCCTAGTAAGTTCGCGAATGATTCATAAACCAAACGAATTATTCAAAAATACAAACTAATCAACGGCTGATTCAAAGGTTCGGAAAAATTTGTGAATTAATATGGCCGAATTATTCCTGAATAGTTCACGGATTATTCCCAAACTATTCCTTTTTTCGACATAAAAATCCATTCCGTAACGCTAAAAAATGCCGTCAACTTCTATGTGGGGTGCTAAGGAAAGGTATGTCAAAATATCCCGACCAATTTTAGATGGGAATATGTTATGATCCAAACTGTGCAAGGGTTGAGCTTTCCGCTCCACCTAGGTGCGTTTGGAGTATTATTAAGTTCCTAGCATTTGGTATCAGAGCTAACCCCACGTCATGGGTTGAAGTAACGGAGGGTAGGTTTGAGGAAAGGGCTACATGTGGACTTGCTCACTCACAAAAAAGTGATAAAAAAGGGGTAATGGAGTGAAAGTCATCTCAGAGTGGACTACCGTGGACGTTAACTTTGGAGGCGTGATGGAATGTTATAACCCAAATTGTATAAGGGCTTAGCGTTCTGCTCCACTATCAAACCTCTTCATATGCAAGGTGGCCAGACATCTTGGATCGGACACATGTAGTACTCAGGAGTCGGATCACTCTAACATAGTTCAAATTTCAAAAAGTTTAATTCTTGAAACAGATAAGATTGTGGTAGCTTGCAAACAAAAAAACAAAAAAAAAAAAAGCAGAAGAGATTGTGAGAACTGCTAAGTGCTAACCACCTTCCTTGGTCAAAAGATAAAGCCTAAACATAACTTTATATATGCCTCACCAACTCATCCTTCCAGTTCATATTACTTAACTAAACGCCGCCGCCGACGACTTCATTCTTGACTTCTTATTCATTCTTTTTTTCTTTCCCTACCTTTTGTGATAGTGGGTGGTTGCTCACATGGAGTCCATTTTCGCTCAAATCCTTCATGACCTCTGTACAAGCCACGTGCCACTGACCATATGGATGTTTGCCCCATCCCTAGGTGGACATATAGACTAAAAATCAGCCTGATTGGTGATTTCTAGCCATTGGATCTGATTACCTTAAATAATGCTCGACTCACATGGCTAAAAAATCAACCCATAAAAAAGACTCAAATCCAACTGCTATAAATCACCAATCCATACGGTCAATGGACTCCGAGATTCCATCTTTGAGCAAAAGTGTAGTCGTGGTTAATGTCCACATGGCCAATCAATAGGATCATCCATCGAGATGAAAGGTCCGAATTTGCCATGTGCTCCTATCCACGTGGCGTAAAATGATGAGACATCAAGTAGAGTTTTTGATTGCCCATCCAGAAAAACCTTTTCCCGAGAACTTAATTAATCGGGTACGGCACAAGAGGTGGCCCACCAGTAAACGAGTTCGTGGGCCATGAAACGGTGGGTTGGGTCCACACACATTCATAAACTGGAACAGAAGTTCTCCTTCCCCACAAGAAAAAAATAGTAAAACTTCTGTCACAGATGTTGGACCGAAGCCAGTCACAAGACTCACAACCCACAATACGTGCTACGTGTCACACTATTAGAGGGTGATGACCGTAGACCTGCAAACCAAAAATCAGCTTGATTAGTGATTTACAACCTTTGGATCTTTGCACCCAAATAACTCTCAATAATGCTCAAATTCCTACGGTTAAAATAAACCCATGAAAATAACTTCAATTCAACAAGTAAAAATCACTAATCAGGCTGATTTTTGGTTTCCAGGTCCACCGAGGGACTGGCTAAACATCCATACGGTCAGTGCCCTCTAATAGTGTGTCACGTGGCTTGTATTGTGGGTTATGACCGGCTTCGGTCACAACATCTTGTGACAGAAGTTTTACTCCAAAAAAAATAGTATTTCTCGTGAAAGCAGCTTTTTTTTTTTTTTTCCGAAATATTGCTTAAAAGTTAAAAGTTAAAAAGTTCTTAGCACTAAAAGAATTGAGTAAAATAAAGACGAAAAGGAGAGGAGAGCATGCTCTGTCGGCCATTAGAACTTCAGTGGAGTCCTCCTCTCATCCCCTTCGATTCACAAAAGATTCTCGAAATAATTTCGTTCTCGACAAAAAGAAAACCTGGGTTTGTGTGCTTTTGTGATTTAGACTTTAGAGATTGGAAGTAACAGTTACAGATTAGATTTGATGCTTGAGTTTCTCATCGAAAAAGATAGATTTGTTCTCAATCCCATGGTTTTGAATTTTTGATCTCTGGAGCAGCAGGAAAATGGTGGATTTTTGGGGTGGTCTTCATTTAATCATGTACTCTTAGAGGTATGTTATCTCATCGGTTTTTGCATGGTTTTGTGAATTATTCTAGGATTTATTCGTCCCTTTGGAAGATTGGTTCGTGAAGTTTTCTTGTAGATGTATTTGAATTCCTTTTGAACCTTGTGATTGGTTTAGTAAAAATGGGTCTTCATGGAGAGGGAAGTAGGAATCAATTAGATGTGTCTTTTTGATGATTGAAGTCCTGGACTTTTGTTTATTTCAGAATTCCAGTTCTGGGTTTTCTTTCTTTCAATCTGGAAATGTTGTTTGTTCGGTTTCGTTTTTAATTTCGATTGATTCAGCGTTTAGAATGCCGGGTTTTTTCAAATCGGTGAGGGTTTGGGTTCTTGGTTTTACTGGATTTGTACTTGTATCTGCTCTACTGGTTTGTTGTTCCGAGGGGCTAAACGCTGAGGGGCAATACCTCCTGGAACTGAAGAGTGTCCTACACGATGAATTTAACCATCTGGGTAGTTGGAATTCTAGTGATCAAACACCGTGTGGATGGACTGGTGTGACTTGCACCCCTGACTACGATCCAGTGGTCTGGTCTCTCGACCTGAGTTCCATGAATCTATCTGGAGCTCTGTCGCCAAGTATCGTTGGTTTAGTCCACCTGACTTGTCTCAACGTGTCTTACAATGGTTTCTCTGGGACTATACCCAAGGAGATTGGGAATTGTTCGAGGTTGGAGGGTCTTTATCTCAACAACAATCAGTTTGAAGGTGAAATCCCCGTCGAATTGTGTAATCTGTCTTGTTTAGCAGAATTAAATTTTTGCAATAACAGAATCTCTGGACCTTTGCCAGAGGAGCTTGGAAACCTTTCTTCCCTGGTGCAATTAGTTGCATATACTAACAATCTCACGGGCCCGTTACCTCGTTCTATTGGGAATCTCACAAGATTGAGAACTTTTCGAGCAGGGCAGAATTTGATTTCTGGTAGCATACCTACGGAGATAAGTGGATGTGAGAGCTTGGTATTACTGGGTCTCGCCCAAAATCAGTTAGGAGGCGAAATACCTAAAGAGATTGGAATGCTCGATAACTTGACGGATCTGATACTTTGGGGAAATGGGTTGTCTGGGGTTATCCCAAAGGAGCTTGGGAATTGTACAAAGCTCGAGTCTCTGGCTTTGTATGAAAACAGTCTTCTTGGTGAGATACCCATGGAGATTGGGAACCTCAGGTTTCTGAAGAAGTTGTACCTTTACAGGAATGGGTTGAATGGGACGATCCCAAAGGAGGTCGGACAGCTTTCTCTAGTAACAGAAATCGACTTCTCAGAGAACTGGTTGAAGGGAGAGGTACCAAAAGAGTTCAGTAAGATAAAGGGTTTACGCTTACTCTATCTTTTCCAGAATCAGCTTACGGGTGTTATCCCAGATGAGCTATGCAGCTTAAGGAATTTGAGTAAGCTCGATCTCTCTATCAATTACCTCACAGGTCCTATCCCGGTCGGGTTTCAGTATTTGACTGAATTGCTCCAGTTACAGCTCTTCCACAATTCTCTGAGTGGTAGTATTCCTCAAGGTCTCGGAGTGTATAGCCGACTTTGGGTAGTTGACTTTTCAGAGAACAATCTCACCGGTCAAATACCTCATCATCTTTGCAGACATTCTAACCTGATTTTGTTGAACCTAGGGTCAAACAAACTGACTGGAAATATCCCTCCTGGGGTAACAAATTGCAAATCGTTGGTGCAGCTTCGTCTAGTTGGAAACAGCCTTACGGGGAGCCTTCCTTCTGACCTATGCAAATTGTTTAACCTCACCACTGTCGAATTGGACCAGAACAAGTTCAGTGGCCCTATTCCTCCAGAAATTGGGAACTGCAAAACTTTGCAAAGGCTTCACCTTTCAGACAATTACTTTACATCTGAGTTGCCAAGAGAGATAGGTAATCTGTCCCGGCTTGTAACATTTAATATTTCGTCTAATATGCTCACTGGACGAATACCGAGTGAAATTGTCAACTGCAGGATGCTTCAACGACTTGATCTCAGCCGGAATAGATTTGTAGATGCCTTACCAGACGAGTTTGGAAGCCTTTTCCAGTTGGAGCTACTCAAGCTTTCAGAAAATAAACTTTCAGGGAATATACCTGTGGCATTTGGAAATCTCTCTCGTTTGACTGAGTTACAGATAAGTGGTAACGCCTTTTCTGGCGGGATACCGCCGGAGTTGGGTGCTCTTTCGAGCTTACAGATTGCGATGAATCTCAGTTATAATAATCTTTCTGGGAAGATACCGCCTGAGCTTGGGAATCTTGTTTTACTAGAATTCCTCCTTCTCAACAATAACCATTTGACTGGTGAAATTCCAGACACATTCGGAAACTTGTCAAGTTTACTGGGGTGCAATGTATCGTACAATGACCTGATTGGACCCTTACCTTCTATACCACTGTTTCAAACAATGGAAATCAGCAGTTTTATCGGAAACAAAGGGCTTTGTGGTGGGCCTCTTGGCGCATGCAGTGGATCTCCATCTTCCCAATCTTTTCTGCCAACATCGGAAGGAGCAGGTGCTCCTCTGGTTAAAATCATTGCAATAATAGCGGCAGCTGTGGGTGGGGTTTCTCTCATTTTAATTGTGATTATTGTCTATTTCATGAGACGTCCAGTTGAGATTGTTGCTCCATTGCAAGAAAAACAATTATCTTCGGTTTCGGACATGTACTTTTCCCCAAAAGATGGGTTCAATTTCCAAGATCTTGTTGAAGCAACGAATAATTTTGATGACAGTTTTGTTATTGGAAGGGGTGCTTGTGGAACAGTTTACAGGGCAGTAATGCAATCTGGACAGATAATTGCTGTTAAAAAGCTGGCGTCTAATAGAGAGGGGAACAATGTTGAAAACAGTTTCCGCGCTGAGATTTTAACTCTTGGAAAGGTTAGGCACCGAAATATTGTGAAGCTTTATGGTTTCTCTTACCACCGGGGTTCCAATATACTTCTCTATGAGTACATGTCGAACGGCAGCTTGGGTGAATTGCTTCATGGGGAATCTTGTAGCCTGGACTGGCAGACACGGTTCATGATTGCTCTTGGGGCTGCTCAGGGGCTCTCTTATTTACACCATGATTGCAAGCCTCAGATCATTCACCGAGATATAAAGTCCAATAACATTCTACTTGATGATAACTTTGAAGCTCATGTTGGGGATTTCGGATTGGCAAAGGTGATTGACATGCCACAATCTAAATCAATGTCCGCAGTTGCCGGTTCATATGGGTACATTGCCCCTGGTAAGCTCTCATACTGGATTCTTTCTTTGACACTACTTGATGAAGAGCTTGGCTCTTTCTTTGAAACTAATTGATGTGTCATACCACATTCTTTATTGATTCTGTTGGATGGCTGTTTTGTGTAGGGAAGGCTTTTGAAGGAACTAATGAAAAGGAAAACCTAGATGGGGTTCCTTCCAAAGCCATATTATGTAGTCTAACAAGTGCATTCTAATATATTAGAAAATTAGGCAGGCGACAGGGGATGCATGAGAGCCCAGTCGCCAATGTGCCTTACGCTAATTTGAAAAAAATACTTATAATAACAATAACAGTTCATCTTTTTTATTCTTGTTACCAATTAAAGCAACTGCATAGAAAACTACATCATTGCATAACTTACTAGTCCATAGTCCTCGTTACTTGCTAATAATCAGATATGAATAAATCAAGAAATTCTTGAACTCAGCATGTAACATTAGTCCTCAAAATCAAAGATCCCAACTCTCGAAGAACTTCCACCAACAATAATTCAAATTGGCCGCTAGGATCTTGATTTTGTGCTTGAATACTCAAAATCAAGGATCCCAACTCACGAAGAACTTCCACCAACAATAATTCAAATTGGTCGCTAGGATCTTGTTTTTGTGCTTGAAGAGCATTGCTTGAATACAGTTACCTCTTCATAAATGGAGGATAACCCCTAGAGAAGATGACTTTCCCCAAATCCTTTCTTAACTTATAATGCGATGAATTTAGATCCATTAAGAGGGGTAGATACATTGTTTATCATTTTAGGATGAAAAGGGGGAGGAAAATTATTAAAACAAAGGCTTTTCTTTTTTCCTTCAATATTGTGGTGTTGGATTAGGTGTTTTAGTCATAGAAGTGGAAGGCTGCTTGATGCCTAGCACCTTGGTGGTAGACGATTGCTTTAGGTGGAATCACCTGCCAAGCACCGATACTAGTTGCTAGGGGAATGCCCCATCCAGCTAGGCTGCATTTAATCCACATATTCTTCTCCTTTATGTTGAGCATTTATTCCAATCTTTGGTTATGTCCTTTGTGAAGTGGAATATCTATCTCACGACTTTCATAAGATTTTAATGTTTTTGGCTTCAAAACTATATTAGAAATCTGGACATAATGGTATTGATGTGATCAAGAGGTATTTTAGTCCGTTTAAAAGTTAGATTTATGATATTTTAGATCAATGGTTCATATATTAATTTTTTAGTCCTTAAGTTAAGTTTTCACGTATTTATTTTCTTGTAATTAGTCGTAAAGTGAGCATTGCAAAGAAGACGTTTATTATTGAATGAATTTTCTTAAGCTTTATTTGTTTCCTTTGTGAACTCCTGGGATCGTTTGGATTAACACCCTAGAAGTTTTTTAGGGTTTTTCTCTCTAAGAAAATCTTAGTAGTGTGCTGAGTTAAACTTCAATTGCGTCAAATGGTATCAGAGCAAATCTTTTCTCAAGAGCTTTCGGATGGAGATTCGAAGATGTCGCCTTGGGGTGTTCATGATGCTGAGATAGCTAAAAGATTGGAGATTATATAAGACTGAGATGTTGAGGTAACTAGTTAGATTGGAATACTCTTATTTTCTTCCTATTTTAAGCATTTTGCAAGCATCTTTAATGAATATTCAAAGGAAGAGGATTCAATCGTTATAATAGATTGGGAGTCACCACCAATCATTGACAAGGAGATAATTAGAGAAAATGATAGTAAATCTATCTTTAAGGGAGAGCCTATTTATGATCAGGAATAAATTGGAGAAGACGACAGTTTGGACCCATCTTTGATGATGATGTCTACAATGAAAGTGATATCATAAAGCTTTCAAATTTTGATGAAACTAGAAAGGTAAATGGTGAGGAAGCTTTGGTTGATGACAAAGAAAGTGTTATCAACTTGGAGCCATCCAAGTGTTTGAGAAAATGCCAAATTGAAGGTTTGGGTGTTAAAATGAGTTATATAAGTAGTGGATATGTACATGAAGATAAGGATCAGTCATGTGAAGAATATGTGTTCGACTAAATAGCTGACAAAAATGCATATGTGCACCCTTTTCTTGAGAGATCTTTTAATGGATCATCATCCATGCAAATAGGGAGGCATTTCAACAATATCATATCGACCGGGTCATGAGAAAGCTAAGAATCAAGGAAAGTAAACCATGGAGTCAACTCAGTGTCGAATCTTAAAACCATGGCCCCAGCTAGTTGTTGTCGCCTAGTCAACTCTTTTACTACGCTGGTGTTTCTATTGTGGAAACAACAGCCCGTTTTAAAGTAAAATCTCCCATGATATTACTTCCCTTCACTGAGTATATATTAGAATCCTCATCAATATGACTTAAGACATTGGAATCTGATGCATGGTATTTTCCCCCTTCAACATAACATCCAGTAATGAAGTGTATATGTTTGTGATGTGGAAACATCATCCAATATCTTGTCACTCACAATTGATGATAATCCGTTTATCATTTTATCATCTTCATTATCAAACGTTTGACATTGGTCTGGATTATTATAAGTTGTAATACAATATCTATCAATCATCATATTCCATCTTGATTGAAAAGAAAATACTTGATTTCATTCCCATACGCGTGGAGGATCTCTCATTAGCGAATTGGAGAATGTTGATTCTTAATAACCCATTAATAAAGGGAGATTATGGGTTTGGGATTCAACAATAATAACGAAAATAAGTAAAACACGTGGATTGGTCGAGAAATGGTATTTGAATCTTTATCTCCTATTTCCATGAATTTGGACAAAACTAGCTGGTGGGGTCAGTTTGGAGAAGATGGTTTGCCCTGCTTTAGGTTTGAGTTGCTCAGTCATTTCTTATCTCTGCACTAGCCATTTGACACGGTTTTCACATGGACAAATTGGTAGAAATGACTAATGCATTTTTTTTTTTTAAATTATGGCATATATACAAGGGCAATTATTTAAGATTATTTTCTTTCCTTTTTTCTTTGTTCTATTCAAAGTTTAAATGCATTGTACAATTAGGGTACTAAAATTTGATTTCCCCTTAAACTTGGCTCAGTTAAAATTTGGAATTAATTCGAGGAAGTTTAATTCAACATGGAAAAGTTTGGTAAAAGTTCGCCAGCTTAAAGAAGTTTGTAGATCTGATGCATTTACACATTTTTAATACCAATATAGCTTAAATGTATGAAAGAAACATGAAGTTACAAAGAAAAAGGATTCTTTTAGAATAACAGCTTCAAAATATGCAACCGGAGTAGCGTTTGATCTAGATAAAATTCGTGGGAAAATGAGTATAGAAGTGTTTTTAAACCGTTCTTATTTGTTTTACAGTTTTGATCCGAAACTAAATAAAATTTGTGGAACTATTACAGGTAAACTTCACTTCACTAGAGCATAAATAAATAAAAAATCAAAAAGGTTTTCCAAAATATTTGGTTAATTTTAATACTTTTTGTACTAGTGTTAGATAAAAACATGTGTGTTCCTCAACCAAGTTGTGATCATAGATTGTTTTGTTGGTAGAAATTAGATGATTTATGCATTTTTTTAATGAATATTTATTTCTGTTTATTCTTATGTCACAAACAATAAATTTTTCTTCCTTTTGTCAAAATTTGCATACGCCATCTAAATTACTGAAAAATGTGACACCTATACCTATGAATTGAAGACTTGTAACTCATGAATAATTTTGCACTTCTTTCTGTCAGAATATGCGTACACCATGAAAGTTACGGAAAAATGTGATATATATAGCTATGGGGTTGTTCTATTGGAGTTGCTGACTGGAAGAACACCTGTACAACCACTAGAGCGAGGAGGTGACCTTGTTACGTTGGCGAGGAATTATATTGAGAAACATTCTTTGACATCTGGTATACTTGACGCTCGATTAAATCTAGAAGATGAGGATACTGTTGATCACATGATCACTGCCTTTAAAATTGCTTTACTGTGCACAAGTATGTCTCCTTTTGACCGGCCAACAATGCGACAAGTTGTATTGATGCTGATTGAGTCTAATGAGAGAGAAGGGGACATTGTTTCCTCTCCAATCTATGATCTTCCTTCGAAGGATGATACCTTGTGAACATATTTAATGTTTTTCATTAACCAAAATGTTTTTTTTTTTTTTTTTTTTGTTGCTGATTCTTCCTTGTCTATTTGTAAAAGTAGATTGATAAAATCAATTTGTACATTTTTTACAAAAAAATTGTTACTCAACTCCATCTCTCTCATCAGCTTCTGTGGTTAATCGACATTACTATTAAAATTCTGTATATTATTTTGAAAGAAAGACAACAAAAATCATAATCAATGTAATGATCTCTGCAATTTTTACCATATTTTTTTTGCTGTTTATATGAAATGAATTTCTCGCGTATGATATTCATCAGGTTACCTGTTATTTTTTCTGCCTAAAAGTTAAACTCATATTCACTACTCAGATTTTCTAATTCTGAACAAATCAAGATCAAGCAATTCTGAAGTCAAAACCAACTTCATTGTCAGGCTGAGAAGTTCTAGTACTGAGCATGATCCTGCCATAGATCCTTTATTTATTTATTTTGGCTTAGGTATATGAGTGTTCACAATTTGAAAATCTTTGCAAGGTAGATCTGTTGCCAAGGTTGATATTTGCTTCCTTTACTAGCTGTTAATGTGCATGAATGATTAAGAATATCTCATTGAGTGCAATTCTATTGAAAGAGGGAATTACAATAGGGGGACTTACCTTTTTGCACTCATAATTTCACTCGTGCTCTCGGACATGGATTCCGAGAATCCAACGGTGGTTGTGCTGAGCTGGCATTCACTTTTTGCCAAAGCAAAACCACCGTTGGATTCTCAGTAGCCACGCCGGAGAGCACGAGTGAAATTATGAGTGCAAAAAGGTGTCCCTCGAGCCTGGTCCATTACAATATCTCAATATTAACAATCTCTGAACAGGAGTAACCCACTCTGAAATGTCCATGGTGGGGTATGTTGTGATTGCATCTAGTGGTGTCAATGGATCCCTATCATCTCCGTTCTGGATCACTAATTGATTAAATTCCTTGTTAAAATCGTTGAAATACTCTTTGCGATACTAAATCGTTGCTGTCTCTTCATTTGATTTTTAAGGAGTCATGATTATCAGAGAAACTTAAAACAAATTTGCAGAACCCTGGTCGTACAATGGAAGCGGCCTCTGCTGCCCCCGCAACCAAAGTGATTTCAAAACTTAAAACAAAGTGAGTTCAGTGTGCAGAAGCGAGCTCAAGGTCAGTTGCAGGCTTTACCTCAAAAAGCTTCTGCCGGATAACTTTTCTAATTTTGGCCGAATGGACTGAGAAATTAGAAAAGTAAAGAATTAAGAAAGAGCAATGTAAAAAAGAACAGATTATGAGGGAAAAACTATTGAAAACTGAACCACAATGGAAGTAATTTCCTACTTCAAAGCAACTAATACACACTAACAACTCTACTAGACTTTAATTAGGATTTACTATAGACTAAAATTAGAAACTATTCAAAATATAAACTTAAGGTGCTGTTGAAAGAAAAGAAAAGAATAAAAAAAACAGTCCAAGTGGTACTCCTAATAGGGTAGGGGTGGGTTGTGGGAGAATTTCTTCACCACACTATCCTCAATGGTTGGCTCTGACAATAAGAGATGAGATCTTGGTCCCTCTACTGACTTGGACGTCTCGGGGAGGGGGAGGAACTTGCAAAAAATACTTGGAGCTCAAGTAAGAGGAAGAGAATAGAAAATTGTAAGTATATTAACTGGAGTTTTGATGAAATGAGATTCGATGATCATACATTTGCTAATAACCTTTATTTATAGATTTTCAGAGAACTTCAAAGTTAGAAGAATTTGGACGCAATGGAGACTTTCTATTCCTCGAATTTGTGTCCAAGAAAGTCTCGATTCCTGTTGTCTAGTACCGAGAGGTTCTATCCCTAATAGGAATTAGTTATGAGTTAGGACAATTTTTTATCTCTTGTCTTGGTCGACCAAGAATGTCTCATTTCTCATAATGCAATCCAAAAGAAGCAATTCTAGGAAGAATTGGTATATACTGCCAAAGAACCCGTAAATATGGCGCCTACTTTGGAATTGCATTGATCCCTTTTAACTCACCATCAATACCACGTGCTGCATGTGCTATATGGGTCCCAAAGAAAGAATTCAAATTTCTTAATATTCAAGCTACATAAATACCCACCCAAACTTAGGTGTAAATTAAATATTAAGAAACATTGTAATATGATATGTGTCACATGGTACTTGACCAACTCCCATGGCGGTTCAAATTTTAAGAAACACCATCATAATCCTGTATAGATTTTCTTTTTCATTCTCATCCATGAATCATTATCTCATGGCAAGTATTTCGTAAATTAGCAGCAACATGATGTACAACATACTATAAAAAAAAAATACATGGATTTAAAGAGAAAAAATAATCATGCATGCATCGATTCTTAGTTAAAATGCATACATGAAAGGCGTGATATTCAAAAATAATTTCTACGGTAAAAGTGCATAGAACATAAAAAAAAAAAAAAAAAAAATACTCTTTTGATTCAATTTCAATAATAAAATATGCGTAGAATAATATGTAAAAATGTAGAGACTTTAAGAATAAAATAATAGATTTATTGGTGGGACCCACTCCCCCTTGAGCCATTACTCAGGTTTTGGGCTTAAGGGCTTAATTATAAGAATTTAAAATAAATTGTGAAATTCTTTTGTGTAATCGTTTAAAGAATTATGTAATTGCAAATAGGATTAAATAGGCAGATAAGAGTATAACATATAATAATCACCCAAATGTGGGCCATGCTCACCCCAAAGAATATGCCTAAAAACTATGATTAACACTAAAATCTAGCCCACAATCCTAATGGGCTTTAATCCAGAGATTAGAATGGGCCTACACGAAGGCCCCTACCAATCCAATTCTAGAAAAAAATTTAGAGCGTTACACGATTACCCAGACTTTTATGACATCCTTTAAAATCCATTAAGCTCAATGGAATGATTTCATCCCAAAATAAAAATATTTCTTGAAATGCCTTAATTTCATAATTAAGGCTAAATCACTAATCAGGCTGATTTTTGGTTTGTAGGCCCATCCAGAGATTGGCCAAACATCTATATGGTCGGCATCCTATAAAAGTGTGCCACGTGGTTCACATTGTGAGCGGTCATCGTGGGCGAGCAGCAAAAAGTTAGAGCCTGTTGGAGTTGCCAGCGCTCCTTTGGTTACTCCAGAGAAACAGCACTCAAGGCATCAAAACCACTCCGCCATATCAAATCCCCAGAAAAACTCGACTCAGTCATCGCTTTCCTCCGCCACATCGGCCTCTCCCAATCCCAGCTCGCCTCCGCCGTTCTCCGTCGCCCCGTCATCCTCACCTCTAACATCCAATCCAATCTCCTCCCAAAAATTAATCTCCTCCAATCCCTTGGCCCCTCTCGCAAAGAACTCGCTGACCTTGTCGCCTCCTCCACCACTTGCTTTGGCAACAACTTCCATCCCCGACTCCTTCCCTCTTTCAATTTCCTCCGAAAAATCCTACAACATGACAAGAAGGTTCGGCTCGCTATCAAGCGCTGCCCCTGGATCATCACTAATGACCCCGACAAGACCCTATCGAGAAATTTTGAATTCTTACGGGAAAAGGGTCTCGATTTGTCTTCGATATCTTCGCTTGTTAATAAGTCCCCGGTCATTTTGACTGTCAGCTTACAGCAGTTGAATTCAGCTTGTAGGACTGTAGAGGAAATAGGGTTGAGTCCTAAAGATGCGTATTTTGGTGATGCGCTCCATGTGGTGACGTCTATGCCAAAGGAGAATCTTTGGAGGAAATTGAAGATTCTGAGGAGTTTTGGATTTGAAGATTCTTCTGTTTCCCCGTTGTTCAGGTGGATGCCGTCATTTTTCAGATTGAATGATGGGAACGTGAAGAAGAAGTTGGATTTCTTTGTCAATACGGTGGGTTATGATCCCCCAAAGCTGCTGAAATATCCCTTGCACCTGTCTCTTAGTCTGGAGTGGAGGTTGCTACCCCGGTACAGATTGATTTGCAATCTACAATCTGAAGGATTGGCCCCAGATGAAGTTAATTTTGCCAAAGTATTTGTCATGTCTGAGGTGAGTTTTGTCAATGAGTACGTTCACAAGTTCAAGGATGAAGTTGGGTTGGATCTGCTCAAAGCTTACAAGGAGTGTACAGGGGAATTCTGACTTGAAAGAAGTGGCCTAATTTCCAAAAGGAAATCTGAGTCTTGTTGGTTTCATCAGGAATGTGACTGAGTGATCACTCAAACCTTCTAACATTTGGAAGGAGAGGAGGTATGCCTTTGGTACATCGAACTAAATTTTTAAGTGTCAATGTGATTCTGTTTCTATAATTTAAATTTTTTGTAATTTTAAATAAACGGGCACCTCTATTTATGCTTTCTCCCTTCTAAAGACCGTCTTTGTTGGTGGGGAGGAGGTTAGAGAGTTTTTGAAGGAAATGAAGAAGAGTTTCTTTGATGATTTTGTATATAAGTGTGAGCTTATTGTGTCTGAGATAGGGTAAGTAGCATTTTCAGGATATGTTTGTGTTCATCCCCTTCCTTTTGAGTTGGCTGTTTTGGTGCTTTTGTGTCATTTGTAAGGCTCTCATTTTTGTATACCAAATGTGCTGTTATTAGTTATGCACGTAAACTAGATTTTCAACTTGTTTGGGGGGGGGGGGGGGGGGGGGGGGGGGGGGGGGGGGAGGAATGAAGAAGAGTTTCTTTGATGATTTTGTATATAAGTGTGAGCTTATTGTGTCTGATATAGGGTTGGGTCTTGCTGAGTTTACAAAACAAAGTTTCTTCTTGGTGGTTCGGTTGATCATTATAAGGCATGTCATGTCACAAATATACGGACAATTACATAATGTGGGGTTTGATGAGATGTTCAGCATCATTGTTAAGGCTTCCACCATTCGTCTAGTTTTGACACTTGCCACTGTTTTCAATTGGAGTTTGCAACAGTTGGATGTCAAAAATGCCTTCTTACATGGCCATCTCCATCAAGAAGTGTATATGGAGCAACTTTTGGGCTACTTTGATCCTGATATGCCTTAATTATGTTTGTTGTCTTCATCGTGCCATCTGTGGTGTCTTTAGCAAGCACTGAGAGCCTGGTTTGGCGGTTCGACTCCCTGCTTGATGTGGGATTTCTTTGCAGTGAGTCTGTTAATTAGTTTTACATTTGTGTTTCACTCTTCTCATGGCGTGATTATTTTGTTACTCTATCTTGATGAAATTGTCCTTACTAGGGACAATAGTGATTTGCTCAGAGAGTTTAGTTCTTCCATTGGTTTGGAGTTTGCAATGAAGGATCTCATTCTTCTGATAGGCTTTTTCGTAGTCAGACGAAGTATGCCTGAGAATTTCTTCAATGTACCGCAATGCTTGATTACAAGCCTATTGCAACTCCTTTTACTCAATCATAATTAAGCTTGCATCTAGTGGAGACTTATTTGATGATCCTAACCTTTATTGGAGTTTGGCTGGAGCACTCCAATACTTGAACATATGTTTGGCTTATTTTTGCTACAGTACTAACACCATTTGCCAGTTTATGCAGCCTCCTACTTTTGATTAATTTAAGGTTCTTAAACGCATTTTACGCTACTCAAAGGCACTCGTCATCATTATCTTTGTATCCGTGCTGATTTTTCGTTAGATCTTTGTGGTTTTTCTGATGCTAACTGGGCTGTTTGTCCAAATACAGGGAAGGTCTACTTCTGGTTTGCAGTGTCTTGGTTGCAATCTTGTTTCTGAAGCAACCTGCCGTTTTTGTTCAAGTGCTGAAGTAGAGTATCGATCCTTAGTTGTACTACAATCTATTTTTACCAAAGTTTGTACAACTCTTCAATATGATCTCTTCACCAAAAACGTGTTCAAACTCTTCTATTATTTTTCTGTTGAGTATCCTTCAATATGATTATCTGAGAAAAAAATGTATGGATGTGTTGCTTTTTTTGAGATTCCAAAAATGTTCTGGCACTGCAATAGCTACGGTAGAATAATATTCTGAGATGGGATTGTGTCTTGTTGAAAGATGGTTCATACATTTTACTAATCAACCAATCAATTCTTTCTCAGCATTTCTACTTTTTCAACACCACAGTTGTCCCAGGAAAAACTGTATGTGGAGCATTTTCCCCTGTGGAGCACTTAAAGACATACCATCTAGCACCACACTCTTTTAGGCCCAATGAACCATGAATGATTGGCCCAACCTGCAAACCAAAAATTAGCCTGATTGGTTATTTTTACCCATTGGATTTGAACATTTTTTTTTTTTTGATAGATTGAATAGCTAGAAGTCACTGATCAGTAGTGTGCCAATCATCAATGAGTAAGTGGGGCCAAAACACATGGACATGGTGAGTAAGATTTTTGGTTTACTTGCAATTGTTAGCAATTGTTAGTTATTTTCATGCCAATAATCATTAAGGGCGTGTTTGATTGCACAGAAAATTTTCCGAGAAAATACATCTGGGAAATGTCTTAAATGGCTGATTGACTGCAACTAAGAACACATATTTCAACCATGTGAGAAAATAAAGGCGTGTTTTCAGCTGGAAATGAATTCTCACCTATCTGGATGGGAAATGAATTCCATGCTTAGTAGGGAAACTTATCCAGATTTAAATAGCTTAGTAGGGAAAATTACACAGATTTAAAATGGCTATCTAACAATGGACAGTTGTGTTTCCCAAAGAAAATGCAATTTTTCCACTTGGCAATCAAACATGCCCTAAGGTATCTTTAACGAAAACTTATTTGCACAACATATATTATTAAAGTTTGGTGGAAAACTCTACCCCACGGATGACCGGACAAAAAAGTACCCGGTTGAGGCTAAGGGTATCCCCACACCTCATTGGATGGGACTAAGCACATACCGATCCCACAGAAGTTTCCCTTATATACAATTGGGTTAAATAGGAGGCCAGGCAGTTTCGAACACACGATCAGAGATGTTCCTAATAAAAAAGAAGCAATGCAAAATGCCAAAATGTGGTTGAGAAAACCACCCTAATGGTCTGTTTGGTAATCCGGATTTGGATTTTTGATTCTTGGAATCACAAATCTATGCGTTTGGGAGGACCGAATTCCAGGAATTATATTTCCAATTCCGTGAATTTCTCGGAATTAGAAGTTTTAGGGGGGAGAAGAAACTTCTACTTCCTGGAATTCTATTTCCGGGTGGAGAAATTCAAAAGAATTTTTATCGGGCTCCAACTCTCATACTCATCCCTAGGTGGACCTATAAATAAAAAATCAGCAAGATTAGTTATTTAAAACTGTTGGATTGGTGTATTTTTTTGGTTGATTCTTAACCATGTGATAGCTAGTATTATTTGGGGTACTTAGATCCAAAGGCTAGAAATTTGTAATCAGCCTGATTTTTAGCATGTGGGTCCACCTACGGATGGGACAAACATCCATATGCTCCGTGGTCTCTACTAATGTGCCACGTGACTCATTGTGGTCCATCATCGACGGATTACAAATTTGTAACCGTTTGATTGATGTTATTTATGGGTTGATTTTTAACTGTGGGATATATAACATTAGCTGGGGGTACAAAGATCCAAGTTGAGAGATAACTAATCAACTTGATTTTAGTTTGTTAAGTCCACCTAGGGATGTTTCTAACCGTTGGATTGGCGTCTTTTATGGGTTAATTTTTAACCGTTGGATATCTACAATTAGTTGGGATATGAAGATCCAAAGCTTATAAATAACCAACCAACCTTATTTTTAGTATGTAGGTACCCAAACAGTATTAGTGATTTATAACCATTGGATTCGTGTCTTTTATGGGTTGATTTTTAACTATGAGATATCTAGTATTATTTGGGGTACTCAAATCTAAAGGTTAGAAATAACTAAACAACCTAATTTTTAGTATGTAGGTCCACCTAGGGATGGGATAAACATCACTAAGGTCTATTATCTTTTATAATGTGCCACATGGCGCGATTAGAATGTGGTCCATCAGTAGTGTTGATGATGGTATCTGTATTTGTATCCTCGTGTGCCACTTAGGCTTTAGCCATCGATATTTTGACACAGGTTAATCATAGTCAAAAAATTATCAAAATAATTTAATTATTATTTTTAAAATTTTTTCTTTAAATTAACATCGATAACATTTAATTGATGAATGACAAAAAAATAGTAGTCATTATAACACAAAGTTCATGAGATTATATTTCTCTTACGTTGATGGATAGAAATTTCAATTATGTTAGATGTCCAAATAACTAAAATTAGAATTCATTGGGAATTCCAAGTCATTTTCATGGTGCAACCAAACACCAGAAATTTCAATTCTTTGAATACAAATTCTTAGAAATCACAAATCTTGGAATTCTATTTTCAATTCCCAATCCGTGTCTGGTTGCCCAACAAACCCTAAAGGCGAAAGAAGAGAAAATCAACAAAAAAATAAAAAAAAATAAAAAACAAAAGCTAGTCACCCTGGTAAAGCAAAGACTTCCATCTAAAGACCAAGTCTTCGAAAAAAATGCCTCTACGCTCCTTGGAGTCTTTAAGCCCAATAAAAAATAAGAACTTTTGATGTACAAGCATCCTAGTGCGGTAATCTCGAGCTACATTGAATCAACGTAAGAGCCAAATAGGTGGACCCGCAAGATTAACTTAAGATTTTTTAAAATTTAATTGACTTTTGTTAGTTATAAATATATTGTTTTAAATTATATTAATATTTCTTATTTGAGATTGAAGAATTGTAGTCGGAGTTTATTGTTTTGGTTTAAGTACATTTAGAAAATTTACATTAGAGAATTTTATAAATGGGAATATCATCGATTATTTTAGAAAATAAAATTATATAATTAAATGAAGAATTTTACGTTTGGTAGCATAGTAGTGCGATGTCTTGCTAGGAAGATTCTTGTTCTTTCAAGAGTGCGGTGATGAAATTGTATTGCTACACTCAGGGCCGGCTCTATCTTAAGGCCATTTAGGTCGCCTAAGGCTCCTTGGTGAGAGAAAGCCCCAGCCCCAAGTCCCACTAACCACATGGATTTTTAGCCCACCTTTTATTGGATATATAAACCAAAAATCAACCTGATTGATTATCTCTAGCCATAGAATTTAGTACTTTTTAGGACATGATTTTAGCCGTTGGATTCAAGCATGTTTTTTTCGGTAGTAAATCCAATGGCAAAAAATCATCAATCAAGATGAATTTTAGTGTGTTTATCCACCAATAGGTGGGCTGAACATCCACCCAATCATTGGGCCCAAAAAATGATTTATGTTGGGCATGAGAGTCCTCTGCATCAGGAATCCTTTGCATCTCAATTTTTTATGTAGTTTTTAATTATCAAGAATAATTTTTATATAAAGATTTCTGATAATATAAAGTTTAATTTTTTTAATTAAGACCATATATAATTTATATAAAGATTTCTAATAATATAAAGTTATTTTTTTTTTAATTAAGACCATATATAATATATTAAATATAACAAAAAAGGCCTTATATGGAGTTTTTGCCTTAGGCCTCAACTTGTATTGAGACGACCCTGGCTCCTCTACAGTTTTGGACGACTGTGATCGTAGGAACAACTATAGATTGACGAGAGGCGCTGACGAGACCATGACATCCCAGAGCCCATCGGGAGAGAGGAAAGAGTTGATGTTGATGTCCAACGTAAAGAGCAGAGTCAATTACGGATAAATAAAAAATAAGATAAAAGGCCGCCATTGACTCATCTAAAATTACCCAAGCAAGGCACCTAAAATTGAGTCAATATTCAATATTTTGAAGCCTTTTTCCTTGACATTGAAAAAAATCTCTTGACGGATGTCTTTTAACGACATCGAAGACATGGGGTAGGTAAACCTTTGAAGGTTCACTTTCAATCGTCTTCAAGGTCCATTGTGTCTTCGAAGGTACGCGCCTTGGTGTGACCCAAATACTTGTTATCAGTTAAGACGCACGTCGAAGGTGCGCTACCAAACACAGCCTTAGAGACCACTGATTGTGTGAATGTTTGGTTCATATATACCTAGTGGACCACATACCAAATATCAATCTAATTGGTGAATTCTAGCCGTGGGATCTGAGTACGCACATATCCCAAAAAAAACTCGAGTACCACGGCTTAATAAAATCGACTCATAAAAAATACTCAAATCCAATGGTTATAAATCATCAATCAGACTGATTTTTGGTTTGTAAGTCCACCCTAAGGATGGTTCAAACAAGTCATTGGTCTTAAAATTTATTCCGAGGTGTACTTCGATAAATTAGGGAAACAGGGTCATCTTACTGCATGTGAAAATTAGAGTAAAACTTTGATGACAGACTCCCTGGACCGAAAAATGAGCCACATGGCATATTTTTAGAGATTTTTGATGGTTGTTTGGCTCAATAATAAGTGGACCTACAGACCAAAAATTAGCCTGATTAGTGATTTCTAAGCGTTGGATTGGAGGTGTTATCTTGGGTTGATTTGTAACCGTGGAATTTGAACATTATAGAGCATTATTTGCGTTACAAAGATCCAAAGGTTTGAATTCGATCGCTGATTTTTGGTTGGTGGTCCATATTGTTGTGGACGTCGGTCACAAGTTCTACTTGTGAAAATTATTCCCCCATCGTAACATCGTACACCGTACAAATGGCACTCGCGGGCCCATCATTCAAAGTCAGCCCGGTTATATTTGAAGAAAACAACATCCTGTGACTTTGTCTAAAAGGATAATTGTAGTGTCCGACGACCAAGTAAGTCATGAAACTAACTTTAAAAAAACTGGAGACTATGCCAACTGATTTTCTCTCTTTCTTTTGCATGTTTTGGTTTTTGACAAAGGAAAATGCTACTCCATGCACGCGTGGACAACCAGACATAATTTTTGCTGTTGTTGACCGTTGAATTCAAGACATCCACGGTAGGTAACAACGGCAAAGTGTAGTACGTTGTTGCCTCGTGGACCGTGTCCAATGGCCTCCGTGTGGTAGCAGGATCTTTCCAAAAGTAATTCCATAGGTAGCCTCGAACTCGAGCGGCCGAGCCCAGTCACAGTTGGACGTTTTAACTGTCCAATGACAGGTGACCCTGTAACAACCTTTCTAGAATTGCCAATCAAGTTGATTGCTTTGTGTATAGGTTCAACAAGGGATGGGCCAAACGTGCCAAACGTTCACGGGTCGCGCTTCTATGGGCCAGGGCGCACAGACCAAACAAAACGACCCTACTCAAGTTGTGCCAAGTTAACGAAAAAACAAAAGCTTTTGCAACTACGAACACAACCGCAACCCCAGTTAATCGGTTACGTCAGTGGGCGCAATTAATTTTTATTTTTTTTGTTGACGTGGTGCAACTTGAGCAGGACCGTTTTGTTTGGTCTGTGCGGTCCTGGCGTATAGAAGCTGCTTCCAATAAGTTGTGGGTTCGTAATTTGGCAAATTGGCAAGGGGCGTTTTGTTGGAGTATGTTATTTGGTTATGTGGCCAGCACTCCCAAGATTTAAAATTTCGGTTTCACATACCATTTCGGTGAGGCCCGAAACGAAAATTTCGGTCAAAATGTTGAAATTTCATGTGAAATTTTGAAATTGAGATTAGTAATGAAAATTTCACGAAAAGTTCGAAATTTCACAAAAAACCGAAATTTCGTTGGTCGAAATTTCAATCAAAATTTTGGAATTTTAAAAATTTTAATTTTTATGGATTTCGGTCTGAAATTTTGAACTTTTCGACGAAATTTAAAACCTTGAACACTCCACTTCTCTGTTGTAGACCTCTGACAGATTAAGCTTTTAAAGTAAAGTGGTTGTTAACAAAGTTGATCATGTAAATTAGATACTGGTAATTGAGGTGGCGTTTGGTAAAGCTTTTTTCTCAGATCTTAAGTTTGATTGAATTGAAATTAAGTGATTTTGATGATTAAGTCGCGTTTGGTAGATGACATAAATTTCAGCACTTATCACCAAACTCTATGAAATAAAGTAAAAAGTAAAAAGTGTACCAATCTTCACTTGCTGCGGTAAGTGAATGAATCTTTAAAAAAGATTCCCAAATCTTTTTTAATACCAACAATACCCTTTTCTTAAATCTTTTTCTTTTAAAAACTTACAAAAGTATCCTAGTAAATATTTTAAGATACCCACAATGCCCTTGACTTAATATTAAGACTTATGACCTTTACCAAAAATCTAATTCGGACATAAGCCATTAAACTACCAAACTTTAAGAACTTTAAGCTTTTAGATGTGACAACTTAATTTACCAAATGCCACCTGACTCTTTTTTTTTTAAATTTATTAATTTTAATTAAAATTAATTTTTTTAGGGGTAGTGTCAGATGCTGAAAGCTGAGCAACGTGTACCCCACTGTGTCCTCTTGAATATATCCAATGGTCAATGGTCACAATCCGCAATTTTTTTGTTTTATTCCGATGACACGACAATAAGACAAGGAAGGGAGGGCACCATTGTTGATCGACTTCTATCAAGACTTTCATGTTCAGGTGGTGAAGACGACGAAGTCAGAGATTTTTTCTCCATTTGTCTTCTTTTTCCCTCCCCACGAAAACTTTAATAAAACTGGTTTTATAATTAAGAAGAGGAAAAGAAGGAAGATCATTGTTGACTTCCAAAAAAAGTTTGATGTCCAGGTGAGCACTCACCTGCTCCAACACTCTAATTTGGCCTACCCTTGATTTCTAACCATTGGATTCAATCATGTTTTTCTGGATGATTTCTTTTTCTTAATTTTAAACATTTTTTATGGACTCTTTTTAGACGTTGAATTCAAAGTAATTTTTTTATAAATTTTTTAGATGCAGAGGACTTTGAATGCAGTGGATGCAGAGGGCTCTCGTGGCCCTACATGGCTCATTGTTTTTTTGGGTCCACTAACCACATGGATGTTTAATCCGCCCTTGGAGGATATATATATACACCAAAAATCAGCTCGATTGATAATTTATAGCCGTTAGATTAAGTATCCAAAAATCTATATTAAAAAAAACATGCTATATTAATCCAATGGCTAGAATCAATTCTAAAAAAGTACTAAATCATGGTTTAGATAAAACGGCCATTAGAACGAAAATAAAAGCCGTTGTAACAGATTTGAATCTACCCCGTCGCGTTATGTACAGTTAAAATGCTCAGAAAATAACTGCCATTGTATAACGAACATAACGGACCGTTATTTTTTTGAAATTTTTTTTTTAAAAAAATCCAGTTATTTCCTTATATTTCTGTTATTTTTTTCTCTATTTTCCCTTTTGCCGTTATAAATTTTATTGAAAATTTGAAATTCAAAATTTGAATTTTAGCTCCATTTTTTTCCAGTTATTTTCCATTATTTCTATTTTTCCGTTTTCATTTTTTAACCAAATTTGCCCGTTACAATCTGTTCTAATGGCCGTTGTAACGGAAAAACAGTAGCGCCCTCAATCCGTTATACTGTGTTAACGGCCCCTTTCAAACCTTGGACTACATCGGTACCGTCAGTGGGCCCAGAAAAGTGACTGGATAAAAAAAAAAAAATTCTCCCATGTACTACCAATGAAAAGATGATACCACTATGGACCATGAGAACGGCCATTACTCAATATATAACAGTATCCTTGGAAATCTTCAATATAGTAGTATTTCATTTCGTCCATTCCATCACCTTCTTGCGCGTCTTTCTTCGTTTAGAAGATCTGAAGACGATTCAACGTTTGAAAACGATCGAACTGAAAGGGTCGCTCTCTCTAGAATCCATTTTGCTTTCTCTCTTTCGCTGCTTATATATACGTTCTTTGAGACACCTCTCTCAAGTCGCATCAAGGTTTCTTTCTTTTACCAACCATCTTCTATCTCCTTGCTTGTTTGCAAGAGCAACGTTGCATGTTGATAAACAGTTTGTCCTTTCTTATCCACTTATCAACCAGTTAACTTGATTTTCATCTCTGTGATACGCTACCGGAGAAAATATGAAGTTTGGGAAGGAGTTCACGTCGCAAATGGTGCCGGAATGGCAAGAAGCCTACATGGATTACAACTACCTCAAGACCGTACTCAAAGAGATTCATAGTTTCAAGCTAAAACAGAAACCAGTCGCTACGCCTAGAGGCTTAAAGCGAAACATGACAATGTACAGACCCTTCAGCGGTCTATTGCAAAGACACAGTTCCACTAGAGGGGACATTGAGGACCAAGTGATACTTGTTAACACCGTCCAACGAGAAGGATCGGTGGGACGCTATGAGACTAATTTCCTCAAGGTGTCCGATAATGGAGCTGAGTACGAACTTGTGTTCTTCAGGAGACTTGACGATGAGTTCAACAAGGTAAATAAGTTTTACAAGGAAAAAGTGGAGGAGGTGATGAAGGAGGCTGCTTTGTTAAACAAGCAAATAGAAGTCTTGATCGCGTTCCGAATGAAGGTAGATAATCCAGATGGGATGCTCGATTGGTCGGTCGGGATGACTCAGCTCGCAACAGAAGTTGCCGCTTCCGCAGCAACGGTAACAGTCTCTTCACCAATCGCTACTAGAAGTACATCAGCTGCTAGATCATCGAGTAAGTAGCTATAACTGCTCTTTCCCAACCATCTATAGAAGATATGGGATGAATTGAATAGTTGTGATTATACCATCGATTACCGATTACTCTATCGAAACCATGAGATTAACTAGCTAGACTTCATCAATGGATCATATTTCCAAAGATTTTACTTTTCCGTGTTAGAGAATATATATCGTAATAAGTTGTGTGAGATACACCATATATTTCTACATGGTATTAGAGCAGGTTATCCAACGATCTGTGCTCTTCTGATCTTCACGTGGTCCATCATTCTTCCAACGAGCGGCATCTTTGCTGTGAGCCTAATATATTTTTTTTGTTTCACTCACTGTTGTCGTCGTTGTCCGAAACTCCATCGTAAGATCCAATAGGAACTTTTAGTACCAATATTTTGAGACTAAGGCTGTGTATGGTTGCCCTGAATAAGTTTTCTAGAAATGATTTTTGCATATAAGGCTCCCCGTATGGTAATTAATAAAAAGTTTGACAGAAAAAGTGTTTGTACGTAAGTATTGATAGGAAAATGTTTTCTGCCATTTAAATGCAAAAAATCATTTCTAGAAAACTTATTCAAGGCAGCCTAAATGTCATAAAACGTTTTCTGCGTCAACACTTTCTGAAATACAAAGCCTAAGATTTTTTGCTGACAAGTGCTTAGTTTTAGAATTTCTATGCAGTTTTTCTGTGCAACTCCATTGAGGGTTGTTTGTTAGAATTTCTTTCTTTTTTAATTAGTTTGGCTGTCGCGTTGGTTCACTCGAACAATCCATTTCGAGAAGTCTTTAAAGTTTATAGCATAGTTTTAAAAACGGCCGTTTAAACGGTAACGCCCCAAGCCCGTTTCCGTTTAAACCCATTTTATCGGTTTTGGAAAAAACGGCAGTTAAGATCGTTTAAACAGCCATTTAATTTCAAAAAATTTTGTGAAAAAAACGGCGTTAAAACAGTTTAATTCTGTTAAAATCAGTTAAATTCCATTTTTTTTTTAAAATTTTCAAATTTCAAAATTTGAATTTCAGCGCCACTTTTTCCGTTTTTTTCCGTTAAAATCTGTTAAAATCGTTAAAACCGTTAAAATCCGTTTAATTCCATTTTTTACCATTTTTGCCCCTGAGCGTTTCAATCCGTTTAAACGGTAACGCCCCCAGTCCGTTTAACCGTTAAAACGGCCTCCTTTAAACCTTGGTTTATAGTGATGATGTTGATGACGAGGAAATCAAGTATTGTTCGAGTTAAACTTCGTTGACTGCGGGAAGTCAGTGAAACTGCTGACTGCCACATAGCAAACAAGGGTTGGAAGCTATCAATGGTGGTAGCTTTGATCAAGTGACAAGTAATATCCTAACCACGATAGAATTTTGGTGACGGAATGTGCAGGAAGAGTGCATATAGATGTAATAGAAGAGATTGAGCAGAAAAGTGAAGGGCATTCGGAAAGCTCGGGTGAGGATACGGGTCTCAATGACACAAAAGCGATCAAACATAGTGGTGTTCGTGAAGAGAAGCCGAAAAACATCAGGGCCATTAGACCAGCTCCCCTAGAAATCCCAGCTCCCCTAGAAATCCTTAACAATGTGACGATCAACAACACGCTCGAAACTCCATGCTCGACCATAAAAGGCATTCTCAAGGTTAACAACAACCAAGAATTAAATTTCAGAAAAGAGGATCTAAGGAAAGTTGAAGAACAACTGAGGCGGGCTTTTGTCGAGTTTTATCAAAAGCTTCGACTTCTAAAGAGCTACAGGTAACAAACACTACATGGGTTCTCAATATATCTTTAAATTCAATTTGGGTGGCTTATTTGCTCTCTTCGGAATGTATGTGACCTTTCTTTTTTTCTTTTTCCCATGGGTGAACCAGCTTTATGAATCTCTTGGCGTTTTCCAAGATCATGAAGAAATATGACAAGGTATAGACTTAAATGTTTCTTTCTATTTTTTTTCTGGATGAGTTAAAAACAAAAAGTTTCTACTATTTTCGTAGGATTAGAACATGATCATCATATTTATATCGGAATGGAATATTTTTCATATTTTTCATTTCTTCTATTTATTTATTTTTTCATTCCAATAGATCGCTTCAAGAAGTGCATCAAAATCTTACTTAAACATGGTGGATAACTCCTACTTCGGCAGCTCCGATATGGTAAGCTTATATGTATTCCCTATTCTAATTATAAACAATATTATGTGGTTCATACTTCATACTACTTCATACTATGAATGGAGAAATATATATTTCAACCATTAGCATCAGCAGACCGAGAATCGCCTTGTCCAATACCTTATTTTCAAATAACTTCGCTATTTGTGGTTCATAATTAATACTTGTGCTCTAACAGATCACTAGGCTCATGGATAGGGTAGAAGCAACATTCATCAAGCACTTCACAAACTCAAACCGCAGTAAAGGCATAACCATCTTGAGACCAAAAGCAAAGAGAGAAAGGCATAGAACAACATTTTCCTCGGGTAAGATTTGAATCAAGCAGCATATCCACTACTTGTTAAACCCACCGATGTAGAGTAGAATGAATATCCACTACTTGTTAAATCAACTGCAGATTTGTTATTTTTCAGGTTTCTTTGCTGGTTGCACAACAGCTCTCATTGTGGCCCTTGTGTTGATCATACGTGCTCGACATCTCCTAAACAAGGAGGGGAGTACTCGGTACATGGAAAACATGTTTCCTCTTTATAGGTAATCCAGGACTTCCCAAATAAAATCTCTTAGAAAAGGAATTGTAGAAGTTTTACTGTTGGCCGAGTTGCAAACCAGAATTGGGCCTTTAGTCCTTGTTTCTTTGTTTATTGAAACACCCTTAAACTTCCTTGCAGCTTATTTGGATTCATTGTCCTACATATGGTCATGTATGCTGTGAATATATACTTCTGGAGGCGTTACCGAGTCAATTATCCATTTATATTTGGTTTCAAGCAAGGGACTGAGTTGGGTTACAGAGAAGTTTTGCTCCTCAGCACGGGTCTTGCAACATTAGCACTGGCCAGTGTGCTCTCGAATTTGGACATGGAGATGGATGTAAAAACCATGGAATACAAGGCCTTCACTGAAATACTACCTCTGGGATTAGTTATTGTATGATACTAAGACTTGGTCAACTTAATTTTCTTCCTCTCCAAGTTGCAGATGTCATATATTCAAGTCATTTAACTAATAATCTCCTATATATGCAGCTTGTAGTTCTCATAACATTCTGCCCGTTCAATATCATATATCGCTCAAGTCGCTTCTTCCTACTCCAATGTGCATTCCATTGTATTTGTGCACCTCTGTACAAGGTAAAGATAAAAGAGAATTTCTACAAATCATCATAGAGAAATTGGGACGGAGACGGGGTTATTGATCGATCATTTTTTCTTTATTTTTCCACAGGTCACCCTACCAGATTTTTTCTTGGCAGACCAGCTAACTAGCCAGGTCCAGGCTATTAGAAGTCTCGAGTTCTACATCTGCTACTATGGTTGGGGAGACTTCAAACATAGGAGGAACACTTGCAGTAGTAACACTGTGTACAATACTTTCTATTTCATCATAGCCACAATTCCATACTGGTCCCGCTTGCTTCAGGTAGGTCACCTTCCTCTTTCTTTACAATTAGCTAGCCCTCATATTAATGTGTTCAGAATCACAATAATTAATTGATTGTTTTTGTAGTGCCTCCGACGCTTGTATGAAGAGAGAGACCCAATGCAGGGATATAACGGATTGAAATACTTCGCTACTATCGTGGCTGTCGTTCTGAGGACAGCATATAGTCTAGAAAAAGGAATTGGTTGGAGGGTAGTGGCAGTGATCAGCTCAGCCATTGCAGCGATCATTAGTACTTACTGGGACCTTGTTGTTGACTGGGGCCTCCTACAACGGCGCTCCAAGAATCGTTGGTTGAGAGACAAACTCCTTATCTCACACAAAAGTGTATACTTTGCAGCCATGGTAAGTAGGAAAAAAAGAAGCCATACCAAAAAGTAGTGGTGTCATTGATATCCTAGACTCTAATTCCTGAAACAAATTTCATGAAAAATGCAGGTCTTGAATATCCTCTTGAGATTTGCTTGGCTGCAGACTGTGTTGAACTTTAAGTTTTCTTTCCTACATAGACAAGCCCTAATTGCAATTGTTGCCAGCCTAGAGATCATTCGGCGCGGCATTTGGAATTTCTTTAGGTAAGTTCAGGATTTAAGAATTCAGCCAAGTCAACTTGGTATCACAGGGAGCGGATGCTCTTCCCTTACGCAATTGACTCATTTTAGTGACAGTAAACGACATATAAAAATCGGTACCAAGCAAGTCATTGTTGGGTTGTATCAGTTTATTGCTTGGGTTGAGCCACTCAGCTAAATTATGAGGAAATGGACTTCACTTGAGCAGTTATCTGAGATTGTATGGAAAGTGCATAGGCTCATATCTAAGTTGATCAAACATGGTCAATGGATTTGATACCAATAGTTTCTAAATGTATCATATAACTGTTCTATTTTTCTAATGAGAATTGGATCATTGATTGATTAGGTTGGAGAATGAGCACTTGAACAATGTCGGGAAGTATCGTGCATTCAAGTTCGTACCACTCCCTTTCAACCACGATGAGGATGAAGATAAAGATGAGTAGGCATACTGCAAACTCAGGAGGCAAAGAGAGAAGCTAGACGAAACAATCGCCACTGAAAAATGCAGTAAAGAAATGGATCAAAAGTAACAAAACAAAAAGAAGAAGCGCAGTTGAACTTCTTCAGTAGAGCAGTAGTGTATTATGATTTAGTGTTAGCAGTAGTTACTTTTTTGTATGCCTCTGTTTCTTTCAGATTTTAATCCATTCTATTAATTCACTGTTACCACTTTTAAGAACATGATTCTTCAGTTAAAATATTGGCTCTGGTCCCAAATTCCCCAACAGGTGCAACTAAATTGAGCTTCCAAGTAGCAGTTACAAGGTTACTTCCAATGGGGCAGGAGAATATCTTTAGTTTGCCCATTGAGCAAGATAGCTAGTAATCTGATCTCTTCGAAGATCGTTAAAATTCACAAACTAATTGTTTTTGAGAAAGTTGACCTGTGCATGATAGTACTCTTATTGTTCTACACTTCCCCGACCTGTCCAGTGTAATGTTATGCCCCAGTTTTTGCTGAACTAATTAAGGCAGAAGTTGCCTGGTAATTACAATCCAAATGCTTTAAATTTTTTGAATGAATAAGTAATGAAATGACCATTGATGCAGCCTCACCATTACATAGAATGATTCTTATTTAGAATAAAACAAAACACAACATTATGTGACAATACACAAACCAAAATGTTGATTAAGAGACTTCCGAAATGCCAAAAAGGAGAAAAAAAAAAAAAGACTCAAGTAACACGCTTAACTGGGAATTGGGCCTTTAGTCCTTGTTTCTCTGTTTATTGAGATACCTTAAACTTCCTTGCAACTTATTTCGATTCGTTGTCCTACAACCCGGTCCGATGGACCAAATTGCCAGGCTGAATCGCAGGCTTGGACATATGAGTGAAAAGGCGATGAATGCGTTACTTTCAAAAAAAATGTTACTCGAGTTAAAATCTATACATCTTGATCTTTGTGATGACTTTATTTATGGAAAATAGAGTAAGGTTAATTTCTTGAAGGCTTGAAGAACTCTAAAGTTAGAATAACTAAAACCAATTCACACTAACGTGTGAGGACCAACCTAGTTACCTTCTCTCTGTGGTTCTCTTTATTTTGTTACATTTATTGATGATACTACTAGAAAGCTTTGAGTTTATTATTTGAAGCATAAATCATAAGTATTTAATTTGTTCAAAAGCAGAAAACTTAATTTGGTTGACAACATAACATGTTGGAAGCTAAAGTATATCAGATCAGATAATATGAGAGAGTACTACGTACGTGGTGTAGTACTCTCACAATTAATGAA
This sequence comes from Euptelea pleiosperma, assembly GCA_035048495.1. Classification (NCBI taxonomy): domain Eukaryota; kingdom Viridiplantae; phylum Streptophyta; class Magnoliopsida; order Ranunculales; family Eupteleaceae; genus Euptelea; species Euptelea pleiosperma. Next base: position 11,574,596 of record CM068551.1, on the reverse strand, counting down.
ATTAGATGACATAATGAATCCCAAAATACTTCAGCAAAATGGTGTAGCTAAGAGCACAATTCTAGAGTGTACCAGGAGCATGAGAATTTACGCGGGTTTGTCGAAATAATTTTGTGCAAATGTTCTGAATACTACAATTTACTTGATCAACTAAAGATCAAGTACTGACGAAGAATTCAGTCAATATTCAATATTTTGAAACTTTTTCCCCACTTTGAAATTGTCTTTGATGACGGAGGTCTTTGACGACGGACGCTTTAAGACGTCCGTACGGGAGACATGACACACTCTTCCTAACCCTGATCGTATCAAAAATCAATTTAATTGGTCATTTCTAGCCATTGGATCTGAGTATCTACCCCAAATAACGCTCAAATATCACTGTTAAAAATCAATTCATGAAAAATTTTCAAATCCTACGGTTATAAATCACCAATCGAAGTGATTTTTGATTTGTAGGTCCACCCAGGGATTGTCCAAACTCCAAAGTCCAAACCATGGTTTTAAAAACGGCCGTTTAAATGGTTTTTACGGTCGTTTAAATGGTTTTAACGGCGTTTAAACGGTAACGCCCCAAGCCCGTTTCTGTTAAAACTGTTTAAACGCGTTTTATCGGTTTTGAAAAAATGGCCGTTTTTTTGTTTTAACGGCCGTTAAAATCGTTTAAACAGCCGTTTAATTTTGAAAAATTCTGTGAAAAAAATGGCCGTTAAAACTGTTTAATTCCGTTTAATTTCTGTTAAAATCCGTTAAATTCCTTTTTTTTTTAAATTTTCAAATTTGAATTTCAGCGCCACTTTTTTCGTTTTTTTCCATTAAAATCGTTGAAACCGTTAAAATCCGTTTAATTCCATTTTTGCCCCTGACCGTTTCAGTTAGTTTTAACGGCCGTTTAAACGGTAACGCCCCCAGTCAGTTTAGCTGTTAAAACGGCCTCCTTTAAACCTTGGTCCAAAGACTCCAAACTTCCATTCGGTCAAACCTCAAAGTCAGCCTGGTTGAATGCTCCAAGTCCTGGCGGCCTTTTTTAAACCTTGCTACATACCAAAGATCAGCTTGATCGATGATTTATAACAGTGATATTTTAGCATAAAAAAAGGCTCAAAACGTTCACTTAGGGATGCCCCCAAACATTCATAAAGTTCATCATCAAGACTGATTAAGGACGTCCGTCAACAAAGTTAACCCCACGATAGGTCATAAAAGAATAAGCTGAGCCATTGACTGTAAGATTGTAAAAAGCGTAAAATAGTTATTCTGTCTGTTAATAAAGTTAGTCGTAGATTCGTAGGTCTCTTGAATCTAATGGTCAAAATTTTCTTAGTCCGGTGATACCTGCTCCCTTTAAAAAGAATAGAAGAACGGACACCATAGTTGGCTTCCATAAAGACTTTTTGTCCAGGTACTGAAGAGTGAGGACCACGAAGTCGATACTAGCTTTTCCTCTTTTGTTTTCTTCTCGTTGGATTGATCTGAACGTCGAGCTCCATAGAAGCCATCTCACTTTTGTAAAGCTGGTTAAAAAGAATAGAAGGGACACCATTGTTGACTACTATAATAACTTTAACTTTGATCTTTAGCTGAATGCCAAAGTTTTAATCTCCACCTACTCCAATATCTCATTGTAGCACATTCTTCAATTTGGCCCACCGCTTGGTAACCTACATACTAAAAAACTAGCTTGATTAATGATTTCTAGCCCTTGGGTTCAATCAATTTCTTCTTTTTATGGATAATTTCTCCCTATTGATTTTAAAAAAATTTCACGGATTTATTTTAGAGGTTTGCTTGAAAGTATTTTTTTCTTAGGTACTGGATCAGATCCGTGGGATAGAAATCACCTTCTGGTTTTCAGTATGTATGTCCACCGTATCAAGGAGTACTGACCAAATCAAGGTTTAAAAGGGCTGGCGTTACAGTATTTTTTTTTATTTTTTATTTTTATTTTTTTTGGTATAGGAATGTAAGGTTCCGGGGCAAAATGGGAAAATAACAGAAAAAAAATATCACTAAGTCAAAAATCAAAATTTAAATTTCAAATTTTCAGTAAAATTTAACACGGAAGATAATGGAGGTTTTTTTAACAAGCTTTTAAAAAAATATAACAGTCGTTATTTTCATTATAATGGAAAATAATGTCCATTAATTATAACAAAACTAACGGCCGTTATCTTCTGAGCGTTAAAATGGTACATAACTTAATGGGGTCCAAATCTGTTATAATGGATGTTATTTTCGTTATAACAGCCGTTTTTAAAACGGAAAATTTCTAAAAAGAAAATAAACTTTAATCTATTTACCAAAAAGAATACAACTTTTCGCAAATCCCAAAAAAGAAAACGAAACGCTCTTTCATTACGTGGCACATGTTTATAAAAAAACGCCCTCTAAAAGGGCGTTTGTCAGTAAAAAACGCCATTTTAAAGGGCGTTTTTCAGTAATAGACGCTTTTTTAAAAAACGTCTGTCAGACCTCTGACAACTGACAGACGTTATTTTAAAGGGTGTTTTTTGATACCCAATTTTTACGCCCATTTTGGCATACCCAGAAGATGAATCAATGGCTGATTTTTGGTGAGGATGATCTCTACGGTGGGGAGATCATCCTCACAAAAATTCAAATCATTCCGATATTCGTAGATTGGTTTAGAAGTTGAAGAATTATGTGACGTTTTTTAAAATTTCTCAGGAATAAACGCCCTTTAAAAGGGCGTTTGTCAGACGTGTCAGCCGACTCTCGACTGACTCGACTGATTGGACTGACAGCAGAAGAAACGCCCTTTGAAAGGGCGTTTCGTTTTCTTTTTTGGGATTTGCGAAAAGTTGTATTCTTTTTTGTAAATAAATTAAAGTTTATTTTCTTTTATGCAATTTTCCGTTTTTAAAATTATAGGCCAAACATTCACGGGTCAGTACGTGGGATTTTTATATGGGTGCTGGTAGAAATCTTTTTCATAGTAGGTGGATTTTTCTTTGGATGTAAGCCATCCCCCCAATCTGAGTACCGCCACTTGTACATTACAGGTGGGACACACATCACATGCACCTTCCGAAATATTCTTGTCTCAATCATTGGGGATACCTCCCGCGTACGGATTTTCTTTTGCGTGGTCGTAGCACATATTTCTGGACTCAATTGATCGACCGCGAGAAAATGTTCGCAGTCCTCTGAGGGCTTTTTTTGTTTTTAAAACACCCAGAGTGGGTGGGTGGGGGGTTAGGCCGACCCCTACCTGTTTATTCATAGGAAATACTTAGATACAATGAGAGGACATAACACCTAACCCCTAAAAACAAAAAGCTTACATGCGATAACGCGTTATGGATGTTAATTTGTTCCACTTCTTGGTTTTATTTCTAACGATTATTTTTGAGAATTTAAAAAAAAATTTGCTCAAATTAATCCGACAGTCAGAAATTACGATCTTAAAATGCTAAATTACTCTTACATTGAAGATTTTTAAGGTATTATTATATATTTTCCACAGTACATGGGAGAACTTATCTTGTTTAACAATGTTTGCCTTGAGTTAAAAAGGACTTTGTTTTTTTATTTTTTTGTAATCAGTTAAAACGGACTTGAATCACATGTTTATAGCATTTTTCTTGCAATATTAATATGGTCCTTTCATAAGTGCATTAACAGGTGCTTGATGCATGTCACGTTTTAACCTTAGTCAAATGATGGTTAAACCAAGGTTTAAAGGGGACCGTTATAACAGTATAACGGACTAGGTGCGTTACTGTCTTCTCTGTTATAACGAAAAAAACACTTGGGCAAAAACGAAAAAAATAAAACAGAATATAACAGGAAAAAGGGAAAAAATGGTGCTGAAATTCAAATTTTGAATTTTAAAATTTCAAAAATGGAAAATAACAGGAAAAAAAGGAATATAACGGAAAAAAAAAATGAAAATAACGGCTGTTATAACGTAACGAGGTAAGTCCGAATCCGTTATAACGGCCGTTTTTCAAACCTTGGGTTAAACTAGGTCAAGGGGGCTAATCCTAAAGTGTGAAAGTATAAGGGGGTGTTAAAAATTACTTTCAAATTTTAGGGGGGTATTACAAAAGTACCCTATAATATATCCTTGAATATCTTCCATGTCACCTTCTTGGAAATCGTACTCCGACGAAAATTTAAATTAATTTAACCAGCCCGCCACCTTAATTAATTAATTAAATTTAACTAATTTAACAAGTTCTGATGAAGACGATTCAGGTTTGACAACGAAAACTGAAAGGGGCGTTTAATTTCTCTCTCTAGAATCCGTTTGATTTTTCTCTCTGTTTCTCTCTGCTTATAAATATTAGTTCTTCGAGACACCTCCCTCATCAAGATTTCTTTCCTTTACTAATTACCATCCATCTTCTCCTCGCTTGTTTTTGCGAGAAAGCAACGCTGCATGTTCATAAACAGGTTGTCCTTTATTTCTTATTCATCTGTGACAATCAACCGGCGAAAATATGAAGTTTGGGAAGGAATTCACGTCGCAAATGGTGCCGGAATGGCAAGAAGCCTACATGGATTACGACTATCTCAAAACCGTACTCAAAGAGATTCATAATTTCAAGCTTAGACAGAAACCAGCTCCTACGCCGAGAGGTTTAAAGCGGAGGATAACAATGTACAGAGCCTTCAGCGGTCTAACGCAAAGACACAGTCCCTCTGGAGGAGATATTGAGGACCAAGTGATACTTGTTAACGCCGCCAAACGAGAAGGATCGGAGGGGCGGTATGAGACTAAGTTCCTCATGGCGTCCGATGAAGGAGCTGAGTACGAACTTGTGTTCTTCAGGAGACTTGACGATGAGTTCAACAAGGTAAATAAGTTTTACAAGGAAAAAGTGGAGGAGGTGATGAAGGAGGCTGTTTTGTTAAACAAGCAAATGGATGCCTTGATTGCGTTCCGGATGAAGGTAGATAATCCAGATGGGAGGACCGATTGGTCGGTCGAGATGACTCAGCTCGCAACAGAAGTTGCTGCTTCGGCAGCGACTGTAACAGTCACTTCACCAACCGCTTTTAGAAGTGCATCAACTGCTAGAGCATCAAGTAAGTAGCTAACTGCTCTTTAAGGAAGTTAACTCAGTCGTAGTTTCTAAATAGACGAATGGGATGGATTGAATCGTTGTGATCAGACCGTTGATTACTGATTACTCTATCGAAACCATTGATTAACTAGACTTTATCAATAGATTAAATTTCCATAGATTTTACTTTTCTCAACTTTTATTACCAATATTGTGCGATTAAGGCTTTGTTTGGTTGCCCCCCCCCCCTAGTAAGTTTTTAGAAATGGTTTTTTCATATAATTATCAACACTTTCTGACATACAAAAATCTTCTTTCTGTACCATAGAGAGCCTAATTTCAATGTTTTTTAAAAAATATTTATAAATTAAAGAAACTTTTTTTTTTAAGGAGCATTCAACGGTGGATACAACGCTCGCATACTTTTAAGTCTGCAAACGTATGCAGACTAGATTTCTCCCCATCAATCCATGTTGAGAAGTCTTTAGTGATGATGATTACAAGGAAATCAAGCATTGTTTTAGTATATAATATATGGATCAGGATCGGGGGGACAACCATTTTGGCGCACCCACATAGAAGATGAATCAATGGCTGATTTTTGATGAGGATGATCTCCTCACCATATAGATCACCCCAACAAAAAATCAGCCCACTCTGAAATTTCTAACCCCATCAAATGTGGTTTTCCAATTACACGGAAAAAAAAATAGACGGTCCATGATTCTTCAACTTCTAAACCAGTCTACGAATATCGAAATGATTTGAATTTTTGTGAGGTGAGAAGATCATCCTCACCAAAAGTCAGCCATTGATTCATCATCTATGTGGGTCCGCCAAATGGTTGTCCCCCCGATCCTGACCCATAATATATACATAAGAGGACATCTTGCCTGCGTAAACAAGGTATTGGAGCCATCAGCCCTGGCAGCTTTTACAAATATGACGGGTCCCGCCATCCAATTTATTCTTTTTTAAAAGAAAATTGGCAACCTGCCCTAGAAAAAGACAAGGATTATCCTATCCATGAATACGTCCTTCCCCTCAATATGAGCAACGTGGCACACTCTAAGAGGACTCTGACCGTATGGATGTTTGGCAAGTCCCTAGGTAGACCTACAAACCAAAAATCAGCCCATTAATGATTTCTAGGGTTTGGATTGGAATTATTTTCATGGCTTGATTTTAACCTTGTTAATTTGAGCATTATTGACCATTATTTGAGGTACAAAGATCCAAAGGTTTGAAATCACTAATCAACCTGAGTGTTAGTTTTTACGTCCACCTAGGGATTGGAAAACATCTATGCAGCCAGAACCCTCTAAGAGTGTGCCAGGTGGCTCATATTGTGTACGGCCTCGATGACAGCATTTGTCATCAAAGTTTTACTCCATAAAAGATGTAACAAGGCAACTTTGCTGTTGGCGTGCCGAAGCAGCACTCATCTTTGCCATCTGGGCCCACCGACAGCATGGATGTTTAGCCCACCTCTTGATGGATATACACAGAAAAAATCACCCATATTAGAAATCTAGGAATTTTTTAAGGCGTGAATATAACTGTTGGATTCAACCATTATTTTTTAGTACTAAAACCAACCGCTAAAAATAAAAAAAAAACAAACTGATTTTTGGTATGCATGACTACTAACGGGTGGACTAACTATCCATGCGGTCTATGGGCCCAGTTGGGAGTGGCGAGTAATAAAAATCGTGCAAAAAAGCGTGATTACATCAGGATCCTTTTGCTTAAGCAAATATGCCACGTGGTACATTCTATGAGACCATTGACTGGCACATACAGCCATCAAAAGTGGAGCCAGTAGTAGCCATCCAAGCACTTGGCATCTGGCTCACATTCAAAAAAAAGAAAAAAAATGGCACCAACTGTATTTTGGGCTCCATCTAAACGGCCCATTAGCTTAGCTTGGTTTTGGAGTGGCTGTAAAATTTATTTTGGCATTGCATAGGTAGAAGGTGCCAGCTTGCTACGTCGATATCACATCACTCCATATCCGTTTTGGCCTTCCCTCGCCCTTTAAGGCCCTTCGACTCCGCATTAATTTCTCCTCACTGGTGTGTTGTCATTGGCCAATCTATCTCAATCAACTTTCCATCATTTTGTCACTTATTGGGATCATGGTTTTAAAAACGGCCGATTAAACAGTTTTAACTGTAACGCCCCAAGCCCGCTTCCGTTAAAACCGTTTAAAACATGCTTTGACGCTTTTAATTTAACGGTCGTTTTTTTGGTTTTAACGGCCGTTAAAATCGTTTTAACAGCCGTTAAATTCTGAAAAAATATTGTGAAAAAAACCGACCATTAAATCTACTAACTTCCATTAAATTCCTTTTTTTTTTTTTTGAAAATTTGAAATTTGAAATTTCAAAATTTGAATTTCAGAGCAACTTTATGGTTTTTTTCCGTTAAATTTCATTTTTTCCAGGTTCTTTTGTCCGTTAAATTCCATTTTTTGTCCCTGGCCATTTCAATCCGTTTTAACGGTAACAACGCCCCCAGTCCGTTAAACCGTTAAAACGGCCTCCTTTAAACCTTGATTGGGACTACTCCTATATGTTCATTTATTTGCTTGCTTACCAAAAAAAAACATGCTAGATTCAACCTAGTTCATCAATATCTACATGACCCTAGGCCAGCCACGACGATGGTGAAATGAAGAGATGAAGATCCTAAACAAGCTAATATCCACTTCTTCATTGTCGAAGAAACTCATTTATTGTATTTTTAACTGAACATTATAATGGTCTTCCAATTGATAGAGAGATTATAATCCTCAGCTTAGAATTTTACGCAACCTCATGCGGAATGTGCAGGAAGAGTGCCTATGGATGTAATAGAAGAGACTGAGCAGAGAAGCGAAGGGCATTCGAAAGACTCGGGTGATGATACAGGTCTCAATGACACCAAAGCTATCAAGCATAGAGGAGTTCATGAAGAGAAGCCGAAAAACATCAGGGACACTAGACCAGCTCCCCTACAAATTCTTAACCATGTGACGATCAACAACACGCTCGAAACTCCGCGCTCAACCATAAAAGGCATCCTCAAGGTTAACAAAAACCAAGATTTAAATTTCAGAAAAGAGGATCTAAGAAAAGTTGAAGAACTACTGAGGCGGGCTTTTGTCGAATTTTATCAAAAGCTTCGACTACTAAAGAGCTACAGGTAACAAAAACTACATGGGTTTTCATTATATTTTCAAATTTGCTCTCTTCGAAATGTATGTGACCTTTCTATTTTTTTCCTTTTTTCTCATGGGGTGAACCAGCTTTATGAATCTCTTGGCGTTTTCCAAGATCATGAAGAAATATGACAAGGTATGTATCAAAAACTACTTTGATAGGCTTGGAACATGATCATATATGTATCAAAAATGGAATATTTTTCATTTCTTCTATTTATTTATTTTTCTGTTCCAACAGATCGCTTCAAGAAGTGCATCAAAATCTTACTTAAACATGGTGGATAACTCCTATTTCGGCAGCTCCGATGAGGTAATTAAGCTTTTACATATTTGTCATTCTAATTAGCATGAATTGAAAAACATATCTTCCAACCATTTATTAGCATGAGCTCACCGAGAGTCTGGTTCTGTTTTTGCTTTCACAGCTCACTAGGCTCATGGAGAGGGTAGAAGCTACATTCATCAAGCACTTCACAAACTCAAACCGCAGTAAAGGGATAAGCATTTTGAGACCAAAAGTAAAGAGAGAAAGGCATAGAACAACATTTTCCATGGGTAAGATTCGAATCAAGCAGAATATCCATTACTCATGTTCAGTTTACATATGCCCTAGACATAGTACAAGTTTTTTAGAGGGTTCTAAAATTTAATAGTCCACCAAAAAACTATTAGATATCCTGAAAAACTACAGGCTATTGCCCTGAAAAACTATAAATACACCCCCTTGCTCCAAGATAAAGATCATCTCTGAGAATTAGGAAGACATCCTAGAGAGAGAGAGAGAGACCCTAGTATTTTACGGTCTAACAAATCATTAAGTGGGGATCAACATTGATGTAGGCATGGACTACAACACAATGAGTATCTCCAACATACCCTTTATTTTTATTTCTAATTCAATTTTACCTTCTTTGAATATTATGCTCTTTCAATTTGTTTAATTAGATATCTTTTACATGATTATTGTTAAACGGAAGATGTTTGAAAGGAACCTATATATATATATATATATATATATATATATATATATATATATATATATATATATATATATATATATATATGTCAAAATTTGTCAAAACAAACCTACGATGCCAAACCGTTTGGCGTAGGCTCCCGAAACATTTAAATGGTAGATTTACCCTCACCTTGACGCCATACGGTTTGGTGTCTATTATTATCAAACGCCATACGGTTTGGCATCTATTAGTGATAGTAACAGACACCAAACAGTATGGCGTCAGATATGAAATGCCAAACCATATGGCTTATGGTTGTTGTGACGACCATTGGAATAGATCCGTTGAAGGTCGATTTTAAATTCTCAATCTCTATTCCAAAAAATTGAAAATTGTTCCTCCTACTCAATTATTATCTCCCAATTGCTCTATCAATTGTTTTCTCCTAACTCTTATCTTACTTTCCCATCATACACATCAACACTCAGGTGGCGTTTGTTAAAACTTTTTCTCATACCTTAAGTCTAAATGGGTTGAAATTCAATGATTTCGGTGATTAAGTGGCTTTTGGTAAACAACTTAATTTCAACACTTAATAATGAAATCACTAAAATTAAGACAAGCAAAAAGTGAGCTGGGGGTGACTTAATGTGTAAGTGGTTTCCGCGAAACACAACTCCAAAAAAGATTCTAAAATTCTCTCTTAAATATCCATAATGCAATTTTCTTAAAGCTTTCTCTTTTAAAAACTTACGAAAGTGTCCTAATAAGCACTTCAAATACCCACAATGCCCTTGACTTAATTTTAAAACTTAAGACCTTTATCAAACAGCCTAATTCGGACATAAGTAATTAAGCTATCAGACATTAAGCACTTTAAAATTTTAGATTTGATAACTTAATTTACCAAACGCCACCTCAGCCTAATACAATTGATATCAATTTACACAATTCATTAGCTCTATTTTTCTACTTTATTCCAAAATTATAAATGACGACAAAAGCAATTATTTGTCAATATGGAGGCAAACTAGATGGGGATACAGATGTTGATGGATCTGAGCGGATGTTATTAAAGTCGACATGGATCACATTGGCAGAATTTCAAGATAAAGTTGCTATGCAAAAGTAAAATTTAGTAAAATTTTATTTTAAGGTAAGTTATTACATTGGTTCAGAAAAATATATGATTGACATTGTTAACAATCAATCTTTACAACTTATATTTTACATTAATTTAACTTCTCCCCAGATAATTTTTTATGTGTGTCTAACACCAACACCACTTGAAAATATTACTTTTGAAAATCAATCGAATTCTGATCACACAAGTGTTCAAGGTGAGCCTAACTCATCAAATCAATTTTGAACCGATGACTACAATTCGATTGTACATGATTAAAATGAAAATAACAAACTTGTTGATGATGAAGAAGAAGATACAGATGATGATCCGTAAGCTGATGGATATTGTTCATTAGCAACTGATGTTAATGTGAATGTTATATATTGAAAAATTTTATACTAATGTAATTCAATTTAGGCTTTTAATTCTAAATTTAACAATTAGAGATAATTTTATAATAAAATATGTTATAAATAATAGAGAAAATATTATAGTTACATGTGATGATCCAAATTGCTCATGGCTTGTATATGCTAAAAGAATGGCCAATGGTGTAGTTTTAACATCATATACAATATTTAACAATAGCCATGCATGCTTGGGTAGAAGTGATTCAATGGATCATCCTCAAGCAACTGTTCATTGGATAAAGTACAAAATAAAATGTTGTTTAGGTGATAATCAATTTTATAATCTAATAGAGATTCTAAATAATATGAAACACGAATATGGTGTAGAAGTCTCATATAACAAATCTTGAAAAGCTCGAGAGAAAACACTAGAAGACATTCATGGTTGCATAATAGATGCTTATAAGAGTATGGATCATTACTGTCATACAATTATAGAAACAAATCCTGACAGTTTTATTTTCTTAAAACTAACCAAAGTAAAAATTTTGAACGATTTTCATTTTCTTTAAAACAAGTATTAATGTATATAAAAATGGATGTAAACCTATTGTAGAATTAGATGATACATTCTTAAAGGAAAAGTATCAAGATATCTTGCTTGTAGCGACTTTCGTCAATTCTAATAGTGGTACTTTTCCATTGGCATATGTAATAATTGATGCTAAAAATAAACATACTTGAGATTGATTTTTAAATTATTTTCAAAGAACTATTAGACATTTTGATTCCCATATATCTTTTATTTCTGATTGACAAAAAGACATACAGGCTATTGCTAATCGGTTTCCTTCACATTACTATTTTTTCTGTATGAGACATTTTGAACAAAAATTAAGAATGTACCATCTAATCTTACAATAGGTTTATATCCATTTTTATATACATTAATATTTGTTTTAAAGAAAATGAAAATCGTTCAAAATTTTTACTTTGGTTAGTTTTAAGAAAATAAAAACTGTCAGGATTTGTTTCTATAATTGTATGATAGTAATGATTCATACTCATATAAGCCTATATTATGCAACCATGAACATCTTCTAGTGCTTTCTCTTAAGCTTTCCAAGCTTTGTTATACTAGACTTCTACACTATATTCGCATTTCATTTCATTTATAATCTTTATTAAATTATAAAATTGGCTATTAGCTAAACGACTTTTATTTTGTCATTTATCTAATTAACAGTTGCTTGAGGATGATCTATGAAAGTAGGATTTTTCCGTCGTTGAGAGAACGACCCTAATTTCAATCAAATTTGTAATTATCCGAGACATTTAACCTGTAAAATGAGCAATTTTGCATAGTGGCTCGTGTCGGATGTCGATCCGCACTCGGGATTAGTTGGATTAGCTCAACTTTGAACATAAAATGATAGAATTTTGCTAGAAAAGCACGGAGAAATGAGAGTGGTGAGAAGTCAGGATTTAAAACATTCTTTCTGAGATTATAATAGGCTAAAGCGCACTGAAATGGGACCTAAAATATCAAAACATAATAATCAAACTACTTTATTAAATGATTAAAATTCATTACACCAATTCAACAAGGAAAATAAACATTCATCTAGAAGGCAAAAATTAGAGAAAGTGAGTTTTAGAGAGACACCTAAGAAATGTGAGAGAAACAAGAGAGAGAAAATTGAAACTAAAGGGGTTTCCTAGAGAGAGATAAAAAGTGAAGAGGTTAGACACTTACTGACCATGAGGAGTGGCTGATTAGATCCAACGGGTTGGATGAGGAGGAGATGTTGCTGGCCTTTAGTGGTTGTTCGTGACAGGCTTACCGTGGTGGAGAAGCTGGCAAGATAATGTGAACTAGGTTCGCCTAAGTTAATTGTGGGCAGCAAGGTGGTGATGGCGGTGTTCACACCAGCAGCAAGGAGGAGTAGACCGATGTGGAGAGGAACAACAGGTGAGGGCGTTCTTCCCTCCTCTTTCCTCCCTTTTCTTTTCTTCTTTTCTTCTTTTTTTTTCTTTTTGTTTGGAAAAGAAGAAGATGAGAATGACTTTAGGGGGTTGCTGGCTTATATGTTGCTTGACGGAGGCGGAGGCGGAGGTGTAGGCAGTAGTGCTGCAACACATAGCAGTGGCACTTGACTTGGCTGGTGGGCAGACCATCTGCAACAAGTTGCAGACGGTGGTAGTGCTGATGCGTGTGCACGTACGCCTGCAAGTTAGTGAGTCTACCGGCCAAACCTGCAATTGCCGGAGTTGCAGGTCGCTATAGAGGAAGGCGCACCTGCTGGTGGAGCAAGAGAGGACACCCAGTCCAATGGGAAGAAGCGGTTTTGAAAGTGAAGATAAAGAGGAGGAAAAGTCGGTGAATGATAAGAGAGGGGGTGGTAATGGAGAGAGGGGTGAGGACGTGTTGATGAAGATGGAGGATGCGACTCTAGAGGAGGTAAGTCTCCTCTCTTTTCTTCCTCTTCTTCTTTTCTCTCTTTTTTCTGGTTTTTTTTTTATTATTTTTTTTTTGATTAAGAAGAGAGGAGGATGGCTGAGGGAAAAATGGTGGTGGCTATTAGAAGAACAGCCTCTAACAGCCACCGGATATCCCAAGGGAAGGTGGGCGGTGAGGAAATGATGTTGCAGGCGGTGCTGGTGGTGGAAGGAGGTGCAGGCGCACTGCAGCAGCAGCAGCCTTGCTAGGAAGCGGAGAAGATGAAGGAGGCGGTGGAAGATGGTGGTGGTCCACACGTTGCTGTTTGCAGGCGGGGTGGTGGTGCTACAAGTGGCAGACGCACGTCGGCGTTGCAGGGGGAGCAGTAGGAGGAAGAAGAGGAGAACACAGATCATGAAGAAGAAGGAGAAGGGGGCGTTGCTGGTCGGAGTTGCAGGCTGCAACTCCGGTAGAAGACGAGAATGAAAAAGGTGAAGAAGAAGAAGAAAACCAAGAGGATGAAGGGGAAGAAGATGAGAAGAAGGATGGGGGAAAGGAGAGGAGGAGAGGGGGTTCAGAATTAGGGTTTCGAACCCTCTCTTCTCCCCTTTTCTTTGGAGAATTTCCTCGATTAGTGGACCCCCCTTTTTTATTTAAAAATAATTAATTTAATGCATTTGAAAATCGCGAGGTCCACTAAATGGTCGGGGCACGGGTCGATGATGATGGGCTCGGCTACTGGTCCACAAGGATTGATGATGTCCATCGTCTCACAAGATGATATGACAGACAATTTGATGACGATCGAATGGATGGTGACTTGATTGGGACCCAGATTGGTAGATCGACGGATCTAGAGAGATCCAACGGTCCGGTGGAAGATCCAACGGTCCGATTGAAGATCCAATGGTCAGAAAGCTAAGAGAGATGAGACAAAGCCAACAGGCAAGAGTTCTGGGGTTAGGTCAGTAGATCCGAGGACCGAGAGATGAAGAGAGAGAGAATAAGGAGAGATGAGATAGAAAATTAGGGGGAGGAGATAGAAAATATCAAAAAATAGAGATAAAAGTATTGACAGAGGGTCTAGAACCCTGGTCTTCATTGTGACCATCCTCACACTTTTCCAGTAGAGTAGACCATCATTCCTTGTTGGCTCATGTGGCTTTAAACGCTTTGGTCCGTCTCTTGGTCATTGGCTCTTCTGCTCTCTTCGTTCTTTGGGCCGGCTTTTTGGTACTCTTATTCAGCCCATATTTGGCTCATATCTTCTAGTCATAGCCTGTGGCTCTTCAAACTTTGATATTAGGCTTCTGTGGTTGATCATGGGCCCGCAAGTCTCGAGAATAGCCCGATCAAATTTTCTGCAAGAAAAAAGCACGTAATGAGACTTGATCATAACATCTTTATACCTAGACTTACAGAAATACATTTAATGCGTGCAAATATACCATTTCGTCCAAAAAAGTGTGTTCTGCGCAATGAAATACTCTTACGTAGAAAAGTAAATAAATAGAGCATTTTACGTAGGAGAGTGCGATAACGCTAAAAGGATAATTACTTAAAATAAGCACTTTTGAGCGAATATCAATCTACTAAATCACTCCTACCCAAGCATGTGTGGCTATTGTTAAAGGTTATAATGTTAAAACTACACCATTGACTAGTCTTTTAGCATATACAAGCTATGGGCAATTTCAATCATCGCATGTAACTATAACTTTTTCTCTATTATTTATCACATATTTTACTGTAAAATTATCTTTGACTGCTAAAGTTAAAATTGAAAGCCTAATTTGAATTACATTAGCATAAACTTTTCTAATATATATAGCATTCACATTAACATTAGTTGGTGATGAACAATATTCATCAACTTGTAGATCATTATCTGTATCTTCTTCTTCATCATCAACAAGATTATTATTTTTATTTTCACCATTTACAATCGAATTGTGATCATCAATTCGAAATTGATTTGACGAGCTAGGCTCACCTCGAACACTTATGTGACCATAATTCGATTGATTTTCAAAAGTAATATTTTCAAGTGATGCTGGTACACATAAAAAATTATGTATAGAGAAGTTAAATTAATGTCAAATATATGTTGTAAAGATTGATTGTCAACAATGTCAATCATATATTTTTTTGATCCAAATGTAATAACTGACCTTAAAATAAAAAATTTTCAATTTTACATTACATAGCAGCTTTATCTCAAAATTCTGCCAATGCGATCTCCGTCGACTCGAATAACATCCGCTCAAATTCATCAGTTGGCCTCTTTATCAACAAATAATCGCTTTTGTCGTCATTGATAATTTTGGAGTATAGTAGAAAAATAGAGCTAATGAATTGGGTAAATTAATATCAATTTTATTAGGCTGAGTGCGAGAAAGTTGGGAGAGTAAGATGAGAGTTAGGGGAGAACAATTGAGTGGGAGAGAGCAATTTTCAATTTTTCAGAATAGAAATTGGAAATTTAAAATTGACCTTCAATGGATCTATTCCAACGATTGTCACAATGGCCATAAGACAAATGGTTTGGCATCTCTTAATATCCGACGCCATACTGTTTGGCGTCTGGTACTATCAAACGCGATATGGTTTGGTGTCTGTTACTATCAGACATCGAATGGTTTGGCATCTGATAGTAACAGATGCTAAACGGTATGGCGTTTGATAATAACGGATGCCAAAGCGTATGGCATCAAGGCGAGGGAAAATTTGCCATTTAAAAGTTTTGGGAGCCTACGCAGAACAGTTTGGCATCATAGGTTTGTTTTGACAAATTTTGAAAAAGTTCGGTTCTTTTGTACGAATACCCTTAAATATAGGTTCCTTCCAAAAAAATTCCGTAAATTTAATCTAGCTAGTGACTTCAAATCTTCCCAGAAAACAAACCCAATACAGTGAACAAGCAAGGTCTCTCCCAAGGTTTACTGGGGACCCTTTGGAAAATAACAATGCTGATATAATGATGCGCATCTCTTCAGAAAGTATCAAGAAACAACATGAAAATACAACAACAATTATACCCTTGTTCACAAAATGGAGTTGTAGGGGTAGGCAAACCACTCACAGGCTCTCTGGTATTGTCAAATACTTTTCTTAATACCAAATCTCCAACTTTGAAGGTCCTGCGTCTGACACGGCGATCATATGATTGTTTGATGGTTTGCTGATAATTAGCCAACCTTACAACTGCCTGCTCGCGTTGTTCTTCTAGCAAATCATTATCCCGAGCTAAAATCCCATCATTCTGTCCTGTATTGACAGCCTGAGTGCGAGATGTCGGGATAACAACTTCTGTGGGGATCACTGCTTCTGTCCCATAGGCCAGAGAAAATAGAGATTCCCCCGTAGTCCTTCTTGGGGTAGTCCGGTATGCCCATAATACTCCTGATAATTCTTCTGCCCATTTACCATTTGCCTTATCTAGCCTCTTCTTCAAATTTTCAAGTATTGCCTGATTCGCTCTTTCAGCTAGTCCATTACTCTGAGGATATCTCGGGGCGGATAACCGCTTTTTTATATTCAAAGCCTGACACAGAGCTTTCACCTCGGCGGAATCAAACTGGGTTCCATTGTCTGTGACAATCTCCTCTGGAATTCCAAATCGGCAGATGATGTTCTCCCACAAGAATCTCTTAACATGTGAAGAGTGCACCTGAACTAAAAGAACTGCTTCAATCCACTTTGTGAAGTAATCTGTGGCTACCAGTAGGAACCTGACATTCTCTGGAACTGTCGAAAATGGTCCCATTATGTCCAATCCCCATTTTGCAAATGGCCATGGACTGAATACAGGATGTAACTCTTCGGCGGGAACTTTGATCAATGGAGAATATTTATGGCATTTCTCACATTTCTTGACAAGCAACTTGGCATCTTTCTGCATATAGGGCCAAAAATAACCTTAGCTGATGGCTTTATGTGTTAAGGTCCTCGCCCCCGAGTGATTTCCACATTCACCAGCGTGTATCTCAAGAAGAACTTGCTGAGATTCACTGGGAGTAAGGCATTTGATAAGGGGGCCTGACGCTGATTTTCTGTACAAATCTTGGCCCACCATGATATATCTTCTTCCAAGCCTCTAAATTCTTCTTGCGGCATCTCTCCCAGACGGGAGTTCTCCATTCTGTAAATATCTCCGAAAATCATCCATCCAACTTGGTTCGTGATCAACCTCAATCGGGGCTAAGTATATCTCACTGGGTAAGTGAGTACTCGGGAATTCTTGATAGTCCACGGGTATGGTTCTTGACTCTGTTTCTCCCAACATCGTAGACAAATAGGCCAAGGCATCAGCATGCCGATTCTTCATTCGAGGTAATTGATGAATCTCAAGGTTATCGAATCATCCTGCCAATTGCTGAACGATATCTAAATAAGCTGCCATCCTTTCATCCCGGGCTAGATATGTCCCCACGTATTGACTAACTACCAACTGAGAATCAGTGTACACGGTAATATCCTTGATCCCGAGATCTAGTGCTGTCTGGAGTCCTAAAATCAATGCTTCATATTCCGCTTCGTTATTGGATGCCACGAACCCGAGTTTAACAGATTTTTCCAATCTAGTGTTCTCAGGTGTGACCAGAACAACCCCTATACCCGATCCACTTTCGCTGGCCGATCCATCAGTAAACAACCTCCACCCCGTCTTAGGATTCAACATCTTTGGCATCTCGGGAAGTGGAAGAACTTCTCTGTCTTTGCCCCCAGTGTCAGCAACATCTTGAACTGGGAAATCAGCCAAAAACCCGACTAAGGCATGTCCTTTCTCGGACGTCCTTGGTGAAAACTGGATATCATACTGAGCCAAATAGATGGCCCATTTAGCCATTCTCCCTGATAAATCGATCTTACCGAGTATGGATTTCAAAGGATGCTCTGTGTAGACTGTAATAGTTCTTCCTTCGAAATAGGGTTTAAGACGCCTTGAAGCATAAATCAAAGCAAGAGCAGCTTTCTCGATTGTGGCATATCTTGTCTCTGCTCCAATAAGAGTTTTACTGGTAAAATATACTGGCCGTTCTTCACGGTCGAGCTCACGGAAGAGGACGGTGCTAATAGACTCATCAGTAGTAGCCAAATAGAGACCTAGAGGCTCCCCTTGATCAGGTTTAGAAAGAATTGGAGGTTGTGAGAGATAATGTTTAAGCTTTTGGAAAGCTTCATCACATTCTTTTGTCCAATCAAACCTTCCGTTCTTCTTCAAGAGTCTGAATAAAGGCCTGCATCTATATGACGATCTTGCTATGAAGTGATTCAATGCTGCTATCCTCCCGGCAAGTTTTTGGACTTCCTTCCTATTCTTCGGTGAAGGCATTTCTGTCAGGGCCCTGATCTGATCGGGATTAGCTTCAATTCCTCGCCTTGTAATGAGATAACCTAGAAATTTCCCAGAGGTCACTCCAAAGATGCATTTGGCAGGATTGAGCTTCATTCGATACTCACGTAGACGGTCAAATGTTTTCCCGAGATCTCCTAGATGAAGTTCCCGAGTCTGCGTTTTAACCATCATATCATCTATGTATACTTCCATTGTCACGCCAATCATGTCATGGAACATTCTATTGTCGAGATGCTGATAAGTGGCTCCAGCATTTTTAAGGCCAAAAGGCATCACTTTGTAACAAAAGACGCCCCTATCAGTCGTGAAGGCCGTCATCTCTTGATCTGGCTCATACAAAGGAATCTGATTATAACCCGAATATCCATCCATGAAAGATAAGATTTCGTATCCTGAAGTGGCATCAACAAGTTGATCGATTCTGGGCAAGGGATATGGATCTTTAGGACAGGCTTTATTCAAATGTGTGAAGTCTATGCAAACTCTGATCTTCCCACTCTTCTTCGGAACAGCCACTATGTTGGCTAACCACTGAGCATTGTTAACTTCGCGGATGAATCCGGCTTCCAGGAGCTTATCAATCTCTTCTTGGACTGCCTGCTGCTTCTCAAGAGCAATCCTTCGAGGTCTCTGCTTCACAGGTAAATGCTCACTATTTACTTGTAAACGATGACAAGAAATGTCGGGAGATATACCCGGCATATCGTTGAATGACCATGCAAAAACATCCATATAAGATTTCAGAAAATCAGTGTAGGATATCTTCTCTTCGATAGATAATCCGACCCCAATAAAAGTATACTTCGGATTTTCCTCACTACCGAGGTTAACCTGATCAGTCTCTTCCACCGTAGGAATGGTCCTTTGCTCAAATGTTACACTGCCATTTTTCTGGCTCGGCGCAGCCTCTTCCAAACTTGCCAGGTTGCGCTCTGATTGCTATTGACCAGCAACCGTAGACGAGGTTCCCTTTTCATGATGATTTTCCTGTACTGGGACATCCTTCGATCTAAGGGCCATGGCATAACATTTTGTTGAGATAGCTTGATCTCCTTTAAGCTCCATAATCCCGTGATCAGTCGGAAATCGGAATAATTGATGATAGTGGACGGAACGCCCCTTACCTCATGTATCCACCCTCTCCCCAAAATGCCATTATAGGGGGATGGTGTATCTAGAACAAGAAATTCGACCATAGACGTGATCTGTCCCATCTTCACTGGCAGAATTACTTTTCCCATAGCATATTCTCTCTAGCCATTAAATCCGACCAAGGGAACATTGCTCTGGACAAGATCTGATGGATTAAATTCCATCTTGCGGTAAGCCTCCGCAAACAGAATCTCAACTGAACTACCTGGATCAATCAGCAGACGTTTTACCTCATAATTGCCCACAGGCAAAGTGAGCACTAACGCATCTGAATGCGGATGATCTACTCCTACGAGATCTTTATCGGAGAAAAAAATAGCCGCGCCAGTGCTCTCCGTCACCCTCACGGGGTCTGTTACTCTAGGTCCCGTTGACATGTGCAGGATTTCATTCAGGTGTTCAACCTTCTTGATTTTAATCATGTCTACCCTCTCTGTCTCCCCACGGGATAATTGTCGTCCTCCCCCGTGTATAACGTCAATCACCAACCCACGTTCTTGCTGCTTAACGGGGTTCTTGTCTTTCTTGAGTACCTCGGCTCCAGCTACTGCCTCAGTCGTGCTGGCAATAAACCGTTGCAAGAAGCATTGGTTAATTAGGTCCTCAATTTTGTGCCTTAGCGCCCCGCACTTATTGGTTATGTGCCCTGCTTCTTGGTGAAAAGCACAGAATTTTGTCATATCTCTATCTCCCTTCAAGTCCGGCCTCATTGGTCTGGGATTCTGAAGATATCTTTCGTTTTTAATCAGATCAAAGATCTGATCATGGGTCTTGTTCAATGCTGTAAAAATCTTCCTCTCTCGACGAGGATATTGTCCAATACTTTCCGACTTCTCTGGTTTCTTCTCGGAAATTTCTGCTGCTGCAACATCAGTAACTTCCTTCTGCTTTCCTTTAGAAATTTTGCTGGACGCCGGGGCCTTCTTTACCTCATTCACTGATATGGCCACTCCTTGGCCCCGTTGGAGTGTGTCATCTTCGAGTTTAGAATATTTTTCAACTCAAAGGAACAATGCTTCCATACTCACCGGCCTATTCTTGGTTAAAGACATGTATAGCCCAGAACTCGTAGATAATGCCTTCCGAAAGGCTGTAACGGCATGCTTATCATCACAGCCTTCCACTGTGGTCATGAGAGTACATAATCTTTTTATAAAATCCCGCAACGTCTCCTTTTGATCACAACGTACATTGAACAGCACGTCGACGTCATTCTTATGCAACCTGTTGCAAGAATATCGAGTGATGAATAGGGTACTTAACTTGGTAAAGTCCGAAATGGTTCGAAGAGCTATCTGGTTAAACCAGATTAATGCATCATCACTCAAAGTGGAAGGGAACATCCTGCAAAGGAGCTCGTCGTGGAACTCCCACATCGTCATCGCTTTCCTGAAGCGAAGAACGTGATTCACGGGATCTGTAGTCCCTGTGAATACTGAAAATTTGGGATACGAGAAAGATTTCGGGGCACGGAATCCTTGTATCTCTTCTGTGAAAGGAGAATCTCGGGAAACTCTCGTTGCCATTGCAATCATCTTATCAGCCACTGTTTCCTTTTTTCCCATCATCTCAGCTACCAGATCAGCAATCCGCTTCTTGGTTTCAGGTTGAATATGATCCAAGCTTCGTTGACAGGAAGACTCGGCCTTATGACGCTTTTTCGGAAGTGGGATATTTGAATCCCCACGTCTGCTTCGTGGATTCCGCAAGACAGATTCCTCTGAATTTGACCTGTCCGACTGGAATTGGCTCTTCTGATGATGACTATGTCTGACTGTACCAAATATATAACCATCGTTTCGTTCAACAGTCACCCGTTGCTTCAACTCCTCATTCTCTTCGCGTAACTGGGCAATCATCTTCTGCTGATTGTCTAATTCTCTCTCTCTTCTGCCCTCCGTGATAGCATCTCTGAGATCGCTGGGGGGATTCTTCTCTCTCATACTCCTGAGGCCAGTGCGCCTGGTATCCACCATTATCGAATCGAATCTCTCTTAGAACGGAAAACTTCTCCTCGTTTCCCACAGACGGCGCCAAAAGATGTGGGGGAAAAATATCTGATCTAACCCACACAATCTTCGAGGTTAGACGATTCGGATTTTGGTGATGATCGGACGATTCTGTTGCTCCAAGATGAAACTGCTTTCTCCTCTGCGAAGGATAGGATGATCTCCAGATGAGATTTGGTTGTACCTGTTGACAAGGCTCCGACGCTCAAGTCAGCTGGGGAAATGTAACAGGATTTAAGAAAATAGTAAAAGGTTTCAAAGTTTAGGCTATCTGGATCTGGTGAGCAAGATCCCCTTCTCAGTTCTGAGGGTCTCATATTTATAACCTTAGAACTGGCGTGACTCACCTTCCACGTGTCTAGTCATTTATCAGTCAATGATGACTCAGATGGATTCTGTTATAAAATAGAATCTTATGGTTATATCTTGACTTCCTTGAATCGGTCATACCTGAAATAACTGAAGTGACACTGAGGTGGCATCCTTCGTGTCAGGTATTCGGATAAGGGGATGCCAAATTCGTGATAGTTCAACTAGCTGCCACGTGGCCAATATTCATTAGTCAAGAAATCGATTGTGTTCAGAATACTTATCTTGTACGTAAGAGATCCTGCCACGTAAGTCGTTTGACCTCATCTGGCTTTGCCGGGATGAGATTAAAATAGATCCCGTCAAGTAAGTCTGATGACCTTGTCGGGATAAAGGCATCCAGCCAGTCATGTGACCTTGCCGGGATGATATTGTAATAGATCCCGTCAAGTAAGTCTGGCGACCTTGCCGGGATAAGAATGTAAAGATCCCGTCAAGCCAGTTGACCTTGGTGGGATGAGATTGAAACAGATCCCGTCAATCCTGTTGACCGATGAGATTGTAATAGATCTCGTCAATCCAGTTGATCTTGGCGGGATGAGATTGTAAAAGATCCCGTCAAGTGACCTTGCCGGGATAAGATTGTAAAGATCCCGTCAAGCCAGTTGACCTTGGCGGGATGAGATTGTAAAAGATCCCGTCAAGCCTGTTGGACGTGTTGGGATGAGACTGTAATAGATCCCGTCAATCCAGTTGATCTTGGCGGGATGAGATTCAACAATAAATATGTCGGGCAAAATTGAATACTTCCCGACATATTAAAGGCTAAGACGTTAATATATTCTGTTAGCATCACTTCCATGTGTCAATCATTCCATCCTGACACGTGGCATTACCAATTAATGGAAATCGTGTGACACGATGGGCAGTTTATGGCTCCTGATGATGCGTCCGGCGCATTTACTCTCGCGTGCTGTCTATTAACACGCGTCATCTTTTTATGACCGCACGTGCTAAGCCAGTGACACGCGTCAATATTTAATTTGCTGGAAAATACGGCACCCACAACTACCAAAGAGGATTCCAAACACTTGTTAAAGATAATAATCATGTAAATTGATAAATAATCTCATATATGCAATTATATCATAATACTAAAGATACTTAACAAAAAGAGGGTTGGTTAGCAAGCTAACAAACAGTCATTTATTATGAATACCTTGGATGAGCACAAAACCTGGCTCTTAGAATAGCCATTATAACCATCTTTTTATGGGTCAGGATCCGTGGACTTGCAAAAGTGAACTCATAAAAGAACATGTTCCGAGAATCCAACGGTGGTTTTGCTTTTGCAAAATGCTAGCTCAGCACTATCAACCACCGTTGGAAACTTGAAATCCACGGCCGAGAACATGAGTGAACTTATGAGTTCAATTTTGTGAGTCCAAGGAACCCGTTCTTTTATTTAAATCATGCAAATATATAATTCTATTTAAGTGAAAATATATAACTATAAATTACTTTATACTAAAAACACTAATGAGGGCACACATTGGCAGATAGTTATGGTGATGAGGATCGTGGGTGAGGACATGGAGTAGAAGACGGTTATATGTTACAAATTGTAAGATAAAAGTTTCAAAAGTAATTAAGGAAAAAAATTATTTATTTATTGTGAAACATTGTTATTTAACCGGTTAGTTATCATAAATATTTAAGAGGCTCAAGGGCATTTTTGAAAATTTGATACAATATATTAATAATAATAAAGATTGTTTTTCCAACTTATATATATATATATATATATATACTTATCCTTGAACTCATCCGCATGTGGGCCCCACGTCCATTAGTAAGAATTCCATTAGTCATTCTATCCCAGCCAATATATATATAATATAAAAAAGTTTTCTAAGAAGGTGGTCTATATCTTTTTTAACCATTTAATATGACACCCCTCACACTGGCTTCACAGGACCTTCACCTTCCTTTTGTACGCCACTTGTTACATCTATCTATCTATTTTACTTATTAATGGAGGAAAGCCCTTCTTGCGTTATGGTTTGACATTTTCCATATTTTTAAAATTGACCCTATATTTGCTTCTTTTCTTTTCTTCAATTTATTCACTTGGCATTGGCTCTTTTATCTTTTTATTGTCAAAGTATACATAACCCATGTTGCTCATTCAATGCTCTTTCTTATTAAAAAAAATAAAAAATCCCTATTCCTAATGTGACCCTCTAATTTCTTCAATTTACAAACATTGTTTCTTTTATTTTTTTGAATTTTTTTTACTTTGTACAAGTGCTTTAGTCATTCAACATTTTTACATTTCAACCCAACTGTGAAAGCATTTATTGAACCCCCTGACATTGCACCTAAACTCTGTCCATATAACAAACCATGAAAAGACTCAAATCCAATGGATAGAAAATTACGGATCAGGATGAATTTTCGTATGTAGGTCCACCAAGGGATGGGCAAAATATATATACGGTCAATGGTCCTTAAGTGTGTGCCACATGGCTCATAAGAAGGAGCTTTCGTCCTAGGTAGACAGATTTTGGATGGTGTTCTTATCGCTAACGAGTGTATCGATACTAGAATCAAGGAAAGACAAGCTGGGATTGTTTGCAAGCTCGACCTGGAGAAGGCTTATGATCATATTAATTGGGAGTTTCTTGATTATGTCTTGGGCTGGATGGGATTTGGTTTCAAATGGAGGGGATGGATCAGAAAGTGCATTTCTACTACGTCTTTTTCGATTATGGTCAACGGTTCTCCAGCTGGCTTTTTTAGAAGCTTTAGAGGATTACGCCAGGGGGATCCGTTGTCGCCATTCTTATTCATTCTTGTAACTGAGGCGCTCGGAGGTATGCTGAGGAGGGCTGCAGACTTAAGTAAAGTGAAAGGTTTTTGTGCGAGTAGCAGTGGGCCGATGATCTTCCACCTCCAGTTTGCAGATGACACATTGTTATTTCTCCAAGGAGGGCAGCAAGAAATGTTATTTCTTAGAGGTATCTTATGTTGCTTTGAGGCAGTGTTGGGTCTTCACATTAATCTATCTAAGTCCGAGGTCTTTGGCATAGGGGAGGAGTCGGGAAGTTGTTAGGCGGCGACAATTTTAGGATGTCAAGTGGGTAGCCTTCCTACTAAGTACTTGGGGCTCCCCCTGGGAGCAAGCTATCGGAATAAGCAGATCTGGGACCCGGTTATTGAAAGGTTTGAAAGTCAGCTTGCGAGATGGAAAGCGAGATTCCTTTCCAAATGGGGTAGACTCGTTCTCATCAAAAGTACCCTCTTTAGCCTCCTGATGTACTTCATGTTTTTATTTTCGATGCCGGCTAGTGTGGAGAAGAGGTTGGTGAGATTGATGAGGAATTTCTTGTGGAGTGCAGAGGAGATGGGAGAAAAATTAGTTTGGTTGGTTGGAAGGTGATAATTAGGCCCAAAGAGCATGGTGGTTTAGGGATCAGAGACCTGCATAGTATGAATGAAGCTTTGAAAGGAAAATGGTTGTGGAGGTTTGGGGTTGAGAGGGAGAGCCATTGGCAGAGGGTCATCGTTGGTAAATATGGGGAGAGCATGATGGGTTGGTCGAGTAGAGAACCTAGAGGGCCTCATGGGTGCGGGGTTTGGAAAGAGATTGTGAGAGGTATGCAGAAGTTTGATGAGGGTATTATGTTCAAAGTGGGGAGAGGTGATAGAATCTTATTTTGGAGAGACAGGTGGTGTTCGGAAAGTTCTCTTAAGAATGAGTTCCAAGACTTGTTCCTCATTTCTAATAAAAAAACAGCCACAGTATGTGAAATGCAGGGGCCCAACAACAATAATCACCATGGTTGGTATTTCAATTTTAGACGCGGTTGTATGATTGGGAGCTAGCTACTCCGGGTAGCCGATCTTATCGCCAAGGTGGGGCGTAATCCTTCATTTAGTCAGATAGAGGATGAAAGAAGATGGACCTATGACAGTAAAGGGACCTTCTCTGTCCACACAATTCTACAAGGTGCTTGCAGATTGTGAAGAAGAAGAGTTCCCGACGAAATGAGTTTGGGGTACTAAGGCGCCATCGAAAGTTCGCTTCTTGGTGTGGTGTGCAGCTAGGGGTAGAATTCAAACCATGGATCTTCATTGGAGCAGAGGTATTCATGTAGTCAATCATTGTCCTCTATGCTTGGAAAGTGGATAGTCAAGCTATCATATTTTTCTCCATTGCAAGTGGGCTCGGGAGGTGCGGTCTAACATTTGGAGGAGTTTTGGAGTAGCATGGGTTCTACCAAAGTGTACTAAGGACTTTCTGTTTTCGTGGAAGTGCAAAGATTTCAGCAACCTTGGAAATAGATTTTGGGCCTTGTCTCCCCTTGCAGTGTTCTGGGGTATATGGAGAGAGCGCAACAATAGGGTGTTTGAAGGGAAAAGTTCGTTGATGGAAACTTTGATCATTGAGATCAAAAGTCTCATATATCTCTGGGTCAAGCTGTACAAGTAGGGGAGGGGCGTATTGTTTGAGGAGGTGGTATTCAAGTGGGACTTTTTGATATACCGAGAGTAGTGACTAAGTTATTGAGGCATGGCAGGTGCTTTTGTTAGTTGGGTGGGGGTGGGCTTTGTTGTGTTGATGGTATTTGTGTAGTTTGGTTTTTTTTTTCTTCTTTCTTTCCTCTCTCTTCTTTCTTCTTTTGGTTGTTTCCTTGTTTGTTTGGAGGACATCTTGTCTTCTTAGCTTTTATCAATATATTTTCTGTTTACCTATCACCACAAAAAAAAATAGAAGAAGAGGACGCCACCGCTACCACCGCAGGTACATCTGTCTCTCTCTCTCTCTCACACGCACACAATTCTGAGCTGCATCGGCAGCCTAGAATCGAGGGAGAGGGAGGGAGAGAGAGAGAGTCAACAATTTTTTTGGGTACTAAATCTAATGGCTAAAATCATCAAACAAGTTGAGTTTTGGTATGAATGTCTAACAAGGGTGTGCTAAACATCCATTTGGTAGAGAAAAAAAATTCTTGGTCGTGGTCCCCTCCCAAAATGTTTGGCAGTACTCTTTGTTAACCACCCTTATCCAACTAACCAAGGGGTTAACGTGGGTTGGGTTTAGACCTTGAAGTACATGTAGACATTTTGTCAGGGGGACCTTGGGGCAGTGAATTTTCCCCCATATGGTCAGTGGGCCCATCCGACAGCGGTGAGTACAAAAGTTGGAGTAAACTTCTGTCACAATGGATTGCAAATCACACAAACACAGCCAATGAGTTCTTGGCACGTACACCTAAAAGCAAAAGCACATGGTACGTTGCAAAAGCACTTGTGTACGTGCCGAGAACTCATTGGCTTGTGATTGTGTGATTTACAATTTCGTGTGATAGAAGTTTTACTCCAAAAATTGCTATACCTGATGTATTTGGCGTCAGGTTTACCTTGTTCCATCACGATCCTTTCAAAAATAACCTTTTAAGTTATAACTAAGGGTCGTGATATAACAAGGTATACCTGAGATCTTTTCATTTGCGGAAGCGGCATTTTTGGTAGTCACCACTGCCATCTGGGCCCACAGACTGCATGGATGTTTAGCCTACCCCTTAATAGACATTCATACAAAAATCGGCTTGTTTAATGATTTTTAGCCGTTGGTTTTAGTACTCAAAAAATGGTTACCTTCAACGGCTATAATAACGCCTTAAAAAGTGTTAAAATCTAATGGTTATAGATTAGCAATCAAGGTGATTTTTGGTCTGTATATCCACCAAGGGGTGGGATAAACATCCATGCCGTCAGTGTGCCCAGATGGCAGCAATGACTACCAAAAATGCCGCATCCTCAAATGAAACAGTTTCAGGCATACCTTGTTACATCTTTTTCCTATAACTAAAGGGTGAATGACGAGTAAAACTTTGATAACAGGGCTCAATATGAGCCACGTGGCATACTTTTAGAGGACTCTAACTGTATGGATCTTTGACCAATCCCTAGGTGGAACTAAAAACAAAAAATAAGCCCGATTAGTGATTTATAGGCGTTGGATTTGAATTATTTTCATGGGTTGCTTTTAACCGTGGGGAATTTGAGCATTATTGACCTTATTTTGAGGTACAAAGATCCAAAGGTTTGAATTCACTACTATATCTGATTTTTGGTTTAGTGGTCCACCTAGGGATTAGAAAAACATCCATACGGTCAGAGTACTCTAAGATTATGCCACGTGGCTTATATTGATCCCTGTCATCAAGGTTTTACTCGTGAATGACTACCCTCTCTCAAATGTCGCCTGCGACCTTTCCCTTTTAATCAGGCTGGTGTTTCTTTTTTGGGTCGGGCTACGTTGACAGATCTAAAATGGAAGATGACAGGGACACAATATAAGCCACATGGCACACTTTTCCAGGACTCTGATCGTATGGATGTTTGTCCTATCCCATGGTGGACCTACAAACCAAAAATTAGCCTGATTAGTGATTAATAGGCTTTGGATTGGACTTATTTTCATGGGCTGATCTCAACTGTGGGAATTTGAGCAGTATTTGAGGTACAAAGATCCAACAATTATAAATCACTAATCAGGCTGATTTTTGGTTTGTAGGTCTACCATGGGATAGGAAAAACATCCGTACAGTCAGAGTCCTGTAACAGTGTGCCACCTGGCTTAAATTGTGTCCCTGTCATTTTGCCTGTCACTTTATATCTGTCAAGGGAGCCCGACCCTTTTTTTTTTTATCTCCAATGCGACGTGGCAATTCTTAGAGACCAATGACCATATGGACGCCCTATGTGTACGGTGGACCTGCACCTGCAGACGAAAAATCATTCAGATTGGTGGCTCATAACCGTTAGAAATTAGTCTTTTTCATGGGTTGATTTTAGACACTGGGATTCGAGCATTATTTTGAGGTACTCAGATCCAATGGCTATAAATTACCAATCAACCTGAAATTCGGTACGTAAATCCATCTAGGGATGGACCAAATATCCATGATCATAAAAATTTTCTCGCCCTGCCCCACTTAGACAGTTGTTTTCCGTTTTGTCCCCTTGGAACAAAATCCTGGCTCCGCCACTGCAAGAATTGAGAGTATGTTGTCGTTTCCAGTACTGTCATGTAGATCCAGGCAAGCTGTATGACAGATGTTGGCCTTGTAAAAACCACTTATTTGTTGCACCTCACTCTTTCAAATTGATCAAACTGGCTTTATCACTGAATCCAGATTTTAATGGAAAAAAGCAGAGCATATCAGCTTGTACCAACAAATGGACCTCAGTATTCCAGAATGTTGCAGTAGCCTTGTATTTTTTAGCACTTGATTCTTTTTAGGCTAAGGTGGTGTTTGGTAAGACCTTTATTCAAACCTTAAGTCTGAATGGGCTGAAATTCAGTATTTCGGTGATTAAGTAGCAATTGGTAAACAATTTAAGGTCTGAATAAAAGTGAAATTCAGACATAAGCAAAAATTGAGCTGGGGGTCACTTAATGTGGTAAGTGGTTTCGGCGAAAAGGATCTAAAAAAGAGATTCTAAGATTCTCTCTTAAATATCCATAATGCCCTTTTCTCAAAACTTACTCTTTAAAAAACTTATGAAAATGTCCTAATAAAAAGCCTTATTAGGACTTAATTTACTTTTCGTAGGGTGCTTACGAAAGTCAGTTTATAGCTTATAAAAAGCCTTTTCCTGATTTTCTTCTTAGCCATTTTTTCTGGGTTAAGCAGAAACCATTTAAATCCGGCTTATGGGAGAAGCACTTGTAAATGCACATGTTCGAATGAGAACTTAAAACTCTTCAATAAAGGAAAATTTATTTGCACCCCACAAATTGTGAAAGCACCCGAGAGAAAACTTCACTGACTGCCCCCAATGTAGGTGGTCATCGTGGATGGTGAGCGAAGTTTTACTCGTGTTGCTTTCACAATTTGTGGGGTGCAAATAAAATTTTTCATACAAAAATTATGAAAGAGAATTAAACTTTGGGAAATTTTAGTTGCACCCCACAAATTGTGAGGGCACCCTGACCCATTTAAAGCACCCCACGAATTGTGCTTGAATTTGCTTAATTTAGACCTATAGACTAAAAAAGCAGCTTAATTAGTGATTTCTATGTGTTGGAATATTGGAGTTTTTTCATGGGTTGATTTTTAACCACATGATGTATTCGAGGCACTCAGATCCAAAGGTTTGAAAACAATAATCAAGTTGATTTTTTATATGTAGCAAGGTTTAAAAGGTGCCGTTATAACAGTATAACGGACTGGGGGCGTTACTGGTTTTCTCCGTTTTAACAATCGTTAAAACAAAAAATAACACTCAGGGCAAAAATAGAAAATAATGGGAAAATAACCGAAAGAATGGAAAATTGGCGCTGGAATTCAAATTTTGAAATTTGAGTTTCAGATTTTTCAAAAAATAGAAAATAACGGAAATTAAGGCTATTATTTTCCTCAAAAATTTTCAGAAAATAATGGTTGTTATTTTTTATGTAACGGAAAAAAATGGAAAACATCGGCTGTTATTTTCTAGGCGTTTTAATGGTGAGTAACGTAACGGGAAGGTCCGAATCCGTTACAACGGCCGTTATTTACGTTATAAAGGCCGTTTTTTAAAACATGGTATGTAGATCCACTCAGTGGTCAATAAGAGTGTGCCACTTGGCTAAAGATTTATTCTCGAATGATGGGATATGCACAGATGCAATTGCACGCTTGAGCACACGTCGGATTACTTTTTTTCCTTTTTCCTTTTTTTTTCTCCATGGACACACTCAGCCAATACTTCCCTCACC
Source organism: Euptelea pleiosperma (assembly GCA_035048495.1). NCBI lineage: Eukaryota > Viridiplantae > Streptophyta > Magnoliopsida > Ranunculales > Eupteleaceae > Euptelea > Euptelea pleiosperma. Next base: position 11,543,878 of record CM068551.1, on the reverse strand, counting down.
CATTTTAAAAATAGACAGGAAGCCTTATCCCAATACCTTTACACTTCCATGATGTTATCCTCTGTCCACACACACACACACACCCTGCCCCCCTTTTTTTTAAAAGGAGTATTTGGATTAACGCCCACTAAACAAAAACAGGCCATCTTTTCTCTCTTAAAGCTAACGGATACTTTTACAAAGTGGGGTTTAAACCCCATAAACCAAATGGCACAACTTAACTTTTTCATCTATAATACTGTTAGGTGAAATAGGGTTTTGAATTTTAACAAAAGAGAATACAAAACCATGTGTACTTAGAAATCTGTGCCACCATATAAAAGAGGTATCATATGAAGTAGCCCATGATATTAGCATCAAATACACCTTTACATCCCCTTTTAACTCCTGTTCCAATTTCCAATACTGTCCCCCCCCCCACCACCACCACCACTTTCAACTTCCAAGATTCAAATATTTATCAGAAAAAGATAGAGAAATGCACATCTATTGGGATCAATTTTAGATGCAACCATGGTAAATTTTCCACTTAGGCCTTGCTTTTGGTAGCACTACAAAATTTTGGTCGCTAACGTTTGCAACATTTTTGTATGCAGGCTTAGTGGCGCAACATCCAACAAATATTTGCATTACACCCAATCATGTTTTGTTAAAAAGTGCACTCCCCCAGCAGCTCTCCCCTCCGTAACCATGCAATTTTCCCACAACTAATGTCGAAAAAAATTTTGAAGCACGGAAATTTAGAAGCAGCGATCATGCGTCCTATCATATTACACCAGGTACACCTATATGTAGGGGAAATGATTTTGCACCAGGTGCAATATGATTGGGCACATGATGTGGCCACTTCTAAATTTCGACCCTTCAAAAAATTTCTCATTAATGTTTATCAAATCAGTTCAGGCCTCGGGGACCCCTTTTTTCTGACCCCTCTCGGGAACCACGTGGCACGCTCTTAGTAGACACTGACCGTAAGGATGTTTGGCTAGTCCCTCTGTTGACCTCTAAACCAAAAAATCAGCCTGATTAGTGATTCGATTGAAGTTACTTTTCATGGGTTAATTGTATCGGTAGGAATTTGAGCATTATTGAGCGTGCAAATACCCAAAGGTTGTAAATCACTAATCACGCTGATTTTTGGTTTATAGGTCCACCGAATGACTGGCCAAACATCCATATGGTCAGCGTCCACTAAGAGTGCGCCACATGACTCGTATTTTGCGTTGTGACAGACACTTCTCTCACAACACCGTTGGATTCTACAGCAGAGAGAGCACTACTCTTGAGAGGGGGGTCAGAAAAAAGAGGTCCTCGATGCCTGAACCCTCTGCCTACAAACATTTCCCTGCAAACTATAGACAGGATACCAAGCAAGGCCTAATTGGCAAACCGTACAAATTATTCAAAAAACCTGAACAACATCCTTTTCCAATATTTGACCATGAACGAATTGTTCGCGAATTATTCACGAATTTTTCCGAATCTTTTGCTTCGAAATTTGCAACACTCCGATCCGAATTGCAACACATGAAATAAGATGAACAAGAAATATCTTCACTAAGCAGCAATTCCCAAAGATGAGATTACAATATATATGACCAACCTTTAGTACAGAATACATAATTTCATAACACCCCCTATACTATTTCAATATATCTATGCTTCTTCTTCTTCTCCAAATTCACACCGCACACGTGGGAACCAGGCATCTTGAAAAGAAACCAAATAATTTCTTCTGCAAACACAAAAAGATATATTTAGCCATTAAAAAACATAAAAATAAGGAAATGGGGATGGGGGTTGGGGGTTGGGGGTTGGGGGAGGGAGACAAACCTACCCTCTTAGTAGTAGTGTAGAGGAGCTCGGGCGGAATTTTGTACAAATCCTCGTCAACAGCTTTAGGAGCCCTAGGTGGTGGTGGTGGTCGATTAGGTTTTTGTCTTGGCTGTTCCGTCATGTCACACACCCTTCCTTGCTTTTTCTGCTCCTTAACATGCGGGTAACGTTTTTCTGTACTCTTTGCCTGCACATCATTCCCCGTATCATCATACGTCCATCCCTCCATCCATTCCCCTCGACCGATACAAATCTTTGCTTATCCCCATAATTATTTTCAAATTTTCTAAAAAATTAATTTTTTTCCTAAGCACGATAATGTAGCACTGTTGTAGTATCCCTAGGAGATGGATCCACACAAATCCTCAAGACCATCACATGGATATCAAAATACCCATGAAAATACGATATTTTATGATTTAATTCATGGGCTTTTTTGTCCATGTACAGAAAAAAAATCTATTATTAATGGGGAATATTCGAAAAAACAGGCCTCAAAATTTATTTTAGACTCACATCTTTTATAGCAAATGACGCTGTGGACAATGTCGTTCTTATGGTCCTGACCGTTAGATAGTCTTTGGGATTTATGTGATGTGAATACCGAGGAACAAACGATCAGGACGTTGGGACGACGGCCATTCAAGCATTACAATCTTTTTTTGGAAAGATTTTGAGTTTTGACTCTTTTGAGAACGAAAACCCAACACAAAGATAAGAGTTGGAACTTGGAAGCAGCAAGAACACAAACAGAATCAGATACGAGACTCTTACGTCTAACATAAATTTGGAAAAAAAATAAAATCTGAACTACCTTTCTGCGAGAAACAACAGCTATGGTTGGTTTCTTAAGATCTTCCTCGTACAAGTCGCCTGCCATGTATAAATCTCGTTCTCCAGAACCATAACGAAGAAGGCCAGCTTGTCTTGCCGACTCAAAGTACTGTGTAATTGGAAGACCATCTGCATAGTCCCAGTTTCCAAATGCCGGTATATGGCTTCTCTTAAACTCCTAAAACAGAACAAACGAATAACCTTGAAGCCAATAATCAATAGAAAAGAGAGAGAAAGAAAACTTGTGAGAAGTTTGGGTTTAATCTACTTACATCCATGGAACTCAGAGTCTCTTCACACGCTACCTCCAAAAGGGTTTGTATTTTTGTTCTTGGTGATTGTGGAAGAAGTTTTAGATAAAAGGGAGGGGGGAAAAAGGTCAAGTTCTGGGGATCTAGAGCATGAGTTCTGCTTCTGCCCCGAATTAAATAGATGAAGAGAGAGAAAGAAGAGGATCACAGATTACTGAGTTTTGTTCAGGAAAAGAGAGAGAGAGAGAGAGAGAGAAAAAGGGTGAGAAACAGAGAGGGGGTTACTTTTTTTTTTCAACTTTGCTTTTACTTGTTGTCGCTGATCATGTCATGCCGATAAAGAAGGTTTTCTCGAATCTCGAGGCAGACAAAGGCTCTTACCCCACGTATACATGGGGAATCGAGAGAGAGAGAAGTAAACCAACAGAAAAGTGTAATAAATTCCAAGCGAAGAAAAGGGGTACCATTTTGTTGTTACCTCGTGGAGTGAAATGCTCTGAAATTTGACCTAAATACGCTTTGATCTATGTGCAATTACCTCACTGCCCTACCTTGCTTCTCTGGACTAAAACTTTGCTCACCGACCACATTCCGAGCCACGTGTTATTTTCTTTGAGATTTCTTACCGCGTAGCTTAACACCACTTACGGCTGCCATCTGGGCCCTACTGACTGTATGGATGTTTAGCCCATCCCTTGGTAGACAATCATACAAAAAATCAGCTTGTTTGATGGTTTTTAGCCGTTGGTTTTACTACTAAAACAAATGTTTGAATACAACGGCTAGAATTACTCCTTTAAAAAAAACTAAAATCTAATGGCTAGAGATTGCCAATCATTGTGACTTCTGGTTTGTATATCGACAAAGGGGTCGGCTAAACATCCATGCGGTCAGTGGACCCAGATCGTTGCGGTGAGTAACAGATACTAGCTTAAGCTACACCTTGTTACATCCCGAGTAAGACTTGCCTGACCACCCATGGTTAGGTAGCTACCTGACCACTCACAATATAAGCCACGTGGAAATTTATTAGAGGACACTGACGGTATAGATATTTGGCCAATCCCTAGGTGGACCTACAAACCCAAAATCAACCTGATCAGTGATTTCTAAGTGTTAGTTGAAGTCATTTTCGTTGGTTGATTTTAACCGTAGGAATTTGATCATTATTCACCATTATTTCCATATAAAGGTTTGAAATCACTAATCAAGTTGATTTTTGGTTTGTAGGTCCACTCATGGATTGGTCAAACATCTATACAGTCAGTGTCCTCTAATAAACTTCCACGTGGCTTATATTGTGGGTGGTCAGGCAAGTCTTACTCTTATATCATGATCCTTTCTTACAATGTTTGACCTCAACATTAGGTGGACTTGCAGACGAACAAATTTAGCGTGATTAGTGATTTCAAAGCGTTGGATTGGAGTTATTTTCATGGGTTGAATTTTAACCGTGTTAATTGAGCATTTTGACCACTATTTGGGGTAAAAGATCCAAAGGTTTGAAATCACTAATCAGTCTGATTTTTAAGGATTGGCATCATCGATGGGTACTGAATCCTTAAATGGTTCTAGTCTAATGGGTACCCGCACCCGAACTGATCGTTGACATCTAATTCGAGCTTTACGGTTACGAAGTCTTTTTGTCGTGGGCCCAGACTAAGTTATGACCGGACCAAAGTAGGTCAACAGCCTACAGGAAACAGGAAACAGGCAACAGGCAAGGAATGGTGGGCTCTTTGCAGTCTTACCCTTTGCCTTGGGAGTAAAACTTCTGTCACAATGGGATAGCAAATCACACAAACACAGCCAATGAGTTCTCGGCACGTATACCTAAAAAGCAAAAGTTCATGGTACGTTGCAAAGCACTTGTGTACGTGCCGAGAACTCATTGACTTGTGATTGTGTGATTTACAATTTCGTGTGATAGAAGTTTTACTCTTGCCTTGGTGCAGGTGAGCAGGTGAGCGCGGACTCCGAGATGGACGTTGGTGTTCACGTGACATACACCGTCCAAGGGTGTTTTCGTCTATTGATTTCTCGTGGTATAAAGGTAATTTTACACGAACAAACTTTCTCTGATTCTTTGTGTGAAGACTTTTGAGGAAAGAGAAGAATAAAACTTTGATGACGGATGTCCGTCATCAATTACGTACTACAGTATTGACACGTGGCACTATCTTATTGACGACTACTCAGTATGGATGTTTTGGCCATCCCTAAGTGGAACTACATGGTAATAATCAACCTGGTTTTTGATTTATAACCTTTGGATCTGAGTACCCAAATAATGCTCGAATCCGACGGTCAAAAATAAACCCATTAAAAAGACGGTTCACTATGGGTCAGTTAAAAGTCACTAATCATGTTGATTTTAGTCTGTAGCCTGTAGGTCCACCTACGGAAAGTCAAATATTCATACGGTCAGATATCTCCAAGAGTGTGCCACGTGGTACATAGTGGGTCATCATTAACGTGAATGATGGACGGCCGTCGTCAAAGATTTACTCGACAGAGAGGCCGTCAGTTGTCTCTCTCTCAATTAGTATGGACCCTTTCAGCGCGAAGAGCGCTCCACAATCAATCACAGGCATCAATCACGGGATATGCAACGGACGAGTAAGACTTGCCTGACCACCCATGGTCAGGTAGATACCTCACCACCCACAATATAAGCCACGTGGCAATTTATTAGAGAACACTGACCGTATAGATGTTTGGCCAATCCCTAGGTGGATCTACAAACCTAAAATCAATCTGATCAGTGATTTCTAGGCGTTAGTTGAAGTCATTTTCGTTGGTTGCTTTTTACAGTAGGAATTTGAGAATTATTTACCATTATTTCCGTACAAAGATCCAGAGGTTTAAAATCACTAATCAGGCTGATTTTTGGTTTGTAGGTCCACTTACGGATTGGTCCAACATCGGTCAGTGTCTTCTAACAAATTGCCACGTGGATTATATTGTGGGTGGTGAGGTAGCTACCTGACCATACCTGCATGGGTGGTCAGGCAAGTCTTACTTGCGGACTGGCTGTGCGTTCAATGCTTCCTTCGCATTTGCGAAAAAACCGTGGATTCTCTGATAGATTTTTTGTCGTGAGAAAATGTGAGATGATCTTTGATCACAAATGTCGGTCATCAACATTGATGATGGACCACAGCATGAGCTAGTTGCCGCTCTTAAAAGACCACTGACCGTATGGATGTTGGCCCATCCATGGGAGAACCTACGTACCAAAATTCATCTTGATTAGTGATTTATAACCATTGGATCTGAGTAACCCAAATAATGCTTGAAATCCACCGTTGAAAAAAAACTGTAAAAATACTCTTAACCCAATGATTAGAAATCACTATTCAAGTTGTTCTTTTAGTATGAGGTCCACCTAAGAATGGGCAAACATCCATGAGGTTAGTGGTCCCTAAAAATGTACTACCCCTGGCTTATACTATGATCAGTCATCAACATTGATGACCCATGGCCATCATCAAATATTTACTCAGAAAATCTTGGTATTCGCATTAAAGGCGTGTTTGGTAGCCGAGAAAAAGAATTCCAAGGCAAATATTCAGTCAGGCAAACATTTATCTGGTTAAATATTCGTCCAGCTAAACTTTGATACGACGTTTGGCAGTCGATAGAAAATTCACCAGCTCCCTCGTTAAATGGTGTTTGGTTGGTAATGGCAAATTTTTTGAACTTATCCCATCGTAGCAATTTTTTGAACTTCTCCCTCATGGTCTGATTTTTTGTAGGGATCATTATGATATTCATAGACTGGTTTAGACATTGAGAACATTAGATTGTTACCGGATAACTTGAAAACCACATTTGATGGGATTCGAAATCTCAAAATGGACTGATTTTTTGCAGGGGTGATCTATATGGTCAGAAGATCCTCAAAAAAATTCAAATCATTCTGATATTCATAGACTGCTGGTTTAAACGTTTAGAACAATAGATTGTTACCGGTAACTTGAAAACCACATTTGACGTGGTTCGAAATCTCAGAATGGGTTGATTTTTTGTAGTGGTGATCTCTATGGTGAAGAGGTCATCCTCACAAAAATTCAAATCATTCTAATGCTCATAGACTGGTTTAGACGTTGATGAATTATGAACAACAATTTTTTACCGGGAACTTGAAAACCACATTTGACGGTGTTAGAAATCTCAGAATGGGCTGATTTTTTGTAGGGGTAATCTATATGGTGAGGAGATCATCCTCACCAAAAATCAGCCATTGATTCATCTTCTTTGTGGGCACGCCAACATGGGTTTTTAGAAATGGGGGTAACAAATGGGAATCCTTGGAGTCCGACCAAAGAAAAAAATTGAGGAGAGGGAAGGGAGAAAGATAGAGATGACGTACCGGTTGTTTGAGAGCTTGGAGATTGCAACGGCAATGGGAACCACCGAAGAGAAGAGGCAGAAGGGGGAGATGAGAAGAGGAAGCTTTGCTAAGGTTCCAAAAAGAAACCCTTCGATGATCAAAACCCTTTTTTCAGGGGCCAAATTTTATTGCTCGGGATGAGTAAAATCGCGAGAAAAAATTCGCACAGGGGTGATGGTTGAGAAATATTTAGCAGCAAAAGCGGGTGAATTCGTGGCCCAGACAAATATTCGCCCACGCAAATTGAGCGCCAAACACCACTTAATTAAAAGGGCATTGCCGAGAAAATATTTTATTTTCCTACCGCTGATGCCTACCAAACACGCCCTAAGAGTCGGTGATATCATAAGATCAAGCACGGAGTTGGAGCTACGGGAGTATGGGTGTCAACGGGTCTGTTGCAAGTTGGATTCCAAAGGTACCCAGAATCAAAACCAATATTGTCGGTTCTTATCGGTTCCTATTCTTATCAGTTCCAATTCTCGAAATGATGGATCCAGAACAGAACCAATTATTTGGTTTTGTTTCCGATGGCCACCCCCTGAGATTTATCCTAGTACACTAGGTACATGTGAAAGGGGTGACATGAGTGCCCGGTGGGATTTAGTCGGGTGCTCTAAGAGCTTGGATACAAATTGTGGGTATTAGATTTTTCAAGTCATGAGACCAACACGTGGCATTAACATGCGTCCGTACGAAGACAATATATGATATAAACTTAGTGATCAACAGCTAGCAATCGGGAGTTCATGTTCCCGTTTGCTAGTAGCAAATGGGGTCCTACACTAAGCCCTGCCAAGAGACCTCTCAGTCAAACATCACCCACCTCTCAGGATAACCTCTCAACTAGACATCATCCACCTTTTAGGATGATCTCTCAGCCTGACATCAAATATCTCTCAGGACGATCTCTCAGTTAAACATCAAATATCTCTCAGGACAACCTCTCAGCTAGACATCGTCCATCTCACATGACGATCTATTAGCCATATATCATTCACCCCACAAAATGACCTCTCAGCTAGATATTAACCATCTCTGGAACAATCTCTTAGCTAGACATCATCCATCTCACAAAACGATCTCTCAGTTAGATATCATCCACCTAACATAAAGACCTCTCAGCCAGATATTAACCACATCTATCGGAAAGATCTTCAGCTAGACATCGTCCATCTCACAAGACAATCTCTCAGCCAGATATCAATATCAACCATCTCTCAGAATGACCTCTCAACAAGATGTCATCCATCTCATGAGATAATCACCCCGATTGATACCCAAAGCAAATGTGATGTGTTCTATGATAAGTCAGCAACTTACTAGCAGGTTCTCATAATCAAATGTATCTGAGTTAGAAATTGGACCCAGAACATCCCGAACATCAGATGGCAAATATTTGTGTCCTAATCAAATGCCAACTAACAAATATTCACATTCTAACCGAATGTCAACTGACAAATATTCACAAAATCCAACTAATGATAGTTGGCGAAGAATAGAGCGTTGCACATCAAGTGGCCCTAAGAGTTAAGCCAATAAGATATGAACATGTGGACTTAATCCTAACAGAATGGACAAGCATGTGGGTTTCATATCCTGAGAGGAAGGAAGGCTATAAAAGAGAACTAATGCCTCTAAAACAAGGGAGGCAATTCTTGTTTATGTGACCTTTACCCCTATAGTAGATACAAACTGGTTTATTCTAGGTAGTCCTGGGTAGATCAACCATGGTTGTAAGTAAGATTTTATTAGTTTTCACAAACTGAGTTTTAAAGTAAATAAAGTCTATGCAGAGTTCTTGTTATGCACATAACCTAAACCATTATTGTCACCAATATTCATTTCCTACACTAAGCATTTTATCAAGTTTCTCAGTGCTCTTAGATAAATAAGGCAAGTCTCTTTTTAGATTTATTAATTGATTTTCTAGAGACTTCCTAGCATCCACACAATTGAGATTCAACATCTGACAATTTTGGCATTAAGAATTTTCTCACCCAAATTATGGGCTAATTTCACAATATCACTGAGTTTAGCATAACACTCTATGAACATCTTTTTTTTTCTCTATTCTGATGGATACAAATTTAGTAGTCAACATTTGTAATTTAAAAATTTTAAATACTGAGGTTCTTTCATGAGTAGTTTTAAGGATGTCTAATGCTTGTTTAACTAATTCACACGTCGAGATTCGATTGAATTCATTCTTGTCAATGGCATTAAAGATAACATTTAATCCCTTATTATTTAAACAACAAGCCCCATGGTCATCATTTAACTACTTATCATTAGGCTTACGGACTACAGTATGTTTTACTGTACTTGTGGGAGTTGTCTATCGATTCAACACTGTAAGCCGCACTCGTTAATCTATGGATTTGAGGAAAGTTCTCATCTTTGCTTTCCAACAGGTATTCTCTCTATCGAATAATGGGTCTAGAAGTGTTTCTACATTCTCTTTGCATCTTTATAAATCGGAAAAAATTATATAGGAACTCACTTAGGTTGTTAAGACTTTAAAAAAGTGACCAAAGCTTTGATACCAATTGAAAGGTTCTTCCAATTCAGTCAAAGATACCTAGAGGGGGTGAATATGTATTTTAAAAATTAATTTACTAATTAACATTATATTCTAATTTTTGGTCTTGGTAGATGGATTCTAATCGCATACAATAACAATCCTAATTATATATGATAGATTGATTAACAAGTGATTATCTCTACCGATTCGGATTTAATATATTAGAGATATATTATTTCTTAGTTGTTTGATTTAATCTAATTAGAAGTGTAAAAATAAACAAATCAATCAACACATGCGATTTTTACGTAAGAATCTTTCACAAGGAAAAACTACAAGCCCACGTCCAGATGTCAAAGTATCATTATCAAAAAGTTAACTAGACAAGAGTTACTCATGCAACACATTTTCACACATCTTTAATTCGAATTGCTCTCGTCCACTGCCGATGTTTCCACGTCCCCTGTCTTTCTCGCTCGAGCCCACGAACACCTATTGATACAATGTAAAAGCCTAAAACTCTCTTAAAGAATAATTTTGTTATTTTGATATATTATGGTATTCTTGACTTTTTAGACTTTAATTAGGTCTACTTTGACTTTATTTAACTAATAGAAGACTATATTTGACTTTTGAAAAGTTTTAGAAAAAAAATAATTTTTCAAGTTTTTTAGTGATCTCCTTATGGGGCCCCACAGGGGTTTAGTAAGGCCCATGAGTTGAAGACTGCTTTGAGACCCATATATGTGTATTATAATTCTTATTTTAATTTTATAATTATTTAATTAAGAATATATATATAACCTATGGCCTTAATTAATTAATTGCTTGTATTTTAAAACACATATGAATAATGCATGTACATTTAAGTGATTGTGTGTGTGTCATACACCCTACTCCTAACGTTTAAAAATAAGATGGCTATGTTAGCTAGATTTAATTTTTAAGAAACTCATTTGCTTATGTGGTTGTCACATGTACAAATAAAAATAAATTAAGAATAAAATAACACATGTAATAATGCATTCTTGATTTTTCAAAATGACACTTATGAAAGAGAAAATATTTTTCTTTCTTCCTACGTAGAAATTGTTAAACACTAAAGGGAGAAGAACCTCACTTTAAATATAAGAAATTCATTTTTTATTAACTTTAGAAACCTCACTTTTTATTAAATTAGAAACTCTTTTAGTCATTAATGAACTTTACCACTTTTAAAAACTTCTTTGCTAATCTAAACCTAACCTTGCTAACCTAAGCCTTTGGTATGGCCATATAAAGGCCGTAGGAGACACCATCTTTTCATCAAGCCATTAGCTCTCCCTCTCTTCTCTTGTGTTGGTTCTCCCTCTCATTAAGCCATTAGCTACCCCAAAGTTCTAACAACTTTTCACCTCCAATTACCCAAACTATAAGCTATTTCTTAAGGGTTTTTTGTTCTTTTCTAAACCTTTTATTTTAAAATACTTGTGGAAGATCATAGAACAAAAAGGAGATAGAAGAGAAGAAACGAACATATCACAAAGATCTAGTTTAAAGAACAGAAGTAGGTTATTTCCTCCCTTTATTCCCATAGTTAATTTTATACGAATTGTATATATGATATGTTGAATGTTATATTTTTTAATTAGTTAAAAACCTTGTATTTTTCTTAAATTTACATGTGTTATATTTCCAAAAGCATGATTAGTTATGTTAGAAAGAATTTGAGCATATTTTAAAATATTTGTTATCTTCTTAAAAATTTAAATTTGTATATTTTTTGTAATATATGTCATGTTATTTTATGATTGCCTATGAATATATCATTCTATGAGATTAAAAAAAAGAAAAGAAGATTGAGAGTGCATGGACACACGGTTAGGGTTTCGTGCCGTGTTATGTGTCGAACCCCTTAGGATTTTTCTTAAAGAGCAAGGAGGGCCTGGAGCCCTGGGGTGCAAAGCCTCAACCCCCTTGGATCCATGTGGTATTTGATAGTTTGGCCCGCTGTTTGTATAAAGTGTGATCCGTAATGTTTATGTCATGCATGTTCATCGAATTTTCTTTTAATGTTTAAATTCGGTTTGATTTTTATTATCCTATTGCATTATCTACATTATGTATTATTTCTGTTGATTATCTGTGGTTAGTCGTTCATCCCCATGGTAATAAGGGTGATGGAGTGTACCTACTAGGCTTCGCAGCTCAACCTATTTATTATGTCTCAGATTTGCCCAATGAAGCGGGTGTGTAGCACATTTGGAGGCGACAGAGAATTGATCCATATCTTACTTTATTGCTTTCTTAGAAAATATGTATTAGGTATTACTTTAGAAGCTATGATGTAATAAACATTGACACTTTTTTTTTATTTAATATTTGAATAATGTAGTGATGAGACCTATTAATGAAATAATTGGATTATTCTCATAATTCTTTTCTTATCCTCACATCCGGGACCATGGGTCTGAGTTATGGACCACGGGTCGGGTCCGGTAGACCTAGGTCGGGGCGTGACAAAGTGGTATCAGAGCCTAGGCTTTAGTTCCTAGGGATTATTACATGAGAACCGTATGATCACTTGTTAACACTTAAACAGTAGGATTTGCTCACTGAACTCTGATATTGTATATACATATATATATATATGCTTGTATGAACGTTGTTTGTCGACACTTAACACTTATATATACTTTTGTAATTTAGTAGATGGTTAGTGAGTCTACGCATATTGGGCCTGAGGAATCCTTTGCCCAAGCTGTGAGGAACATGACTACTTTTATGCAGCAACATGCCCAGCCGCAAGCACCACCAGTTCAAGATGAATTTGAAGAGAATCGGATGGTGGAAATAATGAGGGAGTTCAAGAGGCTTACCCTTCAGCTTTCAAGGGTACCCCTGACCCCCTCGAGGCTGAGACTTGGTTACGAGAGATGAACAAGACCTTAGAGGTCCTCTCTACAACTAATCGCCAGAAAGTAACCTTGTCGGCATACATGCTCTAAGGAGAAGCTGACCATTGTGGGCCATGGTCAAGAGGTCCCGAGATGTGAATAAGATGTCTTGGGCTCAGTTCGAGGAAGTCTTTTTAGAGTGATACTTTCCAGAAGTAGTGAGGAATCAAAAGCGCGCCGAATTCCTGTACCTAGTACAAAAGAATATGACGATCTCTAAATATGATGCCAAATTCGCGAAGTTAGCACGTTTCGCACATCATATCGTGGTAGATGAGTCTTTGAAGGCTCAAAAATTTCAAGAAGGACTACGACCGAGGATCAGAGGAAGATTAACAACATTAAAGCTTCGCACGTATGCCGAGGTGATCGATAGAGCGCTTCTCGTTGAGGTTGAGATGGACAATACTCAGAGGCTTAGGGAGCAAAACAAGAAATGACAAATTGGAGGACAAAACAACAACAACAAGAAACAACGGATGAATCCTCTACAGCAAATAGGACAGATTGACCACATTAAGTGTCATAAATGTGGACTAATGGGAAAGAAGAATTGTCCATCCTCCATAGCACCACAACCACAGCTACTTCGCCAACACAACACTCAGCAACAAGGACAACAGTACCAAATTAGATGTTTTGGATGTAGACAACAGGGACACCATGTGAGGAATTGCCCATCACCTACAACACATCTACAATTATTTCGACCACAGCAGCAACGACCTCAATATAAGGAGCCTCGTCCTCAGCAACAACAGATGCAACAAAAAGTCCATCAACAGCCAGTACAACCACATCCACCTCAGTAGAATCAGAATCAAAATCTTGGAAATCAAGGACTCAGGGCTCAGAGTCGAGTTTGCGATCGTAGCGCCAGAGACCGAAACAACCAATGCAATGGTCGAAGGTACCCTTTTAGTTTATAACTCTTGGGCTAAAATTCTTTTTGATCCAGGTTCTACACACTTTTTTATATCTTCTACTTTTGCTTGTACCTTGGGTTTAGAATCTGAACCCCTAGATTATGTTTTGTGTGTCTCTACCCCTGTTGGGAGGAGTATTGAGACCACTCGTATTTATCGATCATGTATAGTTAGGATTGCTGACCAGGAACTAGTGATTGATCTAGTCCACCTGAGTCTAGTTGATTTTGATATAATATTTGGTATGGATTGGCTATCTGCCTACCATGCCACCATAAATTATTTTGGAAAGCATGTGACTTTCAACATACCTGGAGGATCGACATTCCACTTCTATAGCAAGAAGAGCGTAGAGGACAGTTCTAGCTTTTTGGCGCACATCTCGAGCGAGGATAGCACTAGTCAGGCTTCGCGATTGGATGTAGTTGTTCGAGACTTCCTGGATGTATTTCCAGAAGATTTACCCGGTTTACCTCCAATTAGAGAGATGGAGTTTACCATTGAGACCTATCCTGGTACAAACCCAATTTCTATCGCACCGTATCGAATGACACCTGCTGAACTTATAGAATTGAAGGATCAACTCCAGGACTTGCAAGATAAAAGATTTATTCGTCCTAGTACTTCACCTTGGGGAGCTCCGGTCCTCTTTGTGAAAAAGAAAGATGGATCATTGAGGTTTTGTATCGATTACCGCCAATTGAATCGAGTCACTGTGAAGAACAAGTACCCACTGCCACGGATCGATGATTTATTTGACCAGTTGAGAGGGTCACAATATTTTGCAAAGATTGAATTGAGGTTAGGATATCATCAGTTGCGAGTTCGAGAGTCAGACATATCAAAGACAGCCTTTCGTACGCACTACGGGCACTATGAATTCTTAGTCATGCCGTTCGGATTGACCAATGTGCCAGCAACTTTCATGGACCTGATGAATAGAGTGTTTAGACCATACTTAGACAAATTCTTGGTAGTGTTTGTTGATGACATTCTTATCTACTCAAAGATGCAAAAGGAGCACGAGCATCACCTGAGAACAACATTACAGACTCTGAGAGAACACCAGCTTTATGCAAAGATGGATAAGTGTGATTTTTGGATGGCAGAAGTCAAATTTTTAGGGCATGTAGTATCGAAGAATGGTATCTCGGTGGACCCAGCCAAGATTGAGGCAGTTTTGAGCTGGGAGAAGCCGAGGAGTGTGACCGAGATCTGTAGTTTTCTAGGACTAACAGGATATTACCGACGATTTGTCGAAGGGTTTTCTCGTCTAGCAGCTCCGTTGTCGAAGTTGACCAAGAAGGGAGAGAAGTTTATCTGGACAGAAGAATGCAAGCAAGCATTCCAAGAATTGAAGAAGCGACTAACGACAGCACCGGTGTTGACTGTACCAGCTAGCGGAGAAGACTACGTAATCTATAGTGATGCATCACTTCAGGGACTTGGTTGTGTTCTCATGCAACGAGGTAAAGTAATAGCTTATGCTTCACGCCAGTTGAAGATCCACGAACAAAACTACCCAACTCACGACTTGGAGTTAGCGGCCATTGTCTTCGCACTGAAGATTTGGAGACACTACCTCTATGGCGAGCAATTCGAGGTATACTCTGACCATAAGAGCTTAAAATATATCTTCACCCAGAAAGAATTGAACCTGAGACAAAGGAGATGGATGGAGTTTCTTAAAGATTATGATTTCAACCTTCACTACCACCCTGGAAAAGCGAATGTGGTGGCAGACGCCCTAAGTAGGAAGTCTAGAGGGTTGGTAGCTAGTTTATCTTTGAGGAGGCTCCAGATGATTGAAGCAGTGGAGAGTTTTGACCTTTGTGTCGAGAAGGGAGTCACACGGGCTTTCTTGTATAACTTGGTTATTCAACCGAGTATCATCCAGAAGGTAATCGAGGCGCAATGACAAGAAGGTTTCACCATGCGACCTAATAGTAGTATTAGATACTTGAGCAGAATTTGCGTACCTGACGACACACAACTCAGAGGAGAGATACTCACTGAGGCTCATCAATCGAGATTCACTGTGCACCCTGGCAGTACCAAGATGTACCATAATGTGAAGCGCCAATATTGGTGGAGAGGAATGAAGCGAGACATAGCCACTTTCGTATTGAAGTGTCTCACTTGCCAACAAGTGAAGATAGAACACAAGAGACCAGCGGGCTTGCTACAGTCTTTACCAATAGCAGAGTGGAAGTGGGATCATATTACTATGGACTATTGCCAAAAACTTAATGAGGACAAGATGCAATTTGGGTTATCATAGATCGGCTTACGAAATCATCTCATTTTCTTCCCATTCGAGCGATGGACTCACTAATCACGTTGAGCAAACTCTACATAAGAGAAATCGTGCGACTCCAAGGTGTTCCGTTATCCATCATTTCAGATAGAGACCCAAGGTTTACATCACATTTTTTGAATAGCCTTCAACAAGCCATGGGGACTCAGCTTAAATTTAGTACCGCATTTCATCCTCAGACGGACGACCAGTCAGAGCGCACCATCCAGACCCTAGAGGACATGTTGCGAGCATGTGTATTAGACTTCAAAGGTAGTTGGAGCGAACACCTACCATTGGCAGAGTTTGCGTACAATAATAGTTACCAAGCGAGTATTGGCATGACACCTTACGAGGCACTCTACGGTCGACCTTGTAGATCTCATGTTTGTTGGGCAGAGGTTGGAGAGCGTTCATTGTCAGGGCCTGAGTTGATTCAGGAGATGACAGAGAAGATTCAATTGATTAAAAACTGACTCCTCACCGCACAGAGTCGACAAAAGAGCCATGCAGATAATCGACTACGACCCTTAGAGTTTCAGACCGGTGATCACGTCTTTTTGAAGATATCACCACGTAGAGGCATCATTAGATTCGGTAAGAAAGGAAAACTAGCTCCGAGGTACATCAGACCTTTCGAGATTCTCCAACGAGTAGGAGAGGTGGCTTATCGTCTTGCACTATGATATTCGCTCAAAAGTGCTATTTAAAGCAATTATCCTTCTAGTGTTATCACACTCTCCTACGTAAAACTACTCTATTTATCCACTTTTCTATGTAAGAGTCTCTTCTGTTGCGTAGAACACACTTTTCTGGACGAAGTGGTATATTTGCATTCATTAAACACATTTTCGAAAGTCTAGATATAAAGCCATTCTGATTAAGTCTCATTACGCGCTTTTTCTATCATAGGAAACCCCGATTGGATGATTCTCGAGACTTGCGGGCCCACATCGATCATGAAAACCTATTATCAAAGCTTAAAGAGCCAACAGGCTATGACTAGAAGATATGAGCCAAATACGGGCTGAACAAGAGGACCGAAGAGCAGGCCCAAAGAACGAAGAGAGCGGGAGAGCCAATGACCAAGAGACGCACCAAAGCATTTAAAGACGCATGAATTAATAAGAAATGATGGTCTACTCTACTGGTGAAGCGTAAGGAGGGACACAGCGAAGACCAGGGTTCCAGACCCTCTACTAGTGCTTTTTTCTCCATTTTTCTCTCTCATCTCCCCTAATTCTCTCTCCTCTAAATCCTAATTTTCTCTCTCCTAGCTCTAACCAACTCTCTCTCCTTAACCTATCACCATTATCCAGCAAATCCACCGTTCGATCGCCATCCGATCTACCATCTGACCATCCGATTATTCATCCCTAACATCTGATCAATCAGTCGATCATCCGATCGATCGAGTGAGCTCCCTATCTCATCATCCAACAACTTACAATCATCGGAGGGCCCTCATCACTTAGCCCCGATTCAAAACCCTGAAATCATGTTTGATTATTTCAAAAGAAAGGGCTTTTAAGAAAAATACATTTTTTTTCACTTAGCGACCAAATGCACCCTAAGAAAAATGATAAAAAAAATGTATAATTTTCAAATTAGAAACCGTGAGTTTCTAAGGGAGAAACCCACGGTTTCTCTCTTTAAAAGCTCCCATGGAAACCCTAGGGGTTGGTTCTCTCCCCCCCGCTGGCTTCTCTTCTTTTTTCTTCTTTCTCTTCCTCCCTTCTCTTCTCAGGCGAGCTATGCCGGCAAGCAGCACCACCTTCTTCTTCTTCTTCTTCTTCTTCTTCTTCTTCTTCTTCTTCTT
The DNA here is from genome assembly GCA_035048495.1 of Euptelea pleiosperma. NCBI lineage: Eukaryota > Viridiplantae > Streptophyta > Magnoliopsida > Ranunculales > Eupteleaceae > Euptelea > Euptelea pleiosperma. Next base: position 11,526,060 of record CM068551.1, on the reverse strand, counting down.
CTTCTTCTTCTTCTTTTGTTCTTCTCCTGCTTCTTCTTGTTCTTCTTGTTCTTCTTCTTCTGTTACAGGTACAAGGGGGCAAACCAGCAAGCCGTCACCCCCATGAACGCCCCACCCCAGCAACCATCTCGCCATTGAAACCGGCGAGCTTCTTCCCGGTTCTCACCACACCGCCCCCACCTACAACATGCTCAAACTGTAAGGGTTCCCCCACCACGTTCTCCCCTTCCTTCTTCCTCTCCTCTTCCTCTTCTTCTTCTCCTTCTTCTTCTTCTTCTTTTCTTCTTCTTCTTCCTCCTCCATCTTCGCCGGAGTTGTAGGCGGCAACTCCGGCTGTCTAGTTCTTCTTTTCCTCCTTTTTCTTCTCTTCTACTTCATCTCTTCTGCTCTTCCTTCTCTAACAGTACCTCCTGTAACGTCGCTGCACACCGCCTGCGTGTACCATATCCACCACCGTTTTCTCTTTCTTTTTCTTTCTCCACCGGCGTTGCAACCTCTACAACTTCGGCAGCTCTTCTCCTCCTCACCAGCACAGCCCCCAATCTACTGTTACCGTGGATGCTTCCCTTTAAACATCCAAACCTGATATTCGCTTAAAAGTGTGTATTTTCCACTGTTATCTTCTAAGCGTTTTCACATTCTCCTACGTTAAAATGCTCTATTTATCTATTTTTCTACGTAAGAGTCTCTTTTGTTGCGTAGAACACACTTTTCTGGACGAAATGGTATATTTGCATGCATTAAACACATTTTCGGAAGTCTAGACATTGAGTCATTCTGATAAAATCTCATTACGCGCTTCTTCTGTCGCAGGAAACCCCGATGGGACAATTCTCGAACTTGCGAGCCCACATCGATCAGGAAAGTCCATTATCAAAGCTTAAAGAGCCCACATGCTATGACTAGAAGATATGGGCCAAATATGGGCTGAATAAGAGGACTAAAAAGTCAGCCCAAAGAAAGAAGAGAACAGGAGAGCCAATGACCAAGAGATGGACCAAAGCGTTTAAAGCCACATGAGTCAGCAAGGAATGATAGTCTACTCTACTGGAGAAGCATGAGGATGGTCACAGTGAAGACCAGGGTTCCAGACCCTCTGCCAATACTTTTATCTCTATTTTTTGATATTTTCTCTCTCATCTCTCCTTATTCTCTCTCTCTTCATCTCTCGGTCCTCGAATCTACTGACCTAACCTCAGAACTCCTGCCCATTGGCTCTGTCTCATCTCCCTTAGCTTTCTGACCGTTGGATCTTCAATCGGACTGTTGGATCTCTTTAGATCCGTCGATCTACCAATCTGGGTCCCAATCAAGTCACCATCCATCCGATCGCCATCAGATTGTCTGTCACATCATCTTGTGAGACGATGGACATCATCAATCCATGTGGGCCAGTAGCCGGGCCCATCATCATCGACCCACTGTCCGACCATTTAGTGGACCCCGTAAATTTCAAAATAATTTCAATTAAATTTTAAAAAATGGGGGGTCCACTAGATGGGGAAATTCCCCAAAGAAAAGTAGAGTTTTACTTAAAAAAAAAAAAATTATTTTTCTTATTTTTTATTTTTGAAAAATACCCTATTTCCATTAAAGGAAATAGGGAGCTTTAAAAGGAGAAGGAGAAGGGTTCGTTCGAACCCTAATCCCCCTCCAATCTTTTTCCTCCTCTCCTCCCTTTCAATTCTCCTCGTTAGCTTCTCTTCTTTTCCCCTTCTTCTTTGTTTTCTTCTTCGTCTTCTTCAATCAATACCGGAGTTGCAGGCAGCAACTCCGGCCATTCCTTCTCTCATTACCGCCCCGATTGGATCCAACGATCCACTTCCATCCACGTTTGAGATCGCTCTCCAATCTCTTTTCCCTCCACCGTCTTCTATTCACTTGCTGGAAATCTTGCACAGCCTACAACTTGCAGCCATCAAATGCTCCTTGACCGTCTTCACCCTCTCTTTTCTTAAAGAGAAAAGAAAAGAAAAAAAAAAGAGCAAAACAGAAAAAGGAGAGAAAGAAGAAGAAAGAGGAGAGGAGGAATGGGAGGAAGCTTTGAGCTTCTCCTTTGACAGGTGCACCACCATTTTCTCCACACCGTCAACATTCTGCACACCACCTCCAGCCGTGTGTCCACGTTGCTGGCCTGCAACACGCCGGCGAGTTCTCCATCTTAAAGCCGTGAACTACTCCACGGACCCTCACCTGCTCTTTCTTGTCGCCTCAACCTCTTTCTCCAGCGGGTAGCAACCAGACGTCATCCTACCTACAAACGGCTTGAGATCTGGATCCGCAACTCCTCTTTTTCGTCGAAGAAACAACCCGGAACTCCTCCCATTTGCCGGTGTGCACACTCAGTCACCGGTTTGCAGAGCAAACTATCTGATTGGTTCCCCCCACTGTTGCAGAAACTCGTGGCTATACCACTAAACTGTGATCATTCCCAAGACCTGCAACTGCCCTCCATAATATCACAGGCAGCCACCAGCCAAAACTCACCAAGGCAGCAACTCATGGTCTGTAATATCTCCAACTCTTCAACACAGACAGCAACCATCACTCAGTCGCTGGAAGCTTGCCTCCCCATCACGTCCACAACTTTCAACTCCGGGCAAATCACCTTCCTCCATCATTCCCATGAACCCCACGGACAGCTACCCTTTCCATCTCCCTTGAAGTTTCCAACGGTGTTGCACTTCCCACCTTGTGCAAATCGCCCTGAATTTTCTCGCCACCACTTGGCCGAATACCAAGGTAAGAACAAAGGGGCGTTTCACCCTCTTTCTCTACTTTCTCTCTCTTCTTTATTTTCTCTATCTATTTTCTTGTTTCTCTTTCTAAGTTATTTCTTTCTCTCCCTAAAATAGATCTTTATTTTTCTCTCTCTAGTTCATTTTAGACTCTACTTTCTCTCTTCTCTCTAGTATAATTTAAAAGACTTCAATTAGTTTTGTCTTGAAAGGCACTGTATTTCCATTGATGATTAATGAAAGTTATTTCGTTATTGGATTCTCTCATTTCAGTTTAATAGATAATTGTCTAGCACTATTTTCATTTTCGTGGATGTGTTATTAATGCCTAGTAAAAATCCTTCAAAAGAATATTTTAAAATCCACCGTATTCACCACTCTCACCTCTCCATAATATTTAGCAAAAAATCCATCATTTCATGTTCTTTATTGCGCTAATCTGACTAATCCCGAGTGCGGATCGACATCCGACATGAGCCACTGTGCAAAATTGCTAATTTTACAGGTCAAAAGTCTCGGATAATAAAAAATGTGTTGAAATTAGAGTTTCCGTAATCAACGACGCGGAAAAATCCAAGTTTCAAAACCCCTTCCCCTTGGAAAACCAGCAACCGTCCCCTTGCCCGAACGGTGTCCTATCACACCTCCCCAGCGTCTTCTTCTTCAAACCATCACCGGAGTTGCAGACCTGCAACTCCGGCGTTAATGGTGTGAACCATAAAAAAAAAAAAAAACACAAAAAAATATATATAGAAAAGAAAAGAAGAAGAAGAAGAGAAGAGGAGAGAACAACAGACCGCCATTCTCCTCCCCATCTCAACCCCTATAGCCTAGCACCACTCCGGTCGCCTCTCCACCACCGTCCTCTTCCAAGGACGTCATCCACCACTTATTGGAACCGTGGCTCTCCCTTGGCCATTTCCTCAAACATGCTGACCTGCAGCCACCCTCCAAACCACCACTTGGCCAACCATGGTCAAATTCCCATTCTCAAGTGCAACCAGCCATCCTTCAAGGCTAACTACTCTGGCCACCATTTGGCCGAACCACTAGGTCATCTTTTGGCCAACCAAGGTAAGTTTGAGGTAAAACTTCTCACTCTAATTGCCCCCTCTCTCTCTAAAAATCTATAGGTTTCTTCCCTTTCTAGGGAGAGTTTTCTCTCTCTATCTCACTCTACCTAGTTTCTCTCTCTCTCTACTTCTATTTTATTTCTCTAGGGTCTTTTCTTTTTCTCTATTTCTCTCTCTCTACTTTCTTCTCCTTATCTCTAAATCTCTATTTCTCTCTCTAAAGAGCATTTTCTCTCTCTAGAGATCTCTTCCTCTCTTATTTCTCCCTCTAAATCACCCTCTCTAGTTTACATGCTTTCTAGATTAATGTTTGATTTGTTGGTTTAATTTGTGTAAGAATTCTGGATCATTAATGAATTAGTTTGATTGTTATGTCTTAATGCTTTCTCCTCTTTTTAATGCATGTTAGTCTATAAAGATCAAAATCAAAAGCATGTTTTAAACCCTTCTCATCACCCTTTCTCACCCCTACATTGATTTTGTAGCATTTTATGTAAAAAAAAAAATCCATCATTTTATGTTCTTTGTTTGCGCTAACTAACCCCAAGTGCGGATCGACATCCGACACGAATCCCTATACAATATCTTTATATTTTGCAGGATTAAAACTCGGATAAATTACAAATGTGTTGGAATTAGGGTTTCCGTAATGAACGACGCGGAAAAAATCTAGTTTCACACTACCACCACAACTTTCTTCAGTTCATGATGTCTTTCACATTTTCATGCTTCGGAAGTATGAACCAGACCCAACACAGGTCATCGATTAGCAGGACCTATAGTTTCGAGAAGATGCAGTGTACGAAAAGCGACCGATCTAGATCCTTGACACCAAGGAACAAGTGTTACGTACCAAGACAGTCCAATTGGTCAAGGTATTATGGCAACACCACGGTGTCAAGGAAGCAACCTGGGAGTTAGAATCTGAGATACGTGAAAAGTATCCAGACCTCTTTACTACCATAGATGAGACTTGAATTTCGTAGACAAAATTCTCTTTAAGGGGGGTAGGTTGTAAAACCCTAAAACTCCCTTAAAGGACAATTTTGTTATTTTGATATATTAGGATATTCTTGACTTTTTAGACTTTAATTATGTCTACTTTGACTTTATTTAATTAATAGAAGACTATATTTGATTTTTAGAAAGTTTTAGAAATTTTTTTTTTCAGATTTTTTAGTGATCTCCTTATGGGGCCCACAGGGGCTTAGTAAGGCCCATGAGTTGAAGACTGCTTTGAGGCCCATATATGTGCATTATAATTCTCATTTTTATTTTATAATTATTTAATTAAGAATATACATATAACCTATGGCCTTAATTAATTAATTGCTTGTGTTTTAAAGCACATATGAATAGTGCACGTACATTTAAGTGATTGTGTGTGTGTCATACACCCTACTCCTAACATTTAAAAATAAGATGACTATGCTAGCTAGATTTAATTTTTAAGAAACGCATTTGCTTATGTGGCTGCCACATGTACAAATAAAAATAAATTAGGAATAAAATAACACATGTAATAATGCATTCTTAATTTTTTAAAATGCCACCTATGAAAGATAAATATTTTTCTTTCTTCCTACGTAAAAATTGTTAAACACTATGGGGAGAAGAACCTCACTTTAAATATAAGAAACTCATTTTTTATTAACTTTAGAAACTTCACTTTTTATTAAGTTAGAAACTCTTTTAGTCATTAATGAACTTTACCACTTTTGAAAACCTCTTTGCTAACCTAAGCCTTTGGTAAGGTTATATAAAGGCCGTAGGAGACACCATCTTTTCATCAAGCCATTAGCTCTCCCTCTCTTCTCTTGTGTTGGTTCTCCATCTCATTAAGCCATTAGCTACCACAAAGTTCTAACAACTTTTCACCTCCAATTACCCAAACTATAAGCTATTTCTTAAGGGCTTTTTGTTCTTTTCTAAACCTTTTATTTTAAAATACTTGTTGAAGATCATAGAGCAAAAAAGAGATAGAAGAGAAGAAACGAACATATCACAAAGATCTAGTTTAAAGAACAGAAGTAGGTTATTTCCTCCCTTTATTCCCATGGTTATTTTTATACAAATTATATATATGATATGTTGAATGTTACATTTTTTAATTAGTTAAAAACCTTGTATTTTTCTTAAATTTACATGTGTTATATTTCCAAAAGCATGATTAGTTATGTTAGAAAGAATTTAAGCATGTTTTAAAATATTTGTTATCTTCTTAAAAATTCAGATTTGTATATTTTTTGTAATATATGTCATGTTGTTTTATGATTGCCTATGAATATATCATTCTATGAGATTAAAAAAAAGAAGAAGAAGATTGAGAGTGCATGGACACACGGTTAGGGTTTCGTCCCGTGTTATGTGCCAAACCCCTTAGATCCATGTGGTATTTGATAGTTTGGCCCGCTGTTTGTATAAAGTGTGCTCCGTAGTGTTTATGTCATGCATGCTCATCAAATTTTCTTTTAATGTTTAAATTCGGTTTGATTTTTATTATCCAATTGCATTATCTACATTATGTATTATTTATGTTGATTATCCGTGGTTAGTAGCTCATCCCCATGGTAATAAGGGTGATAGAGTGTACCTATTGGGTTTCGCAGCTCAACCTCTTTATTATGTTTCAGATTTGCCCAATGAAGCGGGTGCGTAGCACATTCGGAGTCGATGTAATATTTATGTATTATGTATGTATTATGTATTATGTATTACTTTAGAAGCTATGATGTAATAAACAGTGACACTTTTTTTTATTTAATATTTGAATAATGTAGTGATGAGACCTATTAATGAAATAATTGGATTATTCTCATAATTCTTTTCTTATCCTCACATTCGGGACCATGGGTCTGAGTTATAGACCACGGGTCGGGTCCGGTAGACCCAGGTTCGGGGCGTGACATACAATTCCTTCAACAGTCTTCAGTTGGTCTAGCCCCAAACCTGCTGTTCGATTAGTACAATCCAAATATCTTTTACATAATCCAGTCCAATCTCAAAAAATGATGGAATTGATACAACCTTGATCCACACAATCAACTCAAACATATGTTAAGTACATAACCATGTAGTCTCTCTACAACATCTAGGTATAGGGTTAAACTAAAGAAAATACTAGATGGAAAGTGATCAAGCTTGAAAAATAAACTATGATATTAGATCATCAAGCTTTTGATCAACCAAGAAATTAAACCATAAGAATAAAAATGATTACCTAGGTTTCTCTTGGATTGTGGGAAGCTCTATTGCTTTCTCTCCTTAGACTAGTTCTCAATTGATAAGCATTACAAGCATTAGATTTTTGAGCCTTAGAACCATTTACAAGTATTTATATATCCATTTTAACAAGTATTGGAGTGCAATTAGGACTCTTTTCGGAGTTTAAAAAATCATTCCCTTGTAAGTCCAATCGATTGGGAAAATTTAGTGTCTTTGTCCGGGTAACTCCAATCGATTGGAGTGGGTCCAATCAATTGGAATGGATACCCCAATCGATTAGGCACTCTAGGATACAATTTTTTTGGCCTTAAAAAAATCCAAAACATATCCATTACTTCTATGATTTAGATTTATATGTTATTATAAGGTTCTATTACCTATTTCTAGGGTCTCTAAATCACTTACCATCTTAGATAAGTGGATTCAAACAATCAGACAAGGTTTCGAGTCTTCAATCTTCTGAGTCTCTAGGCTTCATCTCTGTAGTCTTCAGGCAGTACTTGAGTGATGCAAACCACTAACATACTTTTAGCCACTTTAACACACTCTAGGATTGGTTTCTTTGTGTTTTGTCAAACGAAATTTAGTCAATACAATTTGATTTTTGGTGAGGATTATCTCTATGGTGAGGAGATCATCCTCACAAAAATTCAAAGCATTCTGATATTCATAGCATGGTTTACAAGTTGAAGAATTATGGACCGTCTATATTTTACCGTTAACTTGAAACCAAAATTTGACGGTGTTAGAAATTTCAGAATGGGTTGATTTTTTTGTAGGGGTGATCTATATGGTGAGGAGATCATGCTCACCAAAAATCAGCCATTAATTTATCTTCCATGTCTATACATCAAAATTGAGTGTGAAAATAAGTGTTCGCTGAGCTTGACCCTTGTTTTATTTTTTTATAGAAAAAGAGTTTATTGAAGAGGCAAAAGCCTAAAAACAAACCACAACAGCTTAAGAGGTCGAGAATCACCAACGTCACCTTTTCGATCTTGCCCTCATAAACTCTGTGATTCCTCTCCTTCCAAAGACCCCAACATTTTGTGAATGATAGAACCCACTACGAGACGTACTTCTTGAGGAAAATGCATAAGTATGCCAACTGAATACAGGATCCAAAATAGAACTCGGCATCACCCAACACATCCCAAAAATCCATAAAGAACAAATTCTAGACCTCTATAGACACATCACAATGCAAAAGAAGAAACACGCTTTGGAAGAAGATATAGCTCTAAATAGAGTTGACGGGTGAACAAGGACAAGGCATATGACGATGATTGGCACAGCATCCCAGGTTTCCCAAAACAAAGACTAGAGCATACTCAAAACAAAAATAAGGAATCTAATATGAATTAGAGGATTTATTAAGCCTTTACCATGTACGTATCCATCCGCCAATTAGATAGGCCCAATCTAGAAACTATATCAACGCCAAAAATAAGTACTGACCAAACGATGTTAATCATGCAAAATTGCAATTGATTGGATGGTTGTAATCATCCCACATAGTACACTCTTTTGGGCCCACTGACCCCTGAATTTTTTGCCCAGATCTTAGTGGACCCAGACACCAAAAATCAGCTTGGAACCAATCCATAGGCCTGTTCATGAAGCCCACGATGAAAAAGTGTTTTAATCCTAAGCTAGAACTTACCAATCAAGCTGAGTTTTGATGTGTAGGTCCACAATGGTGTGGGCCAAACATTCACTCTGACTTTAATACAGAATCACTGAAAATTCCACGTGTTACACTTTTTGGAGTCCACTGGACCTAACTGGCTGTTTGGGTCAGCCCTTGACGGACCTACACCCAAAAAATCAGCTTGCAATCAATTAGATTTGAGCAATATCCAATAGCCAGAAAATCGCTAATTAGGCGACTTTGTACAGGTACACCAAGATGTGGGGCAAACAATAATTGATTCAATGGGCCCAGTAGAGTAACAAATGGAATTATCAAGGATCCATATCATACGTTTTGATACAGAACTTTGTAAACGAAATTGGCTTTATATCAAACTTTTACTAATTGCACCCATGTGCACGTAGTAGACTATGTATGGAGACCCTAGTTAGCAATTCGGCATACAAAAAAAATTCGGGACAGGAATAATACGAATATAATCTGTTTTGAAGTTTTTTTTAAAAACATTCAGATAAACGGGAAACGAAAAAAATAAAAAATAATAAAATAGTTCGAGAAAAATTCATGTATAATACGATTTAGTATAAAGAATTCGTGTATATATATGGTCTATTTTTAGATGCGACCCGGATGCGGGATAAAAAATCGCTTGGATCAAAAAACTTCTCACATGGAACACTCTTAGAGAACATTGATCATATGGATGTTAGGCCTGTCCCTAGGTGGGCATACAGACCAAACAGTAGCATGATTAATGCTTTATATCCTTACGTCAGATTTTAGTCTTTTTCAAGGATTGATTTTCAAACAAAAGGATTGGATCATTATTTTGGGGTGGGTACAAAGTTCAAGTGGCTAAAAATCACCAATAAAGCTGATTTTCAACTGAGATAGGAGATCGTCCCGATAAAAACAAAAAGTCAGGTCATTGATCTATGTGCCAATGGACTTTTTCCCCACATGTGTCCAATTTGAAGTATTATTGAAAAAATGGAAACGCATGTTATAATCGGTTTTAGAGGGAAAACGGTGAATAATCCGTACAGTTCATTGTGGACAGTCGTTTAAAATGCTTCACAGGTGGGACACTTATTGTTCTGTGCCGTTACACCCACTGTGTAGCTGACAACTTCCATTGCATAGTGAGCCACTACCAACTGTAGAGTTAGCAATTACTGGGTCGACCAAGGCCCTACCAAAAAATACCATTATTTTGTCCAATGCTCGACAATGTTGTTCCTGATTGGTTCTAGAATGAGAATTTCCACAACTACCATCCCAACCTTGTCCACATAAAACAAAAAACACTTAGCCGAGTAATAAAAATAACAAGTACAAGGTGGAAGTGAAAGCATACCTAAAAACATAGTTCCAAACTTTGATGATGGACGGACCTCAGTTTGGGCCATGTGGCACACTCTTAGAGATCGAGGACTTTTTTGCCCAACCCAAGGTGAACCTACATACCAAAAATCAGCCTGATTAGTGATTTCTATGCGTTGGATTTAGTCATTTTCATGGGTTGATTTTTAACCGTGGAATTCGAGCATTATTTGGGGTACAAAGATCCAAAGGTTTTAAATCACTAATCAGGCTGATTTTTGGTATGTAGGTTCACCTAGGGATGGGCGGCCAAACATCCATAACGTCAGTTATCTCCAAAAGTCTGCCACGTGGCTCATAACTGTGGTGAGTAGCAAGGGGTTCTGACAAAAAATCAGAACATACCACAATAGAGACATTTACATGGGTGTTAACAGGTTATTCAACCACTTCCAAATGATGTGACAAGACTAATCTGTCAACTTAATGGAGTCCTCAAGTGCTGAAAAGTAAATATAAATAACGACAATTTGAGAAGTAAATGAAAGAAAGGGAAAAACCCCAAATATGTACATAGACCGGGATCTAACTGTTAACAGGAGTAGGATCCCTAAGAGCATCTCCAATCATTGTTTGAAGTCAATTGGCGCGTATTTGAGTGAAAATGCCTAGCCACGTCAGCAAGCCTCTCCAATCGTGGCTAGGCATTTTCACTCAAATGCCTAGACTTTCTTGGGTGTGTGATGGCCGACCGTATGGATGCTTTCAGGTGGCTAAAATCAACCCATGAAAATGACTCCAATCCAATGCCCAGAAATCACTGATCAAGCTGATTTTTGGTTTGTAGGCCCATCTAGGGATTGGCTGAACATCTATACGGTCAACGTCGTTATTTTTTATTTTTATGAATTAAAATTCGCGATGGCATAAGTGTAAAATGGTAACATTATAAATATGTTAAAAGTAAAAGCAAATTAAAACTTGAAAGTATGGAATTAATGATGGTGACGGTATTGTAAAATGACAATTTGTAATTACATGAAAAAACAAAGGTAATTTGATAAAGAAAGAAAATTGTAATGATTGCTTTTTGCCTGATGTACAGTGTCGTGCTCAATTTGATAAAGAAAAAAAATTGTAATGATTGCTTTTCGCCTGATGTACAGTGTTGTGCTCAATTAGAGGAGCGACTGTTTAAAAAATTGGCAAATCAAACTTTTTGACTAACGATCGGAGATCGTTGATCGGCGAAAAGCTTGATTTGCCGAACGATTGGAGATGTTCTAAGCAACTTGTTCCAACGAAAAACAAATGACTCAAAAAAACATCCACGGAATATAGGGGAGCACGAAGACCACATATAGAGGAGGGACTTCACATCCAAGATCACCTCCCTCAAGCCTTTTTCCTTATCCACTCCTTCCATATTGCCCATATTGACTTGGCTAGAGATTAAAAGCAGATATTACGGAAGCTATGGTACCTCAACATGATAGGGAAAATGCTTGGCAAGAAACTTAGGTATAGATAATCCTAGAGACAACTCATGCAATGTAGAAACATGTTGGACCTATTCAGGTCGTCGATTAGTTTATTTTCAAGTTCAACAATGAACTAGATCTTGAGAAATTAAAGATCTATTGAGTATAACTTTATAATTGTGCATTACCTAACATTGAAGAACTAGGAAACAAAGTTCCGGCCATTGAATGCGAAGATCACAAGACAACACGATGTATAAGGCTCAATTCTAAGATCACAAAGACATTAGTCTTAATAAGGTTATTGCCTGAGCTGCCTATGAAGTACTATGATCAAAAGTTATTTAAGGCAGGAAACAAGTTGGGGAAAACCATCAAGATAGATATGGGGTACCACACAGCCACCATAAAAAGCAACACCAATCTCATGGCCGAATATAGGTCTTTCTCTCCTTGAGTCCGATGCAACTCCGATAAGTGAGAGATAACTTTTTCCCTAGTCTTCTCTTCACTTTCTCTCTCTTATTATCATTTTTCTCTCTAAATCTCTTTCATTTCTCATCTCTCTATCTATCTCTATATTCTCTTTTCTCTCTCTAGGATTTAGACTTTCTCTCTCTAGTTTTCTTAAAATTTCTTTCTCTCTCAATCTCTCGTATATGCTTTCTAGTTAGGTTTGCTTTCTTTATTTATTTAATGCTTGTAAGCACTTTTGATTAATGAATAAAGTTGTTATTTTGCATTTCTAAAAGTGTTTGTGTTCTCTTTGTTGTTTGTGGCACATTCTCTCTCTAGAATCATTAAAATCATGTTTTAAAATCACTTCAATCACCACTCTCACCTCTTCATGCTTTTCTAGTAATTTTTCATCATTTAAGTTCTTATTTGCTCTAATCCCTAACCCCGAGTGCGGATACGATATTCGATACTTTCCACTATGCAAGAATTGTAAAGTTTTGCAGGAATTAAACTGGATTATTACAAATGATGTTGAAATTAGGGTTTCCAATCCGATGACACGAAAAAACCATGTTTCAGATTCCCCTGGTTTGGATGCTACAGTCGAAGATGACCCAAAAAGTATAGAAGATCCCGTTCCAAAATCAAATGTTTCTGATGTTTCCAAACCGACAGTTGAAAATGAACTAGATGGAACAAACATGGATTCTTTATCAAAGAAGCCCAAAGTTGAGGACATAGACCATGTTTCAGCAAATTTGCACTTGTCGAAGATGTAGAAGAAGCTGAAAGGAAAGTACTCCAAATATCCCTTCCGATGGAAAAACCAATTGCAATATCTCAACTTGAATCCAAGGTTGAATTCTTTTCAATCAAGAGGGTTTGATGTGGGAGAAGTCTACAACAATCGTCCGTGCTGCACTGAATCAATGCCCAATCAAGTAGATCTTATTTACTATTTATAGTAATTCACATTTTATTATTTAATTATAGTAAATCATATTTTACTATTTATAGTAAATTCTCTAAATTGCTATTTATAGTAAATTATGATTTTATTATTGATTGCAATAGTTAACTTGTATTAGGAGTTCCTAATTTCAATTAGATTTTAGAATTAGAAAGTTCAAGTAGGGAGTCTTATAAAAGGTGATGTACCCTTTAATTTTAAGCATGAAAGATGAATAGAGAAATAGAAAATCTCTTTGGGGAAATCTCCTGTGAATGGAAACTTGATATGACGTCATCCTCTCTTGGTGCGAAGTCAAGCTATTCGGTGTGAAGCCGAATGTATCTTTCTATTCCTATCTCTTTCTTTATCTCCTCTCTCTTATTCTCTTCTATTTCTCCACTTCTATTTTCTTTTTTTTGATCAATTGACTTAGAAAATCCAAATCATACCACATTACTGTGAATAATGTTACGTGAATAGTATCGTGTGAATAGTACTACGTGAATAATGCTGCATGAATAGTAACCTTGCCTCTTTATTCTTCCTAAAATCGTAGAACGGTCATCGTCCTACGTTAGGTAACCCAAAGTCTTTCACGAGGAAGATATGTGATAAGTCATCATTTTATTCATTTTTAACCCATTTTCCTTAGTTGATTATTAGAATTATCTTACATAAATTCCCAAACTTACATGAAAAATAGGATATTCTCTTTTCACCAATTGTATATTAGATTTCTCTTAATAAATAGTCAATTACTTTATATTAATACTCTTATTTTATCAGTTACCCGAGCCCAAGACTAAAGTGAGCATAAGTTCAAGCCTAGAAGCTTATGTACAAAAGCCCAAATCTAACCAAAATGGTCGACTACGTTGACGGGCCAAGTAGTGAACTAATGCAGAGGGCCAATATAGTGGGCCAAGTTGGTGGACTAAGCATGGACCAAGGTGATTGAGATTACAACAAAATGAACGATCCAGATTACAAAAGGCATGATGATGGCTTTCCAAAAATAAAATGATGGTTTTGGTTTTGAAATTTAAAAATGATGGAATGTTTAAGAAATAAATATATTATCAAAAGAAAATTTTATTTTAAAAAATAGAAGAATATTTCATTGATTTTCAAAAGGAAGTTTTAAAATAATAAATTAGTGATTGATTCCATATTGAAAATAAAATAATATTTTATTGATTTTCGAAAGGAAGTTTCAAAATAATAATTTGGGGAGTGATTCGATTGAGAAAAGAAAATATATTTTATATAATTATTTTCATCTTTGAAAATATTTTTTCTAAGAAAAGAAAGTCTTAATTCACTAAAGATAGAAAGAATGTTACACATCCCAGCCTATAAAAGGACATTTAATGGACGATGAAATGAGTTTTTCTCTTGACTACTCTCCGACTAGACATATCTTTCAGCTACACACATTTTCTAACTACAGTCTTCTATTGGCATCAGATCTCTTTTTTATTTTTTTATTTACTTCTCTTACTCTTTTATTTGTTCTTCTTATAATTTTTTTTTTTTTTAGTTTAGTTTTGATTATCAAGTGTAATATTTTTCGGTCATTAGAGAGATTGACAACCTCTGTTGATGACCGATAAAAACTCGCTCTCTTAAATATAAGTTATAAAGTATTTTTTTTATTAGAATTATTTTTGGTTGATCAAGTTAATTTCACAATTCTCACCATTTCTTTGTGGTTCGACCCTGTATTTGCACTATACATAAATCGTTGATTTGGCTTTTGCGGATTTGAGTTTGATTAAACAATAAAGTACAACGATTGAGAAAAATACTAACCATTAATATGCTAGGTTTGCATTTAAGTCGATCTAAAAAAGCCTTATACCGAAGATAAGGATTGAAAAATATATCCAAAAAAATATTATATGAAGGATTCAGAGTTATGTGCTTCAACCGTGGCATAATAGGCCACAAAAAGAAGTGCACAAAACACAATGAAAATGAAGAGCAATGACTAAACTAGGCTAATCCAAACTTGAAGATGCAACTCAAGAACTAAAGCCATAAGAAGGTTTTGGACCGTGGATGCAGGCCCAACCAAAAGAGAAGAGAAATTCAGCTATGACCGAGGAAGAGAAGAAACAAAGGGCTCAGAAATAATCTCCACGACATATGTTCAACGAGATCGGACAAAGATGATTCAAAAGAGTTCACTCAACCAGAAGGACACTGTAATTGTAGATCTACTAATAGAATAAAATTGAGAAAAACATAAACAACCTGTGCACCCTAATGCTTACTAGCCTAAGAAAACACAAACCAATACCTCTGTATCACTATCCACTTCATCCTCCCTAGAACCTAAAAACTAGGTAGAAATATCCCCACCACCATCTCAGAAAAAAATGAATGACAGACTGGGACCCACTATCAGACCCCTGAATCTATTAGCGTAAGTGTTGATACTAAAAATCCCAAGCCATGAAACCGAAGCCACCATGAACCTAAAAGAATTGATGATGCAATTTCAAACAACTTTGAGCAAAACCTAGAGATGAGGAATCGATTCCTACCCTAGATGATGGAGCTAATCCAACTTATGTCTGGATTCTACATTACGACCTGATTATTGTTGTACTCACAAGATCCAACAATGAATATCAGGAGTAGCGTCCAACAATAAGAAATCTGACAGATGTTCCTACCACTCTTGGATTGGAAGAATATCTTAAGGACGTACTATTGAGGATAGCGAATCCATCTCAAAGAGAATATATATTAAAAACAATGGCCCGCATAGCGAATTTTGTGCTGCTATATTCACAGCCCCATTAATCCAAACTCTACAGTTTAAAGCATTCTAGCCGAAGTTTTTCACTTGGCAATGGACATACTCACGAGCTGGAAGATCAAGAAGAAGATCTCTTAGGGTGCTTTCAAAATCAGATCAACTACAACCTCAAGAGAGCAAACTTCTAACGATGAGAATGGAATGTTAGAAATGGAGGGATTTGCAACAAAAGCTTTCTAGCTAACGTCTCACCAAACACAGAACCAATATATAAAATAGCTACGAAGAGTAGTGTCCATCCATTGGGAGATAGATGATCTATATGTACAAACCTGGCCTTACGATTATATTTGGGACAATAATTGTTGCTAAGCATGCAAGGGAAATTATTAGTAGACTTGGCTTTTCAAGATCTAGTAATATTTAGCCATTGTTTCCCCCAGAGGTAAGTGGTGGTTGTGGGATGGTAATGTAGTATATGTTCATGGGACATCCACGACTATTTATGTACCAATTACTACCACAAAACCAGTAAATTCAAAATGGATCCTCTTGCTAATGTATGGCAGTCCAAGGAGGGAAAAAAGGAAGCAACAATGGCATGAGCTAGATGTCATCTCCTCCATTGGGAGTTGTGAATGGGCTGCCATGTGAGATTCCAATGAGGTGGAAAGCTTGGAGGAGAGAAGTAGAAAGACCCATGAATGAGTCATCCAAGTTGTTAGGACTATATGAATATTTATTGGTTTATTAGAAAGGGTTACTACAGCCCTCAAGAAAGCAAACCTTTGACAACAATGAGAATAGAACATGTAAGAAATGGAGGACTTTGCAACAAAAGATTCGTAGATAACGTCCCACCAAACACAACACCAATGAAGATAATAGTATATATAGTCTAGTTGTGAGGAGATGTGCCCATCCAGTGTTAGTACTGAGAGAGACATGATCCGTATGCACAAGCCGTCCATCATAATCATATTTAGGTCAATAATTAATTGTTGATAAGCATGACAAGGGAAATTATTAGCAGACTTGCTTTTTCAGAATCTATTACTATGGTTGTTGTGGGATAGTAATGCACTGGAGGTTCATGAGACATCCAAGTCCCGATGGGCTATTCATGCTTATATTACTACTACGAAATCATAAAATTCAAAAAGAATCCTCTCACCAACGTATGACAGCCCAAGGAGGGAAGAAAGGAACCAACATGGTAGGAGCTAGATGCATTCTCCATTGAAGGGGGGGTGTATGGGCTGCCATACGAGATTTCAATACCGTGGTAAGCTTGGAGGAGTGAAGGGGAGGAAAAGAAGCCTATAATGAGTCAGTTAAGGATTTGGATTATATGGATAAGTATTGGTTTATGGACAAAGAAGCAAATGGTCCTCAACACACATGGAGGAACAAAATGGCCAAAGAGTCCGACATCCAAGAAAGGCTCGACCGTTTCATCACCGACATTCAATAAAGATCACTACCCCATTTACCCTTCAATTTTGATTATTGTCTTTTACTAATCTTAAGACCCTCCTAGGTCGTTCAAAAACTATGTGGCTCTAGGATGATCAATTTAGTAGAGATCGTGGCCCAACCTTGGGAGTCTACTAAAATCAAGCATGTTGCTTTTATACATAATTCAAAATTCAAAGTCCTAAGACACCTCACCCGATCTTGGAACCAAAACTGTTTTGGTAATTAAAAACAAAATTCAAGGGTGGAGGAAATGATGAGGGTGCAAATCAAGAATGAATTGATATACTTGGTGGAATCTGGCATATCTTAACCATAGTTTCAAAATTCGGCGAAATTCAATCAAAATTCACCAAATTTTGAATCACCGAATTAAAGTGTACATGTAGTAAAAAAATTACAAAAATTTGTCGAATTAATTTGCTTAATTTGAAGTAATTCGACTGATTTCTCAAAGTTTAGCATTTTTCAATACAAAAATTGTAAAAATTGGCCAATTTAGAGAAGTTTGGAGAATTTTTGCAAAAACATTGGTAAAATACTGATTTTAAGGGTATGATAAAACAAGCATTATATAACACTTATAACTCATTATATCATAAAAATAATCATTTAAAGCATCCTAAGCACGATTAATATCGTTTCACTCATATTGACGCAAGTATCTAAAGTATTGAGATTCTTTTTTTAAGCAAGTACTAAGATATTGAGTCATAAACTCATAAGCTACAACACAAATTTTTATAATTTTTTGTACTAAAAAAGTTAAACTCTGAGAAATTAGCCGAATATAATAAAACAAGCATGATAAAGCACACTGATTTCTAAGGATATGATAAAAACAAGTACAATTGAGAAATTAGTTAAATATAATAAAAACAAGTACGATAAAACACTTATAACTCATCTTAAAAAAAAATCTCAATACTTTAGATACTTGCATCCATATAAGAAACGATATTAATTTATGATTATCGTAGAGATCTGAGAGTGTTTGGGGGTTATGGTAAGGGTTTTTGGAGGGTTTAGAGTGTAGTAGGGAGAACTGGTAGTGTAAGAAGGTTACTATTCACAGTACTGTACACGCGGTACTATTCGCAATTGTGTTCAACTAGTTTGACTCATACTAGACCGAGTTTGACCTTATAGGTTACCCTAAACCTTTCTTAGGAGTTTTTGGTTAAATCTACTTGATTTATCATGAATATCACTTAGGTTATACAATAACTTAGTCGATCAATGCATTTCACTCAACTCTGATAATTGAATCGCGTATGATCATTCTAGGTTTATTTATGTACTTAGATTCTTTCGGACTTAGTGGATTTCAAGTGAACCTGCTTAATAGTCTAATCGATCTAATTGAACGACTATGGAACATTCATAGATCACCTAAGGGTTCGGGTATGGGTCGACCCATTGGTTTTCGGGTCGTATTTGGATACCCGGGTTCGGGACGTGACACCTCAGCTGTCACTACGATGATTGAAACCTTGAAGTCTATGGTAGAAGTTGACACTCGCGCACGACTTCCTACGATGGATGTAAAGAGACTATATCAAGAGGTCTCAAAGATCCCAGATATGGATCGGGTTCTAATGTTCGAGCTGTTGATGTGCTAGCAGCAGATAAGAATAAAGAGCATGCCTTTTGTAGGGCTTCAAGAAGATGCGAAAAAGGATTGGATGATGATGCATCTTGGATTGCATAATTAGACTTTAAGTTAGTATTTATGTTTTATTTTTAAAGAGTTGTTAGACTTATGAGTTAGTAATTGTTGAATAATGATGTTTTAATTCAATATCGTACCTGTGGGCATCGTGTATTTTTTATGCTTATGTGATATAATTGAATTTAATAAAAATTAAAAAAATTTAGGTCATTTAAATATAATATTACAAGTCTTTAGGTTTTATCTGTTTGAGGTTAAAGTATGTATAATATGTTTTGTCTATGCCCAAAAAATTCAATTCTATTAGATATCAAAACAGCTAAAATTAGAAATTCATTGGGATTTCCAAGCAAATTCCACGGGGCAACCAAACATAAGAAATTTCAATTCTTGGAATTCAAATTCCTATAAAACCCAAATCCTGGAATTCTTCCAAATCCACGTATGGTTACCAAATAGACCCTAGAAACCAATCCTACAAACATCTAGCATTCCACAAGGGCACTACAAGATTTGGCCAAGAGAAAACTTATCAAGGAAACCGGAGAGAAGACGAAATTGCATGAAGATATTAGGGGTTTCTGGACTTGATGAAGGCGATTTCAAAAGTGACAAAGACAACTTGTAAATGAGGGGAAAACATAATCGAACTAAAATCGAAGAGTTTTTGGAAGAGAAAATCAAGAGTTTTGGAGAGAGAAAGAGAGAGGATTGAAGAGAAAATCAAGAGTTTGGGAGAGAGAAAGAGAGAGGACGAGGGCAAAGCAAGTTCGGATTTGTTGCAAGAGGGGTAATACAGTTAAGGACGTGATGTAACAAGGTAGACCTAACAGCGATTTCGTTACTCAACTCTGCCGGCATTGACGTTTAGCCCACCCCTTGGTAGATTTTCATACCAAAAATCAACTTGTTTGACGATTTCTAGCCGTTGGATTTAGTACCAGAAAAGTGGTTGAATCAGACGGCTAGAAGCATGCCTTAAAAAGTGCTAAAATCTAATGGCTAGAGATTACCAATCAATTTTATTATTACAGTGTTTGTGGGCCTAGAGGGCAGCGGGGGTAAAACTTTGATAACAGGCACTGTCATCGAGGCCAAAGACAGCACGCAATATGAGCCACGTGGCACATTCTTAGAGGACTCTGAACGTATGGATGTGTTTCCAATCCCTAGGTGGACCTACAAACCAAAAATCAGCTTGATTAGTGATTTCAAAACCTTTGGATCTTTGCACCTCAAATCATGGTTTTAAAAGACCGTCTAAACAGTTTTAATGGCCGTTTAAACGGTAACGCCCCAAGCTCGTTTCCGTTAAAATCATTTAAACACGTTTTGACGCTTTTAATTTAACGACCATTTTTTTTTTGTTTTAACGGCCGTTAAAATCGTTTTAACAGCCGTTAAATTCTAAAAAAAATTGTGAAAAAAGGTCGTTAAATCCGTTAAAATCTGTTAAATTCCATTTTTTCAATTTTTTCCCATTTTGCCCCTGGCCGTTTCAATCCATTTTAACAGTAATGCCCCCAGTCCATTAAACCGTTAAAACGGCCTCCTTTAAACCTTGCCCCAAATAATGGTCAATATGCTCAAATTCCCACGGTTAAAAACAACCCATGAAAATAATTCCAATCCAATGCATAGAAATCACTAATCGAGCTGATTTTTGGTTTGTAAGTCCACCTAGGGATTGGCCAAATATCCATACGGTTAGTCTTCTAAGATTGTGCCATGTGGATCATATTGCACGCTGTCATCAAAGTTTTACTGTACTACATGGTTACATTTTTATTTCTACAGATATTTAAGGTTGTAAAAGAACAATTGCCACGTGGACCATAAATTTCTTGAATCCAATGGTCCACGACTCGAGCGCACATCTCCCTCTCTCGTCGAAGTGTTTGTAGTACGATCCAAAAAAGAAAGGACGGACTTTGGATACCCGTCAATTTCTCTTTTTATCCCCCACTTAAACTATAATTAAAATGACTTCTATATCCCATGTGTTTTCTCTTATCTTCCCCCCCACAAGATATATAAAATACCAACTTTACCCCCTTTGTTTCTCTAATTAACCCATTTCTATTTTTACTCATCCCCTCTAAAATTCAAATCGTTAGAGTACATAAGAGAGCAAGGGATATTATTTCAAAGGGAGGCTATTGAAAAAGCAAAGGGAGAATACCTAAACGATTCTAAGGTTGTATTTTACATCTTCTACAACTTTCATTTGGGAACTTTTGAGTAAAGCAATCAATGGAGGAATCAATGGATGTATGTATTTGAATTCAAGTGTTTTTAATCGACAAAATCATTCTAACTGCATTTTTGAAACCATTCTAAGAAGAATTTCTAGTAATCTCGCTAGAACGATACATTGGGTTTTTTTTTTCTTGTGCAGTCTCAGTCATGGTCTTTGAATTGATTGTTCGGACCGCTAAGTCCAGACAATCATTCATTGTTCGGACTTAACAATCTGAATAGTAAAGCATTGTTCGGACTTATCGGTCCGAACAACGATGAGTACCTGCGGAACGAGAGGTGCCTCCACTCTCCGGCTTGTCGAAGCTTTTTTCCACCGGGATGCAAAAAGCTTATGTAACGTTAATGGCGATAACAGAGATACAGGAGGCACAAACGCAGACACGCTTGTCTTCGACGACGAAGGAAGTTAAGTTTTCACTTCACCAAGTGAGAAAGGGTAAAACCACTACAATTACTTTCTTGTTTCACTTGGGGGGAGGGGTGATAAGAGATTTCGACGGGACACGGAACAGGCCAACGGGGCAATTAAAGATTTTCCTAAATTGGTGAGGGTAATTAAGAGAAAGGGGGTCGATAAGAACACACGACGGGGTATCCAAAATTGGTGTAGATTGCATGATTGCAAATTTGATGACTTTTGACTAGGGTTTTGGTAGATAGTCAGTACCGTCTATCAGAGTGTAAGACTATATATTCATTACACCACTGCGCATCGCATGTTTTCCTTGGTATCATCTTGGAGAGACAGAGAGAGCGATATGGGGAAGATGAAATTCTGGTGTTTAGCGATGGCCGCATCAATTCTAACTATTTTGGTTCTGTCGTCGTTAGGTAATTTCCTACTTTCTGTTTCCTCTAAATTTACCGATCTAAGCTCTTCTCATCTTACCGATCTAATGAGTTTCAGAGATTTTCGACTTGAAAATGATGGTGTCTTGAGGAATTCGTTTCCGTTGGATGCTCTTCGAACATCCAAACGATGTCGACCACCATTAACGGATGCGATTGTTCTAATTGTAATTGTTGTTGTTTTTATATTTTCAGCTATTGCTAAGAAATCGGGTGATGTTACCGAGCTACAGATCGGTGTGAAGGTATATTTATCACTGTTTCTTTTGCCCCCCTTTTTTTTTATTGCTACATGAGATTGAGTTCTTTTTGTGATCGATTTCTATCAATTTCTGTTTCATCTCTTGCATGGATTGACAAACCTTCATTGATTTGTAAATTTCCTCTAAAATATGTTAAATGTAACTGCAAACTGATACAAAATGTTGATTAGGCATTCTAGAAATTTTTTGACATGCATCGTTGAAGTTGAATGGAAAGGATGGGTAGTCTGGCTTGACACAACAGACTTCATTACCTGCGAAGACAGGGTTTTACACATGCTGAGGTGGCATGACCAAATTCGGGGTCCACCTGTTGGACCACCTCACTGGTATCCCTGTGGCAAGTTTCAGCAGAATTCCCATCCCCTTACTGAGAACAATTTTGAGGCAGTGGATTTTTGAAGCAGCGAAGCAGTGGCCAATCAAATGGCGGGGCGCCACAATCCATTGATGCTTTCGGACAAAACCCAGAAATGCTTCTGAACAGCGGATTGTGGTGCCATTTGATTGGCCACTGCTTAGCTGCTTCAAAAATCCACTGCTTCAAAAATTTTCTCCCCCTTACATGGCATGTTTTCCTTCACTAAAAAAGAAGATTAAAAAAATTCAAGGGCTTTCATTTAGAGGAGTGGAAAAGTTGAATACATTTTAGGGTATCAGTGTGACATGGATAAAGGTGCTTTTTAATTGGCCACTCCAGATGGTCTTCTATCAGATGGACAGTCTGTATTTGCCTCATCAAGGATCCACATGGAAAACTTATAATAATAATAAAAAAGGTTCCACGTGGACAGAAACCCTGACGTAACAGGGTATAAACATGCACTGACATCCCAGAAACCTTCTCTCCTTTTTCTTGATAAGCAATGTTGCTCTGTAGTCAAGACGCGCCTCAGGCTCCAGGCGCGTGCTTCAAACCAGGCTCCAGCCGCATCAAGCCCTGCCTCACTAAAATACATGTTTTTTTGTTCTTTGGCCTATTATATTAAACATCGGTACGATATAAGAGATACAATTGAACCTATCTCATTGAATGACATTGACGAAAGCAATGAATGGCTACTTGGGGAGATGGAAACAGAAGGTGGAGTAGCAGAAGATGAATTAGTGTTTGAGGATGATAGCTTGACATGGAGTGTTGTTGCGAGAGTTGCTGGAGTTTGTGAATCAACATCAAATACTAGATCACAATCAAGGTCAAAAGTAAGAGCAAGGGCCTTAATAAGGGAGGCGGAAGAGGAAGAGGCCAATATGGAGGATATAGAAAGAAGAATATATTGAGGAGGCTAACACATCTGATGATGATGAGATGAAGCTAATGATTATATTTTAAATGATGGCGATGTTAACTAGAACTAATTGTGAGCTATTTGAAATTTTAAACATTTGCTATCTTTTATGTTTTATGGCTTTTAAATTACTTGTTTTGTATTTAGATTATGACAATGTTAACTAGAACTACTTTTAAGTTACTTGAGATTTTTGACATTTGCTATCTTTTATATTTTATAGCCTAATGATTACTTATTTTGTTATTTTATGATGTTATTTTTTATATTCCTTATATTTATTATAATTTTTAATATTGCGCCTCAGGCGCTAGAGGTCCTAGCTCCTTGAGTGCGCCTTGCGTCTTTAACTACCTTGGTATGTTGAGCCTTGGTGAAGAAGAATGTCTAAATGGTGGGGATAATGAGATCAGCAATGTTAGTTACACGTGTGAGACTTTTGTATCAAATTATAGATGCAATGACATGCATTGTGAGAGAAACTTCAGAATGGCTGGATGTTTTCTTGAATTTGAATGCACTATGGAGTCAAAGAAAAGATGCCAGAAAAGGCATTGTCCATTACCGATAAAAAAAAAAGGCATTGTCCATTGGAAGGATCTGATAGAGCATATATGGGGTAAGAGCTCTTCGATGGAGTGGGACATGTTTACAACACTTTCTCTTATGTTCTTAATGCTTTACTGTAGTGAAAAAGTGTGCAATAGTATTTTTCAGCTGGATGACTCATCTATGAACAATGAAGCCTGGATGTGAAAAGTTGATTTTCTAGGGGTTATTACCTAATCTTCTGGGTTTATTGCCTTAGTGCATGGAGGGAAACTGCAACCCTTCCGCCTCGACTTAAAGCCTACTAATAAGCTGGGAGACACTTAGCAAAGTTGCGAAATGATTGAGAAGACTCGACATGAATGCAAATGAAGAAGCAATTGTAATGCAAATTTCTTGTTAAAGAAGTACTGCAGAAATTATGGAGCTGACTTAAAAAAGTGATCACATTGAATTGCCAGATAGTAACTACGATTGTTGATAGAGCTAAGAGCTTGTATGAAATGCTATTTTTAGGGGCATGGTCAATACCATGTGGATGTTCTTTTCTGTGTAAGTGTCATTCCATATGAAGTCTCTTTGAATTTTCTCAACTTACAGCATTACTATAGGAAAAAAATTAAACATGGACGGATAATTGGTTAAGTAATTAGATAGGGTATATTTAGTTGTGGTTATTTTGCTTTTGAGGGAAATACACCACAAAAACCCATTCACTCACTTGAGACTGAAGCCCATTCTATTAAGGACCAGTATTAGAAGAGGCCAGTACACAAATTTGGTTGGATGTGTCCATAGTTTGCATCACTTTCTTAATCTTATTGGCCAAAATTTCTAGATGATCCCAATCAGGCTGATAGGTCTAATATCTTGATTAAATAATTAGTTAGGGTATATTTAGTCATGGTTATTTTGCCATTGAGGGAAATACACCACAAAAACCCATTCATTCCACTTAAGACTGAAGCACATTCTATTAAGGACCAGTATGAGAAGAGGCCAGTAAACAAATTTGGTTGGATGTGTCCGTAGTTTGCATAACTTTCTTAATCTTATTGGCCAAAATTTTCTATTTGATCAGCTGATAGGTTTAATATCTTTAACCTCTGGTTCCTAGACTTGAGGGTCATTAGACTGAGGGTCATTAGATGCTTTAGTAGATCCATGGATGAAATAAAGTTCTTCAAAAAAATGCATGACTTGGCTGTCCAACACACATCCTAAATAACCTGGAAGAAGGCCATGTGAAATCCATCTTGGACGGGGGCTTCAACCTCCATAGGGAAGAATTTGCTTTAAGAGAAACAATCCTCCATAGGAGAGCTTAGGAAGGGACTCGAGATCCAAGTAAAGGAACTCCCCTCAGAAGAATAGAGGTAGTGAAGCATCCCGTTATAGCTTTGTCCATTCATGTACTTACTTTGAAATTAGAAACTAAAATTTGGATTTATTAGCAAGCTTTAATTTTCCTTTGAAGGTGTTAGTTTTACAGTGAAGACCATATCCTCTCTCCCAAAACTAATCCCTTAGTCTTTGACACTAAAGGTCAAATTTACTGTTCATTGAAACATTTCACAAAACAAATAGTGATTTCGTTATAGATATGCAAAAGAGAAATGTAAGTGAAATTTTGTGTCGGTTTCTTATAGAATGGAAATACTGATGCGGGAGCATTCAACTACAATGGTCCGCCGCTACCCCGTTTTTACTATTTATAGTAAATCTCAAAATTACTATTTATTTTAAATCTCCTTTTACTATTTATAGTAAATTCACGATATTACTATTTATAGTAAATTAAGATTTTCGATTGAGATTAGATTTTATTTCCAATTAGGATTTTAGGTTGATTACAGTACTAGAATTGTAGTAGGACTTTCTTGTTTCAACTGATTAGAATTAGGAAAGTTATGTTAGACGTTTATAAATAGTGATGTAATCCTTTGATTTAATCAATGAATTAGTATGAATGAATATTGATGATGCTTTTGTGCATGATTTCGCCGTGATGGGTTGGGCGTGATGCCAAGGGAGCGATTCCCACCATTAATCTCTCTCTCTCTCTCTCTCTCTCTCTATATATATATATATATATATATATATCATCCTCTCATTTTCCTAGAAATCGCAGAACGAGCAATTGTCATGCGTCAAATACTTAGCGGCATTTTTAACAAAATGTCGAAATATAAAATCTTGGATCTAAATAGTTGGATGTGAAATAGGATTCATGTAGATCCCAAATATTTGGATAAGGCGTAGATGATGATGATGGTGAAAATGAATTCCACAATGATTTTTCATGCTTTTTGTCTCTCTCTAAGATTTGGATTTTGCTAAGCTGTGTTGTAGATTTATTTTCAAAAATAGTATCCACTCCTTCAATTTAGCCAAAAATCCCATCATTGAAAATTCGTACGGGTCCAACCAATTGCTGTGGGAAGTGGTTTTTCCAGAAGCGTGTCTATGTTCAAATGTGGGGTGATAACAAAGTTTTGAAGGGGACATTCAGTACTGGTAGACATGAACTTCCTTCAACCATAAAAGAGACATTGAGCTCCTGTCCATCTACTCTACTGACAGTAGTGTTTGACTTTTGCCATAGATGAATTGGACTAAATCTTGCCTAATGCAATGACGGTCTGATCCTGAGTCAAATAGTGCCAGACCCTCTTGGGTTTTTCTGTAGGTAAGTTTATTTGAAGCGAGACTTGTCACAGCTGGTCCTTCCTAGGTGGAGACTTATACATCCTGCATTGAATGGTTTTCTAATAACCTGTTCTCCCATAGAGAGAAGTTTCATTAACTTGTCATCGTATGGGGCAATTCTCACGTCACTTTAGATTGTCAAGACTCAAGAGTTAAGAGGATGTTTTTCTACAAACATTTAGGCTTCTCAAGCGATAAGTCTAAAGTCATCTGAGCGGGGAGGAAGTCTGCGGGTTTCTTTATGCATGTGATACCAGCTATTGTACCATTCCTTGGGCTGTAATTTTCATCCAAGGCCAAAATGGCTTTCATGCGCCAGGCGCATTTCATGCATCATGGGATTTTCTTGCAATGTGTTGGAAGAGCACTGAGGGTCATTTTGTTGGGCAATTACAGAGTTCACCACTTCTCGAGAAGCACCCCCCAAAGACAGTCCAGGAACGAGATCTTATGTTGTGTTTTGTTGATAGAGAAGCCACCTAGCTCTTTTAGTGAGCTGCATGTCTTCATCATATTGTTGAAGATAGCGAGGATGCCTTGGATCCTTCAGATATTTTTCATATTCTTGCTGTATTTAGTTGGTTAGAAGGATTTTTTGGACCATATCTGGCTAGTATGATTTACCCAAGGATCTTTCTAAGCCAATCTTTGTCGTCTACTCGTCTTCCATCAAAATATTTTATCTACCCTTAGGCATTTTTTGGTAATCTTGATAGTTTGGCATCTTTGCAGTCAATATCATCTTCACATTGTAAAACTACCGCCTGAGGTGATTTCCTTCAGTCTTGTTAAACTTTCTTATCTTGTAACCCGATTCTTTCTTTTCTTATTGCAGTATAAGCCGGAATCTTGTGACATTCAGGCTCATAAAGGTGACCGAATCAAAGTACACTATCGGGTAAGTGATAATGCAGCTTCAATTGTCTATTTAAAATCTTTAACAGATATCAGAATAGAAATAAAGAATGAGGTATGTTATGTCACCAGATTATGGTTGTGTTAGTTCAATATCCTTCTTATGTTGCGCAAAAGTCAATGTTAAGGAAATTGGGCAAATAAATACTGTGGTGGATTGCCATGTTTAGGTGGTACACTCATTTTAATTGCAGAAAATTTAACTGATTTTGTAACCTGAATTATGTGATGAAGCAAAGAATAACTCTTTCAGGCAAATGGAATGCAGGGTTTTCCCATGTAGGCATAGCAGCAATTGAGTCTGTGGTGTCATAAACCTCTGCTGGAGGTTAATGAACCACCAACTAATGTAAGCCTGTAAGAATTCGATCTAAAACTGCGCCGCTTGTTCTGCGGATATAGAAATCGGATGCTTTTGAGAGCTCTTTCTTCATATCTTATTGAGCAATAGCTTCTGAAAAAGGGAAAAAGAACTAGAAAAAAGAAGAGCAAGACTTGATGTGGAAGAAGAAGACCTCATTAGCCGTATGGCCTATGTCTCGACCAGAGGAAGAATTTTATGGAAGATGCTTCCCTTTGCGATTATGTGGGGTCTTTGGAGGGAGAGAAATCATAGAGTGTTCAATGGGAAGTGGGCAAACATGACTTCTATCATCCTCAATATCAAGGGATTGATATCTTTATGGTATAAGATGCATCCGGATTGTAGGGCTCTTTTCTTTGAAAACTTTGTTTTTCGTTGGGATCTTTTATGTAATAGGGATGGAAGCTAGATAGTTCCTTCATTTTCTTGGGTTTGCTTTGTGTAGCCTGTGCTTTTGGAGGCCATCTTGGCCTCCTTAGCATCAGTCTTTTTCGGCATTTGCCTTTAATAAAGCTTACACATCAAAAAAAAAAAAAAAAAATCTTAAAACAACTAAAACGTTCAAACAGACAACTCATAAAACTCACAACCTCCTATCTCCATTTTTCGCCTTCTAAGCTGAATAACTCTTATCCCAATAGGTCACCCAATAATGCATGGGGCTGACATATTACCATGGGACATTGAAACATGTACATGAAAGCATATAAACAACTCTTTAGCTGTATCATTTTTGAAAGACAGCTCGAAACAGCAGTTTCAAAACCTCTTTAAACCTTGTTTGGTTGTTGCAAAATTTGAATCATTTGATACTATACTTCCTTTTTTAGGCTTTTAACATGCTCTGAAAACTTAGGCTAATTGGGTGGTAACATGGAGCGTGATGCATATATAATGTGTCAATACGTTCCACTCACACCAATGACTCCATTTCACCTCCTGGCCTTTCTTTCCCCTTTTAAACATTATTGGCAGTCTAACCCATGGCTTCGAACTACAAAACCTCCCTTGCATTCAAGGAACCTAGATGATCATAACTTTCTAGTTAGGACTTAATTTAACCTACTTATCTTAAAGAACTACCAAGAAGCATCCCATGAACTAGAATCTTTAGGCACATGGCTAACGTGGTTGAGATGACGTATGCATGACTATCTAGAAAACAAAAGAACTGCAAAAACACAACAAAAACCAACAATCACATGTCCTTGGAACAAAGGGAATCCCATTGGAATACGAAGTCTTCGAAAAAAAGTCCTCGACACTTCCCCCTCGCTCTAGACCACATGAACATCAAACCTTTAATATCAAGGATAATCGAAGCCATATCTTTGCTCTTTCCTTCGAATTTTCTTTGATTCCTCTCTGTCCAGAGTCCCTAAGCAATTGCGAATGGTAACATCGTCCACAAGATTCGTCCTCTAGCGGAAAAAGAACGAGAGTGGCAACTTCTAAGAAGGCTCAAAAATGCCTCTGGCATCACCCATCTGATTTTGAAGTCCGATAAGAAAGTACATCAAATCTCCCATGCTACATAACAATGCAACATCAGATGATTGACTGATTCCCCACTATGCTTGCAAATCGAGGAACAAAGTTTAAAAAAGCGTTAGAGGCGTACGCCTCGAGGCGCGCCTCGAGGCGCGCCTCGAGGCGAGGCGGTGAAAAACAGCCTCGAGGCTATAGCCTCGAGGTCCTGAACTGAGGCTTAAGCCTCAGTTGTAAGAGGCGTACGCCTCGAGGCTATAGCCTCGAGGCGCAACCGAGGCTTAAGCCTCAATTTTACACGGTAATGGGTCCAACCGAAACCCATTTTTTTTTATTTTTTGCTCTTTTTTTTGCTATTTTTTCCCATAATACCCCATCTAATCCTATTATATGACAAAAACGACCTAAATGGTCCATATTTGAGTATCTAAAACTCATTATTTTTGGAGAAATCTTAAATCAACTCTTTGAACCCTAGTTTTTCCCATTTTAGAGAAATCCTCCTAGAGAGCTCAAATCTTGTCCGAATCACAATCCGTCACTTCCTACGGTTTTCTTTTGAGCAATCTCACCAAACTCAAGCAAGAAAGCAAAGCTTTGAAGAATTTTTAAGGTATGTGACTATATTTTGGATTTTTACCTTATTTTTCATAAATACATGTAAAATTTTATTATTTTTCCTTCTTTAATGGTTTGTTGTTGTTGTTTTTTTTAATAATATGATTGAAGATGGTGAGAGGGGTTTCTAAGAAGCATGGGAGTAGTGGTAGTAGTAGAAAAGATCCGGCATGGAAGTATGGGGTAGAGGTTGAGGGTCCAAATGTGGGATCCAAGGGTTACATTTATCTACAATTCAATTTTTGTAGTAGGGTTATAAAAGGAGGGGTGAAAAGGATGAAGGATCATCTAGCGGGTACCCATAATAATGTATCTCCATGTACAAAAGCACCCCTAGAAGTTATAGAAGAGATCAAAGCCTACATGGCTAAAGGAGCACAAAAAAGAAGTGTGGCTCATGAAGATTTTGAGTTTATGTCCAATAGGGGCTCATATTATGGTGGTGGTGCAACCGAGGAAGTAGGCTCCGCACCGGGTGTGGGTGGCTCTAGTGGTGCTAATACGGTTTCCTCGCGTGGAGTAAGGGGGCCAATGGATAGATATGTTGTGGCCGAGCCCGAGGACCATATGGGTGGTAGTGAGGGTGGTGTTAGGCATGAAAATGTAGAACCACCACGTGTCTTAACACCTCACAATGCAAAGGAGCATAGGAACCAAGTGTGCTTGGACATTGGACGGTTTTTTTTTGAAAATGGTCTTTCATTCAATGTCGCCACTAGTCCTTCTTTTGTGAATATGTTGCGGGCAGTTGGAGAGTATGGGCGTGGTTTAAAACCACCTAGCATGTATGAGCTGCGGACGTGGATCCTCAAGGAAGAGGTGAAGACAACAGATTCAATGATTGAAGAAGTCAAGAAAACATGGCCCAAGACAGGAGTTACCATCATGTCAGATGGTTGGAAAGATATGAGGGGTCGACAATTGCTCAACTTTCTTGTCAACAATCCAGAGGGGACAGTGTTTTTAAGAAGTGTGGATGCATCAGCTGCAATCAAGGATAACAACCTGATGTTCAAGCTTCTAGATGAGGTTGTTGAGGAGGTGGGAGAAGAACATGTAGTGCAGATTGTGACTGATAACGCATCTGCCTACAAACTAGCTGGAGAGAGATTGATGGAGAAAAGAAAAGGACTTTATTGGACTCCATGTGCAGCTCATTGCATCGACTTGATGCTTGAGAGGATTTATAGTTTGCCTCAGCTTGCTTCTGCATATAGGAAGGCTAGGAAAGTTAGTAACTTTATTTACAGCCATGGTTGGGTACTTGCTTTGATGAGAAGCTTTACAAAAAGAGAGTTGATTCGCCCGGCTGCAACAAGGTTTGCTACAGCAAACTTGACATTACAGAGTATGCTACAGAGTAGGCAGCCATTGGAGGCCATGTTTACATCTAGCAAGTGGGCAAGCAGTGTGTGGGCCAAAAAAGATGAAGGAAAGGCCATTAGGAAAATTGTGTTGAAGGACAACAATTTTTGGCCTAGTGTGGTGTATTCTTTGAAGGCTACGAAACCTTTAGTTGATGTTTTGAGGATTGTAGATTCAGAAAAAGAACCAGCTATGGGCTTTATATATGGGGCAATGGATAGGGCCAAAGAAGAGATTGCAAAAAACTTGGATAATGATCTATCCAAGTACAAAGAAATATGGGACATCATTGACGAGAAGTGGGACTTCCAAATGCACCGCCATCTACATGCCGCAGCATACTTCCTCAATCCACAATTTCATTATGACCCTGACTTCTCTACTCATCCAGAAATTAAATTGGGTCTATATAATTGTATGGACAAGTTAATTCTAGACCCAAAAGAGAGGGAGCAAGCTGACTTAGAAATTGACCAATTTCGTGGGAAGATTGGTTTATTTGGCCGGCCTCAAGCAGAGTCAACAAGAAAGAAGCGCACTCCTGGTGAGCCAATGATTATTGTTATATAGTTAAGTATATACTTATATAATCATATACTTCTATATTTAATTGTGAAATTTTTTTGTAGCTAATTGGTGGCTAGCTTATGGAGATAGCACACCGGCATTGACTAAGTTTGCCGTTAGAGTGCTAAGTCTCACTTGCACTTCTTCAGGATGTGAGCGGAATTGGTCAACCTTCAATCAGGTAATTAAGTTGAGTTGAGTTAGGAGTTACTAAGAAGTCTTAGGACTTCAACCATGTATTGATGTATATGTTTTTCTACTTCTTTTAGGTGCATACAAAGAGAAGAAATAGGTTGGATCAAACAAAGTTGAATGCCTTAGTTTTTGTGATGTACAACAAGAAGTTGAGGGTTAAGCAGTTGAAAAATAGGCTAAGGCGTGAAAATGAAGAAGAAGATCCACTGGTTGTTGAAAGCATCGATAGTGATAACGAATGGCTTGTTGAACAAGGGGGAGGAGACATAGGAGGAATGGAGAATGTGGTGTCAGATGCAGAACCAGCGGTGCAAGAGTCTTGCCCTTGTCCTACATGGCACAATGATCTCGATGAACTCGATTTCGATGCCCTTGAGATTGCAATGGCACAATCAGAGCCACAAGGAACTAGAAGGAGAAAGAAGAGTACAACCTCTAGAGGAAGAGGAAGAGGAAGAGGAAGAGGACAACCAAGTGCAGGAATTGGAAGAGGTTAGTGAATTAATTATGGACTTAGACACTTTGACAAGTAAAAACTTACATCATTAAATTACTCTACATTGTATTAATGTGTTCATCTTTTTTAACTAGGTAAAGGAAAGTCTTCCATGGAATTGGTGGACGAAGAAGATGAATGGGTGGAGGTTGAATCCGATGAAGGAGAAGATGATAGGGGCATCAGATATCATGATGACTCCTTAGAAGACCCCACTAGCGATGATGATGATATTGGGGATGAAGAATAGAAAGATTCATTTTTGTGTGACAATATAAGATATTAAGAATAGGATTTGAATATATTAACTTGCTAATTTTAACTTTTACTACTTGCTCTACTCTCTTTCTTAACTCTATCTTGTTGGTTACCTATGTTGTTAGTTGGCATATCAAATGTGCTTTATGTTTTTAAGATTTGATTCAGCATTCAAGCATTCCCGATAGCATCGCTCATAAAGTAAAAGTTATAGCCTCACTTACTTTTATGCTTATTTAAGTTATTTTTTTCACATGATATGTTGTTTCTCATTTTTCTAGAATTAATTATATTTTTTTTAGAATTTTTTAAGCATTTTTTTTTAAAAAAACTGAGGCTTAAATGAGGCTTACGCCTCGGTACCGCCTCGAGGCTACGCCTCGCCTTTTTTAGAGAAAACGCCTCAGTTCCCGAACTAGCCTTTTTAAACTTTGTCGAGGAATAGTCAATAATAATAAACCCTTTAGATCTCAGATGATCCACAGTCAAAATCTTTTCTGTTGAAGCCAACCATACGAAGAAAGCCTCCTTAGTAGGGATTTTAGAACTCCAAACCAGGGATATAGGATAAGAGGACTTGAGTGAGGCATTTAGCCCCTTATAAAAAGAACGAACCGAAAATACTCATTCCTTGGTCCATTTCCATATCCGCCTGTCCTGAACTGCTGGGCGAAGTATAATATCATGCAAACGAAGAAGCATTCTAGATAGGGGTTCAATTTCCTAGTCATTGAGATTTCTCCTGAGACCAAAGTCCCATCCCAATGATTCCCCTCCTATAGCACATTCCTGAATCAAACATTTCTTGCGCATTGTAAGATTATAAAGAACTGGAAAATCTTCTTGAAGAGATCCTCCCCCACACCAAATGTCCTCCCAAAATCTGATTTTGTGCCGAGAACCAACTCCAAAGCACACTCCTCTAGAAAAATCCTCTGAAATCTTCAATATACCCCTCCAATGCTACAACCATACGAAGCTCTAGCCTATCCGCTGTCCCATCCAAAGGGTGATATCCCGTACTTACACCCAACCCTACGCCACTGACCAGTATCCTATCCTCCACTCCAAACCTCCACAGCCACTGTCTCTCATTTTATCTGTAGTATGTTGCTTAAGATCAACCCATTTTACTGGTTGCACATGTCGAAACTTTTCAAAATCACGAAAACTGTCAGACATTCCGAATGCATGTTTGTTCTCACTGTTTCAATTGAAATGAATATGTTTGTGTGGATTATAAAAAATTACATCTGTTTTCATTTTCTGAATTTGTTTACAATGTCAAAATGACTTTAATTGTTCAACTTGTTCTAAATTTACTTATAGAAAAGTTGCACTGTACTATCCTATCATGAGCTCAAGCAGTTGAGTATTTTAGACAATTTTTTTCAGTTGATGTAACTAGATTCTCCATTTCCAATTGGCTAAGTTAATGCTTCCATCTTTTCGTTTTGGTAACTAATGCTACTGTACATGACAGGGAAAACTTACAGATGGAACTGTTTTCGACTCCAGTTTTGAAAGGGGTGACCCCATTGAATTTGAGCTTGGTAGCGGTCAAGTAATTAAAGGTATGCAATTAACTAATCAGTGATTTACTATATTCTCAGACCTGTTTTCCTTATAGCTGTAAATAGAGAACAATGAATGGAAAATGGAGAGTTGATGATTCTCTTGCAGCCAAGCTGGAGCTGGTTCATGATGAAAGCATACATCTGTGGTGGTGCTTCATCTTGTTTCACATGATATGACACTCCTTTACAAACTTCTTGTCTAGTAAAACACATCAGTTATTCTGTTCTCTGCCAAAGCAATCTGACTATGATCCTTTTGTATGTTAGTATGCTCATAGAACTTTTACCGTACCCTGTATTAACATAAAAGAACACTGTCCAGTCTGATCCTAAGGCAGGTGCAACTGAAAACTGAGTTAAAATCCTAGTTTATTTAATGATAAACTGAGTGAAGTCCATACCCGGTCCACAATCTGATCCAGACACCCAACCACTCACTCAATCCATGATCCAACCAGGTTGACTCAGCCCGCGACTTGCAGAAAAAAAGGGACTAGCGAAAGTGTCCCTAATTCGAAGTGTGTTGAGGACATCAAAGAGAAGACCTATAGTACCTTTTTGTTAAAGATCAATTCGTCTACATTTGAATTCGACCTCGAATTCTTTTCAACCAGAGGGTTTGATGCAGGAGCATTCAACCATGATGGCCGCCGCTACACCGGTCATCCTCCCTTTGACCGATGGGAGCTTTAGGAGGATGACTTGATTAATGAAATTTGATATTTTCTCCCTTAGGAAATCTCTCTTGTGGTGCGAAATCACTCTCTTGGTGCGAATCCAAGCTATTTCGGTGTGAAGCGGAATGTCCTTTCTAAAATCGCAAAGCGGTTTTCTCGTCCTGTGCCACAAACATTACTGAGAGGGTATGAAATTTGTAACTACAGATGTTATTATTTTGAGGTGTCCGTCAAAAGGAAAATGTCAATCCATAAGTTTTGATTGATTTAATCAATTTGTGCGTGTTTTGCTGTTGGAGCAGTTCTATCCTGGTTTGACGGAGCCCATGATAAGTGCTTTTGCTCTGTTTAGCTTGTAGCCCGGTTAAGGGACGAAGAAACACAATCCACCAAACACATGTTCTTATCGTTTCTGTAGATAAACATGTTTTGTGAGAAGGCTGTTTTGTTCTTGTCCAGGGAGAAGGAGAAGCGTATCCATGGAAATCCCTCTCTTACCCTTGTAGCTAAAAAAAATCTCTACGAGACTCATCACGTAGAGATGTTATGCCATTTATGGATGGATAGGCAGGCAGAATAAAGCCCTCCTAAACATCTCCAACAGCAATCAATAGCTATTTTCATATTTGGCTAACAATTATCCCCTTTTACCGATGGGAGCTTTAGCAAAAAGGACCCGTCTCCATTTGCTTCCTAAAAATAGCTATAAGATATTTTGTAAAATTACTCCTCTATCCTTTTTGACAATACCCTTCTCCCCTTCTCTCTCATTTGGAGGCATTTTTTTCGACAGAGCTCCCTGCTGCTCTCCACCCCCAAGACCAGGGATCCATGGACTCCAATCGGACATACAGACAAAAATAGGGCTTTTGATGCTTTTCAGAGGTTCTTGTTGAAGCTATTAGCATTTTCTTGCCAAGGGAGGCGTGAGAGGTTGTCGAGATCCATTGTTGGTTAGAGTAGTAACAGGGAGATCATTTGGAGAAGAGATCTTCATGGATGAAGAAGACGATGAAGAGGGTTTTGATGAAGCGGATGAAGAGCTCGCTGCTGCCAGTCCTGCTTCCATGGTTTCTCTCAGAATCTATCTCCGCCCGCCACCCAAAAATCAAAGTAAAAGAAAATAAAGGGTAAAATGGTAAGGTTCTAAATGGCGATAGGATTTGACGAAGAAGGAATATCACCAACATTGGTGCGGTGGGGAGATGTTTTAGCTAACCCCTAATAGCGAGGAGGTTTGCGACCTGTTGGAGGACGAGTTTGGGGGTTTCCGGAACTTTGAGTTGGCGAAGGAGGTTGAGGACGGGCTGCTCTAACGACAGTTAACTTTGCATGGAAACTTATTTCCACATCTGTCCTCTCCTTCAAAGAACAGTCTTAAACTTATTAATAAAGAAAAAGCATGGTTTTAGATATAGAAACGAATGTTGTAATGCTCCTTGAGGTTTTTATTGTAATTGCATTCTGCGTAATATAGAATGCAAGCCTGGGTTGTATAGTGATGGTGCAACAAAAAGTTATGTGGGTATGTGATGTACAGTCAAGTTTGTAACAGTTTTGGTTAGGCAGCTTGTGCAGCGCAGGCAGATTTTTTTTCCTTCTTTTGATAAGTAACCATGGAAATTATCTTTGACAAGGTGGTGTCTTTGCAGGATGGGACCAAGGCCTCTTGGGCATGTGTGTGGGGGAGAAGCGAAAGCTGAAGATACCTGCAAAACTGGGTTATGGAGCCCAGGGATCCCCACCTACTATCCCAGGTAACTGATTCTATGGCATGGTTGAGGTTCTACATATCAACTGGAGAGTAAATATAGTTTTTGTAATACCGCGTCGCGGTTAGACCATTGAAAACTTGGAGCTTCAGGAAAAAAAACACCTTCCTCTGCTAGATCATTGGTAACATGGAGCTTTCAGAAAAAAAAAAAAAAAAAACCATGTCTCTCTGATATTTTGCTCTGAGTTTGAAAACTTTTTTCGTCTACAAGATCAGAAATCTTCTGATATTTTGCTCAAGTACGGCATTCGAAAAAAATATTAAGTGTTCTAATACATTAACCTCAAAACTTTAGGACAAATCTGTCATGATATTTCTGGAGACTCCATGTAAGTGTATTACAAAAAATTTAAGCAAAAAAAAAAGACTTCCAATGAGGCCCTTGTCTTAATCAGTTCATAGTTAACCTTGTGTGTATGTATTCTAAGATCTATTTGATCTCTGACAGGTGGAGCAACACTGATTTTTGATACTGAGCTCGTCGCAGTGAATGGCAAACCATCAGATGGAGGGAAAACCGCAGATAGTGATAGCGAGTTATAGTTGAACTCTTCCCCTGTAGTCTTTCTTGAGTATCTAAATTATGTTTAGCTTTGAAAGCTTTTGTAGGGTCTTTCGTTGGTCACACCAGACCGGATATTCGGTTTTAGTTTGGCCATGAAGACACTAAATGTCTGGAGTTGCATATGATGATCTTTGTAACATGGACCAATTTTGCTTTTTATCGCAGCTTTTAACCACTTGAAAAGAAAATAAGAAAGGGCTGGTACCATAGGTACACCATTAAAATCAATATTTTGTCACTTCACTCATCTGAATAGACTTGTTCACCACACACCCAGCTTGACCAAGAACTACGGTATGCCTCCATGCCAAAGGTGGAAATTGAACAGTAAATTTATAAATTAGAAGTATTGGAATGGGATGATTTTTGGCGAGGGCAGTCTCTATGGTTAAGAGATCATCCTCACAAAAATTCCAATCATTCTGATATTCGTAGACTGGTTTACAAGTTTAAGAATTATGGACTGTTTATTTTTATCGTTAACTTGAAAACCACATTTGATGGGGTTAGAAATTTTAGAGTAGGCTGATTTTTTGTAGGGGTGATCTATATGGTGAGGAGATCATCCTCACCAAAAATCAGCTATTGATTCATCTTCCATATGGGTACGCCAAAATTGTTGTCAAAGATGTTGTATGAAAATGTTGTCACCCGATCTTGATCTTGACCCTATAGATCAGGATCGGGGGACAACATTTTCATACAACATTTTTGACAACAAAAGTTGGTGCGGCCAATATATAAATTAGAAGTTTTGGAATGGGATGATTTTTGGTGACGATGGTCTCTATGGGCATGTTTGGAAAGCTGTAGAACACAGCCAGCGGAGGTGGTGTTTGGTAACTCTGTCGACCCCACTTTTAAGTTCACTTTTCTTCTGATTTTGATCTTAAAAACGAGTTCGATGTTGTCTTTTGTAAAACTCGTTACAACATCGAACTCACAAGAAATGAGCTCCTCTTCAACCCAAAAGAGAAAAAAAGAAGGCAGATTCCGGCGACTCTTCCTGCGTTTTTCTCCTCCGGCGGTAGTCTTCTTCTTCTCTTCCGGCGGTGGGCTTGCCTCCTCCTTCTTCTTCTTGAAATTTCTTGGGGGTTTGGGGTTTGGAGCCCAAACCCAAAAATTTCTTGGGGGGTTTCGAGCCACCGCCGCCGCCGCGTCCTCCTCCTCTTCTTCTTCTTCTTCTTGAAATTTCTTGGGGGTTTGGAGCCACCGCCGCCACCGCTTCTTCTCGGTTTGGATCCTTGCTGTGTATTGAAACGTGGGTTGGGGTTGAATTTTTCTGCACTTTTTTTTGTGTTTTGAAAGAACCAAACAACACAAAAATAAGAACTAGTTCAAGGTTGTGAACAACCTAGTTCAATCCCTGCTCTGAACTAGTTTAGGACTAAACTAGACCTTAAAAAGATGAGGTTCCCAAACAGCCCCTATGGTGAGGAGATCATCCTCACAAAAATTCAAATCATTCTGATATTCGTAGACCGTTTTACACGTTGAAGAATTATGGATCGTCTATTTTTATCGTTAACTTGAAAACCACATTTGATGGGGTTAGAAACTTCAGAATGTGCTAATTTTTTGTAGGGGATCTATATGGTGAAGAGATCATCCTCACCGAAAACCAGCTATTGATTTCATCTTCCATGTGGGTATGCCAAAATTGTTGTCAAAAATGTTGCCCCCCGATCCTGACCTATATATATATATATATACTAGTTTACAGGGGTGTCAACGGGTCGGTTCCGTTTTGGTTCCTAAGGTGGCCAAAATCGGAACTAATGGTTATGGTTATCAAAATGATGGATCCAGAACTAGAATTGATTATGAAGTTTATGTTGGTTCTGGGTCCGGGTCTATTGGGTCCAATCTTGATAATATGAGAATTTTAACACTATATTTATATATTGGTTCCGGTCCTTATCTGTTCAGTTCCATATTAAACTACTTAAAATCGGAATAATTATTTTCGGTTAAGTTCCGGTGTCGGGTCTTTTTTTTTCGGTTCCCAAAAATCTTCCGTTCCTTGTTACGGTACGTATGTATATAATGAATAAATGCTTTGGTTGGGAACCAGAACCGGTGTTTTCGATTTCGGTTAAACGGGTAAAATTGACACCCCTACTAGTTTACAAAGAGGAATGCTAGAAAGCAACACCTTAAAATCCATAAAAATAAAAGCAATCTTGAAAACTAGGATTTGTTTGGATGTCCAAACATATGTTTTTTATCGAGCTCCACGTACAAGACAAGAACTTACAAGAGAATAAGATCGTATGGTCTAGGTGCACTGGTGTGCTGGTTTAAGACACTCTTGACGATCAATTCGGTTCATCGGACAAACTCAAGTAAACCACTATCATGAAGAGTTACATACATTAGGTGGAGGGATGAGCTCTCTTAATATAGGCTTTGGTTGGTATCCTCAAGATAAAACGTTTCGTGAGGGCAGACGTCAACTTTCCTCCCCTAGGATCGACCCTCAGGGTCATTTTTTCCCTGAAGGAATTGGTTCTTAATTCGAGACAAGGAGCCTTTCTGCATTTGAAACTCTCATCTTCCTTCATTGGAGTTCATTCTGTAAGGTGTACTTCCATAATGGAACTTACGTTGGGTGGACTGGTCCATCCATGGTTCGAAGTCTCGGGATCGGCGGTTGGATCGGATGGATCGGCTGGATCGGTCCGATCCACCATGATCCGGTCTCGGAAAAAAAAAATGCAAAAAAATGCAAAAAAATGAAGAAAAAATTCAAAAAATTGTAGAAAAATCAGAAAAAATCATAAAAATTCATAAAAGAAATCATATAATTAGAAAACACATAAAACATTAGGAAGCCGACTGGATCGATCCGATCCACCGTGATCCCGAGAAGGAAAAATAAAAAATCCTAAAAAATGCATAAAAATTCAAAAAATTGTAGAAAAATCAGATAAAATCATAAAAATTCATAAAAGAAATCGTAAAATTAGAAAACACATAAAACATTAAGAATATAAATATTCTAACCTCTTGTGATGGAAGAAAAGTATAAAAAATAAAAAAATAAATGTAAAAAAATCATAAAAATTTATAAAAAAAATAAAAAACAAACCTATGAACAATAATAATGTATGATTATAAAAAAAAATCTACTTAGACTCCTATAAAGCCACTGGAACACAAGCTTCTACATATTTACATAAGATATTAAAACAAATAGATATGTACAATCCAAAAGATATTAAATTTGGTGGATCAAACTCATCATTTGTTAAATAGTTTGGAGAATCTACAAATTCTTGCTACTTAGTGCTAAACTAGTAAACGCTAAAACAATTTTAAGACCCACAAATAAGTACCTGTTACGTACGCGACTCATACCAGTTGCTTAAACACATCCTTTAGCTTGGAGTCTTACACCTGCAAAAATAAAGATTTTCAATGATTAACTCAATAAATGCAAATATAGCTTCTGAAAATAATAATAAAGAGTCAAAATAAATAAACTTACGATTGGACTATTGTTCATAGTAACCATCAGGGGGGTTCATAGGAAAGAAAAATGACCCATACTGGGTGGATGCAGTATCGTTGGGCTCTGTAGTGTCATAGCTCCCTCCAGATTGTCCATAATATCCACTATAGCTATGGTCGGACTGTGATTGGCCATAATCATAGCTATGTGGCTGCTGATCATAACCATATTGATGTTGAGGAGGCTGACCATAACCATGTGGATAAAATGGCTGCTGAGGTTGATGTACTTCAGACTGACCATAATCATAATTATCCCCTCCATATCCAAGCTGACCACCATAGTCCTCAATATTCATCCCATGTACTTGTTCATCCAAGTCGGTGAGTCTTGCATCAAACTCACTCGGGCCACCCCTACTAGTACCAACATGATCTCTCTGTGCCCAATCATCGTTGCTTGGGTGTCTAGGTAAGGCAGTTGGTCTTCTACTACGTCGGCCTCGTAGTCCCCACCCACCATGATCAGTGTCTTGAGTGATGATTACATTGTCATCTGGGTGTGTGTCGCCTAAACGACCTCCCTCAACACTTCCACTCTCCCCGACTCCACCACCATCGCCCCAATTCCAGCCATCTCCCCTATCACCACCACCACTACCACTAGCACCAGCACCAACACCAGCACCACCATCACCATCACCATCACCACCACCACCATCATCATCATCATCATCGTCATTTGAACCACGACTTCGATGCTGTGTCGAATCATTTTCGCAACTTGGAACACCTTCATCTAACCATGACAAGTCATCTCCATCAAATGCAGGGGGTTCTTTTTCTCTTAACCATTCATCAAGAACATCGCTGTTTTCAAATATATAATCCAAATCAATTGGATTATAATAATCTTCTTCATCTCTTGTATCAGTTAGATTACGAACCCGAAGTCGCATATTATAGTGGACGTATACCAGATTCTCCAACCTCATCATTGATAATCTATTCCGTGGCTTTGAATGGATGAGGGAGAAGGTGCTCCAATTTCTTTCACAGCCTGATGATGAACATGTTTGGCTTAATACTTTAATCGCAATCTTTCGTAAGGCAGGAGCAGACTCACCATAATTGTACCACCATTCAGCTGGGAAAGAAAAAAATATATTAAAATTTAATATACTGTAAAGTAATTATTCATCTAATGAAGTATAACATCGACATACTTGGTAGACTAAACTTTGCTCTTTTCTGAGCGAGTGGATCGCCAAATTCTCCCCTTCCTTCTTCATAAAGTCTTATCTGTGACCAATATTAAAAACTCACAATTAATTAATAATCTGTATCAAATATAAATAAAAGTCTTAATAATAACATATTTATACCTGATCAATTGCTTCTCCTGCACTATCCATATCCGGTTCAAGTCTTTTTATGACGTTTTTTAAACTTGTCCTTATATCTTGGTGATGGGAAAAGTCTTCGTCATATCGAAATTTTGGATTTAAAAAATACGCTACAAAATAAAAATAATTGTCAATAACTAATAGACATTAATAACATCAAAAATACATATTGTCAAATGCAGTATTATAGCTTACCTGCTGCATGGAGATCTTGATGAAGTTGTGTCTCCCATCTTCTGTCAATAATTTCAAAGTAACGTTGATGATGTCGGACTTGAGCACTAATCACCTCTTTGGCTCTTTTCATCGCTTCAAATATTACACCCAAAGTAGGTTTCTTGTCTTGATCCACAATTTTTAGAACCTTGACAAGTGGTCCCATAATTTTGCATACCTCTTCAGCGTTATCCCAAAATTCATCATTTAGAATTAACTTTGAGACATCCCTAGCTTGTTCCTTCTTTTTTTTATCTTTGCTGTACGTATGTCTAACAAGCTCTTTCCACTCATCTGATATAAACATTTGTCTCAGTGCATCCTGATATCGGATAAGACTTTCAAGAGAAATAAATTCTGTTGCGAATCTAGTGATACCAGGACGTAACAAGTCTCTATTGTCAGTGAATGTCTTCATCAAGTTTACTAACTTTGTGCTGTTGTAAATAAAAGAAGTTATTCTCCGTCCATCCTTAATGGTATCACTGACTCGTTTTGTCTTTCCAATATCCTCAAGTATAAGATCAATGCAGTGTGCCGCACAAGGACTCCAGTATAAATGTCGCCTTTTTTTCATCAACTCTAGCCCTGCACGCTTAAATGACGCTTCGTTATCCGTCACAATCTAGATAACATTCTCTTCTCCCACCTCCTCGATCATCTTATCCATTAACTCGAGAATGTAACTCGATGTTTTCTCTTTTCCAGATGTGTCTACAGACTTGAGAAATATCATGTCTTTATCACAGTAGACCATAAAATTAATGATAGACTTCCTAGTTTTGGAAGTCCAGCCATCGCACATCAGTGTGCATCCAAATTCTGTCAATTTCTTCTTTTTGCCATTTATATATTGATTTAGCTCCGCCACCTCTTCTTTTAAATACTTGTTTGCCAGCTGATATGGGGTTGGTCCCTTTACGGGTCCCGCTTCACCAATGGTGTCAATCATGGTTTGAAAGTAAGGACTCTTTGCTGCATTGAAGGGAATTGAGCTGAACATAAAAAATTTTGAAATTACTTTTTCCACTTTATGCACGACTTGTTTTCCACCCCATGCTTCCTTCAACTTTTTTTGTCTTCCTCCTGCAGACTTATATAAGTAAGGGTCAATTCCTCCCGTAGGAGCTTTGGTTGCGGCATCAACATCTTTATCTGTTCTTCGTGATCGAGTAGAAGGCTCGTGTACACTGGTACTACGACGCATCATATCTCTAATATCAGTACCACCACGCACACTTGCACTACGAGGAATCCCCCCTCTACCGATGTGTATACCAGACGAACTTGCCCCCCCAGATACAGAGTGTCTTCTTTGAGCTTGTTCATCGGCCTCTCGTCTGCTTTCACGTATGGCCCGTCTTAAAGCTTCTTCTTCGTCTATTTCCCAATATGGACGATATTGATCTTCCACTTCAGCAGGAATATCAATATTCTCTTCCTCTTCCTCTTCCTCAGCTTCTTCTCTTCCACCACCACTACTACCCAACTCATTTAATCTTTCTTGTATTTGATCTCTTCTTCTTTGCTCAGCAGCCTTCATCTGTTTGGTTAACTGCAAATGGTTTGTGATTAACAATCTTACTTCCCTAGGAGCTTTAGGACAAGCTGTTACATCTCCTGGGCGCGCAATAATATGTTGTTTCAATCTTGTAACCCCCCCATGCATTATCTTGTCACAATAGTTGCATTTAACAATCTTCTTATTGCCCCCAATTGCAACACAGTGATCCCAACCAATATCTGATTCTCTCGGCATATTTTGTAAATTTGTCTTTATAGACCACTTGAAGTTGAGGTAAATCTGCTATAATGCCACATTAATATCAAGATAACAAAACATTTAATAATAAAAATTTAATAAGATAAAAAATTATTTAAAACATTTTACATTTTAAAAGAAAAATGTAAAAATCCTAAATACAAACAAATAGAAGAAAAATACAAGATTTATTCAAAACAAAAATTTTAAAAATACAAGTTAATAATATTCTCTCTCAACTTGAGTACACAAGAACTCTTAAAAAAAAAAAAAAACAGAACATAAAAATTATTTACACTTACACAAAAATTTTAATATAATATAATAGCATGCGTAATATGATATCATTCCATGAAATGATTATTTACTCTTTAATTCTGACAAAATTACATTTTTATCGAGTAGTACTTTGCTGACGCCAACAATATGAGTTTGGCCGATCCTTAGATGGACCTACAGACCAAAAATTAACCTCTTTATATGGACCTATAACCTTTGGATCTTTGTACCCCAAA
This sequence comes from Euptelea pleiosperma, assembly GCA_035048495.1. NCBI lineage: Eukaryota > Viridiplantae > Streptophyta > Magnoliopsida > Ranunculales > Eupteleaceae > Euptelea > Euptelea pleiosperma. The sequence continues at coordinate 11,481,108 of CM068551.1, read as the reverse complement.
TAATGGTCAATATTGCTCAAATTCTACGGGTTGAAAATCAACATATAAAAACTACTCCAATCCAACCCTTAGATGGTTGGGCCAAAGATCCATAAGGTCAGAACTCTCTAAGAATCTGTCATATAGCTCATATGGTGTGCGATAATAAGTAACTTTGCTGACCGCTGACGGTCAGCAAAGTTCTACTCCTCTTTATCAACATATCTCCTACAACTACAAGGCACAATTTTTTTGGGACAATCTGTAGTAGACCCAATCGGTTGCTTGTCATTTGTACATGGCAAGTGAGAATATTCTCTTCAAATCACATTATTTCACTTTCCATATACAAATGGCAGCACCTGATTGGATCCACATCACACGCTCCACAAAGAAAAATGCTACACATGACCAAATTTTATCTATGAAGAATAATCAAAAGCAAAGAAATTAGAAATATAGAATACCCATTATTTTTTGAAAATTTTCAAAATATTTCATATTTTTAATAAAACAAAAATAAAAATACCAAAAAATAAAAGAAAATATAAGATTTTTCACAATGTTTTGAATCCATCTTTGATGTTTTCTGTACACAAGAGTCAAGATCATTTTTGTGTGTATTATTTTACAAAAATATTATTTATTTTTTATCACATAAAAAAATTACATGTATTTTATAAAAATAAATACATGTATTTTATCAAAATAAATAAGAAAAAATAAAAAAAAATTACATTTTTCATTAAACATGAATCTTATCTCCAGATTCTCAACAATGGTTATAAGATTAAAACAAAAAACAACATATAATCAGATTTACACAAACAAATTTAAAAAAAAAAAAAAAAAAACATGTTATTTTACTCAAACATGAACAATTGAACAAGATTCTCAATAATTTAGCAAGATTTGAAGCAAAAGATAAATATACATATATTTGGAAGAGATTTACCTACTAAAAGTGTTGGATCTCGCCGGATCTAGCCGGATCTCGCCCAAAACTCGCCGAATTTTCAACCCAATTTGAAGAAATTTCAACCAAAACCTTCGATCTTCATGGATCTAAGTGTTTCGAAGGTTGATCTACCACTTTCAAGCTAATTTTAGGTTCTAAGAAGGGTTGGAGGAGGAAAGGGGAGGAAAACGAGTGAAAAAGATGGAAAAATAGAAAAAAAAATCGAGTTTTATAACGTTTTCGCCGCTGGTTCAACTCGCCGAGTTGGATCGGTCTAACTCGGTTGGATCGCCCGATCCAACCGATCCAAAGGGCGATCCAACCGATCCAAGTCTCTGGATCGGACGATCCAATGTGAATCGAGACAAACATGGGATTTTTGTCTCGGTTGGCTCCGATCCCGGTATGGATCGCCCGATCCAACTCGGGATCGCCCGAGACTTCGAACCATGGGTCCATCTCATGGACCGGATCCCCTAGAGATCTCGGAGTATTTGTCGATCTGCGGACCATGCATACCCTCGCACAAGTAACAATTGTTTTCTCGCTTGAACTGTTTGACGCAATTATCGTAATGCTAGTTTTTCTAGCCTAGGGTAAAAATTCTTGGCTCTATAATAGAGATTTTTATCTCTGGGTCTTTCACCTTTTGCTCTTGTGAAAATTGCGAAAGAACTCAACTCTCTGAAGAGCTTCTCAAGCGCCTTTGCTTAATCGAACTTCTACACTCTTTCGGACACGCACGGTTCAAATAAGGATTGGGATAAGGATCCCTTAGTCATCTTCAGTGATTGAGCCTTTGACTTGAGCATCCCACAACTGGAAACACCCCCATGGCCATGATGTGAGTGGAAAGACCTCTATAAGGCGTCTGACCTATCCTTTCTATTGCAACTCGTTTTTGTTCATATAGCTCTACTTCATCTCTTTATGTTTACTTTTTTTTTTGTGCAGAGATCAAGGATCTTGGAGCTCCTACTTATTTGTCGAAGAAGGTGAAGGAAGTTCAGGAGTCTATCTACAAAATCAATTAGAAAAATGATCGGAAGTGCAATGTCCTGCTCGCTGCGTTTGACTGCAAGCTCTGCGTGGTGATCCCCATGTGAATTCCCATGTCTATTGAAGACAGAGGAAAAGAAGAAGACACAAAGGTCCAGGAGGTCTCCCCTTCCTTTGTGAGGCAAACGAGGAGGCCTGCGACTGCGTCCATTCCTTTGTCCCCCCCTCACTTAATCCTTTAGATGACCATGTTGGTGAGTTTACACTCCCCACCATCGAAAATTGTTGGTAATTTTAATTATTAAACTACCTTTTATGTTTTTTTGGCTAGATGCCTTTTACTAAAAGTTTTTCACCTTTTAGTAGCAGCCCCTTTACACTTTATTCTCCTTTCTCTCTTTGTATAATCCCATGTCGGAGAGTAACAAGAGATTGAAAGAGTTTATATAGGACAAAGTTGGCTTTAGTGTTTGGAGCCCTTGGGCATCCAAGTTTTGTGCCCATTGGGCATAGCCATGCATCTTGAAAAAACACATGCATGCGCCGTATTGTGTCATGCATGCGTGCAGCACATGCGTGCCTATCTTTTTACACAAAATTTTATTTAATTAATTATTAATTAATTTAATTATTTAATAATTATCTTTTCACTTACCTTGACTTATTCCTTATCTGCTAGCCGTTGTGAGCAGATTCGTGGGCGACCGTTTCTCTGTGACGCGGGCACGTATTGGGCCACGTAACTCAGACGGTTTCTAATTCTCTCTTCTATATAAATTGTTGTTACATCACAGTAAACACAACAAGCAACATACGCACAGAAACATTACTGTTTTCTTCTTTTGCGTTTTTTTCCTTTTCTGTTCTTGGGCAAAGAGGTTATTTGGTTCCGATTCTCATACTTAGTGCAGAAGTTTGAGATTTATAGTAATTCGGAGACTGGGCTGTTGTATCCTAGGGGCGTCGTGGCAGTACACTGCTACATCGGAAAATTTTCCTGTAAAGCCGTGAAACGCCTTAAAGAGAGCAACCTGGTCCGCGCCTCATCTCTGATCTCCACGTTTGTTCAATTTTGCAAAAATACAGTGAGTTCAACGTAGTTAATTTTGGAAAGCGAAAATGGTACCGAATCGGATCTTCTATTTATTTATTGTTCACGCAAATCTAGAACAACAATTTTGAGGCGTTATCCATACTCTCTTCATGGCCGAATCGGATGTACGCATTCCTTTCCCGTCTGATAACAACAAACCTTTCAAGTTAGAAGGGTTACATTTTAAGAGATGAAGACAAAATATTTTTCTACCTAACCATGATGAAGGTAGCTTATGTATTGTCTGATAGGCAACAATCGAAACTGAGATCGAAGAACATGAACCTTCCAAATCGTACTTAACCAAGAAGGTTATAGATGATGACTTTGTGTGTAAGAACTACATCCTAAACGTCCTAGCTGATGACCTATATGACTATTATGGGACATACAACGCAGCCAAGGACGTTTGGGAAGCATTACAAAAGAAGTATGATATTGAGGAAGTCGGATCAAAGAAATACGCTGTCAGCAGGTACTTGAGGTACATGATGGTAGATAATAAACCCATCATCTCTCAAACTCATGAACTCCAAAAGATTGTTCATGAAATACTTTCAGAGGGCATGCTCATTGATGAGCAATTTCAAGTGGCAGTCTTGATTGACAAACTGCCCCCTCTTGGAAGGATTTCAGGAACACTCTTCAACACAAATCAAAGGAGTTCACGATGGAGAGTCTGATCGCCCGATTCCGAATTGAAGAGGAAGCTCGGCTTCAAGATCAGAAAGATGACTACCAACAGTCAGGGAAAGTGAATGCACTGACCGATAAACCATTCAAGTCACATGTTCATCTGAAACCAAACAAAAAGACTTTGAAGAACAAGAAGAGCCAGAATCAGTTTCTGAACCGGAACCAGAAACACTTTCAGGTACAGAACCAGTTTCAAGTTCATAACTAGAACCGTAAGAATTTTCAGGGCCAGAACCAGTTTCAGGGCTAGAACCAGAGAAATGGTCCACCCAAGGTAGTTAAGAGCGCAAAGCGCACTTAAGGCGCTAGGACCCCTGGAGCTTGAGGCGCGCGCCTGACTGAAGTGAGGCGCAATGTTAAAAATTATAATAAAAATATTAAAAAACTTAGAAAAATAATATCATAAAATAACAAAACAAATAATCATTAGGCCACATAAATATAATATAAAGAACTTGTCATTTTTCTATTATTTTTAAAAATTTACCAGAAAATGACGCACCTAATCGTTCATTTATTACTTAAATTTTATTTTTTTAAGAAATATCAGCATATATGATGGATATGTCCGGGATACATGTTGGTATTGTGTCCCATACATGTATCCGTGTCGGCACTGGTACGATGGGGGGTACAGGTATTCGAGTATCATAGGTTATAGTTAACATTGTCATTATCTAAATACAAAACAAGTAATCAAAAAGCCATAAAATTTGCCCATCCCTAGTTGGACCTACATACCAAAATTCGTCATGATTAGTAATTTATGTTCGTTGTATTAGTCTTTTTCATGGATTATTTTCAACTGTGGATTTCTAGCATTTATTGGGGTACTCAGATTTAAAGGTTAGGAATCACTAATCATACCCATTGTGTCTTGTAAGCCCATCTAGGGATAGCCCAAATATGCATACGGTCAATAGCCTCTAGTAGTATGCCACGTGGCTCACATTGTTGGTCCGTCATCAACTTTTATGATGTCCACCATCATCAAATTTTTTCTTTCACAAGTTGAAATGTTAAAATGTTGAATGAACAAAACACCCCTACAAAGTAAAAAAAATCAAAAAATAAAAGAAAATTAGTTAAAGGATTTTGGGGTAATATTAGGAATAAGGATTTTTTTATTTTTAATATTTAAAAAAAATAGTTATTTTAGTGAGGCGCGCGCCTTGCGTCTTGGCTGAGGCGCGCGCCTAAAATCTTAAGGCGTGTGCCTTACTAAAGGTGCTTCGCCTTGACCATTTCAAGGCGCCTTAGGTGCACCTTGCGCCTCAGGTGCGCGCCTTAGTGCGCCTTGACTATAGAGGGTCCACCACCTCAAGGACAGATACGAGACTTCTCTAAAGTCGCCTGTTATGTGTGCAATAAGCTTGGGCATACAGAACGTGTATGCAAACTCTGGAAGTCTGCTCCACAGGCTAATGTAACCGATGAACTACTTGTGGTGATGATCACTGAGGTTAATATACTCAGTGGGTGTGATGGGTGGTGGATAAACACTGGAGCATCTCGACATGTCTGCCATGACAGGAACTGGTTCAAGACCTACTCGTCCTCTGAGGACAAGAAAGTGCTTCTCGGAGACTCTGACACTACCCAGGTCCTTGGATTTGGAGATGTAGAGCTGAGGTTCACTTCAGGCAGAATCCTTATCTTAAAGGATGTTTTGCACACTCCAGAGATCCGAAAGAATCTGGTTTCGGGCTATCTGTTAAACAAGGCTGGGTTCAATCAGACCATTGGGGCTAGGGCTGTCAAAGGGCCGGGTCAGGGTAGGGCCTAGCCCGACCCTAGCCCTATCCTTACTTATAAAGGTGAGGCCCTAGCCCGGCCCTAGCCCTTAGAGGGCCTGAACCAACTAGGCCCTATCCCTACCCTCAAAGGCCAGGGCCGGGTCAGGGTAGGGCCAGGGCTTAGAAGAAAATTATGAAAAAATATAAATTTTTTTAGAGAAAAAGTGGATGCTTTAATAATGCACTTGGCTTGGTAACGTGTTTCCTTGGTTTAATCTATATAGATTTTTCAATGAATGATCATAATTTTAAAAATGAAAATGAACCTTCTAATCTTTCTAAAAACCTCGATAAAATAAATGATATATTATAAATTTACACAAGAAAAAAGTCATTTTAGAAAGATTTTGAACCATTCTAAAAATTTTCAAAATAAGAACGATTTTGGGTTGATAATAATTTTTGAATGTCTCAATTGTTGGGAAATGGCCTAAAATTGTATTTTTTTTTAGGATAATTGTAGTATCCAACACTAATAACGTTGTGACGTGTGTACCTAAGGAAACCTGGAGACCATGCCAACCGGTTTTCCCCTTTTATTTTGTACTAGTGGGTGGCTCGTGCCCCCCGGCATTCCCTGACAAAGCATTTGCCAAAATCGGGTGTGAGTGGCTGAGATCCACCGTCCAATTGGAGGACAAGATCTCGGCCATCCTTTATGATGCCGGATAAGAGGGGGTCACAACTTCCCTGTTTTGTTATATAGATGTTTTGTTTTTCAAAAAGAAGGTTTGATTTCCTTGGTAGCTTAGATCTCTCATTATTAGTTGGACACTTTAGATAACTTAGGGCCTGGTTGACAAACCAGTGGAAGCAAAAAGTAACTTCTAAATTAAGTTGCTAAATTTAAAAGTTGTCATCTGGAAGCAATAGTTCGTTTGGTGAAACACCAACTTATAAGTAAAAAAAGTTAGTTTGGCATGAATTAAGTCAAAAAGTCATTTTCTTATAATTTTATTTCATATTATATTCTAATCTATACTATTATAAAGAAACAACGGGTAGTGCCACCCACAGATGTCACAATTAAAAGCCTCTCTACATTTAAAGGCAAAAACATCCCTCATTAAATGCCCCTTCACAGTCCAAGTTGTCTGACGCACCCACATCCCTCATCATATAAGCTACTTGGCATACTCTTAGAGACCACTAATAGTATGGATGTTTGTCCTATCCCTAGGTGGACCTATATACCAAATATCAGTTTGATTTGCAAAAAAAAAGATCTACTATATGCCTTATTTTATAGAATATAATTTAAAAATAATAAATATAACATAGATGATTCGCTAAGGGCCGGGTAGGGCCAGGCCCCCTTGAGTGTGACCCTAGCCCGGCCCTTATTTAGAAGGGCCTTATATATTTAGGCCCTGCCTGGCCCTAAGGGCTTGAAATTTATTTAAAAGCCCTCTATTTAGGGCTTTCAAAAGGGTAGGGTAGGGCCGGGCCCCCTTACAAGAGGGCCGGATTGACACCCCTAATTGGGGCTGACCAATATGTAATAACCAAAAATAGTTTGTTTGTGGGAAAGGGTTATGCATGTGAGGATATGTTCAAAGTGAATGTTGTGAACATCAATAACGCTTCTGTTTATATTCTGTCTTCTTTTAATATTTTGCATTCTAGACTATGTCATGTGAACAGAAAATATGAAAAAATATGAGTAACTGAGGTTATATTTCAAACCTCGAACACAATGATTTTGAAAAATGTGAAATCTGTAGTCAAGCAAAAATGACTAAGAAACCTCATAAAACTGTGGAAAGAAAAATTGAACTATTAGAACTAGTTCACACTGATATTTGTGAGTTAGATGGGATTCTTACTCGTGGAGGAAAAAGATATTGCATAACTTTCATAGATGATCACTCTAAGTTCACATATATATACTTAATGAAAAATAAAAGTGAGGCATTTAGCATGTTCGAAATATATTTGACAGAAATTGAAAATTAATTAAATAAGAAACTTAAGAGATTAAGAAGTGATAGAGGAATGGAATATTGTTCTTCAGAATTTGGTAAACATGTAGAATCATTAGGTATCACCAGAAATGAATGGGGTTGCTGAACGCAAAAATAGAACTGTAGTAGAATCAGTGAATGCTTTACTTATTAACTCTGGAACAACTTCCAACTGTTCTCTTTGCCAAAGAATATTTTATTTTGTTTATTATTAAAATTAGTTGGGGATTGTTGATAATTTTAATTATTAAACTACCATTTTATGTCTTTTTGGCTAGATGCCTTTTACTAAAAGTTTTTCGTCTTTTAGTGGCAGCCCCTTTACACTTTATTCTCCTTTCTCTCTTTGTATAATCCCACATCAGAGAGCAACAAGAGATTGAAAGAGTTTATATAGGACAAAGTTGGCTTTAGTGTTTGGAGCCCTTGGGCGTCCAAGTTTTGTGCCCATTGGGCACAACCATGCATCTTGAAAAAATACACACGCGCGTGCCGCTTGCACGCCTTGCCGTGCTTAGTTGAGCCGAGCCGTGTCATGTCATGCGTGCGACACACACGCGCCTATCTTTTTACACAAAATTTATTTAATTAATTTAATTATTTAATAATTATCTTTTCACTTACCTTGACTTATTCCTTATCTGCTAGCTGTTGTGCGCAGATTCGTGGGCGACCGTTTCTCTGTGACGTGGGCACGTATTGGGCCACGTAACTCAGACGGTTTCTGATTCTCTCTTCCATATATACTGTTGGCAGCAAGTCTGACAAGGCTAAACCTACTGTTGCCAGAATTCAGTTACCACTGCAATTCTCTCCACCACTAACAAGATCCAGATCTAGGAACAAGGCCTCCCGAGGTACCTCTTCCTAGTTCTCCCTTTCTTATTGATTCCTTATGAATGTTCTAAATTGGAATGCTAGAGGTTTGGAAAATGCTAACACAACAAGATCGTTAAACAAACTTGTCTTTGAGAACAAACCTGACCTGATTGGTATTGCAGAACCTCTTATGAGACCATGCAATCTCCCTCCTAGGTCCTCACCTGGACAAAGACTTTATCTCTAATGATAGCCCTGATCAAGTGGGAAATATATGGATTCTTTGGAAATCTAACCTGCCTAAGCCGACGGTGCTATATTCTTCCAATATCCACAGATCACGGTTGAGTACTCCAATTGCTTGGTTTCAGTAATTCATGCTAAATGCACCACTGCTGAAAGAAGAAGTCTCTGGATTGATCTCTCACAATTTTCTCTTGATGGAAGACCGTGGGTCGTTATGGGTGACTTTAATGCTGTACTTCGAATGGATGACCTCCTCTCTCTAGATCGATGCGAGAATTCTGGAGCTTTTTGGATGCCTGCAATCTATTGAAAACCCCCAAATCTGGTATTCGATTCTCTTGGACTAACAAACAACTTGGTAGACGCAAAATCCTTAGTCTTTTAGACCACATGTTCTACAACCTTGTTTGGCACTCCAAATTCCCTGGCTGGAAATTCAGAATCTTGCTGAGGATCCACTTTGATCATTCTCCTCTGGTTGGGGAGGGCCCTCTTATTCCTAAGCCTATCAACACTCCCTTTAGATTCATGAAATTCTGGCTTTCCCACACCAACTTCCTAAATATTGTTCAACAATGCTGGAGTAGGGAGATCTTGGGCAATCCTATCTTCATTATCAATCAAAAGCTGAAAACTTCAAAGCTACTTTGAAACTCTAGAACAAGAATGAAGTGGGTAGTATTGGGGCCAACCTGAGAAAATCTATAAAGGAACTTGGCAACCTTCAATCCCAACTTGAAGATGATCCTCTCAACCACTCTCTTGCTAACGACATTGCTTCCAAAGAAAAATCAATCTCTATATCCCAGCTCTAGGAAGAGTCCCTTTGGAAACAAAAGTCTCGTATTAATTAGGTGGCTCAAGGAAGGAGACCATAACACGACCTTTTCCACACTATGACGAACATCAGAAGGGCCCACTCCCTTATCCAAGAGATTTACTCTGAAGATGGATCTCGATTTACCGACCAAGATGATATCAAGAATCATCTTGCTGACTTTTTCCAAAACAAATTCAAATACCATCCTTGTGCTATGCATGAGGACATCATAAATCTTATTCCCTCCTTGGTCTCCAATGAAGATAATGCCTTCCTAACTCACATTCTGGATGCCTCAGAAGTAAAGGATGTTGTTTTTAACCTCAATGCTGATAGTGCTTCAGGGCCTGATGGTTTTCAAGGCTATTTCTTCCGTGCATGATGGAATATAGTCAGCCCCGATATGAGTTCTGTGGTGGTTTACTTCTTTGGATGCGGGAAGGTTCTCTCTGGCCTGAAATCGAGCTTCCTTGTCCTCATCCCCAACGAAGAGAATGCCTCCTTGGCTGGGCAATACAGGCCTATCTGCCTCAGCAATTTCCTCTTCAAAATCATCATGAAACTCATGGCATCTAGCAGACTGGGCTCTATTTCTAGCAAAATTGTTTCCAAAGAACAATGCGCTTTCATGAAGGGGAAAAACATTCAAAACAACATCGGCCTTGCTTCAAAAATGATCAATGAGCTCAAGAAAAAGCGCTCATGCTGTAACGTGGCTATCAAGATCGACATCACTCAAGCATTTGATTCACTTAATTGGGAGTTCAATTGGAAAGTCCTTGCCAAATTTGGTTTCAATGCTACATGGATCAATTGGATTCGGTAAACCTTCTCCAACTCTTTCCTCTCTATTCTTATCAATGGGGGTCCTTATGGCTACTTTGCTATGGAAAGAGGAGTTCATCAAGGAGACCCCCTCTCCCCCCTCCCCCCTTCTCTTTGCTTTGGCAGAGGATGCCTTCAGTAGAGGCATCAACTAGTTGAGAGAATCAGGCAAAGTACTCCCCATGGTCTCTACTAATTGTTCCACTGGCCCTTCTCACCTCCTTTTTGCTGACGATATCTTTATATTTGCAAAGAGCAATATACAAGCCCTCAAGAGCCTATCTGGCCACTCTCCTCGATAGATATCAAGCTTTGGTGGGGTAGATTATTCACAAACATAAGAGCAAAATATATGGCCCCTTCTAGTAGAAGTCGCACTGAGACGATCTTGGGATCAAAGTGCCCCTCTCCCAGAGAAATTTCTTGGAGTGCCCATCATCCGAGGGAAAGTAAAGAACGTAGCAATCAAACCTTTGATTGAGAAGATCAGGAAGAGAGCTTCGGGATGGATTGGCAGACTTTTGTCCTTCCAAGGAAGGATTACCTTAGCTAAATCCATTCTCTACAAATGGCCTTCTAGCCTGATCAAAGAAGGATAGGCTATCAACAGAAACTTCATTTGGACTAGAGATCCTTCCTCTAGAAAGATGATCACGATTTCTTGGGACTCCATTTGGAAACCCATCGAAGAAGGGGGCCTTGGTATTCGGCGTCTGAAAGATATCAATGTGTCGTTTCTTATGAAATTGGGATGGAGTATGTTGGAGGACTCATATGATTGGGTTGTGTTCATGAGAGGTAAATTTATGTCAAAAAAAGGAGACTTCGTCACCTATCACAAGTGCTCCTCTATTTGGCCTGGCATCAAGAAGGTCATAGAGGAGTTGCTTCCTCACTCTGGATGGGCCGGTTGTAGGAAATGGGGAAATTTTGATATATGGCATGAACCTTGGGCAGGTGATTATGCCATTAAAGATGTCCTTAATGTGGATTGCAATGTGTGGAAACATTGCAAAACCAAGCTTAATTCACTCTCCATCAATGGACATTGGTGCTTTCTTGAGGCCGTGATCCAAGTTCTCCAAAAAGCCGGGTTAAATCCCCTCCAAGGCTCGGTCTCAAATATTGAAGACACTTGGATTTGGCGAGACTCTTCTAATGGCAAATTCTCTGTCAAACTTGCTTGGGGCACTAGATCCAAAGGAAAATTTTTAAGCCGACACAAATGGGTATGGAATAGCACCATCCACCCTAAATCGGCTACTTTGTCATGGAAGACAATATTAGGGGCATTATCTACAGAAGATCGTATCCAACACTGTGGCGTCCACTTAGCCTCTAGGTGTTCCCTATTCAACAACTCTGCTGAAACTACCAACCATCTTATCTTTGAATGCGGCTTCGCCTCAACTCTTTGGTCTCACCTTTTGTGCCTTATCAATATCAATGCCACGGTCACTGATTGAAGCTCCTTTTTCTCCGCCGGCAGCAACCACATGACAATACCTCCTCTCAGATCCTATGGAGCTCTATCACGATTTTGGTCTCAATCTGGAAGACTAGAAACAAAATTTTGTTTGACAACCATAGACCCTCGATTGCTTCAATATTTCGTGATCTCTTGCAATCATTTTGTGAATCTGATTTTCAGCAACTTCTGGAGCCCCACATCTCTAGTGTTGACCTCCCTATCCTCCTTAGGTTTGGGTTGTGCCCAAGTCCCCGCAAAGCCCCCTCCATTAAGCCTGTAGTTGGATCCCACCTCCTCCAGGCTTCCTGAAACTAAACTGCAATGGAGCCTCTAAAGGGAATATTCCCAGTCTAGGTGGTCTCTACCCTTTCGGGTAGCCTAGGACTGGTCACCAATTTTCTAGCTACTGCCATGCCATAGTGGAAGGAGAGGTGGTTGCTCTTGCCAAAGGTTGGCTGAAGATTTGGATCGTATCGGACTCCGAAGCTGCCATCAACGCCTTCCTTACTGATAGGGTCCCTTGGAGGGTAAGCTCTAAATGGGAATCTATCAAACATGGCTTCAAATGTCTTCGTCTTACCACCTCTTGGACGGAAACCAACTTTGCTGCCGACTGATGAGCAAACTTTGGCACTTCGATGCTGCTAGGCTCTCTCACTTGGTGGGATGGCAAACCTCCCTTTCTTACCTTGGTCAAAGTTCCATTCTAAACATAGTACAAATTTGTTATGTAATCTATCTTGTTTCCTGATGCAGGACATTTAACCAATACTCCCCAAAAGCCGCGACTGTTGGTAGCGTGAGATTAAATTCCTTTATCTCATAGGATCTATCTAGGTTCTCGGTTGACACGACCCCTCGTGGGCCCATATCACATAGGCCACCTCCTCGTGGGCCCATATCACACAGGCCACCCCACCCCGAGTGTGCTCCATATTACACAGGCTGCCCCACTCGAACCCGGTGTGAAAATGCCCCTGCATTAATCACCCCCGGTGATGAGACTCGAACACGAGACCTCCCGCTCTGATACCACTTTGATGCAGGACATTTAACCAATACTCCCCAAAAGCCGCGACTGTTGGTAGCGTGAGATTAAATTCATTTATCTCATAGGATCTATCTAGGTTCTCGGTTGACACGACCCCTCGTGGGCCCATATCACATAGGCCACCTCCTCGTGGGCCCATATCACACAGGCCACCCCACCCCGAGTGTGCTCCATATTACACAGGCTGCCCCACTCGAACCTGGTGTGAAAATGCCCCTGCATATTTCCTCTATTTTCCTTCTTTCTTTGGGTTGCATAGCCCACCCTCTGTAAATTCTTCATCTCTTTTTTAATACATCATCTCATTAACTAAGTAAAAAAAATAGGAGAAAATTATAGATTTATGATTTCAACTAGTAAGAGAAAATTATTGATTCATGCTTAAGTAGTTGAAGAAATGGTTATAGATATTCATGCTTTCAACTAGTAGGAAAAATAAATATTATAGATTTATGCTTTCAACTAATATGAGTAGTTACATATTCATGCTTTCAACTACATTATGTAAAAAAGATTCATGCTTAACTAGTAGGAAAAATGGTTACAGATTAATGCTTTCAACCAGTAGGAGAAAATTATAACTAATATTAATTGTTGCCCTTGTATTAATCAATCCAATAAAGATACAAAGTTTGGTGGTAATTAGGATCATCTATTGGGTTGATTTTTTGTCTAGCAATTCATCTAAATTAGGCCCACAAGTTGGCCATTCTGGATTGATAATAGTATGCTGCCCTTTGCTCCTCTAGATTGATAACAGTCTGCCACTCGAGCTTGATATATAACAGTATGTTGCCCTTGTGGTAAAATTGACCAATACAATTTACACCCCATTGTGTTGGTACAAATGAATTATATTTTTAATGGTTACAAATTAATCCTCTCAAGCATGATAACAACAGTATGTTACCCTTGTGATAACAGTATGCAGGGTGAAGACATTTTCTTTTATGCTAAGCCATATATGGAGTTGCATGACAAAATCCTAGGCAAATTTTCAAAATCCTAGGTTGAGAGACAGTCATACATGCAAGGAGAGACAGTCATACATGAAATCAATTTGCTGAATCGGTTACAGAAGCTATTGCTAAGCCATGTACATATGGAATACACGAAATCAATTTGTAAAGCCATATATGGAATATATGAAATCAATTTGCTCAATCCTGAATCAAACAAAGCTATTGCTGAATCGGTTAATTAAAGAAGAAACCCAACTCCTCTTACTGTTAAACAAATACCGTGCGAGAAGCTACACGCCTCTTTACTATCAAAGAAGAACCCCAACTCCACCATTAATTGATGACCCAAATATGGAGCTCGTCAACGTTTGAAAACCAGATTTGAGAGAGAGAGAGAGAGAGAGAGAGAGATATCATGCGAGTATGTTTTCCTGGAAAGGATGAAGGTTGCCGAAGATGATGCACGTTGCCGGAGAGGATGACCATTGCCGCGCCGGAGAGATATTTGCACCGGAGAGAGATCGGAGAGGGAGATTGGGCAAACCTCTTGGGGTTTAAGGTTTGTTAAGAAAAGGGGTTTTCCATTGCTTATATCTTGCAACTCACGCCTTGGCACACATGCTGACTCGCGCCTATTTGTGCAACCAAACACATATATTTTGGTCGAGTTGTGAACATCGGCGTCAAAGCGATCACGCTCGTTAAAAAAAAAAAAAAAACAGCCTAAATGTAATTTCTCTATTGATTCTTTGATACTTCATTTTTGACTTTCCTAGCGATCTAAACGAGATAATTGTGGCGGCCCTAGTGGTTGTAAATATATTAGCATGTACTTTTTTCTCTCATAGTATCATGCCTAATCTCAGCTTGCCCACCAGAAAAAGTGTGAAGAAACAAAGACAGTGGTTCACCCACCATTAAATCATCAAAGTCAGAATCTCCCAATGAAAAACCAAACACGGAAGAATATTCCAAACTTCGTATCATTTCGTGTGCATCGGTCTTACCATTATTATTTCCTGAGAAAAAGTTTGATAGCATTCTTTGTAATAAAGTTTCCCACCCTTTTCTGCAACCCCAAGGCTTCAACGTCTCCCAAAAAAACTAAGAACCATGTTTCCGTTTTTCAGTTATTTTTCCTTTCTCCTCCTCTTGATTTCCCGTCCTTGCTTTTCCGCCAGAACTACACCAGAATTACCGCCGGTAACCGTTTCACCTGTCAACGATAATAACAACACGTGGAGCCGTTTCGAGAGGTTCCTCGATGCTGCGAGAGGCAGCGATATAAGTGGCATGTCGGAGCTCAAGAAGTACTTTCATCGATTCGGTTATCTCCCGTTACCCGACACAAACTTCACCGATATATTTGACGTGGGTTTTGAAGCGGCTTTGATGCGATACCAATCGAAACTCGATCTACCCATCACCGGCAAGCTGGACTCTAGCACGCTTTGGCAGATTATGTCACCGCGCTGTGGCGTGCGTGATACGGCACACACGTTACGTGCAACAAGACACTTTGCGTACTTTCCCAGTCAGCCGAGGTGGGCACGCTCGACTCCGATGAGACTTACTTATGCCTTCTCTCCGGGAAATTCGTTTAGGTATTTGAACCCCTCAGATATGAGGGCTGTCTTTCAACGGGCTTTTGTGCGGTGGGCATCCGTTATACCAGTGAGTTTCTCGGAGATAGAAGATTATGGGAGGGCTGATATCAAGATTGGATTCTACAATGGGGACCATGGCGATGGAGAGCCGTTTGATGGGGTTCTTGGAGTGCTTGCACACGCCTTCTCGCCAGAGAGCGGTAGGTTTCACCTTGATGCAGCGGAGACTTGGACTGTTGATTTTGGCTTAGAAAAATCAAGGGTGGCCGTTGATTTGGAATCAGTGGCGACCCATGAAATCGGGCATGTGCTAGGGC
This sequence comes from Euptelea pleiosperma, assembly GCA_035048495.1. Taxonomy (NCBI): domain Eukaryota; kingdom Viridiplantae; phylum Streptophyta; class Magnoliopsida; order Ranunculales; family Eupteleaceae; genus Euptelea; species Euptelea pleiosperma. The sequence goes on along the minus strand of CM068551.1, from coordinate 11,465,505 downwards.
TGGCCCACTCTTCGGTTAAGGAAGCAGTAATGTTCCCTAGCTTGAGTCCGAGGACTAAGAAGGTGAACTTGAAATTGGATGACGTGGAGGGGGTGCAAGCTCTGTATGGGTCGAACCCAGATTTCAGCTTCAGTTCTTTGTTGGAGTCAGATACTTCTTATAATCAAGCCGCTGGATTAGCCAAAAGGTCAGAGTGGGCCACTAATTCTTTTGTAGTCTTGATATTGTGCCTTTGTATATATTAGATAATTTTTCTTTCTATTTTTCACGCTTTCTTTTGTAACGAAGGAAGTATATGAATTCTTTTATTCACCTTTTATTTTGCATCAATGGGCTTCTTTTTCTTTTTTCTTTTTATTTCTATTTTGTTGGAAACTTACGTTACATGTGATGGATCAGCTGTGGGATCGACACAACTGTAATTTCGTTAAAAAAAAAAAAATCATGTGTGGGTAATTGTGGGGGTTATTTTGAGCATATTAAAGACAGTCAAAGATTGCCGAGATAACAGAATTCACTAAGATAACAGATACATTGAGACAAACAGAGATCACCGAGATCATCAAGATAACAGAGTTGATCACCCAATCACCAAGCTCACCAAGATAGCAGGTATAACAGCTTAACCAATATATGAGACTTGCCACATAAAGTACGGACATCATAACACGTCATAGTACACGTCACATAAAGGATAAAAAGTTGTTAAACGATCAACAGATATTTCAATCATGGGAATACTACACGTCAGGAGATAGTGGTCTTATAAATAGAGGGCATCAGCACCAAAAGAAGGGACGCAAAACTAAACTGGAAAACGGAAATTAGAGAGAAAACTAACTTGATCGTCGCAGACTTTAAAGGTAGAACTCCACTGGCAAAGTTTGTTTCAAGTGCCATTGCAATCTGTTGACTTCGGTGTATTCGGACGTCCCGTTTACCTCATCGACCTCAGACAATCATTCCTATTCGGATCACTTCATCTTCCTCGGCGAACAACTAGGATAACCAATTTGAGATCTATATTAATCGAATAGAGGAGTTGTGGGTTTTTTGCCCCACATTTTTGGCGTCGTCTGTGGGAAAATGATACTTAAGCTCGATGTGCTTTTCAAAGTGAAATAAAGGATACCATGGCACCGCCAAAGTCAAAGAATACAAAACTACAAAATTCAGGAACGAATTGCAGGCAAATCAGTGGAGGAAGATCAACAAGAAGAAGTAGTGTTGAGCCCGGGAGAGCAGAAAATGATGCAAAAAGTATTGTTAGAAATGCAAAGCATGAGGAAAGAAATGGACGAAGTAAGAAGAGAGAATGATCTCCTAAGGTAGCAGATGTTGGAAGATGCAGAGGATAGAAGAAAACCATCAAGTGCAAATTTTGTGGGAGCCGGGGACGAACATGTGCAGAGTACAAATAGACAAGGCGAAGAAATGCGTCCTAAGATCCGAGTTAACGAAGTTGCTCCGACACCAACAACTCTGGAAGAACATAAGTCCAACATTGCCAATATGATCACAAAAGATAGAGAAATGAGGTCGGAACCTCACGGAGAAGAAATGGCTGCGGGAGCAGCCCGAGATGCTTTAAGGATGCTGAGGTCTTCTCCTTTCTCAGAAGAAATTCAAAAAGCTGAGGTACTAGCCAATTTCAGACAGCAAAGATTTGAGTTATTCGACGGAACTACAGATCCAATCGACCATCTTTGTCACTATAAGCAGGTTATGGTGATATGGGAAGAACTTCGTTTTGACGGGTTATTGTGCCTGATGTTTCCAGCAAGTTTGAAAGGTAACGCCCTGATTTGGTTTCATAGTCTGAAGACGCAATCCATCAGATCTTTTAGAGCCCTGGAGGATGCTTTTGTAACCAAATACATACATCAAAGGAAGAGAATGTTGTGTGTAACAGCCCTCCTCAACATCAGACAAACGATGAAAGAATCACTTAAAGATTACCTTCTCCGATTCAGGAAAGAAGTAACTCAAGTAGACCAACTGGATGAAAGAACAATGGCTTTTGCACTTCAGATCGGGGTCTCATTGGGAACAAGGGCACATGAAGCACTAGTAGTTCAAGACCCATCCTAACTTGAAGATGCATACCTGATTTTGGAAGAACAAATTAGAGTCAAAGCATCAATTAAAGCTCGATCGGAACCTTCGAAGATTCAAGTCAATGAGGTGGAATAAGAAAAAGGGAAAGCAAAGAGAGACCAGTCCAAGATGGGAGGCCAAGGAAGGGACGACCGAGATCAAAAGAGGAAAATATTTCCTTAGAAAGAGTGTACACCGTTGACAGAGACCCTGGCGTCAATCTTAGAAAAGATCCGGGGTGAGGCATTCTTTTCACCACCACGGAGAACTTATGATGATAGACCCGATAAGCCCTATTGTGCTTATCATGAAGCCAGAGATCATTTGACAGATGAATATTTTGCATTGAGGGGACTTTTGCAGCATTTGGTGAACAAGGGGATGATACCCCAGTTTGTAGCAAGGGGAGAAAGAAGAGAAGGAAGGAGAGATAGAGGAGAAAGAAGACAAGGGAAGGAAAGGAGAACAGAGTTGCTGATCAAGGAGACCCCAAAGAAATATCATCCACATGATCTATAGTGGATATTCAGAATCTCGAAGCATCCACCAAAATAAACTCAGAAGAACGTCTAGCATTCAAGAAGTCATGGAGATTTTACCAGATCCAAGGCCGGTAGATCCGTAGACCTCAGTTTGGTTCTCAGAAAAAGATTTACAGAAGGTTATGACTCCACACGAGGATGCACGCTCTTGTTATTTCCTTAGTGATAAGAAATTTCTCGATAAAAAGAATATTGATAGACTGCGGAAGCTCTGTGGAGATTTTGTTTAGACCCGCTTTTGAAGAAATGGAGATCAAGCAGAATGAGATGGTCCCGGCCAGAGCACCCATATATGGTTTCAATGGAGTAGCTTCACAACCCATGGGAGAAATAGTATTACCTATGTCGGCAGGACCAGTAACACTATTAACCAGGTTTCTGATTGTGGATGCCCCATCCTCCTAGAATGTAATTTTAGGAAAATGTTGGGTTCATGGTATGATGGCGGTACCATCCACCTTTTATCAGGTAATTTGATTCCCTTCATCTCTCAGACCATATGAGATTAAGGCGGACTAGAGTGCTACTCAGAAATGTTAGGCGACCATGATCAGAGAAGTAAAGAGCAAATCACACAAGGAGCATGATGAGGTCGACTCATCCGAAGAATAGCAGGTAAGGCACTCCGTGCCAGGAGGAGACGACAGAGCAAATAAGAAGACAATGGAGGAGGTAGAACCTATCGATCTTGGAACCAGGGAAAAAAATGGAATAACATATCTTGGCACCGGGCTGAATCAGGACGAGAAAGAAGCATTGGGGGGACTTCTTGAAGAAGAACGTAGATGTCTTTGCATGCTCAATGAAAGACATACCTGGAATAAATCCAGAGATTGTAAATCATAAGCTGAAGACAAAGGAAGGCGCAGTACCAATCAAGCAGAGGTTAAGAAGGATTTCACCTCGGATGGCATCAGCAATCTCAAATGAAATCAGTCGACTAACCGACGCCGGAATAATAGAAGAGATAGAATGTCCATAATGGATTGCCAATATCGTGGCAGTACCCAAGAAAAATGGAAAGGTCATAGTATGCATTGATTTCACAGATTTAAACAGAGTCTGCCCGAAGAATAGTTATGTTATGCCTAGGGTGGTTGAATTGGTAGACCGGACCGCCGACTTCGAATTAGTATCTTTTATGGACGGTTATTCAGGTTACAACCAGATATTGATGCATGATACTGATCGAAAAATATGAAAGAAGGGAAAAATGGGCTGTCACCTTGGGTCAATACGGAATAAGCTACAAACCAAGAACGACAGATAAAGGACAAGCCATGGCCGACTTCCCCGTGGATGACCCTTTTTGGGACAAAGATACAGAGCCGATTACAGAAGAGGTAGAAGCAAGAGAAACCTTGGATCCTAGCGATGTAAGGAATGGATGGAGATTATTTATCGATGGTTCATCTAGTAGTAATGGCTCCAGCGTCGGTGCAATACTTATCACTCCCGACAATACAAGATTGGAAATAGCTGTAAAGTTAGGGTTCTCAGCCTCTAACAATGAGGCTAAGTACGAAGCCTTGATAGCAGGTTTAAAGTTTGCAAAAGCTCTCGACGTCACGGAAATCTTGATCTTTAGCGATTCTCAACTAGTGGTTTACCAAGTAAATGGATCTTTCTCAACTCGGAATGAAAATATGGTAAAATACTTGGAAATCATTATGCAGAGGATGAACAGGTTCAACAAAGTAGAGTTATTCCATACAAATCAAGGGGAGAATAGGCACGCTGATGCCTTGGCTTACATAGTAGCTATGCTAGGAGAGACTAAAAGACGATTGATTTTTATCAAATTTTCTGAGAGGTCGAGTATAGAACTAGATGTGAAAATAGTAGAATGTGCCATGATCGAAGCAGAGACATGGATGACACCAAATATAAAGTATATGTTGGAAGGAATATGCGACCCGAACAAAAAGGTAGCCCAAAGAATTGAAAGAAGAGCCAGATGCTATCAAATGTTAGAAGGCAAATTATATAGAAAGTCGATTGACTATTGAAATGCCTCGCTTCGGTTCAAGCACAACTTATCTTGGTATAAATCCATGAAGGGGAATACGAAAACCATTTAGGAGCAAGGTCCTTGGCTCACAAAGCCTGGACACAAGGTTATTATTGGCCATACATGCAAGAGGAAGCAAAGAAATATGTTCAAAAATGTGAAAAATGTCAGAATCATGTGCCGACGATTCGAGCCCCTACTAGAGAACTTGATCCTGTTGTCAGTCCATGGCCTTTTTCTCTATGGGGGCTGGATGTAGTCGGACCTCTCCCAATGGCCCCAGGGAAAAGACAATTTCTCCTGGTTGCTACAGATTACTTCACCAAATGGGTAGAGGCTGTGGTCTTGCAGCAGGTCCGAGAACAAGAAGTTGAAAAGTTTTTATGGGAAAGGATCATAACAAGGTTTAGTTTTCCTTACGCTCTTATTTCAAATAATGGATTGAAATTCAGGGGAGGAAAGATGGCTCAATTTTGTGAGAAGTTCAATATTAATCAATTATTTTCCACACCCATGTACCCACAGGGCAATGGAGCATCAGAAGCTACGAACAAGACAATGTCAGAGAGCTTGAAAAAGAGATTAGAGCTATATAAAGGGAAATGGGCTGACAGACTGGACGGCGTGCTTTGGGCATATAGAACAACACCAAGAAGGCTCATGGAGATTCCCCTTTCGCTTTAGCCTTTGGAATGGAAGCCGTCATCCCAACAAAAATGACAATAGAGACAACTCGTCATTTGGCAATTGAGTCTGGCATTGGATTTGAAATCCAAAACTATGAGATAGATATGCTAGAAGAAAGAAGGGAGCAAGCAAGAGTCAGATTAGAGAGTAATCATCAAAAATTGAAGAAACGGTACCACAAGCTAGTCGGGCCATGAAGGGGAGTTAGTATTGCGAAAAGTCTTCCAGAATACAAGAGAGCTCAATGCAGGAAAATTGGGTACTAATTGGGAAGTGCCATACAAAGTGAGGAAAGTCGGTGAAGGTGGAAGCTACTACCTCGAGACAATGGAAGATAAGATAATAGAAAAACCATGGAATGTACAGAACCTCAAGAAGTTTTATCAATAAAAAATTTTGCCTGGAAGTGCCAACCAATTTTGGCTTAGGCCAGCCGGCACCATCAAGTTTTGCTTGGAAGTGCCAGCCGATTTTGGCTTAAGTCAACTGGCACCATCAAGTTAATAAGGTGATCGCTATACTCACACAAATAAGAGCAATCAAGATAAAAATACGAAGATCAAATAATGTAAGGCATGAAAGTAACTGAATAAAAACAAGTAAAGAAGTCACATAAAGCAAGTATATGAGTAAAGGGAAGAGAGAAGAAAGGAAGTTAAGATTACAAACGTAGGTCTTAGAGACCTATAAGAGTAGTTTTTGGTTTTCAAGACCAAATAAAAGAAGTTTTTACGAAACTGTCTCATTCACAAAGATGGCTGAGGCCAAGGGTGTAAGACCATCTGCTGGGGGAGATGGAGGAGCATCCTGGGGAGTTGAGGGAGGAAGTCTCAAATCCGGCATCTCGAATCCAACTCGAGCCTTAGAAGCATCTTCAACCTCCTCGTCTTCCTCATATCCAAGAGCCTCAACAGCATCTCGGTAATGATTTTTCTCAATTCGCAGCCGATCCACTGCATCCCTTCACTCTTGGATCTTTGCCTCTACCTATTTTTCATATTTAGCTTTCAGAGCAGCATCAGCCTTAGCTTTATCAGCCTCCCATTTTGTCAATAAGTTCCTCTCTTTTTCTAAAAGATCCTTCTTTAATTTTTGGACCTCTCCTTGTAGTTATTGGGTCTTGGCTTTCGCAATGGTAAGCTCACCATTTCGCTTCTCCAATAGAGCAACCCTTTTCTTGTCGGCCTCGGCCATCTTGGTATTCTCGGCTAAAGACATTTCCAATTTTTGGCCGAGTTGAACATTTTCTCCCTTTAAACGGGTAACCTCCTTGCGGAGGTACCCAGCCATTGCAGGAAATGAGTTCAGACACTGCATACAGACAGATAACAGAATCAGAACATGTAAAATATATAGTATATGATTCAATAAGTCATGTTTTCATACTTGAAAAATCCCTTGATAAAGCATTGAGCTTGTATTAGCCTGCTAGCTCTTTAAGCACTGAGCTTAGTCGGAGAAAGTTTTTATTGGCCAAAGATAAAAAAAGATGTTGCTTGATATGTGGACAATTGTAGAGTTTGTCACTTGGCTAAGGGTCAGTCTCAAAAACTAGTCATTACATTCCATTGCCAATTTCTGAAGTGCTTTGGGAAGATGTTTCAATGGATTTTGTATTGGGACTTCCAAAGACAAGGAGAGGAGTGAATTCTATTAATGGTTGTAGTGGACAAGTTTTCAAAAATGGTGTATTTCCTTACTTGTGACAAGACTTTAGATGCATCACATGTGGTAGAACTCTACTTCAAAGAGGTTGCGAAACTTCATGGAGTCCTAAAATCATCATATCCAATCGGGAATTGAAATTTATTAGTCACTTTTGGCAGACATTGTGGCAAAAAGTTGGGACTCATCTCCAATTTAGTAGTTCTCATCATCCCCAAACTGAAGTTGTTAATTGATCCCTTGGAAATCTATTGAGAAGCTTGGTTGGGGAGAACAAACGATAGTGGGACCTTACTTCATCACAAGCTGAATTTGCTTATAATCGATCACAAAATAAATTGACTCGAAAGTATCCATTTGAGATAGTTTATGGTAGGACTCCTAATAGTCCGCTTGATCTTGTTCCTTTACCAATCACTGATTGATTTAGTAGAGATGCAGATGAAATGGCTGAATACATCAAAGAGTTGCATACACAAGTTTGAAAGAAGCTAGAATAAAGTACCAAGAAAAATAAAGCAAACAGTTCACAAACATCGAAGGCACATGGAGTTTAAGGAAGGCAATTTAGTTTGGATCAACTTAACAAAATAAAGATTTCTAAGAGGTAAACATGACAAATTAAGTTACAAGATAAAGCAGATGGTCCATTCCAGGTGTTGAAGCGAATAGGAGGTAATGCTTATCAAATCGATCTACCAGGAAATATGGGACTTTTGATGACCTTCAATGTTGCAAATTTACAACCATACCGTGATAAACCAAATGAGAATGATCTTGTCGAGGACAAATCTTTTCCAATGCGGGGAGCTTGATGGAGGACCATCCGATCATGAGACACATGGGAAACAACATAGTGATGATACACCAGATCAGTAACCAAGTCATGGAAAGAGAAAGATTAAAAGGCCCTTAAGGTTCCAAGACTAATTAGTGGTATTTGGTTAATAGTGTGGGAACTTGGATCTTGGAATTTGTTAGTCAAGCTTGGGAGTTGCATTTTGTTTTTAATATTTGCCTTGGATGCTAAGGAATTTGATATGTTTAATATTTGCATTGGAGAGTAAGTGAAACAAGAGATTTTTCTGTGTTGTTAGATCGGAAATCCTGGATTTCAACAATATTTGTATATTTCCTCCGATTTGGTTCACTTAATCTGTAAAAATGCAGACTTGCACAGTGGCTCATGTTGGATATCGGCCGTACTCCGACTAATCACGATTTAGTGCAATCAAGAACATGAAATAACAAGAAATCTACTAGAAATAGGTGGAGAGATGAGAGATATAAGTCGAGCTAAAATATGATTTTTGAGAGATATAGATCCAAGAACTAAATTCAAAGGGAAACGATTCAAATCATTAAAATTAAATTCTATTTAATAAAGAAATTGAATAAAACTAATAAAATATGCATTCATTAATTTGAAATAAAATATTACATCAATTGCATTGCATGAAATAATAACTAAATAAAGAAAATATTAAAAAGAAAAAGTAGAGATTTTTAGAGAGAGCAAATTAGAGAGAGATAGAGATAGGTAGATAGAGAAAGATCAAACCTAGAGAGAGAGCAATATAGATAGAGAAAGTGTGATAAGACAAAGATTTATAGAGAGAGAAAACTCTTCCTAGAGAGAAAGAGAAGTTTAGAGAGAGAAAGATATGAGAAAATCTAGAGAATAAAGAGATGAGAGATACTTTGAGACCTACCAAAGGAAGAGAGATTCTCACCTTACCTTAGAGTTGATGGAGCATGGATCGGTGGTGAGAAAGAGTGCAGCGTGGTGCATAGAGAAGCGTTGCTGGTTTGTAACTTGGGAGAGAAGACAGAGGCTTTGGTTGCAACTAGGAAGAAGTATAGTCCAGTCCGGTTGCATGCAGGTTGCCGGTCAGATCTGTTGGTGAAGGAGGCCAATCAACTGCAATGAAAGAAAATGGCGATGATGTTGTGTTGCTAGCACGGTGGATGAATGTGCAAGGCACTGTTGAAGATGTTGCAAGCAATTTTGGAGAAGATGGAGATCGACACAATGGCAGCCTGAGACAAGTGCAGCTAGAGGGGAGAGAGAGTGAGTTGCAGGTGGTGGAGCTCCCTAATGTGAGTGGATGGAAGAAGATGATGTGGCTGCAAGGAGAGGCAGCACCGTCTGGTTCGACCTTTGGAAGTGGAGAGCGTTGGTTTGAGTGGTGCTCAAGGAGAACACGATCTAGATCGTTTAGGTGGCTGGTTTCCGGCAAGGCTTCTCCTCTTGAGTTGCAGGTGGTGTAGGATGAGGTGGAGAGATGACGGTGGTAATGGTCCGTGTAGGAGCAAAAATCCACGGTACTTGCAGGTGCTGGTACGTAGAGATAAAGTTGCAAATTTGTAGGCGTTGCTGGTGTAACATTGCAAATCAGCAACACGTGAAGATAGTTGTTGAGTTTCAGGCAGTAGCAGGGGATGATTGAGAGAGAGAAGGTGGTAGTTGCAGGTCTGCAACAGCAAACCATAAAGAGCATGGTTTCAGGTGGTGGTGCAATAGTTACCGGAGTTGCAGTAGTCCGGTTCTTCAAGGAGGAATAACCAACAGCTACTAGAGAAGGGGAGATTGAGAGAAGAAATGGGTAGAGAAGTGAGGGGGTAGAGAACGAACCGGCTCTAAGAAACCTTGGGATTCTTATAGAGCATGAGAGAGTCATGAGAGAGAGAGTGGTTCCACGTGGGAGAGAGGGGAGAGATTAGTGAGAAGAGGGATAAGGGAAGACTTGTTCCTCTCTTTGAGTGGATGGGCTTAAGTCTCATGGGGGATCATTCAAGTGAAGTTGATCACAACCTTCAATATGAGTCCCATGGCACACTTTTAGAAGACTGACCATGTAGTTGCTTGGTCAGTCCGTAGGTGGATCTAAATAGCTTGATTAGTGATGTACAACCGTTGGATCTTTGTTCCCAAATAACACTCAAGGATGCTCAAATTCCTACGGTTGAAATCAACCTTTAAATTCAATCCAACGCTTAGAAATTACTTATCAGATTTACTCTTGGTTTGTAGAATCACCTAATGATTAGCCAACCATTCATATGGTCAACGTCCATTGAGAATGTGCCATGTGGTTCACAGTGTGGGTTGTGGGTCGCATCAATGGTCGTGGGCCACATGGGTCATGAAAGAGTGGATGGCCAAGATTTTGGGTGGATCGATGATGGCGGTCTTGGCTAAGATAGGAGAACCATTAGATCAAGAGGAGGTCCAACAGCTAGAAGAAAGAGTGGGCCTAGGGTTTGTTAATGTTAGGGTGGAAGAGATGGTAGAATAGGGACCGTTGGATGAGTGGGAAGGACGCAATGCACATACTTGCCATGGTTGCAAGTTGTTGTCAAGCCTTTGAACAAATAGATGCAATGCACTCACTTGCCATGGTTGCAAGTGTTTGCAAAGCATGTGCTTCTCTTTGAGAGCATGGATGCATGCGTGTGCATCTAAATGATTGAATTAAGCGGGGCTTTAGGATTAGGTGGGATGATGATCCCATGGTGATCTAAAGGCTCAAATGGGAGATGACGAGATCGTCAAGGATTAAAATTAGAGATCAAAGATCGATGGTTGATCGAATGATCGGGATGGTCGATTAGATGATCAGATGGTGAGATGTAGGCAGTTAAATAATGGAGAGAGTGGTCGGATGGTAGATCTGAGGATCTAATGGTAGGATGAGATGATCTAAGGGTTAGATGTTGGGGTTTAGAGAGATAAAAGAGAAATGAGAGAGAATTAGGAGAGATAAGAGAGAAAATAATACAAAAATAAAGATAAAAGAACAAGCGGAGGGTCTTGAAACATGATCTCTAACATAGACTTTGGTAGACTTCACCGATCACGTAAGCCGTCATTTTATGTAATTTGGTGCAGCTTTGAATCACTTTGGTCTGTCTCTTAGTCTTCAGCTTTGCCTCTCTCTTGGTTCTTGGTCTGGCTCTAAGATCCTCTAACTTGACCAGTACTTGGCCTGTATCTTCTTATATTAGCCTGCTAGCTCTTTAAGCACTGATATTAAGCTCTTGTGGTTGATCGTGGGCCCGTAAGTCTTGAGAATCGTCCGATCGGGTTTCCTGTAAGAGAAAAGGCGCATAATGAGAGTCTAATAAAACGGCTTGATACTGGACTATCCGAAATGCATATATGTCATGCAAATAGTCAATTTTCGTCTAAAGAATGCCTATTTAATAGAAGAAACTCTTACATGAAAAATCGATAAAATATAAGTTTTGCGTAGGAGAATGCGACACCACTAAAAGGATAATAACTTAAAATAAGCACTTTTAAGCCGCAACAAGATTGCAAGAGATCTATCACCAAACCCAAGGATGTTTGCAAAGAGGAAACAGCCCTTTCCCATTCCCTGACCGAGTCCATGAAAGCTTACTTGTCAAATAAAGAATCAACTCTCTGGCCGGGCAGATATTCATTTGTTTGTCATTTGTATCTGTTATGTGTGAATACTCATTCTTTCTTATTTGTCACTGTCATTTGTGATATGTGCTTTGTGAGCTTGACTCATGTGTTGCATACATATTTATCTTTGTATGACGGTAACTATATAAGAATAGTATTTCTAATGTTCAGTGGTGAATTTATAATATTTGATTAAGTTCACGCACTCGTGAAACTCTTTCATTTCATAGAAGTGATCAATTGTTATTCTTACGAAGCAAATAGCATTTCCTATTGATTTGTCCCCTGGACTGGACCTATTTTGATTCGAAATTATCTGTCGCTACGTAGTTCCCAACGACTAGCAGAATCGAAATAGCGAAATTCTTGGGTCATCTCAATGGGTTCAGAAACCACACGTTTCTCTAGATCATCATAGCATAATTCCACATATGCACTGTACCACATGGCTTTGTTTACTGTCTTCGATTCTTGTTCATTTCTTGGGAACACCTGCATTCTGTATCGATGGCGGGTAGGCAATGGAGATTCATTCCCGCAAATAGATAGAAGAATGGTCAGTCCTCAGTGGATGCAGGTGCTCTAATGTCTTTAAGAAATGTGTATGCAATAGGTAGGTGCCTTATGGAAACGAGATAATATGTAGCTATGGATAAAGGAGAGGAAAACCTTTTAAAAGTATAGAATTTGAATTAGAGAATTGGAGAAGAAGGACTGTGAGACGTCCCCAACCTTTCTCTCTTTGGTAAGTTTTGTATCTAGAATTTTCCTTCCTCCTCCTTCCAACTATTTCTTGGCAACCAATTCTTCTCTTGATCTTGAGAGAGGATTATAACTAAATACAACAAATCTCTAATGAGCAGTTACCATTTTGGGGTTTACGAGGGCTTGGCTGCTGGATTAGGTTTTGGTGCAGTTTGGTGCAAGGTTGATACTTGACAAGGGCTATACAGGGGGTGACATCATCAAGGTAATTGTTGCTGTGCTGACTGGCTCCTTGTAAGTTGCAATTTATTCCTTATCTAGCTCCCAAATGTGTAATTGTTAATTTTTTCAAACCATTTGATGCTTCAGGTCTCTAGGGCAGGCATCTCCATGCCTGGGTGCATTTGCTGCTAGACAAGCTGCAGCGTTCAAGATGTTCGAGACAATCAATAGGAAGCCAGGAATCGATGTTTATGGTTGGACAGAGTGGAAGCGGGAAGTCAATGGTGGATTCTTAAGTGTTGGATTATATTGGAGTCATTTTTATGCATTGATTTTAACCATGGGAATTTGAGCATTATTGACCATTATTTGGGCACAAATCACCACCAAATCATGATGATTTTTGGTTTGTACACGACTCGATCAAGTTACAATTTTGGCCAATGGCGAAACGCTGATGATTGACCGTATTAAGAGCCATGTGTCACACTCAAAGAGACCATTGATCATATGGATGTTTTACCCATCCTAGGTGTCTACATACCGAAATTCATCTTGATTAGTAATTTCTATCCGTTGGATTAGAGTTCTTTCCATGGTTTATTTTTTAACCATAGATTTTCAAGAATTTAATTAAAAAGAAGAAAACCATTTAGCCCTTTCAAATGGAGCACAAATCCATTTGTGTGCCCTTTGGAAGGACGTCGAAAGCTTTTTGGCGCCCTTCCTTCCAAAGGGCACCGGTCAGGGGCATTTTGGGTATTCAAAAAGAACACAGGCTCAAGCCCTTTCAAAGGGCACTTTGTATTTTTATTGTAATTAAAAATTATAAGTATTTTTATAATTTGATTTAATTTCAGATTTTTTTAAGAAATTTTCCATTAAAAAATAATGGAATTCTATTATATGGGATAAAATATGAAAACCAAAAAGATTTGGAGTGTTTAGGTTTTTGAAAAAATGGAATTTGCAAGCATTGTTCTCTCTGTCTAAGCGAGCTTGGTGCCTTATTATAAACATGGATTTTCTTTGGGCTATGGGATTAAAATAGGAATAAGATGTAACAAGCTATGCGTTTTTGTTATCCACCGCTGCCCTTTTGGGCCCACTGATCGCATGGATGTTTAGCCCAAGGTTTAAAGGGGACCGTTATAACGGTATAACGGACTGGGGGCGTTACCGTTTTTTCCGTTATAACGAAAAAAATGCTCAGGGGTAAAAACGGGGAAAATGGAAAATAACAGAAATAACGGAAAAAAATGGCGTTGAAATTCAAATTTTGAAATTTAAAATTTGAATTTCAAAAACGGAAAATAACGAAAAAATAAAAAACAAAAAAACGGCTTTTTGTTTCACAAATTTTTCCAGAAAATAACGGTCGTTATTTTCGTTATAACGGAAAAATAATGAAAAATGGAAACCTACGAACAAAACTGAACTCCACCGATGCAAAAAGACAAAAGAGAGGGGTGGAGTTTGGTTTTGTTCGTAGGTTTCCATTTTCTCTCTGTTTTGCGAAGGAAAGGGGAGAAGGAAAGGGGAGAAGAAGACGGAGAGAACCGAAAACAAGGGATTCGTGGGTTATTTTGTTTATTCAAAAAATAGAAATAGAAAAGAAAAAAAAAACTTACTTGGTTATCGGTCAGTTGAGTCGTCGAGAATAGAGTTTTAGAATTTATCTACGTGGCGTAATTTCAACGAGACCGTTCTACTTGTTCCGAATGGCCCTGGCGCATGGAAGCCTCTCCCTTAAAAATTGGCTGTTATAACGAAAATAACAGCCGTTGTAACGGATTCGGACGTTCCCCATTACGTTATGTACCGTTTTAAACGCTTAGAAAATAATTCGTCATTTTCTGAGAAACATTTGTTAAAATAACGCCCGTTATTTTCCGTTATAAAGTTTATTGAAAATTTGAAATTTAAATTTTGAATTTTTTAATTTAGGCGCCATTTTTTCTGTTATTTTCCGTTGTGCTCCTGTGTGTTACAATCCATATATTAGAACGGAAAAATCGGTAATGCCCCCAGTCCGTTATACCATTATGATGGCCCCTTTTAAACCTTTTGATGAGTAGACAGCAAAAATCAATTCAAGGGCCTGATTGGTTAGTGGACAATTTACTTCCAAGATGCACGGGAAATATTTTAAAGCACTTGGCAATCGTATCATTTTCACGTCAAAATATTCGCCCACCTAATTTTCATGATGTTTTTGATGGCTTAGGCAAATTTACGTGCACACTGCACAAGCATCATAATCGATACTTACTATAATGAAACAATGCCACGTGGCCCAAAAAGCTGTGCCACGTGGCATATTGGTAGATATACGAGGGGTCCCAATGGTCAGAGTGCAAGTGGGTCCACAAAGGTGTGGCATGTGTCATATTGGTAGATATACGATGGGTCCAAAGATTCATGGTTCAAGTGGGCCCACAAAGGTGTCGTTTTCTCAAATTTTCACATGGATAAATTTTATATGCCTGCCAACGCTAAAAATGACGTAAAAATATTCACGGGGGGAGTGTGATAAAATATTCTCCCGCCTTCTTGGGCAAATCTGTGGGCCCGGATAAATATTTTCGTGAGAAAATGGCTTGCCAAACGCGATGAAAATGTGATTTGCTAGTGCAAAAATTTTATTTCCCACGAATATGGCCCAAACAGGCCCTAAATGGTGATTTCTACACGTAGGATTAACTTAATATCATGAATTTTGGCCGTTGAATTTGAACAATATATTTGGATGCCAAAATATACCTGTTAGAAAAATAATGAATCAAGCTGGATTTTGGCATGTAGGTTGACCAAGGGGTGTACCAAACATCTATATAACAAAACAGGACGGTTGTCTCCCCCTCTTATCCGGTTCATAAAGGATGGCCGACATCTTATCGCACCAAATGGACAGTAGATCTCAGCCACTCACTCCCAATTTTGACAAACGCTCTGTCGATGAGTGTCGTGGGCACGGGTCACCTACTATTTACCTACATATAAGGAATGAAATGGGTTAGATTTATATATAGCCTAAGGGTCAGGCTCAGGAGCCCCACTTAATTTCTATGCCTCGAGAGGGGTGTTACCGTTAAAACGGATTGAAACGGCCAGGGGCAAAAATAAAAAAATAGATTTTAACAGATTTTAATGATTTTAACGGAAAAAAGTGGTGCTGAAATTCAAAATTTAAAAATTAAAAAAAAATAGAATTTAATGGATTTCTTATACCCCTCTTATCTTATATGGCTTCAAGAATGAGTGGCTGAGATCCACTATGCTTCCTATCGATAGTTGAGATTAACTCCCACCCGATTTTGACTACACTTTGTTGGAAAGTGCCGCGGGCACGGGCCACCCACGCATATATCAAGACAACTCAGTTGTATTCTCTTATCTTATCCATCCATCTAATGTGGACGGTTAGATAAAGAGTGGTTGAGATCAAAACCATCGATCTAATGTGGATGGTTAGATTTCAGCTACTCAATCCGCCTCATTTGACCTCAATTTATTCAAAATTTAAATTTCAACACCGTTATTTTTTGTTATTTCTGTTATTTTCTCCCTCTGTGCGTTATAATCCGTTATAACAGCCGTTATAATGGAAAAAACGGTAAGGCCCCAATCCGTTATACCGTTTGAGTGCTGAAAGCACCCAACTTTTGCAAACGCTTTTGTCGGAGAGTGCCGTGGGCATGGCCATTTACTATTCTATATAACAAACAAATTGGTTGTCTCCCTACTTATACCTCCTCTTATAAGCATCAACAAAGAAGGGCCGAGATCTAATCCTCCCCCAAATGGACTGTGGATCTCTGCCACTCACCTAATTTTGGCAAATTCTTTGTCGAGGAGTGCCGATGGCACGGGGCACCCACTAGTCATCAATAAGGTAAGTGGGCCCTAAAGTGATCTCCACGTGGCATTTTTAGGAAGGAAGACTTCAAATTTTGAAGTCTCGGAGACATCAAATATTTTCTCTGAGTTACATGTATACGTGAACGTACAAATTATTCAAAAATGAACTGAACCGCCGTTCTATTCAGATGTTTGGAAAAATTCGTGCATTTTTTAACATTATTGAATTATTCACGAGCTTTTTCGAATTATTCAGAATTTATTTAGTTACGAACATGAAAAACGAATTTATAAGACATTAAATTGCCAATATTTTACTTTTTTTTTGTTTTATTTTATTTTTTAAAATTATTTTTGCCAAAATATTTAATGCATTTTTAAATGACAAATCCGAATTATAGTTGAACATTTCTCAAACCATATTTTCACCGCACTTCGAACTGCTAGCTATGCTCACCGCCTTCCGAGCCAACTGATTGCATAGATGTTTAGCCCACACCCTTGGTGGGATATACTAACACACCAAAAATCACCTTGCTTGGTAATCTCTAGACATTTGATTTTAGTACTTTTTAAGGCGAGATTCTAGCCATTGGATTCAACCATTTTTCTGAGTATTAAAACCGACGGCTCTAATTTTTGGTATGAATGTCTATCTTGGGGTGGGTTAAAGCAAGGTTTAAAGGAGGCCATTTTAACGGTTAAACGGACTGGGGGCGTTACCGTTTAAACCTTTTAAACGGCCATTAAAACGGATTGAAACGGTCAGGGGCAAAAATAGAAAAAAATATAAAAAAATGGAATTAAACGGATTTTAACGGTTTTAACGATTTTAACGGAAAAAACGGAAAAGTGGCGCTGAAATTCAAATTTTGAAATTTGAAAATTAAAAAAAAAAAATAGAATTTAACGGATTTTAACAGAAATTAAACGGATTTTAACGGCAGTTTTTTTTACAAAATTTTTTGGAATTAAACGGCTGTTTAAACAATTTTAACAGCCGTTAAAACAAAAAAACAGCCATTTTTTTCAAAACCGATAAAACGGTTTAAACGGAAACGGGCTTGGGGCATTACCGTTTAAACGGCCGTTTTTAAAACCATGGGTTAAAGTTTAAACCATGGTTTACAAAAACAGGCTCCACTGACCGGCTTCCATTACAGGGCACAATATGAGACACGTGGCACAGTCTTAGAGTACTCTGACCGCATGGATGTTTGGCAAATCCCTAGGTGGACCTACAAACAAACAATCAGCCTGATTAGTGATTTCTAGACGTTGAATTGGACTTATTTTCATGGGTCGATCTTAACTGTGGGAATTTGAGCAGTATTTGAGGTATAAAGATCCAAAGGTTTGAAATCACTAATTAAGCTGATTTTTGGTTTGTCGGTCGACCTAGGGATTGGCCAAACATCCATACGGTCAGAGTCCTCTAAAGAGAGTCCCACGTGGCTCATATTGTGTCATGTAACGGGAGGGTACCACGTGGCTCATTTGAATTTTTAAAGTTCAAATTCAAATTTAGAAAAAGGGTACGTAATGCCTCCAGTTGCTGATACTGTTCTAAGTTCTAACGATCCATGCGGTCAATACGCCCGGCCGAGATAGTTGGGGTGAGTAACAAAAATGCGCTGACTGCGCTAAATCAGGTATAGTCACGTGTGCCCTAAACTGATATCCACGTGGAATTAAATGACGTAGTAATAATATCCAGAAAAAGCATAATTAACCCCCCAATAATTTTGGGGTGAAAGGGCATTTCGGTCACTTATTATTCTGGAGCATTATCAATGGTAGATTACCAAATGGGTCAGGCTTGGGGGACACCCATTTCTGACCCCCATTTTGGCGTACCCACATAGAAGATGAATCAATGGCTGATTTTTGGTGGGGATGATCTCCTCACCATATAGATCACCCCAACAAAAAAATCAGCCAATTCTGAAATTTCTAACCCCATCAAATGTGGCTTTCAAGTTACTATGTAAAAATCGACGGTCCATTATTCTTCAGCTTCTAAACCAGTCTATGAATATCAGAATGATTTGAATTTTTGTGAGGATGATCTCCTCACCATAGAGATCGTCCCCACCAAAAATCAGCCATTGATTCATCTTCTATTTAGTACACCAAAATGGGTGTTCCCTGAGCCCGACCCTTACCAGATCATCCAAATTATTCAAGAAAAAAAAAAAAACAACCGTCATATTCAAAGGTTATGATTAATAAATATCATTATACAAAATGAAATACTTAATTGTACCGACTTTTATAACGCATTTTTTTTCTTCGTAATTTATAATTCTTGTGTGGTCCACTAGTTCTTGTTTGGATTATATTAATTATACGAGCGACGGAGGCCATGCATAAAGCACGTATTATTTTAGTAATGGAATAAGACTTAAAATGATAAAAAATAATTTTCGAAATATGTTCCATTGAGCTGATTCCTGGCCCCTCATTGCTCGACCAGGTTTATGCCATAGAGACAATTATGTCAACAACAACATTTGACTCCTCCGCCGCGCGAAGCAAAAAAGAAATGTCGGAAAAAAAAAAAAAATCGGTTAGATGGAGGATATCCGCACAAATAGCTGAAGAAAACCATCACATTAGCGGAGAAATCGAGTCTACATATGTTCACAGACTTAAAGTATTCGAACATTGTATCCACGGTTGAATGTTCATTGAAAAATGTGTTTTCAATTTTTAAATTAATTTTTTTAAATAATATATTTTTCAATGGACATCCAACCCCGCCGACAATGTTTGCATACTTGTAGGGGCCTCATTGACGTTGATGACGGACTGCAGTATGAGTTCCGTGGCACACTCTTAGATACCACTGACCATATGGATGCTAGGTGGACCTACAGACAAAGAATTAGCTTGATTAGTAATTTCTAAGCATTGGATTAGAGTCGTTTTTGTAGATTGATTTCATCCGTAGAATTTGAGGATTATTTGGGGGGCACAAAGATTTAATGGTTTGAAATAATTAATCAGGATGAAATTTGGTATGTAGGTCCACCTAGCATTGGGCCCAACATCCGTACGGTCAGTGGCCTTTAAGATTGTGCCACATGGTTCATAATCTGGTCCCCGAGGGACATCAGCATGCTGCCTGTGAAAGAGAACGTCGTGTGAGCGGCATGCCCCATCCACCCAGGTTTTGGCTTTAAAGTAGGAATAAAGAATTTAAAGAGAAAGACTATTTTACCCTTTTATGTAAAATTTAGGAACAAATTTATAAATTTTATAAAATTCTCCAAATTAAATAAATGAAGTGAATATTTAATAATTAAAATATAAAGTTACGTAATTAGTTGTAGATTTTGACCAATTCTCGCTCTCCTTTGTTTATGCACGTTCGACTTATCAAAAAAAAAACCGTTCTGTAATTTGTCCCTTATAAATAGAGTCTCAGTCTCCAGACTCCAGGACGGCACTCTCAAGTCTCAACTGTCCCGCTTCTCTATATCTGTCTCTCCCGTCTCTCCCAAGCAAGAGAGAAAGAAGGGATTCTCAGATCTCTCTCAGTTCAGTACTCAAACCCTAAGCTCGATCATCAACGATGGTGAACGAGCTTCGAATTATTGATTCTAACATCTGGAAGGCCTGCGCGGGAAGTTCAATTCAAACCCCGATTGTTGATTCTTGGGTTTACTACTTCCCCCAAGGTCACGCCGAGCGAGCCTTGTCTCCTCCAGATTTCTCCTCTACTATTTGTTCCAAACCCATGATTCTTTGTCGAGTCGACTCCATTCTTTTCCTCGCGAATCCTCACTCCGACGAGGTTTTTGCTAAGATCCGTCTCGAACCTTTTGATCGATACCTTGCAGGGATCTTCCGTACCCCGCTGGCTCTGGGAATTTCAAACAGGGAGAGCAATGACAGCGAGGAGATGGTTCGTTCGTTCGCGAAGATCCTCACCTCGAGTGATGCAAACAATGGTGGAGGATTCTCGGTCCCGAAATTTTGCGCTACGTCGATCTTTCCGGCCCTGAATTTCAACGTTGCCAAGCCACGGCAGACGATTTCAATGCGTGACGTTCATGGAGTGCTTTGGAATTTCTGCCACATCTACCGTGGTTCCCCTCTACGCCATCTCCTAACGACTGGATGGAGTAAGTTTGTGACCCAGAAGAATCTCATCGCTGGGGATACAGTGATTTTCATGAAGAATCGGACTGGTGACCTATCGGTGGGCATCCGTCGGTCGACGAGGTCAAGCGTGACTGTGGATAGTCCACGGTGGCAGATGGCGCAAGCGGCGAAATTGGAACAGGAGTTGAGTAGAGGAGAGTCATGCTGGAGGAGTAACAGGGGTAGGGTTTCTGCTGAGTCAGTCAGGGAGGCTGCTGAACTAGCGGGAACCAATAGGCCTTTCGAGATTATCTATTATCCAAGGGCGGGGTTACCGGACTTTATTGTGGAAGCACAGAGGGTTGAGGAATCATCGAGAAGGTCTTGGAAGGCTGGGATGATGGTTAAAATGTCAGTGAAGACGGAGGACTCGTCTAGTATGACGTGGTTCCAGGGGACAGTTTCTTCCGCTGCAGTTCCACATCACGGGCCATGGTGTGACTCTCCCTGGCGCATGCTTCAGGTAATTTTTTTTTTCCTTTCCGTAAATTCTGTTGTTCACAATGAACTATGTATGCGATTTACAAAAATAATAGTAAGAATACAAAAAGACATTCTAAGATTTCCTCTACTCCCATGTATAACAACTTATTATCCTGTGAATGTGATTGCTGTTTCAGGTTATTTGGGACAAGCCTGAAGTTTTGCGGAATGTAAAGAGTGTGAGCCCTTGGCAACTTGAATTGGTCACGAAGATACTCAGAGTTCCCCAGAATCCTGAGTTGCCGACTGATCGAGAAGGGAGCATGTTCTTTCCCATGTCGGGATTAACTAATTCAATGATGGGGCACTTGGAGGACCCTTCATTGTTCAGTTATACCACTTTTCCTGCTGGCATGCAGGGAGCCAGGCAAGATTCCACTTTTCCTGCTGGCATGCAGGTAGCTAATAGTACCCATCACATGTACTCTGAACATCTAGATGGAAACATGGCACCAAAGTTGAGTTCAGTGTCTACTGAACTGACCATTGGGAGTACAGCACAAGCCGACAACTCATTGAAGCATAGCCGGGGCAGTAGCACAGAGCTTCCTGCCAACCGAACCTCTAACTCAATGACCAAAGCTGGTGGTGGTTCCTTTCGGTTATTTGGTAAGACCATCCAGATAAACCAGCCTGCTGTGTCGGGTGGGTGAACAGAAGATGGTACTAGAGGTTACAAAGAGACTGCATGCAGGCGGGAAAAACCTTTCCTCAACCCCCTATCAGGTTTTAACATGTGGAGGGCAGCTGAAGGGGAACCGGCAGAATTTGTTTTGGTTCAAGATATTGCTCACCTCTTTCTTATGCAATCTTTCTCTCTTTTATTACTTTCATTTTTCTATTTATTTCTTTGTAATTTTCTCTCTTTAATAAACATGTTCCTCCATTTCCAAATTGGTGTTTCATCTTGGAGTCATCAAGGAACCTGAAACGGGGTTATCTACACGCCTCTATCTGCCCAAGATCTTTGAAGGAGATTAATATTATTTTTCAACTTGATCTGATCTGGTTCTCACTCTTTCACTTGATAATCTGTACTTTAATTTAGATTTTAGACCTTTTGTCCATGGTTTAATCACTATAACAAAATAGACTTTTAATGGCACTAATTTTACGGCGTTCACTCAAAAAAGCCATAAAATATCTAAATTTCTTAGCATTTCTATTTTAAACGCCATTAATACCGCATTAAGTATCTGATTGCCATTGAAGTGTAAGCACTGATGTTTGTGCTATTCATTGTCATGACCAAATGGCTCCATCTTGTGACTTCTACTCAAATTTAATTCCTAGGAGAAAAATTTCAACAATCAAATTTAATTCTTCAGAGAAAAATTTCAACCCCATTAAGATTTTGTACCGTTCATATCCCAAGCATGAATCCTCTAGCCAGAGGACATTGGGCAAAAAACGATTATAGGTCTATATGTCACATTAAATGATTGGGTTCGGTTGCTTGTTTTGGGTTTCTTCTTTTTTTTTTCTAAAGGATTTGGGTTATTTGGTTTATGTATTTTATCCTTAGCTCAAATTTTTTGTTAACGAGTTCGATGGATTTTTTGTTTGGATGTTTTGGGTTTGCATTCCTTTGTTCTTTTCATCCTATACACGAGTTGAGCTATACAATTAATCTGTTAAAGTCCTGTAGCAACAAGTTGAATTTTGTCAGTCTTAAGCATATATATACTACTGTCTGATTGCGTGCATTATGCATATAAGTGTACTGTTGTTGACAAACTCTTCGCACGGAGCCAGATTAAGGTGAAAAAGATGAACATGCACTGTTCAACTGTAGTGTTCTTGTGATATAAAAATGTCCAGAGTATGTGCATTGATACATTGCGCAGATATCTGTGTCTTTTCTAGATGCTAAACTTAATCTGTTGGACTGATTGGACAATATTCTATTTTTCTCCAAGGAACTATTATCCTGATTGGACAATATTCTATTATTCTTCAGGAACTGCTACTAACAACTATAAGCAAGATTTATATGGACTCAATAACTCTAGGTGTTGACATATATGAAGCATTGGAGGATCAATTGATTAGGCCTATTGATCAACTGATCAGTTGATCAGAGGTTTATTGGAGGATGATGTAGCTATCTTTCATTGCTTCCAAGATGTATTTCTTATTTTGCTTAATGTCATTGTTATTGGCTTAGCATATCTTTGCACAATTTTGGGGTTTGATTCCCAATTCTCATAATTAAGTTAAAGAATCTCCAATAATACTATTTTGGTGTTAATCCAGCCTATCTTCAATTTTATATGACAATTTTTCCATGGCATCAAAAATTATATTAATTGGAGCTTCACTACAACAAAATAGGCATTCTATTATAAGGCCCTTGAATCCTCAATCAGTTTTGCATTATAAAATCTTATAGACTGTCCACTGGTTCTGCCTATCATGCTTTGCTTATAGATTTCTCATTTTCAATATCTTTTATCGTCTTGCAGTGTTTGAGTTCAACATAGTCAAATTTCTAGAAGATAATAGGAAAACAATGTGTTGGAGTTGGCAACATAGCTGAGGAGAGCGGCTTGGTGGGTGATATAAACACTCAACAGGCCATTGCCTCAACTAGTCACTCACATGTAATATCATTAGAATATCTAGTCTAATTAATCTGCTAATTAACAACAAATAGCATTAGAAATAACAGTTCTTTACAAATATCTAGATTTAAATAGAGGGATACTAGTTCTCAAATTCAGGCACTGCCAGTTTTCTTGGAACAGTAGTGCACCTTACTACCACACTCTATACTTGACCATTTCTACCTACAGGTATTGCAGCAGCCGATTGTTCTATTCCATTTGATCAATTACTCATTTTAATATGCTTACACCAGACAAAATTTTCAAATAAGGGCCAAAGCTTTCCACTTTTAACCCATTTCTTCTTCCAGCAAAGGTTTTATGAATGGTCTGTCCAACAAAGAAGTCTAGATGGATGGATTTTGTTACATAGCAGCTGATGGCGCAGGTTCAAGGGCTCCATAAGTTTCATCCATCATCCTATCTTCAGGTTGAAACTTTCAGCCCAGTAGCACTATGCCATGTGGCAGTACTAGCTAGAAAAATCTTAGTACCATTTTTCATATTGTCATCATTGTCACGTTGTTACTGTTTCAGCAGCTTGTGTTGAATCTGGTGAAAAAGCTTTGGAGTATCTTAGTTTGCCTTGATAGTACTTCTTATTCATCATCATCACAACCACATGTGATGTGACCATACACTACAACAAAAATGTTTTTGTATGTGAAAGGTCATTTGATGGATAAAAGTGTGATCAGTACTTTATTTCGTGGAAATGAAAAGGAAGAGGTTTATAAGAAACTGATTTTATTGAATATTTTGGAATGAAAAGCACATTAACCCCCTTACGTGTGTTTTGATCATACTTTTAATCACATGCTCTTTTCTTTCTTTTTATCATGGCCAGCTAAGATGCACCCTAGTTTCTTTATTTCTTTTTTATGATCCAAATGTCTCTAGTACATACTATTTTGTGAATTTGTTTAGCAAATGTTATGTTGAAGCGAAAGTTGATCAATTTCGCATAGGACCTATACATAATTTGAATATTTAAAAAAGGTTGGGATTATAGGTGGATGAGTTCGGGTTTGATGTGCAACCTTATGGCTGTGGTGCATTATAGCAACCGATTGAACCTGCAATCCCTTGGCTATCCATGATTTGGTCACATTAAATGGTTCCATGCGGTAAATGTTAGATCCCAAAGACTTTATGAGTGTTCAGTCTATCCTTAGTGAACCTACATGATGCTGTCACCCCTGTGGCCCTGTTCATAAGCTCAAATCTAATGGTGAAGAGTCACCTAGCAAGTGGATTTTGCTATATAAGTTCAGCAAGGGTGGGCTGAATAACCTAAGCTGGAGCTGCTGGTGTGATTCATTTCCCAAATCATGAGTGGTCAGGGATGTAATTGAACATCGTCCAAAATTTGGACAGGTGCAAGTGGGGGGTAATCTATTTTTTTCCTATCTCCATGTCTCTAATTTGTCTGGAACCTGCAGCCTCACCTTTTGATCCACCTTAAGAAAATAAATGCCAATATATTTTACATGTGCTGATTTTGGTCTCAAAGTTTTAAACAAAATCATATTCAACTTGAATGTACCCCTCACCAGCTTATTGGTGTTCCAGTCTTTGTTGACCATAAACTTTCCCATTACTAATGCCAAATTGCTAACATTTTGGATGGAGAATGGTTAAGTGTACAGTTATTTCTAACTACCTAAACGACTGCATAGTGTGAACCCTTGTAGTGAATGAGTGGCTAAATTAATTATGTTGTTTTCCTTTAATTAGTTTTGTAAAAAAAATTGGCCACAAACAACATTTACCAATCTGACCTGCATGCAAGTTTTCTGCCTTGATATTGTTCTACTTCTCAAACAAAATATTGTTACTATTCTATCAAACTTCTCGAAGTATTAATACGAAGAAAAGAAACAACAAAATTAAACTAAGGCTACAAAAGAAGGAGAATCTAAATTGTTATTGAATTTTGGGTATTTATGTACCTAACTCTTGCTTGGATTTTATCGTTCGTTTCTAGTAACTTTTCTTTCTAGATGTTTCTGTTTTGCCCTGTTTTTGTGTCTTTGGATTGGATCTTGTTCATTTTCTCAATATTCTTTGGAGGTCACACCAGATATAGTGTTACAACAATGAATGTCACAGATCTATTAGAAAATGTTTATTACAAGGTTTTAATTCTGTAGCTTGTCAGATCTAGGTTTGCGCTTGAAGTCGGGTGCTCTCAGAAATTGAATGTTATGCTTGAAGCTTTACGATTAAAGCTGTTTCAATTGTTATGGAAAGTAAGCCTGCTTGAAGCTTTAGCTTAAAGCTGTTTCAATTGTTATGGAAAGTAAGCCTTAATTTATTTCCGTTAATGCAAGCAAGGATTTTCTGGTCATGATATTTGATACATACATTTCAAATGCTCATCTTTTCTATTCACAATTATTATATAACGATTAACACTTTGTTGATTTATTTTCTGATCATGATAGATCCTGACATGTTGGAAGTGGGCAATGGAGGGATGAGTCTAGAGGAATATTGCTCTCACCTTAGTATATGGGCTCTTATGAAGGTTTGTCTCCTAAATCCAAATATTTTTAATGGTATGCTAGATCCCTTTTATGCTTGTGATGATCCATAATCCAAATTTTGACAGGTTCCTTTACTCATTGGTCCAATGTGGGGTTGGAATTGGACCTGGATAATATCCTTGCTTCAACAATTGCATTTCTTTGCAAATTCTCTAGACCACACATATTAAAAAAGAAGCTATGGTGATTTCCAACTTTCACTTAAAAGAGACAAAAATGAATTTGCAACACTTCTAGTTCTAGGTTGCTGTCATCTTTTCATGTTTGTGATGCTTAAAGTTTTTGCTCCAATAAATGGGTTCTTCATGGTATTGTAGACCTTATAAATGGAGTGCAACACTTGAAAATCCAGACCTGAGAAGGTCAGTCTTAGATTTATGGAAAATTTCCTTTCTTTGATCCATGTTATGTTCGAAGCCCTTGAAGGCATTCGGCCAATATAGACTGGCACATTAATCTTTCTAGTATTGTATTTCAAGTAATGAACATGCATTATGTATGGCATAAGCAAGTTGACTGACCTCTACAAGAATTTCAAGAAGTTCATTCTTGAACTTGAACTTAAACAATTGGACCTTCTCATCCTCTGGAACATATGGTTGCTGTCTTGGCAATGGTGGTTCTTGTACCTATATTAAATCAGGGAGCAGATTGAAGTTGGTAGAACTTTGTCATTATTTTCTATGATTTTGTTATATTTAGATCATCCCTCCATGGTGGGGAAAGTCTCCATCCAAGGAAGTAAGGAAGAAAACAAACAAGGAGAGTTCTATTAATCTGAAAAAGTCACTTGTTAGGAAAAACTCTCATAGTTTCCTGTGCAAACATTATTTTTAATTCTCTAACTACTTTCTTGATCTTGTTTATTTGTTGCTAGTCTGTTACTACTTATAAAAAAAATGCTAGTCTGTAGAGTTCAGCTACGCCTAGCTAGTTATCATCCTCTGATTTTTGTAGGTGTTCTTATTTCGAAAGGCTGCTGTTTACAAGTGTAACATGGCTGAAAATTTGCAAATACTCATTTAGTTTAAATTTTTTACAGGTGTGCAGTGGAAGCTGGAAATGGATTACTGGGTAAGATGTGTTGCTGCTTTGTTAAAATGTTTATTTCTTTGGTTTGCATCTTGATGAAGCTTTGTTAGCATTTGTCTTACACATTGCCTCATGTTCCTATCAAATTTAGGAGGCAAATAAGAATGATAAATCTGTGAAGAGTTGTGCCAAGCAAGTATTTTTTCTCTATTGATACGTTTTTGTGTTTCCTCGTACACGAGAGGGAGATACAAGAATAGCATGAGGTGTTGGTTATGTTCCATTGTAATCTTATATTTATTGCATAAAAAATTTCAATTATGAAAGTTAGAACTCATAACCTATGGACTGCTTATTTTTACTGTTAACTTGAAAACTACATTTGATGGGGTTAGAAATTTCAGAATGGACTGATTTTTTGTACGAGTGATCTATATGGTAAGGAGATCATCCTCACCAAAAATCAGCCATTAGTTCATCTTCTATGTGGGTACGTAGTTGTGCAAATTGCTGTCTCCCGATCTTGATATAGGGTCAGGATCGGGGGACAACAATTTTGGCATACCCACATAGAAGATGATTCAGTAGATGATTTTTTGTGAGTATGATCTCCTCACCATATAGATCACTCCTACAAAAAATCAGTCCATTCTGAAATTTCTAACCCCATCAAATGGTTTCAAGTTAACAATAAAAATAGACGGTCCATAATTCTTCAACCTCTAAACTAGTCTACGAAAATCAGAATGATTTGAATTTTTTATTCTTATGGGCAACCTCTGAAAATAGACTGCCCATATTTTTATACTTATGGGCTATGTATGGTGATAAACAAAAAGTACAACAGAAACAGGATTTGTATGTCAAAGCGGGCAAAAACTTCAGTTACAATGGGTTGTGACCGAAGCCAGTCACAACCGACAATACGAGCCATGTGGCACACTACTAAAGGGTGCTGACTATATGGATGTTTGGCCAGTCCCTCGGTGGACCTGCAAACAAAAATCAGCCTGATTAGTGAACTCTAAGTGTTGGATTGAAGTTATTTTCATGGGTTAATTTCAAACATAGGAATTTGAGCATCATTGAGCGTTATTTGGGTGCAAAGATCCTAGATTGAAGTTATTTTCATGGGTTAATTTTAACCATAGGAATTTGAGCATCATTGAGCATTATTTGCGTGTGAAGATCCAAAGGTTGTAAATCACTACTCAGGCTGACATTTGGTTTGTTGGTCCACCGAGGGACTGGGCAAACATCTATACAGTCAGCATCCTCTAATAGTGTGCCACATGGCTCTAATTTTGGGTTGTGACCGGATTCGGTCACAAAACATTGTGATGGGTTGTGACTGAAGTGTTATACATGAGGCAATCTTTTTGTGTTGCCAAAAAGATAAGTTGATTGGCTGAGGCAACTTATTCATGTGCTTTTTATCCAACTATTTCGGATTGCCGAAATAGGATTCATGTTGGAAACCCAAAATATGTTACATGACTATATTTGCAGGTCACATATTCATGGCAGCTGCTCCCCTCACTTCTTCAACTAATGGTTGAGCATTATTCTTTCATTTTACTATTCTGCAAATCCTCTTATAACCTATGTCTTGACGACACTGATTTCTCTATATGGTTAGCAATTGCACCTGGTTTTACTTAGCAAATCCTCTTAACCCATGTTTTGCTTTTCATATCTAGTGGATTCTTGAACTGATGCATTATGCACCTGGTTTTACTTATCAAAAAAGAAGAAATAATAATGTATTTTATTTTAATTTCTCCCAGTGTTCTAGTGTTGTAAACTTATCTAATGCT
Organism: Euptelea pleiosperma; assembly: GCA_035048495.1. Lineage (NCBI taxonomy): Eukaryota > Viridiplantae > Streptophyta > Magnoliopsida > Ranunculales > Eupteleaceae > Euptelea > Euptelea pleiosperma. The sequence goes on along the minus strand of CM068551.1, from coordinate 11,436,644 downwards.
ATATGCTTCTGTAACATTTGAAACTATTGCTAATAGTTCAAGCCCCAGTCATAAGGCTGATTGATATTCGCTCAAAAGTGCTTATTTTAAGCAATTATCCTTTTAGCGTTATTGCATTCTCCCACGTTAAAATACTCTATTTATCTATTTTTCTACGTAAGAGTCTCTTTTGTTGCGTAGAACACACTTTTCTGGACGAAATGGTATATTTGCATGCATTAAACACATTTTCGAAAGTCTAGACATGAAGTCATTCTGATAGAGTCTCATTACGCGCTTCTTCTGTCGCAGGAAACCCCGATGGGACAATTCTTGAGACTTGCAAGCCCACATCGATCAGGAAAGCCCATTGTCAAAGCTTAAAGAGCTCACATACTATGACTAGAAGATATGGGCCAAATATGGGCTGAATAAGAGGACCAAAAAGCCTGCCCAAAGAACGAAGAGAGTAGGAGAGCCAATGACCAAGAGACGGACCAAAGCGTTTAAAGCCACATGAGTCAGCAAAGAATGATAGTCGACTCTACTGGAGAAGCGTGAGGATGGTCACAGTGAAGACCAGGATTCCAGACCCTCCGCCAGTGCTTTTCTCTCTATTTTCTGATACTTTCTCTCTCATCTCTCCTTATTCTCTCTCTCTCTTCATCTCTCGATCCTCGAATCTACTAACCTAACCCCAGAACTCCTGCCCATCGGCTCTATCTCATCTCCCTTAGCTTTCTGACCGTTGGATCTTCCATCGGACCGTTGGATCTTCAATCGGACCGTTGGATCTCTCTAGATCCGTCGATCTACCAATCTGAGTCCCAATCAAGTCACCATCCATCCGATCGCCATCAGACCGTCTGTCACATCATCTTATGAGACAATGGACATCACAAATCCATGTGGGCCAGTAGCCGGGCCCATCATCATCGACCCGCTGTCCGACCAGTTAGTGGACCCCGTGAATTTCCAAAGAACCCTAATCCCCCTCCTTATTGCTCCATTCTCTCCCCCAACTCGTTGCCCCCTTCTTTCCCTCGGTTTTAGACTGTTTTCCTCCATTTTTTCTCTTCTCAATCACCGTCTTCATCTTCATCTTTATCATCGGAGTTGCAGGCTGCAACTCCGGCCACCACCACAGCATCTCCTTGCAACCCTAATCCCCCTGCTAGTGCCACAGCAGGTCCGCCTGCCACCATCTTTCATTACCGCACCCTTTTTCCCTTCTCTTCATCTCCATTTTTATTTTTTTCTTTCTCCATTACCGCCCTCACCGGAGTTGCGCCTGCAACTCCGGCCGTTCGTGCCACACCTTTCATTCTTCCACAAAAAAAAAAAAAAAAATAAAGAAGAAGAAGAAGGTTTGAAGAAGAGAGAAGGAGGCAGTCTGCACCTCCTCCATTGCCTGGTGCGCTGCACCATCCACCTCTCCAGCGCCACTCGCCTGAAATTTCCGGCGAGCCTCCTTCTTCCTCGCCTGTCTGTGCTCCGCCCCACTTCCTACAGCATGGGCAGCACCGCCTGCAAGTAACGGCGCAGCCATCCATCTCTTCAACTCTCCCCAGCCGTTCTCTCCCTTCTCCTCTCATTCCTCCCGACCGTCTTCTCCTCCAAGCAAAAGGAAAACCAGAAAAAATAAAAGAAAAGAGAGGAAGATAAAGAAGGAAGAGGAGGAGTGCACCAGCTACATACTGTCTGCCTCCACAATAGCACCGCCCAGCCACCAATTCGACTCACCGTCCTCCTATTCTCTCCTGGTTCTCCCTTCTCTCATCAAAAGAAAAAAAAAAAAAAACAGAAAAAAAAGAGAACAAAGAAAGAGAGAAGAGAGGAGGAAAGAAGAAGAAAGGAGGAGGAACACCTCCAGTCCATCATCCTCCTCAATCCGGTAGCGCCACCACCCTCACGGCTTCACCCTTCTCCTTGCTGCCATGGACTACGCCACCGTCATCCACCATCATCTCACACAGCTGCACGCTGTGACACCGGTGAGTCAAGCATGATCTCCAACCACTTCTTGCACCGCCCAGCGACTTACCAACCACCTTTCCATCTTCGGTCTTTGCTTTCTTTTTTTGGGTAACCCCAAAAATCGACAGCAATTCAAGAACCGTCACTCCATCTTCATGGCCAGCAAGAAAGTGCCCTTAGGTATTGTTCATCTACCACCCTTGATTCCTCTCTCTAGGCCTTTTCTCACTTTCTCTCTCTAACTCTCTCTTTCTCTCTCTAGCATCCTCTTGTTTTACCTCTAGGATAGTTTACTTGTGGTTATTTTCTTTTATTATCAGTGTAAACAGCCTTTGGTGATTTAATAAAAGTAGTTTCCATTCAAGTTCGTGTTTTTGAGTTCATTATCATGAATAGTAATTTTAAATTTATTTGTTTAGCAATCCCTGTGATTAATATTCAATCTTCAAAATCAAACATCATGTTTTGAATCCCAACCTCATCACTCTTCTTCTGTCATCATTTCCATCAATTTCTGTGAAGAAAATCCGTCATTTTATGTGTTTGAGTTGCGCAAACTAACCCCGAGTGCGGATCGACATCCGACACGAATCCCTATACAGATCTAAAATTTTGCAGGATTTAAGAATCGGATCAATTTACAAATGTGTTGAAGTTAGGGTTTCCGTTACCAACGACGCGGGAAAAACCTATTTTCACTGATGCATCACCTTCAACTGGGTGTTTGCAAGCAACTCCTCTGACTTGTCGGCTCTAGGTAGTTTGCTGCATGCTTATGTACGTAGACTAATAGAGTGTAACATTGTCTTACTCATTAATACTTGGATGGAAGTGTTCATTATGAGAAACTGTTAGTCATGGCTGAATTGATTGTGCTTTGTGATGTTAGGACTGTGTGCCTTCCCTTACAGATCTATGGTCACTAAGAATCAGTAGATGTTATGGATGCCAAGGTACAAGTATGAAGATCTCAACCCGACAAATTGGATCTGGCATGATCCAGCAGATGCAACATGTCTATCCTGAATGTAGAGGCTCAAGTACCTAATAGAACACAAGCTATGTTTCTTCTATCATTTTGTCTCTGGATCCTCATTCTTTTTGTGAATGCATTGCTTGCTTTAGGTGAGGTCATCAGTGAGAAAGACAGATGCTCACAGCGCAAAGGGAACAAGGTTGCTCATGGTTGGTTAGTTAGTAAGAGGCATACGAGTTATGTTTTGTGCCATGTATAGAATATATAAGCTGGTTATTATTTTGTTTTGTAATAGGTTATGATGACGGAGGTAAGGAAAGCTCATGAACTATTGTTATATTGGGGAAATTGTAAGGTCCCGACCCAGTTGCTATATATTGACTTATTTTTCTTTCCCTATATATGAAACGCTTTCTATAAGAATGGCCAAGTAACCTACTCCAATGTTGCTGGTGTAGAATGAAGACAACACTCTGGGAGGCCACTAATACTTACATTGAGATGAGCCCTTTCATGTCAGCTAACAAAGTTAAGAAGTCAATCTTATTTATCCATGGAGAGGAAGACAATAATTCAGGAACGCTAACAATCCAGGTAAAGAAAAGGTTTAGTTTTTATAATATTGCAGTCCAACTAGTGGTCATCATAACACACTTGTTCTTTATACTTGTTTCTTCATCTTCTGTCTTAAAAAACTCTCTCACTGAATGCGGAGGTCAGCTTATCTTGGTAGGTAACATGGATATCTTTAATCTTCTTTTATAATCATCAAGTGGCAAAAAAACTTGTTTTCAAATAGTCTTCAATTTCTTTCTTCTCATATTTCTCATAAGATAGCATGCAAAGTGCTTCTCCAAAGTATACACCCACGATTGCTAGAAGGGCCCATATTCCATTTGTAAATCGGGCAAGACAATAATTTGCTAAATAAAGGTTTTGACTTGTAACCTCTGATTCTTCCTAACCTAGTTTGGGGTTGAAAAATGGGGACCTTTTACTTCATACTTTTAGTAGGATCCTTGGATTAGTTTATGGGGACTCTTGGGTTTCCCTTGCTTTTTTCATAGACTTGAATAACAACGATACATCATAAAAAATCTTTGAAATTCAACGGTTTATTTAAACGTAGCATACTATAAAAATTAGAACATAATGCTTTAGTAAATCTATGTTAGTACTCATAGGATTAACGTTTTAGGTGAATACACATTTTTGTATCCTTCTTCCTGATTTCAACAAATGTAGAATTATATCCCCATGTAGTAAACTTGTCTGTATATTGTATGCTATCTCTTGCCCAAATTCTTGGGATGGTGTCACTTCACATTTATAAGCTTGTCGTGCTTGTATTTCGTACTGAAAGGTGTGTTAATTGCCATTACAACGTTGACCCATACAAGGTAAATGCTCTAGCTCAACTAATGACATGGTAGACTACCGTAGCGGACAGTCCATATGGTGGAGCAAAGGTTGGGATTGGGTGTTCACCAAGGGACTTGAGTACAACTAAGTTGGAACGTCTCACACTCGTCTTCACTTAGAAGATCCAAGATCTTATAGGAATTCACAATGATGTTCCTACCCTTGACATGGGAACTAATGCACGTGTATCCTATTCCACAGTTGATTTTATAGATTATGGCCTTATTGAAGTATTCTCTTCCTCTTAAAGCTGAAATAAATTTTGCTTTTGACTCAGACAGACAATGACATGGATTTTGGATGAGTATTCTAAATTTCATGGCCACTCGCCAGCCACTAGACGAGGTGTCATTTTTGCAACGGAGGCTCTACTTGCCGAATATGAGAAGTCTATTCCAGATTTGAGATTTGTTGTCCAGGTATTTCTGACATTATTTTCTTTTCATATCAATCAAATTCAGTAGGAAGTTTCATAATTTAGTGTTTTCTACTTTACCCGTAGGCATTACTTGGATTGGAGAACTAATTACTCATTAGATATGAACTCAAGTTTATGAACTTACTGATTACATAAAAATTTTCTTCAAGGGAAAATGATGTGGATGTGAAGGCTAAGTACATAATAGAAACTGTAAATCATCCTATTGATTCTGAAGCAAACGAGGTAATACGGCATTGATATTTAATTCTAACAAATGCGATTTTTTTATATTGCAAACTTCTTAACTCCAGATATTTCTCATACAGATTTTATAAACAAATTGCATCTGTTAGAGTTAAAGATCAAGGCCGTATTACCTTGACATATATGCGAATGCTGAGGGACGTGATGATTAAGTACTTATTTTGAGTGGGTTCAGGTACTTGAAATATTGAAGATAAGAGAAAAACAAAGAGAACTGAAAAATTGGATCTCTTACTCGGAAAAGAGTCAAGACGGACATCTTTTAACCTTTTTTCTTTTTGGGATTAGAAAAAGAGCTATTGGGTCCTCTTATGTATTTTAATGGGAAAGTGGATAGCAGGGGGAGTTATTATCGAATTCGTTGTGTACTTAGAATTTTGTCTAATTTGTAATATTTAATTCTTAAACCAAATTATGAAATTTATATTATAATATTGTACGTGTTTGTCATCAAATATTAGAATTGTTATTTTCTTTGTTGTATGGAATATGAATGGGGTACTTTATATTGTGTTCGACTCTTCACAGGTAATTTTAAGCATTTATGGGGTATATGTTTTATTAAAACATTGTAAAATAAACAATAGCGTTCACTAAATGCCATGCTATCGCACAATAATATTATAGCGTTCCGTAAAATGCCATGGGTTTACAAAATAGTCCAGAGCCTCAAATTATGGCATTCAAATTATATACTTATGGCATTTGTAGCGTTCGAAAACGCTATACTTAATGGCGTTCACCAATGCCATTAATTGAGAGCATTGTTAACCGTTGAAAGCATGGTATAGCTTTAGAGCATTTGCTATGGCGTTCGATGAACGCCATAAAAGTTATTATGGGGTTTTATGAACGCCATGAAAATTCTATGTAGTAAAAAAAAACTTCTACCATTAGAAATGATCAAATGATGTTATTTGGGCCCACTGACCACATGGATGTGTAGCCCACCTCTTGGTGGATATACATACCAAAAATCATCGTGATTGGTAATCTCTAGCCATTAAATTTTAGTACTTTTTAAGACGCGATTCTAGCTGTTGAATTCAACCATTTTTTTTAAGTATTAATACCAACTGCCAAAAATTATCAAACAAACTGATTTTTTTGTATGAAGGTCTACCAAGGGGTGGGCTAAACATACATACAGTCGGTGGGTCTCAGATGGCAGCGGTGAGTAACAAAAATGATGCTAGCATACGCTTTTTTATTAAGCTACAGTTTGTTACATCGATGTTAAATTAGCCAAACATGTTGTGCCTTATATACGTGTTGTCCAATTGCTAACACACGCCAAGATCATCTTATTGTTGTAAATTGTTGTTACAACAATAAGGTGGACCATTTTTGTGAAAATAACATTGACAGGTTATCCTTAATGGTCTGTGTGTAGGTTTTCATACCATCATGTCAGTGCGGTTAAATGAACGGTCAAGATTATCCTATCAAGTTACCTACTATTTGGACGGTTTGGATTGATGGATTTGTGTGATTAAAATGAGATGACATGTTTCAAATTGAAACTACATGTGCAAATTTTTTTTTGTTAAAAAGTAAACAAAGGAAAATACAGTTAGTTGACTTTAATAGAGAGGAGAGAGAAAATAAAATATTAAGAATAAGGATCTTGTACATGTAACTTACTCTTTAGGTAGCTCTTGCCCACCCCTCCACATGTCACAAGGTGATAGGGGGTTGAGGCATCTCCTCAACCAAATGGGTGAGGGAAGCCGAACTCATGCAGGCGCGACTAATCCACTTGAACCTTCCTTATCTTAATTTTCTTAAAGAGAAGGCACATATCTGGTGTAGTAGTTGTTCAACAGGACAGGACAGGGTTGAACTATGTTGTGTAATAACATATTTTAAGAATGAGATTCATTAAAAAAGAAAAATAATAGATTCACAAAACTATGTTGTGTAATAACCTTTGAACCATTAAAAGGTGATACCAGTCAACCAAGAGATGGTACATGGGTCTCACAGGAACCCATGCAGTAGTGACCAATTGATCAAGTAGGACATCTAAAAAAATATGGGTCTTCTACATGGGTCTTTGGGAAGGTAGCATGTGTTAAACATATAAGACTTGAAAAGAGAGTTTCTCTAATATTCCATGGCTTAAATGTCTTCTTCACAGGGAGAAGTACTATTGTAGACATCAATATTATCCTCTCTTTTTGTTGATGGTTGTGGGGTGCAAGTCCTATTAATATTATTTTTCAACTTGATCTGATCTGGTTCTCACAAGATCACTTGATAATCTGTACTTTAATTTAGATTTTAGACCTTTTGTCCATGGTTTGAAAAAAAACTTCTACATTAGAAATGATCGAATGATGTTATTTGGGCCCATTGACCACATGGATGTGTAGCCCACCTCTTGGTGGATATACATACCAAAATCACTGTGATTGGTAATCTCTAGCCATTAAATTTTAGTACTTTTTAAGACGCGATTCTAGCCGTTGAATTCAACCATTTTTTTTTAAGTATTAAAACCAATTGCCAAAAATTATCAAACAAACTGATTTTTTTGTATGAAGGTCTACCAAGGGGTGGGCTAAACATACATACAGTCGGTGGGTCTAAGATGGCAGCGGTGAGTAGCAAAAATGATGCTAGCTTACGCTTTTTTATTAAGCTACGGTTTGTTACATCAATGTTAAATTAGCCAAACATGTTGTGCCTTATATACGTGTTGTCCAATTGCTAACACACGCCAAGATCATCTTATTGTTGTTCCAACAATAAGGTGGACCATTTTTGTGAAATAACATTGACAGGTTATCCTTAATGGTCTGTATGTAGGTTTCCATACCATCATATCAGTGTGATTAAATGAACGGTCAAGATTATTTTATGAGGTTACCTACTATTTGGACGGTGTACCAAGAGATGGTACACCCTCACAAGAACCCAAGCAGTAGTGACCAATTGATCAAGTAAGACATCTAAAAAAATATGGGTCTTCTACATGGGTCTTTGGGAAGGCAGCATGTGTATATACATATAAGACTTGAAAAGAGAGTTTCTCTAATATTCCACGGCTTAAATGTCTTCTTCACAGGGAGAAGTACTGTTGTAGACATCAATATTATCCTCTTTTTTTGTTGATGGTTGTGGCGTGCAAGTCCTATTATTGTCTTCACCATTTGCACCACCGCTCTACGGGAGGAAGGAGCAGGGAACTAGCGCTTCAGGTTGGTGCTTTCTCCTCTTTGGAAAGGAAGAAGAAGAGAAGTGCTGGAATCCCCCAACGCTTCCCCTGTTTCTCTCTTTCAACTGTTTAATTTCCTTTAACGGTTAAAATTCCGAAAATAAGTATGTTGACTGTCTCTCTCTATTGTCCATGTCAAGGGGTCATTATAACGGTATAACAAACTGGGTCGTTACCATAATGGAAATTAACGAATATAACGGAAAAACTGAAGCTGAAAATCAAATTTTCAAATTTCAAATGTTTAAAAAACGGAAAAAAATAGAAAATACTGGAAATAACGGCCGTTCTTTTTCCTAAGTTTTCCCGAAAATAACAGTCGTTATAACGGAAAAATAATGACTATTATTTTTTAGCTTTTTAATTGTCAATAAAAGTAACGGGGGAGGTCCAAAACTGTTATAACAGCCATTTTTTAAACCATGCTTCCAAGGAAATACGGTTTAGTTATATTTTTCAATGGCCTTTTAATATAATAAAAAAGTCGCTAAATATTTTTTTTTTTTGATAGGTCAAGGATAAATATTATATATGAGTAAAAATGAGATCGAGAAGATCTCAAAGTACAAAAAAGGGGGGATTAAACGTCAATACAAAATCAAGTCGAACCTAAACACAAAGTCTCTAAAGAATGCTCCACGCATTTCCTAATACACTTCCCCAACTGTATAAAAGTGCTTTAATATGAAGCAAAACCTCTTGAAAAGTTACCATCGAAGGTTTTCTTGTTTCTTTCTAACCATATCCCCCACATAATTGCTAATGGTGTCATCTTCCATACTAGCTTACCCCTAAGCGCTAGGTTGAGGCCAACTGTCCAAAACTATTCTGCTATGGATTCTGGGAATGCACAAAATATATCCAGGTGAGCTAGGAAAAAAGACCATAACTATCTGGCAAACTCAACAATGCACAAATAGATGGTTAGTGTTCTCTCCTCTTGTCTTATACATCACACAGTAATCCACTAGGATCCACTTTCTAATGATTAAGTTTTCAATGGTAAGGATCTTGTTAAGTGTAGTGACCCAAGCGAAGAAACGATTTTTTAATGGTGCAATGGATTTCCAAAGGTAAGAGAAACGAAAAAGGTAGTGTGTTGGATGGATTAAAAGTCCACCTTATTCTGATTATTATTATTGCTATTATTGGTTATACAAACAAGGCTCCTTCCCACATCTCATAGAAAATGTACAATTCATGCAAATGTCAGAGATGCTAGTATCATCTCCCTCCGGCGTTTGAGAAATACAAACATTTTTTCACGGTTACGAAGGTTCTCTTTGATAACAGGAACTTCCTTAAAATTCTCTATCCATGCATGCAAGCGGGGAAACGTATGAGCTTCCACAAGCTTTACAACTACTACTTCTTCCATCATTACCAATTAGTGAGCAATGACTCCAAAGGCTAAGTCTACAAATCCGATCTCATCCCCGCTGAAAAATTTCCTCTCTCCAAGCCCGTGTTCTTCTATGATTCTCAGCATTTCCAAGCTTTCTTTTATGGATTTCTCTTGTTCTTCACCCGCAGTGCGAAAGAACGTCCAAATAGTCAAGCTCTACATGAACAAAAGAAAATCTAATTATATAAAAAAAAAAATCTAAGAAACTTAACAAATGCTTAAATAACACAGTAAAATAGATTTGATTAATTCTCAAAAGAGCAAAAAAAAAAAAAAAAGAAATTTGATACTTAAACTCGGACAACAACAAAAGCTTTAAACCTTGAAAGTCTCGACCACTTACTCGAGGCATGCCTATGGGATATAAATTCATGAGATATAAATTACCTTATCCTCTACAAATTTGGCCCAAAACTGAGCAACGGATCTCTCGTAAGGATCTTTTGGAAGCAATGAATTCTCTGGCCATGTCTCTTCGATGTATTCAAGGATATCAATGGACTTTGCGATGGGTTTTCCATCATGAACAAGAACTGGGGTCTTCTTGTGGATTGGGTTATACTGTAAGAGGAAGGCACTCTTGTTCGAGAGATCCTCTTCGATATATTCATATTTTATACCCTTTAGTTTGAGAGCCCATATCACTCTATGACTATAAGCGCTAAGCCATGTTCCAAATAGCTTTACGTCTTCCTTGTTGAGATGATTATAGAAGGCCTTCTACACTACTCAATCTATTTATATGGATCAAGTAAGTTTTCTTGCTTGGGAAATAAGCTTCCACTTTGAAATAATCAATTTTCTACCACTAAATGAAGGGTGGATCTCGATCTTTGAAAAAAATTGGATGGCTAGATCACCTGATTGGGTTGACTTTGACTTGGTATTTAGACTAGGAGGGACGGATATAACAGTGAGTCTAGACACTTTTGAAGTCATGTGTAGTTAGAGAATATAAAACTAATAAACAACAACATTGACTATTTATATTTTAGTCAAAGTAATGGAAATTAATAAGAATGTTTCATATTTACCTTTTATCTCCCTCAGTCAATGATGATGACCTTAATCTCCTCAGTCCTCAATGTAGTGGTCAAGTTCTAAGTTGTTTTTTCCTTCAATGTCCTTTCAAGGGCAAAATTGGAAGAGAAAGTTATGAAGTCACACCTAACGGTCTGACCAAATTAATGTCTCACTAGGGTGGATCCCAAGCATTTTTCTCTTCTATATGTCCAAGCATTCTTTTTAGCTGCATGAGGGCATGAATTAGAGCGGGAAGATCTGATATTTGACCAAATTGAGATCCCACCCATCAGCATACTTTTTAAAAGGAAAAAAATTAAAAAAGAAAATTATGAAGTTACTCATGACATAATAGATGTATAACTTAGGTAGGTGCTTGCAATTACTAATAGAGCATTTATTATTTTACTCTAGTCAAAATAATTAAAAGTAGAATTCTAAAAATTACATTTTTGTTGTAAACGTAACAGTTGTAATCGATGGCTGACCGCCGCTAATGTGGCGTCAGTTACACTATCGGCATTTACTTTGTAACGTCTCCATCAAGGACTATATATGTGTGTGTTGAATAAAAAAATAACCGGTCGGTTCTCTTTAATCAGAAATACTTAGAAGGGATGGGTGATTAGGTTATTCAATAATTAATCTAACCTATCACAAGTTTACTGGTCAATGTAAGGTGATAAACTCGCATGCCTTAGTTGATTGATAAAAATGATTATCACAACCGACTCAATTCGAATATACCTCCATGGTATATTGTCTTTTCGTCGTTTGGTCTAATCAATAGATTTAGCAGAACAACAATCAAACATCCACAAGACAAAGAGTTTTAGCGTGGAAACCTTAGCCAAGGAAGGGGAGAAGAAGACAGAGAAAACCGAAAACAAGGGATTCATGGGTTATTTTGTTTGTTCAAAAAATAGAAATAAAAAAGAAAAAAAAAACTTACTTTGTTACCAGTCGGTTGAGTCATCAAAATAGAGTTTTAGAATTTATGTACGTAGCGCAATTTCAACGAGGCCGTTCTACTTGTTCCGGACGGCCCTAGCGCATGGAAGCTGCTCCCTAATGATAGGAATGGTCCTAAAAAATAATCACTTGGAAGATCAATTGACTCAAGTCGATTTCTTATATAAGAAGCAGGTTATTCAGCCAAGTCTCACCAGAGTTCTTCCTCACAAGCATCTGCTGGTCCTTTGGCTGTATCTGAGCTTGCCGGGCTTTGACGCTTGCTCTCTCAACTGAATGGTCCTACTGCCACATCCTCCTTTGCTCAGTAAGGTATCATCAGATCTGCCCATCATGTGTCCAGTTCCGCTCCTAGTCCTACATGGATCATTGATTCAGGGGCTTTGGAACACATGACGGGTATGTCTTCTTTATTTTCTAGCTATTCCATTTGTTCTGGTCGAGATAAGGTTAGAACTGCAAATGGTACTTTATCTTCTGTATCTGGAAAGGGGTTGTTCTTCCCTCTCCTCAACTGTCACTTGTATATGTTTTACATGTCCCCAATTTCACATCTAACCTATTATCTGTTGGCGCTCTTACTAAATCTTTGAATTGCAGTGTGACTTTCTTTCCTTCATACTGTATCTTTCAAGACCCCGAGACGAAGAGGACGATTGGCACTGGACATGAAGTTGATGGACTACCTTCTTGATGGACAGCCTTCTGAGCTCACAGCATTGCAGTCTTCTAGTAGTAATAGGAGTAGAATAGCTTTTGTGTTATGTTGGCATGCCCGTCTAAGGCATGTCTCTTTTCAGTACCTCAAACTACTGTTTCCCACTTTATTTACTTTTGTTTTGTTATCTGACTTGCATTGTGAGACATGTGAGCTATCAAAACACTGTCGATCTACTTATCCTTCAAGAGGTAATCGAAGTTCTGTTTCTTTTGACATCGTGCATTTTGATGTTTGGGGTCCCTCCCCTGTGATTTCTATTTTTGGCTTCCACTATTTTGTTACTTTTGTTGATAACTATTCCCGTTGCACATGGGTTTATCTTATGAAAAACAAAGATGTTTTTCATAAAATCTTTAAGGTTTTTCATAAGATGGTCCTGAAAGAAAGATGCGACATCTGACTGAGGTAGCTCGATCTCTTCTAATCAGCTCCAAGGTCCCCAAATCCTATAGGTCAGATGCAGTTTTAACTGGTGCTTATTTAACGAACAGGATGCCTTCTCGAGTTCTCAACTTCAAGGCTTCTCTCCAAGTTCTTGCTCCAAATGCTTCATTACTCACAATCCCTCTTCGTATCTTTGGGTGTATATATTATGTACACATCCTTGGGCCCCATCGTACCAAACTTGATCCCAAAGCGCTTAAATGTGTTTTTCTGGGTTACTCTCCTTCCCATAAAGGGTATACGTGTTATCCTCCTTCCACATGAAAGAAGTTTGTGTCCATGGATGTTACCTTTAGAGAGGATCTACCTTTTTTCTCCACCTCTCTTCAGGGGGAGAATAGTAGTGAAGTGAGGTGTGAGGATGTTCCTCTTCCTACTATATTACTCTCTCCTCCCTATCTTGAGAGGTCTCAGACTACTCTACCTGCTAATGAGGCTGACAGTGCTGCTGACAGTGCTCCTGCTACTCAAAAGGAGCTCATCGTCTATCGCAGAAGGGAGAAAGTCACAGCTGATCCTGTACCAGTGGTTTCATCATCGGATCGAGGTAATCCTCCTTCTCTCTCTCTATACCTATCATTTCTCCTTCTACTGATACTTCTGATCTTCCAATTGCTTTAAGAAAAGGAGTCAGAAGCTACACTCAGCATCCTCTGAGCCACTTTGTCTCCTATGATGCCTTGTCCCCCTCCTATAAAGCCCTTATCACGCCTCTTTCCACTATTCCTATACCATCTTCAGTGGCAGAAGGACTGGCTCAACCAAGATGGAAAGCGGCTATGATAGAGGAAATGAGAGCTCTGGACAAGAATAGAAAATGGGAGCTTGTTGACTTGCCAAGAGGCAAGAAACCTGAGGGTTGCAGATGGGTATTCACAATCAAGTACAAGGCAAATGGGTCAGTTGAGAAGTACAAGGCGAGATTAGTAGCCAAGGGGTACACCCAGGCCTATGGGATTGACTATGTGGAGACCTTTGCACCTGTGGCAAAGATGAACTCCATCAGGGTGTTGTTGTCATTGGGAGCAAACCAAGAGTGGCATTTGCATCAGCTGGACATGAAGAATGTTTTTCTTCATGGGGACCTACATGAAGAAGTGTACATGGTTCCTCCTCTTGGATTCACTCCACCAGGAAATAGTAGCAAGGTGTGTCGACTGAAGAAATCCCTAAATGGGCTTAAACAATCTCCAAGGGCATGGTTCGAGAGATTTACCCTAGCTGTGAAGAAGCTAGGTTATACTCAAAGTCAGGCTGATCACACCCTCTTTGTAAAGCATCAAGGGAAGAACACCACTGCCCTCATCGTTTATGTTGATAACATCCTTCTTACTGGGAATGATGCAGGAGAGGTGGCTAAGCTGAAGCGTCAATTAGCAGAGGAATTTGAAACCAAAGATCTAGGACCTCTCAAGTACTTCCTAAGCATCGAAGTTGAAAGATCTAGTCAGGGGATCTTCATCTCTCAGAGGAAGTATGTCTTAGATTTGTTGAAAGACTCAGGAAGGTTGGTTACCAAACTAGTGGATACTCCTATAGAGCAGAATCACCAGTTAACAGATGCCAGAGGTGAACTACTATAGGAGGTAGGGAGCTTTCAGAGAGTAGTTTGGCATTTGATCTATGTCTCTCTGACTCGACCCAACATTGTCTATGCAGTGAGTGTGATCAGTCAGTATATGCACTCACCTAAAGGTGTTCATCTAGAGGCAGCACATCGGATCTTGAGATATCTCAAGTCAACTCCTGGTAGAGGTCTTCTATTTGAGAAGAATGGCCACATGCGTGTAGATGCGTATACCAATGCAGATTGGGCAGGAGCCAAAGATGATCGGAGATCTACTTTTGGATATTGCACCTTTGTTGGAGGCAATTTGGTCACTTGGAGAAGCAAGAAACAGCCAGTAGTCGCCAGATCTAATGCAAAAGCCGAATTTAGAGCAATGGCTCATGGTTTGTGTGAGATGCTCTAGTTGAAAGTGTTGGTCGCTGAACTTGGTTTCTCCGTCTCAGGGTCTGTGAGCTTGTACTGTGACAACAAGGCCGCCATCAGCATTGCTCACAATCCTGTTCAGCATGATCGTGCCAAACATATTGAGGTGGATCGACACTTCATTGAGAAGATTGTCTCTGGGGAAGAGTGCACCCCATTTGTGAAGACTAATGAGCAGGTTGCATATGTTTTCACAAAAGGAGTTCCCAGCTGGCAACTCCATAAGTGTTTATACAAGTTGGGCATGAGAGATATCTATGCACCAACTGGAGGGGAGTGTATTCCTATAGGTATTTCTATGTACATCTCATGTATAACCCCTTGAGAGTATTTTTGTCTTTTGTATTCTCTTTTACATAAATAAGAATTATGGAGTCATTGTGACCTAAGCACAATAGACATCATTTCTTCTCTCTTCTCTCTGCTCTAAAACCTAAACCTAACCCTAATTCCTTGAATTCAACTCATGCGAGACGTCCCACCCTGTTCTGATGCCCCACAAGGCTTCTCACCTATGAAATAGCTTAACAAAGAGTAACATGGATTAGAATGGTGTGTGATCAGAGAGTCTAATTAAGAAAACCAACTTTCAAGAAAGGTGTGGCTTACTAGTTCGGACGTCTCAGCATTCCAGAGCTGAATTTTGGAGGAATAAAATCCAACTGCCACTACACCTGTGAGGAATAAAATCCAACTGCCACTACACCTGTAGGGTAATCATCATCACCATCTATTTGCATCAGATTCTGAATGTTTTTGTTTCAGTGTTCCACAGGTACAAATTTGAGCCCGAGGCAACAACGAGAATGTTGTTTTTACCTCAATCCATAAGATTTAGGTAGTAGTCATCCTTGAGCTTAGGGGCTCTCAAAAATTCGATCCTCTGCCTGTGAGATCCACATATCAGAAATTTAAAAGAAAAAGAAAAAGAGGGAGAGAACCATAAAGTGTGTGTCGATGATACTTGCTGAAATGGGGATCAATAAGAATTTCAAAACTGCAACTGTGATGAAGTCAAGGGTGCCGATTAAGTATATTGTTCTAAGAAATACGCCAGACACATTAAACACCAAACATTATACTTCCCAAACTATTGCTAACTACAGTTTTTTTTTTTTTGCTAAGTAATGAATTTTATTAAAGCAAGAAAGGAAAAACAGAAGCACTAAGAAGCTTTCTAGGGCATCATGACATCCCAACTAGGTTGGCACCCCATGACGCCTGAAAAAGACTTCAAAGGCTGAGGAAAAACAAACATTCAATCAAAACAAAAATAGTTAGCATGAGGGCCTCCATTTTATAAATGAATGGTAGCCTCTCAACAAAGGTTTCCAACATATTTAGGCCTAAAGAAGTTCCAAAATTTGCTGCCAAATCCACTGAGAAGTTAACTTCTCTCCATGTTGTAGTTATTATGTAGTGGTTGACCTGTTTGATGACGGATTCCCATTTTGCTCGCATCTGCCAAGGAGGTTTTAAGGATCCAAAAGCTTGCACCGCAGCTTGAGAATCAGATTCTATCCATATATTAGTCCATCCTTTGTCTGTAGCCCAAGCAACTCCTTCAACAATCACCCAGCATTCAGCCTCATAGTTGGAGACATTCCAACGACCTTTGCAAATAACCCCCATGAGCCTACCCAAGTGTGATCTCTAAGGATTGCCCCACAACCCCCTGGTCTTGGGTTTCCTTTTGCCACCCCATCACAATTAATTTTGATAAATCCTTCAAGAGGAGGCTTCCACTTGCATTCTTTGATATTTGGAGCTTTGCCCAGCTTGCATCCCACTCCCAAAGTTCCAAGAATGGCAAAAGCTTGAACAGTGTTATGCATTGTTCTATTCGATTATTTTGCAGCCTCAGTAACTTCCATCAAAATCTTTCTTTTGCAATTTTCTCCATTGAAACTTTCTTCTTCAAAAACCACACTGTTTCTTGAGAACCATATGGTAATTGCCATGTTGAGAACTGTGGAACTCCATAGATCTTGCAGAATCGGGCTAAGAGTCTTACAAGCTGAAATTGCTTCCTTGAAATTAGTGATGTAGCTTGTCTGTGGAACAACCCTGCCATCCAATCCCATATCGGTTTTACGAATTCACATTCCCAGATCAGATGTTCCATGGATTCTTCTTTTTTATGACAGATATAGCATCAAGATGCTAGCTGAACACCTTTCTTTTTTACCACCAAGTCTATTGGTATACATCCATGGAGAATTTTCCAAATGTTAGCTGATAGTCGAGGATGATTTGACTTCCTCCAGACCCATAAGTGCCACCAGACCTTTTCTCGCTTCACTCTTATAGCATCAAAGCCCGAAGCTACAGAGAACTCACCTTTAACGTCTGATTTCCAAATAATTTGGTCCTTGAGGTGAGCATTCGTTTGAGGAAGTGAGGAGATGCCCGCCTGTAGCAAGACTTGCTACTTCATTTTGTATATTCCAATGCCCATTGTGCAGGACAGAAGATAGCTTAGCTGTGCATTTCTTCCAAACATCGGCATTTATGCTAATCTCATCTTTTATCATCCCCACTCCACTCCAGTTGTGCCTCCATAAGTCGATGTTCTCCCCATTACCTATTAGCCATCCTAGGTAGTTTTGCATGTTACTCAGAGCCCATTTGATCCCAGGCCAGACTGTGCACTTTTTATAGTAAGCTATCGTCTCTCCTGTCTTTTTGATATATTTGAACCTCATGTAGGCTGAGAATGTGTCTTTCCCTGATAAGAGTTGCCACCCAAGTTTCATAAGTAAAGCAAGATTGATCTCCTTGATTTTTCGGAGGCGTAATTCGCTTTCTTGGATAGGTTTGCAACAATCCTCCCACTTACTATTACTGATTTCCTCTTGGATGCATCGCCCGTCCATATGAAATTTCTGATGATCTTCTCACTTTCCTTATTGATCACACATGGCCATTTATAAACTGACATGTTGTATATAGGTATGCTGTTGAGAATTAACCATGCTATGGTCACTCGCCCATGGAAAGATAAGAATCTCCGAGACCAGCTTGTGATTCTCCTCTTTATCTTCTCCATTAACGGCATGAAAGCTGCTTTAGTTACTCTCCCCTGAAGTAAAGGAACTCCGAGGTATTTCTCTGGAAATGCTCCCCTTTTCATGCCAAAGATTGCCTCGATTCTTTGACTACTTGATGGGCCTATATTTCCCAAAAACAGTTTTCTTTTCATCTTGTTTATAAAATTGACCTGCAGCTTCCTGATATCTTTGAAGTAGAGTTACCAATCTGTGGAGTCCGCAAATACCTCCATTTGCAAAAATGAATATGTCATCTGCAAAAAGCAAATGAGAAGGGGTGTGAGGATTAGATGTCATAGGCTTCACGAAACCTTGCTATATCAAGTAGTTGATTCCTCTACTTAGCACATACTCCGCCAGAGCAAAGAGTAGAGGGGAGAGAGGATCCCCTTGTCTCAACCCTCTGTGAGCTTGGAAATATCCACACAGACACCCATTTATCAAGACTGATACATTAGCGATGCCAAGGCCTTCTCCACCCAGCTACACCATGTTGCTGAAAAACCAAATTTGATTAAGACTTTGTGAAGAAACTCCCAACTGAGAGTGTCATAAGCTTGCGATATATCAACTTTGATGCCCAGATTCCCCCCACACTTTTTAGCTCTCATTTCATTCGCCATTTCCGATCCTAGCCCAAGCTAGCCCTATACTAGCTTGGATATTTCTTCCATAAATGAAGCCACTTTGTTCTTCAGATATGATCTTCCCCATTATACTTCGTAATCTATTTGTCATTATATTGGTAATTATCTTAAAAAGAAAATTAAGGTCTGAACTGAGTATTTTCCCAGCATTGACTTCCTTGGGGATTAACACTAAAGTTGAAATTCAAATCCATAAGTAAAGAATGTCCCTCAAAGAAAGATATTACAGCTTTGCACACATCTTCTCCTACAATTTCCCAGCAGCCCTGATAAAAGCAGCCTTAAAAGCCATTTGGTCCTGGGGCACTGTCTGCATTAAGATTGAAGATTGCATTCTTCACCTCTTGGTAGGAGGGAATGGTAGTGAGCATCTCATTCTCTTGAATGTAATTCTTGATGTCTTGTTGTGCTGTTAGCAGCACATCATCTTCCCTTCTGATTTCTTTTATCAGTGTTTTCTTTGTCCGAACCTTGCATATGGAGTGGAAGTAGGAAGTATTTCTATATATCCCCAGCTTCCAACCATTTTATTCTGCTCATTTGTTTCCAAAACACCTCCTGAGAAAGCAGATCTTGATAAAGGGTTTGTTCGTTTGTTGCCACCACCACTGCCAGCTGATAATTAGTAGTATCTTTCTCCAAGCATCTTGATAACCTGATAAATCTTCCCTCAATCCCTGGACATTCTTCTCAATGTACCCAAAAATTTCCCTATTCCATTTCCTCAAGTCACCTTTCAGCCTTTTCAGTTTTTGGCTAACTCTGAAGAAAGGGGTACCATGCATTTCCTTTCCCCAGCTATCCTTGACTGCCTCTAAAAAATTACAATGCATTAAGCCATTAACCATGCTTTATTGAATCTAAAAGGAACATTAGTTGGTCACAATAGTAGGTCTTCCACCCCTTTTCTCACGATCTCTAAGAATCGCATTATAATCTCCTAATACCAACCAAGGTGTCTGACCATAATGAAGGGTATGTATTGTTGGAGTTTATGTAATACCCACATGGGTGTCTCAAGTGGGTTGTGTCCCACTTCCCACGTGGGTGTTTTTTTTGGGTTATCACTATTAACATGAATATTGCCGCGTGAATAGTGTCACGTGAATAGTACTACTCTCCTCTTCCCACAACTTCTCTCTCTAACCCTAATCTCCTCCTCCATCTTCCGCCTCCATTACACTTTTTCCCTCTTCTCTCCACAACCTTCATCTACTAGTTACAACCTTATTTACAACATGGTATCAGAGCATGGTAGCTTTAGGGCATCTATCTTTGTCCCCTAGAGCCTCTATTTCAATCTAAGATTGTTATGTGAGCATCCGGAGCCGCAAGAACTTTTTGAGAAATCGCAGAGAGCTTTCCTACGCCATCTGTGGATCTATCCTGAGGCAAAACACCAGAGATCTTATTTCCTGACTTGTTTTTTTTCCCTTAGTCGTATCAGAGATCCAGTCGCAGTCCTCTTCTTAAGCTTCTCCAACAGTTTTCCGGCCAACACGCTTCCTGAGGTTTTATGATTTTTTATTTCCTCGAGATCCGCAACACGGTAGTACTCCTTGTCCTAGCCGTCCTCTCCAATATTCTCCCAAGGACTGTCAAACGGTCGTTTCACATATTTCTAACCACTAGAGCCCCAATTTCCGAAAAATCGACTCAATCTCAGATATTGGGTTTTTTATTTTTTCGCGATTCATGCAACAGGAGCCTCTCCGACCTAGCCGCCCCCTCCAGATTACTTATCCGGACATTTAGAAACTTGGTTCGGAAGATTCTGACCGTCCGAACCATAGTTTGCAAAAATCATCAGATCTTGCTCTAATTTTGGGTTTTGATTTTCTTCCAAAATCATACCTATCTGGGCCCTCCTACCATAGGCGCACCACTCATTGGGCCTTTAAGGATCATCTGGACCTCGCTTCGAAGTTTTTGGAAACCTTTGGTACACTACCTGCTATTTTTGGTGGTCCTGCTCCAATGAGTTCCACCGAGGCCAAATCTATCTCTTCCTCTGAGGGTCGTTCTCTAACTCATGGTTCTCATTGAGATCACAAACTTCAGCTCTACATCACCACAGTGAAACTCGATGGCACCAACTTCATGGAATGGAAGACTTCCGCGCTCATGTACATTGGGGGTCGTGGCTAAAGTGAGTGTCTGACCAGTGTTGCAAACGAACCAGATCCGGTGGGCAAATCTCACTGGATAAGGGTTATGGAGAACCTGACTGTGATGTCCTGGCTTCTTCACTCGATGCAAACCCAGATCAGGAAAGGGTTTATGTTCTTACCAACGGCCAAAGATGTTTGGGATGCCGTATCTCAGACATACTCTAAGGTGGGAAATTTCGCGAAGATCTATGAACTAGAGCAAGAGATATCTTGTCTTCGTCAGGGGAGATGAAGCTTGGTGCATATTATGCTTCACTTCAAAGCAAATGGGAGATCGATCACTACCAGCAGTGGACGTGAGGACGGTTGCTTATACATCCTGGATTCTTCGATTTCTTCTGCACACCAGTCCAGCATCAGTAGTAGTTGTAGAGTCAATAAAGACCAGTTAATGCTTTGGCATAACCGGCTAGGTCATGTATATGTGTTAGTCCTAAAGCGTGTCTTTACTGCTTTCTCTTCTATTTCTGCAGTTCTCTTTCATTGTGAAACATGTGAACTGGCAAAGTATTGTCGTTTTACTTTTCCCATTAGTGAGAATAAAAGTACTACTCCTTTTTCTATTGTGCATTCTGATGTGTGGGGCCCTTCGCCCGTGACTTTTTTGTTTAGATATCGGTATTTTGTTACCTTTGTGGATGACTTTAGTGGTTGTACCCGGATGTGCCTTATGCAAACCAAAGATGATGTATTCTCCATTTTCCAAGATTCCATAAGATAGTTACCACTCAGTTCCATACCACTCTCAAGATTCTTTGCTCTGGCAATGGGGGGAAATACCTATTCGAGGGGCCTTAAATCCTACTTTACATCTCATGTCATTGTTCATTAGCCTCGTTCCCTTCCACACCTCAACAGAATGGGACTACTAGGAGAAAAACGTCACCTTCTTGAAGTTGAGCGTGCCCTCAGGTTAGGCAAGTTGAATTGTAGAATTAGGGTTAGGTTTAGGGTTTCAAAGTAGAGGAAAAGAGAAGAGAGGAGAGATAGAGAAGTGAGAAGAAAGGATGTCATGTTATTAGGTCACAATGACTCCATAAATCACAAAAGACAAATATACCCCTCAAGAGGAATAATTACAGAACTACCCCTAATACATGAAATATACATAGAAATACGTATATGATAACACTCCCCCTCAAGTTGGCACATAGATATCTCTCATGCCCAACTTGCACGAACACTTATAGAGTTGCCTACTGGAGACTCCCTTAGTGAAGACATCTGCAACTTGTTCACCAGTCTTCACAAACGGGGTACACACTACCCTAGAGACATCTTCTCTCTTATGAAGTAGCGGTCCACCTCAATGTGCTTAGCTCGATCATGCTGAACAAGATTGTGAGCAATGCTAATGGCGGCCTTGTTGTCAGAGTACAACCTCACAGACCCTGAGACTGGGAAGCCAACTTCAGCAACCAACACTTTCCTATGACCATTAGAGAAGATGAAAATGTCGTCCGCAAATAGGAGATGGGAAGGGCCTATTTTTCTTCTGGAAGACCCCATGGGAAGGAAGGGGCCTTGGTCTCACATCCGATTTATACCTCTGCTAAGCACATCCTCAGCAAGAGTGAAAAGAATGGTAGAAAGAGGGTCTCCTTGTCTGAGGCCTAGGTCGTTATTTAATCAACCTATTTAGGATTGCTTCACATGCGATTAGATTACCCCTACCAGACCAATAATTGAATCAAGTTGTTAGTTTAATCTAAGAATTTTAATACCTATTCAACCCCCCCCCCTTTCCTTCTAGGTATCTGGGGATATAGTGAGTGATACACGGATTTTCAATGTACATCCTATATATGTGCGTGGTTGTTCATTTATAGCCTTTGTTGGGGTTCTTCATCGCCTTCGAGCTATATTTAGAAGCCAAGGATACTCCGCTAGCTATGGATACTCCGCCACCTATCCAAGTAATCTGTCTGGGTCCAATAAGAACACATAAGCCACCTCCAGTGGGGTAGGAGGGTTTATGGAATGGGCTCAGGCTGCCCAGTTGTTTACTGGAGGTCGTGGGAAGCTGGACCATGTTACTGGGGATACAGTTGAGCCTGCTAATATGGATCCCACATATCAACAATGAGAGACCGATGACCTCACAGTTTTGTCTTGGCTCCTCAACTCTATGCAGCATGATATCAGCTGGAGCTTCTTGTTTATGTGCACGACTCAAGAGGATTGGGAGACTACTGGGAAGACCTATTCCCCACAGCAGAACACAAGCAAGGCCTTTCAGTTGAAGCAGAGTATCTCTCGTTTCAGGCAGGGGGGAAGTCCATTGCTAAGTACTACACCTCTCTCCGCAGTATGTGGCAGGAAATCGATTACTATTATTCATATCAGCCTCCACGTCCTAAGGATGTCCTTCCATATCATCGGCATGTGGAGAAGGGTAGGATATTTGAGTTCCTTTCTGGACTCAATCCGCCGAACGAGCTCGCTCAGGTCCAGATCCTTAGTAGCAGGTTGGATCCTCCCTCTCTCAGTGAAGTATATGCCTACCTTCAGAGTGAGGAGAGTCGATGGATATCTCTCCAAGATCAGCATCTAGTCTACCAGCATCAACAGTTTCAAAAGGGCCAACCTTATCAGCATCCTGCTTCCACTGTCATATGCTCCTACTGTTCCTCCTGCTAAGAAGCCCTCTACTAGGGAGAAGGCCAAGTGTGACTTCTACGGCAAGCTTGGGCATGTAAGAAACTGATGCTGGAAGTTACACGGATGCCCTAGCCAGACTGGGTCTTCTGGTACTCAAACTGCCAGTATGAATGCTCATTTGCCTCCTCAGGGACAGTCGCGTTGTAATTTAGGTTGTGATCAGTATAGAAAAGATTAGAGAGAAGAAGAGAAATATTAATGGAGGCGGAAGAAGGTGAAGGTAAAGAAGAAGAAGAGGTTGTGGGAAGAGTAGAGAATAAATAGTTAATTCATTCTCTCTCACACACACTATATATATATGATGTATATATATATATATATATGATGGGTATAAACCCTACAAAAGAGTAACACTATTCACGTGATACTATTCACACGACACTATTCACGTGAATAGTGACAACCAAAAAAGAGCACCACGTGGGAAGTGGGACGCAGCCCACTTGAGACACCCACGTGAGCGTATTACACAAACTCCAACACTCCCCCTCAAATTGGAGCGAAGATATCTATCATGCCCAGCTTGCCAATCAAGGTATGAAGAATAGACTTGTTTACCCCCTTTATGAGTATGTCGGCAACCTGTTCTTGTGTTCTCACATATGGAGTACAAATTAATCCTTGTTAAAGTTTCTCTTTGATGAAGTGACGATCAAGTTCAAAATGTTTGGTCCTATCATGCTGGACTGGGTTTTGAGAAATGTTGATGGCAGCCTTGTTGTCACAGTAAAAGCTAATCGGCTCTCTCACCTGGAGTCCAAGTTCCTCGAGCATGGTCCTCAACCAAAGGAGTTCACACACACCATGTGCCATAGAGCGAAACTCTGCCTCTACATTGGATCGAGCTACAATCGGCTGCTTCTTGCTTCGCCAAGAGACAGGTTTCCTCCAACAAGGGTATAGTATCCTGACGTAGACCGACGATCAGTAACTGAACTTGCCCAATCTGCATCAGTATATGCTTCCACTTTAAAGTGTCCACGTTGCCCGAATAGTATGCCACGACCAAGAGAGCCCTTGAGGTACCGAAGAACTCAATGAGCTGCCTAAAGATGTGATGACTGTGGTGCATGAATAAACGGACTGATAACACTAACAGCATAAGCAATATCCGGACGGGTGTATGCCAAGTAGATCAGCCTGCTAACCAATCGCTGAAACATAGCGACATCCTCAAGGGTGTCACCCTCCTCAGAATTCAACCGATGGTTCTGATCAATTGGAGTCTCTGCTAGTCAAGCTCCCAAATACCCAGTCTCATCTAGAAGGTCCAATATATACTTCCGTTGAGAGATGAAGACGCCCTTCTAAGATCGAGCAACTTCAAGACAGGTGAAAGATGTTAGAGGATGTGTTCCCGCGCACGTGTTGTGTTGGGAAAATCAGAATGCACAATAGAAAAAATGGTAGTACTTTTATTCTCACTAATGGGACAAACAGAACCACAATGTTTTGCCAGTTCACATGTTTCACAAAGAAATGGAACTGCAAAAACAAAAGAGAAAGCAGGAAAGACACTTTAAGACTAACACAGGTACATGACCTAGCCGATTATGCCAATGCATTAACTGGTCTTTATTGACTCTACTACTACTACTGATGCTGGACTGATGTGCAGATAAAAAAACCGAAGAATCCAGGATGTATAAGCAATCGTCCTCACGTCCACTGCCAATCGTCCACCTCGACTCCAGATCTAGCAACATACAGTGAGAAGGAAAAAATGTTACACCGCAGTTAAGACTTTTGGTAAGACTACTGACGGATAGTAAATTAGCGGTGAATTGAGGAACATGCAAAACGGAAGACAAAGAGAGAGCTGGTGTGGCATGAACATCCCATTTTCCAGAGATAGAGGAATAGGTACCATCAGCTATCCGAACTTTGTCACGACCAGAGCAAATACCATAACTATAGAAAATGGAGGGCATACCAGTCACGTGATCAGATGCCCCTAAATCAATGATCCAGGAAGAAGGTACAGCAGAGGCGGAAAAAAGTCCTAATACCTATGTGAGCAAATGCGGACTTGGAAGTGGAGGCCTGGCCATTGAGTTGGGCCCTCGCGCGGCGAAGTCGCTCAAAATCAGCAAGAGAGAACGAGTCTGTGTCCCCAGAGGAGGTAGACACTAGTAGTGCGGTGTCCTAAGTGACTGAGTGAGGTCCCTATTTTGCTGATTGACGCTGACGAGAAGTCGAGGCCTATCTGGGGGACGTCCATGGAGCTTCCAGCAAGTGGCCTAGATATGGCCCATGCGACCACAGGGATCACATTTGGGTCTGGGTCATTCCCCAGACTCCTTTTGACTGGATGTCTAGCCCTTCTGATTGGTAGCAGCTAGGGTAGAGCAGTCCTGAGTATCACTCCCACTGCGGAGTTGCAAAGCAGAGCGGCGGCTGTCCTCCCCCTGAATGTAACCATAGACCTGTGCTAGAGAGGTGGGAGCAGGATCCTAGCCAAGGATCTGAACATGAGCTCCCTCAAAGCTCGGATGAAGGCCAGAGAGAAACTGGAAGATCTGGGAACGTTCAACCATCGCCTTGAAGGACTTGACGTCACCTGTGCACTTGGGGGAGTAACTTTGGTAGTGATCGATCTCCTCCCATTTGTTTCGAAGGGAAGCATAATATGTACCAAGCTTCATCTCCCCCTGACGAAGACAAGATATCTTTTGCTGTAGTTCATAGAGCTTGGCGAAATTGCCCACCTGAGAGTATGTCTGAGATACGAGATCCCAAACATCTTTGGCCGTTGGTAAGAACATAAACCCTTTGTTGATCTGCGTTTGCATCGAGTAAAGAAGCCAGGACATGACTGTCAGGTTCTCCATAACCCAAATCCAGTGAGATTTGTCATTCGGATCTGGTTCTTTAGTAGCACCGGTCAGATACTCACTGTAGCCACGGTCCCCAATGTACATGAGTGCGGAAGTCTTTCATTCTAAGAAGTTGGTGCCATCGAGCTTCACAGTGGTGATGCAGAGCTGAGGGATGTGATCTCCACGAGTCACAGGACGATCCTCAGAGGAAGAGTCAGAAATCCTAGATGTGGCCTCAGGGGAACTCATCGGAGCAGGACCACCAAAAATAGCAGGTAGTGTACCGAAGGCTCCAAGAAAATCGAAGCGAGGTCTAGAGAATCCCTAAAGGCCCAATGAGTGGTGCACCTAGGACAGGAGGGGCCAGAGAGGTCTGATTTTGGACAAAAATCAATACCCAAAAAGGAGCTGAGGGATCCAGGGTGATTTTTGGAAACTAGTGTTCCACAGTTAGAATTCGTCGAACCAAGTTTCGAACTGTTCCACAAACAGTACTAAAGAGGGTGGCAGGGTCAGAGGGGCTACTGTTGTGCAAATCTCACAAAAATCCAAAACCCAAAAATCTTAAAATCATGCCGATTTTTGGAAACTGGTGATCCAACAGTCGGAAAATTGCGAGGCGACTTTCTGACAGTCCCTAGGTGAATACTGGAGAGGGCGGCTATTGTAGATAACCCTACCATGATGCGGATCTCAAGAAAATAAAAAACTCAAATATCCTCGAAAAATATGTTGGCCGGAAAAACGTTGAAGAAGCTTGAAAAGAAGACAAACTGGATCTCTGATGGGGCTGAGGGAGAAAACTAACAAAGAAATAAGAGCCTCTAGTGTTTTGCCTCAAAATTAATTCCCAGATAGCGCAGGAATGATCTCTATGATTTCCTCAAAAGTTCTCCTCGCCTCCGGATGCTCACATAACCGTCTTAGATAGGAATGGAGTCTCTAGGGGACAAAGACAAATGTCCTAGAGCTAACATGCTCTGATACCATGTTCTTTACCTTCACTTTCTTCCGCCTCCATTAATATTTCTCTTCTTCTTTTAATCTTTTCTATACTGATCACAACTTAAATTACAACATGGAATCAGAGCATGGTAGCTTTAGGGCATGTGTCTTTATCCCTAGAGACTTCATTCGATTTAAGATAGTTATGTGAGCATCAGGAGCCAATGAGAACTTTTGAGGAAATCACGGAGATCATTCCTGCGCTATCCGGAGATTAATCCTGAGAAAAAACACCAGAAGCTCTTATTTCCTGGTTAATTTTTTCCCTCAGCCACATCAGACATCCAGTTTGTCTTCTTCTCAAGCTTCTCCAGTGTTTTTCCAGCCAACACATTTTTTGAGGATATTTGGGTTTTTTTCTTGAGATCCGTACAACGGTAGGGTTTTCTACCCTAGCCGCCCTCTCCAGTATTCACTTAAGGACTGTCAGAAAGTCGTCTCGTATTTTTCCGACCTCCGGATCATCAGTTTCTAAAAATCGGCTTGATTTTCAAATTTTTGGGTTTTGGATTTTTGTGAGATTCGCACAACAGCATGCCCCTCCGACCTTGCCGCCCTCTTCAGTACTGCTCGTGGAACAGTTCGAGACTTGGTTCGACGAATTCTGACCGTGGAACCCTAGTTTTCAAAAATCACCCAAATCCCCCGGCTTCTTTTTGGGTTTTGATTTTCTTCCAAAATCAGACCTCTCTGGGCCCTCCTATCCTAGGCGCACCACTCATTGGGCCTTTAGGGATCCTCTAGACCTCGCTTCAATTTTCTGGGAGCCTCCGATACACTACCTACTATTTTTGGAGGTCCTACTCTAGGATTTCTGGCTCTTCCTCTGAGGATCGTACTGTAACTCATGTGGAGATCACAACCCTCAGCTCTGCATCACCACTGTGAAGCTCGATGGCACCAACTTCTGGAATGGAAGACTTCTGCACTCATGTACATTGGGGGCTGTGGCTAAAGTGAATATCTGACCGGTGCTACTAAAGAACCAGATCCAAATGACAAATCTCACCGGATTTGGGTTATGGAGAACCTGACAATCATGTCCTGACTTCTTCACTTGATGCAAACCCAGATCAGCAATGGATTTATGTTCCTACCAAGGGCCAATGATGTTTGGGATGCCGAATCTCAGGCATACTCCCAGGTGGGCAATTTCGCTAAGCTCTATGAACTAGAACAAGAGATATCTTGTCTTCATCAAGGGGAGATGAAGCTTGGTACATATTATGCTTCCCTTCGAAGCAAATGAGAGGAGATCGATCACTACCAGGGTTACTCCCCCAAGTGCACAGATGACGTCAAGTCCTTCAAGGCGATAGTTGAACGTTCCCGGATCTTCCAGTTTCTCTCCGGCATTCATCCAAGCTTTGAGGAAGCTCGTGTTCAGATCCTTGGCAAGGATCCTGTTCCCACCTCTCTATCATAGGTCTATGGTTACATTCAGGAGGAGGATAGCCACCGCTCTGCCATGCAACTCCGCAGTGGGAGTGATACTCAGGACTGCTCTGCCCTAGCTGCTACCAATCAGAAGGGCCAGACATCCAGTCCAAAGGAGTCTGGGGACTGACCCAGACCCAAATGTGATCACTGCGGTCGCATGAGCCATATCCAAGCCACTTGCTAGAAGCTCCATGGACGTCCCCCAGGACATGCCCCAACTTCTCATCTGCATCAATCAACAAAATAGGGACCTCACTCGATGCACTCAGTCACTCAGGACACCGCACCACCAGTGTCTACCTCCTCTTGGGACACGGAGTCATTCTCTCCTGCAAATCTTGAGCGACTTCGCCACATGATGGCCCAACTCAATGGCCAGGCCTCCACTTCCACGTCTGCATTTGCTCGCACGGGTACTAGGACTGCTTTTTCTGCCTATACTGTACCTTCCAGCCCTTCTTGGATCATTGATTTAGGGGCATCTAATAACATGACTAGTAAGTCTTCCGTTGTCTCTAATTATGGTATTTGCTCTAGTCGTGACAAAGCTC
The DNA here is from genome assembly GCA_035048495.1 of Euptelea pleiosperma. Lineage (NCBI taxonomy): Eukaryota > Viridiplantae > Streptophyta > Magnoliopsida > Ranunculales > Eupteleaceae > Euptelea > Euptelea pleiosperma. Next base: position 11,407,483 of record CM068551.1, on the reverse strand, counting down.
GGATAGCTGATGGAACTTATTCCTCAATCTCTGGAAAAGGGGATGTTCATGCCACTCCAGCTCTCTTGTCTTCCGTTTTGCATGTTCCTCAATTCACCGCTAATTTACTATCAGTCAATAGTCTTAACTGTAGTGTAACATTTTTTCCTTTTCACTGTGTGTTTCAGGATCTGAAGTCGAGGCAGACAATTGGCAGTAGACGTGAGGACGGTGGCTTTTACATCCTGGATTCTTCGATTTCTTCATCTACACACCAGTTTAGCATCAGTAGTGATAGAAGAGTCAACAAAGACCAATTAATGCTTCAGCATAACCGGATTGGTCATGTATCTGTGTCAGTCTTAAAGCGTGTCTTCCTTACTTTCTCTACTGTTTCTGCAGTTTCCTTTCATTGTGAAACATGAAAACTGGTGCATTTTGATGTGTAGGGCCCCGCGTCCGTGACTTCTTTGTTTCGATATCGGTACTTTGTTACCTTTGTAGATGACTTTACTGGTTGTACCTGGGTGTAGCTTATGCGAACCAAAGATGTTGTATTCTCCATTTTCAAAGAGTTCCATAAGATGGTTACCACACAGTTCCATACCACTCTGAAGATTCTTCACTCTGACAATGGAGGGGAATACCTCGATGGGTAAATCCTACTTTGCATCTTATGGCATTGTTCATCAGACCTCGTATCCTTCCACACCTCAAATAAATGGGACGCCTGAGAGAACAAACCGTCACCTTCTTGAAATTGAGAGTGTTCTCAAGTTAGGCATACAGGTTCTAAAACAATATTTGTATGAGTCTGTCTTGCTACTTATCTCATCAATCGTATGCCCTCTCGGGTTCTCGGGTTCTCGGATTTCAGACTCCCCTATCTCTCCTGGTTCTGGACCACCCGGCTTTCGTTGTCCCCCCAAAGGTCTTTGGGTGTCTTTGTTATGTCCATATTCATCGTTCTTTGAGGGACAAGTTAGATCCGCAAGCCTTGAAGTGCATCTTCTTGGCGTACCCTTCTAATAAAAAAGGGTACAAATATCACCCTGCTACCCGTCGCCACTTCATCTCTATGGATGTCACATTCGCTGAGTCCATCCTTTCTTTGGTGAGTAGACCTCTCTTCAGGGGGAGCATGATGTTGCAGAAGAGCCGATGCATGTTTCTATTCTTATGCCGAGACCTCAATCTAGTGACAAGGACACTTCCAGTACTGCAGCTTATGTGTGTGTATATGTCAAAACCAAGAAGAAAGGACAAGGCACTGTCCCCACGCTTACATCTGCAAGTCTTCCCTCGGATCCAGTTCCAGGTATTGCTTGTCCCTGCCTCAGTTCTATTTCTGTTCTTGAGCCACATGCATTTCCTACTTCTGATGATCATATAAGCAATGATATTGACCTGCCTATTGCACTTCGGAAGGGTGTACGTACTTGTACGGAACACCCTATCTCACACTTTGTCTCGTATCAGTCTCTGTCTCCGTAATATCATAATTTTGTCAGTATTGCCTCCTTTGTTTCTATGCCTTTCAGTGGTGCAGACACGCTTAGTCACCAAAGTGAAAAGAAGCTATGATGGATGAAATGCATGCTCTTGATAAGAACGAAACATGGGAACTTGTTCAACTACCCAGAGGAAAGAAAACTGTGGGGTGCAAAAGGGTCTTTACAATGAAGCATAAAGCTGACGGGTCAATCGAATGATACAAGGCGCGACTCGTAGCCATGGGATTCACTCAGACATATGGGATAGACTATCAAGAGACTTTTGCACCTGTGGCCAAGATGAACTCAGTCAGAGTTCTCTATCCTTAGTTGCCAACCTATCTTGACCATTGCATCAGCTAGATGTGAAGAATGCCTTTTTGCATGGAGATCTGACAGAAGAGGTGTACATGAAACTACCAACTGGGTTGACACTTGCTGGAAGTGACGACAAGGTGTGCAAGTTAAGGAAAGCCCTGTATGGGCTAAAGCAATCTTCAAGGACATGGTTCGAGCGATTTAGCAGTGTGATCAGACAAGTAGGCTACAAGTAGAGTTAGGCCGATCACACGTTGTTTGTGAAGCACCAGAAGCCTAGTAACACGGCACTAATCGTCTATGTTGATGACATTGTCATCACTGAGAATGATCCTAAGGAGATAAAGCAGCTGAAGACCTTCTTGTCCTCGGAGTTTGAGAGAAAGGATTTGGGGTCACTGAAATACTTCCTGAGAGTTGAAGTTGCTCGGTCTCAAAAGGGCTTCTTCATCTCTCCACGGAAGTATCTATTGGACCTTCTGGATGAGACTGGGCATTTGGGAGCTCGACCAGCAGAGACTCCAATTGATCAGAACCATCGGCTGAATTCTAAGGAGGGTAGCACCCTTGAGGATGTCGCTATGTTTCAGCAATTAATTGGCAGGCTGATCTACTTGGCACACACCCGTCCGGATATTGCTTATGCTGGTAGTGTTATCAGTCAGTTTATGCATGCACCACGATCATCACATCTAAAGGCAACTCATCGAGTTCTTCAATACCTCAAGGGCTCTTTAGGTCGTGGCATACTATTCGGGCGACATGGACACTTTAGAGTGGAAGCATATACTAATGCAGATTGGGTAGGGTCAGTTACTGATCGTCGGTCTACGTCAGGATACTGTACCCTTATTGGAGGAAACCTTGTCTCTTGGCGAAGCAAGAAGCAGCCGGTTGTAGCTCGATCCAGTGCAAAGGTAGAGTTTCGCTCTATGGCACATGGTGTGTGTGAACTCCTTTAGTTGAGGACCATGCTTAAGGAACTGGGACTCCTGGTGACAGAGCCGATGAGGCTTTACTCAATGGCGGACCCAAGGTGGGGCGAGGGGGGCAATTTCCCCCCCTCAACTTTTAAAATTGATAAAAACTTTTTTTCCAAAGAGGAAAAAATTGTTGATGGGTAACAATAGACCGTGTTGCCGCCCCCCTCAACTTAGACCTGCTCTGCCCATTGACCACATGGATGTTTAGCCCAACTCTTGGTGGATATGCACACCCAAAATCACTCTGATATTCAATCTCTAGCCATTAGATTTTAGTACTTTTTTAAAGCATGATTCTAGCTGTTGGATTCAAAAAAGATTGGGTACTAAATCCAACGGCTAAAACTCATCAAACAAGCCGATTTTAGGTATGAGTGTCTACGAAAGGAAGGGCTAAACATCCATGCGGTCAATGGGCCCATCTGCCCCACTTTGACGAGTAAACCTTCGATGACACCCGTTGAGAGTGAGCGATGCTGCTGATTGCAGCCAATATGAGCCACTTGACACATTCTTAAGAGGACACTGACCATATGGATGCTTGGCCAATCACCAGGCGGACCTACAAACCAGAAATCAGCCTGATTCGTGATTTAAAACCTTTGGATTTCTTACCCAAATAATCCTCAAATTCCTATGGTTAAAATTAACCCATGAAAATAACTTCAATCCAATACTTAGAAATCAGTGATCAAGTTTATTTTTAGTGATTGGCCAAACATCAATACGGTTAGTATCCTCTTAAGAATGTGCCACGTGGCTCATATTGACTGTAGTCAGAGGCGTCGACTGCATGTTGTTAACTTCGCTTTGATGGTCGCTTGCCCCCCCTGGAACAAATCCTGGCTCTGCCACTGGCTTTACTGTGACAACAAGGCTGCCATCAGCAGTGCTCACAACCCAGTCCAGCATGATAGGACCAAATATAGTGAAGTTGATCGTCTCTTCATCAAAGAGAAACTTCAATAGGATTGATTTGTCCATATGTGAGAACACAGGAACATGTTGCCGACATACTCACAAAGGGGGTAAACAAGTCTATTCTTCATACCTTGATTGGCAAGCTGGGCATGATAGATATCTTCGCACCAGTTTGAGGGGGAGTGTTGGAGTTTATGTAATACACCCACGTGGGTGTCTCAAGTGGGTTGCGTCCCACTTCCCACGTGGTGTTCTTTTTGGGTTTTCACTATTCACGTGAATAGTGCCGTATGAATAGTGTCACATGAATAATGCGACTCTTTTGTGGGGCTTATACCCATCATATATATATAGTATGTGAGAGAGAATGAATTAACTATTCATTCTCTACTCTTCCCACAACCTCTTCTTCTCTACCTTCACCTTCTTCCGCCTCCATTAATATTTCTCTTCTTCTCTCTAATCTTTTCTATACTGATCACAACCTAAATTACAACACGACTTCCTTTGCTCAGTCAAGTAACATTAGACATGCTCATCATGTGTCCTTCATATAGTCCCACCTGGATCAATGATTTAAGGGCTTCGGAGCACATCACAGGCACATCTTCTTTATTTTCCACCTATTTCATTTGTTCTGGTCGTGATAAGGTGAAGACTGTAGACGGCTATCATCTGTGTATGGAAAAGGGGATGTCCTCTCTTTCCTAAACTTCATCTTTCATCTGTCTTGCATGTGCCCAAAATTACCTCCAATCTTTTATCTGTTAGTGCTTTAACTAAAACCTTGAATTGCATTGTCACATTCTTTCGTTCCACTTGTGTCTTTCAAGACCTAGAGATGAGGAGGACGATTGGAGTTGAATTGAAGAATTAGGGTTAGGGTTAGTTTTAGAGAAGAGAGAAGGAAGAAGAGAGAAAAGATGTCATGTGATTAGTTCACAATGACTCCATAAATCTTATTTATGTAGAGAAAATACATAAAAGATAAATATACCCCTCAAGAGGGGTATTTACAGAACTACTTCTGATACATATAAAATACGTATTTCTACGTATATGATAACACTCCCCCTCAAGTTGGTGCATAGATATCTCTCATGCCCAACTTGCACAAGCACTTATGGAGTTGCCAACTGGAAACTCCCTTCGTGAAAACATCTGCAACCTATTCGTCAGTCTTCACAAATGGGGTGCATACTGCCCCAGAGATAATCTTCTCTCTAATGAAGTGCCGGTCCACCTCAATGTGCTTGGCACGATCATGCTGAACGAGATTGTGAGCAATGCTGATGGCGGCCTTGTTATCACAGTATAGGCTCACAAACCCTGAAACTGGGAAACCAAGCTCAGCAACTAATACTTTCAACCAAAGCATCTCATACAAGCCATGAGCCATTGCTCTAAATTCAGCCTCTGCACTAGATCTAGCGACAACGGGTTGCTTCTTGCTTCTCCAAGTGACCAAATTGCCCCCAACAAAGGTGCAATATCTAGAAATAGATCTCCGGTCATTTTTGGCCCCTGTCCGTCTGCATCGGTATAAGCTTCTATACGCATGTGGCCATTCTTCTCAAATAGGAGACCTCTACCAGGTGTTGACTTGAGATACCTTAAGATCCGATGTGCTGCCTCTAAGTGAACACCTCTGGGTGAGTGTGCATATACTGACTGCTCACACTCATTGCATAGGCAATGTCGGGTCGAGTCAGTGAGAGATAGATCAATCGCCCAACTAGCTTCTAAAAGATCCCTACATCCTGTAGTAGCTCACCACTAGCATCTGCTAACTGGTGATTCTGCTCTATAGGAGTTTCCACTGGTTTGGTACCCAACCTGCCTGAGTCTTGTAACAAGTCTAAGACATACTTCCTCTGAGAGATGAAGATCCCCTGACTGAATCTTGCAACTTCGATGCCTAGGAAGTATTTGAGAGGTCCTAGATCTTTGGTTTCAAACTCCTCTGCTAACTGACGCTTCAGTTTGGCTACCTCTTCTGCATCATTCCCTGTAAGAATGATGTCATCAACATAAACAATGAGGGCAGTGGTGTTCTTCCCTTGATGCTTCACAAATAGGGTGCGATCGGCCTAACTTTGAGTGTAACCCAGCTTCTTCACGGCTAGGGTGAATCTCTCGAACCATGCCCTTGGAGATTGTTTAAGCCCATAGAGGGCTTTCTTCAGTCGACACACCCTGCTACTATGTCCTGGTGGAGTGAATCCTGGAGGAGGTACCATGTACACTTCTTCATGTAGGTCCCCATGAAGAAAAGCATTATTTACATCCAACTGATGCAAAGGCCACTCTTGGTTTGCTGCCAATGACAACAACACCCTGATGGAGTTCATCTTTGCCACAAGTGCAAAGGTCTCCACATAATCAATCCCATAGGTCTGGGTGTACCCCTTGGCTACTAATCTCGCCTTGTACTTCTCAACTGACTCGTCTGCCTTATACTTGACGGTGAACACCCATCTGCAACCTACATGTTTCTTGCCTCTTGGTAGGTCAACAAGCTCCCATGTCCCATTCTTGTCTAGAACTCTCATTTCCTCTATCATAGCAGCTTTCTATCTTGGTTGGCTAGCCCTTCTGCCCCTAAAGAGGGTATAGGAATAGTGGAAAGGGATGTGATAAAGGCTTTACAGGAGGGGGACAAGGCATCATAGGAGACAAAGTGGCTCAGAGGGTGCTGAGTGTAGCTTCTGACTCCTTTTCTTAAAGCAATGGGAAGATCAGAAGCATCAGTAGAAGGAGAAATGACAGGTATAGAAAGAGATGGAGTTTTACCTGGATCCAAAGAAGGAACCACTAGTACTAGATCGGCTGTGGCTTTCTCCCTTTTGCTATAGACTTTGAGCTCCTTCTGAGCTCCAGGAGCAATATCAATCCGATTAGTAGTATAAGTGGGCGAAGAGCTATCAAACTCTAAAGGAAGGGATAGGGATATAGCAGGAAGAGGAACAGTCCACCTCTCGTCATTACTACTCTCCCCCTAAAGAGAGGTGGGGGAGAAAAAAGATAGCTTCGGACGAAAGGTGATATCCATGCAAACAAACTTCTTCCCAGAGGACGGATGGTAACACTTGTAACCCTTGTGGGTAGATGAGTAACCAAGACAGACGCACTTGAGTGCTTTGGGATCGAGTTTGGTGCGATGGGGACCCAGGATATGTACATAGCATACACACCCAAAGAGGCGAGGAGGAATAGTGAATAAAGAAGAGTCAGGAGCAAGGACCTGAATAGGAGATTGGAAATTGAGCACTCGAGATGGCATTCTGTTAATCAAGTAGGCAACCGTCAACACAGCATCCGACCAATAAGATTTGAGGACATGAGAGCCAATCAAGAGAGATCGAGCTATCTCAGTCAAGTGTCGCATTTTCCTTTCAGCTACACCATTCTGGAAGAGGAGTTTGAGACAAAAGATCTGCGATGTCTCAAGTACTTTCTAGGCATAAAAGTTACAAGATCCAACCAAGGGATCTTCATCTCACAAATGAAGTATGTCTTAGATCTGTTGAAGGACTCAGGCAAGATGGGAGCCAAACTAGTAGAGATTCCCATAGAGCAGAACCACCAATTGGCCGACTCGAGTAGTGAGCCTCTACAGGATTTGGAGTGGTTTCAGAGACTGGTTGGGAGGTTGATCTCTCTCCCTGACTAGATCAGACATTGCCTATGCAGTCAGCGTTATTAGCAGTACATGCATTCATCTAGAGAGATTCACTTAGAGGCAGCACACATGATTCTAAGATACCTCAAGTCTGCCTCTGGCCGGGTCTTTTCTTTAAGAAGAATGGCCACATGAGAATAGAGTCATACACTGATGCAAACTGGGCTGGTGCCAAGGATGACAAGAGATTTACCTCAGTCTATTGCGCCTTTGTTGGGGGCAATTTGGTTACTTAAAGGAGCAAGAAGCAAGTTGTCATTCCCAGATCTAGTGCAGAGGCAGAGTTTAGGGCAATGACCCATGGCTTGTGTGAGATGCTCTGGTTAAAGATGTTGGTTCCTGAGCTTGGCTTTCCAGTTTGGGGTCTGTGAGCTTGTACTGTGACAACAAGGCCGCCATCAACATTGCTCACAATCCAGTACAGCATGATCGGACCAAGGACATTGAGGTGGATCGCCACTTCATTAGAGTGAAAATTGTATCTAGGGAAATATGTACTCCCTTCGTGAAGACAGATGAGCAAGTAGCCAATGTCTTGATCACTAAGGGAGTTCCTAGTTGGCAACTTCACAGATATTTATGCAAGTTGGGCATGAGAGATATCTGTGCACCAACTAAAGGTGGAGTGTTATCAAATACATATTTAAGACGTATTTAGTAGTTCTGTGAATACACCTTGTTGCGAGGGGTATATTTATCTTTTGTAATATTCCCTTTATATAAATAAGAATTATGGAGTCACGTGCTAGACACATGACATCCTTCTCTCTTCTATTTCTTCTCTCTTTGAATCTCTAAGCCTAACTATTGCGTGCGCATTGGTCACCCCTCCTCGCGGAGGTTCGGTGTGCAGGTCGGTTTGTCTAACATGAATTTAGCCACTCGCACCCCGAACTTGGGTATCGCTTGTGGTGTGAATTGGGTTGTGTGATGGATTCTCTAAATGTGTAGTCATTCCTATGTCCATTGGACATGGCTTTCATATTCATTCATGATATGAGGGGGGGAAATGATGATTCAACTTAATGGTCATAGTTCTTCACATGGGAATACGCTGCATGGTCACATGATTCCTTATGGTTGTATTTCTTCTCTTCATATGTTTCTACATTCTTCTTTAATCAATGAACTGATATATCTTCATCTTGTTATTGTTCTTGCAGGTGATGGAAGAGAAGCTAAGTATGATCCCTGTCAAATTCCAATGATGCTCGGATCATCAATCATGGACTCCCTTCAACTTCCCCAATGCCTGCCCTACTTTTACAGCAAGTTCAAGACATTGAAGAGATGAAGATTCAAAGAGTATATGGGGCCTAACTATGACCTCCTTGGACTCGATGTAGAATATAATCATGTATCAATCATCAATGTAACAAATGTAATTTCATTGTTAGGGAACTATACAACCATGTAATCATGTAGCCTTGTATGCATTTAATCCCAATTGATTGTTTATGTGATTGTAAGATCATCGAATAAAGATTCAGCCTAAAGGCATTCATTTTAGAGTTGTTCTTCTACTTCATTTTAAGGACTATTGCAGTAACTATTTCTTGTGCAGGGTTTAATCTATTAAAATCACATAAGTTGGTCCGTTTTCCTACTATGGATAAACCTTTTAGGAATACCCACCCAAGGCAGGCTCATTATTCATGTCATAACTCACGATACATTACAATAGTTAACTAATCTTTCGAAGGTAGAACATGATGGTTTGGGTTTGAGGGTAAAGAAGAGAAGATGAAGAACATTCCCATTCCAGTGCTACCTGATCAAGTGATTCGAGGTTAATTTGGTTGTATTTGGGCTTATTAGTGAAGCCTAAAAGAATAAGTGTCAACTCTCTTGATAATTTGACAGAATAAGGACCCTTTTCGAAGAATAGGAAACTCCTTTTTCCCCTCCACAAGGCCTCTACTTATAGAGTTCTGAAAGGGAAGGGGTTACATATGTATCTATTTACAAAAATACCATTCTTTGTTAAAATAGGCCTATCGCGTGAGATTTTGCTGACTTTATGATCCGACGCAGGCCCAGTCAATGTAACTGAACCCGGGATTATTGAGTAGCAGGTACTCCTTAATAAATAATCAACTTGACATGTCTAAATTGCTCGCAAACTGATGATGTGTTGAAAAGTGTCTATAAGGGCAGTCCGAAGGGGTGGGACCCACAAAACTAACTTCCACAAGTCCAAATTCATATCTGAAAGTGTCAATAGGTGGAGAATACTTAGCTTCTTGTCCGTACAGGCTTAGATTTCCCCCATCTTGCCTACATTTTGATCTAAGGGCCAAAATTCAATCTGGACCCTTTTCTTGATATCTCAAAATCCATAATAGATTAGCCAAAAGTGGGCCCATACGCATGGTCCATGGGAGACCTTTACCTGCGTATGGAATTAGTTTCCAAAGAGGTGGTCCAGATTAGGGAGATCTAGACACTTGATTTCTGACCCTTGGATGAGCTTCTGATATTTCCAGATTTGGCCACCTGACACCAGATCTGGTCCCATATGCATGGTCCCCTGGGAGAGTGCTACATGCGTATGGGGTTAGTTCCCCAAGATGGAATCTAGATCGGTGAGATCTAGACCCCGATTTTTGGCCCTCCGATGATCTTCTGATATCTCCAGGTCTGGCCAACTGGCAAAAGATCTTGTCCCATATACGCATGGTCCAATGGGAGATTACTATGTGAACATGGGGTTAATTTCCCAAGATGGGATCCAGATCAGTGAGATTTGGACCCTTGATTTTTGGACTTCGGATGATCTTCTAATATCTCCATATCTGGCCACCTGGCACCAGATCTGGTCCCATGGGAGAGTATTACATGCGTATGGGGTTAGTTCACCAAGATAGGATCTAGATCAGTGCGATCTGGACCCTTGATTTTTAGCCTTTGGATGATCTTCTGATATCTCTAGATCTGGACACCTGGCACCATATCTGGTCCCATACGCATGGTCCCATGGGAGAGTACTACGTGCGTATGGGATTAGTTCCCCAAGATGGGATTCAGATCAGTGCGATTTGGACCCTTGATTTTTGGCCTTCGGATGATCTTCTGATATGTCCAGATCTTGTCCCATATGCATAGTCCCATGGGAGAGTATTACGCACGTATGGGGTTAGTTTCCCAAGATGGGATCCAGATCAGTGAGATCTAGACCCTTGATTTTTGGCCATCTAAAGATCCGATGATATCTCCAAATCTGTCCACCTGGCACCAGATCTGGTCCCATACGCATAGACAGGTGGATGAGAGCTATGTGCGTATGGGGTTAGTTTCCCAAGATGGGATCCAGATCAGTGAGATCTTGACCCTTGATTTTTGGCCATCCAATGGTCCAAATGATCTACTCATTGGGGGGGCACCATTTTGTTCCTCATATGTATGGTCTTGGTTTGGTCTCTAGTTGACCAAGTCAAAAGATCAAAAGGTTGTAATTCCATACCTTGATTAGGTCAGATCTCGGGATATGTGCATGATCTGTTATATTGGACCCTAGTGAGTCATGAAAAGTGACTATTTGTCCCTTCTAATTAGGTTTAACCTTATCCGAAAGTTCTCTTAGGTTCTCTTTTGTCTAAACCCAGCCAGTGTTCTGCTCATGTCCCCACCAGGGGACCCATTCGCGTCCGTTGGTCGTGATCTCTAAACTCCTGCCACATTTCTTGTCAAACACTGACCCTAACCCTAATCATCATTGCAACTGAACCTCCTGTCCATATTCTACTCAAGTCTTGTTCATTATCAAGGTGTATGGTGAAGTATCCTTTGGCCATCGGAATAATTCTCCAATCTCCACTAGGGTTCCATAGCTGCTTTGCTTTTTGCCGGACTATTTCCAGATTCACCTTTTGGAAATCCAATCTGCCTATCAGGCAGTATTTACCAAACTCTAATCCTTCTCGTAAGCATCTAGAGGTATTTTAATCGATGGATAATCTCCTCTTCTTCCTGGAGTGGGCAATGATTTAATCTCCACCGACTGGTGTTCTCTCCGTCGAAGTGCATCTGCAAAGGAGACAACTTCGACATCAGGTAGGTTACCTCTTGGTGGGACTGTTTCAACTATTGCTTTCCCTCTAGCATTTGGAAATGCTGCAGCGGGCCCTTCGAACAGAGACAAATCCATCTACGATCACACCACTTCCATGAAAAATTTAAAGGTTCAAAAAGACCGTCAACATACTCATGCTGTTCATCGAGATTTTAAGATCCCTCTGTTAATAAGTAACCTTCATTTATAAAAAAAAATGAAGCAGTAAAAATGAGATGTGTTGCACAACTGTTTAACTTCTTTCCCTGAGCTCAGTAAGACTAAGGGTTACACCGAGAAGAATAACTGGTGTCAGCAGGAAAAAAAATTGCCTGTAGATTGAGAAGAGCTGAAATTTAGTATATTGGCATATTCCTTGGTATTAGAAAGCAGTATCAGTGAGGTATAATTAGAAAGTTTATGTTGGAGTTGGTAACTTGTGTTGGATAGTCCGACTCTACATGCAGTTTTTATCTCATTTCATGCTTAATTAGTACTCTTTCGTTTACCAACTTGCTACATGTTTTGCTGCAGAAAGCACATGTTATATTGAATATACTATATTGTTGCAAAAGTAAATAATATACAACTATCATGACTGATATACAGGCTGAGATATAGATACTAGCAACACTGGCAGCAGGTCAAACCAAGGTTCAAATTTCCCACCAGACCCTCTGGCAGCGGTGAGTAACAAAAATGCGCTTCCGCATTTGAAAAGGGTTGTGCTCCATGAACTGGCCATTTTTGACCGGCTCTCGTTACAGGACACAATATGAGCCACGTGGCACACTCTTAGATGACTCTAACCATATGGATTTTGGCAAATCCCGACGTGGACCTACAAACCAAAAATTAGCTTGATTAGTGATTTCAAACCTTTGGATCTTTGTACCTCAAATACTGCTCAAATTCCCATAGGTGGGATCAACCCAAGAAATAAGTCCAATCCAGAAATCACTAATCAAGCTGATTTTTGGTTTGTAGGTCCACCTAGGGATTTGCTAAACATCCATACAGTCAAAGTCCTCTAAGAGTGTGCCACGCGGCTACTATTGTGTCCTATGGGGGGAGTCGGTCAAATATGGCCGGTCCCTGGAGCCCGAGCCTTTGAAAAAATCTCAGGCATACCTTGTTACATCACGACCCTATGTGGCGCACGTTTGTTTTTAGAAAGTCTCGTTTCTCGTTTTTAGAAAGTCCAGGTATGGCGTGCGATCATTGGGGGGTGATTGCCACTTAAAAAATCCCGCAACTTCAAAAAATTTCAAAGTACAAAATGAAAAGCTCACTTAAATCAACTGGATGGGTGAAAAAATTAACTCAAGTGGAAGAGAACATTCCACAAACATCTTCTTCACTAGTAAGATAATTAACTTAGCCATCACCAACATCTTTGCCCTATTGACGAAAAACATTTGAAAACATGGTTGAAAGGGTAGAAAACCTAAAAAAAAGAAGTGGAAAGTTCACCTAAATCGACAGAAAACATTGAAAAAATTAACTCAAGTGGAAGAGAACCTTCCACAAACATCTTCATTGATAAGACATCTAATTTCGCATCATCGGCATCTCTTCCTTGTTTTTTTTTTTGCATACTGCATAATCGCCTATAACTCATCGTGTTGGTTGCTCGACAATGACATTGCTTCATCCATTTTAGTTGGATCCAACTGAAGTTTCTTCACATTTGTCAGTTGGATCCAACCGACACTAAGAAAAACTCAGGCTGTAGAAGGGGGACAGAGAAATTGTGTGAGTTACATACAATCGACACTCTCTGACGTTGATATCCAACTGAAATTGTTGGTACAACTTCGGTTGGGTCCAACTAACATAAGTTTGTAAATTTTAGTTGTATCCTACCGATACTAAAAAACACTTAATGAAACTGTTATTTTTTTGTGTGGAATCTCTTACCTGATTGATTAATATACATGGAACATTAAACAAAAAAGATTATGATCTAATGAGTTGAACAATAAAAAAAGGTTCACAAGTAAGTCTATGGCACATGTGCATAAAAAATAACAGAGTTTATGACACTTATGCCTCAAAAAAGGCTTATAGGCCTCAAGAAGTTTATGGCACATGTGCGTCAAAAAAGGCTTACATACCTACACAATTCTAATTTTTTATTTTCTTTATTTCCCACTTCTTTTTCGTGGATCTGCTGGGTGAGTTGCTGGATTTGTTGGGTAAGCTGCTGGCTGAGTCTTGGACTGCAAGATGTCATAGATTTGTCTCTCTTGTTGACAACTTCTCTTGGGCTTCTATAAGATGCTTTCTATGTGATGCTGTGAGAGCGTGTTATTTTTTTGGTGCATTAGGAGCAAGTGGCTCAATAGTATTTCTTCCCATTATTGTAACATAATAAGGAGAACAACCATTCTTATGTTAGAAATAGAAAAAATAACTTAACAAAAGACGGTTTAATCCAACTGAAGCCATCATTGCAATTTCGATTGGATCCAACTAATAGTAAGTAGTTTGAGTTTTTCTTAGATCCAACCGAAGCTATCATCACAATTTTGGTTGAATCCAACCAATACTAAGGTAGTCCGAAATTTTCTTATTGTCTGTTAGATCTAATTATCAAACCCTTTAAGGCATTTTATTAAACACCATGACTTCATTTTTTTACTTACCATTTTCACTTCCCTTCTTCGGCGTAGATTCAGAGAACTTCACGGTGGTTTTGCTTTGGCTAAAAGTAAATGTTACCTCAGCACTATCACCATATCGTTGGATTCTTAAAATCCACGCCGAAAGAAGGGAAGTGAAAATAGTTGAAAAAAGGGAAAAACACCGGAATAAGAAAAATGTTGGAAAAAAATTCACAAAAAAACTCAATAAAGGTTGAATTTTGACTTTCTAGACAATGAAACTCAATAAAAGAAGAAAGCGGGGGAATGGTTGGACGGAACGGGAAAATCAGACTAAAAAAATTAAAATAAAATAAGTAATACTCATCAGAATGGCGGCCGGACGGCGTAGTATCGCTGGGCAGTTTTGTTGGACACTGTAATGTTGCCGGTGTCGGCAAGGGAGAAGAAAGGGTAGGAGTACAGTTTAGAGGAAGAAAAAACCCAAAGCTTTTTTAATGGTGGGGTATCTTTAAGCAATGGGGTACCCATTTATTGTTTTTAAAATGGGTTGGGTGCCCTTGGTTAGTTTTGGGGTGTCAATAAAATTTACCTCAGTAAATTCTCAAATTATATGCGAACCATACGAATTATCCGAACCAAACAACATCCTATTCAAATGTAATGACAAATTCGTGCATTCTTTAACATGATCGAATTATTCTCGAATAATTCACAAACTTGTTCGAATAATTCCTACATTATTTTGTTTTGAACATGAAAATTAATTTTATTTACAAAAAATTGGCAACATTTTGTTTTTTATGTTTTTATTTTATTTTTTAAATTATTTTTGCTGAATTTTTTAACACATTTTAAATGATAAACTTGAATTGTATTCGAACATTTCCTCCACCACATTTTTGCCGCACTCCAAACTGTAACTATCGGACCTTAAAAAGAACAAAATTACAACCTAAATTACACACACCCAGAGGTGTCCTTAGTTATGATATCCTCAAGGATATAGAACATTACAACTATTAGAATTAATGAACGAAGCAAGGTGGTTCAAAGACCTTCCAGTTGTGTTTTGGTAGCGCACGTTCGATACGCATCTTGGCTGAAGGTGTGCATTTTGATTGATGGCAAGTGTTTGGGTCACACCAAGGTGCGCACCTTTGAAGACACAGTGGACCTTGAAGACATGCGAAAGTGAACCTTCGAAGGTTCATCTCCCCCCTTGAGTCTTCGAAGATGCATGTACTCTAAGGGCCCGTTTGGCAACACCAAAATAAGATACTTTTTTACTTCAAAAAGCAAAAAAGTTGAAAAGTTTGTTTGGGTATCTATTTTGGAATTGCTTCTCAAAAGCCAAAAACTTACTTTTTGTGGAAGCAAAATTTTTTTGCTACTTGCTTCCAGTGGAAGCAAAAGTCAAAAATAAAATTGCGGAACTTGACGCTTCTAATTTTAAGTGAATCATTCAAAATGTCAATTTTACCCTTGTAAACTTCACATTATGAAGTGTAGATAGAAAACATCTTATGAAGGAGAAAAAGCAGGGATGGTTTATTGAGGAGTAGGTCAGTAGACCATCTCTTTTTTTTTTTTTAAATAATTACCTATAAAATAACTCACCTAGCACGTCTTTTATTACTGACCATTTATAATTAATTTTTTTGAAAGAAAACACGTGATATTGATTTATGATCTTTATTAATGGTTAATTAGAATATAATATGTATATAAATTATAAGAAACTGACTTTTTGACTTAATTCATGCCAAACTAACTTTTTCACTTTTTGACTTATAAGTCGGTGTTTCACCAAACAAACTTTTGCTTCCAGATGATAACTTTTAAATTCAGCAACTTAATTTAGAAGTTACTTTTTGCTTCCACTGGTTTGCCAATCGGGCCCTAAAGGTTTACCCTCCACCTCAATGGGCTTAGCCCACCTAATGTGTGGCCCCTTTATGATGTATGGGCCCACTTGACATATACACGTATAATCTATCAACGCCCCTCTATCATTTGGGACCCACATGATTTATATATAGACCCCATTAACATGTGGGGCCCACATGATTTATCAACTCTAGTTATTATGTGCAGCCCACACGAATTATTAATCTTTGTTCTAATATTGGGCCCACGTGATTTATCAACATTTGTTCTTATGTGGGTCTCACATAGTCATGTAGAACCAAACGTCGGTCTTGACCTTTAAAGGTACACACCTTGAAGACGTGAACCTTCAAGACGCACATCTTCAGTTGAAAACCCGCTACCAAACACGTCTTCTCTACTTGTCTCACAAACATTATACTATCCAGTGTTGAATTTCATTTCTTTTATGTTCGAAGCTTCTTGTTTCATTTAATTTTTTTTTTTTTTTTTGTTGTTGCAAATTTCAGAAAACAAATCACAATATTCTTGCTTTTGAATATTGTCTATAAATCACGACGAGGATTAATACACGCAATGCTATCATCGTGTTCCCATGTTGTTTTGGAAGAATATCGACTCTCTTCTTTCTCGTGCATGAGTCACATAGGGGGTCAAAAATTGATTCACACATTGGGAAAAATCATTATTTTTTTCAGTTGGGTGAAAAAAGTAAAATGTTTAAATTAAATAAAAGATTGTTGTGAACAAAAAAAATAATGAAACATTTGTTACCTAGTAGGAACCAATGCCTACATGACTACAACTATGAGGTTGGAGAAGCTTAAAGGTGCAGTATTTGAAAAAGGGACATGCTCTTTGTGCTGTCACAAACCCGAGGGTTGTCAAAAAGCAGCCGGCCCTTACAACCCAGCCTGTGGCCGGCCTGCTAGATAGGTCTCGCAATGGATCGAATTGACCCGGAGATCCGATCCATTCCGATACAAAAAAATTGGGTCTGGAACCTTATTTTTCGTTATCGGATCGGTACCCGTTATCGATCCGATCTCTTATTAAATCGGTATTGGATCGACCTTGTTCCGATCCGATACTAACCCAAAAGAGATACTATATATATAATATGTATTATATATATATATATATTATATTTTATTGCCTAAAGGTATTTAAATATATGCTTAAAAGTATTATATATGTATTATATACATATCGGATTGGACCCGGAACGTTCTAATCATATCAGATCAGTTCCGGAACTGATTTTTATTGATTTGATCGGGTCTGATCACTTGGATTTCTTATCGGATTGGTACCAAATCAGCACCAATCTGACTTGAACCTGATCCATCGCCAGTCCTACTGACAGACCCGCTAGTCAGGCCCGCAGCTGACATAGGACCGGGCCACGGGCTGGCCCGGGCTTCAGTTTTTGGACTAGGCCGGGTGCGCCTTAGGCCCTGTCAGAACCCGGCCCGCCGGGCCAAACCCACACCGTGACCGCGCGGATAGAGCGACCCTGTTTTTTGTTGTTGTAAATAATAATATAACTGGTTGGGAATTGGGATCCGGCTCACCCCCATCTTACCCACCAAAGAATTAAAAAAAAAACACCCCCTCCAACGGGTAACAATGGCGCCGAAATCCCTCTTCGAACTCTCCATCTCCTTCCCTCTCTTCTCTCTTCCTCACAAACTCACGAACCCTAAGCCCAACTTCCCATTCAAAGCCCCTCCTCACAAACCTGCTCTCATCTTTTGTTCCACAGATTCACGAACCCAAAAACAAAAACAACAACGACAAATCTCTGCAACGCATCTTTCTAGCGCCACCACAGAACTCGATGGGACCGGCGCGGCTGCACCGACCCGTGGCGATGTCTTTCTCTCACGCCAGCAATCCATGGAGGCCGATGCGCTCGTTCTTTCTGCGAATAAGAAGCAGAAGATGAGAAAGAAAGCAAAACTTGCTTCATCTATAGCTTGTTGTTACGGTTGTGG
Organism: Euptelea pleiosperma; assembly: GCA_035048495.1. Lineage (NCBI taxonomy): Eukaryota > Viridiplantae > Streptophyta > Magnoliopsida > Ranunculales > Eupteleaceae > Euptelea > Euptelea pleiosperma. Next base: position 11,389,563 of record CM068551.1, on the reverse strand, counting down.
TGCCCCGTTACAGACTTCTCAAGTTGATGCGCCGGGCTTTGTCGATTTCGAGACTTACGAATTGGTACTCTCTCTCTTTCTCTCTACAATTTTCTTCGATTAGAGGATTACAGACTGGGGATTGATTGGAGCTTGTGAATTTCTGTTACAATTACTGTGTAAAACCCTCGAATTGGAAATGGATCGGAAGAATGAGATGGTTATACTGCGAAATGTCTGTGTTGTGTGTAGAAGAGGAGACATCGCCAGCTAAAAACTGTGCTTTGTGGGAGGTGCCGGCTTTTGTCTCATGGGCACATGATAACTGCTGTTGGTGGAAATGGTGGTTATTCTGGCGGGAAGCAGTTTGTTTTGGCGGAGGAGCTTCGGGAGAAGTTATCCCACTTGCGCCATGAGAAAGCACTCATAGTTAAATTGGTAAGCGATATGAAGTTATGAACTATTCTTTTACTTTTGCTGCTCCTTTCTGACCACATTGAACTGTTCACAAAAACTTTGATTGTCTTTTGTTATGTCATATATTTATTATAAAACAAGGAAAAATGACATGTTTTTTGTTTCTTTAAACATTTCCAAGTCATGGTGCAAGGATAAGTCATATTGATCCAATGGAGGAGGGTTCGACCTAGTGATTAAGTTTCAAAAAACCAATCTCAAAAGCTCAGATCCCGGATCCATGAGTCAGAACATATAAACCCTAGCATCTCATGCTATTCTGGAATCCATGAGACAACCCACATAGCAACAACAGATGTTGCAGACCAGCATGAGCTCTAGCACCAGTTTTCTATTCTCAGAACTTCAGAATCTCTGATGCCATTAAAGGATTCAGGAGACCACAAATCAAACCCAGAATATTCAAAGAGAGAAAGCTCTAAAAAAGGATTGTATTCACAAACCGCATCTCGTCCTAATTAGGGTTACATATAATACACATACATGAATCTAGGATGTGGAATCACTAAAATACTCTAATGTCCTTAGACTGTGCGTCTACCTATGCTACACCCAGCCAGTATGTGCACTCTGGAATTAAAGAACTGTCATCCAACAATGTATATTCTGACCATGACGTGGGATGATATTCTAGGTGAAATTCCGGGGGAAGAGAGTGGTGCACCTGCTGTTACAAGGCATACACTAATGAAAATGGCCTTTTGGAAAAGTTGTTAGGGAGGCTAAAAGTGTTAATTCCTGGGATCTTCTTTTTGGTTTCTCTAGGTTCATTTAGGATTATTACATGGGCTAGGCCATTGTTGACATCTAGAAGCTGCATCAAATGTGCGTAGAGGATTTAAGTTGGAAGGTGTTCCACAATAGGAAGAATTGATTGTTCTCTGTGCAGTCTCTTGAGGTCACATGGGCTTAAGCTGCCAATTGCTCGGGAGATGGTGCAGGAGCAGGGAAGCAGCAACTACAAACAAGTTTTTGTATTTGGAGCAGGAGGAAGAAGGGCATCTACGGTAAAAGGTTCCTACAACTAAATACTAATGTGCTTGCTTTTGGAAGGTGCAACTTGATTAGATTCTTACTGTGAGTTCTCTCTTTTTTGTTTTTCATTTCTTTCTTAAAATTACATGATGCTCTGAGGCAGATGAGATGTTTGATTCAGTGTCACGTTGCCTTTTCTTTTTTTCCTCTATAAGGTGGAATGTTATTAAAAAGAGACGATTCCTGTGGGAATCTGGTCCCTTTCAACTGGTATCACAATATTTGCTAAACAATAAACTTGGAGCTTCCCTACTCTATGAGTATTTGACCAATATCAAAGTTTGACAGGGGAGAAGAAGTTACAGGGAAGGTGGTAGGGTTGACGTCTCTACCAAGTGGTGGTGGTTGCACCTTGTTAGTTCGAGGTTATGGTTCTTACATTGCCCTAGACGCTGTAGGGATTTAGGGCAGACTCAGCTTCCTAAAGAGTTATCTAGTTGAGTGATGGGAGGGAGACCTTGGAGGGTCAGAAAAAAGATAAGGGTTTAACTCTCTTCATCCTTCCCTCTCTTATCGAAGCATCCATGCTCCTCAAAGGGGGTAGCTGATAGAAGGGAGATGCTTATTTGCTAGATGTATGGAGCCAAACGGATTCTCTATCCTAAATAAAGATAAGGGTTATTAGTGGATTGAGTCTATGGACTTCCCTTGCATCTTTGGGGAAAGTTTGCTTTTAAGGTGTTGGGGGATTTATGTGGGGGATTCGTTGTGATTGACGAAGACATCGCCATGATGGGTGAGATTGAAGGTTGCTCCGGGAGCGGTGATCCCTCATAAAGTTCGCTTTTTTATTTGCAGGGTTAGAGTATGGTCGAAGGAATTTCCCATCTTGGAGGTGACGCCTGGAGATACTAGGGTGCTGGTAAAGTAAGGGCGAGCTTCGGACTTGAAGGAGTTGATGCATCAGACGGAGGACAGGGGCAGATTTCCGAAGGTTGCTCTTCATAGCTTTGTTCATCGTTATCTGGAGGTAGACAATGGCGATGATGTGGACTTTCTTCCTTGTGCGAGACCACGTCGTCAAGTAGGACCAGCTGAAGTGGACCTACATGAGAGGGGTGTGGCAAAGAGGAGAGAGAAGAGGGCGCAGGAGATGCCTAGATCTTTTGGGAGGTGGAATGAGGAGGATGCCAAGTGGCGTAACTTTGGCCGACGAAATCGAACTCATCAGGAGAATATTTCAAGAGCAGAGAGGGGCAGGCGTACTTGGCACAGAGGTGCCGACGACAACTGGCAAGGTGGTGGAACATGTTCTAGACAGGAGAGGTACAAGCAGTTGGTGGCCTCGTTTAAAGGAATCAAAGAGTGAATTAGCACGCTGAAAGGGAGTATCCCAAGGGTTATGGTGATCATCGGATGGGGGTAGTTAACAGACGGAGTACCAACTAGTCTAAGAGTGAGGAACATTGAGTCAAAACCTTTAATATGTTTTCTAATCTTCGAGGAAGGATCAAGATGATTCTGAGTTTTGCCACGTGGACTTGCAGGAGGGATATAGCGGGGGTATCCGTAGATATATTTGAAGGATTTTTATATGTGATAATGTTGGGTTGCAGAGCAATTCCAATGTTGTCAGGGACGTGCTTGCTAATATCGGAAAAGGCAAGGGGGTGGATTATGAAGCTTATATACCGTCCAACAAACCATCTAATAAATTAAAAGTCTCTGGACGTCAAGAGAGGGTGTATAACACCTTCCTCTACCAAGGGGAGAGTTTGCGACGAAAAGAGAAAGTTCCTTCGGAAGCCGGATGTCCAACGATTACAGAGGAGTTGGAGATTGAGTTTAGCAGCTTTAACGGAGAATCTGATAGAGTAGTAGACGAAGGAAAGATCGTCAGATGCTCTCTTGGGGATCTAGCTTTGTCTGAGGATGACAATTAGTTCGTCAAGGTGAACGATCCTCCTTCGTCCTCTTGTTTCCCCATACTTTGCAGGACCAGTGCGAAAAGGGGGAGTATGAGCTTCGATATTGATGAAGGAAGGTGGAAAAGGCGAAGAGGAGGGAGGGGGAGGTGTCCAACGAGCGGTAGGGGTCAAACCCATTTGTTTGCTTCCTGCTAAGATCTATTTGAGGAGCTCGAAGGAGCGTAGGAACATAATTAGTTGGGCGGATCAAGTGGAGGAGTCGGAGCTCAAGAACCTACCATCTGGGAAAGGGGAGGTCCTGTGTCAGGAAATTGGCTTATGCCCAGGATCTGATCTCGCTATTGTCCTTGACTCTTAGGTTTCAACAAGGGAGTTCGTCGAGGAAGAAGACGAATTGGGAGATATGGAGATATTTGGGTGGGTCCTAAATAAACTGTTGGACTTTGGCAGCTTCATAGGGCTTTCTTACCACGGACATGGATCTTGCTGCTATCGAGGGGTTGCCTTCTGATTCTCTGGGCCTGCAAATTGTGGAGTCGAGACCATATTAGGTGAGATTGGATCAGAGGAAACAACAGGTGCTTCAGGACCATCAGGGTCAGGAAGATTTTGATCCCATACTCAGTGGCATCACTATCTGAAGGCTGGTTGGATTTACTGCCAAAGGATCTGCAGGTGGTGTTTTGATGATTTGGATAAGCTTAAGATCAAAGTATTGGATTCCTTTATAGGGGATTACTCAGTTTCTGCAGTTTGTTGTTGTATTGAAGATTAGGAGTGAGTTGTTATGGGGGTGTAAGGGCCTAGCAATAATTTTTTTTGAGGACTTTTGGAAGGAACTCGACACCATCCAAAGTAAGTGGGTTCTCCCTTGGTGTGTGGGGGGTGATTTTAATGTGATCCAATTCTTTTTTGAGAAGAAGGGCAGTAGTTGGATGATGTACACGCAGGAGTTCGAGAATTTTGTGGGTAGACACTACTTCATGGATCTTCCTTTTAAGGGATTGAACTTCACGTGGTCTAATAACCAAGAAAGCCCTTCTATGTCTACGCTAGACAAATGCTTGGTTTCCGACGAGTGGCTTAGGTTGTGTTCGGACATTTCCCAATAGGTTCTCCCCAAACTTGCTTCAGATCACAATCCTGTGCTGCTAGCATGTGGGAACATTTGTTGACATCCATCTCCCTTCAGGTTTGAAAATATGTGGCTATAGGAGCCCAACTTTCATGAGTTGGTGGAAGATTGATGGAAGTTTTTTGAGTTTCCGAGTAAGGCATGTTTTTTCTTTAGAAGGAAGTTGAAAGCTTTGAAAGGTAAATTCAAGGAGTTGAATAGAGACGCCTTTGGGAGGGTGGATAAGAAGTTGGTAGAGCTTCTGGAAGAGATTGCAGCCATCGATTCTTTAGAAGAAGGTGGGGTGTTACCAGAAGAGAAGTAGAGAAATAGAGTAGAAGCTAAAAATGACTACTCCAAATGGGCTCGCTTGGAAGAGATAAGCTGGAGGTAGAAATCCATGGTCAGATGGTTGAAAGGAGATAGCAATACTAAGTTCTTTCACCAGATCACCAATGCTAGGAGGATGAGCAATAGCCTATCCAGGCTTATGATCGAAGGGAAGTTAGTGGAGGATGAAGATGAGATCAGGGAGTCTATAGTTAAATATTATTCCAGATTGTATTATGAGCCTAGGTGTGTGAGGCCTTCAGTGGATGGTATGGTGTTCAATAGTATCAGTCAGGATCAAGAGTGGTTAGAGAGACTGATTGAAGAGGAGGAAGTCTTGGGAGCAGTTAAAGGCTTAAGTAGAGATAGAGCACCTTGTCCAGATGGCTTTATTATAGCATTCTTCCAAAGATGTTGGGATATAGTAAGGAAGGATTTTATGCAAGTAGTTAAGTAGTTTGAGAATGAGGCTTATTTGGATCGAATATAGAATAACACCTTCATCACGCTTATTCCTAAGAAGGAAGAGGTTGAGTTACTTGGCTATTTTTCGCCATATAAGCCTGGTGGGAAGTACTTATAAGATTATCACTAAGATCTTTGCTTCTAGTATGAAGGAGGTGGTGGGTTTGATTATTTCACCGTTCCATGGAGCCTTAGTGAAAGGCAAACAAATGTTGGATGTGGTGTCGATTGTGTACGAATTCACTGATTTCAGGTTGCGGGAAGGGAGGGGTGGTATTTTGTGCAAGGTTGGTATGGAGAAAGCTTATGACCACGTATGCTGGAACTTCCTGGATCACATGCTAGAGAGGATGGGCTTCAGTGCTAGAAGGAGAGCTTGGATCAAAGTGTGCATCTCGTCGGTTTCCTTTTCTATTCTAGTGAATATCTCTTCGGCTGGTTTCTTTTCTAGTTCTAGGGGCTTATGATAAGGTGATCCGCTTTTTTCCTTTCCTTTTTGTGGTGGTGGTGGAAGCTCCTGTTAGAATGACTAGCAAGGTAGCAACAAGAGTAGTAGTGGAGGGTTTTCGGGTTGGTCAGGGGGGTCTCTTGATTACCCACCTTCAGTTTGCAGACGACACGATCTTCTTCTTAGATGCCTCCCATAGGTAGCTTAGATATCTTAGATGTGTACTACGATGTTTTGAAGAGTTTTTGGGTCTTTGGGTTAATCTCTCCAAGAGTGTAGTTTATGGAGTATGCGTAGTTCCAAACCTTTAAGGGTTGGCGACTAACTTGGGGTGTGGTATCTGAAATTAGGGATATTCGTGTCGTCAATTCGGAAACCCTAATTCAACAATATTTGTAAAATCTGATTATCTACAAAATGTAAACTTGTATAGCAGTACGTGTCGGATGTCGATCCGCACTCGGTGTGAATTAGCGCAATAAGGAATTAAAACTGATAAATAATATACAGAGAAATGAGAATTGTGGAAAGATGAGAAGGGCGAGTCGATTTAAAAACATCATTCATTTGAGATTCAGAACACCAAAATATCAAAACCAAATTGCATTAATCAAAAGTGTTCCGTATATGAACTGAAATTTGCAGAAATAAAGAAAGCAGATAAATTTATTCTAAAAAGCATGTAAAGGGTTGAGAGAAGAAGGGGTAAGGGAAAGAAACATTCATTGAAATCTCGAGCTAAGGGCGCTACCGATCAAGAAGACGATCGTCCAAGATTTCGATGAATGCTTCAATCGAGAGAAGGGTTTTGACAGAGAAGCATTTCATGATCTTTCGGAGCTAAGGCGCTACCGATCAAGAGGAGGATCGTCCAAATTTCATGGAATGCTGCTCAATCGTGATAATTCACATCGGATCTTACCGGCCGACAAGGTATCTGTGAATTGGCAAATAATGTACGATGATGTGCCCTAAGAAACTCACATTTTCACTTGCCGAGAAGAGTTGGCCAAGCGAAGAGGCGATCGACCTGAGAAATCTAAAGAGAAAAATCTAACTCTAGAAAGAGGAGGGTTTTAGAGAGAGAAAATGGAAGGTAGAGAGATTTAGAGAGGGAAAGGGAATTCTAGAGAGAGAAAGAGAGCATTTAGAAAGAGAAAGATAGTGGTAGAGAGAGAAAGTACCTCTTGAGACTTACCGGAGTTCGATCGGGATTGGCCGACCATGGTGAATGTTGTGGCCGGAGTAGTGAAGGATCGGCCAAGCTTGGAGATCGGCCATTGACATGGTCGATCGAGTGCATGGTTGCACCTGTAGAGAAGACCTAGCTCGAAGAAAGGAAAGTGGTTGCTTGCCTTTGAAGAGAATGAGAACAGCCATGGAGATAAAGGTGGTGCAATGCTGTCCGTGAGGTAGTGCGGTTGGAAGGAGAGCAGCAACTGGCTGCCGAGATGGAGAACGGCTTGACAGGCAGGTGGCGGTGCACAACGACAAGGGCTGGTTGTGCATGTTGCCATAGAGGAGCAGCATGTGGTTTGGCCCATGTGGTTGTGCACTGTGGTGGTCGGCCCAAGAAGTGGATCATGGGATCCACTTGTAGGTACAGTGAGGAAGAGCCGGAGAGGAGCACAACCAAGAAGAAAAGCCCGAGACGGCTTGTTGGTTGATGGAGAGCCGATGAAGCAAGGATGGTGGCTAGAGGAAGGGCTGGCCGGTCCTTGGAGTTTTTAGTTTGGGGAGGTGCCGGAACTCGAGAAGAACGGTGTTCACTGGAGTTGCAGATGGGCATTTTCAGGTTGCTGAGATTGACGGTGGAGGTTTGGCCATGGGTTCTCGAGGTTTTTGAAACCGTGAAAGAGCTTTCTGCAGTGCTCCGTAGGGCAAAGAGAGGATGTGCACACGGAGAAACCATGGTGGAGGAGCACGAACCAGCAAGGTGGTTCTCATGGAAGAGCTGCTCCCTTGAACCAAACCGTGAGGAGCACGGTTTGCAAAAGGAGGAGGAGAGGAAGCCGCGAGTTGAGAGGTGCTAGCGGTGGTTTCTGCATGCTGCCTGGAGGAGATGAGTTATAGCGGCAAGGTGAGTTTTCTCACGGTATAGAAGAAGAGACTGTGAAAACTGGTGGATGAGGCAGCCCTGTTGTGGGGTAGAAGGTGGGCGTTGCTGGCTGTACGTGGGAGAGTGGGGCAGCAACGAGAATATGAAGCCATGGTGGTTGCTGGTTTGACCTGCAGGTGGGTTGTAGAGGGAGACCGACTGGAGTTGCAGGTCTGCAACTCCGATGAGAGAAGGAGGAGAAGAGGAGAAGGAGCATGGCTTGCAGTTGCAGGTCCTGCAACTGAAGAGCGGATTGCATGTGGAGGAAGGTGGTTGAACGTTTCAGGCAAGCTGCGAGATGAGCAGCGTGCATGAAGGTGAAGCATGGCAGTGGTTTCAGCGGCTGGAAAAGGTGGAAGAGTCGGTCGGAGTTTGCAGGCGTGGCCACGAAAAGAACTCCAATGAGGGAGCAACGAGGACGTGCAGAGAAGCACACGAACTGAGCAAGGAGGCATATTGGCAAGCCTTGGTGAATCGTGTTGCTGCAACACCGGCAAAGAAGGTGGTGGCGATGGGATGTGCACAGCCTTGAGTGTGCTCTGGAGAGACGGTGGTGAGGTAATTAACGGCCTGCACACTTGTAGCTCGTGAAACGGCAGCAAGGAGGAGCCCACGGCTCCTCTCTCTTTTGGCCAAGAGAGAAGGGGCTGGGATTCTCCATCCAAGAAAGGAAAGGAAAGTTTTTTTTTTTAGAGAGAAGGGAGGTGAGTTGTACGTGAAAAAGATGAGAGATTTGGAAAGCAGAATGAGTCGGTAGTTACGTGAGTGGTGAATGGAGAGTTAAGAGGAGGAGAGAGACACGTGGGAAAGCTAGAGAGATGTGGGGATGGTTAGGATTAGGGAGAATAGCTCAATGATGACCTTTACTCCCATGGGCATGGCTTGTGTTAATGAAGCCATGGCCTTCAAGGTGAATGGGCCATGGTCCTCAAGGTGAGTGGGCCATATTTGAGTGAAGGCCATGGACATTGTGGGTGAAGGTCGTGGGCCAAGAGCGATGGCCGTGGGATTAAGATGGGGAATTTTCATTTCTTCTCAATTCTTTTTATTTTATTTTTATATTATTTATTTTTCTTTTATTTTCCCTCTTTTTGCATGGAGATGGAGGAAAAGAATGGTGGGCCACTAATTCGGGGGAATGATGACTGGGTCGGGTCCAAGATTGGCGAACCGTCGGATCTAGAGAGATCCAATGGTCCGATGGATGATCTAATGGTCCGCTAGAAGATCTAACGGTGGAAAAGATATGGGAGACAGGATATTGCAAGAGGAGATTAGAGGTTAGATGATGGTAATCGGAGGGTAGGATGATCGATCTGAGGATCAATGTGGTCAATCTGAGGATCAGATGGTGAGATGTGGGTAATTCGATCAAGGAGAGGGGGATCGGACGGTCGATCTGATGATCTAATGGTAGGCTGAGATGATCTAAGGGTTAGATGTTAGAGTCTATAGAGATGGAGAGAGATGAGAGAGAATTGGGAGAGAAGAGAGAAAATAATACAAAATAAAGGCAAAAGAGTTGGCGGAGAGTTTTGAACCCTGATCTTCAACGTAGTCTTCAGTATGCTTCACCAAACACTAAGCCGTCATTTTATGTCATTTGATGCGGCTTTGAATCACTTTGGTCCGTCTCTTGTTCTTCAGCTTTGCCTCTCTTTTGGTTCTTTGGGTTGGCTCTGCAATCCTCTGACTTGACCCGTACTTGGCCTGTATCTTCTTGTCATAGCCTACTGGCTCTTTAAGCTATGATTTTAGGCTTTTATGGTTGATCTTGGGCCCGCAAGTCTCGAGAATCGCACGATCGGGTTTCCTGCGAGAGAAAAGCGCGTAATGAGATTTTATCAAAACGGCTTCATATCTAGACTTCCAGAAATGTGCTTAATGCATGCAAATATACCATTTCGTCAAGAAAAGTGTGTTCTACACAATGAAAGAGATTCTAACGTAGAAAAGTGGATAAATATGTAAGTTTTACGTAGGAGAGTGTGATAATGCTAACGGATAATGGCTTACAATAAGCGCTTTTAAGCGAATATCAGTATCGGTCGTCTGCCTACTCCTTATCTTGGGCTACCATTTGGTGTTAAGTAGAAAGATAAATCTATTTGGGATCTTGTGGTAGAGCGGTTTGGGAGGAGACTTGCAGGATGGAAAAGGAGGTACTTATCAAAAGGTGGCAGGATCACTCTTATAAATAGCACCATCTTTAGATTTTCTATTCACTTTATGTTGGTGTTCTCCATTCCGACTGATGTTGCTAATAGATTGGAAACAGTAATGATAGATTCTTGTGGATAGGCACAAGTTTCATCTTGTCTGTTGGATGAAGATTTGTATGCCTAAAGAGGCGGGGGCTTGGCTTTAGACATTTTTGAGATATGAACGTGGCGCTCCTTGACAAGTGGTTGTGGAGATTTGGTGAGGGGAAAGCTTGTGGCAGATTATGATAGGATGTAAGTATGGGGTTAGGGAGTATGGATGGGAGAGTTATCCTGTTCAATCTTCATATGGAGTATGTGGAAATGTATAGCTAACTCGTGAGGTTTTCAAAAGAGGCCTTCTTGTTAAGGTAGGGAAGGGAGATAGGGTTTGGTTTTGGGAAGATAAGTGGTGTTGGAATGAGTCTTTGAAAGTATCCTTCCGTACCTTGTACACCTTATCAAACCGCCATGGTGCGATGATTCAGGGTTTTATCGGTGGAAGTGGAGGTACTCCTTCTTGGAACTTCGGTTTCAAAATGAATATCAATGACTGGTAGATGGATAGCCTAGTATCTCTCCTTTCTCGGGTTGGTGATAACCCTAGATTGGATACAAAAGCCTGACAAGAGAGTTTGGAGGTGGGAATCTCATGGGGTCTTCACAGTTAGCTCTCTTTATTGGCATTGCTATCCGGGGAGTCAGGTGGAGTTTCCTTCTTCAGTAGTATGGAGGGCTCTTATTCCATACAAAGTGAAGTTTTTTATTTGAACGACAATCCATGACAAGATTCTGACCGTGGACCACTTGATCAGTAGGGGGATGATGTTGCCAAATAGATGCGCTTTGTGCAAGTTGGATGCCGAATCTGTGGATCATGTATTCATCCATTGTTGGTTTACTTGGAACGTGTGGCAGGCCTTCTTCTATCTATTTGAAATTTCTTTTGTGTGCCACATCATGTGACCGGTTTCTTCCAAGGGAGCGCAGTGGAGCCTTTTTCTGGAAGGGTTCGCTTCCTTTGGCAAATTATTCCATTTGCAGTTACGTGGGCTATATGGAAGGAGGGGAACCTAAGGGTCTTCGAAGGAAGATAAGAAGATGTTCACAAAGTGGTCCTGAATGTGAAAGCTCATCTTTCCTTGGTCCTCTATTTCACCCTTTTTCAGAAGATGCTTTTTTGAGTCCTTTGTATTTAGATGGGATGAGTTGTTAGGGGTATCTTGTCCATCTGTAAGAAGTTAGATATGCCCTCGTTTGTTTTTTGCAGGGTTCTTACCCTTCTTTAATGAATCATATATACTTATAAAAAAAATTTGACAGGAGAAAGCCCATCTCTAGGATGGATAAAAGAATTGCCTAGGGAGTTGAATCTTTCACCAATTGGAAATCCCCTTCGTTTTCCTCTTTCGTTGTTGTTTTCTTTCCTAGAACAAATCAATGAAGCATATGCATATTGTACTCGTATTGTTGATTGTGCCCTTTGACTTGAGATGCAAATCGGTTGTATTGTATATTGATATTATTGTCTTTTGGTTTTTCTCCATAATATGCAGGTTGATATTGTTGACTTCAACGGTAGTTTTTTGGCCCGCATACGTGATCTTGCTGGTGCAAATCCAATTATATTAGTTGTAACTAAGGTAGTATTCCCCACTAGCAGGAACTTATTGTCCCTAACTTATTTCCGCTGTACTTTTCCAATTATGTTGCACTAAAAGTGTTGATCTTTCATTTTGATCAAGGTCGATCTCCTCCCCAAAGGAACTGATCTAAATTGTGTTGGTGATTGGATTGTGGAGGCCACTAGAAAGAAAAAGCTTAAGTAAGTAGTTTTTATGTTCCTTGCATGTGCCTTTTGTTTGGTTATCTACTATAGTCTCTTAAATAGGGAACTTTCAAAACCTAAAGGTACGGGCATGTGTCTCACTTAGACACATCAAGGGTTTTTATCATGTGTTTGCATAGCAAGATGAACTATTATAGCTGGTTTCAATAAATATGTAAGATTCAAACATACATAAAAGGAAAGAATGTGTTTCAACCTTAAAAGACGTAACACACAGACATGAATCAATCACGTTTTTTTGAAAAATTACTTTATGCTTGAAAAAAAATGAAAAGGTACATTTAGAATAAAGAATATTATTTTACTATTTTTCCAAAACCTATAATGTTGAGGCCCTAAGTTTGAGGCCACTAGTAACTAGCCCACTAAAGTGTCTTAGAGACTTGGGGTCTATTTGTGAACCAAGCATGGAATTGGAAAGTGCAAATCTGGAAATTGTGGTTCATTGTAATATATATTCCCGAAATTAGAATCGAATGTTTGGCAGTACCTAGAAATTTTACAAAATTGATAACCAATGATTCTAAATGAAAGCAAATAAAACCGATAAAAAGGTGTGGGTTAGACCTAGGATTTGTCCTAATCCCTACCCATTCTAGTATAGTTCGGATCCTAACATTGAAATCCATTTTAAGTAGATTGGGTTTAGAACTAGGGAGCTTGACCTGATTTGGATCAGGTTGAGTCTAGATCCTTGGCAAGTGATCTAATCCGGGTTGGATTGTGTTCTTGGATTTGATCGGATCCTTGCATATATGTAATGTAAACATTCTAAGAGGATGGGAACTGCTTATATATGTGTTAGTAGGTCAGGTCTGTATCATCTAATACAAGTTGTGGGTTGGGTCTAGACCATGTAATGTATTCATACTCTAAAAACGATGGGTATGAATCATGCTTATGGATTTGGTCAGCAAGTGCAAAATCAGGTCTAGATATGGATTTACTTGGATCTGACCCACATTGATTGTTCTAATCTGTTATGAGAGAAGTTGGATTGTGGAATTGCAAGTTTTATCGCATCAAATGAGTGGGATGTCACTGGAAGTAGTTGTTGATGAGATATGAATGTAGGAGGGAATAATTGAATTAATAAATTAGGGTTAGGGTTAGGTTTAAGATCAAGAAGAGAAAAGAGAGGAGAGAGAGAAAAGAGAGAGAAGAGAAAGGGATGTCATATGATTAGGTCAAATGACTCCACAAAATATATTATATATGGAGAACCTTACAAAAGATCAATATACCCCTTAAAATGAGTATTTGCAATACTACCCATATTACATAGAAATACGTAGAGACATACGTATCCGATAACACTCCCCCTCAAGTTGGTGCATAGATATCTCTTATGCCTACTTGCATAAACACTTATGGAGTTGCCAACTGGGAACTCCCTTAGTGAAAACATCTGCAACTTGTTCATCAGCCTTCACAAACGGGGTACACACTTCCCCCAAGACAATCTTTTCTCTAATGAAGTAGCGGTCCACCTCAATGTGCTTGGCGTGATCGCGCTGAACGGGATTCTGAGCAATGCTGATGGCAGCTTTGTTGTCACAGTACAAGTTCACAGACCTGGAGATTGGGAAACCAAGTTTAGCAACCAACACCTTCAACCAGAGCATCTCACACAAGCCATGGGCCATTGCCCTAAATTCGGCCCCTGCACTAGATCTGACAACAACGTGTTGCTTTTTGCTCCTCCAGGTGACCAGATTGCCCCCAACAAAGGTGCAATACCCTGAAGTAGATCGCCGATCATCTTTGGCCCCTACCCACTCTACGTCGGTGTACGCTTCTATGCGGATGTCGCCATTCTTTTCAAACAGAAGACCTCTACCAGGAGACGACTTGAGATACCTCAAGATCCGGTGTGCTGCCTTTAAAGGAACACCTCTGGGTGAGTGCATATACCGACTGATCACACTCACTGCATAGGCAATGTCTGGTCTAGTCAGTAAGAGATAGATCAATCTCCCAACTAGTCTCTAGAAGCTCCCTACATCCTGTAGTAGCTCACCACTGTCATCTGCTAACTGGTGATTCTGCTCTATGGGAGTTTCCAATGGCTTGGCTCCCAGTTGCTCGAGTCCTCTAACAAGTCTAAGACATACTTCTTTGAGAGATGAAGATCCCTGACTGGATCTTGCAACTTCGATACCTAGGAAGTACTTGAGAGGTCCTAGATAGGGGTGTCAATTTTACTCGATTTAACCGGAACCGGAACCGAAAACACCGGTTCCGGTACCACATTTTTGGGAACCGATTAAAAAGAACCGGAACCGGAACCGAACCGGAAACTAATGGTTACGGTTCCGGTACTCTAATATGGAACCGAAACCGATAAGAACCGGAACCGAACCGATAAGAACCGGAACCAATATATAAATATAGTGTAAAAATTCTCATATTACCAAGATTGGACCCGTTATACCCGAAACCGGAATCGGAACTGACAAAAACTACATAATCGGTTCCGGTTCTGGTACCATCACTTTGAGAACCGGAACTGATAAGAATCGGAACCGTTTGTTCCGGTTCTGGTCACCTTAGGAACCGAACCGGAATCGACCCGTTGACACCCCTAGTCCTAGATCCTTGGTTTCAAACTCCTCAGCTAATTGACGCTTCAACTTAGCCACCTCTTCTGCATCATTCTATGTGAGAAGGATGTCATCAACATAAACAATGAGGGCAGTGGTGTTCTTCCCTTGATGCTTTTCCAGTAATGAACCGCCGATTCTTCATCATTGAAACTCCACTGTCGAAGGAGGTACAAGACCTCGATCAGGAAGTAGGTAGCTTTACCCTTCTGTCCAAGGAGGAGCTCGATCAGCAGAAAGCTTGATTCACCAGTCAAAGGAAAGGTAGCTGCCCGCTAAGGGAGAGGGTATTTAGATGAAACATCACCAAATGCGACTAATTATATATTTATTAATGCGGTTTGAAGCGTGCGACAGCCCCCTCGTTATCTTACCGCTTTACGCCCTAATAGAGGTTTGCAACGAGCCCTTCCGTTAAGTTGAGTCAGGCTTTACCCTTTTTCGTGCAACTATCAAAGTTAGAGCGCATGCCCCCTGGTCCCAGTACCTTGTGGCAAAAGAATACTGGGAAAACTTGCGGTTGCAGGCGGAGAACGGATACACTTTTCTGTACAATCTGGTCCCCAGGGATCTGGCACTGATAGAGTTGGTCGCTTCAGGATCTATCTCTTAACGCTTCTTTGCTTCGTGTTCCCAATATACTACAAGGTCCAGGCTGTAGCGAGGTGGACCCGTCGGAAGGCTGTTCGATTGTTCGGTTAGATGGGCCTTCACCGTCAATTCTAAAGAAGCCAAGAAAACACGGATGCAGCCCGAGCTATATGCGGCTGAACCCGCCCCAGAATGAGTCATCATAAGATTCTCCATTGGGGGGAACCCGCCTACCCCAAAGGGATGCTTCTAATAATCGATCTAGGCTGGGGAATCAATAAAGAATGAATGGTTATTCACCTCCAGCGTAGAAAACTCCAGTGCGCTCTTGCGCACTCCAGCTTTCAAATCTCCGTTTGCTGGGTAGGCTAGCAGCCCTCCGTACCTTTCTGTACCTCTCTCCCTTCGAGTGCCCCCCCCCCCCGGGAATTGAATAGAGAGACAGATGTATCTAACTGCCTCTCTCCCGTAGCTGTCTACGAACCTTTATCTTGTACTCTTCGCTCGCATCATTCGCAGGTTGGAAAAGTCCCTTTGAAAGAGATATAATCGCACAAATAGGGTGTGATCGGCTTGACTTTGAGTGTAACTCAACTTCTTCATTGCTAGGGTGAATCTCTCGATCCATGCTCTTGGACATTGCTTTAGCCCATAGAGGGCTTTCTTCAGTTGACACACCTCGCTACTATTTCCTGGTTGAGCAAATCTAGGAGGAGGCACCATGTAAACTTCTTCATGGAGGCACCATGCTCTTGGCGTAGAGTTGTTGTTCCCTCAAGGTTTGAAGTGTGATTCGTAGATGTTGTTCGTGTTCCTCTCGAGTCTTCGAGTAAATCAGAATGTCGTCTACAAACACGACTACCAACTGGTCAAGATAGGGTCTAAACACCATGTGCATTTGTCAGTCCGAAGGGCATAACGACGAATTCATAATGCCCATATCTAGTTCTGAATGCTGTCTTGGATATGTTTTCGTCATTCACCCTCAACTGGTGATAGTCGGACCTTAAGTCGATCTTTGAGAAAATTTTGATCCTCGCGGCTAGTCAAACAGATCGTCGATACGCGGTAATAACGCGATTGAGCTGTCGATAGTCAACGCAAAGGCGTAATGAACCATCTTTCTTCTTCACCAACACAACATGATAACCAACACAACATATATAATCTAACACAACCATGAATATGTAATATCATGATCATAAATCTTATGCAATCTGCATGATACAAAGACCCTCCTGTGGAGTCTTGAATGATTTACGGCCTTTCAACCAAGGAGAACAACCTCAACGTTTCGAGTTCTTTAGGACCTTTCACCCACGGAGAACCCCCTGGCATTAAATTTCCTCCACATGGATCCAAAGAGGTTTAAGGTTTTCACCCAGGGGCACTGAGCCCTTTTTGCTTTAAATATAATATCATATGCTCCAATGCATGCAATATCACATATATTTATTAAAAAAATTCTAATCATGTCCTAGTAACCAACATCACATCCATAATATGCTCATATTCCATCAATAAAATAAAACAAATGTAGGGATGACATGCTCATCATGATGTAGAAGAGTAAGATCATGAGAAGGCATAATAATTTTAAGAAAATCTTAAGAACATGCTCGTCTATCCGTAGTAGCTGTATCCGAACAAGAGAAAGGGCAATCAAAGAAGAATAATATCATATAGAAGCCTACCTACCCTAAGAAAACATCAGACATGCATATTAAACAGCATAAGAGGAGAAGAATTGAACACACCAAGAAGATGATATGCTAAGAATGAAAAAAGAGAAGATACCTACCTCTTATGAACAAATATGAAATATCCAAATGTGGGCTAGGGTTAGGGTCTTCTTCTTTCTCCCTTTTCTCTAGGGTTTTATTCTCTCACTTAGGGGGATGCGATTTTCTCACTTAAGGGTTTTGGAATGAAGGATTTAGCTTGGAAGGGGGTAAATATAAGAGGCTAGGGAGAGGTTTACTAAATTAATTAAATTCTCTAGAATACTCTTTCCTAAAATCAAGGCTTGCTAATATTGAGTTTCTATTTTTAATACTAATCAACCCATGTGCTTTTATTTCGAATGGATCTCATAAGAGTTGGTAATTGAGAGAATCAATTGAATGAATAGAGCCTCCCACATTTTTTCACGAGTGGTGGGGTCCACCTCACCCTAAATTACTAATTAAGTTATTAATCTTGTAATTAATAAAATACCCAAATTTTAACTTCATTTTTGGGGCCCGAGAAGTTGAAATTTAAATGAAACGTGAAATAACTATTTGTTGGTCTTTAAACAAGGTTTTCATAACATCAAACAGATTGCAAATCGGATATTTGAGTAAAAAGTTATGCCTCTTAAAAGATGATTGTGTCAAAATAAAAACTTTTTGAAAAATCTCTTTTTTATGTGCGCACACTATCCTTCACATAATCCAATGTTTTTTGCTTTAATTATTAACTAGTAATTGCTGTACTTAATTCCAAATTATAATATTAATAATTTACCCTCACAAGGTGAAATTATTAAAATACCCTTCTAAGGTGAGTACCCTCTATTTGTTGTTTAATGCTAATATCTTATGAAGTTAACCAAGTTATCTCAACCAATTATCATTTTTTGTTAATGAAGTGGTGAAATTACTAGCTTACCCCTATTGAGTACAATTACTAAAATGCCCTTGTAGGTCAAATTACTGTTTTACCCCTATATGTAAAATTATCATTGGACACGTAATCAAGTGAGTGAAGATTCGTGAATGTTAAAGTATGGCCTTTTCCATTCTCAATGGTTGGCCTAAAAGGTTATAATCTATCTTAGAAAAAATCTGCCCCATAACCCCACTGGACCTCAAACCGGAGATAAGTATAGGTCTACACTAAGGTCCACACCAATTCAGGTATGAAAATATCGGGGATGTACAGAATGATGCAGGAGCATCGATGTATGGTGTTTTTCGATATACTTGTACTACACCTTCTCAATCCTTTTGCCAAAAGAGGTGGACGTATAAAAGAAAGAAAATAAGCTTTTAAAGGATCCAATTTGGTTTAGTTAGTTTCCATTCTATGATCTACTTTTTAGAGATTAGTTAAGTGTTTTTAAGAAATTCTATTTTAGTTGGGTTTAAATTTATAAATAGAAACTTAAAGTTGTTGGGAAAGTTTTATTTGGCAAGTAATTAGCGATAAGCTAGTTTTTAAGACAGCTTGCAAAAGTAAGAAGTAGTTTGGAGAAGAAATTGAAGCTTGTAGCTTTCGTTTGTTGGGTTGGTTGTGAAGCTAAGGGCCCCCATTGCCAGATTGTTCTTATGAAGGGTGTGAGTTGATTCAAGTTATTCTTCTTTTTAGTTAGTTTGACTTCAACCTTGCCATTTATAGAGTTGTTGATGAGCTCTGTCCAGCATCAATTTTCTTTTAGGGGTCGAATCATGAGAATAATTGCATGATCTGAATTGAGAATCACAACATTTTTAAGGGATTCGGACTTGATTTTGCCATCTAGTGAATTTTGTACAGTGATCCAAATTGAAATCCCATTTGAATCACTTATTATGTGATTTGGCAATTTGAGGCAAACATGGTAAGTATGATGTGAATTGATCTGTGGGCATGCTCTTCACCAACCTAAAGCTTTATGCATTCTCTCTTATTTCTTGTACCACCTTTGACAAGATTTGATTTATAATATAAATAGTTCTTTCACTAATTATGGATAATTTATTTGCATGCAGTAATTTATTTGTGTAGTTGTGTCTCTTGGTATATTCCATTGCTTTCTGATGTTATTAATCAAAATTAGTATATGGAGCATTGCATCCTAAGACAATATATTATTCTCTACAGTGTTCTCAGTGTCCACTTGACAAGTTCAAAGTCTTTGGTGGGAATTGTTGGAGTTGCGTCCGATATTCAAAGGGAGAAAAAGGTTCATTAGTTCCCTATTATATTGTTCATGACTTGAATAGGTTTTCATGCTCTACTACCTCAGCTTTTATTTTATTTTTATTTATATTAATTAAAGGTGAAAAAACCCCATTGTACAAGGAAAGGGCTAAAGCGAACCCTTCAAAAACCGACTAAGCTAGTCAGCTAGCAAAAAAAGTATCATACCATCTAAATACAAAGTCATCGAATCTAACCCCTTTAAATTCCTTAAGAGGAGTGGTCGAAAAAAAGAGAAGCTTTAATTTTCAAAATATATATTTTTTTTGATAAGTGAAACTATATTAAAGGCAAACCCAAAAAGAGAGACAACACAAAACAGCCTGTGAGGTTGATGTGACCATCACAAAGCCATACAACAGAGCACGAAGGAAGCCGAGCTCCCCCCACTAACACGCCTCCCTAAGACAAATGAGGTCTCAACGGCATACAAAGTCCAAAAAAAGAGCCTTCTACATTCTGTGTACAATTTCGACCATAAAAAAACAAGACCCTTGACGTTTAGGACAGTCGCGGCCAGATCTTCACTCTTCTTCAAAGACCCACCGATTCCTTTCCTTCCATAGCCCCTGCAGAGTCGCAAAGGGGAACAAACACGCTTGTCCAGTGCCAAAGGAGGAAGTTTAACGTCATGAAGCTGGGACAACAATCTTGAAAGAGGCTCAATCTCCCAGTCATTGAGATTTCTCCGGAACCCAAGTTCCACCCTCCACCTCCCCCTAACTACTCACACAATCTTGAATGGACTAGTTCTTCCTCTCAGAAAGAGAGTAAAGCTCAAACAAGGGGTCGTCTCCACACCACGTGTCCTCCCAAAACTTGATTCTATTCCCCGACCTTGCATCATATTGAATCCCTCTATCAACCCCCCTGGAGACCTTCATAATCCCCTTCCAGATACTACAACCATACAGAAGGCGGGTACTTCTAGTTTCCCACTCAAAGTGAGAAGCCCCATACTTGCCCACAATGACCTTAGTCCAAGGACTGTAGGGCTCCACCCCAAACCTCCATAGCCACTTGCCAAGGAGGGCCTGGTTCATATCTTTGATATTCTTTATCCCTAATCCCCATTTTTTCTTATCCTTACACACTGATTGCCATCCCATCAAGTGCATTTTGCGATTGTCCATCCTGTCATTCACAAGAAGTCTCTTATAAGCTTTTCCAACTCATTCACCACGCTTCTCGAAGCGTAAACAAGGACATGTAGTAGAGAGGTAAGCTTGAAAGGGTGCTATTTATCAACACCACTATGCCCTCTTTCGATAGGTATTTGGATTTCCACAAAGCTAACCTTGTCCTGAAGCGCTCTATAACTGTCTCTCACAAAGCTTTGGACTTGTAAGGTGCCCCTAAAGGCAAAGCCAAATAGGTAGTAGGCAAACTATCGATACGACAATGCAAAGTCTCTGCCAAATTTGTGATTTGGTGATGCAGGATGATGAGAACTAACCTATATGAGGTGCAGAGATCAGAAATAAATTACAAGTGATAAAAAATATAAAACTACAATAATTACCACAAAGATGTAAATATGTTAGAAAATAATTAAGTTGTTTTAAAGGCTAGATCTCACAAATAAGCAGTGAAATACCCTAAATTATTGATGGAGTGGCCAGATGGAAGTAAGGACTTCTACTAGCTAGGGTTCAACCAACACTTGTAGGTTCACTTTTATTTCCCTTTCCAAGAGATTATAAGTTATTTGAAGTACATGAAGGCTTTTGGCAAGTTTTGGGGCTTTTTGACAAGTATCATATTTTAACCATGTTTCGGGAGAAAAATGAGTACTGTGGAAAATTAGTGTTTCAGAAGAGGTTAGGGCTTTCTATGGTTACCGTAAGGATTTTGGAGTGTTTGGGGGTTGTAGTAAGGGTTTAGAGTGCCGTAAGGAGAACTGGTGTATGAAGGGTACTATTCACGGTGCTATTCACACGACACTATTCACGCGGTACTAGTCATGTAGCACTATTCACAGTTGTGTTCAATGGTTAGGGTTTAGAGATGGAAGAGATACGATTAGGTTTTCTAGGTCAAATTTGATCCAAAAAGAAAGTAAAGATGGAGAAAGAGAAGAGAATACGAGAGAAGAGCTAGAGATAATACCTTTCGAATTCGTACCAAGGAAGAACGGAACAATCACAAGAGATTTCTCAATAGCAAAAGTCAGTATATTTCATCATCAATGAAAGATTACAACTGCAAGAGTTTATATAATAACTCAAAACACCTGATCCACTATCAGCCATCCATCTAATCTAATGACTATAAAAAATATAGCAACTTAAAGTAACTAACTAAAATTACGAGCCCCCTAACTGTGGGCTAATTGCAAAGACACCAAAAACTCTAAAAAACATCAAAATAAGCTTAGATAACTAATAAAAAATCTCCACAAGCTCCCTACGCTGCCCGCCACATGTATCTTTCCAATGCAGAGTCTTCATGATGCACATGCATGTGAGGTCTTCCGCTCCCATAAATCAAGGGGAACTAAAACTAGGGCCCACATAGTCATCAAAATACAAAGACATGGGTATGAGCCTAGTTTTCCTCCTTCGCTGGTATACTCTAGTAGGACCCCTACTAAGGATGAGGGCTCGAATCCTCATGATTTCTTGCAAACACTTCACTCAAACCCTAACTTGAGCGTCGGAGTGTCTTTTCTAAGAACTCCACCTTCAAAGAAAGGAGTATTCTTCTTCCAAGATAACCCATTCTTTTGTTATTCAAAATCCAGCAGTCTATCTCTTCGATCGTCTCATTCGGTCTCGAAGTTCTTGGGAGCCTTAGGGATTGTATAGATTGATTTGCTTCATTACCCTCGATTTGAAGGAATACTAAAGCTTCCCCTCGTCACGCCCTGATTTTCGGGTCTATTGGACCAAACCCATGGCACTGAGCCCAACCTGTGATTTCTATACACGACCTATGACCCCAAGGGTGAGGTTAGGTTAATTAGGTTACTATGCGATTTTTGGGTCCAATTTATGCTTAATTGGAGAATAACAACTTAAACATTACACCTTTGTCTCGCAGGAACAGTCTAGGACCGAAATTCATAACTTTAGATTCTGATATCTAGACTAGATGTGCCATAACAATACAGAAACCTAACAGAAAATATTATAGGGAAAAATAACTTAACGGCTCAAATTCAAGTTTAATATATAGCATGAACAATTCGTTCTAAGATAGAGTTAAGGTTTTGGATTTTTAAAGAGATTTTGTCAGAATCCCCCCCCCCTTGTGAGGGCTTCTTTGTTGTTTCGGGTTTCTCATCTTGAGACCCCCTGTGTATTCCGTTTGCTTGGGCCTCGGGCTTTTTGAATATCAAATCCTACTTATCAAAAAAACATTCATTTGCAGCAAACTATGGTTCTTTGGTTTATTGAATTTTTTGCCACATTTTCCATCTTCAAGAGCAGGAGTTTTGCATTCCCAGCTTAGCTATCATATTTGAAATTGTTTCACATTAGGGTTGGGTTAGCCCTTTTAGAACTTGGGTTGGGCTTGGGCCGGATTTTTGGTAACCCATGGATGTTTGTCCTTAGTAACTACGACCTTTGTGTGATATTACAAAATGTCATTGAAACTACATTTTAGCATTTTATGTGATTGGTCGATAGTGAAAATATCGTGTTTTTCTCTAACGATTGTTTTTGGTTATTTCTTTAGTTACTTTTATCATGCATTTGAGTTAACGAACTTTTCCGTTATTATGAAAATATCTTGTTTTCTTTCACGAGCTTTGGAAATGAAGTTATGCTATTATTAATGGTTACCCCTTTACTTTATTGGTGCAATTTGCATCTCACCCAATGTTTTTAAAATATTTGCGTCTCACCCTTTGACCATGGTCAACGTCATTGACCATAGATGGCCATTAACAGTCTCCGGATGGACATCCCAATATTTTTTAAATGACTAGAATGACCTTGGGTGAGACGCAAATATTTAAAAAACATTGGGTGTGATGCAAATTGCATCAATAAAGCAAGGGGGACAAGCAAAAAATCTATTTTTTTGAGGAATTTATTTATTTATTTATTTATTTTTAAGGATTGTGAGCTCAAAACCTTTCTTCATTTACTTTTGTCCAACTGTAGGTGGATCTACAGACCAAAAATTAATCTGATTGTTAATTTTTAAGCATTGGATTAGAGTCGTTTTCCTGGGTTGATTTTATCTGTAGAATTTGAGCATTATTTGGGACGGGGTACAAAGACCCAATGGTTTAAGATCACTAATCAGGGTGATATTTGGTATGTAGCTCCACCTAGCGATGGGCCCAACATATGTACGGTTAGTGACCTCTAAGAGTGTGCCACGTGGCTCAAATGGTGGTCCCTAAAAAAAATCCTCAAAAAAATGGATTTTTTGCTTGTCCTCCTTACTTTATTGATGCAATTTGCATCACACCCAATGTTTTTATAGTCATTTGTGTCTCACCTAAGGTCATTATATTTGCGTCTAACCTAAGGTCATTATAGTCATTTAAAAAATATTGGGATGTCCATTCGGAGACCGTTAATGGCCGTCTATGGTTAACGACGTTGACCATGGTCAAAGGGTGAGACGCAAATATTTTAAAAACATTGGGTGAGATGCAAATTGCATCAATAAAGGGGTAAAGCAAAAAAGAACTTTATTTTAATATGTAAAAGTTTAACAATATTTCCGACCAATAAAAAAATTAAGAAATTGATCAACCCGACTAACCTGACCCAACCCGATAGGGTTGGGTTAGGGTTGGAAAATCTAGGCCCGACCTTGGGTTGGGTTGGGTTAGGGTTGACAGCCTTTAAGGTTGGGTTGGGCTAGGGTTGACCTCCGACCCGACCCAACCTGCCCGAGTTGCAGCCCTAGTTTATAGTTTATTTATATAAATGTGATACATCTTGCATTGTCATCAGATATTGACGCTGAAATATTTCGTGCAGGGGCGGGACGTGTACATTCTGGTTAGTAAATCTATGAATTTCAAAGCTTGAAGTCAATGCGCCAAGTAGGATTTGTCAGTTGAATTCCAATTCTTGCTAGTTTAATTGCAATATTTTTAAATAGAGGGAGTGGCATTGTTGACTTCATTTAATTGTATTATGCATAGGAAATTATGGTCCAGAGAAGGAAGAGATTTCTAATTGCTGGCTTCATATAATTTCTTAATGGTTTTTTTTTTCAATCTTTATTTTTTGAAAACTGACTTTAATAAGAAGGAAAGAGACCGAGAGATGAGTTCCGGATGTACAAAGAACAATGGTGAAATTCCCTCTCTAGCAAGCGAGTCAGCAAGTTCATTTGCACGTCTATGTCACGGGCCCGTTAACCGAGCCCGTTACATGCCCACATCCAAGTCTATTATTGAACCATTCTCTACTCCAGAAGTCTAGAGTGTCCTAGAAGATTCTAGAGGACTCTGGAGCACTATGGAGAACCCTAGAGACTGGAGGGATCTAGATTATTCATGAGAGTTCTAGGGAATCTCTACCCATTGTAACATATGTACATTCTAGATAATTCTTAAAATAGAATTGTATAGAAGGTTCTAGACACTAGTGTACTCAAGGCTCCATGTCTATATAAAGGGGAGCCTTCCCCATTTGTAAGCATCCAGAAATTGAATGATAATTCAAGAGTTCAAGTTGTGAGCTTTCCAATCATCTTCCCTCTTTTCCTTAAGTGTTCTTGGTGTGATCACTTGGGCAAGTGTCTTAGTGAGTTTGGGAACTCTCAAGGCAACAAGGGTAGGCTGACTCAAGTGACGTTGGAGTGTGACATGAGTGCCGCACGGGTATAAGGCATAGAATTTGCAACCCCGTGACATCTTGCTGTGTTGATGTCTAGATGAACTAGGTTTCCAAGATTCAATTTAAGATTAAGATTCAATGATGACTGGTGGTTGTGGCTGACTCTTTTAACTTCTTTGATTAAAAGAATTTTATCCAGATGGTATCCTAAGATTGAAATTCTTCGTGTCAAATATCCACTTAGAAGTCTGCACTCATTACCATGTGGCCCCATTATTTACATTTAGCATTTAGGTCAGGTTAACATCATACGCTATGGTACCATTTTATGTCAACATCTGCTGGCATTTTCCTCTCTATGTTAAGTCAGATACTTGTTTTCTTCTGTTCAGCTCATGCTCATGGTCATTACATCATTTGGATTTTGCATTTAAGTAATGTGTTGTTTCTGGAAGTTCAATTTTCTTACTGTTTCCACTCTGCTTACTGTTATCACACCAAGTTTGCTACCACTTATTTGGTTTGTACTCCTTGGCATATGTTCTTTGTTATCTGATTAACTATTGCTTTATTGGATTCTGAACATGTTGCTTTTGACAATTAATCTTTAGCGTTTGATTATCTATAATGTTGTTTCACTGGAGTGTGAGGTTGGGAACTTCCTGAGTCCACAGTGCATGATAAAATAACGAATAGTCTTAGCTGCAGTTTATCTCTTCCATCAAAGTTCAATGTAAGTCACTCTTCTTGAAGGTCAGTCCACTTGATTCATGTTCTTCACTGATGCTCAAGGAACTGCTAATTATTCTTTTCTGTTTTTTAAAGGATAACCAAGGGAGAGCCCTCTTCAGAATTACATAAATTACTATGAGCCACATTTGAATGGTCATTTTTCTTTTACCATAGAATCGGGTTATTTCTACCTAACCAAATATGCAAGCTATATATCTAAAGGCCACATCCATCATCACTGTCTATCTTGATACATTTGTCATATACTTCTCTCAATAGATTAACCAGTCAATTTTGCTTGATTCTGGTGTATAGTCATGAATCGTTATCCTCAGATTTCTGATTACATGAAAAATTAAAATATATTATATATTAAGTGCCAGATGCACTTGATCTTTTTTTTTTCCGATAGGTCAGATGCACTTAATATGATCAATATGTTTACTACTTCAAACTCGCATTAATCTATAATCTATATTACTTTCAATGTTTTGAATCTACACACAGAGAATATGTACAGAAGCTCCTCTATGCTTCCAGGCTCAGGCATTGATGTGTTTGCACTTTTGTTCCTACTCTGCTCGTGCAAATTTGAATTATTAGTTGGATGATATTGATGGCTGTAGGCCTTATTAGTTCTATTTGGTTAGCTTATTGCACGGTTTTGCTCAGTTCAAGGTTTAGTGGTCTTCAATTCTGCTTTGAATATGCCAATTTTCTACTTATATTTGTTTGAGATTTGCGTATAATGAGAGGAATTTATGAGTGGTCATTTTTATGATTGTTGTAGGGGTCAGCTAATGTTGGAAAATCGGCATTTATCAATGCTCTATTGAGTAAGTTACAGTGATTGATTTGTGTCTTCTCTCTGCTTGAGAATGAATTGAATGATTATAAACCGAAATTCTTTGCATGAGGTTGGGTTGTGACCGTTTCCTGTCCCTTGGCGACTTATATAGTTTAGCTGCTAGGTTCTAAAATTTACCATAGTCTGCATTTTCTCCTACTCTGTTAGAAATTTTGGACTAATATGTTATTTGATGTCAAAATCCTTGATTACATTAATCTAAGCAAATTAAATTCCGGAATCCAAGAATCCAAAGGTAAAGAAAAATCAAACAGAAGTAGACAACAAGATTACATGGTTCATCACTACGTGTATATTTCCGGCTCCCGGGGTAGTAATAAATAATGGGATTCCCGTATTGCTAAACTAGAAATACAAGATGATGCAGTGGAATAAGAGCAAGAGAAAGGAGGCTTACAAACTTCAGGACTTCTGCAAGCAGCAATTTTTTATTTTTTGGTGGAAAAGCTGGGATTAGGCAGACTCCTACCATATATTAATAGAAATAATATTTACAATCTCAAAATGTTTACATCCGCTAGTGTCTTCTTTAATAATAAAAGAGGATGGCAAAATAACAGAAAAATTGGAGAAATTAAATTACATCTGATGTAACAAAATCAGCTTTCTTACCCCCTTCCAAACATGACAAATAGACCATTTAGAGAATGAGTGAAGGAGATAATCAATTTCTCGAAGGATGTGCTTTTCTTTCCACGGAGCCTTAATTTTTCGAGTGATAGTATCGACTGCATATTTAGAATGCAACCAAATATCAATGTCATCAAAACTATGATGAGACGCCAATCTTAGCTCTTGCAGGATGCCGGGGACTTCAATCAACCTTACGGATTTTATAGCACAAGGGCACCAAAAGCAAGGATTGGGTTGCCACTTTGATCTCTGAATATACCACCATAAGAAGCATTAGAGTTTGAGACTGAACCATCTTTGTTTAGCACCCATTTTACAGACGAATGAAGCCACAAATTCCATCGTAAGGGAGAAGGGGTGCTTGACATGAAATGGAGATCCCAATTTATGATGATATTGTGTGAATCAGGGCCGTCCATAAATACAATGTTGGCATTGTTGCAGCAAGTTTGCACATCAAATATAAAGAGCTTGATAATCTGGTTCTTCTTTGAAGCTTTACCTTGAAAGGTCCTATTTTTTTCAATTCAGATTTGGTAAATGGAAGCTGCGAAGGCAACCTTGAGAATAATAAATTTTTGAGAAGGCTGTAAGGCTTTTTCTATCATCCAATCAAACTCAATTATCCATCCCCAGATTCTTCTTCTAACGAGGAATTTGGAGAAAATATTAGACCGGATGATTTTTGAGAATCTGCATTTAGAAAAAAAAAAGTTTTCAATATTTTCTCTATCCAAGTTGCAAAGACAGCAATTGATAAGGAAGCTTTCCCAATTCTCCTGAGAAAATCTTGGTCGATCAATTTTTTCTTGGTAATGTGAGCCATAAGATGAAGGCATGTCTGGAATATATTGCAATCCCAAACTATTTTCTCCCATCTAAGTTTTGGAGATCTGAACCTAATATACTGTCAAGCTGAGTTGAAGGAAAAGGAACCATTAGTAGTTGGGGTCTAAACCACTTTGTCTTCTAGTTCTAGATCGTCAGGAAGAGGTAATTTGCTAACTGTTCTCCAAACTTCAATGAGCTCAGTGGATGCTGGATCGGGGTGGACCAAGAGTTTCCATTTATGAGAACATTGATACAAGTATCAGAATCCATAAAAGAGAAAAATTGAGGCAGATCCAGATGACCATAACAGTTAAAAAGCACTCTGTGAGGATGCCACCTTCTTTTGGATGACAAATTTCTTCCCAAGGGTTCAACTAAGCCCCTTTATATGAATCTCCCATCCTCACTTGCCCAAAATTGGTGCCTCTCAAGACTGCTTGCCCTGCTCCAAGAAGTACACTTGTCTCCAATGGCCCAGGACAAGAGGGTTTGGATAGGGTCGAAAAGCGGAAAGTTTTCTGTGCAGTCTTTCTATGATATGATCTGCATAGTTTGAGCAGCTCTCACTCTCTGACATCCTTGGTGTGGAAGGCTAAAGTTCTGGCTAAAGTTGCGTTCTTTGTGTGGGCAACTGCCTTAGACAAGATCCTGACTGTAGATCACTTGAGATTAGAGGGCTGGTCTTGGTCAACCATTGCTACATGTGCAGATGGAGTGGAGAAAATGTGAACCATCTCCTCTTGCATTGCCATGTGGGAGGTGTGGTCTGCGTTCCTTTTGGAGTTTTGGGTGAGCTGGGTGATGTCGGGCTCTGTGATAGATCTCCTTTTTAGTTGGCGTACTTCAGCCTTTTCTCATAGAGGTCAGATTTTGTGGAAGTTACTCCCAATGACAATCTTCTGGGGGATTTGGAAAGAGAGGAACCAGTGTGTTTTTGAAGGCAAGAGCGAGGATTTGGGGGCTATTGTCATCAACATTAAAGGGCTTCTTGGTCAAAATTATACAAAGATTGTAAAGGGTTATTTTTTGAGGATTTTGTTTTCCGTTGGGGCCTCCTTTAGTCCTAGATTTCGGTAAACCGATGCATCAATTGAGGCTCCCATGTCCCGCCGACCCTCTGAAAAAGTAAGGTCGTACTCCTCAAACTCCAATTCGGTGCTTTCCTCTTGCTCATGCATGGTCAGGGTCGGTTTTTTGAAAATCTTTTTTGTAAATTTTGTACTAGGGATGTATGTTAGCTGGGGGCCCTAGGCTTTTTCCCTTGTTTGGGGTCGGCTTGGCGAGATTAGCTCGACCTCCTTTGCTGGCCTTTTGGTTTCTGGCTCTGCCTTCAATAAAACTTGCACTTATCAAAAAACAATTTTTTTTTTGAGAGACTCAATCTTGTTTGCTTCCTTAGAGCCTCTAAAAATAGGGTCAAAGATTTCCAGTTAAAAACACTTCCAAAAATATTCCTTACTTATCTATTCGAGACATTAGAAAGTCCCAGAAGACAACCTAAAAGGGCCTCCAAAGAAGGACCCTAAAACAAAGCTATATACAAATCATAAGAGAGAAGATCCATCCAACATCTCTTCCCATCCAAAAATGAAAGCATCAAAGAAACAACCTCTAAACTCAAAAGAAGAGGAGGACCAAAGATACAAAAGAGCCTTGACTTTTAGCACCTATTTCTCTCCTTCCAGATCGCCCACATGATAGAAAATGGAAGGATTCTCCATAGGAATCTCCGTCTTCCTTTGAAAATCTCCAACGCACTTCCTTGGATCACACTGATAGTTTAAAGAGGTGAAAAAGAAAAAGATAAGAAGAACAGTAAAGATGTGTTTGAGTTAGTGTCTCAACTCTCGTGTCAACCACTCACCCCTCTTTTTCTTAATCAACTAAAAAATAAGAATTACATTGTTGCTCCTACTAAAAGTAGAAATTTAAATAAAAAAAAAAGAATTAGAAAAAGGACAAAACTACCCCTGCACGGAGAATATGAAAAAAGAGCTAAATCTGATAACGCAAAGCCCCTACATGCTCCAAGCATGTGATTAATGAATTCAAACATGTTGGAATCAAGTATCCCAGAAAGAAAATAAGGGGATTGAATTAAGGAAAAATGGTCTAAACCTTCACGTTGTTGATTACCCCCGAATTGTTTGGCAATGTAGGTGGTACTTTTTTTTTCCTTCTATCCATATCTTTCAAATTTCCTATAGTTGGTGTTCTCTGTTTTCTTTAGCTGTCTTCTTCGTACTTGTCTATCATGTAGATTGCTAATGGCAATGTCTCCTGCTCTTTTGCGTTAGTAGTTGACGCAGGACGGGAGGACCGTTCCGCGATTTGAGAATGAAGGAAGAGGGGATTACTATTCAGGGCACTATTCATGTGACACTATTCACGTCACTATTCACGTGACACTATTCACAGTGCTATGGTATGATTTGGGTTTTCTTAGGTAATAAATTGACTAAAAAAGAAAATAGAGATGGAGAAAGAGAAGAGAATAAGAGAGAAGAGATAGAGAAAGAGATAGGGATAGAAAGATACCTTCAGCTTCGCACTGAATTAGCTATTTCTCAAAGAGATTTCTATTTTTTCATTCATAATTTTTTCATTATCAAAATCAAAGGGTACATCACCTTTTATAAGATTCCCTACTTGAACTTTCCAAATTCTAATCTAATTGAAATTAGAAACTCCGAATACAAATCAACTATTGCAATCAATAATAAAAATCCTAATTAGAAATAAAATCTAATTTCAATTGAAAATCCTAATTAAATTAAAACAAATCTTCGTGGGGTCTACTTATCTAAAAATAGTAAAATCAGAATTTACTATAAATAGTAAAAATGGGATTGATTATAAATAGTAATTTTTCAGATTTACTATAAATAGTAAAAACGAGATTTACTATAAATAGTAAGTCCATTTGCTTGACTGGCATAGATTCGGTGTAACGTGGACTATCGTAGTAGACTGTAGAATGCTCCCGCATCAGTAGTATACACTTTATCACCTCTTCTGGGGATGCAGTTTTGAGCTACCCATTCAACTATTCCTACAATTTCTTCAAACTTAAGAAGCTGGTGAATAGATCTGAAACTTCAAGTTTGCATTTTCTTGGATGTACCTTTGAAATATTATGCACACACACAGAGGCCAGATTCCATTCTTAATAGTCTATTCTCTTATGTTTTACTTGCTTAGAATCTTTTTTTTCTTCTTCTTATTTTTGACTTGTTTAGAATCTGTTCACAGTTTTCATTCCTCTCCTTTCTGGAGACCAATATAAACCGTGTTTTGAATTTCCGATTATCAATCAGTATTAGTGTTAACTTATTTATTATCTTCGGAAACATTAGAGGTGATGGCACAGAAGGATCCAGTAGCTGCAGTAGCACGGAAATACAAACCAATCCAATCTGCTGTTCCTGGAACAACCTTAGGTCCAATCCAAATTGATGCTTTTCTAGATGGCGGGGTATGTTCCTTCATTGTTATTTTGTCTTTGGATTCTTCTGTCTTTTATTAATTATGTGTTCTAAGTTTCTGTATATATATTCTTTTTCGTCGGTATTGCTTTAGTTATAATGCAATTACTATTTTTCCACTCTACTGTTTGTCTATGGTGTTTCTCAATTTGCGTATTTCATTTAACTTGACACTTGAGATTTTCCATGTGTGATTTGATTCTACTAAGTTTCTGTGTCTTACAGGTTCAGCTTTAATATCCTTTTGTTTCACCATTGGATCTGACATTAGCTAATTTAAAATTTGTTGTTCTGGATGTTTATCCCAAAACTAAGAACCTGACTGTTGATTCTGAAATGGATGACAGAAATTGTTTGACACACCTGGAGTGCATCTCCATCATAGGCAAGCAGCAGTTGTTAATTCAGAAGATCTACATACCCTTGCTCCTCAAAGTCGTCTCAGGGGACAGTCATTCCCTGTATGTTTTCTTTCATTAACATAATACTTAAAAGATTTTTCTGCGAACCCCCTTTTTTGAATTATATTGTTGTACTGTATTCGGACGTTCAGGTAGCTTATGATGAGAGAACACCGTGCAAAATTGAGGCCAATGACTTAACAGCGTTTCAATATTTTGGGGAGGTCTTGTCAGAATTGATATCCTAAAGGTTTCTATTGTTGTATCCAATTGTTATTCTGTTAGCCGGGCTAGTTCTGTAGGTGTTACATGATGTTCTTTGGTTGCAATTGATGATGCATGAAACTGCAGGTTCTTCCGTCGACGCGTTTAACATTCTATGGACCCAAGGCATTGCAGATTCATATGGTTCCCACTGTTGAAGCAGATGAGTTTTACCAAGTAATGTTTTTTGCTGTTCAATGATTTGTTAAAACATGTGACTACTTTCTGTTGGATTGCTCTCATTTCAGTCAAATAATTGCAACTATGCAAATCATAGATTCTGTAACTGTTTCTTTTATTTTTTTCAAAATGAAAATGAGTCTCATATATTTTTTCTAAATATATCTCATATATATATATTGGTGCTTGTTTGTTGCACAGATTTTCTGTGTTCACAATTTTTGACTATGTAGTTGTAGCAGATTTGTTTTCCTCATACGGAAAAGGGAGCGAATTGGGAAGGTGATTTGTGCATGTGAGCGACAATCATTTAGAAGAGTAAAATTACCTTTAGGCAATGTTAAAGTAACCTTGAGGATGCAATTCAAGAAAATTGCAATTTTCCAATGTTTTAGCATGGTGTTATAATGCTTGTCCTCTCTTTGAGACTGTTGGTATTGAAGTTCTACAATACAGAATCATGACAAGAAATCATGAACATGCTTATTATTACGACAATTTACCAGCTATGACAGATCTCTAACCTCATGAATGTCATGGGTTTTCTTCTTTGCAAGGCAGTGGATACGTTGTTTGTATCTTCTCTTGTTTGCTGTTGTCTTTTTGGAAAGCCGTGACTTGCATTTGATTGTTGCAGAAAGAAGTTGGAGTTCTGTTGACGCCACCAACTGGGAAACAAAGAGCAGATGAATGGGCAGGACTTCAAACAGTACGCAGATTGCAAATAAAATTTGAAGATCAAAAAGGGTAAAGTTTATGTCCTCTTTATTATTCTATGGTGTTAAATACTTTTTCTAAATTTTTTATATATTTTGTGCGACGAGGTCTAAGGGTATAATCCTTTTCATCATTCTGAAGAGAAAAGCACATAACTGTTGTTTGTAGTTATATTTTGGGGTATGTTTAGAGCAATAACTTTTAGTTTCTTCTATCTTCTTTTTCTTTCTTTAAAAAAACATAATTAGTCTACTGTGTCCCCCCCCCCTTTTTTTTTTTTGTGTGTGTGGGGGGGGGGGGGGGGGTGTTGGTGTTGTAATCTTGGATCGTAACCAGGATAAGAGATTAGGGTTAGAGATGGAAGAGAGGAGAGGAAAAGAGAATTGGGGGAAGAGGAGAAATCGTGTAGAGCTTAGAATAGCCTACACGATTTCACCCAATATATATATTAAGTGAAGTTTTACAATATTACAAGGGCCCCCTGTAGAATATAAGATATTACAAGTAGGTCCCTGACAACACTCCCCCTCAAGCTGGTGCGAAGATATCTATCATGCCCTGCTTGGATAACAGGTGCTCTAAGATCTCTTTAGTAACACCTTTAGTTAACACATCTGCAACTTGATCAGCAGTATGGACATACGGTGTGCAAATAAGTCCCTGACCAAGCTTCTCTTTGATGAAGTGACGGTCTACCTCAATGTGTTTTGTCCTGTCGTGTTGAACTGGATTATGAGCAATGTTGATGGCTGCTTTATTGTCACAATACAGTTGCATAGACCCTTTGACAGGATATCCGAGCTCACTGAGCATAGTCTTCAACCATAGAAGCTCACATACACCATGAGCCATAGAACGGTACTCTGCTTCGGCACTGGAGCGGGCGACAACTGGTTGCTTCTTGCTGCGCCAAGACACCAGATTATCTCCCACATACGTGCAGTACCTGATGTGGAACGTCTGTCAGTGACTGAACCTGTCCAGTCAGCGTCTGTATAAGCTTCAACTCGCAGGTGTCCATTCTTACTAAACAAGAGACTCTTCCCTGGAGCCCCCTTAAGATAGCGTAACACTCGGTGTGCTGCCTCAAGATGTGGAGAGCGAGGGGCATGCATGAACTGACCGATGACACTGACTGCGTATGCAATATCTGGTTGTGTCAGCGAAAGGTAGATGAGACGCCCAACAAGTCTCTGGAACTGGCCTGTATCAGTAATGGGATCCCCATTGGTCTGAGATGCAGTGTCCCATATATCCTTGGCAGTCGGGAGAAAGAGGAAGCCTATGCTGATCGATGGATGCATGGAATGAAGCAGCCATGACATGACCATCGAGTTTTCCGCTTCCCACTTCTCAAACGTGGTATCGGAGGAATCAGGTGCAGTGACGTGTCCAGTGATATAGCCGGTTTTGCCTCGTCCGGTGATGTACATCTTGGCAGATTGAGACCATGCGAGGTAGTTGGTCCCGTCGAGTTTCACCGTAGTGATCTGTAGGCCCGGGCTATGATCACCATGACTTCCCAAACTGGGTGGGGCAACAATGATCTCTGACTTGGCAGAAGATGACTCCTCAGATGTACTCATGGTAGTAGAGAAGACTTTTCTGAGGAATAGAGCAATTTGGACTGATGAGAAATCACCCGAACTGCTACTGCAAAGGTGCAAATCACCTTCTTTTTTATTTTTAAAGCTTCTTGTGAGCAATGCGAGCAGGATTCAGACCTTTTTGGAACAACTCCTTTATAGATTTTCTATTGGAGAAAAAATCACCCGCGGGAAACTTGTGAATGGTTCCATGGACCTAAAAAGGTTCCTAGATAGGTGCGGTAGCACTAGGGAGAGGTTCTGGGCTCCTCTGAGAACTGCGGCTAGGTCTAGAGGGTCTTCTCTGACCTTTTGGAAGGTGCGGCTAGGCTTGGTGGCTCTTCTCCAGCCTTCTGGAGTGGGCGGCTAGGCCTGAGAGAACTTCTCCAACCTTTTGGAGTGGGCGGCTAGGGTTTCAGACTCTTCTACAGGCTGCGGCTATCCATGGGAGATGATCTCCTTCTTTGGAAAGCCCTTCGTATTGAACTTCGCAATCCCTAGGGTTCTTCAGACCTCTAGTGGTAAAGTGATGTGACGTCTTTCTTTATGTCAAGAAACTTTTTTTTTTGATACGTGTAAAATTTTATTAATAAACCGAGGAACTTACAAAGCCGAGGCAAAACGAGGTCGAGGTGACCTACGAAAAGCCAAGGAAAACAAACGAAGAAAGCACAGACTCCCCCACAGGGACTCAAAATCAACAATCCTGAGTACTAATAAGGTTCATACGGAACACAAAATCTTCAAAAAATAATCCTCGACATTCCTTCAACGCCTTGAACCAGCAAAAGAGTAACCCCTTGATGCTTAGAATATAGACGCCAAGTCGTCGCTTTTGCCACAGAAAACCCTCATATTCCTCTCTCTCCAGAGGCCCCATACTATAGTGAAAGGCAGCATCCTCCAGAGGAGACTACCTCCAGCTGAGAAGAGCGCCAACTAAGGATGAGGGCTAAAAGAGATTTTGAACCCATGTCATCCTGAATCATAGAGGAAGGAGGCCCAATCCTCCTTGGCCATACTACAATGCAGTAATAGGTGTTTGACTGTCTCGCCGTCTATCTGACACATCCAACAATATTCCACAATAATGATTCCTCTGGATCGAAGATGGTCGACAGTCAAAATCTTGTCCAAAGCAGCCTCCCAAGAGAAGAATGCCACCTTTGATGAAACTAAAGGGCACCAAACATGAGAGGCAGGAAAGTTAGGCCCAATTGTCAGGTGAAAAGCTTTGTAAGCAGAGCGGACCGAGAAAGTACCTCCTTTAGACCATATCCAAACCCTCTTATCCTGAACCGAAGGAAGAAGATGAACATCCTGTAATTGATCAAGCAAATGGGAAAGAGGCTCAATCTCCCAATCGTTGAGATTTCTCCTGAATCCGAAGTTCCATCCTATAACCTTCCCCCCTGTGTAAGCTCAATCCTGAATGGACCGCCCTTTAAGCTCCGAGAGGGAGTAAAGATCTGGGAAATCGACGCTGAAAGGAACCTCTCCACACCAAAGGTCCTCCCAAAATCTGATTCTGTCTCCAGATCCTACTGCAAATCGGATGCCTTTCTCGAAATCTTCGAAGCTCTTAGAGATGCTCCTCCATATGCTAGACCCATACGCAGTACGGACCTGTCTACTCCCCCAACTGAATGAGGAGACTCGATACTTACCCGCAATAACCTCCCACCATGGGCTCGAGATCTCTTCCCCGAACCTCCAAGCCCATTTGCTCAAGAGAGCCTGATTCATCACCTTGAAGTTCTTAATACCCATGCCCCCTTTCTCCTTAGCCTTGCACACATTGGTCCAGTTAACCAGATGCATCTTCGGATCCC
Organism: Euptelea pleiosperma; assembly: GCA_035048495.1. Classification (NCBI taxonomy): domain Eukaryota; kingdom Viridiplantae; phylum Streptophyta; class Magnoliopsida; order Ranunculales; family Eupteleaceae; genus Euptelea; species Euptelea pleiosperma. The sequence continues at coordinate 11,353,278 of CM068551.1, read as the reverse complement.
CTTCCCTACCCCACCACAGAAAGTCCCTCATGGTCTTTTCCAGAATCTTCGCCACTCCACTGGGGATGAGGAAGAGGGACATGTAGTAAATCGGAAGACTGGAAAGAGTGCTTTTAATGAGAGTCAATCTACCCCCTTTGGATAAATATTTAGACTCCCACACAGCTAACCTTTTCCCAAAGCATTCAATAACTGGTTCCCACAAGGCCTTCGATTTGTAAGCATTCCCAAGAGGGAGACCCAAGTAATTAGTCGGTAACTCAGCCATGCTACACTGCAAGATGTTAACCAACTTGGATAAGTTGTCCACTTCTCGACACCGCATACTTTACTCCTGGAAAGATTGACCTTGAGGCCCGATACAACTTCAAAACAACATAAAAGGCCTCTGAGGAATCTGGCCTGAGACACTGAGGACTTGATAAAGATAAGGGTATCGTCAGCAAATTGTAGCTGAGAAACAATATAATTACCCAGGGTAACCTCAAAACCTTCCAACTCCCCTAATTCCACAGCTCTTTTTATCATTTTCCCCAAAGCCTCTGCGACCACTATAAACAGGTATGGCGATAGAGGGTCTCCTTGTCTAAAGCCCCCTGGAGCTCTTGAAGTAACCGGCAGGAGACCCGTTGATAAGAACAGAGAAGGAGGCCGAAGAGATGCACTTCCATATCTAGGATCTGCATTTGGATCTGAATCCCATCCTACCAAGCATGTAGTCCAAGAATCTCCAATCCACATGGTCGTATGCTTTCTCCATATCGATTTTGCAAACAAGCCCCGGGGTCCCCAATTTAGATCGGGAATCAATGCATTCATTAGCTATCAAGACACCATCCAAGATTTGTTTGTATGATACGAACGCCCCTTGATTAGGAGAAATGACCGAAGGTAACGTCTCTTTGAGCCTCTTGGTTAGCATCTTGGCAAGAATTTTATACACACTGCCCACCAAGCTGATAGGTCTGAAGTTTGCAATGTCCACTGCACCTTGGAACTTGGGAATCAAAGCTATGAAGGTGCTATTGGTCGTACGGTCAAGGAACCCCTCCTTATGGAAGTCGGCCACAACTTGCATGAACTCAGATCCGACACTGTCCCAACATTGCTTAAAAAAAGCAATGGTGAAGCCTTTAGGCCCAGAGGCCTTATCTCCTGCCAAATTTGAAATAACCCTCAACACCTCGTCCTCATCAAAAGGTCTCTCTAGTCTATCTCTTCCTGATCCACTAATTTGGTCGAAATCACGATCGTCCAAACTAGGTCTGAAGCTGTCCGAATCAGCATAGAGAACAGAATAGAATCCCACAACACCATCCCTGATGCTATACTCCTCCACTAGCTCGTTGTCGCCAACCTTGAGCCTGGCAAGATGATTTCTTCTTCTATTAGCGTTAGCCACCTTATGGAAGAATTTAGTATTGTTGTCCCCTTCCTTGAGCCAACAGACTTTGGATTTTTCCTTCCAACTAATTTCCTCCATTGTAGCCATATGCTAATAGTCTGCCTTCAAGTTGGCTCTCCTCGAGTAGTCTTCCAAAGACAAGGAGCCCTCCTCCTCCTTCCTATCTAACAATGCAATCTCCTTGAGCACCACACCTTTCCTCTGGTCTATACGGCCAAGAACCTCCCTATTCCATTGCTTGATCTTTTCTTTAAGCGCTTTGAGCTTACGTCTGAAAGAGATCCCCGCCTTACCGTCACTGGATAACTCCTTCCACCACTCCTCCACCTTTTGCTTGAAATGGGGTTTACATAGCCACATATTTTCGAAGTGAAATGGAATGGGCCGGGATTGAAAACCCCCACAGTCCAGGACCAGCGGAGCGTGATCAGAAGTAGGCTTAGGAAGAATGAGTAAGGAAGCTCCGTGAAAGCGATCTTCCCAACTGGAAGATACGAGAAATCTGTCCAAACGGCACATAGTAGGATGATTCTGATTATTAGACCACGTGAATCTACCCCCGCTCATGGGAAGGTCCATAAGAAAATTTCTATCGATGAATTCGCCGAAAGCCCTCATACTACGGGACACCCTCCCCCCCACATTATTCTCATGCAGGTATCTAATGACATTGAAATCCCCTCCAATACACCAGGGTTCGTCCCAAAAAGCGGCAATATCGTCCATATCTTCGCAGAATTGGTCCCGATAAGAACTGATAGAGGGGCCATAAACCCTAGTCAGAATTCAAGTGAATTGCTCCCCCATGCATCTGCATCGAATAGAAACTGAAAAGGCCCCTACCAAAACGTCTTCCCCCTCCAACACGTTATGGTTCCAAATTATGACTATGCCTCCCGCTGTCCCGATTGCCGGAAGATCTTGTCACCCAAGCTTAGCGAACCCACATAACTCCCGAATAAAAGTCAGATCCATAGTCTCCGTCTTTGTTTCCTGGAGCACCATAACATTCACCCCCCATCTACGAGATAAGCTCTTAACCACTGTCTTCCTATCTCTGTTACCCGGACCATGAATGTTCCAAGATAGGATTTTTAGCTTCATTGAGCATCGTTATACTTCCTCCTACGGCTACCATAAACGATCGTACATTTTGAATTGAAAGGGCTAACCAATCTCTGAATTTCTCTGTGGACCTTGGCAGGTTTTGCTAGGGAGCATGGACCCCGAGTGCGTTCATCTACTTCCTGCCCCGACTTCGACCCACAACGGACTGCCGAACTACCCTTAACAGGATTTTTTGCCCCATCTGATAAGTTAGGACCTCGCTTACCGCCTGGAAACTGTTCCATCTCTTACATCCCTATTGTCTTCTAAAAGCAAGGGACCATTCCTCCTGACAGTTGGCAAAGGTTCTGTAGGGATCCTTAGAATGGAGAGTAACTGTTGGCGGATCTCCTCATCTCGGCCAGCTGTGGAGAGCCCAAGCGAGACCCCCAAACTCAAATGTTGGATCTAAACCACGACGATAAAGCTTGATCAGCCAGAGGATTTGGTACCTGGGGCCATGGAGTACCGTGACAACCCTTCAAAGCCTCCAAAGGTGTTGGTTTCCCCATTCCGACCCCCCGAAAGTTTCAATTCCTCCCCACAAATGGGAGTGACAATTGCTTCATCAGCCTCTGTCGGGAATCTGCAAAGAGGAGGGATATTCAGCACCCTTTCTGTTGTCGTGTCTACTTGCTGGAAGACGACAAGAGGTTGCTCAGCGTCCCCCAGAAGAGGAGACTCAGATCTATTACCGTCCCGGTCGGAAGTAGAAGGATTACCTTGTGGAAGTAAAGCTTCGACCAGAGGATCAGTGAGGCTAAACTCTTCTTGAACCAAAGTCGCACCAAAGACCGGAAAAAAGAAGAAGATAAGGCAGGGCAAGAAGGGTGAAAAACAATGGCTATGGACTTACCTTTAGCAGAGCTGCCTTCCCACTTGCGTTCGGCTATCGCGGTGTTGGTGGAGGCGATGTCCTTACACGAGGCGGAAGCTGCTATGGGTTCCTCATCGAGAAGCAGTGGAACTCCATCCGCCTTATTAAAGATGGGTTGAAATCGAATTTCGGTTCGGGTCATGACAATAGAGTCGTTTGCCCATCTAGGGTTCTTCACATAAAATCCACTTCTCTTGACCCGCAAGCCCTCTCTACCAAATCTACCGAACAGTAGGCCCGAGAGCCCGATATTCCCCAACTTCTAGAAGTGCGACGTGGCGCCTGTTTCTTCCTCCCAGAAAGATCTAGATGCCTCGTGTCGACTGATTGCGAATTCCCGCCTAACTCCAAGGAAACTCCAAAAAGGTCCGCAATTTTGAAATTATCCTGCATCGGGGGAGCAATACGGGATGTACCTGGCTCATCTGCTGATCCCATGTGTTCCATAAGCATTTGGCGGTCTCCTAACAACCCACGAGATTCAGCCACGTTAGTTGACTGTGTCTGGGCAAACAAGTCGACGACTTGGCTGACCCCAGGGGAAACAATAGACTCGCCACCAGCACAATCATCGACGTTGGCCGCTGCCTCCTTACTGCATGTCGGCACTGCCGTCGCTGGTAGAGAAGAGACTCTGAGACTGTGTTTTCTCCTCCTTGCCCCCGGCAATCAGGATCTGGATCGAGAAAGAGACACCTCTATCTTGGATGATCATTCTTCTCGGTATATTCTCTTCTCTACCACCTACCTTCAACGCCACCTTACTGAAATTCAAGCCTGATAAGGAAACTGTCCATCTCCAGTAGCCCACCGGCTAGACACCCAATACTACTGAAGATGTCTGCGTTCCACAAGTGGAAGGGGAGGCCGAACACGTGAATCCATAATGGTTTAAAATACCCCACCTCCGGTACAGAATTTACTGACAGCTACCAACGACTAACAAAGATGATATCAGAACCAACCCTGATCGAGGTGAGTTTATAGAGAAAATTGAAAAGGTCGGGGTCCTCGACGAAAAAGAGTCGCTTACGACCTCTACAGGGAATAAGATGGAAGAGTGGGGAAACATCGGAAATGACATTCAAGGCCACCACAATGTCTTCCCAAGCTGGAAAATCGAAGGAAGACTCGCAAATGAGAGCCCACCGCCACCGACCGAAAGCTCTGGAGGATCAGTTGGGGTATCTGGTGATGATTGTGGAAGGATGTCATGTTGCGAAACCTTCAACGTCTCGACCGTTTTGGTTGGGGGAGTCCATCCTCTAACCACGATCAAGCAAACCCGTTCGTCTATTGATTTAAAGAATGCCCTCATCTTAACTTTCCAGTAGGCGTAGTCTTTGCCCTCTAACATTGAGGGTTTGGAGATATTACTATCCTCTTTTGCATCTTATTGGATTGGATTTAGATGACCATCATCACACTCTGGCGATTAAACCTAATACAGAGAACTCGCTTTGATAGCAATTGAAACATCTCGGAATCCGTTGGATGTGTACCATGAGGGGGGTTAATAGGTTATTTAAACACTTTTTACTGATCTGGTCCAGAGTACTTAATTAGAGTGATTAGCTCAACCGACTCAGATTTAATATATTATTTCCAATTCGTTTGATCTAATCTAAACTATAATTGCGGAAATAAATCAAACCATATACACACGATTTTTTACGTGGAAACCCTTCACGGGAAAAATCACGGACCACGTCCAAATGTGAAAGCATCCAATACTAGAAGTTACCAGATTACAAAAGTTACTACACAACACATTTCAACACAACTGTTCCACACTTGAATACCTCAAGCCAACTGCCATTGCATTCACGCCTTCTAGTTCACTCACTATGCACGGGTCCTCGGGCACCTTCGTAGGATCACGATCACACGACCTCGGTTCGGTTCATCCCCAAACACCGATTTGGTTTATCCCTGAATCTCCACTACTCGAGTCACACAAGCACGGATAAAAGCTTCGAAGTTATGGGTGGTTAAAGAACTCTCTCTAAGAACAAAGATAGGCTATGGGTGTTCTAAAGAGTGATCTCAAGCTTGGAGAATAGAAACTGAGGTTCAAACAACCTACAAGCTATGAGATGCAAAATTAGGGTTTTAAAGCATTTCTAGGAGTTCTTGATGCCTATTCAAGCTTAGGTTTTCGTACTTAGCAACCCTTTATATAATATGGATGAGCAAGAGTCCAAAATAAGAAGTAGTTAGGCGCAAGAAGGATTTCTAACAGAATTAGAAATTCTGTCCGCGATAAGCTCCATCGATCAAAGGACTTCCTGATTGATCAGAGCAAAAATGTCACCTCTGGAACAGAACAACTACTTATTTTGCGATCAATCGGATGTGTTACCTCGATTGATCGGATGTAACCACATCGAAATTTTTTCGAGAACTAGTATTTTCTATCTTTGTTCTCCGATCGATTGGATACAACCTTCGATTGATTCGAGACCAAAAATTCAAAATTTCAACAACCTTCTCTGAAAATTCCATGATCGAATTCTTCTAGGGTACAAAAACCAATAGTCATGGGTCACTTAGGGGTTAATGTTTATTATGTTTTCACCTAGATTCTAGGCCTCTAAGTCACTTACCATTCCTAAGTGTGATTGAGCGAAGCTTCATATCTTCAGTTGAATCTTCAATACTTCTGAATCTTCTGGCTTGCTGGCTTGAGTGATATAACACCAACACACGCAACCTACCAGACACACTAGGATAGATCATATGCACGTTTTGCCATACGAGATTCCTCAGCTTACAAATTTGGACCTTACAATAACTTTGGTAATGTTCTACTCTTTAGAAAAATTCAGAATACACAATCATTTGAAAAATAAACCCAAATAGATGACATTCAACCGACGACTTTTCACTGCATCACGAACATGAACTCTGTTGATTTTTTTTTTTCCACAGGAAGGGCTATTACAGTCGTGACATGGCATGTGACCATGGCTTAAAATTTCGTACGAAACATTTTTAAATTTAAGAGAACTAAAACGAAACATGAATGTTTCATTTTTTTTTTGTAATGTTTCTGTTTGTTTCGTTGAGACAAACCGAGACATTATGATACAATCCGATACAATTAGAAAAAAGGGAAAAATATGATTTCATGATTTTGGAATGTTACGCTTGTTTCGTCTCCGGAATGTTTCGTTTCGTTTCGAAGTATGTCTCGATTTTTCACTTGACTGAGACATTCAGCTAAAACGAGATTTTAAACCATGGCTGTGACAGTTAAATGAAGTGTCAAACCGAACCTGAAGAGAACCCAGAGACTAGTCCTAAGGTTTATAGGGGGTGCGCCAGCCTTAGGATACCTTTCTGGGGGTGCGACACCCTTAGAGGACCTTTCCAGGGGAGCGGCACCTTAAGGGGAAAACCCCTAGGGTTTAGGGAGGTACGACACCCTCAGAAAAAAGACCCTATGGGTTTTTGAGAAAAAAATCCTTATATCCAATCTGAAAGAAAAAAGAGAGAGAAAAAGAACGTGTAGATCTTCCCGCTATGATACCAAGTTGAAATATAGCCTAGAAACATGATTAGAAGAGAAGAATGGAAGAGTATCAAGAGATAAAAGAGAACAATAAGAGAGAAAAGAGTCGGGTACAATTTCTCCTTCATTGTTATTTATATCCGTGTGTAATACAACCAAGCCCAATAACTTAAACACGATAAAATACAAAATAACAACCAAGGACAGTAAAATAAAGAAATAACAATAAATGACAAATATGCTAATAAGTATGTCCTAGATCTTTTATTTGAGATGGGATTATTGAGAGCCAACTAGTTACCTTTCCAATGGATCCTAATAGTTAACTTTTGATAGATTAAGGAGAGCTAATTGATGATCCGGAGTAGTATAAAAGGCTAGTTGGAAAGCTTATTTACTTGATAATGACTAAACTTGAAATCACATTCGCTGTTGGCGTTGTTAGTCAGTTTATGCAGACTCCCCGTGCTCATCACACGGAAGTGGTCATTCCTACTTGCATTATCTCAAGAGTGCTCCTGGTAGAGGTATCTTATACAAGGTCAATGGCTGTTTACATGTTGAGACACATTCAGATGCTAGTGGGCAGGATCAACATCTGATAGAAGATCTGCTACTAGGTATCGCATTTGTTGGGGGGTAACCTTATAACTTCGAGAAGTAAGAAGCAAAGTTTTGTTGCCAGATTTAGTGTTAAAGTATGTGGGATTGCCCTTACTGTTTGTGAGTTATTATGGCTCAAATCTTTGATGGAGAAGCTTGAATTTCCTATCGATGGCCCTATGGACTTTTATTGTGACAATTAGGTTGCAACACACATGGTCAACAATCAATCTTTCATGAGAGGACCAAGCCCATAAAGATTGATTGCCATTTCATCAGGGAAAAAGTGGCAGCCAAAGTTATTTTTAAACCCTTTGTGAGTTCATCCGGTCAACTTGCTGATATGTTTATTAAAGCCCTTAGTCAAAGCCAGTTAGAGAATATTCAGTCCAAGGTAGGCATATTTGACAAGTATGCTTCACAGCTTGAAAGGTGTCGGTAGATATATTAGGGGGCATTTTTTGGTTTATTACTTAATAGTGGCATAATTATAATTTTAACATCTTTAATCAATATAATAAGTAGAGGGGGATGTGCACAACATAAATCTTAACATCCCACTCTCTCCTTTGTTTCTTTCCTCTTCTTCTCTCCACTGTTCACGTGACACTAAACCCTAAAAAATCCACAATCGTATCCACATTGGGCATGATTAACATTAGTGCCCCAGCATTCCAGCTTGGGGGTAGTGCTAATAGATCCCCCCCCCCCCCAGGAGAGCCCTTGCACAAAAATTGACCCCATTGGATTATTTTACCCTTTGGTTCTATCACATTGTTTTGGACAATTATTAGAAAATATGGTGAAGGGTCCAGAAAAAAGGTCTAGAAGATGAATCATTATAGCCATCCACTAGGTGGGACTTGTTGGATGGTGGGTCCTGCTCATAGATGTGCTGCATGTGCACTATTATATTTATACTATTGGTACAATGCCCACAAAAATTTCCACGAGTACCTTAGCTTTCCTCTTGCGACTTGGCTCATTCCGAAACCCAATATTGCAACAGTGAGATTGAAAGTAGTCATCATGAGTGGTGTGGTCGTTTCGCCTAGCTCAGTGTGTTTACACTCTGTAAGATTGCTACATACATCCATTCTTAGTTTCTAGAACCTTCTACTTTAGGGGCCGCTCATGCTCTCCCACTCCCACTCCCTAAAAATTGAGCAATATAAAACTTGTTTGCAACAATCATTTCCCTGCTCCCACACCAGAATCCTTCCGTCCACCTGCTCCTGCTTTGTGCAACTAAGCTCTTGGTCATATAGTACTGCCAGTTTGTGAGGTTCCATATGTGTTAAGAGCAGCTTCCTGAATTGCTAGTTATGGCCCCTCTAATCTGGTTGTGGTTGGGCATATTTCTTTGACACATGCTGAGAATTGTGTTTCACTCAAACTTGACTTAATGGAGTAACATCTGAAGTTGATATTGTCTCTGCTTGCAATACCATTTTTTTTTTAGAGCTTAGAAGACATGGATTTAAATGTGTTTTCCCTTTTTTGTCTCTTGGACAGGCCTACTTGTGATGTTGCTATATCGGGCCTTGGATGGATAGCTGTGGAGCCCATAGGCAAACCACTTAAAATTTTTGATTCAAGAAGTTCTGAAACAATCACTGGGGAATTGCATATTGCTGTTCATGTTCCCAAGCCAGTCGAGATTTTCATTCGGCCTCCTATGCCCGTTGGCAAGGCTGGAGGAGAGTGGTACGAGTATCAAGAGTTGACGAAGAAGGAAGAGGAATCAAGACCCAAATGGTATTTCTGACGCTATTAATTTTGTGCTTCATGGTGTATAATCGATTTGTCACCAGATGTAAATTATTGTATCATTTTTTTTGCTAAGTAATATTGTATCATTTTTCATTTGAGAATATTTACTTATGTGAGTTGATTTAAATGTTGCTGGTAAAGTGGCCTTTGATGATCCATTTTCTTCTTCCCGCATATATTATCTAATATCTTCCAGATATGGTGCCTTATCTGCAAGTCTTCAAAATAAGAAGACACGAGAATTTTAAAATGTGTTATATAGACTGCTAAAGCTAGAGTTGTTTACCCAACAAAAATGCTAGAGCAGTCAATGGATAGGTGGTTTTGGATCCACAATTATTAGATCTTGGGGTTGATTTGAATCATTGACAACCTTAATGAAAGTTATGAAATCCCCTTACAATCACTATGCAATGCCTTGGAGGGGTGAATAAGACCAAGGAAATAAATTTCGGTTTTGAGGTTTATTTCGACCAGTCTAAAAATGGAAATATTTCGACCAATGTGGAAATAATACATTTTTTGTGGAAATGATGGAAATAATGCGAAAATGATGGAAATATTGTGGAAATGTTTGCGGAAAGTTTGGGAAATGATGAAACTGTTGAATTCTATGTACACCCACGTGGGGGGTGTTCTTAGTGGGCTGCGTTCAACTACCTCACGTGGGGTTTATTCTCTATTGCTTATGGGTTAAGTGATGGGCCTATCCACTTAACTCACATTCTCTTTATTTCATGTTAGTGGGTTAAGTGGTGGGCCCCCACTTGACCCACACGATTTCTCCTTTACTTGTAGAAGGGGTTTCCCCTACTTATAAATATTACTTATGGGAGATTGAATATTCACTTCAATCTCCCCATTCTCTCTCAAATCCTAATCTCTCATTCTCTCCCTAACCTCCATTATCTCTCTCTATCTCAATCTTTAGCATATTGATGATAACCTTAAACAACAATATGGTATTAGAGCATGGTTACTCTAGGGCCAAAATCATTATCCCCTAGAGTTTCCACGAAGATATTATATGTAAGTATTCGAAGTTCGGGCAAGTTTTGAGCAAATCGCAGAGGGTCTTCCTGCGAAGTTCTTGGATATTTTCTGAAGCAAAGAAATCAGAGATTTATCATTCTTGGTGTATTGCCTGTTATCAGTCGTCAGAGATCCACTCTATCCCTGATCTTCAGGATTTTTTATCAGTTTTTTCGGAGAACACGTATATCTAGGTTTTTTGGGTTTTGATTTTTCTTGAGATTTGTGTCATTTTTGGGTTCTCTACCCAAACCGCCCCCCTCATAGGGCTAGTTAGGTTCGACATAAACTTATTTCATAATTTTTGGATCATCGAATCTCCGGTTCAAAAAATCGGATCCACAGCTCTGATTTTGGGTTTTTTATTTTCTTGAGATTCGTGCACTGCTTGAGCTCTCTACCCTAGCCGCACTTCCCTGTGGATTATTTGGGATCTACAGAGTCTCGTTTGAGAATTTTCTGATCGTCGGATCTCTGGTTCGAAAAATTGGATCCTGTGCTCAATTTTTGGGTTTTTTTTTACCTTGAGATTCGCGCATTGTTTGGGCTTTCGACCCTAACCGCAGCTCCCTCTGGACTATTTGGGATCTACAGAGCTTCGTTTGAGATTTTTCTGATTGTCAGATCTCCGGTTTGAAAAATCGCCTGGGGTTTTTGGCCTGGATCCGGTTTTGCCTTTTTTGGGTTTTCTACTTTTTTGGAAACCAAGGTTCCCAGAGCACTTCTACCTTAGCCGCACCTCCCAAAGTGCTCCTAGGACCCCCCGAACCTTGGTTTAGGTTGCGCAGACCTTCTGTTCGTCAGTTGGTCATTTCCAGGCCTTCCGTTGCGATGAGTTCATCAGTTGAGGATAACACTCCGTCTCATGGTTCTCATGGAGACCACAACCCCCAATTATGCATCACTACGGTCAAGTTTGATGGGACCAACTATCTTGAGTGGAAGACATCGGCCTTCATGTACATCGGAGGACGTGGCTACAGTGAGTACCTCACAGGAAAAATAGTTCGCCCTGCCGCCACAGACAAATCCCACCGGAAATGGGTTATGGAGAACCTTACGGTGATGTCTTGGCTTCTCCATTCGATGCAACCCCAGATCAGCAGGGCGTTCATGTTCCTTCCTATAACGAGGGAAATCTGGGATTCTGTTACCGAAACCTATTCTCAGGTTGGCAACTTTGCGAAGCTCTATGTGTTAGAGCAAGAGATTGCTTGTCTCCGACAGGGGGAGCTCAAGCTTGGTACCTATTATGCTTCTCTCCGAAGCAAATGGGAAGAGATAGATCATTATCAGGACTATCCCGGTTTGTGTTGCAGATGTGAAGTCTTTCCGTGCTATGGTTGATCAGTCCCGGATATTCCAGTTCCTTGTTGGCCTTCATCCTAGCTTCGAGGCTACCCGTGTTTAGATACTTGGCAGATCTCCTCCCCCTACTTCATTGGCACAGGTCTATGCCTACATTCAGGGGGAGGATAGTCGTCGCACTACCATGCAGCTACGCAGTGGTAGTGACACTCATGATCGATCTGTCATTGCCTCTGCGTCTCAGAAGGGTCAGAAATCCTTCTAGAAGAAGACCGATGATGACAGATGACGTCCCAAGTGTGATCACTGCAGACATCTAGGCCATGTGAATGACACTTGTTGGGAATTGCATGGACGCCTACCGAGTCTTGGCCCAAATCCACGTCAGCGATCTTCAGCGAGACAGGAGCCCCCTGCAGCACTTTCTGTGGTTCAGGACACTGCACCCTCAGCACTTCCTACCACTAGGTATATGGACTCTTTTTTCTCCCAGTGATCTTGAGCGATTTCGTCGTATGATGGCCCAACTCAATGGGTAAGCCTCTACTTCTACCTCCACCTATGTCCAGACAGGTACTGGATTTGCTTTCTCTGTATCCACTGTTCATTCTAGTCCCTCATGGATCATCGATTCAGGGGCCTCAGATCATATGACTAGTATGTCTTCAATTTTCTCCAGTTATTCTATTTGTTCTGGTCTTGACTAGGTTAGGATGGCTGATGGCACCCTTACCTCTATTTTCGGGAAGGGCAATGTTCATGCTTCTTCAGCACGAACTTTGTCATCGGTACTGCATGTTCTTCAGTTTGTAGCTAATCTTTTATTTGTCAGTAGCCTTACTAAGAATCTTAACTGCAGTGTAACTTTTTTTCCTTCTCGCTGTGTGTTTCAGGATTTGGAGTCAAGGTGGACGATTGGCAGTGGACGTGAGGAAGGTGGCTTGTACCTCCTGGATCACTCAGTTTCCTCTTCAGCACATAAGTCCAGCATCAGTAGCAGTAGTTGAGTCAATAAAGACCAGTTATTGCTTTGACACAACCGGCTTGGACATGTACCCGTGTCAGTTTTAAAACGTGTCTTTCCTGCTTTCTCTTCTCTTTGTGATGTTCCGTTTCACTGTGATACTTGTGAACTCGCAAAGCATTGTCGCACTGTTTTTCCTCTTAGTGAAAATAAAAGTCCTATTCCTTTCAATATTGTGCATTTTGATGTGTGGGGTCTTGCCCCGGTGATGTCTTTATTTGGATTTCGATATTTTGTTACATTTGTTGATGATTTCAGTAGCTGTACCTGGGTATATCTCATGAAGTCGAAAGATAAGGTTTCTTTCATTTTTTAGACCGTCCACAAGATGGTCACCACTCAGTTTAGTACCCCACTCAAAATTCTCCAATCTGATAATGGGGGTGAGTACCTAGATGGGAGCCTTAGAGATTACTTTGCCTCTCATGGCATTGTACATCAAACTTCTTGTCCGTCGACTCCCCAACAAAATGGGAAAGCTGAAAGAAAAAACCGTCACCTTCTCGAGGTTGAGTGTGCCCTTCGTCTTGGGATGCAGGTTCCAAAATCTTTTTGGTCTGAATCCATCCTTTTGGCTGTGTATCTCATCAATCGCATGCCATCTCATATTCTTGGCTTTCGGACCCCTTTGTCTGTCTTACGTCCCGATAGTCTAACCTTCATTGTTCCTCCCAAAGTCTTTGGGTGTGTATGCTATATGCATGTTCATTGTCACTTTCGTGACAAACTTGATGCACATGACTTGAGATGTATTTTCCTGGGGTACCCTTCTACTCAGAAGGGATACAAATGCTATCATCCGGGTTTGCGTCGACGTTTTACATCTTTGGACGTCACCTTTGCTGAGCACGTTCCGTTCTTTGGCAGTAGGGTCTCTCTTCAGGGGGAGTGTGATATTGTGGACGAGAGCCCTTTCCCCATGCCGGTTCTTGTACCCATCTCCGCTCCTGTGCCTATGGTCGAATCTGTGTCTACTATTGACAATGATACTTCTACTACTACAGCGACGGATATGTCAGTTTATGCCAGATCCGGGAAGAAAGGACAAGTCACTGATTCTGTGCCTGCCAGTCTACCATTGGATCTAGATCCAGGTATTGTTTCTACCCCTGCTTTAGTTCATGAGTCCTCAGAGACTCCTACTCTAGAGGAGGATCTACCCATTGCACTTCGTAAGGGTGTGCGCACTTGCACCAAACACCCTATCTCTCACTTCGTTTCTTACGAGTCATTGTCTCCATCTTATCAGACATTTGTTAGCACTGTTTCGTTTGTTTCCTTGCCATCTACCATTGCAGATGCACTTAGTCACCCAAAGTGGAAAGGGGTTATGATAGACGAAATGCAGGCTTTTGAAAAAAATAAGATATGAGATCTTGTTTCTTTACCCAAGGGGAAGAAACCAGTGGGGTGCAAGTGGGTCTTCACCGTGAAGCACAAGGCAGATGGTTCCATTGATAGGTACAAGCTCGGCTAGTTGCGAAGGGGTTCACCTGGACCTATGGGATAGATTACCGGGAGACATTTGCACCTGTAGCCAAGATGAACTCAATCAGAGTTCTACTGTCCATGGTTGCAAACAGGTCATGGCCTTTACATCAATTGGATGTAAACAACGCTTTTCTACATGGGGACCTAACAGAGGAAGTTTACATGAAAGTGCCACCAGGGTTGAAGCTTTCTGGAAGTGAAGACAGGGTGTGCAGACTGAAGAAATCTTTATATGGGTTGAAGCAATCTCCTCGAGCTTGGTTTGAACGGTTCAGCAGTGCAGTGAGAAAGGTAGGCTACACACAGAGTCAGGCAGATCACACTCTATTTGTGAAGCATCTGCAGACCAGTATTACTGCATTGATCGTATATGTGGATGACATAGTCATTACGGGGAGTGACCCAACAAAGATCACAAGGCTCAAGGTCTTCTTGTCGTCTGAGTTTGAGACGAAAGATCTAGGACCATTGAGATATTTTCTAGGGATTGAGGTTGCTAGGTCATCGAGGGGCATATTCATTTCACAGAGAAAGTATGTCCTAGACTTACTGAGTGAGACTGGGTATTTGGGTTCGCGACTAGCAAATACTCATATTGATCAGAACCATCAGCTGAATTTCGAGGACGGTACAGTTCTAGGTGATCCTGCCTTATTTCAGAGATTGGTTGGCAGATTGATATATCTTGCCCATGCACGGCCTGACATTGCTTATGCAGTAAGCGTCATTAGCCGATTCATGCATTCACCTCGGTCACCATATTTTGAGGCTGCACACAGAGTCCTTCGGTATCTCAAGGGGTCACCAGGTCGAGGCGTATTGTTTGGAGTTCATGGCCACCTCAGGGTGGAAGGATACAGTGATGCAGATTGGGCAGGTGCGGTGACCGATAGACGGTCTACGTCAGGTTATTGTACCTTTGTTGGAGGCAACTTGGTGTCTTGGAGCGGCAAGAAACAACCAGTTGTCGCCTGATCCAGTGCAGAGGTAGAGTTCTGCTCCATGGCACATGGAGTGTGTGAGCTCTTGTGGTTGAAGATCATGTTAGCAGAACTGGGAGTCAAGGTGACAGACCCAATGAGCCTCTATTGTGACAACAAAGCGGCCATTAGCATTGCTCACAACCCAGTTCAGCACGACAAGACTAAACACATCGAGGTTGATAGACACTTCATCAAGGAGAAGCTTTAGTAGGGATTGATTTGTACACCCTATGTAAGGACTTAGGAGCAGGTTGCCGATATACTTACTGAGGGAGTCAACAAGTCAATCCTAAATATATTGATAGCCAAGCTGGGCATAATGGATATCTTCGCATCAGCTTGAGGGGGAGTGTTGGATTCTATGTACACCTACGTGGGGGGTGTTCTTAGTGGGCTGCGTTCCACTACCCCACGTGGGGTTTATTCTCTATTGCTTATGGGTGAAGTGATGGGCCCATCCACTTAACCTACAATCTCTTTATTTCATGTTAGTGGGTTAAGTGGTGGGCCCCTACTTGAACCACACGATTTCTCCTTTACTTGTAGAAGGGGTTTCCCCTACTTATAAATATTACTTATGGGAGATTGAATATTCACTTCAATTTCCCCATTCTCTCGCAAACCCTAATCTCTCATTCTCTTCCTAACCTCCATTATCTCTCTCTCAATCTTTAGCATATTAGTGATAACCTCAAACAACTACAGAAACAAGCATAAAAACACACTCATAAGCTTTCAAACCATAATATACAACTATATGTAGTGTGAAAATGAACAACCATAATGGTCTGTAATATGTCGCGGCAAGTAACTTTAATTAGTCAAGGTTTAATTTAATTATATAATTATTATTTAATTGCTAATTATAAAAAAAGTCATAAAGTTATATTAACAAGTCCTTATTTACTTACATTAATTTCTTAACAGTACATGTAATTTTAGAAACCTATTTACTATTAACTTATAACATTTAGATAATTTTTTGAACGTTTACTTTTTCATTTGAAGAAAAAAATTTAGGGTTAATTTTTTTTGATTTTTTTTAACCCAACCAATTTGTAGAACGGGCTAAGTTATTTAACATATGATCAATATATGCACAATTATGGATGTTTAGGGTAAAAACCAATGAAATTGGTGTTTTTCCCAAATTTCAAATTTTCACCTTAAACGATTTTCAATCCGTGCACTAATCTAGTGTAAATGCATCATAGATTCATAAATTTAATGAATTTACACCTAATCTATTTATTTGTAGCAGAAAATTTTATCCTTATGTATATTTCGAATTTGAAAAAACTCCCAAACGGGATTTGATTCGTCCTCACGATTAATCCATGAATCAAAAAATCTACAATGGATTGATCTTTTGTATAAGGAAAATGTATGAAACTGGGTTAAATGGATCAAATAAGAGATTTATAGCAGTTTTAAGCTCAAATGAGATGTTTCCTACCTACGATTGAAATGTTTCAATACATGTCGAAACATTTCGCCTGAAATAATACATATTTACACTGTCAATTGATTGAAATTTACTGTTCACGCGAAATATTTCGACATGAATGAAAATATTTCGGGAAATTTAACATTATTTCGACGTAAGTATTTTTTCCTGTCGGTAACCTAGAAAATGAAAATATTTTGCGAAATATTTCATGAAATTTATTTCCTTGAATAAGACTAACAATATTTACTAATTTAAAAATACAAAGTCTCAATCACACAAGATATTGTTTGTGCATAAAACTCATATACAAATCTTATTTATACACAAGCAAATTAAGATATGAACAATGAAGAGCAAACACAATGTTTTATAGTGGTTCGATGAATCCACGCTACGTCCACTCTCAAATTGCTCGCGTCATGGTTTCAATTTTATTCATTAAATTTTGAAATTACAAATCCATTTAACACAGACAATCGAGAATCCACTTGTTGTAAGGGGATCCTTCCTAGTGAGTCCAAGAAGAGAATCAACTCTATATTGACTCTAAATTGATAAAGATTCAATGAGTAAATAATCAAATGCCTCTTAGTAGCTTGATATTCAAATCAAGTATTAACATATCTATGTTTGATATCCCTTATTCAATGGACGAAACCCATTTCTTTAATAAGCAAGAAGCTTGTCCAGTGATCATATTTTTTATCGTTCAAATTGGCGCAGTCAACCAGTAACTTGGTCCAAGCAACGGTCAAGCAGAAACCTTTGGAGCAGAGAAATTCTCACGAGTGGTTGACCAATCATCCAATGTGCCAGTCCTTGAAAGGTCGACCAACCTATTTGCACAGTCAAGCACACAACATAAGATTTTCTTGATTAAGTTAAGTTTATATGAAGACTTTTCATCTATGGACCTTGGGTCTAAACTTTTACCACTTATTAAGCACTTTGCTCTTCATACCTGGCTTATAGGAAATCCTTCATATTGAATCTTGTGTCTTTGAGTAGCTCAAGCTTTGCTTTGATCTTTAAAGTCTTCAAACCTTGTCTTGTCCTCTTTCAAATATTACATGATATGATATAAGGACCAAGACAAATATATTTGACTTATATTTCATATAGAATTAAACAACATACTTAAATATGTCTTTACAATCTCCTAATTTGTCAATTTCATCGTAAAATTAAACAATATAACTATTATAAGTACATGTATGTTCTGCGAGAGTACCTCTAATGTCTCTCAAGCGAACAAATTGCTCGGCGACTATCTGACGCGTATGAAAATGATCGTAATGAATAGTAACATCGATAGAGATGATATCGGGATCATACTCACTGGCTACAGGAGGGGTAGGAGATCTCGGCTGTTGAGATGACGATGCTCGGCTCAGATCACGCGATGATGGCCTCTTATTGTAGCACATCTCGTAGAAGCTCCTCTAGAGAGGTCTCGCTCCTCTCCTTGTCCGAAACCTTCAAAAGGATTGGGAACTGGGCAAGTGGGTTTCTCGGATTAGATAAAGCTACTGCCCACCTAGATGATCTATCCTTGGCCAAAATATTGATTTCAAATCGGAGATCGAATATTTCGGCTCATGCGACTCTTAAGTGCGGGGCAAAGGAATATTATATTCGGCTGGTAAAGTTACAACATGACAGTCCTCCTTATGTAGATGTCGAGGAATCCAAAGAGCCGTTAATGGAGTCGGAGGAGTTGCAGATGTTGCCGGAAAAGGTGACAACACCCCGGCGGCTAGGGATCCCGGCAGATGGGACTAGGCGGTGGGTAGACGTGGCGAGGGAAGATGGGAGGAGAAATTTTCACAATGAACCATCGACACGTGGAGCTGAGATCGTGTCTCTACCTCGTCTAGGCTGCCTCCCAGAGTCACGTCATACGTACCAGCAAACGAAAGGAGTTTCCGTGTCTGAATCTCCCCACTGCACTCCTGCCATGATGGCTAACTCTCTCCCAAAGACGTACATTGAAGCTGCTACTAGCCACTACTGTCAGCCTGACGGCGGGACTTTTGAAAAGGAAAAAGATGTAACAAGGTATGCCTGAAACTGTTCATTTGCGGAAGCGGCATTTTTGGTAGTCACCGCTGCCATCTGGGCACACTGACCGTTTGGATGTTTATCTCACCCCTTGGTGAATATACATACCAAAAATCACCTTGATTTGTAATTTATAACCATTAGATTTTAACACTTTTTAGCACCATTTAAGGCGTTCTTATAGCCGTTGAATACAACCATCTTTTGAGTACTAAAACCAACGGCTAAAAATCATTAAACAAGTTGATTTTTTGTATGAATGTCTATTAAAGGTTGGGCTAAACATCCATGCGGTCAGTAGGCCCAGATGGCAGTGGTGACTACCAAAAATGCCGCTTCCGCAAATGAAAAGATCTTAGGTATACCTTGTTACATCACGACCCTTTGAAAAAATGAAGGTTTTTGAATTAGAAGGAGCACTTCATAGTGCTTTGCTGCACCAAGAGAAAAGCTACCGTGAACACGTGGCTGTTGGAGAAGAAGTCAGGAAGTTGGCTATTGATGACTTGCTTAAGTCTTCGTATAGTATATCAAAGGAAGAGAATATGTCAGATGTGGGTGCTAAACAAGATGAGGACCTTAGTGTAGGTCTAGTGACAATAATGGATTGGTCTGGAGGTGGATTGGACCACAGGGGGATAGAGCTGGGTGGGCCAAGACCTGAACTTTACATAGATCCAGAGGCCTTAATGGTGGTGGACCGAGAGAGTTCTCCAAGTACATGGCCCAACCCAATAGATGGTGGACGCATTATTCTGCAAGCTCTTCATCCTGAGGCCTTTTTTTACCAGGCCTTACTCCTCTCCCAGCCCCATGATTCGGTCGTGGGAACTAGAGGGGGGGTGAGGTTTTCCTTATGAATGATGAGGATCTGAGCGGAAACAAGCCTATAGATGCAACCACAACAGGTAGAGGACATGCTTCAGAGGATGGGGATCGATGCTTTGGGAAAGACGAGGGTAGTGTGCAAGGGAAGGATAGGAACCATCTGGCTAGCCTGCCCTCCAACAGAGCTTTTAGAGGGGTTCCGATCAGAAGAAAGAAAGTTGTATGGAGACAACCTTTGTTAGCATTGAAGGAGAAACCAGATAATAGCCGCCCAATGGTCATCAGCCTAACCCAAGTATTCTCACAACTACTCAAAGGTTTCAAAATTCTACACACTCCGGCAACCAAGAGGAGGACAAATCAATCCGAAGTGAGTGGCTCGAGTCTTCCCTCATATAAATGGGGAATTGGGAGCATGATGGAGAAAGATGCTATTGATTACCTTAGCAATATGGGAGGAAGCATTCTACCGACATCAAGTCATGGAGACCTCATCTGACCAATGAATTTGACCATCTCTTCGTGGCAAGCCACTAGGCTAGCTGAATGTGTAAGAGAACCGGACGGACTGGCATCTTATCCAGGTATTTACGTGAACCCAAATTCTAGATTTTCAATTGTTAATAGCGATTTCTTCTTGCAGCCACTTGTATGCCTTCCCTCTCACCCACCCGTCTCCTTGCTTTCTTCAAGTAGTAACGCATCGCCTATAACCTCGATTCGATACTCCTTGAAATCACCTTCTTTGGGTAGTGCTCAGGTACGACACTTCCAGGTGGATGAGACTTGTGACCTCCAGACCTCTAATATTTTATCAAGTAAGGCATGTCCACTTACCCAGATAGACCATTCTGAAAATAGACCAATTGACACTGTCCCTTCTTCTGAGAGGGTGAACACTTTAAAAGGAAAATGCCACAATAAGGACACTCACCACACCATGATCACAAGGTACAAACTATACTCGGGGAAAGGGCTTGAGGATAGTCTGATTTCGGTGCCTACAATAATGGCAGTAGGACAAGCTCTCGGGCTCACTTGGGACAACTCGAATGTTGGAGTTCACGATCTTTTTGAATCCATTGTTAGGAGGAATGGGGATTTAGATGATATGGTTCCCTCCCCTAACATGAGGGAGAAGGATAAATTGACAGAGGCTAAGGCTGCAAACCATAGAAGTCCCCGTCAAGGTTCCAAGGTGTTAAGGAACCGAAATATTCAAGACAAAGAAAAGACACTTGTCAATGTGCCAGTCCAGGGCCTTGTATTAGAAGGAACTCTAGAGGAGGGAGCACCTTTGGTGTAAAAAGACTTGGGATAGGTTTGGTGGCATAGATGGGTGATTCTGTTTGCAATGTCTCTGAAAATACTTTCGTGGAATGTGAGAGGTTTAGGTAGTAGAGAAAAGAGGAGTGCGGGTTAAGAAAATGATTTGTTCAACGAAACTGCAAATTGTTGTAATTCAAGAATCCAAGTTGACTTCTCTTGATGATCAGATAATTGGTGAGATCTGGAAAAGGAACAATATTGGGTGGTGCTTCGCCCGCTCCTTAGGAGCATCTGGAGGTGTTATCATGATGTGGGATCTGGATTTTGTTCAAGTCTCAGATACCTTGATTGGAGCATTCTCAGTCTTGATCTTGGGGAAAGTGAGGGGAATTCCCTATGAGTGGTGTCTCTCAGGGGTTTATGGCCCGGTCCTACAGGATGAAAAACAACAATTTTGGGATGAATTAGATCCTGTCAGAGGTCTGTGAGAGGTCCCATGGTGTATCGGCGGGGATTTCAATGAAATTCTTCACACTTCAGATAGAAAAGGCGGCTCCCAACAGAGTTGGGGAATGAGGAAATTTGGGGAATTTTTGGACAGAAACCTCTTAATGGACCTCCCCTTGGTTGGCAACTCCTTCACTTGGTCTAACTGTCAAGCCATCCCAAGCCTTAGTAGACTTGACAGATTTTTGGGAATGGGGACTGGGAGGATTTGTTTCCTAGGATAGTTCAAACTAGCAGACCTCGTGTTATTTTGGACCATATTCCTATTCTCTTGGACTGTGGAGAATTCTCATATAAACCCACTCCTTTTCGGTTCGAAAACATGTGATTAAGTCATGAAGGATTCATAGAAAAGGTTAGAGGATGGTAGGAGGCCTTTGAGTTCGTAGGCAATGCAGGGTTCGTATTTAGAAGCAAACTCAAGGAATTGAAGGCTAAGCTGATAGAGTGGAACAAAAATGAGTTTGGGAGAGTGGACACTAAGATGAAGAACATCATGGACAAGATCAGAAGAATTGATGAAAAAGAAGAACAAGAAGATCTGGAGATTGAAGAAAGGGTGTCTAGGGAGAAATTGAGAAAGGAATTTCAGAAGTGGGCCCTATTGGAGGAAATTAGTTGGAAACAGAAATCCTGAGTGAAATGGCTCAAAGAGGGAGATAA
Source organism: Euptelea pleiosperma (assembly GCA_035048495.1). Lineage (NCBI taxonomy): Eukaryota > Viridiplantae > Streptophyta > Magnoliopsida > Ranunculales > Eupteleaceae > Euptelea > Euptelea pleiosperma. Next base: position 11,331,383 of record CM068551.1, on the reverse strand, counting down.
CAACACGAAATTCTTCCACAAAATGGCCAACTCTAGGAAAAGAAACAATTTTATCTCATCGATAAGGATTAGAGACCAAATTTTCGAAGAAGATGTAGAGTTGAGGAAGCATATTGAGAACTTCTACACTGATCTATTCTCTGAAGCCTTTCACTCTAGACCAAAGCTAGACGACCTCTTGTTCGATAGCATAGACGCTGAATTGAGAGAAGGATTGGGGAGGGGTTTTAGTGAGGAGGAGGTGAGAGCAGCCATTTTTGAGATGTCGGGAGATAAAGCACCAGGTCCTGATGGTTTCACCTTGGCCTTTTTCCAGAACTACTGGGACTTCCTTAAATTCGATCTGATGAAAATCTTCGAGGAACTTCATTCCAAGGACTACTTGGACTTTGGGTGTAACCAAACTTTCATCGCTCTGATCCCCAAAGTCCAAGGAGCGGAGGACATAAAAGATTTCAGACCCATTAGTTTGTTAGGAAGTACCTATAAGATTATAGCCAAGGTGTAAGCATCAAGACTTAAAAAGGTGATGAGTGTGATCATCTCGGGAGAACAAGGTGCATTTGTGAAAGGTAGACAGATTCTAGATGGAGTACTCATTGCAAATGAATGCATAGACTCGAGACGCCGGTCAGGGATTCCCGGAATTATATGTAAGATAGACTTGGAGAAAGCCTATGATCATGTAAACTGGGACTTCTTAGACTACATGTTACTAAGGTTGGGCTTTGGGCTTAAGTGGAGGGAGTGGATGAAGAAGTGTATTCGATCTCCGCGTTTCTCAATCCTTATTAATGGCTCTCCGACTGGTTACTTTAAAGGGTCTCGGGGACTGCGACAGGGTGATCAGTTATCCCCGTTCCTCTTCATTATGGTCACAGAGGCTCTTGGGAGGATGATATTGAGAGGGGTTTCCATAGGAGAATTGGATGGATTTAGAGTAGGCAACTCGAGAGTTGAGATATCTCACCTCCAGTTTGTAGACGACACGCTGATCTTTATCTCGGGTGCCTTTTTAAAATGTCTCCTAAATTGCTTTGAAGCATGCTCTGGTCTTAAGATAAACTTCCAAAAGAGCAAGATCATGAGTGTCGGGGAGGTTGAGGACTTGGATGGCTTGGCAAGCCTATTAGCTTGTTCTAAGGATTCTTTACCTTCAACATACTTGGGACTTCCCCTAGGGGCACCCTACAGAGCTAGATCGATATGGGATCCAGTTGTTGAGAGAGTTCGTAAGAGGCTTGCTAGCTGGAAAGGGAAGTATTTGTCAAAAGGGGGCAAACTGGTATTGATAAAAAGCACACTGCCTAGTATCCCTGTTTACTCCCTTTCCCTATTCACTATTCCGGTCTCGGTCGAAAAAACCATTGAAAGATTGTCGAGGGATTTCCTCTGGGACAACAAAGATGGATCCCCAAGATATCACCTAGTAAACTGGTCTCAAGTTTGTCAACCCAAGAAGAGGGGGGGCCTAGGCATTAGAAGAATTGGCTTAATGAATGTAGCTCTCTTGGGAAAGTGGATCTGGAGGTTTGGAAAAGAGAGATGTAGTTTATGGTGTCGGGTGATAGTGGGTAGATTTGGAGAGGAGGTTGGGGGTTAGACCTCACTGGACTCTAGACTTCCACACGGGTGTGGAGTTTGGAAAGGGATTCTAAAAGTTAGGGAGAGAGTTTTGACAGGTACAAGTCTAACATTAGGGAATGGGTCTAGAATTAGATTCTGGGAGGATGTGTAGTGTGGCGATTCGTGCCTTAAGGTAGAATATCCTCGTTTGTATTTACTCTCTCAGAGGAAAGGACAATTCATCTCCTCGTTTTGGATTGGATCTGATCAGGATGGCTCTTGGGACCTTGGTCTTAGGAGAAACCTCTTGGTATGGGAGAGTGATTTACTTGATTCTCTATTGGACATGCTGAGGGGTCACAGGGTCATACACTTAGAGGAAGACAATATACTTTGGGCCCATTCAAAGTCGGGGTGTTTTTCAGTTAGCTCATTTTATGATCTATTATTCCCCACCTCTCATCAGCACCTTTCCTTAGTCCCAAATGTTTGGAAATCTTTCATTCCTTTGAAAATACATTTCTTTGCTTGAGTAGCCTATCACAATAAACTACTCACTATTGACAACTTAATTGCTAGAAAATGGGTTCTAGTAAATTTTTGTATAATGTGCAAGTCCAATGATGAATCTATAAATCATTTGCTACTACATTGTGATTATGCTACACGGATGTGGTCATATTTTTTTGGACAGGTAGGACTCTCATGGGTAATGCCTCAGACTATTGGAGCGTTACTATGTGAGTGGCCCAAGCTTGCATTTTCGGGCCGAAAGAAAACTCTATGGAGAATGGTGCCTTACGCGATCATCTGGGGCATTTGGTCGGAGAGAAATGGAAGAACATTTAAGGACAAGGAAAACACCATACAAGAGATTCTCATTAACATTAAGGCTCTTCTCTTCTCTTGGGGATCTATCTCTCAGGAGACGAGAGGTGTCTTCTTTAGCGATATGGTGTTTAGTTTTGATGCCATTTTGGAGAGAGAGTAGTACTTTTTGTTGCTCTTTGTCGCTTTTGGTTGTCACCTTTGGGTGTTTTCTTTTGCTATCTTTGTTTTTCTTTTCTTTCCTTGTACTTGTCTTTTTGAGATCCTCTCGATCTCCTTTAATGCACTTGACTTATAAAAAAAAAAAAAACATGTCTAGAAGCATCCTCTACAAGGATGTTCAATAGATCACTAGGAAGATCCTGAGTGGTCAAAAAATACATCCAAAAGACCTATTGAATGACGATAAGTGGTCTGCTGCCTTATTGATCTCTCGGTAGACGTGAGTAATCTCAATAAATCCGAAATGAGTTCAATTCTCATGAATAATATAGACCATATCTTGCGGGCTTCCCATGGAATGTTGCTTCTTCCTTAACAATATCCACTACTTGGGACGAATCAAAAGCTATTGCTATCTTCTTGACTTCATGGGATACTGCCATCTGAATTCCCATATTGATCGCTTGGAGCTCATGGAAGATAACGGAAACTTTAGGGGAGCCCCATGCAAAAGCCATGATGGCCACACCATTATTATCACACAATATGCCCCCATACCCGGCAATAGGATCACCCATAGATCCATCAGTATTAAAGATAACAACATCGATGATTGGAGATATCCATTTTCACATTTAGGCATAGGATGCTGAAAACCGAGATACATTAAGTATCTTAGTTCAGATGAATTTAGTGAATGGACATTCGAAGAAAATGTGTTTAACTTTCTCATCTTTATCCCAGCAAAACATGCATTTGGTGTTATTAAGGAGCACATTAACCTACGGCTTGTCTTTGGTGAGAAGGCCACCATTGATAGCTGACCATGCAATGAAACTTTGCTGTGGAATAGCGAACTTGCACCAAATAAGATTGGCCCAATCTACCATCTGCCCATGTAAACAGATTGCTTTATAGGATGAGCTAAGAGAGAACTCATCATGCTGGGATTGATTCCATGTGACTTCATCGTGATCCATAGCCTGATCGATATCCACTTCAGCAAGTTTGTTCCAAGTTTCTCCCATTTCTTCTGTCAAAGCATAAGTGGGTTATAAGAGGAGATCCACATTTGGGCTGAGTCTTGAACAGACCATCCTGTGCCTTTTGTTTCAAAAGGATGTTGAGCACTTCCATAGCAAGAAACAAAGATAAATGGTGACATTGGGTCACCCTGTCGGATTCCTTTTCGTCCCCTTGAAATAGTCTTCTAGACTACCATTGACAAGTATAGAGTACTTGACTGTGGTAATACAAACCCGAACCCATTCAATCATGATTGGATGGACATTAAGCATATGAAACAGCTCAAGGATGAAGTCCCATCTCAGGTTATCAAACGCCTTCCTCAGATCAATCTTCCTGTGTATCTAGGAGGAGCATTATCATGGTGATAATTCTGTAAAAGTTCGTGGCGAAGCAAGATGTTATCACTGATACACCCCCCTTTAATGAAAGATAATTGATTATGATCAATCAAGGAAGCAGGCATCCTTTAATCTATTGACAAGGATTTTCGATATACATTCATATATCACATTACAACATGAGATAGGTCTAAAGTCATTTCAGAGTATTCGGATTACCAACCTTAGGAATGAGAGTGATGAATGTCGCATTAATCCCTCGATCGAGGAAGTTTTTGAGCTCTGAAAAAGTTTATGATAGCCTTCGTGAAGTCTTCACCGATGTTGTTCCAGGTTTTTTTTTGAAAAAACAAGCATTGAATCCATCCGGGCCCGGTGCCTTAAAATCAGTCATGCCAAAGAAAGTTTCCTTAATTTCTTCCACCGACACCTCTCTCACCATATCAACCTTCTGGTTAGTCAGAGTTTTCTCAAACTTGAGAGATCTAATAATTTCCTTGTTGTACTGCCCTTCAACGGTCCCCAGTTGATTATGAAAATATTTAACAATCTCAGTTTTGATTTGCCCAGGATTCGTCATCTTCTGATTGTTAGCATCATTCAAACTCAAGATAGAATTTCTGGCTTTTCGAGATTTAATTGACTTGTGAGAGAATGCACTATTGCTATCACCAAGGGTCAGCCAGCTCACCCGTGACTTTTGCTTTAGGAAGGATTCTTCAAGAGCTGCTAAATCTGCATACTTCTTCAATAAAGTAGCTTCCTTGTTGCTAATAGGCTCATCAAAAGGTTGAACTCAGGCAAGGTTCCTTTTGGCTACTTTCACTTTGTTACTCAATTCATTGAAAGTGTTATGATTCTACTCCCTAAGAATACTCTTCAGATTTCTCAATTTGTGGGAAAGTCTAACCATAGGATGTTCCTTAAGGAATATTAAGGAAATCATATATGATTAACAAGGGCACGATCCAACTTGCGAAGAATCTTATGTTCACCGTGCATCTTATTGTTCTGATAAATTTCAAGTCGTGTGATTTCAGGTCCACCAAAGCCGCTTCTGAGAGACAATCATTAAATTCTAGCATCGAGCTAAGTTTCATAGGAAGCCCACCCAATTTTTCTCCCATATACCTCACATTGTTAAAGTCACCTATCACCTTTCAAGGTTCTTGAATACTTCTAGATAGTGTTACCAGTTGATCCCATAAGTTCTCATTTCTTCCTTAATCGTTAGCATAGACAACCGTTAAGCTCAACAAGACAAAGTCAAGTTCGAGAATGAAGATTTGAAGCACATATTCAACATACGTTCTCAATCAACGAATATTCAACTATCAGAATCTCATGTTGCTATTACTTGTGTACATCTAAGGGTACATCGCACGTTGCCAATAGATCTCCTTGACCCTAAATGCCCATTGAATCTTATGTTTATTATTTGGAGACTGTGCTAGTCTTAGTAGGAAGTTGTGTTGGAAATTATTCGAGTTGGCTGAGTAGTCAACTGATTAGCCGACCAGCTAAAAAGTGCGGTCTACTAGAGTCTCCTGACTCTGAGCGGTCGACCAGTAAAAAGGTGTGGTTGACCGACCCCATCAGAACAAAACTTCTCATATCGACCTGAGTGATCGACTGACCAATTTGTGCTGTCGACCAGACCTCAGATAATTTACCGACATTGACCTGTCGATCGGTCAAAATGTGCGGTCGCCCCCTCCTATTCTGGATCTCATTTTGACTTCATCTTTTGTGTGAATTTTGGCGCACTTAAGCCATTCAAACAACTCTTTTAGGTCTGTTTCTCTTGTTTTGGTATAGCCTTATATAATAGAGACTAAACCCATCAATAGAGATGAGCCCAATCAAGTAATCTCTTGGACTCCCATTCGTTGATTAACATCTCTTGAGTCTAGAGATTTTGAATTGGAGAGAGCTTCACCTGAGTAAATCTACTTCATCTTTTGTGAAGGCTCTAATTGTTTGAGAGACTATAAAGCGTGTTGATTCCCGCAATCATCTTCTTCCTAGAAGATGCTTATCTGTGGCAGAGTGTCTTTGTGGCTAATTCTTCTCTGAGTATTTACCATTTTATCGAATTCATCAAAAAGTAAGTGTCTCTATGAACAAATCTTTTAGATTGAATTCAAATTTATCAAACTTTGATATTTGAGATTGGTGGATGAGTATTTACTCATTGCTTTGAGTTGATGATCGTGGAATCCTTGAGATATATGTTTCTCTAAAATACTATGGGCCTAATCTGACTCTCTAGGTGAGTGAGAAGTGATTCTCATATAGATTGAGTTGAGGATTGTAGATACATGAGAAGAGTGCTTCGCTGAAAGTCTACTGGCCTAGACTGACTCTCTAAGTGAGTGAGAAGCGATTCTCGTTAGATTGAGACTAAGCGTTATCTTAGTTGGTTAATTATATATTTCGATCGGATATGTTGTAATGCATGACTAAATAATATAATACTACTAGTGTTGAGTATTGGACAATGGATGTAGGTGCAGACTCACCAAACCACTATAAACCTATCTCATGTGATTGTGAATGTTTGCATATCTTGTCTCAGATTTACCCATATTTTTACTTTGTGGATAATTTGAATTTTTGTTGATTGATCATTTTCCGCATTGTGTGATCATTAAATTTAAATATATATATATATATATAATCTGCAGAGAAATTATAAATTATCATATTCATCCTCCTCTAGGACATATCGTGGTTATGAAAAGGGGATTTCAAGTAAAAGATTCCAAAAAGATTATGCCAGTTCTTGTCCCTTCAGCGTTAGTAAAAATATTGATTTCATGAAAAGAAAATAATATATATATATAAAGTTTCTGTTGTCAATCACATGAACTCTTAGTTCTTTTATAATTTATCTCATTTGTTAGAAGTTCTCTAAAGACTGAAGTGTCAAAGATCAAGCAGACTTCATCAACAATTCGAAGAAGAACAAAGGTTGAAGAAAATCAACAGAGTGTTAAAGCTCAACTGAAGATAAAGTCAAGTTCAAGCATGAAGTTTTGAAGTACATATTCAACATACGTTCTCAATCAACGAATGTTCAACTATTAGATTCTCGTATTGTTGTTACTTGTGTACATCTAAGGGTACACCGCACATTGCCTGCAGATCTCCTTGACCCTAGATGCTCATTGAATCTTATGTTTATTATTTGGATACTGTGTTAGTCTCAGTAGGAAGTTGTGTTGGAAATTATTTGAGTTGGCTGAGTAGTCGGCTGACCGACTGATCAGCTAAAAAGTGCGGTTGACCGGAGTCTTCTGACTTTGAGCGGTCAACCAGTAAAAAGGTGCAGTCAATCGGCCCCATTAGAACAAATTTTCTCTTATCGTCCTGAGCGGTCGACTGACCAATTTGTGCGGCCGATCGAACCTCGGATAATTTATCGACATTGACCTGTCGACTGGTCAAAATGTGCGGTCGCCCCCTCCTATTCTGGATCTCAATTATTGACTTCGTCTTTTGTGCGAATTTTAGTGCACTTAAGCCATTCAAACAACTATTTTAGGTCTATTTCTCTTGTTTGGGTATAGCCTTATATAATAAAGACTAAACCCATCAATAGAGATGAACCCAATCAAGTAATCTTTTGGATTGCCATTCATTGATTAATATCTCTTGAGTCTAGAGATTTGGAATTTTAGAGAGCTTCACCTGAGCAAATCTAGTTCATCTTTTGGTAAGGCTCTAATTGTTTGAGAGACTACAAAGCGTCTTTAGTCCTGCAATCATCTTCTTCCTAGAAGAGGATCATCTGTGGCAGAGTGTCTTTGTGACGAATTCTTCTTCGAGGATTCATCATTTTATCGAATTTATCGAAAGATAAGTATCTCTAAGAACAAACATTTTAGATTGAATTTAATATTATCAAACTCAGATTTTTTGTGATTGGTAGATGAGTGTTTAGTCATTGAATTAAGTTGAGGATGGTGGAATCCTTAAGAAATCTGTTTCTCTAAAATACTACGGGCCTAGTTTGACTCTCTAGGTGAGCGAGAAGTGATTCTTGTATAGATCGAGTTTAGAATTGTAGATCTATGAGAAGAGTACTTCTCTAAAAGTCTACTGGTCTAGGTTGACTCTTTAGGTGAGCGAGAAACGATTCTTGTTAGATTGAGACTAAGTGTTATCTTAGTTGGTTGATTACTTATTTTGATTGAATATGTTATAATACATGAGTAAAATAATATAATATTATTCGTGTTGAGTATTAGACAGTGGATGTAGGTGTGAAGTCGCCGAACCACTATAAATCTGTGTTTCATGTGATTGTGAATGTTTGCATATTTTATCTCAAATTTATCCATATCTATATTCTGTTGATGATTCAAAATTTTATTGCTTGATCCTATTCCGCAATGTGTGATTATTAAATTTAAATCTATATATAATTCGTAGATAAATTATAAATTGTCCTATTCACCCCCCCTCTAGGATATTCGTGATAATTAAAAAGGAATTTCAATTGGTATCGTAGCGTATATCATTTTGAGAAGGGCTTAAAAACCCAATTGTGATCCTTAGTTCTCTTGGAATAACCATGAGTTAAGAGGGATTCTATGTCTATATCTCCACTATTCAATGGTACTAACTATGCCTCTTGGAAGGTTAGAATGAGGAGTTTCATGAAATCTCTTGATGAATGGATTTGAGAATCAGTGGAATTGGGATGGACATCCCTTACTGTTGTAACTACTATTGGTGAGCTAACTACCATTACTATGAAGGCTAAATTAGAATGGAGTGTGGGAGATAAGGGAGCATACACGTACAATAATCGAGCTTTAAATGCTATATATTGTGCTTTATCTCCTGAAGAGTTTAAAAGAATTATTACTTGTGAGATGGCCTTGGGGTAGGACGTGAGTAGAACTTTGATGACGGGCCATATTATAGCCACGTGGCAATTTTTTTAAAGACTACTGATCGTATGGATGTGTGGCCCATGTACATACCACAAATCAGTAGTGATCAAACCTTTGGATCTTTGTATCCCAAGTAATGCTTGAATTCCTCAGATAAAATAATTCCTCGGTTAAAACAACTCCAATCCAACAATTAGAAATCACTAATTAGTCTGGTTGGTGATTTATGATCATTAGATTGTAGTCTTTTTCATGATTTGATTTTCAAATGTGGATTCGAGCATAATTTTAGGTTACTTAGATCCAACGTCTAGAAATCTTCAGTCACGCTGATTTTTGGTTTGTAAGTCCACCTAGGATTTTTTGATACCATGAGTATTCGGGCCTCTTAGAGCACCCACCTAATCCACGAGCCGATGCACGTACGTTACCCTTTCCACACATGCCAGGTCTACTGGTATATATCGCATGGGGTGGCCCAGGGGGATTCGAACTCAGGACCTCTATTGATCCAAAGCGTGGTCCTGGCCATCTCCGCCCAACCCTAGGTGTAAGGACGAAAAACTTCGACCTTGTAAATTGTAAACACAGAGGAGCGAGTAAGATGTTTAATTTTTCTGTGCAGACAAAAAAAAAAAGATAATGGTTGTCCCTATTCACTATAATTGATTTTGTGTATATAAACAGTGCCACCCGTTTGGATATCTTGTTTGTGAGGAGCAATTCTTTACTTCAGTGTTGGATTCCATTCAAGAAATGTTGGATTCTATTTCCTCCTAGGTCCTACCATCCTACATCACCGTTTGCCTGCATATATTAATTAGATGTGTGTCGTGTAATATGTGTGTATATGCGAAAAACGTGTTGGACTGTATGGTTCTTGTTTTCTTTTCTCTCCTCCAATGTGTAGTTGTTTTGACACCTTGTTTGCATGTCTCTTTAATGCTACTCTTGTGTCTGCAATTCCTTTTCTAATCTTGTGTTTCCAATCACCTTTTGCGGTTTCTTTTTCTGTCAGGACTTCACCTTAAAAAAAACAATCCACGAGACAATAACTGCATGGGTCTCTTGAATCCAACGGTCAATGGCCTCAATTGCACATACTTCTGTCAGGTTATCGGTCGGATTATTCGACTCTAAACTTTTTGTTTTAATTAACTTAATAGTATTCAATAATTTTACTTACTTTTTTTTGGTAAGCAAGAATCTACTTGTTTATAACTTAAGGAAGCTTACACATTTTTTTTGGTTTTTGATAAATTTTGCATTGGAAGAATATGATGTGTGAAACTATTTTGCAAGGTAAACTAATAAAAAAGTTGCTTGCCTACCCCAGGGCCGTCTCTACCATAAGGTCAATAAGGCGACCTTAGGCCCCTGGTGAGAGAAGGCCCCCCCATAGTACCAGGTCAGAGAAGGCCCTAGCCCACTAACCACATGGATGTTTAGCCCCCCCTTGTTGGATATCCTAACAAAAAATTAACCTGATTGGTCATCTCTAGCCATAGATTTTAGTACGTACCTTTTAGGATTGATTCTAGCCATTGGATTCAAGCATTTTTTAGAAGTAAATCCAATGGTTAATAATCACCAATTGAGCTGATTTTTAGTGTGTTTATCCACCAATAGGTGGGCTGAACATCTGCGCAGTCATTAGGCCCAAAAATTGATCTAAGTAGGCTGCAAGAGTCCTCTAAATGGACTGCAAAACGGGACTGCGGGAGTCCTCTGCATCTAAATTCTTTCCGTAGCTTTTGATTATCATGAATAGTTGTTAAATAAGATTTTCTACTATATATAATTATAAATAGTTAAAAATTTTAATTAATACCATATATATTAATATATTAAATATAAAAAGGCCTCTTATGGAGTTTTCGCCTTAAGACTCAACTTGCATCGAGCCGGCCCTGGCCTACCCTTAATATGTGATGAACCGAGTAAAACTTTGATGACGGTGGCCTGTCATCGAAGCCTATGTCAACCAATTAATGAGTTCTCGGCACATACCCAGAGTGCTTTTTGCCACTTACATGTGAGTGTTTTTAAGATTTTTTTAATTTTGTATTATAAAAGCAAAAAGAAGCATTCGGGTACATTCTAAGAACTCATTGGCTGTCACGGGCTTCAATAACAGGTCATTGGATTCAAGCATTTTTTAGAAGTAAATCCAATGGTTAATAATCACCAATTAAGCTGATTTTTAGTGTGTTTATCCGCCAATAGGTGGGCTGAACATCTACGCAGTCATTAGGCCCAAAAATTGGTCTAAGTAGGCTGCAAGAGTCCTCTATATGGACTGCAAAACGGGACTGCGGGAGTACTCTGCATCTAAATTCTTTCCGTAGCTTTTGATTATCATGAATAGTTGTTAAATAAGATTTTCTACTATATATAACTATAAATAGTTAAAAATTTTAATTAATACCATATATATTAATATATCAAATATAAGAAGGCCTCTTATGGAGTTTTCGCCTTAAGACTCAACTTGCATCGAGACGGCCCTGGCCTACCCTTAATATGTGATGAACCGAGTTAAACTTTGATGACGGTGGCCTGTCATCGAAGCCCATGTCAACCAATTAATGAGTTCTCGACACATACCCAGAGTGCTTTTTGCCACTTGTGAGTGTTTTTAAGAGTTTATTTAATTTTGTATTATAAAAGCAAAAAGAAGCATTCGGGTACATTCTAAGAACTCATTGGCTGTCACGGGCTCCCCCCCCCCTCCTTAGGTCTCTTTTATACATATCAAGGGAACTTCAATATAAGGATGTGTGATTCAAGTCCATTTTAACTAAAGTCACCACTGTTAAACTAGGTCAAGGGGGGTAATCCTAAAGTTTGAAAGTACAAGGGGGTATTACAAATTACTTTCAAATTTCAGGTGGGGTGTTATTAAAATACTCAATATAATATATTAGGGAATTTTTGACATAAGCCCTAATCTTATTTTTAAAATTTGACATACACCCCACAATTTGAAAAAGCTGACATACCACCTATGACTCGGTCCATTGTCATTTGACAAGTGTTGACCTGAGTTCACTGCCAAAGTTTGTATTAACGGACGAAAGTGCCCTTGTCTTCAACCTTAGAACAAGGGTTTGGGTTTGGGCCAAACCCCAAATCAAACATGAAAAAGGAGATTAAAAATAAAAGTAAAAACCCATGTTGGTAAACCTGAGATTTTTTGTTTGTTTTTTATGAATTCCGCATGCAAGAGCCTCCCCCCTCTTCCCGGTCAAGATAGAGAACCTAAGATCCGATGCGAACGATCAGTCGAAGGAGTGGGCTGCGGCACCCATCCGCTTTACCCCTTAGGAAGCTCATTTGCTTCACCGAACTAGCCATCATTGAGAGGAGGGGATAACCGGCGAACTGAGACCTTCCACTTTCTTGTGGTGGAACCTGGCATTCACCGTCCTAGAAGTGATTATTGCCAAAACAAAAAAAGACTCCCCAGCTCCGAAAACTCCAGTGCGCTCCTGCGCACTCCAGCCATTTAAGCAAAGATTGAAAAATAAAACCCCATAAAAATAGATAAAACTCATGAAGGAATGCGATTTCTTTTTAAAATCGAAAGAACCCATCTTTCCAAAATTCATATCTCAAAAGCTTAAAATATAAATTGCTCTTATTCTTGTTTTTCATTTTTGTTAATGAAATTTTAGAAATAAATTTGCATGCTTTGTGTTTTTATTTTTTATTTTTTACCTTGAGTTTTAAAGTGTTGCCGGAGTTGTGGTTGGCCGGCCATAAGACTCTGGTAGATTGGTCTCCGGTGCTGGACGGCTAGCCCATTGGAGTCTCTTGGCTGGTCCTCCACTACAGTCATTCGATTTGGGGTTTGGCCCAAACCATTGTTCCAAACTTGAAGACAAGGGCATTTCTGTCATTCAATACAAAATTTGGTACGTAGTCAACTCAGGTCAACACTGGTCAAATGACAGTGGACCAAGTCATTGTGAGGGGTATGTCAAATTTTCAAAATAACATGGGGGTATGTCAAAAATTCCCAACATATATTATTGCCAAAAAAAAGAATGTATGTTTTCTAAAAATCTATTTTAACAGATGATCAAATCAACTCAATGTTAAGTCCCCTCAATCCGATCCAATAAGCTCCGATTGGTTATCAAATCGGATCATGGTCGTCAAATCGTGAACCCGATAAGCTAGCTATTGGCTCAGTTTTGGATAATTCCTAATATGATATATGATCCATTGATTCTATCGATATAATACACGTTGTCATCATGTGGAAATCCCATTCGATAAATCCAAGCCATCCATCTTATAAACCACCATTTGATGTCGCCACGTGGATAGGGTGAAACTTGTGTAGAGGGTGGCTTTTGGTCCCACCACTTCGACAAACTATTCTGAAAACCTTTCGGGTATCCATGCATTTTTATGGTGCTCGTAGAAAAATGCAATACATGCATAATTTCAAGTAAAAGCACTTTTACCTGTAGTAGAAGTTTCTAGTTGATTTTTTACCTCTAAAAAAGTCATAGGAATTGAAAGCGTTAAGAGGCCTTCTAATTTTTGAGAAGTACGTAATTCTCTTAGTTAGTTTTTAACTTTTCAAAAGTTAAATTATGAAAGACATTCAAATTAACTTTTTAACTTTTTGGTTTATAAAAGTCAATAAGTTACTTATTTTTGTGTTGCCAAATGCCTATCCAAATGAGTAGGGCATTTTCGTAAAGAGACGTTAAATGTTCGGCCCACTTTTGGTGAACCAACACACCAAAAATCAGTCTGACAAGTGATTCCTAGCCATTGGATTTGAGCATTTTTTTTCAACATGGCCTTGGAACCCAATTTTTGATCACCATGGGCCTGCTCATGAAGCCCGTAATTTAAAAAATGCTCATATTTAACAGCTTCAAATCACCCATCAGACTGATTTTTTAAGTCTGTGACCAAACATTTATGGGGCCATTTGATCTATCCCTTAAGCACGTGTGATCCTTGTGACTACCCCTTATCCACCTTACATGTGTAATCATCGGACAGTCGCTCAAATCCCCATCGAGCTGAAAAGAACGGTGAACAACGAGCAGCGCTCGTATCACATATACACATGATGAGGATCCGTATAATAATTGTACATGTACACAACCATAGGATCATTTGATCCCACCTCTCTGATCTCTTCCTCATCAGATCATCTAGGATAATTCCCTGTGAAAGTCATGGTGATCAAAACGGCATGACCATCCAATCTGTCATATTCCATTTGTACAGTCAAAATGATAACCGATAACTAAATATCTATATCTATACTACTTCTAAATGTCGGGGAAAAAAAAAACTTTTTTTCCCTAATTTATCCTTGATTTTTTCATATTTTTCACAAAATATCCATCACCCCAAATCGAATCACCTTTTCCTTCAAACCATTCCTCATTCCTAACCCTATTCTCGCACTCTTCCGCTTCCTCAACGTCTCCTCTTCTCATCTCGAAACGGTTCTCCGGTTCTCCATTATCGCCATTTACAGCACTAATCGAAACGGGTCTTCATTACCGCCCAACGACTCTCCATTTCTTCACCTTAAACATGGAAAAGTCGTCCGATTGCTGCATATTGCTGCACACCAAAAATAGGAATCGATTGCGAGTTTTAGAGGTTAGTACCATTGTGAAGCTCTCTCTCCTTCTCATTTCTCCTCTTCCCTTCTCTCTTTTCTTTTTGTTGTGTCTGTTAGTTTCTCTGTTTGTTAGAGATATGGGAGTTCTAGTATCTCCGACGTCACCAGCGGGAAAATGGTTTGGGTTTGTGACGGCAGTTTGGGTTTAGGCCATCTCTAGAAACAATTACACGTTTTCGAATTACTTTGACTCTCTGAAATCTCTCATGGCCCTTACTCAATTAGAGCTTAATAATCTCTCCGACGTTGGGAAGGCTTTTGGGCTTCTTGCTGGTCTCGCTTTGGATTGTCTTTCCACTCCGGTTATTTTATTTATCGGATCTGTTGAGGGGTTTATAGGTTATGGAGTTCAATGAATTGTTGTTAGCCAGAAAATTCGTCATCTTCCTTACTGGCAGGTATGTTTTCAATGGCTCGCTATTTGTGTTCTCTTATTGTTCTCGAAAGCTAACGTATCGGTGTAGTGCACCTGAAACTTCTTGTCTTTTGGTTATGTGGGGATATAGATCAAGAAATTGTGAAATGTTGCTTCATGTTGAAGAGTCTTCTCAAGGAATTGGATTGGGGTTGTCAGCTGTTTCGTGATTAATGTGAGACCGTTGTCATCATTGAAGAACTGTAAGAGCATATATGGCTTCGATCTATATTAGTTGAAAGATGGTCACGAGTTTTTCATGCAATCCAAGTAATGAGCAGGCAGCAGCAGATGATCCTGTCGTGAAGTTGTGTAAAGTCCTGTAGATTGTATAATATGGTCCTAGGATTGCTGAGTTCTTGTATATATAATTCCATATAAGTGGCATAGTACAGTCGGCTAGCTCTCTGTAAAAATCTTTTGTTTGACTTTTATCATCCAAAAATATGCTCCAATCAAGTTGAATGCTGCATTAGGAACATGTAGGAAAAATTATTTTAAAAAAAATGTCAATTTAGGTTTAGGCGTTACCCACGTCCCTTAAATTGTACTATATAATGGTTCAAAGTATCTTCTTGTTACAGAATGTCTCGCCTAGACTCTCAGTCTCAAATATACTGAACTGATACATAGGCTGTTTGTCTCACTTTGTCTTGGCTTGTATTGTATCGTTCGGGTCGAGATGTCTCATTTTTCAACTGACCAGAAATCCAAAATCTATTATTTAATCACATTTACAGTTACTAAAACCCCTACTAAGGGAGAATGATGGAAAGATAAAGAACAAATAAAAAAAGGACCAATACATGACTTCACACCTAAAATTGACAAAATAGGCATCTGCTCCACGGACATGGCTCCTCACTGGTAAACCTGTATTACTATCTAAAGGACAGTAAACTTAGATATTCGCTTTGAATTGAGTGGTAAGGTTAATGTGGTGGTGTCAATATTATTGAACTCTAATTCTATATGTCATAATTGAAAGACGAATTTTACTGTTATATGGACTTACGGGTGATCTATGATGTACTTTTGTTGATGACAGGAGAGTGGGACAGGGTTAAAATGGTTGAAAAAGAAAGCTACTTCCAAGAATAAATCAAAACACTGAGGTTTGAATGAAGATACATGTTATCTATTGCACATACATTTCATATTTGGTAGGTTGTAATTACTGTAATTCTTGAAATAAACAAATATTCAATTGCATTGAAGTTGTTTCATCTTCTCGCTAATTGTCTTTCTTCCATCTTCTTCCCTTTATGACACCAATCTCATTTTTTGCATTGAATCTCATTCTGAATCTATAGGGCAAAATGGGTTGTGAGGTTTTATCTTCTAGATATCTGACTCTATGAAAACCTTCATCAACCTTTCGAAGGGAAAAGGTTCCAAGTGTCATCCTCCAAGGTAATTACATCCACTGAAAAATTCATCATGGTCTTTTTTTTGGCATGAATGCCCAGAGTGGTGTGCCACACTGCCATTCTATATGCCACTGCCCCATCGTTCCCCCACCATTTGCATACACATCGTTTCATCCAGGTAGTCCAATTGGACCACCCCTGAGGTGGTGCAGTGCACCATGTGCCATACTGTCTTTCCTCTTGGCGCTATAATTTAGGTTGCTAAAACCCTTTATTTCTCACCATATTTGTATCTTAGAACCCTTTTGAAGTCTTTACGTTCTTCAAACTTCCATCCTGGTTGTCCAATTGGATCCACCCCTTGCTGACTGTAGTGTGAGGTGGTGCAGTGCTCTGCACCATGCGCCACTGTCCTTTTTCTGAGCTATAATTTACGTAGTTAAAACATTATTTCTCACAATCCTTGTATCTTAGAACCATTATGAAGTCTTTTCATTCTTCAAACTTTTTTCTAAAGCAAGTTGGGAATGGGAGGATTCTGTATCAAAATCCCACGTGGAAAACTGTTTCAGGTCAGTTGACCCATGGATGTTTGGCCCACATCTTGGTTCATCTACACCAAAAATTATCGTGATTGGCGATTTTTTCAGGTTGGATTTGATGGAAAAATTTTAGATGCAGAGGACTTTGGATCCAATCGATGCAGAGAGGTCTCGTGGCCCTACATCACTCAATTTTTGGGGCCCACTAACCGCATGGATGTTACCCCACACCTTGGTGAATATTCATACCAAAATTGAACTTGGTTGATAATTTCTAGCCGCTAGATTAAGTGCCCAACAAAACGCAAAAAAACATGCTTGAATCCAATGGCTTTAATCAATCCTTAAAAAGTGCTATAATCTATGGCTAGAGAAAATCAATGAGACTGATTTTTGGTGTGCATATCCACCAAGGGGTGGGGTAAAAATCCATGTGGTTAGTAGGCCCCAAAAAATGAGCCATGTAGGGCCACGAGACCCCTCTGCATGGACTGCATCCAAAGTCCTTTTGCATCTAAAATTTTTCCGGATTTGAGCACTTGTTACCGAGTTGCACCCCTACCCATGGGCCCAGTTAAGGGAGTTCATCCAATTGAATGGTATAAATTGATCAGCCATGTGTACGTTCTAGAGTTTGGATCTATAGGAAGTGCTTCAGAAAGATGGTAGAAGGCATATGGTGCGTATATTTTACCAGTCGTGATTTCTACTGCCTCAACTGGAAAGCTGACCAGGGTGGGATTGAACCCACTACCTCCCACTAAAGGAGGGTACATAACAACCAACTCTACATGGCCGTACACTCATATCCACATGTCATTATTTAATGCCGCAGCTGAACAATACATGGCCAGCACGGCATGACCAAAGATTGATTCATTTTTCATTTCTTTGTTGGTGGCAACATCAGTGCTTTTGAATGTATTTTTACCTATTTTTCTCCTTCAACATGTTTCAATCTACTTCAATTTGTAAAACAATTTTGAAGCCGCGATCATGCGTCCAATGATCACACGCCACATATTCCTATATTTTAGGATTTTGGTTTTCTTAAAAAAGCATTTTAAAAAGTAACATAGGTATATGTGGCACACGATCATTGGCGCATCATCGCCGCTTCAAAAAGAATAAGAATAGGAAAAGAAACCACTTCAAGGGTGGGGACCTCTTTGATTAATTTCCAATTCAAATTTTACATACTCTCCTTTTTCCATCAATTACATTAAATAGATCAACATCTTTCTATCGAGGTGATCTTCTCCTACAATCAAGCAAACAAATAACTCATCATCAAGCAACCGGCATCTAAAAAGGGAAAAACTTTTGATTTCTAATATTCACACTATTAAAAATGAAAAAGAGATTCCGGCCTTCTCTCTAATATTTACTCTCGGCCCTTTTATAAAATTCATTAATGTTCATATCCTCAGTCCAACTCTAACTCTCCATGTGCAACGCACGTGTGCACCTACCAGTATAAACAAAAATATAGATTGCTTAAAGTCATCAAATCTGGTTGAATTTTGAACGACCCAGATCACCTTAGTGGAGGCCCATCGAAGGGTAGGTCCCAGCATGCATCCCACGTGTTATTATGGGCTATAATTCCTCACTAAAAGTTATTATGATTTATTTCTTTTCTCACTTATATCAAGGTAAACCATCTGATCTGTAGTGATCATGCAGAAGGCCGATGAACACTTGGCATCATCATTAGGGCATAAAATGGGGACCCATATTTACATACTTGTAATGAGCATTCAACGGTTGATATAAATTAAAAACATGTTTTTCAATGAGCATTCAACGGTGGATACGAATGTTTACATACTTGTAAGTATTTAAACATATGCAGACTAGATTTCTCCCATCTTCCTACTCAAAACCAGAACAGGAAAAAAAAAATGCTATCAAGAACACAAGATAGTATCTCAACGATCAAACGGTCCTGTAGGATCGAGTTGTTTGCACAGGCCAAGATACGTTAGATAAAGCACTCGATCCTTTGCACCCGTACGATGATTCTTGGTGTGGTTGCAGTAGTACTTCAAAGCATTTGGCCCTCTCTCTCTCTCTCTCTCTAGAAAAGAAAAAAAACCTTCACAAATTAAAGCTCTGTTATCTCTTGTTCAGCAACTATGACCCTGGAATCAGCTTTAACATCACCCTTGAAATTCTTCTTCCAGTACCAGTGCTTCTTCCATGCTTTTTCACCCTTTGTTTCAGGCAAATATGAAATGGCACAAAAGAACATCACCACGAGCCAGCCAACGAAGAAGAAGAATATTCCCGATCGCAAGCGACATAAGATTGTAAGAAATACTTGAGCGATGACGAAGCTGCAAAGCATGTTTGTACTAAATGCTAAGAAAAAACCAGCGCTTCTGGTCTCTAATGGAAAGATTTCGCTTGCAATCAACCAACCCAATGGACCCCACGAATGTGCGAAACCAGCAGCAACATATATGCAAACCAGAAACAGAAGCAAGTAGATAGAAGAAAAGATGGTGGTGGAAATAGTGATTGTGGTGGGGGTGGAGGAGGAGGTTTGAAGGGTCTTGTCGAAGGAGGAGATAAGGAAAGATCAAGTCGATCGTCGTCAAATTCTTCACTGCTTGAGGAACCATCACGCTTCTTTCTCTTGCTATACCTTTCTTTTTCCATGGCTTTGATTCTTGAATAGGTTTTCAGAGAGAAATCAAGAGACTGTTATACAAGAACGTGGGGGACTGGGGGGAGAGAAAGGAGAGAGAATGCAAGAAATAGAGAGAAGGAGAAGAGGACAACATGTTGGATCAATATGGAACGGTCCTCTTTTATATCGTTTTGAAAGATAGCGATCAAATGCCCAGTCAAATCTCTTTCCTCATCTAACGGCTTCTTGTAAGTCCACCTAAGGATGGGCCAAACATGCATACGATTATTGGTCTCATAGAGTATGCCACGTGGCCAGCAGTGGAAAATTGGGGGTGAGGGTGGGCAAGTGTTCCATCCAATGTTTAAAGGAGGCCGTTTTAAAGGTTAAACGGAATGGGGGCGTTAAAACGGATTGAAACGGCCGGGGGCAAAAATGAAAAATGGAAATTAAACGGATTTAAAACCGTTTAAACGGCTGTTTTTAAAACCATGGTTCCCTCAACTTTGAAAGTTGATTAACATTTTCTCTTTCAAAAATACCCTTTAAACCTATAGCAAAAGGGGGAATTCACCATCCTCTCGATTCTCGCTTGTGACCTAATTCCTTCTTAAGGTCTTGGACATAAAAATTTTAATCTTGGCACATTTTGATCTATGGTGTCCTGGCACTTATAGTTAAGCACCACCTGTGCGTCACCTGTCCTAGAGTTAAGGTGGCCCTTAACTATAGTTGCTTTTTCTCCACTATTAAGAATAATTGGGGTTAAGGTGGCCCTTAACGCTCCGAGGATTAGATGTGTGTCGTGAAATATGTGTGTATATGCGAAACACGTGTTGGTTATCCTTCTTGTTTTCTTTTCTCTCCACCAATGTGTAGTCGTTCCGACACCTTGTTTGCATGTCTCTTTAATGCTACTCTTGTGTCTGCAATTCCTTTTCTAATCCTACACCTTGTTTGCATGTCTCTTTAATGCTACTCTTGTGTCTGCAATTCCTTTTCTAATCCTGTGTTTCCAATCACCTTTTGCGGTTTCTTTTTCTGTGAGGACTTCACCTTAAAAAAAACAATCCACGAGACAATAACTGCATGGATCTCTTGAATCCAATGGTCAATGGCCTCAATTGCACATACTTTTGTCAGGTTATCGGTCGGATTATTCGACTCTAAACTTTTTGTTTTAATTAACTTAATAGTATTCAAGAATTTACTTACTTTTTTTTGGTAAGCAAGAATCTACTTGTTTATTACTTAAGGAAGCTTACACATTTTTTCTGGTTTTTGATAAATTTTACATTAGAAGAATATGATGTGTGAAACTATTTTGCAAGGTAAACTAATACAAAAGTTGCTTGCCTACCCTAGGGCCGTCTCTACCATAAGGTCAATAAGGCGACCTTAGGCCCCTGGTGAGAGAAGGCCCCCCATAGTACCAGGTCAGAGAAGGCCCTAGCCCACTAACCACATGGATGTTTAACCCCCCCTTGTTGGATATCCTAACAAAAAATTAACCTGATTTGTTATCTCTAGCAATAGATTTTAGTACGTACTTTTTAGGATTGATTCTAGCCATTGGATTCAAGCATTTTTTTAGAAGTAAATCCAATGGTTAATAATCACCAATTGAGCTGATTTTTAGTGTGCTTATCCACCAATAGGTGGGCTGAACATCTGCGTAGTCATTAGGCCCCAAAATTGATCTAAGTAGGCTGCAAGAGTCCTCTATATGGACTGCAAAACGGGACTGCGGGAGTGCTCTGCATCTAAATTCTTTCCGTAGCTTTTGATTATCATGAACAGTTGTTAAATAAGATTTTCTACTATATATAATTATAAATAGTTAAAATTTTTAATTAATACCATATATATATTAAATATAAAAAGGCCTCTTATGGAGTTTTCGCCTTAAAACTCAACTTGCATCGAGATGGCCCTGGCCTACCCTTAATATGTGATGAACTGAGTAAAACTTTGATGACGGTGGCCTGTCATCGAAGCCCATGTCAACCAATTAATGAGTTCTCGGCACATACCCAGAGTGCTTTTTGCCACTTACATGTGAGTGTTTTTAAGAATTTTTTTAATTTTGTATTATAAAAGCAAAAAGAAGCATTCGGGTACATTCTAAGAACTCATTGGCTGTCACGGGCTTCAATAACATGTCATTGGATTCAAGCATTTTTTAGAAGTAAATCCAATGGTTAATAATCACCAATTAAGCTGATTTTTAGTGTGTTTATCCACTAATAGGTGGGCTGAACATCTGCGCAGTCATTAGGCCCAAAAATTGATCTAAGTAGGCTGCAAGAGTCCTCTATATGGACTGCAAAACGGGACTGCGGGAGTCCTCTGCATCTAAATTCTTTCCGTAGCTTTTGATTATCATGAACAGTTGTTAAATAAGATTTTCTACTATATATAATTATAAATAGTTAAAATTTTTAATTAATACCATATATATTAATATATTAAATATAAAAAGGCCTCTTATGGAGTTTTCGCATTAAGACTCAACTTGCATCGAGACGGCCCTGGCCTACCCTTAATATGTGATGAACCGAGTAAAACTTTGATGACGGTGGCCTGTCATCGAAGCCCATGACAACCAATTGATGCGTTCTCGGCACATACCTAGAGTGCTTTTTGCCACTTACATGTGAGTGTTTTTAAGAATTTATTTTAAATTTGTATTACAAAAGCGAAAAAAAGCATTCGGGTACATTCTAAGATTCATTGGCTGTCACGGGCTTCAATAACCCGCGCCCGCCCCCCCCCCCCCAGGTCTCTTTTATACATATCAAGGGAACTTCAATATAACGATGTGTGATTCAAGTCTATTTTAACTAAAGTCACCACTGTTAAACTAGGTCAAGGGGGGTAATCCTAAAGTTTGAAAGTACAAGGGGGTATTACAAATTACTTTCAAATTTCAGGTGGGGTGTTATTAAAATACTCAATATAATATATTAGGGAATTTTTGACATAAGCCCCCATCTTATTTTTAAAATTTGACATACCCCCCAAGATTTGAAAAAGCTGACATACCACCCATGACTCGGTCCATTGTCATTTGACAAGTGTTGACCTGAGTTCACTGCCAAAGTTTGTATTAACGGACGAAAGTGCCCTTGTCTTCAACCTTAGAACAAGGGTTTGGGTTTGGGCCAAACCCCAAATCAAACATGAAAAAGGAGATTAAAAACAAAAGTAAAAACCCATGTTGGTAAACCTGAGATTTTTTGTTTGTTTTTTATGAATTCCGCAAGAGCCTCCCCCCTCTTCCCAGTCAAGATAGAGAACCTGAGATCCGATGCGAACAATCAGTCGAAGGAGTGGGCTGAGGCACCCATCCGCTTTACCCCTTAGGAAGCTCATTTGCTTCACCGAACTAGCCATCATCGAGAGGAGGGGATAACCGGCGAACTGAGACCTTCCACTTTCTTGTGGTGGAACCTGGCATTCACCGTCCCAGAAGTGATTATCGCCAAAACAAAAAAAGACTCCCCAGCTCCGAAAACTCCAGTGCGCTCCTGCGCACTCCAGCCATTTAAGCAAAGATTGAAAAATAAAACCCCATAAAAATAGATAAAACTCATGAAGGAATGCGATTTCTTTTTAAAATTGAA
Source organism: Euptelea pleiosperma (assembly GCA_035048495.1). Lineage (NCBI taxonomy): Eukaryota > Viridiplantae > Streptophyta > Magnoliopsida > Ranunculales > Eupteleaceae > Euptelea > Euptelea pleiosperma. The sequence goes on along the minus strand of CM068551.1, from coordinate 11,308,303 downwards.
AGAACCCATCATTCCAAAATTCATATCTCAAAAGCTTAAAATATAAATTGCTCTTATTCTTGTTTTTCATTTTTGTTAATGAAATTTTTAGAAATAAATTCACATGTTTTGTGTTTTTATTTTTTATTTTTTACCTTGAGTTTTAAAGTGTTGCCGGAGTTGTGGTCGGCCAGCCATAAGACTCCGGTGGGTTGGTCTCCGGTGATGGACGGCTAGCCCATTGGAGTCTCTTGGCTGGTCCTCCACTACAGTCATTCGATTTGGGGTTTGGGTTTTGGCCCAAACCATTGTTCCAAACTTGAAGACAAGGGCATTTCTGTCATTCAATACAAAATTTGGTACGTAGTCAACTCGGGTCAACACTGGTCAAATGACAGTGGACCAAGTCATTGTGAGGGGTATGTCAAATTTTCAAAATAACATGGGGGTATGTCAAAATTCCCAACATATATTATTGCCAAAAAAAAGAATGTATGTTTTCTAAAAATCTATTTTAACAGATGATCAAATCAACTCAATGTTAAGTCCCCTCAATCCGATCCAATAAGCTCCGATTGTTTATCAAATCGGATCATGGTCGTCGAATCGTGAACCCGATAAGCTATTGGCTCAGTTTTGGATAATTCCTAATATGATATATGATCCATTGATTCTATCGATATGATACACGTTGTCATGTGGAAATCCCATTCGATAAATCCAAGCCATCCATCTTATAAACCACCATTTGATGTCACCACGTGGATAGGGTGAAACTTGCCTGTAGAGGGTGGCTTTTGGTCCCAGCACTCCGACAAACTATTCTGAAAACCTTTCGGGTATTGAATAATTTCGAGTAAAAGCACTTCTACTTGTAGTAGAAGTTACTAGTTGATTTTTTACCTCCAAAAAAGTCATAGGAATTGAAAGCGTTAAGAGGCCTTCTAATTTCTGAGAAGTACATAATTCTCTTAGAAGTTGAAGGCTAAAAATTTTATCTTCAGTTTTAAGTTAGTTTTTAACTTTTCAAAAGTTAAATTATGAAAGACATTCAAACTAACTTTTTAACTTTATGGCTTATAAAAGTCAGTAAGTTACTTATTTTTGTGTTGCCAAACGCCTATCCAAATGAGTAGGGCATTTTCGTAAAGAGACGTTAAATGTTCGGCCCACCTTTGGTGAACCAACACACCAAAAATCAGTCTGACAAGTGATTCCTAGCCATTGGATTTGAGCATTTTTTTTCAACATGGCCTTGGAACCCAATTTTTGATCACCATGGGCCTGCTCATGAAGCCCGTAATTTAAAAAATGCTCATATTTAACAGCTTCAAATCACCCATCAGACTGATTTTTTAAGTCTGTGACCAAACATTTATGGGGCCATTTGATCTATCCCTTAAGCCACGTGTGATCCTTGTGACTACCCCTTATCCACCCTACATGTGTAATCATCGGACAATCGCTCAAATCCCCATCGAGCTGAAAAGAACGGTGGACAACGAGTAGCTCATATCACATATACACATGGTGAGGATCGTATAATAATTGTACATGTACACAACCATAGGATCATTTGCTCACACCTCTCTGATCTCTTCCTCATCAGATCATCTAGGATAATTCCCTGTGAAAGTCATGGTGATCAAAACGGCATGATCGTCCAATCTGTCATATTCCATTTGTACGGTCAAAATGATAACCGATAACTAAATATATAAACAAAAATATAGATTGCTTAAAGTCATCAAATCTGGTTGAATTTTGAACGACCCAGATCACCTTAGTGGAGGCCCATCGAAGGGTAGGTCCCAGCATGCATCCCACGTGTTATTATGGGCTATAATTCCTCACTAAAAGTTATTATGATTTATTTCTTTTCTCACTTATATCAAGGTAAACCATCTGATCTGTAGTGATCATGCAGAAGGCCGATGAACACTTGGCATCATCGTTAGGGCATAAAATGGGGACCCATATTTACATACTTGTAATGAGCATTCAACGGTTGATATAAATTAAAAACATGTTTTTCAATGAGCATTCAACGGTGGATACGAGTGTTTACATACTTGTAAGTCTTTAAACATATGCAGACTAGATTTCTCCCATCTTCCTACTCAAAACCAAAACAGGAAAAAAAAAAATGCTATCAAGAACACAAGATAGTATCTCAACGATCAAACGGTCCTGTAGGATCGAGTTGTTTGCACAGGCCAAGATACGTTAGATAAAGCACTCGATCCTTTGCACCCGTACGATGATTCTTTGTGTGGTTGCAGTAGTACTTCCAAGCATTTGGCCCTCTCTCTCTCTCTCTCTCTAGAAAAGAAAAAAAACCCTTCACAAATTAAAGCTCTGTTATCTCTTGTTCAGCAACTTTGACCCTGGAATCAGCTTTAACATCACCCTTGAAATTCTCCTTCCAGTACCAGTGCTTCTTCCATGCTTTTTCACCCTTTGTTTCAGGCAAATATGAAATGGCACAAAAGAACATCACCACGAGCCAGCCAACGAAGAAGAAGAATATTCCCGATCGCAAGCGACATAAGATTGTATGAAATACTTGAGCGATGAAGAAGCTGCAAAGCATGTTTGTACTAAATGCTAAGAAAAAACCAGCGCTTCTGGTCTCTAATGGAAAGATTTCGCTTGCAATCAACCAACCCAATGGACCCCACGAATGTGCGAAACCAGCAGCAACATATATGCAAACCAGAAACAGAAGCAAGTAGATAGAAGAAAAGATGGTGGTGGAAATAGTGATTGTGGTGGGGGTGGAGGAGGAGGTTTGAAGGGTCTTGTCGAAGGAGGAGATAAGGAAAGATCAAGTCGATCGTCGTCAAATTCTTCACTGCTTGAGGAACCATCACGCTTCTTTCTCTTGCTATACCTTTCTTTTTCCATGGCTTTGATTCTTGAATGGGTTTTCAGAGAGAAATCAAGAGACTGTTATACAAGAACGTGGGGACTGGGGACTGGGGAGAGAAAGGAGAGAGAATGCAAGAAATAGAGAGAAGGAGAAGAGGACAACATGTTGGATCAATATGGAACGGTCCTCTTTTATATCGTTTTGAAAGATAGCGATCAAATGCCCAGTCAAATCTCTTTCCTCATCTAACGGCTTCTTGTTAGTCCACCTAGGGATGGGCCAAACATGCATACGATTATTGGTCTCATAGAGTATGCCACGTGGCCAGCAGTGGAAAATTGGGGTTGAGGGTGGGCAAGTGTTCCATCCAATGTTTAAAGGAGGAGGTTAAACGGAATGGGGGCGTTAAAACGGATTGAAACGGCCAGGGGCAAAAATGAAAAAAAAAAATGGAAAAAATGGCGCTGAAATTCAAATTTTGAAAATTAAAAAAAATAGAATTTAACAGATTTTAATGGAAATTAAACGGATTTAAAACCGTTTAAACGGCTGTTTTTAAAACCATGGTTCCCTCAACTTTGAAAGTTGATTAACATTTTCTCTTTCAAAAATACCCTTTAAACCTATAGCAAAAGGGGGAATTCACCATCCTCTCGATTCTCGCTTGTGACCTAATTCCTTCTTAAGGTCTTGGACATAAAAATTTTAATCTTGGCACATTTTGATCTATGGTGTCCTGGCACTTATAGTTAAGCACCACCTGTGCGTCACCTGTCCTAGAGTTAAGGTGGCCCTTAACTATAGTTGCTTTTTCTCCACTATTAAGAATAATTGGGGTTAAGGTGGCCCTTAACCGAGTACAATTGGCACTTAATTATGGAACAGGCTCTGAGGACCCCCTTTTTCTGCCCCCTCGGGAGTTGTACTCGACACCATGGATTTCGAGAATCCAACATTGGTTGATAGTGCTGAACTAGAATTCACTTAAAATTTCTCGTCTTGGACTACTGCTGCCGCCTGCCCCTGCCCCACTTTGATGACACCATTGGATTGTTTGTAGTTCTTCCACGTTCTCACCACCATTGTGGTATGCTGGCATAGTCCCTCATCTTGCTAGTAAAACCCTTAACCCTTTCATCTCTCTCTCTCTCTCTCTCTCTCTCTCTCTCTCTCTCTATCTATCTATCTATTTTCGGTTTGATTCAGAGAAATATTGCTGCTACTACTACTCTATAGTCGAAAAAAATTGTGTCTCAAAGTTTTCCTGACGATTTGATCGGTTATGGTGATCTAGTTGAATAATCACCAACTTAATTCAACTTTCAATCGTCGAAACCATGCTTTTCGTTGGAAAATCTTTAATTCATAGGTGTAAAGACAAAAGGTTGCATCCTTGTAAATTCTAAATACAGAGGGGCAAGTAGGATACTTTTTCTATGCAGACAAAAAAGAAGATTATGATTGTCCCTATTCACCATAACTGATTTTGTGTATATAAACCGTGATTGATTGATATTGACACCTGCCTTTGTGCTCAAGAGACCCACCTAACCAAAAAATTATAAAAATGTCCCTTGTTTTTCACTCACAGCACCCAACAAAAAAACCCTAAAAAATAGAAAAAAAAAGAAAGAAGAAGAAGAATAAGAGGAGGAGAAGGAGGCCACCGCTGCCGCCACCATCTTCGCAGGAGGTACCCCTCTCTATTCCTTTCCCTCCCTATCACGTCTCGGATCCGGGCACCTGAATCCGACCCGAATGCCTGAATCCGACCCGAATGCCTGAAAAATGACTCGTTTACCCAATATCCAGGGTGTGATAAAAAAAAAAAAATACGATGCTTCAAAATAATTTTTAAAAATCATCATAATTCATCATAAATTAAAACAAAAATCTTTTGTTAATGCGTTTTGGCTAAAACTTCTGTTTGATAGGCTGTTTTTAATTAACTTTTCAGAATTTAAGCGGATATAAGCATAAAAGTTTTCAAAAATACAATTTGAACAAAAAATATTTTATTAATTTTTTACTATTTAAAAATTATTTTAAGCATCTTTTGTTAATTTATTTTTTCAAAAAATATTATTTATTATTTTATTTTAATGATTTTTCACTATCAATTGGCCCTATTGAGTTTTGTTGAAAAAAACTCGATTTATAACAGAAACACTACACGTGTTAGATTCTATATGTTATTAAAAATATAAATAATTAAATAAAAGTATCAAATCAATCAATTGGGTTCGAAACGATTATATAAAGTCAAGATTCAATTTATTACAATAATAAAACTTAAATGTAACATAATCAACTTAATAAAAATTTGACATCTTTAGTGAACGCTTCAATATTATTTGATCCACCATCTTCTAGTCTATATTTTCTTTCATTCTTAAATAATCTTAAAAATATTATCGGTTGAACCGTGAACTTATGACAGCCCAGTACGATTTAATCATTACATCATATCTACGACAGTTCTATTAATCAATAGTTTATACGCAGAGTATAGGTATGGGATAAGAATAACAATTATTTTCAAAATATATAAATCGTGATCCGAAACTAATATTTACATACAACCAATAACCCACCATAGGTTTCTTTCTCCTTCCCACACCGGGAGCAGTTCAACTAAAAACTCTTCTGCAGGGGTTTAGGGTTTTGCACTCAAAGGCTCCAGGCCTTTTTTGCTTAAAAATTTTCAACCATTTAGACCAACCTCGCACTTCAAAATTTATGCAAATGCAACAAGTCCATTATCTAACCATTCAGTAGATCTCTATATCAAGAATAACCAGATCAATGTAATCATACCATAATACTGTCCATAAAAAAATAACAAGATTCAAGTAGGATACATATACAAAGAGTATAACTAAAATTAATTAATCAAAAAATCATAAAAGGGTTTACTTACCTCAATTTGGCTACTGGGGCAAGAGTTTCATCAAAATCAATACCTTCTATTTTAGTGTAGCCTTGAGCTACTGGCTTTGTTTCTGACAACAATACTACTCTCATCAGATTTGTTCTTATAGATCAATTTAGTGTCAATAACATTAGTATCTTTAGGTTTAGGCACTAAATACCAAACATCATTCTTAGTGAATTGACTTAGTTCCTCTTGCATGACACTAATCCAATTTTTATCAATAAGAACTTCAGAAATATTTTTTTGTTCAATTTGAGAAGTATAACAACAAAATTAACAACATTTTCAATTTATCACCTAGTTTGGACTATACTCTTAACATCTCTAATGATATCATCACTAGGTGATTCTTCTTAACCCATAAGGGAAGAGATTTTTTAACATTAGGATCACTGGAAGATGGAGTTAGTTGAATGTCTTCAATACCTTGACAAATATCATCATGATTGTTATCTTGAGAAGAAATTCCTTCAATATTCAAATCATCAATAACCACATTAATGGAGTCCATGATAGTTCTAGTTCTCTGATTGAGAACACGATAAGCTCTACTAGTGGAGCAACCTAAAAAAATTCCTTAATTTCCTCTTTTGTCAAATTTTCTTAGAGATTCTCTATTTCTAAGAATATAGCATTTACTCCCAAAAACTCTGAAATATTTGATATTAGGTTTCTTATTAGACCAGATTTCATACAGAGTGTTCAAAGTTCCTAGTCTCACATACACTGTATTAAGAGTATAACAAGTAATATTCACTGCTTCGGTCCATAAGTTTTGACGTAAAGTTTTGCTGTGAAGCATCACCCGGGCCATTTCCTGAATCACCCTATTGATCTTTCTTTCTACCACTCCATTCTGTTGTGGTGTAATAGGTGCAGAAAATTCGTGTTTAAGGCCCATGACATCATAGTATTTAGTGAGTCGAGAATCTTTAAATTCTCCTCCATGGTCAGTTCGGATCCTGACTATACTGTAGCCCTTTTCATTTTGAATTTTTTGGCATATCTTTTTACATTTTTTGAAAGCATCAAATTTTTTCTTAGAAAAACAATCGAGGTAAGTCTAGAATAATCATATACCATGACAAGAATGTATCTCTTTCTTCCCAAACTTTCAGTTCTCATGAGAATAAGATCCATGTGAATCAGATCCATGTGAATCAGATCAATCACTTTGGAGGTAGCACAATCATTTCCTTTTTTGCGAGAACTTTTGATTTGTTTACCAATTTGGCAAGCCCCACAAATAGTGCCAGTAGGTTTTCTCAATTTGGGTACACTTCTCACTAAATCTTTATTAGTTATTTTAACTAGGTCATTTTGGTTCATGTGACTTAGTCTTTGGTGCCATAAGTCGAAATCATTCAATTTAGTAGAATTGTAAATAATCTTAGAATTTCTACTAATAATATAACATTTTTCAGAGGTTCTTGATCCTCTTATAACATATTTGCCAGATTCATCAATAACATCACATCATTGGCTAGTAAATTTAACTGTATGATTATTATCACATATTTGACTTATGCTTAGAAGATTAGCTTTGAGCCCTTCGACACAAAGAACATTATCAAGCTTAGGGATGCCTGGAGCTTAAATAGTTTTTCGGTTAATAACTTTAGCCATACTACCATCTCCAAAGGTTACACTTCCATCCTTATGATCTTCAATATTGCAAAACATTGACTTATCTCCAGTCATGTGCCTAGAACAACCACTGTCCAAATACCATTTGTTGTTCTCTAGGGCTTTGAAAGCAAAATGAATTATAAGACACTTTTGATCAATGGTCTTATACTTAGAAAGTGGTTTACCAATTTTTGCCACTTGTTTGGGGAAAATAGGATTTTAATCATTTTGCTATTTCTGGCCCATTGATTCTTAACAATATGATTAGCATACATAATTTTTCTCGATTCAAAAATTTTGGAAATCTTTCTCTTTAAATCATTAGATTTCAAGTACAGCTCACTTAGCCTGGAATTATGATGACCAATAAATAGGTGAGTTTCACATTATTCCCAGCTAACAAATTTTTGGAAGATATCGAATTTTGATCAATTGAATCTCTAAAGATTTTTTGTTCTTCAAACAATTTTGGAACTCATTTGCCAAAAACTTATTTTTCATAAGTAGAAATTTCTTCTCTTCTTCCCATTATCTCATTTCATCAATGAGTTCAATATTAGCCAATTCTAGAGAAATGTTCATACGATCCATTTTCTCCATTTGTAGAGTTAAGAATTTATTTTCTTTGACCCATTTCAGACTTTCTAAATACAGTTTCTGATAAACTATAATTAAACAACCATCATCACAGTTAGAGTTATTTAAGCTCATGTCTGTGACAATCTCGGTATTCATCTTTAAAAGATAGGACAAGATGAGCAGAATCTTACTCAGGTGATTAAACTTTATTCGGAGTAACCTGACTCTGATACCAATTGAAATAACCAGCCCGTTCTCTTTTAATCAAGAATATCTAGAAAGGGGGGAGATTGATTAGGTATTCAAAAATTAATCTAACTTATCACAAGTTTACTAGTCAAGGTAAACTGATAAACTTGCATGCCTTAGTTGATTGATAAAATAATTATCTCAACCGACTCAAATCAAATATACCTCTGTCGTATATTATCTTTTCATCATTTGATTTAATTAATACAATTAGCGGAACAACAATCAAACATCCACAAGACAAAGAGTTTTTACGTGGAAACCTTAGCCAAGGAAAACCACGGGACCACGTCCAGACAGAAAGTATCACTAACTGGAAAGTTAAACAAAACAGAAGTTACCTACGCAGCACTAATGCAAATTAATGCAACTTTCAACCTTAGGCAGGGCCTACTACTGATGCGTCCACGTCCTCTTAATCAACATTACGATTCCACGTGCGCCCTCCCAATCAAGAAGTCTTGTCCACTTGTTCAGTTTGGTACTCTCTAAACCTACCTTCGACCAGTACTCCCCGATCTTAATTCTCAGCACTCCAATCTCTACTGAAGGTGAATGATTCAGTACACCCTGAACCCCAAGTTGTTCAACTAGTATTGAGACACACTGGTACTCTCAGACTTGTTAGGTTTCTAAGTGGGAAACCTAAGCTGAGTGAAGATCAAGCGCTAAGCTATAATCAAAGAGAAGAGAAAAGCTCTCAAGAAAGAGGAATAAAGCTTTGAACTTTTCTTCTTCGAATGGACAACTCTTAATAAACAAAACTCTCTCTTTTGAGTGTTAACGTGTAATCTGTAAGTCCAGATAAGGGTTATATTTATAGAGTTTCGTAGCCCTGAGTCATAAGAGAGGTGGGGAATGTGGAACCTTGAATTTCAAATCTGAAAAGACTTATTCGCGCACAGTCCAATCGATTGTACTCTAGGTCCAATCGATTGGACCAGTACGGATGCGTTTTTCCTTCGTAAATCCAATCGATTGTACCAAGAGTCCAATCGATCGGACTCTTTAAATTTTTTGTTTCAGGAAGATCCAATCGATCGGACTCAGAATGAGTTCTATCCGTAAAGTCCAATCGATTGATCAGGAAAGTCCAATCGATCGGACTTTGAAACAGTTTCTGTTCTACAGGGTCCAATCGATTGATCATGAAGATCCAATAGATTGGACATACCCCTATAGTCAAAATCTTGACTAGACTCAGGTTTGTCCTCTGACTAAGTTTGACCATTATATTTTATTCATTTAAAATCTATTCCTATGGTCACTAAGTCACTTACCTTCCTATGCGAGCGCTCACGATCTGTAATGGACAAATGGGCAATAACTCAGACGACTCATATCGTCAACCGTCTGATTTTTGCTGTCTTTGTCTTTTAGTCTTCACGTATCGGCGAAGTATGCGTACCACGACATCTTCAACACTACACTGGTGCTCGTAGGAATGGTTACAAAAATGTTTTGTGTCACACGGAATCTTTGCCAAACTAGAATATGAAATTATTCTTTACACACACAACCATTATAACCAATATTCCATTTTTTTTTAATTTTGGGTGTTATAAAAGGGAAAAAAAACCTAATAGGGTTAGGGCATTACCTTCACAAAAGCCACCAAAGATTTTCTTCCTAAATTTTAATGCACTCTTATAAGTTTTGGCTAAAAAAAATATAGAGATTTAAAATTTTTAAAAATTACCAAAACCCACTAGTTCCATATATCTTTAAGAGATTAGTTTATTAAATCCCCATGAGGTCTTGGGTTCAAAATCCATTGGCCTCAACATTTTCTTTTTAGAACTTTATAACTCACTTGAAGTTCTTCCGTCTGCAAGCCGGACACTGCTCCCTGCCACGTTATGTAATTGATTAGTCACCAAAGCATAATAGCTCCTCAATAACAACTATTAATGCTGGCCTCCATCTCCAATCTTCGCTGCACTGGTAACCATCAGCAATGGATCTAGATGGATGGCCACCAGATGGCACTCTTGACCAACCCACCACTACTGCAACAGTTGTGCCATATAGTGCTCTCCACAACTAGGTGCGGTATTGACCAGACACTCCAATAGCACCTTGAAGTTGCACCCACTATCAGAAATGGAAACAAAATGTGGGATCTTTTGAAATTTCACCGGTCCATTTTCTTTAACTCAATATACCTAGAAGGGGGGTTAATTAGGTTTTTAAAATTATTATACCTACACAGTTTTACTGGTCTATGGTAAGGGAACAAAATTGCATGCCTTAGTTGTTTGATAAAAGATTATCACAATCGACTCAAATTGAATAGACCTTTGTGGTATATTTTTTTTTCGTCGTTTGATCTAATCAAGATAAATTGCAGAATACAAACAAATAATCACACAAGACAAGAGATTTTTACGTGGAAACCTTAGCCAAGAAAAAACCACAGGACCATGTCCAAATGGAAAGTATCACTAACTGAAAAGTTAAACTAAACAAAGGTTACCTACGCAGCACCATTGCAAATACAGCTTCCAACCTTAGCCAAGGCCTACTGTCGATGCGTCCACCTCCTCTGAATCAAGGCTACGAATCCACACGCGCCCTTCTAGCTAAGAAGCCTTGTCCGCTTGTTCAGTTTGGTACACCCCAAACCTACCGTCGATCACCTCCTCTGATTTTAATTCTCAACACTCCCGCCTATACTGCACCATTGCAAATACAGCTTCCAACCTTAGCCAAGGCCTACTGCCGATGCATCCACGTCCTCTAAATCAACGCTACGAATCCACGCGCGCCTTTCCAGCTAAGAAGCATTGTCCGCTTGTTCAGCTTGGTACACCCCAAACCTACCGTCGATCAGCTCCTCCTATCTTAATTCTCAACACTCCCGCCTTTGCAGAAGGTAAAGGATTCGGTACACCCTGAACCCTAGGTTGCTCAAATGGTGTTGAGTCATACTAGTACACTCAGGCTACTAGGTCGAATATAGAAGTGAAAGACCTAAGCTGAGGAAAGGATCAAGCACTTGGCTTTGATCAAGAAGAGAACAAGCTCACAAGATGTGAATGGAAAACAAGCTTATTGCTCTTCGAATGGACACTCTAGTAAATAAAACCTTTTCTTCTTTCTCTTTAAGATTGAGTCACTCTGTGTTTAGAGAAGGCATAGAAAGGTTGTATTTATAGAATTTCATGACCCTGAGTCGTGCAGATCGTGGGATAATGGAACCAAGAATTTTAGATCTGATAAGGACCGATTCTGTGCATGGTCCAATCGATCGTACTCTGGGTCCAATCGATTGGGCCATGTCTAATCGATTGGGGATAAGTGTCCAATCGATTGGACTCAATAAGTTTCCTGTTCCGAAGGCTCCAATCAATTACATAGAAGCTTTAATCGATTTTACTCAGAAAAGTTTCTGTCCCGAAGGCTCCAATCGATTACACAGAGTCTCCAATCGATTTTACTCAAATAAGTTTCTGTCCCGAAGACTCTAATCGATTACATAGAGTCCTCCAATCGATTGGGCCATGTCCAATCAATTGGGGATAAATGTCCAATCGATTGGATTATCCCATTAGTCAATTTCTTTGACTAGACTCAGGTCAGTCCAATGACTAAGTTTGACCATTATATTTTATTCATTTTAACCAATTCCTATGGTCACTAAGTCACTTACCTTCCTAATCGAGCGTACATGATTGTTAACTGACAAATCGGCAGTTACTCAGATGACTCTTGTCGTCAATCGTTTTATATTTAAGGCCATCAATAAGTAGCACATTTTCTATTTTAAGCAATCTAGGACCCTGAATGGTTCCTTTCCCAATAATATTAGCAGAGGTACCATCATGGGTGTCTACCAAAATTGCTTGTATTATTAAATAACAGATGCATTACCAAATTCACAGCATTCCAAATAAATCATCATCAGCTTCCTCTCTACCTGGATTGGACAAAGAAATTAAGAGCAACTAAAACGCACCTCCTAGCTGATAAATAGGATCTAACCCATTATCTTAAGGTTTGACAAAATGAAACATCCAATTGATACTAGCTCAGCCCACTAAACTTTGTGTCATTACATTGGTAAGTCAGAATCAAATCCATATCCCCATGGTTGCGACACATTCACTTTCAATCGATTTACTCAATAAGCTGAAATGCCCTTACTCCTTGCAATAGTAGTTGGGATCAAACCCATGACCTCAAGTTTGTGGTTAGCAAGGTTCATTTTTTAGTTAATGGCTTGGATGAACATGTCATCTGCCTTATGGTAACTCAGGATAGAACCCATGAACAATTGACTTGGTTGAGATTGCTCTTTATATTGACAATGATAAATTGGGACTGAACCGATGACCTCAAGGTCGTAACTCACCCAATTCGGTCGTGATACACACTATTTGGCTATAGTTTGGTCAATATTCCTTTTGGCTTTGTGATGATTGATATACTCCTAACCAATACCTTGAGGTGCCAATTCAATAGAGATGAAACCATAAAATTGGGGGACATACTACAGTATAGTTGAGCTACTTGTTCAAAGAACCACACACTTTATCTTTGAAATAATCATTCTCTAAAAGAAGAAACCTCGAGACTAAAATAATGACTGGCATCGCACTGTTTGCTCGAACTTGACTCATGTCTGATATTTCTCTTTATAGGGCTAGGCCAGTATATTGTTTAAAGAACAGCAGAAGACATCGCACTGCCAGCTCGAACTTGACTCATGTCTGTTCTTTCTCTTTACAAGCCAGTATATTCTTTAAAGAACACCAGAAGAGATGCCGATCCATTTGAGTAAGTCAGGTCAAATCTGTGACCAAGGTGTGAATACAGCACTGGCTAATTGAACTACAAGCCTAATCCCAAGTGCCTTTTATCTTCATGTAACATGTTTTAGGAGATGCAAAAGGTAGATCAAACACATGACCTTAAGTTTCCAATGTCAAATTGAGCTATAACCCATCATTTTCTTTTATGATGCATACCTGTCAAGATAATTCCAATCCATTCTTTTACCAAGGTCGCTAGATCCTTGAGACATTGAGATGCCTAAACTATTTGCTTACCTACCAAAGAACGATGCATTTTTGAAATAGCCCTGAAAAGTGTTTTGAATTCGTGTTACCCCGTCGATTTTTCATTCTCTTGGTCTTGCCCCTAACTATTTTTTTACCATCATTCACAGAACACCATGGTGACCTCCTTTACTTGTCTATTAGTACATTTACAAAAGGACCAAACTACACTTAATTTTGCAAAATGACTTTTGCTCCTTCCTCTAATCTTTTTCTCTCCTTCTTTCATTTGAACCACCACCACCATCACTTCTGGACCCACCCCGCTACTGCTACATCACCACTCCCGCCGCACCCATCCTCTTCGCCACCACAATCACTACTGACCCCGCCCCTACTGTGGCCACCATCAACGGCCATCACAGCCGTAGAAATATACCCTTTCTTGGCTCCATTCCTTCCAATCCCCAATCATTGACTAAAATAATGGCTGGCTTCCGAATGTCTCAATTCCTTGTAATTCTCCAATCATCGACTACATAGACAACTCGTGACCCTTAGAAATCAACACAGAAATAGCTCGTGATGCTGCAATCAATGGACATTTCAAATTAATTAATAGCCTGTTACACGGAGAACAAAATACCTCATGCGATCATTCTTAGCTCTCTTTGCCTATTATGTAGCAAGGCCAGCTTCATTGTTTCTTCTTACATTGCATGAACAGTTCAAAACCTGTATTGACACTGTCAAATACTCTATCCTTGTCAATGGCAGACCTGAGGGCTACTTTACAAGGCGTAAGGGTATTAGGCAAGGTGACCCGATATCACCCTATTTGTTTGTGCTCGCTATACAGGTTTTTAACATGTTAATGAAACAGAAGGTTAGAGAGCGTCTATTCAAGACACATCCGAAATGTGACAATCCGCTTATCACTCATCTGAGTTTTGCGGATGATCTTATGGTCTTCTTTGGAGGGAATGTGCAATCGGCAGTGACACTCTATGACACATTGGATCTCTTTCATGATGTGTCTAGACTTCAAACTAATAGGGAGAAGAGTACTATCTTCAGTGTAGGTTTGGATGATTCTCAAACAAGAGATCTATGATATACTAGGATTCAAAGCTAGATCACTTTCAGTTCATTATTTGGGCTTACCTCTTATATCTACTAGACTTTCAGCTTTTAATTGCCAACCTCTCATAGATTGAATAACCTTGAGGATTCAATCTTGGAAAGGTAAATTTTTATCTTATGCAGGAAGATTGGAATTGGTTAGGTCTGTGCTTAACAATATTCAAGTTTTTTGGAGTTATTGCTTCTTACTTCCTAAGAAGATTATAAAGCAAATGGACAGCATTTGCTCCCGATTCTTATGGGGGGGGGGGGCTCGAGAATCTTGAAACATGGAACGAAGCAGCTACTCTTCGACATGTATACTATATTGTATCTAATAAAGATACACTCTGGGTGGCTTGTGTCCATGGCAACCTCATCAAGAAGAAACAGTTTTGGACTATGGGAATTCCTAAGGATTGCTCGTGGGTGGTGTGGAGGAAAGTTTTGGGTTGCAGAGAGACGGCCAGCAAGTATATTAAAAACCTCATTGGTACAGGGCAAGAGACATTTATTTGGCAAGTTCCATGGCACCCTATCGACACCCTCAAAGAGATATTCTTAAGGAATCAAAGCTTTGATACTACACTTAATCTGAATGATAGAGTTTCTTCTATCATTGCGGATAGTAAGTGGATCTGTCCTCAAAACCAGACAAAAGATATGGAATTAGTGTGGGACCGTTTGGAAGAACTTGACATCGTCCCTCTTATCAACAAGGATGCAGTTGTTTGGACTCTGGCTCATTCGGGTGAATTCTCACTTCAATCAACTTATGAAGCAATGAGATCTGTAAGGCAGCATGTGGATTGGGCTAGATTGATTTGGCCAAAAAAAAGCTATCCCTAGACATAGCTTTAAAGCATGGCTAGCTATCAATGGGGGCCTTCTCACCAAAGATAAAACCTTTATAAGGCAAGTCACTAATGACACAAAATGTGTCCTTTGTCGAATTGAGGATGAAAGTGCACAACATCTATTTTTTTGAATGCCCTTACTCTAAGTTCATATGGTCCCATATTCTCAGAGTTTCTCGGATTAATAGGCAGGTAGCAGATTCGATGCAAGAAGCCCAATGGATTCTTCAAAACATGCTTGGAAATGATTTGTTATCCCAAGTTATGCAGGTAGCTTTTAATGGGACTATATATTTCATTTGGCAAGAAAGGAATAAAAGGGTGTTCCAAAATACCTATCTTCCTAAAGAGCTTGTTGTGGAAAATACCAAGGCACGGTTTTGCTCATTCAAAAATAAGCTGGAAGACTCTCCGAGGATGAGAGAATTCTTCAGCTCTTGGCGTATAGACATTGAATATCATCATATCCGTACTAAATGTAAATGGATTGGGCCACTTATGGACTATGTTCTTTTGAATATGGATGGTTCTATGAGTAACCTATACAAAGGGTATGGAGGCATTTTTCGTGACTCCCAAGGTGAAGCCATCATTGTTTTTAATGGAGGAGGTAAAGCGGTCTCGGTTATTGTTCACGAACTGGAAGCTATAGCTATAGGCCTTTGTATGGCTTTAGCTCATAAGAGCATCTCTAACCCTACCCTGAACTCTCTTCCCTTCCCTAAGATAAGGTGAAAAACATAAAAAGTCATCTCCAACCCTACCCTAAAGTTAGGGTAGGATTTAGGGTGAGATTCTAAAAACTTGTACCCCTTTCTCCTCCCTCTTTACTATTAATTCCATTGAATGTCCTATCCATCTTTTCACTTAATGTCGCCTATGCCCCCTTTCTTATAATTTGTCATTTTCCATCTTTCCTATTGGTTCTTATATTTAGGGAAGGGTAGAGTTTAGGGTGGACCATTTGAGAGCTTTCAAAGTTTTAGGTAAGGGAGAGTCTTTTCTACCCTACTTTAGGGTTGGAGATGCTCTAATATGAGGAAAATCCAGGTGGCCACGGATTCTTCCCAACCAATGAGTATCATTCAAGATGGTACTATTGCCACAGGGCAAGCCCGCAAGGTAGTTAGATCCATAAAGATGTATTGGTCTCAATTTGAGGATATAGATATCCATCATGTGTTCAGGGAAACCAATAGGGCAGCAGACCTTTTAGCATCTTTAAATATACCAAATGCTTGTTCTACCCTTGAACCTCAGTCCTTTCCCCAAGATCTCATTGTAATTGTAGCTGACGACGCCTATGCCCGTATTTACAACAGATTGTAATATCTTTTTTTTTTATCAAATTCAGGTAGGGGTCTGCCTTACCCAAGCTTAATTGGCAAAAAATAAATAGCTCCTTGTAAATCTCAATAGAAAGATATAGCTGAGAAAAATAGAACATTGAAAAATATGATTAATGCAATATTAATTAGTTCAGACTTACCTCATAACTGAGGCACTCTCCTCTTGGCATGTTACATATTTGACAAAATACATTTTAGATATCTAATAAAACACCTTATGAATTATGGAAAGGAAGAAAGCCTTCCTATAAAAATATCTCCTTTCTTAGCTAAATTCCTTGCGATCCCCATAGAAATATCCCCTTCTTGGCTCAATTCCTTCCAATCCCCAGTCATCAACTTAGAAGATGGCTGCCTTCCGTATGTCTCAATTCCTTCTAATCCCCCAATCATCGACTTCAAAAGGAGCCCGTGGACGTTGGAAATCAACCACAGAAATAGCTCGCGATGCTGCAATGGATAAGTTCAAATTAATTAATAGCATGTTACATGGAAAACAAAATGCCTCATGCAATCATTCTTAGCCCTCTTTGCCTGTTATGTAACAAGGCCAGCTTCTCTTTCTTCCATCTATTTCTTCTTATATTGCATGAACAGCTCAAGCTTCATCGGGGTAAAGTTGCCATGATTGCATGTGCCAAAAAACAGGATACCCAATTATGAGAACTAATGTAGCACAAATCCAGATAGAAAACAAGAGATAACCTAAGATCCACAGCATAAAAAGTACGTTGGATGGCATGAAAATGCTCCTCTTGCAATATGGAAGGTGTGGAAAATAAGAAGTAATACGATGATTACCTGATTTTCAATCTTTTCCTTGATACATATCCTTTTAGTATCTTCCTTGTTCCTCCAACAAAGCCTTCATTTGAGATTTTAGCATTCTGAACGAAGAGGATGTTGTATTGGCAAGCTTTCCCACCATTTGGACAAACCCATAACTAACCATAGTGTTTCTTCTCCACAGCTTCCAAAACGTATTTATATACGTTTTTGCAAAGCGAGGGTAGTTTGATCCTTCTGAAAATGGACTAATGGAAAAGTGAAGGAGGTCAACGTCATGTTGTGGTCAATGACAGTCAAAAAGAATCAAAGGGGCAAGACCTAAAAGTGAAAAATCATGGAGATAACACTAATTCATAACAATTTTTAAGGAGTGTTATAAAAATACCCAAAATTAAATGGACGTCCCTGCCTGCAGGCCAGTAGTCCCCAAATGAGCAAAACCCATCCTTGATGTGAAGGAAATACTTCACATCCCTCAGAATAATCTCTCCATAAACAATCTTGGAGTTGATCTTGGTTGCTTCATGGATATCTCCGCAGACCCTAGTTATCATAAATCTGGTCCATGGTCCTGTATTCAAGAGTCCAAAAGCAATGGACAGTCTCTCATTTTGATTAGACAACGTCCTCCTCAAACTCATGCAACACAAACTCAGTCATCGGAACATAACCCATGGCCTTCATCTCTTGATCCAGCATCTCCAACATCGCTAAAATCTTCTTATGGTGAGGATGGCTTTTATCCTCCATAAAAAATGCATGGAACCAACAATCCACTTCGACTACACTATAACCTGGTACCTTCTTCATACCCGTCTTCTTCATCACCTTCCTCACCTTAGCTACTTCATCCCACTTCCTTGCCGCAGCAAAGACATTTGAAACCAAAGTGTATATTCCCATATCATCTGGTTTCAACTCGAGAACCTTCCTTGCCACCATCACTCCAAGCTCCAACTTTCCATGGTTACGGCAACCTGCAAGGAGGGCGACCCAAACCACGACCCCTGGCTCATCTGTTATTGAATCTATCAGCTCATAAGCTTCTTCAACCCGGCCGGCACGAGCCAAAAGATCAACCATACAAGCATAATGCTTCTCACTGGGCTGGATTTTGAATTCTCTAACCATGAGACGGAACCAGTGTAGGCCTTCTTCAACTAGCCCCGAATGACTAAAAGCAGATAGAAGTGAAGCAAAAGTGGCATGGTCTGGTCTTAGCTTTGTCTCCTTCATCTGGAGGAAAAGTGAAAGAGCTTCCCTTCCACATCCATGGACTCCATAGCTAGCAATGATCGCATTCCAAGATATCAAGTCCCTCAAACTTATCCTATCAAAAAGCATTCTCGCACTCAAAAGGGAACCGCATTTTGAGTACATGTCAATCACTGCAGTACCTGAGACCCGTTCAAATTCATGCCTCCTCACAATGAATCCATGTACAGATTTTCCCAATTTCAAAAACCCAAGATGGGAGCATGCCACTAATGCACTCGTAAGTGACACTAAATCTGGTTTCAATCCGCAACTCTGCATCTCAACCAACAATCTAAGTGAATCCCCTGCAAACCCATTTTGAGCAAAGCCAGAAATCAAAGCACTCCAAGAGACCACGTTCTGGTAAGACATCTTCTTGAAGACAAGGGAAGCAAGCTTCAAGAGCCCAAACTTTGCGTACATGTCAACGAGGCTGGTTTCAACTACAACGTCCATTGGAAGACCTCGCCGGATCATATAGCCATGAACAGAAAGACCTATTTTCGGATCCCCAAGATTCGTGCAAGACTGAATCAGACCCACCATCACTATCCCATCTCCTTCAATTCCCTCAGTTTGCATCCACCGATATATATTTATTGCTTCAATTGCCCGGCTGCTCTGTGCATAACCCGTGATCATTGTTGTCCATGAGACAATATCCCTTCTTGGCATTCGATCGAAGACATTCATTGCTTCGTCCATCTTCCCACACTTTGCATACAAATTCAAAACTGAAGACCCAACAAAAACATCATCCTTGAATCCAAAATCAATTGCCTGGGATCGAACCCGTTCGCCCGTTTTCAAATCCGACAAGTTGGCGCAGGCCTTAAGAGTGACAGTGAAAGTTGAGCTATCGGGTCTAATTCCTTCTATAATCATCCGACAATAGAGATTTAGGACTTCATGCGGCGAATCGTTCCGGGAGTAGGCAATGATCATGGCATTCCAAGTGGCTACACCTCGTTGAGGCGATTCATCAAACACACGGCGAGCTGATGCGATGTCACCTGCTCGAGTATACGCTGCTATCAGTTGACCGTTAGAATCTCCACTGCTGAAGATTCCAGTCAAGATCATGATGGCGTGGATTTGAGCGAGAGATCTTGCGTCTTTACAGGCTGCGAGGAGAGGTTTTGGCCATGGCGTACGATAGAAAGAATACATCTATATTTTGAAGTTCAAACACGCCCCCCCGTTACAAAAGGCGGCGCGAATATGATTCTAATCAGATAGCGTCGGGTCAGGTTGAATAATCACATCCCAAAGATCTGACCCGGATTAAAGCTGCAAAACCCAAAACTGCATACCCAAAATTAACGGTTTGACCCGGCCCATTTTCAACTCCCAATATGGAGCTCAACTAATCTCAATAACGTGAATCAATTCTATCAATGGATTGGACCGAGCGGGATGATTTGATCTGATCCAAACCGATCCAACAACACTAAGGTAGTGTTTCGTAAAACTTTATTCTCAGACCTTACGTCTGAATGGGCTGAAATTCAGTAATTTCGGTGACTAAGTGGCATTTGGAAAACAACTTAAAGTCAATTTTTCATGAAGTTGAATGTCAAAGTGTCATATTTTTTTGTAAGGAGGGTGATCATAGTATAAAAAACTCACTGTGTGGTTGGATTTCTAACATGATCTCCATGTGGATCCATATCACCGGGTGTAAGAAATGGGTGTAGCTTGAGACGGACTCGGTTCATTTTTATTCTTTCGACATTTGCTGATAGAGAGACCCATTTATATTTGATTGAGCTTAGAACCATTTTTTTTTTTTTTGTAACCAGCTTAGAACCATTAACAGGGGAGTTCTACCATCTGTTAATATTTGGGATACCTACTCTCACCCTCCATAACTAGTTGATATAGGTCTTGCTTGGCGACTTTTGCAAATCGCTTAATCAGTTATTTTAAGTCTTTAACGCTTGTACAGCTGACTGCCTGAGTTACTTGACATGTTATTCCACAATTGTTTGACAATTAGCTTAAGGGTACAAAAGTTATTTGACAAGTTATTTCACCAAAAAAGTACTTTTTCTGTTTACATAACCAAACGTCGTATATTTTTTCTTAAAATAAGCACGTTTCTGACGAGGTGAGCCAAACACCCAAATTAATTAAATTAAGTTATTTACAAAAAAATGTACTCTTTGAGAAGCACTTATTTTCAGCAAACCGCAATGCCAAACGTAGCCTTGGAGGGAAGCTAATAAGCCCACCTCTTAATGTTGTTGTCGCCTTCAGAGTTCCCCTCTTCTTATGTAAATTCAACGAAAATGGTTGTAAATATAAAAGATTGTAATTATCTTTTGGTCATTTCAGGCAGGTCAGGCCCCAGCTAACCCCATCTTACCAAAATAAAATTACCTTCAAATCGGCTAGGGTTGCTTCAATTCGATTGGGAAAAACTAGTATTCCAAATACCACCAAAAAGCAACATGTTACAACCAAACCCTAGTTAAGGAGAGGTTGTAGAAACATTGGTTAAGAGCAAGGTTTAAAAAAAAGGCCGTTATAACGAAAATAATGGTAGTTATAATGGATTCGGACCTCCCCCGTTACTTTATGGACCGTTAAAACGCCCAAAAAATAACAGCCGTTATAACAAAAATAACAACCATTTTTTTCTGTTATATTCCATTTTTTTTATTTATTTTCTGTTTTTTGAAATTTTGAATTTCAGCACCATTTTTTCTGTTATTCTCCGTTTTTGCCTCAGCTTTTTTTTTGTTATGACAGAAAAAACGGTAATGCCCCCAATTCGTTATACCGTTATAATGGTCCCCTTTAAACCTTGGTTAAGAGGTATTTTTTCTTTTTTTAATTTTTTTGTAATTGGTTAACAAGGGTTTTGGTTGTCACATGTCACCTTCTAGCCATATTTGCATACTCAAAAGTATGCAACATACTAATTTTTTTTTCCAATTCGATTTGATATCCCTTGGCTTGAGTCTAATCCCACACATTGAGACCTTAACGGGTCTAGATTGATTGAACCCGATCCCTTGATACCCATTTTAATGCCTTTAACCTTGCTTGGTTAGCTCACCGGGCCAAAGATTTGAGCATGGTCAACCCAAATTTCTATCTTTAGTGACTTGTGTCCTTTTCTCAGTACAAGTAAAAAAGATAGCTAACATTCGCCCATTAACATTTTGAGTTTATAGGAGCTTAGACTGATTTCACATGATTTGCACCATCCTCAAAGCAACCAGAGATCAATGTTCTTAAAAAGTGTTTGAGGAAAGTTCTCAATGAGTACTTTCTGATGTTTTCTTATTTGAATATCCTTCAAATGAAATTGGTTCCATCAGAAAATACTAATCAAGACCTTTCAAATGGTATCAATCTTGTTCAATTCAGATTAAAAAAGAACATTTTTCAGTGGAAGGGGCCAAAATATCCTTGATCTCAAGACCACACCCAATATTTCAAAGCTTCAAAAGAGAGTTCACTTCGTATTTTTGAAGTCTTATAAAAAAAAAAATGCTTTCAAATCAGTACCCATATGCCCATGTTTGATGAAGGTCAAAACAATTCCTAAACTTTTTTTCCTAATCGCAGCCCAATTTAAGAGAATTAGGGTTGTTTTTCTAGAGATAGAAAACAAAATCCGAAATATACCCTAATTTTGGAACTAGATTCTCACTCTCTTGATATAACCAAAGGAGTGGTGGCTAGATTAGTGATTTCCAATGGGTAATCAACAATTTTGTAGGCTCAAATGATATAGCAGATGTAAAGATATCTTTTTGTGCTACATTCAATCCCATATGGCAAAAAAGAAACAATGAAAATTTTCCAAAATCATTTCAAGACAAGCTAAGATGCCCAACGTTTACACCAGAAACAAGGATACAACTCTCTATTTTCCAAAATCCAGGATACATGAATACGGGTATCCCATCCAATATGTTGATAACATGCTTTAGTTTTTTTTTTTATATATTATGTATTACTTGTAGTATTTATTTTATGCCTAATGAAATTTGTAATATTGCAGTCTTTTACATAAGATTTATTACAATATACTATTTATATTTTTTCATTGACAACAAATAAGGAAATTGTTAATTAAAAATGGAAAGTTCTAGCATGAAAACATCCATGCAATATCTACTATCAATACCAGAGTATGAGTATCACAACTCCAACATGAGAGAACTTGGCTACTATGATTAGGGCTGTCAAGGGGCCAGGTCAGGGTAGGGCCTAGGTCGACCCTAGCCCTACCCTCGCTTATAAAGGTGAGGCCCTAGCCCTTAGAAGGCCTGAGCTGGCTAGGCCCTAGCCCTACCCTCAAGGGCTAGGGCCTAGAAGAAGAGTACTAAACCATATAAATATAAAAAATTAGATGCTAGAGTAATGTGCTTGACAATATGTTTCCTTGTTTTAATGTATGTAGATTTTTCTATGAATGATCATAATTTTTTTGTTACAACCGTGAACCATTTGAGGTTTGAATATGATAGCTTTTTAGTATTTTTAAAAACATCAATAAAATAAAGAGTCGGGCTCCAGTTATAGGCCACTATGAGCCACGTGGCACTTTTATAGGACTCTAATCATATGGATGTTTGGTCAATCCCTAGGTCGACATACAAACCAAAAATCAGTCTGATTAGTGATTTCTAGGCACTGGGTCTTTGTACCTCAAATTGCCATAGTTGAGATCAACCCATGAAAATAAGTGTAATCCAGCACCTACAAATCACTAATCATGCTGATTTTTGTTTTCTAGGTCCACTTAGGGATTGGCCAAACATCCATATGGTCAGAGTCCTCTAAGAGTGCCACATGGCTCATATTGTGTCATATCACTGGAGCCTATCATTTTAGGGTGGTAATTGGAGCTCGACCCTAAAATAAATGATATATTATAAATATACATTAGAAAAAAGTCATTTAGGAACAATTTTGAACCATTATTAATTTTTTTAAAATAGGAATAATTTTGGAATAGCTCAATCATTTGGAAATTGTCCAAAAGTATATCTTTTTAGGATAATTGTAGTGTCCAACACCAATGACGTCATGACACGTGTACCTAAAGAAACCGGGAGACCATGCCAACCGGCTTTCCCCATTTCTTTTGTTTTTTCAAAAAGGGGTTAGATTCCATAGGTAACCTGAAACTCATTAATAGTTGGACAATGACAAGTGACCTTGGAACAACCTATTTTTTCATTTCAAAAAATTACTTAATTTAGATTTGAATATACCTAGTAACTAAGATGCATTGTTTTATGGAATATAAATTTAAAAAAAAGTAAACAAAGACGATTTGCTAAGGGCCTGGCCCCCTTGAGTGTAACCCAGGCCCGGCCCTTATTTAGAAGAGCCTTACATATTTAGGCCCTGCCCGGCCCTAAGGGCTTGAAATTTATAAAAAAAAAGCCCTCTTTTTAGGGCTTTTAAAGGGTAGGGTAGGGTTGGGCCCCCTTACAAGAGGGCCGGATTGACATGCCTAACTATGATCTTTAGGGATATTCTACTTAGATTTTTCAAGTTCAAGCCAAGTGCATTGATTTTCCCAATAATAAAAAGTTCTTTAAATGCTACATAAGGCCCATCTATATAACATAAACATAAAGGAAATAAACTAAGAACTCTAATACTTCCCCTCAAGTCGAAGCATACAAGTCAAACATGCTCAGCTTGGTAAATATAGTAGAAAAAGATTCCTAGGCAAGGACTTTGTAAGAACATCGCCCAACTGATCTGCTGACTTGATATAAGAGTGATGATCCGTATATGTAACACTATGTCACGATCAAATGACAATCAACTTTGATGTGCTTTACCCGCTCATGAAACAATGGATTGTTAACAATGTAGTTAGCAACCGATTGTCACAATACATAAGCATAGGAGAAGGAACCTCAAATCTCATCTCCTTAAAAAGGGATGAACCCATAACATCTCATACGTAGTACTTAGAAAGGGTACCATTGTTATTGTACTGCATCTCATCGTTAGTATGTCGGTGTCTTTTTTTTAGTCTATTTTTTTTCATCTCTTGGGGAGTCCTATGATTCAGATCTTGTGTCTCTTCGTTAGAAAGCGTTTGCCAATTCATTACTTACTGCGATCCACACTCATGTTATACAAATTATTTCTCCAAATGCTTCCACAGATGCTTCGATCAATGTTTATGAACGTACCAAATCACGTACAGTTGTGCTTTATGGACATGGTCTACTTCCTACTATTCAAGCCTCTGACCCATCATCGTCTGCGCTTGAGGTTCCTGCTTATGCTCCCTCCCCTGTTTTCGTTGTCGACTAACGATCACCTTAAGATAAGGTACTCGCTCGTGCACTAAACATTCCACTGTTGACTTTGTTTCACTTTATCATGTCTCCTACCTTTTGGAGTTTTGCTCTCTCCTTGCATGTTTCTATTCCTACTTCTTTTACGCGGGCCCACGCCACTCAAGTGAATAGTATATCTATCACAATGAGGAGGCCGAAATACTCTAGTTCGTGACTCTCTCTCTTCTCTTTCTTTCTTCTCTCAAACCCTAGGACTTGACTTCTAAGTTGGTATCGGAGCATATTTGATTCTAATAACCATAATCCTTCATTCTTTCTCATCATTTCTTCTTCTCCTTCATCTTCTCCAAATAGAATAAAGTTTCTAAGATTTTTGGTACAAACAAAAACTTTAAAGATTATTTGTTTAAGGTTTGTTTACACCTAGATGTGTTTGATGTTGGTATTTTTGAAGGTCACAAAACTTCCGTAGATGGTTTTGAAACTCGAAAATGCAAGTTTCAGTTTTTTACTCGTTAGGAGAAATTTTTGGGGTTTTTGTGTTTCCCCAAGATTTAAAAGTGGAGTCTTCTCCTATTCTAGTTGCCCCTTCTAACTTGTTTTTAAGAGTTGTTTAAAGTTGGCTTGGAAATTTTCTGATGCTCTGAGCAAAAAGTGATCTTTTTCCACTATATTCTCTCCCGAAGCTTTGTTGGAATTTTTTTTTTTTCAAAAACCACAAGTGTCTACCTACCCTTGCCGCCCTCCCTAGATTGATTTTAGGGATTGTTTGGGATTTTTCTAACATCCCATGTGAAAGTTTTTTACATCCTCTGGATGGCCAGTTCGAGTGCTTCGGGTGTTTCTACTGATGGCAAGTCTCTTGCATGGGAGATGTTGTTGCTCATATTATATCTAGAATGGCACCAACTACCTTTCATGATCTCATTCCGTTAAAGTTTTTGTATGCCAAAAAAATCAAAGTTTCTCATTGAAGATCCACCACCGATAGACGATAAGTATGAAGATTGGCAAAGTGAGATCTCTTTGGTTGTGGAACAACATGAAGCCCTCAGTCTCTTCTAATGTCATCTATCTTGATACTGCTAAGCAAATCTGGGCTATAGCTCGAGAGATGTACTCTCAGGAGCAGAGTGTCTCCCACATTTATGACTTGTTTGAGTTTATGTTAGGGAAATAAATCCATTGATGAATATTATAGTTCACTCCGAGGTATGTGGGAGGAACTTCAGCAGTATCAACCCTTGACCACTAATCGGGAGCAGCAGAAACGATTGTGGAAAGAATTTCAGGTTACCTTGTTCTTGTCCAACTTGAATGATGAGTACAATTTAATTAAGGGATATTTTGGCTAGTGATTCCCTTCCCACTGCAACCAATGCCTTCTCTCGTCTTCAGTGTGCCTCCCTTGGTAATGTGACTTATTCTTCTCCCAAGAAATCTTCCGCATTAGTTTTGAGTGGTGTTTCTGAGTCTTCCCGTGGTCGTGGAGGTCATGGTGGTAATGGACGTGGTGGTTCTAATGGCCATAGTACTAGTGGTGGTCGTCGTTCTGGTTCTCATGGTAGTCGTTGTGGCAGTCGAGGTAGTGAGATGAAATGTACGTATTGTGGCTACTCTACATATAAAGAGCAATATTGTTGCGATAAGTGGGTGAAGCCCACTAAGGCCAATCAGGCATCTGAACATGTCTTCTCAACCACCTACAAACCCACCCTCAGGCACCCACTAGTGTTGTTCCTTCTGAGTATACTACCCAACTTAGCCAACTCCTTCAGAAGTTGAATTCGTTGACCAATAGCTCTTCACAGCCTATGGCTACTATGACTAATACAAGTAATTCTGTATGTTTGGCCACCAAGTCTACTTCCTCCTGGATCATCGATTCAGGGGCGAGTGCTCATGTCTAGTATACCCTCCATCTTTTCTAATCTTCAGTCCATTAAATCTCATTGTTTTAACTAATGGGTTTGCTCGTAAAGTCGTGGGGAAATGTGATATTCACCGTATTCCATTTGTTTCTTTGTCTTCCACTTTGCTTGTTCCCGACTTTTCATTTGATTTGTTATCTGTTAGTCAACTCACTAAATCCTTACAATGCGCAGTAACCTTTTCTCATACTTCATGTGTTTTTCAAAATCTCAAGAAAAAGAAAGTGATTGGTTTGGAGCATGAGAATGACAATTTATATTACATGGATCTTGGTGCACCTACATCTACGATGAGTGCAACTGTACCACCATTTCAGTGGCATTTTCGTTTAGGTTATCTTTCATTGTCTAATTTAAGTCGTCTCATACATAAGTTAGTTCCAATGTCTATTTTAGAATGTGAAGCTTATTAGTCTGACAAGCATCACTGTAATTTTTTTCCGCATCATATTGAGAGTCATAAGTCTAGTCCTTTTGATGTAATCCATGTGAATATTTGAGGTCCTTCAAGAATAAAAAGTTTATTTGGTTTTCATTATTTTGTTGTGTTAGTAGATGATTATTCTAGAATGACATGGCTATTTTTGTTAAAGATCACTCCAAATTACCTCGTGTTTTTACCACGTTTTATAATGAGATATTTGTTCAGTTTGGCAAGCCTATTAAAATAATTTGTTCTAATAATGTTCTTAAACATGGAAGCCTCTATCCAAACCTTTTGTTATGACAGAAGCGCGATCTACCTCCCAACAAAATGGTGTTGTGGAGTGCAAGCACCGTCATCCGTTGAATGTCGCACGTACTATATGTTTCATATGCATGTCCTAAAGCCTTTTGGAGTGATGATGTTCTCATTGTCTGCCACCTTATTTATTGTAGGTCATTGTCAATTCTAGGTGGTCATTTTCTTTTTTCCTGGTTATATCCTAATGTCAATCCATTTCACGTGCCTCCTTGAGTATTTGGTTGTCCTATGTTCATTTGTTTAGTCCTGGTCATGACAAGCTTTCTCCTCGCTCTGATACCATTTGAGCAAAAAAAAAAGAGAAAGAGAGTCACGAACTAAAGTAATTCGACCTCTTCATTATGTAATATATACTATTCACTTAAGTGGTGTGGGCCCACATACATTAATAGAATATATGGGCCCAACACCCTACATAAAGCTCACCTATATAATATAAACATAAATGAAATATGTTAAGAACTCTAACACTTATCATGCTAGATTTCTAGAGCATGGCCAAATCAATGGGGGTAGTTGAGTTATTTTATACTTGTTTCTGCTTTATTTATATTATTGTTTGACAACTTATTATTGCTTAAAGTTATTGAGGATATTTAATCTTTATGGTCCATTGTGAATTCATGTTATTGCTATTGCTTGTGAGTAGATGTACTCCTAAAGTTTTGTAAAATGCTTGGGCTAGACGCGACTTGACATCACGTTGATGAAGCCTTCATTCTGGATAGAAAGGTGATGGGACATCATATAGCAGGTTGTCAGTAAGATATCAGGATGACATACGATAAGTATGAAACCAGACACTATGTGAATGTATATGCAGACTAAATTGAGAGATGTACATTGCCCTAATATCACAAAAGAAAATCATGTAAAGGTAAACTCCTGAGTTCATTGGTGATGTTAATTTTGAGAGCATAGAATCGTCTTAGACTCGATCAATTAGAACTCCATTACATCCATGATCCACCACTCTCGGTATCTTTGAATAAGGGTAACAGTTAAAAATTATTTTAAACAATTCATTTTCGAAAGAGTGCACTCGTCTATTCAAAATGTAACAATCTAATGAGTCATTTTTTCTAAACTTTCATTACATGTAGAGGCCAAGTGGGAGATGATTAGGAAAAAAATTTACTATCATTATATACTTTCTATTAAATTAAGGTGGCATCTTACATGTATGTTTTTTATTAAATTAATTTGATTAAAGATTGTTCAAATAATAAAGATATATTGGGAGCAACATGTGTAGTCATTGTGAATTACAATATCAAGTATGATGAGTCACTGATGCACCCTAACATAACTCTGAAGTGATATCCATCTAGGTAACTGATTCTCCTTGATAGAAGGAGAAACAGTTTCAAATCTTATATATAGGTGGCAGTCCCCCTATTTACACGCACATCTATTTTTTGAGATAGCGACTCACATCACAAAGTGTAAGAGAGTTGGGGTAGAGCAACCTATCCGCACGCAATCAATCATCGAAGTGGATTTAGCGAATTCGGGTAAGTTATTTATTGATAAAAGGTTTAAGTCGTGTTCAATTCAAATCCGACGATCATTGGTGTTTTGTTTATATTTTTATGTAAAATACCAACATGGGAGTGCCATGTAGCACTGGTAATGCTGTCCCTAGGTCAAAATGCTTATCGGCTCGTAAATTTCATATATAATCCAATGGTCTATATTTTAAACGCTATAAAAGGCAAATCTCAGCCCTAAAAGCTATTATGAGTCCCCTAAACCTCTAATCCCAATCCTAAAAAGCATTATAATCACAATAAAATCAATCTAGCCCCTGAGCGAACCTTTTAGAAAATCTATAAATAGAGATCACTACATTCATTCAAAAAACATCTCAAAATAAGCTAGGATAACTCTGAAATTTATGAGTAGGCTTCGAAAATAATAGTCTAGCGATTCAATTCATGGCCTAACATTCCGACGGAGCACGGTGTAGTGTGTATGTAGCCATCAACTACACAAGATAAGGTTTTCTCCCTTCCCTTGTCTATCTTTCCTTAGTTTAATAATTATTTTCCAGTAATAGGGTATATTAGTTTCAGTATAGTAGAATAGTATCTTTAATTATTTTCACCCTAGAGTCTAATTTATCATAATTAAGGTATACAAACTCTAGAGTTGAGTAATATCCTAATCCTTTAGTAGAGACCGATCTAATCGGATGGTTGTAAGTGCCGAACACTTTCCCATACCATAACCAAATCCCTAGACTTGGATTTTTAGACCAAAACCCCTTTTTTTTCAAATTAGCAAGTCACTGAAAATAAAATTTTGAAAATATATTATTGATCGAGTTCTCAGATTCCCAACTCAAAAATCCAAGTGACGAATTCAAAACCCCTAAAAGTAAGTAATCACTAAGAGAATTCTGAATCGAGTGTAACCCGGTTCATTGTTCTCACAATGATGCTGGAGGATGTATAGACTATAGATTGTGCATATTGTTTTTGATTATGGTCCAATATGACTAACTCCAAGTTTATCCACTTAAGGGGAAATAAGAAAGCATTCATATCTTACAACGAACAGAAAAAAAAATAGTTTGTAGGAATATTATTAACAAGCTAAACTTAGAAGCTGAGCAAATAAAGTAAGAACTTGAAGTGAACATGGGCATACTAGTTACCCATCATCAAATCAATGCCACTCCAGCCCTCCCAAAGTTGTGGATCCCATGCCTTCCCATGCTTCACTGCAACCTACTTCTTCATCGTCAATGCCCTCCATATTGTAGTCCCACCAGCCACTTCCATTTGCATCTGAAAGCACAAAACAAGAACCACAGTTACTTGGTTTGGAGTTAGGTTCGATCCGCATGGCTTGCAGTTCCTCACTTTTTAAATGGAAGAAAGAGAAAAATGCCAGATTTATCTACTAAATTCTCCAAACCAGTTTGCAGTCAAAGGGGAATTTAGCAAGCTTAGTAACTATGGCTAAAATCCCACCACACTAGACATGCCCACACATTAAAGTCAAATAACCGTAAGCTTCCGTGCATGACATGCTTTACTCATGAATACGTAGGAGTTCACAAACACAAAAGTTATGAAAATAATTTTTATTGGACAATTCCATTTAATTGACTCTAATTAACTAGTAAGATAGTTAACTTACAGTGATTAAAGAGAGGTCTTGGTTTCTTGTTCCTGACAAACTTCTCCCCTCTCCCCTTTTGTTTAGGTTTTGGATCATCTCCAAGAATTACCAAGTGCCTTGGAGTGGTATGTCTCTCATCTTCACCTTAAAAACCATATTTGAAAGGAAAAAAAATATCAAGATTTGAGAGACATAAAAGAAATGAGAGTCATAATGTTGTGGTTTCCAAACTTGAACCATATAAGTATAGGAACTCATATCAAATGAAATGAGTGGTCCTACGTTATGATATAATTTGAATGGATGAAAAGCTGGATCTGATTGAGGTTCATGACTTGAAAGAGGCCGTTTGATCCTTGCACAATGCATATATGAGTACTAACAATCATCAATTCTGCTTATCGCATTTGAAACCAGACCAACCACATCAACTGTAGAAGACCCCATTAAAAATGCAAATTGCTTTCCAAGAATCTAAATAGTTTCAAATTGTCCACATACACATAAACAGTAAAATACTCTGGAATTAAGAACAGAGTAGCAATTTCTGCTTATGACAGGACTAGAAATGGGTGGATATTTTAAAGCCAAAACAGATTAAGAGTGGAACCCTTCATAAGCATTATAGATAGAGCTCTATAACATTCATTTCCAATCTCCATTTGACATCATTAGCTTCCACTGATCTAACTCAATGAGTATTGATTTTTAATTGTACCCTTCTCTCATGGGGATCATGGGGATGCTGCTAATATGGTGTCTACTTCATTTCCACCATCCCCAAACTAACCTTGATTTAACAACTCTTTGCTCTATATCATCATCTCCTTGCTTTATTATAGCAACCAACCTTATCGAACCACGGAACATAATTTCAGAAATTCCTGAGTTCCTTAGCTTACGAGCAGCAACCAAGAAGCAACTGTAATTAATGTACTTTACAACACCAATGGTTATTTGTTCCCCATAAGCAAAGAGCATGTCACAGATTTCACCAACTATTCACCCCTCACAGTAATGGGAGTTGATTGATACTTTTGCAGTTTTACCTTCCCAGAACCTGCTGATCCATAAATCTCACAAATGGAATGGATACCTTGTTTTGAACCCACTCCATTTGTTTTCCCTATCTTTCTGTCAATGAAGCAAATTGCTTTGAACTAGAGTTTCAGTTAGTGCACAGTGCACCCACCATGAATTTCACAAAAGAACTAAAACCCACTTGGTGATGATAATTAAGCTCCCATCACCATGAATTTCTCAAAAGAACCAAAACCCACTTGAGTAAAACTAGCAACAAGAAAAAAAAAATTAAAAATTTGCACTAAATGATGGAAATGGGAGGAAAAAAAAACCTTTAGAAGAAACTAGAAATGGGTTTCTTCTTTTTCTCGACTCATGCCCATCAATTGTTGTAGATTCTCCAAGCCCAACTCTACCACTTGAACCATCACAGTCTTCTTTTTCTTTTCTAGGTTGTTTGAATTGTTCAAAAACAGTTTCATTAAGAAGAGGATTGATCACTACTCCTTCTCTCCGGATCCAAATATGTTCATCAACAGACCCAGCTGTATCTCTATCCTCTACCAACGACGAAAAGGGAATCTGCTTCCTCTGTTAAAAATAATTGGATTCTTCATTCAGCAGTGATCGAAACCCGTAGACGACAAAATCCAAAATAACTGAGATATGAATAATTTTGTATTGATACTAATTACAAAAAAGGAAAAAAGAAAAAAAAATGTGAGATACCTGAACTGTTTTAGATGGTATCGTAGTTTTGTCGAGTTTCCGATTCAGGAAATCGGAGAGGGAGATACACGAATTCTTCTTGGATGGTTTAGTTTGCACATCTTCCTTATTAGAGTTCTTGGAACTGAGCATAGATTAATCATAGTAACAACAACAACAACAACAAAAGATTTGAAAAATCAAACAAGAGAATGAATGAAACGGGTTTCTCTTACCAGCTCACGGGTTTGAGCAGAAAAGATGAGGGAAGAGAGAGTTGCCCAAATTCCCTGACCGAAGCCCCTTCTGAATTCATTTTTTCATTCACAACTGTTCTTTTCTGCCTTCTGCACCCGCTCGCTCTCTTTTCAACCTTTTGGCGCCAAAAGTCCCAAAATATTTGAATGGCTTAATCCTAGAAGAGAGGGAGCCGATGATGACGTCCCGAGAAAATTTCTTAAGCGGCGGGTTTTTTTAAGCGGCGATCATGCGCCCAATGATCGCACGCCACATATACCTAGGTTTCCGGATTCAGTTTTAAAAATATTTTAAAAGTTACATGGGTATATGTGGCGCTCGAATATTGGTACATGATCGGGGCTTCAAAAATTCTCATGACGTCCCTATCAAAAGTTTTATACATCCTTCCCATCAATATGTCACGTGGTAAACTGGCCCCACTGATCCATTAAAGTTGGGCCTACCTGCACACTAAAAATCATCCAGATTATTGATTTCTAGTCGTTTTTAGTCCTTGAATTAAGCTTTTTTTCATCATGGGCTTGATGAACAGCTATGGATGGATTACAAGCTAACGATAAAAAAAATAAAAGGATCGGGCTCTAGGGACTGGCCTTTTTGACCGGTTCCCCTTACAGGACACAGTATGAGCCACGTGGCACACTCTTAGAGGACTCTGACCGTATGGATGTTTGGCCAATCCCTAGTCCAAAAATCAGCTTGATTAGTGATTTCAAACCTTTGGATCTGTGTACCTCAAATACTGCTCGAATTCCCACAGTTGAGATCAACCCATGAGAATAAGTCCAATCGAACGCCTAGAAATCACTAATCAGCCTGATTTTTGGTTTGTAGGTCCACCTAGGGATTGGTCAAACATCCATACGGTCAGAGTCCTCTACTGTATCCTGTAACGGGAGCCGGTCAAAAAAGGCCGTTCCCTGGAGTCCGACCCTAAAAAAAAAATTCTCAAATCAACTGCCATGAATTACAAAGCAGAATGAGTTTTGGTGTGTAGGTCAGCCAAGAGGTGGGCCAATTAGTTCCATGGGCCCAAAAGAATGTGCCACGTGAAAGGTAGAGTTCCACCACCCAACATTGAAAGGTGTTAGCGTGGGGCCATGTGGTTGTTAGAACTCGAAAATAACTCCTTTTGATTGGTCACAATTCCAACTTGGTATTGTTCAAAATTAGGTCTGTCAATGAATTGGGTGAGCAATTATCAGAAAGCTGATTGGTTGACCGATGATCTGATTTGATCTAAATCTGACAACATCGATCAGATCTAGAATATAGAGGGAGTAGAACTTTGCTGCTGACGGATAACGGAGCACAATAGGAGCCACGTGGCACTCTTAGAGGACAATAACCGTATGGATGTTCGACCTATTCCTAGTTGGGACCTACATACCAAAAATCAGTCTAATTAGCGATTTCAAACCGTTGGATCTTTGTACCTCAAATAATGCTCAAATTTCACAGTTGAAAATCAACCTATGAAAAGGACTCCAATCCAATGATTAGAAATCACTAATTAGGCTAATTTTTTCTGTAGGTCCACCTCGGTTTGGGCAAAACATCTATACGGTCAGAAATCTCTAAGCATATGCCCCGTGGCTCATATTATGGTCCATCAGCAACTTTGCTGACGGACTCCTTCAGCAAAGTTCTACTCTAGATTGAGGTACTAGCCTATAGGGGTGTGAAATGGGCCTGGGCCTGGCCTAAAATTCCAAAGCCCAGCCCCGGCAGGCTGGACTGGTAGACCGGGCTTGGTTTAAAAAAAGTAAAAAATTCCTACCAACAGCTTTGCTTCTCATCAGTGGACTATTTCGATAATGGGTGGCGTCGCAAGTCAGTCTGGTACTTTGACTAGACTATAGGTAAGGTATCAGTGGGGCTTGTAGACTCAAGCCTAGTTGCAACTTGGGCGGGTTGGGTTGGGTCGGGTTTGAGGTCAACTTGAGCCTATCCGGATCTTAAGGGTTGTGAGCCCAAGCCAAGGTTGGACCTAGAATATCCTGCTCGAGCGCAACCCTATCGGATTAGTCGGGTTGGTAAATTACTCAAGTTTTTTTACTGCTAGGAAAGGTTGGTAAATCTTTTATATTATTTCTCAATATAAATTTACATATGATAATTTTTTATTCGTCATCTTTATAAACATAAACCACACGAAAATAAGCTAGGAAACATAAAACATTTAACAAAATATAGTTCGGGATTGGGGGACAAAAGTTTTCACCCAACATTTTACCTGATGCACCCACCGTAGATGTACTCAAATCTGACGGATAAAAGACAGACCAGATTTCTTCAAATGAGGAGCCAAAACATCATCCAGCCGAGCCGATGAAAGCCAATAGATGGAGTCTATCTTTCCATGGTGTCAAATGTGTCTGAGCTTTCTTTCCATCTGCCATTGTTGATGGTGAGAAAAGCAGCTTCCGGAGGTCCGTCCACCAAGTCGATATATTGGTGAGGGTTCCGTTCTTTCATCCGTCCCTACACAGCCATTGCTACTAGTGAGGGTTTGCATTTTTTTCTCTTTTTGGGCTTCTCTTTTGTTGTTCTTTTGTTTGATTTGGTGAGTATAGCGTCCTAACCAAATGCTCCCTAGTTCTACATATATAGCTTGTTGCATAAGATCAAGATATATATGCTTCTTTCTTAGTTGTGGGTGCAGATGGATTTGAACACAATAAAATGGTGGTGGTGCATGTGATGTGCAACACCAACCAGATGAAGGGAAGTGCTCTCTGCCGATGCCCAGCCCTGGTGGCCGGCTACATTGGCGGGCTGTATGATAAGCTTCTTTCATGCTTCGGGTGTGGGATCGGCTGGTTGTTGTGAGTTTCAGATTACTTAAATCCAATTTTTGCATCTCTACTGCACTATGGATCAAGGGATTAAAATTTCGGTTTTCAATGCCATTTCGGTTCGTGTTGAAACCGAAATTTCGGTTGAAACTTGAGAAAAACGACGAAATAAATCAAAATTTTGGAATTTCAACCGAAATTTCGGTTTTGACACGAAATTTCGACTATACGGGTGAAATTTCGGAATTTCGATTGAAATTTCAGAATTTTGATTAAAAATGCACAAAAAAGTCATAAAATAATTTTTTTTTTAATTTATGATAATTAACAAGGGTCAAGATCTTGTCTCCAAAATAAACAATGGATCTCAGCCACTCACACCCGATTTTGGCAAACGCTTTGTTGGAGAGTGCTGTGGGCACGGGCCACCCACTATCTATATAACAAGTCATGAAGTGGTTGTCTTACTCCCTCCTCTTACCTTATAGGGCTTCAATAATGAATGGTTGAGATCCACTATGCTTTATATCAATGGATGAGATTAACTCCCACCCAATTTTGACAAACACTTGGTTAGAGAGTGCCGCCGGCACGGGCCACCAAAACATGTAACAAAATAACTCAGTTGTGTTCTCTTACCTTATCCTGCTTCATAAGATAAAGAGTGGTTGAGATCAAATCCATCTCTCATTTATTCATTCACTCCCAGTCATTTGACCTCAATTTATTAAAAATTTAAAATTTAAAAGTTGAATTTTATCACAGTTATTTTTTTCATTTTTCCCTTTGTGCATTACAATCCGTTATAACAACCGTCATTATGGAAAAAAAAAGGTAACGCCCCAATCCCTTATACCGTTTGAATGCCGAAGGCACCCAATTTTTGCAAACGCTTTTGTTAGAGAGTGCCGTGGGCACGGGTCATTTACTAGTATTAAACAAATTTCAAAAGTTTTAATACATAATGAGTTTAATTTGTAATAATAACTAAAGTGAAATTTATGACAATTACATCTAGAATACAGTGAATACTTAATGAAATTTACAATAACAAAGTCTAAATTCCAAACTCTAAAGTACTTGATAGAATTTAGATAAAAATAGAAAACCACATCTATCATTCAAAATCTGGGTGTGGGTAAGGGTATGGATACGGATACGGATAAGGAGGAGGAGGTGGAGGAGGGTATGGTCCATATGGATATGGATGCTAGCTTTCTTGTAAAAGATAGATATGACCATACGCAGGTACTTGTCCTTCGTGATGTGATTGCTCCCCATAGGTAGATGTATTAAATGATTGAGCTCCTCGATCAACTCCGTAATCACCAAAATTAACCGTCTGCACCCCCTTCTCAATCATATCAACACTCTCTTGGTTTTGTGAAGACCAACTATTATCAGAATTCTCATATTCTTGCCTACTTTGCCAGGTACGTTGTCTTCCAAAACTCCTAGTGCGGGATGGTGTTGCTCGAGTTAGATTTCTTACACCATGGTCAGTATCTTGTGTGGTAACATCAAAAAATTGTTCGCACGTGAATTGAGGTGGCTGCCTCTCTGTAGCACTACCACCACCATAACCACTACTAATGCCGCCGCCGCCGCCGCCGCCAGCACCATAACCACTACCATTGTCGCCGCTGCCACCATAACCCCTACTACTGCCGCTGCTGCCACCACCATAACCACTACCACTGTCGCCGCCACCACTATAACCACCACGACCATAACCACTACCGCCACTGCCATCGCCACTACTACCATCGTCATCATCTTCGTCGTCTTTATTTTTGCTTTCATTATCTGGTGTTGATGTACTTGAATGAACAGTTGTCCTATCACCAACTTCAATCTCAGCATCATCATCTATTGTCCTGATTTGATCAGCCACCCATGGATCTAGTTGACTAAGTTGATCTGGGTTTGGACTAGGGACGCCCATTATTGTTGGCTCTGTGTTTTTAACCCATTCTGTTAATTGATCATCATTGGCAAAGATGTTATCCAAATTAATTGGATCACACCAATCCTCTCGCTCTATTTTCCTTGTTAGGTGTCGAACCCACAACCTCATATTATAATGAACAAAGACTAACTGCTCTAGCCTTTTTATTTTTAGACGATTGCGAGTTTTGTTGTAGATTAGAGAAAATGTACTCCAATTTCTCTCGCAACTAGAAGAAGAAGCTGTCTGACTGAGGACTTTCATTGTAATCTTCCTCAAATTGGGAGCATCATACCCATGCAGATGTCATCATGCACCTACAAAAAATTATAAATTAGTTAGATTTAACTTAACCATCATTTTCACAAATACTTTTTTAAAATAATTTTGCCTGGCTGAGATTTAGTCCTACTATGAATTGCTTGAGTTGTCCCAAATGAGCATTGAACGATTGTAAATAGGCTTATCTAAAGATCATCATATTGTATTAGTATATATGTTATTTATAAAAAAAAGAGTATTGAACAAATACATCACTTTAAATTTTTAAAAACTTACTTCATTGTAAGCATTAGTCATGGCATCTATGTTCGGCTCCAGCCTGACAATCACATGATTCAAGCCTTCTACCAAATCGGTAGTCTCAACGAAGTCCTTGCGATATCAAAATTGGAGGTTCAAATAGTACTCTGTTTTATGTATGATGTTAATCTAATAAAATTAAGTTAAATAGAGTTAATATGCATAATTAGGAAAATAAATTTATTACCTGCTGCATGTAAGCTAAGTCTTTGTGCAGCTGTTTGTCCCACTTTTCATTTATTATCTTCCAATAACTTTTATAGCTCTTGGATGCAATCAATTGGATAGCTTCTTTTGCACGATCCATCGCCTCGTAGACAAAACCCATGGTAGGCTTTGTCTCGCCGTCAACTAATTTTAGAACCCTAACAAGAGGTTCTAAGATTTTGACAAGGTCACGAGCTTTGACGAAGAAATTTCCAGCCAAAACAAGATCTGAGACTTCCCTTGCTATACCTTCATTTGCTCGACCAAATTTGAATGTACCCATTGTTCATGCACAAATAAAGATTTCAGTGCTATTTGACTATTTACGAGACTTTCAAGAGCTATAAAATGTGTCGCAAATCGCGTAGCAGCGGGACGGATTAGCTCTCGATTATTGTTTAACTTTTTAAACAATGCCACGAGCTTATTGTGGTTATATAAATAAATGTTGTGATCTCATTTCCGTTTGAAACGAGATTTTATACTGAAGACTTCTTCCCTATCTTCTCAAGCATAAGATCTAAGCAATGAGCTGCACATGGTGTCCAAAATAAGTATTTTCTCTTATTCATTAATTTTTCACCGGCCTTTATAAACGAGGCTTCATTATCAGTCACCATTCGTACCACATTGGACTCTCCAATTTCTTCGACCACGTCATCCATTAGATGAAATAAATAATCAGAGTCCTTTGTTTTGCCCGTCGCATCAATTGTCTTATGAAAAATAGACTGTCGATCGCAGTAGACCATGAAGTTGATTAAAGAGTGTCTTGTACTTGAAGTCCATCCATCGCACATCATCATGCACCCATATGTTAGCCAATTCTTCTTTATACTTCTGATCCATGAGTTTAGTTCATCAATTTCTGCTTTGAGAAATGGCCCATTGATCTCATATGGAGTCGGCCCCTTTACACCCACGCCACATTCAGCAATCGTGTCAAGCATGGATTGAAAGAATGGAGAAGCAGCTGCATTAGCTGGTATTCTGCTATAGTGAAAATACTTAGACACTGTTGTCTTAAGTTTGTTCCCAATTTCTTTTGACCAAACATGTTTCAATATTTTTTGTTTAACATTTTGTGTTTGATAAACATAGCGATCAATCGGCCCCTCATGCCTTTCCATTAGAGAGGGCTGATGTCTTTTTCTTGAGTCAATTTCTATAGTATGTCGAATACTTTGACTTCGACGAACACCACTACTCTTTCTGGTAGATGGGCCTTCATCATGAATAGATGGGCCTAAGACTGAGAATATCCTATTTTGATCAGCCTCCCATTGTACGTGTCGACTTTCTTCTATGGCGTACCTAGTATTTCTCTCAAATTCTTTTTCAGACATGTCATTATATCTCCCTGTAGCGCTTGAAGAAGTAGACCGACCTAGGGTCTCAGCTACTCTATTTTTTATTCTCTCCTTCTCCACATTTTTCTATTTTTATCAGTCATATATTGTCTCATTCTCTCCCTAACTTCTAATGGACAAGATGTACAATTTTGTGCATCATTCCCAAGTCCCGCGATGTGTTGTTTCAATCGTGTTATACCTCCTCCATGCATCTCTTTGTTACAAAAGATACACCTAGTAGCATTATTTCAAATTTGAATGCCATATTCCCCTCCCATATCTCGTTCACTTCTACCTCTTCCTTCTCCTTCAGCCATCTATAAGAGATGATGTTTAAATCTTAAAAGTTGACGTCTAAAACCTACTATAACAAACATGATAATGTACTTTAATGATATAGGACAAAGTTTGGGATTCTATTCATTTAGCCTACCTGTATTTTACCAAAATTTTCATTTTATGCGGCCATTTAATACATTTTTATTAAACGCGAATAATATGTGTTTTATTCGTATAGTCTTTTTGTGATTTTTTATTTTATATGGAAGTATTAATAGTTTCTTAAAAAAAACAAAAAAATCAGGTATTAAACTCTATAATATGTGAATTTACTAACTAGCCCTACCAACCAAAATCAGATTAATTTGTGATTTTTAACCTTTAGATCATTGTCCCCAAATAATGGTTAATAATACTCAAATTCACACGGTTAAAGCAACAACAGTAGCTGATACAAACGAAATATCATGTTGATTCGTAATCTCTAGCCATTACAATTTAGTACTTTTTATGGTGTGATTCTAGCCATTCACCACGCTAACAATTTATGTTGCTCACCGCTGCCATATGGGCCCACTAACTACATGGATTTTTAATCCACCCCTTGGTGGATATACACACCAAAATGCACCCTGATTGGTAATCTCTAGCCATTAGATGTTAGTACTTTTTAAGATGAGATTATAGCCATTGGATTCAACAATTTCTTTTAGTACTAAAACCAACGGCTATAAATCATTAAAAAAATTATTTTGTTTGTATTAACATCTCTGGAGGGGTGGGCTAAACTTCCATGCGGTCAGTGGGTCAGATGGCAACGTTGTGTAACAAATATCTTCCTCAGGCCAAGCCAATATGCATTAGGAAAAAGGGAAAAAACTACTGCCTCACTGGATGTTTGGCCCACAAAATTTTGATGCAAGAGTCCCTCAATTTGCCACCTAGTAGACTCTTTGATGTTTGGCCCACATATTGGTGGACCCACACCAAATATTAGTGTGATTAGTGATTCCTAGCCATTGGATTTGAGCACTTTTTCATCATGGGCTTGGAACCAACTCATAGTCTGTTCATAAAGCCCACTATCAAAAAGTGCTCAAATGAAATACCAATCACACTGATTTTAGGTTTGTAGGTCCATCATAGTGTGGGCCAGACATTCAAGTGGCAAGTGGGCCCAAAGAGTCTACTACGTTGCAATTTGGGGGACTTCTTTATCAAAATTTTGATACAGAAGTCTGCATCAAAGAAAAATGTAACAAGGTATATGCCTAAAACTTTTTCAAGTGCCGAAGCACAATTTTTGTTACTCCTATTCCCCACTATATTCTGGGCCTACTGACGGCATGGATGTTTATCTCATCCCTTGGTGAATATACACACCAAAAATCACTCCGATTGGTAATATCAAACCATTAGATTTTAGTAATTTTTAAGGTGTTCTTATAGCTGTTGAATTCAACGATTTTTTGAGTACTAAAATCAACGACTAAAAGTCATCAAACAAGCTAATTTTTGGTACGTATATCCACAAGGGGTGGGCTAAACATCCATTCGGCCAGTGGGCCCACATGGCAACATCGACAGCGAGTAACAAAAATAAGATTCCGCATTTGATCTCAGGTATAATGTATAAGTGTCTAACACCCTATGCATTTTTTAACCATTTTATATCACAGACATACCCTAACCCTTTAAAGTTCAAAACATGAAAGAGAGAGAGAGAGAGAGAGAGAGAGAGAGAGAGAGAGAGAGAATTCTGTGACCTATTTCTCTCTGTGAGTCGGAGACGGAGGAGGAACAAACCTCTGAGAGCCTAAAGGGATGACGCTTCGACCTACGGGCTTCAGCCTTCAGCGGACCAGCGAATCAATCAGCCTACCACGGCGAGTCCGCCCTCTCCCTCTACCGTGAAAAGAGTTTTGGAGAATGATTTGAAAATTAGAAGCGTTGAATGGTGAATTCAAGGGGGTTTGTCTTATAATGCTCATAAAGGCTACATAAACAGGTAATTTTTTTATTTTTCTTCACTTTCCTTCTGTCAAAGCCTAGCACTACAGGCTGCAAGTTGTACCCTCTGTAAAAGTTGAGATTCCCTGAAATTTTGTCGAAATTTCGGACGAATTTCAGAAAATTTCTTGATATTTCGTAAATTTCGTAAATGTTGTCGAAATTTCAGAAATTATTCGAAATTTCATTCGAAATTTAGGAATTTTTGACAATTTTTTTTTAAGCGGGGGTTTCGGTTTCGGTGCAGCCCGAAACCAAAATTTCAGTCCGAAATTTCGACAATTTAGTTTGAAGTTTCAATTCTATTCACAGCTACATCCTGGGTTTTGCTTTCCCGCTTCTCTGGTACTATTCAACATTTCTCTACTTTGAAAATCATTACCTCAAGGACTTGAGAGAATGAGCATGGCTCACAACATTTGCCATTATTGTAAGGAACAAACATTTATCTGAGCATTGTTCTCCCTTGTGATTGTTTTCTTCTTTATCGTATCTATGGTTGCAGGCTTTAATATTCTCAGTGGCTGTCTGATTTCTCTACTTGTTGTATTCTGCTAGCTTGTGTCTGGATTAATGAACAACTGATCAAGTAGGCCTTATTTTCACCTGATTGCTAGTAGTTTCCTTCAGCCCTCTTCCTTCTCCAACTTTAAGAAACGCACTTCCAAATAATTCAAGGATTCTGAGTAGAACTAGTATATATTCAACCTTCTCTCTCACTTCTTTTAATATAGAAACTGAAACGAAATCATAATTAGATTAGACGAATTTATACAAGAAGAAATATTGAGAAAAGATAAAACATTAGAATTTATTGCGAAGCTAGTCTTATACTTTGGTAGCAGAATAAAAGAAAAGATTTTGAAAAACACTGATCCCATCAAATTTTTGTGAAATTCCAAGGACGAAAAACACAAGACTGGGTGGGTCTCTACATAGCTCATTTTTTGGGCCCACTAACCGCATGTATGTTTAGCCCACCCCTTGGTGGATATACATACCAAAAACCAGTGTGATTGCTTTTCTCAAGCCATAGATTTTAGCACTTTTTGAGGATTGATTCTCGTCGTTGGATTCAAGCATTTTTTGCATATTTTTTGGGTTCTTAATCCAATGGCAAGAAATTTATCAATCAAGTTGATTTTTGGTTACATATTTTCTCTTACATAAAGCCTAAGTGTCCTTGAGTGTCCTTAAGATCGACAAAGGGATCTAGCTGTGGTGACGATGAGCTAGGGTGGTGGAGTGGAAAAACCAAGTATTCAGGTTTAACTCGAGATTTCTAAAACCAGAGCATTTGGAGTAACACAGTCCATAGTTCTATATTTCCTGAATTCAAGATATTCCAATGACACTTTAGGCTCAAAGCCAAGGTTGTTCGACTATGAAAGTGTGGATATCTCCCATTCTTTAGAGAAGTATGTTTACCTTCATGGTTTTAGACACTGTGGGATTGAGGGAACAAAAACAAAATTGTTAATACCTAGTTTAGGAATGAGAGTGCAAGATTTGGCTTCGAAAGCATGGTTCAAAATCTCGGGATCGGAGGGCGCCGATCCCAATTTGGATCATCCAAATTTCATTCAGATCAGCGATGTCACTCCTCGGTTCTGGATACCTAGATACGATCCAAAAATTCATGGATCGACCCATATCCGAACTCATAGGCAATCCATGAATGTCCCCTAGTGGTCCAATTAGGTCAATTAGAATACTAAAGTTTATTCGATAACCCACTATGTATAAAAATATCTAGGTGCAGAAGTAATTCTAGAATGATCATATGCGATTGTTCAATTATCAGAGTTAGGCTAAGTTCGTTAATCAACTAGGTTGTTCTACAATCTACGTGAGGTTCATTATGAATTAATTAAATAGATTTAATTCTCTTAAGTCAAGTCTAGGGTAACCTATTAAGTTCATACGGTCTAGGTATGAGTCAACCCAGTTGACTCGGTCAGGTCTCAAAATTTGGCTAAGGCAAATAGCCAGAATTTGACTAAGTCTAAACAAGGCAGCAAGGCGCTATTTTGACCATATCACATTCGTTATTAATAATATGTGAATGGCCCATATATTTTTGGAAATATCTCGTAGAGATCTACCATTAGTCCTTTTGTGCACATCTGAAAAAGAACCATCTTCCCTTCCGAAATCGCTACATAACATAGAACCTAAACTCAGATTTTTCTGACATACTGTTAGTGTTTCAATCATAACTTTGAGCACAAATTGAATCTGCAGAAACTGTAAATATTTTTGGAAAGCTAACTTGAAGCTATTCGAAACGTTCTTCTGGTCTAAAGTCCAGAAAGGTCATCTTCACATCTGAAATTAAACTGTAAATCAGAATTTTGAATCTGGCAGATTCGAGAGATATGTTCAGTATTTCGATCATAACTTTCTGTTCTGATCGAATTATGGACTTCTAGAAATATTTCCAGAAAGTTAATTCAGAGGGCTTCGAAACGTCCCTACTGATCAGAAACTAATTTCTAACATACACATATCAGAAAATGCACCACAATATAGAAAAATGACGTGATGTCTCGTGTTACATTTTGGTGACCAAGTCTTTTGAAACCCGATAAGTGTACCGGTCTAAATGGGATTGTACTAGGGTGTTCATTTTATTATTTAACACATGTTTATAATCATAAAAAATATAAAGAAAATTATATCATAAATTCAATCAAATCATGTTGACAATAACTTAAACATTTATAAAATAAAATGATGATAAACTCTAAAAAATCAAGTAAAAAAAAACTTGTTTTAATTCCAAG
This sequence comes from Euptelea pleiosperma, assembly GCA_035048495.1. Classification (NCBI taxonomy): domain Eukaryota; kingdom Viridiplantae; phylum Streptophyta; class Magnoliopsida; order Ranunculales; family Eupteleaceae; genus Euptelea; species Euptelea pleiosperma. Next base: position 11,263,637 of record CM068551.1, on the reverse strand, counting down.
TAACCAAAACATGTAAATATTTTCCAAATGAGTGTCGAGTTATCTAGTCCTCATACATATAAATATCATCATCATTTAGATCCTCTAAATTCGGATCTACCCAGTCGTCCGAGTCTCCATAGAAATCATCGACCAATAAGGTAACAATGCAATAACATGCATGCTCTATGCTCTCACCCCATGTCCACTCAAACCATACGGTCTCCATCTCCTTCCCTCACTAGGAGAATAACCTCACTGGTCTATATAATAGATAACCACACTGGTTTGTATAATATAAAACCTCACACGGGCTAATAGATTATCTTAATCATAATGCATAGCTTACCCCCATATGCCCAATTTGACATAAGGCCATAGGCCATCACAGTACCCACATGGCATAAAAATAAGGTCACCGGTCAACATAGTACCCATAAGGCATGCAAAACATGATATCACAATCATCAATAATCACATATGATTAACAAAACCCAAATATTATAGAAGACAATTAATCTAACATATAGCATTCACATAGAATAAACAATCAAGAAAAATCAAAAGATATGACATGTAATACCATGAACTTTCGTTCAGGGGTATTTTCATAAATTATGAAATTTGGGACTCCGTCATTTTTTCATTTTATTTTACTTTGTTTCATCTTCATTGGCTTTTTCTTTTTATGTATGCCTTGCGTCTTATACACTAATAGCAATTGTGAATCAAACAATTTCATAATCGGTAGTGCCCGTGCATGATCGTAGATCACCCCGTAGAGACTCACCGACATTATGACTATTTATCGAATAATAGAGAGTAATCGCACACTTCTTCATGATTCACGTAACTCATCAGCAAACCAATAAGTATTATAATAGTTACACACCTAAGGAACACTAGAGTAGGAGTACACATAGGATATATTTTCAATAACATACGTCTTCTAATGAGGACTGGAATAACCACCCATCAATGAAACCATGCTCATAAATAATATAGGGAATTACTTAAATATCAACAAAATATTCATGCATGCATACCCTTATATTCTGAGTGACATATTATAATCAATATGTGGACCCCACTAACCCACACATTTTCTACAAAGATTGGAATCTATGATATAATATGCAAGATACCTTACCATAACATTTGAAATAGGTAAGAATTAGAAAACCTATCTAGATATTGCAGACTATCATTTAATACTTGCCTAGTTTAGAAAGACTATCAATAGAAACCTTACAAATATAATATAATAAGATCATTAAATAGAAACTTCATTTACATATTAGGAAATAAAATATTGACCATGTAGCCCTCCATAGTACGTTGACAATTCTACCTCACCATGGGAATGGAATGTGTACATGCAAAACCTAGAGCCCTTCCCATTTAGGCAGCTACCCCATTAGATCCTGACATTAGAAACCCTCATGAGATACTCTACCTTCATAGACAAACCCTCCATTACAAAAAAAAAAAAAAAAATCTACTAGAAGAGGAATCACATGGCCAGATTGCCATATATAGGAAATATAAGAAATTGAGAGTAGGAAAAACGTTAGAGAAAGGAGAGGGAGCGATGGAGACTAATTGCACTCGTAGGTTCCTTTGACACCGGGCAAAAATGCACACTACTCCTACAAGTAGGTACCTTTAACAATGATAAAAATCATTCCTTAGTATTTCATGTGATGTAAATAGATGATTTTGCATGTAGGGATTAAATGGGATGAGTATTATGAATTCTGGTATGATACGAAACATGTTCTATTCTTATTGTATCTCATGTTGCGATCTAAAATGCCGAATATTTGAAGTGTCATGAATGCTATTTTGCGAAGCTGGTATAGATAGTTGGTCCAACAAGCAGGACCCGGGGTGGGAATGGAGATGACCCTTGGTAGGAAAAACGTGGACCCTTGGTGGAAACTATAATATGAGGTGATGAAGGATGTGTGTGGCTCATAACCATGCCCTTCACTAATGTTAATATTGTTGGGTCATTTGCTTATAACATATGCTGAATATTATGGGTGGTGAGATTCCCATCATTGTTTCGGGTATGTTGTGGAATTATTGAGCGTTAGCTCATGGTTGCAAACCGGTAAACTTGCAGGTATTCATACACCCTCAATGATGGATGAGACAAGTGGGGATAAAGTGGAGTACGTTGTGGGATATGTTGGCGATCCCTCGAGCGACGATTACGTAGTGGAGACGTAAACCTCCATTAGGGACTGCCATGAACCCTATGAAAGTTAGTGACTTAGACTAAAACGTCCAGCCATTGATTGATTTGTAGTAGATGGAATCGAAGGTTGACATTGGATATTGACCGGGTGAATGTAGAAATCTAGATATATAATGGAATTACAACAAATGTTAAGTCTGTGGGGGTTCCTAATAGAAAAATAAATAAAAGAATGTGGGCCTTCTCAACACTTGACTAGTTCTAATATAGCGGACCACGGCACTAGCCACGGCTTGGACGGCCTTGTTGGTGTGGGATGAATGTGATTAGATCATGTTCTAAAGCCCGATCGGATGGATACACTGATCTGAACTACTGTTAAACACTAGAAAATTTTCATCTAATGAACTAGAGTGCTAAGGATGTAGTTCCTTAATCAACATAAATCATAACTATTAATTGATATCGTACGACCCATCTTAGGACAGATCCGTCATATCTTAGTAGTGTTGAAGGTAGTACTGTATTAACATTGATTTTGGACCACACATTTTGAACCACACAAATGGGCTGGTTCGGTACCTGGACGTATATGGACATAAAACTTTTCTTGTATAATCCTTTTAGGTATTTTCCTACCTCAACATCATGCAAGGACCAATCATCGTGGTCAGTTACTGACTGAAGATCAAACCTAACAGATTCATGGACATAATGAGGTAAGTGTAGTAAAAATATTATTTCATAGGGGACTCTTATGTTAGAGGTTTACCGATTCCTCATGTTTATAGGCTGAATGATAGGGTGAACATTGTTGTCCTTATTTGTATCTTTTATCCCTCGAGGACAGCGTGCTTGCATTTACTATAGTGTTGTATAATTCCGTTGTTTAATTGGCGAACTTTGGTGATGCTCATATAGAGAAGGATGTCGGATACTATTTCCCTTGCAGGCTACTATAGCTTTTGCCTAGTGCCTCGTGCTGGGGTGCGTGGTCATTTGGGATTCTTAACAGAGTCAGAATCATAAGAGTGTGTATCATTGCGGAGTTAGAAGGTCAAGAAGCAATATGCACAAAGGAAAAAAATCTATAATAAATAACTATGGACGGATAAAGAAACAAGTGAATGACCCAAACCTACAGTGAATAGAAAGTAACGATCCATCGATCCACGCCGCAAATCACAAGAAGGAACCAGTACCTAATCCCAGACCGGAGAACATACTACGAGAATCAGACGGAGCCTCAAAGGAGAAATATATCCGTTCGCCATCATCTAATTGTTCACGAATCAATGGCCGATGAACTACTAAAGTTTGATTGAAAGGTTATTTATTTACTTTACAAGGATAAAGAAGAAAATTTTGCTTCTGCACTATGTAGAACTTTGATTAAAAGTTGGTGTGAACTTTCTGCGTTGAATGGTCGAAATGTCATTTTTAATCTGATTTTTATATCCATACCGAATGAGGGAATGCTTTTGTTTTTAATCATGTCTTGATTGTGGGTAAGGGTCGACCCATAGATTCTTGGGTCGGATCCGGGTACCCAAAATCGGGGCATGACAATGGTATCAGAGCATAGGCTTTAGATACCTAGGGACTTGTGTGTAATGGGTCTATGCATAATGGAATTGTGTGTAATTACTTGTGAACCATTAAATCAAAATATAACCACATGGAATCGTAGGATGAATTGTTCGATCATGTTATTGTCATTAATTGTTCATAATGCGTTATTTATATCATATCTATTCTTGTTAGAAATAGATCTATGTTAGTGGAATAACAATTTTGACTTACATGGGTTCCTCAAGAGAGGGAAAGACTAGAAACTGAGAACTACCTTCTGGACCTCTACGGGAAACCGTCATGGGTCAATTTTGAATTATTAGTCTTGGTGGTCCTGGTATGGATATCTAAGATCTAATTTTTATGTTGGAATATGACATAATGATCATACCATCGGAATGCGGGTTGGTCCTATAAATAAGGTTGGTCCCCACAAACAGGGTTGGTCCCACAAATAGGATTGTAAAATTCCACCGGTCTGTTCTCTTTAACTTAATATACCTAGAAGGGGAGCTTGATTAGGTATTTAAATTTAGATATACTTATATAGTTTTACTGGTCTATGGTATGGGGATAAAATCTCATGCCTTGGTTGTTTGAGAATGATTATCACAACCGACTCAAATCAAATATACCTCCGTGGAATATTATATTTTTGTCGTTTGATCTAATCAGGCTATAATGCGGAACACAATCAAACAATCACACAAGAAAAGATATTTTTACGTAGAAACTTTAGCCAAGGAAAAACCACGGGACTATGTCCAGACGGAAAGTATCACTAACTGAAAAGTTAAATGAAACAAAGGTTACCTAAACAGCATCGTTGCAAATACAGCATACAACCTTAGCCAAGGCCCACTGTCGATGTGTCTATGTCCTCTGAATCAACGCCACGAATCCACGCGTGCCCTTCCATCCAAGAAGCCTTATCCGCTTGTTTAGTTTGGTACACCCCAAACCTACCTTCGATCGGCTCCTCTGATCTTAATTCTCAATACTCCCACCTTTGCAGAAGGTGAAGGATTCAGTACACCCTGAACCCCAAGTTGCTCAAAAGGTGTTTGAGTCACACTGGTACTCTCAGGCTTACTAGGTTAAGTATAGAATTAGAAAACCTAGGCTGAGTAAAGATCAAGCTCTTGGCTTTGATCGAGAAGAGAACAAGCTCACAAGATGTGAATGAAAACAAGCTTCTCGCTCTTCGAAATGGACACTCTACTAAATGTAGCCTTTGCTTATCTCTCTTGAAGATTGAGTCACTCTGTGTCTTTGTGTGTCTGTGTGTGTTTAGAGAAGGCATAGAGGGGTTATATTTATAAAATACCAAGACCTTGAGTCGTGTGGAACGTGGGATAATGGAACCATGAATTTCGGATCTGATAAAACAGATTATGTTCAAAGTCCAATCGATTGTACACTTGGTCCAATCGATTGGGCCATATCCAATCGATTGGGGACAAGTGTCCAATCAATTGGGCTCAATAAGTTTTCTGCTCCGAAGGTACCAATCGATTGCATAGGGTTTTCCAATCGATTTGACATTTATAACTTTCTATCTCGAAGGCTCCAATCGATTAATCAGAGTCTCCAATCGATTTGACATTTTTAACTTTTTATCCCGAAGACTCCAATCGATTTGATTCAGAAAAATTTTTGTCCCTTAGTCTCCAATCGATTACACAGTGTCTCCAATCGATTGGGCTATGTCCAATCGATTGGACTTTCCCACTAGTCAATAAAATTGACTTTGACTCGGGTCTGTCCAATGACTAAGTCTAACCATTATATTTTATTCATTTTAAACAACTCCTATGGCCACTAAGTTACATACCTTCCTAATCGAGCGTACACGATTGTTAACTGACAAATCGACAGTTACTCAGATGACTCTTATCGTCAACCATCTGATTCTTGCTATCTCTGTCTTTTGGTCTTTACGTAGTTGGCGAAGTAAGCGTACTACGACATCTTCATGCTACACTTGTGCTCGTAGGAACGGTTATAAGAATGTTTTTATGTCAAACGGAATCTTTGCCAAATTGAATATGAAAATATTCCTTACAGGTTGGTCCCACAAATAAAATTGGTACCATAAACAGCGTCGGTCCCATAAACAGAGTTGGTCTCGTAAACAGGGTTGGTCTCACTTTAGGCAAGGAGACCATTATGATGACACTGCTAGATTCTAGTATTCTATGTTCGACTTTGATGTACCTGGACTATTAACCTAATCGTATGATTTGTGAAATTCATACACCTATTTGACACTTTAACGGATACTTAAAAGCACACTTTATGAGACCTAATATCAGAGTGTGCAATAGTAGAGTACTGAAGTTAATTTTGAGGACGAAATTTATTTTAAGGGGGGTAGATTGTAATACCATGAACTTTTGTCTAGGGGTATTTCCATAAATTATGAAATTTGAGACTCTTTCATCATTTTTCTATTTTATTTTACTTCGTTTCATCTTTATTGGCTTTTTCTTTTTTATGCATGCCTTGCGTCTTATACACTAATAGCAACTGTGAATCAAACAATTTCATAATCGGTAGTGCCCGTGCGTGATCGTCGATCACCCCGTATAGACTTGACCGGCATTATGACTATTTGACTATTTACCGAATAATAGAGAGTAGTCGCACACTTCTTCACGATTCACGTAACTCATTAGCAAACCAATAAGTATTATAATTAGTTGCACACCTAAGGAGCACTAGAGTAGTACACTTTGGATATATTCTCGGTAACATACGTCATCTAATGAGGACTGGAATAACCACCCGTCAATGAAACCATGCTCATAAACAATATATGGAATTACTTAAATATCAACAAAATATTCATGCATGCATACCCTTGTATTCTAAGTGACATATTATAATCAATATGTGGACCCCACTAAACCACACATTTTCTACAAAGAATAGAATCCATGATATAATATGCAAGACACCTTACCATAACATTTGAAATAGGTAAGAATTAGAAAACCTACCTAGATATTGCAGATTATCATTTAATACTTACCTAGTTTAGAAAAACTATCAATAGAAACCTTACAAATATAATATAATAAGATCATTAATTAGAAACTTCATTTACATATTAGGAAATGAAATGTTGACCGTGTAGCCCTCCATAATACGTTGACAATTCTTTCTCACCATAGGAATGGAATGTGTACATGTAAAGCCTAGCACCCTTCCCATTTAGGCAGCTACCCCATTAGATCCTGACCTTAGAAACCCTCACTAGATACTCTACCTTCATGGACAAACCTTCCATCACAAAAAAAAAACACACACACACGAGATCTACTAGAGAGGAATCACATGGAGAGTAAAGGGACAACCTACCATTCTAAAACGCTGCCAAATTGCCATATATAAGAAAGATGAGAAATTGAGTGTAGAAAAAACATTAGAGAAATGAAAGGGAGCGATGGAGACTAATTGCACTCGTAGGTTCCTCTGGCACTGGGCAAAAATGCACACTACTCCTACAAGTAGGTACCTTGAATAATAATAAAAATTATTCCGTAGTATTTCATGTGATGTAAATAAATGCTTTTGCATGTAGGGATTAAATGGGATGAGTATTATGAATTCTAGTATGATACGCGGCATGTTCTATTCTTATTGTATCTCATGTTACGATCTGAAATGCTGAATATTTGAAGTGCCATGAATGCTATTTTGCGAAGCTGGTATAGATGGTTGGTCCAACAAGTAGGACCCGGGATGGGAATGGAGATGACCCTTGGTAGGAAAAACGTGGACCCTTGGTGGAAACTATAATATGAGGTGATAAAGGATGGGTGTGGCTCATAACCATGCCCTTCACTAATGTTACTATTGTTGGGTCATTTGCTTATAACATATATTGAATATTATGGATGATCAGATTCCCATCATTGTTTCGGGTACGTTGTGGAACTATTGAGCGTTAGCTCACGATTGCAAACAGGTAAACTTGTAGGTAATCATACACCCTCAATGATGGATAAGACAAGTGGGGATGAAGTGGAGTACGTCGTGGGATATGCTTGCGATCCCTCGAGCAACGATTACGTAGTGGAGACGTAAACCTCGAAAGTTGCTTCTCTTCACTGATTGACTCCATTTTGTTGTTGTTGGTCGTTGGAATTGTTTGAATTGGATTTGATTAAGACGTTATAAATTGTTAATTTCTTTTGAGTTGGACTAAAGTGATTATGTTGAGAAAGTGATACTTATTGGAGAACTGATTATGCCTTGGGGGGTGCGTATGTATAGAGTATTGCATGTTAAAATCATTAAAGTCAAAGATATCCAACTTACCAATCTATGGAAGGAGATCTAAGTTGGTCAGTGGTTCATGCCAGGAACATCCTACTAGGGTTGCCATGAACCCTGTGAAAGTCAGTGACTTAGACTAAAAGGTCCAGCCATGGTTTGATTTGTAGTAGATGGAATCGAAGGTTGACATTGGATATTGACCGGGTGAATGTGGAAATCCAGATATATAATGGAATCACAACAAATGTTAAGTCTGTGTGAGTTCCTAATAGAAAAACAAATAAAGGAATGCGGGCCTTCTCAACACTTGACTAGTTATAATATAGGGGACCATGGCACTGGCCACGGCTTGGACGGCCTTGTTGGTGTGGGATGAAAGTGATCAGATCATGTTTTAAAGCCCGATCGGATGGATACACTGATTTGAACTATTGTTAGACACTAGAAAGTTCTCATCTAATGAACTAGACTACTAAGGATGTAGTTCCTTAATCAACATAAATCATAATTGTTAATTGATATTGTACGACCCATCTTAGGACAAATCTGTCCTATCTTAGTAGTGCTGAAGGTAGTACTGAATTAACATTGATTTTGGACCACACAAATGGGCTGGTTAGGTACCTGGACGTATATAGACATAAAACTTTTCTTGTATAATCTTTTTAGGTATTTTCGTACCTCAACATCATGCAAGGACCAATCATCGTGGTCAGTTACTGACCGAAGATCAGACCTAACAGATTCATGGACGTAATGAGGTAAGTGTAATAAAAATATTATTTCATAGGGGACCCTTATGTTAGAGGTTTACCGATCCTTCATGTTTATGGGCTGAATGATAGGGTGAACATTGTTGTCCTTATTTGTATCTTTTATCCCCCGAGGATAGCGTGCTTGCATTTACTTTAGTGTTATATAATTCCGTTGTTTAATTGGCGAATTTTGGTGATGCTCATATAGAGAAGGATGTCAGATACTACTTCCCTTGCAGGTTACCATATCTTTTACCTAGTGCCTCGTGCTGGAGTGCGTAGGCATTTGAGATTCTTAACAGAGTCAGAATCATAAGACTGTGTATCATTGCGGAGTTAGAAGGTCAAGAGGTGATATGCACGATGGAAAATATCTATAATAAATAACCATGGACGGATTAAGAAACAAGTGGAGGACCCAGACCTACAGTAAATAGAAAGTAACGATCCATCGATCCACGCCGCAAATCACAAGGAGCAAGTACCTAATCCCATACCGGAGAACATACTACGAGAATCAAACGGAGACTCAAAGGAGAAATATATCCGTTCGCCATCATCTAATTGTTCACGAATTAATGGCCGATGAACTACTAAAGTTTGATTGAAAGGTTATTTATTTACTTTACAAGGATAAAGAAGAAAATTTTGCTTCCGCACTATGTTGAACTTTGATTAATAGTTGGTGTGAACTTTCTGCGTTGAATGGTCGAAATGTCATTTTTAATCTGATTTTATATCCATACCGAATGAGGGAGTGCTCTTGTTTTTAATCATGTCTCGATTGTGGGTAAGGGTCGACCCATAGATTCTTGGGTCGGATCTGGGTACCCAGAATCGGGGCGTGACATGACAAGATTACTCTTGGTTATCACACACCTTTTAGGTTCTCTTCAATAGAAAATAAAAATTTTCTCCAAATTTGAAAGTGGTCGGATCGGACTGTCATCGGAGTATGTTGTTCTACTTGGTGTCCTCTTCAATTCTCCCTTCTACTTCGAGTTCGATCAGAGTTCGGATGAAGGCTTAATCGAAGCTCTCACACTTCTTTAATGGAGTTTTGTGATGAGTTTTTAATGGAAGCTTAAAGAGATAAAAGAGAAAATAATTGAGGAGAGAGAAGAGAGGTTTTTGAAAACAAAAATGGGATCCAAAAAGATTGGCTATTGAAAATTTTATTGGGTTGCCTTGTTTAAATAACATAAGGGTAGGAAGGTTTGAAATTTGAATTGAGAGGGTTTCTCTTAAGTTGTTGAGCAACAAAAGGGAATGAGTGAAATTCGTAGCTCTTAAAGGGGTGACTTTTTCAACCCTCCAAAACTCATATTTTGAATTAATAGTAGGTTAAAAATGGGCCCCAAGCTAATGGGTACCAACTAAGCTTCAATTAAGGCTATTCTTAAGCCCGAAAGGACTCTAAATTGGCCATACGGGCCCACCCAACAATTGTAACTTAATTAATAATATAATTACTTATATTAATAATTAAAATAGTTATTATTTATAATTATGTAATATTCTCTTAAATGTGATGGTTTGATATAATTAATATATATGAGCATTAAAGTATACTTTATAATATATTAATACACAACATTTATTCATTAATTCATATTAATCATATCATATAATTTAAAAGTTCATAATTAATAAGATGTTGACACTTGTCACACACTTAAAATTCAAATAAAATATTCTAATACTCAAAATTTCAGTAATTGGTCAAAGTCCTGAAAAAGGGTTAACCTTTCATCGGATTGACTCGAAACTTGTTCTGCGGGTCCCGTACTTATTTCAAATTTATTAAAAAATAAAATTTAATATTTTATAAGTATAAAATGGTGGGAAAATTTTAAAAATTACAAAATATAATTTTTTTCAAAAATGTTAGTTACAGCTTTAAAGTCCTTTTACAAGGTCTAGAAATCCTAAACACGGGTCCCACTAAAATTTAACCTAAAAATAAAGAAAATAAAGTTGATCATATTATTAAAAATTTAGGATCTATAGTATAAGATCGTGTTGGAACTGTTCATTTGTCGATCGGAGGTCAAAAGAATTTTCTAGAAGAGTTTTAATCTACTCTTGCGGGTCCTCCAAAATCCTAATTTTTAAAAATTGTCAGAATAAAATCAAATTTGATATACATGTTCATACATGATATATAAACATAAATATAACAACGAAGTCTGAATGTTTTTTTTTTTTTTTGTGAAATCACCATAATACCCTAGAACGAAAGTTCGGGGGTATTATAAGCGAGATGAACCTGGTATCGTTTAGACTGGTGGCTTCTGATCCTGATCCGGATCGCCCAATCTAGAACAGGATTGGCCGAGACTTCGAACCATGTTCAAAAGCCTTGTTCTCAAAATTAATTGTACCTTGAGTTAGGTGCAAATCAGTTTTAAGTTCTAGTTAATTAATTATTTAAGAAGTCGAGTACACTTGACCAATGAAAAAGTGACACCACCATGCACCATGACACGTCCATAGATCCCGGACCATGTGATCATGACTCTTTTGATATTCCAAGCCTCATGAAAGTTGAATTGGAAAAATCTGCACCATCCAATTAAACTCACTTTAGGTCGACTTTTTGTATGGTTAAAATTATCGGAATTGGTTATGATCTCCATGTGATCAGCCCACCACTGGGTGTAAGAATCGGGTTTAGATAATTATCCTAACACTATAATAGAGCCAAAAATAGGTCGATACACTGTTGTGGTCCTTTTGGCACTCTCCTCCCTTGTAAGGTAAGGTGTTTATGTTATTCTCTTTTAATGGTTTATTATTTGGGTCCGTGGGTGAAATAATATGTGAAGTTCAGCACAATTCTGTGTAACCAGGGCTTGATTAACCATATTTTGGTTAGGGATTAACTTTGGACCTAGATCTTCTCAAGCACTTGAGTGGTCTAATCTAGGTCGAGGCTTAACTTTGGGCCGAGATATCATTTCTAGGGCTTGGGCTTGAGTGGCTTGATCTTGGCCAGGGCTTTAATTTTTGCCTAGATCTTCTCTAGGGCTTAAGTGGCCTGATCTCGGTCATGGCTTAGCTTTGGGTCTAGATTGTTTCTCGGGCTTGAGTGGCCTGATTTGGTCAGGGCTTAACTTTGGGCCTAGATCATTCTAAGGCTTGAATGGTCTGATTTGGCCAGGGCTTAAATTTGGGCCTAGATCATGAGTGGCCTGATCTTGGCCAGCACTTAACTTTTGGTTAAATCATCTCTAGGGCTTAAGTGACCTGATCATGGCCAGGGCTTAGCTTTGGGCCTACATTGTTTCTAGGGCTTGAATGGATCTTGGCAGGGCTTAAATTTGGGCCAAGATCATTTGTAGGTCTTGAGTGGCCCTATCTTGATAAGGGTCTAACTTTGGGTCTAGATCAATATTCTAGGGATTTAGTAGCCCGATTAGATCAGGGCTTAACTTTGGGCTTAGATCATCTCCAAGGCTTGAGTAACGTGATCTTGGTCAGGGACTACCTTTCGGCATAAATCAGTTTTAGGATTGAGTGGCTTATTCTTGTTAAGGGCTTTGGTGCCTAGATCGAGTTTGTACTTTGGGCCTAGATCTTCTCTAGGGCTTCTTGGCCCGATCTTAGTCACAATTTTGGTCCCTAGATCATGCCCAGGACTTTGGGCCTGGATCTTCTCTACAGGCTTAACTTTGGGCCTAGATAATCTCTAGGGCTTGGGTGCATGACCTGATCTAGGTTAGGTCTTAACGTTGGGCCTATATCATCTCTAGGGCCTGAGTGGCCTAATCTAGGTCAAGTTTAACTTTTGGCGTAGATCATCTCTAGGGCTTGATGAGTGGCATGATCTTGATCATGGCTTAGATTTTGGGCCTATATAATTTCTAGGCCTAGATTGGCCTGATCTTGGTCATGGCTTAACTTTGGGCCTAGATCGTATAGCATTCAGCCAAGAAGTTAGTTACAACTCCCAAGTTAGCCGCCAAGACCCCAAGCACCTTGCAATTGCCATCCTCAAAGGTGACTCCAAGACCACCCATACCCGTACGTGAGTATGTGGGAGATAGATCATCTCTAGGGCGTGAGTAGCCTAATCTTGGTTAGGGCTTAACTTTGGGCCTAGATCATCTCTAAAGTTTGAGTACTCAAATCTAGGTCAGAACATAACTTTGGGCCTATATCATCTCTAGGGCTTTAGTGGCTTGATCCTGGCCAGGGCTTAGCTTCTGGCCAAGATCGTTTTTAGGGCTCTCGAGTGGCCTAATCTTGGTCTTGGCTTAACTTTGGGCCTAGATCATCTCTAGGGCTCGAGTAGCCTGATCTTTGTTAGGGCTTAATAACTTTGGGTCTGGATCGGATCATCTCCAGGGTTTGAGTAGCTTGATCTATGTCAGGGCTAAACTTTGGGCTTAGATCATATCTAGGGCATGAGTAGCCTGATCTTAGTCAGGGTTTAATTTTTGGCCTAAATCAACTTCGATTGAGTAGCCCGATCTTGGTCAGGGCTTAACTTTTGACTTCGATTATCTCTAGGGCTTTAGTGGCCAGATCTAGGTGAAGGCTTAACTTTGGTCCTAGATCAACTATAGGGCTTGAGTAGCCTGATCTTGGTCAGGGCTTGGGCCTAGATCATCTATAGGGCTTGAGTGGTTAGATCTTGGTTAGGGCTTAATATTTTGGCGTAGATCTTCTCTAGGGCTTAAGTGGCCTGATCTTGGTCATTGCTTAGCTTTGGGCCTAGAAGATTCTCATGCGCTACGATTTAATTTGGGTTGTGAGATTGACATGCAACCCGAGGTAGATTCCTGTTGAGAAAAAAAAATTAGGGTTTTTCTAGAAACCTACTGAAAATCCAGAATAGGTTCCAAGATCCACCCGGGAACGCTATAAAAGTTAAGCACGCCCAACCTACCGTGTTATGTTTCTTCCCCCATCATGGACTTAACGAAGACGCCTACAAATGTGTTCCAAGCAATGGGGCAAGGACCCAGACCTATGGAATCCGGAGTACTCCTGAGTCTAAAACACAAACATGTGTCTACGGGGTGTACGTGTACAAGAAGGAGTACGTGTACACAAAGGAAATAATTTATAGTAAAGGCATATGTGGCAATGTGACATCCTTCAAAGTTATCACATTTTTAAAAGAAATCAACACGTACTCTAAATTAAGAAGATATGTCACTCCAGTCCTTTGACATCTATTCTTCTAAAAATAGATAAAGGTACCGTGAGTTACCCAAGTAGAGGCAGAAGCTGCCGATTTCTCAAGGCTTAAAAGCTAAAATACCAACAAAAACAGGGAAGAAAAAAACACAACTCAAACATCAGCTTTACTATTTTAGGTAAGTAGTGCCAAGTTTAAGTTAAAGGAGAAGCCAAAAAGTGGTGACGGCAACTAAGATGGACGCATTCACGTTAACAGCTATATATACCCCCCTAAACCTCTCCTCTAGGAATCCCATACGCACAGAAAGTAACCACAAACACAAACACGTACATACATTTCGTAGAAGGAAAGATGAAAGGAGTGGTCATATGTGTCATGGTGGTGCTAGCCATGGTTCAATTAATGGTGGAGCCTGGTCAAGCCGCCATAAACTGTGCAGACGTTGACAAGAACTTGGTCCAGTGCACCACTTACCTGACAGGAGCTGTAGCTGAGCCAGTTGAAGCATGTTGCGATGGGGTGAAGAAACTCAAGGGGATGGCCAACACGACCCCAGACAAGCGCCAAACATGCTCCTGCATTAAGCAGGCAGCAGCTCGCTACACAAACATAAAGGATGCAGCAATCACTGCACTCCCCGGCAAGTGCAGCAGTCCACTCCCCTTCCCTATCTCTAAGAACTTCGACTGCAACTCGTGAGTCCCATTAATTACTCCACTGTTTTCTTTCTTTTGTTTTTTTTTTTTTCCTCCAAAAATCATTCTCCAAGTTCATTTTTCTCTTTATACAGGATCCCATAAGTTGGAGGCTTTAAGGGGGCCGGGCAATAAAACGAGGTGCATCTTGAGTGTCTACCTGATCAACTGCTGCACTTAATGTTTAGTAAGATAAAGCATAGTCTCTCATTCGAGAGCCTTAGACGCTAGAATATTGAGCTATCTGTTATGTTGTAAGTTGGTATGTCATGTTTTTTTTTTGTAATCAAAGTTGGTATGTCATGTTAAATAAATGGAAATATATAGTTGATAGTAGCTCTCTCTCTCTCTCTCTCTCTCAGCTAGCTTTTTTGGACGACTTGGTGTGTTTGCATGGTCTGTGGTTGGATTCACATGGGTTGACCACCTCAGAAGTTTAGAAATGTGGGCGCACTATATATTGACTGAGATGGTGTCCTACAAATGAGCAGGTGATGATTTGATGATTTTGGGGATCAAAATCAAATCATTTTGAAGCTATAATGATTTTGGGGATCAAAATCAAATCATTTTGAAGCTATAATAGTCCAATTCAGAGATCTATCACACCAATTACATGATTCTCATCAGTTGATCGACAATGAACTTATTAGAGACATAAACAGAAACATTTCTTAACTGTGATTCATCCAAGATTGTCCAAAATGGATGATTTTGCTCATAGTGAAGCTACTAATGGGAACAAGATTAATTAGCTTCTATGCAATTGCATAACATGCATGGAATATAAGCTCTTTCAATATCACTTTTGGTCCTCGAGATGAATAATCTGAAAGGTGCTCGAGTTGATCACCACACTGATCTAAAAGAGCATCCAAAAGTCTCTACCTAGATGCGATGGTGTTATCATTTTCCAGAACTTTTTGCCGACCATTCATGTCGGTCGTAATCAAAATCACATATCAAGAGAGCGGTAGTGATGCTATCATCCCTAGGTGGCCTCGTGGCGTCCTTGGTTCTAGATGGCTGGATGGCACAGGCCTATATATAAATTAGAAGTTTTGGAATGGCCTATATATAAATTAGAAGTTTTGGAATGGGATGACTTTTAATTTTACGAGGACGGTCTTGGAAACCACATTGGATGGGGTTAGGAATTTCAGGATGTGCTGATTTTTTATAGGGTGATCTATATGGCGAGGAGATCATCCTCACCAAAAATAGCCATTGATTCATCTTCCATGTGGATACGCCAAAGTTGTTAAAAAATTTGTCCCATGATCTTGAGATATATATATATATATATATACTAGTGGGTGCCCCATGCCATCATCACTCCTCGACAAAGAATTTGCCAAAATCAGGTGAGTGGCTGAGATCCACCGTCCATTTGGGGGAGGATTAGATCTCGGCCCTTCTTTGTTGATGCCTATAAGAAGAGGTATAAGTGAGGAGACAACCACTGTGTTTTGTTATATAGAATAGTAAATGGCACGTGCCCATGGCGCTCCCCAAAAAACGCATTTGCAAAAATTGGGTGCCTTCGGCACTCAAACGGTATAACAGATTGGGGGCATTACCACTATTTCTGTTATAACAGATTGTAACGCACATGGCAAAAAATGGAAAATATATAATGGAAAAGGGGAGGAAATAATGGAAAATAACGGTGCTAAAATTAAAATTTTGATTTTCAAATATTCACTAAAATTTATAACAGAAAATAACTGAAAAATAACATATGTTTTTTAACAATTTTTTTTCAAAAAATAACGGTCGTTATTTTCGTTATAATGGAAAAATAACAATCGTTATTTTCTGAGCTTTAAAACGGTACATAACGTAATGAGGGAGGTCCAAATCTCTTTACTTTTGGGCCCATGAACCCTATTTATATTCGGCACATATTTGGTGGACGTACACCAAATCCAAGTCTGTATAGTGAAATTTCAGATTTTCCTGAAAATCATAACATGAAGCGAATAAATGAGTGGGAGTGAGTGGTTGAGATCTGACTGTCCAACATTAAATGGATGGATTTGATCTAAACCACTCTTTATCTTATGAAGCCGGATAAGATTAGGGATAAGATAACTTCCCTATTTTGTTATATAGATAGTGGGTGGCTCGTGCCCATGGCACTATCTGACAAAGCATTGGCCAAAATTGGGTGTGAGTGGCCGAGATCCACCATCAATTTGGAGGATAAGATCTCAGCCACGCTTTGTTAAAACCGGATAAGATAAGATAAGAGATAAGACAACTATCTTGTTTTGTTATATAAATATATACAGCGGCGGAGCCAAGATTTTGTTCAAGCGGGGGCACAATCAATAAACGCCTACATTGAGCCACTAGGCATATTCTTAAAGATTTTTGACCATATGGATGTTTGCTGCAACCTTAGATGAACATATAGACAAAAACTTAGCCTGGTTAGTGATTTCTAAGCATTGAATTGGAGTCGTTTTCATGGGTAGATTTTTAACCGTGGAATTTGAGCAATATTTGGGGTACAAAGATCCAATGGTTTGAAACCATTATTCAGGCCGATTTTTGGTTTGTAGGTCACATAGGGACTGCCCAAACATCCATATGGTCAGCGTCCTCTAACAGGGGGCACTAAAATAAACCTAAAGGGGGCACTAAGTTCAAATACAAAGTTCAGTCCAGATATTTTTATTTTATCTAAAAGATTTTCAAAGTTGAGGGGGGCACGTGCCCCCTGGCTCCGCCGTTGTGTATAATTAGGACCGAAGGTCGGCCATAGTCCTTAAGATTAATTATAACTTATTTTCCTTAAGACTGGGTTTGGTTCACAGAAAAACGTAGCCTGACTTATGACATTTTCAGGTCATAACTTTTGGATTTATTTTTTTCCAAAAAATTATTTTTTCATTGTTTGGTCGTCTAAAAGGAATTAAAAACATGATCCTCTGGAACTTTCTTTTGTTTTCAACACCCATCTCTCTCTCTCTCTCCAAATCTCCTTCTCTCTAGTTTCCAAATATATGTCTTCTCTCCGATCTCCAAATATTTGTCTTCTCTCCTCTCCATTCGCCTTTTGCTCTACAACAGGACACAAACCTTAATTAATTTAAATGTTATAGGCTTATAATTGATTATGAGAGAATGGTGACCAACCTTAAGAGCAACAATTGTAAATGAGAATTGTTTTAGTGGAGAAGAGTTGTAGAGATTTCTTGAATAGATTTATAGTCTTGTTCACGACAAAGACCTTAATGAGCGATTCAATGGAGGGATCTGCAACCATAGAAGAGTTGCAGAGAGTTCAAGGCCTAATTTCTCTTGTTTTGGTTTTATTTTGAGTATAGGTGATGTCAAGCCCAAAACCTCTATGAAAACCCGACCCATGACTCAGGACCTAATACACTACCACGATCAGCGTGGGTCATCCAACTCGTGATCCATGGGTCAACTCGAATATCCAAGACCAAGACATAATGGTCACTACATAAAAAAAAGAAGCCAATTTGCAATGGCTTGTTGAAGACAGTTTTGCAATTAGGAACTAATGCTATTGTAGAAAAACGGTTCAAAACCGTTGCAAAACAAAAGTTAACGGTTGCTAAAATGTTTCACAACGGTTTTGAACTGCATCGAATCTAGCAGCAGCTCATAAGCATTGTAAAGAGTTTTCTAATTTAACAACGGTTCATAACCATTGTAAAACAAAATTTAACAATGGTTCACAATAGGCCTATCAATTTTACCCCATTACCCGATACTCGACAAGAATCGAAACCGAATAAGCTGGTTCTATGTTTTTTTTTTTGGGAACCATATAAGAATCGGGTCTACCTGTTTTGTACCCGGCTAAAATCGGTTCTACTTGGTTATACCCATCGGGTACTGATATTCGCTCAAAAGTGCTTATTTTAAGCCATTATCCTTATAGCGATGTCGCATTCTCCTCCGTAAAACTTGTCTTTTTGTCGACTTTTTCATATAAGAGTTTCTTCCATTGCGTAGAACGCATTCTTTAGACGAAAATCGACTATTTGCATGAAATATACGCATTTCGGATAGTCTAGTATCAAGGTGTTTTAGTTGAATCTCATTACGCGCTTTTTCACTTGTAGGAGACCCTATCGGGCGATTCTCAAGGACTGGCGGGCCCACGATCAACCACAGAAGACTTCTATCAAAGCTTAAAGAGCCAACAGGCTAGGATAAAAAGATAGAAGACATATAAGGGCAAAGCTAGAGGATCGTAGAGCCGGAAAAAGGACTAAGAGAGAGAATAGCTAGAGAACAAGAGAAGGACTTAGGTGTTAAAGCCCACACCAATTGACATAAAAGGATAAGTTTGACTTATTGGTGGAGCAAACGAGAGAGAATAAAGAAGACCAGGGTTCAAGACCCTCCAATGCTTTTATTTTTATATTTTTCTCTCACCTCTCTCATATTTCTCTCTTTATCTATCTATCTTGGCCCATGACTTAAGCCCATGACCCACGACCCATGACCCATGCCATACCCATACCCATGACCCATGCCCATGACCCATACCCATGACCCATGCCCATGACCATGACCATGACCCATGCCCATGCCCATTTGCAACAAGAAGAGAGAATTGGTCTCACTTGACTGATTCTTCTCTCCCCATATCTCTCTATCCTAGTCACTCTCTCTCTCATCTAACTAACCCATTCCCAACCGTTGGATCTCTCTAGATCCAACGGTCATCATTTTTACAACAAGCAAAAAAGAAAAAAAAAAGTCTATAAGAGATTCATTCTCTCTCCTTCTTGGGTTGGTTCCCTCCCCCTCTAAAACTCTCTCTTCTTTCCCCTCTCTTCCACGATCATTGTTTTGCTCCTTCTTTTCACCTTCTCCGACGAAAATCACACCATCATCCTCCATTGATTCCGACGAAAGCTCGCCGGAATTGTTTAAGAACACCCTGTTCTTCTTCTTCTTCTACAACCCACGGTCCAGCAACCTTCATGACTTCTCAAGCCGTCGAGCTCTCTCCACCGTGGGGACTTCTTCTCTGCCAACTCTTTGAGGTGCAGAAACCGGCAACATCTTCTTTTCTTTCTGCACCCCTTCTTTTCCACCACCGTCCACTTGCTGTAACCCCCTTCTCATTCTCTCTCAAGAACAAGAAGTGACCGGCTGCTCTTCTCCGTTGAGCAATTGGTAATCTCCTTGCCCTCTCCTTTGGTAGACTTAAGCCCGTGCATCTCTCCACAGTTGGGCGTCACCACACCCTGCTATTCCCTCTCCAAGATTCCATCATCGGAGTTGCAAAACCTGCAACTCCGGTCGGCCAACAACATCTCCCATCTCTTCTTCTCCGGGCAGACCTGGAACTCCGGCAAGTCTGCAACACGATCATTGGAGGACTGTCTTGCCAGTCCCTGCCTCTAGTCACCACAGCAACGTTTCACTTGCTGGTTG
This sequence comes from Euptelea pleiosperma, assembly GCA_035048495.1. Classification (NCBI taxonomy): domain Eukaryota; kingdom Viridiplantae; phylum Streptophyta; class Magnoliopsida; order Ranunculales; family Eupteleaceae; genus Euptelea; species Euptelea pleiosperma. The sequence goes on along the minus strand of CM068551.1, from coordinate 11,243,567 downwards.
CACGACAAGCAACCAGCACCATATCATCGTTCTAGAGTTGCATACTTGCAACTCCTTGAAAAAACAACCACCGGCATCTTCCTCTTCCTCGCCGGAACTTGCAGACCTGCAAGTGCTTTAAGACCTCCTCCTTGCAACACTAGGTAAGCATTCTTCTTCTTCTTCTTCTTCTTCTTCTTTTTCTTCTTCTTTTTCTGTCTTGCCATAACCGGAGTTGCCACCTGCAACTCCGGCCAGCCGGTCTTCAAACTCACCTGTGCATGCGGAAACCTCCTCCAGCATCCCCCCAAGCTCTAGCAAACGGCCAGAAGCCTGCAGCGCCACCTTCAAAACGGCACCACCATTGGCTTCGTTATTCCTTGTTGCTATAGGCAACCTCCTCACGGGTGCCAACAGCCGGATCTCCTCATTTGCAGGTCAGCCTGCAGATCTGTCCACCGGACATTCTCTTGCTATACTCCATCACCAACATTTTCTTCTTCTTGTTCACACTTGCCACATCAGCGATCAGCAAGTGTGCCACGTGCACCTTGGTTGCATGTTGAAGAATTTCTCCTTCACCACCACACCGCCCTCCTCTCCTCTTGCTGGTCATTCCAACAACCACAGAAGCACAACCTGCTCCTCCCTTCATTCTCCTTCACTGCCACACCACCCTCACCTTGCTTGCATCACCTCTTCCTCTAAGACCAGCAATGTCTTGCACAACAACTACATCTCAGGCTGCTTGTGACAGGAGCAACCTCACAAGTACACCACGTGTGCACATCCAGTAATCACCACGTGAGTTGCAGATCTTTCCTTGGCAAACCACTAGCCAAGAGCATCACTCCTGCACTTTGGTAAGTTGGTAAGTCTTTCTCTCTCTAACTCTCTCTCACCATTCTTTCTAGATCTACTTTTCCTCTCTAAATTTCTATTTCTCTCTCTAAAAACCAATTTCTCTCTCTATCTCTATTTTCTCTTTCTAGATTTCTTGTTTCTCTCTCTATCCTTCATTCTCTTACTTGCTTTCTAGATAGTTTGAATGTCTCCATTTTTAGTTTAATTGCATATTTCAATTTCAGTGTAAGTCCAATCTTTATTTTAATGAAATTTTAGTTCAAATATTAATTCTTGCTTCTATTTTATTGTTATTCATTAGAATCAATCTCAGAAATCATGTTTTAAAAATTGACCTTAATCACCATTCTCCCCCTTCCATAAGTTTTAGCAGATTTCCGTTCATTTGTTCTTTAATTGCCCTAACCCCGAGTGCGGACGATATCCGACACGAGCCACTGTGCAAGTCTGCATTTTTGCAGATTAAGTGAACCAATCGGAGAAATTATAAATATTGTTGAGATCTAGGGTTTCCGTAAACAACGACGCAAAAAAACCTTAATTTCAAATGGCGCCGTTGTCGCTCGGTTGACGGGATTGCAAAAAGACGAACAGGAATTCGGAAAGCTGCTTAATCTTCAAGATCCGATCCAAATCAGAAACTTTTCACTTTATTTTTCACATTTTCCACTTATTATTTTAATGTCTCGGACGGCCGAGTGCAAAGTTGTAATAACTTAGGGCTTTATTTTCTCTGCTTTTAGAATAACTGCAAGATAATTAACTAATTAAAAATACCAAAAATATTAGGGTCAGATTTCAATTCTGCTATTTCTAGTTAGATCACCATTGGTTATTTGATTCAATTTGGAAGATTTCCAACTCCGGGTAATTCAAAAGTAGATATTTCCGAATCCTAATTCAGGAATAGCTAAAGTTGAATTTCAAACCCTAATTGGAACTAATTCACAATACCTGCCCTAAATCATTGTGTGTTTCTTGAAACCCCAAATGCGGTATACCTTCCAATTACATACCATAGACCATTGTGGACTAACGTGATTGCGGATTACGTTTACCAAGTGAGTAGGGAGCGAAAGCTCAAAGAGGTAGAGTCGGGCCCAAGCCCATTTGGATACCCCTCCCTATCTCACAGAGGAGACCCCGTGCGTAGCCAACGGGCAGGTAAGTTTCTATACCTCGCCTTGAGTGCGATCTTGATCATTGTGCAAAATATTGTGCCGATTGTCTATTTGCTTTTGCAAATATTATCGGAACTGCTTGATTTGGCCGTAATAAAATACATTAAAGAGCAAACCCAACTCTAACTTGAAACTGGTGGGATTTCATCACTCACCTCGTCATTCCAGCTTTTGTGCAACTACAGCCAAGAATTAAAATCAATCAAGAATAGAGCCCACTTAGATCGGTGTTTGAGGAAAACTCCACACAAAGCGACCCCTTCAAAGATCAAGTCGATTAAGTCCATGAGTGCGGGTCCCTGTTATCTAACACACCCATAGGTCCCTACTACTCAAGTATACCGAGCTCGTAAGTGGCCTCCTTGATTGTCTGTCGGATTAGCTAGTGTCGGATTAGGAACACGAACCAACCCTAGCTCCTCTTCTGGGAAAACTCATCTTCACGCTTGACAAATCCGGTTAGTCTGAGGTGTACTTAAGTCAGCCGATGTGCCGCACGTCTGTCTAGACTTCGGATTATCTTGCAGTCAACTTGAGTTAGTACTAGCGGATTTGCTTTGAAGAGTGTATCCTAGTGAGAACCTACAGAGTGAAAAGTTAGTCCGGCGGGTATTTGAAGACAAACCAGTGGTCTGCACACTGTCATAATCTACACTATCCCTATACTAAACAAGATAATTTATAATACTATCCTGATTGTTTAGAAATAGGATTATATGTTGCTCTGTGTGCATCATCTAGGCTCATTCGGTTTCGTAGTCCTCATATTTTTTACCGACTCTAGGGCTTGCTTTTACAAGCATATGCTCGTTCGATTTGATCCAACCCGAGACTGATTCGATCTGAGAGTCAGTCTACCGCACCGCTCTCTTCCACCTAATCTATCTCCCTACTCTGAGAGACTCACATCTCTCTGATGGATGTTGAACGGCCTCTATTCGAGACCTACCACAATTTCTTTGAAGATCTAGGAGATAACTCTGAGCACTGGTATACCAATCCTGAGTGTCGTCATGACATTCGAGTCTCACAGAGTTCAATGGGACATGAAGCACAGGGCGATCCAGTGCTAAAATCCCTACTTAAAGATTTGAGAAACTCAGTTTCCGCCCTTAATGTTGCGGTCCAGAAGCCTGTTTATCACTCTAAATCTGTGGGATATTTCCCTCATGTCCAGGAAGAGGTCTGTAATTTTAGTACATTTGAACCTCTGCTGCAGACCTCCTACAATTACATGTATTATCTGGACAATGGAAGTCAAAATACATTTGAATGGGAACAACAGTCTTTTCCCCAGCAAAATCTACAACAGGATATGTATCATTCTGAGTTTCACCAACCTTCTGGACAATATGATGAGCAGTACTCTCAGTTGCTATACCAGCCAGATCCACAGACTGAATATTTTGGTCAACAGTGGACCCCGCAAGATTTTCAGAGTTCGCAGATAGTCCCAGAGTCACTTCCATCCTTTAACTTTCATACTCAGTCGGACTACATTCAAGAGTTGGCACCTCGGCTTCCCTTAGCTGAACCGCCACAATCTGCTACTAAACCTACTCTAGAAGAACTCCTCTCGCAATACATCATCCAACAACAACACTCCATGGAGAGCTTGGAACACCGTCTAGGTGAGTTAGAATCTGAGAGAGAGGAAGTCAACTTCACTAGCCAACCTATGGCTTATTTAGAGGGGAATACCCTGGCCATAGTCAATAATGAGGAGTCGCACAGCTGGACCCAGTACCAGACTTTACAAGAGGAACTTGAGGTTGCTACAAACAAAGGATCGGACTACAATATTGATGAGCCAGAGTCTCCATCTTCGGTGTCCTTCAAAGCACTGACTTTTGAACTTAGCTTAGAGGAATCATCTACCTCTGTTATTTCTATCTGGGACTCTGAAGAAGTTATTTATAACATTGAGCTGTGTCTTGACTATAGGATCCCATTTGGCCTAGACTTACCCATCCCCACCACCCTTGGATTATGCAATAATCGTGATGAACCCATGTTTCCATCTATGGTGCCCTTACAGGCAACTACTTCTGCACCGAGCACAGAGATACCCATATCCATCTCTATTTCTAATGATTCGACATCTGCACTGGATGCAGATATTCCCACCATTGAGCAATATCTAGAAAATGGGATTCCAGCTGCCCAGGACCTACCGTTCCCCACCGAGGATAAACACATTGAGTGCAGGGATTGGAACATCCCTCTCACATTAGGAAACCTCGAGGACAAGGTCCATAGTTTTGACCCGCCACCATACGTCGATGTTGTCAATAAACAGTGTGCCATAGAAAATCTAATTCAAGACTCTCCCGAGGAAAAACTCTCCTAGTGTGAAGAACACTTTGCGCCTGACTTCATCTCGGAGTCAGACAATTATACAATTATTGATCTGTAGGAGTCTACTCCATTCAGATACATTCCCGCTAAACTCAATGAGTTTGCGGCTCTGCTAACCATGGCCAGAGAACCCACTACTACTCTCATCTCAGTCTTTACTTAGAGGCTTCGATCCCTCCCAGCTGAGCTACATGTTTTTGTGGGTCTGCAAAGAGCACTTACTATCCTTCTCTCAGTTTACACTGAGAAAGACCTGTTCTATATAGGTATACCTAGACAAGGGATAGGATAATAGTCTCTGTTCTACCTTAGAAGACTGCAGATTCACTCAGTCTCCATGAGTTTTAACCTAGTTGGGGGTACTTGATATACCCCCATCATGTCTGGCTGAAGACATAAAACTTAGCGCTTTCGGAAAGGCAATTCCGGTATTCCTAGAGTACATGAGTCTCTATATTTGTTATTACTGTGATATTTCTGGACATGCAGGTACATTTATTCTTCAGATCATCAGGTACCACACACTGTCGAGTTTATATCGACTTGGTAATATCCTCCTTGAACCTTTACATCATCATTACCAATTTTTCATCATTTTTTGTCTCGGTCATGAGCACCGAGGACGGTGTTATATTTTGGTTGGGGGTGGGTTTTTACCAAAACTCATGTTTTCATTTTGATAAAAAAAATAATAAAAAAAAGAGAAAGAAAAAAGAGAGAGAAACCTTGTATTTTTGGGTGTGATTTCATGTGATTTTTCAAAATACCCTGACTTGATGAGTAAAAAGTTTCCGTAAAGTCTATTTATTGAAAATGATGTCTGTTTTGAAAAAAAAAACACTTATTAGCTCTTCATTCAGTTTGAAAGCAAACATTAATACAGTGGATTGAAAAATCTTTGAAAACTCAGATTCAGCAAAAAAAAAAATTCACATATCAATGTCAGAATTATCCAAAGTTTAGATTATCCAGAGATCCAAGAAGAACAAGTGTGGAGACCTAACCCAGTGAGCTTTTGAGCTTTTCATTATTTCTGAGGGTTTTAAATTATTCTGAGTCACAAGATGACTCACAATTCTTCAAGTCCCCTAATATTTCCATTGAGCGGTCTCATTAACCTTCGCTTTGGTCATGGAACTCAGAACGACATCAAATTCGGATTATTACATAAAGAACCTTCTCTATATCCATTCGAGACATCGAAGATGAAAGTACAAACCCTAGAAAATGATATAGGCCATCTTTTTAGCCAATCAGACTTTTTAGCTACCTTAACATCTATACCGTTAGAAACTATTTTTGAGCCTGTTGATGAAAACCTTTTCTTGTTAACACATCAACCAAAAACCCAATCCCAAAAAAGAGTTCAATACGATAACCTACTTCTGAGAGAGATCAAAGAGTATTTGGTATGATCATGAAAAGATAGAAACCAAGAAAGAAAAAGAAAACAAAACAAAACAAATGGTTCGAGTTGAAAAGAAACATGATCAGAAAGAAAGAAGGAAAGGTTGAAGAATAGCCAAAAAGACAAAAATTGGAAGAAAAAAAAAAGTAAAGAAAATATTATCCCTGGGAAAAGTTGCAAAGAATAGTGAGATACCCTCTCAGAATTTTTGAATACCAGAATATCCTTCTTTTCTGAACCTATCCTAAGCCTCAATACAACCTATGTAAGTCCTATTTGATTCTAGATTTGTACCATCCTCAAGTGTGGAGAATGGAGAAAAGAGAAATTATAGAGTTTGATCCGACGTTCTTAAGTGATATGACATTCCAATCATGAGATCTAATTAAATCTTCTTATACCCTCCATTCAAAAACTATATATGTGAGACGTTTGCCAGTTTCTATATTCATCTCCTCACATATAATTTGAGAGAAAAGTATAAAATCATTTCTGAGTGATTTACTTCTGAGTGGTATACAAGTGAGGATTGAGGTCGAGGCATAGAGTCTCTAAAGAGATCTAGATATATCTAGTGCCAGATAAGGATGATGTTGAACACACACACACACACACTGAGTCTGAGTAATCTTTTGTTTGAAGGTCCATTTGTAGAAGTGTTGCATTTTGCTAATTAGTTCTAATTTGTGAATGATTTCTTGCATCCTTAAAATTATCTGACAAAACGGAGTTTTTTCTAAGTAATGCAAATAAGTTTTCTAGCATGTTATGCCTAGCCCTCTTTCGCTCACTTATTTCGCAATAATTGCCAAGGATTGGCAATATGCTAGTTGGGGTTGTGATATTCGTTCAAAAGTGCTTATTTTAAGCCATTATCCTTATAGCGATGTCGCATTCTCCTCCGTAAAACTTGTCTTTTTGTTGACTTTTCCATATAAGAGTTTCTTCCATTGCGTAGAATGCATTCTTTAGACGAAAATCGACTATTTGCATGAAATATACGCATTTCGGATAGTCCAGTATCAAGGTGTTTTAGTTGAATCTCATTACGCGCTTTTTCACTTGTTAGAGACCCTATCGGGCGATTCTCAAGGACTGGCGGGCCCACGATCAACCACAGAAGACTTCTATCAAAGCTTATAGAGCCAACAGGCTAGGATAAAAAGATAGAAGACATATACGGGCAAAGCTAGATGATCGTAGAGCCGGAACAAGGACTAAGAGAGAGAATAGCTGGAGAATAAGAGAAGGACTTAGGTGTTAAAGGCCACACCAATTGACATCAAAGGATAAGTTTGACTTATTGGTGGAGCAGACGAGAGAGAATAAAGAAGACCAGGGTTCAAGACCCTCCAATGCTTTTATTTTTATATTTTTCTCTCACCTCTCTCCTATTTCTCTCTTTATCTATCTATCTTGGCCCATGACCTAAGCCCATGACCCATGACCCATGCCATACCCATGCCCATACCCATGACCCATTCCCATACCCATACCCATGCCCATGCCCATGACCATGACCCATGCCCATGCCCATTTGCAACAAGAAGAGAGAATTGGTCTCACTTGACCGATTCTTCTCTTCCCATATCTCTCTATCCTAACCCATTCCCAACCGTTGGATCTCTCTAGATCCAACGGTCATCATTTTTACAACAAGCAAAAAAGAAAAAAAAAGTCTATAAGAGATTCATTCTCTCTCCTTCTTGGGTTGGTTCCCTCCCCCTCTAAAACTCTCTCTTCTTTCCCCTCTCTTCCATGATCATTGTTTTGCTCCTTCTTTTCGCCTTCTCCGACGAAAATCACACCATCATCCTCCATTGATTCCGGCGAAAGCTCGCAGGAATTGTTCAAGAACACCCTGTTCTTCTTCTTCTTCTACAACCCATAGTCCAGCAACCTTCACGACTTCTCAAGCCGTCGAGCTCTCTCCACCGTGGGGACTTCTTCTCTGCCAACTCTTTGAGGTGCAGAAACCGGCAACATCTTCTTTTCTTTCTGCACCCCTTCTTTTCCACCACCGTCCACTTGCTGTAACCCCCTTCTCATTCTCTCTCAAGAACAAGAAGTGACCGGCTGCTCTTCTCCGTTGAGCAATTGGTAATCTCCTTGCCCTCTCCTTTGGTAGACTTAAGCCCGTGCATCTCTCCACAGTTGGGCGTCACCACACCCTGCTATTCCCCCTCCAAGATTCCATCATCGGAGTTGCAAAACCTGCAACTCCGGTCGGCCAACAACATCTCCCATCTCTTCTTCTCCGGGCAGACCTGCAACTCCGGCAGGTCTGCAACACGATCATTGGAGGACTGTCTTGCCAGTCCCCTCCTCTAGTCACCACAGCAACGTTTCACTTGCTGGTTGCACGACAAGCAACCAGCACCATATCATCGTTCTAGAGTTGCATACTTGCAACTCCTTGAAAAAACAACCACCGGCATCTTCCTCTTCCTCGCCGGAACTTGCAGACCTGCAAGTGCTTTAAGACCTCCTCCTTGCAACACCAGGTAAGCATTCTTCTTCTTCTTCTTCTTCTTCTTTTTCTGTCTCGCCATAACCGGAGTTGCCACCTGCAACTCCGGCCAGCCGGTCTTCAAACTCACCTGTGCATGCGGAAACCTCCTCCAGCATCCCCCCAAGCTCTAGCAAACGGCCAGAAGCCTGCAGCGCCACCTTCAAAACGGCACCACCATTGGCTTCGTTATTCCTTGTTGCTATAGGCAACCTCCTCACGGGTGCCAACAGCCGGATCTCCTCATTTGCAGGTCAGCCTGCAGATCTGTCCACCGGACATTCTCTTGCTGTACTCCATCACCAACATTCTCTTCTTCTTGTTCACACTTGCCACATCAGCGATCAGCAAGTGTGCCACGTGCACCTTGGTTGCATGTTGAAGAATTTCTCCTTCACCACCACACCGCCCTCCTCTCCTCTTGCTGGTCATTCCAACAACCACAGAAGCACAACTTGCTCCTCCCTTCATTCTCCTTCACTGCCACACCACCCTCACCTTGCTTGCATCACCTCTTCCTCTAAGACCAGCAATGTCTTGCACAACAACTACATCTCAGGCTGCTTGTGACAGGAGCAACCTCACAAGTACACCACGTGTGCACATCTAGTAATCACCACGTGAGTTGCAGATCTTTCCTTGGCAAACCACTAGCCAAGAGCATCACTCCTGCACTTTGGTAAGTTGGTAAGTCTTTCTCTCTCTAACTCTCTCTCACCATTCTTTCTAGATCTACTTTTCCTCTCTAAATTTCTATTTCTCTCTCTATCTCTATTTTCTCTTTCTAGATTTCTTGTTTCTCTCTCTATCCTTCATTCTCTTACTTGCTTTCTAGATAGTTTGAATGTCTCCATTTTTAGTTTAATTGCATATTTCAATTTCAGTGTAAGTCCAATCTTTATTTTAATGAAATTTTAGTTCAAATGTTAATTCTTGCTTCTATTTTATTGTTATTCATTAGAATCAATCTCAGAAATCATGTTTTAAAAATCGACCTTAATCACCATTCTCCCCCTTCCATAAGTTTTAGCCGATTTCCGTTCATTTGTTCTTTAATTGCCCTAACCCCGAGTGCGGACGATATCCGACACGAGCCACTGTGCAAGTCTGCATTTTTGCAGATTAAGTGAACCAATCGGAGAAATTATAAATATTGTTGAGATCTAGGGTTTCCGTAAACAACGACGCGGAAAAACCTTAATTTCAGGTACCCATCGAGTACAACTGGTATTGGTAATTTTGTAAAGCTTAGGGTTAAAAGTGGAAATTTCCCAAGAAATATATATACTCTCTTCTTCTTCCTTCTCCAAAACCTAAAGAGGAGAAGAAGAAGAGAGAAAGTTTCAGAAGCAAGAAGCAATGAACCACTTACCGACCACCAACCGTCGTCCACCTTTTGCCAGAAACTGTCTGCCATTTACCATCTACCAAGAGTCCAAGACTACCATCATTTGTAGGCGTCTATGTGAGTTTTCTCCATTTTTTTCCTGATTCAATTCATGTTCCCTATTCTTTCTTTCTGGTTCATGTTCACTGTCCTCCGTTTGCCATCTATACGAGCCACATGGCATACATTTAGTGGACGCTGACTATATGGATGTTTGGCCAGTCCCTCGGTGGATTTGTAAATCGAAAATCAGCCTGATTAGTTATTTACAACCTTTGGATCTTTGCACCCAACTCAATAATGCTCAAATCCTAACGTTAAAATCAACCAATGAAAATAACTTCAATCGAATCACTTAGAAATCACTAATCAAGTAATCATGCTGATTTTTGGTTTACAAATACACCAAGGGAGTGAAGGGACTGGAATAACTTCAATCGAATCACTAAGAAATCACTAATCGGGCTGATTTTTGGTTTACAAGTACACCAAGGGAATGGCCAAACATCCATATGGGTAGCGTCCATTAAAAGTATGCCATGTGCTTCGTATTGTGCGTTGTGATAGAAGTTTTACTCAAAAATTTTACTTGTTGACAGAAATGATAAGGTTAGTTTGATTTGAGTAGCATTTGTGTTAACATCTGAAAATTTTAGGTAAAAAGCTACCAAAGTTTGTTACAAAGTTGGGCTTCATTTTTGTATTAGTTAGAAATATGTTTTAAGCCAAATATTACCACATCTGACACTTTGGGCTGACCGAACCCATGAACGTATACAAATCCTTTGCTAGATGACTTTCATTCATCAGGCTTATTATTTTGATTATTAATACATTTTGCCCTCATTCATGAAAAAAAAAAGAATATTTTGAGATGATTCCCTTTATTGTAAAAATAAATTTTAAATTAAATATATATCATAATGATTTGAATTTTTCATAATTCTTCAACTTCTAAACCAGTCTATATCAGAATAAATTGACAGTCCATAATTCTAAACCAGTCTATGAATATCAGAATGATTTGAATTTTTGTGACGATGATTTCCTCACCTTATAGATCTTCACCAAAAATCAGCCATTGATTCATCTATGAGGGTACACCAATGTGTTGGTAAAAAATGTTGGTCACAGGAACCGACCCATTTATAGATGTAGATTCTAGGGTTTGACTTATTTTAGATATTTTTAATTATTGCTAGTTATTGAGAAAGAACATGGAGCAACATTATTAACGGTTGTCTTTGTCTCAGCGGCTAATTTGTTATTTGTGGAATCTCCGGTTGGTGTCGGGTTTCTTATACAAATACAAGCGAAGATATCAAAAACCTTGGCAATACAATCACAAGTAACACATTACGATCCGTATATTTTATTTTCATTTCTTTAAGCTTTTCGCTAATTCATCGAAGAATTTATATACTTTGTAAATATTTTTGTGTTTAGCAAATGATTTGTATACGTTTTATGGGTTTATATACCTATAACATTATCTTTACTTAGTTACATGCATTATTATGAACCCATTAAAGTGGGAAAAAGAGATACATATATAGTTATTGTTGCATTATCTAATTATATTTTCATTGGTTTTACTTTCTTTTATGTTACAGAGTGTTAATCAAATTTTCAAGTTCTAAAATGTTAGAAGAAACAGTAAAGAAAACAAGTGATTCCGTTTCTATTGGAGCATTAGTTGCATAAGTTATTAGTCAACCTAAAAAATGGAAAAGACTTCTTTAGTTTGGAGAGCTTTTGAAGAAATGAAAAGGGGTGTGTGATTCATGCTCAGTGTAAACATTTGTCGGATTATGGGAGCAGAGAGTAAAAATGGGACTAGCAACATGCATAAGCATTTATTAAATTGTGACATTTATAAGAAAGTTCAAAAACAAATAAACAAGAATCAGATGTACCTAAGAGTTGATGAAGATGAAGATGTATCATTTGGAATGCAAAAATTTAGATATGATCCAGAAGTAACTCGTGAGGCAATTGCTCAAATGATTATCGTGCACGAGTACCCATTTTCAATGGTTCAACATATTGGGTTTAGGAGGGTCTTAAGTTCAATGCAACCAAGTTTTAAGGTTGTGACTCGCAATGCTATTCGAGCAGATTGCATGAAGATTTATGAGAATGAAAAATTAAAGTTATATGTGATCTCAGACAAACTTCAATGTCGTATACGCTTTACTTCTGACTTTTAGAGTTCGGGTCAGAACATAGGTTACATGTCTTTAACAGTTCACTATATTGATGACAGTTGGAAAATACAGAAGAGAATTTTATGTTTCTGCACCATCGATGATCGCCACACAGGAGAGAACATTGCCAACGCCTTGTTAGAAAAGTTGTATAAATGAAATTTAGATAAAAAATGATATTCGTTCAAAAGTGCTTATTTTAAGCAATTATCCTTCTAGTGTTATCGCACTCTCTTACGTAAAACTGCCATATTTATTCACTTTTCTACGTAAGAGTTTTTTCTGTTGCGTAAAGCACACTTTTTAAATAAAATGGGCTATTTGCATGAATTAAATACATTCTCGAATGTCTAGATATTAAGTCGTTTTGATCAAGTCTCATTACGTACTTTTTCCATCGCAGGAAACTCGAGTGAACAATTTCGATGGAATGCGGGTACACAATCAACCTCCAAAACCAATAATCAAAGCTTAGAGAGCTAGTGGACTTAGACAAGAAGATATAGACTAAGTGCGGGAAGCGCTAGAGGATCGAAAAGCTTGAGAGACGACCAAGAAAGAAGGAGAGACAAGCCCCCCCAGTGAAGAGACTAAGGAGATTAAAGCTCAACTAACTAACACAAGATGAAGATCTGTTCAATTGGTAGAGCTTGCAGAAGACCAAGTCAAAGACCAGGGTTCAAGACCCTCTGCTAGCATTTTCTCTTTATTTTGTAATATTTTCTTTCTCCTCTCTCTAAATCATAATTCTCTCTCTCTACTCTCAATATCAATAATCTGATCCTCTCCTTCTACGATCACTCTATCCTACAGTCTACCTTGGCCGATCTCTACCGTCTGATGATCCATTCGATCATCACCATCCACTTCTACCACCCGATCCATCCGATCATCACCAACACTATTTGTCATCCATCCAATTGTTCATCCGACCATACCTTCAATCATCCACCACACCATCTCAGACTCCAATGGTCCTCATCATTTCATGCTAAAATATATGGGCTAGCAGCCGGGCCCATCATCATTGACCCACAGCCCAGCCATTTAGTGGACCCCACGATTTTAAAATATTTTTTAATAATTTTTCAAAAGAAGGGGGGCTCCACTAAATGGGGAAGATGTTCCTTTAAAAGAGAAAGTTAGTTTGTATAACCTTGGACAATTGATCTACTAATGATGTAGTGGTTCGTGAACTCCTTCAAAAGCTTGAACCAAAAGGAGTACTAGTCTTTGATGGGAAGTTATTTCAAGTGCGTTGTTCTACCCATATTCTAAATTCGATTGTCCAAAATGGGTTGAAAGAGATAGAAAATGATATTGAAAGAATTGGTGAATTTATCAAATTCATTAGAAATTCACCTCAGAGGCAAAGAAAATTTGAAAATGTGTGCAAACAAGTTAGAGCTCCTCAAAAGAAGTTAGTTCAAGATGTTTCCACAAGGTGGAAGTTGACATATATAATGCTTGAGACAGCCTTGGAGTTTAAGGATGCATTTTTCACTTTGTAGAAGTTGAACGAAATTTTAAGTGTGTATCATCCGAAATAGATTGGACAAATGCAAGAATTGTTTCAGAATGTTTGAAGGTATTTTATGATGCCACACAAATTTTATCAGGGTCAAAATATACAACTGTTAACCGTTATTTTGATTTGGCGTGTGGTATTCGTTTGCAACTTGATGAATAGTGTACATGTGGAGATTCATTCATTATGTCGATGGCTATGAAGATGAATGAAAAGTTCAACAAATATTGGAGCATCACTTGTTTGGTTTTTGCAATAGCTTCCATATTAGATCCTCGAATAAAGATGAAGTCAGTTGACTTTTACTTTTCACAAATTTATGGTAGTCAATTTGAGGAAAAGATAGTTGAGCTTCGTAGCACACTTACACGTCTTTACAATAAATATGCAACATCTTCTGCATCAAGTCTTCCAATGGAATACCAGTGATACCAACAAAGCTAGTAGTGGAGCTAGTGGTATTTCTTCACGTGGTACTTTAAGTTCTAAGTTAAAGCTTTTTAAAAATTACATTGAAAAAAGTTCACAAGATGTACATGTGAAGACAAACTTAAAAACTTATTTGGGAGAAGCAGTTTACCCTGTACAAAAGGGCAAAGGTTTGGATGATGAGACGTTTGACGTTTTGAGTTGGTGGCATTATAATGCACCTAAGTATCTTATTATGGGTGAAATGGCTCGTGATATCTTGGCAATTCCTGCATCGACTGTTGCATCTGAGTTCGCCGTTAGTACAGGTGGTAGAGTAATTGATCGATATCATTCTACCATGTGCCCTAAAATTGTTGAGGGGAAAGTGAACCTGGATTAGAATGATATTTGTAGTAAGTTACTTATATTCTTATGATTATATGTACTTAGTTTTTGTGATTTTGGCATGAGATTATAAAACTAAACAATTCATTTTTTATTATTTTACAGGAGTTGGTGGCTTATGTAATTGTGTTATGGAGGGATCTTGGGGTAAAGTTACATAAATTCATTTTATTAAATGTACTTAGTTTTTTTTTATATGACATGGGAGTATAAATTAAAATAGTTTATATTTTTTGTTTTGTAGGAGTTGGTGATCTATGTGGATGTGATACATGTTGGATAAACATTTATTTTTCTTTTATGCATGAACACTTATATTTTTTGAAATCATACATATGACTTTTATTGGATGTTGACTCGGTGATGGACTTTTATTATTGCATCATGTTTACTCTGAATCTTCTATCTCTAGATTGATAGTTGATCTTTTGTTTACATTGTACTAAAATACACTTAATTGAATCCAATAAAAAAATCTTTCAAAAACAAATAGCACTATGTGGGTCGAAGGCACGAAATTAGAAATATTTACCTATTTCTTGTTGTAGCATTCCACAAAGAGAGTGTCATTTCAGGCATGAAGGCTTTATTTTTAGTTTTCACAACACCAAGGTCAATCATGATTCTTGAATGATTATTCTATATTCTTACGCTACTGAATGATTCTTGAATGATTATTCCCTATTCTTAAATGATTAGGCAGAAAATAGAACATATTGGGGACGTCCAAGTCATATTGGGGCCGTCCAGGTTTGAGAATGAGAAAATCGCAAAGGTATAGTAACTTTTCCATTTGTTGATATTTGAACACTTTTTTCAACTGTTAGATTGGTTTCTCTTGATGGTTTATTATAAACATGACATAATTGAATCCAGAACTTTTTCAAGGGCTTTGGTGGTTAAGCATTAGAAAGGACTCTCCATCCTTATTTCTTCAACTATTTGATTAGTTCCTTATGATGACAACATTAAACATTTACCGGCTAATTTCTTCACTTGTTAAAGTGTTATAAACTTATAAATCATTTCAAACTTTGAAGTTCTCATGATCTGCTTGGCTGTTGCATACATCTGGAAGACTTACAGTTCATCATAGTTATGATGATTCGGTACACTAAATGAGAAATTTTTAAGGATAAGCAAAATTGTTGATATTGCATTATCTTTAATAGTTTGGAACACATTCTTGCTTCTGATTTCTTGCTCATCTAAAGCTTGCTCATCCTCATAGTGCAGTTGATAAAACCATTGCATGACACTTCTGATTATGCACAACTATTTTTCCTTTAAACATATGCAGCTATTTTACAAGATAGTGGCATTGGGTGCGAAAATAAACTTTGGGACTGACTTAATTTGTTGAAGAATCTTTCTACTTTCTACTGTTAATTAAGAGTTGAATACTTGAATTGCATTTCAGTCACTTACCATAGTTTTTGGGCTGTACATGCTTGGTTTGCTGCATTGGGATGCTTTTTGCACTATGGTGCAAATGCGGTGAGTTGCATTGCAGTCACTTACCACAGTTTTTGGGCTGCACATGCTTGCATCCATTTTCTTAAAGAGTTTGCAAGGGCTTGGCAACCACTTTGCACGCCAGCTCATGTGCACGCCCCCAACCAATCACTTTTAATCCCAAAACCATGGCAAGTGAATGCATTACATCTGATTTGCATTGAACCAAGCAGGGCCTAAGTTCTGTCCATTACCCTTGTATGCTTATTTGAAGCATAACACTTGCATGAGTCACTGAATGCCTTTATCATGCTTTTGGAAAATGAATTATGAAAGCTATTGCATTTTTCTTCCCTATGTCCATGTTGTTAACAATCTATTTATTTGCCATTTTGATAAGCTATGTTACAATCAGAAGTCGATGAGAAAATGTTACATTTCATCTTCATAAAACTATGATCCTACTTTCTTGGTGCCAACCGACGAACCAAAATTGGTTTGAGACGTCTCTGTCATTTCAGTTTTACCAAAGATTAGAACCATTAAAACACTAGAAATGTTCATTTCAAGAAGTTGAAATTTATGGGAATCATTTCTGATCATTAAATTAGAAGTTCAGTGAAAAATCTAATGGGATGGGACTTGGGAGTGAATAATTCTTGTACATAATGTATATATTTAACTGTGGGGTTTCTCTTTAACATGGCTGGTGATTTATGTCCTCTCCTTGTATCTGTATATGCTTCTTGCTATTATATAACTTTGTGACAGGTCAGTTAAGCATAAGCTTCATATATGCTAAAATACATTATAGTTGGGCTTGCTTATATACCTTGGAAGAATCATGAAAATCTTGAATGTAGGTACTGCAATGGATGGAGGACGCAGGAATTTAACCTTCAATTGGAATGTACCACAGTGTTTTTCCCTTTGCATGGAAAGGTAGTGGCACATAATATGTTGCTCTCATCCAAGAAAGAACAGGTTTGCAATCTCCAAAGTAAATGTATTCTTGCATGTTATAGTAGCTACAGCTTTCCATCAGTTATTTTCTTGAAACTTCATGGGTCAGGACATTTTACAGGTCCTTGAAAAGATAAGTTGGTAATGGGATTGCAACAAGTGTGCTGCACACGTCCTCCTACCCCTCATCCGCTCTGATTGACAAAGCACAAGTGTGAAGCCATCACTGTATGAGTTACTTGCTCCAATTGTACCTCTAGACTGTTGGAAGATCTCCATCTTTAAGGCATACTCTCTAACCTTAGTTGCAGGAACCTTCCCCCACCCCCTCCTCTCTCGCATCGGAATCTGGCTCCCCCATCTGATTCTTGAAGTTATTCAACTGAAGATAAAAAGTCTCCTTGTTGTCCAAGCATTACAGGTATAGTAACTCATGAAGAGCCTCCTTGATATCCAATGACTCCAACCTGATGTGTTGGAGTGTTACTAATTGGGGCTGAATCATTGATGTGGAGCGTGTAGAGTGAAAGCAAGGAAGTAGTTCTACCGAAATGTTGGAGAGAATAAATGACTAGGGGCATTATTTTTGTATACATACAAACGAATTCTTCAATGTCATTTGGATTTGTATTTGTTATTTTATTTTTGTATCCATGTCATTTTTAGTGGAATCATAGATTTTGGTTTAGGTTGATGTTTTGTGAAGCTTACAAATACAAATTCTATTTTGAGAAATCTATAATGTTGAGTGAAAGGGAATAATAATGCCCTTGTGCTACTGTGCTGCTGTGCTGCTGTGCATAGTATAAAGTAAACTATTTTTTTTCATTCAAAATAAAGTAAAAAAATTTAAATTGTACCATTTAACTTGTTTTTTAATATTTTTTAATGGAGCCGGTTAGGAACCAGATCCATTGGGAAACTGGTTCTTAGCGGTTCCGGTACCACTTGTTTGAGAAGCGGAACCGAAACTGATAAGAACCTGAACCGACCAATGTTATAGGTTCCGATTTTGGTATTACTTGGAACCGAATCGGAACCGACCTGTTGACAGGCCTAGTTTATAACCGTTTCAAATCATGAAGCGGTTGGACAATAGATTGCAACGGTTCCCCATAACACAAAAAATAGCGGGCTTTAGATCCCCATAACATACTATCTACAAAGGTATATGACTTTAGATCCCCATAACATAATATTTGAAGGTATATCATTTATGAAAAATTACACTATAAAACCATTAACTAAGGGATATGTATTATAGACCAATAGAAAATGAACAATGAGTAGTATATTTTTATAAATGGCTATGCCCATGATAATACACATGTGTTCATGTTAGTTTCTTATTAGTCTATTGACCTACGATCTGGATGTAAATAAACTTTGAAACTCTTTATATCATCTAGATGTATTCATGTTGAGGAACCTGAATCACTTTGTGACCAAGGGCATTTGGATTAATAAAGCTCAAGTATGATTTATGGGCTCCCTCACCTAAAGGGATATCTTGCTGATGTATAGAATGATCAAATTCACTTAGAACTAAGTTATGAACTAACGAGATCGGATTCAGGGCCTAAAGGGTTTAAAAAATTGAATTTGGAGGTGCCCAATCGATTGGACACCAGCCGCTCAATTGATTGGATTTCTCCGGACAGAACATAAAAATGTTTTAGGGAAATTCTATTTGCACCCCACAAATTCCATAAGCACCCCATTTGGGTGCTTTTGGCTGAAAATGCCCTTGACCAAAAAAAAAAAAAAAACCCAAGCACCCCACCCCACTCTTCGTCTCTCCCTCTCCACCTCTCTCCCTCCCTCTCCACCTCCACCTCCACCTCCACCTCCACCTCCACCTCCACCTCTCACCATCCTCTCTCCCTCTCCACCTTTGTCTCTCTCTCACCCTAAAAAAAACCCAAAACAAAGAAAAAAAAAAGAAGAAGGAGGAGGAGGAGGAAGCCGTCGCCGTTGCCGCCGCCGCCACCACCACCACCACCACCACAGGATGCCTGTGGTGGTGGCGACGGCGACGACATCCTCCTCCTCCTTCTTCTTCTTCTTCTTCAACGAGGTGGGGTGCTGGGGTTTTTTTTTTTTTTCTTTCTGTCTAAGGGCATTTTCGGTCCAAAAGCACCCAAATGGGGTGCTTATGGAATTTGTGAGGTGCAAATAGAATTACCCAATGTTTTAAAGCTGCCCAATCGATTGTACCTTGAGCCTAATCGATTGCACTTGCGCGCGGAAACAATTTTTCCAATCGATAAGTATCTAAGTCACTTACCATCTTATATGTGTGAGTAAGAGGACATTGACCATATGAATGTTTGGCCAATCACTAGATGGACCTACAAACCAAAAAACAACTTGGTTAGTGATTTAAAACCTTTCGATCTTTGTAGCCAAATAATGCTCAAAATTCCTATTGTTAAAATCAACCCATGAAAATAGCTTCAATCCAACGCTTAGAAATCACTGATGAGGTTTTATTTTTGGGGGAATTTTTGACATATCCCTCAAGTTATCTTTGAAATTTGACATACCCCCCACATTTTGAAAAGCTGACATACCCCCTTATTGCTTGGTCCACTGTCATTTGACCAGTGTTGACCCGCGTTGACCACCAATTTTGTTATTAAGGGACGAAAACACCCTTATCATCAACCTTTGAACAAGGGTTTGGGCAAAAACCTAAACCCCAAATCAATTGGCTGATTTGGGCCTAATGGGTTCATTTCTAATGGGTTCTAAAGCCATCTATGGTTGTGGTTGGTAATAAATCCTTTAATGGGTGATTTGAATTCAATGATCCAAGTCTGGACAAAGAACTCTGGATTTTAGTTACAAATGGTTTTGTGGTTGGTAACAAATTTGGTCTAAGAGACGACAAGTCTTGTTGGTAATCTTGACTACCAAAGAGATATAAGTAAAAAATGAAAATATCCCACAAAATAACCAAAACTTTGAAGGCGGACCCATCAAAATTACCTACAGTGTTGCAATGGGCTTGACCCATTATGCTAAGTGTTGCTCATGCATTGTAACAATTGCCCCTCAATCTCGACCGTCCAAACGTTAGGTGACTCTTTGGATGGGCCATACGAAGAAAGTCATCTTGATCTTGATTGATTGAAACAAGTGATTTGGGGTTTAGGTTTTGGCAAACCCCTTGTTCAAAGGTAATAAAATCGGTGGTCAACACTGGTCAAATGACAGTGGACCAAGCAATAGGGGGGTATGTCAGCTTTTTAAAAATGTGTGTGTGCGCGTGGGGGGGGGGTATGTCAAATTTCAAAGATAACTTGGGGGTATGTCAAAAATTCCCTGGTTCGCAAGTCCACGGAGTGGTTGGCAAACGTCCATGTGGTTAGCGTCCTATTAAGAATGTGCCACATGGGGTGTCATCGATGGTTTACTCTAATTTGTCGTCCCTGGGTCCGGGAAAAAATTCTCTCCCTCGGGGGGCTTCAAACTCTCTCTCAAAATGTCTGACAAGTACCCTTGTTAGCGACTAACCAAGGGCTTAACGCGGATTGGGTTAAGTGATTAGGGGTACTTGTCACATTTTGCGTGGGGAGAGGGCTAGCGAATTTTTTCTCGGTCCCCAGGTCCGACATTTGGATGTTCTTCGAGATTTGATTAGTGCGAATCACGAGGACAATTAACAGTCTTGACCTAAAGATGAGGATAGGGACGACAGCTACTAGAGACGATTGTAAACACTGCTGACTGCCCATCTCTGTCTTCCATGTCTGGTGCCGTGATTCAGTTTCAAACCCTCTCTCTTCAGTCGCAAATGGTATCTATGGTCAACGCTAGGGGACGAAGTCCAAGCAACAGACCCTCATCCATCATTAAACCTCCGAGAAGAAACCCTAGCTAGAGTTTTGATGAACGAGCTCAAGTAATGGAGGAGCTTGAACTTGGAGAGCCACCAATCGAGCTCAGAGCGTTACAGTCGCTAGGTTTAGGGTTCGATCTAACCTGCGATTTTAGGTTGAAGTACGCAAAGGCTTTCCCGGGTCGTGAAAGGTTGGTGATGCTCGATGAGGAGAATCAGAGGGACATTGTAATTCCCGGAGGATCGACAATTCGCGGAGTATCGAAGGACATCAGGTGTGATAAAGGGGACAGACTCCGCTTCAAGTCGGATGCGCTTGAGTTCAATCAGGTGAAGGGTTTGATATTTCTTATAATCGTCTGAATCTTTCTAAATTAATTGTTTGATTTTGATGAATTTTATTCTTTTTCTTAGAAATGGAACAGATGTTGATATTTGATGCAACTCCAATTTTAGTAACACTGGAACCGAAAATGGAATATTGCAATACTTCAGTCAATCCACGAGGAATAGCTGATGCCTTCAGTCACCAAATCCAAATTTACAGCGAAAATTTAAGTTTTGAAGTGTACGAATATAACAGGCTAATTCAATCATCATCCAACTTTGACGAATTAGCTAGAGAAACAAAAGATTTTCATTTTACCCAGTAAAAATTATAAAATATAAGCAAAACAGCGAATGAAAAAAGATGTTATTTATTGGTTTTGTTGAAGATACAAGTTGAATGTCGCAACGCTTACATCTGTTGAAATCTTGTCCATCTCCTAGAATCTGTTACCATTAGCTGAGGGAGAGGAATTCTCATGGAAAAGGTAGGCATGCTTGAGTATCTTCATCTGTTGCCCTGAAAGAGAAGAGAGATAATCATGAGAAAACTACTCTTTTTTTCCTTCCCATTTTCATCTTTCCTTTTTCGGCAAGAAGTCAAAACTACCTAAGCTTCTTCTCTCTCTCTCTCTTGCAAATAACCAAATCTTGTTGATGCAGGTCTGTGAAAACTAAGTCTAAATGATGGTTTGAGACCAAAAGAAATTATCGTGATCAATAATAAGCATAAAATAAATCTAACAACATACTAAAAGTACTCAGAGATGCTAGCAAATAATTGAATTAATTGTTTTAAGGCAAAAAATCAAAATTCAGTAGTGTAGAACCTCCAATTATCAATTGAAGGGTCCAATGGAAATAAGGACTTCCACTAACCTAGGGTTCAATAAGCACTTATAGGCTCACTAATTCAATACCCAAGATTTAGCAGATAAATTTATGTTCAGAAGGGTCGAATTAGGATAATAGGAATTATGAATAATTACCAAGAGGTAAAATTGGGTTTTGTAGGGTTTTTGGGAGAACTGGGTCCAGGAGGGGAATCACAAGGGAGAAATACTCCCTAGGAGTGCTGCTAGGATTAATAGGGATTATGGGGGATGGCGTAGGGTTCTATAGGCCTCAAGAGAGGTGGCTAAGGGTATGGGCCGTAGGGGAGAACAAGGGTCAGAGGGGGAATCGCAGGGGAGAATAAGGGTAGGGTGGGGGGGGGGGGGGCTACAGGCACTGAGGGAGGGAGAGTGAGCCACAGGGCTCTAAAAGGGGTAGTGGTAGAGTGCGGCTCGGTTAGATGGGGATGGGCGATAGAAGATTAGGGTTAGGGTTTAGTTAGGTACAGCTAGGGTTTAGAGTACAAATTTGAGCACATAAAATAAAGAAGATATGGAGAAGAGATCAAGAAGGAAGAAATAGAGGAGCAGAGAGAAGAGATACCTTTGGCTTCGTACCAAATTAGATGGCTTCACACCAAATTTCCTTTCACAAGAGATTTTTTAAAAGCTTTGTTTTCAATGTCATTCATCATAATGAAAAATACATCAATTAGAGTTTTATAATAACTCTAATAACCTAATCTAATCTAGACCCTCCAATATAACTAATAAGATCTAATGTCTGAAATAAAATACAACCTACTTATACAGCTAAGCAACATTACAATGAGCCTCAAAACTTTTGGATATTTGCTAAGACACCCAAAACAACTAAAAAAATAAAAACAAACACTAAAAGGCAAATGAAACTTATCAAAAAAACTATCAACTAGATCCCTAATGCAACCCAAATGCATCTTTCCAATGTGGAGTCTTCAAGATGTCATGCATGTGTGGTCTTTCGCTCCCACGATCGTGAATAAGTCGAACCAGGGCCCGTATAGAAGTCATCAAAGTACAATGACAAGGGTATGGGTCTAGTTCTCATCTTCTTCTGGTACACTCTAGGTGGGATTGAAATAACCAATTCATTCTCCTTTACTCAAGAATACCTAGAAGGGGGGGGGGGGTGATTAGGTATTAAAATTTAAACTAAAATATTACTGGGTAAGGTGATAAACTCGTATGCCACAGTTGATTGATAAATGGATTATCTCAACCGACTCAAATCAAATATACCTCTATGATATACTGTCTTTTTATCGTTTGATTGAATCAAAACAATTAGTGGAACAACAATCAAACAATCCACAAGACAAAGAGTTTTTACGTGGAAACCTTAGCCAAGGAAAAACCACGGGACTACGTCCAGACGTAAATTATCACTAACTATAAAGTTTGAGGTACAGAAGTTACCTACGCAGCACCGTTGCAAATACAGTTTTCAACCTTAGCCAATGCCTACTGCCGGCGCATCCACGTCCTTTGGCTCCACGCTACGAATCCACGCGCTCCTTCCAATTATGAAGCCTTTGCCGTTTGTTCAGTTTGGTACTCTCCAAACCCACATTCGATCAGTATACCCCGATCTTATTTCTCACACGACAGTCTTTACTGAAGATGAAAGATTCAGTACACCCTGAACCCCATAGTTGCTCAAGAGTATTGAGTCACACTGGTACTTCTCTAGATACTAGCTTAAGATATTAATTGAAAAACCTAAGCAGAGCCGGATCAAGCTCTCAGCTTTGATCTATGGAAGAAAAAACCTGATGCAGGACATTTAACCAATACTCCCCAAAAGCCGCGACTGTTGGTAGCGTGAGATTAAATTCCTTTATCTCATAGGATCTATCTAAGTTCTCGATTGACACGACCCCTCGTGGGCCCATATCACACAGGCCACCCCACCCCGAGTGTGCTCCATATTACACAGGCTGCCCCACTCGAGCCCAGTGTGAAAATGCCCCTGCATTAATCACCCCCGGTGAGGAGACTCGAACACGAGACCTCCCGCTCTGATACCACTTTGATGCAGGACATTTAACCAATACTCCCCAAAAGCCGCGACTGTTGGTAGCGTGAGATTAAATTCCTTTATCTCATAGGATCTATCTAAGTTCTCGATCGACACGACCCCTCGTGGGCCCATATCACACAGGCCACCCCACCCCGAGTGTGCTCCATATTACACAGGCTGCCCCACTCGAGCCCGGTGTGAAAATGCCCCTGCATTAAAACCTCACAAGATGAATAATGGAAGCTAGGGCTTTTCTTTTCTAAAGAAGGACTATTTTCTAAATAGAAAACTTACTCTTTTCTCTCTTGTTGTGTATATTGTATAGCTTAAGAGTGCTCTGTTGATAAGAATATGGAACCCCTAGGTCGTGCAAGTCGTGGGGATAAGGGACCACAAAAATCGGATCTAAAATTGACACTTTCTGCGAAGTCCAATCGATTGTACTTTGAGTCCAATAGATTGTACTATACGGATGAGTTTTTGTTCGTAAAAGCAATCCATTGTACTCAGGATCCAATTGATTGGTTTTCACAGTCCAATCGATCGGACTAGGTTCAATCGATTGTAGATAAGACTCCAATCGATTGTACTCTGGGAAGTTTATGTCCCGTAGAGTCCAATCGATTGGTTGTCACAGTCCAATCAATTGGACTTGTCCAATCGATTGTACATACATATCCAATCGATTGTACATACATATCCAATCGATTGGACTTCCCTTAGTCAATATTTTAACTTCTCTTTGCACGAAATGATTAGGGTTAGTCCTTTGATTGAGTTCAACTATTAATTAGATTTTAATATCCTATTCCTATGGTCACTAAGTCTCTTACCTTCTTATGAGAGCGTACACGATCTTTAACATGCGAGAAGCAGTTACTCAGATAACTCATGTCGTTAACCGTCTGATCCTTGCGATCTTTGTCTTTTAGTCTTTACGTAGTCGGCGAAGAATACGTACCACGACAACTTTGAAGCTACACTAGTACTCGTAGGAACGGTTACAGGAATGTTTGTCTCACAGAATCTTTGCCAAAACTAGAATAAGAAATTATTCTTTACAGGGACGTCTTGATGTCCTCATCACTCGCATTCTTGTAACCCCAACATTCAGAAAGCTCATAGCGAAGTGGGTTGTCAACATGGCACAAATATCCGAAAATTAAATTTGAATCTGAAACTGTAATCAGCTACTCCATTTACATTTAATTCCTGACCCTATTTAGAATGTTGTCCACTCCACAACCATCCATTTACTTGGCTTCGTGTCTGTCTCTATCTCTTGATTCTTCTGCTTTGTTGCCCTTGTTCTCTATTCAATGTTGTCACCTTGCCTTATTTTGCACTCTCGACTAGTTCCAAGCGTCCTTTACAACCCTTTGACACCTGCCTTATTATCCATTCAAAATACATCAATCCCGATAATGTTTCAAGTTCCTTGGCTCTTCCAAGTTCTGTTGGAAGCCCATAGGCCTAGTAGTTTGGACTTTGGATTGCATCAACACGTTTAACACTTGGGGCAAGGCAACATGCCTAGAAAAGTTGACATTTCAATATCCTTGTTTGCATTCCCAAATATTTATAGAGGACAATAGGATATCAAAGTGAAATAAGAGTTGGTTAAGTTCAATCAAGATTGCCAAGTTTACTGTGTCTCAACCAAATCTTAATTCTCATCTAGAACTTGACTTTTTAGTTGAACAAGCCAAAAGCATCCGGCATTTTCTTACATCACTTGAAAGAAAGGGGGAACCACCCGTTAGTAGGCCACATGTAGCAGTTATAATTTGTTGGATGCATTTTTGCATGCCCCATGTGAACTTACGTGCACTCGCTTTTTCTCTTTACTAAGAATCATAAGGAATGTTGTTAGAAAGAATGATTATGATTTAAGCTCACTATGTATCATAACTATGCGATATATTGCTTTACTTTGGACAATTAGAAAATAAATATGGTAAATTGTATTAAAATATGGCAAATGGTTTTAAGCACGTTATGCGAGTGTTTTGTCGATTGAAATATATTGCCTTACTTTGATAATAACCATGTGATGCATATCAAATGGTTTCGATCATTTGATTGGATTGATTTCTGCATAATCTCCTAGGTGCCATGTTTAGAGCTCTGTGTGTTTTTTTTTTTATTTTTTTACCCCTCATCACTTAGTGTTCCCTTTACCCCACCTCCCTACATGTGAACCACTGATGCATCAATTAGGACCATCAATTACTTGTTCACTTCTTGATAGGGCATAATCCAAAGGTTATTCGGAATAGGAGATAAACCATAGAATCTTAGCCTTACCTATATGATATTGGGCTATAGAATATCCAAAAGGTGGCCTAGAAACTAAACTGTTCAAATTGATGTATAGATGACACACATGTATAGCACTCAAAATCATAACCATACAATCTATGGCTTTTTTTTTTGAGGGCTAGAAAAGAATTATAACTCATACCTGAGGCTCACATACAGTAAGGGGGGGAGAGGAAACCACCATTTGATATGTCTAACATTCTATATTTCCCATGTGTAACTTGTCAAAAGGTGGGTGTTGTTCTCTTCCTCCTGTTCAATATATTTACACATGCATAATTGGGACTCCCATTTGGATCATTTTCTTGTTCCCCAATTCCATTCAAGTATTTCTAGTCTAAGTGAGTCATAGGTGTGATGAGTTCTTGTGTCCAATGTATCAATTGTCTAACAGTGTTGAGTAATTGTTCCGTCAATTGCATCTTCATTATTTTAGCACTTATAAAAGACATTTTTTACTTTCAGATATTTGTATCCATGGATGTCACTTTCTACAGGACTGTACGCTACTTCCCAGAATTTGTACTAGGGAGCATCTTCTTCTTTTTCATCCTCTTTAGAGGGAAAGAATGGTGGTAAAGAAAGGATAGTTTCTGTTGTATCGGTAAAAAGGATAGTTTCAGTTCTTTCCACCACTGTTTATGTTCCCGTTCACTGAATTTTTATGTTTCAACTTGAAAAATCCGGGTATATGGATTCACAGGACCTAGAGGGGGGTGGGGGAGGGTGAATAGGTTCGATTCAAATTAATTACTAATTAAAAATTAAGTAACCTATTCAATTCTATTCGGTCCAGGTATAGGGTACTAAATCGCATACAACAAACTAGTTATCATTGATTATGATTATCAAGGTGATTACCTCAACCGATTCAGATTTAATATATCAGAGATATATTGTTTATTTGTCGTTTGAGTTAATCTAATCAAAGTGTGGAATATAGACAATCAACAACTATAACACATGAGATTTTTTATGTGGAAACCTTAGCCAAGGAAAAACCATGGGACCACGTCCAGACGTAAAGTATCACTAATTGAAAAGTTCTGAGTTACAGAAGTTACCTACGCTGCTACGCATCATCATTTCCATACAACATACAAACTTAGACAAGGCCAACTGCCGGTGCGTCCACGTTCTCTGGCTCCACGTAACGAGTCCACAAGCGTCCTTCCAATCACGAAGTCTTTGCCGCTTGTTCAGTTTGATTTTTTCCAAACCTATCGTCGATCAGTATACCCCGATCTTAATTTACACACACCGGTCCAGCCCCGATGGTGAAGGATTCAGTACACCCTGAACCCTGTACGTTACTCAAATGGTGTTGAGTCACACGTGGTACTCTCTAGCTTACTAGGTTGGGTTTCTAGTTGGTAACCTAGGCAGAGGTAAGGATCAAGCAATAAGCTATGATCAAGAGAAGAGAAAACCTTCACAAGAATGGAATGGTTAACTGGGGTTTGCTCTTTGAAAGGGACAACTCTGTATAGATCTAAGTTGCTTGAATTCAATAGCATACTATTGTTGTCTCTTGTTGTGTGTAATAAAGTTCAAGGGCGGCTTTATTTATAAGAGTATCGAAGCCGTAGGTCGAACTAGTGATGGGGTTAGTGGGACCATAAAAATCGGATCTGGATTAGACATTTTCTTCTCGGTCCAATCGATTGGTCTAATGGTCCAATTGGTTGGGCACTTGTTCCAATTAATTGGTCTGAGGTCCAATCGATTGGTTATGCTCGGATGGGTTTTTGTTCGTCTGTCCCGTAGGGTCCCAATCGATTGGGCCTAAGTCCAATTGATTGGAAAACCCCTTGGTTCCTTTTTAAGGTCTATCTAATGGCCTGAACCGGGGTCTCGTCCCGTGACGAGGTTTAGTCATTATATTTTAATTAAAATACTAATCCTAAGGTCACTAGGTCACTTACCTTTCTATGCGAGTAGGCATGATCTTTAACCGACAAATTGTAGTTCTTCAAATGACTCATCCATCAACCGTATGATTCTTGTAGTGCCTCAGATGACTCATTCGTCAATCTTCTGAGTCTTCGTCTTCGTCTTCATCTTTTAGTCTTCACGTAGTCAATGAGGGATGCGTACCACGACATTCTTAAAGCCACACTATCACTCGTAGGAACGATTACAAATATATTTTGTCAAACGGAATTATGCCAACTAGATGGTATATTCCTTACAATCTCCCCTTTTGGCAATTCCGTGACAAAAACAAAAATCATATAAAGAGGAAAACAAAAAATATAAAATTACATTCCCAACCCCTTTACATGAATCACTCACTTTTTCACAGTCACTCGGAGAAAGATAAACATATAATAAAAATGACTTTTGATTTGTTTCTTGCACATTTACCGACATCGCATACTATGCAATATCATCGGCAATAATAAGTTGAATACAGTGCAGTGAGTGTCTTATTTAATGCAAATCGTAAAAACATGTACTAGCAGACATAGTGAGAGAAATGAGAAAAATAGTAAACATTAAGAACATTTTTTCTCTCCCTATCTCATGCATCTACTTGTTTAACTCTTTATTTTTCTCTCCCCCTTTTTGTCACAAAATGATAGGTTCTAGAAAATAACAAGTAAATTAGCACGCACAATTATATGGAAATAAAGCACATGTGCATGAACAGATAACAAGTGTATAAAGAAGATAGTCTAAATACATCAATAGTTTAGATCTATGGTGAAATCATCTAACAAAAAAAAAAACTCTTTTTCAAATGAATTTTAACCATTCAAATCATTTTTGAAAATGTTTACAACTCACAGAACTCAAATCAGGTCAATCCGGATCAAGTCGAATAAAAAGTTCAAATCTGAAGTATGTTAAAATGTACAAAAAGTTAAGTTAAAAGCAATGCATAATGAGTTTCAATGTGATAGGCACTAGTAAAAATCAAACCTAGAATTTTAGACTTAAGTACTCAGTTTAATCTAAAATAGTTCAAATGCAGTTAATCTAAGCCATTCGTCAGAGCCAGTCAGTCAAACTAGTTCACTTTATGTCGTTTGGAATTGGAACCCTAAATCAACAATACTTTTAATTCGTTTTCCTCTAACTTGGCAGCACAAGGTAAGTGAGATATCGTATCCACACTCGGGTTAGTGAAGCGCACAATAACGAAACAATATCAACAGAAATTGCTAAAGAATGGAAGGATGAGCATGGTTATTAGTGGTTGATTTTAAAACATTCTTCTTTTTGAGGATAGATATGACTAGAACTATTAATCAAATTAAAAATAATTAAATGGATCAAATATCGAAAATAAGACAATAATCTAAAACTAAAAAGAAACTTCATTGAATCAAATGTAGTTACAATGCTATTAATCAAATCTACTTGCGAAAATTAATAATAATTAGAAAGCATTTAACAAAAGAAGAATTAGAGAGAGAGAGAGAGAGAGAGAGAGAGAGAGAAATATAGAGAGAGAAAGAGATAGAAATAGAAAGTGATGGTTAGAGAGAGATAATGTGATTGAGAGGAGAAGGGGGTTAGAACTAGAGAGAGAAAGTGATAGAGATAGAGAGAGAGAAGGTTTAGAGAGAAAAGAAAGTAGAGAGCAAATCTTACTATGCACAAACCGTGGGTATTAGAGGGGAGGACAGCAAGGTAATCGTGGTGGTGGAGTGCCGGTTGTGCAAAGTGGTGCTGGTGGTGGCATAAAAAAGGAGAAGATGAAGGTGCAACAAGGTTGCACATGCAGCAAGGAGGGACTACAAGGGAAAGAAGACGGTGGTTGGAGGAGAACCAGTGTGGTGGTGCAGCTGCAAGTTACAAGACTGTCGGTTGGAGTGATTGAAGGCTGGAGTGGTGCACGTGGTGGTGATGCTGATGGTGAAAAGGCCACACCTTGAAGAACCGCCGAAGAGAGGCCGCAAAGAGGAAACGGCTAAGGGAGCCCAGTGGTTGAAGTAGCTCCGAGAGGAGATTGTGGAGGAAAGGAGGTGCTGCAACAAGAAGTTGCTGGTCGTGTGCAGCCGAGAGAGGTTTTTGAGAAGATAGAATGAGAGATCGTGGGAGGAGAGCTGCAACTGCTAGGAGTGGATACTGTTGCCGGTTGGAGGCTTCACTGAGGACGGTGGTGTCGTGGGAATGGTGGCTGCCCGGTGGAGGAGATAGAGACGTTTCAGGTGGTGGAAATGGTGGTGCAGCAACCGTGGGTTGCTGGTCTTGATAGGGTGATAGAAAGTGGGAGATAGAGTGAAAGAGAGATGTGAGGTGAGAGGAAAGAGAGGAGAGAAGGGGGACGAAACTAAGTCTTAATGAGGCCGTGGGCCTCATTTTATAAACTAGGGTTTGTTAGAGAGAGAATTGAGGGAGAATGGAGTGAAGGAAAGAGGGATAAGAGATAGTCAAAGGGGATCCAACGGCTGGGGATTGATAAGTAGCTGTTGGATTTTAAGGGGAAGAATCATGGGATGATCACGTGGGTTTAGGTGGATTGAGGGTTAGATTTTTTTGGGGAGGCAAGTGAGTGGGACGTGAGTGAGTGTTGTTAGATGGAGAGGTTTTATTGAGAGAGCCGTTGGATCTAATGAGATCCAACGGTTTGGTTTTTAGAGAGAAGGTGAGATGGGTAAAGGGTGGATGGCTAGGATTTAAGATGGTAAGTGATGGTGAGTGCGATGGTGGTGATCCTATGGTTGAAAGGTTAGGGGGATCTAACGGCTAGGATGGGAGATGATGAGCGGCCAAGGGCTAGGTGGTGGGTAGGATGAGTTCGTAAGGGATCCAACGGTTGATTTTTCTAGATGGGAATAATAGGTTGGCCGTTGGATTTATGATATGGATTGATGGTTGAGATGGATTGTAAGTGGATGGTTGAGATGTTAGGGAGATAGAGATAGGGTGAGATCTAGGACCATTAGATAGAGAGAGAGAGTTGGTTAGGGTTTAGAGAGAGGAGAGAGAAAAGAGAGATAAAAGAGAGAAAAAGGATGGCGGAGGGTTTTAAATCCTGGTCTATGATATCATCTTCCATAAACTTC
Source organism: Euptelea pleiosperma (assembly GCA_035048495.1). Lineage (NCBI taxonomy): Eukaryota > Viridiplantae > Streptophyta > Magnoliopsida > Ranunculales > Eupteleaceae > Euptelea > Euptelea pleiosperma. Next base: position 11,212,506 of record CM068551.1, on the reverse strand, counting down.
ACCAACTGAGCAAGCTGACACCTTGTGTCTTGTGTTGTGACTTTTAATCTTTTGGTCCATTTTCTTGGAAATCAATACTTCTGCTCCCTTGGTCTTTGGTCCGGCATCGCAATCTTCTAGCTCAGCCCACACTTGGCTTGTATTTTGATGGCATAGCCTATTGGCTCTTTAAGCTTTGATAATGGGCTTTGGTGGTTGATCGCGGGATACCTTCTCTCGAGAATCGTCCGATTCGGGTTCCTGTGACAGTAAAAATGCGTAATGAGAGTTTATCAAAACAACTTTGTATCTAGACTTTCGGAAATGTGTTTAATTCATGTAAATACACCATTTTGACCAGAAAAGTGTGTTTTATGCAATGGAGAAAATTCTTACGTAGAAAAGTTTATAAAAATGGAAGTTTTACGTAGGAGAGTCCAATAATGCTTAAAGGATAATAGTGAAAATAATACACTTTTAAGCGAATATCAATCACCATAAAAAAACAGTTGCATTATGACTTGAGAAGGTCAAGACCACTAGGACTACGACCTATGGTTTTTTTTTTTCTTTTAATTTTTATTATTTAAATATAATTATATTTTTATTGAATTAAATTTAATAAAAAAAGAATTTACATGTTATTAATCCATTGGGGTCATATATAAGATACTAATTATTGAAAATTATATGTAATGGATTTCCCAATCAATGTCTTATTCTACTAATTTAAGTTAATGTTTATAAATTCTTCATTATTATTGAAGTATTGTGTGAAAATGGGACTATTCCAATAACTTTTCCTTTCAGTCCTTGTGGAAGTGAAATAATTTGTGGAAATTTATTGAATTTTAATACCACGGTCATCACATTATTTTATGAAGGTCTTCAATATCTACATTCATGTTCTTCATTGACGATTCTTGCAATTGTTTTTTTGGTTGGTAACAATAAATTCTATTAGAATAGAAGAAAAAGAGAGTACAAAGAGAGAGAGAGAGTGTGTGTGTTACACCAGAATCTCCATTCCAAAATATAATGAGGTCCTAGCAAGTCTACCCTTAGCTAGTTTCTCTACCTTATCATTTGCTGACCCCGAGATAAAGGAGACTGAAATGTTTATGCTTGAGGTTAAGGGGGCATTTGGCAACACAAAAATAAGTAACTTATTGGCTTTGTAAGCCAAAAAGTTAAAAAGTTAGTTTGGATGTGTTTCATATTTTAACTTTTGAAAAGTTAAAAACTAACTTAAAACTGAAGCTAAATTTTTTAGCTTTTAACTTCTAAGAGAAATTACTTCTAAAAAATTAGAAGGTCTCTGACGCTTATAATTTCTGACGTTTTTGGAGGTAAAAAATCAACTAGTAACTACTGCTACAAGTAGAAGTGCGTTTACTTCTCGTTCGCAAACGCCCCCTAAATCCCAAACTCCTTTAAGGATGTTCGCAAGTTTCCAAGTTCTTTTATTCTTCCTGGATGCCTATTTAATCAACATTATAAGAGTCTACCTCTACAATCAAGTGCCCCACATTCTTATCTTTGCGCAATTTGAGACCTTGAAGAAGTGAAAGTGTTGAGGCTTTGTGTTGACAACAACTTTACTCTAAAAGCTTAATCTATTAGAGGGAGGCTTAACAATGTATATCAAAGGATCTTCGGTACACACACAAACTGCATGAGTCCAGCGCCCACACGCAACAACACCCCCCGCACGTGCGGGACACACAGGGCACAACATAAGATACACGCCGCCTGGGGATCGAACTCAGGACCTCTCGCTCTGATACCATGTTGACAACCACTTTACTCTAAAAGCTTACACTGTTAGAGGGAGCCTTAACAATGTATATCAAAGGATCCCCGGTACACACACGGACCGCACGAGTCCATTGCACATGTGCAATTATTGATTGAGCGGCCCGATGGAAGTAAGGACTTTCACTAGCTAGGGTTCAACCAACACTTGTAGGTTCACTTTAATTTCTTTTCTAAGATTTGACAATTTAATTTAGGTTCAAAAGATGTTTTAAAAGATTTTCTAAGGTTCCAGATGAAATTTGAGAGATTTATGTAATTTTAGGTCAAAAGGGAGAACAAGAGGTTTTAGGGTTTCAAAAGGATAGGGTATGTCTAGGATTTGGGAAGGGTAGGGTATGGCTAGGCTTTTGGGAATGGTAGGGTTTGATTTAAAAAAATTAAACAGTAATTGTGTGTTGTAAATAAGGTTGTAACCAGTAGATGAAGGTTGTAGATAGAAGAGGGAAAAAAGTGTAATGGAGGCGGAAGGTGGAGAAGGAGATTAGGGTTAGAGAGAGATTAGGGTTAGAGAGAGAAGTTGTGGGAAGATGAGAGAATGAATTGTTAATGCATTCTCCCTCACACACTGTATATATATATGATGGGGAGAAACCCTACAAAGGGGAACACTATTCACGTGACACTATTCACGTGGTACTATTCATGTGACATTATTCACACGACACTATTCACGTGAATAGTGAAAACACAAAAAAGGCCCCACGTGGGAAGTGGGACGTAGCCCACTTGAGACCCACGTGGGTGTATTACATAAACTCCAACACTCTCCCTCAAGTTGGTGTGAAGATATCCATCCTGCCCAGCTTGCCAGTCAAGGTATGAAGAATAGACTTGTTCACCCCCTTTGTGAGTATGTCGGCAACTTGTTCCTATGTTCTCACATACGGAGTACAAATCAATCTTCGTTGAAGTTTCTCTTTGATGAAGTGACGATCAACTTCAATATGCTTGGTCCTATCATGCTGGACTGGGTTGTGAGCAATGCTGATGGCAGCTTTGTTGTCACAGTAGAGGCTCATTGGCTCTGTCACCTGGAGTCCCAATTCCTCAAGCATGGTCCTCAACCAAAGGAGTTCGCACACACCGTGTGCCATAGAGCGAAATGCTGCCTCTGCACTGGATCGAGCTACAACTGGCTGCTTCTTGCTTCGCCAAGAGACAAGATTTCCTCCAACAAGGGTACAGTATCCTGACGTAGACCAACGATCAATAACTGAACCTGCCCAATCTGCGTCAGTATATGCTTCCACTCTAAAGTGTTCATGTCGCCCGAACAGTATTCCACGACCTGGAGAGCTCTTGAGGTACTGAAGAACTCGGTGAACTGCCTTAAGATGTGATGACCGTGGTGCATGCATAAACTGACTGACAACACTAACAGCGTAAGCAATATCTGGACGGGTGTGTGCCAAGTAGATCAGCCTGCCAACCAATTGCTGAAACATAGCGACATCCTCAAAGGTGTTACCCTCAGAATTCAGCCGATGGTTCTGATCAATTGGAGTCTCTGCTGGTCGAGCTCCCAAATACCCCAGTCTCATCCAGAAGGTCCAATACATACTTCCGTTGAGAGATGAAGATGCCATTCTGAGACCGAGCAACTTCAATTCCCAAGAAGTATTTCAGTGGCTCCAAATCCTTTGTCTCAAACTCCAAGAACAAGGTCTTCAGCTGCTTTATCTCTTTAGGATCATTTCCAGTGATGACAATGTCATCAACATAGACGATCAGTGCCGTGGTACTAGTCTGCTGGTGCTTCACAAACAACGTGTGATCGGCCTGACTCTGCTTGTAGCCCACTCGTTTGATCGCACTGCTAAACTGCTCGAACCATGCCCTTGGAGATTGCTTTAGCCCATACAGGGCTTTCCTTAACTTGCACACCTTGTCGTCACTTCCAGCAAGTGTCAACCCAGGTGGTAGTTTCATGTACACCTCTTCTGTCAAATCTCCATGTAGAAAGGCATTCTTCACATCTAGTTGATGCAATGGCCAGGACAGGTTGGCAGCTAAGGATAGAAGAACTCTAACTGAGTTCATCTTGGCCACAGATGCAAAAGTCTCATGATAGTCTATCCCATATGTCTAAGTGAATCCCTTGGCTACGAGTCGTGCCTTGTATCGTTCGACTGACCCGTCAGCTTTATGTTTCATTGTAAAGACCCATTTGCATCCCACAGGTTTCTTTCCTTTGGGTAGTTGAACAAGTTCCCATGTTTTGTTCTTCTTAAGAGCCTGCATTTCATCCATTATAGCTTCTTTCCACTTTGGGTGACTAAGTACGTCTGCAACACTAGAAGGCAAAGAAACAGAGGAGGCAATACTGACAAAATTCTGATATGATGGAGACAGAGACTGATACGAGACAAAATGTGAGATAGGGTGTTCCGTACAAGTACGTACATCCTCCCGAAGTGCAATAGGGAGGTCAATATCAGTGCTCATATGATCATCAGAAGTAGGAGATGCATGTGGCTCAAGAACAGAAATAGGAACTGACGCAGGGACAGAAGCAATACCTGGAACTGGATCCGAGGGGAGACTTGCAGATGTAGGCGCAGGGACAGTGGCTTGTCCTTTCTTCTTAGTTTTGACATATACACGCACATCAGCTGCAGTAGTGGAAGTGTCATTGTCACTAGACTGAGGTCCCGGCATAGGAATAGAGACAGGCAGAGGGCTGGGGACACTCTTCTGCAACATCATGCTCCCCCTGAAGAGAGGTCTGCTCACCAAAGAAGGGGATGGACTCAGCGAATGTGACATCCATAGAGATGAAGCGACGACGGGTAGCAGGATGATAACATTTGTACCTTTTTTGATTAGAGGGGTACCCCAAGAAGATGCACTTTAAGGCCCGCGGATCTAACTTGTCCCTCGAAGAATGATGAATATGGACATAACAAACACACCCAAAGACCTTTGGAGGAACAACGAAAGCCGGGCAGTCAGGAACCAGGAGAGATAGGGGAGTCTGAAATCCAAGAACCCGAGAGGGCATACGATTGATGAGGTAAGCAGCAAGTAAGACAGACTCAGACCAATAGTGTTTAGGAACCTGCATGCCTAACCGGAGGGCACGCTCAACTTCAAGAAGGTGACGATTTTTTCTCTCAGCAGTTCCATTCTGTTGAGGTGTCGAAGGGCACGAGGTCTGATGAACAATGCCATGTGAAGCAAGGTAGGATTTCAGACCCCCATCGAGGTATTCCCCCCCATTGTCAAAACGAAGAATCTTAAGAGTGGTAAGCATCTTATGGAACTCTTGGAAAATGGAGAATACAGTATCTTTGGTTCGCATAAGATACACCCAGGTACAACCACTAAAGTCATCTACAAAGGTAACAAAGTACCGATATCCAATCAAAGAAGTCACAGGCGCGGGGCCCCACACATCAGAATGCACAATAGAAAAAATAGTACTTTTATTCTCACTAATAGGAAAAATAGAACGACAATGTTTGGCCAGTTCGCATGTTTCACAATGAAAGGGAACTGCAGAAATAGAAGAGAAAGCAGGAAAGATACGCTTTAAGACTGACACGGGTACATGACCTAGCCGGTTATGCCAAAGTATTAACTGGTCTTTATTGACTCTACTACTAGTACTGATGCTAGACTGGTGTGTAGATGTAGAAACCGAAGAATCTAGGATGTATAAGCCACCGTCCTTACGTCCACTACCAATCGTCCGCCTCGACTCCAGATCCTGAAACACACAGTGAGAAGGAAAAAACGTTACACTGTAGTTAAGACTTTTGGTAAGACTACTGACGGATAGTAAATTAGCGGTGAATTGCGGAACATGCAAGACAGAAGACAAAGAGAGAGCTGGTGTAGCATGAACATCCCCTTTTCCAGAATAGAGGAATGGGTGCCATCAGCTATCCGAACTTTGTCACGACCAGAGCAAATACCATAACTAGAGAAAACGGAGGACATACCAGTCATGTGTTCAGACGCCCCTGAATCAATGATCCAAGAAGGGCTGGAAGGTACAGTAGAGGCGGAAAAAGCAGTCTTAGTACCTGTGTAAGCAAATGCAGACGTGGAAGTGGAGGCCTGACCATTGAGTTGGGCCATCATGCGATGAAGTCGCTCAAGATCTGCAGGAGAGAACGAGTATGTGTCCCCAGAGGAGGTAGACACTGGTGGTGCGGTGTCTTGTGTGACTGAGTGCGTTGAGGGAGGTCCCTGTTTTGCTGATTGACGCTGACGGGAAGTCGGGGCCTGTGGGGGACGTCCATGGAGCTTCTAGCAAGTGGCCTGGATATGACCCATGCGACCGTAGTGATCACACTTGGGTCTGGGTCGGTCCCCAGACTCCTTCGGACTGGATGTCTGGCCCTTCTGATTGGTAGCAGCCAGGGTAGAGCGGTCCTGAGTATCACTCCACTGCGGAGTTGCATGGCAGAGCGGCGGCTGTCCTCCCCCTGAATGTAACCATAGACCTGTGCTAGAGAGGTAGGAGTAGGATCCCTACCAAGGATCTGAACACGAGTTCCCTCAAAGCTTGGATGAAGGCTGGAGAGAAACCAGAAGATCTGGGAACGTTCAACCATCGCCTTGAAGGACTTGACGTCATTTGCGCACTTGGGGTAGTAACTCTGGTAGTGATCGATCTCCTCCCATTTGCTTCGAAGGGAAGCATAATATGTACCAAGCTTCATCTCCCCCTGACGAAGACAAGATATTTCTTGTTCTAGTTCATAGAGCTTGGCGAAATTGCCCACTTGGGAGTATGTCTGAGATACGGCATCCCAAACATCTTTGGCCGTTGGTAGGAATATAAACCCTTTGTTGATTTGGGTTTGCATTGAGTGAAGAAGCCAGGATATGACAATCAGGTTCTTCATAACCCAAATCCGATGAGATTTATCCTTCGGATCTGGTTCTTTAGTTGCACTTGTCAGATACTCACTGTAGCCACAGCCCCCAAGGTACATGAGAGCGGAAGTCTTCCATTCCAGGAAGTTGGTGCCATCGAGCTTCACAGTGGTGATGCAGAGTTGAGGGTTGTGATCTCCATGAGAGCCATGAATCATAGGACAATCCTCTGAGGAAGAGCTAGAAATCACAGATGTGGCATCGGGGGAACTCATCAGAGCAGGACCACCAAAAATAGCAGGTAGTGTACCGGAGGCTCCCAGAAAACCGAAGCGAGGTCTAGAGGATCCCTAAAGGCCCAATGAGTGGTGCGCCTAGGACAGGAGGGCCCAGAGAGGTCTGATTTTGAAAGAAAATTAAAACCCAAAAAGTAGCGGGGGATCTGGGTGATTTTTGGAAACTAGGGTTCTGACGGTCAGAATTCGTCGAATTAAGTTTCGAACTGTTCCATGAGCAGTACTGAAGAGGGCGGCAAGGTCAGAGGGGCCTTCTGTTGCACGAATATCAGAAAAAACTAAAACCCAAAAATCCTCGAAAAACGTGTTGGTTGGAAAAACGCTGGAGAAGCTTGAGAAGAAGATAAACTGGATCTCCGATGTGGCTGAGGGAAAAAACTAACGAGGAAATAAGAGCCTCTGGTGTTTTGCCTCAGGATTAATCCCCAGATAGCGCAGGAATGATCTCTGCGATTTCTTCGAAAGTTCTCCTCGGCTCCGGATGCTCAAATAACTGTCTTAGATTGGAATGGAGTCTCTAGGGGACAAAGACACATTCCCTAGAGCTACCATGTTCTGATACCATGTTGTAAATAAGGTTGTAACCAGTAGATGAAGGTTATAGGAAAAAAGTGTAATGGAGGCGGAAGGTGGAGAAGGAGATTAGGGTTAGAGAAAGAAGTTGTGGGAAGAGGAGAGAATGAATTGTTAATTTATTCTCCCTCACACACTATATATATATATATGATGGAGAGAAACCCTACAAAGGAGAACACTATTCACGTGACACTATTCACGTGACACTATTCACGTGAATAGTGAAAACCCAAAAAAGGCTCTACGTGGAAAGTGGGACGCAGCCCACTTGAGACACCCACGTGGGTGTATTACATAAACTCCCAACATTGTGAACAATAACGTGAATAGTAAAGGACAAGAAAGTTAGGGTTTCGGGGATTAATAACATAGGGTTAGGGTTTTGATGTGTATGGATGAAGGGAAGATAGGGTTAGGGTTTGGTAGATACATTTAGGGTTTATGTGCTGAAAATCAGCACTAAAACAGAAAAATAATGGTGGAAAAGAGAAGATGAAGAGAAAGAGAGAGATAGAGAAGTACCTTTCAGATTCACACCTAGTAGCTTGGATTCGCACCAAAGAAGTATGGGAACAATCCATAGAGATTCTCAAAAGCGAGTCAATATATTTCATCTTTGAAAATTACAACTAAAAGAGTTTATATAATAACTCAAAATAACCTAATCTAATCTCAACAATCCATCTAATCTAATGGCTATAAAAACATACATCAACTTAAAGTAACTAAGTAGAAACCACTTGCTCATCCAAGATATCCTTAATGTCTTCCCTTCTCTTAGGTAAAGGCGGTGGTGAAGGCAAAGACTAAGGGTGGTTGATCGGGTGAATATACTAGGTGAGGTGTAAAGATGGTGGCTGAAGTTGCTGAGTTTTGAGCAGGAACAAGATCTGCCATGTTAAATGTTAAGTTGATACCCATATCAGGTGGTAGATCCAAAACATACGCATTGGAATCCACTCGTCACATTGTTTTGAAGGGTTCTGCACTGCGAGCTTATAATTTCTTCACGACTCCTGATGGGCTGATAGCCTACACGTGGGCACACGCAACACTGACTCTATGGGCTCTTAACACTATATGGAATGCAAATGAGATGCTACGAACTAATCCTAGTATGCAAACTCTATTCCTATGTGCAGAAAAATTAGAACCCTAAGCTAGACCTAAGCAATAAAAACATTCTAAGAAGTCCCTATTGTAAAGTTTTAGTTTTGGCTAATCCCGTATGACAAAAACCAAAGTGTTGCAAACCTTCCTAGTGTGAGGTAGACTATTTTAGTGGGCTAGAGTGTGTTACTTTAATCTTTGAAATCAATCATATTAGGGTTGTTCATGCGATTAGAGTCCTTACACTGGACCAGTAATCGGATAGGTCGCATAAATCTAAATAATTTTTTAAATACCTATTCAATACCCCCTTCCTTCTAGGTATCTTGATCTAAATTGGAGTAAGAACTTTTACCTATGCACATGCATCTTTTCAATGTGTAGTCTTCATGATACACATGCATGTGGGGTCTTCTGTTGTCAGGGACCTACTTGTAATATCTTATATTCTACAGAGGGCCCTTGTAATATTGTAAAATTTCACTTAATATATATATTGGGTGAAATCGTGTAGGCTATTCGAAGCTCTACACGAATTCTCTTCTTTTCTCCTCTTTCCCATCTCTCTAACCTTAATATCTTATCCTCGTTACGATCCAAGATTACAATATGGTATCAGAGCATGGTTATGTAACCATGGTTCAATCCTAGAGGTCTGAAGAACCCTAGGGATTGTGGAATCCGATGCGAAGGGTTGTCCAAAGAAGGAGATCATCTCCCATGGATAGCCGCATGCTTCAGAAGAGTTTGAAACCTTAGCCGTCCACTCTGAATCCTGCGAGCGCTCGTAAGAGGCTTTAAAAATAAAAGAAGGTGATTGATGAAATGCAAATTGCTCTATTCATTAGAAAGGTCTTCTCTACTATCATGAGTACATCTGAGGAGTCATCTTCTGCCAAGTCAGAGATCATTGTTGCCCCACCCAGTTTGGGAAGTCATGGTGATCATAGCCCGAGCCTACAAATCACTACGGTGAAACTCGACGGGACCAACTACCTTGCATAGTCTCAATCTGCCAAGATGTACATCACCGGACGAGGCAAAGCCGGCTATATCACTGGACGCGTCACTACACCTGATTCCTCCGACCACATTTGAGAAGTGGGAAGCTGAAAACTCGATGGTCATGTCATGGCTGCTTCACTCCATGCATCCATCGATCAGCACAAGCTTCCTCTTTCTCCCGACTGCCAAGGATATATGGGATGCTGCATCTCAGACCTACTCCCAGGATGAGAATTTTGCTCGGATGTATGAACTTCAGTAGGCGATAGCACATCTGAAGCAAGGCGATCTTTGGGATCATACTACACTACGTTACGCAGCAAGTTGGAAGAGGTAGATCACTACCAGTCCTACACCCCTGCATGTACCAAGGATGCTACGGAGTTCCCGAAGATGATTGTGCGCAGTCTAATATTCGAGCTTTTTGGCGGATTGAACCAGAGCTATGAGCAGGTTCGAGCCAACATCTTAGGCAGAGATCCACCGCCGTTGACCCTTTCGCAGGTCTACTACATCCAGAGCGAGGATAGCAGGAGGAGAGCCATGAGCTCTAAGACAGATGCTGATGTTCCTTTACTGAGAAGTCTACCTTGACCACTCAAATGAAACAAACCCTCATCCAAGAAGGATAAGGATCTTGATGATCGTGATTGACTTAGATCTGATCACTGTGGCAAGCGCTGCTATACTCGGGAGACCTGGTGGAGTCTTCATGGTCGTCCCGCACAGTTCTCTGGGGGGAAGCAAGGTTCCTCCAAGAAGGCCTCCGGTAGCAAACATGGAACCTCAGCCGCTCATGCCACCAGTTAGGATTCCTCTGACGTGACCCCTTCTTCTGGGCAGTCCAACACCTTCTCTAGCATGGACATTGACAGGCTTCGACAGTTACTCAGCTTGATAGTCCTTCCCCACCTACATCATCATTTGATCAGACAGGTACATCCCATTCAGCTCACCATGTGTCTACGGCACCCATTGGTCATTCCTGGATCATTGATTTTGGTGCCTCCGATCATATGATTGGTATGCCACCCCTTTCTCCACCTATAGTATCTGCTCGAGTAAGGACAAGGTCTGCGTGGCCAATGGCACCTCCTCTATTTCAGGGAAGGGCACTATCTCTGCCACACCTACTTTGTCTTTATCCTCTGTACTTCATGATCCTAAATTCACCACTAACCTGCTTTCTGTTAGCCATCTTACTAAGAGCCTAAACTACAGTATTACCTATTTTCTTACTCATTGTGTTTTTCAGGACTTGGAGACGAGGCGGATGATTGACAGTGGTCGTGAGGATGGTGGATTGTACCTACTCGATAGCTAGCCGACTTCATATTCTGTTGCACATCAGTCCAGTGTCAGTGTCAGTAGTTCTAGCATCAATAAAGACCTGTTAATGCGATGGCATAACATGCTAGGTTATTTACCGCTTTCAGTCATGAAGAGTCTGTTACCTCAGTTTGCGTCTATTCCAATTTTTGAGTTCAACTTGTGTACTTGCAAAACAATGTCGGGTGTCTTTTTCGACCAGTAGTAATAAAAGTATGTTTCTTTTACAGCTTGTGCACTCTGATGTTTGGGACCCAATCCCACCACTTTTATCTTTGGATGTCGCTACTTTGTGGTTTTTGTGGATGACTACAGTCGTTACACTTGGATCTACCTTATGAAATCAAAAGATGAGGTGCATACTATCTTTCAGACCTTCCATAAAATGATGTGCAATCAATTGGGCACCACCCTAAAAGTCCTACGCACTGACAATGGGAAGGGGGGGGGGGATATATGTACAATGGCCTTGCCTTCTACCTTTAGGAGCATGGAATTGTTCATCAGACTTCATGTGCCGGTACACCTCAGCAGAATGGGACCGCTGAGCGAAAGCATTGCCATGTCCTAGAGGTTGCTTGGGCGCTTCTTCTTGGTACTAGGGTACCCAAGGGTTATTGGGTTGACGTTGTGTTGACGGCATCCTACTTGATCAATTGGATGCCCTCCCGTGTCCTGGGGTCGAAGTCTCCCCTCTCACTCTTGTTTCCTTTTTGTCTTGTGCTCTCCATTCCACTTAAGATCTTTGGTTGTGTTTGCTATATTCACGCCCATCACAGGAAGGACAAGCTAGATCCAAAAGCTGTTCGATGTTTGTTCCTTGGCTATTCGTCCACTCAGAAGGGATATCGGTGTTTTCATCTCTCTACCCGTCGTCGGTTTGTTTCCCTAGATGTCACATTCTTTGAGAGTCTTCCCTTCTTCTCAATTGATCGGACTTCTCTTCAGGGAGAGCTTGGGAGTATTGACGAGAGTCCGATACCTCCGCAGGGGGAGATTCCTCAACCAGTACCCCTTGATTTGCCTCCTATACCCTTTTCCTCATCTCCTATTGACATTGTGCCATAGGATCCGTAGTCGAAGACATATGCCAGACGACCTCAAAAAGAGAAACAGTCCACCATCCAAGCTCACTGCCAGGAAATCCAACTCGATCCAGGTAATCGTGTCCTTAGTGATCCTCATGACGATATTTCTGTTGCTCCTTCTACTATCCTTCCCATAGACATTGGTGTACCTATTGCTCATCGGGAGGGTGTTCGGAACTGTGTTACCAAGCAACCTATCTCTCACTTTGTTTCCTACCAACAACTCTCACCATCCTATAGGGCATTTGCTACTTCCCTATCCAGTGTCGCTTTGCCATCTGGTGTCTTGGTTGCCCTCAGCCAGCCTCAATGGAAAACAACCATGCTTGAAGAGATGGTAGCTTTGGAAAAGAATGGTACTTGGGATCTGGTTCCATTATCTAGAGGAAAGAAACCTGTGGGGTGCAAGTGGGTATATACAGTGAAATGCAAAGCAGATGGAAGCATCGACAGGTACAAGGCCCGTATCGTTGCAAAAGGGTACACACAGACTTATGAGATTGACTACCAGGAGACGTTTGCTTCTGTGGCCAAGATGAACTCAGTTCGAGTTTTGTTATCTCTCGCGACAAATCTTTCTTGGCCCCTCCACTAGTTGGATGTCAAGAATGCCTTGATCTAGAGGAAGAGGTCTACATGACAGGTCCTTCGGGGTTCAGTCCGATTGGGAGTAAGGAACTTGTGTGCAGACTGAAGAAAGTGTTGTATGGGCTTAAACAGTCACCCAGGGCTTGGTTCGAGAGGTTCAGTTTAGCAGTCAAGAAGATTGGCTACTCGCAGAGTCAGGCGGACCACATGCTTTTCATTAAGAGAAGTCAAGGCCGTCTTACTGCTCTTATTGTGTATGTGGATGATATCGTGGTCACGGGAGATGACCCATATGAGGTTTGCAGACTGAAAAAATACCTCAGCACAGAGTTCGAAATCAAGGATCTGGGAACCTTGAGATACTTACTGGGCATTGAGGTTGCTAGGTCAAAGCAGGGCGTGCATCTCACAGAGAAAGTATGTACTTGATCTCTTTCGAGAGTCAAGAAACTTGGGAGCTAAACCAGCCGATACGCCTATAGAGCCACAACATCGGCTGAATCCTGTTGATGGGGATCCCATTGCTGATACAGGCCTGTTCCAGAGACTCGTTGGGCATCTCATCTTACTTTTGTTGACACGACTAGATATTGCATACGCAGTCAATGTCATCAGTCAGTTCATGCATGCCCTCGCTCTCCACATCTTGAGGCAGCACACCGAGGGTTACACTATCTCATGGGAGCTCTAGGGAAGGGTCTCCTATTTAGTAAGAATGGACACCTGCGAGTTGAAGCTTACACAGACGCTGACTGGGCAGGTTCAGTCACCGACAGGCATTCCACATCGGGGTACTGCACTTATGTGGGAGGTAATCTGGTGTCTTGGTGTAGCAAGAAGCAACCAGTTGTCGCCCGCTCCAGTGCTAAAGCAGAGTACTGTCTATGGCTCATGGTGTATGTGAGCTTCTATGGCTGAAGACTATGCTCAGTAAGCTCGGATATCCTGTCAAAGGGTCTATGCAACTGTATTGTGACAATAAATCGGCCATCAGTATTGCTCACAATCCAGTTTAACACGACATGACAAAGCACATTGAGGTAAACCGTCACTTCATCAAGGAGAAGCTCGGTCCAGGACTTATTTGCACACCGTATGTTCATACTGCTGATCAAGTTGCTGATGTGTTAACTAAAGGTGTTACTAAAGGGATCTTAGAGCACTTGTTATCCAAGCTGGACATGATAGATATCTTCGCACCAATTTGAGGGGGAGTGTTGTCAGGGACCTACTTGTAATATCTTATATTCTACAGAGGGCCCTTGTAATATTGTAAACTTCATTTAATATGTTGGTTGAAATCGTGTAGGCTATTTTATGCTTTACTTGTAATATCTTATATTCTACAGAGGGCCCTTGTAATATTGTAAAACTTCATTTAATATGTTGGTTGAAATCGTGTAGGTTATTCTATGCTCTACACGATTTCACCTCGTCCCCCAATTCTCTTCTCTTCTCTTCTCTTCCATCTCTCTAACCCTAATCTCTTATCCTGGTTACGATCCAAGATTACAACATCTTCCACTTCCATAAGTCAAGGCGAACTCAAACTGGGGCCCACGTAGTCATCAAAGTATAAAGACAAAGGTGTGGGTCCAGTTTTCCTCATTCTCTGGTACATTCTTGGTAAGGACGCGATGTCCTCATTACCTTATCTCTAAAAATACCCCCAGTGCCTTTATTAATGTACTTACCTTTACTTATAAAAAAAAGAAAAAAGAAAAACTCCAAATGCCCAATGGACACGGATTGCCCAAAGAGCACCAATTGAAGTTTAATTCGATAGCATCCTCTTTTGGGGGGTTCCATACTTTCAAAGTTTCTGTAGATGGGGAAGAGGACCATGCCATTGTTATCCAATATCTCATTATGTCACTACCAAACACACCCTTGAACCGTGCTTACATTGGCCTCGATGTATGCAATCTGTCATCTCTAGAACGTTGTTACTAATGCTAGTCCCATCCAATGGTGATTGTAATACATCTATATGCTACTGATTATCCAATTCAGCCATTTTCTCAGTTTCACTGGAGAAAATGTGAACTATGAATTTTGAAGCCAAAGCTCAATTGCATACTTGGTGACTTTGCCCAAGCATCCGTTTCCATGAGTCATCCTCTTTTAGTTTCAGTGATTAGTGGTCAACTGAGAACGTGCTGAGTGGCATTCTTCTATCCCATGAGGTTGTACATCTGATCACGATGTTGCCTGCAGAGTGTTTGTTGTAATCCACATTACGTTGGGCTGCCGGTCCTCGATCTAAATATGCTATATAGGAATAACATCTCTTGTTTCTGCCTCCATATTGTAAGTCTACCTTCATTGTAGGTTCATAAAACTGGTTCTGCAAGTTTTCATACTGCAATGAGAATCTGGGTTTATCACTGATCTAGGATTCCTCATGATTCAGTCATGTGTGAGAAAGACAGCAGTATTGGTGATAATGACCGCTACTGTTGTGCAATGTTGGTTCCATTTCAGATAGTGGACTCCTGCAAGTCTGTTTGCTGTATCGCAATGATATATATGGCATAAGAAGTTCACACCCAGATACATTACCTGTAAAAGCCTGATGTTGTGCCTGAAGTGCATGTTATCATGCAACAAGAGATTGCCGCTTATTATTAATAAATGGCAAGATTCTTGAGTGATCTTCATCGTAGTTCCTTTGAGGGAAACCCCTCACATAGGATCCTTTTGATTGATGTGAAATTCCATGGTAAGGTGAATACATTGCTTGTATCGATGTTGTTGATATTTTGAAAACTGTAATTGTTCTTTTATAGTATTTTAGTCTATCTGCAAACATTTTCTTTATAGAGAAGTTTGGGCTCTATATTTGATTTCCTTTTATCCATGGATTATATCCCTGTTTGTAGTCCATTTTGTGACATATTCGTTTCCATACTGTTTCATTGGCAGATGTCAGAATTACTTAATCAGAAATCTTCGCTACAAGGAAAAGTTCCTTCAGGTTATTTTAATGCTATCTTTGAATTAAGTGGAGCCTGGTTGAATGATGCCACAGACACTAAATATCTCGCTTTTGATGGTTACTTCATCTCTCTGTACTATTTGCACCTAACGGCATTTCCATTAGTCCTCCAAGACGAAGTAAAGAAGGCTGTTCCATCAAACTGGAACCCTGCATCACTATCTAGGTAGTTATATTCTGTTCAACATTTATGCTCGGATAATATGAATAGTGTAGCTGTTAATTATGTAGTTTGCAAATTTTCATTGATATATTGCTTTATTAGAATTTTAGCGCTCTTTCTTTCCCATATGAACTATAAGGACCTTGACATCTTCGGACCATTAGTATTTGTGCTGTACTGGTTAATTATACCAGTTCAGATTGGTAGCCAAACAAATTCAACCAGGCCAACATACTCACATTCGGATCTCACCAAGTTAATTCCGGGCTTTAGTGTCCTGATATATGAATGCTTGCAAGAATGATATGATATTTTGAAGATCAAATCTGGCGTTGTGAAATGTTAATGCTCTACTTTTCTTGGTAAATTTATAGGAACTTATTGATAAGTATCTTTTTGTTTCTATTATGCCCAGACTGAGTCAATTCAAATAGCAACCGACTTCCAATTTTCTTGAAGAATTATTGCAATTCGTAGCTTTATAGTTTTGACTGTCCTCGTTTAGATCAGAGTCCTAGTCATGTATGTTAGCTTAGACATGGAGGCAAGGTCTATGAATCCTGCAGTTGGTTTGGTACCCAATACTGACTAGATTTACTTGACAGGTTCATCCAGAGGTATGGGACACACCTAATTGTAGGAATGGCAGTTGGAGGTCAAGATGTAGTTTGTCTCAGACAAAAACCTTCTTCCTCCATTCCTCCTGCTGAACTTAAAGGACATTTGGAGGATCTAGGAGATTCTTGGTTTTCAGATGAAAGGAGTCTTTCTCCACTACAAAGGAAAACCAAAGAAATCAAACAAAAGGTATTATGTTTAACTATAAGTATGAATTTCTTCTACTGCATGTATATGGTTGATACATCTAGTCCATTGACATAGGTTCCCGAGGTCTTCCTCCGCATCTTGCAGTCAAACACCATGCAATTGAGCAGCATTACAGAAACATCAAGCAAGGATGTAAGTCCAGATATACCTAGTATTTACTCTCTTATCGAGGCTTATGAATGTCTTCGTGTTTGAGTTTATGTGGGCTGAATCTGAATAGGGCCTGACTATTGTTTGCTCAAAAAGAGGAGGGGATGTGTTTCAGCATAGTCACTACAAATGGCTCCAGACAGTGTCTGCTAACCCAGATGCCATACTCTTCAAGTTTGTACCCATTACTTCTCTTCTTTCTGGGATCCCAGGCAGTGGGTATCTTAGTCATGCAATCAATCTATATCTACGTTGTAAGTGCCTCCTTGCCCAATTTGTGAATAAAAAATTACTTTTCTTTTTTACTTTCTCTACATTAATGCTTACTTTCTCTAAGGCGTAAAACTATTAGAAAGTTTAGCTGCAGCTATGACTCTTTTGGATAGCTATTGTTTGCATGCAATACTTGTCCTAAGAATGCATTTTTTCAGTTCTAGAGTGGATATTTTTCTCCAAAACATGCTTTTCACTTATGCTGATGGTAGTCTATCCCGAAGAGTTATAGCTGCAAGCCTGCAACCATTGGGATTATTTGGATCTCCTTCTTTGTGAGTTCTCAATCTTGAGTGAGTCTTAAGTCCACTTGATTGTTTTTTCAGGATGAATTTTTTGGGTCTTCTTTTTCATATTCATGATATTGAATTGCTTTTGTCTATTTTAGTATTACATCAAATGAGCGTGATACGGTGTAATTGATGCCCTCATATTATTTTTCTCTGCTAAACCAAATTCTTTTATCAGACAAACCTGCCTCAGAGGATTTACAGTACTTCTTGGAGTTCCAAGTTCCTCGGCAGTGGGAACCTATGTTTAATGAGCTGCCCCTTGGACCTCAAAGAAGGCAAGCTTCTTTTCCTTCACTGCAGTTCAGTTTCATGGGTCCTAAGCTTCATGTTAGCTCCACCCAGGTACTCCCTTTGTTCGATTTGTTGTCATCCTTTTTTAACTTAAAATTCCTCTTATGTTTGGCTTAATCATACCAACTACCGAGTCTTGCTTGATTCAGGCAAGTTCTTGTGAACTTTCTTTGGGTTAAAAAAAGGGAGAGATAGAAAATACAGAAAATATGAAGTTAAATAGAGGTAAATGCTAAAAAAATTAGGTTAGTAAATGGCATAATACATTTATATTTACGAAAAAGGTAATAGAAGGATATATAACAACACACGAGGTAAAAAGAAGAAGACCAAGAACAATACAAAAGATTACAGAAGAGAAAAGAAGTGCATTTATATACTGCATAAAAAAACGTGCTATGATCGCGAGTCCCAGCCACGATCTTCTTACAATGCTTCCAATGTTGCTATAAGTTGGGCACGTAGGTCTTGATGATGATTGAGTTCGGCATTACTCACCATCTTCATACCAGGATGATCGGCTGTGATACCATTTGTTACGATACCGAATCCGGAATTGTAATACTTAAGCCCAATAATACAAGAAAACAAAATAAGAGAGAAAATTTAGAGAGAAGATGATCCACTTCGAGGGTGATCGGCGTCCTAATCCTTCATAAGCCAAAATTCATCATACCTTCTCCTTACAACTTCCACCATTAAATAGGTGAAGAGTTTCTAAAACATTGGAACTAAAAGCTAAGAAAAATAGCAACTACTAAAGCTAAATAACAGCAATTAGAAGAGATAAAATAGTAACTCCAGCAACTAAAGAGAGAAGATAGCAGCTCCAACGTGGCTTACTGATGATGTGGCGTACGTGCCATGTATGGTGTGCAACACCATCAAACCTTGGAAAATCCTGCTCAACCAAGCGAAGATAATGTGGGAGGCATTGCGCACCCATAGGGTCCTCCAAGGGATGAATGGGTCCTATAGGATCTTGTGGCTCAGGACTTCCATGTCAAGAGAGATTCTGATTTGATCCCCGATGCTTGCACTGAAGTCGTCAATCCATCCAAGCGTTGGTTTAAGACTTCCAATGCTGCTATAAGTTGGGCACGTAGGTCTTGAAGATCATGATTGAGTTCGGCATTACTCACCATCTTGATACTAGGATGAATGGCTTGTTGTCAGGGACCTACTTGTAATATCTTATATTTTACAGGGGCCCTTGTAATATTGTAAAACTTCACTTAATATATATATTGGGTGAAATCGTGTAGCGCTATACGATTTCTCCTCTTTCCCCTATTCTCTTCACCTCTCCTCTCTTCTATCTCTAACCCTAATCTCTTATCCTGGTTACGATCCAAGATTACAACATGGTATCAGAGCATGGTTATGTAACCATGGTTCAATCCTAGAGGTCTGAAGAACCCTAGGGATTGCGAAATTCGATGCGAAGGGCTTTCCAAAGAAGGAGATCATCTCCCATGGATAGCCGCAGGCTTTAGAAGAGTCTGAAACCCTAGCCGCCCACTCCAAAAGGTTGGAGAAGTTCTCCCAGGCCTAGCCGCCCACTCCAGAAGCCTGAAGAAGAGCTATCAGGCATAGCCGCCCACTCCAGAAGGCTGGAAAAGAGCCACCAAGCCTAACCGCCCCTTCCAAAAGGTCAGAGAAGACCCTCTGGACATAGCCGCAGGTCTCAGAGGAGCCCGGAACCTCTCCCTAGTGCTACCGCACCTATCTAGGAACCTTTTTAGGTCATCGGAACCATTCACAAGTTTCCCGCGAGTGGTTTTTTTTTCCAATAGAAAATCTATAAAGGAGTTGTTCCGAAAATGTCTGAATCTTGCGAGCAACGCGAGCAGGAGGCATTAAAAATAAAAATAAGGTGATTTGCACATCCACAGCAACAGTTTGGGTGATTTCTTATCAGAAAAGTCTTATCTACTACCATGAGTACATCTGATGAGTCATCTTCTGCCAAGTCAGAGATCATTGTTGCCCCACCCAGTCTGGGAAGTCATGGTGATCACAGCCCGGGCCTACAGATCACTACAGTGAAACTCGACGGGACCAACTACCTCGCATGGTCTCAATCTGCCAAGATGTACATCACCGGACGAGGCAAAGCCGGCTATATCACTGGACGCATCACTGCACCTGATTCCTCCGATGCCACGTTTGAGAAGTGGGAAGCGGAAAACTCGATGGTCATGTCATGGCTGCTTCATTCCATGCATCCATCGATCAGCACAGGCTTCCTCTTTCTCCCGACTGCCAAGGATATATGGGACATGGCATCTCAGACCTACTCTCAAGATGGAAATTTTGCTAGGATGTATGAACTTCAGCAGGAGATAGCACATCTGAAGCAAGGCGATCTTCCTTTGGGATCATACTACGCTGCGTTACGTAGCAAGTGGGAAGAGGTAGATCACTACCAGACCTACACCCCTGCATGTACCAAGGATGCTACGGAGTTTCGAAAGATGATTGTGCGCGGACGCATATTCGAGTTTCTTGGCGGCTTGAACCAGAGCTATGAGCAGGTTCGAGCCAACATCTTGGGCAGAGATCCACCGCCGTCGACCATTGCACAGGTCTACTCCTACATCCAGAGCGAGGACAGCAGGAGGAGAGCCATGAGCTCTAAGACAGATGTTGATGTTCCTTTATCTGAGAAGTCTGCCTTGGTCACTCAGAAATTGAGCAAACCCACATCCAAGAAGGATGGGGATCTTGATGATCGTGATCGACTCAGATGTGATCACTGTGGCAAGCGTCGTCACACTCGGGAGACCTGCTGGAGTCTTCATGGTCGTCCTGCACAGTTCTCTGGGGGGAAGTAAGGCTCCTCAAAGAAGCCCTCTGGTAGCAAACATGGAACCTCAGCCGCTCATGCCACCAGCCAAGATTCCTCTGATGTGACCCCTTCCTCTGGGCAGTCTAACACCTTCTCTAGCATGGACATTGATAGGCTTCGACAATTACTTACTCAGCTTGATGGCCCTTCTCCACCTACATCATCCTTTGCTCAGACAGGTACATCCCATTCAGCCCACCATGTGTCTACGGCACCCATTGGTCATTCCTGGATCATTGACTCTGGTGCTTCCGATCATATGACTGGTATGCCATCCCTTTTCTCCACCTATAATATCTGCTCAGGTAAGGACAAGGTCCGCGTGGCCGATGGCACCTTCTCCTCTATCTTAGGGAAGGGCACTATCTCTACCACACCTACTTTGTCTTTATCCTCTGTACTTCATGTTCCTAAATTCACCACTAACCTGCTTTCTGTTAGCCATCTTACTAAGAGCCTAAACTGCAGTGTTACTTTTTTTCCTACTCACTGTGTTTTTCAGGACTTCGAGACGAGGCGGATGATTGGCAGTGGTCGTGAGGATGGTGGATTGTACCTGCTCGATTGCCAGCCGACTTCATATTCTGTTGCACATCAGTCTAGTGCCAATGTCAGTAGTTCTAGCGTTAATAAAGACTTGTTAATGCGATGGCATAACAGGCTAGGTCATTTACCGCTTTCAGTCATGAAGAGTCTGTTACCTCAGTTTGCGTCTATTCCATTTTTTGAGTTCAATTATGAAACTTGTGTACTTGCAAAACAATGTTGGGTGTCTTTTCCGACCAGTAATAAAAAAAGTACGTTTCCTTTACAGCTTGTGCACTCTGATGTTTGGGGACCCAATCTCACCACTTCTATCTTTGGTTTTCGCTACTTTGTGGTTTTTGTGGATGACTATAGTCGTTACACTTGGATCTACCTTATGAAATCAAAAAATGAGGTGTATACTATCTTTCAGACCTTCCATAAAATGGTGTACAATCAATTGGGCACCACTCTAAAAGTCCTACGCACTGACAATGGGGGGGAATACATGTACAGTGGCCTTGCCTCCTACTTTGAAGAGCATGGAATTCTTCATCAGACTTCATGTGCCGATACACCTCAACAGAATGGGACCGCTGAGCGAAAGCATCGCCATGTCCTGGAGGTTGCTAGGGCACTTCTTCTTGGTACTCGGGTACCCAAGGGTTATTGGGTTGACGCTGTGTTGACGGCATCCCACTTGATAAATCGGATGCCTTCTCGTGTCTTGGGGTCGAAGTCTCCCCTTTCACTCCTGTTTCCTTCCTGTCCTGTGTTCTCCATTCCACTTAAGGTCTTTGGTTGTGTTTGCTATGTTCACGCCCATCACAGGAAGGACAAGTTAGATCCGAAAGCCGTTCGATGTGTGTTCCTTGGCTATTCATCCACTCAAAAGGGATATCGGTGTTTCCATCCCTCTACCCGTCGGTTTGTTTTTCTAGATGTTACATTTTTTGAGAGTCTTCCCTTCTTCTCAGTTGATCGGACTTCTCTTCAGGGGGAGCTTGGGAGTATTGACGAGAGTCCGATACCTCCACAGGGGGAGATTCCTCAACCAGTACCCCTTGATTTACCTGATGAGTCTCTTGTACCCTTGTCCTTATCTCCTATTGACACTGTGCCACAGGATCCGCAGCTGAAGACATATGCCAGACGACGTCAAAAAGAGAAACAGTCCACCATCCAAGCTCACTGCCAGGAAATCCAACTCGATCCAGGTAATCGTGTCCTCAGTGATCCTCATGATGATATGTCTGTTGCTCCTACTATCCTTCCCATAGACATTGATGTACCTATTGCTCATCGGAAGGGTGTTCGGAACTGTGTTACCAAGCACCCTATCTCTCATTTTGTTTCCTATCAGCAGCTCTCACCATCCTACAGGGCATTTGCTACTTCCCTATCCAGTGTTGCTCTGCCATCCGGTGTCTCAGATGCCCTCAGCCAGCCTCAGTGGAAAGCAGCCATGCTAGAGGAGATGGCAGCTCTAGAAAAGAATGGTACTTGGGATTTGGTTCCATTGCCTCGAGGAAAGAAACCCGTGGGGTGCAAGTGGGTATATACAGTGAAATACAAAGCAGATGGAAGCATCGACAGGTACAAGGCCCGTCTCGTTGCAAAAGGGTACACACAGACTTATGGGATTGACTACCATGAGACGTTTGCTCCTGTGGCCAAGATGAACTCAGTTCGAGTTCTGTTATCTCTTGCGGCAAATTTTTCTTGGCCCCTCCACTAGTTGGATGTCAAGAATGCCTTCCTCCATGGTGATCTAGAGGAAGAGGTACATGACAGGTCCTCCGGGGTTCAGTCCGACTGGGAGTAAGGAACTTGTGTGTAGACTGAAGAAAGCCTTGTATGGGCTTAAACAGTCACCAAGGGCTTGGTTCGAGAGGTTCAGTTCCGCAGTCAAGAAGATTGGCTACTCGCAGAGTTGGGCGGACCACTCTTTTCATTAAGAGAAGTCAAGGTCGTCTTACTGCTCTTATTGTGTATGTGGATGATATCATGGTCACAGGAGATGACCCAGATGAGGTTTGTATATTAAAAAAATACCTCGGCACAGAGTTAGAAATCAAGGATCTAGGAACCTTGAGATACTTTCTGGGCATTGAGGTTGCTAGGTCAAAGCAGGGTGTGTTCATCTCACAAAGAAAGTATGTACTTGATCTCCTTCGAGAGTCAGGAAACTTGGGAGTTAAACCAGCCGATACGCCTATAGAGCAGCAACATCGGCTGAATCTTGTTGATGGGGATCCCATTGCTGATACAGGCTAGTTCCAGAGACTTGTTGGGCGTCTCATCTACCTTTCGCTGACACGACCAGATATTGCATATGCAGTCAGTGTCATCAGTCAGTTCATGCATGCCCCTCGCTCTCCACATCTTGAAGCAGCACACCGAGTGTTACGCTATCTTAAGGGGGCTCCAGGGAAGGGTATCATGTTTAGTAAGAATGGACACCTGCGAGTTGAAGCTTATACAAACGCTGACTGGGCAGGTTCAGTCACTGACAGACGTTCCACATCAGGGTACTGTACGTATGTGGGGGGTAATCTGGTGTCTTGGTGCAGCAAGAAGCAACCAGTTGTCGCTCGCTCCAGTGCCGAAGTAGAGTACCGTTCTATGGCTCATGGTGTATGTGAGCTTCTATGGTTGAAGACTATGCTCAGTGAGCTCGGATATCCTGTCAAAGGGTCTATGCAACTGTATTGTGACAATAAAGCAGCCATCAGTGTTGCTCATAATCCAGTTCAACACGACAGGACAAAGCACATTGAGGTAGACCGTCACTTCATCAAAGAGAAGCTTGGTCAGGGACTTATTTGCACATCGTATGTCCATACTGCTGATCAAGTTGCAGATGTGTTAACTAAAGGTGTTACTAAAGGGATCTTAGAGCACCTGTTATCCAAGCTGGGCATGATAGATATCTTCGCACCAGCTTGAGGGGGAGTGTTGTCAGGACCTACTTGTAATATCTTATATTCTACAGGGGGCCCTTGTAATATTGTAAAACTTCACTTAATATATATATTGGGTGAAATCGTGTAGGCTATTCTAAGCTCTACACGATTTCTCCTCTTTCCCCTATTCTCTTCACCTCTCCTCTCTTCTATCTCTAACCCTAATCTCTTATCCTGGTTACGATCCAAGATTACAACATGGCTCTGATACCACTTGTTACGATATCGAATCCGGAATCGTAATACTTAAGCCCAATAATACAAGAAAACAAAAGAAAAGAGAGAATTTAGAGAGAAGATGATCCACTTCGAGGGTGATCGGCCTCCTAATCCTTTATAAAGCCAAAATTCATCATATCTTCTCCTTACAACTTCCACCATTAAATAAGTCAGTTTTTAAAAAATTGGAACTAATTGCTAATAAAAATAACAACTACTAAAGCTAGATATATCAATTAAAAGAGAGAAATAGCAACTCCAGCAACTAAAGAGAGAAAATAGCAACTCCAATGTGGCCTGCTGATGATGTGGCGTATTTGCCATGTATGTGTGTAACATAAATACACACTATATATATATTTGAGACTAGGTTTTCGTAATCAGTTGCCATGTCAGGAATGTGTCTAATTTGTGGTTTTGGTGTTATTTCAGGTGTCAAGTGGTCGGCGGCCTGTGATTGGCCTGCGCCTGTACTTGGAAGGGAAGAAATGCAACCGGTTGGCCATACATGTGCAGCACCTTTCGAGCCTCCCAAGAATGCTTGAATCTTCATCAACTGGCTCCACCATATTGAAGCCATGTCTGTGGCAAGGGTCTGATGAGTCAGGAAGCCAATACTTAGAGCCAATCAAATGGAAGAGATACTCAAATGTGTGCACATCGACCGTAAAGCATGACCCCCAGTGGTTGCATGAGGGATCAGGGGGAGTGTTCGTGGTGACAGGTGCACAACTCCTCACCAGGGGAAAGTGGCCAAAGACGGTGCTTCATCTACGTCTGCTCTTCTCGCACCTCCCCCACTGCAGCATCCTGAAGACGGAGTGGGCCCTTGCACCTGCAGGTTCTCACAAGTCTAGTTTCCTCTCGAACCTGAGCACAACTTTCATGCCCCGTGAGGCTGCTGGGCCACCGAAGCAAGGACCTGCCGCGCTGAACTCAGGCGTGTACCCTGATGGCCCACCCGTGCCAGTTCACTCTCAAAAGCTGCTCAGATTTGTTGACACATCGGAGGTGGTGCGGGGCCCCCATGATGCCCCGGGACATTGGCTGGTAACGGCTGCTAAGCTGGTGACAGAAGGTCGCAAGATTGGTTTGCATGTAAAGTTTGCTTTGTTAAATTATTCAACATAAGTGAGAATAATATATGTGCATATGGAATGGCTGCAATAATGATTTTTAACTCTTTGTTTTCCCCATTTGTAATTTTTTGTAAGATAGGACAAAGTGTATAGAGAGAACAATGTACAAAATTTCAAGTTTTGTTAGTCTGCTGCCTCTTGGCCTGCGCCGACACCTTGTACTTCGACAAGCTCTGCTCACAGCTATTTGGCACCAGTTGTTACAGGTGCCGTTCTAGAGCAGCTCATGTTGCGCATCGGCCAAGTCCATATCAGGCCACTGATGCAATGAGATATGCCTTAGAGATGCTACCTAACATATTGGAGAAAATTATCGCTGCTTGCTAGCCAGGCCTTAAAAGGGTGGCAATGTGCATCCTGCGGCTGGGACTCGCACACGTCTTGGAAATATGATTCCAGAGAATGGTCAGTACTGTACCAAAATAAGATTTTATAGCATAAAACTCTTTTAAGGGAATCCAATAATCAATGTTTGAGCATGAACTGATGATGGAGTAAACCTGAAGTTGGTTGAAAATCTCATCTCGTCTCATTCCATTTTTGGGGAGGTGCTGAGACAATGCCAACAACTTAATTTAAGTACTAAAATTGATTTAGAAACTTATTTTTATTGTATATATACTTTTATAACAAATGTCCAAAAATAAGCGTTTATTTGAATCACCATTTTTTTCACTTGATAAATATTTTTTTTCATACTTTTTTCAAGCTAACAGATTGTTTGGATGACCATTTGTTAAAAAGTATTTATTTCATAATTTTTTTTTTTTTAAAGTCAAACAGTCTTTTTATAAAAAAAAATACATGAAAGTCACTTTTCAAGTTAAAAAAATACTTTAAAATTTTGCCAGCTCAATGAACATAAAAATGGCAATACAAACATGCCCTAAATTTGTAACTTTATTAATTAAGCATTAAAAAATAATATAACCTTATGGAGACATACAGTGTTTTCCATTGTCTTGTTCCTCTCAGCCAATATGTTCCGTTTCACTAGCTTACCAAGACAATGAAATAGAACGAGATTATAAGCCTTGGGTCTTAGTTTGTGTTGATGGTGCAAAATATTGTTGCGACACATTTTGGGCCTTTTGAATTCATGAATGTTTGTCCCACCTCATGGTGACTTGTTAAACCGAAAAAAAAAATCAGTATAAACTTGAAGGTCTTCGAAAAACGATCTCGAGGAGATCAAAATGAGCTCAAAAGAGCAAGTTAGCAAGTAGAACGAGTATTCTGGGTTTCTTAACAAAAGACTCACTCAAAGTTATAAAACAAAAACCTCAAAGTGAGGAATTGTAGGTGAAAAATACAAGATGTAGCCGCTGAATGATCCTCGAGATTCACACCTACATCAACAAGGTAAAGGAGATGGATCAAGCATAAAATAGTAAGGAAAGAAGAGATAGAGAGAGGAAGGAGACAATTATTTAATGAAGTTCGTCGCTGGGTTGAACGTCGGTTGACTACGTCCTCGATCTCATCGGTGAAGGCAATTCACTATTCTCTCTGTGTTAAAATGTTTGACCTCTAATAATCGATCCCCTTCTCCGTCCCGTGGAAGGGTATATTTATATGAAAATAAGAGTGTACTAATGTAGGCAATAAAGAAATGATTTGGTATATCTCAGTTGTTGTATAACCATGGTCTAGCTGTGGTGTTAGGGGTCGATAATGAAGGATGATGGCGTCTTGGGGTATGTCTCCAAGTGTTACCTCAAGAAGCTTGTTGGAAATCTTGCTATCGGCAAGCTTGTTGTCGGTACCTTTGGAAGTTTGTTGGAATGCTTGCTGGGAAGCTTGTTGCTAGTAAGCTTGTTGTTGGCACCTCGAGCTGTCGACTCTCAGGCTGTCGGCTCTTAGACTATTGACTTACTGTCGGCTCTCGGACTGTCAGCAACCTCTTCCATTGGTTCAACTGTGGGAACCTCCCAGGTTCCTTCCTCCCTTGAGCTGGTTTCCGATAGGTTTATTGATGATGTGTCTTGTTGTCGAGGTTCGGCTGGCTGTACTCCCGTCAGCTGCTTGAAAGTTTGATTCTAATCGGGTCCAAGATACCTAGAGGGGGTGAGTAGGTATATCAAAAATTATTTTAGAAATATGCAAACTACTTGATTACTAGTCAGGGGTAGGGATTCTAATCGCATGTGAGCAACCCTATTATGATTGATTTTATTGATTAACAGATTAATAGTGTGGAATAAAAATAATCACACAACACGATATTTTAACCCGGAAACCTTTTTAGGGAAAACCACAGGACCTCGTCTAGTTATGAAACGTACCACTATGAAAAGTTAACGATACAAGACTATAAACCGTTCAACACAGCTTTCAACTTGAATCAATCCTTTAAGCCCACAATCGATGCTATTCGCACTTCTCGTATACCATGTGACGAGTCCACGAAGCGCCCTTGCTGGATGACATTCTTCACAATTCAGTCTGATTCATCCCCGAACTTATCCTTCGATCAGTCTAGCCTTGACCTTCTTTCTACAATCCAATCAAACATCAAACTGTAACGATTTGGTCCAACCCCGAAATGTATCGACTCAGTCCAACCCCGAATCATACTAAAAATTGTTAAGCACGAACACTTGTGATTTTTAGAACATGTATATATTATGGTTCTTGAAAAGAAATCAAGATCATGCTTGGTAGATAAAACTTTGATCAACAGATCATCAACCTCAAGATTGGTCAAGAGAGTAAACAATGGGAAAACTAGTGTTTTCAAAAGATTCTCTTAAAAAATAGGGACCTAGGGCTCTTAGTCTTGTTAGGTTTTCGAACCTAGATATTATATTTATAGTACTCATAAGCCCTAAGAGTTATAACATGAGCAGGAGTCAATTTAGAAACAAAGAAACAATTTTTTCAAAAGTTTCCTCGCACGGTCCGATCAATCAATTTGACTGTTTGATCGATCGGTTATGTCACCGAGATCTCCAATCGATTGGCAAACATAAATGTTGTTTTCATGTTTCCTAGTGTCCAAATGATTGGCCAAATCCGATCGATCAGCCAAGCCAATTTTTCCTTAGAAAATTTTGATTTCGTGATCGATTGACTTCGTGCTAAAACTAAATGGATTAGAGATGATATTAAATTTTTTTTTTTAGCAATTTAACTAATAGTCTCTAAGTCTCTTACCTTTCCTATAGTGTGATCAGGGTTGAATCTTCAATTATTGTCCTTGACCTTCTTGTTCTTCTGGTAGTCTTCACTGTCTTTCGCTTTCTTTGAGTGATGCAAGCAATCCACATGGACTAAGGCAGTCGAGTCAAATACGAATGACGAGGTCTTGGACTGTGATAAGGACTTGTTGGAGGAACGCTTGGAGCAAGCCATGTAAAGAATATTTTTATATTCTAGTTTGGCAAAGATTCCGTGTGACATAAAACATTCATGTAACCTTTCATACGAGCACCAATGTAGTGTTGAAGATGTCGTGGTACGCATACTTCGCTGACTACGTGAAGACTAAAAGACAGAGACATCAAGGACCAGATGGTTGTCAGTTATAGATTGTGTATGCTCGTTTAAGAAGGTAAGTGACTTAGTGGTCATAGGAATATGTTTAAAATGAATAAAATATAATGGTCAAACCTAGTCAATGGACAGATTTAAGTCTAAGTCAAGATTATTGACTTTTGAGAAAGTCCGATTGATTGGACTTTTTAGGCGAATCGATTGGAAATAGCCCAATCGATTGGAGACCTCTGTGAAATTGATTGGATCTTACGGGACAGAAACTTATCAAAGTTCGATCTATTGGACTTGGTACAATCGATTGGATTTACAAAGGAAAAACCCATCTGTACAATACCAATCGATTGGACCCAAAGTACACTCGATTGGACTTCACACGGATTAAATCTTTTCAGATCCAAAATTTTAGTTTCCATTTACCCTACTTTCTAAAAGACTTTAGGCTACAAATTTTATAAATATAAACCCTCTTTGGACTTATAAAATAAATATTAGAATATAGAGAAGAAAGTTTTATTTATCAAGAGTGTCAATTCGGAGAGCAAAGAGCCTTTAGTTCTCATTAATATCTTATGAGCTTTTCTCTTCTTGATCAAAGCAAATAGTTTGATCCATTACTCAGCTTAGGTCTTCCATATAGATACTTGACCTAGCAGCCCGAGAGTACCAGTGTGACTCAACACCTTTTTGAGCAACTTGGGGTTCAAGGTGTACTGAATCCTTCACCTTCAGCAAAGGCTGGAGAGTTGAGAATTGAGATCGGATTGATTAATCGAAAGTAGGTTTGGGAAGTACCAAACTGAATAAGCGGACAAGGCTTCTTGGTTGGGAGGGCGCGCGTGGATTCGTAGTATTGATTTAGAGGACATGGACGCATCGGCAGTAGGCCTTGGCTAAGGTTGGAAGTTGCATTTGCAACGGTGTTGTGTAGGTAACCTTTATTTCGTTTAACTTTCCAGTTAGTGATACTTTCCGTTTGGACGTGGTCCCGTGGTTTTCCTTGGTTAAGGTTTCCACGTAAAAACTTTCTGTTTAGTGGATGTTTGATTGTTGTTCCGCTAATTGTATCAATTAGATCAAACGACAAAAATACAATATACCACAGAGGTATATTTGATTTGAGTCGGTTGTGATAATCCTTTTATCAATCAACTAAGGCATGCGAGTTTAGCACCTTACCTTGACCAGTAAGCTTGTGATAGGTTAGATTAATTTTTTAATACTTAATCACCCCCATTCTAAGAATTTTTGATTAAAGAGAACGGACCGGTTATTTTTCAAGCCATGCTCAGGCTGGCCAACTACCAGCACAAGATTAATAGATCATTCAATAGAAGGGTCAGGAGACGGACATTCAAGCCTGGTGACCTCATACTCAGAAGGGTGTTTAACAACACGAATGAGCCAGGCAACATAAAGCTTGAGGCCAACTGGGCAGGGCCCTACATCTTGGATAGGCTTGGATAACATGGGTCTTACTTATTGAAAACTAAAGACGAAGATGTACTAGATAGACCATGGAATGCTTTCAACCTTCAAGTCTTCTATTAATGAAATTACAAGATTTTTGGTTTTCATCAATTATCAAATTCCAATTCAACAACTCAATAATTCCTCTTAGTAGGCCTATGTATCCATGAGTTAATAACATAATAGCCTTAGTTTAGAGAACATTAACAACTCAACAAGTCCCCTTAGTGGGTCGGATCACCTGACAACTCTCATGTGATCATGACAACTAAGTCCTCTTAGTAGGCCGATGTATCTGCAAGTTAACGGCTGTAATGGCCTTAGTTCAGGGAACATTGACTACTCAACAAGTCCCCTCAGTGGGCCGGGTTAGCTGACAGCTCACAAGTGACCATGACAACTAAGCTAACAAGTGACCATAGACCACTTTGTTCGCGAGCTAGCGGACGTAATGGCCATAGTTCAAAGAGCATTGTACAGGCAAAGGCATTTCTATGAGCCAAATAGATAACCTTGAAAGTCCTCTTAGTAGGCCAGTGCATATGCGAGCTAACAGTTGTAATGGCCTTCGTTTAGAGAGTACTGGCAACTCAACAAGGCAATCCTATGAGCTAAGGGATGGCCTTGACAGACAAGTCCTCTCAGTAGGTCAGCGTGTCTGTGGGCTGGCGGATGTAATGGCCTTAGTCTATAGAACTCTGATTCAACACAAACGCAAGCAGATACAAGTCCTCTCAGAGACAAAAAGTTTTATACAAGTTCTAGCAACCCTAACCACTAAGTCATAATGGAGCTGTAGGGTGCCTTGTGAGCTGACATTTTTAACCAGTCCAAATTCTAAGGCAAGTAAGAAGAACACACTACAAGAAATGTAGTTTTTAGTGGCAACATTTTTAGCCGTAGTTCTTATATCGCCACTAAAAACTCATCTTTAGTGGCAAACATCTGATGTTGCCACTGTAGGTGTCACCGTATCTAGTTTTAGCGACAATCCAAATGCCGCGGCAAAAAGTTGCCACTAAATGGATGGCGGGAAATTTTTGCGCGTATTTTACTTGGAGGAAAATATAATTAGTGTCGATGTTTAGTTTGTCGCCGCTAAACGTTAAGGTTGTAGTGGCCATTTTTTGTTTCGTCACTAATTGTTAGTTTTAGCAGCGTTTGTTTTGTTGAAACTTTTTGTGGCCACTACAGTTGCCACTACAAGTGTTACATAGCCATATTTAGCGATAACCCAAATGTCGCAGCAAAAAGTCGCCGCTAATTGTATGACGCAAATTTTTGGTATGCATTTTATTTGGAGGGAAATAGAATTAGTGGCGAATGTTATGCTTCCGTCACTAAAAAGTAGTGGTTTTAGTGGCAACGTTATGATTTATGGCTAATTGTTAGTTTTAGCCACATTTATTTTTACTGCAGCTAAAGGTCTACTTTTTTTTGGCTACATAAGTCGCCACTAATGCTATTCACCTCTATTTTGCTCATTTTACATTGAAAAAAGATTTAACAAGGTATACCTCAAACTTTTTAGCATACTCAATGATGCAATATGGGCTCACTGACCGCGTGGATATTCCGCCCACCCCTTCATGGATATACGCACCAAAAATCATCCTGATTGGTAATGTCTAGCCATCAGATTTTTGTACTTTTTACCGTGTGATTCTAAACCATTAGATTCAACCATCATTCTTGTGTATTAAAACCAACGGCTAAAAATCATCAAACATGCTGATATTTTGTATGAATGTCTACCAAAGGGTGGGCTAAACATCCATGCAGTCAGTGGGCCCAGATGGCAGTGGTGAGTGACAAAAATTGTGCTTTGACACTCCAAAAAGGAGTAAAATTATATGACTGCTCATAATATGAGCCACGTGGCACACTGCTAGCTACAGGACTCTAACCATTTGGATATTTGGCCATTTCCTATATGGGCCTACATAGCAAAAATTAGCCTGATCATTAATTTAAGACCTTAGGATCCTTGTACCGAAATAATGGCAATAATGCTCAAATTCCCATGGTTAAAATCAACCCATGAAAATGACTCAAATCCAATGCTTAGAAACCACTAATCATGGTGATTTTTGTTTTGTAAGTCCGCCCAGGGATCTGCCAAACATCCATACGGTCAGTGTCCTCTAATACTGTCTGCGTCCTCAAATTAACGTGGCAAGCGATTAGAGCAAGATCTATACAACCACCACGCCGGTCTACTGACCACGAAATTGATAATATCATTAATGTCATTTGTTTCTAAATATAAGAGGAGCTTCAGAAGCTAGAGTCTCGGGCATTGGAGGAGGGTGATGCCCCCATGACCGAGGATCAGAGGTTTGAGGCAGTGCTTGGATCGGAGCGGTCAGGATATATACGTGGTGGTGGGGTTGGACCGAAGCCCACGGCATCAACATCTGGGCAGCGGATCCGTGCGCAACTAGAAATGGAGAATGAGGAGTTTAAGAGGCAAGCTGAGGCAGATAGGAGGCGATTGGAGTCATTGGAGAAGGAGTTTAGGACACACTTGGAGTCCTTAGAGTCCTAGGTAGCCTTGCAGCAGACACAAGTGCATGATTAGGTGCAAGCCGCACTCTAGTCCCAGCTTGCCACCCTATTCCAACAGTTCAAAGAGTCATGGCAAATTCTTACAACTCCTCATTCTGACATGGTAAGATCTCTTTAATCATAAATTAATTATAAAGTTAATTATAAAATTTAAAGTATTATTGGTCTGACTGGCTCAAAACCGACACAAACACCTTATTACATTTATGCTTTAACTTTTGTTTCTTCTTTTGGATTATAGACACAAATACGTCATTGTTTCTACTAGTTGAAGTGCTAAGACTAGCAGATATGAATGGTTAGTCGATATTAAGGATTGAATAGATCTTTAATTCAACTTATAAACTATGTCTATTAGGTGATAATTTTTCAAACGTCAATAAAATAGAAGAGACTCTGCCGAAATTTCTGTAGGCACAGTCAACTCCAAACTTATGTCAAGCTTAGTTATTGAGTTATTTTAATATGATACGGGTTTTGGAGTGTGACATTAAAGCTTGAAGCTCATTTTTTAAACTTAGAACATATTAATTATCTTTGATTTGTCACATATATATCATATATGTTGCGGTTTTGGATAGTATCTAATTATATTTTATTTTTTTATTTGCAGGCTAGTAGAGACTCTGATGCATAGCTTCTCAAAAGCTCAATGATCATGATCTTTTTATTTGTATTTTTGTTATGACTATGTACACTAATTATATTTATGAATGAATTATTTACTTAAACGAATTAAATTTGAAATTTTGTTTTAATGGTTTGTGGTGATTGAATTTTCATATTCGCATGTATAAAAGGGA
Organism: Euptelea pleiosperma; assembly: GCA_035048495.1. Lineage (NCBI taxonomy): Eukaryota > Viridiplantae > Streptophyta > Magnoliopsida > Ranunculales > Eupteleaceae > Euptelea > Euptelea pleiosperma. The sequence continues at coordinate 11,178,858 of CM068551.1, read as the reverse complement.
AAAAATTTATTAAAAGTAATATATTTTTATTTTCGTTAAATTTAAACTTTTAACCACAACTATAAGTCGCCACTAAAACTATGATACTTAAATTTTTTTTGTGGCGACAGTTAATTGCAACTAAACATATACTATTTTAGCCACAACAATAAGTCGCCACTAAAACTACGATACCTGACACTTTTTGTGACGATATTTAGTTGCAACTAAATATATATTTTTAGCCACGACAATATGTCGCAACTACAATTACGGTACCTGACACTTTTTGTGACAATATTTAGTTGCCACTAAATATATATTTTATTAGCCAGGACAACAAGTCGCCACTAACACACGATACATGACACTTTTTGTGGCGATATTTAGTTGCAACTAAATATATATTGTTTTAGTCGCAACTAGAAGTCGTCACTAAAAATCATTTTATTTTATACTTTAGTGGCGATATATACCTTTAGTGACAATAAGTTTGTTTAAGTAGCGACGATAAATTGTGTAGCTAATCTGGCAACTGAAAATTTCACTTGTAGGGGCGACTATAAAAAGTCGAGCTAAAACTTTTAACCACAGCACTTTCTGCGGCAGTCTAGTGGCGATGAAAATATCGCTACTAAAAGATTTAGTGGCGACTTTTAGACTTTTAGTCACGAAAAATCTATAAGTCAAATTTCTTGTAGTGACAAGCCCTATCCATCAGGTCTCAACATACTTATGCACATAGAAGGCCTAAGTATTATGAGAGACTAAGTGTAAAACAGATTCTATCATACACAGTCGAGGACGAAAGCAAATGTGAAAGAGAAAATATGTTCATTTCACCAAAATCGCCATACAATATTGTGGGTGCCGTATTTTCCAGCAAGTCAAAATTGGACACGTATCTCTGGCTTAGCACGTGCGGTTTCGAATACACGACGCGTGTTAGAAGACAGCACGCGAGAGTTAATGCGCTGGAATCATCATCAAGAGCTATAAACTGCCTATCGTGTCACTCGATTTCCATTACTTGGAAATGCCACGTGTCAGGATTGTATTATCGACACATGGAAGTGATGCTGACAGAGAATATTAACGTTTCAGCCTTTAATATGTCGGGAAGTATTCAATCTTACCCGACATATTGATGAGTCTCATCCCACCGAGATCAACTGGATAGACGGGATCTTTTACAATCTCATCCCGGGAACTCAAGGTTCTCATCCTGGAAACTCAAGTATATCATCCTGGGAACTTCAAACATGTCATCCCGGGAACTCATCCTGGAAACTCAAGTATATCATCCCGGGAACTTCAAACATGTCATCCCGGGAACTCATCTTGGCAACTCAAGTATATATTCCCGGGAACTCCAAACATGTCATCCCGGGAACTCATCTTGGCAACTCAGGTATATCATCCCGGGAACTCCAAATATGTCATCCCGGGAACTCATCCTGGCAACTCAAAGTATAGATTCCCGGGAACTCTAAACATGTCATCCCGGGACATCATCCCGGCAAGGTCACATTATTGGCTGGATGCATTTATTCCGACAAGGTCATCAGACTTACTTGATGGGATCTATTTCAATATCATCCCGTCAAAGCCAGATAATGTCAAATGACTTACGTGGCAGGATCTCTTACGTACGAGGTAAGTATTCTAAATACCATCGATTTCTTAACTAATGAATATTGGCCACGTGGCAGCTAGTTGAACTATCACGAATTCGACATCACCTTATCTGAATATTTGACACGAAGGATGCCACCTCAGTGTCATTTCAGTTATTTCAGGTATAACCGAATCAATGAAGTCAAGATATAACCATAAGATTCTGTTTTATAACAGAATTTATCTGAGTCATCATTGACTGATAACGACTAGACACGTGGAAGGTGAGTCACGCCCAGTTCTAAGGGTATAAATATGAGACCCTCAGGACTGAGAAGAGGATCTTGCTCTCCAGATCCAGATAGCTTAAACTCTGAAATCTTTTACTATTTCCTAAAACCTGTTACATTTCCCAAGCTGACTTGAGCGTCGGAGCCTTGTCAACAGGTACAACCAAATCTCATCTGGAGATCATCCTATCCTTCGCAGAGGAGAAAGCAGTTCCATCCTGGAGCATCAGAGTCGTCCGATCATCACCAAAATCCGAATCGTCTGACCTCGAAGATTGTGTGGGTTAGATCAGATATTTTTCCCCCACAAATATCTACAACAAGGTGGAAAGGGAATAACAAAACATCAAACTTCAGAAAACAAGACAAAATAAACTAATGATCGACAATTGGCTTGTCACCCATCTGATCGTTAGCAGGCTCATCGCACGTCTGACCGCTAGCCGGCTGGCTACTGGACAACTTCTGCTTCTTCATCGGCCAAGGTTGTGGTGTAGCCAATGTTATAGACCTTGAGATAGGCTTCATCTTGATAGGTTTTGGCTTCCTTGGTGACCTCGTCCAACTCTACTTCCAGATCATTGATTCTCTTCAGATGGGCTTCCCCTTGCTCTCGTACGTTCCTCAGGGAACTCTCCACCTCCAGCTACAGCATTTGAAAATTCTCTTGCTCCACAATAGGAACGACATTCGAGCTCAGCCGCGTCCCTGTCTGCCTCAACCTTACCCTAGCTTCTTCTGCTTGGCTCTTGGCTTTCTGAGCAGTCGCCAGCTCGATCATTAATCTATTGGAGGCATCATGAAGTGCCTTCTTCTCTTCACATTCTGTTGCTAGCTGTTGGTGACTCAAATGGAGGTTGAACTTGGCATTGGTTGCCTCCTCCATGGCCTTACCTAGATTGGCTTCACACACCGCCAGCTCAACCTTCAGCCTTTCTATCTCCTACTCACTGGTAGACAGCCTGCCAATCAGTTTCTTCTCTCTTTTGTTTGCCTCATGCAATTGGTCACGGAGCTAATCTGTAAAGTCTAAGACCCAAAAAGCAGCAATGCTTCGCACAACAAGAAGATTAATCAGTCAAAGAACTCACATGTTTGAAAAAGAAATAGACTGTCAAAAATAGAAAAGTATTACCTCGGTCTATCCTCTATTGAGACCATCATAGGTTACATAGGGATCATACAACAAACCATATCTGAGCATGTTCGTTGGTAGGCACTGCTTATCAATCATGTTGATAGCCACATCGGGCTACAAAATAGAACTCCTCTCTATGATGGCTTCACCTCTCGGGGTGTAGCCAAAATTCGGGATAGGACTCCTCTCTGTGATGGCTTCACCTCTCGGGGTGTAGCCAAAATTGAGGCGAAAGGCCCCAATGGACACACATGCCTAGAATACTCTCCTCTTCCCTGCTTGTGCATGGTGTCAGCATCCAGGAGGATCTCGTCATCCTCAGACAGGCGGCTTCACATGGTGGGTGTTGGAACTTGGGGGCATGTGTGTGCGGTTGTCGGAAAAACTTACATCTCTTCCGACACTTCAACTTGGACATGCGTTGTTTGCCTAGCAGACAACATGCTAACAGATAGTGTTGTCTGGTTAGTAGACGCTTGTAGACGGTGCCAACACTTCAACTCATGTAGTAGGAGCAGGGACATCTTCAGCAATTTGGGCGGTGGGATGACTCCTACCCCTAGTTCTCCAATCCTTGGCCTCAAAGGCCGGTGGGGGAGGAGGAGCATAGCCTCTTTTGGATCTCTTCCTCTTGTCTGCCCACACATCTGGAGGCTTGGAGACAAGAACATATTTTCCTTCCATGTCCTCATTTACCTCTGCTTAAGGATGAGCAACCCACTGTATTGGAATATCGTTATAAGGTCCTGACTCTAGGTCAGGATACGGGAAAGTCTCGACTTCTTTGTCGAGAGTGAATGGACAACTGGTGGGGGAGAGAGTCACACATGGGACTGGGACATGAATCTGTATGTCGTTCCTTGAGATCTGCCTGCCTGTTTGCTGGAAATCCTCACCGTCATCTCACGGGTAGAAGACGCCAACATGAACTCCTTGATATGTGGGCTCCTCTTCTTCAACAACTACTTCTATTAGATCTCTCCTCTAATGAGTCATTGTAGATGGATCAACGCTGACGTGAACTGGGGTCACAGGCCCTTCTCTTTGTACTTCTTGAGCAATCTGCTTCAAATGCTCAGAACTGTAAACTGTCTGCTCGACAAGCTGGCGGAATGTCACCAGACGGGACTGCTGAAGTTTCCTCAAACCAAGTCCTCCATTCCTTTGGCGTGGCGTCGTCAAAGTGAACCACGTTAAGCTCTATGGCTTTTGATGCTTTGGAACATTGCCTCCCAGGAGCTCCACAACAAAAAACAGTCTATCAGATATCTGATGGCAAAAAGGAAAAATAAGCAAAAATATATGACAGACTTGGGGTGCAAGGACCTACCATCCAGATTAAAGTGCCAGCGCATGGAAGGAGCAGACGGACCGCCCCGAGCGGGATCTCCAAACTCCAACCCTCTTGTCACGAGCAAAGGGACGTCTTTCCATCCCTTGTAACAGCTGAGGAGCTTCTTAACAAAAGTCGTCATCTCAGCCTGACGGACAGACCATAGAACCAGTGCTGAAAGCCCTGGTCAAACATACTCTTCAAGTAATACACTACGTCGAATTCTTCGACGACTATCATAATATGATGGATTTCGTTTGACCAAACGGTAGAAGTTTTGTTGTATCTGTCTGGGAGCTCTGTCATAGTAGATCAAAAGCTCACGGACCAAGGGAGACAGGAAAATCAGTCCAACCTCAAACTGAGAACGGTAGATACTGAATATGAATATGATTGATTTTTATATGAATTATGAATATGATTCTCTTTTTTTTTTTCTATTTAATTTTAAATTTATATATATGATTATCAATAATCAATACAATATCTTAATTAGTATTAGTTATTAGTGGAAATTAAGATTTGATTTTTCATTTTTGAATTCAACAATGAAAAGAAAAATATGATATGACATTTGAAATTATTTTTGAAATGATATTTTTGAAATTATAAATTCAATTTCAATCCCTTGCCTTTACACTCACACCCAATTGGGTTCCATATCAGATCTGGACATAATTGGGAATAGCGTATTTTGAGCTATCTTAGTTAGTCTATCTATTTGAGCAGCACCACTAGTCTCAGGAGAGTTGAGTTGGGTGACGCTTTGAGATTCATCCATCCCAGCAGACGGCTGCTCAATAGATTCCTCCCTTGACATTTTAGTGACCAAATGGCTAGATCTGAGAACATAGAGGGTTGAGCTTTAGGAATTTTCTCTTTGGACTCTGAAGAAGAGGTAATAATGAGTTGGTCGTGAATCTTCATTACCATGCCGCTTGCACAAATCGAGTGAGCTGTTAAACGGATGGACACTTGATGTTAGAAGAGTAAAGAGGGTAGGAGAAAGCAAGAGGAAGAGAGTGAAATGTGTGGTTTCAAAATGACCTAAGTCCTTAATCGTGGGCCAGCCTGAAGTTATGCACAATTTAAATGGCGTTAGGAAAAACCCATCATTACTGACGTAATGGTTCCTTGAGTCCAGTGAAGTCATTAAGAGCACAACCGCCGTTCTAAAAGGGACCTATTAAGAGCATGTGTTACAGATACATCCCCCAATGCGCGTTATAGAGATAGCTGGACTTCTGGCCAGCAGACGGACATCCAGCAGATGGCTGACTAGCAGACAGACAGAATACAAATGGCAAAAATCTCAAGAACGAGTGACTATTCACGTCCCTCTTCCTTGAGAGGGGGCGATGTGGGTACTCCAATTTTTACACACGACACGTAGTCAAGAAGTGACACACGTTATCAACAAATAAGATATAGCTGGAGCAACCAGCCACTCCACGTGACTATCAGGTGATTGAAGACAGCAATCAGGATGAGAAAACCTTAGGCATGTGATCGAAGACAAGAAGCCGGAGGAGAAAACCTTAGGCAGATGGAGGTTTAGTAGGAGTCCTCAGTATAGTAGGCAGAGACCCATCTGCCAGTAAACAGGTCACAACCTCATTATGAACGACGAAATCATATAACAAGAGAAGTGAGAGACGACAATAGAATTAGTAGCATTGGCCATCTGACCAGCAGACGGACTAGCGGCTGGCTGGCGGACAACAACAGGTGGGCAACACATCTCCCAACAAGCAAATTAAAAACAGCAAGACACACATAGAGGAGGCCCGGCCGCGTAGGGTCTAGAGGAGGACCGCGCAGCGGACCAGACAGAATATTCTCAGAACAACTAATGAACCAACATGAATCTCCTCTAAGAAAGGCGAGATCCCCTCAAGCTTGCCGACCAAAGGCCTATAAATAACAAAGCCCCTATTTAGAAAAGGGATCCCAATCCCAATTCACTTCAACCCCGATTATTAGAAGGAAAATCAATCCCCAAAAATCCAAATCCAATTCACAAAAGAGTAACCAACCTCAACCTTCAAAAGTGATCGAGAGAGAGAAATCCTTACCCTTTTTAAACCTTTACATCAATTACTAACTAGCTATTTGCCATTGATGCCCGTATCCCGACTTGAGGGTGGGAGTACTTTTGGTAGGTACACCACCCCTCGTGCTGCCGGGCGAGATCAAAGATCCCTAGCTGTAACCCTCCAGTTCTCCATAATTGTAACCCTCAAGCTCTCCACAATCACCTTCATCTCGATCGAAAGCAACCTTCATCCCAGTCGTTTCTGCAAAAGATGACAAAATGAGCTCTTTCAGCTCAATTCGAGTATTCCGATGTGCCGATGTCACCTTAATCAGTGTACTAGCTTCCTCGGGAAGTGCGTAAATGAGATCTCACCCCCACCCCAAGAAGGGGGAGGATGATTTGGAGCAGAAGATACTATCATCAGATGCAAAACCACCATTTTAGGTCTCTATAAGATCATTTGAAGATTCATATCTTCTACACATAGTTCGAACTATTGCATGGTTGTTCTTATGATAAGAATTATTTTAAACCCATAAACAGGTGTTACATATCCTGACAAAACATCAATAAAAGGCCTAAAATAAATCAATAAATATGATTTTGGTTTTGAGGCTTGTAAGTCTCGAGATGTTTCGTCACAAGTAGTAATCTATGATAAATTTTATTAAAATTAAAAAAAAAGTACCCCAAATATTGGTCCATACACAGATACACACGACTAAACACTATTTATCACATGGAGTCGCTGGCTAATTGGTCCATACACACGACTAAACACTAGTGAACTTGTTTATCAAACAAAGACTCTAGGGACAGAGTCCACTGGCTTGCAAACCGTCTCCCTCAACTCGGTCTTCAGCCCCTTCCCTCCACCATTCGCGAGAGGGTGTATCCCATGCTCAGGCCCTGCCATGAATGCTCTGTTCTCTCTCTCTTTATCAAATGAGACACCAAAACGCTTCTCTACGTCTGCAGAGATCAGGAAAGTGAGTTCAACTTACAACAAGTTGGTTCTGAGTCAAAGTACCTCGACCAAATAAGATATGGGTCTGAGGGACTGAGAATCTATCGGACCCCTTCGTATAGGAACAATTCTGTCAGATATTATTCATTGCGCTACTAGCACACTCTTCAGTCCCACTGACCCATGAATGATTGCCACTACTCGATGAACCTACACACCAACGATAGGCCTCGATCATTAGTGATCTCTAGCCATTAGATTTGACCATTTATTTTTGGATGCCAAGATTGAGGCTAGAGATCATCAATCATGGTAGGTCCATCGGGTGATGGACCAATCATTAATGGGGTCAGTGGGCGCTAAGGTGTTCCTGGTTGCACGTTTTATACGCTAGCAGCTCCAAAAGAGAAAAATGCTCCACAGACTAAATTGTTTGTTTGTATCTGGCCCCACTTTCAGGACCAACATATCAAATGTAGACTGCAAGAAGTAAAAAAATCAGGAAAAATCAATATCACTTGCCTTGAGCGAGATGGTCGTACAGCTGACCATCTCTAGTTAGAGCCATCATCACCTGAGGAAGGCCAAGCGGAAGAGAGTCGCCTTTGTCGACCTGCCAGAAGTGGAAGACCTTACCATAGGTCTTGCATACCTTTTCAAGGTCCTGGCGTTGCACCAGAGCAGGCACTCCAGGCATGAACAGGACCCCACTCTTCACCTCGTACTCGTGAGAATGCCACAGCCGCTTCTCATCATCCGGCAGCGTCAAGAACAGATTCTCCGATACGATGTACTCGATCCCGATGAGTCTGGCATTGGCATCGGGGCTGTCATAGATCAGGCATTGCCGCATCTCCTCGTTCTGGTGTGAACAGTAGTGGTGCGCTTCCAGTTGCCGAGTCATGTCGTGCCCATAGAAATGGAACCTATAATACAGTATTGAGGAGCGACAGTGAGACCTAGTACACTCCAAAAGTAGGAGGTTCTGAGTTCGACTCTCCTTGGGGCTACCCCTGGAAAGAGTAGGGTAAGAAGTGGCTCAGTCCACATCAACTCTAGACCTACAATAATCCAACTGGGTCCCACTACCTAGTGTGCTATTAAAATTTGCAACAATCACTTCCCATTTCTGGATGTCCAAGGAAGTAGATCAGATGGTTGAAATCACTTCTCATAACTTCGGCTATGAGATGGGTTAACGATCCTTGGAATCTACCTTTGGTTAATTACCTCTATATAAAGATAAACAAAACAAAGCATCTGTACAGATAGAGATAAAGACTTCTGCATCAAAATTTTGATGCAGAAGCCCCTCAATTTGCCACGTAATAGACTCTTTAGGGCTCACTGACCCCACAAATGTCTGACCCACACCTTGGTGGACCCACACAGCAAAAATCAGTGTGATTAGTGATTCCTAGTCATTGTATTTGAGCAATGTTTCATCATGGGTTTAGAACCAACACATAGACTGCTTCATAAAGCCCGTGATGAAAAAGTGCTCAAAGTCTACGGTTACAAATCACCAATCACGCTGATTTTTGGGGTATAGGTTCATCATAGTGTGGACCAAACATTCAGGGGGCAAGTGGGCCCAAACGAGTCTACAACGTTGCAATTTGAGGGACTTCTGCATCAAAGAACAGCCCAGATAGATAGATAGTGAGAATGAGAAGCTTACGCGCAGAGGTGCTGGTGGATTTTGTTAACGGGAGCGAAGCCTTGGATGGCACTTGTTGCCGTCTCGAGCAAGGCCGTGCCGGTTTGAGTTGGTTCCCCGGGAACGCGAGTGTGAGTCGCCATTTTTTTTTCCTCCTCAGACGATCCTTCTCCCTTCCTCTCCTTTAAATGGTCGAAGCTACGTCCATGCACTTGCACGCGTGGACTTATTTTCGAAACGTGGCAGACAATATCTGTACGTGGCAGGACAATAGTTGTCTCAGGAATGCAAGACTGTAATCCTTCACATACTTACTAAAGTTTAATGAACGAAGACCATTCGATTGGTCCTTCGAATATCAGATCACTGATTGCTGCCGATATATTCCCTGCTAGTATAAATTTAATTTCTGCCAATCTTGAAGCTCTCATTCAAGATGAGATCATCTACCATAGGGACATGATGAAGTTCCCACGGTGGGAGTTCTTTGAAGAGAAATGATGAAGGGGTTTTAAGTTTTAACGGTTTGATGCGAGCCGTTCTAACATGTCTCGCCGTCGCGAGGTGTCCCTTAAGTAATACTTGTGTAATAGTAGTAAAGGGGTTGTGGCTTCTTCTTCCTTGAGCTAGCAGGGTTTTCTCTACTCTTTGGGGTGGTTTTCTTCGGGCTGCAGCGCCTCTTCTTCTTCAGGACACCTTGCGTCTTTATTGGGTCTTTGATCTGTGTTTTTTTTTCTTCTCTGAGGGGTCTGTGAGCCTTTTTTCCTTCTGGGCGGCTGCACCCTTAGCTAGCCCTGGAATGTATCCCGGCGTTGTTCCTTGGCGGCTCGGTGCTGGATCTGTTCCCAGACCTTCATTTTGGATTGGATGTGTCTTGGATGCACCTCCTGTTCTGTCTCTTGAAGTCGGTATTGGATGACAGTTCTAACTATTGCATGATGGAAGGAGGGAAGTTAATTTTTCAGCGGACATCCTTGATAACCACGGCGCTAACTTACTAGAAGAAGCCTCAGAGCATTTGGTAGAGCGACCTCCATTCCTTTCCAAAATGGAGGATCCTCATGCCAAATACTATAGATTTGACTGATTTTTGTTTTTTTTCCGCCTCAGGCTTGGTTTATTGGCACCCTTGGGATGTCGTAGGGTAGGGTGGCCTGCCTTTGTGCGTCTTGTATAGTTCCCTTTTCTTTCTATATATTTTCAAATTAGCAAAAAAAAAGGGTTCGATAACTCTTGCCTGTTGCTGTTTCAGCTTTGGTAGGGAAGCCCCAATCTTCAGCCGCGGTTGGGAAGATGCAATCTGGGGGGAAGGCCCAAGTTTCTGATGGCCCAACCATTGCTTCTCTTGGCCCCGACAAACCCTCTTATGCCGACATAGCTACGGTTAAGCTGCTTCAGACATTTGAGGTTCTTAAACATCCTCTTCCTCTTCCAGGTAGAAGAGGCACTACCAAAAAAATAAAAAACAACATTCCCCAACGGACCACTTAAGCTTGTTGGGAGTTGGGACCGATTAAATCTTCGGAAAATTGCATAAAAGAAAACAAACTTTAATTTATTTACAAAAAAGAATACAACTTTTTGCAAATCCCAAAAAAGAAAACGAAGTTTCGTCTGCTGTCAGTCCAACCGACTGACTAACGAACCGACTGACTAACGAATGACTGATGGCTGACACGTCTGACAAACGCCCTTTTAAAGGGCGTTTATTCCTGAGAAATTTTAAAAAACATCCCATAATTCCTCAACTTCTAAACCAATCTACGAATATCGGAATGATCTGAATTTTTGTGAGGATGATCTCCTCACCGTAGAGATCATCCTCACCAAAAATCAGCCATTGATTCATCTTCTGGGTACGCCAAAATGGGCGTAGAAATTGGGGTATCAAAAAACGCCCTTTAAAAGGGCGTTTGTCAGTAAAAAACGCCATTTTAAAGGGCGTTTTCTACTGACACGCCCATTTGACAGATTGTCAGAGATCTGACAGATGTTTTTTAAAAAGGCGTCTATTACTGAAAAATGCCCTTTAAAATGACGTTTTTTACTGACAAACGCCCTTTAAAGGGGTGTTTTTTGATAAACATGTGCCACGTAATGAAACGCCCTTTGAAAGGGCGTTTCGTTTTCTTTTTTGGGATTTGCGAAAAGTTGTATTCTTTTTTGTAAATAGATTAAAGTTTATTTTCTTTTTAGAAATTTTCCGTTAAATCTTTCACTAGTTTTGCGCATTGTTCGAAATCTTGGGATCGGAGACCGGATCGGTGGGCTCCGATCCCAATCCGGATCGCCCATAATTAAAACTCATTTTTTGGTTGACATGGACGCCTTTCAACCTATGTTCTAAAACTGGGAAGTCGGACACGACTCAACTCGGAAGTCCATTGGGTTGAGTCACCTTGATGACTCAGGAGTCGACTGGGCGAGTCATTCAATTGATTATTATTTATTTAAATATATAAAAAATAATATTTATTAAGAAAATTTTTGAAAATAGGAAAAAAATACAAAAAAATATTTAAAAAATCAGAAAAAAATTTGAGTTTTGACTGGACTCGGCCTTTAAACGGTGACTTGGCTGAATTGTGAGTCAACTCGGACGAGTTTTTGAGTCAACTCACTGGACTATACAAATCCAAGTTTGTATGCCGAGTCGAGTCTAGTCGGCCGAGTCCCGAGTCGACTCAGCGAGTTTTAAAACATAACTGTCAACAAATAAAGTTGAATGCACATGCTTACCCTTCCTGATCATGCCTAACACTTTTTGAAGGTTGTCTCCATCTCCAAATATGAAGAAGATTCTCTTTTGCAGCCGGTTTTTGGAGACGCCGGTTGGAGTTGCTTTTAAGGTACTATAATTTGCAATTCATCGTCACTGGTGTTGATCTTTATTATGTAAATGTGGATCTAAGTTGATGGTGAAGAGACATTTCACGATGTTGAATGAGGCTGAAAGGCAAGTATCTCTTTTCTTTATCCTTTAGTGTGACAATTTCTTAATAAGGACATATTGAGAGGCCCTTTCTGCTAAAAACACAACCATGGAGTCCCACAAGAAACATCTTCCTATCAGTCGATCATCACTTTACTTTACCGTCTGCTAGCTAACACCGCCTCTTACATCTTTACCATCGACTGAATCACACCGCGTGTAACATATTCATTCAACCACACATAATGGGACCCACCTTACCTTTGAAAACCCCTACCTCATAAAACCATCAGAAGTGCTTCATAGCTCCGGCAAGGTGGCAAATCCCACGAGAACCCACCGTTCTACCACCGAAATTGTCATTTCCCGGTTGCCCTTTTTGTTGCAACGAGCGTCACGGGTTTTCAAAGAACCCAAACTAAGAAACTAGGGTCAGGAGGGTTTGAAAATATTAAAAGGAGAAAGCAAAAACAAAAACAAAAACACGATCGGGAGATGAGAGCGAAAACTAACTTATTGGGGGAGCATGGAGTGGGGGCAAATCGGCCGTCAAACCGCTAGTTCGCAATTTGAGTGCGGAGAGGTGGGTCCATAGGACTGTTTTATTGACTTAGCTTCGAACCATGGTTTTGCGTCACATTAAGTCAGGAACAAAAACTCATGTGTCACTTATATATATATATATATATGGGTCGCTCTATGGGCACTTACCTCTTTAAGCTGGGCACCAACAGTGGATGGGCACCCACGCCTATTAGAGGGCCCATGTTTGGGCACCCCATTTTGCTGGGCACCCACATAACAATTGTTAATCTCTCCCATGCACATCGAACCTCCTCTTCTTCAACACTGAAATACCTCATCTCTCTCTCCAAGTTCACATCCAAACCTCCTTCTCACTTCTCTATCTTTTTTATTTCTCCAAAGCACTTAATCATCGACCCCCTTTCACCTTCTTGAGCACCACCATAGTACAAAGGGTACACAACTACAAAACCTTTGATTTTTTGGCTAGTTATTGCGGTAAAGAGTACGAAGAGTAGAGGATTTCGCGACTTCAGATCCTCTTTAGTGTTTTATTCGGCTTCTCCGACTTCTCTTCAGTCTTTCCACACAGTTAGATATACAAGGTACATTGTTGTTTGCATAGTAAAATTTACATTGTTGTTTATATTTTGTGAATGTGAAATATTTGTATTTTATTATATTCATTATTTGTATTTAGCTTTTTGTTTTGATTTTAGTTTATATTATTTACATTATCATTATGTATATCTTGATAGGGATTTTATGACTATCTTGCATACCATGTGTTTTTAAAATGTCCAAGAGATCATTTAGCTTTGTTTTACACTGGATCGCTCTACGGGCGCCCACCTCTTTAAGCTGGGCACCATCATTTGATGCGCACCCACGCCATTATTTGGTAAAAATGTCTCAAACGACTATATGTTTGTAATTGTGTGTGTTTGTTTTCCTGAAATGGAAGTTCGTCTGCACCAAGTAGACGATTTTCGTCTACGACATCTAAAAGAAGACGCTGAAATCCACCAAGGCAAGCGAAAATTGAAGAATAGCCTGCATATGAAGATCAACATCAATTCCATGTGAAGAAGAAGAGCACCAAGAAGTGCTCCAAGAAGAACAACAAATTGGTACTTTTTAAGAAGAAACACAAGAGAAAACTGAGGTCCCTCAGACGGAGCATGCATCTAGATCATTCGGTGGAGGTTCGGAGGACCTATCAATACTAAAGAGTTATGAAAACCATATCGCTTATCAGATATGGCAAAATAATGCAAATCATCGATTGTTATATTGCATATATGTTTTAAAATTCTAATACATTTTAATGTTTAGTAAAGTCTAATACATTTTATCATATGCAGGAACGTCTCCCTCTAAAGTGTATTCAACACACGTCGAAAATTGGCACATGGGATTGGACAAAGGAGCGTAGTCGTTTTAGAAAATGGGCAACTAATTCAGGGTTAATAAATATGGTCCGATATGGTTATAAGTCAGTAAATAAAGTAATCATATCAGCATTTGTGGAAAGATGGCACCCTGAGACGAATTCCTTCTGTGGGGGGTCGATCCGGTCTTGCCGTCAGATTTTGGTCAGATCAACACACCACAAACAAAAAGTATGTGAAAACATAAAGATCAATCATCGTGAAGCATAAAGAGCAGTAAAGAATCAAGAAAGAGAGCCAAGAGAAGATAAGAGATAGAGAGACGACCATTTTTTATGAGGTTCATTGCCGGAGCTCCAACGACTACATCCTAGGCCTCGTGGGAGGCAATTCCTTATAATAATCTATGGGTTACAATGTATCCGAGATCCGAGAGCCCAACCCCTTTTTCAATGGTGTGAATGGTACTATTTATAAAAAGTTATCCAAGAAGTTTAGCTAACTGCCAGGAGTTCAGGGAGTTGATGGTAACTATAAACAGTTAAGGGAGTTGATCTAGTGCATCACAGGAGATGCTAAGGTCTAGTCGGATGTACCGTAATAGTGAGTTAGACATCGGGATTTGTGTCAAAAAATATAGGTACACACATAGCCCCCTCTCGGCGGTGGAGCTTGACAGTGGGAGATGGTTTGCCTCTGAGAAAAAAGTAGATGCCATTTGATGTGAGTTTGGACTCTGTGGAGGATGTCTGGCAGAACTCTCGGGAGCGTATATGTTGAAGCTCATGGGAGCATGTCCACCTGATCATGGCAATGATGTCGATGATATGAAGAGTGATAATGATGGTAATGAATGAAGATGATGATGAATGATTATGATCGTGATGAATGAAGATGACAATGATGAATGATTATGATGGTGCTGATGCCTCGTGACACGAGGTCTTGTAAATGTACCAAGGCCTGTCGGAACAAGACTCTTGGCCTTTTCGGAGATGTGTGTTTTTTGGCTGTCACCCCTCAGGACGAAACTATGCCAGACCCTAAGGGATGATATTGCTTGTCAAGGTCCCGTTTTGCCTTAGGCATGCAGGCCGTGAAGGACTTGGGTGCCTTGGCCTGTGATCTGCAGGACTTTTTGGCCTCCTTTGGATAGCTACTAGTTGGGCTGTCATCCCTCAAGACGAAACTACATCGGACCCCAAGGGATTATACTGCCTGTCAAGGTCTCGTTTTGCCTTTGGCTTTGAGCTGAGAAGGACTAGGGTGCCTTGGCTTACTTTTGGCAGGACTTCTTCCTCTTATAGAGAGGGATATAGTTAACATGCATCAAGGCGGACTATACCTGCTCTTGAAGGATGCCAACCATATGTGTCAAGGTCCCGTTACACCTTTGGTTGTGAGCCGAGAAGGACTTGGGTGCCTTGGCCTGCTTTGGACAGGACTTTTTGCCATTGCGAGGGTCTTTTCGGAGATGGAAAGCAATCATTGACGAAGCCCCCAGTGTAGAGTGTTTGTACATGAAGCTCTCAGTTTTGGTACTGATGTGTGATAGTTGTCGATTGAGCTTTGCTGATTGGCCAAGATCTTCACTTGGTTTGAGAAGATTACTTGTTGATGATTTGTCTGAAAGTGTGATGTTTGCCATTAGAGGCAACCTGTGAGAAGTCATCATTGTTTGATAGAGCTATTTGAGCTGAGTGTAGTTTGCTTGTCTGTATGGAGGCGTTGCAAGCGGTGGGT
Organism: Euptelea pleiosperma; assembly: GCA_035048495.1. Classification (NCBI taxonomy): domain Eukaryota; kingdom Viridiplantae; phylum Streptophyta; class Magnoliopsida; order Ranunculales; family Eupteleaceae; genus Euptelea; species Euptelea pleiosperma. The sequence continues at coordinate 11,163,245 of CM068551.1, read as the reverse complement.
TCAAACCCCTTGGTGCGAGATGGAGCGATAACCCCCCTCATGACCCGCGAGAAGTCCAACACGCTGCCAAATGTTGCCCGCGAACTGCCCGTGAACTGCCCAGCGTCACCCAGCGCTGTCCCAAAACGTGCCCAAGACGTCCCCAGCACTACCTAGGCCATGCCTAGGACGTGGGTAGCATTGCGAAGGACGTGCCAAGGATGTGCCATGCTCTCTTAGGCACTACCTAGGCCGTGCCCGTCACTGTCCAGGCACCAAGTCGTGCCCAACATTGCTCACCCAGGATGTGCGCATCATGTGCTCGATAAGATGTCGCAAAGAAAAATTGTGTCCAGGATGTGCCCAACATTGCCAGGTCGTGGCAAGGACGTGCCCAGCACTCTAGGATGTGCCAAGGTTGTGCCCCGCAGTTCTATGGGTGTGGCCAGGCAAAGCGCAATGCACTGCCCGTGTTGTCACATTCGGAATAGGAACGCACTGCCCAGGTCATTCAGGATTGTGCTAGGCAATGCCCAGGCCATGTTCGGGACATGCGAAGCACTGCTCGGGACACACCGAGTGATGTGCCGTACCCCAAGGCGGCCCAAAAAATTGGTCGCGATGCTATTGCTTGTGGACTGCTCGATTAAATGCTGCTAATATTCTCGTGTCCAGGATGTGCCCAACATTGCCCAGGTCGTGGCAAGGACATGCCCAACACTCTAGGATGTACCCAGGTTGTGCCCTGCAGTTCTATGGGTGTGGCCAGGCAACGCGCAATACACTGCTCATGTTGTCACATTCGGAATAGGATCGCACTGCCCAGGTCATTCAGGATGTGCTAGGCAATGCCCAGGCCATGTCTGGGGCATGCGAAGCACTGCCCAGGACACACCTGGTGATGTGCCGTGCGCAAAGGCGGCCCAAAAACTTGGTTACGATGCTATTATTTGTGGACTGCTCGATTAAATGTCGTGAATATTTTTGTGTCCAGGATGTGCCAAACAATGCCCAGGTCATGGCAAGGACGCGCCCAACACTCTAGGATGTACCCAGGTTGTGCCCCGCAGTTCTATGGGTGTGGCCAGGCAACGCACAATGCACTACTCATGTTGTCACATTCGGAATAGGAACGCACTGCCCAGGTCATTCAGGATGTGCTAGGCAATGCCCAGGCCATGTCTGGGGCATGCGAAGCACTGCCCAGGACACACCCAGAGATATGCCGTGCGCCAAGGCGGCTCAAAATTTTGCGACATTTAATCGACTAGTCCACGCGCCCAGGTCGTGGTCAGGATGCCATTTAATCAATCAGTCCACAAGCCCAGCTCGTGGCCAGGATGACATTTAATCAAGCAACATCGAAGATGTGCTAGGCATAGCACATGAGATACTCAGTGATGCGCTGTGCGCAAAGGCGGCCCAAAAGTCGGTTACGATGATGGTTTGGGCATCGTTACTTCGTGACTCTTTTCGTTTTACTCTGTCTTCTGGTTGGGTGAGATGGAGTTGGTTGTGGGGGGCGTACCTCGACAGTGTACTTGCTGGCGTGTGAGTGGCTTATGGTTCGCGTGTGTTGATGGGCTCCCTGCTTGGTGCAGCGAACTACCAACACGTGTTCCTCCTCAATTCTGTTCCAAGGGTGTCGAAGCGCCTTGGGAGTCGATGGGGTTCCTGTGTCCTAGTGAAATGGTATTGGTTCTCGCTCATGTCCCTTTCCACCCATCGTTCACTTTGCTGTTGCGTAGGGTGGCCCTTTATGTGGGGCTTGTGTGTCCGTGCCTCGATGCTTCTATCGTGAGCATGGCCCATGGGTCTTGCATGTGCTCGTTGTGTGGATGATGATTGGTTGATAGCGTTGCATGCCTTGAGGTGAGTAAGCCGAGAGATAATGCTGCCTACTATTGGTTTGTTGGTGGCCGTAAAGTGGTGACGCTGGCCGAGGTCGATTATGTCAGCTCGGGGCCGAGATGAGAGCATGATGGCAAAGTGGCCAAGTTTGAGCATGCCAGCAAGGGGCCGTGGTGGAGCATGTCGGCAAGGGCCGAGGTGGAGCAAGTCGATAAAGGGCCATTGTGGAGCTTGTCGAAAAGGTGCCCGAGGTGGAGCATGTCGGCAAAGGGCCATGGTGGAGCATGTCGGTAAGGGACCGAGGTGGAGCAAGTCGACTAAGGGCTGTGATGGAGCTTGTTGGGAAGGTGTCCGAGGTGGAGCATGTTGGCAAGGGCCGTTGTGGAGCTTGTCGGAAAGATGCCCAAGGTAGAGCATGTTGGCAAGGTGGCCAAGGTAAACATTAAGTGTAACACCCCTTTTTGGGCCTATGGCCAAGCCTTGAGGCTAACGGCTCAAGTATAGAGTTTACGGCAAAGCTTTAGGGCTAACGGCCTAGCTTTGAAGCTAATGGCCACATACCACATACCATCTTGCGTGTGTAACGTAAAAAAAAATATAATGGAAGAGAGGGGTGGTGTGCACACCACCTAATCAGCCAAAAGCAAGTTTGCTCCTTTACGACATCTCTTGTAATGCCGGTGATGTAACTTTTTTTTTTCTTTTTTTATTTTGGACATGGGTTTATTTAAACCTCTGGCTTCAAGCTTCTTGAGGGGAGCTTAATGGTGAAACACACATGAGCTACTGGACCAAGTGGCAAGCTTTCTTGGTGAGGGCCAAGGATGGTGTGGTGCCACACACCTAATCAGCCCCCAAGTATATATACCCTCACAACGCCTTTCTTGGTTTAGGCTGGCGTGAGGTATGCCGAGATGAAGTCAGCCATGAGATCTTTCAAAGGAGATCGTCTGAAGCCAAGTTGCATTTGGGAGGTGACGGTTGGCTAGCGAAGGTGTTGTCGAATGTTTGAGTTTTATGCCTTGCATGAAACACAACCCATGAGGTGTTAGCCACGAATTCTGTCTGTTTAAGTGTTGCTTGCTGGGAAGTGATTTGATGTTGCCGATTTATGCATCATGTGGTGGTGCTGCCTAGCTAGCTCAAGAAGTTTGTGAGTTTATGGTCGGCGTTAGGTGGGTCCAGTTGGCAGGTAGGTTGGTCGAGAAGGGAGTTGGCCGTGAAATGAGCTTTTGTTAGTTGTAAGATGTTGATGCTGTCGGATGGTGGATGTTAGTTGTTTATCCAAGAGGTATGGGCTGTAGGGAGGATGATGTGGTGCCGTTGAGTAGACAATTGGTCATGGAGGAAAAGTTGGCTGGTGCCATGTGACCCACAGCCACACTGAGGTCGCAGGTGCTGATGTCGGTGGGGGCGGCAAGGATGTGGTTTGTACTCCATCAGATGGGAGATGGAATAGTAGTTGATATTATTCTTTGGTTCTGGTATCTGATGGAGACTTGATTTCAATGTCTTTGTGTTGATCCACAGACGAATCAAATTGATCGATGCGGATGGAGTGATTGCCAGCTTCTAGAATACCAAATGAGGATGCTTCAGAATCGACATCTGATCATGGTTTGGATGGCGATGGTCATGAAAGAGCCAAGAAACTAAGATGGTTCCCGTCATCTTTCTTTCTCTCTTTTTTTGCATGGCGTGGTCGCCGTACGTGGACGGTTGATATTCGCTCAAAAGTGCTTATTTTAAGCAATTATCTTTTTAGCGTTATCGTACTCTCCTACGTAAAATGCTCTATTTATCTACTTTTTTACGTAAGAGTCTCTTCTATTACGTAAAACACATTTTTCTGGACGAAATGGTATATTTGCATGAATTAAACACATTTTCGAAAGTCTAGATATAAAGTTGTTCTGATTGGGACTCATTGTGCGTTTTCACTATTGCAAAAGACCCGATCAGATGGTTATCGAGATTTGCAGGCCCACAATCATCCATAGAAACATAATATCAAAGCCCAAAGAGCCAACAGGGTACAATAAGATATGAGCCATGCTTAAGCTAGAAGATTGCAGATTCAGATCTGTGTACCATTAAGGCAAAGATCTATTGGCGAGGCCCAGGGTTCTTAAAGCCTTACTCAATCAAAACATGATTAAGACCATGGGATCAAGCAACAAAGCTGAAGCTACACGTTTGGTAGGCTACTAAAAGGTTACTAAATCATTGAAGTTATGATTCTCATTGGACGTTAAGATGTTGCAACAATGAACAAAAGAATGCTCGGAATGACACAAGGACTGGACAGTGTCCAAGTTGATGGACCACGATGTTAAAATACATGGTCAATGAGCATGATGAGACATATCGAATGGTTTCGAGCACCTAACCAAGTTGATCTACTAAATGGTGTTGACCAAGGGGCATGATAGAGCAGGCTGCATGGACTAGTGCCGGACCGACGGATCAACACTAGATGGTGTCGGGTCAACAAATTGCCAGCATGTATTAGTCATGCTTTGACTTTAGCACCGACACGGATGGTTATGATGGAAGCCCAAGAAAGACGATTGACTTGCTAATCACTTTGGAGGTGGCTGGAACGGCCAAGATGTGTGGCAAAAAAAAAAAAATGAAGATAGAAATGAATTCTATTCCAAAGAGAAGGGACCCGAGTTGATGTGTACAAGGAATCGTGGACCAATGTATAAAATGTAAGTGAGAAGAGGATATTTTGAAGAAAGAAAGGTGGACATTTCCTACATGCAAATGGAGGGACAATTTTGCAAAGGAGGGGTATTTAGGACTTTTTCTTGTATGGAAGTGGGCCCACAACCAAGGCTGTGAAGGTATGAAAGGTGGGGACCACAGTTTGTGTTGTACGTTGTGCTGCCTACAACTACCCACAATAGAAAAGGGCAACTCACATTTTCTCCCCATCTCTCCACATTACCCTCATACATACACCCTAGCTGCCACCTCACTCAACCCCCCATCCAAACCCTAACTATATAAAGCCCTTAATGGCTTATTCTATCCGAGAACCCTAGGCCCTCTCTCATCACTTACTCTCTTCTCCCCCATCTCTTCCATTCTCTCTCCTCCACAACTCCCTTTCTCTATTTTTCTCAGCCGTCTCTCCCATTGAGAAGGGGGACAACTTCTAGCCGCTGGATCCCAGATCACCATCAACCCATTCACGCTCCTTGCACCTTAGAAAAAGAGGAGAAAAGATCAACGTCTCTCTCTCTTCTTGCTATTTTCAATGTTGGCCGTTCCCCCCATCCATCTAGCTATCTTGAACGCCACAACCAACGTCTCCAGCTCTTCAGCCGGCATCCTGCAGTCCTCCACCTTGCTGCCCTCGTGCAGCCTGCAAAACCATCTTCTCCAGCCGCTCCACTGCTCCACCTCTCCATTGCTTCACCGTCCCAAACAAGAGAAGAAAAAGAAAAAAAAAAGAAAGAAGCAAAGGGGAACGAAGGAGAAGGGAAGAGCGGGTGGCTTGACCTCCATCTTCTCCACCTGCGCCTTGTCCACACCAGCAAGCAATATCACGGCCTGCAACTCTTGTAGGCCGTTATCTTGCTCTTCCACCACCGCCCTTTGCTGCATCTGCGACAAGGCAGAACATCTGCAACTTCAGCCGATGTTTCACCATTAAAACAGACTAGCTTCTACCGGTAATCCATGTGCAAAACAACCAAACCAGCACGCACTACTTATAGTCTGGAGTTCACGGCCAAGCACCAACACTTCTCCATCCCGTGGCCATGCATCCCCTTGCTGCAACCTCCTCACTTTCAAGGCTGTGAAACCACCTCATTACAGCAACTCTGGCCAACCACTACTCCTTGCCGGAATCGCCAACACTTCCTCACTTCCTCACCTGCATGCCTCCCCCTCCTTTCTCCCATGGATCAGTTTATTAAGCAACTAAGTCCACTTCGATCCCGATCACTCTCAAGGCCGACTGGTAAGTGCACATGCAAGGTGATTTTTTTTCCCACTTTCTTTCTCTTTCACTAGAGTTTCTCTCTCTGGGTGTCTCTCTCTTTCACTAGAGTTTCTCTCTCTAGGTGTTCCAATTCTCTCTATCTCGACCCCACTTCTTTTAGTTTTTATTGCTTTCTAGTTTTCTTTATTTTTGTTGTGTTTAATTTTAGTTTGATTTTTGTAAGGATTCGTTGATCATTAATAAAGTTGTTATTTTTCAGTTCTAAGTTTATTTCTGCAATTTTTTTATGATAAGAATGGAAGTTTCTCTCTCTAAAAAAAGAATATTTTTAAATCCTACATCACAATCATTGTTTTACCCTTCCACCATTTGTAGCATTTTCTTCATGTTTTTGGTTTCGTTATCGTGCGTTCCCTAACCTCGAGTGCGGATCGACATCCGACATACTTCCACTATGCAAAGAATCACTTAATTTTGCAGAAAATCTCGGATAAATTACAAATATTGTTGAGATTAGGGTTTCCGTAACCAACGACGCAGAAAAACCCAACTTTCAACGGTGGTGCATGGTCGCTGAAGACGTGGCATGTTTTGGTCCAGGAGGACAGTTGTGGTCATCTGCTGAAAAAGGTGAAAGTAGGGTTTTTCCGCGTCGTTGGATTCTGAAACCCTGATTTCAACACATTTTTAATTTGATCCGAAACTTTAATCCAAAAATCCTGCAAAAATACAGAATCCTTTGCATAGTGGTTTGGTATCGGATATTGATCCACACTCGGAGTTTGGGAATAAGCAAATAAGAACACAAACTATGCGAAAACTAGTTATCAATGGTGCGAAGAGACTGGTGAATAGAAGGGGTTAAAAACATGATTTTGTTTTTCTTTTGTTTTTGAAAGATCCATGCAACGCAATAACACTAATGAAAGAAAATCAACGAATATCCACGCGATTAAGAAAAAAAAATCTAAAACTACTAACTGAAACTTTTCTTCATTGATTTAAGTCAAATTATTCTCTTACAATCCAAGTTAAGATTCAAACAAAAAATAAAACTTCTAAGTAAATGAACTAGCCCACAAGATTAGAAATAAAAAAAAAATGAAAGGGTGGAAAGTTTGAGGAATTGAGTTTGGGAAGATCAAACCTGGAAATTGGGATTCTTTGTATGCACGGAGTGGTGGTTGTTGTAGAATCTTACAACCACGAGTTGAGGGACAAGTTAAGTGCACGATCTGGTTTTTAGATCTAGATCCAGCTAGAGGAGGTGATGGTGAAGCGGGTTGCTTCGGTGTGCAAATGAAGATGATCCAAGGGAAAGTCCTCAACGGTCTTCTAGCCTTGGAGATGCTTGCTGGACAGCAAGAACGAGTTGCAGACGAACCTGCAAGTGGAGACTGGACTGAAGGAGATCTCCGGCTATGAGAAGGGCAGCAGCTTGCATGGCATGAAGAGATGGAGGAACCCCCCAGGACTGTGACTAGCAGACGACTTTTTGAGATGGGAGAGATCGTGCAGGCTCGCCAAGAGATGGATGGATGGTGGTGGCAAGACGGTGATGATGTGCAGGTGTTGTTGCTAACGGTTTAGCAAACTGTGGAGAGGAGCAGCATGTGCAGGCTGTGGAGAAGTGATTGAAAGCTTGAGGCTGACGTTAATGGAACCTGCCGGAAGTTGCAGGTGGTGGTTTGGATGGACTGGAGTTGCAGGTTGCAACTCCAGCAACCGTTGGAGAGGGGTACAAGTCGTTGCACGGCCAGCAAGAAGATGGGGTCGATGTTGAAGGAGAGTGGCGCTAGAATGGTGACCGGAGTTGCGGTTCTGGCGATCTGCAGGTGGTAGGCGAGGGTGCTAAGGTTGAGGGGCATCCAAGGACGAGGGCAGCTGGGATTTGCAGCCAACGCCCCTCCTTTCTTCTCCTTCCTCTTCTTCTTTTCACCTTTCTTTTCTTCTTTCAAGAAAACCGTGGAAGAGAATGGGATGAGAGAGAAGGGTACGGCATTGAGAGTGAGAAACGTGGAAAAATTAGGGAGAAGGAGAGAGATCTCAGTGAAGAACGTCGGGAGAGGATGGGAGAAGAGAGGAGATGAAAGGAAGAGGATTAGGGTTCCAAAGAACCCTCTCTTCTCCCCTTTTAAAGCTCCCTAGTTTCCATTAATGGAAATTAGGGATTTTTTTGAAATAAAAAATAAATTTTTTTTTGGAAATTTCCCCATTTAGTGGACCCCCCTTTTTTATTTAAAAATAATTAATTTAAAGCATTTGAAAATCGCGAGATCCACTAAATGGTCGGGCCACGGGTCGATGATGATGGGACCGGCTACTAGTCCACAAGGATTGATGATGTACATCATCTCACAAGATGATGCGACAGACAATTTGATGACGATCGGATAGATGGTGACTTGATTGGGACCCAGATTGGTCGATCGACGGATCTAGAGAGATCCAACGGTCCGGTGGAAGATCCAACGGTCCGATTGAAGATCCAACGGTCAGAAAACTAAGGGAGATGAGACAGAGCCAACGGGCAAGAGTTCTGGGGTTAGGTCAGTAGATCCGAAGACCGAGAGATGAAGAGAGAGAATAAGGAGAGATGAGATAGAAAATTAGGGGGAGGAGATAGAAAATATCAAAAAATGGAGATAAAAGTATTGACAGAGGGTCTGGAACCCTAGTCTTCACTGTGACCATCCTCACACTTCTCCAGTAGAGTAGACCATCATTCTTGCTGACTAATGTGGCTTTAAACGCTTTGGTCCGTCTCTTGGTCATTGGCTCTCCTACTCTCTTCGTTCTTTGGGCTGGCTTTTTGGTCCTCTTATTCAGCCCATATTTGGCCCATATCTTCTAGTCATAGCCTGTGGCTCTTCAAGCTTTGATATTAGGCTTCTGTGGTTGATCGTGGGCCCGTGTGTCTCGAGAATAGCTCGATCGAGTTTTCTGCAAGAAAAAAGCACGTAATGAGACTTGATCATAACGTCTTTATACCTAGACTTCCAGAAATGCGTTTAATGCATACAAATATACTATTTCGTCCAGAAAAGTGTGTTCTACGTAATGAAATAGACTCTTACATAGAAAAGTGGATAATTAGAGCAGTTTTACGTAGGAAAGTGTGATAACGCTTAGAAGATAACAGTGGAAAATATGCACTTTTGAGCGAATATCAAAAGGCAAAGGATGAAGACCAGCTCCGGCAGTTTGGCCGAGGTGTGTCGCGTGGCCGAAATATGTGGATAAAAGTGTTTGTGCCATGTTGAATCGAGAAGGTTCTTGTTGTTTTGGTAAGAGTAAAAGCACACGTGCCAGGATTTGATGTATGAGTAAAAGCACAAGTGCACTTTGTTTGGATGTATGATGTATATATATATATATATATATATATACATATTTGTGAGGCCGAGAGGTCAAATGGCTTGTCGAACTATTGATAGGTGAGTCTGTCGGCCAAATGGTTGCTGACAGATGAAGACCTAGCTAGGGGGGTTGCCGGGAAGATCAAGTAAACGGCTACTGGATTCGGATGGCTCAAGAGGCATCCCATGAGGTGTCAACGATTGTGAAGTATGCTAGCCACGCTAGCCGTGAGATGTTTGGCTCTCGGCTAGCTGGCTGGCTATGAGATGTTGTGGGCCAGGCAAGCTAGCCGAGAGGCGAATATCTTGCTGGCCACGTGGTATAGACGGTCGTGATTGCATGTTGAATTTCACATTGACCGGACAGCTGTTGCTTGATGGAGTTGGGTGTTTATACATAAACGTTGATCTTTGGAGGAGGTTGATGCCGTTGTTGCCGAGGCGATGGAGATGTTGGGTGAGGTGGCAGATGGTGGAGGCATGGAGTTTTCTCTTTTTGTATTTTTTTTAATTTTGGGGTCTTATTGAGTGTATGTGATTGTTGATAGTGAAATGTGGATCGCTATGAAAATCACGACCAAGGGACGCGAAGACTGAAGTTAGAGTCAAAGTCAACCGCACGACAGTAGACCAATCAGAGCAGAGGACTTGGATAAGACATTTTTTTTAGGAGATGATCATATACGGTTGTGTAAAATATGAGGATACACAACCGTATTCAGTCAGAAATAGCACAACTGGTGTGGATTTTAAGAAAAATGAAGACAGTCAGTTTTGAGCAGAAATAACCCAAATCTTCAGGAAGTAACTACATACGGTTGTGTAAGACATAGGGTTACACAACCGTATGCCCTAAGATTTGTCAAATCAGGGTTGGATTTCTGCATAAAGGGCATGCCTCAGTTTCTAAGCCAACCACCCACAGATCAGAGAAACTAATGGATACGGTTGAGTAGGAAGGAAGGCTATGCAACTGTATGGAGTCAGATCTAGAAGATCTACGGCCAATAGTGAGAAAAAGCACCCATGCCCTTTTCCTCAAGATCCGCGTAGTGGGATGAAAAACTATTCATATACGGTTGTGTAAGACCTCCTCCTACACAACCGTATGCAATTACATTCCCAAAAATACTCTCATATCCCCAGAAAAGCTCTCATGCCCTTTTCCTCAAAATTTGTGCATGGGGTTGACAGAATAATCTTATACGGCTGTGTAGGACCTCCTCCTATAGAGCCGTATGTAGTTACATTTACAAGGGATCCTCTCATTCGTCAAAAAAAGCACATATGCCATTTTTCTTGAAAAGTGTGCAGAATCTGTCAGAATTGGTGGCATATGGTTGTATAACACCATTGACTAGTATGTGATTACTTTTTACAAATTGATTGTATTTATTTATTAATTTAAGCATTTTTCCTCATAAAGGTGAGTCTGCAACATGTGCAGACCCCTTCCCAGAGCTCTATAAATAGAGGACTCTGGGGACAAAAAAGGATCTTCTTCTGTTATTTGGTGATAAGGCTATACTCTGTCGAAATTCATTTAGAATTTGACTTAGTGTTTTCCTTCCGTGTGTAACTGATTTATCGAAGAAATACAGAATCTCGAGTTCAGATATCCTATGCAACGCTAGTAAAAAGGTAATGCCTAATGAACTGTACCGGATAGATGTTCATCTTCTAAGCACTCTATGCCGGGTTACTACACGACTAGTGTTTGAATGACATATTCCCCGTCTTGAGGGGAATGGGCTGAAACAAGAGAACAAGCCTATCCTTTGTGGGTCCAGGAGATTTCATTCAGGGTAGGAAAATGGTTAAGGACCCAGTACCTAAATGCTATGGAGTTGTCCCGCCACATAGATATTTCTGTCACATCATTTTAATGAACCTATTAATGTTATTGAAACTAGGAGATCTTCTCCTTTTTAATAAACCTATTAATGTTATTGAAACCTGGAGATCTTCTCTCCATTGTTTAAAACAGGACACCAAAAAATAACCAATGACTAATTAAAGGACTAATTGAATCACTCCCCTTTGAGACCGCCTGAGCAGAGGACGACTCCACTTAATGATGTTTGAAACCGTTGGATGCACTTTGGACATTCTCCAATCCCTCAGTGTGACAGGCTGAGAGACCCATTCAGCATGACTAGATTAAGATTACCTTCTTGGGGAATGATGAACTGAAAGCAATGTTAATCAATCAACCTCCTATTATGTTTGTGGTTGTTCAGAAAGATGGTGTTAGTGAAGGACAGTTCAGTCAAGTTCTGCTGTATGAAATGGATGCCATCACCATTCTCATGGACTAGCAGAGACTACCCACATCCTGAGAATCCCAGAAATAACACAAGCACACACACAGCCCGCTCCCAGTTTCATGTATTGCCAAGGTGCGTCCAACAGTCATACACCCAATTAGACCATAAAACCAACTGCATGTCAACTCACTTTCCCTTTTTTTTTTCTCTTACCTTTGTTACTTTCCATATACATTCTTTTATTTCCTTTCTTTGGATTCAGCCAAGAAAGGCTTGTTGTAGGGTGGTGGTCGGCGTGGTGATTCCATACAAGCGGGTGCTGACTGGTGCCGTGATGAACCATATTGGTGTTGATGTTACCAGCCATAGTGCTACCACGATCGAAGTCAGCCAATGTGTCTGCAGGGGTGTTGGCCTAGGTATAGAGATGATCACTCATCCTGATCTTCGTCGGAGTCGGAGTTGCATTGGATAATCCGTTTTGGGTGATGAGCTATCGATCCTCCTACATGTAATTGCTAACTAGCCCCAAACAAATCTCCTCAATCATCTGTTTCTTGTTTTTTCTATTTTAATTCTTTTTAATCCTTGTGCCTTCTCTTACGGCAATGGATCATGGAGGGCAACGAATGCTCTCATGGCAGTGAGATTTCACTTGACTTTCTATGAGGTCAAACTAACTTCGGTGGAAGCTTAATCTTCTATCTTCTATGTTATTCTTCTTTTCTGATTCTTTTTAATGCGATTGATGGAGCAAAGCAAGTGATGGATGTTGTTGCCGATCGGTTTTTCTGAAAGGTGGTTCTTTAGCCGGGGTGGATAGTTGTAACTCCCAATACACCCTTCTCAGTCAACGGGATTGGCGTGTAGGCCGACAATGATGGAGGTGCTACCTGGTGTCATCGGTGTTGGCGGCTCAGATCGTGGATCTGTAGATCATGGTGCTCGATTTGATTCATGGTCGGTGCTGACGACATCATCGGCCATGATGCTGAGTTGATGAAGATCCGTATCAACGGTGTAGATTTGATCGGTTGAGTCGTTTACCGAGCTATGGGGGTAGTCGGCCATGATCGATCGATGCTTCTGACCCGGCCATCAATCTTGCAGATCAGGATCTTGATCCTGATATTGTCCTCTTTTGTAAATTTTTTTTCATTTTTTTTAGAGAGACATGGCTTACAGTCTATTCCCACGGACGGTGCCATTCTGTGGGGGGTCGATCTGGTCTTGCTGTCGGATTTTGGTCGGATCAACACACCACAAATAAAAAATATGTAAAAACATAAAGATCAATCATCATGAAGCATAAAGAGCAGTAAAGAATCAAGAAAGAGAGCCAAGAGAAGATAAGAGATAGAGAGACGACCATTTTTTACGAGGTTCGTTGTCGGAGCTCCGATGACTACATCCTCGGCCTCGTGGGAGGCAATTCCTTATAATAATCTATGGGTTACAATGTATCCGAGATCCGAGAACCCAGCCCCTTCTTCAATGGTATGAATGGTACTATTTATAAAAAAATTATCCAAGAAGTTTAGCTAACTGCCATGAGTTCAAGGAGTTGGGGGAGTTGATGGTAACTATAACCGGTTAAGGGAGTCAATCTAGTGGATCACAAGAGATGCTAAGGTCTAGCCGAATGTACTGTAATAGTGAGTTAGACATCGGGATTTGTGTCAGAAAATATAGGTACACACACCTTCCATCTCTCATTTGTTGAGATGACCATCACTCTAAATGATGTGTCCCAAATTTTGGGCATCCCTATGCATGAAAATGTGGTGACGTGTCCGATAGTAGGTTTGACAGTCGAAGAGGCTGCAACTCTGTTGGTAAGAACATTTGGGGTTCAGAGAAATAAAGCTGTCAAGGAGCTTCAATATAATGGTGGATGCATAGTAAGGATGAAGTGGTTAGTTGACAATTACCGCAGGGTCAAACATGCTTCAAATGAGGAAATTGATTGTACAACAAGGACATATCTGCTATATTTGCTCGGTTGCGCTCTCTATTGTGTGACAAGAGTAGGACAAAGGTACCTGTGTTGTACCTTCGATTATTACAGAACCTCAATCAAGTTGATGAATATGCATGGGGAGCAGCGACACTTGCCCATCTTTATAGACAGTTGGGACTTTTGTCGAGGTGTGAAGTGAAGCAGATTGCTGGTTGTCTCACGCTATTCGAGGTATACTTCCTAAACACATACCTGAAAGAAAGTATTGGTTTTATCTACTTTATTTTTATCATTAATGTTATTGTGTAGGCATGGGTTTATGAACATTTCCCAACTATAAGGGGTACGCCAGACTTGGAGTACCAATTAGGAAATCTCCGAATTAAACGTTGGATTCCAACCACACAAACTAGGGATGCATCCTCCAATTTGAAAGTGCTTCGAGAGGCACTTGATGTTGTCGAGCCTAATGAGGTCAGTTACAATATATAATATTAAATATACATACACACACATATATATATATATGTATATATATTTTATTCATTCATATTCTTGATTCATTTTTGCAGGTTATATGGGAACCCTATCAAGAATTTATGGATACTTACCCATTTCTAGACATTGCATACTTCTCTGGGTGCTTGAGGGTATTTAATGTCATTAAACCCTATCACCCAGCTCGAGTTCTTAGACAATTTGGACATGTTCAGTCTATCATTCATGAACCATTAGCGCATATTCGAGCTAATCGATGACCCACCTCCGCCCAATATGATGTGGTGTACCACGTGCTGGATCAATATTGGGAGTAGTGGCTTGATCACACAATACGAAAATCATGTCATGGACGTCAGGTTGTAAATCCATGGGATTCTAAAAAAGACTATCTACCGTGGTTCCGTTTGATTTCTCATGTTGTCAAAAACCCAAGTAATAGTACTGGATACGATCCATATAGAAGAACGACACAGAATGATGATTGGGTAAGTGTGACTTTTATTTTTAGTTCTTTTTGTACATACGTTTACTATATTAATTGTGTAAGTATGCTTATTGTATGCAGATTAGAACTAGAGATCAGGCAGTAAATATCCTTGACGACGCTGATAAATGTTCGGCTAATACCCTCAGAGAGAAGATTAGAGAAGTCAAAGCACTTCTTTAAGGTGCGAGCCAGAGTTCGAGCAGGAGGAATGTAGGGGATAGTTCAAGGAGGAAGGGAATGAGCCAGAATCAAGCAGAAGGAGATGAGAGATGAGAGTTTATGTTTGTTTGATATGTTTGTGTATGATGGTTACAAGGCCTATGAGCATTGTAAAACGATGTTTGATAGTTAAAATTCATACAAATAAATTTGCTTGGTTCAAAAACCTTTTTATGAAATGATTATGAAGTTTGGATGTAAAACTATGACTGTGTGATGTTTAAAATCATGTTGCGTGATCTTATTGTAAAGGATTCACTCTAAAGACGCCTACGGTAGTTAGGGCCGTGAAGGCAAAAAAAAAATTGCGGGCATTGCCGCACATTATCCATCTATTGGTGGGAGTATGGGGTGCTCCAAACCACCATCCTTACACCACCTTTGCACTATTCACCTCAACCTCCACCACCACCACCACCACCACCACCACCACACCATCACCAACTCCACTACCATAACTCCACCATCACCATCACCACCACTCCATCACCACCACCACCACTCTACCATCATCATCACCACCAAGAAGAGGAAGGTAGAGAAAATGACAAAATACATGAAAAGTGGAGAGAAGAGGAAAGTACAGCTTCATCGTTTTTGACGCAAACGGAGAGTAAATAGTGGTGGTGGTGGTGGAGGTGGTTGGATTAAAGCATGTTTATCCAACAATATTTGGGATTTAGGCCCAAAAACTCTAAGGGTGGTCATGTGTGGTAGAGTTGGAGTAGAGTCCCAATGCTAGGTGAATGGATGAAAATCACCAATCATGCTAATTAGTGGTGGTGGTGTTTTAGGTGGTGGCGTTAGTGGTAGTTGAAAGTAGGATTTTTCCGCGTCGTTGATTACGGAAACCCTAGTCTCAATACATTTGTAATTTTTATCCGATTTTATCCTGCAAAATTTTAGATCTGTATAGGGATTTGTGTCGGATGTCGATCCGCACTCGGGGTAAGTTAGCGCGATTCAAACACATGAAATGACAGATTCTTTTGCTTAGAACGGGGGTGGGATGAGAAGGGTGGTATGAATGATTTTAAAATATTCTTTTTAGAAATTTAGGATTATCATCGACTGTAATGCACTAATTGAGAAGAATTAAACAAAAGCATCAAAACATGTTAATCAAACTAGATTTATTTAGTAATCAAAGAGTGTTTACACATTGCACCAACAAAAACAAACACTAGCCTAGAAAGCATTAAAAGAAAGAGAAGAAGCTAGAGAGAGAAACTAGAAGAAGAATTTAGAGAGATAAAGTCACATCTAGAGAGATGAAATGAGATTTAGAGAAAGAAAGAAAGAAAAAGGTTAGAGAGAGAAATAAGTGGTAGAGATAGAAAATGAGAGAAAGAGAATACTTTTAGAGAGAGAAATAGATAAAAATTAGAGATTAAGAGAGTAAAGGTGAAGAAGAATAAGTTTTAGAGAGAGAACTTATCGAAGATCTTACCGGAGATTCGGTCCAAGGATGGAAAAATTATAAGCAAAGTGGTTGCAAGGTAGCAACACGTGGTGGTCTTGGATGAACCTTTACAAGCCATGTGGCTGCAACTATGGAGGTGGCCACAAGTGGGAGACGTTGCTGGTGCAACTTGTGGAAGCTGTGGGGAGACTTTCAAGGTGGCTGGCGTGGGTGGATGTGGACGGCAAGGAGAGGGTGAACCAGCAGGTAGGTGTCCCCCCCTCCTCTTTCTTCTTCTTCTTATCTTCCTTCTTTTTTTTATGGTTTTCTTTTCCCTTTTTTTTTTTTATAAGAACGGTCAGGTTGCAGCAAGTATTCTGGCCGGCAAGGGAGATTTGCAGGTTTGTGGGAAGCCGATCTGCTGTATCTCCGATGAAGTTGCAGACCTTGCAGCGAGTTCGCCCAGCAAGGAGGAGGCGCACCGAGTAAATCTCACGCCCAGCAAGGAGGTGGGACCGGACGGACCAGTCTGATGGTGTGAAAGAGATTGCCGGAGGATGAGTAGCTTTGCTGGAAACGTAGGGACGTGGGTGGTCTTCAATGGAGAGGGGAGCGGCTACGTGGAGTGTGAAGAATGGAGAAGTGGCTACGGTGATGGATGGAGAGGGAGGCTGTTGACGGCTATCGAAGAGAGGAGAGGGGCGGTATGAAGTGATGCAAGAGGAGAGAGCAGCGGTGACGATTTGCTGGCCGTGGTAGAGGCGTCTTTGGAGGTCGCCGGAGTTGCAAGTTGCAACTCCAGCAACCTTTGAGAGGAGCGCACACTTGTGGGAGGAACGCCTGGTGATGGTGCTCCAAACCGTGGAGCAGCAAGGGTGTGGGGAGTGGAAGGAGGTGCCAAGGAGCACAGTGAATGGCAGCAAGTGGGGGGAGCTTGAGAACTCGCCTGCTGGTTGCAGGCGCAAGTGGAGGTGCAGCGGGAGGCTAGCGGTCGTGCAGCAGCAAAGAGAGAAGGAAAAAGAGAAGAAGAACAAGAAGAGAAGAAGGAGGAGACAAACGGCCGGAGTTGCAAACCTGCAACTCCGGCGAAGAATGGGGGAAGAAGACGACGAAGAAAAAAGAAAGAAGAGGAGAAGAAAATCGGGGGAAAGGATAGGCAGGGTTTTGGGAAAGGAGAGAAAGAGATTGGAGGGGGATTAGGGTTCCAAAGAACCCTTCTCTTTCCCCTTTTAAAGCTCTCTAGTTTCCATTAATGGAAATTAGGGAATTTTTGAAAATAAATATATATATATATATTTTTTTTAAGTAAAACCCTACTTTTCTTTGGGGAATTTCCCCATTTAGTGGACCCCCCATTTTTTAAAATTAATTAAAATTATTTTGAAATTCACGGGGTCCACTAACTGGTCGGACAGCAGGTCGATGATGATGGGCCCGGCTACTGGCCCACATAGATTGATGATGTCCATCGTCTCACAAGATGATGTGACAGACAATCTGATGGCAATCGGATGGATGGTGACTTGATTGGGACCCAGATTGGTAGATCGACGGATCTAAAGAGATCCAACGGTCCGGTGGAAGATCCAACGGTCCGATTGAAGATCAACGGTCAGAAAGCTAAGAGAGATGAGACAGAGCCAATGGGCAGGAGTTCTAGGGTTAGGTCAGTAGATTCAAGGACCGAGAGATGAAGAGAGAGAGAATAAGGAGAGATAAGAGAGAAAATATCAGAAAATGGAGATAAAAGTATTGGCAGAGGGTCTAGAACCCTGGTCTTCACTGTGACCATCCTCACGCTTCTCCAGTAGAGTAGACTATCATTCCTTGCTGACTCATGTGGCTTTAAACGCTTTGGTCCATCTCTTGGTCATTGGCTCTCCTGCTCTCTTCGTTCTTTGGGCCGACTTTTTGGTCCTCTTATTGAGCCCATATCTTCTAGTCATAGCATGTGGGCTCTTTAAGCTTTGATAATGGGCTTTCCTGATCGATGTGGGCTCCCAAGTCTCGAGAATTGTCCCATCGGGGTTTCCTGCGATAGAAGAAGCGCGTAATGAGACTTTATCAGAACGACTCAATGTCTAGACTTCCGAAAATGTGTTTAATGCATGCAAATATACCATTTCGTCCAGAAAAGTGTGTTCTATGAAACAAAAGAGACTCTTACGTAGAAAAGTAGATAAATAGAGCATTTTAATGTAGGAGAGTGTGAAAACACTTAGAAGATATAGTGAAAATACACACTTTTAAGCGAATATCAGTAGTGGTGTTGGTGGTGGGTACCAGGGCACCACGGCCAGACAGTAAAAAAAATTTTAAAAAAATTGTCTCCACGACCATATAGTACCGTGGGTACTAGGTCACCCATGGCCAGGAAAATTGTGGCTACCAGGTCATCCACGGTCGAGCTGGCCATGGGTGACCTAGTGTCCACGGTTTTCTTGGCCGTGGGTGCACTGGTACCCACGGTGCTGTAGGGCTGTGGAGACAAATTTTCTCATAAAAATTGCATTCTGACTTGGGTCCTGGCCGTAGGTGATCAGGTGGCCACAGTTGGCGTGGTCGTTGGCACCAAGGCACCCACAGTACTGTGCTGCCGTGGAGGCTAAATTGAGCCCAAAATTGGCATCTGACTTTCTGTCCTGGTCGTGGTTACAAGTTCACCCACGATAGGACAGTACTGTGGACACTAGGTCATCCACGGCCAGCGTTACCGTGGGCACCAGTTCACCCACGGTAGGACAATACCGTGGGTGACAAATTTTTTTAGAAATGGATTTGTGGGTCTCCCACTGAAAGTCTCATGATTCGTTGGGCCCAAGAGCTTGCCACTTAGAATGATGGGAGTGCCAAATGATAGAAATCATTACCCCATCATGCTTTTAGGTGTGTTAGACAACCCTTTGGATGTCCAAACATCCACACGGTTACTATTTGAAATCATCGCATATTACCCTCATATCACTACTAAATTCTAACCAGTTGGAGTCAATTCTAACATCACTGCATGGGCTCACCAATTGGTAGATAAATACACTAAAAATCAGCTTGATTGATGAAAACACCACCACCACCACTACTCTACCTCCACCACTAGCACCACTAACACCACCACCAACACCATCACTAGCACCACTAACTCCACCACCACCCCTACCCACACCACCACCCACACCAACAGCACCAGCACCACCATTACCACTCCAACACACACTAACTCTAACACCACCACCACCCCTACCACCACCCAAACCACTACTAACACCACTAACACCACCACCCTAACCCTACCTTCATCACCACAACCACCTACTCCACCATCACTAACTCCACACAAACACCACCACCAACATTAACTCCACTTAAGTAATATTTACAAGTTTATAATCACAAGTATATATTTACAATATGACAAGTTTGGCTCGAAGGCCTAAAAAGACGGCTCACATGCCTCACAAAAAGATGACTTGCAGGCCTAAAAAAAGAGATGGCACACAGGCCTAACTCCATCTAATCTATGACTATTAGATTTTGTGGTGCCGGTTCAGTATTATACATAATCAACTGTTCAAAATGCTTTACACATTCATTGTAGGGTGTGGCCCAGTTGTCAGCTATACGCTCATGATATTTCGTCCAAGTATTAATGATTGTTGGGAGTGGACATCCTTTATGTTGATCAAGGCGCACGAAGTGGTTGCCATTCACAAAGCCAATGTCGATGATCTGATGGTACACTGAAGACACCGTGGCGGTTTATACAGTGGGAGAAAAGTTAAACATTGAGATGAAGATATGAGAACCACAACTACTCTATAGCATGAAGCTATGATATGGCCCATGTCTGACATAATCATCCAATGTTCTTCATTGGCACCACGGCCTTCACATTCTAACACTTGCATAAGGGCAACAGCCCTACCTCTCATACGAAATACAGTGTCATAGAACTCTGAGCGAAATGATAACTCATCTTTCAAATCGTGTCTGACCTGTCCCAGCTGGTCTCACCCAACCCTAGGTGGTCTGCTACCACTCTAAAACCACAATGTCCATCTCCAAGAACATCTTTGACTCCCGCAATGTAGGGTTAGAAAACTTCTGGGAATGTATCTACATAGGGTAGTCTTCCACTTTCTTGCACTTGTACCTTAAGAGCCCTAGTGCGGTGTACTTCCAATTTTTGTTTGTCTTCTGCATACTCAAATGTTGATGGATCACGTTTGGTAGATGAATCTACCTTTGATCTTTTATTTGCCAACCAACTTTTTGGCCTACCCTTGGTATTTGTCTTCACTACTGGCTCAAGCAACCCAGTGGTACATAGTTTACCTAATTCCTTCAACTGCTTCAAAAGATGGAGCTGTATATCTTGACCTGCTCCTTCAAATCTTTGTTTAAACATCTCAAACTCTGGTGTGTAGTCTAGGTCTTCTATTGGGATAACAGTGGGTATAATAGAAAGCCTCAACCAATGTGGATGGACACATGATGGAGGTATGGTCTTACCTTCACGCTTGTATTGGACAATCTCATGCGCACACGGCAACCCATGTGTACAACGAAGGTCACAACCGCATATGTGAGCATCTATACCAGTAGACTCGACTGTCTTTCTCTCTTGAAGTATCATATCAAGTGCAGACCTGGAAATAATTCCCCTCAGATTCTTATACAAAGCTAGTATAAATTTATGCATCACTGTGTTTATACTTTTCTCAAATGATTCATTTATATCAGTGTGGTGCAACAATAACAGTGTGTTCATTATAGCCCATGAGGACTCAAAATCTCTTATTGATGATCCCAAATGTCTTTTCAATTTTGTATGAGCACTTCAGCTCTATTTGTCGTTGTTTTTCCAAAATGGGTAACCTCGTCAGTCCACGTTGTTACGAATGATTCCTTGTACGAATCCAACCAACTGATTTTGATGTATGAAATCGGACTAAGATACTTAGCAAAATCACTTTCAAATACAGCAACTCTATCATAGAAGTCTTCCACAGTAGATGACACTACTAGGTCATTCCACCTCGATAAAAATGAATTCAAATCTTTTTTTGTTTCAAACTCTTTCTTGCAATTAGACAACACGTTTCTTGAAATATGGTACCAACAAAGAAAGTTCCGTGCTTCTGGAAAAACTATCTTGATTGCATTCATTAAGGCTAACTCTCTATCTGTCACAATAACAACTGGATGTATATTCAGACTGAGAGTTGACTTCATGCATTTCAATACCCACACAAAATTAACTTCTTTTTCAATTTCCATGTAAACAGTAGCAAATGTGAAAGTCTTCTTAGTAGATGTCACCCCGATAATCTCTAACAAAGACATCATATATCTGTTTGTCTTATAGGTACAATCCATCAAAAATACATTGTAGAAGCACTTCCCAATATCAATAGACTCCGGATGAGTCCGAAACAAATCCATAATCACGTCTGTATCTGGGTGACTCCGATGAAATTCAATATACTTGTGGTCATGTAACTTTTTCATTAACTGCTGCAACTGTGATCTTCCACTCATATCATGAATTTTATTTTTTCCCTAGCATTATATATCGTACTCATCGTGAATGAATTCTGTGGATCTTTCTCTTTTAAGACTTTCAATATATCTCTTACCTTCTACTTGTCGACATATCTTTCAAAATATCTTTTTCTACAACACTGAACGTCTTTACAAAAGAGTGGCCTTCCAAATGTGTTGCTCCTATGTGGTTGTGGATACCACACTCCACTCTAATCATCCAATAATCGTCCTCTGCCAATTTTATTGCTTTTAAAGCAAATGGGCACCCACACCGTTTCGTACCCGTATTTTTAATATTTTCTACTTTGTTGCCAGATTGCTTCTCTCTATATTGGCCACCCCTCTCACAACCAAATGTAAGTCTAGGGGTCCTTCCATTTATATCGCAGTCTGATATTTTTGTCATAATGATAGTCCCAACTGCTTTTCCAACTTCTTTAATCCACTACATTAGTTCATTCCGACTTTTGAAAACCTAAAATTCAAAAAATAACTATTCAATCAATATTTGTTGTTATAACAAAACTCAAAAATAGATAATACAAATTGATAATTTACATACTATGTCGGTTGTAAATTGATCTATTACATCAACTGATATAGCCGATGGAACAATTTCATTTAATGAATCAGATGCCTACAACAACATGGGTTAAAACAAATATATATCAATAACAAATTATTACAAACAAAATTTTACAATAGAGTTTTAAAAATAATTAACAGAAAGTATAAACATAATTCTTATAAGTCAATCACACATTAGGCAAAGTCCAAACAAGACTAAATGTAACTCTATTTATGCTTCAAGCAATTTTTTCAAGATAATTACAATGGGTTAAAAAAATTGCACTCTATACATTGGGCAAAGCCCAAACAAGACTAAGCAGAGGGTTAGAGACTCAAACATCTATAACCAATGGGTTAAAAAAATTTGCACTCTATATGTTTATGTATCAAATTATTTAGAACTCTATATATTTATGCATGAAGTAATTTTCTCAACACAATTACACATGTTAAAACTGATTAGCATAAATTTTTAAACTCTTCACATACATTTTTGCATGATGGTCATTATTTAGGGTTTACACAGATAATAGAATATGAAGAACAAATTAAAAATTTTAAAGATTATAGGTTTTACCTCCTCCATTGTTAACCTCTTCACCAATCACATATGCCACTTGATTGAGGAGACTAACTTTGGAATTTTTTGTTTGGTGAGGAGAAATTTAGAAGAAATAAAAGCTTTTAAGAAGATTAAGAACATGTATAGAGAAGTAGAAGAGAAGATGATGAAGATATACAAAGAGGAAGAAGAGAAGATGCAGTAATCTCAGAGAAATGGAGGGCGTTGAGAGGGGAGTGCAACTTCGGTGTCATGCGAATTCGACGTCCTCCAACAACACAACGTAACTATGCCTAATATGAGTGTGGCTGCCCGACTTAAAGAGAAAAGGGTAATTTTGTCATTAATTTTTTTTCTTTTGTAGGTGCCCAGCTTAAAGACGTGGGTGCCCATAGAGCGACCCTATATATATTACTTTGTCCAAAATGCCCTTCTTATGTTTCTTTAACATTTTCAAGTATTTTACTTTTTTTTAAGGGCACTTTAGACTTCACGCATAAGGACGAATTTTACCTTGAGGACATTGCGTATAACTCAAGCCTTAGTTACCGATAAATCTTTTAAATTCTTGTCATAATTTTATTTAGGGAAATAACCCAAATAATTAACGTTTGCAATTTTTATTATCCAAAAAACAAACTTTCCAACCATTCCTAGATTGTTAATTTGGGTACATTTTCGGACATTACTACCCTTACTGTCAAAACAAGATAAAACTTATATTTTCCATACAAAAGGTAAAAAATACACTTCAACTCACAACAATCATATCCTATTTCTCTCTCTTCTCTTCTTCTCAAAAAGGCTTTCTATCTATGGTTTCTTTTCCATTTTTCACATGTAAAGCTTTCTTCTTCATTTCTTCCTTTACAAATCTTCGTTCTTTTTCTCTAAGATAATTCATTTTCTCTCTTATCATTCATTTTTTCTATTGTATTAGAGAAACACATTCCAAGCTGCCTTTCTCACTCCCATTTCGCATATAGACGGTAAGGAGTCATCATATAACATAGGAATGCATCGTTCCATATTTAATTTTTTTTTGCAATAATCTCACAGATCTTAAAGTGAAATGAGGTAACATGATTGGAGTTGGTTCTACTCTTAAATTTCTAAAGATGTAAAACAAAATAAAAATTATGCCTGTTAAACCAATGTTTTGCTTAAATTGCAGAAGAAGATAGCATAACCGCAAGACTTGTACTAAGCGAAGCCAGAAGAGATACCGGTATGTTCGTCTTATCCTTGAACAATATTTAATTACAAGGGACAACGAATGATGTATTAAGTTAGTGTTTTTTTTAGAATCCTAGAATCTTTTTATAAAAGAAATTTCATAATTTGAGTAATTTCCCTTAATTTTTTGTATTTTTGTAGGTTTTTTGGAAATAACTGAGTGTCCCTTACTATAAATATGTCCATGCCGAACAAAATGATGACAGTTGTGGATATAACAGATAATAAGATCTGTATACATAGCTGAAAAGATCTATATATATGAACTGATGTCAAATAACATAAAACAAGAAAACCAATGACAAGTTGTGGATATAACAACCTATTTGAACCGACGACAATTATGGTTATAACAGTTGACGAGATCCATATGAACTAATGAGAAGTTGTTAGAACATATGACAAGTTAATACACAACATTCATATACAAGTACAAGTACGTGTGTCCAAGTTCGCTTATCATTACATTAGGATTCACTCTCTTTGGAGTACTCGTTTTCCTTTTGAAAGTATAGGGTGTAACTCTTCTCCTCAGATTCAAATTTCCTCTTATTCTTACTTGGAGAAAATTTCCTTTTAAGCGTGTTTGGTGAACTTTTCTGTCTTGCATCACTTCGAGTTATATTCATTTATCTCCATCAAGACCGTATCAGGGCGGTTGTAATAGCCTTGCATACCTCATCACCCAACCCTTTCTCATTCCACCTATCCCAGTTTCTACACCACGTACATTTGTATCCACGACATCTTTCTTTACCTTTCATTACTCCATTGTACCTATAATAATCGGTGTAGAGACTATCTATTTTGAAAATGAGAAAATAACGGTTTAAAAATGAGAAAATAGAATGACAGAAAAGTAAAACACAAAAGGAAAATAGATACTGGAAAAGGAGAAAACAAATGACAAAAAAGGATAAAACATATGATAGAAAATAAGAAAACAGAGGATAGAAAATGAGAAAACAGATGATAGAAAATGAGAAAATAAATGACAAAAAATGAGAAAATAAATGATGGAGAAGGAGAAAATAAATAAACAAAGAGGAGAAAATAGATGACTAGAAAAGGAGAACAGATGATAGAGAATGAGAAAATATATGATAGAAAAAGAAAAAAAACAGATTGCAGAAAATAAGAAAACAAATGATAGAAAAGGAGAAAACAAAGAACAGAAAAATAGATGATAGAATAGGACAAAACAAATGAGTTGGCTTATTTTAAACGGTGAGAAATGCCTTAAACTAATATTTGATGAAATAAAACAGTAGACAAACAAAATGAAAAGAGAAATAAATTAACAAGATCCATATGTGGTTATACTTTTGGCAGCTTGTTTCTTGATAATGACTATATTTACAAAAAAATTATGCGCCAAAACTTAAGAATACACAATATTCGTATACAAGTATAAGTACATGTTCGATGAACATTTTAACTCGATGAGGCTTCTGTACAACTTGATTTTCTATTAGTCTTGCATCACTTCCAGCATCCAATCGGGTTGCACTACATTTGTATTCACGACATCCTTCTGAAAAAGGAAAAATAATAGTTTGAAAAGGAGAAAACAACTGACAAAAAAGGATAAAATACATGATAAAAAAGGATAAAATAGATGACAAAAAAAGAGAAAACAAATGATAGAAAATGATAAAATAGATGACAAAAAAAGATAAAATAGATGATAGAAAAAAAAAATACAGACGACAGTCGTCAAACTGTAGATAAATACAGACGACAAAAAAAAAGAGAAACAAAAGAAATAGAAGAATGAGCAAAAAAATGACAGAAAATGATAGATAAAAAGCTAAGTCTTATACTTTCTTCGAGTTGGAGAGCGAATTCATCAAAGTTGCAAAGCTCATTCGTTTAAAGGAAAAAGTTAATGGGAAAGCTAAACATGTTTTCGAAAGATTTAAATGGAGTTTTGATTCGACACAAAAATGATTAATATCTTTTTGGCGTGATGCCCAGCTGTGTGATGAAAATCAACAGTTGATTTTTGTAATAGTATTTGTCTTTTCGTCAGAACTGTCATTGAGAATAGGCGTGAAAAAGATTTCGGCATACGGTTGTTGCAGACGCTTTGTCAAGGGCAAAATCGGCAATCGTTTATCTTTTCGGTATTTCAAAACCGCCATTTGTCTTTTTGGTAATAAAAATTACAAACGTTGATTATTTAGGTAATTTCCCTTTTATTAATCTATGTTAGGATTTTTGTATGTTTAAAATCGTCTACAAATTAAATCTATTCTTCTCTGTAAAAGCCAGATTGTTCTCCAAAATACTCGGTTCATACTTCTTTCAAATTTCCATCACCCATGACCACATATAAAAAAGGGTCAAAACGAATGACCCGGTCAAGTATGTCTCGAGAACATAAATTTTCTTTTAGGCTGGCTGGAGCTTGCAGTCATTGGAGACCCAAATATGTAAAAGAAAACGAGTCAGCCAAGATTATCTGACAAATCTCTCTGTGTGGTGATTTGATACGAGGGAAGTCCTCCTCCCCTTCGGAAAAATTTTAGATGCCGAGGACTTTGGATGCATTCGATGCCGAGGGGTCTCGTGGCCCTACATTGCTCATTGTTTTGGGCCCACTAACCACATGGATGTTTAGCCCACCCTTTGGTGGATATGCATACCAAAAATCAGTTTCATTGATTTTCTCTAGCCTTTGGATTAAGTGTCCAAATATATGCAAAAAAACATACTTGAATCCAACGGCTACACTCAATCCTAAAAAGGTACTATAATCTATGGCTAGAGAAAATCAATGAAACTGATTTTTGTTATGCATATCCATCAAAGGGTGGGCTAAACATCCATGTGGTTAATAGGCCCAAGACAATGAGCTATGTAGGTTTCCTCCTCCTTGATGAATAAAGCACACGTAATGCTTAGGTACTATGGATGTCATTTATATTAGGTAACACAAAATGCATAGGGCTCTCGTGACCCTACGTAACTCATTTTTTGGGCCCACTAACCGAATTGATATTTAAACCACCTCTTGGTGGATATACATACCTAAAATCAACTTGATTGATTTTCTCTATCCATAGAATTTAGCCGTTGGATTCGAGAATTTTTTTTGCATATTTTCTGGGTACTTAATCCAACGGCCAGAAATTATCAATCAAGCTGATTGATGCGGTTAATGGGCCCAAAAAATGAGCTATGTAGGGCCAAGAGAGACCTCTTCATTTAAAGTCTTTCATTTGGTCGTCGGAAAACGCAAAACGAAAGGAAACCAAGGAGATGTGCCAACCAAAACACAGTTGTCATGACCTGTGATCCACCCCTCAAATATGTAGGTCCCATTTTTTATGATTTTCTCTGAACCGAAAGGCAGCTTCCCATCAGTTGATCTTAACCACCGATCGATTGTTGGTGTTTTTTGACGGCTGGAAATATTCTATTTTGCTGGTCAGAAATTCCGAGGGTGATTGGGTGTGAACGATCAGACGATAGAACATGGATCCAGTAACAAGAAATCTGTGTCAATTATTTCAACTAAAAGAATGACAGGATATATGTAGGGATGTCAACGGGTCGGTTCCTAAGGTGCTCAGAACCAGATCCAATATTGCCAGTTTTTATTGGTTCTGGTTCCTTTCAGTTCCGGTTCGATTTCGGTTTCGGGTACATCGGTTCCAATCTTTATAACATGACGATTTTAACACTATATTTATATATTTAACATTATATTTATATATCGGTTCCAATATCAAACTACCCAGAACCGAAACTGTTATTATCACTTTGGTTCCAGTCTCAGTTCCTGTTCTTATTTAGTCGGTTCCAAAATTTTGGAACCGAACCAGGGTTCAATTTCAGTTCCCATTTGATTCCTGTTAAACGGGTACAAATTGACACCCCAAGATATATGTTATGGCTTCTAATCCCGGCATCACCCGCTTGCATATTTTAGAAACATGCAAAAATCGAGAAAAATTGACTGTCCCCCCTCCCAAAATGTCGACACTTACACCTTGTTAACCCTCCCTTAACCAACTAATTAAAGGTTTAACGTGGGTTGGGTTAAGGTCTGGGACAGGGTAGGGGTGTCAATTTTACCCGATTTAACTGAAATTGAACCTGAATCCGAACCGAAAGTTTCAGTTCCACATTTTTGGGAACCGGAACCAGACCGAAAAATAATCGTTCCAGTTATGGGTAGTTAGATTTTGACCCGCGACCGATAGGAACGGGAAATGAACCGATAAAATCAGGACCGATATATGTGATAAAGGCCTTTCTTTTTTTGCCCTATATATAAGGGTACACTCTGCTCGCCCTACTTTGATTAAAAAGAAAGGCGGGTTTGGCCGGCAACAAGCAAACGGCTTTCTATCATAGTTGCAAAGGGGGCTGAGGCTGATGAGTTATGTTTGGCGGCCATACTTTGATCACTCACTGGAACCGGAACTGAAACCAACAAGAACCAAATAATCTGTTCCGGTTCCAGATCCATCATTTTGAGGATCGGAACCGATAAGAACCGAAACAGATAAGAATCAGCAATATCAGTTTCGGTTCTGGGTATCTTAAGAACCGAATCGGAACCGAACTGATGACACCCCTAGATTAGGGCAGTAAAAAGTGCTGGTACGTACGACATTTTGGGAGGGGGACTTCAAATTTGGAGACAGCAAATTCTTCCCCCCCAAACATCTCCCATTTGTGAGAGTCAAACTTCTATCACAGCGTTCTGACTGATGCTTCTGTCACAATGCAAAACACAGGCCACGTGACACACTCTTAGTGGACGCTGACCGATGGAGGTTTGGCCAGTCCCTCAGTGGACCTCTAACCCAAAATCACCTGTTTAGTGATTTTGATTCGATTGAAATTACTTTCTTGGGTTGATTTTAACGGTTAGAATTTGAGCGTTATATGGTTCAAAGATCCAAAGGTTGTAAATCACTAATAAGACTGATTTTTGGTTTAGAGGTCCACTGAGGGACTGGCCAAACATCCATACGGTCAGCGTCCACTAAGAGCGTGCCATGTGGCCTGTATTTTGCATTGTAACATAAGCATCTGTGATAGAAGTTTTACTCCATTTGTGAAGGTTCAAGTAGGAAGGAGTGCCTACATCATGATGACATGAGATTGAGATCATCAAAAATTGTCAAAGAGGATAGATGGGCCCCACGACTTTCCAGCGCCTCTTCCAACCCCGCATTGCGGTTACTTGTGGCATGGACCAACCAAGAAAACCCAAACTTTCTTTTATTTCCCCTGCATTCTCCGAGTCGATCGTTAACATATAAGTTGTAGTTGGACTTGGAGCGTGGAGGAGATATATAGAGCAGAGAAGCGAGTGGACATATATGAGAGCTATTAATCATCGCTTCCTATTCAATCTCTCCCCAATCAAAACCAACATCATCATCCCCTCTTTCGTCAAGAACATGTCTGGAGGTGGAGATCAAAACTCTGGTTTTAGCAGACCCAGATTGGTGGTGAAGAGAGTATTGGCCAAGCCTCAACATGAGGGAGATGGAGCTGTTGTTAGAAGAAGCGTTGGGAGGTCTTTCTCTTGCTCCTTTTCTTGTTTACTCCTGCAATTTTTCTCTCTGCTTTTTTTTTTCTATATATTTTTGGAGGGAATGGTTTGGGGTTGGGCAGACCCCTACCAGACCTTAATCAAAAATAAGTTTTACAATCTAGCATGCAATAATGGTTTCTGGGTAATCATTTGATGTGGGGTTTTGGGAGATTTTCAGGATGGAGTTGAAGTATTTGGATCCTTTTCTCATGTTGGATGAATTCTCAGGTAACATCTTATCTGGGTTCTCTCTCTCTCTCTCTCTCTCTCTCTCTCTCTCTCTCTCCCTTGTATTGGTTTCTGATTAGAAAGATAGATCGTTATTAAGACTTTATGGGGTTGGCTGATCTTGCAGTTTCGGCTCCTGCTGGATTTCCTGACCATCCACATAGAGGTTTGTTTGAGGGGTCTTATCAATCCGTCTCCATGTTTTCTTCGATTTTGTATCTAAGAGATTTAATCTATTTATGGTGCCTGAGATGTTATTTATTCTCTATTTTTTTTTAGAATTCTAATTTAGGTTCTGTTTTTTCAGGTTTTGAGACCGTTACATACATGTTGCAGGAAAGAATTATTTTAAGTTTCCAGTTTTTTTTTTTTTTTTTCAAAACCAAAAACTCTTTTATGGAGAATTCAGATAATTATAAACTGAATTGGTGTTCCATGGATTTCAGGGAGCTTTCACTCATCAAGATTTTGCAGGTCACAAGGGAACAATTAGAACTGGTGATGTGCAGGTATAGACTCCAATTGAGATCAATGAATCCCTTCTCGACAAAAATAACGAAATTACATATTTTAGTATATTGAATTTGATGTTTTGGGTCTCTTTCTGCTCTTATTTTGTTTTGCAGTGGATGACTGCAGGTAGAGGGATAATTCACTCAGAAATGCCAGCAAGAGAAGGAACCCAGAAGGGTTTGCAGCTCTGGATCAATCTATCATCCAAAGACAAAATGTAAGAATCCGATCAACATATATTTCACTTATCTACTCTTTGTTGTCTAGATATACAAAGACAAGGATATCCTGGATTTGAATTCAAAACCATAAATGCAGGGTTGAGCCAAGGTACCAAGAGTTGTTAAGTGAAGACATCAAGAGGGCAGAGAAAGATGGGGTTGAGGTCCGGATTATAGCAGGAGAAGCAATGGGGGTCCAATCGCCAGTGTATACCCGAACACCTACAATGTACCTTGATTTCACTCTAAAACCTGGAGCACAACTGCACCAGAGTATCCCAGAGTTGTGGAATTCCTTTGTATATGTCATTGAAGGTGAGGGAACCTTCGGTTCCATGAATTTGTCCCCACAAACAGCTCACCATGTCCTGGTCTTGGGTCCTGGAGATGGGTTCAGTGTCTGGAACAAGTCTGCCAAGCTGCTTAGATTCGTCCTAATCGGAGGACAGCCTCTTAACGAACCCGTTGTTCAGTATGGTCCATTCGTGATGAACACACAAGCCGAGATCGATCAGACCATAGAAGACTATCAGTTTGGCCGGAACGGATTTGAAAAGGCCAAGTACTGGAAATCTCAACCACTGGGTTAATACTTCTCAAATGGGTTTGAAGTTTGATTTAAAGCCAAAGCATGTTCACCCAAAAAACAAAGAAATTAAACATTACTCAAATAGATGCAGATGCAAGAAATAGGACTGCTCATGTGTTCTCTCTTTTAGCTAGAATTTATTTTTCCCTTCCTCCCTCTCACCATGAATTAGAAGTTGATTTTTTTTTTTTGACATTTTTTCGTATTTTCTTTCAGTAATGGTGGTTCTTCCTGTGAGTTGAATTCTTAATCAGTTTTGCACTCGCAGTCGACCCTTCAACTAGAATGTAATGGGTAGGAAGCTATCATTGTTTCATCACATTGTGAAGTAGTAAGGTCTATACAATTGAAGCTGTATTTGTTTGTTTAATTTTATTTTTCATGTTGTGACTGTATGTTTTGTATGTGTACACTGTGTATTGAGATTCCTAGTTCGAATTCTTTCGCATTTATTTTATCCACCCTTTTTCTCTTTCGGTATTTGTCTCAGGCTCAACTATGGAATTCTTGATGACATACTAATGCCAAGTGTTCAAAAATATTCTTAATTTCCTCTATGTAGAGAACAAAGGTGGGTTACAAGAAAATATTCAGCTTTCCTCCAAACATTGGAGGGAACCTCTTTTGCAAATGTTTACAACAAAGGAGTCCCCATAGGTTAAAATGATGTAGAACACATAGTAGAAGAATTCATGGAGCGTTTAGACCGTCAAAAGTCCAAAAGGTGCGTTTGGACCGTCAAAAGTCCAAACGGTGTTAAAAGGACGTAACGGGCATTAATGCTAAAGAAACACTAAAAAGGACGTAATAAGCATTAACGTAATTGTCTTTAGTGTCAGAACTGCACAGGGCTGAATCTCTTTGAAAGGAAACGATGAGATCTTCGAAAATCATCAGCTTCGCTCATGATGTACGCCTCATTTTGACCAAATTCCATCGTCTAGTGGGTCAAAACGACATTTTGGCTATTTTTGGAGAATTTCATTTTGGCAATAACTTGAGTCGTGGAAGTCAGAATCACTCCCCGTTGATTCTGACGTGTTTCTAAGATCTTCGACTATCCATTCTACGAATAGTGGGAATTTTTATTTTTTTTTATCTTTTTCCCTATTTTTAGTCGTTTTAGACTTTTAGTAAGTTTCTAAGTATCGTTATTGATTTGTCCTATTTATGATGGACGTAGTTAGACGAAAGTGTAAAGAATATTTTCATATTGAATTTGGCAAAGATTCCGTTTGACATAAAAACATTCTTTTAACCGTTCCTACGAGCACAAGTGTAGCGTGAAGATGTTGTGGTACACATATTTCGTCAACTACGTGAAGACTAAAAGACAGAGACAACAAGAATCAGACGGTTGACGACAAGAGTCATCTGAGTAACTGTCGATTTGTCAGTTAACAATCGTGTACGCTCGATTAGGAAGATATGTGACTTAGTAGCCATAGGAGTTTATTAAAATGAACAAAATATAATGGTCAAACTGAGTCATTGGACAGACCTGAGTCAAAGTCAATTATATTGAATAGTGGGAAAGTCCAATCGATTGGACATAGCCCAATCGATTGGAGACACTGTGTAATCGATTGGAGACTACGATGCAGAAACTTAATTGAGCCCAATCGATTGGAGACACTGTGTAATCGATTGGAGACTACGAGGCAGAAATATAATTGAGTACAATCGATTAGAGACACTGTGTAATCAATTTGAGCCTTCAGGAAAGAAATCTTTCAGAGTACAATCGATTGGAGACTCTGGGTAATCGATTGGAGCCTTTGGAATAGAAAGTTATAAATGTCAAATCGATTGGAGAACCCTGTGCAATCGATTGGTGTCTTCGGAACAAAAAACTTATTGAGCCCAATCGATTAGACACTTGTCCCCAATCGATTGGACCAAGTGTACAATCGATTGGACCTTGAACAGAATTGATTTTTCTCAGATCCGAAATTCATAGTTCCATTATCCCACATTTCACACGACTCGGGGACTTGAAATTCTATAAATAGAACCCTTCTATGCTTTCTCTAAACACACACAGAGACACAGAGTGACTTAATCTTCAAGAAAGAGAAGTAAAGGTTATATTTATCAGAGTGTCCAATTCGAAGAGCAAGAAGATTGTTTTCAGTCACATCTTGTGAGCTTGTTCTCTTATCGATCAAAGCCAAGAGCTTGATCTTTACTCAGCCTAGGTTTTCCACTTCTATATTCAACCTAGTATGCCTGAGAGTATCAGTGTGACTCAAACACTTTTAAGCAACTTGGGGTTCAGGGTGTACTGAATCCTTCACCTTCTGCAAAGGCGGGAGTGTTTAGAATTAAGATCGGAGGAACCGGTTGAAGGTAGGTTTGGGGTGTACCAAACTGAACAAGCGGATAAGGCTTCTTGGCTGAAAGGGTGCGCGTGGATTCGTAGCGTTGATTCAGAGGACGTGGATGCATCGGCAGTGGGCCTTGACTAAGGTTGTATGCTGTATTTGCAACGGTGCTGCGTAGGTAACCTTTGTTTCGTTTAACTTTTCAGTTAGTGATACTTTCTGTCTGGACGTGGTCCCGTGGTTTTTTCTTGGCTAAGGTTTTCACGTAAAAATATCTTGTCTTGTGTGATTGTTTTTGTGTTCCACATTCTATCCTGATTAGATCAAACGACAAAAAGACAATATACCACGGAGGTATATTTAATTTGAGTCGGTTGTGATAATTCTTTTTCAAACAACCAAGGCATGAGATTTTATCCCCATACCATAGACCAGTAAAATTGTATAGGTATAATTAATTTTAAATACCCAATCAACCCCCCTTCTAGGTATATTGAGTTAAAGAGAACGGACCGGTGGAATTTCAGAAAGTATCAATGAAGTTATTATTTAAGTCTTCTTTTACTCTCTTGTGGATTTAAGGTTTATTTCAGATTGAAAACGGTGTTCTTCTTCCCAGTTCATTTTTGTGATTAACTTCGTGCTTCTGCTACGTCAAGTTGGTATTAGAGCGAGGATTTCCCTTGTTCCATGGCTGTCAATGATGGACTCGGCTCGACAAACCTAGTGGATGGTGCTCCCGAGAATCGATCAGTATCAGCATCTATGTTTAAGGCCTTCCAACGAGAGACTCAACAGTCACTACAGGTTATGCATGCCGTAATTGCACAATTAACTTTGGCTTTCGGTAGAAACCAGATTCAAGGTAATGAATGACCGATACCCAACAATAGAAATATGAGTGATCGTGATCCAAGGATCGAGAATAATCGCAGGCGAGGCTATGATAGTGAGTCTAGCGATGAAGAGATCGATAATTTTGTTCTTCAACAAGGAGGGCGAAGGAATACCTCGCAAGATCATGATTTTCGTCTCAAGGTGGACCTCCCTTCCTTCAATGGCCTTCTCCACATTGAGAATTTCCTCGATTGGCTTTGAAGGTCGAACGGTTCTTCGAATACATGGAGATCGCTGAAGAAAAGAGGGTTAAGCTCGTTGCCTACAAGCTTAAAGGAGGAACCTCAGCTTGGTGGGAGCAGTTACAACTATCGCGAACCCGTCAGGCCAAAGCCCCAATCTGATCATGGCAACGGATGAAGCAATTGTTGAGGGCGCATTTCCTTCCCACCGATTATGATTAGGTACTATATCAGCAATATCAAAATTGTCGTCAAGGAAATTGCACAGTTCGAGATTATGTTACAGAATTCTACCGGCTAGCAGCATGCAATGATCTAGCTGAATTCGAGTCACAGTTAGTGGCGAGATTCCTGGGAGGATTGCGAATGGCCATCTAGGATCAGGTTGCGATGCAACCTGTGTACACGCTGACTGACGCAGTACAGCTAGCAACCAGGGTTGAAACCCAACTTGATCATCCAGGGTTACGAAGTCAAACCATGGGGAAGTCTTTTGCACCTGCGATAGTGCAAGAGTCATTGCAGACTCCGAGTAAAACACCAGTCCGGGGAGGTACCCAACCATCGACTACAAATTGAGATTCGGGGAGTAGTCAGGTCAGGCCAGGCGGAGGAGCCAGCACTAGCAGAGGAATGTCCTCAAATCCGTACGCCCCACCACAGCCGATTAAGTGTTATCGGTGTGGCCAGACCGGACATCGTTCGAATCAATGCCCACAGCGTCAGACGGCCAATTTGACGACCCATGCAGAAGTAGTCGATGACGATGAGGTGGACCAATATGATGAAGATGAGGACGATGAAGGCTGATATGACCTATGGGGACGAGGGAGTCTCTCTTATGGTGCGCAGACTGTTATATGCGCCAAAACAAGAGATTGATCCTATGAGACAATATCTTCCGAACGCGATGTACAGTCAATCAACGTGTCTGTGACTTGATCATAGATGGAGGCAGTAGCAAAAATATTGTGTCCAGAACCATGGTGGATAAACTACAGTTGAAAACCGAGAAGCATCCCTCTCTGTACTCGATAGACTGAATCAAGCAGGTTGGTGAAACTAAGGTAATTGAGCAGTGTAAGATTCCATTGTCCATTGGAAAATTCTATAAAGATGAAATTATATGTGATGTAGTTGATATGGATACCTGCCATATACAGCTCGGAATACCTTGGCAGTACGATGTTAACTCTATCCATAGAGGCAAGGACAATACTTTCACATTTTTCAAGGAGGGGGTTAAAATTATCCTTGCCCCAATGACAAGAGAGAGTCGTCCCAAAGCTTCTAAAGTGGAGGGGCAATCTTTTCTAATTGCTAGCGACATTGTTGAAGAATCTAAAGAGACTGGGGAGATGTATGCCCTAATTGTGAAGGGTGACGATGTAAACACGTTAGAAGTCCCTAACAAATAGAGACCTTTGCTGGCCGAATTTGAAGAGATTATGCCTAAAGACTTGCCAAGTGGACTGTGCCCTATGAGGGATGCACAACATCACATTGACCTAGCCCTCGAAGCAAGCTTGCCTAATCTGCTACATTATCGGATGAGCCCGAAAGAGTTCAAAATTTTACAAGGCCGGTTGAGGAACTACTTCATAAGGGATCGATCAGAGAAAGTATGAGCCCTTGTGCAGTACCAGCTCTGTTAAATCCTAAGAAAGATGGGAGTTGGAGGATGTGCATAGATAGCAGAGCCATCAACAAGATAACTGTGAAGTATAGGTTCCCTATACCACTGCTTGATTACATGTTAGATATGCTTGAAGGTGCCAAGGTGTTTTCTAAGATCGATTTGAAGAGTAGCTATCATCAGATTCGTATCAGGCCGGGCGATGAGTGGAAGACAGCTTTCAAGACAAAAGAGGGCTTGTATGAGTGGTTGGTAATGCCTTTTAGGTTATCCAATGCACCCAGTACGTTATGAGAGTGATGAACGAGGTGCTCAAACCCTTAGTTGGGCGGTTCGTGGTCGTCTACTTTGATGATATCTTGATTTATAGCCATGATGAGAACGAGTATGTCCAACATCTTCGAGATGTGTTTATTGTACTTCAAGAGAATAGTCTATACGTCAATCTCAAGAAGTGCAGTTTTCTTACCAACAATCTTGTATTTCTGGGTTATGTGGTAAGTTCATCGGGCATCAAAGTAGACGAAGAAAAGGTGAGAGCCATTCGAGAATGGCCTACGCCTAAATCTATTAGTAAAGTGGGTAGCTTCCATGGATTGGCCACTTTCTACAGGCAATTCGTGAGAAACTTTAGTATTATTGCCACTCCACTCACAGATTGCCTAAAACAGAAATAGAAACAATTTCAGTGGACAGACGAAGCCGAACAGAGTTTTGCATTGATCAAGGAAAAGCTAACTTCTACTCCCGTTTTAGCTCTACCTAGCTTCGAAAAATTATTCGAAGTAAACTGTGATGCCTCTTACATAGGTATTGGAGCTGTTCTTTCTCGGGAGGGATGACCGATTGCGTTTTATAGTGAAAAGTTGAGCGACGCTCGGAAGAAGTGGTCTACGTACGAGTTGGAGTTATATGCTGTAGTACAATCTCCACGACACTAGAAGCATTATCTGGTACAGCGAGAATTCATCTTGCATACAGATCATCAGGCTTTAAAATTCATCAACAACTCGACAACTCCAAATCGTATGCATGCTAGATGGATTACTACGATCCAGGAGTTTACTTTTGTCTTGAAGCACAAATCTGGGGAGAAAAATAAAGTAACTGATGCGTTGAGCAGACGAGCTACCTTACTTACAGTGTCCAAAGTGAGGTAATCGGGTTCGATTACTTAAAGGACTTGTATGCCGATGATGAAGATTTCTAGGACGAGTGGACTAAATGCACATCTAAACAACCAGGTTCGAGTGAATATCAGATTCAGGGAGGTTTCCTTTTTAAAGGGACCCGATTATGCATTCCCAAGAATTCTCTCCGAGAACACATTATTCAAGAAAAACATGGTGGAGGACTAGGCAGTCACATGGGACGTGACAAAAGTATTGCCTTAGTTGAAAATAGATACTATTGGCTACAGTTGAAAAGAGACGTGGGATGTTATGTACAGCGATGTTACACTTGTCAAGCGCCAAGGGTCATGCACAGAATACAGGTCTCTACACTCCATTATCGATTCCTAATGCACCATGGGAAGATCTATCTATGGACTTTGTGTTGGGTCTTCCACGGACTCAACGAGGTATGGTTCTGTGTTTGTGGTGATTGACAGGTTTTCAAAGATGGCACACTTTATTGCGTGCAAAAGACGTCGGATGCCACCAACATCATCAATTTATTCTTTAAAGAGATTGTTCGCTTGCACGGTCTCCACAAGACTATCACTTATGATCGTGATAGCAAGTTCTTGAGCCATTTCTGGCGTACATTGTGGAGACGTTTGGATACTTCATTGCAGTATAGCAGTACGTGTCATCCCCAAACAGATGGCCAGACAGAAGTGGTGAACCGTACTTTGGGAAATATCATGCGGAGTTTATCTAGCGAGAGACCAAAGCAGTGGGATTTTGCACTTGCCCAAGTCAAGTTTGCCTATAATAATGTGGTTAATCGTTCTACCGGCAAATCACCATTCGAGATTGTCTACGGACGACTCCCTACACACACTCTAGATTTGGTCCCCTTGCCGAAATTGCTAGGTATGAGTGTTGTTGCTGACCATATGGTTGAAAAGATGATGTCAATCCATACAGACGTCAAGAAGCATTTGGAAGAAGCCGCCGCCAAGTATAAAGTTGCAGCTGACAAACACATGCGTTTGAAAGTTTTTAAAGAAGGTGATATGGTTGTGGTTCATCTACGCAAGAAAAGGTTCCCAGTGGGTACGTACAATAAGTTGAAGCAGAAGAAAATTGGCCCGTGTAAGATCTTGCACAAGATTAACGATAATGCTTATGTCGTTGATCTCCCTGACATTATGGCTATTTCGAAGACTTTCAACGTGCGAGATTTATTCGAGTACCATGCGTCAGACTCTCATCTATTGCCTTTGGTGAACTCGAGGACGAGTTCTTTTTAAGTGGAAAGGAATGATGTAGAACACATTGCAAAAGAATTCATGGAGCATTTGGACCGTCAAAAGTCCAAACGGTGTTAAAAGGACGTAGCAGGCATTAACGCTAAAGAAACACTAAAAAGGATGTAATAGGCATTAACGTAATTGTCTTTAGTGTCGGAACTACTCGGGGCCGGACCTCTTTGAAAGGAAACAACGAGATCTTCGAAAGTCATCAGCTTTGCTCATGATGTACGCCTCATTTTGACCAAATTCCATAGTCTAGTGGGTCAAAACGGTATTTTTGCTATTTTTGGAGAATTTCATTTTGGCTATAACTTGAGTCGTGGAAGTCAGAATCACTCCCCATCGATTCTGACGTGTTTCTAAGATTTGCGACTATCCATTCTACAATTAGTGAGAAATTCTATTTTTTTTATCTTTTTTCCTATTTTTAGCCGCTTTAGACTTTTAGTAAGTTTCTAAGTCTCGTTATTGATTTGCCCTATTTAAGAGGGTTGTAGTTGGACGAAAGTATCAATGAAGTTATTGTTTAAGTCTTCTTTTACTCTCTTCCTTGTGGATTCAAGGTTTATTTCGGGTTGAAGACGATGTTCTTCTTCCCAATTTGTTTTCGTGATTAACTTCGTGCTTCCGCTACGTCATAAAACCTTTGATTTTGCCCCAAGCTCTAGTTCCTCCTTTCTCTGTATTTAAAACAGGATAGCATCAGACGCTGGTGGTGCGAACAAAAGCACCATTGAGCGATGCTACCAAAGATTGTTGTCATTAACCGTCCCATTCTGCATGACCATTGGCTTGAGCCTGGGTAATTGATGCCCATTGCTACAAGTGTGGATCAGCTAAGCTTCCCTGTCAGGCCCTTTAGCCTATCTCATATTGGGGCAGGCTTTATTTGCACCTATTACCTTGTGATCAAGCTCTGGCCACATTTTATGGCTCATCAAATAAATGGTCTAGACCCAGGTCTTCATCCTCGATTTTAATGGTACAAGTTGTAAATTCATCCCTGAGCTCGCCTAAGCCATGCTATATTATTTCGAGGCATGTCAATCCTTGTTTAATCTTGTGCCCATCCTCAAGTCTTGGGCTTGCTTAAGCACTCTTCACCAAGAAAATTTAGAATACGGAGAGTTTTCGGTGTGTAATGAATGGAAACAATCGGGTGCCACCATTCGTACATTCTCGCTGGTTCTTGTCTTCGGCGGATTCTAGCTTCCACACGGGTAAGCAGTACAACATCAATGCCTTCCATTGTAAAGATGGCTGTTCATTATTGGTTCCTTATCTCCACATCTAAAAATGCTCCGCGTACTAAATTTTCTCCTCCTCACCACCATCGAAAGCTCGAAACAAATGTACCTTTTCCAATGCTCTGTTACAATGCATACTCATTTTGTTCCTTATCCCTACAAAATTATGGTGATGTTCTTTTTTAGAGATTGAAGAAGCAACATTGAGGGAAAATGGCCATTTAGCATAAGGTGTGGAGGTTGTAACTGTTGGTTTTTTATGTTTCAAATAAAGAATATTTAAAAATCTTAACAATTATGAATGCATATCTATATAACAAAACAGGACGGTTGTCTCCCCCCTCTTATCTTATCACACGAAATGGACAATGGTTCTCAGCCACTCACACCTAATTTTGACAAACGCTTTGTCGATGAGTGCCATGGGCACGGGTCACCTACTATTTACCTACATATAAGGAATGAAATGGGTTGGATTTACATATAGCTCAAGGGTCAAGCTTAGGAACCCCTCTTTTTATGCCTCAAGAGGGGTGTTACCGTTAAAACGGATTGAAACGGCCAGGGGCAAAAATAGAAAAAATAGATTTTAACGGATTTTATTGATGTTAATGGAAAAAAGTGGTGCTGAAATTCAAAATTTAAATTTTGAAAATTTAAAATTTTAAAAAAAATTAGAATTTAACGAAAATTTAATGGTTTTCTTATACCCCTCTTATCTTATATGGCTTCAATAATGAGTGGCTGAGATCCACTATGCTTCATATCGATGGCTGAGATTAACTCCCACCCGATTTTGACAAACACTTTGTTGGCGTGCCCGCCCATACATATATCAAGACAGCTCAGTTGTATTCTCTTATCTTATCCATCCATCTAATGTGGACCGTTAGATAAAGAGTAGTTGAGATCAAATCCATCGATCTAATGTGCACGGTTAGATTTCAGCCACTCAATCTACCTCATTTGACCTCAATTTATTCAAAATTTAAATTTCAACACCGTTATTTTTTGTTATTTATGTTATTTTCTCATTTCTCCCTCTGTGCGTTACAATCTAATGAAAAAAATGGTAATGCCCCAGTCCGTTATACCGTTTGAGTGCCGAAGGCACCCAATTTTTGCAAACGCTTTTGTCGGAGAGTGCCGTGGGCATGAGCCATTTACTATTCTATATAACAAAACACATTAGTTGTCTCCCTACTTATACCTCCGCTTATAAGCATCAACAAAGAAGGGCCGAGATCTAATCCTCCCCCCAAATGGATGGTGGATCTCTGCCACTCACTTGATTTTGGCAAATTCTTTGTCGAGGAGTGCCAATGGCACGGGGCACCCACTAGTCTATATAACAGAACAGGAAAATTGTCTTATCTCTTATCTTATCCGGTGTCAACAAAGAGTGGCTGAGATCTTATCCCTCACATGGATGGTGGATCTCAGCCACTGTCGTGGGCACTGTTGTCTCCCCATCTTATAGGCTTCATATATCCAAGGGGTCATATCAACCCTTACATAAAATAAAATTTAGACAGTTGGATTAATTTAACAGGAAAATTGTCTCCCCACTTATACCTCTCTTATCGGCTTCACAAAGGATGGCCGAGATCTTATCACCCCAAATGGATGGTGGATCTAAGCCACT
Source organism: Euptelea pleiosperma (assembly GCA_035048495.1). Taxonomy (NCBI): domain Eukaryota; kingdom Viridiplantae; phylum Streptophyta; class Magnoliopsida; order Ranunculales; family Eupteleaceae; genus Euptelea; species Euptelea pleiosperma. Next base: position 11,121,886 of record CM068551.1, on the reverse strand, counting down.
CACACCCGATTTTTGTGAAGAACAATTATGCCTCTTAATAGGTTTGTCACGCCCCGAATCCGGATACCCAGATATGACTTGAAAATCCATGGATCGACCCGTACCCGAACCCAGAGGTGATCTATGAATGTCTACTAGTGGTCCAATTAGGTCAATTAGACTACTAAGGTTCATTCGAAAATCGACTAAGTAAAAAAAAGAGTCTAGATGTAGGAAACAAAAAATTCAAATAATTCATAATTCAAATAATTCAATCAATCAACTAAATATGGAGAGATGGAAGTGAGAACATGCTCTCAATCAAAGGCTTACATGCCCGTGAAAATAAATAAATAATGTTATAAAATAATCAAATACAACTTTCTAAAGTGTGGGATCGACTCCCAGATCCTCGTCGATCTCCTCGAATGCACCGGAGTCTTTCGTCTCAAAATCATTTCACGTACTCGGCTCCTCAAAATCTGAAAATGGTATCGGTGTAGCACCGTGAGCCAAGGCCCAGTAATACAACAGTGTGCATGGTATGATATCATACTATACAAGTTTTTTTTTAATCAAGGTATGCATCTCAATCGTATAATAAGGATGACATGAATATGATGATGAATGCAGATGAGTAAGGAATGCCAATGCAACTAGTACCCATAACCACATAGGGTCTCCATCTCCTTCCCGTACTGGGAGCGGTCTCATCGACCCATCTGCAGGATATAATAACGTCTGGGGCCTTTCACCCTAGGGTACCGAACCCTGATTAATTGATAAAACCAATATAAACGTATATAATATACTTCAACCCCGTTCCCTTATGCACCCCTTATATGAAATGACGTGATGATCATGGTACGACAACAAGATGTACTAGGGTTACATGACATAAGCACACATGTATTTAACATTTAAATAAAAATATAAAATGAACCAATGATCATTAAGAGTAATAATATGGGAACGAATTAGGCTTAACCATGAATAAAATGTAACAATCACCGAAGGTCACGATCAACACGGATGAATAATATAAGTGGAAATCACAAGACAATCCAACACACCATGGCCGAACCCTATGAGGGATCCATGACACAAGGTCGAACCCTAAAGATCCAAGACATTTGGCCGAACCCTATGAGGGATCCAAGACACATGGGTGGGATCCCCATGCATACAAGTATAGGTCGAACCATCTAGGTATAATAGTCAATAAGACATGACCAAATATCACAATCAACATCGATGAATAATATAAGTGAAAATCGCAAGAGAATCCAACACGCCATAGCCGAACTCTATGAGGGATCCATGACACAAGGTCGAACCCTAAAGAGGGATCCAAGACACTTGGCCAAACCCTATGAGAGATCCAAGACACATTGGTGGGATCCCCATGCATACAGGTATAGGTCAAACCATCTAGGGTTTAGTCAAACAACAAGGTTAAAACCTTAATAGTTAATAATCATGACCGAACCACGAACAATTAATAGGTTTTTTTACAAAAAAATGTACTGCATTATAAAAATCATAACTAAATAAATATGAATTAGAAAAATATAAACTCAATGGATTTAAAATCTAGATTCACAGAGGTTTTTAGGAAAAATAAATAAAAAATATTCAGATTCAAGATATAGGCCAAAAATCTTAATTAATTGGGCCGGACAGAATCTGGGATACAGAAAAGTCCCGCACATTTGAAAAATCATAACTTAATCAATACAAATCAGAAAAATACGAACTCAAATGTTATAGAAACTAGATTTAAGGAGGTATTTAGGAAAAAGAAATAGTAAAATATTTAGATTCAAAATATGGGTCGAAACCCTTAATGAAGTGGGTCGGACAGAATCTGGGATTCTGGGTTTTTACAGAAAAGTCTGGCACATTTAAATCCCAAGTGAATCGGACCATGTAAAATCTGAAATTCTGGGTTTTTTGGTAAAGTCATACAACTTAGAAAAATCATAACTTAATCAATAAAAATCAGAAAATACAAACTAAACGGTTTTGAAAAATAGATTCACAGAGTATTTAGAAAAAAATAATTATAAAAATATTTAAATTATAAAAATACAACGAAAATGATAAAGAACATAGTCATCCGTTATAGGCACAAAATAGACCATGGCCAAACCCATCATGGTGGCCCAAAATAAAGATCAACCCAATAAGAATAAAATAAATATTGTTGAAATTAATTTGTAATGAGTATCAACCATTATCTAATAAAGAGAAACAAAATCTTGAAGAAAAACAAGTATAGGATGGATCAAGCGCACTTACCTCAAGGTTTCTTGAATTTTAATGAAAATCAAAAGTTTCTTCAAATTTGAAAGTCGTCGGATCGTCCTCTCCTTGGAGTATGTTCTTCAAATCGGAGTCCCCGTCAATTCTCCCTTCTTGCTCGAGTGCGATCGGTGCCCGGATGAAGGTTTAATGGAGCTTGCTCTATTCTTTAATGGAGTTTGGTTTTGTGAAAGCTTCTAAAGCTTTAGGGTTTTCATAAATAGGTTTAGGGAAGGATTAGGGTTTCTATTTTGTTGAAATTCGTAACTATCAAAGGGATGACTTTTTCAACCCTCAAAAACTTATATTTTACAATACTAATGGGTTAGAAATGGGCCCAAGGCCCATATACATCAATAGGCTTCATTTAAGAATATTATTAAGCCCAAAAGGCTTCTAGATTGGCCATACGGGCCCACCCAACAATCATAACACAAATAATTATAAATTAATTCAATCAAACTATATTATATAATTTAAAAGTCCATACAATAAGGTATTGACACATGTCACACATACAAATCATAAAAACATTCAAAACCCTAGAAAAGTGTCAAATGACATTGGAATGACCCGAAAGTGATTTGCGGGTCCCACGCTCCTATTAAATAAATAAAATATAATTAAATATTATTTTTGAAAATATAAGAATGGTAGGAAAGTTTAAAAATTACGAAAATACTATTTTTGTCAAAATCTCCTGAAATCTCCCGCTAGGGTTTTCATATATCAGGAAAGCTTCTAAATTTCACAAGTAAGTTGATAAGGATAAAATAGGAATATTTTTGGAGTCTCGGGCCCACAAAATAATTTTTTTATAAAAGTTCTGGAATGTTAGCTGGGGCAAGAAAAAGTCATCTGCAAGTTATGGTTTATTATTTTTAGTAGGAATTTAGCCCTAAAGAGCGAGTTTCAAAAATAGTAGTTTTTCAAAGTTGTTAAAATAAAACCAAATTAAATACACATACTCATACATGATATTAAACAATAAAAATAATAATAAGAGTCTGAAAAAGTTTCAGGTTTTCATTATTAGGTGAATTTACCATAATACCCTAGAACGAAAGTTCGGGGTATTACAATTTACCACCCTTAAAGAAAATTTCGTCTCCGAAATTCGACACCCCTCAAATTCATTCTCGATCTAGTCTGTCACATCTGATTAGTGAACTAATCATTTTAGCCAAGCCTAGTTAGATTGGTTGACAAACTTTATAGGTATACATAGTCAAATTGGCCAACTTAATCAATATAGTAAACCTAGCCAAACTGGCCATCTACACGAATCTAGTCCAATCCAGGCAAGTTAGTCATCTACGTCTAGTCAACTTAACAATGCTGGTCAAACTAGTCAATATAGTCAACCTTAGTTAAACTGGTAAACTTGATCAATCTAATTGACCTAGATCAACTGGTAAAACTAATAAATCTATCTTCCACTCAAACTGGTCATGCTAGTCAACTGGCCTACTAGTCAAAATAGTCAGACTGTCCAATTAAGATCATCTGAGGGTATAATTCTGTCAACACACCATTCTGTCACGATCTCCTTGATAGGGTATGACAGTGTTAGGTTTGCGACAGAGTCAAGCATAATATAAAATCAAGTATTATAATAATATACTTACAAACAATAGTACACAATCACTATTTATAAGTATTACAAACAATCAGAGTGCTCTAGATTATAGTGTTTCTAATGTATATACTAAAAGGTAACGGTCTCCATAACAAGAATGGACACATTAACCAGATCCCCTAATGGTCTCAATTCCATGGGTCCTTAGGGTACTCTACTGACTGTACTCTAATATCATTCTATCATACACAACTCAATTATGCATAGACCCATTACACACAAATTCTAGGTGTCTAAAGCCTAAGCTCTGATACCACTCTGTCACGCCCCGAATCCGGATACCCAGATACGACCCGAAAATCCATAGATCGACCCGTACCCGAACCTAGAGGTGATCCATGAATGTCCCCTAGTGGTCCAATTAGGTCAATTACACTACTAAGGTTCATTCGAAAACCGACTAAGTAAAAAAAAGAGTCTAGATGTAGGAAACAAAAAATTCAAATAATTCATAATTCAAATAATTCAATCAATCAACTAAATGTGGAGAGATGGAAGTGAGAACATGCTCTCAATCAAAGGCTTACATGCCTGTGAAAATAAATAAATAATATTATAAAATAATCAAATACAACTTTCTAAAGTGTGGGATCGACTCCCAAATCCTCGTCGATCTCTTCGAATGCACCGGAGTCTTTCGTCTCAAAATCATCTCACGTACCCGGCTCCTCAAAATCTGAAAATGGTATCGGTGTAGCACCATGAGCCGAGGCCCAGTAATACAACAGTGTGCATGGTATGATATTATACTATACAAGTTTTTTTCTAATCAAGGTATGCATCTCAATCGTATAATAAGGATGACATGAATATGAGGATGAATGCAGATGAGTAAGGAATGCCAATGCAACTAGTACCCATAACCACATAGGGTCTCCATCTCCTTCCCGTACTGGGAGCGGTCTCATCGACCCATCTGCAGGATATAATAACGTCTGGGGCCTTTCACCCTAGGGTACCGAACCCTGATTAATTGATAAAACCAATATAAACGTATATAATATACTTCAACCCCGTTCCCTTATGCACCCCTTATATGAAATGACGTGATGATCATGGTACGACAACAAGATGTACTAGGGTTACATGACATAAGCACACATGTATTTAACATTTAAATAAAAATATAAAATGAACCAATGATCATTAAGAGTAATAATATGGGAACGAATTAGGCTTAACCATGAATAAAATGTAACAATCACCGAAGGTCACGATCAACACGGATGATTAATATAAGTGGAAATCACAAGACAATCCAACACACCATGGCCGAACCCTATGAGGGATCCATGACACAAGGTCGAACCCTAAAGAGGGATCCAAGACACTTGGTCGAACCCTATGAGAGATCCAAGATACATGGGTGGGATCCCCATGCATACAAGTATAGGTCGAACCATCTAGGTATAATAGTCAATAAGACATGACCAAATATCACAATCAACATCGATGAATAATATAAGTGAAAATCGCAAGAGAATCCAACACGCCATGGCCGAACTCTATGAGGGATCCATGACACAAGGTCGAACCCTAAAGAGGGATCCAAGACACTTGGCCAAACCCTATGAGAGATCCAAGACACATGGGTGGGATCCCCATGTATACAGGTATAGGTCAAACCATCTAGGGTTTAGTCAAACAACAAGGTTAAAACCTTAATAGTTAATAATCATGACCGAACCACGAACAATTAATAGGTTTTTTTACAAAAAAATGTACTGCATTATAAAAATCATAACTAAATAAATATGAATTAGAAAAATATAAACTCAATGGATTTAAAAACTAGATTCACAGAGGTTTTTAGGAAAAATAAATAAAAAAATATTCAGATTCAAGATATAGGCCAAAAATCTTAATTAATTGGGCCGGACAGAATCTAGGATACAGAAAAGTCCCGTACATTTGAAAAATCATAACTTAATCAATACAAATCAGAAAAATACAAACTCAAATGTTATAGAAACTAGAGTTAAGGAGGTATTTAAGAAAAAAAAATAGAAAAATATTTAGATTCAAATATGGGTCGAAACCCTTAAAGAAATGGGTCGGATAGAATCTGGGATTCTGGGTTTTTACAGAAAAGTCTGGCACATTTAAAAAATCATAACTTAATCAATACAAATCGGAAAAATACAAACTCAAAGGTTCTAGAAACTAAATTGACAGAGGTATCTATGAAAAATAATTAAAAAAATATTTAGGTTAAAAATATAGATCGAAATCTCAAGTGAAGTGGACCGTATAAAATCTGGAATTCTGAGTTTTGCAGAAAAGTCCAGCACGTTTGAAAAATTATAACTTAATCAATACAAATCAGAAAAATATAAACCCCAAGGTTCTAGAAACTAGATTGATAGAGGTATCCATGAAAAATAATTAGAAAAATATTTAGATTAAAAATATAGATCGAAATCCCAAGTGAATCGGACCATGTAAAATATAAAATTCTGAGTTTTTTGGTAAAGTCATACAACTTAGAAAAATCATAACTTAATCAATAAATATCAGAAAATACAAACTAAACGGTTTTGAAAAATAGATTCACAGAGTATTTAGAAAAAAATAATTATAAAAATATTTAAATTATAAAAATACAACGAAAATGATAAAGAACATAGTCATCCGTTATAGGCACAAAATAGACCATGGCCAAACCCATCATGGTGGCCCAAAATAAAGATCAACCCAATAAGAATAAAACAAATATTGTTGAAATTAATTTGTAATGAGTATCAACCATTATCTAATGAAAGAGAAACAAAATCTTGAAGAAAAATAAGTATAGGATAGATCAAGCGCACTTACCTCAAGGTTTCTTGAATTTTAATGAAAATCAAAAGTTTCTTCAAATTTGAAAGTCGTCGGATCGTCCTCTCCTTGGAGTATGTTCTTCAAATCGGAGTCCCCGTCAATTCTCCCTTCTTGCTCGAGTGCGATCGGTGCCCGGATGAAGGTTTAATGGAGCTTGCTCTATTCTTTAATGGAGTTTGGTTTTGTGAAAGCTTCTAAAGCTTTAGGGTTTTCATAAATAGGTTTATGGAAGGATTAGGGTTTCTATTTTGTTGAAATTCGTAACTATCAAAGGGATGACTTTTTCAACCCTCAAAAACTTATATTTTACAATACTAATGGGTTAGAAATGGGCCCAAGGCCATATACATCAATAGGCTTCATTTAAGAATATTATTAAGCCCAAAAGGCTTCTAGATTGGCCATACGGGCCCACCCAACAATCATAACACAAATAATTATAAATTAATTCAATCAAACTATATTATATAATTTAAAAGCCCATACAATAAGGTATTGACACATGTCACACACACAAATCATAAAAACATTCAAAACCCTAGAAAAGTGTCAAATGACATTGGAATGACCCGAAAGTGATTTGCGGGTCCCACGCTCCTATTAAATAAATAAAATATAATTAAATATTATTTTTGAAAATATAAGAATGGTAGGAAAGTTTATAAATTACGAAAATACTATTTTTGTCAAAATCTCCTGAAATCTCCCACTAGGGTTTTCATGTATCAGGAAAGCTTCCAAATTTCACAAGTAAGTTGATAAGGATAAAATAGGAATATTTTTGGAGTCTCGGGCCCACAAAATAATTTTTTTATAAAAGTTCTGGAATGTTAGCTGAGGCAAGAAAAAGTCATCTGCAAGTTATGGTTTATTATTTTTAGTAGGAATTTAGCCATAAAGAGCGAATTTCAAAAATAGCTGAAAGTAGGATTTTTTCGCGTCGTTGGTTACGGAAACCCTAACTTCAACAATATTTGTAATTATCCGAGACTTTTAACCTGTAAAATATGAACTTTTGTATAGGGATTCGTGTCGGATGTCGATCCGCACTCGGGATTAGTCGGATTAGCGCGAATAAGAACATAAAATGACAAATAATATACAAGAGAAAAAGGAGAATGATGGAAGAGATGAGAAGGGCGAGTCGATTTAAAACACATCCAAATAAGATCCAGAGAAGACTAAAATTATCGAAATCAAATTGCATTAATCAAACTGTTGCTTACATGAAATAAATGACAGAAATAAATAAAGTGGTAAATCTATTCTAGAAAGCATGTAAGAAAGCATGTAAAAAGAGATTTTAGAGAGAGAGGAATAAGGTAGAGAGAGATTTTTCACACCTCGGTCGTTTACCGGCCGACAAGGTAGAGGTGAGAGAAAAACTCACCCTCTTGCATTCACCGAATGGAGTCGGTGGTGCAAAAAGGCGATCAGCCTGGGGAAGGTTCGATAGAGAGAATCTAGAATGTATTTTCAAACCCTAGAGAGAGAAAGTACCTTGTGCGCACTTACCATGATTTGAGACCGGGATCGACCCGGTGAGTGGTTCGGCCCGGGTTTTCGGCCAATGATGTGTGGGATAGTTGTAGAGCCTGACTCAAGTGGTGGTATATGAAGGTGATGTGCATGCAATGGTAAGAGGCATGGTGGGCTCACGACCAAGCCATGGAAGATGATGATTTGGCCAAGCGTGGGCATGGTCGTGGGGCGCATGGCTTTGCTTCCCGGAGATGTGGTGCTTGTGCCTGGACTTGCTGTCCGATTGGTTGTGAGGTGCACTCTGGTTTGGCAGCGTGGTGGCAATGTTTCTCAACTGGAAACATTGGTGAGGATGCATGGAGGAGCTGTTGTGGATGTGTGATCTCAACGGGGTGGAGAACTTGCAGGCCGTGAGTGGTTGTTGGAGGAGAAGATGTCGGTGGGTGTTGGTGAGAATGGATTCAAGGCCAAGCCGTGGAGCATGGAGATCTGCAATGGATGAGGATCGGTTGGCCAAGAGACTGGCCAGCTACTAATGAAGCCGCCAATGATCTTGGAGGAGTTGTTGGGCGTGATGGCTTGAGAGAGAGGCGGCAAAAAAAATGGTGAACCAGCACGTGGGAGGAGTAGGGGGCAGTAATGGCTTGAGAGGGAGGCGGAGCGGCAGGCGGTGCAGCGGTGGAGGAGGCACGGGCAGTGGATGAAGCGGTGTGGATGGCAGTCGCGCAGAGGCGGCCGGAGAAGGGTGCTGCGGCGTTCAGGCGGTGGAGTGTTGCAGCGGCCGGAGAAGACGCACGCAGGTGGTGTTGCGTGGGCAGCAACCGAAGTTGCAATAACTTGGAAACCCATTGTTGGGTTCTGTGGAGGTGCTGGCGATCCAGCAGGGGCAAAGGAGTGGGGAGAAGGGGGAGAAAAAGGAGTTGCAGATGGCCGGAGTTCTGCAACTCCGGCGAGAATAAAAGAGGAAGATGAAAAGAAGAAGGTGGAGAAGAAAAGGAAAAAATAGGGCTAAGGGTGAAGGGATCCGTGCGGGATTGATAGGGGGAGAGAATGGAAGAGATTGGAGGGGGATTAGGGTTCGAACGAACCCTTCTCCCTCCTCTTATAAAGCTCCCTATTTCCTTTAATGGAAATAGGGTATTTTTGAAAATAAAAAAAAAAAAAATATATATATATATATATATATTTTTAAAGTAAAATGCTACTTTTTCTTGGGGAATGTCCCCATTTAGTGGACCCCCCATTTTTTAAAATTTAATTAAAATTCTTTTGGAAATTCACGGGGTCCACTAACTGGTCGGACAGCGGGTCGATGATGATGGGCCCGGCTACTGGCCCACATGGATTGATGATGTCCATCGTCTCACAAGATGATGTGACAGACAGTCTGATGGCGATCGGATGGATTGTGACTTGATTGGGACCCAGATTAGTAAATCGACGGATCTAGAGAGATCCAACGGTCCGATTGAAGATCCAACGGTCCGATGGAAGATCCAATGGTCAGAAAGCTAACGGAGATGAGATAGAGCCGATGAGCAGGAGTTCTGGGGTTAGGTCAGTAGATTCGAGGACCGAGATATGAAGAGAGATAGAGAATAAGGAGAGATGAGAGAAAAAGTATCAGAAAATAGAGAGAAAAGCACTGGCGGAGGGTCCGGAACCCTGGTCTTCACTGTGACCATCCTCACGCTTCTCCAGTAGAGTCGACCATCATTCTTTGCTGACTCATGTGGCTTTAAACGCTTTGGTCCGTCTCTTGGTCATTGGCTCTCCTACTCTCTTCGTTCTTTGGGCCAGCTTTTTGGTCCTCTTATTCAGCCCATATTTGGCCCATATCTTCTAGTCATAACATGTGGGCTCTTTAAGCTTTGATAATGGGCTTTCATGATCGATTTGGGCCCACAAGTCTCGAGAATCATCCCATCGGGGTTTCCTGCGACAGAATAAGCGTGTAATGAGACTCTATCAGAATGACTTCATATCTAGACTTCCGAAAATGTGTTTAATGCATGCAAATATACCATTTCGTCCAGAAAAGTGTGTTCTACGCAACAGAAGAGACTATTACGTAGAAAAGTAGATAAATAGAGCATTTTATGTAGGAGAATGCAATAACGCTAACAGGATAATTGCTTAAAATAAGCACTTTTGAGCGAATATCAATAGCAGGTTTTTCAAAGTTGTCAAAATGAAACCAAATTAAATACACATACTCATACATGATATTAAACAATAAAAACAATAATAAGAGTCTGAAAAAGTTTCAGGTTTTCATTATTAGGTGAATTTACCATAATACCCTAGAACGAAAGTTCGGGGTATTACAAGGTTGATAGACAATATAAAGTTAATCTATCTTGAAGATAGACCAATGGAGAGAGGTGATAAAGCTCCTTAAGATGCTTCTCCAATGTGGGTGTCATACTTTCCAAGATCGTAGGACCACGACACATGTTTGCCTCAGGATACTCATCATGCCTCACATGTCACATGTCACGGGAGACGTATCGCAAAGTCTTCTACCTCCCGGGAAGTGAGCTCATGGCAGGTATTGTCATGAGAGCTTGCCAATGGGGGCATGCCAGAATTGCCGTCAGAGGAGCCGCTAGGCATTTGCCGAGTAATGAATGCCTCCCAGACAAAAATGAGAACTAACGACAAAAAGAGGACTAGGCCTGCCTAGACTTTGAGCCTATTGAACAGGTAAACCCCTTAGACGAGAAAGCTTCATGTGATGGTCGCTAGTGCCATGGAGGACTACTGAATAGTCAAACAAATAGCCAAGCTAGACAGCACGATCAATTATTAGAGAGGTGCCAGCTAGCAGCCTTCTTAGGCTATTGGCAAGCAAGATAAACCTCTGTATGATAGTAGACTATCTCAGCCCCAGTCGGACTCCATATCTCCGGCAAAATAGTTAGGACAACGTACTTGACTTGGGACATATTAACTAGGTAGCTGGCCGTAAGAGGCTAAAAGAAAAACTGTCGACCTTGACAGTCGATGTACATCAAGAGAATAAATCTAATAGCTTAACGGAAGGTGAAGGATGAAGAATCTTTCCTAACTAGAAGAGATTCCCTGAAATAAGGTTTTTCCATGTCGTTGGATCAAAAACCCTAGTTCAACAATATTTGTAATCCAAGACTTTAATTCCTGTAAAATATGGAATGCTTGCATAGGGATGGGTATCGGATGTTGATCTGCATTCGGTATTAGTGGGTTAGTGCAACAAAGATCATAAAGAGCAATAAAAAGCCTAAAGAAGATGGTGGAATTAAAATGATGGAGATTAAAACATGTTGGTTTTAGAAGGAGAGATCACCACTAATTAAGAACAAAGAAATAATCAAAGGAATATAATACTTGCATCAAATAAACTAAATTTATTTATAAATAAAAAGATACTTACAATGCTTTGGAAAATAAATTAAAACATAACCATGAATAAACTATTTAGAAAGCTTGTAAAGAGAGGTAGACAAAGACGAGAGAGAAATTTAGAGAGAGATATTAGATATGAGAGCTTACCATTGCAAAGGAGGAGTTGTAGTGTGAATCTGGACACCCGCCAATTAGTTATGAACTTGGACTGCTTTCTTAACAAGGGGGAACTAGAATGCACCCGAGGGAGAGAAAGTGAAGTTGAGAAGAAAGAAGATGGGGGAAAGAGAGAAAGATGGAGGAGAGAGAGAAAAGTAAGATGAGAGAGATTCGTGGGAAAGTGGAGAGATATGTGAGAAGTCGTCAAGGTTGATCACTTCTCTCATTGGCTTGCATTGTGGGCTAATAGATGGAATGGGTTTGTGGAGATGGGCTAATGAGGATGGGCTTGTGAGAGCCCATAGGATGGCGATAGGATATGAGAAATCTGTTGTATCTAATGAGATCTAAATGTTAGAAATAGTGGTTGGTGATGTTAGGGAGGATCTAACGACTATGATGAGATTAATGGGGATGTTAGTTAAGATGAGAGAGGTTTGTTGGATCTAGTGAGATCCAATGGTTAGAATTAACGATGTGAAGGTAGGATGGATTAGGGTTAGGGGAATTATAGGATGTTGGGCATAAAGTAGTTAACTAGAGGTTTGAGGTGAAATTATATGATCACGATGAAGCCGTTAGATTAGAAGGAAGTGAGGATGGATGGTTGGGATTTAACCGGCAAAGGGATGAAGGATGATCATGATGATCGAATGGTCGATCGGATGGTTGATCGATGATGTTAGGATATCAGATGGTAGATGGACTATCAGATGGCAATCAGAGAGATCTGATGGAGGGATAAAGAGAGGAGAGAGAAAATAATAAAATAAAGATAAAATAGAACTGGCAGAAGGTCTTGAACCCTGGTCTTCTAAATTCTCCTTCATGACCTTCACCAATTAAGCAAGCTAGCTTTTGAATTTGGTGTAGCTTTTAACACATTGGTCCTTCTCTTGGTCTTCAGCTATTCTGCTTTCTTGGTTCTTTGGATCGGCTTTGCAATCCTCTAGCTTTGCTCGTGCTTGGCCTATATCTTCTTGTCATAGCATGTTGGCTCTTTAAGTACTAATATTAAGCTTCTGTGGTTGATTGTAGGCCCGCCAGTTTCGAAAATCATCCGATCAGGTTTCCTGCGAGAGAAAAAATACGTAATGAGATTAAACTAAAATGGCTTGATACTGGACTATCTGAAATGTGTATATTTTATGCAAATAGTCGATTTTCGTCTAAGGAATATGTTCTACGTAATAGAAGAAACTCTTACGTAGAAAAATTGACGAAAAGATAAGTTTTAAGTAGGAGAATGTGACACCACTAAAAGGATAATGGCTTAAAATAAACACTTTTGAGTAAATATCATTCCTCCATGCAAAAAGGGTAAATAGAAATAGTACCCTTCCTTAAAAAAGGATGGGCCCTCAAAAAAACAGCCCTCTCCATTTACTCAAAAGTACTAATTTTCCTTTGGTTTCTTTTCTATGATCCTTCTTCTCCTTCAATTTCTCTTAAAAGCGGTTAGGCATTGGCACACACTCACTGACTTGAACGTCGAAGTATCTTTGGGAGGTACATCACCCACTCTAGGGGAGATATTCAAGTGGAAGATATTTTCAATGGCAATGGCGACCTTATCAAACTCCAACAAGCTTCTAGCGGCCAGATCAGCCCCTACTAGAGATTAGACCTTCAAACTGGGGGAGGCTCTCAGCTAGAGCAGATGTCCAGCAACAGACTCAACCTCAACTAGATCTAGTAGCCCATCAACCGCCTGATTCATCTTGGACCGTGATTCCAATTCCTCGGGGATCGTGTGACGAGATCCAATATTTTTCTCACATCTTAGCTCTTCATCAATTGAGATTTCTTGGACACCACTTGAAGAAACTTGTAAAGGCTTGAACAAGGATTTCATTATGTGCTCACAAGCCGACAAACTTCTGTTAAGTATTTTACTTAGTGTATTGATGAAATGAAGAAATTTCCAATAGAGTCCTTAGAAGTCAGGGAAATTTCTTATAATCAAAGGTCTAACTAATTAGGGTCAAAACCAACTCTATATATAAAAAAGAGCCTCTAACAATGGTTAAATGTTTTTCATTGAGGCTGCATGACCGATCTAAGACGAAGAGGAGTTTCTCGAGTGGGTGACATGTCTCTGAGGCCAGTCGATCGGTCTGCTAATTAATCATCCGATCAGGTTTCAAATATCAATATCGATCTGTCTACTGTTGTGTCGCCCAACCTCAAAGGTTGGTTGATAGGTCTACTATTGGGTCAACCGATTTCTTACTAAACATACCAATCAACACTGATCCTGAGGAAAAATTTATCTAAGGATCTTGAGTCCTACCATTATACCTTTTATACATAGTTCCTCTGATTGAGAACTTTCCAGCATTGATGATATGACTTGATCTTGATCAGGAAAGGCTCTGTATCGTTCATCATCATATATTATCTCTTATAGATGTACTATAGTACAAGGTCGACTAAATTAAAACATATACAAATACAAATATGACATACACTTATCATGAAATTGACAAAACATAATGTCATGCTTCGAATTATGACTACACAAATCTTGAGGTGTGTTCCGTGTGTCCTGAATTCAACGCTTTAATTCAAGACACGCATGGTAATTCTCGCCCACACAATTAGTCAGAGTTACGAAAAATCAGAATAAAATTTTCATTTTTAAAATTGTGGAAACGCGAAACCTACTAGGCTTATGACTATGCTTGGACTACCAAATTTAAATTGATCAATTATAAGATAATATATAAACTAAAATTTATCCTGAGTGTTATCATGATATTATATAGTAGAGAGATGTAAGAGATTCAATGATATAATATATGTATGAAGAATAAATCTAGACATTGTAATGATAACGACCTACCAACTATACTACCACAATACAATCTTCTTCACTACTTTTGATTCCCTCTCAACTATCAATCTGAATGACTCTTTGATTATTCTCAGTCTTTCAATTCTTCTCTGCAAGAGGACTGTGAGTGGTGAGCTTTTACGAAAAAGCTCGTAAGTGAATCCAACTTCTAACAACATGCCAGGGGATAAAATTGTTGATAAATACAAAATAGGCCAATTTCATGGGAACGTGAGTAAAAATATTTAATGCAATTAAACAAGTTTGAAAGTCATTGATACGATAGATTCCATGATAACAAAAATGAAAGTATGTATAATAGTAGTTAAACCAATTAATTTCATAAAGTTGATAAAAGTCATTTACCAAAGTAATACAGAATGATCATGAGATGCATGCACGAGATGCATATTTTTAATCATAATAGTGGTAGGCCCAAGTCGTAACCTCTTATCCCATAATAAGCGTTACTTATAAGTCTACCTATAGCATACAATATAATATACAGTTTCCTTTTATCACTTATCCAATAACCTCTTTCCACTTAATAATCGGGACTCGATCCAACAAGTTTCTTTGGACACAACTAGATATACGACTGGTTTTCTCACCGCCCCAGTCAGAGTCTCTTCTCAAGTAACCATCCTTATCAGAACCAAGTATCCATATCACGATCCAAGTACCATATCACAATCCAATCTATCTCTGTAACCAAGTCACCGGTATAATACATAGCTCCCAAGTTAACCGACTAGAGTCTATCCTGTAATCGATTTTTACTACTGGTCATACATTGACGACTGTAGATTTGCTAAGGATCCAGAGCTCATCCAGTGCGACTGCCTACCTACACCCGCGTCTAAATGCCATCGGGCAAGCATGTATCTCTAGGGTCCACGTGATCACACAAATAAAATCATGATTATCTTATTAGATGCAATACCTTCTAAATTCAGAATTCATTCTTCAAACTGTATAATCATGAGAACATTTGTAAAAAGTGCAAGTAATTATAGGTACATAATTGATAAGAAAATAAATATAATTTAAATATGCAAATTAAAATATTTGATTTAAAGATCACTTTCATTTAAAGCAAAAATAAAATATTTTCTTTAATATCAAATGTAGTTTGATAATTCAATTTTGGTTCTGAGAAGACCTAATACAAGGTAGAAAGAAGAAGGGAGACCACTCACTGTTGAACACTCTAATCTTTCTCCATTCATCATAGCTTCTATGTGTTCGATCATTGACTCTTGACTATCTTTTTTTGTTGATCCTTCTTTGAGGTTGTACGTTGACGCCATGAAAAGAGTTCAAGAGAAACTAGTATAGGATTGAGAATTTGATAGAAGTTCTCAATGGAGATAAATATAACTTGATAAATTGGGATCATTTAAACTAACAAATATCCATGGAAGTTTAGACTCTAGGGAAACCCTAACTCGATGTGGTTAATCACAGTTTGATTAATATGAATTCGATAAATCAGGGTTCGATAAAATGAATTGGTAGAACCCTACCCTAAGCGGTAGTCTGTTAAGCTAACACTTGAAGACGCATGAACAACCTCTCTAACTTCTATAAAGCTCTATTATCATCATTATCAGTTTTTATTTCTAGTTTTCTTATATGTTTTCTTTTTATTACATTTTGGTTTACTATTATTTTTCACTAATCTGGTTCAGTCGACCCAGGTCAGGTTTGGATCAAGTTGACCCAACTGGATCCAAATTTGGGTTGGGAACAAATCTGGATCAAGTTGGATCCAAATCTAGGTCTAGATTGTGTGTTGGTCATGGCCAGGCCAATCACGACAGGGTGTTGGGGACATTGTCGTCCAAATGGGTTGTGTACAAGGTAGTTATGGCCCACTATTCGATGGAGCCACACACTGCAATTTTGCTCAGGTTCACTAACTCAAATCAAGCTGTTGACATAAAGACACTTTTGGTCCACACTTGGTGGGACAACCTCAACAGTAAGATCTAAATTTGTGGGTCCATTGACCCAGGAAAGGGTTGGTCCACCCTATGCGGGCCCACCCACCTCTATAGACCTATACTAATAGGAGTAGCTATATTTTTTTTGACTGATAGATCGATTGTCACTTGCCTTCTAACCCTTGGATATTTTTATTTATTTATAAAACTACTAACTTTCCTATTATTTATTAACTTATAAAACAAACAACCACCATCATCATTTTTTTTTCATTTTTTTATTTTACTAACTCTTATGTTACATATCTATAAAAATACCTACATATCTTATTAATATTATTATTTTTTATATTTATACAAACAACAAACATGAATTTTATTTACAAAACTATTAAATTTTATTATTTTTAAACACAATTAACATTTATTATTTTATAACACGACCAACTTTATCAACGTGGGGATGACCCCCCTTATTTTTCTTTTTTCTTTTTCTTTTCTTCAATTTAATTACATGGTAGGGATTTTTTGGGTCTTTTGAGTGTCAAATAGCATGTCACCTTGCATCTCATTCAATGTTAAAAAAGTAAAAAAAAATTATTCCTAATATGCCCTTAGTTTCTCTAAATTGACAAAAAATGTTTCTTTCAGTTTTGAAAATATTTTAATTTATAAAGGGTGATTTGGTCATTCAAAATTTTCACATCTCAAATCAACTTTGCAAGTTATTATTGCATCCTGACGTCACTTATACTCTATTGCTAGCAAAATTTAGATGATGATGGACCCACAACATGCGATACATGGCATATTATTAGAGGCTACTGACCGTATGGATGTTTGGTCCATCCCTAGATAGGCTTATGTAACAAAAATAAGCCTGATTATTGATTTGTATCCTTTAGATCATAATGATCAAAATCTACGGTTAAAAATAAACGAAGAAAAAGAATCTGATATAATTACTAATTAGGAAAAATTTTGATACGTAAGTCCAAGGGTAGGGCAAAACATCCATACGGTCAGTGGTCTCTAAACTATGCCACGTAGCTCATAATATGACCCATCATCATTGGTGGCAAAACTCATCGTTGGAAAAAAAAAGCTATTGAGATAAACATACCCACTTTTAAAAGAGTAATGATCACATGGTCCAAGGTCCATGGACGGGGCATGGTGGTGTCATTGGTCAAACATGTACCTCAAGCTGTGTGCTAAATAGTAATGCTAAAAATCTACGGTTGAAAATAAACTTTGAAAAAGACTAATCCAATGGATAGAAATCGCTAATCAGGATGATTTTTCATAGGTAAGTCTACCTAGAGATAGGAAAAACATCTATACGGTCAGTGATCTATAAACATGTGCCACGTGTAAGATGCTGCCACGTGTAAGGTGCACGTAATTTGAGCATGTTAATAATCTACCACTTAAGAAACAACTAGGGATGACAATGGATCCAATCCAAAAAAATTGGGTCTAGAACTTTATTTTTGTTATCGGATCGGTACCGGCTCACAGATTGTCGATCCGATCCTTATCGGATCAGTACCGGATATATGGATCTTGGGCCGATCCGATATAGACCCGATATCTATACTATATGTAAAATATACTATATAAATATATGTTTAATTACATAAAGGTATTTAAATATATGCCTAATGGAATGTATATTATATACATATGGGATGGGATGGGATCAGATCGGATCGGACCCAAAACCGATCCAATCATATTGGATCGGTTCCGGAACTGAATTTTATTGATCCGATCAGGTCCGAATCGATTGGATTCCTTATCAGATCGGTACCAAATCAGTACCAATCCGACACGAACCCCATCCATTGCCAGCCCTAGAAACAACACTTATTATTATTATTATTATAAAACACTAACGTTTATTTATTTTCACAAAACACTATCAATTAATAAATGATTATTTATTTATTTACAAGAAATAAAACTAACATTATTTATCACTATAACACTACCAATTACTAAAATTGTTTATCTGAATGTGATTTCTTTTGTTTTGCTAAGAATGAACCTTCCTGTCAGATTGGGGTTCCTTTGATCTCCATGGATTGATTATAACCAATAGAACGATTGGAGTCACATGCATGGATTAGTTTAACTGGTGGGATCCAAGCTTCGCGAACCTACGTGATTGGTGATGGCTGAAGATGACAAGGAGCTGGTCTTGATTTGGCGGATGGAGCTGCTGGGCACTGAAGGAGTTGAGTCGGTTAGGGCTGCTACACCAGCGTGTTGGGCTGTGGTTGGTTGGGATCGAATATGAGGCATGGATGGAGAGAAGAGGATGGAGGTTGGTGGTTAGATGAGGAGATGGGCGAATAGGATGGGAAGGTAATGAGCACACAGATCAGCAAGTTGGAGGTGAGAAGAATGGCTCATGACGTGGCCAAAGATGATGCTATTGAAGGATTTTTATTGGCGATGCATGGTAGAAGATGGTGACGATGGATAATCAGATTCTAGAATAACCTGCAAAACAAGAAGGTTTGATCGGACGGAGGATGTTGATAGGAATGGAGCTGAAGACTCATGCGAGAATGAAATCATGAAATGGTTTATAGGAGGTTGCATGCGTCATGATGAAGTGATGAGCTGGTGGCTTGTGTGTCGCTGGGATAGCTAGTGGTGTTTGGGTGAATTGCATGATGATGATCAATAGGATCAAACGGTTGAGAAGCATACAACCCGACAATACCAGCGATCTAAGGCACTAGATGGAGGATGAAGGTGTAGCATAGAGGGGGATGCACAGCTACTGACCCGAGGTTAAGGCTAGCTTCTGACACATGGTTTGCTTGGGTTGGATAGCTGGTGCAACGGCCATGCAAGTCGATTGGGTACGTTATGGTGGTTGATCAGGTGGCAATGAATATTGGAGACGTGTGCCTTGTTGGGTTGGTATCAACAGTTGAGGCGTGTCTAAGCATGGGATCCAGCACTGCTGACCGGCCGTAAGGATGGGTGGACGAGATAGATGATGAGTAGGGAAGATCGGACACAAGGGAGGTGAGCTGAAATCAGGGCACTCGAACAGCAACCGACGATGAAGATCCACGCGTGACTAGCTTGGTTGGACTATCACACGGCTAGATGCGTGCAGATCAAGGGAAAGGATTTGGAGATGTATCAAATCAAAGAAGAGGTGTGGTACGGTCTAGAAAAATGTATGAGGGATAGATCCGACTCAAATGCACTCACTCATCGAGGAAGTGAGGTCCACAAGGGATTACGACAATTATATTCGATGATGATATCCAGTCCTTATAAAACAGAGATTGTAAACAACCTTTCTCTTTAGAGGCATTCAGATTATTCTAGAGACATTAAGATTACTCCCCAAAAAATAAACATATAAGCTTTCAGCGGCCAAATTAGCCCCTACCGAAGATTCAACCTTCGGATTGGGGGACTCTCAGCTGGAACAGTTGTCCAGCAGTAGACGTAACTCAGCCATATCTAGTAGCCCATCAGCCGGCTGATTCATCTTGGACCGTGATTCTGAGTCCTCAGGGATCGTGCGAGCGTGATCCACTATTTTTCTCACACATCTTATCTCTCTTCGGAATTGAATTTCTTGGACACCACTTGAAGAAGAGACTTGTAAAGCCTTGAGCAAAGATTTTATTATGTGCTCACAAGTCAACAAACGTCTGCTAAGTATTTTACTTGGGTATGGAGCAAAGGAAGCAAGGGTTTCCTTAAATTTTCTAATAGAGTTAGAAGTCGGGGAAATTTCTTGTAATCAAGTGTCTAATTAATTAGGGTCAAAACAAACTCTATATATAACAAAAGGAGCCTCTCACAACGATTAAATGTTTTTCATTGAGGTTGCATGATTGATCTAAGATAAAAAGGAATATTTCTTGAGTGGCTAACCAGTCTTTGAGGCCAGTTGATTGGTCTACTATCATCTGACCAGGTCTCAATTAAAGACCAATCGATCTGTCTATTGTCATTTTGCCTGACCTCAAATGTTAGTGTTGTGAACTTTTTGGAACACCCAAAAGAAAGTTTTGGTGTTATTTTTCCCGAGTTGTCACATCGGGAGGCTTCCAGGCCTAGATAACCCTCAATGGTTTGGATTCAAAGACAACTCAGGCACCATCTCTTTCTAGTTCATTTTTGTGGGATGAGAGTGTGATTGTAAGCATTATACAGATTGTAACATTGATGATGGTCATAAAATGAGGGGTTATCGTTTCTATTTGTAGTTTGAATCCATTTCCTAATAGCAGTCCGTGGTTGCCCCTAAAATGGGAAGGAAGCCTTCTAGATCTCCTAAGTAAATTAATCAACAGAGGGACCAACAAGTCTATCATTCTCTTACAGGTTCTCTATTGTTTTCCTACCCTAGATGGAACCTGGAAGGCTCACCTAAGACCGGCTTGCTGCCTTGCTCATACATGAATCTTCCCGGATTGGTTAACAATGATGTATCCATTATTACATAGAGGTTTGGGTTAGAGGATTAAAAGAAGGTTGATGCATTCATGTTGACACTAGTTACATTGGGAATTGACACTGTAAAAGATTTAGATCTCAGTGTATTCAAAATATGTAAAAAGAAGTGCAAATGCTCTCAAATGGCTAAGTCCAACTCCAACAAAATTTGGGCAGAGTATTGACTTAGGCAAATGAGAAAGGAATCGATCTTTAAAAGTGACCCAAAGTCCTTCTATTTATAGAAGTCCTTGGGGGGTAGGGGACATGCACACGTCACATGCTTTCCCCTCCATGTACATGAATAAAAATATAAAATTACATCAAAATACAAATAAATTGCTACAAATAAAGACATACGGTTGTGTAATCATCAATTTTACACAATGGTATCCCATTAGAATTCCCAAATTGTTCCTAGGATTGACAATAGAGACTTTTCAAATACTTAGGGGGGCGACCAGGCTTTAGAGATGGGGCGACAGAAGGAAAATGAACCCCCGTTCGACCGGTCTGAGAGGATGGGGCGCCCGCTCAGACTGGGCGACCGGTATTAGTGATCCTTGAATCACGAACGCATTCACCCCTCCCCATTTGACTATAAAACCCCCTCCCCTCCTTCACTAATACTTACCAATTCACTCTACTATCTCTTGAGTTCTTCACCTCCAAGAGATTTGATCTTTGCTCCTTTGCCTTCATGCTTGCTTCTGTGTTCTTGTTTCGATGTTCTAGCCTTGTTTGACTTGTGGGAGATTTGCCTTAGTGCTTGGGGTTCTTCTTGTAAGAGTAATTCAGTGATTGGTCTAGGTGGCAGTTTTGCGTAGTGCCTTTGATTAAGATTCAACAACATCGAAGCTACGTTCCTCGTCAATCTTATTGAGAGGTAACTTGGTTGTTAGTAAGAAACTCTCGTGATTATTAAATCATCTTTGATACTGTTGCGTTACTCGAGTCTGATAAAGTACTCATTGTGTTGTCATTTCTAGTACAACCCTGGAATTGTTACCTCCATTGATCGACTACCATGGACTTTGGGAAGCATGTCTCAAGATTCAGAGAATGGCTATGAGGCGATCCTTTATACACATCAAGGGATAAAGGATCAAGGATTTGAAGAAACTCTTTGGAAAGTCCACTTGGACAGAAACTGAACCTCCACAACCTATCGTATGGAAATCCCATTGAAAGAGCCTTAAGTATGAGAAATACTCAGACGGGACCACTGGGCTATGCAGACGGGGCGACTGAGGTCAAATAGACCCCGGTCGATCGGTCTAGAGAATCGGACGACTATTCAAACCGGTCAATCGTTCTCAGTGAAACCTCGAATCACGAGCGCGCTCCTCCTCCTCATTCAACTACAAATACCCCTTTCCCAACCTATTCTACTTAGTAATTCACTAAACTATCACTTGAGTGCTTCACTTCCAAAAGATTTGATCTTTGCTCCCTTGCCTTCGTGATTGCTTCGGTGTTCTAGCCTTGCTCGACTTGTGGGAGATATAATTCGGCACTTGTGTTCTTTGTGTAAAACAATTCAGTGATTGGTCTAGGCCACGGTTCTGCGTAGTGCCTTTGATTCAACTTCAGCAATATCAAAGCTCCTTCATTGTCAATCTTGGTTGAGAGGTAACTTAATTTGTAATGAGCTTTCTCTTTAGAAATGCTCCCCATATTGGTCTATCTAATCTATATCTGTTACCTTGCTTGAGTCAAGAAAGGTTCTTAACTGAGCGGGAGCTCGGTTGTTGCCGTACTACGTTATTATTGATTGCGATTGAGACCGGGTCCTTTATCCTTTCAATATTGTAATTGTGCTTAAATATTGAATTAAAAATGTGACAAACTCAGTGGAGCTATTTAAAGAATGGACGCAGGTGTTGATACACTGAACTACTATAAATACTTGTGTCGTGAATTGTTATCTATTTACTTACTGCTTTAGTTGATTAATTTGTTCAAACATATTAATCAACTTAGGCTAAAATTAATAAACCTATTCACCCCCCTCTAGGTCTCTTGTATACGAAAAAATCTTGTATGCAACTGTTTGCAAACTTAAAAGTATGCAAACATTGTCACTACTAATGGATGCACTACTACAAAAATTAACAAAGATATCACTTAACAAAATTAGAAAGATATCGATTAATACAAAATCGAGATAGAAAGCTTGGTGGACAAAATTATTAGACATTCTATCTCGGGTTCGTAACGAACCGTTGTAATATTTTTTAAGAAAACTGTATATTTCGGTTCTTAATGAAACCGAGATGAAAATCCAACCTTTTTGTATCCGTTTAAATTACAACCGAGATAGACATTATCTCGGTTCATTTGTGGACCGAAATATAAACTTTATATTTCAGGACTTAGTGAACCGATTTGGAAGCCAAATATTACTAACCCGTGTTTTCCTTTTTTAAAAATGCAAATCAACTCTCATCTCTCTCTCTCTCTCTCTCTCTCTCCCTCTCAAATTTCTGTCGCTCCCTCTCAAATCTCTCAAATCTACTGGTAATCGGCTTTGTTGTTGCCGCCGTTTCGTCACTGCTAGCGTTGTTTTTGTTGCCGCCCCCGTCAACAGTTGTTGTCGCCCTCGTTGCCCACACCAGGTAAGCTCTCATAATCTCTCTATCTCTCTCTCTTTCCCGTTATTTATCTCTCTTTCCCTCTATTTTTTTAGGATCCCGCATGAAATACATGAATTGGGCCGTGACAGAACATAATCTAATCTAAGTTTTTTGTTGGATGTTCAATTAGTTAAGATGATCAGTACGTTTTATAGCTTTAAGATTATTAGGGTTTTTTTAAATTAGGTTATTAGGGTTTGCCTGGTTCGGATTTCTTTTTCATTGATTATTAATTAGCGTTTACATGTATTCAGTTCAATTCATGCCAAATCAAACTACTCGAGGGTTTCTTCTTTGCTATACTGGTTCACAACGGTAAGACCAGGATTTTGTTCAAGGGGTTCCACAATCAATTGAGTAGCATCGGCTACAATATGAGCCACGTGGCATAATCTTATAGATTTCTGACCGTATAGATGTTGGCTCAACCCTAGATGAATATATAGACCAAAAATTAGCCTGATTAGTGATTTCTAAGCATTGGATTGGAGTCATTTTCATGGGTTAATTTTTAACCGTGGAATTTGTGCATTATTGAGCATTATTTGGGGACAAAGATCCAATGGTTTGAAACCATTAATATGGCTGATTTTTGGTCTGTATGTCCACCTAGGGACTGTCCAAACATCCATTCGGTTAGCGTCCTCTAATAGGGGTACTAAACTAAAACTGAAGAGGGAGAGGGGGTCACTAAGTTAAAAAAAACCATATTTCAGAAATTTTTATTTTGTTTCAAAGATTTTCAGAAATTTGGTACCTGTACTTACGATATTGTTCATTCATCTTGATGCCTACAAAGCTTTTTGATTGGGATTTTTCTTCGAATATGTTTATCTTTAGCTCATTTTCAGAAGTTTTCTTCATGGACGTTGGGATATTGCTGTGTGCATGTGCTCATTAAGTAGGGGAGGTCCAAAAGAAGTAAAAGCTTTTGGATGGATATTAGTGAAGCCCAAAGAAAACATAGTGAAACATTCTATCCATCATTTTAGTTTGTTATAAGTGGAGTTGTTCACATGGGACCATCATTCCCTTTGTTATAAGCCATTGTCTATCTAATTATCAAAAAAAAAAGGACTCCAAGTCAACCAAAGTATGCTAGAGTCATTCAAGAAGGTATAGTATGACCCAAAGTAGATAATTGTTACATATGGAGGTATAGTATGACAGAGTCATTCAAGACATCAAGTCTTTGGGCAGTTTTTAAAGTAGAGAATGGCTACAAAGGAAGGGTCGATTTCAATCATAGGAGAGATTATTGTTGAAGGTCTGAAGTTGGTGCAAAAATCAATGCTCACACTCCCAAAAGTGTGATTGGCCACATTGTGATTAACCCTTGCAAGTCTAATAAGAGCTTGGAAGACATGGCAGACCATTGCTCTTTCATCACCCCTGTGGTGCTCAAGGTTGTGTGCTCTTTGTTTATGCAGGTGAATGATCATGCAGCTGGTGGTATAATGAAAATTCAGTCTCATTTATGCCCTTTTCACTAGAGTGCATGCTGAATCAACATCTTGCCAGTCTCCGTTGGCATCTGTAATTGTGGAATACCCAATGTTGAGGGTAAATCCACCCAATTTTTTTTTCCATCGATCATTTGTCTTCTAATTTGTTTCCAACTCCTATAGTGTTGTTTAAGTTGGACTGTGAGTGCATGCTGAATTTTATTCTTATTTAGTTGTGCTCATCTTAGTTGGTTCTCTGACCCTTTTATGCCTCTTTGTGTAATAGTGTCTAGCAGTTTGTAAACTGCCCCCTGATTCAGTTGATTAGCTCGGGCAAATGCTCTTTCATCAACCCCAGATGGTCGTATGACCACCTAGTTTCCGAGGTGGTATGGCCTGTTTTGAGACCCAAAAAGTGGGTGGCTGAGTTGGGTCCTGGTCCTTGTGTTTGGAACCAAAAAGTTTCAAATCATGGTGTGGCAAAAACAAAACATGTTTTTTGAAAAAATTTCAAACATAAACCTGTCTTGCAAAAATAAAATTAGCCCAATGGCCTTATACAAAGTTTCGAGCAGCAGTAAAAGTTGATATTACAGAGATAATTTTCAACTAGTTCAACATGCTAGAGTACCTAACAAAGGTAAATTTGTGCAGCATGTCTATAGGCCATTGGACTGGTAGCTGCTTTAGTAGCTGGGATCTTGACTCACGCACCCCAACCTGCTCTTCTTTATCTGGTTTGTTTATAGACCAAAATATAAACAGGCTTAAATGGCCTTTTTAGAAAGTTCATGCTTTTAGGGCCTAGGAATGGAAGAAGTGGTTCAATGTTGCAACCTCTTTTCAGAATGCCAACTCTGCTCATGTTCAAGGAGAAAATCTGAAAAAGTGGGGCACAAATATTTGTCCAACACATTACCATACATAAGTCGGAACAACTGGACTTTACTAACCTTGGCTGACCTCATATTTTGGGCTTCCAAATAGGCACTAAGAACATGGTTTCCTCCACCTGGGATATGGGTGCAAACACCACCTAGTTTTTCTTTGTTCACATCTTTATGCATTGGTTGTCAAATTTCTAGTATCAAGTTTTTTTAAACCTTGAAATAATTTGTAAGGTGTTAAGGAATTTTTAATGAGATGACTTGTTCTTCTCCTTACAGTTTTCCCCAGAAGATTCTCAAAGAGTTATAATAACAACAACAAACTCTAGCAACCAAAACATTGTCTACAAATTATACTAGCGCGCCCCCATATGGGGAGGAAATAGGTTCCCATCTCATGAAAGTAGATGTCCTACCGTAGTTGACATAACTAGTTGCTTCCTGCAAGTAACAGCCCACCTTACTAAAAGTCCAGCCGAGTCAATTTGAACCATAAAATCAGTCAGCACTTCTTGAATGGACCATCACAATGAACCTGTTACAAAATATGGTCTGCAAAGCGACCCATTTATATAAATATATAGATAAGCAAGCCACAGCAAGGGCCTAAGTTTTTTGCACATGAAATGCATGTTCTCATTACTACAATCCTCTCAAGACATATAAGAACCTTTTTCCACCATCATTACCACAATTAGGAGCTCTCTAACCTGTAAAAGAAGAAGGGAATGGCTATTACATGGTAGAAATCCATAAATAAACATTGGGAAGAGTTTATGACCCAAAGAAAGAAACCAAATGATACTGGAACATATAGTTGGGAGATATTTCCGTACCTTTTAGTACAAGAGTTGAAGTTCAGTGTTGTTTGGGCTTGCATTACGGCTTTGAGTTTGTGAATACGAACAACATAACAGTTTTAGTGCCACCTGCACATATATTGGACAATGATCGCTCCTTGATTTGGATTGAAATGTATGACAGAAGTACTTGCTATCAGTGTATTTTGCAGTTACTTATTTATGTACCAGGTTTGTTATATTCCTACTGAATATGTGCAAAAGGGTCTGTAAAACATGATGCAAGAGTTTACATTGATCATGTTGGACTCATCTTGTGGTTTTAAGTCAGTGTTTGAAAAATTGAATATTAATGATTTAACAGTGATATAAAGTGTGTAGGTTCAAGCACTATTTACATGTAGTGGTTTGACTGTGAGCTTGATGTTGGAATTGAAAATAATTTTGGGAGAATGTATTTATTTGTTCATTTGTTGAGTTGCTATATGATGGACCTGAGCTCAAGCATCCACCATTTAATCTACTTTCTGTATTGCATTGGTATTAGCTCGCCAACTTGTTGAGCCAATATTTCCCCATGTGTGTAAATTACTTGCTGACAAAGTCGTAAGTGTGTGCAATATAATTTTAGCCACACGAACAATATTATATTATGTTTTAAATCCTTTTCTGTATTTACATAGATGGGAACAATGATTAATAGCTTTATGATCTTTCTTCTTTGAGATTTCTTACAGAAGTTCGTATAGCATTAAAACTGGTTCAAGTAAAATTTGTAGCTTATGCTTGTTAAGTTCTCACTCTTATTTGAGTTCTTTTGAAACTTGCTTACTTGCACTTGGACACGCCAATGTCCAAATAAGTAGTGTGTTAATAAAAATCAAGACGTGATTATTTAGTCTGCAAATGACTTGTTAAATAGGCTTGGAAAATTAATTGTCATCAATTATTTGGAGAGATTTTATAGTATTTTCCTGTGATCATCATTTCAACTAAGTTACTGTGATGCTCAATTTTGAATCATCTATTTCTATGGTAGCATATATGTATTATGTAGAATAGGTGAACCGAGGTAATACCGTAACCTCAAGGTTTGTAAGAATATAATTATGGCTGCAAACATAACTCACATCTGTATGTCGGAACTATTTCATAAACTAAAATATAATTTGGCTTTATTATAGAAACAGATTTCATCTTGATTGGTAGTACTTGAGTTCAATATTATTTTTGGCTGATCCTACTTAAAATTAACTGTTTGGTCTATTGTAGATCAAAGAGGAAAATGATTGCTTCACTGTTTGGTCTATTGTTACACTCTGACCTCATTAAATGAAATGTCTGGCATTGGGTTTTCCAAAGGGTGAAAATGAAAATTTTGTATTAAAAACTCTATTAATTACAGTACTACTGCTATCATTTTGACATGATCCTACCATAGAAGCACACACACAAGTGGTCTACCCTTGTGTGTGCACGTCGCTTCTTTCTCAATAGAATTGCCATTGACTTCAAGGAAATTATCTTGAAGACAAATCATGTTGCCCCATCTTCCATGTATAGTTGGCTGTTGCTGATTGGAATGGAACACATATACATCTAGAACACATAAAATGCAAAAATATAAGTGTAGATGGTTGCAGATGTGTTTTAATAGGCATCGTAGATACCTTTGATTCCTCTAGAAATAGATGAAACTTCGTCAAAATTTTGGTAGGTTTCCGTAGGCATTATTTTCTTTTGATGCACCAATGATTTTGTTCTGAGATATGTTCACATAACAGACTACATACATAAAACACAATCTAAAAAAGTTAAAACTGATGTGTTCTAGGTATCCTACGATATTTGCTTTGAAATGGATAGATCTTGGATGTTGAAGGATAGAAGGTCACGAGAGTATGAGGAAGGGGTTGAACAATTTCTCAACTTTGCCACAGTCCATGCGGTTAACTGTAATTCCGTACGATGTCCATGCACACGATGTGGGAATATAAAAAAACATACTTTAATTTAGAAGACATAAAAGGTCATCTATTTTTTTATGGGATTGATCAAAGGTATGGCACATGGGTCTGGCATGGAGAAGAAGCTCCTAGTGGGGCATCACCAAGTGTCATTGCACAAGATTTTGTTCATGAACAATTTGAAACGACGGACCTAGATGAGGCTGCGAACACTGTAGAAATGGTTCAGGATGCACACGATCACTTCACAGGTGATCTTGAAATATTTAAAAAATTACTTGAAGATGCTGAGAAACCTTTATATCCAGATTGTTCAAACTTTACGAAGTTATCTACATTGGTTAAACTGTACAACTTGAAAGCAAAGAACGGGTGTTCCGACAAAAGCTTTTCAGAGCTACTTCAATTGTTGGGAGAAATGCTCCCAACCGATAATGAAATGCCCTTATCTATGTATGAAGCTAAGAAGACCTTGACTTCATTGGGAATGGAATATGAGAAAATACATGCATGTCCTAATGATTGCATACTCTATAGAAAAGAGTACAAGGTTGCAACTGTATGTCCCACTTGTGGAACGTCAAGATGGAAGATAAACAAGCATACAGAAAAGTTATTCACAGGGGTGCCTGCAAAAGTATTGTGGTATTTTCCACTTATATCAAGATTTCGAAGGATGTTTCGATCTGCACAGACAGCAAAGGACTTGACATGGCATGCCCATCAAAGAGAAATTGATGGCCAATTACGCCACCCGGCAGACTCACCAACATGGAAGCTAATAGACTATAAGTGGCCAGAGTTTGGAGTAGAACAAAGAAACCTTCGATTAGCCATTTTAGCAGATGAAATAAATCCACATAGTTCCATGAGTAGTAGATATAGTTGTTGGCCAGTTATAATAGTCATCTACAACCTTCCACCATGGTTGTGCATGAAGAGAAAATTTATGATGTTAACAATGTTGATATCAGGTCCACAACAACCTGGCAATGACATTGATGTTTACTTGGCACCATTAGTAGATGATCTGAAAATATTATGGGTGGGAATTGAAGCGTACGATGCCTACCAACAAGAATTCTTTACATTAAAAGCTGTAGTGATATTGACAATCAACGATTTTTCTGCATATGGCAACTTGTGCGGTTGCAAAGTCAAAGGATGTTTTGCATGTCCAATATGTAGCGAAGAAACTGATTCCTGTAGACTAAAATATGGTAAGAAGAATTCATATACAGGACACAGAAGATTCCTTCCACGGTATCATCCGTACCGAAGTCAAAGAAAGGCATTTAATGGTGGTCAAGAGTTTCGGTTGCCTCCAGAACCATTAAGTGGAGAGCAGATATTAAAAAAAGTTGAAGGGATCCAAATCTCATGGGGAAAGAAGTTAAGTAAAAAGAAGTCAACATCAAAGAGTGTGCGAGATGAAGATAATATGGCTGTTGGTGCTACAAATTGTTGGAATAAAAAGTCAATATTCTTTGAGCTTGAATACTGGAAACATTTGCCTGTTTGACACAATTTGGACGTTATGCACATCGAGAAGAATGTGTGCGAGAGCATCATTGGGACATTGCTTAACATCCCAGGGAAAACAAAGGATGGACTTAATTGTCGTATGGACCTTATAGAGATGGGCTTAAGAATGAATTGGCGCCGCAGTTTGGAGAAAAGCGAACATACCTACCTCCAGCATGTTATACATTATCCAAAGACTAGAAAATAAAAGTCTGCAAAACCTTGTTTGACCTCAAGGTCCCAGAAGGATACTCGTCAAATTTAAGAAACCGTGTCTCAATGCAAGATTTAAAATTGTTTGGTCTTAAGTCACATGATTGTCATGCACTAATGCAACAACTATTGCCTGTGGCATTACGATCGGTGCTGCCAAAGCACGTGAGGTTTGCTATTAATAGATTTTGTTTTTTCTTTAATGCTCTCTGCAACAAAGTGGTGGATGTGCCGAAATTGGACGAAATTCAAAAGGATCTTGTAATCACATTATGTTTGCTTGAAAAGTATTTTCCACCGTCATTTTTTGACATCATGGTTCATCTAACTGTACATCTTGTTAGAGAGGTTCGACTTTGTGGACCAGTTTATTTTCGATGGATGTACCCGTTTGAGAGGTGAGTGCATTAAGCCCATTTATGTCCTTGTCACAAAACTTGAAAAAGTAATTTTCACTAATCAAATTCTTTTCAAATTCTAGGTTCATGAAGGTTTTAAAAGATTATGTACGAAATCGAAATCACCCGGAAGGCTGCATTGCCGAATGTTATATTGCAGAGGAAGCGGTTGAGTTTTGCACAGAATACCTATCTAATGTAGAAGCAATCGGGATTCCTTCTGTTAGGAACATGGTGAAAAATGATACAAAAGATGGAAATTTTGTTTTCGAGGGCAAGCCTTTACTGGGTGGTCGTGTCATTCAGGTTGATCGTTTGTCTTGGGAACAGGCACATCATTACGTGTTGCAGAACACAAATGATGTTGAACCTTATATCGAGTAAATGCTTGTTATCTGCCATTTAATGAAATTATTCTTTCTTCCATTGATCATGTTCCTAACTGTGTTATCTGCTAGAGTTGTAGATCTTGTTTTATGGTCGTGTTTTCAAACATTGATTTAATCTCTTATAATCTGTGTAGCTCTTTCTTTAGGAATATCTTGCTGGCTGTTCAAGTTGGATTCACCTGCATTTCAAGATGACTTTTATTTGAATGAAGGAAGTATTCAAAGTCGTTTCCTATTGTTTATAAAGGAAACATGCCGATAGTTTAGCAAGAGATGGGCTCACAATTCTATCTTCCAATAAGATATTTGAGATCTAATTATCTACTTCCTTTTTGGTTTTCTTAATGTGAAGCCACTATATCCCATGATCCAAGTCTTAAATTTTAGCTTAGTTTTACTTTGCTGCCCAATTCCTTTGGTAATTTTCTGTTCGCAGAATCCAGGCTTTGACTTCTCACAATCCGATTGACAATCTTGGTATGCTTCAGCAATTC
The DNA here is from genome assembly GCA_035048495.1 of Euptelea pleiosperma. Taxonomy (NCBI): domain Eukaryota; kingdom Viridiplantae; phylum Streptophyta; class Magnoliopsida; order Ranunculales; family Eupteleaceae; genus Euptelea; species Euptelea pleiosperma. The sequence continues at coordinate 11,090,102 of CM068551.1, read as the reverse complement.
CTGTTAGCTTCATCTGTTCTTGGCCTTTCTCTAGTAAATAGAGCAGTGTAATTAGCTGCTGCTTTTCCTCATTCATCTCATTCTGATTACTTGCTAACCATTCATGTATGCAATTTCGGTAAAATATTACATTGTGTTTGTAGCCATGTGCTTCTGCTAATAAACCATATCTCCCCTACTTTGGCAGTTCATATAGGCTATTTGTCGTTTCAATTTAAGAGTTTGATCCTATATGTCAAGTTTCTCCTTTTTTTAGATGATTAATTGCTTATGCCTTTTTATCTATATAATCATATACGACTATTTGGCTGGGTATATGATTTCAGGCGACTCAAGGTGGAGAAATCGGTATGACAGTGAGTGTTCGATGGGTTAAGCCACTCTCAGAATTGACTGAATGCAGCAACTAGAGCCTTCGATTTCTATACGGGATGGTTAGTTCCACATTTTTCTTGTTTTAGAGGGTACATTTGATTAGCTTTTACTCGAATAACCTTGGCAAGTCATAATATGTGTTGCTTATGTTAATCAGGTTTCTGGGTCCATTAGTACATGGAGCCCTACTACCATGATGGATTCAGTACTTATATTGGGGTTCATAGATTTTATTTTATCTTACATTTTGTTGATTTCTTAAGATGGGTTTGAATTGGTACCTGTTGTTGATGGTCTAGTTTTGCTGTTTGAGGTCTGAGGGATGCTTGTTTGTTTGTTTGTTTGTTTGGTTGGTTGGTTGGTTGGTTTTTTAGGATTTTGGATTGATTACATGTTATCTGCTATCTGCTATCTACTACTGCTGCTACTGCTGTTAGCATGCTATAGCAGGAATCACTGAAGCCGTTAAGGCAATGGTGATAAGAAACAGTGCTTTGCCACAGATACGGGACATGGACGGATGGACGCCTGTACTTTCTGCCGCTGCTTATTGTGGGCATGAACAAAAAGAGATGGTGTGGTATCTTGGTACAGTGACTAGAGACGACAATCCAAGTTCTTTCACCGGTCATTTGGGTGCTCAACTTATCTGTAACATAGTTGCAGCTGGTTTCCATGGTTAGTTGCGGGTGATTTCATGGGTTGTCATGAGTACAGGAAAATCAATCAGAATTCGTCAATAACCTATTTTCTTTCTTGTTTGTAGATATATATTTCATTGTATCTACTCCAGCGCTACCCGCATTTAGCTACTGCACGAGATAAAGATGGGATCAATGTGCTAGACGTGCTGGCTCAAAAGCATTCTGCATTTCCAAGTGGTGCTCGGCTAGGATTTTGGCAACGTTGCATCTACTCATGTTGGTGTCTCCATCCTTTCCCTTTCTCTTAAAGCGCACGCCCGTTTGATTGCCAAGTGGGAAAATTGCACTTTCCTTGGGAAAATACAACTGTCCATTGTTAGATAACCATTTTAAATCTGTATAATTTACCCTACCAAGCCATTTAAATCTGGATAATTTTCCCTACTAAGCCCGAAATTCATTTCCCATCCAGATAGCTGAGAATTCATTTCCACCTGAAAATACGTCTTTATTTTCTCACATGATTAATTGCAACACGCGTTCTCAGTTGTAATCAGTCAGCCATTTAAGGTATTTCACTCCCAAATGTATTTTCTTAGGAAAAGTTTTTGTGCAATCAAACATGCCCTTCGTTATATTTGTTTGCTTCATCAGTTGATTTTTTTATTTTTTTTAGAATGGAAAATTTTCAATTAGAAATTAAAAGAATATTATGATGATTCCTCCTACTCTAATATACCCTTTGCCTTTTTTTTTTTTCCTAATTTTCCACTCTGATCTATCTTAAAAGTGATTTATGTGGAATTGGACGATGCACGTCATTACGCCTTCAGAGGAGACATGGAGGATCCCCCAGAGAGCTCTGGAAACATTGCTATCCGAAGAGGTACATGTTCCAATTCCTTACAACAACCTATTTTACTCAAGGCTTGCATCTTTTAATTTGTAGGAATTTTGTGCGCTTAGTCAGTTATAGCTGAACATTCATGGAAGTCCACTTAGACAGTGAGCCGAACACCCATGGGCTCAATGGGCCCCAAAGGGTTTGCCATGCATTTTAGGGGCCGGGATACAAACTTTTAAGGAGAATTTTTTTGGTGTGGAGCTCTGACTCAACAATTTGGTCCATAAGTGGGTTTGGTTTTCCATTGCAGTGTTCCAATGGTTGAGTGGACTACTGGCCCCCTTGTGCTTTGCGACCTCGGGTCTGCCTAAAACTAGCTATAACTTTTATAGTTTTGAGTAATACAGCTTCATGCCTCTTCGTTTTGTACTAGCTATACTTTGGTCATCCTAATTATTTTTTGTATTAGCACAATTACTGCTCCCACCATCTGACATTTTGAGAATCATCATTCCTTGTTTGGAACCCACCACAGCTCCTGCTCCTGCTGCCTAACATTTTGAGTACCACCCTTCCCAGCTCTAGAACCAATAGCCACTCTTGATCTTGCTTCATACAACTAAGGTATTCACATCATGATATACTTACGGCTTATGTAAATGTGACTGCAGGCTATACAGACCTCAAGGACCCAAAAAGAAGGAAGAGTCAATAACTGAAATATCAACTCCTTAATCTTTTATGAAATTTACATTCTATTGCACAATACAGATTAAGCACCAATTTGTTTGTTTGGAGCTGTCCAGATTTAGTTTCCATGCTTACATGTGTATGAGTTTTTGCATTGTGGTACTAAAAGATGTTAGTGCTTCTACGGTTCTACCTCATTCAACCATGTTTTAACATCTGCTCAAATTATTTTGAGATATCCCCATATATTTATGTCTACACAATAAGGTTGGGGAATGCTTTTGTAGAGATTGTTGGAAGTTGGAACTAAGGGTCTACTGAGCTAAGATACAATATATGCAGCTTAGCTCATCTAGTTGAAGTGACACTGATTCTCTATTCTTTCGCTGCTAAACCCATTCAGAGAGTACATTTACCAATTGTTGGTTGCTGTTCTTTCCAAGACATGTAATGAACTGTAGAAGTGTCTATTCATTTTCAGCATCCTATTTGTCTCCAGTATGGTAGGTTATTGCCGTTATAGATAGACTGCCTTGGTCTCTGTCTTTTAGCTCATCTGCCATGCTCTCTCCAAACTTGTGCTAACTGTATAAAACACATATACTTTAACGACTTAACTCCATTGTCCAGGTTCTGCAAATCTATACCATTGATATCTCCATTTATAATCATGAATTTAAATGTTTAAAGCATGCGGTTTATGGCCACAGATGAAATACCACTAGTTGTGTCTAGTAGTCTAGTCTCATTGTGTAATAGGTCGTAATATGGGATCAACAATGGTAGGTGGAGCTAAGCTAGATGTGGGCAATGAATTGAGTTGATGGACTTCTATATCACTCACTTTAGACTGGCGCATGGTATTCATGCCCCTTACCGACCTTGTAGGAGAAAGGCTTGACAAGACCAACTGGAAAAAATAAGGGAGGTCTAATTTTCAAAGAAGGGAGACTTAGCTTTAAAGTAGTAAGCTCCAGGCCCGATTGGCTCTTGGATGACTTTCTTTCATGAAATTTTGGGTTTCTGGTGGTCATGCATGAGTTTAGAACTATCTATAGACTCCATTTTGTTTTCACTGTCTCATTAAGTTTTTAGCTTTAAAAGAGCAAGCCCAAGGCTCGGGTCGTTTCTTAGTAGTCCTGTTTTAAGAATTTTCCAAAACAATTGAAACCTATTCAATTCCATATTGACTTGGCCAACTTTCTGAGACATTTATATGAAAGCTTACTATGACTCGGACTCATACCAGGACACCATGAACTTGAGACAACTCAACCAAACTTTAAACCCTAACTTGGAGAGTGTATGTTCCCAACTACATTATATTTACATAAATACTGTTACTTTTTTTTTTATTTACATAAATACTAGTACTTAGATGTGAAGGTATGGAAAAACAAAATGAAATCAGAGAAAACTAAAGTTGTAATTGATCACTAGCTGCTTTAGAAATTTTCTCAAGAGCTAAAAAATGGCAATTTTGCATCTGCTTTTTCAGGTACGTAAAAGAGAGAAGCCATGTGACTGTGATGGGATTGTTTCATAGAAACAATGATATCCCCAAGGCTGGCCTAGAGAGTAATAGGTGAGCACTTTGGATTTTGAGAGAGATCCTATTTTCTTTTTAAATTTTAACTTTCTGATATCATGCTTGCTTTTATCTTCAAACATGCTAGATAGTTGACAATCGACTTCCTTTTCCAGTAAAACATGACCCTAAAAAAGAAGAAGAAGAAGAAGGTCGTCCTCGAATCCGGCCAAAGCTTCTAGACCTCGCTTGTTTGATCTTTCTACTAATACTGAAGAGAGTTTTATTGGAGTGTTATCTGAGATGCTAGCAGAACTAAGCAAATTAAGGAGATGGTGTTTCCACATTTATTTCATTGGTAGTGGAGACGTTGCAGTTTTGCTAGATTATTTTTCTTGTTAACACTTTTGTATTCACTTGTGCTGAGATGTATTCTTTGACTATTGTCGAATCGGATTTGTGTCATTATCTTCTGACCAATAAAAAAGTTTAATTTTATCAAAATATTTAAATTATGATTCTCTTGGCTTTATTTATTGGATTTGGTTCTTTGTGGGTTATTATATTAGTGTTCTTATTCCAGGTTTTTGCCCAATGAAGAGCAATGATGCAGAACTAAATGTAAAAAAAAAATTTATTACAGAAAACAACACACTGGGTGCGTTGTTTCTAGATCTCGATTTTATGGCAAACTGAGAACTAAAGTATCAATAGATCTCGATTTTTTACATAAACCGATATCAAAAGTTACTATAGACCTCGGTCTTATGAAAAACTGAGAACTTAAGTACTAAGAGATCTCTATTTTTAATTAAAACTGAGAACAAAAGTTAGTATAGATCTCGGTTTGTTAGATAACCGAGAACTAAAGTATCAAGTGATCTCAGTTTTGCGAGGAACCGAGATCTATAGTGGCAAAAAAGCTCAGTTTTTAAGAACCTAAAGAGCTCGATTCCAAAAAAACCGAGATCAACAGCATTAGAAAAGATATCGGTGGCAAAGACATCGAATTTGTACGAAACAAAAAACCGATATAAATGACTTTTTATCCCAGTTTTTAACCGGGATCTTTCTTGATTTTTGTAGTAGTGATGTCCCTTGAAAAATGTGTTGATTCAACGTTTTAAAAAAAAATTATAAATTAAAAACACATTTTTCAAGGAGCATTCAATGGTGGATACAATGTTTGCATACTTTTAAGTATTCAAACAGTTGCATACTTTTAAGTATGCAAACAGTTGCATACTTTTAAGTATGCAAACAGTTGCATACTAGATTTGTCCCTTGTATACATATCAAGGGAACTTCAGAGTCAAGTAAGATCTTGACAGAGTGGAAGTTTGGTTACAGTCGTATTCCGTAAATATCGATTGCGATCGAGACCGGGTCCTTTACCATATTCGATATTGTAACTGTGTTTAAATAATGAATTAAAAAGGTGTTGAGCTCCGTTGAGCAATTTGGAGAGTAAACTTAGGTGTTGATACACCGAACTACTATAAATACTTGTATTGTGGATTGTTGTCTATTTACTTATTTCTTTTAGTTGATTAATTTGTTTAAGCATATTAATAATCAACTATGACTAAAATTAATAGACCTATTCACCCCCACCCCCCTCTAGGTCTCTTGTATACATATCAAGGGAACTTCATGTATATCCACTAAGGGGTGGGCTAAACATCCATCTAGTCAATGGGCTCCGATAGCAGTGTTGAGTAACATAAACGGTGCTAGCTTACACTTTTGGATTAAGCTACAGCTTGTTACATTGCCACCTGAAGTTTTGGCTTTTCGTAAAAAATTAGAAGGGGTAGTCCACATAGTTCTTTCCCTAGTTAGCAATTCGGCATGCGAAAAAAATTCGGGACAGTAATAGTGAGAATATAATCCGTTTCGAAAATTTTGAAATACAGTAAATAAACGGAAACAAAAAAATAATTTGAAAATAATTCGTGTATAATATGATTTAGTATAAAGAGTCTAGTACCAAAAATTCGTCTCTCTCTCTCTCTCTCTCTCTCTCTCTCTCTCTCTCTCTATATATATATATATATATATATATATATATATATTATTTTTAGGTGCAGATCGCACACCATATAAAAAGTCGCCTAGATAAAAATAAAATTCATGTGGAACACTCTTAGAGATCATTAATTGTATGGATGTTATAATGCCCATTCCTAGGTGGACATACAAACCAAAAATTAGCATCATTAGTGCTTTATATCTATTAGATTTTTTTTCTTTTTCATGGGTTGATTTTCAACCATGGGATTGGATCATTATTTTGGGGTGGGTACAAAGATCCAATGGTTGATTCACCAATCACACTGATTTTCAATTGAGATTGGAGATTTCCTGGATAAAAATGTGTCGATGGGCTTTTTCCCGCGGGTGTCAAATTTGAAGTATTATTGGAAAGTTTTATAGAAAAAATGGATTGAAATATGTTTTTAATCACTTTTAGAGAAAAAAAAATGGAGAATAATCCATACAATTCAATGTGTACCATCGTTTAAAACATTTTTTTCAAAAAAAAACTTACTATTCAGGTATAATACGCGTATAGTACGTAGAATTACTAACTAGGGTTAGGACTGAGGTGATATTTGATACGACACTAGATATTTTGTTTTTCGTACATAGAAATTAACGAACAAAAGAATATTAACTGCCATAAGTTCATTTTTTAAGAAAATATTTTGTCAAAATATATTTATCTTTTAAAAAATATTTTAACCTAAACTAAACGGACAATAATCTCTATTTCGTGTAGTAGAAATGTTGGAAAAACTAATTTCCCACAAGAATGTACATTTTTGTGTGCATTATATAATTTAAATTCAAAATTCAAAATTCAAAATTAGAATTTCAAATTTTGAGTAAAACTTATAACAGAAAATAATGAAAATAATGGGGGTGTCTTAACAATTTTTTTCATAAAATAACAGTCATTATATAATTTTTTGAATGTTAAAATGATATGTAACATAATAGGGAAGGTCTGATTCCGTTATAATGGATGTTATTTTTGTTATAACGGCCATTTTTCAAACCAACGGTTTACGTTCACTATCATTTTTACATCCATCGTCTATAACCTATCTCCTTCCCACTCGGTCCCCGCATTAGTGACATCGTCGGCGGCGACACGACGGAGGGCTATGTGGGAGCTATGCTCATTTGTCACTTTGGTCATCAACTGATAAATGAAGGATATTATTCATGAATGGTCATTACAAGCAATTAGTTAGAGGTAGTTGTTCGAAAATCAAGGGTTAGGCTCTCCTCTTCGTCTCTGTTTTTTACTCGATTTTTTCCTCTTTCCTTTGCGTTTCTCTCAACCTGATCAACCCGATGAACCCGAACAACCCAATCGGGTTGGGCTCGGGCTTGGCAAGTCAGGCCCGACCTCGGGTTGGGCTTGGGCTCTGGTTGCATAGGCTAAAGGTCGGGTTGGGCTCTGGTTGCCTCCCAACCCGACCCAACCCACCCAAGTTGCAGCCCTAATCTTGTGTTTGGGAGTACCCAATGGACGTTTGGGAACGAGAAGTACAAGCACTTCTACTTGTAGTAGATGTTACTAGTTGATTTCTGACGTCCAAAAAAGTCATAGAAGATAAAAGAGTTGAGAGGAGTTCTAATTTTTGAGATGTAATTTCTCTTAGAATTTAAAAGCTAAAAAATTTAGCTTCAGTCTTAACTTAGTTTTTAACTTCTTAAAAGTTAAAATATGAAATACATCCAAGCTAACTTTTTAACTTTTTGGGTTATAAAAGTCAATTTAAATTACTTTTTTGTGTATTGCCAAACGCGCCCTTAGAAGCTATAGAAAAATAAAAATAAAAGCCCATGATAGTAAACCAAAGCAAATAAAACTGATTATATGGTGCAGGTCAGACCCAAGATCGAACATAATCGATACCCATTTTAGGAACGTTTTGGATCACATCATTGAGATCCATTCTAAATGAGATTGGATTTAGATCTAGGGAGCCTAACCTAATTTGATTATGGTCAGATTCGAATCTTTTCTAAAGGCGTGTTATTGATTGCCAAGTGGGAAAATTGCATTTTCCTTGCAAGAAAACAACTGTCCATTGTTAGATAACCATTTTAAATTTTATAATTTTCCTTACCAAGCCATTTTAAATCTGGATAATTTTCCTACTAAGCCCAGAATTCATTTCTCATCCAAATAGGTGAGAATTCATTTCCACATGAAAATACGCCTTTATTTTGTCACATGCGCGCATGATTGAAATATGTGTTCTCAGTTGCAATCAATCAGCCATATAAGGCATTTCCCATATGTATTTTCTCGGGAAATTTTTCTTTGTAATCAAACGTGCCCTAAGTGATCTACTCGAGGTTAGAAGATTTTCTTGAATCTAATTGGATTCTTAAAGCAAAAACATGGTTTCACTGATAGGCTTCTATGCATTATATCTTTATATAATAAATGAAATTTAATACTCCATGAAAACTTGAGTGCCAAAAGTTCTTGAAAACCACACTATTTGCTATTATAAGATTTTAAGAAAATTTCACACACCCGTCGAGAAAAACGAGTGTCAGACTTGGTGAGCTTCACACACACCCGTTGTAATTAAAAATACAATATGCTTATTACTTGAAGCTGACAAGGTTTTTAACTAGTGAATCAAAGGGTACTGTACCATAATAGAGAACAACTGTGAGAAAATAAGAATTATGAATTACCATCTTCTTCTTATCGCTTTCAAATTTTCTGTAACTTTTATCAAAGGGTGTATCACTGTAAGTTCAAAAGACTCAAGGTTTAATTTGGAGTGTTGCCTACTTTTAATGAGCTGATGATAGCAACACTCAAGAAATGTAGCAGCGAAAACTATATTAGGAAAGTATGTTGAACGCATGCCTCGGTCATATCTAACTGATAAGTTTACCTTACTTTGTTTACAGTTTATACATTTTAGCTAGATTTGATTCTTCCCCTAGAGCTTTCTACAATTTGGATACATTTGTGTTTATAGTTTTTCTTCTTGTAACTGTTTCTTCTTTATTTTAGTTTTTACATAGTTTTTTGTTACATCAACTGGTAATATCTACGCTAACAATGGCCAATTAACTCGTCAATGTTGTTATGTTGAATGACTGATAATACATGTACAAGTTGCATTCTCAAAGAAAAACCAACGTCCTTGGTGAATCTCACACACACACCCCGTAATTCAGTACCAATAATATCTTTTGTCGAAGCTAACAAGGCTTTTTGACTAGTGAATCAAAGGGTACTATACCATTAATATTTTGAGAACAAAATGTGAGAAAATACAAAGGAATCTCACACGAGTAGAGGGACCACAATAATCGAATACCCTAATAATGATCAAGTGAAACGGATATGGGTCCCTTCTTTGACAACAGTACTAGTTCTAGGATTCTCATTCGTGACCACCATCAATTTTAAATGGCTTTTGGGAAAAGAACGGTTAGTTTGTCAATACTGTGAATTTAGCACAACATTTGGTTACGAACATAAATCATGTGTGTTACATTTCCTGAATCAGTAGCAAAAAAAGTCTATATTACATTTCCTAAATCAATATTGTAACTGAGTTTAAATAATGAATTAAAAAGGTGTTGAGCTCCGTGGAGCTATTTGTAGAGTAGACTTGGGTCTTGATACACCGAACGACTATAAATACTTGTGCTGTGGATTGTTGTCTATTTACTTATTTCATTTAGTTGGTTAATTTGTTTAAGCATATTAGTAATCAACTTTGGCTAAAATTTAGAAACCTATTCACCGGCCCCCACCCCCCCTTCTAGGTCTCTTGTATACATATCAAGGGAACTCCATGTATATCCACTAAGGGATGGGCTAAACATCAATGTAGTCAATGGGCCCCGATGGCAGTGCTGAGTAACATAAATGGTTCTAGCTTATGCTTTTGGATTAAGCTACAGCTTGTTACATCGCCACCTGAAGATTTGGCTTTTCATAAAAAATTAGAAGGGGTAGTCACATACAAAAAAATTCGGCATACGAAAAAAGTTCGGGACAAGAATAGTGAGAATATAATCGTTTCAAAAATTTTGAAATACAGTAAATAAACGGGAAACAAAAAAATAATTCATGTATAATATGATTTAGTATAAAGAATCTAGTACCAAAAATTCGTGTTTCTCTTTCTCTCTCTCTCACAAGAATATATATATATATATATATATTATATATTATTTTTAGGTGCAGATTGGACGCTAGATAAAAAATCGCCTGGATCAAAAACAAATTTCATGTGGAACACTCTTAGAGATCATTAATTGTATGGATGTTATAAGGCCCATTCCTAGGTGGACATACAAACCAAAAATTAGCGTCATTAGTGCTTTATATTTGTCAGATTTTTTTTCTTTTTCATGAGATGATTTTCAACCATGGGATTGGATCATTATTTTGGGGTGGGTACAAAGATCCATTGGCTAATTCACCAATCACACTGATTTTCAATTGAGATTGGAGATCGCCCTGATAAAAATGTGTCGATGGGCTTTTTCCCGCAAGTGTCAAATTTGAATTATTATTGGAAACTTTTATTGAAAAAATGAAATACATGTATTAATCAATTTTACAGAAAAAATGGAGAATGATCCATACAATTCAATGTGTACTGTCGTTTAAAACATTTTTTTCAAAAAAAAACTTACTATTCAGGTATAATACGTGTATAGTACGTAGAATTACTAACTAGGGTTCGAACTAAGGTGATATTTGATACCACACTAGATATTTTGTTTTGGAGTTAGAGTGGGCTTTTAAGACATATTTTCCTACATAGAAACGAACAAAAGAATTAATATTAATTGTTGAAAGTTCATTTTTTAAGAAAATATATTTCTCTTTTAGAAAATATTTTAACCTAAACTAAAAGTACAATATTTTGTTTAGTAGAAATGTTGGGAAAACTTATTTCCCACAAAAATATACATTTTTGTGTGCTTCTTTACATAACTGATTTTTGAGACAAAAACGATTTTCCTAATTTGCTCAAAATCTTGAAAAACACAATAAATGGAAGTTGTTTGACGCAAGGTTTAGAAGGGGTCGTTATAACAGTATAACGGATTGGGGGTGTTACTAGTTTTTCTGTTATAACGGATTGGGGGTGTTACCGATTTTTCCATTATAACTGCAGTTATAACGAATTGTAACACACAAGAAAAAAAATGGGAAATAACAAAAAAAAATATATCAAAAATTCAAAATTCAAAATTAGAATTTCAAATTTTGAGTAAAATTTATACAAAAAAAAAATGAAAATAACGGGCGTTTCTTAAAAAAAATTTCATAAAATAACGGTCATGATATAATTTTCTGAATGTTAAAATGATGTGTAACGTAATAAGTGAAATAACAACTAGTCCGTTCTCTTTAATCCAATATACCTAGAAGGGGGGTTGATTAGGTATTTAAAATTCATTATACCTACACAGTTTTACTGGTCTATGGTAGGGAACAAAATTACATGCCTTAGTTGTTTGATAAAATATTATCACAACTGATTTAAATCGAATATACCTCCGTGGTATATTTTTTTTTCGTCGCTTGGTATAACCAAGATAGATAGCAGAATACAAACAAATAATCACACAAGACAAGAGATTTTTATGTGGAAACCTTAGCCAAGGAAAAACTACGGGACCACGTCCAGACAGAAAGTATCATTAACTGAAAAGTTAAACGAAACAAAGGTTACCTACGCAGCACCGTTGCAAATTCAGCTTCTAACATTAGCCACGGCCTATTGCCTATGCATCCACGTCCTCTGAATCAACGCTACGAATTCACGCGCTCCCTTCCATCCAAGAAGCCTTGTCCGCTTGTTTAGTTTGGTACACCCCAAACCTAATATCGATCGGTTGCTCCGATCTTAATTCTCAACACTCCAGCCTTTGCCGAAGGTGAAGGATTCATTACACCCTGAACCCTAGGTTACTCAAAGGTGTTGAGTCACACTGGTACACTCAGGCTACTAGGTCGAATATCTAAGTGGAAGACCTAAGTTGAGGAATGGATCAAGCAATTTGCTTTGATCAAGAAGATGAACAAGCTCACAAGATATGAATGAGAAACAAGCTTATTGCTCTTCAAAATGACACTCTAATAACTAAACCGTTTCTACTCTCTTTTGAAGTATAGAATCACTTTATGTGTCTGTGTGTTTAGAGAAGGTATAGAAGGGTTGTATTTATAGAATTTGTGACCCTGAGTCGTATAGAACGTGGGAGAGTAGAACCAAGAATTTTGGATCTAAAAAAAATTGAGATCGTGCTAAGTCCAATCGATTGGGTATTAGTGTCCAATCAATTGGCCACAATAAAGTTTCTATTCCGTAGGCTCCAATCGATTTCACAGAGGTCTCCAATCGATTGGCCTCAAATAAGTTTGTCTCGAAGCATCCAATCAATTTCACAGAGGTCTTCAATCGATTAGGCATGAATTATGTTCTGCCTCGTAGCATCCAATCGATTTCACAGAGTCCTCCAATTGATTGGGCGATGTCCAATCGATTGGACAAGTTCCAATCGATCGGACTCTCCCATTAGTCAAAATATTTGACTCAGACTCTGGTCTGTCCTATGACTAGGTTTGACCATTTTATTTTATTCATTTTAAACATATTCCTATGGCCACTAAGTCACTTACCTTCCTAAGCGAGCGTACACGATCTATTACCGACAAATGGATAGTTACTCAGATGACTCCTGCCGTCAACTGTCTAATTCTTGCTATCTGTCTATTAGTCGTAGTCGACGAAGAATGTGTACCACGACATCTTCACACTACACTGGTACCCGTAGGAACGGTTACAAGAATATTTTTATGTACAACGGAATCTTTGCCAAATTGAATATGAAAATATTCCTTACAATCTCCCCCTTTGACAATTCCGTGACAAAAAAACATTTAATCATATAGAAGGTAAACAAAAATTAATTACAATCCCACCATCTTACATGATTCACTCACTATCTCACACTCTATCGGAGATAATCGAACAGATAATGAAATAGCTTTTGATCTGTTCCCTGCACAATCTACCAACAATACATATCATGTAATATCATCGGCAATCAATAAATCCTTAAAATACAGTGAGTTAATTATGCACATCATATGTAGAGAAAATGGAAAAATGATATCAACAATTTTTCTCTCCCTTAATTTCTCTCCCCTTATCTCGTGCATCAACTTATTTTTACCTCTATGATTTTCTCTCCCCCTTTTTGTTACAGAATGACAAATGTACAGAAATATAAGCAGATAATAAACATGCAATGGATATCATCATGAAAAACATGTGCAATAGTGCAACATGATAACAAGTATAAACACTAAAAGATAGGCATGACACATAGTCAAAATACATCAATGGTTTAAATTTCAGTGAAACCATTTAACTAATCATAAATCTTTTTCAAATGAATTTTAAAATTTTTAAATCATCTCTGAAAATATTTACAACTCACAGAATTCAAATCAGATCAATCCGGATTAATTCGAATAAAAATGTCAAATCTAAAGTATGCTAAAATTTATGAAAGTCAAGTTAAATGCAATGCATAATGAGTTTCAATGTGATTGGCACTAATAAATATCAAACCTAGGATTTTAGACTTAACTACTCAGTTTAATCTTGAATAGTTCAAATGTAGTCAATCTAGGCTATTTATCAGAGTCAGTTAGTCAAACTAGTACACTTTAGTTGAAGTTTTAATTTCTTTCACCTGGGTGTACTGTGATCTGACTTTTCACTTCTTAGGGTACAAGACAGATGTTAGTAAAAATCTAAATACTTTACTCAAAATCTGGAGGAATCTTGTATCCAATCATGAAATCCTCATTAGAGCTAATAGGTTCTCACTTAATTCTCTATTTTCAAGTGTATTTGCCAATGTGATTTCATATTACTTTTGTAGCAAACATGGCTACTTTTTACACACTTGTTTTACTAGACTTTCAATTTTCAAGTTCTCATCTTTTAATACTTGGTCAGTATGGTAGCTTTCACACTCGATCGGTATCGTATCCTCTGCAGCACTATGTAATCAAATTTTTATATATATTGGGGCTATACAGATTTTACCACATCCACTTGAGGTAACTCTTTTTATGGAGAACTATCACACTAGTCGATTATAGTTTCAAAATCAACTAAGGGTAGGAGGAACACAACTAATTTGAAGTCATGAAAGGTAGAAGTTTATTCCTGATTCCCATAAAGTACTAGATTTATTACGTCAATCAAATCCAGTCACAAGCAGTGTCACTCAGTATGCATGTGAATAACAAGTTAAAACTTATGAACATCCACTAACTGAGAATTAGTAAAATACACTAATCTTCTAAACATTCTAGAGTTTTTTACAATGATCTAGTCTCAATTTACCTTGTGCCAAGTCCTGATTCTAGAATTTTCTAGAGTCAATGCCCATCATATTAAAAGCGATTATGCAATGCGCAACTCTAAAATAAAATCCTAACAAGACACGAAATAATTTTTTGATTTTCAAATTTTTAATTTTTATTTTTGAATATACGAACTCAAAATAATGCAAATAAGGAAAAATCTAAAAGAAATAAAAAACTATTAAGAAAATAAAATTACACACCCAACTCAAAAAAGATATACAATCATAAAGTAAAGAAGAGTGTAAAGAATCACATTTATTCAATCAATGAGACAAGTGCCACTAGACTTCATAAGGAATTTACTCCAAATAAAATCTAGATTTATCAGTCATTCCTTTCTCAAACCAAATGATCTTATACCTTGTAGGTGGGTTCTTTTTCTTCGTCATTTGTTTAGGCGATGAATGAGGATCGACACTGAGCCCTTTGAGTTTGGTTGTCCTTGAGTTTCATAAGGTTTGCAATTTCTTTATTCAAGGCATCCAACTTTTGATGTAAGGCTGTTATTTTGTGGAGTAAATCTCCTTGGTTCCCATATGATTTTCTCTTGGGAGGAACCATGGTATCTCTCCTCTTTTGGAGATAATTCTTGCTCAGGTGACCTCTACCCCTACAGTAATTACAAACATGCACATGTACAACTGGTCTGAATCTAGGTTGATCAACCTATGGTGTGAAAGGAACTTTGGCTTTTACAAATTTAGTTCTTGAAGACGATGGGGTATTAGCATTATCAACATATCCTAGTTCTCGCTTGTCTCCACATCTTTGTCCCACACTTATAATCTCATTTAATTTCTTAGTGCTTTGAGAAATATAGAGCAAGTCATTTTTCAATTGAACTAGTTCAAGTTCAAGTGACTTTCACTTCTACAAACATTCTTGATAATCAGATTCAAGAAATTTAACTTTGTCTTGGAGGCTAGCATTCTCTTCTTCAAGCTGTCTAGAAGTAGTTTCATATTTTCATGCTCCATTTCAAAAGATATTTTAGCATCAGTACAAGTTTGGAACTCCCATTCCAAGAACTTGTTTCTCTCTTGAAGAGATTTCTTCTCTTCCCTAAGCTGACCAACTAACCTAGATAATTCATTATTGTCTAGTTTACAAGCAAAATTTTCAAAGTCAAGAGATTCAACTCTATTAGTCAATTTATTATTTACTTTGGTCCATCTAAGGCTTTCTTTATATAGCTCTTGATAAGTAATATAAAGATCACCTTGAGCTTTACTGTCTGAGTCACTAAGACTATTCACAGTGAACCCTTCTTTCGGCATCTTTATAAATGAAAAGAATGAACTAGTTTTGGAGAAATCTAAATTCAGGTGATTAAACCTTTTATAGAATAACCTGCTCTGGTACCAATTGAAATAATAACCAGTCCGTTCTCTTTAATCCAATATACCTAGAAGGGGAGGTTGATTAGGTATTTTAAATTAATTATACCTACACAATTTTACTGGTCTATGGTATGGGAGCAAAATCGCATGCCTTAGTTGTTTAATAAAATATTATCACAACCGACTTAGATCGAATATACCTCCGTGGTATATTTTCTTTTCTAATTAAGATAGATAGCAGAATACAAACAAACAATCATACAAGACAAGAGATTTTTATATGAAAACCTTAGCCAAGGAAAAACTACGGGACCACATCCAGACGGAAGGTATCACTAACTGAAAAGTTAAACGAAATAAAGGTTACATACGCAGCACCGTTGCAAATACAACTT
Source organism: Euptelea pleiosperma (assembly GCA_035048495.1). Taxonomy (NCBI): domain Eukaryota; kingdom Viridiplantae; phylum Streptophyta; class Magnoliopsida; order Ranunculales; family Eupteleaceae; genus Euptelea; species Euptelea pleiosperma. The sequence continues at coordinate 11,073,821 of CM068551.1, read as the reverse complement.
CCAACCTTAGCCAAGGCCTACTGCCGATGCGTCCACATCCTCTGAATCAACGCTACGAATCCCCACGCGCCCTTCCAGCCAAGAAGTATTGTCCGCTTGTTCAGTTTGGTATACTCCAAACCTATCGTCAATCGGCTACTCCGATCTTAATTCTCAATACTCCAGCATTTGTCGAAGGTGAAAGATTCAGTACACCCTGAACCCTAGGTTACTTAAAGGTGTTGAGTCACACTGGTACAATCAGGCTACTAGGTCGAATATCTAAGAGGAAGACCTAAGCTGAGAAATGGATCAAGCAATTTGCTTTGATCAAGAAGAGGAACAAGCTCACAAGACGTGAATGAGAAACAAGCTTATTGCTCTTCGAAAGGACACTCTAATAACTAAACTGTTTTTTCTCTCTCTTGAAGTATAGAGTCACTCTGTGTGTCTAGAGAATGTATAGAAGGGTTGTATTTGTAGAATTCATGACCCTGAGTCGTGTAGAACGTGGGAGAATAGAACCAAGAATTTCAGATCTGAGAAAAACTGAGATCGTGCTAAGTCCAATCGATTGTAGTCTGGGTCCAATCGATTGGGTATCAGTGTCCAATCAATTGGCCTTAATAAAGTTTCTATTCCGTAGGCTCCAATCGATTTCACAGAAGTCTCCAATCGATTGGCTTCAAATAAGTTTCTATCCTGAAACATCCAATCAATTTCACAGGGGTCTCCAATCGATTGGACTATGATCATGTTCTGTCTCACAGACTCCAATCGATTTTACAAGTGTGTTCAATCGATTGGGCTTTGATCATGTCCTACCTCGTAGCCTCCAATCGATTTCACAGAGTCTCCAATCATTTGGACATGAATCCTGTTCTGCCTTGTAGCTTCCAATCGATTTCATAGTCCTCCAATGAATTGGGCTATGTCCAATCGATTGGACAAGTTCCAATCGATCGGACTCTGCCATTAGTCAAAATATTTGACTCAGACTTGGGTCTGCCCTATGACTAGATTTGACCATTATATTTTATTCATTTTAAACCTATTCATATGGCCACTAAGTCACTTATCTTCTTAAGCGAGCGTACACAATCTATACCCGACAAATGGGCAGTTACTCAGATGACTCCTATCGTCAACCGTTTGATTCTTGTTGTCTCTGTCTTTTAGTCTTCACGTAGTCGACGAAGAATGCATACCACGACATTTTCACACTACACTGGTGCTCGTAGGAACAGTTACCATAATGTTTTTATGTACAACGAAATCTTTGCCAAATTGAATATGAAAATATTCCTTACAATAGGGAAGGACTAATTCCGTTATAATGGATGTTATTTTCGTTATAACGGCCATTTTTCAAACCAACGGTGTGCGTTCACTATCTTTTTTACATCCATCGTCTATAACCTATCTCCTTCCCACTAGGTCCCCGCATTAGTGACATCATCGTCTCTTTTTTTTGGTTAGCAACACCATCTTCCTCTGTAAGTCGATCTTTGATGGCTACTTGAGCATCCGATGAGTCTTTTGAGGGAAGATGATGTTAGCTAGGTGTTCAAGCTTATATTATGAAGATGGATCACCTGTTGGAGATTGAGAATCAAATGAGGAATCACGAGATTGATGATCAAAGGAGGAATCATCCTTTGATTCTCAATCTCCAACAGTTGATCCATCTTCATAATATAAGCTTGAACACCTAGCAAACATCATCTTCTCGGCCTCAAAGGACTCATCGGATGCTCAAGTAGCCATCAAAGATCGACTTCCCCAATTTTGACTATAATAAATTCTTCCCGATCACTGGTCAAAACAAAGACATTAGATATGATGAATATAAGAGTTAGAGAGAGATTTTGGGCCAAAATGAGAGACTGATTTTCTAATTTTCCTATTATAAATCATACAAAAGAAACCATATGCAAAAATGTTCTCCTTAGAGCCAAACGGATTCTATATATACAGTATAACTCTGATACTTGGGCACAAAGCAATGCCCTCCCAAAGTCTTGATTTGATCAACAAAGTTCTGTCTATACCTTGTAATAGATTTTGTTCTTTAGATCGTGGTTTTAAAAATGGCCGTTTAAACGGTTTTAACGGCCGTTTAAATGGTATCGCCCCAAGCCCGTTTCTGTTAAAACCGTGTAAACACGTTTTTGAATTTAACGGTAGTTTTTTTGTTTTAACGGCCGTTAAAATCGTTTAAACAGCCATTAAATTCTGAAAAATTTTGTGAAAAAATGGCCGTTAATTCCGTTAAATTTGGTTTTTTTTTAATTTTAAATTTCAAATTTTGAATTTTAGCACCATTTTTTCCATTTTTTTCGTTAAAATCCGTTTAATTCCATTTTTTTCTATTTTTGCCCCTGGACGTTTCAATTTGTATTAACAGCCGTTTAAACGGTTTAAACGGTAACGCCCCCAGTCCGTTTAACCGTTAAAACAGCCTCCTTTAACCTTCTTTAGATTGGGTTGGAAGTGACTTATGTTGTTTATACCATTGCTTGAAAAACGGCCGTTATTACGGATTTGGACCTCCCCCGTTACGTTATCTACCATTAAAACACTTTAAAAACAGTTGACGGCCTTTATTTTTTGTTATTTTTCTGTTATAACGAAAATAACGACCGTTATTTTCTAGAAAATTTTGTGAAAAAATACAGCCGTTATTTTCGTTATTTTTCCATTTTTTTCGTATTTGAAATTTTCAAATTTTGAATTTTGAATTTCAGCGCCATTATTTCCGTTATTTCTGTTATTTTTCTGTTATTTTCCATTTTTGGACCTGAGCGTTACAATTTGTTATAATGGAAAAAAACAGTAACGCCCCCAATCCGTTATACCGTTATAATGGTCCCTTTTAAAGCTTGGTCTATACAATTACCATGAAGTTTGATATAAACTTCACTTTAAAACATCACTTAACCATTGCTAACTCTTGAAATGAAATATCATGCATAGCCAATTCATCCTACTGCAGGTAAAGAGAAATAGCTTGAATTGGCACTTGTTGATAAATTGGTTCACAATTTCTGAGAATCACTTTGGGAACTAGGCATGGAATTGGAATTGAAAAATTGTGATTCTTCGAAATCTAGAGGCCTAAAATCGAAAATCTTGTGTTTGGGAGTACTTAGGGGACGTTTGGGAATGAAAAGTACAAGTACTTCTACTTGTAGTAGAAGTTACTAGTTGATTTCTGACATCCAGAAAAGTCGTAGAAGTTAAAAGCGTCGAGAGGAGTTCTAATTTTTGAGAAGTAATTTCTCTTAGAAATTAAAAGCTAAAAAATTTAGCTTCAGTCTTACCTTAGTTTTTAACTTCTTAAAAGTTAAAATATGAAATACATCCAAGCTAACTTTTTAACTTTTTGGCTTATAAAAGTCAATTTAAATTACTTTTTTGTTTATTGCCAAACGCCCCCTTAAAAGTTACAGGAAAATAAAAATAACAGCCCATGATAGTAAACCAAAGCAAACAAAACTGATTATATGTTGTAGGTCAGACCCAAGATCAAACACAATCGATACCTATTTTAGGAACGTTTTGGATCACATCATTGAGATCCATTCTAAATGAGATTGGATTTAGATCTAGGGAGCCTAACCTAATTTGAATATGGTCAGATTCGAATCTTTTCTAAGGGCGTGTTTGATTGCCAAGTGTGAAAATTGTATTTTCCTTGCGAAAAAACAACTGTCCATTGTTAGATAACCATTTTAAATTTGTATAATTTTCCTTACCAAGCCATTTAAATCTGGATAATTTTCCTACTAAGCCCGGAATTCGTTTCTCATCCAAATAGATGAGAATTCATTTCCACCTGAAAATACGCCTTTATTTTGTGACATGATCGAAATATGTGTTCTCAGTTGCAATCAATCAGCCATGTAAGGCATTTCCCATATGTATTTTCTCGGGAAATTTTTCTTTGCAATCAAACACGCCCTAAGTGATCTACTCTATGATAGATGATTTTCTTGTATCTAATTGGACTCTTAAAGCAAAAAACATGATTTCACCGATGGGCTTCTATGCACTATATCTTTACTAAATTATGTTTATAAACGTATTATAGGAATTTTATGTTAACGTAAATATTAATTTATCATTAAGTAAAAAATAATTAGTAGATGAATATCATTAGAAAGATCTCGGTGATAGCTTTCTAACAGAACCGCATTTTTTCGTACAAACCCACTTATGGATTGAAAGTTATGAAATTTTGAAAAAAAAATCTAAAAAAATGTTAAGTCAATTTTATAAAAGAGAAAACATAGGAAGCACCCCCTATTTCTCTCATATCATAGGACTATAATTGTGACAATGTTTAACATTAAAAGTACAACAAAATCTTCGGCCTCACCGACACACCAATATCCATATCGTATGTTTGAGTAGTGATCTGCAATGCTAAGATTATAGACATGGCTCACCAACTCGTCAATTTTGTTATGTTGAATGAATGATAATACATGCATAAGTTGCATTCTCGAGAAAAATGAGTTTTAAAACTCGTCCACCCGTTGTAATTAAAAACTATGTTTTAAAACTCGTTGTATTTCGAGTCGACTCGGCATACAAACTCGGATTTGCAAAGTCTGACGAGTTGACTTAAAACTCAGCCAAGTCACCTGTGTAAATGCCGAGTCCAGTCAAAACTCAAAATTTTTTTTCTAATTTTCTAAATTTTTTTGTATTTTTTTTCCAATTTTCAAAATTTTTCTTAATAAATATTATTTTTTATATATTTAAATAAATAATAATCAATTTAATGACTCACCGAGTCAACTCCCGAGTCATCGAGGTGACTCGACCCAATGGACTTCCGAGTCGAGTCTGAGTTCCAAGTTTTAGAACATAGATTAAAAATACAATATGCTTACTTGGAGCTAACAAGGCTTTTAACTAGTGAATCAAAGGGACTGCACCATAATAGAAAACTATGAGAAAATAAGAATTATGAATTACCATCTTCTTCTTATCGCTTTCAAATTTTCTGTAACTTTTATCAAAGGGTGTATCATTGTAAGTTCGAAAGACTGAAGGTTTAATTTGGAGTGTTGCTTATTTTTTAATGAGTTGATGACAGCAACACTCAAGAAGTATAGCAGCGAAAACTATATTAGGAAAGTATGTTGAACGCATGCCTTAGTCTCATCTAACCGATAAGTTTACCTTACTTTGTTTACAGTTTACATTCTAGATATTTGATTCTTCCACCGGAGCTTTCTACAATTCGGATACATTTGTGTTTACAGTTTTTCTTCAGTTAAAATATATTGTAACTGTTTCTTCTTTATTTTAGTTTTTACATAGTTTACTGTTACATCAACTGGTAACATCTATACTAACAATGGCCAACCAACTCGTCAATGTTGTTATGTTGAATGACTGATAATACGTGTACAAGTTGCATATTCTCAAAGAAAAATCAGCGGCAAACTTGGTAAACCTCACGAGGCTTTTTGACTAGTGAATCAAAGGGTGCTATACCATTAATATTCTGAGAAGAAAATGTGAGAAAATGCGAAGGAATCTCTCACGAGTAGAGGGACCACAATAATTGAATACCCTAATAATGATCAAGTGAGACGGATATGGCTCCCTTCTTTGACTACAGTACTAGTTCTAGGAAAAATTTCAGATGCAGAGGACTTTGGATGCAGTCGATGCAGAGGGGTCTTGTTGACCTACATGGCTCATTTTTGGGGGCCCACTAACCGCATGGATGTGTACCCCACCCCTTGGTCGATATGTATACGAAATATTAGTCACATTGATTTTATCTAGCCATAGATTTTAGAACTTTTGTAGGATTGATTCTAACCATTGGATTCAAGCATGTTTTTTGCGTATCTTTTGGACACTTAATCCAACGGCTAAAAATATCAACCAAGCTGATTTTTAGTATGCATATACACCAAGGTGTGGGGTACACATCCATGCGGTTAGGGGGCCCGAAAAAATGAGCCATGTAGGGTCACAAGACCCCTCTGCATCGACTGCATCCAAAGTCCCCTGCGTCTAAATTTTTTCCCTAGTTCCTCATTCGTGACCACCGTCAATTTTAAAATGGCTTTTGGGAAAAGAACGGTTAGTTTGTCAATACTTTGATTTTAGCCCAACATTTGGTTACGAACGTAAGTCATAGGTGCTGCATTTCCTGAACAAGCAGCGAAAAAAGTCTGTTTTACAGCTTTTTTGATCAAGACCCAAAGTGACCCCCCCTCGAGTCTACCGTCAAAACTTAACGGTGTAACAGGCAGAGAAGAGGAGACCTCCGTGACTTTTCTCGTACGAGTAGGCGGTTAGACACTTCGCCCGCCTGCCAGTTCGGCGGATTTTGACGTTTAGCTTAAAAGCCAACCGTGTCGGCTGATGGTGATATCCACCTTCCACAGCAATACTTACACGTGCCTGACAATAGCACGTGTTGAATCCCTTCCCCTTGCTGCTGCTTGAGATATTTCTTCTGTCTTTTTGCCAAGTTGCTGGTCAGAGTCCAATATGTAATGAAACCCAAAGTCTTTCCAAAATCTAACACATCACGATTACTGTTTATTTTTTCTTCTTGGAATACATTACTAGGTGGACTTCAAATTTTGAAGTCTCCATCCAAAAGTGACATGTGGCACACTCTTCGGGCCCGCAGATCCTTGCATATTTGGCTCACCTATTGGTAGATCATTACGCCAAATATCATGTTAGTTGGTGATTTCTAGCCATTCGATTTGATCATTTTTATGAAGCATCAATGGAGCAGAGGGTTTAACCGATCTAATGTAATCTAAAAATTCGGAAAACTGCAGTTTGAAGTCTAGATCGTCTGATCCCAATCTGGAAAATTCTCTATCTCACCCCCGGGAAAATCAAACGTTGATCTTCACCCACAAAAACACCACGTACGTGGTACTCTTTTGGGCCTACTGATCCTATGAATGTTTGGTCCACCATGGATCAATGAACCCGAAAAGAATATTCCAAGTGTCATTTTGAGGTGGGCATAAACGTCATACGTTTTTTTGCCACCTAAGAGGCGTCTCACAGATAATAGGTATGTTTTGTGAGAAAGATCGAGGTATCCAGCAAAAACGTGGCTCATATTGTGGTCTCTAATCATTATTGATAAGGGACATCAGCATGCTGAACATCCTGTGAGGATGAGTGCTGTGTGAGCGCCGTGTGAGTGCTGTGTGAACGGCGTTCACACGCCCCAACCCAGGTTTTGGCTTTAAAGTAGTATCTATACTACTAGACGAATTGGTTCCGGCGACGGTTAGTTTCAGAACGATCGCGTCAGTTTTTAAAAAAAAAAATCGACGCAAAATTTTCGGAAAAATATATAGTGTCGGTTTTTGTAAAAACCGATGCAAACATTTAATATACAGCGTTAGTTTTGTAAAAAACCGACGCAATATAGTTGTCCACGTCGGTTTTAGTTAAATACCGATGCTATATATTAACTATAGCGTCGGTTTTTACAAAAACCAACGCAAATTTGCTTTATATGTATAACCCGCGAATCTTTTCCCTCTTCCCTCCCGCGCACGAACACTGTTCATCTCCCTCTCCAAACCCTAGCAAAGCTTTGCCCCTCTTATTCTAGCTCTCCCTCTCCCTCTCCAAACCCGTGCATTGTCACGTCTCTCCGTCTTACACTTGCTGCCGTTGCCGTCGCTGTAGTGTAAATGAGTTGCATTGCTATCAGTTACCATAGTTTTTGGGCTGCACATGCTTGAATCCATATTAGAGTCGTTTTTGTGTTTTACCGTTAACTTGAAACCCATATTTAATGGTGTTAGAAATTTCAGAATGCAATGATTTGTTGTAGGGATAATCTATATGGTAAAGAGATCATGCACCCTGTAAAAAATTCAAATCATTCTGATATTCATAGCATGGTTTACAGGTTGAAGAATTATTGGCTGTTTATTTAATACCGTTAATTTGAAACCCACATTTGATGATGTTAGAAATTTTAGAATGTGCTGATTTTTTGTAGGGCTGATCTATATGGTGAGGAGATTACCCTCAGAAAAATTCAAATCATTCTGTTATTCATAAATTGGTTTACAGGTTGAAGAATTATAGTGTGTCTATATTTTATCGTTAACTTGAAACCCACATTTGATGGTGTTAGAAATTTCAGAATGCGCTGATTTTTTGTAGGGGTGATCTATATCATGAGGAGATCATCCTTAGAAAAATTCAAATCATTCTGATATTCATAAACTGGTTTAGAAGTTGAAGAAGTATGGACCGTCGATTTTTACTGTGTAATTTGAAAATCACATTTAGCTAGTTTAGAAATTTCAGAATCGGCTGATTTTTTGTTGGAGTTATCTTTTTGGTTAGGAGATCATCCTCACCAAAAATCAGCCATTGATTTATCCTCTATGAGGGTACACCAAGGTGTTGGTCACTGGAACCCGACCCATGATTATGTAACAAAACAGGGAAGTTGTTGTCTCCCCTCTTATACCCCCTCGTATATGTTTCAACAAAGAAGGGCTAAGATCTTATCCCTAAAATAGATGGCCGATCTTAGCCAGTCACACCCAATTTTGACAAAGGTTTTGTTGGGGAGTGGCGTGGGCACGGGCCACCCACTATCTGAATAACAAGTGACAGTGGTTGTCTTATATCCCCCTCTTACCTTATATATATGGTTTCAATAATGAGTGGCCGAGATCCACTATGCTTCATATTAATGGTTGAGATTAACTCCCACCCGACGCTATATATTTGTTTGACGTGTGAATGTTTAACGTGTACCATTCACAATCAATTTCTTTTATTGTTATATTGAACCTGATTAATGTTTAACCTAATTAGTGAATGTTTACTTTAATTTCTTTTGTTATATTGAACTATATATATTCTCAATCAATATTTCTTGTTTTAACTATATATAGTTGATGTTGGATGACTACATTGGGTGTGTTAATTTGTACATATTCAAGTTTATATAGCTGTAGCTTATAAAGTTAAAATGCTTGATATTAATTCACATTTGCACAAAGTACTAGTATAAACATGAGTCTTGAAGACTCCATCAAAGATAAGAAGTTGCACACAGCATATCTGCACTGTATATGGCCTGATTGAACCCTCTAATCTTATCCGAGATCCAGTATTTAATTTCTTACATGAGTTAACATAGAATCGCGCGCCCGTTCAAGGATCATTATTTGTATGAATGTGAGCTTATACAAATATTTTGATCCTTTAAATTGTCCATTGTGGACAGTTTGAGAACTAATATTATTTCTTATTTGTCATATATATGTAGTCTCCGTATTAGTTTAAAATTCGGTACTATTTTCTCAAATATTCTTTTTATATACTATTTTTAGTTGATTTTCATGTCTCAACTACTTTTGTAGTTTGATTGACATAAAAATCAACAAAAAATAAACGTATATAGGGAGAAGTGCAGGAAAATGCTATCGAATTTTAAACTAATGTGGACACTACATATATATGACAAATAAGAAGCAATATCAGTTCTTGAATGGGTTAGGAAACTTTAGAGTTAGCAAAGTTAGATAGAGACTGGAAACAAATAGGGATAAGTGTCCAAATACATGCATATTGATCTTTATCTCAAGTTGTTTCGATGTGCACGATATATTTTAGGAAATCGTGCAATACGTCCAAGGTCCAACATAATAGATAAATCTTAGATGATCATGGATAGAAGATCACGGGAATATAGTGATGGGGTTAATCGGTTTCTTAAATTTGCTAAAGATAATGCGAGTGACCCCGATTCTATACGATATCCATGTAAAAAATGCGAGAATCTCGTTAAACATACTTTTAAAGAGATAAAAGGACATTTATTTTTTAATGGCATTGATCAAAATTATAAGTCATGGGTCTGGCATAGAGAACAAGTTCTGAGTGGGGCGCCGACATAGTCAAGTGTTAATGTAGAAGATTTCATCTATCAAGAAATGAGAGGGATAGCTCCAGACGATGCTGGCGATGCAGTAGAAATGGTTCAGGATGCATACGATGACGTTATGAGTCATCCTGAAATATTTAAAAAATTACTTGAAGATGCCGAGAAGCCCTTATATCCAGGTTGCTCAAAGTTTACAAAATTATCAGCATTGGTCAGACTGTGGAACTTAAAAGGTAAGAATGGGTGGTCTAACAAAGGTTTTTTAGAGCTACTACAATTGTTGGGAGACATGCTCCCAAACGATAATGAACTTCCATCATCCATCCATCAGGCAAAGAAGACATTGTTTGCATTGGGAATGTCATACGAGAAAATTCATGCATGTCCCAACGATTGCATATTCTATAGGAAAGAGTATAAAGATGTAACGACATATCCCATTTGTGGAACGTCAAGATGGAAGATAAATAAGAATAAGACGAAGAAAAATAAATGGGTCCCTGCGAAAGAAATGTGATATTTTCCACCTATCCTGAGGTTCCAAGGGATGTTTCATTCCGAACAGACAACAAAAGACTTGACATAGCATTATCATGAAAGAGTAGAAGTTGATGATCAAATGCATCATCCAGCAGACTCCCCAGCATGGAAGTTAGTTGACGGCAGGTATCCGAAGTTTGCCGAAGAAGCAAGAAACCTTCGAGTAGATATTTCAGCGGATGGAATAAATCCACATAGTATGCAATCTAGTAGACATAGTTGTTGGCCGATCTTAATGGTAATCTACAACCTTCCACCTTAGTTGTGCATGAAGAGAAAATTTATGATGTTGACAATGTTAATATCAAGTCCAAAACATCCTGGCAAAGACATTGATGTTTACTTGGCACCATTGATTGAGGATCTGAAAATTCTATGGGAGGAAGGCATTAAAGTGTATGATGCATATCGACATGAATCATTTTTGTTATACGATGTGTTGTTATGGACAATCAATGATTTTCCTACATATGGCATCTTGTGTGGTTGCACCGTCAAGGGATATTATGGTTGTCCAATATGTGGCGAAGAGACCCATTCTCATAGACTAAAACATAGAAAGAATAATATATATACCGGTCACAGAAGATTTCTTCCAGTGAATCATTCATACCGTAAACAAAAAAAGGGGTTTGATGGTACACAAGAGTTGAGGTTAGCTCCAAAACCTTTGAGTGGAAAGCAAATACTAAGGAAGGTAGAAGGGATCAAATACTCATGGGAAAAAAAGAAGATAAGTCTCAAGAAGTCGAGAAAATCAAAGCGACCACGAGAGAAAGACATTGTGGATGAGCCGATTGGATCCTAAAATTGTTGGAAGAAGAAGTCGATATTCTTTGAGCTTGAATATTGGAAATTTTTGCATGTCCGACATAATTTGGATGTTATGCACATCGAGAAGAATGTGTGCGAGAGCATTGTTGGTAAAAATTCAAATTAGTTATAAATAATCTTTCAAAATCTTACTTTGTCATCTTATGTAATTGATTCTTAATTAACTTACAGGAACATTTTGTGTTGGACCCGAAAAGCAAACGCCATTCATTGTCCCTTATCGGTACCAAATGGAGGGATTTTAAGACCAAGTTGAACTCAAATCATATCATTCCTCATTTGGCGGAGCCGGAGCTTCTAAATCTCAAGCCGCTTAAGTATAATTACATTGATCAAGCAGATTGGGAAGCTTTTGTGGCTGCAAAAATATCAGAAGAGGCGTTGGCTTATCGTGAAGCCCAGAAAGAAAGGCGATCAATGAATAAATATAACCATCACCTCAGTAGAAAGTCTTATGCCAATCTGACTGAGTTGGTAAGTTTTTGTTGTAATTATAGAATTATTGTAATTATAGAATTTCTAAATATAAAAGCACTAATGCAAATTGTTTATTTTAATAACAGAAATAGTCCAGTCACTCCGAAGAGATGGATCAGAGTGAGTTATGATGGAAGAAAGCTCGTCAGAATAATGTTGGAGAGTATATTGACGACGCCGTAAGGGAAATGGCCGACAGAATTGGAAGTTGCCTTATGCATATCGAGTTATTTGAATCTCGTGAATTATATAATAAGTTATTAGAATTAATGTCATTTTATTTTTACAGGATGAATTAAGAAGACAAGTTGAGGAGGGGTCCATCTCTATTAAGAGAAGTAATGATGTATTGACAATGGCATTAGGGACCTAGGAGCATCCAGACAGGGTCAGGGGCATGGGCATTTCGTTACTCCTTTAAAATACTTTTAGATCCCCAAGCGTGGAAATAAAGCTTGGGTCGTCGGGATCTAAGAAAGTAGCCTCATGTGGTCGTGTACACTGATCATGCAGCCCTTCGTTGTTAACTAGAGCTAGGAAGGACCATTTTCCTTTACCCTTCATAGACCAAATGTTGGAGAGATTAGCAGGTCACTCCTATTACTGCTTCCTCGATGGTTACTCAGGGTATAATCAAATACCAATCGCCCTTGAGGATCACGAGAAGACAACCTTCACTTGTCCCTTTGGCACTTTTGCCTACAAGCGCATGCCCTTTGGCCTCTGCAATGCACCCGCGACCTTTCAAAGGTGTATGATGAGCATATTCTCTGACATGGTGGAAAAATTCCTCGAAGTCTTTATGGACGACTTCTCAGTTTTTGGGTCATCCTTTGATGACTGTCTGAACCATTTAGGGCTTGTACTCCAACGTTGTCAGGACAAGCGACTTGTCCTCAATTGGGAGAAATGCCACTTCATGGTGAAGAAAGGCATAGTTCTGGGACATGTCATTTCCCATCAGGGCATTGAAGTCGACAAAGCTAAAATCGATATCATCTCGACCTTGCCCATTCCCAAGTCCGTACGTGACATCCGATCCTTTTTGGGACACGGAGGATTCTATAGGCGATTCATCAAGGACTTCTCTCAAATCGCTCGACCTCTGTCCCATCTTCTGGCTAAAGATAGTCCTTTCGACTTTAATGCTGATTGTGTCAAGGCATTTGAGCGTCTCAAATCTGAACTCACTACTGCGCCCATTATTCGTCCCCCGGATTGGACTCTACCTTTCGAGATAATGTGCGATGCTTCTGACTACGCGTTAGGCGCTGTTCTAGGGCAGAGAGTTGACAAAAGGTCACACGTGATCTACTACGCGAGCAAAACTCTTAACTCTGCCCAAATGAATTACTCTACCACTGAGAAAGAACTCCTGGCGGTAGTCTTCGCCCTTGATAAATTTCGTCAGTACCTCTTAGCCACTAAGGTGGTCGTATACACTAATCATACAGCCCTTCGTTATCTCATGTCGAAAAAAGAAACCAAGCCTCGCTTAATTCGCTGGATTCTCTTACTGCAGGAATTCGACCTCGAGATTAAGGATAAGAAAGGAACTGAGAATGTAGTGGCTGATCACTTGTCTAGACTGACTTTAGAGTCATCCTTCGACACCCAGCCCATCACTGAGACCTTTTCCGACGAACAACTGTTCGCCATCTCCGTTCATCCATGGTATGCTGACATTGTCAACTACCTTGTCACCGAAAAAATGCCTTCACACTGGTCAAAACAGGACAAAAGCCAATTCCTAGCAAGAGTTAAGTACTACTCTTGGGATGACCCTTATTTATATAAATACTGTCCTGACCAGATCATTCGTCTCTGTGTACCTGAGTCGGACCAACTCAATATCTTGTCCTCCTGTCATGACCAACCTTGTGGTGGTCATTTCATCACTAAGAAGACTGCAGAAAAAGTCCTGCAATGCGGATTCTACTGGCCTACACTATTTAAAGATGCCCATATCTACTGCAAAACCTGTCCTAATTGCCAGCATCTAGGCCGCATCTCCCAGAGGAACATGATGCCCCTCACTCCCATCCAGGTCGATGAAATATTTGATATTTGGGGCATAGACTTCATGGGACCCTTTCCCGTTTCCTATGGTTTTGAGTACATTCTCCTTGCGGTAGACTATGTATCCAAATGGATAGAAGCCATTCCCACCAAGACCAATGACCACAAAGTAGTGGTCAAATTCCTAAAGGAGTTCATCTTCGCCCGATTCGGTGCCCCTAAGGCCATCATTAGTGATGGGGGCACCCATTTCTGCAATAGGATATTCGAGAAATTAATGAAAAAGTATGGGGTGACCCACAAGGTTGCCCTAGCTTATCATCCGCAGACTAGTGGTCAAGTGGAGGTTTCTAATCGTCAGATCAAGCAGATCTTGGAGAAGACAGTCAATACCACACGTAAAGACTGGTCTACTCGTCTCACTGATGCTTTATGGGCATACAAAACCGCCTACAAGACCCCACTCAATATGTCTCCCTATCGTCTGGTCTTTGGGAAACCCTGTCATCTTCCGGTAGAGATTGAACATCGTGCCCTGTGGGCCATTAAGAAGCTCAACTTCGACCTAGACTCCGCAGGAGAGGAGCGAAAACTTCAAATGAATGAGTTAGAAGAACTCAGAAATGATGCCTACAACTTGTCCAAGAATTACAAAGCAAAAATGAAGTGGATACATGACAAGAGCATCCTCAGGAAAGAGTTCCATCCAGGACAGAAGGTCCTTCTTTATAATTCTCGTCTCCATCTCTTCCTTGGGAAACTGAAATCTAGGTGGACGGGTCCTTATACGGTCACTGCAGTCACACCCTTTGGGGCAATCACTATTGAGGACCCCAAGGATCACTCCTCATTCCAGGTAAATGGCCAGCGTCTTAAGCAATTCCATGAACTTGATGTGTCGTTCATTCAGACTTTTGAAATTGATCTCATCGATCCTGCCTATGTCGACTGATGATCCACTCAGTCTCCTGAGCTCCAACTTGGTTGGGGGTGCCTGTCACCCCCGTCATGTCTGGCTGAAGACGTAAAACTTAGCGCTTTCGAAAAGGCAATTCCGGTATTCCTAGAGTACATGAGTCTCATGCATTTGTTATTACTGTGATATCTCTGGAAATACAGGTACATTCATTCTTTCAATCATCAGATACCACACACTGTCGAGTTTCTGCCGACTTGGTAACATCCTCCCTGAACCTTTGCATCATCATCACTGATTTTTCATCATTTTATGTCCCGGTCATGAGCACCGAGGACGGTACTGTATTTTGGTTGGGGGTGGGGTATTTACCAAAACTCATGTCTTCATTTTGATAAAAAAAAAAAAACTTTTTATTTTTGGGGTGATTTCCGATGTTCTCCAAAAGTTTTCTAGAATTTCAAAAAATGTGTCAAATACCCTGACTTTGATTAGCTAAAAAACCTTCGTTAAGTCAGTATTGAGGATGTCAATTTTTGTTTAAAGTTAGCGTTGAGTCAAGTCAAGCGTGACTACAGTAGGTTTGAAAACTCAGAAAAACTCATATTCGGCACAATTGTACACTATCAATATCAGAGTCACCCTAAGTTTAGAAATTCTGGAGATCCTGTGAGAATAATTGTGGAGACCTAACCCAGTGAGCTTTCGAGCCTTTAATCAATTCAGAGTGTTATACAACAATTCTGAGTCACAAGATGACTCACTATTCTTCATGCCCGCAATATTCGTTGAGAGATCTCATTATCTTTTGCTTCGATCATAAAACTCGGAACGACATCAACATTGGATTACTACGACAGAACCTTCTCTATATCCAGTCAAGACAGTATACATGATAGTACAAACCCTAGAAAATGATTTAGGCCATTTTTTCTGAACCATTCAGCCTTTTTACTCACCTGAATTATACTTCACTAGAAACCCTTTGAACCTTTCTATAAAAGCCTTTTCTTTGCAAACCCATCAACCTAAAATCCAGTCCAGCTACGAAACATGACTGGCTACCCTTAGTTTGAGATGGACAAAAGAATAACTGATGTGGGTGTACCGTGAAAAAGAAAAGTAAAGAAGAAGAATCAAAAGGAAAAGAAAGTGGTTCAAGCCAAAAACAAAAAATAGAAAGAAAGTATGAAGAAGAGCTGAAAAGAAATTGAGCAGTCTCAGAAATATTAAGAAAAAGAGAAAAATACGAAAAAAGGAAAAAGAACCAGATAATGGTGTTACGCCACAGGAAAAATTCTAGAAAAGGGCAATATCCTCTCAAGATCTTTGAAATCCTGCATTCCTTTATCTCTCTACACCTGACCTAAGCCTCATTACAACCTAGGAAAGTCCTACTTGATTCTAGGATAGTACGATCATAAAATGTGGAGATTGGAGAAAGAGAAGCTATAGAGTTTGATCTGACGTTCCCGAGTGAAGTGGTATTCCAATCATGAGATCTTCTTCTGTTAAAGATGTCCTTCCTTTAAATAATACATATGTGAGATCTTTGCTTTCATATATTAAATACATCTCCTCACATATAAATTGAGAGAAAAGAAGAAAACCCTTCTTGTGTGATTCTATTCTGAGTGCTAAACATGTGAGATTTGAGGTCGAGGCATAAAAACTTAGAGGTGATTTAGAAATCTTTACTGTCGGATGATGAGAACGTTGAGCACACACACACGCAGAGTCTGACTATTCTGGGTCATGATTATCAGTCTGTAGTCTTGCCAAAACTTTCCAACTCTTCGCTAGCATATAACTATTTTTGCATCCATTCAATGATTTGACGAACGGTGTTTTCCCGGAGCTAATATGAAAAAGTGTGCAGCATGTGCAGAGCCCTTTTAAGCTCATTTATTTCGCACTAATTGCCAAGGATTGGCAATATGCTGGTTGGGGGTTGTGATATTCGCTCAAAAGTGCTTATTTTAAGCAATTATCCTTTTAGCGTTATTGCATTCTCCTACGTTAAAATACTCTATTTATCTATTTTTCTACGTAAGAGTCTCTTGTGTTGCGTAGAACACACTTTTCTAGACGAAATGGTATATTTGCATGTATTAAACACATTTTCGGAAGTCTAGACATATAGTCATTCTGATAAAGTCTCATTACGCGCTTCTTCTGTCGCAGGAAACCCCGATGGGACAATTCTCGAGACTTGCGAGCCCACATCGATCAGGAAAGCCCATTATCAAAGCTTAAAGAGCCCACATGCTATGACTAAAAGATATGGGCCAACTATGGGCTAAATAGGAGGACCAAAAAGCCGGCCCAAAGAACAGGAGAGCCAATGACCAAGAGACGGACCAAAGCGTTTAAAGCCACATGAGTCAGCAAGGAATGATAGTCTACTCTACTGGAGAAGCGTGAGGATGGTCACAGTGAAGACCAGGGTTCCAGACCCTCTGCCAATACTTTTCTCCATTTTTTTTGATACTTTCTCTCTCATCTCTTCTTATTCTCTCTCTCTCTTCATCTCTCGATCCTTGAATCTACTGACCTAACCCCAGAACTCCTACCCTTCGGCTCTATCTCATCTCCCTTAGCTTTCTAACCGTTGGATCTTCCATCGGACCATTAGATCTCTCTAGATCCGTCGATCTACCAATCTGGGTCCCAATCAAGTCACCATCCATCCGATCGCCATCAGACCGTCTGTCACATCATCTTGTGAGACAATGGACATCATAAATCCATGTGGGCCAGTAGCCGGGCCCATCATCATCGACCCGCTGTCCGACCAGTTAGTGGACCCCGTGAATTTCCAAAGAATTTTAATTAAATTTCAAAAAAACGGGGGGTCCACTAATTGAGGAGATTCCCCATAGAAAAGTAGATTTTTACTTTAAAAAAAAAAAAAAAAAAAAAAATTATTTTCAAAAATACCCTATTTCCATTAAAGGAAATAGGGAGCTTTATAAGAGGAGGGAGAAGGGTTCGTTCGAACCCTAATCCCCCTCCAATCTCTTCCATTCTCTCCCAAAAACTCTCTTGCCCCTTTTCCCCCTCTCTTGGCCGCTGTTTTCCTCCACTTCTCCTCCACCTTCGTCATCTTCTTTACCATTTTTCCACCGGAGTTGCAGCCTGCAACTCTGGCCACAGCCTGCACCATCATCATCTTCTCCCCCACGTTTCCTCTCTTGAGCAAAACACCACCATCTCCACCGTTATCCAGCCACTGCCAGCCACTGCCGCTCATTCCACCGCTGCCAACACCTGCTGCACGTTGAACTAAGCCACCGTCTCCAACTCCTCTTGTTGGCCTCGTGCATTGCACTACCACACCGCAGCCCCTTCCTTTCTCACAACCGTCACCCCCTGCACTTCTCTTCACCGTCTCCAGGAGGAACACAACCAAAAGAACAAAAAAAAAAAAAGAAAAAAAGAAAGATTGCAGGAGTTGCAACCTGCAACTCCGGCGAGCTCCATTATCACCGGCAAACCTGCTACCATCTCTTCCTAAAGATCGTTTGGGCCCCTCCACCACGCTGCTCACCAGTCCGAACTCCATCCTCACCTGCTGGTTTGAATCTCACAGTGACAGCAACTCGTCTCTCCCTCAAACGAAGCTGCAACAATCAACTCCACCTCCAGCAACTCCGGTCGGGATCTCTCCACTCTTTGCATCGTTGCAGCCTCCTCCACAAACCGCAGCCACCATCACCACCGGTCGCCCTCCTCCAACATCCGCTGCTGCTCCTACCTCACCTTCACGGTCCTCACGACCGTGAGAACCCCCATATCTGGTTCTTCTCCACTACCGCCATCACCATTGAGGAACCCGCCATCCCCATCTTCACTAGTCATCACCACCACCTGTGAGCTGTACCGATGGAGATCATCATCTCCAACACGCTCCTCATAGATCCACCATCATCTCCAGTCAACCACTCCCACACTTGGTCAATAATGCCCATGCGACCCCATCAATAGTAATTCTCCAGCGAGTTCTCCACGGTAAGGCTATTTCTCTCTCTAGTGTCCCCACATTCTCTCTCTAGTTAGCCCCTTTCTATCTCTAAAATTTTGGTTTTCTCTCTAGACATTTCATTGCTAGTATGAGTTTCTTTGATTGAATTGTAATTCTTGTTTGGAATTGATGAATAAAAACTATTGTTATTTTCCATTTGTTAGTTTGCTTTTGTGATTCTTGGTTGTTTGTAGCACTTTCTCTCTCTAAAAACTTCAAAATTATGTTTTAAAAAAAAAAAAAAAAAATCACACCACAACTCTCATCTCTCCATCAATTTGTGGCAAAAATCCGTCATTTCATGTCCTTGAATTGAGCACACTAACCCTGAGTGCGGATCGACATCCGACACGAATCCCTATACAAAGTTCATACTTTTGCAGAAATTAAATCGGATAAAAATTACAAATGTGTTGAAGTTAGGGTTTCCGTAACCAACGACGCGGAAAAAACCTACTTTCAGCCACATCCACTAAATGTTAATTGAAAAACATTTGTTTCAAAAGATTACATTGGTTAGTGCTTAAGCCATCAGTGCATCTATAGGGGATGAACAGTTTGTGCCATATCTTGTTAATATATTTCTAACTACATACACCGAAATAAATACTTTGTTTATTCCCTTAAACATTGGGTAATGTGCTATTTTCGGTTGTCATTGAATTTGATAATTAATTAATAACTTATTAATTGTCTTGCGAATAACTTGATTATTGTTTATATATAGGGAACATTGGATATTGCTTGTCATCGATTTATTGTCAATGACAATCTGTTACTTTGACTCATTAAATAATTCAATTAACCAAAATTAGAAAAGCATTATCAAATGGTAAGTTAATCTTATATTAGTAAATTAAGTAATATTTATACATGCAATAAAGAATAATTGATGAATTACTTTCTTACAGTGCTTTTAAAGCATTCGAAAAAGATATTTTGGGTTACTCATTGAGGAAGAAGGAACCAACATAGATGGCAATTGCGGTAATTAAAATCTATGTACTTGTACTTTTTTATTGGTTAGAAGTTAATTTTTTTGGTTAATTAACGAATTACATGCTTGTGCGTAGTGCCCAAAACAACAAGATATGAAATCTTGTGAATTTTTTGTTATGAGGTACATGTGAGACCTCATTACTGATTATGATGACAAAATTAAAGATTCGGTTCTTTTACGTGTTCTTGATGCATGTGTACGTCTTAATAAGTAAAATTAATTTATTAATTATCTCTACCTATTTTTCTAATTAATTAGGTAAACCTTATGAAATCAAAAGTTAAATACACAATGGAAGAGCTGGCAGAATGTAGAGTTGAGTGGATTGAGCTCTTTTAAGAGAATTTTTGAGGTATATATATCGATCATTTGCCATCATTTCTTTTTTTCTCTAAGCTAATGAATGTGCATTTTTTGGTTCTAGCTAATTTTTTCTTTAATTTTTTTAATATTATTACAGACGATTAGCTATTTTACTGAGAAATTAAGGTATATTTTTTCTTCTAAATCTGTATAATTTTTCATACTATAAATCTGAAATTTATTTTCATACTTGTAGTACTTATTAATTGAGGACTGATTCTATAGTTGTTGGATATATTCAAGCATATTTTTTTGGGTATATATATAATTGAGTCCGTCTAGAGTTATATCCATTTCTTACATCTAGTTCTTTTACCCACATGGAGATCACGATTGACATTGTGTAGTTGTTTAGTTTTTGTCTACATAACTACACAATGTATAGTTAATTAGTTAGTTGTAACTAGTTTTATTAAGGAACATTGGGCCCCATTCTTGGGTGTAAAAAATTGGTGTATATATAGCTCTAGATGCATGTTTGAATAAATGATTTTTCAATTTGGATGTATGGTGGGTTTATACTGCAGGTGGGTTTGGCGACAATAGCAGAAACAGGTGAGATATATAAAAAAAAATAAACTTTTAGCGATGATGTTGGGAAAAACCGACGCTATATAATAAATATAGGATATAGCGTCAGTTTTTGTAAAAACTGATGCCAAAAGTATTGATATTTGCGTCTATTTTTCCAAAAACCGACGCCAAAAAATTATATATAGCGTCGGTTTTACCTAAAATCGACGCTATAGTGTAGGATATAGCGTCGATTTTAGGTAAAACCGACGCTATCTATCACCATTGCGCTTCGGAAATAAACCGACGCAATTGTTTTAGCGTCACAAGCAATTGCGTCGGTTTTTTAGGAATAAAAAATCAATGCCAATTATGTATAGCGTCGGTGTTAAACCGATGCCGTATATGCTTTTTCTAGTAGTATAAAGCAAAAAACCGATAGTACCACCCATGGTTGTCACAATTAAAGTTCTCTCTACTTTTAAAGGCAAAACCTTCTCTCATTAATGTACCGGATCCCATAAGAACTCCGTGGTTGAGCGTGCTAGGGCGAGAGTAGTACTAGGATGGCTGACCTCCTAAGGAGTCCTCGTGTTGCACCCCTCGAAGCCATTGATGCAATTAAGCTTGCTCAGTTGGTAACTACCAAAAAAAAAAAGGCAAAACCTTCTCTCATGAAATGCCCCTTCACAATTCAGGTTGTCCAACTCCCCACAGAAGGACAATATTATAAGACACATGGCACACTCTTAGAGACCACCGACCTTATGGATGTTTGTCCCATCCCTAGGTGGACCTATATACCAAATATCACTCTGGTTATTGATTTCAAATCTTTGGATCTGAGTACCCCAAATAATGCTTGAAATCTATGGTTACAAATCGACCCATGAAAATGACTCCATTCAAATCTTTAAAAACCACTAATCAGGCTGATTTTTTGCATATAGGTCCTCCTAGGGATGGGCCAAACATTGATATGGTCAGTGATCTCTAGGAGTGTGCCACATGTAAGTTGCTTACATGTGTAAGGTGCACGTGCATCGCACGTGGCATTCTCCTAGTAAAAGATTTTTTTTAAAAATGACGTATCTGGGCCAAGGAGATGGGACCATTTCTAGCAATGGATGGCTAGGACATCTAATCAGATTCTTTGAGGCCATCCCATCAGGTTAGCTTTAGGACTAATAGATTTCTCTAATAATGTGCCACATGGATCATAATGTGGTCCATCATCAATGTTGACGATGGACAAGTACATTTGTTGCATCATGTGCCACTTAGGCTTTAGCCATTGAGATTTTAGCATGAGTTAATCATGGTCCAAATTATCAAAATAATTTTGTTTATTATTATTTTGTTTATTTTTTTTCTTTAAATTAACGTCGATAACAGTAAACTGACGGATGACAAAAATAACAGTCGTTATAACAAAAAATTCATGAGATGAGATTTCTCTTATGTAGATAGATAGAAAATTTAATTCTGTTAAATATCCAAATAAAAATTACAATTCATTGGGAATTCAAAGTAAATTCCACGGTGTAACCAAACACAAGAAATTTCAATTCTTGGAATTCAAATTCTAAAATATTACAAATATTGGAATTCTATTTTCAATTCCAAATCCATGTCTGGTTATCAAATAGACTTCAAGAGTTCAAGACCCCCTTTTTGGTCACTTTTTCTTAGATTTTGTATCATATTTCGTGACCCAAAGAGGATCGTAGCTGTAAAAAGTTTCCTAGGAGCATGTAATGTTGCCTCCCCATTCATTTAGGAGAGTTTCAGCTCTTGCCGATGGTTTTTTGGGTTTCCATTGCCCTATATATATAATGGGATTCGAATTCACCTTTTTGGCATAATATCACCATATGTTTTATGTCCAATTTTCGTCCGAGTTCATCAGTTGGTAGAGGAAAAACACTCTACGCATCCGTACAGTTGGATTGTTGAGATTTTTTTGCGAGAATATTTTATTGAAGGTATACACTTAGGTGTATCACAAGACGCACACCAAAGAAACACCCTTGGGTAACTCAGATACCCCTATATACCACCTTTATCTTGTGACACGTGTCGATCTATTTCCGTAGGATGCAAACACATGGTGTGTACTCTTTTGCAAAAAATAACCAAAGTCCTTTGACCAAGGAAACTACTAATATAAATAGGGGAGAGCTCATACGTATTCACCATTTTTGCTTATATTCATCATCTTCTTCCTCAAGCTTCTCTTCTTCTACCCTAAGTATCTCCTACACTCCACCATTAGAGCTAAGATTTAGCTATGTTAATCTAAACCTCGAGGGCTTCCGTCCGACCTCCTTCTTGCTGTCAAAGATGGCCATAATGACCATTGGAAGAGGAGAAAGCTCCACCACTTAAAAAAAGGGAAATGTTAGAAAAGTAAGTATTCATTTCCTTCTCCTTCATGTCTTTTTTTGTTCTATCCATTTTTTTTCTTCCTTAATTAGGTGATCCTCTCTTTCTTCTACATGTCTTATGATTCATGTTTAGAAACATGTGCTTTAGGGATTAATTAAACTAGTTTTTATTTACAAAAAAATTTAATTTTCTTACTGTTTTTCCCCAAGGAAAATCATGATGTAAATCAAAAATTTATAAATTAATTTTCCACCCTATTTTTACCGTATGATTAGTTGTGGAGAGAGGTGTACGTTGTTGGTTGGTCCATGTGAACTCATTACTTAAGTTGCATGACACCCACCTCGGTCGAGAATATTGGCTAAAGTTGGAGCTTTGTTCTAGTCCAGAATTAGAATGAACAAAGTATCATGCCATTCGAGAAGAAGAAAGAAAAGAAATTTAAATAAAACAAAAAGAAACAAGAAAGAAAAGAATTTGACAATTAAAAACCATACATCAAGCTTATTTTAGGTGTATAGGCCCTCTAAAGATGAATTCGACCTCTTGTGTGATCTATGGGAGCTTTCGGATGATAGAAATCGGCCATAGATCAATGGGCTAAAAGCACCACAAGATTCGAGAACTAGAAATCATCAAAAATTAACCCATTTGAGAATTATGAAAATCACTTAAAATAGAAACCCTACTCCTTAAAGATTACTTCATAAACCTATTCAAGGACTCAACATTAGAGACTCATTTCATAAACACAATCACTTTTGGCAAAATTGTGGAGAACTTTAGGGAGAGAGAAACTTCATTAGAGAGAAGAGAAAAACTCTATTAAAGAAGAGAGAAAGCTCCGATCTACCTTCATCCGAGGCACGATTGCACTCGAGCTAGAAGGAAAAGTCGAAGGGGACATCAAGTGGAGTAACATACTCCAATGGGAGCTCCATCTGACTACTTTCAGAAATTATAAATTTTTTATCTTCATTAAAAGAATTGAAGAAAATGTGAGTAAATCTAATTATGTCACTTTTTTTCTTCCATAATTATTCATATATGTGAAGCTGTGTGTTTGGATTGATTGTTTTCCATGATATTTGAATTATGTTGATCATATGTGTCTATTGGTTATGAATGGAGCATGATTTGTTAGATGATGATGTTATGTGATTATCAATTGAGCTTGATTAAAGAATTTCTTCCATGGTTCTCTTATTAGAACTCATGAGACCAATTCCAAAACAAACAACCGTTTTACTGGATCGATGCATGGAGAACACACAGATAACCCTAGACTAGTTCTAAAAAAATAACCGTTTTATTGGACCTTAACTTAGTATCTGTGGGGGACGGTCAATTTTATGACAGTGGGCAGAACCACTGTGTTAATCTGATTAAATATGTTTGACTGCTTGTAGTACTCTCGATTCTCACAAAGATGTCAATTGCAAAGCTAACCCACTAGTATTAATACAAATTAATTGTGAGATAATTCGTAGCCTAGACAGATATGCGACACTTGGCGATATTAAGTACGTCCCAGACTAGCCGGATTTGTGAAGCGGTTTGCCTAGTGTTTTCCCAGAGGAAAAGCTAAGGTTAAGTTGTGTTCCTAAATCAACAACACAGCTGACCAACAACAGTCCAAGGATGCCACTAAGGAGCTCAATTTACTTGATGTAGTTGGGACCTGTGGGTATTTTTAGAAATAGGGACCCGCGTTCATGGACTTATTCGACTTGGATAGTGTTGGAGTCACTCTGATGTGATTGGCCTATGAAGACCGTTCTAAAGTGAGGCTCTAATTAGTTAGTTCATTTTATTAATTGGCCTTGGGTTACAGTCGAGCTAGAATGATAAGGTGGGTGATGAAATCAAACTAGCTTTAATTAGAGTTGGGTTTGCTCGATTAAGGTTTATTGGCGGCCATCCACACAAGTCAGAATTATTATTGCTAAAGCAAATAAACAAGCCACAAATAATTCATACAACACCCGGGATCATTTAAAGAAGTGAGGGTAGAGATCTTAGCAACCTGTAGGCCACGTCACAGGGTCTCCTCTGTGTGGTAGGGAGGGGTATCCTTCATGGGCTTAAGCCCGGTTCCTCCTAAGTGAGCTTTCGCTCCCTACCTGCGTATGATCCGTATTTCTACAAAATAAGTTAGATCGCATGTACGTGGGTCTAAGGTTTTAGGATTTATTTGGAAGGTTACCCACCTTTTAGGGTTTCAAACGACATTCAATTAATTAAGGAAGGTTTTTGAATTAATTTTCAATTTAGGGTTTGAATTCGAATTTAGAAATTCTCGAAGTAAGATTCGCTAATTACTAATTTTGAATTAACCCTATTTTGGAAACCTCCCAAAATTTCAAGATCTGAAATCCCGATCAAAGTGGAAATTTCCTAAATTAGGGAATCTCGGTAAATTTGGACTCATTCCGAATTTAGATGAGTCCAAATTTAGTGGTTATTCGAATTTAGAGTCTCTGAAAATAGAAACTCCCTAAATTTGGAAATCTTCTAAAATGGGAAAGTTGCCCTAATTGTAAGATTCGAAATTTGGAAACTTTCCCAAATTCAAAATATCCCATAAATGAAATCTACCTAAAATAGCAGAAAATAAAATCTAATCCTAATTTTTTTCTTTTTGGTCTTTTTTTTGTTATTTATAGAAAGCATTTAATCAAGGGTTTCTAAAAAAAACCTTGAACAACATCTAACAATTATTAAAAAATGGAAAAATACATAAACTATTATAAAGTTGCACTCGGCCGTCCAATGCATAAAAATAGTAAGAATAACTGCTAAAAATATCATAATTTAAAATGGAAAGTTTTCAAAACGCTGGATCTTCCCGATGTAACAGCTTTCCTATTGCATCATTCTACATTCCTTTGCGCACTCCCGTACACCCAATCAGCAACGACGTCATTTGATAGTTGGGTTTTTCCACTTTGTTGGTTACGGAAACCCTACGATCAACAAAATTAACTAAAATTTTTAGAGATTGAGAGATTTAGAGGGGGAAAACTTACAGAATGAAGAGAAAAAAGCTGACGGAAGGTCTTGAACCTTGGTCTTCAATATATGCTCCAGTTTCACTTTAGAGTAAGCCATCATTTCTTGTCATTTCATGTAGTTTAAAGGATTTGGTCATTATCTTGGTCTTAAGCTCTTCCGCTCTCTTGGTTCTTTGGGTTGGCTCTGCGATCCTCTAGCTTGGCCCGTACTTAGCTTGTATCTTCCTGTATTAGCTTGCTGTCTCTTTAAGTACTGATATTAAGCTTTTGTGGCTGATCGTGGGCTTGTCAATCTCAAGATCGTCCGATCGGGTTTCCTGTCATAACAAAAAGCACGTAATGAAATTTAATCAGAACGACTTTATATCTTGACTTCCAAAAATGTGTTTAATTCATGCAAATATAAAATTTCTTCTATAAAAGTGTCCTACGCAATGAAAGAAACTCTTAAGTAGAAAAGTTGATAAATACGGAAGTTTTACGTAAAAGAGTGCGATAACACTAAAATGATAATGACTTAAAATAAGCACTTTTAAGATAATATCATACCTACCCCTATGGGGAGATCTTGATGTGTTTGGATTTGGTTGATTACATATCTCTTGGGTATTATGTTGGCCTATGGCCTTATTTGTATTGGGGCATTGTAGGGTGAGTTGTGCTTTCACGCCCTGAATCCGGGTGTCCTAACCCGATCCGATTGCCCGTGGGTCAACCTGTTTATCCAAGATCCAGGGTGTGATAAAAAGAAATAATTTGAAACGCTCCAAAATAATTTAAAATATTTTATATATTAAAATGTTCTTTTTTAAATTTTTATTTTTTTATATGGTAAAACACTAATTTAGTTGGTTGAGAGAGTAGCATTGAAGAAAAATTAAGTTATGGGTATTCTTGAGTATATACATAGGTTCAATGATTTAGAAAACGGTTGATATCTTTCAAATGTGGCATAATTTCACCATTTGGCCCACTATGTCTGAAGGGTCTGATCGAGATCTTCAATTTTTCAAAATAGCTGAGGACCAATTCGGCTCCTATAAACGGGAAAACACGTTCTGTTTTCTAACAGTCGCTAATCCCATTTTGCAGCCCCTTAATTACAACCAGTTTACAATATTCATAAAATATTTAGAAGTAGAAAAAAATAATTCGTCTACTTGAACGAAAGGAAAATCATGTTACGGTTCACTTCGTGTTTCACGGACTTAACCAGATTATGAGATTTTGGGCTCGAAAATTGGGTCTGAAGGCAGTACTGTCAATTTTTTTAATTTTTTAAATGACGATTAACAAATAATGAAATAGAAAAAATATAAATTCTTAGTAGAATAATTTCAAAAAATTACAATAATTATTTCACCAACTAACAAATTGACACACCAAAAATCTCACCCAATATCTACTCACAAATATTCTACGCATCAAATCAAACTAACCATTCAATCTCGTTATCTAAGGGTAATTATGTTATGATGGAAAACATGCATCCGTCTATTTGTTATTTAATAAAATTATCTTATCATATGATCAAATGTTCCCAAATACATCAAACAAAGTAAAATAAATTGCTAGATTTAGATCTCTATATTCAAATTCGGATCTTCCTTGAATTCAATGCATCCGTCTATTTGTTCTTCAATAAAATTGTCTTATCATATGATCAAATATTCCCAAATACATCAAACAAAGTAAAATAAATGGCTAGATTTAGATCTCCATATTCAAATTCGAATCTTCCTTGAATTCAATGTCCTCAATCCCTTCATTTGTGATGGCGAATGACTCATCGATCTCACTTGTAGAGTAAGTCGGTTGAAAATCGTAAGCAATGACGCTCAGTAATTCTACGTGTACCATGGTGTACAGACGAATATATGTACAGACATAAGCAATAAATGATCACGGTGAAGATGATATCAATAGTCATGAATAATGGCATGAGAATAATGAACCATGAAAATGAGTAATTATTGGAGTTTCCACTCTTCACTTGACCTGACCAACATGAGGTTTTTAAATCAATCCGGCCAACAGATTGACTGTTGATCCGACTAACGAAATAAATATAGACCAACTAACGGTTGAAATAGTAGACCGGCCAACGGTCAAAATAATGGACCGACCAACGGTCGAGAATAATGGACCAATGATCAAAAAATGATTTCCTTTGTTGTCTTCCTATTCAGTCATCGTAAAGCGGTGATGAAAATATATGAATGATCATAAAAAAAAATAATATTATCAAAAAAGTCACATTAACATGATAATGAACATAGTTTAATCTTATATCAAAAGGAGCACATTTAGTCATAGATCAACATAGTTTAGAACAAGATCAATCACATCATGTTGAGATTCATAGTTCACATAAACAGAGATCAATACAATCATAGCACCACAATAAAAATGCACCAATAAACACAAATTAAACATGAAAGTAATGTATTTATATACGGTACATACATTTTCTTCTTCTTTCTTAACTTAAGCACTCTTTATTCAATAATAAAGGAGAAACCAGTGTTTTTGAGAGAAAATTTTGGTTAAGACTTTTTTTTTTTTACTATTGGGGCTATTTCAGTGTTATCAAAATCTTTCATTTATTTGCTAAACAAATAAATATGTTTTATAACATATTTTTAGTAATTCCTTTTATGTCATTCTTTTAAAAGTATTATTTCAAATTAAATAATTATTTAAAATAAGTTGATAAGTTTTTATTAATTATTTAGCAATGAATTATTTCTAATGTTAGAATTTCTATTTATTTATTATTATAAAATTTTTAAGAATGAAGAGTGAGAATCTTTCTTTAATGACTTAATTATTGAATTTTGTATAGAAATATTTTTTGACATATCAAATAGTTAAATATTGATTTCCATTTAGGATTGATATTTTCTAGTTGTCCTATTGATTGCCAAAAGTGTAGGATTTAAAATTATTAAAGGCAATGATGTGTTATACTATTATTAAAATTAATCCATGATTAAAGGTTTCCAAAATTTTAAATTTTCAACACTTAATTTTCTTAAAAGATAAAAGAAGTATTGTACCTTACCAAGTATGGAATACAAAAGATTTATTATAAACTGAATTAGATCGTTTACATTATTAAGATGATGTGGCATTTTCATCTTTTATTTAATTAGTTAATTATTAATTTTAGAAAAATACTTCTTTTGACTTATTATTACTAATATGCTATTATTATACCTTATATGAACTTACACACCAATTATATGGTCTACAAGAAAAGTACCCTACCCCAAGTACAATGTAGGGTTTACTCCAACCCAATTTAATTATAAAAAAATATTTAATTTTATTTAATATCATATTATTATAAGTAATTGATCAAATTGTGTGATTTTCATTGTTAAACTCTTAATGTTAGAAAAGTATTAATTAAGTATCGAAACACATTTTATAGTTCCTACTAATTATTATAAAATTATTTATTTTATATTTAAAATTAGATAATTAAAGTAATAGGGATATTCAATTATGAGCGAATTCACTTATGAAATTAATTAGTGCATTATAGATATTCAATCATAGAAACCTTAACATTATTATTCTATTATCCGAATTTTTCTTGTTGGAATCCTTAAGTCAAAAAATTTGCTAGTTAATGACCAAATTATGCTTATAAATTATATTAATACTCCAAATAAAAGTTTAAGGTATTACATGTACATTATTATAAGGTTCTCGATTATAATAAATTAAGAAAGGCCTAGAGCCCTAAGGTGCAATACCCCAGACTTTAATCCTATAGTTGGACCCTATCAGTTGCTTCCAGTGCAAGAAGGAAACGAAGACACTAATGAGGAGGTTGAGTGAATGCGGAGTGTGGGCATTTCCCATCTATGTTCTGGACTTTTATTTTTATTCATGATTACTATTATCTTGCATTTTCTTAGCATGATTAAATTATCTTGGTTGATATAAAATGCATCTCAAACTACTTGTGGAACACTAGGTCCTCTTAGACTCACGGTGTTTGCCGATATATTTTAAATTTGACCGACGATGTCTATGAGTCCTTTTAAACCCGAATTAGATAAATCTAGGTT
This sequence comes from Euptelea pleiosperma, assembly GCA_035048495.1. NCBI lineage: Eukaryota > Viridiplantae > Streptophyta > Magnoliopsida > Ranunculales > Eupteleaceae > Euptelea > Euptelea pleiosperma. The sequence continues at coordinate 11,043,744 of CM068551.1, read as the reverse complement.
TGGATGATCTATACAAGAACAGTTATGAGGAGGATGTTTTTTACACGAAGAGGACTAAACTTGTTATGAACACCTTATATGATTTCTTTACTTAGTGTTTTAAACAAGTTTATTTTGGCTTAGTTTTTTAGGGTTTGTCCTTGTTCCCTTGATATGTATACAAGAGACCTATAAAGGGAGTGAATAGGTCTATGAATTTTAAGTTGATTACTAATATGTGTGAGCATTTTAATCAATAAAAGTAGTAAGTAAATAGACAACAATCCACAACACAATTGAAAGGTCTCGATTTTTAATCCTTCGAACCTTTAGCTCTTCTATATAATTATATTGCTAAGTTAGAAGTTTGTTAAAAACTGAAGCATTGAAGATCAAGTGGACTTCATCAGCTCAAAGAAGACTTAAAGATGAAGAACAAACATCCCAAGTGTTCAAGCCCAATTAAAGATAGAGTCAAAGTTCAACTATAAAGATTTAAAGCAAATGATCGAAAGTACGTTCTCACTCTACGAATATTCAACTATCAAGAATCTCGTGTTGCGATATTTGCATACATCAAAGGGTACACCGCGCATTTGCCAACAGATCAAAATTAATCCAAGATGACTCATTGTTCTTTTAAATCGTTTGGAAGCTATCCTATTGACATAAGATAGTTATAATATATTATTTGGTATCTTTCGAAGAAGGTCTATTAGGACCGGTCGACCGACCAATTTGAGCGGCTGACCGGAGTCTTTTTTACTCTGACCAGTTGACCGGTCAAAATGTGCGGTCGACCGGACCCCTCTGTACCAAATTTTTTAGTTTTGACCTGAGTGGGCGACCGAACACATTGTGCGGCCGACCGATCAAATATGTGGTCGACCCCACCCTTTCCGGATCTCATTTTGACTCGATCATTTCTGCGAATTTAGGCGCACTTTGGCCATTCAAACGGCTATTTTCGATTTGGTTCTCTTGAGTGGGGGCTGGCTTATAAATTAGAGTCTTCTCCCCTCATAGGAATCAACCCAATCAAGAGATCTCTAAACTCCTATCATTTGATTATCAATCTTTGAGTCCAAAGATTTGGAATTTGTGAGAGCTTCACCTAAGCAAATCTGTATATTCCTTGTGAATGCTCTAAGTGTTTGAAGAGAGTATTAACTATTATTTTCTGCAATCATGCATCTTCTTTCAAGAGGAGGATTTCCCTTGATAGAGTATCTCTTAGCGAATTCTTCTTCAAAGATTCTCCATTTGATCGTATTCATCTAAAGGTAAGTGTCTATATGATCAAATCATTTTAGATAGAATTTAAAATTTATGAACATCGAATATTTATGATTGGTGGATGATTAAAGACTCATCTAATTGAGTTGAAGATTGTAAATCTATGAGAAAAGAGTTTCTCTAAATAGACTACTGGCCTAGGTTGACTCTCTAGGTGAGCGAGAAGTAATTCTTGTTAGATTGAGACTAAGTGTTATCTTAATTATTTGATTATTTATTTCAGTTGGATATGTTGTAATGCATGATTGAGATAATATAATATAACTCGTGTTGAATATTGACAGTGGATGTAGGTGCGGATCGAGTTGCCGAACCACTATAAATCTGTCTCATGTGATTGTGAATGTTCGCATACCTTGTCTCAGATTTACCCATATATTGTTCTATGAATATTTATTAATTTGGTTGTTTGATCATTTTTCGCCTTTATGACAGTTCTATCAATTAATAATTCATACGCAGAATATAGGCATGGAACAAGAATAACAAGTATTTCCAGAATAAATCATAATCCAATAATTAATATGTCCATGAAACCAATAACCCATCATGGGTCTCATTTTCATTCCCACGTAGGGAGTAGTTCAATCAAGAACTCTTCTACAAGGGTTTAGAGCTTTGCACCCAAAGGCTCTAGGCCTTTCTTGCTTAAAAATTTTCAACCATTGAGACTAATCTCGTACTTCAAAAACTTAGACATGTGCAACCAATCCAATATTCAACCATTCGATAGATTTCTAAAATTTCAATAATATATCAAGAATAACCATATCAAGATAATCATGTCATAATGCTATGTCTAAAAACATTATAAGATTCAAGTGCAATATATATACAAAGAGTATAACTAAAATTAATTAATCAAAAAATCATAGAGTGTACTTACTTCAATTCTTATTTTTCCCTTAGATTTAAGAGAGATGGAAATGTGTAGTACGTTTCTTTTGATTGTTGTCGATATAGTCATTTTTCTAGTATGTTATGCTTCAAGGTCTCATCAGTGTTTTTGTCTTTAAGTTTGAATATAAACGAATGAGGTATGATGGTCTTATTGGGCTTCAAAGGTTCTTCAAGTTCTTCTCGAATGAAGGTGTGATCTCCTCCTTCTCTAGCTCTCACCGATTTGGTTATGAAGAGTTCTTCTATTTTTAATAGTTCATCAAAATAAAATGGTAAGTCTTTATTTATTTATGTGTGCCATTAATTATCATTAGTAATTTATTCGAATTCAAAACTTACTTTCCTTTGTTAAAAAGAAAGAATATTAGTATCTTATTTTTTTATTTACAAACTAATTTCTATATGTGAGAGTGAACATTTAAATAGTTTTTTTATTTTTAAAGTTCAAGTCTTTGATTAGGGAAAAATTTTCATTATTTCCAAAAGACTAAAAATATGGAGAATTGTAATTAATGTAATATTAATTATTTTAATTTTATCGTTTATTGAAAATACTCATCTAAATGTGAATTACTCTAATACCCCTGTACAAAAGTTCAGGGTATTACATATCCAAATGAAGGTTGTTATTTGGACGGTGAGGATCATCTAAATGGAATGGCATTTGATTTGTGGTCAATTGGCCATTAATAGTTGGCCTAACTATTTGGAAATCTTTAAATTGATGAAATTTCTAGATTCCTACCATTAGTCTAGAAAGGAACATGGACTAACACTCCAGAAAATTGGATATCTTCTCTAGTAAGTGTGTTTTGCAAAAAAATTGATGTTTTGACAAATGTTGAACACTTTATTTTTTTTATTGAAATGTTTGACAAATGTTGAACACTTTATCTTTTTTTTATTGAAATATTTATGCTCATATGATTGTCTTGTGCTTCAGTTTACTATAAAATCATAGTATTCTTAGACAAGAAAACCAAATGGTAGATTCACATTAACATGGATCTTGAGGCATCCATGCCAAAATATATTTAAATCACGGATCACTCATTCAAACAACATAAATCTAGTCACTTCAGGCAAATACGTGAATACCCTTTCTATAGGTAAGCAATCATAAAAACTTGTGTATGATTGCTAATTTAGTCACTTAATGAGTGTTGTTGAAAGGTGAATTATGTGACCGACTAGTAACCCATGGGTCTGATCCTTGAGATCTTGAGCTGCCCAACTTGCATTGTACCCGGTCGATCGATCATTTGACTTTGGGGGAAACTTCTTCACATAAATATCGAGACACTACAATTATACGATCAAATTATATTCTTCTTAGATGATACACACAGTGCGGCTATAGTACGCACCTGTAATCAACTCGCACCTGTTATCTTTGGTCACGTATACCTGTCGTGCACCCAAACTATTTAACATATTACTTGTTGTTGACATTTTATCAGCACTTTATTTGCATCGGTCTTCTCGTTATTAGGGAGAGGAAAGCCCTAAGTAGAACAGTGTGAAATTACTTTGAATACTCCAGTAAATATTAGCATCCATGTAGAACAATCAACAAAGATTGACATCCCTATAGGACAATCAATTAACGTAGCAAAGAATGAATTATCAATGGTACGCTTGAAGCGTGGTCGACTCGTTGGTATAGAAGATACAATGTAACTCCCAGAAAGCAGAGGGTGAAAAAGATGTGTCTCTCAGGATGCTAAGGACACAAATAAATACATATGACTCTAGCAGAAGTTGACTCTTTTGAAGATACCACACCTATATGATAGGATAAAACCTACAGAATATGAGAAATAGACCCATATATAAGTCGGAGCTCTTGAAAAGGCCACGCCTGTAAAATAGAAGAAAAGAAAAAGGGTAATAATTTGATCCACCATTTCCAAATAGACAGCCCTCGAAGAGGCATAGGTACCTATAAATGAAGATATCTTAATACATTATGTTTGTACGGGAGAAAAGTGGGACCATGATAAAATTATTATCAACAATTTATTTTCCAGTAGCCTTTAACATCATAAAGAATGATGAGGATCTCGAACCACATACTGTCAAAGAATATCGACATAGAAGTGATTAGCCAAAGTGAAAGAAGCAATCTAGATAGGGCTAGATTCACTTGTAACACCCGAAGCTGTAAAAATGACATGTAACCTAACCAAGGTTTAAAAAATGGCTATTATAACAGATTCGGACCTCCCCCATTACGTTACATACTGTTAAACGCCCAGAAAATAAAGGCCGTTATTTTCGTTATAATGACAGTTATTTTTCGTTATAATAATAATAATGACCATTATTTTCTGGAAAAATGTGAAAACAAATGGCCATTTTTTTCGTTATTTTCTGTTATATTTTGTTATTTTCCATTTTTGCCCCTAAGTATTTTTTCGTTATAACGAAAAAAATAGTAACGCCCCCCTTTAAACCTTGGTCCTAACACCTGAAGCTGTCTGTAAATGGACATGTAGTCCTAACACCCAAAGTTATAAAACTTATAAAACATAAGTGGGATATTCATTTAAAAATGAAATGAAAAAGACTAGATCAGCAGATATAAGGCATGACTCGTAGCATAAAGTTTATTAAGAGACCCAGTATCAATTATGAAGAAATGCATTCCCTTATGATGAATGCAATTGCATTTCAATTTTAATAAGTGAAAGTCTTATAAGGACTAGACATGCGTCTTATAGACATGGTTACAATATATTTGTATGGAATGTTAGACACAGATATCTATATAAAGATCATAAAATGACTCAAACTGCCTGAAACAAATCTCTCGAAACCACATAGCTTATACGCAATAAAACTACAATATGGATTAAACAATCTAATATGCCCATGCAATTTTCATTAAGAAATCAAGAACTAGATTTGTCATCATTATAGTGTATATAGACGATCTGAATATCGTTGGATCTGAATCTTATATCACACAAATTAAAGGAAAGTATATCAAGGGTGAAAGAAGCGAGCATATTTAACCAAAGTTCTTTTACATTCACGAGCTCCAATAAAGTAGCAATATTGACATCCAACAAATACGTCTCATCAACAATCTTGCAGATTTATTGACCAATGCACTACTCAACATTCAAGAAATTAGTTATTACATTGATTAACATTAGCTCTACAACTTTTTTCAGTTGGAATGCTTATACTTCCGTTCACATCAGGGGGATAGTCATTATGAGAGGGGAGCCATATTCTAGACCTTTGCGTACTATACTCTTTTTCCTTTGCATACATTTTTTCATATAGAGTTTTCTAGGCAAGGTTTTAATGAGGCAGTCTTAAACGCTTCCATCACCACCACCTTGATTCACTGATACACTGTATTTTTTTTTCCTTCGATCAGGTTTTATCCCACAAGGTTTTTCTGACAAGGGTTTAACAAGACAGTTTTCACAAAGCGACGGACATCCAAGGGGAAGTGTTGTAATTGTAACAGCTATAACCGATGATTGGCGTCGCTCTTCTTGCGTCGATTACGATATCGCCATCAATATTGTAAAGTCCCAATCAAGGGCTATATATGTGTATTTGTTGATCAATGAAACGAATGAGAAATTCTTCACCATCACAACAAAATCTTAATTTTTTACATATTAGAATTCTTACTTAGTTTTGATGGACGACTTCACGATCATGTCCTCCCATTTATTCTCGTTCAAATCTTTGCAAACACATGGATTCCACTTTGAGTTTGAGCTTGTGGACGATCTCAAGGTAAATTAGTTATTTTGATTGTTTTTTCTCGAGTTTTTTAATAATCCAATCTATTTCTCTTAGGTTTTTTACTTGGCAATGGCAAGTGTTCTGAGAAATAAAATTCTTCATTTGACTATTTCAATCCGGAGACAAAATAATATTTTGAGGCGCAAGTGACAATTCTTTTAATCTCAAACAAAAAATAAGTATCAGCAAGGTGTACTAAAGCATAACCAAGATGAGTCCATCTAGAGCTACACCCATTTTTTACATCCAATTCCTACACCGGGCTGTGTGACCCACGTAGAGATCATGTTCGACAATATATCTAACTGCAGGGTGAGTTGTCAATATTGTGGAGTACATCCTTACATCTTTCTCTGCTTTTGAAAGGAAACTGACCTTGCTTTTTAGAAAGAAAATATTGAATCTTTTCGTTCTCTTCGACATGAGAATGTGTCACATGGTTGTACTTCGAATAATTAGTTCCTTCTTTGAGGTCTAGGATATTGTCATTCAATGGCATGGTTTACTAGCTATAAGCATTTTTCTTTGCAGTCTGTCGCCAAACGGAATATATAATTAACGACGGCCGATATCATGACCGTCACTGCAAATGAGATATAACGACAAGTCCCGAAATCGGTAAATCATTTATATGTACGGACGGCCGCGGCAGTCACTATATCTCATCTACAGAGACGGTCATGATATTGGCTGTCATTAAATATTCCTTTTAGTGACAGTTCTGGCCGTCGGTATGAGTTTCGAAGTATTATTTTTTACTAAAAATGTGTAGGATTTATAAGGATGGCTACTAACCGTCGTTATAATGCACTTTTAGCGACGGTCACAATTTTGGGCCATGGTCCTGCCAGTCGGTATATGACTTCTACGACTTTATTGTTTAGCGGGAAATGACTTTTTAGCGACGGCCAATTTTTTAGCCATCGCTAATACCTTAAGCGACGTTTTTGTAGTGACGGCTATAACGAAGATTTCTGACCATCGACCGTCGGTAAACAGAACTTTTTGATATTTCTAAGTTCTAACCTTATGAAAAGGTGATTTGAATTTAGAAGATCTAGACCATCTAAATTTACCGTTAATTTAGGTCAACTTTTTATGAGGTTAGTGATGTCAGAATTGATTAATTTTTGGTGATGATGATCAACATGACGAGAACAAGGCAGTGATCGGTTGGATTGTCCAACATGATCTCTATGTGGGCTCCACCACCGGATGTAAGAAGTGGATGTAAGAAATGGGTGTAGCACTAGGTGTAGCACTATGGGTGTAGCACTATGGATGGAGCTCCCACCAAAAGTTTTTCTCCCGTTCATGAACCTGCTACCTGACCACCCACAATATAAGCCATGTGGCAATTTATTAGGCCAATCCCTAGGTGGACTTACAAACCCAAAACCCAAAATCAAACTGATCAGTGATTTATATAAGTGTTAGTTGAAGTCATTTTCGTTGGTTGATTTGAACCGTAAGAATTTGAACATTATTTACCATTATTTCCGTACAAATATCCAAAGGTTTGAAATCACTAATCAAGCTGATTTTTGGTTTGTAGGTCCACTTACGGTTTGGTCAAACATCAATACGGTCAGTGTCCTCTAATAAATTGCCACGTGGCTTATATAGTGGGTGGTCAGGCAAGTCTTACTCCGTCTTTCTTGCTGTCCCATTGGGATTTTCAAGTTTGAAGGCCACTCCTGCCAAAATTCCATGTGGCATACTTAGAGGGAAAACAGTCGGGGGCTATTGTGCCTAATGAATGTGCCATCGTGGCATTAAGGAGGGTCAAAGGACATCAACTTTGCCCTCGATCAGACCTACTTCAAGATCATATTTAGCAGAACCAACATATAATGTTGAAAAATGTGCTATCATACTGGTTTGATTAGTGAGTATTGATGTCTTAGTGAGGCACGTGTCGTTTATGGGGGGTAAGGAGTATAATCCTCAATGTTCTTACGAGTACCGAATACTTCTCCATTTAACAAAACAAAAACTCCCAGATTTTTGGGCGATTGATTAGCTGTCCACCACTACAACAAACGAGGAAGTTTGCGTAAAGGCCTTCCAACCTTTTGAGTGGCATTATTGTAAAATTAGTTCTTACGCAGCTTCCTAGAAGAGGGAATGAACCGTGAACTCCGAACTTCTCCACAAGCGAGTATCTTTTAGTGAGAGAACCAATGAATGTATCATGTTTTTTAAATCTTTAGGGTCGGCACGTGCGTTGCTGCACGTGAGTAATATAGGGCCCACGTCAACGTTGACGGACTGTAGTATGAGCCCTGTAGCTCACTCTTAGAGACCGCTAACACCGTATGGATGTTTGGCCCTACCTTACGTGGACCTATAGACCAAATATTAGTCTGATTAGCGATTCCCATGCATTGGATTAGAGTCGTTTTCCTAGCTTAATTTTATATCTTGAATTTGAGCATTATTTGGGGTACACAGATCCAATGGTTTGAAATCACTAATCAGGATAATATTTGGTACAGGGATATGCCCAACATCCATACGGTCAGTGGTCACTAAGAATGTGCCACGTGGTTTATATTGTGACCCCTCATCATTGTTGATGAGTGACATCAGCGTGCTGAACAACGTGCGAAGGTGAGTGCCGTGTGAACGCTGGGCTTTATAGTAGTAACAGGTTAGTTCTAACACAGCTTCCTATGCTTTAGAATCATTTGTCTTTATTTCCACAACCACAGTTCAAGATATTCAACCAGTGGGCCACATCTTGATCCTGACCATTGATTAATTGCCTGATGACCCACTTTAATCTATCAAATGTGTAACACAAAAAGTTATCCATGGGAAAAAAAAGTGATCATACCTTTTCAGAAGTCTAGGACGCACCATTTGACCAGACTGCCTAGGCTTATCAGCATCACCAGCTCACAGAGTAATTGGCACGTGCACAAAATGAAGCCGGACTCAACCTAGCTACTTTTGAGAGCTGACCCACACGCCCACTCCTCGGAAGAAGTGACAAAACCGCTAGCGGTTAGTGAGCACTTATAAAAGGAGAGTGCTGAATGTATCTCGGATCATATCCCATCTCACATTCTCAGTTCTTCCTTCATTCGTGGTGGCCATGGAGGAAGTAAGAGATGATACAGTGGTTGTGAATGTAGTAGAAATGGTAGAGAAAGAGAGGGAGAAGAACACTCCAGCAGAAACTGAACCTCAGAACCAACCCAAAATACAGAAGCGACTCGTCAGGCTCGACTCCCTCGACCAAGAGGCCTGTAAGGTCTCGGGAATGGCCTCGTCCACCACCAAGGTTTTTATTTAAATTCCCATCTGTCCTTTTTTAATTTTTGTCTAATTACTAAGCTGATTTTGGTTTTCTATCTGTTTGACAGGCTTTATCCGTAGCTGCTGTAATGAAACTAGCATTTCAAAGCATTGGAGTTGTATACGGAGACATCGGAACTTCTCCATTATATGTATTTGCGAGCACTTTCACCGATACTGTCCCAACTCACGACCATATACTTGGAGCTCTCTCTCTCATCATCTACTCCCTTACACTCTTACCTCTCATCAAATACGTCTTCATCGTCCTATGGGCCAACGACAACGGAGACGGTAAGCCTAGCTCATCAAGGCCTCTCTCTCTCTCTCTCTCTCTCTCTCTCTCTCTCTCTCTGATCACACTGGTGTTTTTGATTCACAGGTGGTACGTTTGCGATGTATTCGTTGATTTGTAGACATTCAAAGGTGAGTGCGATACCGAGCAGCCAACAAGGAGAAGACGAAATGAAGCTTTCGGCTTATAAATTGGAGATCCCTAACAAACATTTGAAGAGAGCTGAGAAGATCAAAGAAGCCTTGGAAAGAAGCTCTTTTGCTAAAACATGTCTTCTCACTGTTTCTCTCCTTGGTACTTCCATGGTCATAGGAGATGGCGTCCTCACTCCTTGCATTTCAGGTCTCTCTCTCTCTCTCTCTGACAAAAATTCACTCGCTAGAGCATATTTCACTCTTTGGGGCCCACTGAACCATGAATGATTGGCCCACCACTGATGAACCTACACATCAAAATCAGCCTGATTGATGATCTCTAGCCATTGGATTTGAACGGCTTTCATAGGATGATGCACTACCCTAGAGTCGAGGATCTGAATTATTCATGAATATCTTGTGAATGAGTTGTAGCCAGGTTTCTGTCGGGTTCTGCCTGTTCAGTTTTCACAAAAAGAGGTCCTTGAGTCTTGACTTGGAATTAGGAATCAAACTAAGAATCTTTTATTTTAGTAACACAATTAAATAAGGCCCACTCATTCCCACCCACCCGATCCATTATTTTTTTGACACCAGTTATTTGGGCTGTCGACCAATGACTTTTCCTTCCATGATGCATGATTGCAACTGATTTAATTCAGTGGGCCCACAAGTAGATGCAAGAAACAACAAAAGGCTAGCTAGGGAATAAACTTTCACGTACCAGTAGGATATTTCTGACCGTCCAATATCTGATTTGATCATGATCATTTAATTATCTTTGTGTTTGCATGTTAATTTAAAATAAAATAAAAATTAACGTTTGAAAATTGTTTTCAGTTTTGTCAGCTGTGGATGGAGTGAGGAAAATTGATGCAAATCTGAGTAAAGGTAGGGGTTTTTTTGGAGTGATTTCTTCTCAAAATATTCATATTTTGGTTATTGATCTTATATAATTTTTTGTTTTCATGATTCTCCAGACGTGGTGGTGATGATCTCTGTTGCAATTTTAGTGGTTTTGTTCTCAATTCAGAGATTTGGAACCGATAAAGTTGGGTACATGTTTGCTCCGGCGATCTTGATATGGTACTTGTTCATCGGGATTATCGGGTTGTTCAACTTGATCCGACACGATTCATCGGTGATGAAAGCCTTCAATCCGGTCTACATATTTCGGTATTTCAATGGCGACCCGAAACAGGCATGGATCTCTCTTGGAGGAATTGTCCTCTGCATGACTGGTAAACCATTCATATCTTGGCTGTCACAATTTATACATTTGGTCCATGGTAGTTGTAATCATCTGATTATAAAGTTAGGGTTTAAGGGTTTTAAAAGTTATTTGATAATATGAAAGAAAAAGTGGGGACAAAAAGGTCTAAATGTGAGACCCGTTTTGACGATGATATGCTTCTCGCAAAAGCGCTTCTAGCTTCTTCTAGATGATATGCTTCTCGCAAAAGCGATTCTAGCTTCTTCTAGATGCTGGAAGCCAAGTCGCTTTTACAAACCAAACATAGATTTATGCTAAGGAAGCGCTATTCAGCACCAAAAGCTGGAGAAACACTTCCAAAAAAAGAATTCCCGAACACTACCCATATAATCGAGAAAAAGCTTGTGTAGAATATTTGTGGGTGCCAATGGGTACCCCAAATACCTGATTAACACTTATATGTTTTAAAACTTGCCGAGTCAGTCCCAAGTTGACTCGACTTGATTGTATTTCGAGTCGACTCAGCATACAAACTCGAATAGCAAGCCCCACCTATCTGACTCGGAAACTCGGCCGAGTTGACTCAAAACTCAGCTGAGTCAATCTTCTAAAGGCTGATTTCTTTGTGAATTTCTAAATGTTTTTAATATTTTTTCTATATTTTATGATATTTCAAATGTTTATTAATAAATATTATTTTTTATTTATATAAATATATAATAATTAATTTAATGACTAACCAAGTCAACTCCTGAGTTATCGAGGTGACTCAACCCAATGGACTTCCGAGTTGAGTCCGAGTTCCGAGTTTTAGAACATTGCCTTAACATACAAAAAAAAAGCCACGTGGCTTATTCTTAGAGATCAATGTCCGTATGGATAATAGAACCATCACTAGATAGACCTATAGACCAAAAATCAGCTTGGTTGCTGGTTTCTAACTGTTGGATTTATCTCCTTTCATCGGTTGATTTTCAACCGTGGGATTCGAGAATTATATATATTTGGGTACTCGAATACCAAACTGACTTTACCAATACAGCTAATTACGTTAAATAATGTAAGTCAGATAATGATGTAATCTGAAGTTGATCACGTGCATGTCATGGAACAGGAACCGAAGCCATGTTCGCGGATTTGGGACACTTCTCTGTAAGATCAATTCAGGTTTGTTCTTGACTTCCAACATTTAAATATTTCAATTTCTGCCAAGAACAGATAAGATCATAAGAGTGACAATCAATATTCTGATTCTTTTCTTTTAAAAACTAATTTGAACTTCTTTCTCCGCCAGATTGCGTTTACTGGCTTAGTGTACCCATGTCTGGTTTGTGCTTACGTTGGTCAAGCTGCTTATCTGTCCAAGTTCCCCATTGATGTCTATGATGCTTTCTACAAATCTACTCCTGGTAAGAACCCTGGTTGTTGTTTTTTGTGTTGGATTAGAATTTAACAAGTTTGAAATCTAAACAAATTTTTTTTGTCGCGGGCGCCGAACAGATTCGGTATATTGGCCTATGTTTATTACCGCCGTCTTAGCATCAATCATCGCGAGTCAGGCCATGATCTCTGCAACATTTTCCATTGTGAAGCAGTCGATGGCCTTGGGTTGCTTCCCTAGAGTCCGAGTCGTGCACACGTCTGACAAGCATGAAGGCCAGGTTTATATTCCAGAAATCAATTTCTTGCTAATGTTCGCATGTGTCTTGGTCACTGCATCGTTCAAGGAGACCACCAAGATAGGAAATGCTTATGGTAATAGTTCAGCAATTTTTCATATATATTTCACCATGGAGTGGTGTTAATTATATTTTTCTTTTACTCTGATACTGATCTTATTTTTTTTTTCCTGATAAATCTGCAGGGATTGCTGTCGTTGCTGTGATGCTGGTTACCACTTCGCTACTCGTTCTAATAATGCTAATGATATGGCAAACCAGTCTTGTCCTCGTTGCCCTCTTCGTTCTTTGTTTTGGTTCCTTCGAGATCCTCTACTTCTCTTCAGTACTCTACAAGTTCAACAAAGGCGGGTACCTCCCTCTCTCCTTCGCCGCACTGCTCTTTTTCGTTATGTATGTGTGGCACTATATACACGCTAAGCGTTATGCCTTCGAAGTAGAAAAGAAAGTGTCAACTCAGTATCTAATTACCCTCGGTTCTGATCTGGGCATCACAAGAGTTCCTGGTGTTGGGCTACTCTACACCGAGCTAACTCAAGGAATCCCGGCCATATTCTCCCACTTCCTAACAAACCTTCCAGCTATACATTCTGTATTGGTCTTCGTCTCCGTTAAATACCTACCAGTGAACAAGGTCCCGACCGATGAAAGGTTCTTGCTCAGGCGGGTGGGGCCTAAAGACTACAAGATGTATAGGTGCGTAGCGAGGTATGGGTATCGGGACAGAAGGGTTGGGAGTGAGGAGTTTGAGAACTTGTTGATGGAACATCTCAAGTCATTCATTAGGATGGAGAACCAGGATAGCCCATGTGAGGATGTTACAACAGTGGCAAACCAGGAATACATAGGCAGAGCAGAAGAAGAAGAAGAAGAAGAGATCCACTTTTTGGAAAAATCAAGAAGCTCCGGCGTAGTGTACCTATTGGGTCATAGTGAGGTGAGGGCTAGTGAGGATTCTTGTCTGCTAAAGAAATTTGTGGTGGATTATGCATACGACTTCTTAAGAAGGAATTTCAGGCAAGGATTTGTGGATCTGCAGATTCCAAACAAGAACTTGCTTCAAGTGGGTATGAACTACTACATATGATCAACATGAATGCATTTCAAAAATCTGCAAATTTTTTTCCCTTTTTTTTTTTGGAATATGATCGTTTGGTCTTCTTGTATATACTAGTAGTGAACACCTTGGGTAATAGAGACCAAGTTCTCCTAAAGGCTCCTAGAGGAAGTGATGATGTTTCTGACCTTGCTGCAAGGTGAATTCATATAAGAATGCTTCCTTCTTTCTTTTCATGTGTACATCTTACTTCAGCTTTTCAATGGTTCCACTCAAGGTTTAAAAGAGGTCGTTATAACGGACTGGGGGCATTACCATATATTTTTTCGTTAAAATGGCCGACAGGGGCAAATATGGGGAAAGGGTAATTTTAATCGCACCCCACAAAATGTGAGGGCACCTGACCTGTTGAGAGCACCCCACTTAGATTTCTAACTTTGTGAGGGCACCCTTCCCCTATTTCAGCACAAGAGAATAACGAGTAAAACTTGTCACAAAGGGTTGTGATCGAAGCCAGTCACAACCCACAATAGGAGCCATGTGGCACATTCTTAGTGGACACTGATCATATGGATGTTTGGCCAGTCCCTCGGTGGACCCGCAAACCAAATCGGCCTGATTAGTGATTTACAACCTTTGGATCTTTGCACCCAAAGAACAATCAATAATGCTCAGATTCCTATGGTTAAAATCAACCCACGAAAATGACTTCAATCCAACACTTGAATTCACTAATCAGGTTGATTTTTGGTTTGGAGGTCCACCGAGGGACTGGTCAAACATCTGTACGGTCAGTGTCCACAATGATTGTGCCACGTGACTCCTATTGTGGCTTGTAACTGGATTCGGTCACACCCGGTTGTGAAAAGTTTTGCTCACAACGAGTAAAACTTCTGCAGAAAAAACAGTCGATCAGAGGGTGCGTAACTTTTTTTTCAAAAGGGCATTTTCGTAATAAAAAAATATGGTAAAAAACCAAGGCGAAAGTGCCCTCACATTTTGTGGGGTGCGACTAAAATTACCCAATGGGAAAATGACGTTGAAATTCAAATTTTCAAATTTAAATTTTTCAAAAATGAAAATTAAAAAAAAAAAAAGGAAAATGATGAAAATAACTGTCGTTTTTCATTTATCCGAAAAAAGTCAGTTATAAAAAATTTCAATTTCAGTTAACCGAAAAACCGAGATAGAAAGTCATAATTTAATTGAGATATCATGTCTCGGTTATTCTTAAAACATAGATACGAAGTCTATGTAACACACAAAATTCTCCTTGAAGGGTATTTCGATAATTATCCTTGTAGGTTCATTTTGGTAATTTTACACATGTGAGTTGGGTTGTATGTATGTGTTTATGTCAAGCCCCGATCCTTGGTCTACCGGACCCGACTTGTGTTTTGTTATCGACATATCAATCATTGCGAGTCAGTCCATGATCTCGGCAACATTTTCCCTCATGAAGTAGTCGGTGGCCTTCGGTTGCTTCCCTAGGGTCCGAGTCGTACACGCATCCGAATAGGAATAGCATCAAGGCCAAGTTTATATCCATAAATCAATTTCTTGCTAAATGTTCACATGTGTCTTGGTCACTACATTGTTCAAGGAGACCACCAAGATCGAAAATGCTTATTGTGGGGGATCGATCCGGTTTGGCCGTTGGATCTTTGTCGGATCGACACCACAAACCAGTTTTAATGCACAAGTAAGCATTTAAAGAAATAAAACAGATAGAACAAGCCAGTGAGAGAGAGAGAGAGAGAGAGAGAGAGAGAGAGAGAGAGAGAGAGAGAGAGAGAGAGAGAGAGAGAGGAGTAAGAGAGACAAAGAAAGAGACAACCTGTTTACGAGGTTCGTTGTCGGAGTTCCAGCAACTACGTCCTCGGCCTCATCGGAGGCAATCCACTATAATTCTCTTGTGTTCTTACATTGCTTGACTTTGAATTCAATCCTCTCTCTCACTCATTCATCCCCTTTTTCAGTCGGATGAGGAATCTATATATAGAGAAAATCCAAGAAGTCAGAATAAATGTACCTAGTTGAGGGAGTTGAAGATAACTGTAAGTAGTTTAAAGGAAATGTTGTAGTGTGTCACGGGAGATGCTACGGTGTAGCAAGGCCTATAATAAGAGTTAGTTAGAGGTTAGTTAGACCTCGAGATTCGTGTTTAAAAATATAGGTACACACATAGCCCCCTCTCGGAGGTGGAGCTCGACTATGAGAGATGGTCTGCCTTCGAGAAGAATAAAAAGTAAATGTCATCTGATGTGAGCTTGGGCTCTTGCGAGGATGTTTGGTGGGGCTCTTGGGAGCGTGTATGTCGAAGCTCATGGAGCATGTCTGTCCGACCATGGCGATGATATCGATGTAATGATGGGTGATGTATGTTGATGTTGATGATGAATGACAATGATGAATGATCATGATAGTGATTATGATATGCTGAGGCCTCGTGATACAGGTCTTGTAAAAGTATCATGGCCTGTCGGAACAAGACTCTTGGCCTCTTTGGAGATGTATGTTTGATCTGTCACCCCTCAGGATGAAACTACGCCGAAATCTGGTGGATGATACTACCTATCAAGGTTCCGTATTGCCATAGCATGTGAGCCGAGAAGGACTTGGGTGCCTTAGCCTGCTTTGGACAGGACTTCTTCCTCCTTCGGAGAGGAATACAGTTATCATGCATCAAGGTGGACTATGCTTGCTCTTGAAGGATGCCAACCATATGTGTCAAGGTCCCGTTTCGCCTTTGGCTATGAGCTGAGAAGGACTTAGGTACCTTGGCCCGCTTTAGACAGGACGTATTCCTCTTTCGAGAGGGATAAAGTTATCATGCATCAAGGCGGATTGTGCCTGCTCTTGAAGGATGCCAACCATATGTGTCAAGGTCCCGTTTCGCCTTTGGCTATGAGTCGAGAAGGACTTGAGTGCCTTGGCCTACTTTGGACAGGACTTCTTCTTCCTTCGAGAGGGATAAAGTTATCATGCATCAAGGCAGATTGTGCCTGCTCTTGAAGGATGCCAACCATATGTAGTCAAGGTCCCGTTTTGCCTTTGACTATGAGCTGAGAAGGACTTGGGTGCCTTGGCCAGCTTTGGATAGGACTTTTGGCCCTTGCGGGGGTCTTTTTAGAGATGGAGAGCGATCGTTGACGAAGCCCCCAATGTAGAGTGTTTGTACATGAAGCTCTTAGTTTTGATATTGTTGTGTGATAATTGCTGATTGAGTTTTGCTGATTGGCCAAGATTTTTGCTTGGTTTTGAGAAGTTGGTTACTTCTTGATGATTTATCTAAGAGGTATGATGTTGCCATGATGGAGCTACTAGAGCTGTAGTCGACTGATGAAATTGCTAGCCACGAGAGGCAGCTTATGAGATAATTTGCCTACAGGTGACTTGTCTGTCAGGAGGTATCTTAGCTGGCTGATGAAGTGGTTGTCCGTGTGTTGATCGAAAAAATAGAACTTGCTATCCGAGAGGTGAGTTGATCATGAGATAATGATGTCGGATGCACAGGTGAGTTTTGTCCACTAGGTTGATGCTGGTTGTGAAGTTGAAGCTAGTCGGTTGGTAACTTTGTTGAGAAAAGTTTATGAGAAGATGCAGAGAAATCCGAGAGATGCGCTTTGCGATGAGATGTATGCTTTGGAAAGCATCCTGTGAGGTTAAGACGTTGTCGGCTAATGAGGCCACATATGCACTAGCTTTCCCTTGCTTTCTCATCTTTATTTTTGACTTTTGTTGTTTTCTCACTTTTGGGTTTCATTGGGTGTATGGACCCCAAAACTAATTTCTTTTGTACGGCCTAGCTTTCATCTTTTGCATGTCGGCAAGGTGGTTGAGCATGCCGACAAAGTGGCCGAGGTAAGGGCCGATGAGGAGCATGTTGGCAAAGTGTCCGAGATCGAGTATGTTGGCAAGGTGGTTGAGCATGCCGGCAAAGTGGCCGAGGTAAGGGCTGAGGAGGAGCATGTTGGCAAAGTATCCGAGATCGAGTATGTTGGCAAGGGCCGAGGTGGAGCATGTCGGCAAGGAGCCGAGGAGGAGTATGTCGGAAAGGGCCGAGGTGGAGCATGCTGGCAAAGGACCGAGGTGGAGTATGTAGGCAAGGTGGCTGAGTTAAGCATGTCGGCAAGATGACCGACTTGAGCATGTCGGCAAGGGGCCGAGATGGAGCATATCGGCAAGGTGGCCAAGGTGGAGTAGTATGTGTTGTACATGTTTACACGTTTATAAAAGAAAGCGAAGAGAGGGATTGGTGTGCACACCAAGTATGGTGTATTGGCATACACCTAAGTAGTCCCAAAATAAACTATATCCTATACGCCACTTCACGTGTTGCCTTTTATGCTTTTGAATTTTTTTTTCCTGTTATTTTGTTTTCTCCTCATTAATTTGCAAGCGGGGAGGAGAGTGGCCGAGATACCGCGATGAAGTCGTGCCAAAGCCGAGCAAAGCGGGCCAAGAATGGTGTGTTACACTGTTACCACACACCGAATTAGCCCCCAAGTACAAAATTTTCTTCTTCGCCTATGAAAATAACTTTCCTTTCTTCCGTGTTGTGTTCTCCTGCCTTACATTATCGAGAAAGGCACACTACAGGGGCGGTGATCAGGACGGATGTGAAGACGAAGACAGTGGATGGGTGCTACCAGAAGAAAAAAATGTCATCTTCATTTCTTTCTTCTGTTAGCCAACAAGCCATGAAGGAACATAAGAATGCCAACTGACTTATTCCGACCGACGTTGAATGAGGTGATAGACGATTTGTCGTGCCATGGGCGAAGCGATTGTCGTACCAGTGGCGTTGATGTTTGTAGCATCCAAAGAACAAACTGCTATGTGACTGATGACTTTGTAACAAGCGGAATCTGCGAGGTATATATGTTGCTCTAGGCTTCATGATGACGTTGATGCACATGGCATCTAAAGATTTTAAAGCTCGTCAGGACCTAAGCAAAGAAGTTTTTAGAGAATTTCGGTCATGATGATTAATTCTTAGAATGGCGAGAATATTGTTGATAAATATTGATAACCAAGCGTTGCATGGCTATTGGCCTGACTAATCTTGGCCGTTAATGACGTTGGGGCTACCAGCTCACTGATGGAGAAATGAAAGGCAAACCGTGCGGACATCTCACCCATCTTAGGTGATGCACACATCCTGAATTACCGAAAGGTGGCATCCGTGAGGGTGATCCCATGCACATGGGATCCTCTCCGATAGCCAAAAGAAGAAGGGTGTCATTGACAGGTTGGTTGACCATGATGGAGCCGTTTTGGTCAAAAAAATTTGTTTTGAACAAGGATGGAGCTAACGGCCAAGATGGTTAGTCGGCCGAGAGGCTAAAAAATGGGGAGGTCAAGCCGAGGTGGCACCACGAGGTTGCGGCTAGTTGGGCGATGATGATTGGAGGGTGCCGTATGGATGGCTAGTCGGCTTGCCTCTATTTTTTTTGTTATTGGTAGGCCTCTAACGAGGTGGTGATTGATGCTATGTTTGTCTTTGTGAGATTGGTGGTGCTGAAGCATGAACGTTTGGCAAACATGCATTGGACCCCACGACAATTGACCCAAGCCAAGGTGGACCGTTGGATTTGAAAGCCTTGTAGTTGCAAGCCCTTACCTTATTGATTTAATCAGAGCCGTTGGGAACCTGTACTTTTAGCCAATGGCTATGGATGGTCGGAGCTATGGAGCTCACGGGCGATCGGGATTCGAGAATACCCGATACACGGTGGACACGCACCAAATATGGTGTGTAATCACACCTAATCAATCCCCTCAAAAGAAATCTTCTCCTCTGCGGCATCTTTTGATTACTTTCCTCTTATTTTCATTCTTTCTTTCTTTTCTTTCTTTTGTATTTTTTTTGCAAATAATTTTTTTGCTGGTCTCCATGGGCAATAATTGAGGTCATGAGGAGCCCATGGGTACAGCTAGAATTGGTGTTGGTTTCGTAGCGGAGCATCGGAGATCTGAGATGGAGAGCAGGCTGGTGACGGTCAGCTTATTCGGGGTGGCGCCTGGTGTTGCCATAATGGGGCAAAGAGGTCGATGAAGATGAGGTGCTGAAAAACCCCTCACCTCTTTCGATCTGCCACCATCGTTGATCGGGATAGGTCCTCTTGTCGCCGAGGAAGGTAGTTGGTCGACCGTGGTGATCGTGGGAGGGGGATATGCATCCTCTCTTTTTTCATTCTTCTTCTATATTTTTTTTTTTTGTAGACTTGCCAGTCTACTAGAAGGACATTGCAAGGCGGCCAGGCCGGGTGGATGACGGCAGACGGTTGTTTTCCTGCCGACAGATCCCACTTTCTTGTTCTACAAAGAATGGGGGTTGAATGAAATCTGATCAATTGGTGATGATGCTACTGCTAGTGGAGATCGGCATGATGTTGGCCAATGTATGAGGGTGATCACCCGAGCTATAGAGGGTTTCAAGTGAGTTGGTTGGGTTGTTGGGGCTTGAAAATTTGTTGACCGAACTATGAGGCACAAAAGCTAGTAGGCCTGAAAATTTGTTGGCCGATATTGGTGAAGGTTGTCAAAGTCGCAGTCGGATTATAGAGAAGTCGGTGGGGCAATGGAATGGCTTTTCCTTCTCCAAGATCGTGAATGGTAAATCTTGATATGGTGCTATAAAAAAAAGTAATTCTGTTTCTTTCTTGTTTTTTCTATACATTCTTTGTGATGGAAGGCACGACTTTTTGTCCTACTTTCCCACAGACGGCGGCAAATTGTGGGGGGTCAATCCGGTTTGGCCGTCGGATCTTTGTCGGATCAACACCACAAACCAGTTTTGATGCACAAGTAAGCATTTAAAGAAATAAAACAGATAGAACAAGCCAGAGAGAGAGAGAGAGATGTAAGAGAGACAAAGAAAGAGACAACCTATTTACGAGGTTCGTCGTCGGAGTTCAAACGACTACGTCCTCGGCCTCATCGGAGGCCCAGCGACTACGTCCTCGGCCTCATCGGAGGCAATCCACTATAATTCTCGTGTTGTTACATTGCTTGACTTTGAATTCAATCCTCTCTCTTACTCATTCATCCCCTTTTTCAGTCGGATGAGGGATCAATATATAGAGAAAATCCAAGAAGTCAGAATAAATGTACCCAGTTGAGGGAGTTGAAGATAACTGTAAGTAGTTTAAAGGAAATGTTGTAGTGTGTCACGGGAGATGCTACGGTGTAGCAAGGCCTATAATAAGAGTTAGTTAGAGGTTAGTTAGACCTCGAGATTCGTGTTTAAAATATAGGTACACACTTATATATATATATATATGGGTCAGGATCGGGGGACATCAAATTCATACAACATTTTTTACAACAAAAATTGGCACAGGCCAATGTATAAATTAGAAGTCTTGGAATGGGGTGATTTTTGGCGAGGATGATCTCTATAGTGAGGAGATAATCTCCACAAAAATTCAAATCAATCCAATATTCGTAGATCGGTTTACAAGTTAACAAATTATTGACCGTCTATTTTATCGTTAACTTGAAAACCACATTTGATGGGACAAATCTAGTAACAGTGTATCCACCATTGAATGCTCCTTGAAAAATGTGTTTTTAATTTATAAAATATTTTTTTTGAAAACATTGAAATAACACATTTTCCAAGGGACATCCAACCGTACTGCCACTACAAACAGTTGCATACTAAGTGAGCCCCATTTGATGGGGTTAAAAATTTCAGAATATGCTGATTTTTTGGGGTGATCTATATGATGAGATCATCCTCACCAAAAAATAGCTATTGATTTATCTTCCATGTGGGTACACCAAAATTGTTGTCAAAAATGTTGTATGAAATTGTTGTCCCCCGATCCTGACCCTATATATATATCCATGAAGTGGTGTTAATTGTATGGGATTTTTTGCTTATCCCCCTTACTTTATTGATGCAATTTGCATCTCACCCAATGTTTTTAAAATATTTGTGTCTCATCGTTTGACCATGGTCAACGCCGTTAACCATAGACGCCCATTAACGGTCTCCGGATGGACATCCTAATATTTTTTTAAATGACTATAATGATCTTGGGTGAGATGCAAATATTTTAAAAACATTGGGTTCAATGCAAATTGCATCTATAAAGTAAGGGGGACAAGCCAAAAATCCCTTTTGCTTATAAGAAACTAGGGGGCGGCATGTGCGTTGCACTTGAGTTTATAGGGGCCTAATCGATGTTGATGACGAACCGCGGTATGAGCCCCGTGGCGCACTCTTAGAGACCACTGACCTTATGGATGTTTGGCCCAACCGTAGGTGGACCTACAGACCAAAAATTAGCATGATTGTTAATTTTTTAAGCATTGGATTAGAGTCATTTTCTTGGGTTGATTTTTTCCATAGAATTTGAGCATTATTTGGGGTACAAAGATCCAATGATTTGAAATCACTAATCATGCTGATATTTGGTATGTCCGCTTTTCAATGGGTCAACTCAATGTTTAAAAGAGGCCGTTATAACAGACTGGGACATTATTGTTTTTTTCGTTAAAACCTACGATAGGGAAAAATATAAAAAATGGGAAAATAATAGAAAATAAGGAAATAACATAAATAACAAAAATAATTGCCATTTTTTCACAACTTTTTCATAAAATAATGGTCGTTACTTTTAATGATCGTTTTTTTTTAAATAACAGCCGTTAAAACAAAATTAACAGTCGTTATTTTCTAAGCGTCAAAATGGTTCATAACATAACGTGCTTTGGGCGCTACTTTCACGCCTCGCAACTCGTACACCAGAATATCTCTATCCGTGCACGAATCTCAAGGCACGATCTAGGAACAAATCCCAATACATCATGAGAAACACAAAAGTCTCATAAATATAATATCAATATAAAAGCCAACTCAACTGAATAATGCCTGAAACATAAATAAAATGGGTTCAACTAAACCAAATGCGTAAATAACAAAATTGGGTTTAAACAATAACCCAAAATAATAACTCGTGAACCCACATGAGGCCACTAACAAAAATAACTAAACTACTAAGCCAAAGCTTCTAGCTATTGCTACTCGATTGATCTAGGTCCTCACTGGATCTATCAACCACGTCTTGCAAAAGAGCATCATATACAAGGGTGTATCCATCAGACTCGCAAGTTAGATACTCATTAACCACATGCATGTGATATGTTATTATGTGTGCACATCGTCAATCAACAATTTATAGGATCGCTTATAATTATAATAATGTCCATGCACAATTCTATAATCAAAATGTGTAAGTATATCCATTCATCTCATTTTGTAGCTAAAAAAATCATGCGCACAGAAAAAGGAAACACACTCATATAATACATAATGCAATACTAATGCATTAAGGTTATATAATCCGACATCTCAGAGTCAAGTCAACCGGTTCTAATAATGCGATATCTCAGATGGTCCAAATAATCTATCTGACATATGGATAATCACGTGATCATTGATGATTCAGGGCTTTATACCCAAGGGCTTCTCCTTGTTTCCACTTAGTAAATTTTTAAGGTCGAACATAACCACTCAATGACATATCCGACGTGCTCAAACACAACTAGGGGTGTCAATCTGGCCCTCTTATAAGGGGGACCCAGCCCCGCCCTTTTAAAGCCCTAAAAAGATATTTTTTTTATAAATTTCAAGCCCTTTGGGTCAGACCAGGTCGGGCCAGGCCCAAATATGCAAGGCCCTTCTAAATAAGGGTTGGGCCAGGGTTATACTCAATGGGGCCCAGCCCTACTAAGCCCTTAGCAAATCATCTTTGTTATATTCATTTTTAAAATTATATTCTATAAAACAACACACATAGTGCATCTTTTTTTTTAAAAATGGCACACTAAGTGCATGGTATATTCAAAAGTAAATTAAGTTGTCATTTTTTATATAAAAAATAGGTTGTACCTTTCATTGGACACTTAAGTGTCCAACTGTTAATGAGACTTCCAAGCTACCTAGGAATCAAATCCTTTTTTGAAAAACAAAACATACAAAAGAAAATAGAGAAATCGGTTGGCATGGTCTCTCGGTTTCCTTAGGTACACATGTCACAACGTGATTGGTGTTAGACACTATAATTATCCTAAGAAATATATAATTTTGGGCAATTTCCAAACAAATAAGTCATTCCAAAATTATGACCGGCACAAAATTGCTCATATTTTGAAAATTTTAAGAATGGTCCAAAATCATTCGAAAAATGACTTTTTCTAGTATAAATTTAGGGTATTTTAGTACTACACCCCCTTATTTTACCAAAGTAATTCGTAGTACCCCCCTACTTTTTGAAATTGATTGAATACTCTCTTGACTAAGTTGGGGTATCATTTTAACAAATCACGTTAAATTTAATTTTAAAATGTCTACAGTGTCCTTTGTTTTATTAAATACCTCAAAATAACTAAAATGAGACATCGCCTCTTGGTTTAGGGTAGAATATCATTGACCACCACCGATCAACAAAGTTACTTACCACCCACAATAGATTATGCAGTCATTCTCCTTCCAGCCATGGATCCCATCTTAACCAACAACCGCCTGATCTATAAAGTCATATTTTATTTTATTGTCAATTCCATGACAAGCGTATGTCATCTTGTATTTGCCATTGTCTATTCCGAGTCATGTAATATCTAAGAGAGACAAGGCATGAAGAACAAAGCTACATTGGATCAAGTTGTACTGGTAAATCATTTGATCCAGCACTTCAAGGGAGATCAAACAAAATACTTCAAGTTCATCACAACAAAGCCTCAAGCTTTACACATTAAATATTGATTCATCTATATAATAAGGGAGGGATGTTGTCCCCCACAAGTCGTGGCTGAGATCTTTCCGTCCATTTGACGATTGAGATCTTTTCCTGCTCCCCATTCATTTTGCCACACTACTCGACACATCCTCCTCTACACCCACATCTCCTCACCATGACTCAACCCACCTCTCCACTTTTCCTCTTTCTCTCGGTCCTCTCACTGTAACCTCTCTCTCTCTCTCTCCCTCCTTAGTGGTGCCGCTCTTCAACATCACTCAAGAAGACAACAAGGTGGATCTCCTGCTCACACTAACAGGTATTTTTCCTCTTCAACTGTTTGGGTTTTGCTTCTTTAGCATATCTGAGCATGTTAGGGTTTCTTTGCCCTTTTGTTTTAGTTTTAGTTCCGTTAGGCCGTCGGTTACAGTAGATACCTATAAACGCCATTAATACCATGTGAACATCTCTGTGTTGCTCAATCAAGAAGGCGTTGGACCAATTCGAATAGCTTCATCTGCAGATCAACATGGTTGGAAGGCTAGATTGTGAAGTATACTTCTCTATATGTTTCACGCATCACCTACTTCTCTGTATGTACTGCGCATTAGACCACCTGATTGTGATCTACCTCCATCATTGCAACCCTTCACAATTTCCAATCCACAATTAGATAAAAGGCTTAAACCATTCGAGACAATTTGTTATTTGCCTGTTTCATTGCTACATTGAACTTATGGATCATGGTCTACTACCAATTTAATGTAGTCCAAGTCGTTGGATTGAGGGACCAAGATGAGTGTTGTCATGGTGTTGGAAAATTTTGCCTAACGCAATGCTCCACCCAAAGGGCATCAAGCAACCCAAGAGCCGTCCATCTACAACACTTTTTTAAAATATTCTCCAGCCAAATCACATGGATTCACCTCCCCTAATCTCTTTGATTGTCTCATGATTCTAATTTTTGTGGAAATCTTGAGTCCAAGAATTAAAAGAAATCACATGATGCTCAAATCAATATCAAGACATGTTGGGTTGTTGATGATTTCCTCATCTGTTTTGTTTATTTTCTTTAACACTTTTAATCTTTCCTTATTTTCAATTTGAGTGGGGTATGTTAACTAACAAACACGTTAGATGTTTTTATTTTTATTTTTCGGTAAGCTATATAGAGAAAATGAGAGAGAGAAACATGGCAGGTTCATTTTTTTTATTTGTCTTTTCTGGTATTCTCATGGGGATTTCGGGTTGTAGTTTCTACCAAGGTTTAAAAGAGGCCATTGCAACGGTATAACAGACCGAGGGCATTACTATTGTTTCCGTTTTAATTTTTAACGGCTATTAAAACGTATTTTAACTATTGTGAGCAAAAATGGGAAAAATGGAAATAACGGAAAAATGTTGTTGTGGATTTTTTTCTGCAAAGCTCTTGCTTTATTTCTTGGTCGCTCCAATGTAAATTTTTTTTATGGAAACCTTCACATATGGGTTGATTTGTTGTCGTGGATTTTTCCTTCGGTCCATTTTTAACATGGAGTCCACGCTCAGGAAATGGTAGCAACTATGTTCCGTTTTTGGATTAAATTGCTTTTGGATCATCGTTAATGGACATCCAGAAGTAGGTCAGTGATGGGATAAATTTGGATGCCAACCCTTACAAGCCTACAATCCCAAATATCAGCCTGGTTGGTGATCTTTGGATTCTAGCATTTGTTATGGTGTGATTTATATGTGTCTATTCGAGTACTTTCTTGGGTGATCAAATCAAATGGCTAAAGATCACCAATCAGGCTGATCTACCTTTTCTATTTCTCTTTTGAATATTTTTTAACCTTAATCATAAAAATGTGCAAGGACTGCTATAAGCCTCTGTTGCAGATTATGAACCAAATTTCTTTCAATCATTGAACATAACATGTAATGTGTTGTACAGTTGGAGCGGAAGTAGATCCTATTGCACAAAGATGGATCTTTAGGCCCTGCTTGGTTCGCTGCATTTGGATGCAAATGCACTCACTTGCAACAATTTTGGGATTGTACGTGATTGGTTGGAGACCTGCAAATGAGCTTGTGTGCAAGTGGTTGCCAAACCCTTGCACACTTCTTAACAAAATATATGCAAGCCAATGCAACTCAAAAAATGTGGCAAGCGAATGCAATGCAATGCAACTCACTCCATTTGCATTGGAGTGTAAAAATGCATCCCAGTGCAGTGAACCAAGCAGGGCCTTAGTATAATTACTATTGCACAAAGATGGATATTCAGTATAAGTTAGAGCTTTTATTGTGAGGATTATGAAATTAAAAATGAGATAAGACAATTGGAGCCTCAACAAGAAATATCTTAAATCACTAACACAAAAGAGCCACATACCACATGATTGGATCTACCAAATGCTAGGTCCCATCCCCTTGTTGTTGCGTCGCTGCTCAGCTTCAACAAAGAAGGGCGGAGATCTTATCCCCTAACTCAATTTGGATCTTAGCCAATCACACCAGATTTTGGCAAGTGCTTTGTCGGGGAGTGCTGTGGGCACCACTAGTCTTTAACAAGATTTGGAAGTGTTTAAAGACAGCCCAAGATGATCCAAACTCAAAAGGTATATCAGGTTTGTGTCTGTGAGTTAATCTTCACTTAATTAGACTTTATTGGTTTAACTCCTTATTGACCTTAGGCTAGTTCTTTGTTTTGGATAATGAAATTTCTATCCACATACTTTATATCATATATCATTGGAAAGGCAATTTTATTAGCTTTCCAACGAGCTTTAAATCACCCAAATCGGACTTCGAGAGCAAAAGTTATGATCGCTTTACCAAACGGGTACTGTGTTATTTTTTGGAAGCGGGGGCGACCGAAAGAGTGGCAGTCGACCAAAAATTTTGGGTGACCAAAATCATCTGGGGCGACCGCTCTTACATACCTTTCTGCCCCTGCAAATTTCTCAGAGCGTGGGCGACCGAGATGTTTTTGGTCGACCCCACTCCTTCCATCTTGGGTGGATTCTTGTTCGTTGGAGAACCTTTTCTTATATCCCTTTTGGCCTATTTCGTGAACAAATTTTGCAAGCCTATACTTAGCCTGCATTAAGCAAACCCTAAGACTAGAAAAGCTGTTTGGTTCAAACCTAATCTCCCCATAGCTTCAAATGCTTTGAAAAACCTTATTGGAGATTTGGTTGATGCGTTTGGAACGACTTCTACATCTTTGACAAGACTTACACATGTCAAGGGAGTCGTTTGGTTCTTGGAGTAACGCCATAATTTGGAGTAGCTTTCACCAAAGCTTCATTGCCTCTATATTCTTCATCTAAAGAGGTAAGATTTGTTTGATTTGGTTTAGTCATTGAAAAGCATTAATTGTGATTAAATTACTATAAACCCCAAAACATTTAGAGTCGTAGTGAGTATTACTCACTTTGGACTCATTGGGAGAAATCCTTTGAGAGTTGCATTGTTACTTGTAATGTGTGATATTCGCTTAAAAGTGCGTATTTTCCACTGTTATCTTCTAAGCGTTTTCACACTCTCCTACGTTAAAATGCTCTATTTATCTACTTTTCTACGTAATAGTCTTTTTTGTTGCGTAGAAGACACTTTTCTGGACGAAATGGTATATTTGCATGCATTAAACACATTTTTGAAAGTCTAGACATTGAATCGTTCTGATAAAGTCTCATTACGCGCTTCTTCTGTCGCAGGAAACCCCGATGGGACAATTCTCTAGACTTGCGAGCCCACATCAATCAGGAAAGCCCATTATCAAAGCTTAAAGAGCCCACATGCTATGACTAGAAGATATGGGCCAACTATGGGCTGAATAAGATGACCAAAAAGCCGGCCCAAAAAACAAAGAGAACAGGAGAGCCAATGACCAAGAGACGGACCAAAGCGTTTAAAGCCACATGAGTCAGCAAGGAATGATAGTCTACTCTACTGGAGAAGCGTGAGGATGGTCACAGTGAAGACCAGGGTTTCAGACCCTCTGCCAATACTTTTACCTCCATTTTCTGATACTTTCTCTCTCATCTCTCCTTATTCTCTCTTTCTCTTCATCTCTCGGTTCTCGAATCTACTGACCTAACCCCATAACTTCTGCCCTTCGGCTCTATCTCATCTCCCTTAACTTTCTGACCGTTGGATCTTCTATCGGACCGTTGGATCTTCAATCGGACCGTTGGATCTCTCTAGATCCGTCGATCTATCAATCTGGGTCCCAATCAAGTCACCATCCATCCGATCGCCATCAGATTGTCTGTCACATCATCTTGTGAGACGATGGACATCATCAATCCATGTGGGCCAGTAGCCGGGCCCATCATCATCAACCCGCTGTCCGACCAGTTAGTGGACCCCGTGAATTTCAAAATAATTTTAATTAAATTTTAAAAAAATGGGGGCTCCACTAAATGGGGACATTCCCCAAAGAAAAGTAGTGTTTTACTTAAAAAAAAAATTATTTTTTTATTTCAAAAATTCCCTAATTTCCATTAATGGAAACTAGGGAGCTTTAAAAGGGGAAGGAGAAGGGTTCTTTGGAACCCTAATCCCTCTCCCATCTCTTCCTCTCCTTCCCCCAAAACTCCCCCTAAGTTTTCCCCTTCTCCTTCTCATTCTTTTTCTTCTTCCTCTTCTTCTTCTTCTTTTTCTTCTTCTTCTTCTTCATTCCGACCGGAGTTGCAGAACTCCGGCCGCCTCCTTCTTCTCTTCTTCTTCTGCTGTCTCGTTCTTCTTCTCCTTCATCTAAAGCTTCCCCCCTCCACCTGTGCGCAGCAGAGCTTGCTGCCACGGGCAGCACCGCTTCTAGTTCACGTTTGCTTACCAGAGTTGCAGCCTGCAACTCCGGTCACCACGTCACGAACCGCCCTCTCCGTCTCCTCCTTCACCTTCTTCTTCTCTTCTTCCACCACGACCGCCTGCTGCCACCACTGTTAATCCATCAAACAACGCCTGCAACTTAGTTGCAAACCGTGCCGTTTCCACAACAATCTTTTTCGTTTGAAGCTTCACCACCGCCCAGCACATAGCACCACCGTCCTCATCACCAAAGGCAGCTGCTCCACCTCTCTTCCGCATCCCCACCTGCAACGGTAAGTTCTTTTGCCGGAGTTGCAGGTCTGCAACTCCGGTAGGTCTAACCCTCTACTCCACCATCAAAACCAACCCTCTTCAACGGCTTCAACCCCATCCTCCCCATCTTCTCATCTCCATTAACGGTTGTGAGTTGCACGTCTGCAACCCGCATCCACGCAACTCAGGCGCTCAACGCCATTGCTGCATCTAGCAGTCCGACAACACCAAAGCTTCCTCCACCGGTGTTTCTCCCAACGGATCAGCCATTAGCCTCCATTAACGTTTGTGAGTTGCACGTCTGCAACCCGCATCCACGCAACTCAGGCGCTCAACGCCATTGCTGCATCTAGCAGTCCGACAACACCAAAGCTTCCTCCACCGGTGTTTCTCCCAACGGATCAGCCATTAGCCACCATCTTCACGGCATCACACCCCATGTGTAGGCCGTGAGTTTCTCCATCTTGCTGTGCACCAACAGGGTGTGCTCCTCCACCAGCCACGTTCCTCTCCTTGCTCGCACTTCTCTAGATCCGGCCAGGTAAGTATCCCGGGTAAAATCTCAATCGTTCTTCTCCTTTCTCTCTCATCTTTTTTTTTCTCTCCCTCTAACTTCTTCTTTCTCTCTCTAAATCTTTCCACTTAGTCTTGTCTCTCCAAACTCTCTCTAGGTAATTCTAACCTTTTCTCTCTCTTCATCTCTTTCCTTCTCTCTCTAAATTTTTACAGCTTTTTAATTTAATCTTTTAGTTCTTGTAATGTTTCTTTCGCAATTTTGATAGAGATTATTGTAAAGGAGTTAATATTTCAATAAATTATAGTAATGCTTTATTGTGTTTAGTTAGGTTTGTTTAATGCTTCCATTGGCAATTTCTCTCTCTAAAAATCACCAAAGCATGTTTTGAAATCACCTCGATCCACCATTCTCACTGATATTCGCTCAAAAGTGCTTATTTTAAGCAATTATCCTGTTAGCGTTATTGCATTCTCCCACGTTAAAATATTCTATTTATCTACTTTTCTACGTAAGAGTCTCTTTTGTTGCGTAGAACACACTTTTCTGGACGAAATGGTATATTTGCATGCATTAAACACATTTTCGAAAGTCTAGACATGAAGTCATTCTGATAGAGTCTCATTACACGCTTCTTCTATCGCAGGAAACCCCGATGGGACAATTCTCGAGACTTGCAAGCCCACATCGATCAGGAAAGCCCATTATCAAAGCTTAAAGAGCCCACATGCTATGACTAGAAGATATGGGCCAAATATGGGCTGAATAAGAGGACCAAAAAGCCGGCCCAAAGAACGAAGAGAGTAGGAGAGCCAATGACCAAGAGACGAACCAAAGCGTTTAAAGCCACATGAGTCAGCAAAGAATGATGGTCGACTCTACTGGAGAAGCGTGAGGATGGTCACAGTGAAGACCAGGGTTCCAGACCCCCCCCCCCCCCGCCAGTGCTTTTCTCTCTATTTTCTGATACTTTTTCTCTCATCTCTTCTTATTCTCTCTCTCTCTTCATCTCTCGATCCTCGAATCTACTGACCTAACCCCAGAACTCCTACCCATCGGCTCTATCTCATCTCCCTTAGCTTTCTGACCATTGGATCTTCAATCGGACCGTTGGATCTTTAATCGGACCGTTGGATCTCTCTAGATCCGTCGATTTACCAATCTGGGTCCCAATCAAGTCACCATCCATCCGATCGCCATCAGACTGTCTGTCACATCATCTTGTGAGACGATAGACATCATCAATCCATGCGGGCCAGTAGCCGGGCCCATCTTCATCGACCCGCTGTCCGACCAGTTAGTGGACCCCGCGAATTTCAAAATAATTTTAATTAAATAGGGGGTCCACTAATTGGGGAGATTCCCCATAGAAAAGTAGGTTTTTACTTTAAAAAAAAAAAAAAAAAATTTATTTTCAAAAAATACCCTATTTCCATTAATGGAAATAGGGAGCTTTATAAGAGGAGGGAGAAGGGTTCGTTCGAACCCTAATCCCCCTCCTTATTCCTCATCTCCTTCCCCTAAACCCCCTTCTCTTGATTCCCCCTCTCCTTGGGCCGTTTTTCTCCTTCTCCTTCA
Organism: Euptelea pleiosperma; assembly: GCA_035048495.1. Classification (NCBI taxonomy): domain Eukaryota; kingdom Viridiplantae; phylum Streptophyta; class Magnoliopsida; order Ranunculales; family Eupteleaceae; genus Euptelea; species Euptelea pleiosperma. Next base: position 11,012,201 of record CM068551.1, on the reverse strand, counting down.
CCTTCTCTCCTTCATCTTCTTATCTTTTTCCTCTCGCCGGAGTTGCAGAACTCCGGCCGTCTGCAACTCCTCTTTCTTCCCCTTCCGAGCCATCTCCTTTGCCTTGCTGGATAGCCAGCCACCTACTGCACTGCTCTCCCACAAGCTGCGCATCTTCTCTCCGCCGCTATGCTGCTTCGTGTGCCTGCAACCACCGTTGCAACACCACCAAGAACCAGTCCGGCAACATCGTCTTTCACGGCCACCTCCTTCTTCTCTTCTCCTTCTGTCGTCTCCTTCTCTTTCTCCTTCATCTGAAACTCTCCACCACATTCTTCTCTCTCTCTCACGCCCCACTTTTACCACCATCTTCCACTTGACGTTTTTTTTCTTGGGGGAAAAACGCTAGCCGCCCTCCCTCCGTTGAAGAACGATGTCTCTCCCCCCTCTTTCAAAGACGGTCTTCTTCGTCTTCTTGCTGTTTTGAACACCAAGCCGTCACCGTCTGGATCTTCTTAAACAAAAAAAAAAGAAAAAAAGAAAAGAAAAGGAGAAGAAGGAAAAGAAGAAGAGAGGAGGAGGTGGTATGCACCTCCTCCACCGCTAGCCACTCCGCCCTCACCATCGAACGGCGCTGCAGCTGCAGCCGTTGCAACCAGCAGCCAGGATCTTCTTTCTCTATCGCCTTCCACCGCCTGCAACACCTAATGCAGGCTCTAAAGCCTTCATTTCCAGCCCACGATCACCACCCTTCAGCCTTCAACAAATTCACGCAGTGGACAGCAACCCAAACCTTCACCAAAATCACCACTGCCTGAACCTGCTCCTGCCACAGACCGTCTTCTCTTCTTTCACACAAGAAAAATAAAAGCAAAAAAAAAAAATAGAATAGAAAAGAGAAGGGAAAGAAGAAGGAGAAAGGAGGTAGAGAAAGCCGTTAGGCTTCCCTCCCTCTCATCGTTTGGATCGCACCACCACCGCCTCACCCACATCACCTTCTCCTATTCAAAATCGCTACCGCCTGAATCATCCACCGGTGAGTGCCGCCCACACGATCTCACTTCTTCACAATCTCCACTGCTCTGCTCTTCCTCCCTCTAAGGAAAAAAAAAGGAAAGGGAAGAAGAAGAAAAGAGGAGGAAGTTCAACCACCTTCACTATCCATGCAACCACTTCCCACATCGTCCCTTCATTCAGGCAACACTAAGGCCGTGCACCCTTTCTCGGTAATTTTTTCTCTCTCTTCTTTAGTTTCTCTCTCCTCTGTAGATTCTCTCTCTAGTTTTCTCTCTCTACCTTTCATGCTTTTTAGGTTAGTTTTAATTCTCTTGTTTTTGTTATCCATCAATGTAAACATCTTAATTTTATTCAATGAAATTAGTTTCTTTTGAATTCTTGTTTATATTATCTTTTAATAGTAATTTTGGATTTTATCTGCATGTTAATCACTTTAATGGAGAATCAATCTTAAACAAAAAAATCATGTTATAAAATCTCGTGATCATCATTCTCACCATTCCATCCTTTTTAGTGGCAATTTCTGAGAAAAATTCGTCATTTCATGTTCTCTGCTTGCACCGACTAATCCCGAGTGCGGATCGACATCCGACACGAATCCCTATACAAAGATCTAAAATTTTGCAGGATTTAAGAACCGGATCAATTTACAAATGTGTTGAAGTTAGGGTTTCCGTAACCAACGACGCGGAAAAACCCTACTTTCACTCACCTCTCCATATTCTCTATATTTTTGTTAACAAAAATTAGTCATTTTATGTTCTTGACGTGCACTAATCCGACTAATCCCGAGTGCGGATCGACATCCGACACAAATCCCTATACAATATCCAATATTTTGCAGGATTAAAACTCAGATAAATTACAAAATGTGTTGAAGTTAGGGTCGTTCTCTCAACGACGGAAAAACCCAACTTTCAATGTGTTAGGCGTTGATCAGCTTGACATAGAGCGTAACTAGGCATTGAGAGAAGCGATTCTCTCGGTGTTAGATTAGTTGGATTTCTAATCTTTGTTATTCAATTGTAATATGTGTAATACTTGATTGAATAGTGAATTGTTGATCCTTAAGAGCGTTTACAGTGGATGTAGGTGTGAGAACACAGAACCACTATAAATATCCTGTGTCGTGGCTTGCATCTTTGTCTTTATCTCTTTTATGTTGTAATCTACCCTGAACTTTTTCAGGGGTATTTTTGACTTTTTACTTGACCTTATAGTTGGTTAATTGCAACCCTAATAAACTCTTATACCTAATTGGTTTAAGACACTAGAGCCATCTAGGCCTAGGTATAGCTTATTTTTTACTTTTATCGCATTTAGTGCATTTCGGATATTTTACTTGTTTCTTGCATTATGTGGGCCCTTGTGTGTGTTTGAACCATTAGCCATATTCTAATCAAATCCTAAGAGAGGTCCACCTAGTTAGAGAATCTAACTCTAAGTATAGATTAGGTTATGGGCAATTTAGTAAGGTAGGTACCCAAACCCTAATTGGGGTGTGCCCTAATTGAGAGATATATATGTAGTGAGGCTTTATTATTAAGCACCATAGGTTATATTTGTAAGGAATATTTTCATATTCAATTTGGTAAAGATTTAGTTTGACATAAAAATATTATTGTAACCGTTCCTACAAGCACTAATGTAGCGTGAAGATGTCGTGGTACGCATACTTTGCCAACTCGTGAAGACTAAAGACAAAGACAGCAAGAATCAGATGGTTGACGATATGAGTCATTTGAGTAACTGCCGATTTGTCAGTTAAAGATCATGTACGCTCGATTAGGAAGGTAAGTGACTTAGTGGCCATAGGAGTTGATTAAAATGAACAAAATATAATGGTCAAACTTAGTCATTGGACAGACCTGAGTCTAAGTCAATTATATTGACTAATGGGATAGTCCAATCGATTGGACATGTATTCCCAATCGATTGGACATAGCCCAATTGATTGGAGACACTGTGTAATCGATTGGAGACTACGAAGCATAAACTTATTTGAGCACAATCGATTGAAGACTCTGTGGAATCGATTAGAGCCTTAGGGACAGAAATCTATCTGAGCACAATCGATGGGAGACTCTGTGAAATCGATTGGAGTCTTCGGGACAGAAAGTTATATGAGTCAAATCGATTGGAGAACCTTGTGTAATCGATTGGTGCCTTCGGAACAAAAATCTGATTGAGTCCAATCGATTGGAGCAAGTGTACAATCGATTGGACCTTGAACAAAATTGGTCTTTCGCAGATCCAAAATTCTTGGTTCCATTATCCCACGTTCCACACGACTCGGAGTCGTGGAATTCTATAAATAGAACCCTTCTATGCCTTCTCTAAACACACACAGAGTGACTCAATCTTCAAGAGAGAGAAATAAAGGTTATATTTATTAGAGTGTCCATTCGAAGAGCAAGAAGCTTATTTTTCATTCACATCTTGTGAGCTTGTTCTCTTCTTGATGAAAGCCAAGAACTTGATCATTTCCTCGGCTTAGGTTTTCCACTTCTATATTCGACCTAGTAGCCTAAGTGTACCAGTGTGACTCAACACCATTTGAGCAACTTAGGGTTCATTATGTACTGAATCCTTCACCTTCTGCAAAGGCTAGAGTGTTGAGAATTAAGATCGGAGGAGCTGATCGACGGTAGGTTTGGGGTGTACCAAACTGAACAAGCAGATAAGGCTTCTTGGCTGGAAGGGCGCGCATGGATTCGTAGCGTTGATTCAGAGGACGTGGACGCATCGGCAGTTGGCCTTGGCTAAGGTTGGAAGTTGTATTTGCAACGGTGCTGCGTAGGTAACCTTTGTTTCGTTTAACTTTTCAATTAGTGATACTTTCCGTCTAGAGGTGGTCCCGTGGTTTTTCCTTGGCTAAGGTTTTCAGGTAAAAATCTCTTGTCTTGTTTGATTGTTTGTTTGTATTCCGTAATCTATCTTAATTAGATCAAACGACAAAAAGACAATATACCACGGAGGTATATTTGATTTGAGTCGGTTATGATAATCTTTTATCAAACAACTAAGGCATGCAATTTTATTCCCTTACCATCATCCAGTAAAACTGTGTAGGTATAATTAATTTTAAATACCTAATCAACCCCCCTTCTAGGTATATTAAGTTAGAGAGAACGGACCGGTGAAATTTCAATTGGTAAGGTTTAATCACCTGAATTTAGATTCCTGAGAAACCAGTCCATTTTTGTTAATTTGTCAAAATGCAAAGAGAATGTGATAATACATCCAGATCTCCATTGTCTGAAGACTATTTGAATATAGCTTATGAAAAACTATATTTAGATAGTTTGAGATTGATTAAAGAAAATAAAATTTTATTCTTACAAATGGAGAAATTGGATTGCAAAAATGTGTCATTGGAACTGGCAAATATTGAACTCACTGATGAAAGGAAACAGTGGGAAAAAGAAATGAAATTGCTTCTAATGAAAAATAATGTGTTGGAAAAAGAGTTCCAGAAGTCCTTAAAAAATCAATTGATAAACAAGAATGATATTGCTAAATTCAAGAATTTTGATTCTCATCTTTGCTCTCATAAGAATAATATGAAACCCACATATCCTATAGGAAAATGTATGACAGCAAAGTTCAAACTAACTGAATTGGTTTGTCATCATAATTCTAGGCTAAGTGGGTTATACATAAAATCTAATGAACTAAAGAGAGAAATTTCTAAAATTTTTGAATTAAGAAAAACTTTGTTTGATAGCCATGTTGCTAAGAATCAATGGTCTAGAAACAACAAAAGAATAAACAATTCATTTCTTCCCAAACAAATGGCAAAACCTTCTAAATTTAAGACCATTTGGGTGAGAAAAGATGATCAAAAATGTCTTATGATTCATTCTACTTTCAAAACTTTAAAAAATAATAAATGGTATCTAGACAGTGGTTGTTTTAGACACATGACTGGAGACAAGTCTATGTTATGTCATATTGAAGATCATAAGGATGGTAGTGTTACTTTTGGAGATGGAAGTATGGCCAAGGTCATTGGTCGGAGAAGTATTCAAGCTCTAGGGATTCCTAAGCTTGATAATGTTCTTTGTGTTGAGGAACTCAAAGCCAACCTTCTTAACATAAGTCAAATTTGTGATAATAATCATACAGTTAAATTCTCAAGCTAAGGATGTGATGTTATTGATGAATCTGGCAAATGTGTTATGAGAGGTTCAAGAACCTCTGAAAACTGTTGTATTATTGGTAGAAATCCCAAGATCATCTGTAATTCTGCCAAATTAAATGATTTTGACTTATGGCACCAAAGACTAGGTCACATGAACCAAAAGGAATTAGTTAAAATCACTAATAAAGAATTAGTGAGAGGTGTGCCCAAATTGGGAAAACCTACGAGCACTATTTGTGGAGCTTGCCAAATTGGTAAACAAATAAAAAGCTCTCACAAAAAGGAAAATTATTGTGCTACCTCCAAAGTGCTTGATCTAATTCACATGGATCTTATGGGTCCGATGAGGACTAAAAGTTTAGGAGGTAAAAGATACATTCTGGTCATGGTAGATGATTACTCTAGATTGACATAGATTGTTTTTCTTAGAGAGAAATCAAATGCTTTGAAGAATGTAAAAAGATGTGCCAACAAATACAAAATGAAAAAGGCTACAGTGTAGTCAGGATTCGTACTGATCATAGAGGAGAATTTGAAGATTCTCGTCTCACTGAGTACTGTGATGCTATTGGCATTAAGCATGAATTTTCTGCACCCATTACACCATAGCAAAATGGAGTGGTGGAAAGAAAGAATAGGGTGATTCAGGAAATGGCCCGAGTAATGCTTCACAGCAAAAACTTACCTCAAAACTTATGGGCAGAAGTAATGAATACTGCTTGTTATACTCTCAATAGAGTTTATTTGAGACCAAAAACTTTGAATACTCCTTATGAAATCTGGTCGAGTAAAAAACCTAATGTCAAATACTTCAAGGTTTTTGGAAGCAAATGCTATATTCTTAGAGATAGAGAATCTCTGGGAAAATTTGACAAAAGAGAAAATGAAAGAATTTTTCTGGATTATTCCACTAATAGTAAAGCTTATCGGGTTCTTAATCAAAGAACTAAAAATATTATGGAGTCTATTAATGTGGTTATTGATGACTTGAATATTGAAGAGAATTCCTCACAAGATGACAACTGTGATGATATCTGTCAAAGTATTGATGACATTCATGTTACTCCATCTTCTAGTGATTCTCATGTTGATAAATCTCTTCCTTTGTCAGTTAAGAAAAATCATCCTAGTATTGATATCATTGGTGAGGCAGGAAGTAGAGTTCAAACTAGAAGACAGATTGAAAATATTGTTAACTTTGTGTGTTATACTTCTCAGATTGAATCAAAAAATATTTCTGAAGCTCTTACTGATGAAAATTGGATTAGTACCATGCAGGAGGAACTAAGTCAATTTACTAGAAATGATGTTTGGTATTTAGTGCCCAAACCTAAAAATACTAATGTTATAGGCACTAAATGGATTTTCAAAAATAAATCAGATGAAATTGGAACTGTTGTCAGAAGCAAAGCCAGACTTGTAGCTCAAGGCTATACTCAAATTGAAGGTATTGATTTTGATAAAACTTTTACTCATGTTGCTAGATTAGAATCCATTCATATATTACTTGATGTTGCTTGTCATCTTAAATTTAAACTTTTTCAGATGGATGTCAAGAGTGCCTTCTTGAATGGTGTTCTTCAAGAAGAAGTTTATGTGGAACAACCCAAAAGGTTTGAGGATCTAAAATTTCCTGATCAAGTTTATCATTTCAAAAAGGCCTTGTATGGCTTAAAACAAGCCCCCAGGGCTTGGTATGAGAGATTGACAACTTTTCTGCTTCATCAAGGTTTCATCAGAGGAGAAGTGGGCAAGACTTTATTTGTTAAAACTATTCAAGTAATTTATGTGATTGTGCAAATCTATGTTGATGATATTATTTTTGGGTCCACATCTGTTGATCATGCTCACATGTTTTCAGAACAAATGAAAAAAGAATTTGAAATGAGTATGGTTGGTGAACTGAGTTATTTTCTGGGTCTTCAAGTGAAACAGTTGGATGATGGAATTTTTATTTCTCAATCCAAATATAGCAAAGGCCTAGTTAAGAAATTTGGTATGGAATCAGCTAAACACCATCGTACTCCCATGAGTACTACTACAAAGTTGAGCAAAGACACTGAAGGAAAGGATGTTGACCAAACCTTGTACAGAAGCATGATATGAAGTTTACTCTATCTTACTGCTAGTCATCCTGATATTTTCTACAGTGTGGGTGCATGTGCTAGGTTTCAAGCTAATCCCAAAGAATCTCATAATCTTGTAATCAAACGTATCATCAGGTATGTTAGTGGAACTATGGAATATGGTCTCTGGTATTCATTTGATACTAATGCAGAACTTGCAGGTTATTCTGATGCTGACTGGGCTGAAAATGTTGATGATAGAAAAAACACCAATAGTGGGTGTTTTTATGTTGGGAACAACCTAATTAGTTGGCAAAACAAGAAACAGAATTGTATTTCTTTATCTACAACTGCAGCCGAGTATATTGCAGCTGGGAGCTATTGTACTCAACTGCTATGGATGAAGCAGATGTTAACTTATTATCAGATCAATCAAGGATTGATGACTATATATTGTGATAATACGAGTGCGATAAATATATCGAAAAATCCTGTTCAACACTCTAGAACTAAGCATATTGACATTTGTCATCACTTTATAAGAGATCTTGTTGAAGAAAAAATTATCATTTTGGAGCATGTCACAACTGAAAATCAATTAGCGGATATTTTTACAAAACCTCTTGATGTCATTAGATTCAAATTTCTTCTTAAATCTATCGATATTAGTTTGATTGATTGATCTTGTAGTTTGTATTTTTTTTCATAATAATCTGGTTGATTAAAACTGACTTTGAATAATCTAAATTCAGACTTGTCATAAGTTCATCAAAATCATATCATGGTGATATATATATTTTCTATGTTTATAATGATTATTCCATTATACCTTGTCTTTGTCAGTGGTTAAAATTATCTCTTGCAATCATGGGTTTCACACACTACACACTGACTAATTTTTCTTCATGAATAGATATGATTTCAGTATTATTTCTAAATCTTATTCCAGGAATAAAGAATAAACCTCTACTAGATATGACTTCAAATTAGTAGTGTTCCTGCCTTCAGTTGATTTAGAAACTGCACTATAGTCGACTGTTGGCTTCCCAATGAGAGTTATTATTTTAAGAAAATAGCTACCTCCACAAAAGTTAGAGTGTATGCCATCTGTATAGCCCTATTTGAAATTGAATTCTGATTCTCAATACTGCAGAAAAGGACTACCTACATGGAGAGTGAAAGCTACCTATATTCAAAATAAAGAAAAAGGGTGTAAAAGACAGCCAATTTGTTAGAAAAATTCTTATCCATCAATAAATACCCATATACATGAGCGTATGTGAGAACCCTTAATAGCTCTAATGAGGATTTCATATCTGGATACAGGATACCTTCGGGATTTCTAAAATCTGATATCTGGAATATTACTGAAATTAATTATCCTATCTTGTGTCGATTCTGATGTCAGCATTTTATCTTCTACTAGTTCTCAAGAGCAATGATTTTATTACTTTCTTTGACTAAGTATTTTTTATTAAACTGACGAATACAAATTTCTATATATATATATATATATATATATATATATATATATCTTGATCAAGTTGAAATTTTAACTTTCACAAGTTCTGTATTTCATGGTAATCTCAGTCAGTATTAATCAAACATGTTTCAATAAAAATTTTCTTCTTCTTAAAATAATTTATCCCAACCAATTCATATTCCAGTCACGACTCTCCAAAGCTCAGTCTATGCTTCGAAATCTATTATAATTTGTTGAATACTGTTAGTTGACTGTATTATAGATGTATATATGCACTTGTTTCTCATGATAATACTCATTACATGCTTGTTATTTGCTTATATTTCTGTACCTTTGTCAATCTATAACAAAAAGGGGGAGAGAAAATATACACCCAGATTGTGCATCTTTTGTAATATTTTTCTAAGAGTTATCTTAAATCCCAAAAGGGGGAGAAAGTAGTATGATGTAAGGGGGAGAGATTCTGTAATTGACATACTATTGTTTGTAATAGTTATATTTTAGTTTTGTCATGTAATTGACAAAGGGGGAGATTGTAAAGTTGTATTTTATTATATTGTCAATTCAATGACAAGCATATGTCATATTGTATTTGTCATTGTCTATTCTGAGTCATGTAATATCTGAGAGAGATAAAACATGAAGAACAAAGCTACATTGGATCAACTTGTATTGGTAAATCATTCGATCCAGCACTTTAAGGGAGATCAAACAAAATACTTCAAGCTCATCACAACAAAGCCTCAAGCTTTGCACTTCAAATATTGATTCATCTTCAACAAGATTTGGAAGTGTTCAAACTCGAAAGGTATATCAGGTTTGTGTCTGTAGATTGGTTTAACTCCTTATTGACCTTAGACTAGTTCTTTATTTTGGATAATGAAATATCTATCCACATACTTCATATCATATATTATTAGATAGACAATTTCATTATCTGTTCAACGAGCTTTAAATCACCCAAATCAGACTTCGTGAGCAAAAGTATGACCGTTTTACCGAAGTCATCTGGGGTGACCGCTCTTACATGCCTTTCTGCCTCTGCAAATTTCTCAGAGCGCGGGCGACTGAGATGTTTTTGGTCAACCCCGCTCCTTCCATTGGGGGTGGATTTTTGTTCGTTGGAGAGTCTTTTCTTATACTCCTTTTGGCCTATTTCATGAACAACTTTTGTAAGCTTATACTTAGCCTACATTGAGCAAACCCTGAGCCTAGATAGGTTGTTTGGTTCAGACCTAATCTTCTCATAGCTTCAAATGCTTTGAAAAACCTTATTGGAGATTTGGTTGCTGCGTTTGGAACGACTTCTACATCTTTGACAAGACTTACACGTGTCAAGGCAGTCGTTTGGTTCTTGGAGTAACACCATAATTTGGAGTAGCTTTCATCAAAGCTCCATCGCCTCTATATTCTTCATCTAAAGAGGTAAGATTTGTTTGATTTGGTTTAGCCTATTAAGAATCTGTTATTTTTAATGGTCTTTTTCTCAAAATAACGGCCGTTAAAAAAAATTAATAAACGTTATTTTTCAAGTGTCAAAACAGTTCATAACGTAATAGGCTTTAGGTGTGACTATTTTAATAGTCGTTAAATTCATTAAAACAACATTATTTTAAATTGTGGTTTGACTATGAGAATTTGAAGAATAAAGACACTATCACACAAACTTTGGAGCTGACACTATTATACAATGTCAACAAGATCTTAGTTTTGAAAATACACATATATGTGTTAAAAGAATAAACAAGATAGAAACTATCTCACAAGTTAAAGTAGACTTTCTTTTTTGGTTTTTTTGAATAACCGAGACATAAAATAAGAAAAAGTCATCTAAAAATCTAAAATAGAAAGTCAGAATTAAACTAAGATATAATGTTTTGGTTATTCTAAATACAGAGATACAAAGTCTATGTAACACCCATAATTCTCCTTAAAGTATATTTCAGTAATTTTCCTTTTAGGTTCACTTTGGTAATTTTACACATGTGAGTAGGTATGTGTTTATGTCGTACCCTGATCTATAGTCTAACAGACCCGACCCGTGTTTTTTTTCATTATCGTCATAGCATTAATCATTGTGAATTAGGTCATGATCTCTACAACATTTTCCATGCATGGGGGCACATGTGATCATGAGACTACATGTATTCCAACCATGCCAATAACTCATGCATGCTAAGTGTTGGTTGTGATAGTGCATGACAAATGCAAATTAATATAATAAGATGAGTGCTATGGAGAAACAAGATGTATGGAATTAAGTTGTGTGAATGAGTTCAAGTCAAAATACGGTTTCACACACTGGAGATGGTAGATCGAGCTAGATCAAACACATCAGTGGGTAAACCTGAAGAAATACACACACCAGGTTGCGTAATGAATACCCAAACCAAGGGGCAACAAGTCAATAAAATCTGAGATTTACATCATAAGTGAATCGGTAACTTGTAGAAAGCCCGAAAAAACTGTCGAAAACTCTCTGCAAGATCAAAAACTTATCTTAGGGTCTGTTGGCTCATCACATTCTAGATCTGGTAAATACTAGGACTAAAACTCTAAAATTTTCAAGAAGGCTTAGAGATAAAAGAGTGTTGGTTTAGATAGTCTAGTTTGAGGAGGTTCAAGTCATGGTCAGGCGTTCTGATGGAGCACGATGCAGCGTAGGTGCAGCCATTGGCTACACAAGCAGTAAGGATCTCTTGCTTCTATTTCTTTTCCTAGTTTACTCTTTAAATTTTAGAGTAGTTCGTTAAGGTATAGCATAATAGTTTCTTTAATCGTTTTGCCTAGAGTCTATATGCCAGATCTAAGTAGTATCTTAGTCCCCTAATCCTTTAACAAAGATCGATCTAATTGGGCAGTTGTACGTTCGTAACACCTTCCTACACTATAACTAGATCCCATACATAGATTTGAGACCAACTTTTCCATATTGGTGAGTCACTAAAAATGGTAGATTGGTACTGAACAAGTTCTCGTGTTCTTAATTCAAAATTTTTGGCGGCAACTTCAAAAAACCTGAAAAGGAGATATGTTACTAAGAGAATAATCCGCATCGGACATATAGACCAATTCGTGTCCCCTTCAATTTTTCTTAATTCCATAACTACCCTTGTTAACAAAAGGGGTTTGAGGAGATGGAGAACCCTAATTTCGTAGAGATCTACCGCCGAACCAGAGAACTTGAGAACGAGAGAACGCAGCTCAGCCTCTGTAGAACGCACCTCAGCCTCCGGATAACGCATCTCAGGTGAGTCTCATAACATTTCTCGATTTTAGATCTCTGTATTCATTTTTTTTTTCATCTCAGATCTGGGTTTTCTTCATGAAATCTTCTTGATCTCAATCATTTCCTTTTTGTTTACAACCATTTTGGCATACGCACAAAGAAGATGAATCAATGAAGACGAATCAATGGTTTTTTCATATCAATTGAAAAAAACCTAGATCTGAGATGAAAAAAACCCAGATTGTCTTTTTTTTCATATCAGTTGTTTTTGTTTTTGTTTTTACAACCTTGTTGACATACCCACAAAGAAGACGAATCAATGGTTTAATTTCAGTGAGGATCAGATCTGGGTATCCCACCCCCTTTTTTTTGCATCCTAGATCTGATTTTTGCATCTCAGATCTGATATATCTTAGTTGTTTTTTCTGTGTTTGTTTTTAAAACCATTTTGGCCTACCCACAAAGAAGATGAATCAATGGTTGATTTTCGGTGAGGTTCAGATCTGGCTATTCCCTCTTTTTTTCTTTTTTCTTTTTTTGCATCTCAGGGATCTTGATCTCAATCGTTTTCTTTTCATTTTTACAACCATTTTGGCGTACCCACAATTCAGGAACTTCTCACAAAAATTCAAATCATTCAGAAATTCGTAAAAGTTGAAGAATTATGGATCATTTTACTGTGTAACTTGAAAACCAAATTTTAATAGGGTTTTGAAAACCAAATTTTACAACCATTTTTACTGAATGATTTAAATTTTTGTGAGAATTTCTGAATGAATTTTCGATAAGCGAATTTAATTGAGGATGATTTGAATCACTGCACTTGGGTCCATTTTGCACTTTAGTGCAAATACAATGAATTGTGTTGCAATCACTTACGATGTAAGTCACTTACAACTGTTTGGTTCACGCCATGTAAATAGATGCAAAAGAAGTTTAGCTGATTGGTTGATAGTGCATTGCAAATGAATGCGATGGATTATTTTATTTTTGATTTTACAAAAAAAATGCACAATAAAATTACTATTGTAATATTATTTTTTTATTTTTTTATAACGCAAGTGTCCCCGCACACAATGGTGATGGGACTAGTCCTACGGTTGTGTGCGCTTACCCAAGAACAATAAAATTATTATGACTGTTTTGGAGGGGAAAGCTTGGGGTTAGGGGACCCCAACCAGCTATATCAAAAAGGGTCCAGGGACAACCACTTTCGACAACCATTTTGGTGTACCCACATAGAAGATGAATCAATGGCTGATTTTTTGCGAGGATGATCTCCTCACCATATAGATCACCCCCACAAAAAATCAGCACATTCTGAAATTTCTAACCCCCTCAAATGTGGTTTTCAAGTTACACAGTAAAAATAGACAGTCCATAATTCTTCAACTTCTAAACCAGTCTATGAATATCAGAATGATTTGAATTTTCGTGAGGATGATCTCCTCACCATAGAGATCATCCTCACCAAAAATCAGCCATTGATTCATCTTCTATGAGGGTATGCCAAATAGTTGTCCCCCATCCCGACCCTATCAAAAAATAGAAAACTAAAAAGTAAAGAAATAAAAATAAAAAGATATAATAAAAAATAATCTCGGTTGTTATTATTGTTGTTGTTGTTTTTCGAAAAAAAAATGTTGAGTTAACACAATGCACTTGCTTGCATCAGTTTTTGGGCTGCACTTCCTTGCATCTATTTTGTTAAGGAGTTTGCAAGTCCTTGTTAACCACTTGCACGGCAGTCATTTGCACTCCTCCAACCAATCACTTTCAATCCCGAAATTGTGGCAAGTGAGTGCATTGCACTCAATTTGCTGTGAACCAAGCAGGGCCATAACTTCACCATGTTTACAAATTGTTTTGTTAATGGTTGCTTTAACAATTGAACTTCAGTCCCATTTCAACATAGTGTTAGGATTTAGGATAATTTCAACTGATGCATGCTTGCTTTTTTAGTTTTCATTACAGTATGATTTGTGAAGGAGGAGTTGGGCAAAAATTTTCACCTATATATATATATAGGCAAGATGAATACAATTTGTTGATCAAATTACTCATACTATTGTTAAGTGAGATTGAGTTTAGTTTCTGTTGATATGTCATTTATAAGTTACCTCTCCTTGGGAATGAGAGTGAGATTGAGTTTAGTTTTTTTTTTTCTTCTACAAGAACTTGCAACAACCCTTTATTGTGGATGATTTTCATCTCAACTTGTTATTTCATATCTTTTTTTTTGTAAGCAAGATGGTATATTATAACACAAAAGAACTAATTACAAAGAGGATCCATCTTTCTAAATAGCTGAGGCCAGCCAAATCAGTGGGTTGCACTCCCAAACAAAAGGATTAGAGAAGTTTTTTGCTTTGGTAGCAATAGCATGAGCTATTGAGCTCATGTCCCATGTATTGGATTTTTTTATTCGGGTTCTTTTTCCATTTTTTTTTTCTAGGACGAGGGTGGAGTGGGATTCAACATGTGTTTTTTAATGAATCCCCTTGGTGGAAACAAAAATGCTTGAATGAAAAATGGTTGAATCCAAGTATTGAGCTTAGGTTGAAACAACAATCAGCCTCTTCAATCCAAGTACAAAATAAAAAAAAACTCTAATCTAGGGTTAGAAATATTTCAAATTCCCTTTTGTATAAAAATTTACGTTCTCTGTGGGCCGCACATACTTTGTAGAAAAATTAATTACTGATCTCTATAATATTTCCTTTATCTTGAAACTTCCACCTCTATTGATGTTAACTTCATCCAAGAATAGCCATATAATGCTTTGTTATGAAACGAAATTATACAAATTATGTGGCATTCATTCATCCAATAGGGTGTTTAGGATGTCTAAATTATGGATGAGTTAGCAGGTATCACAGGTACCCATGATTCTTCTAGAAACAGAGAAAACTCTATCAAAATTTTTGTAATCATCTAGCAGAAAAATGACTGCTTCTATTAACCATTTTAAACTATTAGGATGTTGAAACTATTAGGATGTTAAATTTGCAGATGAGCACTCAGGGAAGGGCACAATAGACCCCTGAGTTCCACAAGACATTCATTTACTTATGTTTAAACCAAGTGCAAAAAGGTAATAGATCAGGGACACACTTGAACAAAGAAGGCTATAAGGTACTATGCGAGGAGTTTTTTAAGACCACGGGAAGAAAATATGATAGGAAACAAATGAAAAATCATTGGGACCAAACAAAAGAAACGTGGAAGGTGTGGCATAAGTTGACTACAAACACTGGTTCTGGTTGGGACCCCGTAACTCAAACACTTACTGCAGGAGACGACTTTTGGAAAGATTACATTCAGGTAATATATTTTATTTATAAACTATTAATATATCAATTGTTGTTGTATAATATTTAAATGAAATTGTTGACTATATATTATATAATGATAACAGGCATACCCAAAGGTTGCAGAGTTTCGCAATTTAGGGCTACCGTTTGCTACAGAGCTTGACTACTTGTTTGGTGGCACAACTGCAACTGGTGATTTTCAATGGGCACCAAACTTTGGTGTCCTTCCTTCTTTCTCTGAGGGTTCCAATTCGACCACCACCAGTTGATACTACACATGATGCAATACCTGAAATGGAGCAACAATCGTCTGGAGATGATATTGGTTTCGTAGAGGCAAGTGTCACTCAGCATAGTACCAAGCAAACATCCCTTCGTTCGAAGCGTAAGAGGTTATCTAGAGCTACAAAGCTTAACAATTCAATTGACAGATTGGTTGATGCAGTCGAATCTAGGTCAAGAACTACTACCCCTCAATCACAAGTAGATAATGGGTATACCATTAAGGAATGCATTGAATCACTCAACGAGATATCAGAATTGGTACCGATTGGGAGTCCACTATATTATGCAGCAGTAGCAAGCTTCTTGAACACGGATATGAGAGAGGTGTTCATGACAATACCAGTTGAGGCTCGAATTGGATGGTTGGAGATACAAAGGCAAACCTAATGGGATGAAGTTTGTTGTTTTATAAGGTTGTTTCTTAGATAAACTGACTCTAGTTTATTTGATGGTTTAGATACTGACTATAGTTTATTTGATCGTTTATGTGTGTTTATTGACTATGTTTTGAATATTTATGGGTTGACTCTATGAATGTACTGTTTTAATGTTTAATTTGGTGTTATTTGATTATGGTTTATCATTTTATAATTCTTCTTTAATTAATTATTTAACATAATTTGATGAACAATTTTTATGGATTCGGATGATGACGTTGATGCCATAATGCTTGCAATTGTTGGCCTAGCAAGTCATTACTATGAGAAGCATGTACTTAAAAATCGAATTAGGGAGTCAGCTTTAACGGGACATGCGTACATAATAGAACTACTAAATGGTCATCCTCAACCTTGTCACGATTTGTTGTGAATGGACCAACATGTATTCTTACGATTATGTCAAACACTCAAGGAAAGAGGATTATTGAGACCTACTAGGCATGTGAGCATTGAAGAGCAAATGACGATTTTTCTTATGACCATTAGTCACAATGAAAGAAATGTAATGATGTGTGATCGGTTTCAACACTCAGGTGAAACCATTAGTCGCCATTTCAACACCGTGTTGACTGCCATGACTGAATTTGCAATGTCAATTATTAAGCCTACATCATTTGATACAGTCTCAGCCCATATTCGTCATAATCCAAAATATTGACCTTATTTTAAGGATTGCATTTGAGCAATTGATGGAACGCATGTCAGTGCCCACATCCCTTTGGCAAGGCAAGTAACTTTTCGATAAAGGAAAAGTATATGTACACAAAATGTGATGGCTGCATGTTCCTTTGACATGAAGTTTACTTTTGTAAATTCTGGGTGGAAAGGAACGGCTAATGATTGGAAGGTATTCTTAGAGACGATTAATAACCTACTCATGAACTTTCCTCATCCTGTTTTAGGTAATTAATTTTTATTTATTCAATCTTAGGTTTATTTGTATTAGTTTCATATTTAATTTTGCTAATAATATGTATATATTTTTTGTCTTAGGTAAGTATTATGTCGTCGATGCTGGGTACCCCAATATGATTGGATACTTGGCACCATTCCATGGTGTACGATATTATCTTCAAGACTTCCATCGTGGTAATCAAGCAAGAACACGAAAGGAAATGTTCAATCATCGTCATTCGTCGTTGCGGAATGTGATAAAGCGATGCTTCAGTGTATTGAAGGCACGCTTTCCAATCCTTAAAGCTATGCCTTCATATCCTTATCTAACCCAGATATTTATAGTTGTAGCATGCATGGCGATTCACAACTTTATACGTCAGGAGATGGCTGCAGATTGGTTGATGAAAGAATGTGATAACGATGAATTCATAATCAATGATGGGGAGGAGAATGTAGAAGAACATGTTGATGAAGAAAATCAACAAGTAGGGAGTATCCAGCAACAACAACAACAAATAGAGATGGCACTTGTTCGAGATTCAATAGTGAATCATATAGCTAATGCAAATGGGGGCATTCCAGATTAGATAACCCATTTGTGCATAATCTTTTTTTGTTGTTATGGTTGATATGTTTTATCGAACTATAATATCATTTGACACAACTAATTGTATTTTTTATAAAACATTATTAATTCCAATGATGAATTTGATAGTATCAACGCATGTGGGACTAAGGGTGTAAAATGGTTAGAACACCACACAGCACAGGCGTCCAGGTGGTCATTGGTCTCTAAAAGAGTGCTTCGTGGTTTTTCCAAAATCTTCTTCGAACACGTGGTCATCTTCAAGTGACCATGAATGTTTGGTCCACCTCTTGGTTGACCTGCACTCCAAAATTGGCTTCTTAAGTACATTTTGAGGGTAAAATAGGTATTTTAGACCAAAAAAGCACTTTTTAGCCAAACACCATTGCAGCCCATATGTTGGCTTTTTAAGAAAAAAAAAAAGCTCTTTTTTATATGATTATCCAAACGGCCGTAACAGCTTAACTAAAGCACTTTCATACAAGTGCTACTAAATATTTTTCTAATTATTGTTCATAGATACTTCTCTCAATTTATTTTTCATATCCACTGAGTTTGTATTTTTGAGTTGTATTTATTTAGTTATGCATTTTCTAATGTGCTAGACTTTTTTGTACAACCTAAAATTTTAGATTCTATACGATCCACTTCATTAAAGATTTTGATCTATATTTTAAACCTAAATATTTTTCTAATTATTTTTCATAGATATCTTTGTAAATCTATTTTCTATAACCGTCTTGTATTTTTTGATTTGTATTTATTATGAGTTTTCAAATTTGCTAAACTTTTCTACAAGACCTATAATTTCAAATTCTGTATGGTCCCCTTCATAAAGGATTTCGACCTATATTTAGAATCTGAATATTTTGCCAATTATTTTTTATAGATACCTCTATAAATATAGTTTTTATAAATGTTGAGTTTGTATTTTTCTAATTTATATTTATTTAGCTATGATTTTTGAAATGTACTAAACTTTTATGTAAAACCCAGAATTTTAGATTCTGTACGGTCCACTTCATTAAGGATTTAGACTTATATTTTGAACCTTAATATTTTTATTTATTTTTCTTAGAAACCTCTGTGAATCTAATTTTTAAATCAATTGAATTTATAGTTTTCTAATTTACATTTATTTAGTTATAATTTTTACAAGGCAATATATTTTTCTGTAAAAATCTTTTTTTATTTTTGAACGTTTAATGATCTTGTGAACCCTTAGTGGTTCGATCATGATTATTGACTATCAAGGTTTTAGCCTTGTTGTTTGACTTGGATTTGTATGTATGGGGATTCCGCCTAAGTGTCTTGGATACCTCATAGGGTTCGGCAAAGTGTCTTGGATCCCTCTTTAGGGTTCGACTATGGGGTGTTTGATTTTCTTGTGGTTCCCAATAATATTAGTCATCCGTGTTAATCGTAATATTTGATGATTGTTTACATGTTATTCATGTTATTTCACTTTTCTCATATTATTACTCTTGATGGTAATGTGTTCAATTTTTATTCATATTTAATGATTTAAATACATGTATTGTTTATACCATGTAACCCCGGTATCATCTTGTTCTCATACCATGATCGTCATATTGTTTCATATAAATGGTGCAAAAGGGAACGAGGTTGAAGTATATTATATACATTTATATTAGTTTTATCAATTAATCAGGGTTCGGTACCCTAGGGTGAAAGGCCCCAGTCGTTATTATATCCTATAAATGGGTCGATGAGACCACTCTCAGTGTGGGAAGGAGATGGATACCCTATGTGGTTTGGGTACTAGTTGCATGTGCATTTCGTACTCACATTATATTTACCCTCATATTTACATCATCCTTATTATATGATATAGATGGATGCTTTGATTAAAATCTTGTATAGTATGCTATCATGTCATGTACACTATTGTATTACTAGGCCTCGTCTCATGGTGCTACACCGATATCATTTTAGATTTTGAAGAACTAGGTACGTGGGAGAATTTCGAAACGGAAGACTCCGTTATACTTGAGGAGACCAACGAGGATTTGGGAGTCGATCCCACATTATAAAAGACTTTATTTAATCATTTTAAAATATTAGTTATTTATTTTTATGGGCGTGTAGGCCTTCGATTGAGAGCATGTTCTCATCCCCTTATCTCCATACTTAGTTGATTTAATTATTCATTTTCTATTATAGATATGCTTATATTTTTTATTTTAATACTTCAACTTGAATTAGGACACTTGATAGATCGATTTGACTTCTTTTGACTTATTTAACCTAGTTGACTCTAAGTGGATTTTTTGATCTTTGTTAACTATTTTTTACTTAACCTTAGTGGATTCACCAACTTGATCATAATTACATAATTGAACATAGGTGAATACAATCTTATTGTTTAATTGAACCAATCGGACATGATTTGACAATTAAAGAACGTACTTAAAACATCATCTTATTATCGAATCTCGCATAGGATTGGTTTATGGCCGTTAACACTTGAACATCGATTTATTTTTTGTTTGTGGAGTGAGCCTTGATGGTCTAACAACATCATATGGACCATTAGGGATCATTCATAAATCACTTCCAAATTTAGGTTACGGGTCAACCCATTAATTTTTCAGGTCGAATCTGGATACCCAGGTTCGGGGCGTGACAGATCATATCTTGTGGTTGCTTCATATTATATTATTTCTGTGAATGTGAATGCAACGAACTGGGAACTAAACAAGACTTTAATTGTAATCCGCAAAGAATTTTTAAGAACCCACATATAGTCCTATTCACCCCCCTCTAGGACATCATAGTAATTGTAAGGGAATTTCAATTGGTATCAGAGCTAAACCACTTGTTTAAGGCTTCACCGCCTGGGTGGGATCCGACATTTCCCTTAGAATGGTTATCGAAGGTGACTCAATCTCTCGACCACCTTTATTTGATGGCTAAGACTATGCCTTTCGGAAGGCTAGGATGAGAATTTTTTTAAAGTCTCTTGATGAGAGAATATGAAAGGTGATCGAAGAAGGATGGAGCCACAGTGATAAGGAAACTTGTATCTTTAACAACAAAGCCTTAAATGTCATATATTGTGTCTTGTCATATGAAGAGTTCAAAAGAATTCTAACATGTACATGAAACCATGAAACAAGCTTGGGACATTTTGGAAATGACCCATGAATGAACCAACTCGATTAAGGTGTCTAAGCTTCAAATCTTAAAGATACAGTTAGAACTTATCAAGATGAGGGAGGATGAATCTCTCACAAACTTCTACACCAAACTTAGTGATATCATAAACTCTATGTGGGGTCTAAGTGAAGTTATCCCAAAACCCAAGATTATTAGGAAAATTCTAAGATCTCTACTCGATAGGTTCTACCCTAAGATTACTACCATTGAGAAAAGCAAAGACATTAACCAAATAAAATTAGAAGAATTAATAGGGTCAATTCAAACCTTCGAACTTAAACTCAAGCTACTTAAAATGAGGAACATTATTTTAAAAGCATCCAAAAAGATGAAAGTGAACAAGAAGAATCTGATGAAGATATTGATTCAGATGAGGAAATAGAACTAATTATAAAGAAGCTTAAAAAATTTCTTAGGAAGAAGAAAGGAAAAAATGTAAGAATGTCGAAGAAAAGAATGAAAATTTTAAAAAAAAAGAAAAGTTAAGAAATGAACTTCAATGTTATTCATGTAAAGGGTTTGGACACATATCTTCTGTATGTCCTAATAAAAACAAGACAAGTAAAACCAAAGATATGAAAGTCACATGAGACACTGATAGTGATAGATCCTCGAATGAAGTTGATTATTTAAGTGAAAATGAGGAAACTAGTAATGTTAAATCTCTTATGGTATTTGCAAATGCTAGTAAAATATTTTAGATGAATAAATTAAAAAATTCAAGTGAAATTGATGATAAAGAAGATGACAGTGATGAGAATGATATGAAGAAAATATTCAAGAAGTGTATAACAAACTTTATAATGAAAGTTTAAAATTGGCCAAAATTTGCAACAAACAAAAATGTGAGATCAAAAAGTTAACAAGTGAAAATGACTCACTTAAAAGTCAATTAAATGAGACCAAAGAGAATCTTAAGAAACAAGAAGATGAGAAGAATAAGATTCATGACAAATCTATTAAAATGAACTTGCACGAGTAAATCAGAGATATAGAGATTTAAAGGCTAAAATAAATGAAGTCAAAGAAAGCTTGAAAAAAAAAGAGGAAGAAGAAAAAAAAATAATTTCAGATAGTAAAAACACTCTATAATATGAACTTGAACAATTAAAACTCATATAGAGAAATAGAAATAAATAATGGAAACCTAGTTCGAAATATCTCCCAAGGAAATAAGAAACTTGAAAATATTATAAATATGGAAAGAATGAACAAGGATAGAAGAGGACTAGGATTTAATGATAAAACTTCAAAAGCATCCACTTCTAAAACTATGTTTGTAAAAGCTACATTGTTAACTTAAAATGAAGAACCTATGAAATCCAAAATAATGTGTCACTATTGTAGACATTCAGGACACATAAAATTTGAGTGTCAAGTTTTAAAGATGAAGATCGAATATCAGAGAAAGATGGAAACTCATAAGAAAATAGAATATCATAAAAAATTAGAAGCAATAAGAAAACTAAATAGAGAAAAATAACTATTAAAACAAATTGTAGATCTCGATGCTCAAACAAGAAACCTACATAAGGAAATTGAGACAATAAACAAACCGATTAAAGAAAACACTGAAAAATCTTATACGTTATAGCGGGTTAGAAAAGAAAATTTAAAATGTGCTTTGAACTGATTAATCTATCTTGTAGTTGAACTTCCATAGTTAGATTTAGTATACTTTTGATAATTATACTTTAATACTTTTACATTTTGAGGCTCTTTTGGATGTCCATATTTTTATTGATATATATTTGTGTATTTACATCTCAATGGTATATCTTTTTTTGTGATTAGATAATTCTCCTTCTATGCTTTATTGCTATATCACTTGTTATTCTCATGGTTTAACTATATATATATATGCGCCCTCAATGACCTATTGATACATTAATAGTTAATGAGGTAAGTTTTTGTTGCATGAGATGTATATGAGATAGGGAGAATATATAGTACATATGGATGCTTCAACTTAAAACGCTTGATGCATATGTGATGAATGATCTTAATGGATGAGTTTGCATGCCATTGTTGTTTATCAGTTATATTTTTTTAACACTGATGCGATACTAAGGGGGAGTGATCTTATCGCTTTTTGGCAAGAAAGGTTGCCTGTTATCTGTGTTATTTCAGGTTTAGTCAAAGGAAGAAGACTTTTTGACCCAGATTGTGCATCTTTTGTAATATCTTTCTAAGAGTTATCTTGAATCCCAAAAGGGGGAGAAAGCAGTATGATATAAAGGAGAGAGATTCTGTAATTGACATATTATTGCTTATAATAGTTATATTTTAGTTTTGTCATGTAATTGACAAAGGGGGAGATTGTAAAGCCGTATTTTATTGTATTGTCAATTTGATGACAAGCGTATGTCATCTTGTATTTGTCATTGTCTATTCCGAGTCATGTAATATCTGTGAGAGATAAAACATGAAGAACAAAGCTACATTGGATCAACTTGTACTGGTAAATCATTTGATCCAGCACTTCAAGGGAGATCAAACAAAATACTTCAAGCTCATCACAACAAAGCCTCAAGCTTTGCACATCAAATATTGATTCATCTTCAACAAGATTTGGAAGTATTCAAAGACAGCCCAAGATGATCCAAACTTGAAAGATATATCAGGTTTGTGTCTGTAGGTTAATCTTCACTTAATTAGACTTTATTGGTTTAACTCCTTATTGACCTTAGGCTAGTTCTTTGTTTTGGATAATGAAATATTTATCCACATACTTCATATCATATATCATTGGATAGACAATTTCATTAGCTTTCCAACGAGCTTTAAATCACCAAAATCGGACTTCATGAGCAAAAGTATGACCGTTTTACCGAAGTCATCTGGGGTGACCGCTCTTACATGCCTTTCTGCCTCTGCAAATTTCTCAGAGCGCGGGCGACCGAGATGTTTTTGGTCGACCCCGCTCCTTCCATTGTGGGTGGATTTTTGTTTGTTGGAGAATCTTTTCTTATACTCCTTTTGGCCTATTTCGTGAACAACTTTTGCAAACTTATACTTAACCTACATTAAGCAAACCCTGAGCCTAGATAAGTTGTTTGGTTCAGACCTAATCTTCTTATAGCTTCAAATGCTTTGAAAAACCTTATTGGAGATTTGGTTGATGCATTTGGAACGACTTCTACATCTTTGACAAGACTTACACGTGTCAAGGCAGTCGTTTGGTTCTTGGAGTAATACCATAATTTAGAGTAGCTTTCATCAAAGCTTCATCGCCTCTATATTCTTCATCTAAAGAGGTAAGATTTGTTTGATTTGGTTTAGCCTATCAAGAATCCGTTATTTTTAACGGTCTTTTTCTCAAAATAACGGCCGATAAAAAAATTGATAAACGTTATTTTCTAAGCATCAAAATAGTTCATAACATAATAGGCTTTGGGTGTGACTATTTTAATAGTCGTTAAATTCATTAAAACAACGTTATTTTAAATTGTGGTTTGACTATGAGAATTTGAAGAATAAAGACACTATCGCACAAACTTTGGAGCTGACACTATTATACAATGTCAACAAGATCTTAGTTTTGAAAATAAACATATATGTGTTAAAAGAATAACCAAGATAGAAACTATCTCACAGGTTAAAGTAGACTTTCTTTTTTGGTTTTTTTGAATAACCAAGACATAAAGTAAGAAAAAGTCATCTGAAAAACTAAAATAGAAAGTCAGAATTAAACTAAGATATAATGTTTTGGTTATTCTAAGTACAGAGATATAAAGTCTATGTAACACCCATAATTCTCCTTAAAGTATATTTCAGTAATTTTCCTTGTAGGTTCACTTTGGTAATTTTACACATGTGAGTAGGTATGTGTTTATGTCGTACCCTGATCCATAGTCTAACAGACCCGACCCGTGTTTTTTTTATTATCGTCTTAGCATTAATCATTGTGAATTAGGTCATGATCTCTACAACATTTTTCATGCATGGCGGGCACATGTGATCATGAGACTACATGTATTCCAACCATGCCAATAACTCATGCATGCTAAGTGTTGGTTGTGATAGTGCATGACAAATGCAAATTAATATAATAAGATGAGTGCTATGGAGAAACAAGATGTATAGAATTAAGTTGTGTGAATGAGTTCAGGTCAAAATACGGTTTCACACACTGGAGATGGCAGATCGAGCTAGATCAATCACATCAGTGAGTAAACCTGAAGAAATACACACACCAGGTTGCATAATGGATACCCAAACCAAGGGGCAACAAGTCAATAAAATCTGAGATTTACATCATAAGTGAATCGGTAACTCGTAGAAAGCCCGATAAAACTGTCGAAAACTCTCTGCAAGATCAAAAAATTATCTTAGGGTTTGCTGGCTCATCACATTCTAGATCTGGTAAATACTAGGACTAAAACTCTAAAATTTTCAAGAAAGCTTAGAGATAAAAGAGTGTTGGTTTAGATAGTCTAGTTCGAGGAGGTTCAAGTCATGGTCAGGCTTTCCGATGGAGCACGATGCAGCGTAGGTGCAGCCATTGGCTACACAAGCAGTAAGGATCTCTTGCTTCTATTTCTTTTCCTAGTTTACTCTTTAAATTTTAGAGTAGTTCGTTAAGGGTATAGCATAATAGTTTCTTTAATCGTTTTGCCTAGAGTCTATATGCCAGATCTAAGTAGTATCTTAGTCCTCTAATCCTTTAACAGAGATCGATCTAATTGGGCAGTTGTACGTTCCTAACACCTTCCTACACTGTAACTAGATCCCATACATAGATTTGAGACTAACTTTTTCATATTGGTGAGTCACTAAAAATGGTAGATTGGTACTGAACAAGTTCTCGTGTTCTTAATTCAAAATTTTTGGTGGCAACTTCAAAAAACCCAAAAAGGCGATATGTTACTAAGAGAATAATTCGCATCGGACATATAGACCAATTCATTGCTCTCACAATCATCCATACCTTTCTTACAGTTTTTTGTAAGTATCCAAAATCAAAGTTGTAGTTTATGAGAAAATGATCATAAATCGTCCACCCCTTTACAATTTTTTCGTTTTTTAAGCATCCCTATTCTGCTTTATTTTGGGGAACTACTACAACTGGTAAGAAATCTCAACTAATAAGAACACAACTCAATTATGACAACCTAATGCTAGTTTCTTCCAAAACAAGGGCTCCAAAACCTTAATTGTAAGTGGGCACATGCGGATGCTTAAGTACTCAAAAAAGAAAAGTAGTGATCATAGCACTTAAAATAATGGAAAATTATTTCAAATTGGTAACTTAAAATAAATATATTGTTCTTTTGCACTCTGTTGTTCATCATAAAAATCAAGTTCATAATATAAATTTAAATTAATTAAATATCATTTTCATATTTAAATAAAAATATTTAGTAATGGATATCATTGGAAAGATCATAATGAGATTCTAATGGATCCATTTTATTGGGAACCAAATAAAAAAGTAGAGCCCGACTAGAGCTACACCCATTTCTTACATCCAGTTCTTACACCAAATGGTGGGGCTCACATGGATATCATATTGGACGATACACCCGCATAGTGAGTTTTTCTCGATTTGATGGTCATCATTACCAAAAATTAGTCCATTTTGACATTGTTAACCATATAAAAATCTGACACCAAATAATGGTTTAATTGGTTGGTCTAGATTTTTCAAATTAAAGTCAATTTTTTATCGAAATGTACTGATATTTTGTGAGGGTAACCACAGTATGAATACTCACTGTGCGGTTGGATTGTCCGACATGATCTCCATGTGGGCGCCATCACCGGGTGTAAGAACTGGATGCAAGAAATGGTTGTAGCTCTAGACGGACTCTAAAAAGTTATAAGTTTATGAAATTTTCGAGGAACAAATATACTTTCCTATAGAGATGCTATGTAGGGGGAGGGACATGGGTTGTTAGGAAGAGAAAAAGTTGATCATTAGAAATGAATTTTCTCATTGTGTTTTGGTAGGCAATGTTTTTAAAGGCGTGTGAGGCTTACGCCTCGAGGCGCGCCTCGGGGCAAAGTCTTAAAAAACTCCCTGAGGCTCAATCAAAAGGGATTTACACATCTGAGGCTTACGCCTCACTCCAAGATGCATTGACGGGGCTTACGCTTCTCAATGAGGTGCACGCCTCATATGTGCTATTTTTTTGGCATGTTGTTTTAACTTAAAAAAGAAATAAAAAAAAAACATCAAGATATTTAAGTCGAAGGGACCCAACATAAAAAAAAAAAATCCTAAGTTTTATATTTATAAGGGACCCAACATCGATTGATCAACAATTGATTGATGACGAGATGCTAAATTTCGACTTGGACTATCAAGAAGAGGACGTTGTTCATATAATTTATGAAGATGCATTTAATTTAGTAGAAATTGAGTCTTTGATTGGCATTGTGCTTTTTTGTTAATAGCTGGAACTTGGAATTTGGAAATATGCTTTATTTTTTGAATTTTTACTACACTTATTTATAAATTTAAATATTTATTTACCTAAAAAATGCGTGCGTATAAGGCTTACATCTTACGCCCTGAGACTTACGCCTCAAGACTTTGGCTAGTGAAGCGCCTCGCCTCACGCCTTAGCGTTTAGAAACACTACTAAGAGGCAAGTGGTGTAGAGCCACATTAGCAGAGGAGGCAGAGGCTGAGGTGCAGGCTCTAATCTTTGGACTGCTCAGTGATTTTGGGCTTACTTTTAAGGCTTTGGAGGTGGAGATGGATTCAAAGGTTCTTGGGGATCGTCGGATTGGGTTGGACCACATCCTCGATATGCGATGAAATTTTGGATTTTCTTCCCTCTCTTGGTTTTGTTTCTGTTTGTTATATTCTTAGGACTTGTGATTTAGTAGCTCATTGTATTGCATGTAAGGCTAAAGTTTGGGATCGAGGTCTCGGGGTTCAAATTCCCCCAACTTGGAGAAATTTTTTGAAGCGGCAATCATCCGCGCAATCATAGTGCACCAGGTACACCAGCGCAACATCATTGCACCTACACTTAGGTGTACCTGGCACAATATGATTAGGCGCATGATCGCAGCTTCAAAAAATTTCTCCGGGGCTTGGATTGCTGCTGCCCTTTTGACTGACCATCCGGTCAGTGTTATTAATTTCCTGTCAATGAAACATTGCTTACAAAAAAAATCACATCGCGCAACATCAAGTTGATGTCAATGCCACGTGCCACACTCTTTTAAGCCCACTGACCCTTGAATGTTTGTCACACAGCTTAGTAGACCTACAAAATTGGTGATTTATAGCCATAGGATCTGAGTACCTCAAAAATACTGGAATCCAACTCTTAAAAATCACCCAATGAAAAACTCGAATCCAACGGCCATAAATCATCAATCAGTCCACCAGCTGGTGGGCCAAACATCCTTGCGATCAATGGCTCAAAAGTGTGTGACGTGGCATTTGGGGGTGGACATCAATTCTTGGCATCAATGCACGTGCTCCTATTGAGCTTTTCTCTATCAATGCACGTGCTCCTCCACTAATTAAGTATAAAGTATGAACCAACTGAAGTTGTGCCCGCAAAACCTAACTGAACCAGGCAACAATGGCGAGCGGGAAACCTAGAGTCGCGAAACAGAAGCGGCGACCCAAGCAGGACGGCGATAAGACTTCGGCTTTCAGAAACCCTAACAGAATTCCTCTCGGCCCAAACGCGGTTTTCAAAAACACTAGCAAAATTCCTCTCGGCCCAAACGCGGTTTTCAAAAACACTAGCAGAATTCCTCTGGGTCCAAAAAGAGCCAAGACGAAGAAAAAAAATCAGAAGAAGGAGAACGAGAAAATAATCAATAACGTAACAGAAGTTACAGAACCAACAGCTGCTGCTGCTGCAATTCTTCCTTCGGCTCAGCAGTTCAACTTCTTCCTCAATCGACTCCAATCCTCCAAATCTCACAGGCTTTCTTCTCTCGAGTTGGAATCAATCAAAGGTGCCTCTCGTCACCTCTCTTCATGTTTTCGAATTGTTTTCATCTGGCTTCGAAGGGGTTGTTAGGTAACGAAGTTTACATTGTCAACCCAAAAATATTGGTTGGGTTAACTCGAAAAAAGCGTTCAATACGCTTATCATAAATCCCACCTTATCTGCGCTTCTTAAAATCAAGTCCTTCCGAAACACCCCTGCTTCATCAGATCAGACCACTCGGTATAGACACAAATTAGCCACTCTTAAGAGTTATAATGTGGCAGGTGTTCAAATGCACATGCTTCGTTAAATTTGTATTAGAAAAACGTGAACTTGAATCGATTTGAAGATGGATGAATCGAATAATTTCGAACACTTGATTGAGTATTCATCAGCTCTCAAATATCAAGACTCAGTATTAATTCTAAATCAGACTAAATGAAAGAAGAAGAAGAAATGTAAAAGAAAAAAAAAACTAGAAAGAGTGGGAATTCTTCCATTTTTTTTTGGGTGGATTACAATACTTGTTGTTGCCACCGGGTAAGCTTGTTTTAATGAGATCAGTAACTCAAGGATGCAAACAAATTTTGATGTAAGACCTAGCAATCAACAATTCAGGTCCTTTCCATGTCACAACCGATGTTTGGGGCAATAAGGTGTGTGGTTGGGAGGGGTGGTTGTCTTTTGGGATAAGAGAGTTGTCAAAGTTCTAGAGGACTTGGTGGGAGCTTTCTCCATTTCTATTAGATGTTCAATAGAAGACAATTTCCATTGGGTTCTGACAGGGTTGTATGATACAACAGATAAACGTACACGTACATGTACTTGTTGTATTACTAGAAGCATGAAAGACTTTGGCGACTTTTTATTAGGCATATGCTTATGGATTTACCTTTAAGTGGAGAGAGATTTACTTGGTCCAACCATCCAACAACCAGGAGAGATCCATCCTTTGCTGGCCCGATCATCTTCTAGTGTCTTCGAGATGGGAGGAGCATTTTTCTAGTGTTGCTCAGTCTGCCTTTTCTAAACCAACTTCAGATCATGTTCCTTTGTTTTTGGATTCTGGAAGTGTGCTTAGGCTTCCCTTTACGTTTCGGTTTGAGAACATGTGGCTTCTCATTCCAAAATTCCGTGAGAAGGTAGGCGAGTGGTGGAGTTCTCTTTTCTTTGAGCGCAAGGCCAGCTTCGTGTTGCATAGGAAAAGTTGGTTGTGTGGAATCGTAAGTTTGGGTTGATTAGAAGATGAAGACTATCCTAGAGGAGATAGTTGTGATTGATAGGAAAGAGGAGGAAGAAGATCTTTTTCAGGAGGACATTTGTAGGAGGTCAACTTATCAAAAAAAAAAAAAACATTTGTAGGAGGTTGATTTGAAAGAGGAATACCAGAAGCTAGAAAGGATGGGAGAGATCAATTGGAAGCATAAATCTAGGGTAAAGTTGGGGATAATAACACAAAATTATTTCGTTGTATTGCTAGTGCCCGCATAAGAACTAACCTTATTTCCAGCATTCATATTGATGGGAGACGCCTATCGGAGGACACCTCTATCAGATCTAGGGAAGTGGAGTTGTACTCCAAGTTATATGCAGAATCTAACTCTTATAGACTCACGCTAGATGGGCTTCACTTTGCTAGTATCTCTTCAAGCATTTGTGAAGGAGATCTTAGGGGCCATTGGATCTCTCAAGGGCGATAAAGCACCTGGGCCTGACGGGTTTTCCTTAGTCTTCTTTAGTCATTGTTGGGAAGTGGTGGGCAAAGATTTCATGAGGATAGTTTATGAGTTTGAGGATGAAGGATGAGGCATTCCTTGATTACTATTCCAATTACACCTTAGCATTAATTCCTAAAAGACCAAACGCTTTAGACATCTCGGATTTTAGACCAATAAGCCTAGTGGGGATTGTCTACAAGATTTTGGTTAATGCTTTGACTTCCTGACTAAGAATCGTTCTTCTTTCCATCATTTCTCCCGAGTAGGGTGCTTTTGTTCGTGGTAGACAAATTTTAGTCGGAGTGTTTATTACCAAGTAGTTTACCACTTAACACTTAGGTAGGTGTATAAATGAGGATTTTTTTTTCCTTCATTTGTTTTTGTTTGGTATAATGGGCCTGGGCTTGGGGGCTGAGGTTTGCTAGGTTGGGGCTGGGGCACTGGCTTATGGGCATGGGCTGGCAGGCTTGAACCTGTGGCTTGACCTCATTACTTAGGCAACAATTCTTTTTTGTTCGGCCTGATTTCAACTTAAGGCCCAAAAATGGGTTTCCTTCAACCGTTTGAAGGGAAGGGAAAAATCAGCTCATGTTGTTCGTAGGGACTATGATCGATTGTACGAGTTAGCACTACAGCTGCAAAGCAATGTGGATTGCTTTTTTGATCAAAATGTCTCGAGAGCGATTCGATTTAGATGGCCACCATTGAGGATCAACGGATGATTATGACAGTGGATCCAGTGTCACAGCCACAATATAGTAGAAGGTGCCCTAACTTCATTTGTGGAATGTGCTGCCTTGGGATAGTGCCCAAGCATAGGAAGTGTGATCCATTGAGGTGAAAGTATTTGTTTTAGTCGAAGCAAATGAGTATTCATTAGCTCTTGAATATTGGGACTTAATACTCAATTTAAGTTAAACTTAACCGAAAAAGAAACAAAAAGTAAGAAAACTAAAAACTAATGGGACTTTTTTTTGGTTATTAAGATGCTTGTTTTGGCATCATGTAAGCTTATTTAAATTGATATTAGTATCTCAAAGAGTCGACAATTAGGGACTTGCTTTGTTCTCATTGCCATTAGTCTTTCAGTGTAGCGTCTGAAGGTGCTTGGAGTATCTATCCATTCTACCTATGCCCAATGCTCATGAAACATCTAATGTTTTTCTTCTTGTTTGTCTGGAGGGCCTTTTTTAAAGGTAAAAGAACAACATTCTTATCCTTGATGCAAAAGCATCAGTCATCATTGTAGGTGACTTGTCGATCAAACTATCATGGATTCCCTAGGACAACATGACACGCCTCTGTTGGGAATGTCACTATCATATGTATTTTGTAGGTCTCTTCAATTGAAACTGAAATGAGATAGTGTTGATCAATATGCACACCCTTATTTTGTCTCTCAATTTGAGGAGTTGATAGGGTTGACAAAATTTTCTCAGTGATTCCCATCGATATGAACTTTACATGCCTTCGAGGCACACTTCGTCTGAAACACTTCCGTTCTCCATCGACCTTTTGAACCACTATTGTCATCTTCATCTTCCTTTTAAATGGATGGTTCATCTTTCGGTGTTTAGAGATACCTTGTCCAAATCGGATGTGAAATGACACTCAAAAGGGTAAGAATTTGGGTGAATACATCGTACTGTGGTGCTCCCATAACACTATATTAAAATGCGTTTCTACTGTTTACAAAGCATGATTTAATTTGGCTCATTCTCTAGAGCGATGATATCTGGTTTGGTGTGAGGTGCTTGGATCCCTTAATCGTTCATGTTCACCCAACTGTAGTATACACACTTAACACTGGAGTGGTGTATAAATGAGGATTTTTCTTCTTCCTCTTCTTTTCATTTTTACTTTGTCTTAATGGGCTTGGACTTGCATGTTTGGTTTGCTGGGCTTGGGCTGTGGCTCATCATACGAGCTTGGGTTGAGGCTTAGGCTTATAAGCTTAGGTTGGCAGGCTTGAGCCTCTGGGTTGGGCTCGTCACTTAAACCCACTTTTTTGTTTCCCATTGGGCTTGATTGTAGCTTGAAAAAGCCCAAAAATTGGTTGTCTTCAATCTCTCGCAGGGAAGGGAAAAGTTAGCTTTTAGATGAAGCTATGATGGGGTCAAGAGCTCCAATTGAAGATAATTTTGATCTTGTATGGAGAAATTTCACCATCAATGGATGGTTGTAGTAACGAAGACTAGTGTGTGATCAACATAACCCATCCAGGAACTGGAACTAGAGGAAGTTAGTGAGTTGATTCCATTGATGATTTTGATGGACATAGCTGACCACTAGCCTCTATTTTATGCATTTTTGGGATTGATGGGATCATGGAGTTGAATAATCCAGTTCTAATATTGTCTTTGTCGCTCTTTCAACATTTGTGATCAAGGAAGCGTGATGATTCCTTTGATCTAGTTGACCAAACACAGGGATACTTGTTTATAAGCCAATGATGGGTTGAATCAGTGTATCTGATTGAATGGATCTGATTTATTCCTAGGACTCGAAGTATTCTTCTATTAGCTCAACGGCCACTAGAAGCCAGCGATTGCTAGAACGGGGCATTGGATTGAATACCTTCAATTTATTCCTTGAGTCTAAGATTTCTTCTTCCACCAGCTCAAGGATCACCATATCAAAGCATAATTGCCATAACTGCAACTGAACAAGAAGGATTGATAATAACTCATCAAAGTCGAATTTTCTTTCATTTGGGGAGAATGATGATGGCATATGTGTCCTATATTAGTTCGGTGGGGGTATTTTGGACATTTCGCAGGAATGAATTTTTTTATAGGAAATGGAGGGTTAAGATCACTTGTGAAGGGTCAATGGCTTAGATCAACCCTAGGGTTAAGACTTTTCTATAAAAGCCTAACTTGTTTAGAAAGGAAGCTTTTGGTGTATTTTAGAGAAGAAGAAGAAAAAGAAGATTAAGCTTTTGCTCTGTTTGATGCCCTAGACTTCCCTATCCATCACTATTGAGCTCTACTTCCGCCACCTCGAGATCAAGCTTTGTTCTCTCTCCATTCCGATTCGTATCACTTTGCATCTAGATGAATAGTTGGTGATTGATCTCAGGAAAAGATTAGATATCAATAAATGATATAATTATTTTTTATATAAGTGCATAATATTTAAAAAGTAATATTTTAACTATAGAATACAATTGGATATAATTTTAAACATAATTGTGTTATCCATAATTTTGAAAAATTTATGTATATTTTTTTTAATAAATGTGGTTACGACCTATTTTGGTCATAGTATGCTGCTTTCAGCCTTTATGTGCATATATGACAGTTTGAGTAGTTAACTATAACTTGTGGTTATCAGAGTCTTAGTGATTCAAATACTTGCATCGATATGTGACAAACGCTATTGGTTTTGCATTTGTTACTTCAAATGATTGTTTACTGTGTTATAATGAGTTATGAGCTTGTTTTCATGCTTATTTTAGCACTCCTTGAAATATTAGTGCATGTTTTTTTCACCTTTTCGCAACAATTCTTTAAACTTACCTAATTTTGCAATTTTTTTTACAAAACATCCCTAAACTTCAATCAAAATTTTTGTATTGGAAATGTCAAAATTTTCCATAATCAGTTGGTTTACAAATATTGTTGAACTTTTTGAATTAATTCAGCAATTAATGGGTGAATTTTTGTAAATCTTATATTACCTTAAGCTTCAATTTGACCATCCAAAATCAAAGTTTGGTTAATTATATTGATTTTTAAACAATAAATGAGAGATACCGCTATGGATAGAATTGAATGGTTGGAGAGAATTCATGTGTTTTGATAAACAAAATATTTGATAGAATTCATGTTATCAACCCCAAATAGTTGGGTTAGGGCACAATTACTGATGATGATTACTGATAATTTCATTAATAAGAATTTAGAGATCATAATTCACGACAGGCAATGATATCTAACCACTATGTGGGACAGTAATCATAACTTATGAGTTGATTCTGGTATGTGACGTTAAAGCATTGCTTTAAAATAGTAAACAATTAAAATCATATCATGAAGAGAGTGAACAAGGAATTTTACTTTTAGTTTGCGGGAACTAATGGGTGGGCATATCAACGGCTGGATGCTCGCCTGATTGCCAAGGCACAAGTTTCAAAACTCAAGCCATCACCTTGACAAAGTAGCCTAGGTGTTTTCTCTTACTTTGCTTTGGGTTTGAATCTAGCTCCCTGTGCTAGCACCTAAGCTACAAATAAGCACGAAACTGCTTCTTTCTTAAGAAGGCGATTCATGGGTCTCACCAGTTATTCATTTTTCCTATTGTATATAATTTTTCTCCCTTTTTGGAAGCATGCATATAATATGTTTTTATCTATGATGCCTTTTTGAAATGTGCAGATACATGCATTCTGGAGTTATCTCAAGACCTGGATCAGGATGCTGGTACTCTGAGCAAGCATATGAAGACTGCTTTTGGAATGCCATGGAAAGAAGTGCTATGCGAAGGGCAGCTTTTAGAGGGAAAGATTGATCCAGGGAGTCCAGCAGTTCTTGTTATCAGTACATCTGCCTTAAGATCATTGGAGCTTCTTAGGTGTTGCTGCCTTTTCTTATATACTACTAGGAGACAGACTGGAACTTTCTAAGGATCCAATATTCTTAATTGAACTTCTCATATAGTACATCACAATTCTTAATAATACAAGTAGTTTCAAGCAAATTATTTTTTGTGCCCTATGTAATTTATAAGGTTCCATTTTATCGATGTCCACCAGGGGTTTACGGCCGTTGACAAGAGAATGCCGTGCTGCAAAGCTATTTGCTAAGCATATGAAGGTCGAGGATCAGGTAATTTCTGTCTTTGACTTACAATTTTCCAACGGCTTCTTACATGAAGCTAACATTTAATTTTTTGTAAGACTACCAGAAACAGTGGATTGCTGTATAAACTGTGGATTTTTCTTACTGCAATCCATTACTAGTTTGAGAAAGTCCCTCCAAAGTTATCAGACAGCGCACATATAATGAATATATATATTTTTTTTCTAGTTGAAATTTGTGCCTATCTTTCTGATTTCATGGGCACCTTAACACTGGCATTTGTTTTGCACTCATCATGCATTCTCACTGAAGAAAGTGTACGACTTTGAGTGAAAGAGGGAATTCACATCGACCATTAATCAGCAGTTTTATAGAATCTTGAGTTTCTAAAGTTTTAAGCTTCAGTGCGTAGTTAGTCTTTTTTTATGATTAAGAACTGAATGTGCAAAAAACTTATAGAAGAGGCATAATCATATAAAGGAGCTTACTGCTACCCACAGAGCTTCCTATTTTCTTAATAAAGTATTCAAGACTTGTGCTCATGCTGTGTTAGCTTAGTCGATTGAACAAGTACATTAGTTCTAGACTCTCCTCCTATGAGCCGCTATCACAGTTCCAAAATTCCTCAGTTTTCAGTCCAGTGGTATCTGAGTACAAAGTTTAAAAAGGCTAGTTCGGGAACTGAGGCGTTTTGTCTCAAAAAGGCGAGGGCGTAGCCTTGAGGTGGTATCGAGGCGTAAGCCTCATTTAAGCCTCATTTAAAAGTGTTTAAAAATTCTAAACAAATATAGTTAACTCTATAAAAATGAGAAACAACATATCATGTGAAAAAAATAACTTAAATAAGCATAAAAGTAATTGAGGCTATAACTTTACCTTACGAGCGACACTGTCGGGAGTACCTGAATGTCGATATCAAATCTTAAAAAATAACAAAAATAAACCCTAAACTTCCACGCTAGATCTTTTCTACAACTACTACTACTCATGCTTCTTAGAAACCCCTCTCATCTTCTTCAATCATATTATTAAAAAAAAAAAAAAAGCACACTATTAAAGAAGGAAAAATGATTAAATTTTACATGTACTTATGAAAAATAAGGCAAAACCCCAAAATATGGTCACATCAAGGGTTACGATTTCGAGTTTTAACATGTATAAGTAAGGCTATAGCCTCATGTGCGCCTCGAGGCTATAGCCTCATGTGCGCCTCGAGGCTATAGCCTCAGTGAATTGAGGCTTAACCTCATAAATGACCACTGAGGCTATAGCCTCGAGGCTGTTTCTTAGAGCCTCGTAGCCTCAAAAAGCCTTTTTAAACCATGTCTGAGTAGACCTACTCTACTGAGTCCTCTAAAGCAATCTTATGAATCTGTGATAGGATGCTTATTTGAAGATCCAGTCAACATAATTTTTTTTTCTGTTCCAGAGAATTTTGTTATAGGGCTTAGTACATGCAGAATGTGCTTGAAATTCTGTATGAACTGTACAATGGAATTGAGAATATATACCATGTGGTTACTTGTTTTTCTGACTAGTTATACTTTGCGCTTACTTTGATTCAGGTCTAGTCAAGTCATTTTAGTACCACCAAACTCTTGACTCAGCTGGATTTATGTTTATTTTTGTCTTTTCGGCTGATGTAGGTATCTTTGTTAAAGAGCCGTGTAAATCTTGCCAGTGGTACACCAAGCAGGTGAGACCTACAAGTTTCTTTTAGGATTTATTTAACAAAAAAGAAAAAAACAATTTCTGCAAGTCTTTGCCTGGGCGTTTTTGGTTGCACGGCTAGCTCGTCTCCTTTCCAGTATAAGAGCTTACTGACTCTGGATGAAGGTACATCATCCCAAAAGCAGTGCTTTTTTGGCACTGATTTCAAGGAATGATTCACCCCCAAATGATAAAAAAGGGTTTCCGTTACTGAGGATGAGGAAGCGTTCACCAGGGCAAGTCCCTTATCCTTGCAGCCAAACACACCCTAATTGATTTTATCATTTATATTCTGATGTTATTGTTTCCGTAGTTGTTTGCGCTTCTTAAGTTATTTTGTAACTCTTAATCGTTCTCCCATGTCTAACTGGTCCCATTGATTTTGTGGTACTGTGTTGGAGAGAATATATACACTTACATAACCAACACAGATATGTGCGTGTGGTTGTGCGTGCATGTGGTAAATCTGCAACAAATGGTAACATTCACTTCTTACATCTGGTGGTGGGGCCCACATGGAGATCATGTGGGACAATAGAACTGCATAGTGAGTTGGCTTTGCTGTAGAGATCCATTCCGGCATTCCTAACCTCATGATATGTCAATTTGAATTTTAAAAAAAACCCGCCTGTGGTATAAAATATCATTATCGTAGTGTGTATTGGTGATGTATCAATAAATATTGTAAATTACTGTAGATTCCCCCTACATTACGATACAATACTTAGCATAACGATGTAGATACATATGTACATGTATGTATATATATTGCGATATATATCAATAAATATTGCACCATATCATACGTTTAGATTAGTTACTATAGATCTTCCCCTATGTATTGTATACGTTTAATATTGATATGTAGTACCTCGATATACATACATATGCACACCTGGAAATTACATGAAACACAATTGGAAGGACGTCCACACACATGGAAATTACATGAAAATACAATTGGAAGGATCTCTTGGTCCAAAAAGTACATCCTCGTACGAATACTAAACAAACACTCCCTACATCTATTGAAGAATAGAGCATGCCCTTTCTTCTTTATTGCAACCAAATTGAAATGGGAAACTTTGCTGTACATTTACTTAGTATGATGCAGCACTAAAACATTAAAATCTTATAGGCGTTGGCCAGAAACACAAAGAGATGTCTGTTGGGAGAAAATCTTCCCAACTTTGTGTGTTTGGGCAAAAATTAAGATCAATTTGTGCAATGGCTATGATTCAGTTGCTGATTATTCTAGAAACAAGTGCCAAGAAACCATAAGAGAGAGAGCACACCAACAAATTTACGTGCAAACCTCCAAAAGGAGGAAATACCATGGGCCAAGATTTGAAAAAATCCATTAATCAAGAGAAAGAAAAATTATAGTTTGCCGGAAATAGTCTGAACTCAAGAAATAGCTATTGTAAAATGCACCTGACTAACAAGAGGATGAGGCCACTCTTTCCTTGAATTTGGAAATCCAGATCCAAAGCTACTAATGCTTGGAATCAATCCGACAAAGACACCTCCAAGCAAGCTACCAACACAGAAAATCATATCTACTAGTGTTATCAAAGCTTTGTCGAGGCGTTGGCTAGGACCCTAGTGCTTAAAACAGGGTGCTCGCCTAGGCACTAAGGAGCTAGGTGTTAAATAATTGATGTTGTATGTGCTTTATATATCAGGAATAGAGCATATTTATAAAGTCAATGGTATATGTTATTAGCATATAAGAAAACCTTAAAGGTATATATACATATAAACCTTATTAATGAACCATTCTCTAAACACTAACATGACGAGAAAGTAAGTTTGATGATTATGTATTCTGGTGGGATCGTTTGGTTTTGTAGTCCTTGTCCTGTCTAGCGGGTTTGTAGTGGTTGGGGTCTTGGTTTCTAGGGCTTGAGACTTTGACATCATTTGAAGTTTGAACAGTTATGTTTTGATTTTGAACTATTAGATGTGGATGAAGTCACTACAGTATCTTGGTTTTGAACTATTGGATGCAGCATTAGGCTACTAACTTATTTCAGTTTTTGTGTTCATTTCGTATAAAGTTATTTAGTACTCAGTTATGTAACAAGGACACCGACACACCGACACGGGTGTCGGTGTCTGACACGGCAACCTAAAAATATCCGACACGGAGACACATCCGTACATATATTTATTTATTGAAATATATTAATATATATGAATACTTAAAATTATTAATAAAATAACAAAAAATAGAAAATAAAGCAGAAAATATTTATTAGTTTATTATTGTATGGAGGATAGAATACACCAACCCACTTTTAGAAATCAACTTTATATTAAAAATTATTAAAACAAGGAATGACATGGCCATAAGTGTCCAGATGTGTGTCGGGAAGTGTCAACACGCGTGTCCGGATGTCGAGGTGTCCGACACGGCAAAACCCCTAAAAGTGAAGTGTCCTTGTTACATAAGTACTCAGCATTTAGCTTTGCTCTTTTGTTTCTACTTTGGTACTATGTGGCTATGTCTTTTATTTCTTTTTCTTTAATCGTTTTAGAAATATTAATTTATTTCTTTAATTCTAATAAAGTGAATAAATAAATTATTGCCTAGGCTTTGCTTAGGCTTTGTTTAGGACTCTAGGCGTTGCCTCACCTAAGGGACCCTTGTCGCCTAGGCCTTGCCTAACACTTGTTACACTGACATCTACAAACACATCACCATCCGAATTATGCTTCTGCAAGAAAATGCTCCTGAAGATACCCCACTAAGAACAATTATCCTTCCTAAATCTCTTCCATTTATTAACCTGTAGTAAAAAAAAAAATCATATATAAAAGGAGGGAGGATGAGGCTTTAAATAAAAGAAAAGTGAAGTGGACATATGAAGAAACAATTATTTACATTGGCTTTTAGGCTTATTCGATTGTTGTTATTGACAAAGACAAAGAATGAGAGGGGATGTGAAGAGACATTGGTGAGAGATGTATATTAGGAAACCTTGTTCGATTTAAGAGAGACAATAAATGGAGAGAAATTAGTCCATAATTGTGAGATAGAATGAGTAAGGAAAGAAATTGTAGAGAAACTAAATTAGGAAGCATTGATATAGTGAGGAGAGAGGTTTTAAGAAACTTTGTAGTGGTAAAGGAGTTCCAGAGATTTTAGTGATTGTGGAGAGAATGGAGAGATAATAGAGAGATAAGGGAGAAAATGCTTTTGTTGGAGAGTTTTTTAAGGAGATAAAATAGAATGGTTGGGTTGCTGATACGGCATTCTGATTGTAGAGTCCACATAAGCATTATGTAGAGGAGAGATAAAGCAAGCTTAGAGGTCTCTGCTTCAGCATAGATATATAGATATGCAACCATATATGATATGAGTGAGTTATGACCGAAATATGGTCAAACTTGCAGATTTATGACGAGATTACTAGTTTTCATATTTTTTGTGGTAGGTAAAGTGTGAATTATATACTATTATAAAGGGGAATTAATCCCTGCACACAAACTAAAATAAATACAAAGAGAGGAGAAGCTAATGAGATATAATACTTAATAGCTAGAAAAGAAAAAAATGGTTCAAAATCACCTACTTGTATCACCATGGATAAAAACCTTCTTAGCATAGGTGACTCCCTCGATTGTTTTTTTTTTAAAGATAAGAGCACCAAAAACACAACAATGAGAGGATCTTTTCTGTCCACATGGTCTTTGGTTCCATATATTTTCTTTAAAGATTCTATTGTCTCTTTCTTCCCAAATACTCGAACAAATCACAATGGGTAGTAATGGCCACGTGCTTTAAAATGGTCGGTGGACCATCCTTGAATGAGATCAATCAAACTCCTAGGCATGATTCTATTTAAAAAAATACAGCCATATCCTGGACACATGAAATTGCAGTGAAGGCAATTGGCCGTGTCACCGCTATCTTAAGAGAGGAAACAAATGTTGGCATGATTTTGCATCGGGCCATCGGCTAATCAAGTGGTCAACTGTAAGAATTAAGTGACCAAAGGAAACAATCACCTTGTCTACACATGTTCATTGTTT
The DNA here is from genome assembly GCA_035048495.1 of Euptelea pleiosperma. Lineage (NCBI taxonomy): Eukaryota > Viridiplantae > Streptophyta > Magnoliopsida > Ranunculales > Eupteleaceae > Euptelea > Euptelea pleiosperma. Next base: position 10,971,406 of record CM068551.1, on the reverse strand, counting down.
ATCTTTCATCTCATTTGATTTTATTTTGACTCCTTCATTCTTGTCTAGGATTAAGAAGTTAATTGACATGGACGCTCTGGGGCTTTCACGGTTAGCAGTGATTGTGCTTGACATGCACACAGATGCCAAGGGCTATTCCTTGTTTAGTCTTCCACAAGTCAGGTTTAACTATGGCACTCCACCCATGGCTGTTTTGCTTTTCTTCTGCCTCAGTTTTTTTTTTCTTTTTAATTCCAAATGATATCATTACTAAACTATATGATTAACATTCCCCCATTTCCCCCCTCGCATGCTGTTACCCTTGCAGTGGTGAGTTCTGGGACTTGTATAAGAGCCACTTTCACCAGCGACTGGTCCAGGGTGATCTACGTGTCTGTCTCTACGGTCCAGTATCTGGTGGCACTGAGACCAAGAGTGCAGTTCTTCAAGATGAATGACTGTCAGTCTGTGAAGGTACCAATTTTGAGCAGAGTGTTATAGTGTGAACTTCCAATAATCCATCTAATCCAGCTTACTTTGTGAAAGAAAAGTATTTATTCAATCAGTTAAATATGTAGTATTGCTGTCAAGCTGCTCTTTGAATTCACATCAGATTTTGGAATCTCCAAGGAGGGATGATGATGTCTCTTGGGTGCTTTGAAGTCAGACAAAACCACACCAAAATTTGCAGAAACCATCTTAGCCCTCATGTCCTTTTATCTAGACTACCAAATAGGTAATACAACTCTTGGATGAGCCATTGCCGCAGGATTGCACAGATTAGGTGATCCAAGCATCCTGGTTTCACTTGCATTCAAAGGGACAATAATTAGGGCAATAATTGACATGGCCCATTCAAGAGTTGTCCTGTTGTTGTTGGGGGATAGGGGAGATTGGGGGTTTTCATTGTCTAAGACGTACAAAATGAGGGGCTGATGCTAGACTGCATTCTTAATCAGTTGCAACCAAACAAGGGTTATGCCCATCTGGTTTAGGGCCTTCTCAGCCCTCTATTAATATATCTTTTACTGATCAAAAAAAAAAAAGGGTTATGCCCGTCTAGATTAGACCAGAATGACCCTTCGGCCAAACACTGCCACAATCTCAAGAATAGATCTTCAACCATATATGGTGTTCAACCTCGGTAGGCCATTGAACCTATTTTGATGTATTAATGTAGATCTTTGGGTAATAACACCCGACGTTTATAAATCTATATAACAAAACAGGGAAGTTGTCTCCCCACTTATACCCCCTCTTATCTGTTTCAACAAAGAAGGGCCAAGGTCTTATCCCCCAAATGAACGGTGGATCTCAGCCACTCACTTGATTTTGGCAAATGCTTTGATGGAGAGTGCTGAGGGCCACGGGCTACCCACTATCAATATAACAAGTGACTGATTTTCTTATCCCCCCTCTTATCTTATATGGCTTCAATAATGAGTGGCTGAGATCCACTATGCTTCATATCGATGGCTGAGATTAACTCCCACCCGATTTTGACAAACACTTTGTCGGAAAGTACTGCTGGTACGGGCCACCCACTCATATAACAAAATGACTCAGTTGTATTCTCTTATCTTATCCATCCATCTAATGTGGACGGTTAGATAAAGAGTGGTTGAGATCAAATCCATTGATCCAATGTGGACGGTTAGATTTCAGCCACTCAATCCGCCTCATTTTTTCTCAATTTATTCAAAATTTGAATTTCAACACTTTTTTTTTCCATTTCTCCCTATGTGCTTTACAATCCGTTATAACAGTCGTTATAATGGAAAAAACGGTAACGCCCCAGTCCGTTATATCGTTTGAATGCCGAAGGCACCCGCAAACGCTTTTGTCGGAGAGTGCCATGGGCACGAGCCATTTACTAGTTTAGAAAAAGAAGGAAAGAGAGAATTAGCCTTTGGGGCGGGCTTGCTGGACAAGGAATGTCTGGCCACGCCCTCTGGGCAGAAGGAACATTTATTTTTATAGTGATTCAATAGACGACGGAGATCATCCTCACCAAAAATCAGTAACTTTTAAAATTTCAAACTCTCAAACATAGACCTAAATTTAACGGTGAAAATGGATAGTTCAAAATTTTTCAACTTGCAATCCACTTTTCACAAGGCTACAAATGTTGGAATGGGCTGATTTTTGGTGAAGTTGATATCCAAGACGAGAAGATCATCCTCAGCAAAAATCAGCTCTTAACTCGTGCACATGTGGGTTCCACATTCATTAGTAATTATATTAGTAAGAATAGCATGAGTCATCATTGAGGGACAACACTTTTTACAGCAAAAAATTGGCGCGGGCCAATATATATAAATTAGAAGTTTTGGAATTGGATGATTTTTGGCGAGGATGGTCTCTATGGTTAGAATATCATCCTCACAAAAATTCAAATCATTCCGATATTCGTAGACTGGTTTAGAAGTTGAAGAATCATTGACTGTCTATTTTTTACCGTTTACTTGAAGACCACACTTGATGTGGTTAGAAATTTCGGAATGGGCTGATTTTTTGTAGGGGTGATCTATATGGTGAGGAGATCGTCCTCACCACAAATCGGCTATTGATTCATCTTCTATTTGGGTACGCCAAAATTGTTGTAAAAAATGTGTGTTAATTAATTACAACAACAAATTCAACATCAAGGATGTATTCACATATTTTGAGTGCGTAGTTTTAGACTAAAATGTAGTAATCTCAGAGTCCTCATTTATCAGTCCTTGTGTTTTTTTATCCAGGCGTCCAAGACTCACCTATAAATGCCATTTGGCACACTCTTAGAGATCTATGACCGTACAGATGTTTAATAGGCTTAAGGATGCCACGTGGTGACTCTCTTGGAGCCACTGACTCATGAAAGTTTGCTACTTTACTTTTCTAGATTGGCCTATGCACCAAAAATCAACCTGATCTAGTCGTTTGCTTCATGGGGTACGTGAGTCCTAACCCCTGGATTCAAACAGCTACAACCTTGGGTCCCAATTTTGGACTGAACCTTGGGTCCCAATTTTTCCAAATTTTAAAATCCTCTATCAACCTCCCTCCAACTGCAATGTTACCCATGTCAAGGACCTTATTGTTGGGACTCAGGAAAAATGGAATGAAGGCATAATTAATTCTATCATGTCACACAATTAAAGCCTTCTCAACTCTAAAGGTAAAACCTTCCCTCATTAAATGTCCCTTCAAAGTTCAGGTTGTCTGGTTCATCATGATGATGAGGGACAATAGTATAAGCCCCGTGACACACTCTTGGAGACCACTGACCTTATGGATGTTTGTCCCATTCCTAGGTGGACCTATATACCAAATATCGGTCTGATTAGTGACTTCAAACCTTTGGATCTGAGTACCCCAAATAATGCTTAAAATCTATGGTTACAAATCAACCCATGAAAATGACTCCAATCAAATCCTTAAAAACCACTAATCAGGCTTATTTTTTGCATATAGGCCCACCTAGAGATGAGCCAACCATCTATACGGTCAGTGATCTCTACGAGTGTGCCACATGTAAGGTGCTTCCATGTGTAAGGTACATCTGCATCGCACGTGGCGTTCCCCTAGTTCCTAATAAAACTGATAAGAGCCTTGATTCCCCAAATCCCTCTCAGCTTACATCCTAGAAAAGACCACCCATGTTGGTCCCTAAGGGTGTGTTTGATTGCACAGAAAATTTTCCCGAGAAAATACATGGAAATGCCTTGAATGGCTGATTGATTGCAACTGAGATCACATATTTCAATCATGTCAGAAAATAAAGGCGTATTTTCAGGTGGAAATGCATTCTCACCTATCTGGATGGGAAATGAATTCCGGGCTTAGCAAGGAAAATTATCCAGATTTAAATGGCTTGGTAGGGGAAATTATACAGATTTAAAATGGATATCTAACAATGGACGGTTGTGTTTTCCCAAAGATTTCCCACTTGGCAATCAAACAAGTCCTAAGAGAAAAGAGAAAATTTTTCTTTTAAATCTATATACAAATCTTTATCCCTTGACCAATCTGGAACATCTCATGAGCATACTAGAAATATTTGGGAAGCTGCATGGAAGATAAATCTCACTACAAGAATCTAAGTATCAGTTTGGTACGCATGAAAACCATTACGCGTGCAATGGTTTGTGCATGCAATGGTTTGCGCACCCATACTATTTTCTTGCATTTGGTTCGCACTAACTTCGCATATGCAAAAAATTCACGTACTGTTCATATTTACCTCCATTTGGTTCGCACGCATGCTCACTTAGGAAAGCACAAAATATGTGGGCCCCGCATATTAAGTACAGAAAAAGATAAATTTTTCTTACTTGATACATGGGCCCCACATATTTGAACATAAATTTTAAATTTTCAAAAACAAAAACAAAAAAAAACATACGCTTTTTTTCACAAATTTTTCAGAAAATAATGGAAAATAACGGCCATTATTTTTTTTTAGCATTTTAATGGTATATAACAGAACAGGTATCTCCCCCTAGGCCTGTCAATGGATAGTCGAAAATTCGAATCCCTATTCGAAAAATCGTATATTATCCGAAATATTAGGATTCGAATTCGGACATGTTTTTAAGATTCGAATTAATTTCGGATGTGGATTCGGATGTTGACGTATCCATTTCAAAAATATCCGACCGTTAACTAACATATGGGCGTTTTGGTATTTTCATAAAATGGGTATATAAAACCCTATTTTCGTCTCAATCGACTCCTAACCCTCATCTCTTTCTCCAAAGGTATTATTTGACTCCTAACCCTAACCCTCCTTTATTTCTCTCTCGGAAGCAATGTAGCTGTTAAGATGAAGAGGGTGGTGGGGATTGATAGATCTGACGAAGACTTCAAAGAAGCCCTCTTGCCACCGCCAGAATGAAGAAAAAGATGTTGGGGGCAGCAACAATGGAGCTCGATTTCTTTGGAATGGAGAAAGAAAACTCTTTAAAATCTCAATTTCAAGTGTTTATTAGGCATATACAAACCATTTGAGGCCTCGCTCTATGTTTCTATAGAGATTCTAATCACTTTACTTGATTTTCGAGATCGATTTCTCCCCTTTTTTAAACCCTTTTTTTAGCTCAATGGTTACATGTTCGAATCAGATGTTTTCGGATATCCGATAAAAAAAATCGAATTCGAATAGTGATTTTAAATATCCGTCGGATTCGATTTCGGATACAAGTTATTTTTTCTGATTTCTAATTCAAATATACTTATATCCGGTCCGATAAGTATCCGTTGACAGCCCTACCCCCCCCCCCCCCCCCCCCCCCCCCCCAAACAGACAATAACGGACGCTTTATTTTTCATAAATTTCTTTTTCTGAAAATAATGATCGTTATTTTAGTTATAACGGAAAATAATGGCCGTTATTTTTTCAGCATTTTAACGATATATAACGTAACGGGTATCAGCCCCTCCCCCTCCCCCCAAACGGACAATAACTTGCACTTTATTTTCGTTATAACGGAAAATAATGGCCTATTTTTTTTAGCATTTTAACGGTATATAACGTAACGGGTATCCCCCCCCTCCCCCTTCACACACACACACACACACAAACGGACAATATCTGGCACTTCTTTTTCACAAATTTTTTCAGAAAATAATGGTCATTTTTTCGTTATAGTGAAAAATAATGGCTTTATTTTTCACAAAAAAAATTTCAGAAAATAATGGTCTTTATTTTCGTTCTAATGAAAAATAACGCCCGTTATTTTTCGATTCGATCCGAAAAAACTAGGTCCGGAACTTTCTTTTTCACTATCGAATCGGTACCAGATCACGGATTGTCGATCCGATCAGTACCGGATCGACCTTGTTCCAATCCGATATAGACCCAATATCTATATTATATATAAAATATATTATATAAATATATATTTAATTGCATAAAGGTATTTAAATATATATTATTTAAATATATGCCTAATAAAATTAAAAATGTATATATATTATATACATATGGGATTGGATCGGACCCGGAACTGATCCAATCATATCGGATCGGTTCCGGAACTGAATTTTATTGATTTGATCAGGTCCGGATCACTTAGATTTCTTATCGGATCAGTACCAATCCGACTCGAACCCCATCCATTGCCAGCCCTACCTCTCTTCTTCTCAGAAGGGTTCTTATTAGATTCTTTCTCGTTCTTCCCCTTATTATTGGATACGGAGATGGTTTGTATAGCATTCTTTGTAACCTCCGAAGTGAGGTGCCAGTCCTCTTCTAATTTAGCATACTCCTCGACCTTGACATTCAGCCTGGCCAAGGTTGAAGGTAGGTTCTTCACCAGCGACTTAATTGTAAAGTCAGGACATCGAAGAAGCCACAAGACTGTTGGACTTATACTATGGAATCAGAGTAAAAGCTTCCTCACCATCTCATCGACTTACTGCTTGACAACAGACACAGCATATTTACAAGCCGGGCTATTACTTGCGGTTGCAAGCGGACTAGGCCAACAAAACAGATCACACAACTCGTCAAAACTAGAGGTTAAGTTACCTGCAGGAAGTTTATGGAACCAAACCAAGGCCTTGTTGAGGGAGCGTTGTTGAGAAAAAATGTTATCCTTTGCTAGAGCAAAAAATGGTCCTTGAAATTCAAATCACAAGATCCTTAAGGAGTTAGGACCATGCAATGGTTTAGGCCCTGGGGAGGACAGCTTCTTAAGGTGGAGATAATTTAATTTTTGGCCAAAGCGTGATCATTTAATGTTCAGGCCCTGGCACATCCTTGACATATTGGATTGACGATCCAACACATTGCCAACATGTCAACTAGTTTGCTTGGTATGCCTTGGACGTGTCGAATGGCTTTTTGCAGCACTGTAGTACCACCATGTGTTTAGAGGCAATGATTACCTCTCTTTTCATGACCCCAAATAGCTAGGTAGGTTGTGTAACATCCTAAGTATGCAATGTCAGTACCTCCGTACAGGGGTCATGCCATCTTATCCGAGAAGCCTGGCTCCTCCATCAATCTAGAGAACCTCAGAAGGTTAGTTCTCCCCTACCACCAAACCAAACTCTCAGTAAAAAAATCCCCATTTTTTTTTTTTTTTATATAAGCGTATTAAGGGGGGGCAGAGCCAAACAATCTAGAGGTGATACGTGGAGGGTCCTCATGGTGGCTATATTTTGGCACACAATTTTATTATAAGAAATGGTGTAGGTCTTTTTGTTGCAGCAGATGGAAGGGGGCCAAAGATACTCAATGGGGTGTAGAAGCAAGCTCGGGAGCAGAACGTGGTGTTACTTGAAGTGCATTTGGACGCCTAAAGCAAGGTGAATGTGATCAACGATGAGTCGACCAATGCTTTTTTTTTTGTCCATTCTATTTTAAGTGATATTAGGACGAGTATATATGTTTCGAAAGAGTTGTTATAAGTTCACCGGTGGTCTGACTCAAATGAGCACTGTGGGGCCCACACGGGAGAGCCCCTAGGGCTGATTTTGGGCGAGGATGGTCATCCTAAAACTAAATCACAGACCATTCTGAAGTTTCTGACCCCACCAATGGTGAAGAGCACATTTTGATGGGGTCAAAAACTCAGACTGGCCTGATTTTTTATCTCAATGGTGACGAGATCAGCCTCACCCAAAATCTGCCTAGGGGCTCACCCATGTGGGCCCCCACAGCGTTGGTGTGAGTCAAACGCCGTTGGACATTATAATTATCCCTTTCGAAAACTTTCACACAGTTTGAAGCAAGGTTTAAAGGAGGCCGTTTTAACGGTTAAACGGACTGGGGGCGTGTTACCGTTTAAACGGCCGTTAAAACGGATTGAAACGATTAAGGGCAAAAATGGAAAAAAATGGGAAAAAACGGAATTAAACGGATTTTAACAGTTTTAACGATTTTGACAGTTTTAACTGAAATTCAAATTTTGAAATTTGAAAATTAAAAAAAAATAGAATTTAACGGATTTTAACTGATTTTAACGGAAATTAAACGGATTTTAACGGCATTAACATTTTAGCGGCCATTTTTTTTACAAAATTAAACGGCTGTTTAAACGATTTCAACGGCCGTTAAAACAAAAAACGGCCGTTTTTTTCAAAACCGATAAAACGTGTTTAAACGGTTTTAACGGAAACGGGCTTGGGGCGTTACCGTTTAAACGGCCGTTTTTAAAACCATGGTTTGAAGGAATTTGGGCCCACCTCTAATCTCCCAGTAACTCTATTTTGGGCAATTAAGAGCCAATTGCGTGATGCAACGATACTGATTTAGGGTAGTGCTCGGGGGACCCCCATTTTGGCGGGTATATAAGATGAATCAATGGCTGATTTTTGGTGAGGATGATCTCTATGGTGAGGAGATCATCCTCACAAAAATTTAACTCTTGACTTTCCAAGTACAGATCCCACTGTTCAAAGAGAAAGGATTTTCACCACTTACAAAGTTAGGTGCTCATGGGCCCCACTGTGATGTCATCCTAGTGCATATTGTTGGGTGCACCACCAGCACAAAGAACAAAGTTTCTGTTCTATATATACCATACATACCTCTATATTCCGACTCAAAAAGAAGATGGGCATCCATGAGAAGGTTGAAGCACAAGACATCCAAGCACAGGCTCATCTATGGAGAATCATCTATGGCTTCGCTGATACCCTGGTCCTCCGATGCGCAGTCGAGCTCGGCATCGTAGACATCATCAAGAACAACATCGAGCCAATCACACTATCCAAACTCGCGTTGAAGCTTCCCATCTCCTGCGTCAATTCCGATCATCTGTACCGGATGCTACGATACTTGGTGCACATGCATATCTTAAGAGAAGAGAACACTGACGGCGCGAAGTGTTACATGCTCGAACCCGTCGCTACGTTGCTCTTAAAGGATGCAAAGACAAGTATGGTCCCAATCATACTGGGGATGACCCAGAAAGATTTCATGGTGCCATGGCATTACATGAAAGATGGTTTAAGCGACGAAGGTACTGCTTTCGAGAAGGCGATGGGGATGACGATATGGGAGTACCTTGAGGGACACCAAGACCAGAGCCAACTCTTCAATGAGAGCATGGCTGGTGAAACAAGGCTCCTTACATCTTCGCTTATCGATGGTTCTCGAGACTTGTTTGAAGGCATAACGTCTCTTGTAGATGTCGGCGGAGGAAATGGTACCACTCTTAATGCCATATCGGAGGCCTTTCCCCATATAAGGTGCACCCTCTTCGACCTCCCTCATGTCATCGCCAACTCCTGCGACTACCCGAAACTTGAACGCATCCCTGGCGACATGTTTAAATCCATACCTAGAGCCCAAGCCATCTTACTCAAGGTGAGACATTCTTGAACTAGAAAGAGGGAAAGTTGATTATTTTCTTTTTTGTCAGTGACACAAACACTTAGGGCCTGTTTGGGGCTGAAAGTTCTCATATGCAGATACCCTTTTATGCAAAGGGTGACAATCTCTGCATTTCTAAACCAAAAAACAAAAAAAAAGTCCAATTCAAGAGGTTTCACTAATGTGTCCTTGCATGTCCAAACAGGCCCTTAATTACGTATTCTTTTTTTTTTAACATATTTGTTGTTCTAGTTGTTCTCTGTTCTCAATTAATGAAACATGGCGTTTTGTTTGAGATGAACACAGCTAATTTTGCATGATTGGAGTGACGATGACTGTGTCAAGATCCTAAAACAGTGCAAGGAAGCGGTGCCGAGTGAGGTGGGGAAGGTAATTATAGTGGACGTGGCACTAGATGAGGAGTCTGAACATGAGCTTAGCAGCACAAGAATGATTCTCGATATCGATATGTTGGTGAACACTGGTGGTAAAGAAAGGACTGAAGAGGATTGGGAGAAGTTGATTAAACGTGCAGGTTATCGAGGTTTCAAGGTCAGGCAAATTGCGGCCATACAGTCGGTGATCGAGGCCTTTCCATAGAAACATTCGGTCTTCTTCTCCAGTCTTGCCCATTGCTATGGCTGATTAGTAACAAGGACCACTTTCCATTGCTAGTTATCGATTTAATCTACTTCTTAATTAAATGTCCAAACAGGCCCTTATTTATCGATTGCTAGAGAAGAACAAAGTTCATGTTAGTGAGGAGATCATTTCCCTTCTTCTTCTTGTTATCGTCGTCGTTACTTATTTGGTAATCGTTGTTTTCTGCAAGAAATGTTGTTGTTGTTGTTGTTGTTGCCGTCATGTTGTGTTCTAAAGAATTAATCTTGGTTGTCATCAATATTTTAAAGAATTAACCATTGATTTGGCTGAGTTTGATAAGGATTCGGTAGTTTCTGGTTTTTAAAAACCAAAACGACGATCAAAATCAGTGAGAGTAGGGTAGGATTTGTTTGTATTTATTAACAACTACAGAGACAAAATGGACTGTAGGAAAATATCCACAGAAACTTAAAGATTAGAGACGACCAACAGAAACTTTAAGCATTGAGACCAAAGTTTTAAAAGGGTCCGTTATAACGGTATAACGGACTGGGGGCGTTACCGTTTTTTCCGTTATAACAGATTGTAACGCACAGGAGCAAATATGGGGAAAATGGGAAAATAACAAAAAAAACGGCGATAAAATTCAAAATTCAAATTTTGAATTTCAAATTTTTAATAAAATTTATAACGGAAAATAATGGACGTTTAAATTTAACAATTTTTTTCAGAAAATAAAGGTAGTTATTTTCATTATAACGGTATAACGGACTGGGGGAGTTACCGTTTTTTCCGTTATAATAGATTGTAACACACAGGAGCAAAAAAATAGAAAAAATGGGAAAATAACGGCGCTAAAATTCAAATTTTGAATTTCAAATTTTAATAAAATTTATAACGGAAAATAAGGGTCGACGTTATAATTTAACAATTTTTTTCGGAAAATAAAGGTAGTTATTTTCGTTATAACGGACCAACACCGAAGATGCCAAACCGTGGGGGGAAAGCCTACCACGATGATTCAACTTATTGACTTTTATAAGCCAAAAAGTTAAAAAATTAGTTTGGATTTGTTTCATGTTTTAACTTTTGAAAAGTTAAAAACTAACTTAAAACTCAAGCTATAATTTTTAGCTTTTAACTTCTAAGAGAAATTACTTCTCAAAAATTAGAAGGCCTCCCACGCCTTTAATCTCTCTAACTTTTTTTTAGGTAAAAAATCAACTAGTAACTTCTACTACAAATAGAAGTGCATTTACTTCTCATTCCCAAACGCCACTTTCAAAAAAATCCTTAAGTTACCTCTTCAATTTGTAAAATGACCTTTCAAAAAAAAAAAAAAAACCTATAAAATAACCAATCTGCTTCCCATGATTTTTAAGAATATCGGATATCACAGTTCTTCCATACCCAAACTAGAAGGTTTCAAATGGACAAGAAAAAAATTGACAGTCTAATCAACGGCAAGTTATTCAAAGGTACATGCATGGAACAAAAAGTTTATGGGACGAATTTCATAATGTATTGTACAGAGAAGGATAATAAAAAGAAATCATATGTAGGTATCAGTTGTATGCAAGGTTCTAAATTTCGGTGAGGTCGAAAACCAAAATTTCGGGCGAAATTTTTAGATTTCGGTGGATTTCTGTGTAGAAAGCTATATTTCGGAGATTTCGGTACTCACCAAAATTTCGGCCCGAAATTTTGACATTTCTGTCGAAATTTAAAACCTTGGTTGTATGTTATGTTAGTAAAGAGGGGATGATAAATCGTCTCAAGCCCATAAAGATTACATCATTAATTTAATCGTCTTGGACAAAACATTGTCTTATGCTTATAAGAAAACCTGAAGCACATTGTCAATCATGTAAAACTTGTGTGTCGGGGCCATCACTCTACAGGTCACAAAGGATCACCTAGTCCCAAAATTGAGAACTTGGATTATTTTAACCATTTGATCTAACTCATTCCTTTGAAGGTTAAAAGCAAGATTTAAAATGTAGACCAACAAATTAGTTTAAACTATCCATTTAAGGAGAGAAGTTAGTATCTGATTCAAAATGCAACCATGCCAATTACGTAGAACTGTCCATTTAAGGAGTGAAGTTAGTGCCTTGGATCGGACAGCTACAGGGATGTCTTTGAGGATGCTACCATTACTGTAACTACTCTTACAATGTAGCCTCGGGTAGTTTTTTATTTGTGACCTGATGGAGTTGCCTCCAAAGGGAAATACCCATCTTAGCAAATTATTGAGGTCTTGAATTTGGAACCTCGGGTTCCTACATTCCGAAGTGAGATGTTCACTGTTGTTCTAGGTATGCTTGAATAATAAATAAATAGAAGATCCGATTTGGTACCTTTTTTCGCTTTCCAAAATTAACTGCGAAGAATTCACTGTATTTCTGCAAAATTGAACAAACGTGGAGATCAGGGATGAGGCGCGGACCAGGTCGCTCTCTTTAAGGCGTTTCGCGACTCTGCAAGAAAATTTCAGATGCAGCAATGTATCGACGCGATGCCCCCAGGATACAACAGCCCAGTCTCTGTATTACTGTTAATCTCAAACTTCTACATTAAGTATGAGAACTCGAACCAATATAACCTCTTTGCCTAAGAACAGAGAAGAAAGAATGAAAAAAAAAAAAAAAACAAAACTGTTGCTGTGTAATTTCTACTGTGTATTTTACTGAGATAAATCGTCAGTATAAATAAACAAGGAAGACAGTAACCGTCTATGTTACGTGGCCAAGCACGTGCCCACGTCACAGAGAAATAGTCACCCACGAATCTGCGCACAACGGCTAGCATATAAAGAATAAATCAAAGTAAAAGAAAAGATAATTATTAAATAATTGAATTAATTAATAATAAATTAAATAAAATTTTGTGTAAAAAGATAGGCGCGCGTGTGTCGCATGACACGACTCGGCACGGCACGGCACGGCGAGGCGAAGCGAGGCGGGTGGGCGGCACGCGCGTGTTTTTCAAGATGCATGCACAAAACTTGGATGCCCAAGGGCTCCAAACATTAGAGCCAACCCTATACTATATAAACTCTCACACTCACTTGTATTCTTCTGATGTGGTATTAAACAAAGAGAAAGTGAAAAGAGAAATGTAGGGAATGGCATAAAGCTGCCACTAAAAGCAAACAACTTTATAAAGTCAAAAAAGCATAAAGCAAGAATTGACGAAAAAGGGTATGTTGAAAATTAAAATTACCAATAACCCCCCACAAATTTTAATAATAAAGAAAATAGAAAACTCGCTCGGGCAAAGAGAACAGTATTACCATGCTTAAGTGACTTAAGCCATTTACGTAGTGAAGATGTATTCGAAGTATAAGAGTAATAGTGACTAAGTCTTGAACTAAGACTTATTTGTATACAATAAACACACCCCACGCATAGTAATGTATAATTATATGGTTCATAAGCCAGCATGTTATGGCCATATGCTTCTATCCCAGTATTCATGAGAGCTCTAGAGAACAAACCCAATTCCCATAGGAAGCGGCACCACATCCACTCTCATATAGGTGAAGCTATCAAGGATGCTCTTGCAGCTGAACATCTCACTCAAAACGAGCTATAGACCTCATTAAGAGTTCAGAAACTCAACCTTATCATCGCTACAAGATGTCATGCACTGAACTACATCATAAGAATGGACTTTAAATAGTGTATGTCCGAATAAATAATAAACAATTACTCAGTGATTCGTTCTTCCCCTTGAACCTAGTTCTTGAGATCTACAATCCCTAGTTAGGATATCTATCACTAGTAATTCAACTATCAATGGGCTTTAGTCCCATCCCCTTAGATGTTTCCTAAATATTTTTCCTTACTAAGCCTTTAGTAAAGGGGTCTGCTAAGTTATCACCAGATCTGACAAAATCAATTGTTACTATTCAATTGGTGATAAACTCTCTCACAGTACTGTGTTTGCGATGTATCTGTCACCATTTTCCATTGTAATACCGGTTCTGTACTCTGCCAATAGCGGCAGTACTATCACAATGTATCAAAATTGCTGGAACAGGTCTATCCCAAAGAGGTATATCAGATAGAAGGCATCGTAGCCAATTTGCCTCTTCACTAGCTAGCAGCTAGTGTTATAAGCTTAGACTCTATAGTCGATTAAGCAATAATGGTCTGTTTCTTAGACCTCCATGAAACTGCCCCACCTCCAATTGTGAAGATGTATCAACTGGTTGCCTTAGAATCATCCGATAGGGTGTTCCAATCAGCATTTGTATATCCTTCGATAACAACAGGATATTTTTTATAGTTAATTCAAAAGTTATTAGTTCTTTTCAAATATCTCATTACACGGTTAATGGCATACCAATGTTCAATACTAGGTCTGCTAGTGTATCTACAAAGCACTCCTATTGCATATGAAATATCAGGTCTAGTACAATCTGTTGCGTATCTAAGGCTACCGATTATACTAGCATATTCTTTTTTATTAACACTATCTCCTTCATTAGTGTATAATCTCATACTATGATCAAAAGGAATACAAGCTGGCTTACAATCAAAATATTTATATTTTTTAAGTATTTTCTCAATGTAGTGAGATTGATCCAAAGTGATCCCATTTGCAGTCTTAGTAATTTTAATTCTTAAAATTATCTTTGCTTCTTCAAGATCTTTCATGTCAAAGTTTTGTGATAGAAAATTTTTGGTCTCCTTAATCACTTCTAAATTAGAACCGAAGATTAAAAGATCATCAACATACAACCAAATCATAACACTATATTTATAATAAACTCATTTGCCACTTTCATTAATCTTGAATCTATTAGAAATAACTACCTAGTCAAATTTTGAATGCCATTGTTTAGGGGCCTATTTTAGACCATAAAATTTAACAAGTTTACATACTTTATTTTCTTAATCGGTTATTATGAAACCCTCGGGTTGGTCCATGTAAATTTCTTCTTCTAGTTCCCCATTAAGAAATGTTGTTTTAACATCCATTTTTATGAATTATAAGATTATAAACAGCAAGCTATTGCAATGAGTATTCCAATAGATGTAATCCTGAAAACTGGTGAATATGTGTCAAAGAAATCTATGTTTTCTCTTTGTCTGTATCCCTTAGCTACAAGTCTAGCTTTATATTTTTCAACAGTTCCATCTCATTTTAGTTTCCATTTTAGAACCCCTTTTACACCCTATAGATTTACATCATGGATGTAAGTTTACTAAATTCCAAGTTTTGTTAGTAATAAGTGAATCCATTTCATCGTTTATGGCTTCTCTCCAAAAATCGGCATCTGAAGAGGATAATACTTCCTCTAAAGAATTAGGATCACCTTCTAAGGTAAATACATGAAAGTCTAGCCCAAAAATTCTAGGCCTTTTACTCTGCCTGTGTTCTATATTTATTTTTTCAGATTCTGTTATCCTAGGTTCGATTGAACTATGAATACCGGGTTCAAAAAGTCTTATGATATGTGAGCCCCCACAATTTCTAGAAATAAAATGAAACTTATCCTCATAGAATTCTGCAACTACAGACCTATAATAACATTATTTGTCAAATCTATAGGCTTTGTTATTTATAGCGTAGCCCAAGAAAATACATTGAGTAGTTCTATTTCTTAGCTTGAATCTTTTAGGGTCGGGTAGTCTAACATAGGCTAGACAACCCCATGTTTTAAGGTAACTCATATTAGGTTTTCTATTTTTCTATAATTCAAAGTCTTCTTTATTTTCGAATGTGGGACTCTATTCAAAACATAACATACAGTTAAAAGAGCTTCTCCCCATAAGTTGAAGGGAACTCCTGAGTTAATAAATAAAGTATTCACTGATTCTACTATAGTTCTATTTTTGCGATCAACATCATTCATTTCTGGTGAATATGGTGTTGTGGTTTCATGTATAATACCTAAGGATTCTACATGTTTACCAAATTCTAAAGAACAATATTCCATTCTTATATCACTTCTTAATCTCTTAAGTTTCTTATTTAATTGATTTTCAATTTTTGTCAAATATATTTTGAACATGCTAAATGCCTCACGTTTATTTTCATTAAGTATATATATGTGAACCTAGAGTGGTCATCTATGAAAGTTATGAAATATCTTTTTCCTCCACAAGTTAAAACCTCATCTAACTCATAAATATCAATGTGAACTAGTTCTAATAGCTCAGTTCTCCTTTCCACGATTTTATGTGGTTTCTTAGTCATTTTTGCTTGACTACAGATTTCACATTTTTCAAAATCATTGTGTTTAAGGTTTGGAATATAACCTAAGTTACTCATATTTTTCACATATTTTATGTTCACATGATAGAGTCTAGAATGTCAAACATTAAAGGAAGACAGAATAAAAACAGAAGAAGTAGAAGCTTTATTGACGTTCTCAACATTCAATTTAAACATGCCCTCATATGCATAACCCTTTCCCACAAACAAACTATTTTTTAGTGATTACATATTGGTCAACCCCAATGGTCTAATTGAACCCAGCCTTGTTCAACAGATAGCCCGAAACTAGATTCTTTCGGATCTCTGGAGTGTGCAGAATATCCTTTAAGATAAGGATTCTGCCTGAGGTAAACCTCAGCTCTACGTCTCCAGATCCAAATACTTTGGTAGTGTGGGAGTCTCCGAGAAGCAATTTCTTGTCCTCAGAGGACGAGTAGGTCTTGAACCAGTTCCTATCATGGCAGACATGTCGAGATGCTCCAGTGTCTATCCACCACCCATCGCACCCACTAAGTATATTAACCTCAGTGATCATCGCCACAAGTGGCTCCTCGGTAACATTGGCCTATGGAGCAGGCTTCCGGAGTTTGCATACACGTGATGTGTGCCCAAGTTTATTGCACACATAACAGACGACTTTGGAGAAGTCTCGTATTTGTCCCTAAGGTGGTGGACCATTTCTCTAGTTCTTGCCCGAAATTGGTTATGCCCTGAAATTGGTTCTGACCCTGAAAATTCTTTCAGTTCTGATTATGACCTTGAAATTGGTTCTGTCCCTAAAAGTGTTTTCGATTCTGGTTCGGAAATTGGTTCTGGCTCTTCTTGTTCTTCAAATTCTTCTTGTTTGGTTTCAGATGAACATGTGACTTGAATGATTTATCAGTCAGCGCATTCACTTTCTCTGACTGTTGGTATTCATCTTTCTGGTCTTGAAGTCGAGCTTCTTCTTCAATTCGGAGTCTAACGATCAAACTCTCCATCGTGAACTCCTTCGATTTGTGTCAAAGAGTGTTCCTGAAATCCTTCCAAGAGGGATGCAATTTGTCAATTAAGACTGCCACTTGAAATTGCTCGTCAATGAGCATGCCCTCTGAAAGTATTTCATGAACAATCTTTTGGAGTTCATGAGCTTGAGAGATGATGGATTTCTCGTCTATCATCGTGAACCTCAAGTACCTACTGACAGTGTATTTCTTGGATCCGACTTCCTCAGTATCATACTTCTTTTGTAATGCTTCCCAAACGTCATTGGCTGCATTGTATGTCCCATAGTAGTCATACAGGTCATCGGCCAGGGCGTTTAGGATATTCTTACACACAAAGTCATCATCTATAAACTTCTAGGTAAAGTACGATTTGGAGGGTTCATGTTCCTCGATCTAGGTTTCGATTATTGCCCTATCAGACAGGACGTAAGCTACGTACCTTCATAGTGGTTAGGTAAAAAAACATTTTGTCTCCATCTCTTAAAATGTAACCCTTCGAACTTGAAGGGTTTGTTGTTGTTGGATGGAACAGGAATGCTTACTTTTGAATTGGCCATGAGGAGAGTACGTGGACCGCCTTAAAATTGTTGTTCTAGGTATGCTTGAAGAATAAATAAATAGAAGATCCGATTCAGTACCTTTTTCGCTTTCCAAAATTAACTTCTGCAAAATTAAACAAACGTGGAGATCAGGGATGAGGCACGGACCAGGTCGCTCTCTTTAAGGCGTTTCGCGACTCTACAGGAAAATTTCAAATGCATCAGCGTATCAACGCGATTCCCCCAGGATACAATAGCCCAGTCTCTGTATTACTGTTAATCTCAAACTTCTACACTAAGTATGAGAACTCGAACCAATAGAACCTCTTTGCCCAAGAACAGAGAAGAAAGAATGAAAAAAAAAAAAAAAACAGAATTGTTGCTGTGTTATTTCTACTGTGTATTTTATTGAGATAAATCGTCAGTATAAATAGACGAGGAAGACAGTAACCGTCTATGTTACGTGGCCAAGCACGTGCCCACATCACAGAGAAACGATCGCCCACGAATCTACGCATAACGGCTAGCAGATAAAGAATAAATCAAAGTAAAAGAAAAGATAATTATTAAATAATTAAACTAATTAATAATTAATTAAATAAATGTGTAAAAAGATAGGCGCGCGTGTGTCCCACGACACGACATGACTCGGCACGGCACAGCGAGGCGAGGTAGGTGGACGGCACGCACGTGTTTTTCAAGATGCATGCACAAAACTTGGATGCCCAAGGGCTCCAAACATTAGAGCCAACCCTATACTATATAAACTCTCACATTCACTTGTATTCTTCCGATGTGGGATTAGACAAGGAGAAAGTGAAGAGAAATGTAGGGTATGGCATAAAGCTGCCACTAAAGACAAACAACTTTATAAAGTCAAAAAAGCATAAAGCAAGAATTGACAAAAAAATGTATGTTGAAATTTAAAATTACCAACATTCACAGTCATTGTGAAAGGCACGAAACTTTCTCTTGTCACTAAAACTACTCGGTCTCAGAGCACGCAAGGTGTACGGACGTCTGAAGTATGGTTCTCCTTTGATGGACTTTAGGATTCACTCTACACTGGTGTTAAAGGGAGTAAAGTCGCGCTGCCTCTTGGGTACATGCTCTTGGTTTTGTTCAGACCCTTGTGTTTATCTATCAGAATCCCTCCTCTTCTGTCTGTCTGAGGGAGCTTTCCCGTTTCCTTTTAAAATTTGTTTGGGCTTCTCTAATATGCTTCTCATGTCATTCTCCAACTTGACTTACTTATCCACCTCGGAGATGAGGTTTTCACGTTCTCTAGTCTGGACTTCGTAAGTGACTCATACAGCTTAAAATCTGGTGGTGCATTTTGGAAGGCCATTACATTTAAACGATCATCACAGTTTTTGGATCTGCAGCATCTCCATTTTCAATCGCTTGAGGAAATCGTAGATGGATTCACCTTCCGCTTTACGTAAATTGAAAAGGGTGTCAACCTCCTCCTTGGACTTTCCTTCTTCCTCCTTCCTTTCCAGGGAAGTCTCCATTTCTGTTATCCCGAGTGGGATTCCTTGTCCAAGTTGGGAACCTCCTAATCTTGGTTGGGATTGGTAGTGATCTAGTTTCTATTGTAGTAGGTGGGTTGGGGGGATTCTAGCTGCATAGGGGTTGGACTCCTTCCCCAACTCTAATTGGAATGTGCCAGTTAGCTAGAGGGATTCAGCGAGATTCATGCCTTGCTAGCCAAGTCCAGCTGGAAGAGACCTCACCCAAAAAAAAGTGAACAAATGTGTATCCGTAGGACACATGTCCTCTTGGGAACAGGTCAGATAGGGTATCCACAATCCACTTTATCATTTGAAGCCTCCACCGTATTGTCATCTCTATCAAGATCAACATTTACAATGTTGTTGTAACCATGATTTTAAAACTCATCGAATCAACCGAACCTGATTTTATTTTCGGTGGCCTGTGATCAGTGAAATAGTATCCTAGAATTTTCTCACCTTGCCTCTGCTTGCTGCTGTATCTCCAGGTCGTCCGTGCACCAGTCCCCATCTTTCCCATGCGCCCACCGGTCAGTGAATGAAACTGCCTCAAACACCCACGATCTTAACAAGCTACACGCGGAATGGTGGGAACAATGGTGCTAGTGCATTGAGAAATCGATCAATGAAAGGGGGTTGGTTGTTGCTGGATCAACATATGAATCCAACGGTCAGTGGCCTCGACCACACATATTTTTGTCCGGTTACCCATGGGGTAGCACAACTCTTACAAAAAATCACAAAAGAGGTTACACCTAAAAGTAATGGTTTAATCTCATTGAAATGTGTCATCGAAGCATTAAAATTCTGAACATAAACTTTTTTGGGCCAAGTGGATTAATTCAATGCGATGGAGAGGGACAAAGAGAAGAGGAGACTGATATGAGTGAGATGAACTGGTCAGCTTGAAATGCAGTGCAGCTATGTCGGATGATCCAACCAAGTTTAGTGTTCATTGACATTACACGTTGGAGTCCATATTTCCTGATCAACGACGACAGTGGTGTGCCACACTGTCAACACAGATGTTTGGGCCACCCTTTGGTGGACCTACAGACAAAAAATCAGTTTGATTGGTGATTTCTAGCCATTAAATTTGAGTCTTTCCCCCGGGTTGATTTCTACCCTGATAGGACACAATCAAACTTTTATCCCCTCAATGACACTGACGAGACCCAGCTATAGAAATTTCCAAAGTTAATTAACATACAACAGTGGAAAACTATATATTCATTTGCAAATTTAGATTCAACCATATGAAATTTTCTGCAATGACCACATAAAATGCCCCATCCTCTACACAGATCAAGCTCCTCCTTTATACCGATTTGAAAGAGTGATAAATCAGAAAAAGACCAGTGACATTCAATCGGAATTCAATTTTTCACAGCCTCTTGCTCTCATCTTTTGATAACAGTTCTTACCAGGACGTTCTATGAGGTCTCTCACCATAAGAGAAGTCCAGCTCTCATTATCTCATGGGGTGGTTGTAACAATGGCTGTGAATTCCAGCAACTCTTCCATGTATGTTGTCAGTACTCAGTAGTCCTCTATTCAGTCCCTTTCAGACTGGGGAAAGTATTTCTGGGCATCGAATGGCTGATTCCTGGAATCTGAATCACGGAAGTCGAAACCAGTTTCCCCGTTCATAGGAGCAAATGCTGCAATATGAGTAAATAAAAGGTGTCAAGAGCACACACAAGAGAATAGCAAAGAAACACTAAAAAACATTCGAAAAGTCCTCCAAACAAAAGCTTACCCTCTCCAGGGTTGGTTACAAGATAGTACTTAGTGCATACACCTTAACATTCAAAACAACCACTTACATGCCTTATCGTGTCCTTTCAGACTCACATTTAGGAAACAAAGACTGTTATCTCTACATATTGGTCCCCAACAAATACAAAGTCATTCCTTTTCTTAACAAGGTATGGGTTAAATTTTTGCATCTTTTACATATATCTAAAAGTCCGCGTACCACCCATTACCAAAAAAAATAGTGACAAGATTTTATTAAAACCAAGCCAAACGAGGCAAGAGTCTAGGGTTGCACGACCTGTCGAACGAACGATCGATCGGAGTGGGATGAAAACTGAATAAAACTCAACATAGGCCCACAGACATTAATCGGATAACAATATGTAGAATTACTTATCAAAAAAAACAACATTACATAGAATTTATTAGATAAATATGTGCGTTGGGGGGAGGGGATGAGGAAATTCAAAAGAAATTTTAACAATTGGAAAGTGGAAATATGTGCTAGTTTCATGGTTCTTCTCAGTGGTGTCTCGCCGCCACTTGATTCTGTGGATAGGATGATGTGGAACTGGATCCATAACGGAGTTTTCTCAATTGAATCTTTCAAAAGCTTCTTTTTCAAGTCCATTTCCAACGAAGTTAGTCCCGTAACTTCTAAAGTTGCGCCTTTTTTTCTTTGGAACAGTCTTAGATAAAATCCTTATGGTTGACCATCTCATAACTAGGTGCAAAATTATCTCAACTATGGCGTCGCCGGCGAGGGAGATGGCGTCGCCGGTGAGAAAGAAAGAAAAGAAAGAGAGTTGTTGGGGTTAGCGTTTTTGGGGAGAGGGTAGATAAATGTGGGAAAGAGTGGATGAATCAATGGAAAAACGACTTCATCTTTTTTTAAAAAGGAACTCCGTTTTCCTTTCTTTTAGGAATTTAAGAAGTCAGTTTTCCACGGGGCCCACTTTTTTCTATTGAACCAAAAACTGGGAAAACAAAGTTTTCACGATTTTGGTATTCTTTTCCAGGAAAACAATGAAGAGAAAACCAAATGCAGCCAAAGCATCTTTGTTTTTAGGGTGGCTATTCTCAAAGAGTTCTAAGGTTTATCTTTTCTAAAGCTTTTCTTTATGTGGGATGTGATTATTTAAGATCCAATGTAACTATTAGAAGTTGAGGGATTGGGTTTGTATATTTTTCTTTAATATTTTTACCCTCCCTCTCAAAAGTGCCTCTTGTCAATTTTGTATAGTGAGGCTTCTAGCCTATCCTATTTATTTTATATAATACATTTTACTTATAAAAAACACGCGCACATCTACGCCACCACTTCACCTGGCCAAGGCCCCTAGCGCCTGATAAAACACGGCTCAAGCAAGTGCTATTAACTCAGTTTTAGACTATAGTTTAATATATTGCAAGCGTTGTTAATAACTTAATAAAAAAATAACAGATATTTTTAACATATATGCTTCCATAGATTGGAGATAAATGTTTCCATTCTCTTTTAAGTGAGACCCCTCCCCTCTTTTCTACGCCATACTCTCTTCCTAACTCAGTTTTAGACTTTAAGTAATGACTTAATATACTACTAATATATATATATATATACACTACTAATAGACTTCAAGTTTCTGCCAAGTGAACTCAAAAACCAGCCAACTCGAGTCAACTCAACCAAGTTTTGAGTTGACTCGACAAGTTTTAAAACACTAATATTTATATAGATAGGATAAGGATTTCCTCTCCTTGAAGTGATAATCCTACCCTTTTTTCTCCACCAGAATAACATTTCTTTTTTCCACCAAGAAGGAAAAGTAGGGTGGGAGCTGCAAGCTTTGTTTTTTTGCCGGAAGCAACAGGATGCAGTAATCAACATTATTTTTGTCTTGTTTGCAACAACAACAGATTTCCGTTGCTATTGTATGTGTGAACATGAGCTTTTCATCTTCCTTGTGCATGTGATATGTGCGTAGCAGGGGCTGCTGTTGGCAATTATGTGCAACCATTCATTTTGGATTATATTGTTTGAAGAAAATTATCTTAATTTCGTGAATTAAAAAACCAATGAAATGTTGTGTCATTTGAATTTCTTTAATTATAATGAATTTAATAAATTAAATTAAATTCTGGCAACCAGGCAATGCCTAGGTGATGGCTTAGCGCTGAGGCACCTAGAGAACCCTTGCCACTCCTATCGCCTGCCACCTTTGACTACATTGATATTGCCATGCTTGTTTTAGCATCTTCTAGAATATATGTAGGTTTCCAAGATTTTCCATTACGTTTGCAATGTTTCCTAAAATTTTCTGAAGTTACCATTGAGTTTCATAAGTTTTCATGCTACGTGTTGTATTCCCGAGGGACCACTACATTGTCCAACACCGACATCTTAAACTTAGTATAGAATCACCTAGGTAATTTCTATGACACACAAAATTGCTAAATTACATGCACCTGATAAATGTCGATTGAGAAGGTTTGATCACATCCAACAAAGAGTCACTGAGTCAAGTTGCAAACTTTAAAAAGAGGAAGGGAAATTCGGAAAAAAAATGTGGATAGAGTGATGAAGAAATGATTTGAGGGCATAAGCTCTAACAAAAGGAGTAGCCTTGGATGAATGGACTTGCAAAACAAGAGTTGTGTAGCTAACCCCAAAAGTTGGGACAAGGTTCTGGATGATAATGATAATGAACTTATGATGACATGCACCTAAATTGTTAATTAGAGAAAAAGTAGCAATGGAAAACGATGTTTTGAGTTTTTCAAAGTTCGTTGAAATACAAATAACAAAAATGGGAGAGATAATCATAAGCAAAAGATTGCTTCAGCTTTTTCCTATTCTTTGTCACTGAGCTTTTAATATCCCTCTAAAAAAGTATATCTTTCCCATACAATCCCTACAGTGGACTCGAGCAGTGGTGGGGTCTCCCACAGGGTTTCCTCTCCAACCATCGTAAGGCAATACCAGAATGAGTTTCAAGTGAAATTGAGCAGTTAAACTCCTTTTCTGGAACCAAAAAGAAATGAATGAGCTATCAGAAGTTTATTATTGTATGCATAAAGGGTAGAAGAAAAATATTTTACAGTTTGGTGCTTTGGGTTGGATTGGGGGATGGCAGCCTTTCCATGCATGCATATGTCCTATATTGTTTCAAGGTCAATTGGTTTCACTTTGGTGGTAGTAGCTATTTGGGTTTAGTTGCATATGGTGCAGAGACAAATGCTTGATGTAAACTTGGTTTAAAAAATCATTCTGTCTCGGTGAAGACGTCTCATTTCGGTAGGGCTCGAGATGATACATAGAGGAATACATTTGTTTTTTTGATCAGTCAAAGATATAATATTAAAGAGGGCTGAGGGGGCCCAAAAACATACAACGGAATCCAAAAAAGGGAGGACAACAAAAACAGAAGCAACCACACCCAAAACCAGCAGCCACTAGGAGAGGACCGCAATAAGGACATCATGCGATCCCACCGGAACACGAAGTCTTCAAATCTAAAGCTTCTTAGCTCGGAATGGCGGTGGTCCAATGGTAAAGAGTGGCTAAAATACTAATGAAGATGTCCTCGACGCTGGCCTCCTTGTCCGGCGATTCCTCTCCTTCTATAACTCCCACCATAAGGCAAAAGGAGTGATCCTCCACAACGTGCGACCGCTCGCTGAGAGGGCCTTAGGGGAATATATTGTCTTATGCAAAAAGCCTAATTTTAGTACTAAACTGGTTTAGAACCTAATTTTCATGGTATATGTGTCTTTTATATCACCTAAATGCTAAAAAACAAATTTGTAGCCTAATTAAGCATTAAAATGGTTGATGTATCTAGACATATAGTGTTTTCCAATGTTTCATTCCACTTCATTCTGTCTCAGTCAAGATGTCTCATTCTGTCAATTTACCGAGACAAAAGGATATCTTAAACCTTGGATGTTGAGATTGTCAACTCTATATAGGGCCACTCTTGATGGAGGCAAAGACTGAACAACTCAACGACCATTTTAAAAAGTTGTCATTCATCATACTGACGTTGAATATGCACATAAGAACCAATAAACAACAAATGTAGAAATCATGATCAGAGGCAATTCCACAAGGTAAACATAATGCCATTTGTTAAGTATTGCAAGAATCCAAAATAATGATGCAAGCCTATGGTAGAAGTCAAATTTAAGGATACAATAGTTACATGCAAGTGTGCGATTCGTATAATCTAAACTTCTAAACTCTTTTGAGTAAACTTGATAAAAATTAGTGAGAAAAAAATAAAAGAAGAAAAGCAGTAAGATACCGAATTAAAGTTCAAATTGTCAGCAAGAAAAGGTATCCAAACAAATATAACCAACCTTTCTCTCTCATTCTTTTCTCCCTATCGTATTCAAACTTATCACGAATTTGGCCAACCTTTTCCCAGGTATCACCTTGTCTGCTTCCCCCAAAACTTTGGTCCTGCATTTTACAACCACAACTTATATGTCATAAAATACTCAGGAATATCCATGAATACATATATTACTCATAAATATCCATAATCAGGATCCACATCCAAAAAGTTTGAATGTGGCGTAGCACGTAATTCCATTCTTTGGTGCACCATGATTTTGGACATCCATGCATATAATGGTTATTTGTAAAAGCTGAGCTTTTTATAAATTTATCTTCCCAGTGTGACCTAAATTGACATTATTGCGTAGTGACAAAGGTGTATCCAGAAAGAAGCATCCAACAGTTAAGTTGGTCAGGCTGTGGGGGGTGGTACCACAGACCTGGGATCGAATCTTTGGGAGGTATTTCCTAAAGACTTGGGTTCCGTCCCGTTCTTACCTTAGGGAGGATATAGGGGTTAGGGGGGAATAATAAATGTTTGCCTATCCAAAAAAAAAGGTGTATCCGGATTTCCCTGTCATTAAGCAGTACTGAAGCCTTGAAGCCTAGTTGTTCCTCAGGTTGAAATCCCAACTACCTATTATAAGTGTTCTGAAACTTATTGCTTACTGACCGGTCAGAAAAATAAAACGGTAACTAAAATTAAAGTTCACTAGTGGATCTATCATGTCCACCTTGCGATCAGTTTTGAATTGGCAAGCAAGGAATACTCCTTCAAGTAAGTAATGCCACACTCAGTCCAGAATAGATCACTGACGATTGGTTAAAACAGAAAAGGAGAATATGAAAAATTCCATGGGACAGCATTCTAGTGAGCTAAAAATAGTTTTCAGTTTCATATAGTCCTGAAGATAATATGAAAGCTGCTACAACCTGTGAAAACTCAGCCACATACTGATGAATCTAGGGCTTATTTTTGGTGAAGATGTTCTACTCACCATGGAGATCATCCTCGTAAAAAAACAGCCTGTTCTGAAATTTCTAACCCTGTCAACTACGGACCCAAAGCTAATGGCAAAATGTACTGACCATAATTCTTCAAGTATATATATCATTGCCATACCCAGAAAGTAGAAATATGAATCCACACCTCAGAGTGTGTGCAAGCATCTCCTTAGGTGTGTGTTGTGCATGAGAGTGTTGTTCTTGCGTATGTGCACACAGAGACAGAAACTATCATTTACAGGCTTGTGTCTCTCATAGTCTAGGAATTTCCCCACTTTCGTCTTACTTCTAGAATATGTCTACATGAGGTTAGTGCATGATGTTGTGCTTGAGTATGTGCATGCACCGCCCAAAGAGAAACTAACCGTTACAATGCACATGGTAAGGCTTGTGTTTCTCACCATTACGTAATTCCTATACTTTTACCCTTAGGTATAAAACACGACTACATAACCACAACAAGATTTGATTTTTACTTTTTTGGAAAAGCATTACCACATTCAGGTTTACATAAAAAAGAGTCCATTTTAGCTCATTAATGAGCTAAAATGCCATTCATAACTAGGTGAGGTAATATGAATTTACCATACTGTTCGCTCTGTAAGTAGTTAATTACAGTACATCCAGTTGAAATAGATTAGGGTTAGATTTAGGGTTCCAATGAAGAAGAAGAGTAGGAGAGAGAAGAGAGAGAGGGTTAGAGGAAACAGGATGTCATGCTTAGGTCACATGACTCCACAATTCTTATTTATATGGGAACCACATTACAACATTGAGGGGTATTTACACAACTACCCTTTACATAGAAATACGACTAAAATACGTATATGATAACGCATCCAAAGCCACTATAAACCCAAAACAAATCAATTTTTTAACACACCTTCCCCAATCTTCCTACCACACTACCATTTATATTTCTCTATTAGATAATAGGGATCTGTCTTTCTATTGCGTTTACTTTTTATCCCCTTTCTGTCAGAAGAAAGGTGAACTCCCCGAGTTCTCACTAATTATTCCAAGACACCAAACATAGAAACTATAAATTTTGTCTGATGTTTATAGACAAGATTAAAAGGGCGTTTGAGTTTATCTCTACTAAATTACTAATAGATGGCTGACTTCCTTGCTTCTTTTTGTCGTAGAGTTGGTGAGTTTACTATTGAACCAAGCGTTTTTCCTAGTGATCTAACCCCAAAGATTTAACAACACCACCAGGCCCACCGCCCACCACAACAACACACATGCCCCCCCCCCCCCCCCAACCCCACCACCACACACACACACACACACACTCTTCCATAACATTGGCATGATTCGGTTTGAGCAATATATCCCCCCACCCCACACACATTTCCATAACGTTGGCATGATTCGGTTTGAGTAATAGATCCACCCACCACACACACACTTCCATAACGTTGGCATGATTCGGTTTGAGCAATAGATCCCCCCACCCCCACACACACTTCCATAACGTTGGCATGATTCAGTTTGAGCAACAAACCATGAATACTTTAGATATTGCCAGTTATCAATGCGTAAAACTTTCTGGTATTGGTTCTATGAGAAACTTAGAGCAAATTGCATCAATATAAACTTCAGAGGACATCTTTTAGGTTACAAATATAGATCTAAGTGCTGGTCAACAATGCCAGACTAAAAATACATTCTTTAGGAAGTGAATCCACCTCTTCATTTTGCTCCCAATGGATAAACTGGACAGAAATCTAAAGAGGCTAGCAGAAATCAAACATCTCTTCTAAAATATCCACCAGCATCCATTAGCAGCAATAACCCCTACTTAAACGTCTAATGATGCTGAGAAGGTCCTCTATTTAAGACATGGATCTGTGCGAAAGAGCTTGCAATTCTGCTTATTTGAAATTTCAAAATCAATGAGGCCTTAGTAAGCCATCTTCAACCCACCACATCATTTATTATTGGGCCAATCTCATCCGTGGGACCTGAGTTGTTGTGAGAGCTTCCACTGAAATTAATCTTCAAGCCCCTTTTGGAGGCGGTTTCTCACAGTACAATGAACAGTCGGGAGATATTTAGGACGTGTTTGCTTGCAGGGGTACCTCTGTCCTCGTCCAGGATAAAGTTAACCATATTTTAGGCTCAAGGAATGAGGGGTATGCTTTCTAAAAAATGGCACCTTTTTGCTTGTATTTTGTGGTCTAAGTGTTTAAGAAAAAAAATGGACAGGTTTTCACTTTTCCAGTACAAGGAGATGTTCATCCATGGAAATCCCTACAGTAAAACATGCCTTAATGGGTTTTTGGTCCTTCTAAAAGCAACTGCTTCATAAGACCTTCTGATGCCAATTGTCCAATGAAAAACTTGGTAACAGAACCCAAGAAACCCCTTGCCACACCGCTGTAAAGGGTTGTAAAAAGGATTTCCTTTGACATTGAGTTTGGAGGATTGTGGATTAAGAGTTTGCAACAAGACAAAACAATGGATTAAGGAGTACAACTATCAACAAACACCTGCAGATCGCACAAACGTCTTCAACTCTAACCCCTTGAAATTCCTCTGACAATAATACCGAGAAAGATAAACGAATGTGGAAGAATAAGGAACCAATGAAGCTTTTTATACCTAATAGTTTGATTATTCCTCAGATCCCAATAAAAGGCAAAAGGAAGGTCCACAAAATTTACCTCTTTGCCCAAAGTACAGGTATTCCATCGTTCAAAACAGATTGGCAAGATTGTCTAGGAAGATCAACACCACTTAGAATAATCTAAAGAGGTGGTTTCAAAGACTCCTGGGAACAGAAAAATGCACAAAAACATGCTTCACCTTTCTTCAAAATTATTTTAAAGATATGGATAAGATGAACACAGGTCAGACTTTTACCAAGAACTGCATAGTACATGAGTAGTGGTCCCCCTTCAGAAGGAATCAAAGGAACCCAAGATTTTCCTATTGGGGGCCAATAAGCATTTCTTCCAAGTCACAGTGGGAAGATTCTGGTACAAACCTAGAGCTATTAAGAGAACCAACCACTCAAAAGCACCATCATCCTTTCAGGAGACAGGAAGAACTCACACTACCCCATTTCTTCTCACTCTAACCCTAGACATCCAAAAAATAGGTCCAAACACCAAACCCAACCTAAAACCTAGATTCTACATCCTGTCCCTCACTATACACTATAATAAAATCGGAGACTATATAAGTTTGTAGCAACACACTCCACTCAAAGCATAAGATCAAAACATACATATCTTTATTCCTTAACCCTTTTCTTTTACATTTTCCCCTTCCTGGTCTTCAAAATTTTCTTTTCCTATCCAGAGTCAACAACCAAGTCATATTTAGCAATTCAAAAATCCATTTTCATGTATATTTTGCACCTTTGAGCACAGAACGCTATGGTCTAGAGTGTTTATCGAATGTAGAGGGTTTTTTTTAGGATTTTGTATTCCAATGGGACCTCATTTGTCTTAGGGATGGTTCCTAGTGGGGGCTCTAGTTTTTTCCTTTGCTTGGTGTTTAGCTTGTGTAGATCACCTCGACCTCACTAGCTGCGCCCTTGTTTTCTTTTGGCTTTGCCCCATCAATAATATTTGCACTTATCAGAAAAAAAAAAAAATGGCACCAATCAGTCATATTTCATCTGTAACCAATAGAACCTTCTGAGGGAAACAAAAAAATTGCAACTTATGAACAGAGAATCACATTACATTTCTAGGCATTATACTGCCATAAGATAGTATCCAAAACAAGTAGTATAATTTCATGGCAATCAAACTTCCATGAGAGAGGAACTGTTGTAACCAACTTATCAGAACTGAAAAAGAGAAAGTAAAGAAGAGAGGTTACAGATGAAAATCCATGGCATTGGTACCTTAATTTTCTCAGCATGGGCTCGCTTTCTCCTGGAGCACAAGAAGTAGAGACATAAGTACACTTCACGTATCTAATGCCCAAATTACATGATATTTCTATTGATACAAAGTAAAAGTTTAGTTAATAATTTACAGAAAAATAATCATCCGACGTCTTTGAACAGAACGTAGACTAGAAAAGAACTTGAATAAATAACAATGCATAATTGATATGCATAAATTCATATAATGGACTCAAAACGGTTTAGATTTATTAGATCACAGAAGAAAGTGACTCCTAAAACTGCTACATCGAGCAATTTCTCATAAATAAGTGTAAGTAGTAAGCACGAACACACCCAGATAAATCAAACCTATCTTCCTTATATAAAAAACAATGATTACACACGTTTCAATAAGGCCATTCTTAGATTTGTAAAGTGATCTGTTCTGTACCACTTAAGGTAGAGCAAGACTCTAAAAGCATAAGTGCATGACTAGTATAAATGACGTGCACAATATAAGTCAACTAGGATAAATATATAGTGACCTAGTTTATCGCTTGAATCAAGCAAAATGAACTTAGTAATCGTAAACAATACAAGTAATGGTAAAAATGAATACATCAAATGTGGAGATAGACCTGTATGGTGAAAAATCTAGATCATCGTCTTCAGCAGATTCATAGTTGGCATGATCTTGGGCAAGTTTCTTGGAATAGCCTTCGTCCCAGTATAGCCTTTCCCAGTTCTCTCTGAGCTCCTGATATAGTTCCATATATCTTTTGCACCAAGGCTCATGCTCCTTTCAATTCAATAATTCAAGCATTGTCAGGATTTAAGAAATATTACTCTGTTTTCCACTGAAACCCACACAGTTGCCAACGCCTTCAATGAGAATCATACACGTCAAAGTGTCAAACAATAGAAAAATATAGGAGTCAAAAAGTGAGTCAATCTCAAAAAGGAAATGGCAGGAAAAAGAGCATGTTAAAATGGTTGACAAGACAATTTCTCAAAACCAATTTTTTATGGGTTACCAGACGAGTGATTCTCTCACTGACCTCCGGATGAAGACAAGCAGTGCTTTCAGGCTAATGGTGATGGGTCATGGGTGTGGATGCATTTTCTTAAACCATTTGGGACAGCCTTTGTTGGGTGTATCTGGGGTATGTGCTCCGGATTCCATTCTTCATCACTCAAGGCAGTGAAAGGGGGGTTGGTTTTCTGTAGAGAGGAATATTAGAAGACTCAAGGTCACAATCGACTCCAAAGTGGCTGCATATTGTCTGAACAAAATTGGGGATTGGCCTTGGCCATCTCGGCATCATCTAATAAGAGCTATTGAGTCACTTAAAAATAAATTCGAGAGTATTTCATTCTATTTGGTTTTAGAGAAACCAACTGGACAGTGGATTTTTCGGTGAAATTTCGTTCATCTGTAAATGAAATTTTACTTTTACCAACTGATTTCCCTAGCTATCTTACCACCATAATTGTGGAGATGCTAGTCTGTAAATATGCCTGTTTGTAATATCTTTTTTGAAGCTTTGGTAGGGGTCTGCTTAACACCAAGCTTTCCACTCCAAAAAACAATAATGATTGTGTGTGTATCTGTCCGTGTGTATATTGACATGGCTTTGTAAGGCCCAGGTGGAGATGAGTGGCTGATTTTTGGTAAGGATGATCTCCTCATTACACAAAAAACTATCCCATTTTGACATTTTGAGCCCTATGAAAGTGGACTATAAGTGGAAGACTTCTGGATCATCCATTTCACCATTACCTTAACTCCACATTTGACAGGGTTAGAAATCTCAGCTGTGAAGATGATCCTCATGGTGAGGCGATCATCCTCACCAAAAAGCAGCTCTTGACTATATATAAGGCCAGGATATTCTGACACATCTGTGGAGCTCACGTGGAGATGAATCGAAAGCTGATTTTTGGTGAGGATGATCTTCTATGGAGATCATCCTCACAAATGAGTTAAGAGACAACTCTGGAGAGGTGGTGTTAGGGAAGCCAGTGCCAGTGGTTCCTAGTTTGAGGGTAGCTTAATGGGGCCCCATTAAGAAAGGGACATCAACAGCCCAAATTGAAATTTCTAACCCTATCAAATGTGGAGTTAAAGTCAACAGGGAAATGGATGGTCAGCAGATGTTCACCTTGTAATCCACTTTTACCAGGGCTAAAGATATTACATATGGGTTGAGAAAAATGGCAAATGCTTTGGTAACAAATGGTCACGGGGCCCACGTGCAAATGAGTTAGGGGTTGATTTTTGGTAAGGATATTCTTCTCAACATGGATATCAACCTCACAAAAAAATCAGCCCATTCCAACATTTCTAGCCTTATATTACAAGTTCAAATATTCAAAATCATCCATTTTTACAGTCAACTTTAACTCCATATTTGATAGGGGAAGTTTTAGAAAGTGCTGATTTTTTCCATGTTGAGGAGACCATCTTCATCCAAAATAAGCCCTTAATTCATCTAAATGTGGGCCCCATGTCAATTTATCCCAACCCTACATATGTGTGTGTGTATTCTAACATTACTAACTATATCAAATGTGGAGTGCTAATGGTGAAATTGATGGTCTAGAATTCTTCAACTTGTAATCCACTTTTCATAGCGCTAAAATATCATAATGGGCTGATTTTTTGTGAGGATGATATATAGTCGGGATATTCGGATCTGTGGGACCCACAAAGGCATGTCATTTTACAAGTCAAAAAGCATTAGTAACTTTATCCCAGCCCATATATATATGGGTCATGTTATTTTGACACGCCTTTGTGGGGCCGACATGGGGATGAATTTTAGGCTTTTAGGATCACCATGGAGATCTTCTTCACAAAAATCAGCTCATTCCAACATTTCTAGCCCTATGAAAAATGGTTACAAGTTGAAAAATTCTGAGAGTGTTCAATTCACCTTTTAGTTTTTAAGTGCACTTTTGATAGGGTTTAGAAGTTTCAGAATGGGCTGATTTTTGTGAATATGATCTCCATGGTGAGGAGATCGTCCTCACCAAAAATCGGCCCTTAACTCATACAAGCGGGCCCCATTAGTCATGTCAAAATAACATGGGCGTGTCATTTTAGTCATGTCAAAATAACAGGACCCTATATAGATACGGTGTGTGTGTGCGTGTGGTGTGGTGTGAGCTAGAGCTGTCCTTAAGGCCAAAAAGAAGTGAGGTAATGCTTACATTCACATTGTTGGATCCTAAATTCAAGGGCTGTGGTAATAAAAATGACCATAACCCTCGGACAAGGTTTAAAAATCAACATAATTAAAAAAAAAAAAAACCCAAAATTATTTGGAATTAAAGTGAAGTGACAGCCATGAAT
The DNA here is from genome assembly GCA_035048495.1 of Euptelea pleiosperma. NCBI lineage: Eukaryota > Viridiplantae > Streptophyta > Magnoliopsida > Ranunculales > Eupteleaceae > Euptelea > Euptelea pleiosperma. Next base: position 10,937,961 of record CM068551.1, on the reverse strand, counting down.
TGGTCACTACATACAGAAATGAGAGATAGGAACGAGTCAAATGCATATATAGTGAGACACTAAGATTTCTAATTCTTATATCGATCTTGTCATGGTCTCAGGCCCAATATGTTGCAGTCTCATCCTAGACTTGGAAACCATGACCTTCAATCACCTGACCTGTCAGAATAAGCTGATGATTTATCAAATATGATCCCAAAAATTATTCCTTCCTCGAAGCTTATTGCTTCTTCCATGTGCTCCTTCCTCTAGCTATAGCTTGACATCCATGTTCTTGTTGTTTATGAGTCTTTGTTGGACACATATCTTTTCCAACCTTTTCTTTTCTTTTTCTTTTTCTTTTTTTTGATAAATCCTTTTCTTTTCTTTTAGCAAAAACCCTTTTGTTCCTTACATCTGCATGAAGGATTCGTTCTTATTCACTTTCTTCGCTTTTCAAGTAAGTAGGTCTACTTCTTCCCCAATAATGAATTAACCCTTGGATAAGGACCTAGACTGCCCCATTGCCCAAGTGCATATCTTACAGATCCCTCCAAATCTACCATGTCCTTGGTAGGTTTCGTTGCACTTAGCTTGTAGCATTCACTCCAACCTTTGCTCTTGTTTCCTTCAGAACCACTGTCTTTATCTTCTATTATTTTTTGTTTTTTGATAAGTATCTTTATCTTCTACTATTACATTACTTTGTTTGGCCATTGCATCCTTCCTTAGGTTAATAGGGTTTCCATAGCTCAACCAACTCGAGTCAGACCTACTGACCAGATCTTCAAATAACTTTCTTTTAAGCAAGCCCTAGTAGGATATGGTTTTAAAATTCGGCGAAATTAGCCGAATTAATTCCGAATTTTGACTGACCGAATTAAAGTGTACATGTATTAAAAAATTTACAAAAAATCGCTGAATTAATTCGAAGTAAACAGTAAAAATTCGGCTAATTTCTCGAAGTTTAGCCTTTTTAGTACAAAAATTGCATAAATTCGTCGAATTATTAATTCATTTAATTCGAAGTAAACAGTTGACTTAGAGAAGTTCGGAGAATTTTTAGCAAAACGTTGGTAAAACACATTGATTTTTAAGGATATGATAAAACAAGCATGATAAAACACTTATAACTTATTATATCATAAAAATAACAATTTAAAGCAACCTAAGCAAGATTAATATCGTTTCACTCATTTTGGCAAAAAATCTTTAAACTTCTCTAAGTTAGCGAATTTTTACAAAAATTCCCTAAATCGAATTGAACTTCCCCGAATTAATTCCGAATTTTAACTGACCGAAGTCTAAGGCAAAGTCGAAGTTTAGAACCTTCCAAAATAGGCTGTTGTGCTGCTTGCCAGTTGTAGCAGAGTATGCTGCATAGTTGAGGGTCTAGTCGATTACATGCCAAGAAACCAGATACAACCCCACATAAGCAAGAAAATTCTTTAGCAACCCCCAAACGTTGATTATTGTTTTAGCTCATGTTGTTCTTTAAGAACGTACTATCCACATTGAAATTTCCCTCTAAACATAGCATCCCTTCCTTTCTCTCGTTGGCTGAGAGCATCAGCTGCTCATCAACCGGTAAGTCCCAGACTTTGTCAACCCTTGTGAACCCATAACCAAAGAGGCATACTAGGGGACTCAACTGACACACCTGAGTGCTTCACTTAGTTTTTTTATTAATAAGTACCAAGTATCGATTGTATTATATACAAGAAGAAAACACAAAACAAGGAAGAGAATTCACTAGGTATTATACAAAGAATATATGGAGAGGTAAAAAACAAATTAGCTGGTTGAGTTCCCTGTATACAATGAGGTTCTACTAATTCCTTCTCTAAAAAAAGAGTCCGCAACAACATTCGCACTTCTCAAAGTTTGCGAAAATAAGATTGTCCAATCTCTAACCAACTCCCTTGTATGATCAACAATCTTTGCTAATCTCCATGGAACTTCACTCATGCTTGTTGCCCATTTAGTTGCCTTCACGCCTTCAACCTCAATGGTCTGTCCAATATCCATCTAGAGTCCACCACATGAATATGACCAAAGAAGCCTTCAAAATTTCACCCATATCACTCCACAAAAACACCACCAATCCCTACCAAACAGGGAAGTCAAAATGACATCATCGAAGTTAAGCTTAATGTACTCTTCATTAAGACCCTGCCAAACAGGATTGTCCACAATCAAGTCTTCTCTAATTACTCTAGTCTCTTAAAAACCATGAAGGATAGGATGGAATTTCTAAGAATTTTCCTAGGTAATGGAGGCCGGTCGTGCCATGTTCCTTCCTTAAACGGCGTTAAACACATCAAAGAGAAAGGGAGTATATTCCTTGATCCCAGCACATAGTAAAAAGTTGTATATCGATAGCTAACCTCGTACTACGAAAAAATAAAATATCTGACGCTAACAAGAAACAAAAGTGATCTTGACCCAACTGCTTCTCTTCACCCTTTGGAAAACCAATTCCTCTCTCCTTTTCCCTGTTCAGATGTCATAGTTAAAGAAGTCGAACGGCCATCTATTTATTTAAGCGACGGCCCAAACTTCCTCCTCGTACCAGTAATCATCAACCCTTTGACTCCAAAAATAACCATTCTTGTTGACCCACTCCACAACATGATAGATACCATAATTACATATAGCAAATTTTACATCCAAGGCATGCAGCTAATTTTTAAGACACCCAGGATTTCCAACGTAAACATTGGCGACTCCGGTAGGGATGAAGTTTGCATGATATACTTTACCAAAGTATGTAAGCCCCTAACACGTTGAAGGGCAAGGTGAAGGGAGGGTTGTCCCTGCCTTATGGAAGAACCATATGCTTCCGTATCTTGAGGCACGATTAGTCAACTAGAAAAGACCCCAAGGTACTCCATACTATGTAAATAGCTCTTCCATGTCTACAAGTATATGATATATGGCATGTAATGAAGCAATCAACATATGTAATCATATATGTGTATGGGCGTGTGCTTCCATTCATTATGTATTATAGTGAAAAAGAAAGGCGCAAGTGGGAGTTCCAATTGAGCTTCAGGATGAACACGAGACAGTTCAAGGCGCTAAACAAAGGCCAAGGAAATATGTTTGAGGGGACACGGCCCTGACAAATAGATTGACAATACCAAAGTCTTTCAAAATATGCACAAACAAACAGGAGACTGATATTGAAGACAGGCAATTAAAACAGCCCATCTAAAAGGTTAATGCTTCTAACACTTGATGTGAAGTCGTCAAAATCACTGCTTACTCTAGCCCACAGCGATTGTGCTTCCATCAGTTCCTATTCAACGTCATTAACTGCAGCGTTTATGATCTCCAGCCTAGTCTGCAAACCCATCATCCACCTCGTTTCTCTTTCAATCTCTTCCCTCGGCACCGCAAAACCCACCACGTCAATGCAAACGCATTTCCAACAGAGGTGGATCTCCCCAAGGCAGCCCCTCAGACCAAAAACTTTGTCTAGTTCCGCCAATCTATCTTCCCATCTCAATGTGTCTTGCATATCACCAATCAGCAACATCAACACATTGGGGGCGCGCACAAACAAGCGCCTCAAGCCAAGGACCATGACGACAATTAATCCTTTCATACAACTCCTGCTGAGAAATGAGATTCATAACACCATGTCACCATCTATGACAAAAAAACAAACTAGCATCAGAGCACCTCAAGGATATATTATGTGATTCATTCAACAAAGGAGAAGTTACGCCAACAAGGATGGAGGAGCCTTATTCTGCTGGGTTTTGCTCAACTCCCTCACGATTTGGCGAACCTCCAACAATGACTTAAGCTTGGCTACTTAATTGACCCTCTTCGACTAGACACTGCCACAGCCCGAGCATCCTCACTAATAGGAGGCCCACCAGTAGTTTCGGATACAAGAGCATCGGAGAGACCTAGAAGTATTAGATCATGTGACCGAGAAGAAGAACTATGCCTTGTCTTGGTGTACAGTAAAGCCACCACTACATGTCTTTGTTGAGCTGGCAATAGAGTGGCAGGTTGAGGACTTCTATATGTCTTTGCCCCCAAGTTTCTACTCCTAATAATCCTAGCTCGAAGGAAATTCTTGTGCTCGATGCAGAGAATCTACTTCTTGTCTTCTCTGGATACATTGCCTCTTACAAGAAGGATTCCTACTTGCTTGTTTCGTTAGTGTTTCGCACGGTACCCATGTATGGCCCTTAGAGCCACAGACCCAGACAATATCACCCTACTCTCCTAAGTGGTCATATGGCGACCATACGCCTCCAAAGCCGCAAAGTGTTGAGGCATACGAAGTTTGGACACCAATTCAACAAACTCCCAGAGTAATTCTAAAGGCCAGCGGCAAAATTCGATACCACTCAAACTGGGAAAATGTGCATGCAACCTAAAAGGAAAGAAGAGCAAAGATTCGCCCGCACCAAGGAATCTATCCTATCAAAAATAAATGTCTCAAAGATGAAGAAGGCACAACGCCATCTCTGTAGACTACTGGAATCATTGATCAAAGCCCATCAATGGAACAAACTTATCTGGATTATACTCCACAACAATCCAATCGTCATTCAAGAAACGTACTAAAAATACTGGAGTATGAGCGAACAACAATATGAGTTCGCCATCAAACAACTCTCACAAGTGAGAAAAGCTCAAAACACCACCAGGCACAGACCAAATTCGAGGCTGGTATGCGCCTTCGGGAACTAAGCAAAAGGAACAAAAAACTATGTACTCCCTGTTGAAATAATAAAGAAAACATTCCTTCATAGGTTCAACGTCAGCAAGTGCTCCCAGCACCATGCTTGAAGAAAAGCAATATTTGTATAGATCTCCACCATAAAGACCCCATCAAATATCTACATGTCACGGACTAACAAATCTAACTGGTGATATGAAGTCCCTTAGAAGATCGGAGCAAGGGGAATCCTCCTGCCTCAAGCTAATTTCATACCTATAGAAAAAGAACATCTTTGAACCCCACCAAGCAGATTTCCCTAGAAAACGTATCTGGACAACCAGAAAGAAAGCATCGCCTCAGAGCGATGTTCATAAGTACAGCCTTGGCCTGGGTAAAAACTGTCCAACTCATCTAAGACTCCCCAAAAGAACTACAACAATTTATTGAAGCTAAAACTTTCAATCTCAGACCAAAGTTCCTCACCGATCATCTCCAAGGATTCGTACGTTCGTAAATCCTCTCCAAATGCGCTCCTATCTATATTTCCAATCACAAGAAGACACAACAACACAGCTATGTCTTCAAAAGATGGCTCAATCTCTCCACATGCAACAATGAACATATGAGTCAAGCAGTTCCAGTAGGCAAGCAGACTTACCAGACCAAAGGCATCTATATTTATCCTCGGGCGGGATGAAAGGGACACAGAATCACAATGGACGGAATGCATATTTCCTCTTACTGTTTCTATTTGTAGTGTAAATAAAAGTGCAAAAGAAAGAAACAAGGAAACCGTAATAGCCTAGAAGAGTGTACGAACCGATTCCTTGAGAACGAGGCGGGTTCTGCGCATGAACTGCTCTCTCATCTGCTTGCGGCGCTTGTTGGGTAGATTGTCCCTCGGGATCACGAAGCGCTCCCTTGGGGGAACGTTGTCACCAATCTCGTGCATCTCTCCGTCCACCACCCACCACTCTGATTTCTCGTCTGCCTTCTTCAGCTTCGATCTCACTGGATGCTTGCTCCTCCTTGAAGAAGAAGAAGGAGAAGAAGAAGGAGCAGCACCCGTCCTCCACCAACGGAGCTGCTGGGCCTCATAGTGGAGGGAGGGCTGCACCACCCTCTGAAGCCGCTTTGCAAGTGATAGCATGAGAAACGTCAACCGGCAAGTGAGAGAATTCGAGAGGAGGAACGCTGCGGACTGCGAGGGAACTATCACGAGGACTGTTCGGATTTTGGGAAGGCGATTTTTGCGAAATCTTGTTTAGAAACGAAAGAGGTTGGAATAAATTTAGGGGCGTTTGTCAACACAAAAATAAGTAACTTATTGACTTTTATAAGCCAAAAAGTTAAAAAGTTAGTTTGGATGTGTTTCATATTTGAACTTTTGAAAAGCTAAAAACTAACTTAAAACTGAAGCTAAAATTTTTAGCTTTTAACTTCTAAGAGAAGTTACTTCTCAAAAATTAGAAAGCCTCCCCACATTTTATTTTCTGTTACTTTTTCAGAGGTAAAAAATCAACTTGTAACTTCTACTACAAGTAGAAGTGCTTTTACTTCTCGTTCCCAAACGCCCGAGGCTCATTTGTCCAAGGCCAAGGGGCTGTGGCCCTGTTGTGGGGGGGTGGCATCAATGTGGCAGTCTTGGGGGCCACTGACCCATGAATAATTGCGGGGGCGCCCCTTAATGAAAACCTACACAACAAAGCTCAGCCTGAGGCTGATATTTGGTGTGTGAGTCCATTAAGGAATGGGCCATGGGTCAGTGGGCCCAAAAGAACTTACCACGGGTATGTTTTATGTGCCCCATTGGTTGTCTTGTTCATTGAAAATTGTTTGGGAATTTTTGACATACCCCTATGACTCAATCCATTGTCATTTGACCAATGTTGACCCGAGTTGACCACTGTCCTTTGATTGTTTGTATTGGCCTTGCTCTATCTAGTCTATCGAGTCGAGTGAGATTTGTTCTATTCTTTCGACGACTCTGACATGGAAATCATAACTGATTCTGAATACGCTATCTAAGTTATCAAATTCAAAAAGCAAATTCCATGGACCCGAGATGAGAAGAGTGATTCTAAGTCAAGTTCTGTTCCTGAAACTGAATTGTTGTATTCGGTTATAAGGTTACCCAAACCCTTGTTCTAAAGTTGAATACAAGGGTATTTTCATCCTTTAAGCCAAAATTCAATAGTCAACCTGAGTCAACATTGGACAAAGTCATAGGGGTATGTCAGCGTTTTTCAAATGGGGGGTATGTCAAATTTCAAAGATAACATGGGGGTATGTAAGAAATTCCCAAATTGTTTTCATGTGAAAAAACAAAATGCTTCACAATAGAACTTTTTTCTCGGAAATGAACTTTTATATGTTGGTTGTTTGTCGCAAAAGTAAAAATGAAAAAAAAATCTAAATATAAAATGAGCCAAATACAAATCCAAGTAATTTGAACCAAGACAATATCCTCCTCTTTTTTTCTTAAGATCGTCAACTCGAATTCAATTCGGTTCCTAGATTCTATTGAATCCTTGTTATAAGTAACTATATTTTAGGGGCTGGGAGAGGTATAGGGTGTCAAAAAAGTTGGTTCAAATTCAAGTATTAGTGTACCTAGAACAATGACTCTAGACTTATTATATACAACTAGTGGGCTGCATTGTGTTGCACGTGAGTGATTGTAAGGTTGCGTTTGGAAGTACGGAAAATAATCAATAAGCTCATTAGAACAAAAACTTAAAGAGAGGAGCTCTCTCTCGTAGCCAACTCTCTCCCATCGTCTCATTTCTCTCGTTGGCCATCTCTCGTCCATCGCCACCTCTTTCTCGCGCCATATCTCTCTCGTCATCGTATATATATATCTTTCTACGGCAAGGATTTTACTATTTTATTTATAGGGTTTCGTTTGGTTTTCAACATGGGTTTTGAAGTATAAGGGAAAAGGGAGATGGGTTTTCGATACAATATTTTATCGCCATCATCAATGTGCGAAACCATCCATTTCATGACGTATTTTAGTTTGTCTTCAAGTTATTGTTCTTCAAACCTACAAAGAAAATGAAGTTATTTCTTTGTTGAATTTTATGTTAGAGATGTTATACAAAAAAAGTAGATATAAGTTCCTTAGGGTGCGATATGAAACTCACCAATGGTCAGGATGCGACATGAAACTTACCAGTGGTCACGATAGATATGAACAAAGGCAAAATCAATGTTTGAGATATTGGAATTGCGAATAAAACCAGATCCAAGGGTGCTTGCCCAAACTCTTGGGTTCACACTCAATTTTGCGGGGCTTGTGGACGATAAAACCCTTCAATCCCCACCGTCAATAGATGGTCCTCGCCTATTGAAATCCATAAGTTTCTGATGTAACATATTTATGTTATTATGAATGCAAGAAGGGAGGAACAAATCAAGGTTGCTCACGATAATGCCATGTTTGGAGCACCAATAGCTAGTGACAAGGTCATTTTGGAGCACCAGCAGCTCAACCATACATCCCTGCAGATAAGGAACCAACCATGGAGAATGATAATGGCTTGTTAAGTAATTAAGTGGCTAGCAAATGGTTGTACTGAAAATAAGAATGATGGCATGGGAAAGTAATTAAGAATTTAACAAAGGACTGTAATGAAAATATAACTAATGACATGAAAATAGATGATCTTTTTTGTTGTTGGTAGAGAGGGAAACTTATTGAATTAATATGTGAGGCAACTAATGGTAAATGGCATGCCCCAACCCAAGTTTTGGCTTTATAATAATAATTAGTGGGCTACACATGAATTGTACGTGAGTGAGTGTAGGGTTTTTGGCATGAAATATGGCATGACAAGTAATTAAATGGTTAGAAAGGGACTATGTTGGAAATAAGAATGCTGGCATGGAAAAGTAATTAAGTGGTTAGAATAACGTAACTCTATTACAGGGGTTGGAGGTATAGTGTGTCAACAAGTTGGTTCCAATTCAAGTACTAGTGTACCTAGAACAATGACTATAGACTTATTATATACAACTAGTGGGCTGCATTGTGTTGCACGTGAGTGATTGTAAGGTTGTGTTTGGAAGTACGGAAGATAATCAATAAGCTCATTAGAACAAAAACTTAAAGAGAGGAGCTCTCTCTCGTAGCCGCCTCTCTCCCATTGTCTCCTTTCTCTTGTTAGCCATCTCTCGTCCGTCGCCACCTCTTTCTCGCGCCATATCTCTCTCGTCGTCTTATCTCTTTCTACAGCAAGGATCTTACTATTTTATTTATAGGGTTTCGTTTGGTTTTCAACATGGGTTTTGAAGTATAAGTGAAAAGGGAGATGGGTTTTCAATACAATATTTTATCACCATCATCAATGTGCGAAACCATCCATTTCATGACGTATTTTAGTTTGTCTAGTTATTGTTCTTCAAACCTACAAAGAAAATTAAGTTATTTCTTTGTTGAATTTTATGTTAGAGATGTTATACAAAAAAAGTATATATAAGTTCCTTAGGGTGCGATATGAAACTCACCAATGGTCAGGATGCGACATGAAACTTACCAGTGGTCACGATAGATATGAACAAAGGCAAAATCAATGTTTGAGATATTGGAATTGCAAATAAAACCGGATCCAAGGGTGCTTGCCCAAACTCTTGGGTTCACACTCAATTTTGCGGGGCTTGGGGGCGATAAAACCCTTCAATCCCCACCATCAATAGATGGTTCTCGCCTATTGAAATCCATAAGTTTCTAATGTAACATATTTATGTTATTATGAATGCGAGAAGAGAGGAACAAATCAAGGTTGCTCGCAATAATGCCATGTTTGGAGCACCAGCAGCTCAACCATACATCCCTACAGATAAGGAACCAACCATCGAGAATGATAAGAAACCGATCAATGAAATTGGCCCCAACAGCAACTTGATAAGTGACAAGGTGAGAGCTTTCATAAGTGCTTCAAATTTGAGTTTCATACCTGCAGCTTAAAAAGAGAGAGCGAAGGAACCCACGCTCAAAGTCAAATCTTACTTTCATTGCTGGTGTTTGCAAAGCAACAAAGTTCTTGGCGAGACTATGCCCGTAAACTTCAGTGTGGATAAAAAAGTTGAGGGAGTTGGGTCGATTTACAAAAGATAGTTCCACATTCAATCAGTCCATCTAACATAACATGATACTCTAATGTAACATTTCTTGCCAAAAAGGTTGTCTCTGACGTGTCTAATGCAAGCATATGGCGTGACAAAAATGCTGAAGTTGAGGTGAAATAAGCTTCTTCCATCAATGGATTAAACACACGTGACCAAGAACTCAGAATGTGGCATTGGATGCTTGATCTGACTGTAAGCCACAAAAAAGAGAATGATCGACAAACGACAACCAATGAGAGAGAATCCAAAGCTACAATTTACCTTCTTGAAACATCAATTTGGTGTAAGAGGGGATTCTTAATATGGGTTGAGCTAGAGTCGAGATTGTTGCCAACTAAAGCAATAATAGGAGCTGAAGGTTTGGCAGGTATAGTAGCAAAAAAGGGAATTGAGAGCCAATAATTCCTAGCAGAGCTTATGCTGTTTTCTGTTTAACAGTAATTTTTATTTACATGTTATTGTTACTTGTTAATTCCAATAACCAAATATTGAAGTGATCTTTTGTATCTTCCTTGACGCATGACCATTTGTAAAATCACAAGTTTCTAAGTAATGTCTTGGTTCCAAGTTTCAAGACAAACTGCTATACCCCATTTTCTTGATTGAATTCACACATGGTTATTCAGTATTTTTGTTTGTTGTGGAATGAGTTTGACTTGCAGAGATTGAGAACCCAAATTCGAAACCAATTTGAAGTCTCAAAGAAGATAGAACTTGCCCAACCCTTCTTACCTATAGTTGAAATCAACCATTGGTTATATCAAGATGAGTGAAAAAAAATATATAATTAGGCAAGTGAATTGTGGGTCTCTTTTTCTTTGTAACTAAATTGTGGGTCTGTTTGATAAATAACTGAAACTCCTCTCCTAAATATGTAATACATAAAGATGTATTTTCATGGTAATAACTAAGGTCACTTCTAGCCTAGTTCCAATTTAATGATATGCAAGGAATGTAAGTATTTCGAATGGAATATAAAATGGGTATGGTTTGTTTTAAGTTTATTATTCAAGTGGTAAATACATCACTTGACAAGTTGTCCCATGGAAAAAAAACATTTTTTCTTATTAAACTACCAAACGCAGTATCAATGCTTTTCCTCAAAATAAGTACTTTTTCTAACAAGATGAGCCAAACACCCAAATAACTTAAATTAATCTGTTCACAAAAAAATACTTTTTGAGAAGCATATTTTTTCAGCTAACTGTAATGCCAAACAAAGCCTAAGGGGCATTTTGGAAAATTAGTTTGGAGGGGCGAATCTATAAATTGCAGCATAGAAAGTAATTAACTTGTTATAATGACATGGTAAGTAATTAAGTGATTAGCAAAGGGTTGTACATTGAAAATAAGAATGATGGCATGGAAAAGTAACGATTTATCAAGGGTTGTGTTGAAAATATAATCAATGGCATGAAAATAGAGTATAAACATTTAATGATTGTTTTTCGTTGTTGAGTGATAGGGGCATTTATTGAACTAAATAGGTGCCTATGTTTATTTAATAGGCAACTAATGGTGAATACCCGATGAGGGGTTGGTGAGATGGCTAGGACCACGCCTCATGAAGTGAAGGTTCTGAGTTTGATTCCCCGCTTGGTGGCCACCCCGTGGGATTTATCCCAATACACTAGATACGTATGGAAGGAGTGACATACGTGTTCCGTGGGATTTAGTCAGGTACTCTAAGAGGCCCAGATACCCATGGTATAAAAAAATGGCGAATGGCATATGGCCCAACCCAAGTTTTGGCTTTATAACAGCAAGTAGTGAGCTACACGTGCGTTGCCCCTGAGTGAGCGTAAGGGCTTTTTTGGAATAAAAACAATGGCACGGTAAGTAACTAAATGGTTAGCAAGGGACAATATTGAAAAAAATTGGTGGATGAAAAAGTAATTAAGTGGTTAGCAAGGGGATGTATTGAAAATATAATAATTGCATAAGAATGGGTGATTACAATTCATAGGGCATTAAACGGTCTATTTTTTTTCTTGGTGGAGGGCCATTTAATGAAAATAACTGCCTATGTTTACCTGACATGCAACTAATATTGAATGGTGTGCCCCAACGTAAGTTTTGGCTTTATAATTGTATTAGATAATAGATATATGGTTTATGATAACATCAAATGGCTGCACCTGGTTTGGTCTGTAACACCACAACAAAAGATACTCCACATAAAAAAAAAATTCTACGATGGCGGGGGCTCGGGATATAGGTTGTCGTGAAATTTGTTTTCAGACATGTTTTTAAATAAGGGCGTGTTTGATTGCCAATTTCCCACGAAATTTTTTTTTCATTTTTTCACAGCTATTTTTAATCATAATTCTTTTCTTGAAGAAAATGAGATTTTCTCATTTAATCCCATGATTCATTTAAACTCTGTTTGGTAGGCCATATTATTGGTAAAACCAAAATTTTTACGTTCTACGTACGTGAGAATTCATTTTCACACAAAATACACCATTATTTCTAACTTAACCAGAAAATGCATATTTTCTCGGGTGCAATCAAACAGCCATTTCAGGCATTGTCCCATATGTATTTTCTAGGGAAAAATTATCAGGAAAAAATAGAATTTTCTTACGAAAATATTCCTTACAATCAAACGTGCCCTAAATGAGGGGCCATTGAAGACATTAGCAATGGTGATGGGTGGCCACTATATCAAAGTCTTGTGGACTGTTTTGAAAAAATCTGACCCTCCCCCGTCCGCCATGACTTAATCCTTTGTTATTGACCTACAAACCAAAAATCATCTTGATTAGTAATTTCAAACCTTTGGATCTTTGTACCCAAATAATAGTCAATAATGTCAAATTCAACCCATGAAACGACTCCAATCCAATGCTTAGAAATCACTAACCATGTTATTTTTCACTCTGTATGCCCATCCAGGGTTGGGCCAAACACCCATACTCACAAATATCTATAAGAAGAGTAAAACTTCTGTCACAGCATTGTGGCAGGAACGCAAAATATGAGCCACGTGGCATACTCTTAGTGGACACTGACTATATGGATGTTTGGCCAGTCCCTCGGTGGACCTACAAACCAAAAATCAGCCTGATTAGTGATTTACAACCTTTGGATATTTGCACCCAAATAACGCTCAATAATGCTCAAATTCCTACCATTAAAGTCAACCCATGAAAATAACTTCAAGCGAAATCGCTTAGAAATCACTAATCAGGCTGATTTGGTTTAGAGGTCCACAGAGGGACTGGCCAAACATCCATACGGTCAGCGTCCACTAAGAGTGTGCCACGTGGCTCATATTGTGCGCTGTGACAGAAGCATCTGTCCAACTCTGTGACAGAAGTTTTACTCCTATAAGAATATGCCATGTGTCTCATATTGTGGTCTGATGATGTCGGTCAGTAAAGTTCCCCTCGGGGTGGGGGTGGAGGTGGAGGGAGTGAAACTTGCCTGACCAGCGGTCAGTGACTACTGCTCACAATATGAGCCACAATTTTAGAGTACATTGATTGTATGCCATACCTATTGGCCCACCCGTAGGTGGACCTACAAACCAAAAATCAATGGGATTGGTGATTTCTAAATGTTGGATTGGAGTCATTTTCATGGGTTGATTTTAACCGTGTGAATTTGAACATTATTTGGTGTACAAGATCGAAAAGGTTTTAAATCACTAATCAGTCTGATTTTTAGTTGTAAGTCCACATAGGGATTCCTCAAACATTCATACGGTCAACATCCTCTAAAATATGCCATGTGGCCAGGGTCAGCTCTACCTTAAGTCCTTAAGGCGGTCGCCTAAGGCCCCTTTGGTGAGAGAAGGCCCCAGCCCAGGTCCCACTAACCACATGGATTTTTAGCCCACCCTTTATTAGGTATACAAACCAAAAATCAACCTGATTGACTACCTATAGCCATAGATTTTAATACTTTTTAGGACATAATTCTAGCCATTGGATTCAACCATGTTTCTTCGGTAGTAAATCCAATGGCTAGAAATCATCATTCAAGCTGATTTTTAGTGTGTTATCCACCAATAGGTGGGCTGAACATCCACACAGTCATTGGGCCCAAAAAATAATCTATGTGGGGCCTGAAAGTCGGATTTTTCCGCTTCGTTGGTTACAGAAACCCTAATTTCAACACATTTGTAATTATCCGAGACTTTTGACCTGTAAAATTAGCAATTTTGCATAGTGGCTTGTATCGGATGTCGATCTGCACTCGGGGTTAGGGCACGCTTAATAAAGAATATGAAATAACAGAATGATGTTAGAAATAATGGCGGGATGAGAATGGTGATAATGGGATTTAAAACCTATTTTCTTTTAAGATTATCACAGACTATTAAAAATAATAATGAAGGAAATCAAACAACACCCGAAAAGAGAAATCATCCATTAACATTAAATATTCTTACAATGCTCAAAAACATCAAACAAAATAACTAAATTTGTAAAGAACCTAAGACTAAGCTAGAGAGAGAATGGGAGAAACCTAGAGAGAGAAAGTAATGGATGTAGAGAGAGAAAGAGAAAAATTGAAAAAGTTTTAGAGAGAGAGAAGAACTCTCACCATTGCAAACTTACAAGAACTTGGCCAATGAAGTGAGTGATCAGCCATGAAAATGTATGCACTCTTGGGTGCATCAAGAGGATGAATGAATCGGCCATCGTGATGGTGCTGGCGACCTTGAGTTGCAAGTGAACTCGCAACATTAGGAGAGAAGCGATGAATGAGGAACGTGGGTGAGTGGGGCAGCTGGCTGGAAGGAGAAGAGATGGGGCGGTAGCTTGAAGCGTCGCAGGCTTATGCACCAGCGATGATGCGTTCCTCCCCTCTTCCTTCTTCTTCTTCTATCTTCTTTGTTTTTTGTTTTTTTTTTCTTTGATTTAAGAAAGAGGAGAAAGAGGGCCGAAGGAGATGGGGAAGGTTACCGGTCTGAGCACTGGTCAGAGGAGGAGAACCAGACGTTGAGGAGGATAGCAGCTCTCCTTGGGTTCGTGTAGAACCGTGAAGGGAAGGAGATGGGGTTGATGGCTCCAGGCGGGCTTATGGTTGAGGCGGTGCTGGTTGCAGCACCGTTGGATGGTGGTTGCAGGCGGCGAGCAGGCAATGCTAGAAGTCGGTGGAGAAGAGGACGAATCAGAAGAAGAAGAAGGGGGCAAACAGATGTGGGGCGGTGGTGGAACACGCCGGAGAAGATGGAGTTCTCCGGTAACTTTTTTTTTTATTTCTTATTTTTGTGTTGCATACAGCAACAGGAGGAGCAAGGTGGGCGTTTGGGTGGTGCTGCTACGGGCGGAGAGAAGGCAATGGTTGAAGGTGGAAGATGCGTGGTGGTGGAGTTCTTGATCGGCCAAAGTTACAGCCTGCAACTCCGGCAATAACTTAGTGAAGAAAATGAAAAAGAAGGTGGAGAAGAGGAGGGGAAACGGCCAAAAAGAAGGGTAGAACGTGGGGGAGAAGATTCGGGGAAAGATAGGAGAAGAAAGGAGGGGGATTAAGGTTCAAACGAACCCTTCTCCTTCCCCTTTAAACCTCCCACTTTCCTTTAATAAAAAATGGGGTTTTTAAAAATAAATAATATATATATATATATATATATATATATATATTTTAAGGAAAACCTTACTTTTCTTTGGGGAATTTCCCCATTTAGTGGACCCCCCTTTTTTTATTTAAAAATAATTAATTTAAAGCATTTGAAAATCGCGAGGTCCACTAAATGGTCGGGCCACGGGTCGATGATGATGAGCCCAGCTACTGACCCACATGGATTGATGCTATCCATTGTCTCACAAGATGATGTGACAGACAATTTGATGATGATCGGATGGATGGTGACTTGATTAGGACCCAGATTGGTAGATCGACGGATCTAGAGAGATCCAACGGTCCGATTGAAGATCCAACGGTCAGAAAGCTATGGGAGATGAAACAGAGCCAACAGGCAAGAATTCTGAGGTTAGGTCAGTAGATTTGAGGATCAGGTGGTGATGTATAGGGAGATGAAGAGAGACGAGAGAGAAATAGGAGAAATGAGAGAGAAAACTTTACAGACTATAGAGATAACTGCTGGCGGAGGGTCTGGAACCCTAGTTTTCAATATGTTCTCTTCTCAGGCTTCGCCAACAGAGCAGATTATCATTTTCTTCTCATTTCATGTGGCTTCGACTGCTTTGGTCCGTCTCTTGGTCATCGGCTCTCCATCTCTCTTGGTTCTTTGGACCGGCTCCGTGATCCTCTAACTTGACCCGTACTTGGCCTGTATCTTCTAGTCATAGCATGTTGGCTCTTTAAGCTTTGATATTAGGCTTCTGTGGTTGATCGTGGGCCCGCAAGTCTCGAGAATAGCCCGATCGAGTTTTCTGCAAGAGAAAAGCACGTAATGAGACTTGATCATAACGTCTTTATATCTAGACTTTCAGAAATACATTTAATGCATGCAAATATACCATTTCATCCAGAAAAGTGTGTTCTGCGCAATGAAATAGACTCTTACGTAGAAAAGTGGATAATTAGAACAGTTTTACGTAGGAGAGTGTGGTAACGCTTAGAAGATAATAGTGGAAAATACGTACTTTTAAGCGAATATCACAACCCCCAACCAGCATATTGCCAATTCTTGGCAATTAGTGCAAAATAAATGAGCTTAAAAGGGCTCTGCACATGTTGCACACTTTTTCATATTAGCTCAGGGAAAACACCGTTCGTCAAATCATTGAATGGATGCAAAAACAGTTACATGCTAGTAAAGAGTTGGAAAGTTTTGGCAAGACTACAGACTAATAATCATGACCCAGAATAGTCAGACTCTACGTGTGTGTGTGTGCTCAACATTTTCCTCATCCAAGAGTTAAGACTTCCAGATCACCTCTAAGTTCTTATGCCTCAACCTCAAATCTCACATGTTTAGCACTCAGAATAGAATCACACAAGAAGGGTTTTCTTCTTTTCTCTCAATTTATATGTGAGGAGATGTGTTGATATATGAAAGCAAAGATCTCACATATGTATTATTTAAAGCAATGACATCTTTAACAGAAGAAGATCTCATGATTGGAATACCACTTCACTCGGGAACGTCAGATCAAACTCTATAGCTTCTCCTTCTCCAATCTCCACATTTTATGATCGTGCTATCCTAGAATCAGATAGGACTTTCCTGGGTTATAATGAGGCTTAGGTCCACTGTAGAAAAATAAAGGGATACAAGATTTCAAAGATCTTGAGAGGTATCTCTATTTTCTTGTATTTTTCCTGCGATGTAGCACCATTATCTAGTTTTTTTTCCTTTTTTTCATATTTTTTTCTTTTTCTAGATATTTCTGAGACTGCTCAATTTCTTTTCAGCTCTTTTTATACTTTCTTTCCATATTTTGTTTTCAGCTTGAACCACTTTCTTTTCCTTTTGATTTTTCTTATTTACTTTTCTTTTCACGGTACACCCATATCAGTTATTCTTTTGTCCATCTCAAAATAAGGATAGCCAGTCATGCTTCGTAGCTAGACTGGGTTTTAGGTTGATGGGTTTACAAAGAAAAGGCTTTTATAGAATGGCTCAAGGGGTTTCTAGTGAAGTATAATTCAGGTGAGTAAAAAGGCTGAATGGTTCAAAAAAATGGCCTAAATCATTTTTTAGGGTTTACACTATCATGTATACTGTTTTGACTGGATACAGAGAAAGTTCTGTTGTAGTAATCCAATTTTGATGTCGTTCCGAGTTCCATGATCAAATAAAAGGGTAATGAGATCTCTCAACGAATATTGCGGGCAAGAAGAATAATGAGTCATCTTGTGACTCAGAATTATTGTATAACCCTCTGAATTGATTAAAGGCTCAAAAGCTCAATGGGTTAGGTCTCCACAATTATTCTCACAGGATCACCAGAATTTCTAAACTTAGGATG
This sequence comes from Euptelea pleiosperma, assembly GCA_035048495.1. NCBI lineage: Eukaryota > Viridiplantae > Streptophyta > Magnoliopsida > Ranunculales > Eupteleaceae > Euptelea > Euptelea pleiosperma. The sequence continues at coordinate 10,920,273 of CM068551.1, read as the reverse complement.
ACTCTGATATTGATAGTGTATAACTGTGCCGAATATGAGTTTTTCTGAGTTTTCAAACCTGCTATAGTCATGCTTGACTTGATTCAACGCTAACTTTAAACAAAAATTGACATCCTCAATACTAACTTAACGGAGGTTTTCAGCTAATCAAAGTCAGGGTATTTGACACACTTTTGAAATTCTAGAAAACTTTTGGAGAACATCGGAAATCACCCCAAAAACAAGAAATTTTTTTTTTATCAAAATGAAGACATGAGTTTTGGTAAATACCCACCCCCAACCAAAATACAGCACTGTCCTCGGTGCTCATGACCGAGACATAAAATGATAAAAAATCAGTGATGATGATGCAAAGGTTCAGGAAGGATGTTACCAAGTTGGCAGAAACTCGACAGTGTGTGGTACCTGATGATCGGAAGAATGAATGTACCTGCATTTCCAGAGATATAACAATAATAACAAATGCATGAAACTCATGTACTCTAGGAATACTAGAATTGTCTTTCCGAAAGCACTAAATTTTACGTTTTCAGCCAGACATGACAGGGGTGACAGGCACCCCAAACCAAGTTGGAGCACAGGAGACTGAGTGGGTCATCAGTCGACATAGACAGGATCGATGAGATCAATCTCAGAAGTCTAAAAAAACAACACATCAAGTTCATGGAACTGCTTTAGACGCTGGCCATTTACCTGGAATGAGGAGTGATTCTTGGGATCCTCAATAGTGATTGCCCCAAAGGGTGTGACTTCTATGACCGTATAAGGACCGGTCCACCTAGATTTCAGTTTCCCAGGGAAGAGATGAAGACGAGAATTATAAAGAAGGACCTTATGTCCTAGATGAAACTTTTTCCTGAGGATGCTCTTGTCATGTATCCACTTCATCTTTGCTTTGTAATTCTTGGACAAGTTGTAGGCATCATTTCTGAGTTCTTTTAACTCATTCATTTGAAGTTTCCTCTCCTCCCCTGCGGTTTCTAGGTCTAAGTTAAGCTTCTTAATGGCCCACAAGGCATGATGTTCAATCTCTACCGGAAGATGACAGGGTTTCCCAAAGACCAGACGATAGGGAGACATATTAAGTGGTGTCTTGTAGGCGCTTCTGTATGCACATAAAGCATCAGTGAGATGAGTAGACCAGTCTTTACGTGTGGTATTGACTGTCTTCTCCAAGATCTGCTTGATCTGACGATTAGAAACCTCTACTTGACCACTAATCTACGGATGATAAGCTAGGGCAACCTTGTGGGTTACCCCATACTTTTTCATTAATTTATCGAATATCCTATTGCAGAAATGGGTGCCCCCATCACTAATGATGGCCCTAGGGCACCAAACCGGGCGAAGATGAACTCCTTTAGGAATTTGACCACCGCTTTGTGGTCATTGGTCTTGGTGGGAATGGCTTTTATCCATTTAGAGACATAGTCTACCGCAAGGAGAATGTACTCAAAATCATAGGAAACTGGAAAGGGACCCATGAAGTCGATGCCCCATATGTCAAATATTTCATCGACCTAGATGGGAGTTAGGGGCATCATGTTCCTCTGGGAGATGCGGCCTAGATGCTGGCAATTAGGACAGGTTTTGCTGTAGATGTGGGCATCTTTAAATAATGTGGGCCAGTAGGATCCGCATTGCAGCACTTTTTCTACAGTCTTCTTAGTGTTGAAATGACCACCACAAGGTTGGTCATGACATGAGGACAAGATATTGAGTTGGTCCGACTCAGGGACACAGAGACGAATGATCTGGTCAGGACAGTATTTATACAAATAAGGGTCATCCCAAGAGTAGTACTTAACTCTTGTTAGGAAATGGCTTTTGTCCTGTTTTGACCAATGTGAAGGCATTTCTTCGGTGACAAGGTAGTTGACAATGTCAGCATACCATGGATGAACGGAGATAGCGAACAGTTGTTCGTCTGGAAAGGTTTCAGGGATGGGCTGGGTGTCGAAGGAGGACTCTAAATTCAATCTAGACAAGTGATCAGCCACTACATTCTTAGTTCCTTTCTTATCCTTGATCTCGAGGTCGAATTCCTGCAGTAAGAGAATCCATCGAATTAATCGAGGCTTGGTTTCCTTTTTTGACATGAGATAACGAAGGGCTGCATGATCAGTGTACACGACCACCTTAGTGGCTAAGAGGTACTGACGGAATTTATCAAGGGCGAAGACTACCGCCAGGAGTTCTTTCTCAGTGGTGGAGTAATTCATTTGCGTAGAGTTAAGAGTTTTGCTCGCGTAGTAGATCACGTGTGACCTTTTGTCAACTCGCTGCCCTAGAACGACTCCTAAGGCGTAGTCAGAAGCATCACACATCACCTCGAAAGGTAGAGTCCAGTCCGGGGGACGGATAATGGGTGCAGAAGTAAGCTCAGATTTGAGACGCTCAAATGCCTTGACACATTCAGCATTAAAGTCGAAAGGACTATCTTTAGCCAGAAGATGGGATAGAGGTCGAGTGATTTGAGAGAAGTCCTTTATGAATCGCTATAGAATCCTCCGTGTCCTAAAAAGGATCGGATGTCACGTACGGACTTAGGAATGGGCAAGGTCAAGATGATATCGATTTTTGCTTTGTCGACCGCAATGCCCTGATGGGAAATGACATGTCCCAGAACTATGCTTTTCTTCACCATGAAGTGGCATTTCTCCCAATTGAGGACAAGTCGCTTGTCCTGACAGCGTTGAAGTACAAGCCCTAGATGGTTCAGACAGTCATCAAAGGATGACCCAAAAACTGAGAAGTCATCCATAAAGACTTCGATGAAATTTTCCACCATGTCAGAGAATATGCTCATCATACACCTTTGAAAGGTCGCGGGTGCATTGTAGAGGCCAAAGGGCATGCGCTTATAGGCAAAAGTGCCAAAGGGACAAGTGAAAGTTCTTCTCGTGAACCTCAGGGGCGATGGGTATTTGATTATACCTTGAGTAACCATCAAGGAAGCAGTAATAGGAGTGACATGTTAATCTCTCCAACATCTGGTCTATGAAGGGTAAAGGAAAATAGTCCTTCCTAGTGTTGGTGTTGAGTCGTCTATAATCGACGCAGACTCTCCACCATTTCTTCAGGCACTGGGTGACCATTTTCTTGTTCTCATTTTCCACAACTGTGAATCCTGCCTTTTTAGGGACGACATGAATAGGACTCACCCATTTGCTATCGGAGATGGGGTAAATGATACCCGCATCTAACAGTTTAAGGACTTCGTCCCGGACTACATCCTTCAAGACGGGGTTCAACCTCCTCTGGTGTTCTCGAGAGGTTTTGGATTCATCCTCGAGATAGATGTGATGTTGGCACACCGAGGGGTCTATGCCTCGAATATCATCTATAGTCCAACCTATCGCAGATTTGTGCTCGGTGAGCAACTCGAGAACTTGCTTACGTTCACTCGCAGACAAAGCGGAAGCAATAATCACATGGTAGGTTTTCTTAGGACCAAGATAGGCATAGGAAAGATCTGTGGGAAGAGGCTTGAGCTCCAATTTCAGAGCAGAGGGAGTAGAAGAATGTATCTCAGAAGACACGGATAGAAGAGGTTTTACCTCGGTAGGTAAAGGGAGGATAGGTTCTCTGGCCATAGTTATCAGAGGCTCAAACTCGATGAGTGGAGCGGGGATATCTATCAATGGAGCAGTCTCCAAAAGATCGTTGAGATCAGAAATGGCTGACTCTGTTGCAAAGTCAGCCCCAAAGTGTGCTAGACACTGTTTAAGAATATCGTCGGTGGAGTCTGGGATTAGATTCTTAACGGCACACATTTCGTCGGTCACATCACGATCGGCATCCTGTTGCATTAAACGAAAGACATTGACCTCAGCTTTGAGGTTTCCGAAAGCAATGGACATGTTTCCATCCCGACACCCAATGTGTGCATTTGCCGTGGCAAGGAAAGGGTGGCCTAAGATGACTGGAATGCGGTTATCCTGACACGGCTCGGTGTCGAGAATGATAAAGTCCACAGGATAATAAAAGTCAACGACTTTTACTAGGACATCTTCAATGATTCCTCTTGGAATCTTGATGGACTGATCAGCCAATTTCAGGGTGACATTAGTAAGCTTCATATCTTTCAGTCCTAACTGCTGATATACCGAGAACGGTACGAGGTTGACGCTAGCCCCGAAATCTAGCAAGGCAGTGCAGCTAAAATTGTCTCTAATTTCACATTGGACAGTTGGGCTACCCGGATCCTTGTGTTTGATCACACTGTTGCGTTGAATGAATGCGGTAGCTTTTTCGGCTAAGAAGGCAGCTTTGGGTACATGTGTACGCCGCTTGACTGTGCACAGGTCCTTGAGGAATTTGGCATAGGAGGGGATTTGCTTGATAGTAGAAAGGAATGGGATATTTATCTGGACATCTTTAAAGACGTCTAAGATCTCTAAGAATTGCTGATCCCGTTTATCTTGGACAAGTCTGTCCGGGAAGGGAGGCTTTACTCGACAAATGGATTTGTCGTTAGTCTTAGATTTCTGCACAGGGATATCTGATGTTGGTGCAGAGGTAGAAGAAGCAGATGTAGGATTGGTACTAGTTTCCTCTGTACGAGTGATGGGTGCTGGAGATGGCACCGGCGGTGGTTGGACTCCCATGTCCACAATTTTTCCTGATCGTAGGGTGGTTACAGCTTGCACTCCCCTTAACAGTTCTCATTTGGGCTCTGAGATTGGGAACCGATCTCATATACTGCTCCTTTGGCATTTCCTTTTGGGTTAGCGATGGGTTGGCTAGGGAAGATGCCTTTAGCTTTCTCAACTTTCAAGTTGCCTAAGCGTTGCTCTAGACGAAGCATAGATTGTTGTTGCTGTTGCTCTAGGCGTTGTATAGATTGTTGTTGCTGAGTAATGAGTTGAGCTAGAAGGTCCTCTGTCACGCCCCGAATCCGGATACCCAGATATGCTCCAAAAATCCGTGGATCGACCTGTACCCGAACCCCGAGGTGATCAATGAATGTCCCATAGTGGTCCAATTAGGTCAATTAGACTACTAAGATTCATTCAAATACCTACTAAGTAAAAAAGTATAGATGTAGAAAACAAATAATTAAAATAATTCAATCAATCAACTAAATGTTAAGAGAATGAGGTGAGAACATGCTCTCAATCAAAGGCTTACATGCTTGTGAAAATAAATAACCAATGTTTTAAAATAATAAAAATAAAGTATTCTAAAATGTAGGATCGACTCCCAAATCATCGCCGATCTCCTCGAGTGCACCGGAGTTTTTCGTCTCAAAATCATCCCACGTACCCGACTCCTCAAAATCTGAAAATGGTATCGGTGTAGCACCGTGAGCCGAGGCCCAATAATACAACAGTGTGCATGGTATGATATTATACTATACAAGTTTTTAACCAAGGTATGCATCTCAATCATATAATAAGGATGACATGAATATGAGGATGAATGCAAGTAAGTACAAGATGCAAATGCAACTAGTACCCATAACCACATAGGATCTCCATCTCCTTCCCGCACTGGGAGCGGTCTCATCGACCCATCTGCAAGATATAATAACGTCTGGGGCCTTTCACCCTAGGGTACTGAACCCTGATTAATTGATAAAACCAATATAAACGTATATAATATACTTCAACCCCGTTCCCTTATGCACCCCTTATATGAAATGACGTGATGATCATAGTATGATAACAAGATGATACTAGGGTTACATGGCATATGCACACATGTAACCATGGCCGAACCCTATGAGGGATCAATGACACAAGGTCGAACCCTAAAGATGGATCCAAAACACTTGGCCAAACCCTATGGGAATCCAAGACACATGGGTGGAATCCCCATATATACAAGTATAGGTCAAACCATCTCGGGTTTAGTCAAACAACAAGGGCTAAACCCCTTAATATTCAATAAGTCATGACTGAACCACTAAAGGTTCCCAAGACCATTAATCGTCCAAAATCTAAGAAATAAGTAGTTCATAGAAAATATAGTTTCTTGTAAAAATCATAACTAAATAAATATAAATTAGAAAAATATAAACTTAATGGATTTAAAAACTAGATTCACAGAGGTTTTTAGGAAAAATAAATAGAAAAACATTCAGATTCAAAATATAGGTTAGATTAAAAATAGAGATCGAAATTCTAAGTGAAGTGGACCGTGTAAAATCTAAAATTCTGGGTTTTTTGGTAAAGTCTAATAACTTAGAAAAATCATAACTTAATCAATACAAATCAGAAAAATACAAACTAAACGGTTTTGGAAAATAGATTCATAAAGGTATTTAGAAAAAATAATTATAAAAATACAACAAAAATGATAAAGAACATAATCATCCGTTATATGTACAAAATAGACCATGGCCAAACTCATCATGGTGGCCCAAAATAAAGATCAACCCAATAAGAATAAAGTAAATATTGTTGAAATTAATTTATAATGAGTATCAACCATTATCTAATGAAAGAGAAATAAAATCTTGAAGAAAAACAAGTATAGGATGGATCAAACACACTTACTTCAAGGTTTCTTGAACTTTAATGAAAATCAAAAGTTTTTTCAAATTTGAAAGTTGTCGGATCGTCCTCTCCTCGGAGTATGTTCTTCCATTCAGGGTCCCCGTCAATTCTCCCTGCTTGCTCGAGTGCGATAGGTGCCCGGATAAAGGTTTGATGGAGATTTCTCTATTCTTCAAGGGAGTTGGGTTCGTGAAAGCTTCTAAAGCTTTAAAGTTTTCATAAATAGGTTTAGGGAATGATTAGGGTTTCTATTTTAGTGGAATTCGTAACTATCAAAGGGATGACTTTTTCAACCCTTAAAAACTTATATTTTACACTACTAATGGGTTAGAAATGGGCCCAATGCCCATAAACATCAATAGGCTTTATTTAAGAATATTATTAAGCCCAAAACTCATCTAAATTGGCCATACGGGCCCACCCAACAATCATAACAAAATAATTATAAATTAATTTAATTAAACTATATTATATAATTTAAAAGTTTATATAATAAGGTATTGACACATGGCACACACATAAATCACAAAAAGTACTCTAAATACATAAAAATCATAAAAAAATGTTCAAAGCACCGGAAAAATGTCAAATGACATCGGAATGACCCGAAAGTGATTCGCGGGTCCCACACTCCTATTAAATAAATAAAATATAATTAAATATTATTTTTGAAAAAAATATAAGAATTGTATGAAAGTTCAAAATTACGCAAATACTATTTTTGTCAAAATTTCCCAAAATCTCCCGCTAGGGTTTTTATGTCTCAAGAAATGTTCTAAATTTCTCGGGTAAGTTGGGAAGGTTAAAATAGAAATATTTTTGGTGTTTCGGGCCCACAAAATAATTTTTTATAAAAGCTCTAGAATGTTAGCTGGGGAAAGAAAAAGTCCCCTACAAGTTATGATTCATTATTTTTAGTAAGAAATTTAGTCCTAAAGAGCGAGTTTCAAAAATAGCAGGTTTTTCAGAGTTGTCAGAATGAAACCAAATTAAATACACATACTCATACATGATATTAAACAATAAAAACAATAATAAGAGTCTGAAAAAGTTTTAGGTTTTCATTATTATGTGAATTTACCATAATACCCTAGAACGAAAGTTCAGGGTATTACATCCTCGATATCGGATTTGGGGACCGATTGTTGGGGGGCAGCTAATGGGAGCTGAGGCACCAATTCTCGACTAGAGCTCATCGGGGCATTATAGTTGTAGGATGGAGAAGTAATGGGGACAATCTGTTGGTTCTGAAAGGTCTGTGGGACTCTTTGCCGATTCTGAAATATGCTCGGTTGTCCAGAGTATTGACCCTGTTGGAACTGCTGGTTTTGAGTAGATGGGTACTGACTCTGCTGGTATTGTCCCTGATTGAATTGTCTATTGGGTTGATTGAACCCAGGAGGATACATGCCCTGAGGCTGACGCGGAGGTTGAGCTTGTGGTTGAGTAGACTGAGGCCTTCAAGAGAAGTTAAGGTGGTTTCTCGTATTAGGATGATAAGATTGACTATACGAGTTCTGAGTGGGTGGTTTGTATGTGCTAAAAGCATAAACTTCTTCCTTAAGAGGATTGAACCATCCTTCATTCAAAGGACAATGCTCAGTAGTATGGGAGGGTTACAGACAAAGGGTGCAGGATTCCATAGGGCTCTCGTGTCCCACATGCATGACTGGGGTAGATTGTTGAGTAGGCTTTTGTACAGACACAGCCAATGCCGAGACTGACTTGCTCAACTCTTGAATGACAGATCAAAGCTCAGTGTCTGCTGTAGCATCATGTGCCTTGGTGGTCCTTTGGACCGAAGTGGCTCGACTAAACTCTGAGTCAGTCGTCCAATGTTGAGAGTTTTCTCCTAACTCTCCCAAGAATTTGTATGCATCGGTCGAAGTTTGGTGCAGGAATTTTCTCTGGCACATTGACTCTACCATGGTCCGAGACTCATCAGTAAGTCCCTTGTAGAAGATGTGGACAAGATTGCCCTTGTCGATGCTATGGTGGGAACACTTAGTTAAGTAGTCTTAGAATCTATCCCATGCTTCAAAAAATTTCTCATCGGACTTCTGTCGAAAGTCCTGGATGAGTTGCTTCATTTGGTTGGTCCGAGTCATGTGGTAGAATTTTGACATGAATTTGCCCACCAACTCTTTCCAACTGCTGATTGAATCAGCGGGTAAGGAGTAGAGCCAATCTGAGGCTCAGTCTTTGAGCGAGAATGGGAAAACTCGCAGACGTTTTTGTCATCATCAAGATTTTGGTTCTTGAAAAGTAGGATGACATGCTGGAATTCCCTAATATGGGAATATGGGTCTTCTCTTGGGAGACTACGAAAAGTTGGCATCATTTGGATCGTCTGCGGCCTAATCTCAAACTGTACCGCTGTAGTAGGTGGGAGAACAATGCAAGTGGGCAGATTAGCCGAGATAGGGGCGAATGTCTCGATAAGAGATCGTTCGACTGCCATTACTACAAAGGTAGAAGTACTGGGAGAGGCGGGTGGGGAAAGAGATGGGGAAGGATTCAGTGGAGGATCCACTGTAGGTACGTGATTCTCATATCAAATCAAGCGTTTGTTCGGACGAGTCCAAACAGGCATATGCTGATGAGGCAAGCTCTATACTTGGCAAAAAGTTGCCAGAGATGAACACTATCCTAAATGATGCACACCAAGCACAGATAATCCTATTCTAAGCAATCAAGATATATTTTAGGAATTATTTTTGTTAGTTTTGGGGCTAGAGTAGATTATGACAGTAGGCGGACCACTGGTTTATCTTTTAACCGCTGGACTAACTGTTTGCATTCAGAGGTTCTCACCAGGCTACACTCTTCAGAGCGAATCCTTTAGTTCTAACTCTAGTCAATAACAATGCAATCCGAAGCCTAGACAGACGTGCAGCACAATGGCTATCTTAAGTATGTCCCAGACTAACCGGATTGGTCAAGTGTTTGAGAAGAATGTTCCCTTGGGTTAAGCTAGGGTTGGTGCGTGTTCCTAGTCCACACGCAACTAACCGCCGAATAGTCCAAGATGCCACGTCGAGCTCAGTGTACTTGAGTAGCAGGGACTTATGGGTGTGTTAGACAACAGGGACCCGCGCTCGTGGTCTTATTTCGATTGGATGTTAAGCGGGTTTGCTTTGTGTGGATTTTTCCTCGAACACTGGGCTAATTGGCTCTACTTCTTGATTCTTTTTAATTAAATGGAGCCTTGGGATCAAATCAGTTGGAATAATGAGGTGGGTGATGAAATCCCACCAGTTTCAATTTGGAGCTGGGTCTGTTCTCTTAGAGTTGATTGATTAACGGCTACGCCACGCAAGTTGAATAAGTTGTTGCTAGAAAACAAATAGACATGCGGCAATAATTCACCCAAATTACTCTGTATCGCACTCAAGGCGAGGATAGAGACTTACCTCTCGTGGGCCACGCCACTGGGTCGCCTCCGTGGGTTAAGGAAGGTTATCCTAATGGGCTTGGGCCCGACTCCACCTCTTTGAGCTTTCGCTCCCTACCCACACTGGAATCGTATGCTGCAGAAAAGTTAGATCGCACGGTCTAGGTATTTGAGATTCTATTTGGAAGATCCTTGCCTTTTTAGGGTTCACAGAGCAAGCATTGGATTTAGGCAAGTTTTTGAATTAATTTCCAAGTTCGAGATCGGTTAAAATTTAGGAATTCCCAGATAGAAAATACCTAGATTGGAAAGTAACCCGAACTGTGAAGATCTCCCAAGAAAGATTTGATTGCGAGATCCCGTATAATTTTGGGAAATTTCCTAAAATTGAAATTCTACTAGATTTGGGGTGTTTTCTTTTGCAGACTTTTCCAAATTCGAAAGATTTCTAAAGATAGAAATTCTTCTAAAGAGGAACTTCTAAGAGGGGAAACCCTAATTAAGCAGAGTTTCAAGATTTTGGAATCTTTCAAAAAATCGCAAATCTTTGATTGGTGATTTCTAAAATTCTGCAGAATATAAAACCCTAATTTTTTTGAATTTTGATTTTTTGATTATTTTGGTATTTTTCACTTAATCTAGGGTTTCTAAAAAACCCTAGAACAAGATCTAGCAGTTTATATGGAAAGCAGTAAAATTCCTAAATTATTACAACTTTGCACTCGGCCTTCCGAGCCATTAAAAATAATAATTTAAAAGACTACTAAAAATCACTAAAAACCAAAAATAGAAAGTTTCCCGAAAAGGTCGGGCTGTCCAAATTGAGCAGCTTTCGAATTTTGCAACTTTTCAATTCTGTCTTTACATCCTTTTTCGCACTCCCGTAGACCCGAGTGGCAGCGGCGCCATTTGAAAGTCCAATTTTTCCGCGTTGTTGGTTACGGAAACCCTAATTTCAACACATTTGTAATTATCCGAGACTTTTGACCTGTAAAATTAGCAATTTTGCACAGTGGCTCGTGTCTGATGTCGATCTGCACTAGGGGTTAGGGCACGCTTAATAAAGAATATGAAATAAAAATATATTAGAAATAATGGCGGGATGAGAATGGTGATAATGGGATTTAAAACCTATTTTCTTTTGAAATTATCACAGACTATTAAAAACAATAATGAAGGAAATCAAACAACACCCAAAAAGAGAAATCATCCATTAACATTAAATATTCTTACAATGCTCAAAAACATCAAACAAAATAACCAAATTTGTAAAGAGCCTAAGACTAAGCTAGAGAGAGAATGGGAGAAACCTAGAGAGAGAAAGTAATGGATGTAGAGAGAAAAAGAGAAAAATTGAAAAAGTTTTAGAGAGAGAGAAGAACTCTCACCATTGCAAACTTACCGGAATTTGGCCAATGAAGTGAGTGATCAGCCATGAAAATGTATGCACTCTTGGGTGCATCAAGAAGATGAATGAATCGGTCATCGTGGTGGTGCTGGCGACCTTGAGTTGCAAGTGAACTAGCAACATTAGGAGAGAAGTGATGAATGAGGAACGTGGGTGAGTGGGGCAACTGGCTGGAAGGAGAAGAGATGGGGCGGTAGCTTGAAGCGTCGCAGGCTTATGCACCAGCGATGATGCGTTCCTCCCCTCTTCCTTCTTCTTCTTCTATCTTCTTTGTTTTTCGTTTTTTTTTTTTTTTGTTTTCTTTGATTTATGAAAGAGGGCCGAAGGAGATGGGGAAGGTTACCTGTCTGAGCACTGGTCAGAAGAGGAGAACCAGACATTGAGGAGGATAGCAGCTCTCTTTGGGTTCGTGTAGAACCGTGAAGGGAAGGAGATGGGGTTGACGGCTCTAGGCGGGCTTATGGTTGAGGCGGTGCTGGTTGCAACACCATTGGATGGTGGTTGTAGGCGGCGAGCAGGCAATGCTAGAAGTCGGTGGAGAAGAGGATGAATCAGAAGAAGAGGAAGAAGAAGAAGAAGGGGGCAAATAGATGTGGGGCGGTAGTGGAACACGCCGGAGAAGATGGAGTTCTCCGGCAACTTTTTTTTTTATTTCTTATTTTTGTGTTGCACACAGCCACAGGAGGAGCATGGTGGGCGTTTGGGTGGTGCTACTACGGGTGGAGAGAAGGCAGTGGTTGAAGGTGGAAGATGCGTGGTGGTGGAGTTCTTGATCGGCCGGAGTTACAGCCTGCAACTCTGGCAATAACTTAGTGAAGAAGATGAAGAAGAAGGTGGAGAAGAGGAGGGGAAACGGCCAAAAAGAAGGGTAGAACATGGGGGAGAAGATTCGGGGAAAGGTAGGAGAAGAAAAGAGGGGGATTAAGGTTCAAACGAACCCTTCTCCTTCCCCTTTAAACCTCCCATATATATATATATATATATATATATATATATATATATATATATATATATATATATATATTTAAGGAAAACCTTACTTTTCTTTGGGGAATTTCCCCATTTAGTGGACCCCCCTTTTTTTTATTTAAAAACAATTAATTTAAAGCATTTGAAAATTGCGAGGTCCACTAAATGGTCGGGCCACGGGTCGATGAGGAATGGCCCGGCTACTGGCCCACATGGATTGATGATATCCATCATCTCACAAGATGATGTGACAGACAATTTGATGACTATCGGATGGATGGTGGCTTGATTGGGACCTAGATTGGTAGATCGATGGATCTAGAGAGATCCAACGGTCCGGTGGAAGATCCAATGGTCAGAAAGCTAAGGGAGATGAGACAGAGCCAACAGGCAAGAGTTCTGAGGTTAGGTCAGTAGATCTGAGGATCAGGTGGTGATGTATAGGGAGATGAAGAGAGACGAGAGAGAAATAGGAGAAATGAGAGAGAAAACTCTACAGACTATAGAGATAACTGCTGGCAGAGGGTTTGGAATCCTAGTTTTCAATATGTTCTCTTCTTAGGCTTCGCCAGCAGAGCAGATTATCATTTTCTTCTCATTTCATGTAGCTTCGACTGCTTTGGTCCGTCTCTTGGTCATCGGCTCTCCATCTCTCTTGGTTCTTTGGACTGGCTCCGTGATCCTCTGACTTGACCCGTACTTGGCCTGTATCTTCTAGTCATAGCATGTTGGCTCTTTAAGCTTTGATATTAGGCTTCTGTGGTTGATCGTGGGCCCGCAAGTCTCGAGAATAGCCCGATCGAGTTTTCTGCAATAGAAAAGTACGTTATGAGACTTGATCATAACATCTTTATACCTAGACTTCCATAAATGCATTTAATGCATGCAAATATACCATTTTTTTTAGAAAAGTGTGTTCTGCGCAATGAAATAAACTCTTACATAGAAAAGTGGATAATTAGAGCAGTTTTACGTAGGAGAGTGTGATAACGCTTAGAAGATAATAGTGGAAAATACGCACTTTTAAGCGAATATCAGGGCCACGAGAATCATCTGCATGGCCTGCACCAGGGTTCCTCTGCATCTAATTTTTTTCCTGTGGTTTTTTATTATCAAGAATACTTTTTGTATAAAATTTCCAATAATATTGAGTTTGATTTTTTTTTAATTAATATCATACATATTAATATATTAAATATAAAAAGGCCTTGTTTAGAGTTTTCGCCCAAGGTTTAAAGGAGGCTGTTTTAACTGTTAAACAGACTGGTGGAGTTACCGTTCAAACGGATTGAAACGACCAGGGGCAAAAATAGGAAAAAAATGGAATTCAACGGATTTTAACTGAAAAAACGTAAAAAATGGTGCTGAAATTCAAATTTTGAAATTTGAAAAGAAAAATAGAATTTAACGTAATTAAACAGATTTAACGGCCATTTTTTTCACAAATTTCTTCATAATTTAACGGTTGTTTAAATGATTTTAACGGCCGTTAAAAAAAAATCGGCCGTTAAATTCAAAAACGTTAAAATGTGTTTAAACGGTTTTAACAGAAATGGGCTTGGGGCATTACTGTTTAAACAGCCGTTAAATCCATTTAAACGGCCATTTTTTTTGTGTGTGTGTGTAAACCAATCAATAATATAAATTAAAGGGCAACACATCCTTCCTGGGCACAAAAAGGATTAAGCCAAGGAGGGGGGGAAGACCACAAAAAGACAGAAGTCCACAACAAGGCCTTAGCTGCAATGACATCAGCTACTCTGTTACATTCTCTAAAACAAAACACAAAACGAACATCTGGGATGCTGCCAGTCAGGCCAAGAATATCCGCTCCTATTGCTGAAGAATTCCAACCCAACAACGAACTATTGTGAGCAAGTTGTTCCACCAATCCCTATTCATCCTATTCTAATACCAAATGATGGTAACCAACCTTGATAGCCTCTTCCAATCCCCATTTCAAAGCTTTAGCTTCCGCTTCTTCAGATGAGTTCGCTTGCTTGTTTTTTCCTCCTGCTAAAATAAAAGCATGCCCGGAGTCACGAATAATGAACCCAATTCCAGCAGATTTGGAGGAGTCATCCCACGAGCCATCAGTATTAACTTTATACCACCCGTGAGGGGGGGGACTCCATAAGGCCAATGTTCTACTAGGAGCAGAGGCACGACCACTAGCATGCAATATATAAGAGTGAATGTTGTTGAGCAAAGCTAGTGGGTGAACCTTAGAATGAGAGAATGTTTCTTCATTTTGGAAAATCCAAACTCTCCATAATATGATACAATATAAAGCCACATAGAAGGACTCATCTTCCCTTCCGGTATTGTTCAAAGAAAGGAGGTTCAAAATCCAATCCTGAGCCATGGCTCCATCCATATTAACCATTCGTAATGTCAGTGGGGATGCAAACCAGATCTTAGCCGAATTAGGACATTGAAGGAGAGCATGAAAGGTTGTTTCTGAGGGAGCACCACACCGGGAACATGAGGGACTAATCTCCGAGATACGATGATGTAGCACAGCTTTGGTAGGTAAAATGGCGTGGAAAAGTTTCCAAATAAAGATTTGACAACGGAAGGGAACACGTATCTTCCAGATGGATTTCCATTGTGTGGGGGAGAGGGAGGGGGTAGAATTAATGGGTGAATAAGTGGGGAGATGGTGATATGCTGAGCGAGAAGAAAATCTACCTTTTGGATTGAGGGCCCAAAACCATCTATCAGCAAAGGAGTGTGAGTTGAGGGTGATGTTAAGGATGGTAGCTCATTCTTTTGGATTGAAAAGGGCATGGAGCAAAGCTTCATTCCAAGTCCTACCTGATGTAATCAGCTCCTCTACTAAAACTATGGTTGTATCTGGAGGCCGAGTTGGGTGATAGGTAAAATCATCACTTGAATGGATCCAAGGGTCCCGCCATATATCTATGCTCTGACCATCGCTTATAAGCTTGAGGAAGAACGGCTTGAAAGATCTCGAGCCTTCAAAAAACCCTTCCAAATCCACGGGTCATCGGATTTAGGAGTTGCCTCCAGAATAGTTGAATTAGGGAAGTGTTTCCCTTTGAGAGTTTTGGCTAGTAAAGTGGAAGGCTGGGCAAGGATATTCCAAACATTCTTGACTAGGAGAGCCATATTGATATTATGAAATGTACGAAAACCCAGCCCCCCTAGCACCTGAGGCACACAAATAGAGGACCAACTGGCAAGATGAAGAGATTTCTGATTTGAGCCTCCTATCGACCAGAATTGATTGAGTAACGAATCCATTTTCCCACACAAGGTCTTGGGGATAGCTGAGGCTACACTTTTAATAAGAGTGGATTTCCTCGCTAGGGAAAGAGTCCGACCCTTCCAACCTGCTACGGACTTTTGAAGACGTTCAAAGGCATAATTGAAAGCTAGAATTTTAGATCTTCTGAGAAATAATGGCGTACCCAAATAATGTTCTCTGATTGAAAGATTTTTGATACCAATGATAAATGATAGGGCTTTAATGTGCCTCCGATGAAGATGTGGGCTGAACATTAATCCAGACTTATCACTATTAATCTTAGTGCAAAATTCCAAGAGTAAGTCCTTGATAATCCGAGCTTCAATAAGATTAGCCTGGCAGAATAAAATTCAATCATCTGCAAAAAGAAGATGAGAGATGGGAGGACTATTCTTTGCAATTTTGATGCCATGAAGTTGGTTGAGGCTAACTGCTCGCTCAATACTTTGGGATAAAACCTCCGTGCACATAATAAACAAGAAGGGAGATAAAGGATCCCCTTGGCGAAGCCCCCGAGAGGCGTTAAAAAAACCAAAAGGTGAGCCATTAATAAGAATAGAGAAAGAAGGAGTGGAAATACACTCATATATCCACTTGATCAGATTTCACTAAAGCCCAATTGTATCATGGTGTGGCACACAAAGGACCATTCGATACGATCGTAGGCTTTTGCCAAGTCAAGTTTAATCGCCAAGTGTCCCTGTTTGCCCTTCTTCTTCTTAATATAATGTAACACTTCTTGAGCCAACACAGTGTTATCCGATATGAGTCTTCCAGAAACAAAGGCCGCCTGATTAGGCGATATGAGCTTTCCGATGACATGCTTCAACCAATTAGATAAGATTTTAGAAATGATCTTACAAACCACATTACAGAGGCTTATGGGTCAAAATTGAGAGATGGAGTCCAGCGCCTTTGATTTGGGAATAAGAACAAGATTGGTGTGATTAATGGCTCTCAAGGACTGGCTTTGAGCGAATAAGTCAATAACCAACCGGATAATATCTGACTTCACCATATCCCAAAAATGTTGATAAAAAAAGCCCGTAAATCCGTTGGGCCCCGGGGCCTTATGAGCTCCAATACTAAACACGGCATTGTGGATTTCTTCATGAGTCGGAAGAGCAGTAAGAGTTTGATTATCTGCCTCAGTCACTCTTGGATGAATCAGATCCGACACATAAGCTTGATTATCGGGCTCAAAGGAGGTGAGCAGATTGGAAAATAAATCTGAGAACGCTTGGCCCACTCTTGCTCTAGTATGCTACCAGGTACCTTGAGAGTCTCGAATACTGCTGATTTTGTTCTTTCTACACCAGATGATGGTAGAGATATGAAAGAACTTGGTATTTCGATCTCCCTCCTTCAACCAAATTGCTCGCGATTTATCACGCCAAAGGCATTCTTCTTGAATAAGGGCTCGATCCAATTGAGTCGTTAGGGCTTGTTCTTCCTGCAGTGTAGGCGTAGCCGAAGGGCGACATTGAACATGGAGGAGGCTATCCTTCAAAAACCTGACCTTATCATGGATATTGCCAAGCTTATCCCTAGGGCAGTGATCCGATCCAAAATTAATCAGGTGATCGATTGAAGCATCTGGGAATAATTCCCGCCAGCTGATATTGGCAATCGCCTTGTCCAGGCGCTCCCTAACATTTGCCAGACCCTTCCTCTTATTAGTCCAGGTGAAAGGGGATTCCAGAAAGCTTAGATCTGTGAAGTCGAAAGAATCCATGAAATCCAAATGGGCCCTATTTAAGGGTTTAGATTTGAACCTCCGCATTTCTTCCAAGTGGCTGAAATATCATTGAAATCGCCAGCAATAAGCCATGGGGAGGAATGAGACAAACCGAATGAGGCGAGATCCCGCCATAAAATTTTTCTGTCTTGAGTGCGGGGATCTCCATAAATTAGTGAGAGCGTCCAAGGGGTAGAGATAGGATCCGATAGCACTTTGAGATGGATGCCACGAGGAGTTATACAGATGGGCACCATATGAAAACCATCTTTCCACGCAACCCACACCACTCCAACCTTCCGCCGGTTGGATACAAAAATTAGGGAACCCTAGACGTCGGATGAGCTTTAGTTGGCTTTGGATTCTGAGATAAATATACAATCCGGATTGATATCCCGGAGGTGGGTTTTAATCGTTCTAACTGCCATGGGTTTCCCACTTCCACAGCAGTTCCAAGCTAGAATTTTCATCTACCTCTTGGGAGCGGCTTGGGGCCCGCTACCTTTACCCTTTTGTTTGTCACAACTGCAGACTGAACATCATGAAATTCATTGGGAGAGTATACATCAGGAAAAACCCATACCTCACTGGAGATTGGTGTTAGGCCTCAATTTGTATCGAGACGGCACATGGCTCATATCGTGGGTGGTCACGGCTTCCCTGACCATCGCTGGTCAGGCAAGTTTTACTCGGGGTGCGGGTGGTTACGTCAAATTTAAAAGAAAACATGCTCCTATATCAAAAGGGGGATTCTCCTTGCCCCGCTACTTTCTCTTATCTCCCCCCCTTCTCAAATCTCACCCCACCAATTATCTTGTTTCTCTAATTGCCCCTCCACCCTATTAAAATCTCGAATCTCCCTGCTGTAAAAAACGAAAAGGGTAAAACCTAGGTTTACCCTCTTCATTGTAAATCTCTCTCCCTTGCTCTTAGCTACGTTATCCCTACCAAAAGCGCATTGTGGAACGTCGACAACGTTCTCGCTGTCACCAAAGAGTGAGTGTTCGATCGATCTTTTTTTTTCTTTGTTCTTCTCTTCAATTTAATCTGTGGCTCTTTTTTCTGCAATTTATAAGGTTTAGAACTTAAGAGAAACAAGTATGTGGACATATTGATCAAGATATTAATTTTTTAACACAAAGCTTGTTGCTCTGTTCTCATCCTTGTTCACGAAAACAAACTTGGTGCTTACTCTTAGGTTTGTTTTGGGGTCTCCATGTTAAACCACAACATGAGTATCTGTGATCCTTTTTGTATAAGTTTCTTTAGCAGAATCAGGAATGCTTTTTGTGTGCATTTTATAGATGATATTATGATCCATGTTGAACGTCTAGCTGAAGATATTTTCTTGAACTTCAGATCAGTTTCAACTTTAAAGATTCTTAATTGATGCATACATTGTTTTTTGAAACTTGCTTTTTTGACTTTCGACAACCCTTTTTCTTATTTATCAGAGGCATCCTCAATCCTCACATCTGATGTTCTTATACCTACATTTGTGATGTTCTTCATTGTCTTGTTCCATGCACACAAGCAAAAAATAAAATATAATAAAAACAGAAGTAAATATGTGCAAATTCACTTGATTCTTTTGGGTTCTGCATCCATTATGAATTTGCAATTCTGGTCAACCCTTTTTTCCCTATTATATTTTTTGTGGGTGCTTTTAGGCGTGCCTACTTTCACTCCATGGATGTTCTTTTAATCAAAAGCATTAACTGTAAAAATGTTAAAGTTTGTGCCATTATTGCGCTCATACATGCATAAGTACATCATTAGATATATGTGGTTGCATATACATGCAAATGTCATACTGTCATCTACCTAATTAATTTTATTCTCATTGGAACTTCTGCATTAACTGTAGTTGAAGAAGATTTGTCAGGTGTAGAGCCTATCCAGTCTACACAGGCTGCTAATGCCTCATGATCTACTACTGGATTTCCAGGCGGTCCTGAAGATATCGCATTATTTTCCAGTTTCAAAAACCATGTTGCTTTTAAAATTTGGGAGGGATAGGTATATATGAAAATTCTTTTATAATGATCAAAGTCTTATCTTTTGAACTGTATATTATTATTTTTAGGATCGGGGTGTCCTCAGATGTCTATATCATTGGACGAAGATAGCATCATGGAATGTAGATAATAAAGACATCAGGTTTAGGCGTAAGGTTGAGAGTTCGGGTTTGCTCTCATTGGTCCACTCATACAAAGTTATAAACAAAGCTCCGATGTCAACATTTGTAGAAAGGTGGTACCCAGAGACGAACACATTTCACCTTCCCTTTGGCGAGCTTACTATAACCCTCGACGACATGAGTTAGATCGCAGGGTTACTGATTGAGGGGAGATCGGTCTCAGCCTCAACTCGGCTCACAGAAGATGAGGCAGTTGAGTTGCTAGTTTTGAGTTTGGGAATAGATGAGCAGAAATGTAGGGAAGAAATGGATAAAAATAGTTTTTATGTGAAGATGGAGTGGCTCAGATCTAATCTAAGTGGGACAGATCCTGAAGATGATGATATGGCCATTGATTGTGCTGTTAGAGGTTATATTCTATATCTAATTGGATGTGTTTTATTTGTTGACAAGTCTGGGTCCAAAGTCTCCGTGATGTACCTCCAGTCGTTGTTAAATGTCGATGAGATATGTAATTATGCATGGGGGGTAGCAACACTGGCCTATTTATATCGTCAACTTGGATTAGCATCATGGTCTGGTGTCAAGCAGATTGCTGGATTCATTAAAGCCAACTCTTTATCCATCACAATGACCGAAGGAATCATACCAGGATCGAGGAGTAACTCTAAGCATTGCAACGCCCATACGTAATGCTCTTCTGTTTCAGCTCCCAAGTAAACAAAAGCAATTGCGAACGTCATATTCGTAGAAGTAACACCGACAATCTCCAAAAGTGGCATCTTATACCTATTTGTCTTATAGGTACAGTCCATGAGCAGCACCGTGTTAAAGCACTTGAGCAACTTTATTGAATCTGGATGAGCCCAAAACAAATCAACAATCACTACACCAAAATTGCCTATTTACAACGGTTTTGGACCGTTGTGAAACTAATTTGCAATGGCTTAAAACCGTTGCAAAAAGTGGCGTTTCAAATTCAATTGCAACGGCTCAAAACCGTTTCAAACGTAATTTGCAACGGTACTTTCTTTTCCGAATTCCACATGAGAATAAACATATTTGCAACGGTTTTGAACCGTTTCATGTCTTGAAACGGTTCAAAACCGTTACAAAATATAAAATAGAAACGGTTCAAAACCGTTGTAGTAGTATACGTTGCAACGGTTTTGAACTGTTTCTATTAACAACGGCTCAAAACCGTCTCAAAATGTAATTATGCAATGGTTTTGAACCGTTTTAAACCATGTTTTGTCACAGTTATAAATCATTTAAAATTAAGAAACGGTGCAAAACCGTTGCAAATGATTGTAATGCAACGGTTGTAAACCATTTCTGACTTATGGTTTGTCACAATTATGAATTATTTAAAACTAAGCAACGGTTCTAAACCGTTGCAAAATATAATTCTGCAATGTTTTGAAAATTTGTGAAACGGATTTGATCCGTTTCAAATGTGAAATTTGAAGCGGTTGATATTGTGAAACGGTTTTGAACCGTTGCAAACGGTAAGAAAATGCAAAAAAAATTATGCCTTATAGATGGCAATGTTGATGGTTGACCTGGTATAACAATACTTAAGTAATAGTCTTTTCTGGACAAAGAAGGTATTTAAGGCAAAAGTAAAAGAGGAAATTGGAACTTGGAAGATCATCCAAGCTATAAAAAAGCCACAAATAATTAGGCTTCAACAAAATTTGGACAGATCTCAAACTAAGATATCTAAACATGTAATAACAAGTATATAACTTATAAGAAAAAGGTAACAAGTATATAACTTGTCTGAGGGAACCATTTATGAGGACTAGAACATTACAAAGCCCAAGAGTCTTTTGAAAGATTTAAATATACTAGTGGGTGGCTTGTGCCCACGGCACTCCCCGACAAAGAGTCCAAAACATGCAAACAAATGAACCCACAATGTGAACAACTGAACCCACCATTCAATAGGCAAATTCGTAATCTGTGTAAATTGGAGGGTGATCACCGAACAAATACATATCATTCACTACCTAAGTGCACATGTAGGGGCTAGAAGCTTGAAATCCACCATTCATTGGCTTCCTCAAATGACAAAAGAATCACCCAATCATAAGTTTGAAACATCTGATCTACCACATTCACTATCACTATTGGAATCCAATTGCAGTGGTTTCTCTTGAAACTGGTATTGTTTGTGCCCACTTGTAACATGGTTTGTCAACATTGCAGATCATGCAAAGTGCTTGACAAAGTGCATGCTACCCCTGAATGTTTGGCTCATGAGCTGTCAACATTCCTGGGTATTGTCATACCCAGAATTTGGCAGTTGAGCTGAAACTTGCAACATGGAGAGGGACTAAGGTAAGGTGGGCCAACAGGTGGACCTCTTTGGTTCCATTTCCTCATCTGCCACATGATCCAAACATCCATACAGTCAGTGGTCTTTAAGAGTGTGCCACGTGGATCATACCGTGGTCCGTGATGTGAGCCACATGTCACACTAATTGACATGACAGTTTAGGCCTATCCATGTGCCAATTCCTATAATCATTCCACTACTCCCACTGAATGTTTGGCCCAAGGTTTGGTGGACCCACACACCAAAAATAGTGATTGATGATTCCTAGCCGTTGGATTTGCAAAATAAGACAAATGAATAGAAATTTGCAAAATGTAATCTAACAAATAAACTTTAAGATAAAAAAGAAGAAGTTATAATCAAATCTAAATTGGGATATCTAGAGGTTAATCGATCCGATCATCATGCCAAGACAACATACAGAAGTGCAGCATTTCTACCTGTGCTTGGGTTGTTTCGCCTATTGAAATTAGGATTTTTCCGCGTCGTTGGTTACGGAAACCCTAAAGTTCAACAATATTTGTAAAGTCTCCGAATTGGTTCACTTAATCTGCAAAATAGCAGATTAGCACAGTGGCTCGTGTCGGATATCGTCCGCACTCGGGGTTAGGGCAAATTAAGAACAATAATAATAGAAACTGCTGAGAATTTATGGAAGGGTGAGAATGGTGACATGATTGATTTTTAAAACACTCTTTTGGAGAAAAGAAAATAGATTTGAGCAGGAATAAAAGAAAATAGAAAATACCAAAATAATAAAATTCAACTCAATTTATTAAATGATCAAATGTGCTTACAAAAATCAATTCAAAATTCACTAACAATTAACTAGAAATTAATCAAACTCAAAAGCATGTAAAACAAAACTAGAGAGAGAAACTCGGTAGAAAGTGAGAAAATGAGAAAGAAGCTTTAGAGAGAGAAACTAGAGGGAAACAAGAGATTTTTAAAATCTAGAGAGAGATGGAATAATTCTAGAGAGAGAAGATCTAGAATTTAGAGAGAGAAAGGGAAGAGAAGAATCTCACCTTTAGTAGCTTACCTTGACCAATTGATCAAAGGAAGATGTGGAGAATCATGACCGAATGGTATTTTCAAGGAGAGATGCAGCCTGAGAAGGTGAGTAGCAGGTCGGTGGAGATTTCACCGGAGAGGTTGCTGACCATTACCCCAACGAAGATGGTGGTGATTTCTGTTAGTTGCAGGCAAAGAGGAGGTGGTCAGCAGATCGTTTGAGAAGATCAGCAAGGTGTACATGCACCATAAAGATCTACACGTTGGACATATGGAGGTTGCACAATAGAGTGCAGTAACGTGGGTTGCAGGCTGGGGGACTGATTCCACGTTGATGAGTGGATGATGATGGATCCCTTGTAAGTTGAACCATGTGTCGCTGCTGGAGGTGGTTTGCTTGAGACGTTGGTTGTAGGTGCATTCACCAGCCACGAATGAGGTGCTCACAGGTTACACGTTGGCTAACAAGGAAGTTTCCTATTTCAGTGTTGGCTGTTGCAGAGGTTGTGCAGCCAAAGAGTGTCCATTTGAAGATGACGGCCTGCTATGGAGCTTGCCGGAGTTGCAGGGTTGCAACTCCAATTAGTAGAGGGGATGGTGCAGATCTCTGTGGAAGCAAAGGTGGAGAAAACGGTGATTAAGGAGCACCAACAGGTGTTGTACCTGAGAGGAATGAACCAGCAACAAGAGGAGATGTTGCTTTGGAATTTGGCCGGCCGGAGTTGCAGTCTGCAACTCCGGTTAGAGAAATGATGAAGAGGAACATGCAATGATGGGTTGTGATGCACGCTGTGTGTGGTCCTTGGACAGAGATGTTGGTGGTAGAAGCTTTTGCTGGTGGAAAAACTTGCAACAAGCGATGCAAGGTGGCAGTAGCAGCGGTGAAAGACTTGCAACAGGCGGTGCAAGGTGGCAGCACCGGAGTTCGCCGGTTTTAATGGCGAAAGGGTGCTGGAGCGGTGCTGGCCATAGAGACAAACGGTGATGAGAAGTGGAGCCTGCAAGGAGAAGATTTAAAAGAAGAAGAAGAAGAAGAAGAAGAGGAGTGAGACGGTGTGGTTGCTGGGTTGCACCACAGTGGTGGAGATGATGGTGGTAAACCGGTGTGAAGGGCAGCCAGCCCTTTAATGGTGGTGATGGCAGCTCCTCCCTTGGGCAGCAAGGGACGTTCCTAGATGAAAAGGAGAGGTGATGGATAATAGCTGGGAAATGTGCAGGTCGCACCTATAATGGCCGGGAAAAGTGGGTGGTGATCGGAGTTCCACCTAGAAAGGATGATGGAAGGAGAAGATGTGGTGCTAATCCGGCGAGCTTCTCGCCGGATTTAATGGCAAGAGGTGGCCGCTTGATGGTGGTGCTGGCCGTGGAGAAGACCTGCAAGGAAGGGAGAGATGTTATATCTCAAGTGGAATTACCGGTGAAAGCCATGTGAGGAGGTTGAGAGAAGAAGGAAGAAGAAGTGAAGGGGGAGGGAACCAACAAGAAACCCACGGTTTCTTTCTCTTATAAAGGAAGAGAGAAACCGTGGGAGTTAAATTGGTGATTGGTGAGAAGTGGTCAAGGTTGACCACTTCCCCCATTGGCTTGGATGCGGGCTTGTGAGAGCCCGTAAGTTTGTGGGCCGCTAAGGATTGTGGGCCAATGGACTTGGGCCACGAACTTTGGAGCCCATGAGAAATAGTAGGACATGGGTCATTACAAGGATAATTGGCCCGTGGGCCTTGTGAGATATAGGCCTCTTGCGAGGCCGTAGGTTAGGGTGCGTTTGGCCGGCAGGGGAAAAAATGGTAAATGAGCCCAAAACACCATGGGCTCTAGGATGGGTTACAAGGCCGTGGGCTTCCAATTTGCTTGTGGGCCACTTGGCCATGGGTTTTTTTTTTTGGACCACTAAGGCCATGGGGGCTGTTAGATGATGGGACTATGATAATTAGATGAGATGAGGTGGTGGTTTGACTCGGTCCACAATTGGCGGACCGTAGAATCTGGAGAGATCCAACGGTCAGATGAATGATCTAACGGTCGAATAACTATGAGAGATGGAATAAAGCTAAAGGAGAGAAGATCTGAGGTTAGATGATGGAGATCGGAGGGTTAGGATGATCGACCTAAGGATCAGATGGTGAGATATAGGCAATTCGATCATGGAGAGGGCAATCGGATGGTAAATCTGGGGATCTAATGGTAGGATGAGATTATCTATGGGTTAGATATTAGAGTCTAAAGAGATGGAGAGAGAATTAGGAGAGAGGAGAGAGAAAATAATACAAAATAAAGGCAAAAGAGCTGGCGGAGGGTCATGAACCCTAATCTTCAATGTAATCTTCAGTCAGTTTCATCAATTACGTAAGCCGTCATTTTATGTCCTTTGGTGCGGCTTTTAATCACTTTGGCCCGTCTCTTGGTCTTCAACTTTTCCTCTCTCTTGGTTCTTTATCTGGCTCTACGATCCTCTGACTTGACCCGTACTTGGCCGGTATCTTCTTGTCATAACTTGTTGACTCCTTAAGCTTTGATATTAGACTTCTATGGTTGATCGTGGGCCCGCAAGTCTCAAAAATCGCCCGATCAGGTTTCCTGCGAGAGAAAAGCACGTAATGAGACTTAATCAAAACGGCTTTATATCTAGACTATCTGAAATGCGTATATTTCATGCAAATAGTCAATTTTCGTTTAAAGATTGCGCTCTACGCATTGGAAGAAACTCTTACGTGAAAAAGTCGACGAAAAGACAAGTTTTACATAGGAGAATGCGACATCGCTATAAAGATAATGGCTTAAAATAAGCACTTTTGAGCGAATATCACCTATCAAGAGGAAAAAAGCTGGAGCAGGCTGAGCAGCGCATCAACAATCAACTTTGCCGCACTATACACTCTCATTTCTTCAAGTAAGAGCTCTTTGATTTCTTCAAGTCAACATACCTAATTCCCTCAACTTGCAAGATTACATTCAATCCTTCGCTTCGCTTTCTAACCTGAGATGATAAGAAACAAAGGTGATCACCACTTAGGGGATATCATGGTTATAATGCTTATAATCATATTACATGATCATGCATATGCATTGTCATTAGTATATTTTAAGCCAAACTCATGACTGCCTGCATGCTTATGGGCATGCACAGTGCATGCATGTGTGCATTTAAGCATGTGTGTCCAATTAAGTGAGATTAAGAGGAATAAACAAAAAAAGAGGTACATTTATGAAAATAGAATAAACAGCTAAATCTTTGATGAATGATATATGATCTGCAATTTATTTCACGAACAGTTAAAAGAATAGGGTTCGTTGTTGCTTATGCCAACAAATATGAGGGCGATCTTATCTTATGCCATTGAGCATGGTGTACAAAGGTGTTCAGCTTTCCATGCAGCTTCAGGTTACAAAACTGCTAATAAGAGCGTACTTATGAAGCCCGGCTAGATGTCCATGACGAGTGAAGAACATCGTTTGGTAATCTCACACCTGCGAAAAAGAAAGCAAGGTTGGGACAACAATGTTAGAGAATGCTTTGAGGCATGGGTTCAAGCCCCTATCTGACCTAGAAATGACTCTGTCAACCTTGACATTGCTGGTTCATTACGGAAACTTGAACCCGAAACCCATACCATACCACGGCATGTTAGTGCTTGGAGCAAAATGTTCATCCCTAAAAACCATAAAAATAATAATTATTGGGAAGACATGATACACTTACATTCTTATTTTTGTATCGTGCGTGAAGTGATCCATTTTAGGAAGTAACCAAGATTCATGCATTCTGAGCACACTGATGAGATGTAGCAGGACGATTCTCCAGAAGAGTCATTAGGGGTCGTGTTTATATAAACCATTTAGCCAAGACAAGATTACTTAGTGCTCCTTTCTCCCATGAACAATCCACATGGGCGACCCCTTTGACGCAGACAAGCGGCACATCATAAAACCTGGCTTTTTTGTTGAGCCCTTTGGCATCCTACAAATATCATTATCTTCATTCATTTTTGTTTTTTGAATCTTACTTGAGAGAACAAGAAGCAAACATATAAAGAAGATTCCAATTAAAACAGAGGATACTGCAAGGTTCTATCTAACTTCATAGAAGGATGTCAAAACTATAAAATATTCTACAAATGACATGAACGAAAGACATATTGGTGATAAGAGTGTTTTTTTTCTAGGTAAGTTAGGTTGAATTGATACAACATATTTGAAATGTAATGTTAACGATCATCAAGGTACTGAATAATGAAATCCTATGTCCTGGAAAAAGACTACGGCTATATCTTTTCAGGAGTAAAAATAACTTCAATTTTTTTTTTTGATATCCATGTTCGAATCATCATAAAAAACAAATAAATGCTCATTATATTCCTTGAAAAGTTTTCAAAACAAATGCCTTGAAAGCAGCAATAGGTTTAGGAATGAGACATTGCCACACTAACCCACTGAACAAGGTAAAAATAATATGTCTGAATGGGTCAATCACATACAAGGGAAAGAAAAGATAACAAAAAAAAGGCAGTCACCCATTCCCTGAAGAAGGTAATTCCTTGAAATTTTTTCAAAACTAATGCCTTGAAAGCAACAATAGGTTTAGGAATGAGACATTGCCACACTAACCCACTGAACAAGGTAAAAATAATATGTCTGAATGGGTCAATCACATACAAGGGAAAGAAAAGATAACAAAAAAAAAATAGTCACCTATTCCCTGAAGAAGGTAATTTCCAGAAGAAGACAAGCACAGGTCCTGCAAGTTTTAGGTGCAGATTCTCCTCTCTATATTCGAAAAGTAGGGCACATGAGTATACATATAAGAACATAGCAGCACAAGAAGAAGAAAAGCAAACAAACAGACAAGACAACATAAGAGCCTAGGCCATAGGAAGAAATTCATCAATAATTCAGTATTAAAGTCATTAAAATGTGCCCATAAATATGCATCGTGAGACAAAAGAAAAGCATGCTGCTTGGAGACAAAGAGCAGCTTGAATAGAGGGGTGGGAAGTCTTTAATGGATATAAGTTGTTGTGAACAAAATGATTAGAGGAGAAAGTATGGTCACACCACGTAAACAAAACATCAAACTTGTGACTTTAAGAAACAAAACATCAAACACCTCAATCATATGCAACTATTGCATGTTTAGGCATGAAAATTAATTGAAAACCTCAATGGCAGATTAGAAAATGAGACCAAAACAATGTCCCATAACATGTTCTCAATAACAATGTTCACAATCTGAACACGCATATGCACGGATTGGGCTGCATTTCAGATTGATTCACATAACTCTAATGCAATCTGAACACACAATCTGAAATGCAACACAATCTGTTTGCAAGATGAGCACAAATACGATCTGACACGCATTGGGTTGCATTTCAGATTGCTTCAAAATTATTGATTTGAATTTGTCATATTTAAGCATGCAAGATGCTTAAATCTGATGGAGTTTGTCATAAATCTTATATCTTTGAGTTAGTCATAAATCTGCAAACCATGCAAGATGCTTAAATCTGATTTGAGTTTAAACACCATTTCACTAGAAAAAACTTCGATTCCGACCCAAACTAAGAAATGTCTTATAACCTAAGTGAGCAGCATCCACTTAATGCCATTGTTAGCTCAAACTCATTGCAAAGCATTTGATACCTTCCTTACACCAGCCTCACCTTCAGCAGCCAAAGAACAGAGTCAGATGGATAGATTGCCAAGGAGGAATACATCGGGGTATTTTCTACCATGATCATATGATTATTTAATACTCACAAAACTGCTAGAGCCTCCCAATGCCAATGCTTTGAAGACGTCTGTCACATGCTAGACACCACCATCCAGGAAAATAGGAACTTGTCCTTGTGCAGCTTTGACAACCTGAAGTTACCTCAGCAGAACCCATTATATCAGAATGTGGCAACATAAAGTTTAGATAAATGCAAGTCCACAAAGATGGTAACAATGAATTGAGGAATGCAATGATAAATGCAAATTCACAAATATGATAACAATGTATGGGTCGGGTAATGCAATGTACCTCTTCCAGACATTAGAGATACAGGGAGGATTGGACACAATGATCCTTGTTGCTCCAGCTTGTATGGATAACGTTGCTGCATGGTTGCACAAGATAAGGGTTAGTTATACAGAAGAAGATTGTACCCAATTTGACTTTACAGTGTCTTCCAGCACCTCTTCCAACCTCATTAACAGCAGCTAAACTGGAAATTCCTACACCTTTTTTTAGCTCTGAAACATCTTTAGGTATCATAGGAGACAAGAGAATAATATTACGTACCCTTGGCACAAAAAGCCCCCTATGCTCAGTACCAGAGCTAGAGCAACTGAAGTCAAATTCACCATCAGCAGCATGATCTCCCTCTAAGAGTATTCTCACATGAGGAGCCTTAGATATAGCAATTAAGCTAGAGGACAGCTCTACTCTAACTTCCTCAATCAGAGGATAACGAAACGACTCTAGATAATCGTTTATGGATGAAAATGATGTGGGAATTTCTTTCACCTACAAAATCACGAAAGTATGTTAGGTATGTGAGTCAACCAAATATAACAATCAGAGGCATCACGCTGATTAATATTCCAAATAAATGTGAATCCCAAAAAGATATCTCCAATAAATAAACATCATGTCTACAAGAAAACCAAATCAGTTGCATCACTTAGGCAGGAATCATGAAATTGGACTATTAAGAAAGAAAACAAAGTGCACACAATTACCTTTGTCACATAAATGGGTATGTAGTATGATATAAAATCATCAATTCCTATTCTAATATATAAAATGATATGCAGTACTCAAGATCAAGATCAACAATAATAACGAAGAAGGGGAAAATAAAATAGGAATTCTTGAGCTTACATATAGCTGAAAAAAACGTTTGTTTGATAACTTACCATAAAAAGCAGTATGTTTAGCCAATTGCTTCATATGCTCCAGTTGTATGTGCCTCGCAATAGTTCGTAAAATTTTAGTTAGTAATATGATATCAATAAGTAATATATTTTAAGTTAATTTCTGTTTGAATTAATAGAAGTATAGACTTATCAGGGGTTTGTAGGTACCCCCGGCTGACTACTACTCGCTTTGTCTTTGAAACAGTAGGAACACGTAACATTGGATCAGCATCATCTTCTTCTTCTTCTTCCCCAGTGTTATATTGAAACCCAATACAAACCATCCATTCTACACACACACATATATATATAAAAACAACCATTCTCCCATAAACACCATCCATTCCACACATATATATAAAAACAACCATTCTCACATAAACACTATCCATTCCACACTTATAAATAAAAACAACCATTCAAACATAAAAAAGTCTAGTATCATTACTTAAATTTACATATCACCATCATAATAGTTTCACATCGACATGAACTCATTTCTTCGCCTTTTTAAAATTGATAACTGTCATAGAAACATCAGCATTCTCTGTAGAAGCAACTCGGACTGCTTCTTGGAATAGTCGGGAAAGGCCATCAACATTAGTTGACGTACTTGTATTTTGAAGAGCTATCTCAGAAGATGATGATGCTCCTGATGATGATGCTATTGCACCACCATCTGACTTGCTCACATTATCACCCCATCTAAAGTAACCACAGTTCTTGTGACATTTATAATACGGGCGACCCTTATTAGGGGTCTCACCCATCACAATTCTCCACACTATATGGCCCACATCACAATTAGGACAACTCTTTTTGTATGGACAGTTGGGATATATGTGATTGGGTTGTTGACACCCCCAACATACAGTTGGAGACATGGTTTAGTCACAGCCTGCAAGTAAATATATATTTGTACATGTGTAGCACAACCAATAGAAATAGTAAGTTCAATCCATACAATCAAGTTGAAAGACATAAGCTCATACAGAACTACTATAGTCAAGTAAATAGAAATATGTAAATGAAGATGTTTGCAATGTAGTGTAGCTCAAGATAAAAGTATCAGTTTAGCCATACAATTAATTTGTAGGCCTAATAAAATTCTTTGGCCATACAGTAAAACCACCTTGACCTACTTCGCCGAGAGTGGTTCCGTCCATGTGATCGACGCACAATGGGGTATCCGACAATATAATCTTTATGACTTCAACCCTGACCATGTTTTCAGTAATGGGTCTCCCATGTACAACCATGGGCATGGACTCCTCGTATGCAAATGCTACTCCTGCAACGCATTTTTTCCAATCCAGCAATTCACACCGTCTTTTCCTGATAGATGATATAGCAGGTGTGTGTGGATCTGCAGACAAGTTTACAGTCTACTGTGCTGTTGAAGGAGTCGATTGAGGCGCAAGTCCAGGGGTCATTCCTGAAGTTTGTACCATACCGTACAGTACCGATTGATGGCAACAATCAAGAATTTAGAAATTCCAATGCTTCATGAAGTATATAGATAGATCATTTCAATCTAATGGTCTACACGTACATACGATTAGCGTTTGAAGCATTCGTTCGAAGTTATCCATTTTAGACTTTAACTCCGTCATGTCGTTCAATTGTGAACCTAACTTCTCTTCCTTCTCTCTTAATTGGGCACGTACCGGAATTGATGACTGAATTTGTGTCCTAGAAACAGTGGTTCCTACACCACGGACACGACCCCTTGTATCCTTTCCAAACACCTTAGACACCGGATCACTTAGGATGTCCTCGGCAGAACTAGAACCACTAGCTTCACTATAGCTTTCTACAATTTTCCTGATCTTCTCCTGCATCATTATACTTGAGTAAAAAAGAAATTTTGAATTCTATACACGGAAGTTTGACTATGAACCCACCATATAAGGAGTGACGCTTTCAGAAATAGAACCGTCCTTCTTGGTGTGTGACTGTATCCATAAATCAGTCATTGTTATGGGTTTGTCACCCTCTGAGACGGTTTGCTTTTGAATTTATGAGAAATTTCCCAGTGGCGGTTAAAAAGAATTGTAATAACAAAAAATTTATCAAAAGTGGAACCCTTTTTCGTACGGGGTTTAATTAACTAATTGTACTTACCATGGTGTTCTCCATTCTCGCACTCCCATGCCTACCAGTAGTATGATAGACTGTACGATTTTTTCTATTATTGACATTTTTTTCTCTCCGTTCAACTATTTTGGGTGTAGCAGTGATATCAACAAACTCAACCCAATCCTCTGGCCTAATATTGGGAAGACAATTCTTCAATCTGTCATCGTGGTTCTCTTGGGTATCATAATAATCCTTTCTAAGCTTGGTCTTATATCTACGAAAGACCTCGCACATGCTTTTCATGCATTGCTCCTTATATGTCACAGGAAGTTCGAATTCGTTCTACATTAAAAATTAATCAATATTAAAAGTCATAACAAAGAATGCTATGATTTTTATATGCAAATAAAGTATTGTTTGATAGAGTGAGTATACCACCTGTAGTGCATTCCACACATCATCTTTGTGCCTTAATGGCACAACACGCCAGTCCAGATAAGTAATAGGGATATGTGAGCGGACCAAATCCCCATACCTTGAAGCCAACTTATTTGAGTTTGGCCCCACTGGCATGCCATTAGTATTGAAATCTACTTTTACCTTCGGTTGATTTGTCGAAGCAACCGATGGAGCAGTTTGGGAACTTAGTGCACTTACCGTTGCCATAGCGTATTATATATACACCTGTATGTATAAGTAATGGGATTATGATATTGATACGTAACATAAATGTTCATATGATTTGTCTTCCGTAGAATCATGAAACAATAAACTAAACATCACACTGATCATTTCTTGTACAATAAAATGAGAATTTGTCATTCTATTCATTTTAGAAAATGATAGACAAGGACATTAATTACATTCAATATATGTTACTCATTGTCCGAGTCAAACGTAAATTCTCTTAGAATGTCTAATATGTTTATATTTTCACTAATAGGCGAGTGATACAGGGTAGGATCTTCAACCGCGTCCACTTTTTTTGTCAAGCTCCTAGGTGCCCTTAAAACAACAAACCATCCAGATCTCCGTTGATCCCTGGAGTAGAACACTTGACTTGCTTCTGATGCAAGAATGAACGGTTCATCAACCTCCCTATCATTTCTTTTGAATTTTTCCATGTTTACCATTGTCAACTTTGTCTTAGGATCAACAAAACATCCGTTTGTCTTGTCCTCCACCCTGACCCAGTCACAGTAGAATACCGTTTGACTAAAATCAATGTAATCCAACTCAATTATCTGTCTCACTAGTCCGTAGTACGTGGTATCTGCTTCTTTGAAATTTTTATCTTTACCACTAGACTTGAACAAAGTAATGGCTTGCATGGAGACCCCACTATTTTGTGTTGTTTTATTTAATTCATATCCACTTGTAGCGAATACAAAACCATTGACACGGTATTTGTTATACGCTTTTTCCTTGAATGTTGGTCCATCGGCTAGTCGTTTCAATGTCGACTCACCATCAATATTTTCCAGCTGCAGGCAAAACATAAACTTAAAATGAATTTCTAGGTCACTATAGACAGATATACATTGTATTTTTGGTTGAAGAATTGAATTAATAAATATAAATAATACCTCTCTACGTAGCCAAAGGACAAAACCGTCATCCCTTTCCTTCGACACACTTCCCTTTTTCTTTGAGATACTCAGACCACTTGATCTTAAATGTGTGTCATACCTCCTACAAGAATGACAGTTGCACTATTATATACTGAGGTATGGCAATAAACAAAAAATTATAATGATAATGGGCTTACTCAAAATTTTTGTGGTAATAGTACTTACTTTAGCCAAGCATCAATGTCTTCGTGGTGGTGCAAAACCCATCTACGGGCTTGTTGGAACTGTACTAAAGAAAGACTTATGTCTTTGCCTTTGTCCATAGGCCCTTCATCGACACACTCATCGCCATCTTCGTCAAGGAATCTATCACGTGTATGCTTGTGATTTCCCTTATCACCATCAGGCATGTATTCCATACAGTATAGAATCGATTCCTCTACGATATAACGTTCTGCAATGCATCCTTCAGGTCTAGCAACATTCCTTATATATCCTTTATAAATTTTCATTAAACTGTCAGAAGAACCGTCCAATTGTTAGTATTGTCGGCCAATGTATATGTAATTAAATTGATATCTCACCAAGTTTAGGAATATACCGTTCAAAAGGATACATCCAACGATATCTGACTGGACCGCAAGCTATTGCTTCATCAGCTAGATGCATCATGAGATGAACGCTAATAACAAAAAATGATGGTGGAAAAATCTTTTCTAGAAGGCATACAGCCTTTGCTAAATTGTGTTTGACAGCAACCAAATGTTCTACCCTCACCTCCTTTGCACACAATACATTGAAGAAGATGCAAATTCGTTGAATAGCTTTAAAGAGATCCTTGTACTTTGAAAATGCATGTTGCAGTAACACAGGCAACAACTGTTGCATAATGACATGATAGTCATGTGACTTGAGCCCTTTTATTTCTAACTTCTCCAGGTTTATATGATGTTTCATTGAAGAGCAATACCCAATCGATACCTTCAAATCATATAAAGTACGACAGAACTGTTCTTTTTCCATACGATTGAGAGTGAGGGGTGCCTTGGGTGATCACATTCTTTCATCCATAAATTTTTCTTAATGTTCATGGCCACCAGATCTTCACGAGCACTTGCTCCATCTTTCGTTTTGTCCTTCACTTCTAAAATCATTGATAGTAGGTTTTCTGTAACATTCTTCTCAGTGTGCATGACATCCAAGTTATGACGAATATCGATTTCCTTCCAGTATGGCAACTCGAACAGAATAGATCTTTTGTACCAAGCACTCTTCTCATTTTCTAACACATCTTCACTCCTTTTTCGTTTCTTCCCTTTTGATTTGCTGACATCCATCTGGATATTGTTCACCTTCTCTTCAACTTCAATCCCAGTCAATCAACGAGGACATTGACCCTCTTCGACTTTATTATTGAAAGGCACCTTTTGAGTCCTGAATACATGACCAATTGGAAGGAATCTTCGATGACCCATATAGTACATCTTCCTACTGTTCTTAAGATGTTGGGCAACGGTTCCCTCGGCACATACAGGGCAAGCAAAGTAACCATGTGTTACGCAACCTGATAAACTCCCATGTGTTGGAAAATCGTGAATTGCCCACAGTAGAATAACTTTCAGAATAAAAGTTTCATTACGAAGAACATCGTACACTGAGACCCCATTACACCACAACTCTTTCAACTTGTTGATCAGTGGTTGTAAATAGACATCAATGTTCTTACTCGGCCCTTTTGGACCAGGTATCAATATGGTCAACATCGAAAACTCTCTTTTCATGCATAACGAGGGGGGTAGATTGTATAGCACTATGATGACAGGCCAACAACTGTAAATACTACTTTGATGGCCAAAAGGATTGAAGCCATCAGCTGCAAATCCTATACGGACATTGCGCTTCTCAAGGGCAAAATCTGGCCATGTCAAATCTACTGATTTCCAAGTTGCTGAATAGACAGGATGTCGCATGACACCGCTTGACTGTTTTGCTCTTACATGCCAAGTCATTTCTTTAGATATCCATGCTACACTGCACACCAAAATACAAATATATATATATACTAGCTTCTATATATACAAACCAAAAGTTTCAAATAGGCAATGAAACTATATATATGATTGAATACTAACCTATAAAGTCTTTTTAACCTTGGCGCAAGAGGAAAGTATCTCAAAACCTTTGCAGGGATTGGTTTACGTTGTTTCTGTACCACGTACTCACTCTTCCATCTAGATGCATGGCATACTGGACAACTTTGCTTGTCTTTGTGCTCTTTCCAATACAGAATACAATCATTCGGACATGCATGTATTTGATCATACACCATTCCCAAATCTTTGATCATTTTCTTAGCGTCGTAACATTTTTCTGGTAATGAGTTTCCTTCTGGTAACAACTTCTTAACCAATTGAAGGAGTTCACCGAAACTGTTGTCTGACCAGCCATTCCATACCTTTAGGTTATACAAATCAACAATAACTGACAACTTTGTGAGTTTTGTTGGACATGAAGGGTATAAAGGTTGCTTTGCGTCATCAAGTAATGAACTATATTTATTCTCTTCATTCACTTGATGACCGTGGAAATCCGAAGTGCCTTCATGCCCATCTTCATTTCTTTGAATATCTTCCATAAATGCATCAGCTTGTTCACCAATTCTTCCAAATACATCGTTCACAAGTTCATCCATCCTAGGATTGTCCGCTGCTTCGTTTTCAGCAACAGATTCAGTTGTTGATGGTTGTGCATCACTTGACAATTTTTTTTCTCCATAAAAATACCATGTGGTATACAATCGATCGATACCATTTTCAAACAAATGTTCTGAAATCGTGCTTAGGCCGACCATCCCTTTTCCATTTCGGCATTTCGTACATGGACAAGAAAACTTATTATGATTACCACAGTTTTCCACTATAAACTCTAAAAATGAAGCAACTCCCTTCGCGTACTCTGCCGTCGTCCGATCGTCTAGCATCATCCATCCTTTATTCATTGATGATGCCATGTTGTACACTAGAACATATAATGTTATGCATTTGTTTAGGTTTAATTTGAGTACATACGTTCAATTGTTGCTAAGTCAACCCTAACCCATTCAAGAATTGATTTTGTTATGTGTTGATCGTATACATGAATTGTATGTACTTGTTCAAAATTCGGCAGCATCTCCCCGCATTTCCCCAAATATACATACATTTTTTTTTCATGCCAATCATAGAAGATAGTCAAGGCATGAAAAACAACAAAAAATAGTATATCCGGGGAAAAACGACGAAATATTACCAGATTTCGAACCAGTACATACAATCCATATATACAAACAACACATAACAAATATCAATTCCTGAACTGTCCACTCTGGATAATTCAAAGATCATTATTTGCAAGAGGCATATCGTACTTGCAAATGAAATAGACATGTATACGGAGAGATTATTGTAACTAGATTACATCTCTTCAATACATGAGCATCTCACTTACTAAGTAAGATAAACAACATAACAAATAATAATCCTCAAATGGGCAACTTATATCATTTAAGGGTAGGGTGATAGGTCTCTAGAAAATTACATGAAGATATGCACAACCTAAAGTCAATCTAAGCTGTTTAACATAGACTATAAAGACCCATCATTCACTATACCATGGGTATAGTAGAGCGGGGTCAAGGCTGTTACAGGTTGATGGATAACAATGAATGCAATTACTTGAATATAAATTAAAAGAATTTTTTTATAAGGCCGATGTAAGCTAATTAAATGAACTCAAGCAAAAAAAGAACAACATCAGAGATACAGAGGCTAGAGATTAAGGTTATTACCAACCTTGTTCTCATACCACCATTCCCCAATATCAACTTGGTATGAAACATCCCTAAAATTTGATTAACACCTAAATAGATATGAGACAACTTAAACATATAACGAAATAATCAAAATTCGATGGTACTATGTGATCATATATATGATATTTTTGCAATCTTTAATTTGGATGGTAAGTGATATTCGCTCAAAAGTGCTTATTTTAAGCCATTATCCTTATTGCGATGTCGCATTCTCCTACGTAAAATTTATCTTTTTATCAACTTTTTCATATAAGAGTTTCTTTCATTGCGTAGAATGCATTCTTTAGACGAAAATCTACTATTTGCATGAAATATACGCATTTTGAATAGTCCAGCATCAAGCCATTTTAGTTGAATCTCATTACGCGCTTTTTCACTTGTAGGAGATCCTTTCGGGCGATTCTCGAGGACTGGCAGGCCGCGATCAACCACAGAAGACTTCTATCAAAGCTTAAAGAGTCAACAGGCTAGGATAAAAAGATAGAAGATATGTACGGGCAAAGCTAGAGGATCGTAGAGCCGGAACAAGGACTAAGAGAGAGAAGAATAGCTGGAGACCAAGAGAAGGATTTAGGTGTTAAAGGCCACACCAATTGACGTCAAATGATAAGTTTGACTTATTGGTGGAGCGGATGAGAGAGAATAAAAAAGACCAGGGTTCAAGACCCTCCAATGCTTTTATTTTTGTATTTTTCTCTCACCTCTCTCCTATTTCTCTCTTTATCTATCTATCTTGGCCCATGACATAGGCCCATGCCTAAGCCCATGACCCATGACCCATACCCATGACCCATGCCCATGCCCATGCCCATTACCCATGCTCATGCCCATTTGCAACAACAAGAGAGAATTGGTCTCACTTGACCGATTCTTCTCTCCCCCATATCTCTATATCCTAGTCACTCTCTCTCTCATCTAACTAACCCATTCCCAACCATTGGATCTCTCTAAATCCAACGATCATCATTTTTACAACAAGCAAAAAGAAAAAAAAAGTCTATAAGAGATCTACGATCTCTCCTTCTTGGGTTGGTTCCCTCCCCCTTCTCTTCCTCTCTTTCTTCTTTCTTTTTCTTCTTCACCCTTCTTCTCCGGCGAGCTCACCATTAATGCCTCCACCTCGAAGTGCAAAGGTTCAAACAACAACGTCTCCTTGCTGCCCATTCCATTCGCCACAATCAAAGGCTACAATCCTCAATCCTATTGAGGTCTATCCAATCGAAGTTGCACCATCTACCTCTTCAATGGTAACCTTCTCTCTAATTCATCTCTCTAACCTTCTTACCTTCTTTCTTTCTCTTCTTTCCCTCTCTACCTTTACATGCTTTCTAGGGTAATATTTTAATGGCTTTCTAGATTAATTTGGTTTAATGTTATTTCCATTGTAAAGCATTTGAACAAGCATTGTAAGCATTTGTTTTTAGTTTAATGAACAAGTTTTAAATTCAAGTTTAAGTTGTTTTCATTTATTGTATTTTTCATTCTCGTTTCTCTTATGTTTTTTTATTCTAATAGTTTTAACAACAATCTCAAGCATATTTTAAATCAACCTCCACCATTCTCACCCTTCCGTTTATTCTGAGCATTTTCTGATTATTCTTGTTTCTTATTGTGCTAACTAATCCCGAGTGCGGACGATATCCGACACGAGCCACTGTGCAAGTCTGCTTATTTGCAGATTAAGTGAACCAATTCAGAGAAATTATAAATATTGTTGAACTTTAGGGTTTCCGTAACCAACGACGTGGAAAAACCTTAATTTCAGTAAGGACAATCATCTAGAAAGAAATTAAAAACCCTAAATACTACTTAACAAAATATCAATGAAGAGAAAACTAAAACCTAAACAAGCAAAAATAAAGCAACAATGCTAGATATGATTGATAACAAAAAG
This sequence comes from Euptelea pleiosperma, assembly GCA_035048495.1. Taxonomy (NCBI): domain Eukaryota; kingdom Viridiplantae; phylum Streptophyta; class Magnoliopsida; order Ranunculales; family Eupteleaceae; genus Euptelea; species Euptelea pleiosperma. The sequence goes on along the minus strand of CM068551.1, from coordinate 10,881,201 downwards.
AAAATTTATAAAAGAAAAAGAGAAAAATACAACGGAAGCAAAAAAATTATACACCCTACATTAAACATTGCTAGAACATGAATTTGCTAAATAAAACTACTTAACATATAATATTACATAAGCCTAACTTGAATTTGCTCAAATATAACTACTTACCAAAAAATTACAATTCTAAAAAAATAAATGGGGTTCTTATTAAAGTTATTCATCGGTAAGTAACTTCAAAGTAATTCATTTAATCCTTGGGATGTGGTGGTCAAATAGGCTGACCCATTTGGCCCTACCACTTCAATTATAGCAACCAACAACCACCATATAACTATAAAATCAAGAAAAGCCCAATCACGATCATACCTTCTTGCAATTCAAAGCACTAGCCACAAAATTCTTTTACAAGATTCAATCTGCACAGCAAACCTAAAATGTAAAAAAAAAAACATAAAAAAGAGGATAAAACCCAACCTATTTCAGTTTAAAATAAAAAAGTTTCAAATATCTTGAAAGGACATGTCCCATTGCTAACATCTAACATTAAATCTCTAAGAATAACAAAACAACTAAATAAAGGAAGATGATGGTATTACCACTACAAGTAAAAAGAACTCTTCAAAAATGACAATATACAAAAGAAAATAACATGTTCAACAATGCTTGCTACTTCACCATATGCATGTTGAATATTTTCAGCAAGCCTGTGGACAAATATGTTAGATACTCCTCCTGCACCAACAATAAATGGGCCAGTGGCTAATTTTATGACTGTTATCTGCCTCTCTCAAGTAAGAATCTAGTATGAGACCTCTATTATACATAACGAAATAGGATTAAAGGTTTCACATACAAAAAAATTATTGTAGAGATAATGATAAAAGTTTGACATTACCCTAGTATTATAGCATTTGCCACTGACCCATTTATTGTTAGATTCTTACTATTTTGATCATCATAACAGTCAATCAAAATCCAAACCCAGATTAGGAAAAAAAGAGTGAGACTCACATTACAAGCAATACCCATCTCATTTCAAGTAATTCTCAAGCCATCAAGAACCCAATCAGTTAGTAAGACAACCAACAAGTAAGAAACAAACAAATTTATAGAACAATGACATGCTGCATGTTTGTCATATCTTAAAATGTAACCATGATCAAGAATATATATAATGTATGCATCCTATATAGTGTGTGTATTATACCTTTCTCAGCCTTTTGGCCATGATTGTGTTCTATTATTTTAGATGTAATGCTGAGTTCATATTCTTCTATAATGTCATGCATTTGGGAAGTTTTTCTACCTGTTTTCATCTCTTGTAACTTAATTAATACAAACCTAGAACCTGAATAAATTAATTTAAGCAGAATATTAGCTTAGTTTAATCTATTGCAAATAGAACACACACACACTCAATTAATAATTAATAAGCAAACAAAATTCCCAGAACTCTTCTTCTTTTTCTCATTCCCATGCTTAACCAGCTAGAAGCCTTAAGCCCACAAGAAAATGGAGCAAAATGTGACCAAAACTAAATCCCATTTTTCTTCATTTTCTAACTATATTGTCATTAATTTGGAGTCAGATGACTATTGTGGACCATTGGAGCCTATACACCCACTTGAGGCCAAAAAGAAATGGGCCATCACTTTTTAAGGCAACAGCCTATTTTTTAACATTTCAAGCCTATTTGTTGCATATAACAAACTTCCCAAAAAGTAAACTCTGGCAAAGTTATTGACTAGCAAACTTGGTTTGATACATTGGCTGTTCATGCAAGATTCACAATTAATTAATACTACTCAAGTTACTTATCAAAAAAAAAAATTAATACTACTTCAGTTGAAAGTGTGGAATTCAAGAGCATGGACATTTTAAAGATCCAGTGTCAACTGTGCAAGAGATGGGTAAACACGAGAAAGCATGTTGCCAATAAAGAAGAGAAAATACTCTCAAATAATAAGACAACCCATAATAGAATAACTCAGTTTGGACGACAACCCATTGGGGATGTGTGAGAGAGGGCTCAAACAAAGCAGCAAGATCAATAGAAGAAACCCATATCACTTAAATCAGCTCAAACTAAATAAAGCCCAAGAGTTTAAGAATTCACCTGATTCAGACATAACTCAGAGAACTTGAGTTGCAATGAAAAACCAAGTAAGTTTTGCTGTTCGAACCCCTACAATTTCTAGAAGAAATATTTATGAAAACACCAAATCTAACAAAACTACATATGCAACCTTTAAGGGTTTTCATGATCTTTAGAAAATATGTTTTTATTAGGGTTTTCGCTTGGATTACTGATAAAAATAACTAGAACAAAATCATCCAATGAAAACCTACCTATTTCCAATTTTTAAAACCAAAATATTCAAGCTTTCTTCGGTGTACAACGATTTTTGTTAAAAAAAACAACTCCAGAAGAGTTGAAGACTCTGAAATCACACTCAATAGTTCACAATGGCTTTAAAAGCAACCCAGCAAACCAAATAGACGAGGAGGGAAAGAAACAAGACCTAAAACCCCTAAACCCCTAAAATCGTAAAACAAGACCGAAAATCTAACCAAGGAATCAACCAACATAAAACCCTAAAGCCCCTAAAATCCTAAAACTTTGAGAAAGAGAGAGAGAGAGAGAGAGAGAGAGAGAGAGAGAGAGAGAGAGAGAGAGAGAGAAAGATAAAGAGAGAAAGAGAGAGAGGGGGGAAGGGCAGAGATCTATACCGGCGTTGACGAGGGCAATGACGAACAAGGGCAACGGAGTTCGCACAAAATTGCAAAAGTGTGTTTGATCGCCACAGCAAGAACGAATGAGTTTAGAAAGGGTATTTATACTTGGCGCGGGCTGAAATGTGTTCACGCCCTTCTCAAATTTTTTTTTTTCGACGAACATATGTGAAACGGTTTCTATCCGTTTTAAAATCCAAAACAGTTCTCAACCGTTCTTTAGACACCTATCAACACCGTTGTTAAGACCTTTGAAATGGTTCTTACAAATTTTAACAACGGTTCACACTGTTGAAATAACGATGACCCTAAAAATCTACAAAACCATATAACAACAACGGTGTATATTATCTTACAATGGTTTTAGACCGTTCCAAACATTTACAACAGTTTAGAACCGTTGTAAATATCGAACGGTCCAAAACCGTTTCAAATGATAAAATTTGGTTGTTGCAAATTGGGCTTTTTGGTGTAGTGAATCTCGTTATCACTGTTACTTCTATGACATTCCATATATTTTAGTGCACACAAATTCTTGAATAACTCTTGAATCTGAGTTCTGCCGGCCATTCTTGCAATTTTCATGTGATAACGATAATTATAAATAATACTCATCGTAGACATGTTGTTCTTGTCTCTTCCCTTTAATGCAACTAAGACCTCTCGAGGCTTTATACCACTCTTCGACGTATTTGTCAGTATTGATTTCTCTTCATCATTCAGTCTACCAGCACATGAATGTCCTTCATAATTTTTGGCAAGGGGATGGTTATGAAAATCACAAACCACTTCAACTATCCACTGATCCTCATACGACATCTTAATACCCTTCAATGCAAATGGACAGCCACACCTTTTCGTTCCCGTTCTGCGAGATTGCACCTCCTTCACACACTCTTTTTTAACTTCTCTATAACTTTCACCTCCCTCGCAAGCAAATGTGATTCTAGGTCTTTTAAAACAAGTACCATAATCAGACTTGTTGATAACAACGATAGTCCCTATTTTTTTACCAATATCTCGAGTCCAATCAATTAGTTCTTGACGAATGTTGAAGACCTACATTTCAAATTTCTATACGTTAGTATCTAGTTTTTTTTTTATATATAATTGCAAATAAAGAAATAAACGTGTAAAAATTTAATTCAATAAATAACATACCTTCTTTGTCGTAAAGTAATCCGACAAATCTAAATTTTCGACAGACTGTGGGTTGCTAAAAGAGCTGATTTGTTCCTAATTAAACAAACAATATAACAATTTTTATTACACGTAAAAAAATTAATGGAGTAAAACCTACAATGCATAAAACAAATAGATTGAGTAGAAACTAGTTAGTTTATGCATTTATTCATACACTAGGCAGGTTATCTCACAAATTGTGGTACTGAAACAATAACACCTTATTTTGCTTTGTTCAAAAGTTTATGCATAAATTCGATAGCTTTACTTAAAAAATTCATTTAACTTTATTTACACAAATAATTAAATAAAATACATACCTCCATTGATTGTTTTGCAAGGAGTTGAGAAATGTGTGTAGAGAACAACCCTAAATTTTTTTGGTTGATACCGAGTTTGTCTCAGTAAGAGATTAGCGAAGTAGAACCAAAGAAACAACGAGTTTGTTTCGGTAGGAGAATGTCGAAATAAATCCAAAGAAACCAAGCATTTGTTTCGGTAGGAGATTGTCGAAATCCATAGAAACCAAAAGTTTGGTTTGTTTTGGTAGGAGATTGCGAAAATAGAACCAAAGAAACTACAAATTTGTTTCGGTAAGAGATTGTTGAAGTAGAACGTGAGGAACCACGAGTTTGTTTCGGTGAAAAACCACCGTATCTTCTTTCTAATAACAAAAGGGATGATTAGGGGATTGAGAAATGGGGGAAGATAAGCAAAAATGAAAGGGCAAAGATGGTAGTTTTAATTTTTTCATAGGGGTGAGAAGAAAAAATGTTGGGACACAATAGTCTTTTTATTTATTGTCTAAAGGAGGGGGAGATCAGAGAAAACGGCGGGGCAACAATAAAAAATCCCCGTTTTCTTATATTGTTTCCCGCGCTCGGTGTCGCACAACAGGGCAATATTCAGAGAGGGAGAGGGAGAGAGGAGAGAATGTGCGGAAGAGCTCGTTGTACCCTCAGAGCAGACGACATACCGAGAGCTTGCGGTATCCACAATGGTTCCGTGCGGACCGTGCAAATGGACCGGTTTGCACTCTCCCCTCTTATTTTCCCTAATTTAACGTCTCTGCCTCTCGCGTGTTCTCTCTCTCTCTCTCTCTCTCTCTCACACTGTCTTGTAACATTCCTTAAGTTTTCTATATCGTTGATATGAAACTCTTTGCGCAAATGAACTTTTTGGAGTGTCGTCTCTTTCTCCCAACTGAAGAATAAAATGAAATTGTGTTAGCTCTAACACAATCTCACATCTTATTTGCCCTAATTTCATGACACTCCCCCTCTTTACCACTCTCGTAATATCCTTCAAATTTATTCACAAATTAATTCATACACCTTTCTCTCTCTCTCTCTCTCTAATTGTTTTATAAAAAAAATTGCAGGTACCGTCCATCTTTCAATGTTTCGCCAGGTTCATATATGCCCGTTATTCGGAGAGAAGAGGGATCCGGTGCCCAAGGAACTGTTCTTCACTGCATGAAATGGGGACTTATTCCCAGTTTCACCAAGAAAACCGAGAAGCCCGACCACTATAGGATGGTACTCTAATGCATTTTTCCTTCTAAAGAAGTTGATTTTTCACAGTAATGTGTGTGTTTTAAGAAAGTAGTCAAATTGTTCTCAATCACTAATTGAACAAGTACTATTTCCAACCCTATGCACCATAAAAATTGGCATGCCAAAACTTGTTTTTTTTACTCTCGTCAGTTTTGTTCCATTCTACAAATAGTTACACGCATATTCTGGATGCGCGTGAAATAAAGACCAATATCTTCATGAAAAACCCCCTCTTGAAAATTCACCTCAAGCACTCCCTAAAAATATGACAAAAACAGTGGCAAATTCCAATTTGTCGACCCTGTCATCTGGTTTAGTCGATGTCAGTGCTGATTTCAGTAGAGCAGAGGTCAGCAAAACAGTCCATTGAACTCCATCTGTCGACGATCACATAGACAAGTGAAGCAAAAAAGTTGCAATCTTTAGGATAAAGATAGTAACCGTAGCGAGCCTTTCGAGTAACAGAATAAGGTCGTCCAATTAGTCATTAGTATTCCTTCTTAGACCCAAGTTGCAAGAGACACCATCGTTCCTCTTGATCATGCAATCTTTGACAAGAACCTCATTGTGACACGGCGGAAAAAGCTAGGAAGGCGGATTGGAGAGAGTTATCACCACATCAAATATCCTCCCAAATCTCACTGTCTACCTACCCTACCAATCTTGAATTGAATACCCTTTTCTAAAATCCTTGTATGCGTTGGAGATACCCTTTCACACACCAACACCATAAGATAAAGAGACTGAGTTGCTCTCCCACCCATGAAGTCTACTACTATATTTAGAAACGACTACTCTTTCCCATAAACTATCTATCTCGTCTCCAAATCTCCGAAGTCATTTGCTCAAGAGAGCTCAATTCATATTCTAGAAATGCCTAAAACCCAATCCTCCCCTTTTTTTGGCAAGCAAACTGTCTTCAATCGAGTAAATGGTATTTCTAAACATCTTCCCTACCATTCAATAATAAATCTCAAACCGACTTCTCAAACCTATTGGCACTGTTGTTTGATATAGAGAAAAGAGGTAACAAATGAATAGGAAGACTAAGAGAGTGCTTTTGATAAGAGTCATCTTACCACCTTTAGGCTGCGTTTGGTTTGGCACTTTTCCGGGAAAAGAAAACAAAAACCCGGAAAAGTGCCATTTTTTACGTGTTTGGCTTCGACATAAAAGTGGGCCCCACGGAAATACCATTTCCTTAACCCCCTTTTTTAAGGAAATCTACTTCCTCTCCTCAAAAGCGGAAGTCGACTTTCCAGGCTTCCAGCTATGCACATTTCTTCTCTCTCCCCTCACCTCTCTCCTCTCTCTCTCTTAAATCAACACCGCTCTGCGACACTTCTCTTCGCCCGGTCTGTCGGTCAAGACTAAAGCGCAAAGATGAAATTCTGGGTTTCTTTGAGGTGGAGATTGGATCGATTGGATATGGAGGTTTCTTTGAGCACAGAGATGAAATTCTAGAAATCAATCCCATCTAACAGCTATAGTGCCAACCAGAACCACCAAAGATTTGGAAAGAAATACATTTTTTTACTGGGAATCCTTTTGATAAGCTTTGTTTCGAGGAAGTGGATTTCTAGGAAGTGGCGCTTATTGGAAAATCGACTTCTGGAAAACTAATTCCACTGAACCAAACACAGCCTTAGAGAAATACTTCGAGTTCCAAGAATCCAATCTCTTATCGAATCATTAGATCATCGAATCCCAAATGGATTTAGGTCAAAACTAAAATCCAACGGAAGGCCAAAATAAGTTGGAAGACACCCCCACCTTATAGCCCTTTGCTAGCTCTTCCACATTGACCATGTCACTAGCACCATACTCCTCACCTGTAGATTAATTAATAACTCACTCTTCGGTTAATACATAAACCTGAAGTTGCCTCATAGCACCAGAGAACACACTTAGAAGTTCCTCAGTTGACTGTGCGATGCTTTGGTGAAAAATTCATTTCATGTGCAAACTGAAGATATGAGATGGAAGGACCGATATCGTCTACCTTTAAGCCCTCAATAACCCTCCTGCTCTCGCCTTAATCGCATTCTACTAAGCCTCAACCATCGCAATTGCAATGACCCAGATTGATCAGAGGACACGTGGCGTATTTCTGATCATTCTTTCATGAATTTACTTTAAATCACTATTTTACCTCTACTGTATCTAATTGCTAGTTGCTACTAATAAATGATGTAGAATAACTTAATATAATTATCTGATAATTCTATGAATTTTCGATAATTTCGGGATCTTTGGTATTTTAACATTATTCACGGGGTACCGCGCTATACATTTATTGGACCAAAAATTATTATGTCAAAATCTGAACCATAAACCTGAAAAACATATTCTGGCCCCTGTCGCGCGCGTATTTAGTACTTAATAAGTAACTGTGAATTATTCTCACAAAATATCTAGGATGGATGTTATTAACTTGGGTACTAATGCACTATAATATAACTCGTAGATATTTTATTAATATCAAGCCTGACTTGTATTGACTTAGGTGTTAGTAAACACATCATAGCCATTACGAGTATACATACTATAATAACCTAAATATCAGGCCTGACTTGTATTGACTTAGGTGTTAATAGATATACCATAATCATTATTAGTTTTTACACAATTATAACCTTAATATCAGGCTCGACTTACACTGACTTGAGTGTAAGTTCATACACTCTAGTCAAGGGCTTGAAACCCTATAAATAGGAGGTGAGAGCTTAACTCTTTCTCTACTTTAATACTTGGTATTGAAATACCTAGAGAGAGAAAGGTAAGAAAGTGAAAGACACCATAAAGAGAGAAAAACTGATAATAGAAAGGGAAAGAGAAAGAATTGCAAGGAACTCCAGAAGAAGAAACTGCTCCTCTTGGAAGGAGATTAACATACTAGAAGAAGAAGAGAATGAGAGAAAAACAGTAAGTACATCCTCCCCCTCTTTGTAAAATTCATCCCTAAATGCATGTTTTCTCTTGTTTTTCTCTTCTATCCAAAAGCATAAGAATGAGGATAATATGTAGTTGCTTAACCTTTAAAATTTAAAGAGATTATAGCTTTGTTTAATCAAGCCTGTGTACTCTTCTTTATAAATTACTTTATGAAAAACATGCTTATTCCTTTTCTTTTCTTTCATATAAAGGCATGAGAGTTTGACTCTTTTGGGAAATATGTAACCCATAAAAGATATTGTTTTGGGTGATATATAACCCATGAAAAGACATTGATTTTTGAGTTGTAATACCCATAAAAGAAGCGTGGTTTTAGGTGGGTTGTAACCCATACTTTAGACCGTTTAGGTATTTTGAGAAAATGGACCCTAAAAGAGATTTACTTTGATATTGGGGTTCACAAGAGATGTGGGCTTGCACCAGTAATTGAATGAAAAAGGTACATCCTACTTGTCGGATCCCTTGAGTAGTATATCTTAAAGATTATATTGAGATTTGCTTAAAAGGCAAAGATGATCAGAGTATATGGTATATGCGGCATTACGTTTACGTAATCCCCTGGGTTATTCAGTCTCTAAAGGTATGGGCGCTATTGCATTTATGTAATCCGTAGGGTATTTATACCTAAAAGGAGTTAGGGCATTCGGAGAGAGGATACCTAATGAAACAACCAGTTGTGCATGCACTTCTAGGAAGTCTATTTATAGGCTAAACGTGGGATAAGATGTGTTGGGACCGTGCACTATAAATCGGTATCCGTGGTTTGACCGACCCAGTGATTCGGGGTCACATATACTATGATGTTAATAAGACTGACCATATTTCAATGGATTGGATTTTTACAATGTTTTAAGAAAGATGTTACATTTATGAGTTTATTGATATTAAATAACTGATTTTCATTAAACTATGGTTTCAAATGAGATAAACTGTGATTTGTTTTTTACACTTGAAATTGTGCTTACAGGGCTTATTAGCTTATAGTACTTTCAATCTATTATATTGTAGGTCAGGGTAAGGCGAATGCCTGAGATTGATACTCTCAGTTCTAGATGCAACGAATGAGATAGGGGATATCTGCTTTTGTAGATGTAGATTTCTATTCTTCATATATTATGGAGGTCTTTTTGTGTATTGGTTATATAATGATATTCATGTTTATGTATGAATGGTGAAAACGTGATATGTAATACTTTGTAGTTTGAGAAGAGAAGTTCTCTCTGAATATATATGATGGATGTTTTGTAGTCTGTTACCTGTATTTTAATTATAGTGAAATGAATCTTAAATGATAACTTTCTCGAGGCCATTCCAAGAATGTGATACTCCCAAGGAAAGAAATCCTTTGACTTAGTAAGTATTTCAAAACAAACGAAAACGACAAATTACTGGTGTATTTCGCGTGCACTAAGTAATATGTTTTGATTCACCGTGCGAGTATAGTATTTTACACTTACATTGCACCTCGAGATGCGTGAAAGATCGAGATGGTCGTATAACGGATTTGGGGGCGTGACAATTTGGTATCAGAGCTATATGTTACTAATCCTTGGAACTTATTAAGTTAACAGAACTGAATAATGAGTTTTTCATAGAATCATTTATAAACTAATTAAAGATCATAATTGAATTTTTAATTGAAGAACTAATAAAGATAATGAAACTGCATAATATACTTGGTTCCCTTGATTTTATTTCTCATAACTTTCTGGTTCTCGCTTCTAACTACTTCTTTTTAGGAAGGATGGTGAAGAAAGCAAAGACACGTGTGTCTACCCCAGCGGCTGTAGTGGAGCCCCAGCTGGCTGGTATTTATACAGCACTGGGTAGTATTACTGCAGCACTGGACCGGCATGTCCGGGAGGTCAGGGCTGAACCTGCCCATGGACAACAAGATGGTACTCTACGTGAGTTTCAGCGTTTGAAAGCGCCAGTATTCCAAGGGCTACCCGACCCTATGATGGTTGAAGGCCGTCGAAAAGACCTTTAAGGCTATGCGATGCCCGGAGGATAGGAAGGTGGAGCTAGCTGTCTTTATACTAGAGGACGAGGCGAGCAACTAGTGGGAATTTGTAGTGAGCTCCTAGAGAGAGAGTGAGGAGATTGCGTAGCCACGTTTCTGGGAGTTGTTTTTAGAGAAGTACTTCCCAGAGACAATGCGAGATCAGATGGGGATAGAGTTTTTGGGATTGGTGCAGGGGACATCAACTGTTGCTCAGTACGTAGCAGAGTTTGACAGGCTCTCCCGATATGCACCCCATATCATCTCCACTGATGAGAGGAGGGCAAAGAGGTTCCAGGCAGGCTTTCGACCTGCGATCAAGAGGTTAGTAGTGGGCCACATGCTGCGAATGTATTCATCTGTAGTAGACATGGCTTTGGCATTGGAGAGGGACAATAGCGAGTTCCTGAAAGATCGGGTTGATCTGAAGGGGAAGGGAAGAGTTGTGGCCGCAGTTACTCAGAGTGTACAGGCATTTACGAAGAAACAAATAGTGAACCCATACACTCCCACTCAATTGAACCAGTCAACCACACAAGCTCAAACTGTTCGACCCAACACGCAGTGCTACGTCTGCAAGGAGTATGGACACATTGCGAGGTCTTGTCCTCAAGGTTTTCGTTAGAGGCAGCTAAGTGAGACGAAGAAGCCCAGTGTTCCAGGCAGAGTTTTTGCCTTGACACAACAGGATGCGAGTGCACTCAAGAATGTGGTAGAAGGTACTCTTCTGATCTCACACTTGTATGCTAAAGTGTTGATTGATTCGGGTTCTACCCATTCTTTTGTATTTGTTACATTTGCTTATGCTTTGTATTTGAGCCATTAGACTTTACGCTTACCGTATCTACGCCTCTAGGAGGGAATTGTATTGTAGATCATATGTGTAAGAACTATTTAATTCGAATAGGGGATCATGATTTGACTGCTGACTTGATTCTATTAAAGATAACGGATTTTGACGTTATTCTTGGAATAGACTGGCTGTCAGCATATCATGCGACAGTGGATTGTTATGCAAAGAAGGTTACGTTCCATATACCGGGGCAATCTCCTTTTCAGTTTGTGGGTGCGAAAGCATCACCCCATGCAGCAGTAGTACCAGCCTTACGTTTTTATAAGAAATGTCAGGCTGATTGTACAAGTTTCCTTGCCTTCCTAGAAGGGGAAGAGAGCGAGATGATAAAATTGGAGCAGATTCCTATGGTTAGTGAGTTCATGGATATCTTTCCAGAGGAATTGCTAGGATTGCCTCCAAAGAGAGAAGTTGAGTTTTCTATTCAGCTTATGCCAGAGACTTCACCTATTTCCAAGGCACCGTACAGAATGGCACACGCAGAGCTCAAGGAACTGAGGTTCAGTTAGACGACTTGGGAGCTAAGGGCTTCATACGACTGAGCGTCTCCCCGTGGGGCGCACCCGTTCTGTTCGTGAAGAAAAAAGATGGTTCCTTAAGAATGTGCATCGACTACAGACAGATCAACAAGGTCACGGTGAAGAACAAGTACCTTTGCCGTGGATCGATGATCTGTTTGATCAGTTGAGGGGAGCATGTTACTTTTCGAAGATAGACTTGAGGTCTGGGTATCATCAACTAAGAGTGGTAGAGGAGGAGATCTCGAAGACAGCATTTCAAACACGGTATGGCCATTATGAATTTCTAGTCATGCCATTCGGATTGATGAATGCTCCAGCTGCATTCATGGATCTGATGAACAGGATCTTCCGATTGTACCTTGATCAATTCATCATTGTCTTTATTGATGATATCCTGATCTACTCACGGACTCAAGAAGAGCACGAGCAGCATCTGCAACTAGCTCTACAGACGTTGAGAGATCATCGACTCTACGCCAAGTTCAGTAAATGTGAATTCTAGCAAAGGAGAAATGTGAATTCGACTCTACACCATCCAAGTTTGCTTACCCTTAACAAAGGTATCTTGGAAAGGAGAAATGATCGAGCCCACTTACTTTAATCTAGAAGCTAGAGCTTTAGAGATGATCTTGTACATACTGCCAACCAAGCCAATCGGTGTGAAATATTTTAAAGAATTTGCTCATTTTTTGGGGATAAGAGTAATAAAGGCATGTTGGCGCTCCAATCGAGGTAGGCTTCATTATAAAAATTCTTCACCACCTTCATAAAATATCCTTTGACAATATCCCAACAACTTTTGAAAAATGCAAGTGGGAAGTCTTCACGACCAAGATCTTAATCTCCTCTCAAGTCACAAATAGCATTAGAAATCTCCTCCTCCTCAAAAGGCCTCTCCAACCAATCACTTTGTTTTATGTTGATTCGATCGAAATAAATCCCCTCTAGGATAGGCCAAACATAACCGGGATCTGAGTAAAAATTAGAAAAACACTCCGCAACACTATCTTTGATCTTATCCTCATCCTTTTTTTTTGAAACCGTGGGTATCCGGGCCTCTTAGAGCAGCCGACTAGTCCCCCGGGGCATCATAGTCGCCCCTTCCACACATGCCGGAGTATACTGGAAGAGTTAATGTGGATAGAGCCACTTATTACCCTCTACTCTTTCTAGGGGGTGGCCCCAAGGATCTTATCCTCATCCTCTATGAGCAAATGGTTCACCTTTAGTCGGGTAGTATTATTCCATCTCTTTTTGTCATTAGTAATGCAATGGAAAACTTGGTATTTCAATCCCCATCCTCGAGCCACCATACCCTTGATTTGGATGCCAACTAAGCTCCTCCATACAAGTCAACTTAAGGTACTATTTCTTCGCATCAACCCTTCATCTACCTTCTTCCAAAGAAGCAGACCGAGACTCTTCTTTACTATCAATGGAAGCTATTTCATTGAGGAGCTCACTCATCTTACAGTCCACCCTCCCTAATACTTCCTTGTTCCACTTCTTCAAATTAGTCTTAAGAGCTTTAAACTTCGTATGAAACATGTATCTTGCCCTCTTTGAGAATTGGAAAGACTTCCATCCTCTAGCCACATGATCCACAAAGCCTTGTACACGAAGCCACATTTTCAAATCTGAAGAGTGAAGTATGCCTTTGATGAATACCATAATCAAGCAACACTAGAGAAGCATGTTTGGAAATAGCCTCGTGAAAAACATCAAAGAAATGGGATTCCCAACAATATGATATGATAAAGCTGTCCAACCTGCACATTGTGGGGTTTCTTGGTTATTAGACCAAGTAAGTTTAGCGCCTCCAAGAGGGACATCCATCAGATGGTTCCTAAAAAAGTTGGATCTATGTATCCACAGGACCTAAAAGGGGAGGGACATCCATCAGATAAGTCGGATCCATGTATCCACAGGACCTAGAAGTTGGATTAAAGCTATTTTATTGTTAATTTAAAATAAATTTAAATTAATTTTAAATTTAACAATAATTAATCCTATTCTATTGGTCAATGATCTGGGTAAACCTATCGCATGCAATACTAAAGTAGAAACAATCAAACTGACCAACTTTAATCCAAATATATCAGAGATCTATTGTTCTTAAAGTTGTTTAATTGATTCTCAAATTTTAAATTTAACCATAATTAAACCTATTCTATTGGTCAATGATCTGGGTAAACCTACCGCATGCAATACTAAAGCAGAAACAATCAAACTGACCAACTTTAATCCAAATATATCAGAGATCTATTGTTCTTAAAGTTGTTTAATTGATTCTCAAAACAAACGATTAAGCATACTATAAACACAATATTTTATGAGGAAAAGCCTTATGGGAAAAACCTCGGGACCACATCCAGTCGTGAAAGGGCACTAAATTTTTTTTGAGTACGAATGTTACCATGCATGTTACCTACTGAATAACAACTCGATGACCCCACGAGTCTCCAGCTGCTGCTTCACCACTCTGTTTGTAGCTCCATGCCTCGAGTCCAGGAGCATGCAATCTTTGCACGATCACCTCACAATTCGGAATCCACTGAATCACCACCTGAATCCACGGGCTCCACTTGAATCCACGAGTGCACTAAAATATGAAGGTTTGGGTCCACAAAACGTGTTCAACACTTCATGGAAGAAGAAACTTCGACAATGAAGAATTAGACACTAGTCAAACTCAAAATCTCAAAGGTATAAACCTCAGAAGAACAAGGATCTCGAGCTCACAAGGAGAAAACCACTCAAAGTGCATAAATTGCTTAGGATCTCTAGGTTTTTGAAATTTGATCTTGTAGAATCTGACCCATTTTCTCATTGAGTGAAGGGTACGAACTAAATCACTCTTGTGAATGCACGAGTCTTAGGTCCTTCACACCATGTCATACTCACATGTCAAACATATGCTGAAACTCTTTTTCAAACAGAAGAGGGATGGTGTGTTCCATCCTCCATACACTACGTCATTAAGTTGTTATGCATCGACAACTTGTAAAAATAATTTCTTGCATATTGGGTTTTGGTATGAAGTGCAGTGAGTAGCTCTAGTGTGCTATTGAGATTTTGGTTTATGTAATATGCCGTCTTAAAATGGATGCTTGTTGGATGTGGGGCTAGTGTACGTTGGGTCTCTCTTTTGCTAGTTATTGGGTGTTAAAGGTCTAGAGCCATCAGGAGCTTGATAATGGTGGCTGGTTAGGACAATACAACCGATGAAATGCAGCGACCCTATATCTTTAGTATTGATCTATGTTGCATTGATACGGGTATGGGTTTCAAGAGTTTGACATTGGTGGGGAGTGCCCAACTCGGTGAACCTTGAAAAATAGGATTCGTGGACTTGGCTCTATACATTAAATCATATGAAATAAAGTAATTATTTTTACATAATAATAAGGATAATAATGAAGAATGTGATATGATATCTTATGATTTGTATCACATACTTATAGACAAGAGAAGTACACATGTATAATGTCATATTTGTTGCATACAGAACTTCAATTTTTAAAGGTTGAGCTCATAACCTATGGGAAATTTTAATTAGTATCTTGCAAGTAAGTAAGAAAAAACAAAATAGACTTTAGAATTGTCGCACCAGAATCCGTGTCGTGTCGAATTCCGACACGGTTATTGTACCAGTTTAGAAGAATCCATGCAACATAGGTCTTGATGAATAATGCCCGTTTCTAGTAAGTGGTGGACATTGCTATATTTCAGTTGTATTCTTATCTGTAAAACCACCTCAATCTTTCTCTATTATAGCTTGTATGCCATTGGAAAGATAGAGGTGATAGCTGGACTTTTGGAACCATTGAAAGTATCCTGATGGATTGTTTGAGTAAATCGTCTTTTTTACTTCACAGTCCCTTGTATGCTCTCTTACCTAGATGGAGTTGTGAGACTGATTGTCAGACACAAGAAGAGAAAAATGAGAGAGAAGAAAAAAGATAGTTAAATTGGTGTCTTAGATGGGTTGGATGATCCACTAGATGCTTCTTATATCATAACTGCTGAAAACCAATTACAACAAAGCCCTTAGGTAGAGTGATCGAGAAAATCGAAATGACCAAACTATCCCTTCTAGTGACGATAAAACACAAACTAAGACTACATGTTATCCATCCACACAGTTAAAAAAGTTTTGCATAGTTTCTTTATGGTTTACATACGTTAAAATTGTATGCCTCAAATTTCATGTTTCTACTTCATTATGATGCATATAATTCATACTTAAGAACAAGAAAGGTGGTTAGGGACTTCTAGGCTTTTTATTACTCTAATTTGGCTAGTGTGACATTTTCCTTTGACATCGACAAGTCATATAGTTTACATGAGAGTTGTTTCCTATGAATCATGACTAGATGAATTTTCATGTATCATTTTCAATTTTTTTTGGATATGAATATATTCAGCTGCAATTTCTTCCGTTGAACTATCTTGGTTGCAAATTGCAGTTCAATGCTCGATCGGAATCAATACACGAAAAAGCATCTTTCCGCCGTCTAGTTCCTAACAATCGGTGCCTTGTGCTAGTAGAAGGGTATGTATAGCTCAGTGGTCTGTGCTTTGAATTGTGAACTTCTCACTTTTTTCTTCTCTAGGAACAGACATTTATTGTAATTGATTTCATAGTCTTTGCAATTGCTTTTTGGAGAACTTTGGTTAATTTCTATGAGCTAGCTACACATAGTCCACTAACTACAATCTGATCTTATTCCACATTAGAAAGACATTTTGCTAATCATTTCATTAAAATTTTCTTTATTTTGAACCAAAGCTGGAAATAAGGTTTGTGTCTTTATTAGGCATGTATCGAACAATAGTATGATAATTTTGGAAGGTATGCTAATATATAAATCTTTTAAAAGTGAAAGGTATATCAGAACATATATAGGTAATAGAAATAAAATAAATGTATAAATTGGTTTATAAATTCTATTGAATGGACGAACGGGATTGTGTTGCTGACCCCAAGTAGTTGGAATTAAAAGATGATTATGATAAATTGCTTTATAAATACTAGCAAATTGCAAATAATTGAAGGTTTTTTGCTGATAGGTGTGTTAATGATGATAAATGGAGTCCCCTTTTTACATAGAGATATTGGACCTGACTAAATAAAGATATAAAATGTGTTTTTCTAATAAAAAGAGTCTCTGGGCTCAATTACAGGTCAAATATATAGATTGCTAAATTAGAGGAACTGCGGAGCAGGGTTTAAAATTTTGTCGAAACGAACTAAATTTTGGGCCAAAAATTCGGCTTTGGCCTCTAACGAAGAAACCCACAATTTCGGCTAAAGTATTGGATTTAAAGAGAAAGTGAGATAATTAAGTTAATTTTCAATAATTTAGGATTAAATCAAGATTTTCTTATCTTAGAGATTGTAGAGAGAAAGAGAAAAGTTTTTATCCCTATAGATAAGGAATTTTATATAATTTACCATTAGTCTTACAAAAATTTTTCTAAGATTTTACCGAAATTTTGGTTTCGACCTGGGACAAAACCCAGTCAAAATCGAAATTTTTATCCCTGCTGTGGAGTGCTGTAATAACAGTCTTCCAAGTTCGGCAATGCAAATTCACTGTCTCCCAAAACAATGAAATCTCATGCTTACAACCATCAGACCTTTCAAATTGCTTTAAAGCGACAATTCCTTTTCTTCACATTATCGTTGACTCAAAGTCCTAAAGTTTTAAGTGTTAATGCTGCTTAATTATAGTGTGAGTTATGAATGCACGCACTTACAGTAACACCTGAAGTTATTCTCCCATACAAATTGTCTTGTTTGAGCAAGTGAACATCATATACAGAAAATCACATACTAATGGTGAAGAAATGCAATTGTTGTTATGATCATAATTCTCAAACCAGGACGTTGACTTGTACTTGGCCAGGGGATCAAATCTATTTTTTATACATTTTTAATTTTCATAATATAAATGCCCTTAAATTAATAAGTTTCCGAAATTTGAGTTGTAAAGTTTGATTCAAATGTGTCAACCTAGTCAATTCGTCCAAGTCAAGATCGTATCCTAGTTAACTCATCTCAGTCGACTGAATTTCAGCTGATTCGAGTTTGCCAGTCACCTGGTTGTGCCAATTTGAGACTCGAATGGGTCGACCAGGGGATCAAAAGCCTGGTATTTATATAATTGACACATATTTTCATAATATACGTTTATTGTTGAATTATATGTTTCATAATGCACATAGGGAATACATGGTGATAGGACAGTGTTTTGTGCACCCCATCTTTGTATGCAATTCAGTTGATATATATTAGGGGTAGTGTATAATAACACTTTTGAAGATTTCTGGGCTTTTAATATATAAAATAAACATAATAATAATAATAATTAGAAAAATGACTATTTCCATTAACTAATAAGTACGAGTTATGGGGTGACACGTGTCCACCGCCATAGGAGATAATGTACACGTTGTAGCATGGGGTGAGAATCTCACAATTAACTAAAATACAAATCTTATTTCCAATTATTATAACAGGGATTTAAAAATTCGAATCCTATAGGGTAGACTTTTGAATGGGAAACCTTGTTGATGACACATGTAAGGCAACAAAGATAAAGAATCAAAAATCCTTTTGGAAAGAAATGAACATTTTATCGAAGTAATTTTGGAATGATATATTAAAATCTTAGAATCAGTATTCTTTTGGAAAATCACGTATGGCACCAAGGGAGACTGTCCATTTTGAAGAAACCTAGAATTCACAAGAGACAGGCAAATATAATATTTAAACTAAGAGAATTTTTAACTTTAATTTGAGGACCCAAAGTAACACCCGTGGGAAGACTCAAACCTTATTGACTTTCTAAACCACTAGATGTAGGACCCACCCTACACTAATAAGACAACAGCCAATATAATTTAAGAGCTAACATGTTTAGGAAACCATATAGGATATGGCAACCATTAATAGGAAACTTGCTGCAGTTACCAAACATACCAAAAGCCTTGAAAAGGCATGACCGTAGGTACCCTTAGAAACACACCACTGTAGTATGCAATTCCATGGTGAGATTGAGTACTTAGGTGGGGCCCACTAACCCCAAACCCTAGACAACCTCAACACTTCATACACCTTATAAAAATCCTTATGAGAAACACAGGCTGTCCGACCTTGGCTAGCTGTCACCTCTAGCTACTCTAGTAGAAATCGTCCACAAAGACTCTTTTTTTCACTTGGGAGGCCACTCTGGATAAGATCCTGACAGTAGACCACTTGCGTTCTAGGGGCATTGTCATCATGGACTACTACTGGACGTGCCGCCAAAGCGGAGAAACAGTTAATCATCTTCTGTTTCATTGTGTTGTGGCCAAGGAGGTTTGGTCTTCCTTCCTAAGCGAGTTCGGGATGCGCTGGGTGATGCCCGGGTCCCTTGTGGCCCTCTTCCAAAGCTGGCAGTCCAAAGCTTTTTCGTCGAGAGGCAACATTCTATGGAGGATGTTTCCCTTTGCTATTGTTTGGGGTCTCTGGAAGGAAGATACAAGAGGGTTTTTGAAGGTACAACCATTGACGTGGCCTCGATCATCCTCAGTATTAAAGGACTTCTGTTTCTGTGGTCCAAGACCTTCTTGGAATGTACGGGTCTCTTTTTCGAGGACTTTGTTTTCCGCATGGACTTTTTTTGCTCTAGGGATTGTATCTAATCAGGCATTGTAAATCCCTGGGTTTTGTCTTCTCTTGGGTCTTCCTTGGCCTTGTAGGTCATCTCGACCTCTAGTAGCCGAGACGTTTTGTATATTTTCTTCCTTTCTTCAATAAAGTTTTACACTTATCAAAAAAAAAAAAAAACTCGACACTCCACTAGTACACTGTGATAACGTGGAAGTTGGAACCACTGACACTCTCGCACCAACACAACAAGTAAGTATCCTTGACAATATTTGTGTAGTATATCGAGTTCTTGTGTATGTTAATGCTTGTATGAGGTGTATTGTTTGTCGTTACGTGGTAATCTTGTCATGATATCAAGGATGTATTGTTGTCGTTACGTAGCAAACTTGCCATGAGAGCAATTGCTCGCAAAGCTGATATTATATAACTATACGTCATTGCATGATCGAAGTGTGGTTGGTCCAATATTATGGAACCGTGCAGGGATTACCCTTGGTGCGAATGCAGGAGGGGCGTTACATCATGCATTCCCTAATTTTGTTTTAACTATTGAATTTTGATAGATATTATCATACTCGTTAACATGTTCAAGGAGGAATGCCATGTCACTATTATTGTCTTGGTATACATGTATTTTATTACTGGGCTTGTCGGTCACGGTATTACACCGAACTAAAAAATTTCAGATCGAAGTGAATCCTTGGAGGAGTTCGTAGCGGTTGAGGACGAAACTATGGAGAACGGTGGATACATGGAGGATGCATAGTTTCTATTACTATTTTTAGCTGTAATGCATTTATTTCCTTTGTGGTTTGAGTTTTGGATATGAATGAAACATTATGAGAATGGTTGATTTGATAAGAGAGTTTAATTGTTACATGTTTCAAAAATCTATCATCTCTTACAACTTTATTCATAAAATGGCATGAGGAAAATGTGGGCCCGATGATAATGGTTTCGTAGTTAGACGAGGTATTCATACAAATTTTTCCAGACCATGGATCCATACCTATTGGTCAGGGCAGAGCCCCAAAGTCAGATTTTCTGATCCTGTTTGGTACAGACCGAACATAAACCTCAAATTGTCACTACTTTTTGACCAAGTAAATGATGGAATCTGACCTTCGGGCGAACATAAAGAACAGTGCATTTTGAATATGCTTTCTGGAAATATAAAGTGCATTCTCAGATTATGTTAGATTTGACAGCTAGGGCCGTTTTACTGACCATATGTCAGATCTGGCAGAATCGACGATACTCTAAGTTGATCAAATGTATCATGTTTTCTCTCAAATATCTAAAACAGAAACTCACCTATTTTATTACATGTTAAATTGGGATAATTTGCATAGTTATCGTGTGCCATCTCTGTTACTCCATATGATTATCGGGGCTTACCAAGAAAAATATATTCTTATTTGAGTTATCGTTGTTTTGTACAGTGTGATACACCTGGATGGTTTTGATGAGGACGTTTTTGGCAACTGTGATAACATATTGGCTATTAAATCTCGAGTCAAGGACATCTGTTAAAGGGACCGTTAGACCATTGTTAAGGGTGGGAAATGAGTAAGGCATAGAGTCGGTTTTAATTAACCTTCTTCCCCAAACCACGGTTAACCCTTGTAAAGAGTCGAAAGACCCATTGTAGCATTGATGAGACTCAATAGGACCCTAGTGCACTAACAGAGAATTTTAGAAAGTGTCTGTAACTCTATAGGACTTTACCAGGTTTTAGGTGCGTTACAAAACCTAGTGCATACGTGTTGGGATGCGTGGAGCCAAATCTGTTAAAAATTTGACTGAACGGACTGCGTCACGATCTCCGGCTCGTCGAATTACCGTAAGATGGGTATATACGCAATTCCTGTTAGGACTCTCAATAGAGCTTGTAGTATTTTTAGTCAAATCAGTAAATTTTGGTTAATTATGGATAGTCAGTTGATGCGTAGATTTCTTGGATTTCGTGTCAACCCAATAAAATGCTGAGAATGTCAAATCATCGAGTTAATCAACCCGGTCGAATTGAATAAATCCAATCAATCATCGGATGGGTGTGGAAACCATAATCGTAACTTAAACATGTGTATATAAGTATTAAATTGGACATGCTATATGATAACATAATTTTTGAAAACAAATTTCAAAATTTTAGTCCCACATTGGCTGGGAGAAAAAAATTTAGTTTTGAACTTCTATAAATAGATCCTAATACCTTAGTTGTTAAATTACTTTTGGGTAATTGCTATCTAGCCCTCGGGTAAGATATAATTGCAAATACACCCTTTTTATTGAAAGAAATTCTAGAAAAATCATGTGAATTCCTGAAAATCTTCAGGAAGTCATTTGAAAAAAATGTTTTAGTGGGACCCACTGCCTCGAGATACGTGCAACACGAAGTTCGAGGATTTTGATTTTAGCAATTTTCGGGTAAGTGATTAATTAATTATTTTAATTATGCTTTAATTATTTATTTGTTTAATTAATTGTTTATTTAATTATTTAGTTAATTAGTTTATAATTAATAGTTTAATTAAGTATTTATTTATTTAGTTAATTACTTAAGTGATTAATTAATGATTTACTTGTCTAATGAATTATTAATTAACTAATTAATTAATTAAGTATTTATTTAAATATTTAATTGTTTATCAATGTTAATTGTATTTTAGAAATAGTAGAAAATTCATAAAATATTGTAGAAAATTCTAGAAAATTCCTAAAAAATTCTATTAATTTGGGAAAAATGTCTGAAAATTTTATTCTTATTATCTTCTAAATTTAATAAAGAAAATTATGATATAAGTTGTTTTAGTTACATGGTATTAAATTTTAATTGTTTCTATCTGAGTTCAATTAGTCTTCAGTTTTTCATTGATTTACAACTTATGGATTCATTTTAAAGGGAAATAAAGATATAGATTTCGACTTTATGTTGAAGAAATAAGTATGTCATGGGTGTGGTGTGTTAGATTAGTGTCCATAATAAAGACATCTATTGATTGGGTGCATTTGGACCCAGGTTGTGATTATGAGAGGTACTGGTTTAGGTTATTGGGAACTCTTCTAACACACACATTAGTCTGAATATGAGTTCAATAAGTATTAGGTTTAGATTACTTATCTTATTTATACGTACCTAAGTGAATTAGAAGGGTTGGCTAATTCTTGATAGACTTTTATATCTCTGTGTTCTCTAGCAACATGGGTAGCTGTGAGAACTATAGATACTAGGGTTTATTATAGAATTCCGATTTCTTCTGAGGATCTTGTTGATGCATGTTTACTGAGAGTAGCAGAGGGTTACAAGGTAATTGCCTGATAGGCATAGGACGCGGGGGTATGAGTAACCCTGCCCTGAACTTGTCTTTGGATCCTTAAAAAGTTTACAGTCGTCAGACGCTTGGGCCAGCGTTCACCATTTCACTCACCTACCTGGCTATGTCTCACTATTAGCCGTGGCCTAACGGCATCTTGAGCCGGAAACGTGGGGTACAACGTCTAACCCGCGCCAAATGAGCTAAAAGGGTGTTACCGGCAGCTCCCAAGTCGGAAAATCAGGACAGGTTGAAGACCGCTTGGCCAGCGTAAAAAGGCAAACGATGCATTACACATCGGTGAATACACATTGGAATAATGCCATGACCGGGGTTGTATACCGGGAGTAACCTAATGAGATTCTCTATATTCTGCATCACCTATTTAGATTATTAATTATACTTGTAGATTTGAGAATGTTATAATATTTTGAGTTTTGGATTATACATTGTTTTATCTTGATTTAAGATTCTATTTGTTTTAAATGGTTTTAATTGATGAAAATGTATAAAAGTATTACTGCTATTTTCCTGATTATTCGGTTGTTTTACACCTATTTTATTAGTCTAGTTCACTTGCTGGGCTTTGGTTGAAAGCTCAAGATACACACTTTATTTTTTTTCCAGCTTACCTAGTAGAGGACACCGAGTACCTTGTAGATCCTTTAGACGTGGACCCCTACTTGGAGTTTGCGAGTGTTAGCGAGGAGTTCATAGAGCAGCAGCAACAGTATTCTACTCTTTTTGGTGCTGACGAGAAGAGGCGGAGTTGTCGTCGTTTTATTGTCTTTTCAGTCTCATCTTTTTAGAATGACTATATCTTTGTATCAGGCTGCACAGTTACATACTATTATCACATTTTGTTCTGTTTATATTATGTTGATCATGTATATATGAGCAACAAGGTTGATTTATTTTAGACTCTACTGTCTTTAATCATTTAATTGTTAATTAAGTAATTGGAATATAGATCTTAATGTATTGACTAAGTTCTGATATGTTTTGTATACCAGAGCTTGAAGTTATTTTAATAGCTTCGGATCCAGGTATTCGAATGGTTATGGATCAGTTAGGTTACCCACTCACCCTCGATTCAAGTGTCGAGAATTGGGGCATGACAACCCTTGTAGAATTACTTCAATTGAAGTTATATATATATATATATATATATTTTTTTTTTTTTTTTTTCTTTTCTTGCAATTTCAGAAGATTCTTACATGACTAATAAGTGTTGTTGACAACAGATAGCAAATGATTTAAAATAAAAAGAGAAGAAGGAACTTGGTTGTGGAACCATGTACCCAATTCAAGGATGTGACCTTCGTAGTTTGTTTGGCTTACACCAACTCTTCTCATATAGATGCCGATGCAAATCTCTAGTTCCCTTGAGGAGTATGATAGTTTCCGTCTAGTGCCACGTATGGGTGTGAGTGGGCATTTGGGATTTCTAACGGAGCAGGACCCTCATGAGTACTCGCCATTACGAGGCAAGCAAGTCAAGATGAGGCGAGCACGTACGAGGAGGTCTACAAAGTTCAACCAAGGACGGTTGAAAAAGCAAGTGATCGATTATAGAGATCCAGATTGTAAATCATAAAAAGGATCCAATGCCGGAACTAGAGCCGAAGCATATACTACAGGGATCGGATGAAGATGCAGATGTTAGATTTATCTGAGCACCATCGTCCGATTGCTCACGAATCAACGGGCCGATAAATTATTAGGATTTTGATAAGAGATGTTACATGCTTTAATATGAGAACTTTTGCTTCTGCATTTACTTTGAGACTTGGTTAAGTTGATATTACGAACGTTTTGGAAATTATAAATGAATTATGCCTTGTTCATTTTTTTGGAATTTATGATTTGAATGTGATATATCCTTCTTGTTTTTATCCTGTCTTGGATGCGGGTACAGGTTGACCCACGTTATGCGAGTCGGGTCTAGGTACCCGGATTTGGGGCGTGACATTGATTGCCACTTTATCCAAGACTTGGTGTTAAGCAAGCAGATCATCACGCCATGTGTCAAGTTCGCAGATCAGATTGGTGATGTCTTCACCAAACCTTTGACTCAGGGTCTTTTTCTGCTATGGGTTCCAAGCTAGGCATGCATGACCTATATACTCTAGCTTGAGGGGGAGTGTTAAAGAAGAAAACGTGTTGGGTCTCTTGGGCCCACATTTAAGTTACTTGGTCCTTAAAAATGTGTTGGGCCCCTTTGGCACATACTTAAGTTAGTCCTTAAGTAGTTTCTTTATTTTCTTGTTTCTATTTTAGTTTTTCTTCTTGCCTGAGTTTTCCCAGTTGTCACTTTCTATTTCGTAACATTGGAGCATCTATAAATATAATAGAGGATATCTATCTAAGCTCATTCAAGCTAGTCGACCCTCTCGCTCTATCTCCTCCATCTTTTAGTTCTTGCAAGTTTATATATATATATTTGATAAATTGGAGTTGGAATTAAAGGGGCGAAAGCCCAAACGATACAAACTAAGAGACTCTCAAGGTTAGAGTCCCACTAATAAGACTAACTACAATCAAACAAGGGTTGATCCTTCAAGAAGCTCTTCCCATCTAAAAACAAAAACATAAAAAAAACACCCTCCAGAGAGTCTCACCCTTATAGTATTCTTAATTTATGTTACGAGTCATTATGTTAAAATGTTAACCAACATGTTCTAACTAGAACACACTCAATGTACACATTTGGTGGGATTCAAACCTACAATCTTCTGACAAGACACCTGAGCCTTATACCAATTGGGCCACATGTGTTCAAGGTAGAAAAAGTTAATTACCAATGTGAATTGCTCGCAACAAGGGAGCTTTAAATAGGCACGGTTTAGAATTAAGTAGAAGAAGTTAACTATATGTTTATATCAAAATAGTGTGTATATTAAGTACTTGGACTGCAGGTTTACACAACCGTCTCCAGTTTAGTCCGAGAGCAATGTATGTCATTCTTTTTTACCCTAAATCAGTTATATGATGTAGAGTTTTTAATTATATTTTTTTTGCATTTATAATCTTATGTTATTTATTTTTTCTAATATTTTGTACGATTTATTTGGGGCTCTCTAATATGGCTTCGTCTGTTTCACCTTGGTTTCTTTAAGTTTCGGATCGAAGCCACCGAACTCACTGAAATGCTTTGGTTTTGCCATAGGTGAAACCAAAACGAAACATGCACCTTTGAACCATGCATCAGGCTCTCTTGTTTGTTGACTCACTTTTTCTCCTTCGTCATCTCCTTCAACTTCATCCTCTTTTTCACAAATTAGTCATGGACTTCATCTAGGTGAATTTGAGCTTTGCATTTATGTTGAGGGTGTTCATTTGCTCATGGACTCCAAAGCAACTAACTGTTGGCTTGTTACTTAGACTCTTCAAAATGGATGCCATACCTATGTCTGACACTTCATTTTTAATGTGCAAATGTTGAGTCCATGACGTATCTTGGCTTGACTCTACCATGCCTGGGTAACATAGACTATGGGATTGCTTCTCGTTATTTTCTCAATTATCAAAGTTCGATAGGTACATTAGTACTTGTTGTAAATAAGGTTGTAACCAGTAGATAGAAGAGGGAAAAGTGTAATGGAGGCGGAAGGTGGAGAAGGAGATTAGGGTTAGAGAGAGATGTTGTGGGAAGAGGAGAGAATGAATTGTTTATTCATTCTCTCTCACACTGTATATATATAAATGATGGGGAGAAACCCTACAAAAGAGAACACTATTCACGTGGTACTATTCATGCGACACTATTCACGTGAATAGTGAAAACCCAAAAAGAGCCCCACGTGGGAAGTGGGACGCAGCCCACTTGAGACACCCACCTGGGTGTATTACATAAACTCCAACACTTCTCCTCAAGCTGGTGCGAAGATATCCATCATGCCCAGCTTGCCAGTCAAGGTATGAAGAATAGACTTGTTCACCCCCTTTGTGAGTATGTCGGCAACCTGCTCCTGTGTTATCACATATGGAGTACAAATCAATCCTTGTTGAAGTTTCTCTTTGATGAAGTGACGATCAACTTCAATATGCTTAGTCCTATCATGCTGGACTGGGTTGTGAGCAATGCTGATGGCAGCTTTGTTGTCATAGTAGAGGCTCATCGGCTCTGTCACGTGGAGTCCCAGTTCCTCAAGCATGGTCCTCAACCAAATGAGTCTGCACACACCACGTGCCATAGAGTGAAATTCTGCCTCTGCACTGGATCGAGCTACAACTGGCTGCTTCTTGCTTTGCCAAGAGACAAGATTTCTCCAACAAGGGTACAGTACCCTTACATAGATCGATGATCAGTAACTGAACCTGCCCAATCTGCATCAGTATATGCTTCCACTCTAAAGTGTCCATGTCGCCCGAATAGTATTCCACGACTTGGAGAGCCCTTGAGGTACCGAAGAACTCGGTGAATTGCCTCAAGATGTGATGACCGTGGTACATGCATAAACTGACTGATAACACTAACAGTGTCAAGCCCCAATTCCCGGCACTTGAACCGATGGTGAGTGGGTAACCTAACTGATCCCTAACCATTCGAATACCAGGATCCGAAGCTATTAAAATAACTTCAAGCTCTGGTATACAAAACATATCAAAACTAAGTCAATACATTAAGATCTATATTTTAATTACTTAATTAACAATTAAATGATTAAAGACAGTAGAGTCTAAAATAAACCAACCTTGCTGCTCATATATACATGATCAACATAAAATAAATAGAACAAAATGTGATAATAGTATGTAACTGTGTAGCCTGATACATAGATACAGTCATCCCAAAAAGATGAGACTGAAAAGACAATAAAACGACGACGGTTCCGTCTCGTCTCCTCAGCACCAAAAAGAAGTAGAAAACGCCTACTCTATGAACTCCTCGCTAGCACTCGCAAACTCCAGGTAGGGGTCTACGTCTAAAGGATCCACAAGGTACTCGGTGTCCTTTACTAGGTAAGCTGAAAAAAAAATAAAGTGCGTATCTTGAGCTTTCTACCAAAGCCCAGCAAGTGAACTAGACTAATAAAATAGGTGTAAAACAACCGAATAACTAGGAAAATAGCAGTAATACTTTTATCCATTTTCATTAGTTAAAACCATTTAAAACAAATAGAATCTTAAATCAAAATAGAACAATGTATAATCCAAAACTCAAAATATGCTAACATTCTCCAATCTACAAGTATAATTAATAATCTAAATAGGCGATGCAGAATATAAAGAATCTCATTAGGTTACTACCGGTATACAACCCCAGTCATGGCATTATTCCAATGTGTATTCACTGATGTGGAATGTATCGTTCGCCTTTTTACGCTAGCCAAGCGGTCTTCAACCTGTCTTGATTTTCCGGCCTGGGAGCTGCCGGTAACACCTTTTTAGCTCATCTGGTGCGGGTTAGACGCTGTACCCCACGTTTCCAGCTCAGGTCGCCGTTAGGCCACGGCTAATAGTGAAACATAGCCAGATAGGTAGGTGAAATGGTAAACGCTGGCCCAAGCGTCTGACGACTGCAAACTTTCTAAGGATCCAAAGACAAGTTCAGGGCAGAGTTATTCATACCCCCGCGTCCTATGCCTATCAGGCAGTTACCCTGTAACCATATGCTACTCTCAGTAAACATGCATCAACAAGATCCTCAGAAGAAATCGGAATTCTATAATAAACTCTAGTATCTATAGTTCTCACAGCTACCCATGTTGCTAGAGAACACATAGATATAAAGTATATCAATAATTAGCCGACCCTTCTAATTCACTTAGGTAGGTATACATAAGATAAATAATTTAAACCTAATACTTATTGAACTCATATTCAGACTGATGTGTGTTAGAAGAGTTCCCAATAACCTAAACCAGTACCTCTCATAATCACAACCTGGGTCCACATGCACCCAATCAATAGATATGTGTTTATTAGGGACACTAATCTAACACACCACACCCTTGACATACTTGTTTCTTCAACATAAACTCGAAATCTAAATCTTTCTTTCCCTTCAAAATGAATCCATAAGTTGTAAATCAGTGAAAAACGGAAGACTAATTGATCTCAGAAACAATTAAAATTTAATATCATGTAACTAAAACAACTTATATCATAATTTTCTTTATTAAATTTAGAAGATAATAAGAAAAAAAATTTCATATATTTTTCCCAAATTAATAGAATATTCTAGGAATTTTCTAGAATTTTTTTTACAATATTTTATGAATTTTCTACTATTTTCTAAAATACAATTAACATTGATAAACAATTAAATATTTAAATAAATCTTTAATTAATTAATTAGTTAATTAATAATTCATTAGATAATTAAATCATTAATTAATTAACTAAATAATTTAATAAATAAATAAATACTTAATTAAACTATTAATTAATAACTAATTAACTAAATAATTAAAGCATCATTAAAATAATTAATTAATCACTTACCTAGAAATCGCTAAAACCAGAATCCTCGAACTTCGTGTTGCACGTATCTCGAGGCAGTGGGTCTCACTAAAATTTTATTTTCGAGGGACATCATGAAGATTTTTAGGAATTCCCAGGATTTTTCTGGAATTTCTTCTAGTAAAAAGGGTGTATTTGCCTCAGGGGCTAGATGGCAATTACCCAAACGTAATTTAACAACTAAGGTATTAGGGTCTATTTATAGAAGTTCAAAACTAAATTTTTTTTCTCCCATCCAATGTGGGATTAAAATTTTGAAATTTGTTTTCAAAATTATGTTATCATATAGCATGTCCAATTTAGTACTTACATACACATGATCAAGTTACGATTATGGTTTCCACACCCATTTGATGATTGATTGGATTTGTTCAATTCGACCGGGTTGATTAACTCGATGATTTGACATTTTTGGCATTTGATTTGGTAGACACGAAATCCAAGAAATCTACGCATCAACTGACTATCCACAATTAACCAAAATTTACTGATTTGACTAAAAAGTACTATAGAGCTCTATTGAGAGTCCTAACAGGAATTGTGTATATACCCATCTTAGGGTAATTCGACGAGCCGAAGATCGTGACGTAGTTTGTTTGGTCAAATTCTTAACAAATTTGGCTCCAAGCATCTCAAAACGTATGCACTAGGTTTTGTAACGCACCTAAAACCTTGTAAAGTCCTATAAAGTTACAGACACTTTCTAAAATTCTCTGTTAGTGCACTAGGGTCCTATTGAGTCTTATTAGTGCTACAATGGGTCTCTACAAACAGCGTAAGCAATATCTAGACGGGTGTGTGCCAAGTAGATCAGCCTGCTAACCAATCGCTGAAACATAGCGACATCCTCAAGGGTGTCACCTTCAGAATTCAGCCGATGGTTCTGATCAATTGGAGTCTTTGCTGGTCGAGCTCCGAAATACCTAGTCTAATCCAGAAGGTCTAATACATACTTCCGTTGAGAGACGAAGATGCCCTTCCGAGACCGAGCAACTTCAATTCCCAAGAAGTATTTCAGTGGCCCCAAATCCTTCGTCTCAAACTCCGAGGACAAGGTCTTCAGCTGCTTTATCTCCTTAGGATCATTCCCAATGACGACAATGTCATCAACATAAACGATCAGTGCCGTGGTACTAGTCTGCTGGTGCTTCACAAACGTGTGATTGGCTTGACTCTGCTTGTAGCCCACTCGTCTGATCGCATTGCTAAACCGCTCGAACCATGCCATTGGAGATTGCTTTAGCCCATAAAGGGCTCTCCTTAACTTGCACACCCTGTCGTCACTTCCCGCAAGTGTCAACCCAGGTGGTAGTTTCATGTACACCTCTTCTGTTAGATCTCCATGCAGAAAGGCATTCTTCACATCTAGTTGATGCAATGGCCAGGACAGGTTGGCAGTTAAGGATAGAAGAACTCTGACTGAGTTCATCTTGGCCACAGGTGCAAAAGTCTCCTGATAGTCTATCCCATATGTCTGAGTGAATCCCTTGGCTACGAGCCGTGCCTTGTATCGTTCGACTGACTTGTCAGCTTTATATTTCACTGTAAAGACCCATTTGCATCCCATAGGTTTCTTTCCTCTGGGTAGTTGAACAAGTTCCCATGTTTTGTTCTTTTCAAGAGCCTGCATTTCATCCATCATCGCTTCTTTCTACTTTGGGTGACTAATTGCGTCTGCAACACTGGAAAGCAAAGAAACAGAGGAGGCAATATTGACAAAATTCTGATATGACGGAGACAGAGACTGATGCGAGACAAAATGTGAGATAGGGTGTTCCGTACAAGTATGTACACCCTTCCGAAGTGCAATAGGGAGGTCAATATCAGTGCTCATATGATCATCATAAGTAGGAGATGCATGTGGCTCAAGAAAAAAAATAGGAACTGAGGCAGGGACAGAAGCAATACATGGAATTGGATCCGAGGGGAGACTTGCAGATGTAGGCGCAGGGATAGTGGCTTGTCCTTTCTTCTTGGTTCTGACATATACATGCACATCAGCTGCAGTAGTGGAAGTGTCCTTGTCACTAGACTGAGGTCTTGGCATAGGAATAGAGACAGGCAGAGGGCTGGGGACACTCTCTTCTGCAACATCATGCCCCCCCTGAAGAGAGGTCTGCTCACCAAAGAAGGGGATGGACTCAGCGAAGGTGACATCCATAGAGATGAAGCGACAGCAGGATGATAACATTTGTACCCTTTTTGATTAGAGGGGTACCCAAGAAGATGCACTTCAAGGCCGCGGATCTAACTTGTCCCTCGAAGAACGATGAATATGGACATAACAAACACACCCAAAGACCTTTGGAGGAACAACGAAAGCTAGGCGGTCAGGAACCAGGAGAGATAGGGGAGTCTGAAATCCGAGAACCCGAGAGGGTATACGATTGATGAGGTAAGCAGCGAGTAAGACAGACTCAGACCAATAGTGTTTAGGTACCTGCATGTCTAACCGGAGAGCACGCTCAACTTCAACAAGGTGACGATTTTTTCTCTCAGCAGTCCCATTCTGTTGAGGTGTTGAAGGGCACGAGGTCTGATGAACAATGCCATGTGAAGCAAAGTAGGATTTCAGACCCCCATTGAGGTATTCCCCCCCATTGTCAGAGCGAAGAATCTTAAGAGTGGTATGGAACTGAGTGGTAACCATCTTATGGAACTCTTAGAAAATGGAGAATACATCTTTGGTTCACATAAGGTACACTCACGTACAACCACTAAAGTCATCTACAAAGGTAACAAAGTACTGATATCCAAACAAAGAAGTCACGGGCACGGGGCCCCACACATCAGAATGCACAATAGAAAAAATAGTACTTTTATTCTCACTAATGGGAAAAACAGAACGACAATGTTTGGTTAGTTCACATGTGTCACAATGAAAGGGAACTGCAGAAACAGAAGAGAAAGCAGGAAAGACACGCTTTAAGACTGACACGGGTACATGACCTAGCCGGTTATGTCAAAGCATTAACTGGTCTTTATTGACTCTACTACTACTACTGATGCTAGACTGGTGTGCAGATGCAGAAACCGAAGAATCTAGGATATATAAGCCACTGTCCTCACGTCCACTGCCAATTGTCCGCCTCGACTCCAGATCCTGAAACACACTGTGAGAAGGAAAAAACGTTACACTGCAGTGACTTTTGGTAAGACTACTGACGGATAGTAAATTAGCGGTGAATTGTGGAAGATGCAAAACAGAAGACAGAGAGAGTTGGTGTGGCATGAACATCCCCTTTTCTACAGATAGAGGAATATGTGTCATCAGCTATCCAAACTTTGTCACGACCAGAGCAAATACCATAACTAGAGAAAACGGAGGACATACCAGTTATGTGATCAGATGCCCCTGAATCAATGATCCAAGAAGGGTTGAAAGGTACAGTAGAGGCGGAAAAAGCAGTCCTAGTACCTGTGTGAGCAAATGCAGACGTGAAAGTGGAGGCCTGGCCATTGAGTTGGGCCATCATGCGGCGAAGTTGCTCAAGATCTGCAGGAGAGAACGAGTCTGTGTCCCCAGAGGAGGTAGACACTGATGGTGCGGTGTCCTGTGTAACTGAGTGTGCTGAGTGAAGTCTCTGTTTTGCTGATTGACACTGACGGGAAGTCGGGGCCTGTCCTGGGGGACGTCCATAGAGCTTCCAGCAAGTGGCCTGGATATGGCCCATGCGAGCGTAGTGATCACACTTGGGTATGGGTCGGTCCCCAGACTCCTTCGGACTGGATGTTTGGCCCTTCTGATTGGTAGCAGCCAGGCAGAGCGGTCCTGAGTATCACTCCCACTGCGGAGTTGCATGGCAGAGCGGCGGCTGTCCTCCCCCTGATTGTAACCTTAGACCTGTGCTAGAGAGGTAGGAGCAGGATCCCTACCAAGGATCTGAACACCAGCTCCCTCAAAGCTCGGATAAAGGCCGGAGAGAAACTGGAAGATCCGGGAATGTTCAACCATCGCCTTGGAGGACTTGACATCATCTGCGCACTTGGGGGAGTAACTTTGGTAGTGATCGATCCCCTCCCATTTGCTTCAAAGGGAAGCATAATATGGACCAAGCTTCATCTCCCTTTGACGAAGACAAGATATCTCGTTCTAGTTCATAGAGCTTGACGAAATTGCCCATCTGGGAGTATGTCTGAGATACGGCATCTCAAACATCTTTGGACGTTGGTAGGGACGTAAACCCTTTGTTGATCTGGGTTTGCATCGAGTGAAGAAGCCAGGACATGACAGTCAGGTTCTCCATAACCCAAATCCGATGAGATTTGTCCTTCGGATCTGGTTCTTTAGTAGCACCTGTCAAATACTCACTGTAGCCACGACCCCCAATGTACATAAGAGCGGAAGTCTTCCATTCCAGGATGTTGGTGCCATCGAGCTTCACAGTGGTGATGCAGAGTTGAGGGTTGTGATCTCCATGAGAGAGCCATGAATCACAGGACGATCCTCAGAGGAAGAGCCAGAAATCACAGATGTGGCCTCGGGGGAACTCATCGGAGCGGGACCACCAAAAATAGTAGATAGTGTACTGGAGGTTCCCAGAAAATCGAAGCGAGGTCTAGATGATCCCTAAAGGTCCAATGAGTGGTGCGCCTAGGACAGGAGGGCCCAGAGAGGTATGATTTTGGAAGAAAATCAAAACCCAAAAGTCGCCAGGGGATCCGGGTGATTTTTGTAAACTAGGGTTTCGATGGTCAGAATTCGTCGAACCAAGTTTCGAACTGTTCCACGAGCAGTATTGAAGAGGGCGGCAAGGTTAGAGGGGCCCGCTGTTGCGCGAATATCACAAAAATCCAAAACCCAAATATCTGAAAATCGGGCCAATTTTTGGACACTGTTGATCCGGCAGTTTGAAAAATGCGATGCGACTTTTTGACAGTCCCTGGGTGAATACTGGAGGGGGCGGCTAGGGTAGAAAACCCTACCGTGGTGCGGATCTCAAGAAAATAAAACCCAAAATTCCTCAAAAAATGTGTTGGCCGGAAAAACGCTAGAGAAGCTTGAGAAGAAGACAAACTGGATCTCTGATGCGGCTGAGGGAAAAAACTAACTAGGAAATAAGAGCCTCTGGTGTTTTGCCTCAGGATTAATCCTTGGATAGCACAGGGATGATCTCTGCGATTTCCTCAAAAGTTCTCCTCGGCTCCGGATGCTGACATAATCGTCTTAGATCGGAATGGAGTCTCTAGGGGATAAAGACACATGCCCTAGAGCTACATGCTCTGATACCATGTTGTAAATAAGGTTGTAACCAGTAGATAAAGGTTGTAGATAGAAGAGGGAAAAAGTGTAATGGAGGCGGAAGGTGGAGAATGAGATTAGGGTTAGAGAGAGATGTTGTGGGAAGAGGAGAGAATGAATTGTTTATTCATTCTCTTTCACACTGTATATATATTTATATATGATGGGGAGAAACCCTACAAAGAGTACACTATTCACGTGAATAGTGAAAACCCAAAAAAGGCCCCACGTGGGAAGTGGGACGCAGCCCACTTGAGACACCTGCGTGGGTGTATTACATAAACTCCAACAGAACTTGCATCCTTCAGCTTGTCACTTCGGATGGACCTTGGTCCTCACCTATTAGATATTTGAGCATTAACTCTAGCAACACTTTTCTACCATGGTGCTTCAACTTCTCTTCAGCCTTGGTGGCTAGATGGTTTGCACCGTCCATGGTCTACCATAGCAAAATGGTGCATTGAGATCTCATCCTAAATGTTGAGCATTAAACCATTTGATATATCAAGCGACCATTTCTCATCTGTGTTGTTCTAAGCATTCTAGATGGTGATAGAATTCCTTGATTTATCTTGGATAGTCCTCCCCCTTCGTCGCATGTATTGCAAAAAAAGAAGGTTTTTTAGTAATCCCATCGAACAAATGCTTTCATAACTTAGACTTTATCTTTTGCAAAGTTTTGATTGGCTCTTTTCCATTTGGTTCCACCAAGTGGCGACTAGACTCTTCAACCTTGTGCAAACCTAATGCATTTGGCATCGGGCATCTCCTTCCAATCAGAGAAACTTCCATGTTGTTCATCCAATCTAGAAACTCATATGGATCAAAGCGACTATAAAAAATCTAGTTCCTCAACTTGCACTCCACCACCTCGCCTTTCTGGGGCAGAATATTCGGTGTTTGAATGAGGTGTTCTTTTCCTCATCTAATTGAGATTCCTAAGTCTTATAGCCTATTTGGCTTGATCTAGTGCTATCAGTCTTCCTTGAGCTCATAGTTGAATCTTAATAATCTCATCTCTCCATCAGTTGGATCAACTGATCTATTTGGTGTTGCATCCCTTGCATAGTTTGGCCAAGATGAGCAACATTTAGTTGATGAACACCATGGTCTCGACCTTGTGTACCACAACCAACGAGTATTTCTTCACCTCTAAGGTTGTTATCGTCTATAATATCTAGTAGGTTCCTGCTCTAATATGAGATGTGCATGATGTACCACAAATAAGAGTAACAATACAAGGAAAACCACAAAGAGACAATCAACAAACAATATTTGAGCAATAACCCAATTTCTTTTAAATCTAGTTATAAAGCGTGGGCATGGACAACCCCAAAATACGTCCAACTAGTGTTGTTAGGCCCAAGCCAGTTGAACCGGTCCCCAAATTGGTCTGGGTCAGCATCGACCCAGAAATTCATATTTGAGTAAAAAACCAGAAAACCCGGCAAGGCTGTCCTTTTGGCCAACTGGTCGAACCGGTGACCCAGTGAACCGGTCAGTTCCTTGGGTCAATGGGCGGTTTGGGTTTAAAAACATTGCACCCAACTACAAAATATTAAACTCCCACAACTATAGATGGTGTTTAAGATCTTCAGATCTATTATAGATATAAGCCTGCTGGACTAAAATACAGCTAAGATGACCATCGAAGGAAAGATTTAGCAAGGAATTGACTACTCAAAGTGCTAGAGCAATGATCTCATCTAGATGACAACATATCTCTACGAATTATCTATAATCGCTGAGGAACTTAAGTGGCTGGGGTGGATCCACTCACAATCGGGAGTTGTAGATAAGAAAGATGGGTGACCCTTGCGTAGAAGAGGCAACAAAGAGGGTTGGATCTAAGGCCTGAGTAGCAGCTAGAATGGGGCTTCTTAGCCAATGGTGGAAACCCTAAATGCTTGGGAGCATGAGAGAAATTTGGAGAAATTCTTCCAAAATTTCAAGAACCCTTCAAATATATCATCTCTTTTTTATTTATAGTAGAACCCTAATAGTCCTGGGATAGAAGTTCGGTATTAATGCCAAATATGTCCTTATTCAAATTTTGCTGATGAAGGAAAGGTGGAGTTCATGTTTTTGGTGCACTATTGGCTTAGATTGAGTTTATTCGAGGTTGGGAACTTTAGACTGGAGGAAACCTTAGATGGGATGCTATTCTTGTGGGAAATCCTTTGTAGGGAAGTTGTTTGCTGCTAGGGGGACCTTGGATCGAATGGATCTTTAACGGGGGACTCAGATAGGGACTTCGGATTGAGGGGGAATTCAAAAGGAGGGGACCTCGTATAGAAGTATCTTTGATTGGGGACCTCGAATGCGAGGGACCTTGGAGAGAAGGGGACCTCAGAATAGGGGTGGGGGGACCGGACCGGACAGGAGATGGCGGGTACCTTAGATTGAGGACCTTGGATTGCAGAGACCTTATATAAGTGGGTCCTCTAATAGACAAACTTCCAATAGAGGGGGGACCTTGGATGTAGTGTCTGTCTGCTGTCGAGGCTTTATGGATTTGGAATCTTTGGATGTAGGGAACCTTGAAGTGGCTCCCAGGCTGCTCTAGGCTAACACTCCAACTATTGTTTCATTTTCCACTCCCTCTTAAATGGAACAAATACCCAATTGGACGACTACTTACTAGAAGGTATGGTTGGCTAGTGTTGGGGAGATAAGAACCCCGGATAGTCTTTCCTTTGCTTAAATCCTATACATAGAAATAGATACCTAATGGGTTGAGGTAGTGCATCAATCATAATAGTTTAAGTCTAGAAGTAGCCTCCACTCGACTGCCATAGCCCCAATGCTAAGGTAAAAGATAAAAGGATATGAGGGATGGAAGCCCTTGCCTGGTGGATTAAGGGAAGCAAATTGAAAATATCATTTCATACGGTTAAATAATATTATTGTATAGGTGAAAGCACTCTTACAGCCATAGCGAGCATCTGTCTCAAGAAGACGGAGCGAGCTAAGGCAACCTCACCAAGCGTAGGCAACCAGACCAAAAGGGGATAATTGGTAGGCTGAAGGAATAAATATCCCTCGTCTCCAGCCTGTGATGTGTGCTTGTAGAGTCGGAGAGTAGGTTAACCCCTCTAATCAACAAATCATTGTGAACGCTAAAGGAGGGAAAATGAATGTCTTTGATTGGGTTATGGTTGCTTCAGTTATTTTGTATTCTCTTCTTTTTGCCTGTTGCATTTAGGACCTCAACTGCATGGTTCCCTGCTGTGCTGTTCTTTGGTTTGCTTTTTTATGGACTGGACTTCATTTAGGCCCATGTGTGATCGGTAGTTTTCTGATCTATTACACATAATCTTGTTACAAATTGATACAATTTATTTAAATTGAATTAACTTTATAACTTTTAAACATTATATTTGGATTTCTTGGAAACATAATAAGAAATTACTTTTACCTAGTAAATGCACACAATTCATGATTGTGTGCTTGTAGAAAAGGTCATGATGCTGTTTACAATGATGATAGTCAATTTCAAACATAGTCTTGGATTTGTTAGTAAAGAGAGAAGTACTTTCTGTAGCAGCGCAGGAAAAGATATATTACAGCGTGAAATTCTACCGAGGTTGAACCATAAGAAGTGAAGCAACTCATTTCTATTAACAACTGGCATACTTGTGTCTATCATTACCAAGCCATTGGCACTCTTATCCAGCATTGGCCTAGTTTTTTTTCTTCGTGGGAGAGGTAGTCTATTCTTTAGTTTGAAGTCTTTATATTTCTATGCTAGATTGCACAGTTGTATTGTGTTCCTCTCAAAAATAAAACCGTCTTTGAACTGGAAAATGCTGTTTCTTGTGCATTAAGATGTTTCTTCCCATATGGCATTTTTGGACCAACATCTCGCTGGAAGACTTTATCTTATGTGTGTCAACTATTTGTTTTGAAATCCACTTCTCTTTTTAGTTCTGATTCATATATTACTCCAGATGTTCTTCACCATATTGTGATTTGAATATATGCTTGCAGATTCTATGAGTGGAAAAAAGATGGATCGAAAAAGCAGCCATACTATATTCATTTTAAGGATGATCAGCCTCTTGTGTTTGCAGCTCTTTATGATTCTTGGGGGAACTTGGAAGGTAAATTTACAATTTCTATTCAATTCTAGAGCTAAAATCTTTGTGCCGTGAGAAGCTATTTTGTATTAAAACCGATTTTGAATAACTCTATAATATCCTGAATAAGACTGTGTTGTGGATACCTTAATTCATGGAGTGAACCTTTTTAAGTTGTGAGCCTGCTGTTCCGTAGCATACATCTTGAATAGAGTAGATTTCTCAACTGTTTTTGCAAATATGGATGACTAACACTCGACTCAACCATCTATTAAATGTGTCCAGACCTTTGTTCTTAACCTTGTAGTGTCATTAATGGAACCTTATGGACCATTACATAATTTACATCTCCACATCAGCCAAGCTGGGGATCTTTTCCTTTGTAAACTTTATTGACCATTTTCTTACAGCTTCTAATCACCTTGGTCGTCATCTTGCAACAATTCTCCATCAAACATCTCTTTGCACCCACCCCCCTCTCAGCCTTCAACCTCTCCTTGCTATTCATATTTCTTCTTTCTTATATTCCTAGTTTAATGTGATAGTTGAGGAGAGAGGTTATCAATAAGTTAAGAAGCACGTAGAACCACCGTCATACTGAAAATTAAACATATATTCACGAAACTGGAGCAATTGTACTATGGGGCATCAAATTCTTAAAAATATGCTCATAGTCTATGATGTCATAAAAGTGGTGCATATGTCTATTTGGCAATATAGCTGTTAATGTCTTTGCCGATTTTTTTTTTTCCTTCAGTGTGTTTGCTTTGTACTAAGGTAGACTAAAATGGTTGGGGTGGTGTTTCTTCAAAGGTTTGTTTGCTGGCTTTAAATTGTAATCTACAAGGGGTCGGTGGGGATATTGGTGCCATTTGGGGCTTGCAACAAGGTGCTTTAGACCTTTTTATTTCTCCAGATTTAAGTCCCCACCAACGGTCTTCCTTGTCACCAAGTCTTGAAAAACACAATGAGGAGATAAAAAAAGGTAATGTTGCAATTCAAGAACTTTTTTAGGCTACTAACAGTTAACAAATAAGAAGTAATTTTAGAAGCAGAAAGGCCGAGTAAAGAGACAAGGATGATGTAGCCTGGAAGTAATTTTTGTAGGAGTAGAATTTGTAGAGATTATATGGTCTATTGTCTTGAGGGGTAGTTCTGTCTTTTCTTTGCTTCTTACTTTGTCTTTATTTTTTTTGTAAGGGCATTATTGTCCATTCTGGTTCTTATGTTTTATAATATGAGTGGGCTCTCATACGATGAGAACTAACTCACTTTTCCTTTATTTCTTCTTCTCATTCTCCTCCATCTTATCTTTCTCTCTTCTTCACCTCTTCTTGCTTCCACTCACCTCCATCTTCCAACTTGGTATCAGAGCAAGATATCACTAGCGATCTTCTCGCCTAGTTTTGAGAGTCACCCCAGCACCTCCATCCACTTTGGCCGTATGGCCAGGGTTGGGAGCCGTACGACCAGTTGCAACCCGATGGGATTCTAAAGCTTGGAGCTTTTAAGACTTGGTTTTAGGGTACGTTTGGTTCAGTTATGATGGCAATCGAATGAGTTATGGTGGCTCTAGGTTTGATCTCATGAGAAATTTCCAGGAAAGGTATGTTTCCCAATCTACTTGGTGTTGTGGTTCGAAGCCTTGCAGCCGGTCTCTCTTTTGGATGATGGTTGGACACTTTCTTTGAAAGGGATTTGTTTTTCTGGTTGTATGTTGTATGGGTAAGCCTTAGGGGTGATGCGAAGTTTGTTTTCTCTCTTGTTTTACCGCTTAACCTTTCCGTGGGAACTTCAGCCTGGTTCTTTGGTCCCTCTAGGGTGGTGTATGGACCATATATACTTGCTGATATGGTAAATAGGTTCCATATTGTGAAAGGACAGTGTCATGCAGGTTGTGTAGCCTTGTGATGAAGTGAAGGTTGAGAGTATTCTCTCTTCTTTGTATCCTCTTTGGGTGTTTGACAAAAGTGTGTCCACCAAGTGTTTGAGGAAATATGTCTGAAGTTGACCAACCTTTTGATAGCTCTACTTCTGAAGTTATGGAATCACCTATTACCCCAACCATGGATAACCCATCTATGCAGATCACTACAATGAAATTAGATGGAGTGAATTACTTGGCTTGGTCTCAATCCGCAAAGCTGTTTATTACAAGTAAGGGATGCTTAGGTTACATTGATGGTAGCATAAAGGAACCAACTCCCACTGACCCAACGTATGATTCTGGAGTTATGATGTGGCTACTTCATTCTATGCAGCCCGAGATCAGTGGCAACCTTCTCTTCTTGAAGTCGGCAAAGGAAATCTGGGATGTGACTACCAAACCTACTCTCAAGTAGGAAACACTGCCCGGATTTACCATTTCGAGCAAGATATTGATCATTTTCGTCAGGGGGAGAAGATCCTATCAGCTTATTATAGCTCCTTATGCAGGTCGTGGAAGGAGCTTGACCATTTCCCAAACTTCATCCCTGAAGCGCCAAATGATGTGATCCGTTGTGGTGCACTTGTTGAGAGGCGCAGAATTTTTCAGTTCTTAGCTGGCCTCAATTCAGACTACGAGTAGACTCGTGTCCAGATCCCTGGGAAGAAGAGCTTGCCATCGCTTATTAAGGTATATGCTCTTGTAGAGAGTGAGGAGAGCAAGAAGATAGCCACGCACCAGCCTTCTACACAGGAGAGATTTGCTTTGGTATCCACCGCGAATAGGGGTGGTAGATCTGTCAGAGGTAGGGGAGGAGGCAGAGGCTCTCTAAGTAGTATAGATAAGGATAAATTGAAGTGTGAACATTGTGAGAAGACACGGCACACAAAGGAGACTTGTTGGGAACTTCATGGTAGACCCCAAATGAGATCCACTACCAGCTTTAGTAGGGGTGGTGGTAGGTCTGGAGGCTCGAGTTGGTCTACTACCCATCCTGTTATTAGCTCCTCATCTGTCCTTCTGCCACTGATGGACTTAACCTCTCCCGCGATGAAGTCCAGGCACTTCATCATTTCATGGCCAAAATGGAGACCCCCTACTGCTACCTCATCATATGCTCACTCAGGTACCTTCGCATTAGCTTTCAACGCTTCCATTTCCTCCTCCGGTCCCTCTTGGATCAAGATTTTCGTAGCCCAGATAACATTCGAGATGAACTAAGTAGGGTAAAGCAGTTTCCAAAATCAGGAGAAAAAGTTAAGCTTTCCATCTGGGGATATATACACTTGGTTAGTTCTTCCTGGTTTATAAATTTATTCACCATAAATTCTGATAACAAAACTCTGTTGATGATGTCCATCTCGATGAAAATTGTGACTCTTATCTAAATGGACGATGACGACAACTCTATGGCAAGGTGATATCAACACTTCCCTTTGATGACTTTAGGGGCCCTCTTGATTTGATTATGCTTAAATATTGTAGAAAAGAAAGAAGAAGAAGATGAGATAAAAGGGGGAGTGAGGAAATTAGTCTCTCTAACCTAACAGTCTTGTATAGATGGGTGCAAGATTACATAAATGCCCTTAATGGATTGTAGTGAAGTGTGCCGATATTTTTCAGGCTCTTTGGCATCTATTGGATGGTCCTCAACCATTCCAGAGTTTAGAGGCCTAAATTTTGAAGATTTTGCATTTAAGTGGGATGAGATTGTAGAAGATGTTTAAGCTTGGTTTTCTTTTCTACAGTTTTTGTTAGTTAGTGGGAGCCTTTTTCATTAGCTTTTCCCGTCCCTCTCTTTTGTAATTCTTGGGCTTTCCCCTTTATTTCAGATACAACACCTCATAAAAAATAGGCTACATAAGAAGACCAAACTACCCTCAACATATACAAAATAAGCACTCTATTACAATCTCTTACACTCCCCTCAAGCTCGAGTATGGATGTCAAACATGCCCAACTTGGACAGCTTGGCCTAACCTTTGGCTCTGATACCACTTGTCACGGCGCTATACAGAGTGACTAGCTATAGATAAGGTCTTTGTGAGTATCTGCAATTCGTTCACTTGATTTTGTGTATGGAGTGGTGATCTCCCCAGAGATGCCTTGTCACGTATATAATAATAACAACCACTTCAACGTGCGTGGTTCGTGAAAGACAAGATTGGCAACAATATGGATGACAACTTGATTGTCACAAAACATCTCCATGGGGGTTGGGAGATTGATGCCTAACTCAACTACAAATTGTTTGAGCCACATCAACTCACATGCAAATAGTGCCATGGCTATATACCCTGCCTCTTCATTTGTTAGCCACAATTGATTTTTTCTTGCTTCACCATGTGACAAGATTATAACCTACAAAGGTCCAATCTTCGAATGTAGAATGGTGATCAAATGTTGATCCCACTTAGTTTGTATCAGAGTAGGTAGAAATATGAAAGTGATCAACATGGTGATAGTGTAGGCCTTGACATAGACATGATTTAAGAGATTGGAGTATATGATGAACTACCTCCATGTGAGGTACCTGAGGGGCACACACTAACTAACTGACTACCCAAACCCTGGGGTCCATGACTCGACCTGCAACCCATGGGTCAATTTAGGGATCCAAGGCTAAGGCGCGAGGGTAAGGGATAAAGATGTAAATATAAATCAAAAGAATATAACAATCACCATTAATTAAAATAATCCCTTCTTTAATAATAAAATTCCCTCAATCGTCACTAAATTAAATATTGCATGAACATAAGCAGTTCAACTAAACTTCTATGAAAGTCCACTAGGAAATTCAAACGGAGCTTTCAGTAAGCCAATCATACATCTCATCCAACAACTCAAAATTATCCCCTACGCCCTTCAATGGATGCGCATGAGACTCAAACATAACCGGTATCTTCAATCTCGTTGTGGCCCCATCATTTGGTTTTGCAATTATTGGGCTTTAGACCAGACGAAACAAAATTCGATACTCCCTAGCGGTCATTCTTTGTTTGCATGTTTCACCCACTTCACTTGATGATGATATTCTAAAGAGGCCAATTACTGATAATAAATCTTATTACAGGGAAACAATAGTGCAAGTAAATAACTCTGGAACTCCACCGACTTCAAGTCGGTGGCCCCCAGCTCTAGTAACTGGATCTGAAACATAATAATAGGATAAGCTGAAAGGCCTAGTAAGCTCGCTCCATCGCCCATACTACCATGGGGATGAACGGCTAACCACCACGAAAATCACAATGATGGATATAACAAGATGCACGAGATACAATAATAACATAGGAAAAGAAATAGTTCAATGAGTCAGTTAAGACAAGATATATCCAACATCGGGTAATCGGGACTGTTAGATCAAACATGGGAAAATATATTCAAGACTATGCATGTCCAGAAAGCACAACGGGGCACACTTTACTCACAGCGGGCCAAACTCTCATAGCCACCGCATGGATCCAAAGGGATTTTTGGAGCTTTTCATTGTAAGGCCGTGGTCCCTTCTTGCTCTTTAGGATATTGGCCTGGAATTTCACAAGCACGAACCAAGGGGGTGGCATACCATTGAGCACAAAACCCTTATTGTGTGCCCATGCATCTCCCCAACATAGATTCTGACCCATAAATAAATAAATAACAACAACAATAATAATGAGTGATGAATGGGATATTCAACAACAGTATCCAATAATACATGTGAAGTACAAGTAGTAAATAAAACCAACTATTTATACTCTAACATGCTTTTCATAAAACGGAAATAATCGTGTTACAAAATGTACTTTCTTTACCTTAAGAAAACTATATTTAGCTTCAAAAGCATGCATATAAACTATATAGTTGTAGAAATTAAACAATGGAGCATGGAAGAAGGAGAGAAACCTACATTTTAATTGTAAAATAATCAACTTTTTACTGGGGGATGTTGCTGGAATTTTTGAGAGGGATATAAGTGTATAACATGGGTGGGACGTCGAGCATGGGGGGATATATAGAGAGTTTGCTTTAGAGTTTAGTTGGGACAAGTCCTAATGGTTTTAGGAGAATCTATTCGAGAGTTCTAATAGGTTTAGTGTTTGGGAGTTGAAAGAGTCAACTAATGAGGCATTAATAGGCTTGTACGGCCAGGATGTTTCTAAACATTTAATTAATAGAATAAAATAAAGAAAAAGGGTGGCACAAGTGATGTGTACGGCTAGGTCAATTAGGGTTTTGTTACTTCTTTTGTTTGAGTTACATGTGTCAACACAACCCTTACAAGTTTATCATAGAAGGGCCAAATCTATACCAAC
This sequence comes from Euptelea pleiosperma, assembly GCA_035048495.1. Classification (NCBI taxonomy): domain Eukaryota; kingdom Viridiplantae; phylum Streptophyta; class Magnoliopsida; order Ranunculales; family Eupteleaceae; genus Euptelea; species Euptelea pleiosperma. Next base: position 10,836,423 of record CM068551.1, on the reverse strand, counting down.
CATTGGTGCAGTGCCTGCTCCTCAATCATCTACTTCGCTTGAGGATCCTTCTATCAATTTACCCATTTTTTGCGTAAAGGTATTCTTTCTTGTATACAACATCAAATTGCTAATTTTTTTGTGTCATTTCATCATTTATCTCCATTATTCCGTGATTTTTCTTTGCCCCTTTATGCTATTTCTATTCCTAAGCCCTATTAGCATGCCTTGTCTTTTGGATGGAGTCAAGCTATGAATGAGGTAATTGATGCTCTTCTCCAGAACAACACATGGGAACTGACTACTCTTCCTCTCGGAAAATATGTCACAGACCTGTTAAAGGATATAGGAATGTGGATCTAAGCCAGCTAATACTCTTAGATCCACATGTGGGTGAAATCTCTTCTTCAAGAGATGGGGTTTGAGATTCTTACTCCTATTCCTATGTAGACGCATTGTGATAGCCAGGCATCTCTATTGCTAGTAACCTAGTGTTTCATGAGAGAACTAAACATATAAAAGTTGATTGCCACTTTGTAAGGGACATTGTTTTGAGTTAGACATTTGCTACTTCGTATATTAAATCAGTTGATCAACTTGGTGGTGTGTTTACTAAGGCATTAGGCCAGAGTCCGTTTTCTCTATTATGTAACAAGCTGGCCATGCATGATCTTTATGCTCCAGCTTGAGTTAGAGTGTTAGAGTTTGTTTTTTTTTCTTTGTTTGGAGTATTATGGTATTTTTACAATATGTTATGAACTTAAGCTATGATACCCAGATACTTGTACTAGTGCCTCGTACCAGTGTCGTGTCGTGTCGACACGGATACGGACACTGGACACTTCACCGACACGTATCTCCACGTATCCTTCATAAAAAGTTGAAAAACTTAGAAAAAATAAAAATTTTGAACTACAAAATAGGATACTCATATCCGTATCCGTGTCCTTGATTTAGGAAAATGTCGAGTCATATCCTCGCTTCCTGTATCTGTGTTTGTGTCCGTATCCGTATCCGGGCATCATAGAACTTAAGTGATATACACAGATGATGAGTCTAAACTAGCTACGTTCGACTCTTTCTCTTTTTCTCTTATCTTCTTCTCTTTACTCCATCTTCTCTAACTTTACAAGTAAGAAACGGAATTGTTGGCTGATTAGGATTTGAGCACGAAATGTCTCATATTCATCTCTAAGTCCACTAAGCAACTCAAATACAAGAAGCTTTCTAAGGTTCTACCACCGTTCCATTGCATCCTGAGCATTATGTTTAGAAATAGAATCAAGAGAATCAATGCCATCCCAAAGGGATTGCAGAGTGGTATAGTAAACACGCAAAGAACGATCTCCCAAGAAAACTGAGTTGTCTGTCTGTGCAAGTGGTACACCCTATAACTCTTCTGTCGTCGATATTCTCTAGAACATTATTGATGTGAGGTTCCATAAGTAAAGAAGCCAACTTAGCCGTACTATTAATTGCTTCCCACTTGAAATATTTTGGGTCACGCTCCAAAGGTTTAATAATTAATAACTTTACCATTAATATCCTTGAAGTGAGAAGATTTTAAATCAAATGTGACCACGGTATGTAATTGGAGCCATTTGATTTCACTGTAATCTATATGGCATAGATCCACTAAAAGAAAGAGTGAATCCTATCAACAGTGGATCTCAAAGTTGAGGAAGATATCTCTTTGGCCACGACCCAAACACAATTTCTCACACTGAGTTAGCAATGCCCAATAACACTGCAATACTCTTTAAAGGAAGATAATAGCACCAACATTAAACTAGAACTTCATGAAATATAGCTTCCAACAAACCCTAACTACATAAATCATATATAAAGATTCAATACTTCAACCAACTAGCTTATCCTTAGGTTAAGAACTTTCATAGGACCTTCAAATAGCAATATGAAGGGCAACCATGCACCAACATCACTAACTAAGGCAGCCAAAGCAAAGACAACCCAGAAATTGACTGAGAAAATGGTAAAACTATACCAAAGGTTGAGGTAGTGCATCCAAACTAGAGGGAATATTGAAACTAGGCATATACCATGTGAAAGAGCAAAAAATACCAAAACCCTAGGGTCTCAGCTCCAAACACCAAATAGTAGTAGTTAGAAACCTTAGGAAAACCCTAGACTGCACAATTCGAATTTCCAGAAAAATCAGCTTAAAAAACCTCAAAACTCATCCTAGAATCCTTTAAATCCAGAAATATCTTGTACCAAAATTAATAGAAAAATGAGAAAAATAAAATGGAACCAGCCTCTTGCTGATTGGGCTGTACGACCTGTTGATGCTAGCCATATGGCATGCTCATATCAGCAGTGATGTGGACTATGGTTTCACTAGCTTGTGGAGCTTTGAGAGACGAACAAAACTCCTCTAGAATTGTGCAATTCAGACACATTCATAGAGAAATCAGGCACGGAAGCTTTGATACCAATACCCATGTAGAAAAAATAAGAAGATGGGAGAAAAGGGAGAGAGAAAATTAGTCCCTCTAACTTAAGAATCTTATTTAGATGTGTACAAGATTACATAAATGCCCTTAATGGGATGTAGCAACTTGTAAGGTTACATAGTACCAAAATACCGTCAAAATAGACACTCTATTACATTCTCTTTGTAATACCAAGTAGAATATAGGGGTTTAGGTGAAGAAAGACAAATGGGAGAAGAGAGAGAAAAAGTAGGAACCAAGGAAGAAAGGACGTAACAAATAAAAGAAGAAATAGGGAAAGTTTGCTCCTGCATGTGAGACTTTTAAGAATGACACCAAGTTTGATAGAAGCTATGATAGACAATTCTTTTGGTATACTTTCTCCTTCACATAATATTGTCATTTAAAGGAATGAAGTCTCCTTCTAGATGTTCTTAGCTTTTGGTACTGATGATTGCTTATGCTTTGCAGGAGAGATTCTGTATACAGTTACTATTCTGACAACTTCTTGTTCATCAGCTTTGCAGTGGCTTCATGGTCAGTTATGTTTGTTTTTCTTGGTTCTTGTAGACTGTCTTAATGTTGTCATTTCTGAATGATTCAAAAGTTAATATGCTCCATGTTGCTTGGTACCCGCACTGAAAGAACCTCAACTAGAGACACTTTATTTGCATTAGCATATTGGATCCCACTTGATACAATCAAATTTGTTTGCTCTGAACCAATGAACTTGTGTGCTTAAAGTATGGTCTTGGTGGAGAAATATCGTTCATTTATTCTTTCTATTCAGCAGCAACTTAAGAATTATTTTTAATGTCTATGCATTTCAGAGAAATTTGGAGATTGTTATGGATAATAAGAGGCATTGAACTCCAAGACCTTCTTGCATATAAAGGCATTATTTCAATGAATATATGGCCTGAATTTGAAGGATGGAATTTATATTTGTAAATTAAGGTGGGTAATATATAATAGTTCAATGAAGAATGGATGCCTTAAAGGTGCTGCCATTCACTTTTGGATAGAGTTGAAGTATTAAAAGTGTTATTTTTTTTTGATAACCTAGTGTTTGAGATATGGCGTTTGAGATATGACTGAAGAGACTTCCCCTCACTGCACATTGGGCTCCCGCATTGGGTGGACCCCTATTGTTTCTCTTGGTGGGACTAATCCTCTTCAGATTACTACATTCCAGTGGAATGGGAACAATTATTTGCCATGGTCTCCATCTATTAAAATCTTCCCCATTTCTCGTCAGCTAATGAGTTATATTAATGGCAAAGTCACTAAACCTTCAGACCATGATGCTAGCTTTAGTGATGGGAGGCGACTAATAGCACAGTTTTGGGGTGGCTCTTGTACTCTATAGAGCCACGTGTGAACAATGGGTTGTGGAAGTGTGAGATAGCGAAGGAAGTATGGGATATTATTTACCCAAACCTACTCTTGTCAATTTAATGTTGCGTGCATTTTTCTCAAGGCGGATCGGATCCTCAGTGAGTACTTTGATGGATACAGAGCCTTGTGGGATGAGCTGGACTCCTATGAGCTCCTCAGTTCCTTTTGTCCTAGAGATTCAGAGGAACAACGCCAGAGATTGGAGATGCGACAAGTTTTTGAGCTTCTTGGCAGTTTGAGAGATGAATATGAGGCTGCAAGAGCCCAAATCCTCAACCTGGATACAATTCCTATTACTTCCCTAACTCTCCTACAAAAAGGAAGTAGGATCATCAGGTTCATGTGAAAGCGATTGAAGAACAGTTGTTATTATTTCTGAAGCAAGTTTGGTGGAAGGCGAAAATGGTGGACTGACTTGGATGCCACAGACTTGTCTCAAATTTTTAAAACCTATTGACTAGTGGGTGAGGACAAGAAACTCTGAATGGGAAACTCTTCATCACAACCATTTTACTAAAAATTTACATCTGGAAAACTTCTTACTCTTATTGATGTACCTTACACAAAACCTTATAACCTAGTTTCAACCAGTTTTCTTAATAGAAGGGGCTCAAATTAGTGTCTGGATATGATGGTGCTACACCGAATCAAAATCCACCTACAACTCAAGGAGGTATAAAGAAGCCAACAAGGTGCCTAAATTAATTAGGACATCCTAGTTTATTTTACTTGGATTCTAAGTTAGTTTCCATGATTTAGATTAAATTTACCTAAGTCAATCAATGCTTATGATTAAGTGGGGTTTCATTTCTCTTTATTATATAGAGATTGTAGTAGAGAACAAGAGCACTTTTGAGATATTGAATAAAAAAAGTCCTATCTTGAACGTGCTTGGAACTTCTCCTTCACTCATATCCCTCTCTTGTATAGGTCTTGACAACACTTCGTGTAAGGAGGAGCTTTATGTTAATTGGCTTGTATCATTCTCTTCAACCTCACACATTGTCACGTATGAGCTCAAATCACGTTGTGGTTCAGCTTCGCTAGTTTGGTATTGGAGTCATGTCCACCCGTTGGGGTTTTGAGACATCAGTGAAATCACAATGAATGGTGGTCGTGGGCCGGGACATCGAAGTCGATGAACTGGGGAGGCAAGTTCAACAACTTACAGAACGACACACAATGGTTGCTATGATATCCGTTTTGTCTCCGAGGAAGACTATGTCGATCCTTTTCATTATTGAGATCCACATGAAGAGTAGGATGAAGAGGCAATTTACGATCAAATAGCTTGGCATTCAGATTAATTTCGGGACATTGATTATGAAGGTAGGTATTTCATAGTTTAAAGATAAGATTCGATTAATGACTTTGTTGATTGGCTAATAAAGTAGAATGTGTATTTTAGGACAAAGAAATTTCTGATTGTTATAAGGTTAAGATTGTTGTTGTCTAGCTTAAGAAGCATGCTTTAGTTTGGTGGGAACAATTAAAAGCTCACAGAGAAAAATTGGGTAAACCAAAAGTCACATCGTGGGAGAAGATGAGGAAAGAGCCATGAAAGAATTTTTACTCACTGATTTATCTTCAAGAGAAGTTTCTTAAGATGCATAATTTCCAACAAGGAACTCAGACCACTGATGAGTACACCAGAGAGTTTGATCTACTCCTGATGTGTTGTTGGGTGGTTGAACCAAAAGAACAAACCATTGGTCGATATCTGAAAATAGGGTTTTTCTGTCGTTGAGAGAACGACCCTAGAATCAACACATTTGTATATTATCCGAGATTTTTTTCACTCAAATCCTGCAAAAATCACAGGGTTGTACAGTGGCTCGTGTCGGATGTCGATCCGCACTCGGGGTTAGGGCATGTATATTAAAGAATGATTGTAATGGGAAATTGGCAGAAAAATGGAGGGGTGAGAGAGATGGGATCTTTTAAAACATGATTTTTCAAATTGAGATTATGATGAACTAACTGCACTAATTGAAATAAATAAAAGAAAACTTCAAATCATAACAACCAAACTAAATTTATTGAACAATCAAGAGTGCTTACAAATAAATAACTAGGGCTAACAACAAAAAGAAAACTAATCTAGAAAGCGATAAAAAATTGAGAGAGAAAGCTAGAGAGAGAAAGTTAGAAAGAAGAGAGAGAATGGATACCCGTTTGGCCAAGAAATGGATTCGGCCCTTGGAAGGGAATGGATTGGCGCATGTTGCAAGGATGTTGCTTGTGGGTTGTGGTGTGCTAAGAGATGGTGGTGGGTGATGCCCAAATGTTGCAAGGACGTGGATCACCGATGGCTTCACTCAAGATGGTAAGTGGCTGGAACTAGTTGCAGGTCTGCAACTTTTCTGGAGATGGGTATGATGATGAAGATGGGCATCAATGTGATCAACCTGTGTGGTTGACGACTAGCAAGGCAGCAATAGAGGATGTTGGCGGTGATGAAGGAGGTGAAGGGCTGACCGGAGTTGAAGTTTCAGGTCCCATACAGGCTTTGGAGGATAGCAACGTGGTGGAGGTGCTGTTGTGCATGTTGCACCGTGGAGGATCAGTAAGAGATTCGAATGGTGGCGAGATGAGGTGACCATGATGATGCTGTCTGTTGGGCTATAAGAAGACTCATGACCTGCAAGTAAGGGTTTGAAAGGCAGGAGAACGTGAAGAGATGGAAGAGAAAAATGGCTGAGAGAGGAGATATGGGAGAGAGGTGGGGACGTCCAGCCACAAGGAGATGGAAGGTATGGCTTCCTCTCCTCCTTTCTTCTTCTTCTTTTCTTTTTTTTTTTCTTTTTTTTTTTTGTTTCTTTTGGTTTTTCTACTTGAGAAGGTCAACACGGCTGGGAGAGAAGAAAGAATGAGAGAGTTCAGGCCGTCCAAAAAAAAGGGAGAAAGTGTTGACGGCTTGGGGGGGGGGGTTTTTACAAGAAGAGAGAACTCTCTTCTTTTAAAAACGTTGAGTGAATGGCTGGGGGTCTTGATGGAGGAACGGCTGGTGGTGTGGGCGTTGCCGGAGTTGCAGCGTGCACAGGTGGTGGCGGAGCGCCGGCGGAGACGGTGGCTGTTCACATGGAAGGGAGCGGCAATCCAAGCTGCAGTGATTGACAACCCACCGTTGGGTTTTGTGGAGGTGCTGGCGATCCAGCAGGGTCAAGGAGATGGAGCTAAGGTGGAGAAAAACGGAGTTGCAGATGGCCGGAGTTCTGCAACTCCGGCGAGAAAATTAGCGAAGATGATGAAGAAGAAGGTGAAGAAGAAGAGGGAAAACGGCCTAAAGAGAGGGGGAAAAGGGAGAAACAAGTTGGGGGAGAGAATGGAAGAGCAAGGGGGGGGATTAGGGTTCGAACGAACCCTTCTCCCTCATCTTATAAAGCTCCCTATTTCCATTAATGGAAATAGGGTATTTTTTGAAAATAAAAAATATATATATATATATATATATATATATATATATTTTTTAAGTAAAAACCTACTTTTCTATGGGGAATCTCCCCAATTAGTGGACCCCCCATTTAATTAAAATTATTTTTGAAATTCGCGGGGTCCACTAACTAGTCGGACAGCGGGTCGATGCTGATGGGCCCGGCTACTGGCCCACATGGACTGATGATGTCCATCGTCTCACAAGATGATGTGACAGGCATTCTGAAGGCGATCGGATGGATGGTGACTTGATTGGGACCCAGATTGGTAGATCGACGGATCTAGAGAGATCCAACGGTCCGATTGAAGATCCAACGGTCCGATGAAAGATCCAACGGTCAGAAAGCTAAGGGAGATGAGATAGAGCTGATAGGCAGGAGTTCTGGGGTTAGGTCAGTAGATTCGAGGATCGAGAGATGAAGAGAGAGAGAGAATAAGGAGAGATGAGAGAAAAAGTATCAAAAAAAATGGAAAAAAGCACTGGCGGAGGGTCTGGAACCCTGTTCTTCACTGTGACATCCTCACGCTTCTCCAGTAGAGTCGATCATCATTCTTTGCTGACTCATGTGGCTTTAAACGCTTTGGTCCGTCTCTTGGTCATTGGCTCTCCTACTCTCTTCGTTCTTTGGGCCGGCTTTTTGGTCCTCTTATTCAGCCCATATTTGGCCCATATCTTCTAGTCATAGCATGTGGGCTTTTTAAGCTTTGATAATGGGCTTTCATGATCGATTTGGGCCCACAAGTCTTGAGAATCGTCCCATCGGGGTTTCCTGCGACAGAAGAAGCGCGTAATGAGACTTTATCAGAACGGCTTAATATCTAGACTTCCAAAAATGTGTTTAATGCATGCAAATATACCATTTCGTCCAGAAAAGTGTGTTTTACGCAATGAGATAGACTCTTACGTAGAAAAGTGGATAATTAGAGCAGTTTTACGTAGGAGAGTGCGATAATGCTAACAGGATAAGTGCTTAAAATAAGCACTTTTGAGCGAATATCAATATTGATGGACTACTACAAGATATTCATAATGTTGTGACGCTACAACCTTATTGGACTTACGAAGATGTTTACAAATTAGCCATTAAGGTTGAGAAGCAACTGAACCATAAGTTAAGTCGAGGTTGATTGGTCTCAATGTTACCTGTTGTTCCAATCGTAGTGATTTGTTTAATTGGGGGAGTGTTTATCGGGACATGCCAAATTGTCCATGCCAACTTAGTCCACAAAGGGATGTAATTCATCTACTGGACAACATCGTCATGACTTCAAGCTAGGTCCAAGCTAACCAAATAGGTCGAGTGGCAAAACAATGAATTATTTTAGGTGTTTGGAATTTTCTTCCCTCTCTTTCAATTTTCTGAAACGTCAATATGTGAATTTGGAGTTGAAGATGAATGTGGAGAATGAGTTGATGGATAATGATAATCGTCCAACTTATGTTGAGTACATCGATGATGGTGATGATTAAGGTACTTGGAGCGATCACAATGAAGCTTTAGTCAGTTGGCAAAGCATGATACCTTTCATATTGAGATGTTGATTGGTTGTGTAATAATATTTTTACGTACGGTGCATAGCATCTAGGAAAGTTTGTAACCTCATCATTGATGACGGGAGTTATGAGAACATTCTCTCAAGAGATGGTCGAAAAATTGAGGTTGAAGGTTGTAAAGAGGCCCACTAGTTACAAGCTTGTATGGTTCAAAAAGGAAAACAAGGTGCCAACATGCGTTGTTTAATTTCCATCTCTATTTGAAAATCGTATAAGGATGACATATGGTGTGATGTAGTATTTGTAGATGCTTTTCACCACTTAATGGGTAGGCCTTGTGATGCAGGACATCTAACCAATACGCTCAAAGGGCGTGAGATTAAATCCCTTTATCTTCATAGCCCAGATCCAGGCTATCGGTCGAACCTCCCTCGTGGGTCCCATCTCACACAGGCCATCCCACCCTGAGTGTGCCCTCACCCTTCACGCAAGCCACCGCACTCGAGCCTGGAGTGAAAATGCCCTTGCATTAATTACCCCCGATGAGGAGTCTCGAACACGAAACCTCCCGCTTCGATACCACTTTGATGCAGGATATCTAACCAATACTCCCATAAGTCACGACTGATGGGGGTGTGAGATTAAATCCCTTTATCTTCATAGCCTAGATTTAGACTCTCGGTCGAACCTCCCTCGTGGGTCCCATCTCACACATGCCATCCCACCCCGTGTGCCCCTACCTTTCACGTAGTGATGCAGGCCGCCCACTCAAGCCCAATACGAAAATGCCCTTGCATTACCATGGTAGTATGTTTATAAAGTTTTACATAAAGCATACAAAACACTTGCACATTTTAGAATAATGGTGTGATGAAATGATTTTGGGTCCATCACAAATAGAGAGTGCTCCTAAACACATTAAGGGGGAGGGTAGTAACTTTCCATCTATGACGAATTTTTGAATTAGACAAAAGGGCACCATGATATGTATATATTGGTTGTTAAGTAACAAAATGAAGGAGCATCGATATCATTCGGACTTGAACCTATAATTAGGGAATGTCGCATGATCCCAAATGAATTACCGGTTGGATTATTGCCGATGAGGGATATCCAATATCACATTCCTTTGTAGGTCATCTCGACCTATTAGGATGGGTTGTTTCTTTGCTTGGCGCCTTTAGCCTTTTAATATATTTCCACAATTATAAAAAAATCCAATATCACATTGATCTTATTTCAAGTTCTAGTTTATTGAACAAAGTAGCATATCTAATGAGTTATAGTAAACATGAAGACTATAGAAGCAAGTCTTAGAGTTGATAAATAACGAGCTTGTTCGGTAAAGCATGAGTCCATGTGTCATTCAGGCTCTTTTAACGTCTAATAAAGACGGAAGTCACGGAACTTGGCACATGTGGTGGATTGTCAAGCTGTGAGCAAACTTTTGATTCTTCATTTGGATGACATGTTGGAAATGCGGGATCTCAGATATTTTCAACGATCAACCTTAGAAGTGGCTATCAGTAGATCGAGATATGGCCTAGGGATGAATGGAATACGACATTCAAGACACGAGATGGGTTGTATGAATGGTTGGTGATACCATTTAGATTATTGAATGCATTTAGCACTTTTATGCGGATGATGAACCAAATATGTCGACCATTTATCGGAAAGTTCATAGTGGTGTGTTTCAACGACATATTAGTGTATAACACAGATAAAGAACATTATGTTGGTCACCTACGATAGGTTTTTGGCACATTAACAAAGCAAAAACTCTATGCCAACCTGAATAAGTGTGACAATAGTTTGGTATTCTTGTTTATGTAGTATCTATTAACAGGATTAAAGTGGATCGAAGGAAGGTTGAAGCTTTTGTAAAGTAGCTAACATCGTAGAGCATCCGTGGCGTAAGGGGCTTTCACGGCTTGGCCACATTTTATTGAATGCTACAAGGAAGTGATACTCGACCTACGACATAGAATTTTACGCCATTATTCAAGCTTTGCGACATTGGCGTTACTATTTAATACAACGTATTCATCCTCTACTTCGACCATGAAGCACTAAAGTACATTAATGACCAGCGTAGGATAAGTAATCGCCGTGCAAAATGGGCGGTGTATCTTATGAGTTCACATTTGTTGTTCAGCATAAGGTAGGTAGTCAAAATAAAGTAACGATGCTTTAAGTCAAAGATTGGTGATGTTGAGTATGACGGTTGTGAAGGTGATTGTGTTTGAAAATTTTGAGGAATTGTACGGATAAACTTTGGCAAAATATGGGCTGACTGCAAAAAATGGGGCTAATAGGGATTATTCTTATATGATGGGTTTCTATTTCTACGGAGTCGATGTGTATTCCAGATCGTTTGTTGTGGGAACTTATTGTGGCCAGGAGGCACAATAAAGGTCTTTGTGGGCAGTTTGGCATATGTAAAACAGTAGCTTTGATTGAAGAAAGTTTTTACTGGCTGAAGTTATCGTAAGGCCATCATTTGTTACATGGAAAGATGCAGGACTTGTCACATGGCTAAGAGTCACTCTCAAAACGCAGGTCTTTACGCCATTATTGGTGCTTGAAGCTCCTTGGGAGGAAATTAGCATGGACTTTGTATTGGGTATTCCATGGACTTAATGAGGTATAGATTCAATTCTTGTTGTGGTTGATTGATTTTACAAAAAGTGGCCCATTTTGTTGCTTGTAGTAAGACTTTGGATTCCATTCCTGTTGTAGAGTTATATTTTGAAGAGATTGGTAAGCTAGACGGCATTCCAAAGACAATCACTTTTGATCAAGACTGCAAGTCATTAGCCATTTTTGGAGAACTCTGTAAAATGGGTTCTCGGTTGCAATTTAGTAGTTCCCATCATCTGCAAAGATACAGACAGACACAGGTTGTTAACCAGACACTTGGAAATCTTCTACGAAGTTTAGTCTGCGAGAACAAAATACAGTGGGACCTTGCATTGTCCCAATCCATATTTGTGTATAATCGGTTGAAAAGTAAGTCTACTGGGAGAAGTCCATTTGAGGTGGCGTATAACCGAAATTCGAACAGTTTCTGGACTTGGTACCACTAGCAATTTTAAGTCGACGAGATGCAGAAGACATGGCGGAGTACATCAGAATATGACAAAGTTCAACTTGTCAAAGAATGAAAAATTTGCTCGAAAGGGTCTGTTTCTTTATGGCATGATTGGCTGGGGCATGTTCATTATTGTACTGTAGATACTATATTAGGTTTAATACCAATTATGTTAATGAAAATGTAGAGTATGCATGCAAACAAATCTAGAAGGCCCTTCACAAAGTTGGATAGTTGTACTAAACCCCTTAGAGCTTGTTGATGGTTATTTATGTGATATGTACCACACATATCAGAGGAAAGAAATAGTTCACTACTTCCATTGATGAACACACTATATATGCCTTTGTCTTCCTCTTAAGATCCAAGGATGCCTCCTTATATTTAAGGCTTAGAAGGCTGAAGTACAAAATTTACTTGAAAACAGGGTTCAAACCCTTGGAATCGATTGACGAAGTGAATATACTTATTAAGAATGCAAAGATTACTTTGAATAAATAGGAATACTACAGACATTATGTCTTCTTATACTCCACAATAAAATGGAGTTGTGGAAAGGAAAATCAAACACCCATTCAGATGAGCATTGCCATGTTCCCAAACTCAGGTTAGCATTTTTAGGACCTAGCTTTTAGGGTGAAGTGTTGCCCACTGCATGGTATGTCCTAAATAGGATGCTCAATTAGAAAAGCATTGTTGCTGCTTGGCATGTATTTACGATGATTCAATTGTCAATATATAGATTCTTTTAACTTTTGATTGTTTTGGAAATTTGAAGGTTGATGCTGGCCTAGCTAATGTCTTCGAAGGTGTATCCTATGTTTTATAGTGGTGTACTGCTAAAAATGGACAAAATAATCACTGAGAGAGTCTTTGCTTGAAGAAGCATTTAACCTTTTAAGTTTGTGTCTCTCATTATTAAATCATAATTCTCATGCTGGTTGTTTAACATTGTTGATAACTAAGAAAACATCACATGACGATTTAAGCAAAAGAATTCCATGCAGTCCCTTTTCCTTCTTCTTCTTCCTTTATTTTTTTTGTTTTTGTTTTTACATTATTAACTTTAAAAAGAAAGTAGCTCCTGTCTCTTCACACTTGTAAATGGCAGCTTTTATTTTTGGGAGATTTTTTTTTTTTTTTGAAGCTGAGTTTACTGTGCTATTTCAAACTTGTCAAACTGGCAATTAGTGCATTCCTAATGTTTTGGTCGGTGCATGTATTTTGACTCACAGATAGGATGCCTGTTATCTTGGGTAATAAGAGCTCTATTGATGCATGGCTAAATGGTTCTCCTTCATCCATATTGGATACAGTCCTTAAGCCATATGAAGATCCTGATCTGGTTAGTGCCTTGATTTAAATATGCAAATAATCTTAAATTCTTTTTCTCCTGGGTAAAAAGTTGTCCATTTTCTTTTTATCACCTCAAATTCTTTTTGACCTGATCTACGATATGGTTCTTTTTCATGTAAGTTTACTTATTTGCTTTTTAATTTCTACTTTTTTGATCGGAGAACTAATTTCTATTGGTTTTTTCATGACTTTATTTTCCTAGGTGTGGTACCCTGTGACATCTGCAATGGGTAAACCATCTTTTGATGAACCGGAGTGCATCAAGAAGGTGCAATTAGTGGTCCCCAATTTTCTTTGTTATATATTTAGATGCTACTCATGTTGTGCTCCACGCTGCTTAAGATGAAGGGCTGATCTAGAGCCTAAGTATCAGACAGGAAAGGACAGGCTATTAGCAAAATATCAGGACATGTTGCACACATGTAGGACACACGATCCACCATTCAATGGGTCCCATCTAGATCTCCTAGGTCAAAAATTGGCGCAGTTATAGGATCTCAACCATCCTGTTTTATAGACTTTCTTCTGGACCACTGACTAGATTTTTCCCAAGAGTCCAAAAAAAGGGAATAAATCCGATGGTCGTGACGGAACCCATTAGATGGGACCTATTGAATGGTATGTCTGTCCCCTCGTGTATGCCACATGTCACGATGTTGTGCCTTATGGACAATGAAATATGGGTTGTGAACCCCTTCTGTCTTGTCTAAATCTCAAAATTCTAGATCTACCCTTTAAAGAAAAACTAAGGTGTAGTAAGTACTTCATATTTTACAGATAGAATTGAAAGCTGAGGGGAAAAATCCAATCTCAAAGTTTTTCTCAAAGAAGACAATAGATAATGAACAAGTTTCATTTCCACAAGTCAAACTTTCATCCAAAGAATCTGTGTGTACTGATCAATCCAAAAGCTTGAAAGAGGAACCAGATACCGAGGAAAAGACCAAGCTTCCGACTGATTCTGAAGAAGATAACAAAAAGGTTTCTCCCTTAGTTCATAGGGAAGCTGAAAAGTGTGGAACAAAACGGGATTACGAGGAGTTTGCATCGGATTCGAAGCTGTCTACTGACACCATGAAGAAGCTGGGGAAGAGTCCTGTGAAGAAGAAAGGAAACCTTAAGAATGCCGGCGATAAACAACCGACGTTACTTTCATTCTTTGGAAGAAGCTAGAGCTGTGCGCAGTGGGATGCACAGTTCTATACATGTACATAGACAGATTGATAATATGACTTCCTAGGATTGTTGATAGAAGAGAAATTTCAGTACACATGCTTTTTGTTGCACCAAGTGAACCAAAGAGAAGACTTTAATCCTTAGGAGATGGAAATTTGTTTTAGTGAGCCGTTGGCTTCTATCACTTTTTGTACCAACTTAACTGCTGGGTGACGCTTCCTTTAACTAGGTATGCCTGAAAGGTGCAATATCTGAACATGTATTGTGTTCCTTTGTTTTGTAATTAAGGGTGCTGTAACTGTGATGTCATTGTGGTCTGAAATATTTTTACAAAGAGCATTCATTGGGTGGTGGGGGTGAGTCACCATTGAATGGGTCCCATCCATGAGATCTCTGATGCCACACAACACACTCCAATAATACGCTCCCTCAGCACTTTGCCAAGACTCGAACCCGCGGCCTACTGGGATCCGCCGCTCTGATATCATGTTGAGAACCAATTTACTCTAAAAGCTTAAGCTGTTAGAGGGAGGCGAAACAATGTATATCAAAGGGTCCACAGGTCTAACAGAGGCGGAGTGCTGGCCACACCACACAACACTTTGGAATGGGGGTGGTTCCACTCCTGTGCATGTGGACGAGGATGGTACATGTCTCATACCCTTGCTCTAGATTTGCTATTTCAGAACAAACTGCTTTTGCAATTCTTTTGATCCTTTTTATTAGGGCATTTTGGTCATGAAATGAATGTGGGGTGGGTTAGCTATTTGATGATGTAGTGAAGCATGAGCTTCTATGCTTCTTCACACCATCCATGGTCCACAAAAAGGGGCTAGATAATGCAATCAGTGAGGCGAGCCCAGGGGATTTATTAAAAAAGATAGATTGGATGATCCCAGCCGTCTTATATGTGGACCTTAATTATGGCAATTAACCATCTGATTGAAAGGTTATGATCTTAGGGTTGACTTCATGATGGTCTGTTTGCAGTTTGCATCATGCCTTATGCGGGAGGTAGGTGCATTGTCCTACACGCACCTTCCATGACAGCACTAAAGGCTTTTTGTTAGTTAGCTTTCAACGTGACCCCTAAGTTTGCAAAAACTCTAGCATACTTGCATTTCACGTGCCTTTTGAGTAACGGTTGCCATCGTTATCATATTAAACTAAGTCATATCTGCAACTAAATTCCTCTCAAGATCGACCCAATTCCTTCAATGAGTTCCTCTCAAATCCAGCAACCACCACCCTCAGTTGAGAACATAGAATCTTCAATCGAAGTTCTCGTCAAAAACTGGCAGAGAAGACGGAGATGGCAGCAGCTCCTCTTCCATTGCCAAGAACAACGAGAACATGGCAGGAACAGAGCTCCATGGAGAATCCACTTGGCCAATTTCCTCGAATCAACACCCATTCGTGTTCTTGCAGTCTTGCTTCTTATACTTGATCTTGTCTTCACGGTTCTTGATCTCTCTTCCTCTCTAATGTCATGTACGTCTAAGAAGAGCAAGAAAGAAAATGTGTTGTACCACTGGGGAGGGATTGTCATATTGAGTGTGCTTACTGCCAAGATTTTGGCTCTAGCCATGGCGCTGGGTACTTCATTCCTCAAACGCCCAGGTTATGTGGTTGATGGTGTAGTTGTGATTGTTGCATTGGTTTTGGAATCATTGTTGGTGGGGAAAGGAGCCGGGCTTCTGGTGGTAGTGAGCTTGTGGCGTGTAGTGAGGGTCGTCGAGAGCGCTTTTGAGCTCAGCGATGAGGCAATTGAGGCACAGATTGAGTTGATAGTATGTCAGTTTGAGGCACTCCGCGATGAGAACCAACGGCTACGGGACATCGTTGCCGAGAAGGACGAGAGGATAGCAGAGCTCGAAGAAGCGCTGGCTCAATTTGGACATGCTTGCTAGGATGACAGATCAAATTTAGTAAATAAAGCAATCAAAAGAAGGAACTATTATGTGAGCATCTGTTGATTGGAAGCTAATCAAAACAACTGGCTGTGTTAACCATGACATTATGCTGTTGTAGGTTATATACAAGATTTTCATTCATTACCCACGCCTGTTACACAGTAGACCCGTTCAATTGGGTCATCAGATTCAAGCCCATCTACGAGTTCTGATTAATATAAGTTCGGGTCAGGTTAATCTGTAACAAACCCAAACCCGACCCGTTGGCACCCATAGATAAACTTGAAGAGGAATGCTAGCAAGTTTATATAAGAACACGAGACCTCATCTTCGAGGTGAAGCAATTCCAAGTGAACACGAGAACACCACTTTTCTGTGCTCGATTCATCTTCTCCAGATGCTCTAAAGCCATTTAATTTGAATCATCCGATCTGCATCATTCCCCCCTAGATGGAGAGAATTCATCCTCGAATTCGAATGATCTTCATCGGCTTCTCTTGCCAAGCTCGGGTGAACTTTGTTTGTTGCCACCAAGCAGCAGCTTGTCCTTGAAACCTGGTTGCGACCAATGGAACACATTTATTGTTGGGAACCTCTTTGAACTCTAGAACTTCCTCCTCTCTCTTAGACCTCTCAAGCTTCTTAAGAGACATCGTGGCTACCTAATATCCGTCAATCTGATCAATATGAGCTGCATCAACTGATGTAGCGAGCAATTGGGCAGATGAATTTGGCTAACCAAACACACAACCTTCCAGTGATATCTTGTTGATTTTCCTTAGAAAATACCAAGAATAATGGGCACCTAAAGCTTGTTGATCCTTCAATATGATTATTTTGTACATATTGTTTGTGATTTGTAAGATACTTAAGTGTCTTTCCCTCCTAAAGGTGAGTCTCCAACATGTGCAGACCCCTTCCAAAAGTCTATAAATAGAGGATTGTGAGGGAAAAATCGAGAATCTTACCCACATAATCCCCGGGGGATCAATTGAGTGTCAACTCTGATGAATACGCAAAGAAACCTTCTCTTCTGTTGAGTCCTTCAACCGATCCTGTTTGTCACACTGGTAGGGTTGTACCTGTTGATAATACTCCGACGATCAAGTCAGAAGTTATCCTCTTAATCAATTAATCCTTCAACAGAGATTTGAAGTTTCAAACACTCTTAGATTCCGAAGGATGAAATCCTTTTTAGAATCTATACTTTGATGAATTCATGATAAATGAATTCAAAGTGTTAATCTCTCCATTTTTACTCAATGGCTAGCTGCCCTTCCCCCAGGGTTCGGTCCCTATTTATAACTTTCCACTAGGCATACACTTCCCTCATATGCTCCCCTTGAATCTGATCACGTGTGTTCAGTTAGTTAGTTAGAGATAAGCACGTGAATTCAGTTAATCAGTAGTTATGGCGGAGCGTATGAGTTCAGTTAGTCAGTTAGAAGTGAGCATGTGAGTTTAGTTAGTCAGTTATACTTAGTCTCATGTGTCTCATTGTAATTGTAATGATACCCCCCTTGGAGCGTATGGCGTGGATTAGCGCAACCATCAAACTTCGTCACGAGTATCATCTTATCTGAGTTTGGAACTCTATCTGATTGGTTCATGTGAGTGAGCTTTGTTAATCAGACTGACCGTGTCATCTGAATAGGCTTGATCAGTCGGTCTGACCGAATCCTTGTTAGCTATTCTAAATGGCTGAGTCATTTGAGTAAGCCTCGTTAGTCTGACTGTCCAAGTCACTTGAATAGGCTTGATCAGTCAGTCTGACCGAATCGTCTGAATAAGCCTCGCTATTCTGACTGGCCGAGTCATCTGAGTAAGCCTCATCAGTTGGATTGATAAGACCTGTTCAATAGAGAATCTGATCCGACTGATTTGCATGTTTGTCCAGCGGATGACATTTGTGTGATGTCTCTTATTGCCATCTGTCAGATCTGGTAATGATATCGTATATTATATTGTCTGTTCTTGCATACGGACACAGGTTGAAGCCACGTGTCAACTATCTAATAGTTTGAAAATTCTGGCACCCACATCGCCCCCCTTCTCGAGGAGTTTGACATCGTACAGAGTCGTACAACTTCTTGAGAAGCTTATTTTTTCCTGCCAAAAGATGGGACAGCTGGCTAGTGTAACAAATTTTTGCATCGCGAATTTGAAATGTATCACCTTAACCGTCGTGCGAAAATTGAGTGACAGTATGTCATATCAGCACGTTCGAATTTCGAACAGATTTGATACCAGAGATTTTCTACTGCCAGGTCTCCTGTTGATAACACAAGTTCACCGCCTTTATAAGCAATGATTCCCACCATTTCTACTTTACTATTGCTCATCTTCATCTTAGAGCTTCGAATCGTTCAATCTCCTTTGTTTCTCTTGTGCGCGATCCTTTATTCCAGAGTTTACCAAATAAGGTTCTCCTTTCTTCAAACTTTTCTTCTTATTCTTCTGTTATAGTAACCATGAAGAGAAGACTCTCCTAGGCTCGCTGAGTCATTTTTAAAATAACCACCGGTCTGTTCTCTTTAATCCAATATACCTAGAAGGGGGGGGTTGATTAGGTATTTAAATTTAATTAAACCTAAACAGTTTTATTGGTCTTTGGTAAGTGAGAAAATCGCATGCCTTAGTTGTTTGATAAAAGATTATCACAACCGAATCAAATAGAATATACCTCCGTGGTATATTTTCTTTTCGTCGTTTGGTCTAATTAAGATAGATAGCCGAATACAAACAAACAATCACACAAGATAAGAGATTTTTACGTGGAAACCTTAGCCAAGAAAAAACCATAGGACCACGTCCAGACGGAAAGTATCACTAACTGAAAAGTTAAACGAAACAAATGTTACCTACGCAGCATCGTAGCAAATACAGCTTCCAACCTTAGCCAAGGCCTACTGCCGATGCATCCACGTCCTCTGAATCAATGCTATGAATCCACGCGCGCCCTTCCAGCAAAGAAGCCTTGTATGCTTGTTCAGTTTGGTACACCCCAAACCTACCGTTGATCGGTTGCTCTGATCTTAATTCTCGACACTCTCACCTTTGTCGAAGGTGAATGATTCAGTACACTATGAACCCTAGGTTGCTCAAATGTGTTGAGCCACACTGGTACACTTAGGCTACTAGATTGAATATCTATGTGTGAGACCTAAGCTGAGTAAAGGATCAAGCACTTGGCTTTGACCAAGAAGAGGAGCGAGCTCACAAAATGTGAATAAGAAATAAGCTTCTTGCTCTTCGAATGGACACTCTAATAAATAAACCTTTTCTTCTCTCTCTACAAGTATTGTGTCACTCTGTGTGTATTTAGAGAAGGTATAGAAGGGTTGTATTTATAGAATTCGTGACCATTAGTCTTGTAGAACGTGGGAGAGTGGAAAATAGAATTTTGGATTTGAGAAAGACTCAAATTGTGCTAAGTCCAATTGATTGTATTTTGGGTCCAATCGATTGGGTTTAGTGTCCAATCGATTGGCCTCAGATAAGTTTCTGTCCCGAAGGTTCCAATCGATTTTAAAAAGGTCTCCAATCGATTGGCATCAAATAAATTTCTGTCCCGAAGGCTCCAATCGATTTTACAGAGGTCTCCAATCGAGATCTTTGTCTGATTACTTTGTCACTCTCTAAAGCATGTGGGAGGAGTTAGATCACTACCATGCCTTTCATCCGACTAGTTCTGAAAACATCAACAGCTACCAGAGACATGTGGAGAAGAGTCGGATCTTTGAGTTTCTTTCAGGACTCAACTCTGAGTATGAGTTGGCTAGAGTTCAGCTCCTTAGCAATCGATCTGGTCTACTTTCTCTAGAAGAGGTGTACTCGTACATTCAGAGTGAGGAGAGCAGACATAGTGCTATGGCACCATATCCTCCTTCTGACAGACTGCTCTGGTCACATCTACGTATAGTGGATCTAGTTCCCAGTCTTAATGCTTTCAGAAGCTGAAGACTTTTTCTTCTCCTAGCCAGCAGTATCCTTCTCCTAGCCAGTAGTATACTTCTCCTCGTCAGTAGTATCATCCTCCCACTACTGGGAAGCTCTCCTGAGAGAGGCCCAAATGTGATCACTGTGGCAAGTTAGGTCACATACGGGACAAGTGCTGGGTGTTGTTTGGCAAGCCACCTCGCTTCAGTCAGCCTGGATATTCGGGTGCCCACTCTGCTAGCATGGACACTTTGGCATCATCGGTAGATCTGTCTCTTCAGAGCTCTACTCCATTCACCCAGCCGCATCAGAGTTCCTGTCCACTGGCTTCTACTAGTCCCTTGGCTGCTTCCGAGCTTGCAGGGCTTCATCGGTTGCTCTCTCAACTAGATGGTCTTTCTGTAACTTCATCCTTTGCCCAGACATGTATCATTAGGCCTGCCCATTATGTGGCCATTCCCACTTCCAGTCCTAAATGGATCATTGATTCAGGGGCTTCGGAACACATGACAGGCATGTCTTCTTTATTTTCTAGCTATTCTATTTGTTCTGGCTGTGATAAAGTTAGAACTGCAGATAACACTTTATCTTCTGTGTCTGGGAAAGGGGTTGTTTTCCCCTCTCCTAAGCTTCCACTTGCATCTGTTTTACATGTGCCCAATTTCACTTCTAATCTCTTATCTGTTGGTGCTCTTATCAAATCTTTGCATTGCAGTGTAACTTTCTTTCCTTCATACTGTGTCTTTTTGGACCTCGAGACGAGGAGGACGATTGGCACTGGACATGAAGCTTGTGGCCTGTACCTTCTTGATGGACGATCGTCTGAGCTCATAGCACTACAGTCCTCACCTAGTAGTAGTAGGAGTAGCATAGAGCTTGTTTTATGTTGGCATGCCCGTCTGGGGCATGTTTCGTTTCAGTATCTCAAAATTTTATTTCCAGCTTTATTTGCTTCAGTTTTGTTATCTGACTTGCATTGTGAGACATGCGAGCTTTCAAAACACTATTGATCTACTTATCCTTCAAGGGGTAATCGAACATCTATTTCTTTTGATCTTGTGCATTCTGATGTATGGGGTTCTTCCCTTGTGGTTTCTATTTTTGGCTTCCGCTATTTTGTTATTTTTGTTAATGATCATACTAGTTGCACCTGGGTTTATCCTATAAAAACCAAAGATGAGGTTCATTTCATCTTTAAGGGTTTTCGTAAGATGATCTTAACTCAGTTTGGTGCCTCCATCAAGGTCCTTCGTTTTGACCAGGGTGGAGAGTATATCTTTGGGGGACTCCAACAGTATTTTTTAGATCATGGGATTTGTCACCAAAATTCTTGTAGCTACACCCCTTAACAAAATGGTGTAGCTGAAAGAAAGATACGTCATCTGACTGAGGTTGCTCAATCTCTAATCGGCTCCAAAGTTCCAAAATCCTATTGATCGGATGCTATTTTAACTGCCGCTTATTTGACTAATAGAATGCCCTCCCGTGTTCTCCACTTCAAGTCTCCACTACAAGTCCTTACTCCCAATGCATCCCTCTTTGCAGTTCCTCCTCGCATCTTTGGGTGTGTATGCTATGTGCACATTTTTGGTCCTCATCGTACCAAACTCGATCCTAAGGCACTTAAATGTGTCTTTCTGAGTTACTCTTATTCCCATAAAGGCTATAAGTGTTACTGTTAGCGGATGATTTATTCCTGCGCACATGTTGTGTTGGCTCGACGACCCGTTGGTTTACATAGTTGTTTCGCCTTTCCCTAACAGGTCGATCTTTTGGGGTAAATGGTTATTTCACATGGTATCAGAGCCTTATGGCCTGGGAGGTCGCGGTCAAGTCTCCAGCGGAGTATATTCCCGCTGAGGGGGAGTGTTAGCGAATGATTTGTTCCCGCGCACATTTTGTGTTGGCCCGATGACCTGCTGGTATACATAGTTGTTTCACCTTTGCCTAACAGGTCGATCTTTTGGGGTAAATGGTTGTTTCACATGGTATCAGAGCCTTATGGCCTGGGAGGTCGCGGGTTCAAGTCTCCAGCGGAGTGTATTCCCGCTGAAGGGGAGTGTTAGCAGATGATTTGTTCCCGCGCACATGTTGTGTTGGCCCGACGACCCGTTGGTATACATAGTTGTTTCCCCTTTCCCTAACAGGTCGATCTTTTGGGGTAAATGGTTGTTTAATAGTTACCATCCCTCCACCGGAAAGAAATTGGTTTCTATGGATGTCACCTTTTGTGAGGATCTACCTTTTTTCTCCGCCTCTCTTTAGGGGGAGAGTAGTAGTGAAGAGAGGTGTGATGTTCCTCTTCCTGCTATATTACTCTCTTCTCCCTCTCTTGAGTTTGAGAGGCCTCAGACTACTCCACTTGCTACTATGATTGACAGTGCTCTTGGTACTCGGAAGGAGCTCCGAGTCTATCATAGAAGGGAGAGAGCCACGATGGATCCAACACCAGTGGTACCATCCTCGGATCAAGGTAATCCTTCTCCCTCTATACCTGTCATTTCTCCTTCTACTGATGCTTCTGATCTTCCCATTACTTTACGAAAAGAAGTCAGAAGTTGCACTTAGCATCCTTTGAGCCACTTTGTCTCCTATGATGCCTTGTCTCCCTCCTATAAAGCCTTTGTCACATCCCTTTCTACCATTCTTATTCCTTCTTCTGTGGCAGAAGGTTTGGCTCAACCAAGGTGGAAAGCTGCTACAATAGAGGAAATGAGAGCTCTTGATAAGAATGGGACCTAGGAACTTGTTGATTTGCCAAGAGACAAGAAACCTGTGGGTTGCAGATTGGTGTTCACAGTCAAATACCAGGCAGACGGTTCAGTTGAGAAGTACAAGGCAAGATTAGTAGCTAAGGGGTACACTCAGACCTATGGGATTGAGTGTAGAGACCTTTGCTCCAGTGGCCAAAATGAACTCCATCAGGATGCTATTGTCCCTGGCAGCAAATCAAATGTCGCATCTGCATCAGCTGGATGTGAAGAATGCATTCCTTCATGGCGATCTACATGAAGAAGTCTATATGGTGCCTCCTCTTGGATTCACTCCACCAGGGAATAGTAGCAAGGTGTGTCGACTAAAGAAAGTCCTCTATGGGCTAAAACAATCTCCACGAGCATGGTTTGAGAGGTTCACCCTAGCTGTGAGAAGCTGGGCTACACTCAGAGTTAAGCAGATCACACTCTATTTGTGAAGCATCGAAGGAAGCACACCGCTGCCCTCATTGTCTATGTTGATGACATTATTCTCACAGGGAATGATGCAGAAGAGGTGGCTACGCTGAAGCGTCAGTTAGCAGAGGAGTTTGAAACCAAGGATCTAGGATCTCTCAAGTACTTCCTAGGTATTGAAGTTGTAAGATCAAATCAGGGGATCTTCATATCTCAGAGGAAGTACATCTTAGATCTGTTGAAGGACTCAAGCAAGTTGGGTACCAAGCCAGTGGAAACTCCTATAGAACAGAACCACTAGTTGGCCGATGTCAGTATTGAGCCACTACAAGATGTAGGGAGCTTCCAGAGATTAGTTGGAAGACTAATCTATCTCTCTCTAACTAGACCAGATATTGCCTATGCGGTGAGTGTGATCAGTCAGTAGATGCACTCACCTAGAGGTGTTCATCTGGAGGCCGCACATCGGATCTTGAGGTATCTCAAGTCAGCTCCCGGTAGAGGTCTTTTTTTTGAGAAGAATGGCCACATGCGTATAGAGGCGTATACGGATGCAGACTGGGCAGGTGCCAAAGATGATCGATGAT
This sequence comes from Euptelea pleiosperma, assembly GCA_035048495.1. Lineage (NCBI taxonomy): Eukaryota > Viridiplantae > Streptophyta > Magnoliopsida > Ranunculales > Eupteleaceae > Euptelea > Euptelea pleiosperma. The sequence continues at coordinate 10,812,428 of CM068551.1, read as the reverse complement.
CTACTTCAGGGTATTGCACCCTTGTTGGGGGCAATCTGGTCACTTGGAGGAGCAAGAAGCAACCAGTTGTTGCTAGATCAAGTGCTGAAGCCGAATTCAGGGCAATGGCTCATGGTCTGTGTGAGATGCTTTGGTTAAAGGTGTTGGTCGCTGAACTTGGCTTTCCAGTTTCAGGGTCTGTGAGCTTGTACTGTAACAACAAGGCCGCCATCAGCATTGCTCATAATCCTGTTTAGCATGATCGTGCCAAGCACATTGAGGTGGGCCGCCACTTCATTAGAGAGAAGATTGTCTCTAGGGTAGTATACACTACTTTTGTGAAGACTGATGAACAACTTGCAGATATTTTCATTAAAGGCATACCCAGTTGGCAACTACATAAGTGTTTGTACAAGTTGGGCATGAAAGATATTATGCACCAACTTGAGGGGGAGTGTTATCATATACGTATTTACGTATTTTCATGTATGATGGGTATATCTGTAAATACTTCCCTAGAGGGGTATACTTATCTTTGTATTTGGGTTTTATATAAATAAGATTTATGGAGTCATAATGATCTCATCACATGACATCGTTTCCCTCTTCTCTTTCCTCTCTCTCTTTTCTTCCATCTCTACCTTGAAACCCTAGACCTGAATCAAACCCTAATTCACTAATTCAACTGGGTGTTTATATAGACTTGGGAAAAACGGTCAAAAATCGCTCAAAAAAGAAAGTGTGGGGTCGACCGCGAATACGAGCGCAGTCGACCGACTAAGGTGCGGTCATCCGACGCCTGCGATTTTTCTTTTCCCAAGAGAGGATAGAAAGGGGTTTGAGCAGGGTCGACCCAAACTAGTGCGGTCGGTCAACCGATACTAACTCATTCGCCCATTCTAAGGAATGCTTCTGTCTGAAGATTTACTAAGTGAAATGTACACGCGGTTGCCCGATCTACTTAGATACAGAATTTCTCTACCTGCAATCAATGTTTAAAATTTCATTTCGGAGGAATGTCTCGGTCAAGTGAAAAACCGAGACAAACTCTGAAATGAAACGAAATATTCACGAAGTATTGAAAAATGAAATATTACGAAACATTACGAAATATTATGAAACATTACGAAATATTACGAAATATTAGTCAAAATCATTAAATTATATTTTTTATTTAGTTTTATTTTTTTGGATTGTATCGGATTATCTCGGTTTGTCTCGGCGAAACAAACCGAAACATTCCGAAACATTACGAAACAAAACGAAACATACGAAACATTACGAAACATTTTGAAATTTTAAACCATGCCTACAGTCTATTTGCAAACCAACTGATAACCTGCTCCACACCCAACAGATAAGATAAGTTAACCAAAGGGAACTTAAGTCCTTGACTTAAGTTAGAGGTACTTACCTGTGTACTTGTTCTTCATCAGTTCTTCAACTCATCTCTTGACAGCAACTGGGTAGCAAACTTACAACTCCAAAAGACAAGCGTCATGGAATTTTGACAAAACATAATCACAGGATTTTTCAATCTCCCCCTTTGTCAATTCCATGACACAAACCAACTTACAATCCGAAACAGAGAACAATACACCCAACAACGCACAAACCAATATAGTGTTTACAGCCCAGCGCGAATAGCAGATACAAAGACCAAGATACAAAGAAATAGGGACACACAGGGGAAAGACGCTCCCCCTGTGATCATTACTATAGAGTCCAGTAGCTTCCCTTGAACAGGAGGCTTAGTGCCAAAGAGCAGTCTGGCATCCAATCCTGAAACACACAAGAAAAAAATAGATACCTTTTCTTTGATCAAGGGATTAATATTGATGTTGTAATCTATGTATGGTCAACCTCATATAATCAACCAATTCATCTGCAGAATTAACCATCCAATTCATCCATCAACAACCAGTAGGCATAATTGGCTATGTATCAATAAATATCGTAGTAAATATCATAGTTATCTATCACAAAAAATATCATAGGAATAACCAAAGCTAGCTATCACAAAAAATATCAACGGAATAACCCAAGCCCACTGATAGCAATATATCACAAATATCATAGGCAAAGCAATCAAATCAAAATACCATAAAACATAGATATCATCTCCCCATTTTTGTCTGGAATTGACAAAAGGTGGTCTAAGTAGCAAATGTATAAGATCAACATCCAAAATAATACAGACCCAGTAGCAGAGAATAAAGAAAAACAACAAACAACACAACACAAGGCCGACAGAGTCACTCATCGTCGTCATCATCCATAGCATCAACATCATCGTCGTCGTCTCTAGCATCATGAAGTTCCACCAATGTGCATGTGCGTGACTGTGGCTCCACTCAGAGGGGAACCAACGCCCTCGAAAAGGTACGTCCATCCAAAAGATAGAAGCCATCGGCTTCACATCCAGTGCCAATTGTCCTCCTCATGTCCAGATCTTGAAAGACACGAGGAAGGAAAAAAGGTCACTCTACAGTGTACTGGCGAGTAAGGGCACTCACAAACAACAGGTTAGAAGTAAAAGTAGGAATATGCAAGATAGAAGCTAAAGGTAACTGGGGAGAGGGGAGGATATTCCCTTTCCCAGCTATAGAGGATAAAGTGCCATCTGCAGTTTTAACCTTATCACTCCCTAAACAAATAGAGTAGCTAGAAAAAAGGGAAGAAGTACCTGTCATGTGTTTCGAAGCCCCTGAATCAGTGATCCAGGAGGGACTAGAGGAAGAGGTGGACACATGATGGGCATGCCTAATGTTACTTGTCTGAACAAAGGAGGTCGAGGGTGTGGCAGAAGGACCGTCAAGCTGACTCAACAAGCTTCAAAGAGTAGCAATCTCGACAGTAGAAATACTAGCAGGAGCTACCAAAGGACTAGGTTGTGAATCCTGAGGAGGCATGAAAGCATCCAAACTAGCAGTGTGGGCCCCAGAAGCCCCAGAGGATGCTGGTTGGCTAGGGCGACCATGAAGCTTTTAGCATCGATCCTTCACATGCCCCAACTTGCTGCAATAGTCACACTTGGGCCTCTCCCTTGAAGAAGACTTCCCAGAAGTCGTACCAGTAGGAACATAAGACACGGCCGTAGCAGGAGGCTGAGAGGAGCGACCCTTCTGTGACTGTTGATGCTGGAAGGTAAGAAGAGCAGAGGAGCTGGCAAGCGTTGATCGCTCGGGGACCGGATGCTAATCCTGGAGGGAAATCCAACGGCTCTCCTCACTCTGAAGATAGGAATAGACCTTGTTGAGAGAGGGAAGATCCACCATGCTACTGAGGATCTGGACCCGAGCAAGCTCATACGACGGATTGAGTCCAGAGAGGAACTCAAAGATCATTCCCTTCTCCATAAGTCGTTGATACAGGAGAATGCCCTCAGAGCGTGGGGGCTGATAGGAATATTAGTAATCAAGCTCCTGCCACATTCTGTGGATAAAGGTGTAGTATTCAACAAGAGACTTCTCCCCCTGTCTGAAACGAGAGATACTCTGCTTCAACTGGAAGGCTCGGCTAGTGTTCTGTGTTTGAGAATAGGTCGTCTTAGTCGTCTCCCACACCTGAGCCGTGTGCATAAATAAGAAACTCTGGCTGATATCAGGCTGCATTGAGTTGAGAGCCAAGACATAACAGTAAGGTCATCAGTCTCCCACTGTCGATATGTGGGATTAGTTGTTACAACTTTGATTGTGCACACTCTTAAGAAGAGAATACAATAATGTATCTCTTAAATATGATATGATGTGGATGCAACAATGTTCTCCCTAGACAACAAAGTGTATGTGTAACAAAGTGAAAGTGAGTGTAACTAGGGATGTCAAGTTGTAGTTAGTTTTAAAATCATGGATTTCCCATGGTCGAACCACAAGGATTGGGAGTGAATGACTAGTGCAAGTGTTACTACAAGTGGAAAGAGAAAAAATGGAAAGAAGAGTAGTGTGTGATGTGTAGTGAATGGATGCTATGAAATGAGAGAAAAAGTGTGCAAATGGTTGAATGTACCACCAATGGTGGGCAAATTTTTTGAGGAGAAAAACTACAAGAGAAGAAGAGTGCTAGGGCATTAAGATTTGGCCTAGACCCTTCCCCTTTGCTCCTTAATGAGTGTAGTCCAAGAAGAGAAGAAACAACTAAAGAGTTGCTCTCCCACCAAAGATAAAGAAATGAATCACAAAGATGAAGTAAAGAAAATGATATTCCCACTAAGGCATTTTTAGATAATAAAATCAAAACTAGAGCATTCTAGTGTGTGAGTGCAAATATGTGAGTTCCTAAGTATCTATAATGCAAGACATAATAGATCAAAAGAAATCACAAAAAGACTCACAAGAACAAGTAAAAGAAATACTTCAAATCTTCATTAATGTTTTGATGTCCAACAATGAAGTATACATGACATACAACATGAAGGGATACAAAACAAATTCATTAAAGTATTGAGAAAATCTCTACAATGAAGCTCTCATAAACATGGATCTACACTCAATAAGTCACAAAAGGGAGAGGGAAAATGCCTCCTCTCTAGCCCTAGCTAAGGGTCTAGCCAACCATGGTGTGGATGGCCATGGAAACTAAGTAAAAAAAAAGAAAATAAGAAAGATGAGAGAAAAGTCTTGCTTGAGATTCTTGGGCTCTCTAAAATAGACTCACTAGAGAAAATGAAGAAGACCCTCTCATAAGCTCAAAGTGAGCTTATATAGAAGATGGAAGGTGATGAGGTGGAAGGTGATGTGGAGGAGTGATAGGTGGAGATGAGAGGTGGAGATGAGGTGGAAAGTGGTCAAAGGAGAGCTCATTCTTGTTACCAAAATGGTGTAAGTGATTCAAATATAATCAAAAGAGTGCCCAAGGTCAAGCTCAAAATGAGGGGGTACACATGGGAGAATGAGATGTGTAAGAAGTGTAAGAGGGTAGGTGGAAAATAAGCTAGAAAGAGGCATGTTATGGGCTTGAGAGAAGACAAGGCCTATTCTTTACCACATTGAGTATTCTCCTTCTTGACTTGTCCCTTTCACCCATGTGAAGGCTCCATATGGCTTTGATGGCTTGAGAATCCTCTAGAAGGCTCCAATGGCTTGGAATGGCTCCATAAAGGTGTGATGGCTTCAATGGCTCTCATGGCTTGAACAAGTGACTTCATGGCTTGCATGGCTTGAAAATTTATGATAAGCCTCTTAAGAGACTCCGATGGCTTGCACAAAAGTCTCTCATACGACGAATGCCTTATATGTATCAAATATGCATGTAATGAGGGTCTAAATTAGAGAAGTTGTGCATGAGACACCTAGGATGCATTTTACATTAAAATGTAAAGTTATAAGCTCATGAAACTCGATAATGCCCAAAAGTTAAAACGGATAATAAGCACAAAATGAGCATTATCAACACCCCCCAACTTGAATATTTGTCAGTCCCTTGGCAATCAAAATAAGATCATTTTTTTTTTTTTAAGGATGAGAAGTGCTTAAAAATGATTGGAATGGCTAAGAAATCTGGACAAAATATTTTTGAAATACCCACACCCCCCAACTTAAACAATTCATTGTTCGCAATGAATAGAAAAACTGGTTTTTAAAACAATGCATGGTGATGATAAACATGAAATGAACATGCATTAACAAAATAAAGATTTAGGGAGAGGATATACCATAGATTTCTTCAATATCAGCTCAAGTCTACATTCCAAGCTTTCAAAAAAAAGACAAACTAATCCTGGTAAATAGGATCCTCCAAGACCATGGAGATGGTTTCAGGATCAAAATGCTCAAGGTATGGTTTCAACCTTTGTCCATTCACAGTGAATGTGGTGCTAGTTTTTGGATTCTCGACCTCAACCGAGCCATAAGGAAAGACACTCCGGACTATGTAAGGTCCAGTCCACCTAGATTTGAGTTTTCCTGGGAAGAGATGAAGCCTGGAGTCATAAAGAAGCACCTTATCAGAAGGTTGGAAAGACTTCCTGAGAATGTTTTTATCATGAAAAACTTTTGTTTTGTCTTTATAAATCTTTGCATTCTCATAGGAGTCTGTCCGAATCTCTGCTAGCTCATTCAACTGGAGCTTCCTTTGGACTCCAACTTTGTCCAGATCAAAGTTAAGCTTTTTGATTGCCCAATAGGCTTTGTGCTCAAGCTCAACTGGCAAGTGACATGCCTTCCCAAAAACTAAACGGTAAGGGGACATTCCCAAGGGAGTTTTAAAAGCTGTACGATAAGCCCAGAGTGCATCAGTTACTCTCAAGGACCAATCTTTGCGGTTCGGGTTTACAGTTTTTTGTAAAATATTTTTGATCTCCCGATTGGAAATTTCCACTTGTCCGCTCGTTTGAGGGTGATAGGGGGTAGCAACTTTGTGAGTAATACCATATTTGGCCATTAGGCTCTCAAAAGGCTTGTTGCAGAAGTGCTTCCCCCCATCACTAATGATGGCCCTAGGGGTCCCAAATCTAGATAAGATGTTCTCTTTTAAGAACTTTAAGACAACTCTATGGTCATTATCTTTACATGCTATGGCCTCTATCCACTTGGATACATAGTCCACAGCCACCAAAATGTATAGGTTGCCAAAGGAACAAGGAAAAGGGCCCATGAAGTCAATGCCCCACACATCGAATATTTCAATGATGAGAATGGGATTTAAGGGCATCATGTTTCTACGACTAATGGTTCCTAACCTTTGGCATCGGTCGCAAGACTGGCAGAAAATGTGAGCATCTTTAAAAAGAGAGGGCCAATAGAACCCACATTGTAATATCTTGAAAGCTGTTTTCTTTCCAGAAAAATGGCCTCCACAAGCACTAGAATGGCATAAGGTCAAAATCGAGTGATGCTCATTTTCTGGGACACATCTCCGGATGATTTGGTCTGGACAATATTTAAACAAGTATGGATCGTCCCAAAAGAATTTTGTCACCTCGGAATAAAACTTTCTTTTATCTTGGGTGGTCCAATGTGAGGGAACATGTCCTGTAACTAGGTAATTGGCAATGTCCGCATACCATGGTGCTTGGGAAATTTCAAACAATTGCTCATCTGGAAATGTCTCGGCCACAGGAAGTGTCTCAAATGAAGACTCAAGGACTAGTCTAGACAAGTGGTCTGCTACAACATTTTCAGAGCCTTTTTTGTCTCTGATTTCTAAATTGAACTCTTGTAAGAGAAGGATCCATCTAATAAGTCTAGGCTTCGCATCCTTCTTAGACAAAAGGTATTTGAGAGCCGCATGGTCAGTGTAAACTATCACCTTGGATCCAACCAAGTATGACCTAAACTTGTCAATGGCAAATACTACAGCTAGCAACTCTTTCTCCGTAGTGGAGTAGTTAAGTTGGGCATCATTCAATGTCCTGCTAGCATAGTAGATTACACAGGGTAACTTATCCCTTCTTTGTCCTAAGACCGCTCCTATGGCATAGTCACTGGCATCACACATTACCTCAAAAGGTAATGACCAATCTGGAGGTTGAATGATGGGTACCGTGGTCAACAAGGTCTTGAGCTTCTCAAAAGCTTGTGTGCAATCTTTATCAAATTTGAAGTCTACATCCTTAGCAAGGAGATTGCACAAGGGCCTAGAGATTTTACTAAAGTCCTTTATAAATCTTCTATAAAATCCAGCATGCCCCAAGAAAGACCGAATTTCCCTAACACTTTTAGGGATAGGCAGGTGAGAAATAAGATCAATCTTAGCTTTGTCTACCTCAAGTCCTTTAGAAGAGACAATGTGGCCTAAGACAATTCCTTTTGAGACCATAAAGTGACATTTTTCCCAATTGAGCACCAAGTTCTTCTCTTGACATCGAATCAACACTAACTTCAAGTGCTGCAAGCATTCCTCAAAAGTATCTCCAAAAATGGAGAAGTCGTCCATGAAAACCTCTAGAAATCGCTCTACCATATCGGAGAAGATACTCAACATGCATCTTTGGAATGTAGCAGGTGCATTGCACAGGCCAAAAGGCATACGCCTATAGGCAAATGTTCCAAAGGGGCACGTGAAGGTAGTCTTCTCCTGATCCTCAGGAGCAATCTCAATCTGGTTATAACCAGAATATCCATCCAAGAAGCAATAAAAAGAGTGTCCAGCTAATCTCTCAAGAATTTGATCAATGAAGGGTAATGGGAAGTGGTCCTTCCTAGTTACCGAATTTAGCTTTCGGTAGTCTATGCAAACTCTCCAACCGGTTGTTTGCCGAGTTGGGACAAGCTCATTATTGTCATTTTTTACTACCGTTATTCCAGATTTCTTTGGAACAACTTGGGTTGGACTTACCCATTGGCTGTCAGAGATGGTAGATGATACCTACATCTAAAAGTTTGAGGACCTCAGCCCTAACTACATCCTTCATGTTCGGGTTCAACCTCCTTTGAGCCTCATGAGTGGGCTTGGCATTTTCCTCCATATGTATCCTATGGGTGCAAATGGTGGGGCTAATGCCTTTAAGGTCTGCTATGGTCCAACCTAAAGCTGTCCTATGTACCCTAAGAACTTCTAAAAGTCTAGCTTCTTGTGCTTGAGTAAGTTCAGAGAAGATGATAATAGGGAATGTTTTCCCTTGACCTAAGTAGGCATACTTAAGCTCTTCAGGCAAGGGCTTAAGTTCAAGTTTGGGGAATTTTATGGACGACGGGATAGGTTTGGTCTCATTAATGGGCAGAGGTTCAAACTTGGACCTCCACCTTCCCGTGTCCAAAGGAGGTGTGGAATTCAAAAGAGAATTCACTTCTCTAGTGAACTCATCATCATCATCAAGCTCTCTAAAGAGGGCCAAACAAGTTCCTAATGGATCCTTAGAAGTAATTTCTGAGAGAGTAGCTTGGACAATTGAGTCAATCATGTTGACTTCTTGGATGTCTTCATTCTCAGTGGGATACTTGCAAGCATTAAAGATGTTTAATTCAACTGTCATGTTCCCAAAAGACAATTTCATAACACCATTCCTACAGTTGATCAGAGCATTAGATGTAGCAAGGAATGGTCTACCCAAAATGACCGGTATTTGGGAACTAACATTCAGTACCGGTTGGGTATCCAAAACAATGAAGTCTACTGGAAAGTAAAATTTATCCACTTGGATAAGCACATCCTCTATAATGCCTCGTGGGATTTTAACAGATCGGTCCGCGAGCTGAAGGGTAACGCGAGTTGGCTTTAACTCCCCAAGCCCTAATTGCTCATAAACTGAGTAAGGTAGCAAGTTCACACTAGCGCCTAAATCAAGCAATGCTTGCTCAATCCGGTGGTCACCTATCACACATGATATGGTAGGGCACCCGGGATCTTTATATTTAGGAGGGCTATTGTGTTGCAAAATGGAGCTCACTTGCTCAGTTAGGAAGGCCTTCTTTTGCACATTCAACTTTCTTTTCACAGTGCATAAGTCTTTAAAAAACTTGGCATAAGAGGGGACTTACTTAATGGCATCAAGCAAAGGAATATTGACAGTCACTTTCTTGAAGATCTCTAAGATGTCGTTATTTTGAAGCAGCCTTTTCTCTTGTTGAAGCCTAAGAGGAAATGGGGCGGCCACTGGGCAAGGCTTAAGATTGGCTTTAGTGGGTGGTTCATCCTTACTATCGGCTTCATCACTCTTGGTTTTCCCTTGAGCAACCTCACTTATTGGGGTGGTCTTGGGATTTTTATCTATAACTTTCCCACTCCTAAGGGTAGTAATGGATTTGGCTTGTTCAAGGTTGGGATTTAGATCATTGGCTTCCCTAGAAGATCCTACCTCAAATTGACCTTTAGGATTTGGAAGTGGTTGAGCCGGGAAGGTTCCTTTCTCTCTAACACTAAGGCTAAAGGCTAGTTGGTTAACGGTGGCTTCCAATTTTTGTATAGCTTGCATAGTGGATTGGTTGATGGTCGTTTGGCCTTGCATGAAGGATTGTAGAGTTTCCTCTAAGGACTTCATGGGTGATTGATATGTTTGGTTAGATGAAGGTCCTAAGGGGTTTCTATTGCTTTGCCCACTATTTTGCCCATTGCTTTACCCACTAGCTTGCCCTTGCCTCCAACCAAAGTTGGGATGATTCCTTCAATTAGAGTTGTAAGTATTGGAATATGGAGAATTATCATAAGGCTTCTTGTAGGCATCCATGGCATTGGCTTGTTCATGGAGTACCCCTTGCAAGGCCGGGATTGTTGGACAATCCCTAGTCTCATGAGAGTTACTCTCACAAATAGCGCATATGTTATCAACCTTCTTGCCTTTTCCTTTTAAAGCCTCAACTTCCCTAGTGAGGCTAGCAATTTTAGCACTCAATTCTATGTCCTCACGGACATGATAAATTCCTCCTTTGGAGGGATTAATTCTCTCACTAGGCTTGTCCACTTTATCATGTTTTTCCCAAGATTGGGCATTTTCCGCTAAATTTTCAAGGAATTCTCATGCCTCATCGGGTTCTTTCATGATGAATTCTCCATTACTCATTGTTTCTACAAGTTGCCTCATAGAAGAGGTAAGTCCATCAAGAAAGAATCCAATAAGGTTTGGCTTATCATAACCATGATGAGGGCATTTTCGGAGTAGGTCATTGTACCTCTCCCAACATGAAAAGAATGCCTCATTCTCTTTTTGAGAGTATGTCATGATGGCTCTCTTGAGGGTATGAGTCTTTTGAGTCGGGAAAAATTTCTTCAAGAATTCTTTAGACATATCCCCCCATGTCCCAATTGATCGAGGTCTAAGGGAGTGGAGCCATGACTTGGCTTTTTTCCTTTAGAGAAAATGGGAAGAGTTTGAGCCTTATGGTATCTTCGGTCACATCTTGATGGTGCAATGTTGTACAAATCTCCTCAAACTCTTGGAGGTGAAGATAGGGGTCTTCCGACTCTAGGCCATGAAATGTGGGGAGTAAATGGAGCACTCCCGGTTTGATTTCAAAATTTTGCCTTTGGTTGTATGGAAGCACTATGCAAGAAGGTGCACTAAACCTAGCCGGTTGTAGGTAGTCTCTTAGTGTTCTAGGTTCATCCACATTAGGTCTATTGTTGGCCTCATTTCTTAGAACTTGGGGGTCACCTATATTGCTTCCATGTACCGACATGGCGGGTGAATAGGTGGAGTCCTCTCTAGAATGTTCGAAGAGATTATCTAAGAGATCTTCAAGAGTGTCTTGATCCAAATTCCTTTGTAACCTATTAGTATGATCACGTGTCCACGTGGTCATTCAAATAGATTCAAGTGAATAAATTTCAAGTTCCAAACTTAATTGTTGCACAAGTTAGATGATTAACACTCAATGTGGGTGCACATCCACAACACCATACAAACAAAAGAAAAGAAAAACACACTAGTATGCACCTAAACACAATGTGTGTGCATAAAGTGTACAAATGTGACAAATTAGACAAAGAAAATAAACCTAAACATACATTAATCTAAGAAAAAAAAAACCTAAGCATGCATCAACTAATAGCAAAAGAACACAAGCAAACAAACAAATCAAAATAACCTAAACTAAAAAAATATAAAAGATTGGGTAGATCTTACATTGGGGTCCTTGATCAAGTCTTCTCGTACAAGTGTGAGCAATTTACATACACCTCCACTTCCAAGTTACGATTGCTCACACTTGAGGCAAATCCTAGATCTATTATTACAAATTGGAGTTTAATACAAATCACTCCCTCACTTTCACTCAAGAGACCACACCATCACTCAAACTTACAAGTAAATAGAAATACAAGTAAATATACAACCTAACCTAAGGGGGTCTAAAGAGAAGATCTACAAGTAAACAAAAAGAGTTAGTAACAATTCAAAATAAAGAGAGTTCGAAAGTTAGAGGTTAGGAGTTAGTTGCTTGAATGTAAAGAGTTAGTTGCAAGAAAGTAAAGAGTTAGAGAGTTAGGGAGTTAGAATGTTAGAAGATTATAATAATAAGAGAACAAAGAGATGGAGGGTTAGAAGAAAAAAGGAAAAAAAAAAATGTAGTAACCCTTGTTCTTGTCACCAATTGCCAATCCCCGGCAGCGGCGCCAAAAACTTGTTACAACTTTGATTGTGCACACTTTTAAGAAGAGAATACAATAATGTATCTCTTAAATATGATATGATGTGGATGCAACAATGTTCTCCCTAGACAACAAAGTGTATGTGTAACAAAGTGAAAGTGAGTGTAACTAGGGATGTCAAGTTGTAGTTAGTTTTAAAATCATGGATTTCCCATGGTCGAACCACAAGGATTGGGAGTGAATGACTAGTGCAAGTGTTACTACAAGTGGAAAGAGAAAAAATGGAAAGAAGAGTAGTGTGTGATGTGTAGTGAATGGATGCTATGAAATGAGAGAAAAAGTGTGCAAATGGTTGAATGTACCACCAATGGTGGGCAAATTTTTTGAGGAGAAAAACTACAAGAGAAGAAGAGTGCTAGGGCATTAAGATTTGGCCTAGACCCTTCCCCTTTGCTCCTTAATGAGTGTAGTCCAAGAAGAGAAGAAACAACTAAAGAGTTGCTCTCCCACCAAAGATAAAGAAATGAATCACAAAGATGAAGTAAAGAAAATGATATTCCCACTAAGGCATTTTTAGATAATAAAATCAAAACTAGAGCATTCTAATGTGTGAGTGCAAATATGTGAGTTCCTAAGTATCTATAATGCAAGACATAATAGATCAAAAGAAATCACAAAAAGACTCACAAGAACAAGTAAAAGAAATACTTCAAATCTTCATTAATGTTTTGATGTCCAACAATGAAGTATACATGACATACAACATGAAGGGATAAACAAATTCATTAAAGTATTGAGAAAATCTCTACAATGAAGCTCTCATAAACATGGATCTACACTCAATAAGTCACAAAAGGGAGAGGGAAAATGCCTCCTCTCTAGCCCTAGCTAAGGGTCTAGCCAACCATGGTGTGGATGGCCATGGAAACTAAGTAAAAAAAAAGAAAATAAGAAAGATGAGAGAAAAGTCTTGCTTGAGATTCTTGGGCTCTCTAAAATAGACTCACTAGAGAAAATGAAGAAGACCCTCTCATAAGCTCAAAGTGAGCTTATATAGAAGATGGAAGGTGATGAGGTGGAAGGTGATGTGGAGGAGTGATAGGTGGAGATGAGAGGTGGAGATGAGGTGGAAAGTGGTCAAAGGAGAGCTCATTCTTGTTACCAAAATGGTGTAAGTGATTCAAATATAATCAAAAGAGTGCCCAAGGTCAAGCTCAAAATGAGGGGGTACACATGGGAGAATGAGATGTGTAAGAAGTGTAAGAGGGTAGGTGGAAAATAAGCTAGAAAGAGGCATGTTATGGGCTTGAGAGAAGACAAGGCCTATTCTTTACCACATTGAGTATTCTCCTTCTTGACTTGTCCCTTTCACCCATGTGAAGGCTCCATGTGGCTTTGATGGCTTGAGAATCCTCTAGAAGGCTCCAATGGCTCTCATGGCTTGAACAAGTGACTTCATGGCTTGCATGGCTTGAAAATTTATGATAAGTCTCTTAAGAGACTCCGATGGCTTGCACAAAAGTCTCTCATACGACGAATGCCTTATATGTATCAAATATGCACGTAATGAGGGTCTAAATTAGAGAAGTTGTGCATGAGACACCTAGGATGCATTTTACATTAAAATGTAAAGTTATAAGCTCATGAAACTCGATAATGCCCAAAAGTTAAAACGGATAATAAGCACAAAATGAGCATTATCATTAGTCTTAGGAGGTTCAACTGTGTCCCTAATAGTGTGGCCTAGCTTCCCACGGCCGCCAATAAATAACCTGGCAGCCTGAGCCCATGCCAAGTAGTTCTTGCTGTCTAATTTCGCCGAAGTAATCTGCAATTTGAGGTTCTCATAAGCCACTTGATGCACCATAGGCCGTCCAACTCCAATGGAAGTGGCTTTCGTGCTCACAGTGGACCTTGAGGGAATATTCGGAGGCGGTGGCGGAGTCTCCATAACAAATCAAATCGATGGAGTACCAAGAGAAACTTATGAGAAAACTCCAAAAAGATCTATCACATAGTCGAACAAACCCGTAGGAAGCCATAATGAACCCGGAGAGGCCTAGCAGCAGTCCACCAATAGATTGAAGCACCGTAGGAACTTTATACACCATGAAAAAGGGGACTGGATGGCCTAAAGGTCCAACCGATAGCCAAAAAATGGCTAAAAAATGTAATGGGCAGTAGTTAGGGAAATTTCATCCCACAACCTCATATAATCACAACATAGAAACAAGGAATACAAGGTCTCACAACCATCCGATGGGTTTTTTACCCTTTGAATAGCCCATAAAACGCAAAAAAAGGGCCAGGCGGCAAGAAATAAGTGGGGTTTTCGATCCCACGACTTCAATCAGCATCCAATAGAGGCATAAGAGGTATCAATGGATTCCTCATTGTGTATAGAGGCTAACCCAAGCAAGAAACCTCGACAAAAAAGTACTAATTGATCAGAAGAAAGGCTGGAAGTAAAAAATACGATTTACCTATTTCCGGAGAAGATTGCCTGAAAGTCCTTCAAGATGGTCTCAATAAATTTGGCAAAAATCACCAAAAATCCTAAAAAATAGAGCTTCATCAAGTAGGGAAGCTTTAGGAGATCGAGATCAAACTTGTAGAGTTGCTGACGTCAGCATGACAGCCTAATGATGTCAGCATCAACGGCTATCAATAGATCCTTCACCTCCGGCTTTACACAATAAAGGTCTATAGAGAATAGATATATTTTGGCTCTGATACCAAGTTGAAATGGAGGTTTTAGGGTTAGGTTAGATTACATTTGAGAGAAGAGAGAAGAGGAAAGAGAGAAGGATGTCATTGTGTAGATCACAATGACTCCGTAAATCTTATATAAAAGGGGCATTACAAAAAACAAGTATACCCCTCACATAAAGGGGTATTTACAAAATAGTAAAATACGTATTTGATAACACAATTTTAATATATTCCAGATGCTAGGTTTGGGGCCTTGGATGTTGGTGAAGAACAGTCGATTAGAAAGAAGTGAATCAAGTCTACCTTGGATTACAACGCACCAACTTCCAACAAAGGTCCGTTGATAGTGTCGCAGGTTAGTGACCTCAAGTGTAAGCATCCGGATGTGTGTCGGGAAGTGTCAACTCACGTGCCCGGGTGTCAAGGTGTCCGACGCGGCAAAAAACCAAAAAAGTGCAGTGTCCTTGTTACATAGGTCTCAAGATTGTCTCAGCTGAGACAATGTTAAAAATAAGAAGAAATATGTTGTCTTCAGTGAGTTAACATGCGCCTATCATGTTTCGGTCTAGGGTGATCCTAAGTTGACTCGGGAAATCTAACTTGAGGTTGTTTGAGAATTAAAAACCATGGGGACACTTATTTTTAGATCCTCAGAATAGGTTTTGCTTTAGAAGTTTGAGGATGAAAGCCCAAATTTTATTTGCAATTACTGGGGAAGATGATAGTGCCATCAAAGCTAAAATACGATGTCATAATCTTTAAAAACACCTAAACAAGATGACGTTTGTTAATGAGTGGGCAGCACAACACTCCTCCATGTTTCTAAACCCTCTTTGTCTTTAATGCGTACTTTTTCAATCTTTGTTTTACAACCCACTTCTCTATCCCTTTTTTTTTTTGTGAAGTCCACCCTGATCTTCTCTAGAACAGATTGTGGCAGTAAACATAATCAGTGGAAACTGTTTACCCCAAGATGGGTTGATTACTTGGACTCCAGTAAAACCATCCTTGTGCTCCCATTACCTTTCCCTTTCTAAGGCCCTCTCTGTCACCAGCAATGACTTGACCTCCTCCCCCAGATTCCCACACCCTCCAACTCTTCCTCTGTACAACCTTTTAATCTAACTTTTATTCGGCTATATCACCCTCTGTCGCTTCTTTTTTCTCAACCCCCTTTTACCTCCTGTTTTACACTTCGCTTGGCTTATAGACCTTTGTCAAGCTCCCTCGTATTTAGGGGTGTCAATGGGTCGGTTCTGGTTCGGTTCCCATTAGTACGGAACGGGGAACCGCAACAAAAGTTGGTTCCAGTTCTCAAACAACCGGAACTGGAATTGGAACCAATAAATAACTGGTTACTCATCGGATAACTGGTTCCTTTTCTTCCAAAAAAATAACAAATAAATAAAGGCATAAAAATGGCACAATTTTTTATATATTTTTTTCTTTGAATGAACAATAACTAACATTGAATCTTGATAACATCAAGATGATATGGATACACAAAATGCCCCTCAAGAATCAATACATCCAAATACCCCTAAAAAAAATATCAAAAGGACCCTAAAAAATGTGTTTGATATGGATACACAAAATACCCCTACAAAATAATACACTACAATGCCCCTCAAAAAAAAAAAAAAATGGATCACAAGAAGATAGTGGCGGATCTCCGGCAAAAAGGAGAAGGTTTCTTGGCTCGAGTCAAGACAAGTTTCAATTCTCTCTCCAAATGCTTTAGGATCCCATTTGATATTGTGTTCTTGGGCAATTGCGGTCAAGATCTTGATTTTGGTCTCACCATCAGGTGCTCTTGCAGATAACTTCTCAACCATCTGAAATATGAGAAAGTAAATTCATGATTAAGAAACAACACTTAGTTGTAGACCTTTAATTGAGGTATCATGGTTGACTTCGTTATGTGGTTCTCAATGGTTATTCAGTAAAATATGTGGTTCATTGTAGATGAGTGATCTTCTTAGCAGTTTTATTTCACTGTTAATCTGTTTACTTTTACAGTGACATTGATCTTGGTAACCTTCGTCAAGACATTCAATAAATCACGTGAGGAGAATGCTAAGCAGGCTGTTGCTGAAAAGAAGAAACTTGAAAAAGAAGCCATGAAAGGACGGGCAAATACTTCTTCAAGAAGATAAGAGTGCTGGTGTTGGTTGACTTAATTCTCAAATTCAGAAAGAAATTCTGCAAGCAATGCCAATGATAGAGCAACAGTAAGCCCATATTCTTATTTCTCAGCAGATGTGACAGGCAGATGAAGCATTCTCTGTCGGTTTATTTTACTAAGCATGGGACTGAACTGGAGGAGGTTGATAAATACACATTGTACCTCTCCAATGCCAAAATATTGAATTGCTCGCTACTATGTTGAAAATATGGCAAAATGTAGAGCTTAGGGTAAATGACTGTTTTACCCGGAGGTATTCTTTTTTCCTTTCTCTACATGAAAACAAGGAACAGATGAGCATGCTGTTTTGCTTTGATTTCTGAATGGAACAAGATCAATATCGCTCTGTTTTCTGTTTGGTGGAGATGCCAATTGGGAAAGAATGAATTGATTCTATTGTTGCAGGAATTGCTGACAATGAAATACCACTGCATGGTTCGCTCATTAATGCCTCATAGATGGAACTGAAAGAGTGAAGCCAGAACATAGCTTCGGTCTGCGTATAGCCTTTAATCAGGGATAACTTGCTAAATCTCACTTTGCTTCAGCCTTTGTACATGTACAATTCTTCTGCTGCTTTCATAAATTGATCTGCATTCTTATTTCTAATTATTATGAGTTCTTGTTACGGAATTGGTTTGCATGTATTTCTTCAATTCATAAAACCCCTTCTGGAGTCCGGCTTTTATAGAACTGGGTCCTGTACAAACTTTGATAGGATCCATCCCCAAACTGCCACCTAGCACTCTTTTGGACCCCATGAGCTTCATGGTGAAAAATGCTCAAATCCAACTGATAGAAATCACTATTTAGGCTGATTTTTGGTGTCTGGGTGCACCAAGGGTTGTGTCAAACATTCTTGGGGTCAGTGGGCCTGAAAGAGTGTGCCAAATGGCATTTTGGGGCGGGGTTCTATCAAACTGTTTAGGACACGGTCTATACAAGACAAGACTCCTGAAATGTTTGTCTCAAAGGACACTTTTGGGAATTTGGACACTGATACATGGATTGATTTACAGTCTGGCTGAGCGGTTTAAGGAATTAGTTCCGGCTTCATAAAGAAGGCACCTTGGGGGAAAATTATACTAATGTTCTTGATACCAGCTGAAGATGCACGTCATATTTAGTAATAAAAGCACGGCAGACTTTCTATGGCCCCCTGTATGGTGATCAAGGAGAGTCAATGGGTTGATCTATAAAACTTTTATGGACATTTGTGGATGTCATTTCTAGAAAACGTTTTTGACTAAGCTGCCTTTGTTTACTGAGATATCGGTGCGACCTTGGGCACTTTTGTGCGTTTGATTTACACCCATTGCGCAACAATTCATGTTACGTGAGAACTCAATGTTGCGCCTTTTTTAGAAATTATTTTCTCATCGCATTAAAAACTGCATGCACACAAGAAGTAGGACCTTGATACACTAACACTCACATGTAGCTTCCAAGACCTTAAACGATCATAATCATTTCCTAATTTCCCTTGAACTTTGACAACCTTGCTCTTGCAGATCTCTAGGACCACTAGAATACCTTTCCAATAGCATCTTATCCTCTAAATGCAAAGGGGAAAAAAGAAAATAGAAATTTAAATTAACCTAGATGCAATAAGAGAAAATTAAGAAAATTTAATTAAAATATCCTAAATGCAATAAAAATCGAAACAATGGAATTTGAATTAACCTAAGGGCCTTTTTGGTAACCAGACATGGATTTGGAATTGAAACTAGAATTCTAGGATTTGTGATTTCTGAGAATCTGAGTTCCAAAAATTGAAATTTCTTGTGTTTGGTTGCACCGTGGAATTTACTTGGAATTCCCAATGAATTCTTATTTGTAGCTTTTTGGATATCTAACATAATTGAATTTTCTATCTACATAAGAGAAATGTCATCTCATGAACTTTATGTTATAACGGCGGTTATTTTTTTTTGTCAACCATCAGTACATTACTATTATCGATGTTAATTTAAAGAAAATTTAAAAAAAATGTTTTGATAATTTTATAATTTTTTGACCATGATTAATCCGTGTCAAAATCTCAATGGCTAAAGCTTACGTGGCACATGATGCAACAAATACAGATGTTTGTCATCAAAGTTGATGATGGACCACATAATGAGTTATGTGGCACATTATTAGACACAATAGACTGTATTGATGTTTATCACATCCCTAGGTGGACCTACCTATAAAAAAATTGGGTTGATTAGTGTTGCGTGCACCTTGGTTGCTGTTTTGAGAGGGAGAGTGTCTTGCTTTGGACTCACGATCCCCTCGCCCGGAGATTGGCGAGGTCATGGTGGTTATTGTCAAGATGTTTTTATTAAAGATGAGTGATTTGGTTTGGCGGAGGAAATACTTTGAGAGTAAGGATTAATAAGGTAAAATAGGGGGAATGTGAAATTCTTTTTTTAATTTACAATTCTTCTTGCGGGAATAGGCTACATAGATTCATGAAGCTCTGTGAATGTATTTTCTCTGCTTGATTGGGGGAGTAATTGCTCCTTTTATCATTTGTCTTGGTAGGTAATGGAGGGAGGATCGAGGATTAGTCCTATTCAATCCTTATGATGTTTGAATCGTCGGAGAACCAGGGAGGCCAGCTCAAGGTATGAGAAAGGCGAAGGTGTGAGGAATGCTCGAAGATGGTCTGTATCTTCAATAAACTAGTTGCAACAAAGGGGGAAATTGTATGTCCAATTCAATGTAAATTGGTGTGAAGGGATAAGAAAAGGGGGAAAGAAAATGTACATCCATGAAGCTATCTAGCTATGTATTCTTTGGCTTTCTCTCAATGGCATCTAAAGGGAAAAGAGCAAGAGGTGAATCTTCATCAAGTGATCCTTATCCTTTAAATCTCTTCATCAATCACATGGCTAGAGCAAGCTTCATTAAGACATTCATGAAAAGAGCTGTTGTAGTTGAACGTGGGGTATAGAGAAAGAAATTTCTCTAACCGGTGTTATTGATCTGCTTGCATCGGTAGGTTGGTCTAAACTCCTATCTATTTCTGGTGTTGTTTACCCTGAATTAGTTAAGATGTTTTTCTGTAATGTAAACAATCATGACCTTGAAGGTCCCTACCTTTATTCTGAAGTAAGGGGTGTTAAAATTAAACTATCCCCTTCTTTGATTGCTCAGATTTCTAGTCTTCCACGTGTCTTTGATGGATGAACTTTCCCTCCTACCTTACCTTTTAGGAACAAGAAGGCTATTTTTAAAGCCATCTATGGGAAGGTAGTCCAGTGGGATACAGATCTGGCTACTAGGGAGTTGGTTCCTATGTATCATTTGTTAGGGTTGATTTTTTATTATAATCTAGTCCCGAAAGCGAGACATCGTAGTGAGATTGGACCATTTATTCAGTACATTTTGTATTGCCTTTCCAATGGCACTCGTCTTTGTGGTCCTTCGATTATTTTTCATCTGATTTTGGGTACCATGGACATTGAGAATCGGAAACGTTCCTTGCCATTTGGTATTTTGGTTTCAAAATTTTTGAGTCATTTCGAAGTTCCTATACTTGACTCTAATGAAACCCTGCATCAAATCTCTCCCATCAATCAAGCCACCTTTAGCAAGATGTTAATACATGATTCATCAGTTTCTGCCTCGACTTCAGGCACACATCGTTCTTCTGTCTCTGCATCTATTGCAGATCTCTCATCCAAATTGGACGTCTTTGTTCATCGATCGACAAATTTTCTCAACGTCAGCAACGTATCACTACTTTCTTCAAGTCTCAGTACCTTGATTTCCTATATTCATCGCCAGAGGAGACCCCAGCACCAGAAGCAGCTGAAGACGAAGAATAAGATGAAGACGAAGATGAAGAAGCCGAAGATGATGAGGATGAGGATGATGGCGACGATTACGATGATGAGTAGAGCACATTTGCTCTATTTTTAGATCAGCTAGTACATTTATTTGGGATGTATTATTTGATACTATTGGTCTGTACTATTTTGATACCTTGATACTTTGATCTTTTGTGGTTATATTGGTCAGTACTTTTGACCATGACTAGTTGGACATGATGGTTATTTGGGTCAGCAATGATGACCATATTTATTTAGTTGGATGATATTTTTGTTCGATATATTTTGTTGGAGAATTTTCTATATATTTGATGATATTTTGATTCATATTGCATACTTTTTAATCATCTCAGGTTGGAGTTCTTCCCTTTGTCAATGTATGACAAAAAAATGGAGAAATCAATTATATTTGTTTGATATATAGTTGGCTTTGGGGTGTATGAATGATAAATATTTTTGGATAAGCTAGTATATTTTTGGATTAATGAATAATTTGTTGCCATCTAATGGATCAATGAACAACTTGTTATAAAATCTTGGTTCTTGCTATCTTTTGGGTTATTGGACTAATGTATAGAGAAGATGTTTTTGGTATTATTGGACTAATGTACTAATGAGATGTTTGTGTCTAAGATTATTTTGTTAAGTTAGTTATTTAATTTGTAGCAACATGTTACATGAACATGAATTTTCAGATTAATCGTAAGCCTTTGTGATACTCATTTGCCCTCCAATTTTTTGGTGGTTTTTGTACTTAAGGGGAGTTGTTAATTATTTATTTCTGATTGGGTAAAAATTATAAAATAATTGGGTAGTTATTGGTTTTTGTCTTAGCATTGACAAAGGGGGAGATTGAAAAGCTTCGGTTTTCAATCCCATGAAACACTTAGTTCTTCTGTAATTATATCACTATGCTAGAAGTTTGCTGAAGAGTGAAACTTCGAAGATCAAGTGGACTTCATCAAATCAGAAAAGATTTAAAACTGAAGAAAAATAACCCAAGTGTTCAAGTTCAACTAAAGACAAATACAAGCTCAAAACATAAAGATTGAAGCAAATGATTTTAAGTACGTTCTCACTCTACGAACGTTCAACTATCAAGAATCTCGTGTTGCGGTATTTGCGTACATCTAAGGGTACACCGCCCGTTGCCAATGGATCAATTTAACCCTAGATGTCTTTCGATTCTTTTGGTATCATTTTGAAGCTATCCTAATGACATAGGATAGTTATAATAATTGTTTGGGATTTTTCAGAGAAGGTCTGCGAGGACCGGCTAACCGACCACTTTGAGCGGCCGATCGGAGTCTTCTGACTCTGACCGGTCAAAATGTGCAGTCGATCGGACCTTCAGTACTATAATTTTAGATTTTGACCTGATGGGTCGACCAGCCAAAATGAGCAGCTGACCGAAGTGTGGTCTATTTATCAAAATGTGCGGTTGACCCCACCCTTTTCGGATATCATTTTGTCTCAATCTTCTGTGCGAGTTTTGGCGCACTCGAGTCATTCCAACAGCTATGTTATGTCCGTTTGTCTTGAGAGGGAATAAACTTTATAATAGAGTCCTTACCTTCCAATAAAAACAACCCAATCAAGCTATCTCTTTACTCCCATCCTTTCATTATCATCTTGTGAGTTTAGAGATTTAGAATTTGAGAGAGCTTCGCCTAAGCAACTCTAGTTCATTATTTGTGAAGGCTCTAAATGTTTGAGAGACTACAAGCTCATTGTTTCCTATAATAATCTTCTTCAAAGAAGATGATCATTCTTGGCAGAGTGTCTCTGTGGTGAATTCTTCTTCAAGGAGTCACTATTATATCGAATTCATCAAAATGTAAGTATCTCTAAGAACAAGCCTTTTATAGTGAATTCAATTTCATCAAACTTAATTATTTGTGATTGGTGGATGAGTAAGTATTCATTTAACTGAGTTGATGATCATAGATCCATGAAAAGAGTGCTTCTCTAAAAGACTACTGGCTAGTTTGACTTTCTAGGTGAGTGAGAAGCTATCTCGTTATATTGAGACTAAGCGTTATCTTAGTTATTTGATTATTCATTTCGATTAGAAATGTTGTAATGCATGATTGAAATAATATAATATTACTCGTATTGAGTTTTGGCAGTTGACGTAGGTGTGGAGTCACCAAACCACTATAAATCAAAGTCTCGTGTGATTGATGTTTGCATATTTTGTCTAAGATTTTCCCATATTTATGTTCTGTCGATGATTCCTATTTTGATTGTTTGATCATTTTCCGCCTTGTGTGATAATTAATTTTTAATCCATATAGAATCCATAGAAAAATTAAAAATTGTCCTATTCACAACCGAGTAGGACTTAACGTAGTAATTAAAAGAGAATTTCAGAGATTAGTTGAAGAACTGGTGCAACTGTGGGATTGAAAAGAGCAAGTACACAGGTAGGTATTTCTAACTTAACTCAAGGTAAGGACTTAAGTTCTTTGAAGCTTTCTGACATATCCTTTGTGTGGAGCATGATATCACCTGTGGATGAGTAGACAATCTGACGGCCAGAAAGGTTGTGTATCAAAGGACCGGGAGACCGAAGCTACGTAGTTTTTTGAAATTATTCAGACAGAAGCATACCTTTATTCGGGCGACCGAACGAGTACCGGTCGACCGAGAATATCGGGCGACCACACTTGTTTGGGTCAACCCTACACAGACACCCTTCTGTTCTACCTTCTGACTAAGATCCGACAGAGGTCGGGCGACCGAAGTCTTGTCGGTCGATTGCTCTCTTTTGGAGTGGTCGACCGAGATGTTTTTGGTCGACCCCGCTATTTCTATTTTGGGCATTTTTGACCATTTTCCCATTGCCTATATAACTCCCAATAGCGAATTTTCTAAGCACAAAAATTTCTAAGAGAAAAAAAAATATACATTGAGTTTTTATGCTTGGGAAATTACTCTTGGTTAACCTAATCTCTGCTTAGTTCGTTCATCGAGAACCAATCGTCAGAGATTTGGTTGGTGCCTACGGTGTGATTTCATTCACTGGCTACTAGGAAAATTTGTCATTGAGATCGATACACCTTCTAGATTGCACCACGTGATAAGCTTGCTCCACAACTTATTCTCCTCTCTTGTCTCCATTTAGAGAGGTAAGTACGTACCTTGTTTGTTTTGTCTTCACGAGGCTTTATCTCATTAGATTACTATTAGTCCGAGGGAATAAGTATTCGCTCGTGACGGTGTTTTGTTGAGTGAATTCTCAACTTGTTGACCTTGGGTTTATCTAGGGTTGTGGGTGCTTGTCAAGAGCGGAGACTTGACGATAGGAGACTTACCCCTCTTGTGAGTAGGTTAAGATAGTTCTAACCAGTTGATTATTCAATTGTATAAGAGTGTAATACTTGATTTAATAATATATTGGCTCGTGTTTTGAGCGTTGACAGTGGACGTAGGTGTAAATACACCGAACCATTATAAATCTTATGTTGTGGTGTGCATTGTGCCTCCGTTATCTGCTTTATCGATTATGAGATTGGTTTACTCTTTATTTTCTCTACGTGTAATTTCCTGAGTATACCTCGAACTGAGCACTGTGACTTGACGAATTTTTTATTTGCCTTTTAATTTAAAAGAATTCGTACTCTGTCCTATTCACCCCCCTCTAGGACATTATAGTAGTTCAAAGGGAATTTCACAAACTATAAAGTCAAGTAAAAAGTCAACCTTAGTCAAATTTCATAAAAAGTCAAAAATGCCCTTGAAAAATTTAAGGTATTACAACCTCTTCCCCTAAAAAAAATTATGTGTCGGAATTTGAAACAAAAGCACATCACTCCACAAGGAATAAATCCAGATACTTGTCACGCATCTTAGATTTTAGTTCCCACGTGACCTCCTCCATATCATGATGTTGCCACAACACCTTGACCAATCGGATAGTGTTGGTGCGCAACACCTGCTCCTTGGAATCCAGGATGCGAGCTGGTTGCTCCTCGTACGCTGCATCTGCTCAAATGTGTAACTCCTAATAGTCGATGACGTGTATAGAATTTGGTTCGTATCTCCGAAGTATAGATACGTGGAAAACATTGTGGATGCCCAAAAGCTATCGTGCCAACTAGATATGCAACCTGTCCTGCTCTCCTTAGGATCTCAAACGGTTTGATGAAGCACGGTGCTAACTTTCCCTTCTTCCTGAAACGGATAGTTCCCTTCCGTGGAGTCACCTTCAGGAAGACTCTACCGCCGATCTGAAACTCGAGTGGTCTCCGATGTGTGTCCACATAGTTCTTTTGTCGGCTCCGCGCTGCCAATAGTCTGTCTTCGATGATCTTCACCTTCTCAGTGGTCTCCTGGACGATAGGACGCCATGAGGATAAATTTTTTTCTCTTCTAACGGTGTAGCACCAGTCAAGAAGGAGAATGCTGACATTAGGGAAAAAAAGAACTAAGGACCCAAGGGTCCATCATTTTCGAATACAACTATAGTTTTAAAGAAGAGAAAAAGGGGCATTCAATCAAAAGAATTAGGGAATTTTTGGTTTTTAATATTTTAAGGGTATTTTTGTTATTTGACGATGACCGGAATGCATCGAGAAGTCCAATAGCTAGGATTTCCCGAGAGTTTGGGATGCATTTGAAATGATAGCCCGTCGAACATCAAGCTCTGGCCCCACATCCCAGTGATTGGAATGTAATGCCGGTGTGTGGGTCACCTCGCATACTAGCTTGTTCCCAAAGTTAAGCTAGTGCTCGATCTCGTCAACAACCGTTATTATCACCACGGTTTAAAAGGGGCCATATATTATATCGGTATAACAGACTGGGGGTGTTACCATTTTTTCCGTTACAACGAATTGTAAACGCTCAGGGGCAAAAATGGAAAATAACAGAAAAATCGGAAAAAATGGCGCTGAAATTCAAAATTTGAAATTTGAAATTCAAAATTTAAAAAACGAAAAGAATCACAAAAATAAGCAAACCAAAAACATTTTGCATGGTAAGATAAAATCGTGATTTGTTCAATCACATATGGTTGCCCTGAATAATTTTTCTACAAATGATTTTTTGCAAATAAATGTCATAAAACTTTTCTGTCTCAATAGTTTCTAACATTTAAATCCTTTTTGTTGATCATTATACACAACTATAGATTATAATGGCTCCATTGAACATATGGTTCACGTGTATTGAATGGGTCTTGAGAATTGAAACAAGAGTAAGAAGACAATTCACATTAAAGAAAAAAAGGAGCTTATTTTAGACATACCCCCCAAAATTTAAAAAAGTTGACTTACCCCCAAAAACCAGGTCCACATTCGTTGAAACCCATCAAGGTCTTTGCAATTGGAACGGCCATCATCATTTATAGGACGGACATGCTGATAGGAAACACAATTAACAGTGTTAGAGTTGGCAGCTGGACCTAAAGCAAGTAAACAAAGCCCAATAGTCCTTGAAAAACAGTAATCTGCATGACCCACCTCAAATTTTATGCTGTTGTGCTGCTCTAATAGGAACTTGCAAGCTCTTTGAGATCAATGCCCCGCAGAAAAATGGCACCAGTTGATACCCACCACTCCCTGGGAGAAGTTTTCAATTGGAAAACAGTGGACCCCAATCTCGTGCTAGATCAATCTCGTAAAAGATTGATAGGACTGCCAGCTGAGTACAGTAAAAGAATCAAAAATCCAATCAAAAGCTGAAAGAATAGAAATTATTAAATGAGACAATCAGAGTGAAAGGGATACAAAAACCTGAAGGGAAGAAGCATCAATGCTGTACATAACTTGTGAGTGAAATCCACATTTACATCTATCTTGGCTGTCCCAAAGCATCGACGGTGTGAGTGCAACTTGAAGAAAAAAGATAGGTTTTTCGGAGTTTTATTGTGGTTTTGATTTCTGGGTTTTTCTTGTTTTTTGCAGAGTATTTAACTAATGCTGACCTTTGCCGGCATGGATGCTCTTCTGAGCTTCCCATCCCATAACTTCTGCAACTGTTGAAGGAAAGCACGACCTATAAAAGAAAAATGTATATATTAGACCAACAAGAAAAAATAAAATTAATAGAATGGAATGGAGATGATGTGTATTGTGTGCTCAAGTGTTTAAGAACGTTGTATTTTAAAATTGGTCGCCGTGGTAGTCGGCCGGCCATGAGACTCCGATGGGTTGGTCGCCGGTGACGAGTGGCCCAACCCATTGGAATCTCATGTCCGCTTGTCAACCACAACAATTTTTGACAGATACCGCTTCCTTCTGGCCCCACTAACCACATGGATGTGTGGCCCACCCCTTGGTAGACATTCTTACTAAAAATTTATGACTTCTAGCCGTTGGATTTAGTACCAAAAAATGGTTGAATCTAATGGCTAGAAAAATGCCTAAGAAGTGCGAAAGTCTAATGGTTAGAGATTACCAATCAGGGTGATTTATTGTGCATATCTACCAAGGGGTGGGCTAAATATCCATGCGGTCTGTGGGCCCAAAGGACAATGTTGAATAACAAAAATAGATATACCTGACCTTTTTACATATTTTTCACACCTAAAATAGAATCACAAAATGAAGTACATAAAGAATGGGAAATCTACGTTAAATATGAAGAAAAAAAATTTACATATCAAACAGAGCAGAAAATAAAAACATGCATCTATTCTACTTATTAATGGATGAAGGGCCTTCTTGCGTGCCTCACGCTAAACCCCAATATCCCACAAATGCCCTTATTTTTTCTTCTTTTCTTTTCTTCACTTTAGTTATTTGGCAGGGACTTTTTGGTGTCAAAGAACACGTTACCCTGTAGCTCTTTCAATGTTAAAAAAGTAAAATAAATATTATTCCTAATATGGCCGTAAGTTCCTTAAATTGAAAAAAATTGTTTAGAAAAATTCTATTTGGACCCCACGAATTCCATAAGCACTCCATTTGGGTGCTTTTTGGCCGAAAATGCCCTTAGACCAAAGAAAAAAAAACCCAATACCCCTCTCTTCGTCCCTCCCTCTCCACCTCTCCCTTTCCACCACTCTCTCTCCCTCCAACTGTCTCTCTCTCTCACTCACTCTCCCTCTCTCTCTCTCTTAGGCCCCATAATAGTTAGTGCCGTGGGGACTGTGTAGCCCATGGTACTAAATACCATGGAGAGAGAGAGAGAGAGAGAGAGAGAGAGAGAGAGAGAGAGAGAGAGAGAGAGAGAGAGAGAGAGAGAGAGAGAGAGAGAGAGAGAGAGAGAGAGAGAGAGAGAGAGAGAGAGAGAGACGTACTTGTGTTGGTGGTCAAGGCTTTTTTTTTCTTTTTTTCAGGGTGAAAGAGAGACAGAGGTGGAGATGGAGGGAGGAAGAGGGGTGCTGGTTTTTTTTTTTTTTTTGTCCAAGGGCACTTTCGACCAAAAAGCACTCAAATGGGGTGCTTATGGAATTTGTGGGGTGCAAATATAATTTTTCAATTGTTTATTTCAATTTTTGAAATTCTTCTAATTTACAATAATGCTTTGGTCATTTAATACTTTCACATTTCAACTCAATTGTATAAGTTATTATTGCAATGTGATGTGACACTTAAACTCAAAGGTTAAAAAAATTTAGATGAAGTCCATCATCAAAGTTGATGATTGACACACAATGTGAGACATGTGTCACCTTTTCAGAGTCTACTGACCGTATCGATGTTTGGTTCATCCCTAGATGGACTTATGTAACAAAAATAAACCTGATTAGTGATCTCTAACCTTTGGATCGTAATGATCAAAATCCACGGTTATAGATAAATCAAGAAAAAGACGGGGTTATAAATTACTGATCAAGATGAATTTTGATATGTAAGTCCAACTACAGATGGGCAAAACATGGATGCGGTCAGTGATCTCTAAGATTGTGCCACATGGCTCATAATATGGCCCATCATTAATGGTGTCAAAACTCATTGTTAATCAGGATGAATTTTCGTAGGTAGGTCCGCCTAGAGATGGGCAAAAAACCTATACGGTCAGTTGCATGTGTATGGTGGTGTCAGTGGCCAAAAATGCACCTCAAACTACGTGCTAAAAAGTAATGCTAAAAATCCACTGTTGAAAACAAACCATGAAAAAGACTCCAATCCATCGGATAGAAATTGATAATCTGGATGAATTTTCGTAGGTGGGTCCACCTAAAGATGGATTTTCGTGCTATGTGTGAGATGCTGCCACGCATAAGGTGCACCTGGCGTTTCCTTTGTAAATTATATGTAAAGAGCATATGATGAACAACAAATTGAGAGAGGGATTGGAAATGAAACTGACCTAATCTTTAGCAAGACTTTGAACCAGATTATAGTCCATCCTGATTTGTGGAATGTGGGCTATCTTGTGCCACTCCTCGCCTGTCTCCATGGCGCATTGTATTTTCAAAAGGGGACATTTTGAAATCTCGAGCTTTTTTAGTGCACTGAGGCATCGCATTCCACGCTTAGAAGGTATATGCTTCAGATTCTCGCAGCCGCAAATCTCCAAGCGTTGAAGCGAACAAAGGTTTTTCAACCACTCAGGCAAAGCCATCAGATTAGGAAAGTCACGTACTGTCAGTTCTTGTAGTGTGGTAAGGAGCTGAAGTTTGTCTGGCAAAGAGTGGAGCTTAGACCATCCAGAAATCTCTAACCTCCGAAGAGAGACGAGGGGTTGGATCTTGGTACCCTTTACTCCAGTCAAAAAAGGAAAAGAATCCATCTCCTTCCAAAACCCACCAATTATCAAGCTCTCAAGAGCAGTGAGGCATTGCACCCCCTTTGGCAAAATCTTCAATTTTTTACAATCTGAAATAAGTAATCCTCGAAGAGAAGTCAAGCCTGATACATCTGGCACAGATGTTAGCATAGGACAATCCCGTATCTCTAATGACTGGAGAGAGCTGCTGAGGAACTGTCCCTCTTTGTTGGGACGGAACTCTTGAAACTTGGGGCATTGCCGAATTAATAGTATCTGGAGTTTGTGATTGTTTCGCAGGAAGGTAAGCTCTGGAGATCCATCAATCCAAAGGGAGGTGAGACAGGTTAGCTTGGTTGTTGCTAATAAGCTCACTACCTTGCTATTGCTCATCTCAATCCTCAGTTCCTTAAGAGAAGGAAAAGTACTTGGTGTGATTGTCAACATGGGGCATTTGTAGATGCTCAACACCTCAAGGCAAGGGAAAGAAGAAGGGAATTCCAACCATTCTTTTAAACAAAGCATCCAACTTAGTTCGAGAGTTTTCAACGATGAGAATGCTCTTGCTCCATTACCATAGAAGTCTTTACCAAGACACTTCACGACGTTCATTCCAGCTATCTTGAGAACCTTAAGAGAGGATAGCTGCCCAAGTGCTGGGAGATCTGCACATCTGTTGCAGTCTTTTAGTGTGATCTCAACCAAATTGGGGAGAGATGAACTACTCATCCAGGATGCTAATTTCATACCCATAAAGTAACTAATTTCCAACCTTTTCAAATTTTTGTGAGGTCGAAGGCCTTCCAGCACATGATCAATGTTACTTCTCAAGTTGTCATCCGAAGTACAACCTTCCCAATGCAATTGCAATGTGTGAATGTTTTGCTTCCCCTTTAAATTTGCTCCCATGCTACATATTCCATCTCTCACATTTTGGAGGTTCTCAATCCTTAACTCACCTGCAAGGAGGTTTAGGCATTGCAACTCTATAATATCATGCCCCTTATCCTTTCCCACCTTAAATACTGGTAATGTTTGAAGGGAACTTAGTTTTCCTATCTCTGTTGGCATTTGAGTCCATCGTCCAAGATTGTCGATTTCAAGATGTCTCAAGTTAATCAATTTTTTCATGTTCCTAGGAAACTCTTTAAGATTACGGCAGTGTTTCAGATTCAGCGTCTGCAAATTGCAGAGCCTAGTGATAGACTCAGGTAATGCTTCAAGATAAGTCAATGAAAGGTCAAGATACCGAAGAAGTTTCAACTTGCCGATTGAAGATGGCAACTTTTTAATCCCAGTGCCATGTAAATCGAGGACCCGTAAACACTTAAAGTTCAAGAACACAACTTCGAATCCCTTGATGGAATATCTAGATTTCAAAGATGGTGAAATAAACGTGCGCAATTTATTAGGCTGCCTATGCGAAGGTCTTGGAATCGATGATATTTCTTCATTATAAACCAATGACAAACGACGAATTGCAGAAATATCTTCTTCTAACCTTCTTGCCTCCACAATCGAGCATTCAAATCCCACAACTGATCGTGCAAGATCATGTACAAGATCATGCATCTTGTACGCATGTATGACTTCATATTCATTTTTCTGTACATCTTCGAATAATGAACTACGGGACAATATTTTGATATACTCGTCACCAATATCCTCCATCGGTCTACTTCCTTCCGATGGTTGGAGGAATCCCTCTGCCATCCATAGTTGGATTAACATCTTTTTGTTAATATTATAATTCTTGGGAAACATTGAACAATACGAGAAACATTGTTTTAAAAATGGTGGCAAAGGATCATAACTCAACTTCAACGTAGGTAAGATTCCAGTTTCATATCGAGTTAGATCACGAATTTCACAATTTTTGACAGACAACCACTCGTGTTCCTCTGTTTTAGAGTGCATCAACACCCCAAGAGTCTTTACTGCCAGCGGCACACCTCCACTCTTTTTCACAATTTCCTTCCCAATTACCACCAAGTTCGAAGTTTCTTCTGGTCCTCTGGTGTTAAATGCTTGTACCTTGAAAAGATCCCAACATTCAGCTTCTGATAATTTTTGCAAATGGAGTGTAAGACATGCCCCCATGATTGATGTAATTTCATTACTTCGTGTCGTTACAATGATTTTACTTCCTCTAGCACCACCTTTTAGCAGACTTTCCAATTTACCCCACGTCTCCTCATCCACATTCCATACATCATCTAATACAAGTAAAAACTTCTTCCCGCGCAACTTTTCTAGAAGGTCACACGCCATCATGTTTGCTGTGCTAGATACACCACATTTATTTTCTGGAATAGATTCTAAAATTTTTCTTAAAAGCGTTTTGAAATCACAATCATAAGACACACAAATCCACATTCTTAGACAAAAATGCGTCTTTACATCCTCGTCATTATAGGCTAATTGAGCAAGTGTGGTCTTCCCTAACCCCCCCATACCCACTATGGAAACGACTGAGACAATATCTTCATGGGTTGAGGACATTAAGAAATTTACTACCGTTGACTTATCATTTTCCCTTCCAACAACCTTTGAATCATCCAGGACAGAGTGGGTTTCTCGGTTCTCTCTGGTTTGTGTATGTATATGTTGGAACATATCTTTTTCTTTTTCAATTTCTTTTAACATGTTCTGATTGATACATATAATCTTACGAGCCATCTTAAGACGAAATGCAAGTGGAATCGAGGGTGAAGAAGAGTTGTGTACCTTCTTTATTTTGTGTCGAAGAGCATCAGAAGCAGCCTCATCCAACATGTCTTCTGCATCATAAGCTAAATCCTTAAGAATTTTCAACCAAAGTTTCACTGTCTCGTCCTCTACTTGCTTCTTGTCCGCGTCATGTAGTATGGCTTGGATCTTTGTTAAGTTGAATTGGAGTAATTTCAGATCTTTCTCAACACCCAAAACTCCACTAATCTCATCGAAGGCAGTGGAGAGCAACTTCTTCAAGATTTCCCCTGCAATGGTAACAAGAAGTTGATCGGCCATCTTTGCTTCGTAACGGAAAATAGAGACAATTCTCAGTGGTAGGAGCTGATTTTCAAGGAACAGACTTGCAAGGTAATGGAGTGGAGAATGGACTAGAAAATAACCAAATATAAAGTCTCTGATGAATGCATGTTCATTGTCAACTAAACCAGCGTAATTATGGGATTTGTTTAAGATGCTTGCATGTGCAAGTGATCTAAGTCAGGTATTTATCATCGTTGTTTATGTTTCCCATCACGCATTTATCATCGTTGTTTATGTTTCCCATCACGCATTTATCATCGTTGTTTATGTTTCCCATCATGCATGTGATACACACATTAATAAAATAAGGCATGCAATTCGTTGACCAGATCGGCTTGCCTCACCCATTTGGTTGAGGAGATGCCTCAACTCCCTATCATGTTGTGGCATGTGGAGGGGTGGGCAAGGGCTAACTAAAGAGTAGGTTACATCCGCCAAGTGTTATAAAAAAAAATAATTTTAACCAAAACTAATTCTCCCGGTTCCCATTGAACTCCCAATTCGGTTTGCTACCCATTTGGTTGAGTAGATACCTCAACCCCTATCATATATACAGAGATGTTACCAAAAAGAAAAAAAAAAAACTTGGAACCAAAACTAGTCGCCCCGTTACCTTGACCTCCCCTCCACATGTCACAACATTATAGGGTGTTGAGGCATCTCCTCAAACAAATGGGTGAGTAAAGGTTTTTGGTTGACCTCCCCTCCACGTGCTGATAGATAATTGAGGTGGGTTGAGGTGTCTCCTCAACCCAAGGGCGTGAAGAATGGTTTTTCGAATATGAAAACAAGAACGAACTTCTTTTTGATAGATGTAAATTGTATAGGGGCTGTATGGACAAGGCGCTGCAGGGAAGGGACCAAGGGCTAGCAGAGGCCCCTGAGCCCACCCTTAGGCGAAAACAAGGTTAGTCAAATCTATAGTAAGTAGCATGGGGCACCTCCATTTTCAAAAAAGGAGGTCGCTCTACAAAAATCTCAACCTCATCCTCAGCTAAAGAAGACCCCAGGTTCGCTAACTTATCGGCTGAGAAGTTTACCTCCCTCCAAGTAGAGGTGATAAAGCAATGGTTAGTCTTGATAAGCACTGCCTCCCAACGAGGTCTAACTTTCCAAGGAATCTTTTTCAATCCAAACGCTTGGAGAACTGCAGACGAGTCGGATTCTATCCATATGTTCTTCCATCCTTTTCTAGCCGCGCATTCCAAGCCTTTGACAACAGCCCGGCATTCGGCCATGAAGCTAGAGGTCACTCCTAAAACAAGAACGAACTTGTTATTTCTGCCAGTAGTTATTCTCATTCATCTATAAAGTGGAGATGATGGACCAGTATGGAGTGATGGGTTGATCAGGGAGGTTGTACGGTTTGTGATTAGGAGTGTTCATAAGATGATATACCCTGGGGTCCATCAAGTAATTTTCCTTATTGTAATTATTTAATATATGTTCAGGGTCGATCAGTCAACTTGTTTTAGTTTTAGATTTGTTTCAATATATCTATATTTAATGGGATATTATTTTTTAAGGAGGTGACAGAGGTGCAGGTGTGCTAGCTGCATCCCTCATCGATAAAAAATTGAGCAGTACCACGCCCACGCATACACTATAGGATACATAATCCCGCCTCCTAATTATTATGTTCAACTCACACTGCATGCGAAGAGAAATGATGTGTTATAGCCGCAGGATCATTTTTCTGTAATCTCCATGATCTTTACCACATATTTCATCGATCTGGATCGTCCCACCGACAGGTTACCACCTCTTGGACTAGGTTTAGCCCTAACCGTTCAATGCAATTGCCTATTTTAACATTTGAATGGTCACGGACATATAGCCAACATCATTCACATGAAGAATATAATTTTGAGAAAGCCAAATCAGCCCTAATTGGGTTTAAGGAGTTATATTTATATTAAGGGATGTTTTGACATACCCCTCCATGTTATCTTTGAAATTTGACATACCCCCCACAATTTGAAAAAGCTGACATTCCCATCTATGACTTGGTTTACAGTCATATAACCAGTGTCGATCCGAGTTGACCATCAAAATTTTAGTTAAAGGATGCAAATGCCCTTGCCTACTTCAACCTTCAAACAATGGTTTGGGCCAAAACCTAAACTCCAAATCAAATGGCTGTTGTGGACGGCCTGCCAAAAGATTCCAATCGAGTGGCCCCCATCACCGGCAACCAACCCACCAGAGTGATGAACAATCAAGATTAGTGTGTACACATTGCTCATGGCGCATGATATAGGATGGAGACAAAGATACATTTACCATGGACTAGAGCTCTTTTAAACATTTACAATGCGATTTTTGTTGAGCAATGTGTTTTATTTTCCCACAATTTCAGACCTGGCTACGATTTTTTTATCTTTGGTAGGTACAATTAATTAAGGCAGTCCAAAACCTGTTACATGATGGTTCTTTCGGGATTGAAACTAGTAACAGACCAAACACAACGAATTGCTATTCTTGTCACGCCCCGAATCCGGGCACCCTGACCCGACTTGAATGCATGTGGACCGACTTGTTTACCCAAGAATTAATGTGTGATAAAATAAATAATTACACAATTAACCTATTGTAACTAAACATAAATGATAATTAATTGAATTAAAAATGTAACTGTAATTACATTAATTTCACTGAAATTTCTAAATAATGTGGAAGCGTAAATAAGTTATTATAACGAAATATCCAAAGTCAAAATTGAAGTCAACCTCACTTATTAGGATCTCTATAATTTTCTAGAATTATATTAAACATCTTTTGTGAAGGTACTTTTGCCAAAACATTCATTTCAGATGGTTTTGAAATTTTCGCAATTCGAGAGGAAATAGTTACATTTTGGTCAAAATTCAATCAATGTTGAAAATTATTTTCTTATGTAGTTTTACTTTTAAAATCAGAAGAAATAACTTTAACAAAGACATTTTGGTTAAAAATGATGTTTTATAATTCTTTTGGCTAAATTCTATTTGACTACATTCCATATGACATAAAAATACTATTATAACCATTCCTATCGTGTGCCAGTTCGGTATTAAGTATGTATGTGGTATGCATCACTCTTGAACCTGAAGACCAAAAGACGAAGACTAAAAACTCAGAAGATTGAAGATTGATTCATCTGAAGACTTAAGTTTGTCTGCTAGATTCTCTCACGCATAGGATGGTAAGTGACTTAGAGAACCTTAGAGATAAGATTTAG
Organism: Euptelea pleiosperma; assembly: GCA_035048495.1. Lineage (NCBI taxonomy): Eukaryota > Viridiplantae > Streptophyta > Magnoliopsida > Ranunculales > Eupteleaceae > Euptelea > Euptelea pleiosperma. The sequence continues at coordinate 10,776,853 of CM068551.1, read as the reverse complement.
CCTTAACCGTTCAACATCATTTGAAATAACTTATCTGTTCTCTTTTACTCAAGAATACCTATAAGGGGGGGGGGGGATTAGGTATTAAAAATTAATCTATCCTAACTTAAGTTTACTGGTCAAGGTAAGGTGATAAACTCGCATGCCTTAGTTGATTGATAAAGAGATTATCTCAACTGACTCAAATCAAATAGACCTCCGTGGTATATTATTTTTCGTCGTTTGATTTAATCAATATAATTAGCGGAACAACAATCAAACATCCACAAGACAAAGAGTTTTTACGTGGAAACCTTAGCTAAAGAAAACCACAGGACCACGTTCAGACTGAAAGTATCACTAACTGGAAAATTAAAAGTTACCTACGTAGCACCGTTGCAATTGCAGCTTCCAACCTTAGCCAAGGCCCACTACCGATGCGTCCACGTCCTCTAAATCAACGCTACGATTCCACGCGCGCCCTCCCAATCAAGAAGCCTTGTCCGCTTGTTCAGTTTGGTACTCCCCAAACCTACCATCGATCAGTACTCCCCGATCTTAATTCTCAGCACTCTAGTCTCTACTAAGGTGAAGGATTCAGTACACCCTGAACCCCAAGTCGCTCAAATAGTGTTGAAACGCACTGGTACTCTCAGACTTGCTAGGTTTAAGTTTTTAAGTAGAAAATCTAAGCTGAATAGGAATGAAGCACTAAGCTATGATCAAAGAGAAGAGAAAAACTCTCAAGGAATAATAATGAAGCTTTGGACTTTTCTCATTCCAATAGACAACTCTTGATAAATAAAACTCTCTCTTTAGTGTGTCAATGTGTAATCTGTAAGTCCAGAGAATGGTTATATTTATAGAGATTCGTAGCCCTAAGTCATAAGAGAAATAGGGAATGTGGAACCTAGAAATTTAGATTTGAAAAGACTTATTCTAGTGCAGTCCAGTCGATTGTACTTTTGGTCCAATCGATTGTACTCTTGGTCCAATCGATCAGGCCAGTACAGATAGGTTTTTCCTTTGTAAATTCAATCGATTGTACTAAGGGTTCAATCGACCGGACTCTTTAAAGTTTTTATTCCGTAGTGTCTAATCAATTGATCAGGAAGATCCAATCGATTGGACTCAGAATTGAGTTCTGTCCGTAGAGTCCAATCGATTGATCAGAAAAGTCTAATCGATCGGACTTGGAACAGGTTCTGTTCCATAGGGTCAAATTAATTGATCAGGAATATCCAATCAATTGGACATACCCTCATACTCAAACTCTTGACTAGATTCAGGTCTGTCCTCTGACTAGGTTTGACCATTATATTTTATTCATTTAAAACCTATTCCTATGGTCACTAAGTCACTTACCTTCTTATGCGAGCGCGCATGATCTTATACTGACAAATGGGCAATTACTTAGATGAATCTTATCATCAATCATCTAATTCTTGATATTTTCGTCTTTTAGTCTTCACGTAGTTGGCAAAGTATGCGTACCACGACATCTTCAATGCTACACTGGTGCTCGTAGGAACGGTTACAAGAATGTTGTGTCACATGGAATCTTTGCCAAAGTAGAATATAAATTTATTCTTTACATCATTCATGTTGATTTTCTGAAATATATTTAATTTTTATTCTTCGCAACGAAGCAAAATAAAAAAAAATCCCTAAAAAATAAGAATGGAAAACACGAGGGGATATGGATAGAGAGCACATTGCTCAGAAATAGGACATTGTCGAACATTTCTCCTTCAGAGAATCTTTCCTAACCCACACGATGTGATTTTGGTGGACAGATCAATTCTCTTAGGATCTCTCCCCTTTTAAGTTACAGAACTCTGAGGTTGTTTGAATTTTTCAAGGGACTCAATTTCCTTGATTAATTCTCTAGACCTTTCCAGTAGGTCTTTCATCTTCCTAGATAGCACATCCAAATAATTTATCTCATAATGTGTCTTCATAGGAAATCTCTGACTTTTCACATTCTGAGTGGTATTCACCACTTTTTTTAAAGGATTTTGATGTCCTCTTCTCAACTTGTGACAGTCTCTAATCATATGACCCATATTTTTGCAATACTTACATTGACGTTTGCTTTTGACAAATTTGATTGGATCATTGATTTGAGTGGAAATAGCTTGTGTTTTAACAAAAATCGTCTTGGAAGAAGACCCTTTTTCTTGATTGTTTTTGTAACCTAAACCCTGTTTGTCTCCATAGACTTTTCCCACACGAAGGATCTCATCAAGCTTTGCAGAGCTTGACGAAAATCCTGACACTTCCCTCTTTAATTTAAGAAGCTCATTTTCTAGGAATTCCTTATGTGTCATGCAAGTTTGGAATTCGCATTCCAGTGACTTGTTCCTTTTCAGCAGAGACTCATTCTCTTGCTCTAAATCAGTAATCAACACTTTTAATTTTTCAGTGTCAATTACTAAGGCTGCATTTTCAGAGTCAAGACATTTAACCCTGTCAGATAAAACTTTGTTAGCCTTAATGAATTTTATCGTCCTTGTACAGTTCTTTCACACAAACTGCCGAGTCATCCGAGTCCCCTTTATAAGAGTCTTCCGAACTCTCATCATCACTTTTTTTGGACTCCATGAGATCCATAAGAACTATTAAAACGACCAACGAAAGCTGTAAACTTATTAGTCTTTCAATTGCTATCTGAATCATCAGAATGATCTTCTAATTCTTCATCCCATGTGGCATTGAACGCTTTTGCCTTGCCCTTGTATTCTTTTTTGTTTGGGCACACATTAGCAAAGTGACCAAAATCCTTACATTTGAAACATTGGGGTTCACTTGAGTGGCTTTCCCTAGGGTTCTTTTTACTTTGAGCTGCTTTTCCTAGGGTTTCTTTCACTTCTGCTACCTCTCTCATAAGGTCTGGCATGTTCTTTAGATTTATCAAATGTTTTATTGTTCTTAACTCTATCGTTTTTAGAACGAAAAAACCTTTTGAATTTTTTCACAAATAATGCCATTTCGACTTTGGAGTCAACATCTGACTCAGAATCTTGGGCTTTAGAAACTTTAAGGGCAATACCTTTTGATTTCTTTGGTTGTCTCAAATTCATCTCATAAGTTTGTAGAGACCCAACCAACTCATCAACTTTGAGAGAGTCCACATCCTTGTTCTCCTCAATAGCAGTGACCTTAGCTTGACATCTATCAAGTAAGGATCTCAAAATTTTTTGGACAACTTTGGATTCAGGAATGATCTCACCCAAGTTGTGAGTAGAGTTCACAATATTACTAAGTTTGACATAAAACTCAGTGAATGTATCGTTCTCCTCTATTCTCATCGATTCGAACTTAGAAGTCAGCATTTAAAGTTCAGAGATTTTAACAGCTGACGTTCCTTCATGTGTGACTCTAAGAATGTCCCATGCTTCTTTAGCCAAGGAGCAAGTAGAGATTCTTCGAAACTCATTCTTATCAACTGCATTGAAAATAGCTAGCATTCAGCCATTTGTTATTAAGACAACAATAATCTATATCCTCTTTGGTCCAGTCGTTTTTAGGTTTAAGAATGGTTTTATCTCCTACTTCCATTGTGGGTGGTGACCAACCATCCACTACAGACATCCAGACTCTTTCATCAATGGACTTTAGAAAAGCCCTCATCTTAGCCTTCCAATAGGCATAATCTTTCCTATCAAACAATGAGGTCTGGATGTATTTTCACATTCTCTTTGCATTTTAACAAATAAATGAAAATGGACTGGTTTCTCAAGAATCTAAATTCAGGTGATTAAACCTTAACTAGAAATATCCGCTCTGATACCAATTGAAATCTCACCGGTCCGTTCTCTTTAACTCAATATACCTAGAAAGGGGGGGTTGATTAGGTATTTAAATTTATTTATACCTACACTATTTTACTGGTTTGTGGTAAGGGAATAAAATCACATGCCTTAGTTGTTTGATAAAAGATTATCACAACCGACTCAAATTGAATATACCTTCGTGGTATATTATCTTTTTGTCGTTTGATCTAATCAAGATAGATTGCAGAATACAAATAAACAATCACACAAGACAAGAGATTTTTACGTGGAAACATTAGCCAAGGAAAAACCACGGGACTATGTCCATACGAAAAGTATCACTAACTGAAAAGTTAAACGAAACAAAGGTTACCTACGCAGCACTGTTGCAAATACAACTTCCATCCTTAGCCAAGGCCTACTACCGATGTGTCCACGTCCTCTGAATCAACGCTACAAATCCATGCGCACCCTTCTAGCCAAGAAGGCTTGTCCGCTTGTTCAGTTTGGTACACCTAAAACCTACCATCGATCGGCTCCTCCGATCTTAATTCTCAACACTCCAGCCTTTGCAGAAGGTGAAGGATTTAGTACACCCTGAACCCTAAGTTGTTCAAATGGTGTTGAGTCACACTGGTACACTTAGGCTACTAGGTCGAATATAAAAGTGGAAGACCTAAGCTGAGGAAATGGTCAAGCTCTTGGCTTTGATCAAGAAGAAAACAAGGTCACAAGATATGAATGAAAACCAAGCTTCTTGCTATTCAAATGGACACTCTAATAAATAAAACATTTTCTTCTCTTTCTTGAAGATTGAGTCACTCTATGTCTCTATGTGTATTTAGAGAAGATATAGAGGGTTGTATTTATAGAATTCCAAGACCTTGAGTCGTGTAGAACGTGGGATAATGGAATCAAGAATTTCAAATATGAGAAGGACAAATTCTGTGCATGGTTCAATCGATTGTACACTAGGTCCAATCGATTGTACACTAGGTCCAATCGATTGGGGATAAGTGTCCAATCGATTGGGCTCAATAAGATTTCTGTTCCGAAGGCTCCAATCGATTACACAGTGATCTCCAATCGATTTGACTCAAATAAGTTTCTGTCCCGAAGGCTCCAATCAATTTCACAGAGTCTCCAATCGATTGGGCTAAAATAAGTTTCTGCCTCGTAGTTTCCAATCAATTTCACAGAGTCTCCAATCGATTAGGCTATGTCCAATCTATTGGGGATAAGTGTCCAATCGATTGGACTATCCCCTTAACCAATTTAATTGACTTAGACTCAGGTCAGTCCAATGACTAAGTTTGACCATTATATTTTGTTCATTTAACTAACTCCTATGGCCACTAAGTCACTTACCTTCCTAATCGAGCGTACACGATCGTTAACAGACAAATCGACAGTTACTCAGATGACTCCTATCGTCAACCATCTGATTCTTACTGTCTCTGTCTTTTAGTCTTCACATAGTTGACGAAGTATGCGTACCATGACATCTCCACACTACACTTGTGCTCATAGGAACGGTTACAAGAATGTTTTTACGTTAAACAGAATCTTTGCCAAATTGAATATAAAAATATTCCTTACAATAAGTCCGATAAAAAAATTCAATAGAAATCAAAAGGCTTTAATCATTATGATGAAAATCAAAAGGCGGCTTTAATCCACACTTATGTTTTTTTGTTGTGATGATGATTATGATAAGAAGATCTATATGGTGAGGAGATCATCCTCACCTTAAATCAGCCATTGATTTATATTCCATGTGGGTACAAATGAGGCTTTAATCTCAACGGACATATTTTCACAATTTTGGTGTACCTACATGAAAGATAAATCAATGGCTAATAACCACGACAAGCATCCAGACACTCGATTTTAAGCAACCAAAACTTTAAAACAATAAAAGAATAAATAAAGATTAAATAGGCTACCACAATCTTAAAATAAGAGTTGCATATAAGTCCAATGATGAGCGAAGAAGATAACTGTCAACCAGAAAAGAAGCAACATACATGCTTTTATACACTTCATCAATGATGGAACAAATGCCTTAGAGAAGGAAATATTAACCAACCATTTAAGTATGTGGAAAGACCATTGAAATGCACATGGAAGATAAATTAGTGGCTGATTTTTGGTGAGGATGATCTCTTCACCATATAGATCACCCCTACACAGGGCCGTCTCGACACAAGTTGAGGCCTAAGGCAAAAACTCTTTATAAAGCCCATTTAATATATTAATATATATGGTATTAATTGAAAAAATTAAACTCTATATAATTGAAAATATTTATATTGAAACTATTCTTGATAGTCAAACACTACAGAAAAAATTCACAAGCAGTTGATTCTCATGACCCTACATATATCATTTTTTGGACCCAATGAATGTGGATGTTCAGCCCACCTATTGGTGGATACACACACTAAAAATCAATTTAGTTGATGATTTCTAGCCATTGGATTTACAGCCCAAAAAAGCATGCTTGGATCCAATAGCTAGAATCATGTGAAACTAGGATTTTTCTGCGTCGTTGGATCGAAAACCCTAATTTCAACTAAATTTGTAATTAATCCAAATTTATCCTGCAAAATTGAGAGATTCTAGCATAGGGATTCGTGTCGGATGTCGATCCGCACTCGGGTTAGTTCGTGCAACCATGAACATAAAATGACGGATTTTTGCTGGAGATGGTGGAAAATATGGAGAGGTGAGAATGATGGATTGTTTTTAAACATCTTTGGAAATTTTTATAGAGAGAACATGCTACCATCAATAAGAACCTCAAGACATACGAATCGAACTATCTTTATTAATTCATCAAATAACTTCCATTACATTAAAATCACTTAAGACAGAGTATAAATTCCAACTAAAAAGCAATTAAAGAAAGCAAATAAGAGAGAGGAAGAAAGAGAAAGTGAGGAAACTCTAAAGAGAGCAACTCACCTTTCTAGAGAGAGAAAGCTAATAGAAGAGAGAGAAAATGAGAAAGAAGAGAGAGTAAGTACTTCAAACTTACCATAATGGATGATGTATGCAATGATCGTAGTGGTTTTCATGGCCTAGCCATGGATGATCATGGGAAAAGGTATGTCACCAAGTGGTAGTGACATGTGGTGGTGATAGAGAGCATGCACGCTGGAAAAGTCAGCGGTGAAAGTTGCAGGTCGTAAATAAGATGGATGGGGTGTGCAGCATGGTGTGATGATAACGGTTTGTGGAGAGAGTTTTCTGGAATGGAAGGTGCATCAGCGATGAAGATGGTGATTGGGAGAGAAGTAACGATCATCACATGATTGCAAGGAGAGGCTTCAAACTATTTGCAGGCTTGCTGTTTGTGGTAGAGAGGATGCATACCGACAGCGAGAAGAAACTGAGATGGTGGAGCAGCAGTGGTGGGCGAAGAGGAAGAAGGAGAAGAAGGCGGTAGTGAAGGGGGAAGCGTGGTGGAGGAGCAGATCTGGCCGTGGTGATGGCAAGACGTCTTGGGAGTGGAGCTCCCGGGCAGCAAAAACAAGGTGGAGACGGTGAAGAGGGTGGACCAGTCAAGGAAGAGAAGCCAATGCTTCTTCCATCTTCTCATCTCGTTCTCTCCTCTTTTTTTTTTTCTTTTTCTGTGATAGCTTGCTGCACTTGGCAGCGAGCTTCGATTGTGGACGGAGTGACCGTCTAGCAGCTGTAGAAGACGCTGGTTGGTGAAAAACGGTGGTGATGGGAAGACGGCCTACAACTCCTTGTTGCAGGTTGGTTCAATAAGAGGTTTCTTGCTGGTTCGCCCAGCAAGAAGGAGGTCTGCAGCGGGCGAAGATGCTGCAAGTGGTGGTGGCCGGAGTTGCAGGCTGCAACTCCGGTCAAAACTTGGAGAAGATGAAAGAAGAAGAAGAAAAAAAAGAAGAAGAAAGAAGAGAAGGAGAAAAAGAGAACGTGGGGAAGAGTTTTGGGGGAGGAGAAGAGAAGAAAGGAGAGGGATTAGGGTTCCAAAGAACCCTCTCTTCTCCCCTTTTAAAGCTCCCTAGTTTCCATTAATGGAAATTAAGGATTTTTTTGAAATAATATATATTTAAGTAAAACCTTACTTTTCTTTAGGGAATTTCCCCATTTAGTGGACCCCCCTTTTTTTATTTAAAAATAATTAATTTAAAGCATTTGAAAATCGCGAGGTCCACTAAATGGTCGGGCCACGGGTCGATGATGATGGGTCCGGCTACTGGTCCATAAGGATTGATGATGTCCATCGTCTCACAAGATGATGTGACAGACAATTTGATGACGATCGGATGGATGGTGACTTGATTGGGACCCAGATTGGTAGATCGACATATCTAGAGAGATCCAATGGTCCGGTGGAAGATCCAACGGTCCAATTGAAGATCCAACAATCAGAAAGCTAAGGGAGATGAGATAGAGCCAACGGGCAGTAGTTCTGGGGTTAGGTCAGTAGATTCGAGGACCGAGAGATGAAGAGAGAGAGAGAGAATAAGGAGAGATGAGATAGAAAATTAAGGGGAGGAGATAGAAAATATCAAAAAATGGAGATAAAAGTATTGGCAGAGGGTCTGGAACCCTGGTCTTCACTGTGACCATCCTCACACTTCTCCAGTAGAGTAGACCATCATTCCTTGCTAACTCACGTGGCTTTAAATGCTTTGGTCCGTCTCTTGGTCATTGGCTCTCTTGCTTTCTTCGTTCTTTGGGCCGGCTTTTTGGTCCTTTTATTCAGCCCATATTTGGCCCATATCTTCTAGTCATAGCCTGTGGCCCTTCAAGCTTTGATATTAGGCTTCTGTGGTTGATCGTGGGCCCGCAAGTCTCGAGAATAGCCCGATCAAGTTTTCTGCAAGAAAAAAACATGTAATGAGACTTGATCATAATGTCTTTATAGACTTCCAGAAATGCATTTAATGCATGCAAATATACCATTTCGTCTAGAAAAGTGTGTTCTGCGCAATGAAATAGACTCTTACGTAGAAAAGTAGATAAATAGAGCATTTTACATAGGAGAGTGCGATAACGCTAAAAGGATAATTGCTTAAAATAAGCACTTTTAAGCGAATACCATCTTGTCCTAAAAAGTACTGAAATCTATGATTAGAGATAATCAATCAGGTTGATTTTTGGTTTGTATATCCAATAAAACCTGTAGTGAATTTCAGAATGGTTAGAGATAATCAATAAGGCTGCTTAAAATCCATGTGGTTAGTAGGACATGGGTTGGGGCCCTTCTCTCCCCGAGGGGCCTTAGGCGATTGCCTTAATGGCCTTAAGGTAGAGCTGGCCCTGCCCCTACAAAATACCAACCCAGTCTGAAATTTCTAACACCATCAAACATGGGTTTCAAGCTAACGGTATAAAATAGATGGTCCATAATTCTTCAACTTGTAAACCATGTTGTGAATTTCAGAATGATTTGAATTTTTGTGAGGGTGATCTCCTCACCATAAAGACCATCCTCACCCAAAATCATCCCATTCCAAAACGTCTAATTTATATGGTTTACAAAAGAGACCATCCTCACCCAAAATCATCCCATTCCAAAACATCTAATTTATATGGTTTACAAAAGAGACCATCCTCGCCCAAAATCATCCCATTCCAAAACATCTAATTTATATATTGGCCCCTAACGATTTTTTTGTGTGTGAAAATGTGTCCGTTGAGCCTAAATAAAAAAAAACCCAACAATCTTCATAAAAAAAACCCAAAAATTATTGATGATCACAAAAAAAAACCTAGAAATCATTGTAATAATAATAATAAAAAAAAATAGGAATCATCATCATAACCCCAAAAGAAATCCCAAAACTCATCTTCACTAAAAAAAAATAAAAATAACCCGAGATAGGAAGAGAGAAGAGATCGAAAGATTGAAAAGAGACGAGAGAGAGAAGAGATTAGGTGAGAACCTTACCTAAAAGCGGCGCATGGTGGTGGCTCATGGTGGTGATGGATGGTGAGGTGGCTCGCGGTGGTGGTGGATGGCTATGGTGGATCACGGTGGTGGTGGAGATGTCGTTGAAAGAAGCTAGGGTTTGAGAGGAGAGAATGAGGGAAATCGAATGGGTTTTGTTTGAAGGGAGGGTAAACTAGGTATTATGAAATATCGGTAGGGGTACGATAGGCATTTCAACGACAAAATATCACTTACCGCATTAAGTGGTTTTCCACTTGAATGAAAAAGCGACCCTGTGATGACTTAAAGAAAGTCCAATTTTCAGTGAGTTTTAGAAAAAAAGCACTGATTTGTTTTTTTACCAAACGCAACTTAATCACCGAAACCACTTAATTTTCGCCCATTCATACTTAAGGTCTGAAATTAAGGTTTACCAAACACCACCTTAGTTTCAGGGCCTTTTTCCCTATGCGGCTATAGAACGCATAGATATGCCATGTGGCAATCTTTCAGCTCCACTGACACATGAATAGCTGGCCCACCCCTGAAGGATGATGTCTCGCCATTGGATCTAATTACCCAAAAAAAAGCTAGAAATTATCCATGAAAAATATTAAAATCCAAAGGCTTGAGATTAATGAGTCAGTGGATAAAAGTGTGCCACGTGGTGCATTTTTATGCGTCCAGAGGAGAAAAAAAAAACACCTCAAGCTAAATATTTTGGTCGAAATTCTTTGTAAAATTACAAATTTGATTTCAACATGAGGTTTATTTTTTTAATGTAAGCAGATCTAAACATGAGGTATTTTTTAATCACCTTTTCTAAACCTACTACATGTAATTTGATACCACTGACCGTATGGATGTTTGACCTATCCTTAGGTGTACCTACAAACGAAAAATCAGACTGATAAGTCATTTCCAACCTTTGGATCTTCATTACTCCATCTAATGCTCGAATGGATTAAAAATAAATCTATGAAAAAGACTCCAATCCAACGGTTATAAATCACTAATCAGGATATTTTTTGGTCTGTAGGTCCACCTATGGTGGGCCAAACATCTGTGTGGTCCGTGGTCGCTGAGAGTGCCAGGTGTCCTATTATCATAGATTTACTTCATGAATAAATATCTTCCATGATGGAACTTGTTGACGATGGACCTTAGTATGAGACGCACAAGCCTGCAATTTGGTCTGTCGGTCGGGCTAATCGGGCCACGTCTATAGTGCCGGGCTGGATGGGCTGGGTCGGGTTGCACGAGCTTGAGTGGCCAAAGTTAAAATTTATTTTTTAACTAAAAAAAAATGCCAAAAAATTAGAATATTTTTAACAAATTTATACAAACTAAATGCACATTTTAACCCTGAAAATTTGAATAAATTAAATGCACAAAATGATTACATAACATTTGAACTGTGTAAATACATGATAAAAACAAGTTTAGGGGTGAGGAATTGCATCACAACAAGATGAGTATATCCCAACCAGGTTGGTACCCACTCACTTGTCTATTATGTGAACTCTACCCAATCAACAAATAAATTACAAAAATATAAAAATGATACAAATTACATTATTCGTCAATTGCATCCATGTTCAAATCTTGCATCACATCAGTTAGATCTGGTTCTTTAGATTTGGTTATTCGACGTAGGGAGTGTCTTGAACTCTTTCTTCTGCAAGGTACCAATCCTTCAGACATACTACAGCTTCAACCATTTCTGGCGCCAAGCAGGTCCTGTAATCATCCAGTACGTGTCCACATGCGCTAAATGATAACTCTAAAGCAACAGTAGAAGCAGGAATTGTTAGTAGATCATGAGCCATGGCTGAAAGAATAGAAAATTTGATTTCATGTCCCTTTACTAGCCCAATATATCAAATTCAACCAATCATCATGCTCTATGATGGGTTCATCAAGATACTGCTGCAATTATGATGTGGTTCCATGAGAAGAGGATGTATTCCTCCTACCCTTAACAAATGCCCATACTGGATTACTTGCATGGGACGTACTAGAAGAAGTTTCACTATGTCCACCTACAGAATTTCCTAACTGGATCCTATATTCTCCAAAAAATAGTTTTCAAAATTTCAAAATATTCTTTTGTACATTCCGTTGCTTCATAGAAAACTTCTAAAACTGTTAATTTAGACCTTGGATCCATTACAGTTGCTAATGAAAAAACTAAGGGTGAGTTTGATTGCCAGGTGGGAAAATTGCATTTTCCTTGGGAAAGCACAACTGTGCATTGTTAGATAGCCATTTTAAATCAGTATAATTTTCCCTACCAAGCCATATAAATCAGGATAATTTTCCATACTAAGGTCAGAATTCATTTCCCATCCAGATAGATGAGAATTCATTTCCACCTAAAAATACGCCTTTATTTTCTCACATGATTGAAAGATGTTTTCACAATTGTAATCAATCAGTGATTTAAGGCATATCCCAAATGTAATTTCTGGGGAAAATTTTGTGCAATCAAACACGCCCTAAAGGTATTTCTTTCCAATATTTGTCAAATTTTGCTCTCATTATTTCTATTATTGGAGCAAATTTAGGGTCATACTGATAACTTTGAAAAATTAAAATTATATTTAATAATTAATGTACAACTTTACAAGATGGTTGTTCATAAATTTTAGAAAAAATTGAGTTGAAGTATAAATATTTTTTAAATATTCCCTAATTACTACAACATTATACTAGTCAGTGTCATTAGGGGCAAAATAAATAAATTTTCCATAAAAGTAGAGATCTATTGCTTTTTGATAATCTATAGTCACACTTAACATATTATACGTAGCATTCCATCTGTGTTGAATTATTAAAAGGTGGGGAGACGCCATCGAATCTAAAGCTATAGCTCTCGAATTATCGAATGGTGGGGAAACGCCCTCAAATTTTTAAAAGGTGGGGAAATGCTCTCGAATTTGGAACCGTAGCTCTCGTATTATCGAATGGTGGGAAAATGCCCTCGAATTATTAAAATGTCGGGAGACGCCCTCAAATTTGGACCCGTAGTTCTCGAATTATCAAATGGTGGGGAAACACCCTCGAATTATTAAAAGTTAGAATGTGTATTAAGAAGTGGTTATTAATATGGTCAAATTCCAGGACACTTATACTTTATGTTGCTTAAGAGCATTCTTCAAGAAGACCTTGAAAAGTTTTTCTGAAGAACCTACATAGACTCAGTAAAGGAAAACTTAGCTGAATCCAAGAAGGTACAGCACAAAGCAGATGGCAACAATCATTTGATAATGATCAGAGACAGGTAATCAAGGTAAGGTAAGGTGTCTGTTAGGAGTCAGTTTTTAGCATTTTTGTCTTTCTGTCAAGAGGTTTGGCCGACCCAAGTGTTTGGGGTCAACCCAGGTTCTCGGTCAATCCAGACATTTTGGGGTCGACCCAAATTATACACCTTTCTATCGGGTCTATGTTGCACAGAGCTCGGCCAACCCAAACATTTTGGGGTCGACCCTGCTTATGCACCTTTCTGTCTGTCTATTGTGCACTGAGCTCAGTCAACCGAGAAAAAAGTTGCCCCCGCTTTGAGAGCTCGGTCGACCGAGGTACTTGCAATTGACCCTACTCTTTCTAAGTTGAGCTTTTAGACTAGTTGCACCCTGTTTCTATTTAAGCACTCATTTGCTTTTTTGGGCAACCTGCTTTTGGAGCATACAAAATTTTGCCCTATCAAGCTATACTTTCACCTTCATTTGTCTATCAGTAACAATCATGTGCAACCTTTTTGGAGATTTGGGTTGGTGCATTTGGAGTTCTTCCATATGTTCGAACCAACGATCACAATTCATGGGACATGCTCAAGTATTTGGATCTGCACCTCTTTGGAAGCCTTTCTTAAGGCTTCGTGACTTCTCATCTTCCCATCTAGAGATGTTAGTACATCATTATTGATTATATTGTTGAAACCATCTAGAGTTCTTCTCTTGTAGAACTCGTGGGAGAAATCTTGAGTGAGTTGAGTCTTTACTCAACTTGGCTTGACCTAGAGTATAATGAGGCGTTGATTGGCTTGGCCTAGAGCATAACTAAGCGTTGACCTACTTGACCTAGAGCGTAACTAGGTATTGATTGGCTTGACCTAGAGCGTAACTAGGTGTTGACCTGCTTGACCTAGAGTGTAACTAGGTATTGATTGGCTTGACCTAGAGCGTAACCAGGTATTGACCTACTTGACCTAGAGCATAACTAGGTGTTGATTGGCTTGACCTAGAGCGTAACTAGGCATTGTGAAAAGTGATTCTCTCATTGTTAAGTTAGTCGTAGATTTCTAATTGTTATTATTCAATTGTTAAAGTTTGTATTACTTTATTAAATAGTGGATTTTGCTCCCCTTTAGAGTGTGACAGTGGATATAGGTGCGTAAACAACGAACCACTATAAATCTCGTGTTGTGAATGATCTGTCTCTCATTGTTTAATTATTTATTTTCATATTATATTTGTGAATGCATGAGATTGTGGTTAATATAAAAGGAAAATCAAATTGGATTTTAATTATATTTTGCATAATTTTAAAGAACTCGATTATGTCCTATTGACCCCTCCCCATTAGGACGTTTGTAATTCTAATAAGGGAAATTCAGTCAGTGCGCTTCACTTTAGACTAGATGGAAGTAGTTGGGATCTAAGTTCGTCAATTGCGCATCCTAGAACACCATGCACTGCTTGTAGTGCATCATGTGTTCAATGGGGTCCGACGTCCCATAGAACATCTCAAATTTGATTTGGGCAAATTTCCTCAAAATCTCGAATGCCCAGGATGTTTTTGAGAACATAGAGTTTCTCAACAGCCTCAACGCTTCCCTTACCCTCTCCATAGCATCTTCTCCTTCAACTCGAGTCTCTGTTCTCAATCTTTCTTAATCATATTGATCACCTTTTTCCAAGGTGACAAGATGAGGGTTGTTCTCTTCTTGGAACTCTTCTCGACCAAATTCTTGTCCATGCGCTTGTCGGTCAAGTGTCTCCACCCCTTCTGTCTAGATGTTTGGCCTAACATCCTCTCATGGTGCTGAGTTGTGCTACTCGTCGGCTAGGTTCCCTTCCACTCTTGTAAATCTCCTTGCTCCAGCATCTACTGCCTCAGGATCTAGCTTTGTACTTCACTCCTTCCATTTCCCTGTGCAGTTGTTCGATGCTCTCTTTCGTATCATTCATTAAGGTCAACATTCCCGTGTTGGTCTCTTCCCAATTAGTCCTCAACATTTCCTCCCTTAGACACCCTAGATGTCCCAAATCCACCATCCTTCTAGGCGGCATGTTTCAGACCAAAGTTTCTTAGAAAAACGTAGTAACTTCTCACAGATGGCGCAAAACGATGTGGGGAGGGGGGGGGAATAAGAATTGAACACCCTTGCGAGGTCTGGTGCATGCCCAAGATGAACAATGCTAGATCCGAGGTCCGACATCGAGGTTTCCGAGAATGTCCTTGCAGAAACCCTGCGTAGTGGATACCTGAAACCAATGGGGTGTACCCACCGGAAGGGCCTCCAATGCTTAAATTAGTGGGAGAAGATGGGAGGGATAATGCTCTAATGAATTGAGGTTCGATCCCCTCTACCTCAATGTTACATGGATATATATATTCTTTGACGTGCCTTTTACTCCACGCTTTTGGCTATGACTGTTGTAAGGAATATTTTCATATTCTAGTTTGGCAAGAATTCCGTTTGATACAAAATATTCTTGTAATCGTTCCTACGAGCACCGGTGTAGCATTGAAGATGTCGCGGTATGCATACTTCGCTGACTACGTACGTCCATGAAGACTAGAAGACAAAGATCACAAAAATCAGATGGTTGACGACTTGAGTCGTCTAGGTAACTACTATTTGTCCGTTGAAGAACGTGTACGCTCGTATAGGAAGGTAAGTGACTTAGTGACCATAGGAATAAGATCTTAAAGATTAAAACTTAATAGTTGAACCTTATCACAGGATAGACCCAAGTCAAGACAGTGCAAAGAAGTCAAAATTTGACTAAGGAAAAGTCCGATCAATTGGACCCTACGGGATAGAACACTTCCAATGTACAATCGATTGGAGTTTGCTCTACAATTGATTGGACCATTCGGGACAGAACTTTCAAAGTGAACAATCAATTGGACCCTGTACAATCGATTAGAATTATGAACAGAAAATTCATCCGTACGGTACAATCGATCAGACCAAGAGTGCAATCGATTGGACTTCGCAGAAATAGTCTAATTTCATATCCATTTTCATGCTCCCACTTTCCCATTACTTGCACGACCTTGGGCTTTCAAACTCTTATAAATAAAGCCCTCTTAAGCTTAATTAAATACACAACAAGAGAAAAGAAATAGATTTTTAAATTAAGAGTTGTCCTTATTTGAAGAGAAAAAAATACTAGCCTTCACTATCAATCTTGTGAGCTTTTCTCTTTCTTACGATTAAAGCTTAGAGCTTGATCTCCCATCTGCTTAATTTTTCATCTAGGACTTTAACCTACTAGCCAGAGAGTACCAGTGTGTCTCAAAGCAACTTTGGGGTTAAGGGTGTACCAAATTGAACAAGCGGCAAAGGCTTTGCGATTGGGAGGGCGCGCGTGTGACTCGTAGCGTGGAGCTAGAGGACGTGGATGCCCTGGCATTAGGCTTTGGCTAAGGTTAGAAGTTGTATTTGCAATGGTACTATGTAGGTAACTTCTGTAACTCGAAACTTTTCAGTTAATGATACTTTCCGTCTGGACGTGGTCCCGTGGTTTTGTTTGGTTAAGGTTTTCACGTAAAAAACTCGCATGTGTTATGGTTGTTGATTGTTTACTTTTTGCATAATTGTTAGATCAATTCAAACGACAAAGAGACAATATGTTACGGACATATATTTAATCCAAGTCAATTATGATAATCACCTTATTATCAATCGATTGTTTTAATTGTATTGCATGTGCTTTAGTTTACCCCCACTGGACCAGTAAATTGTGTTAGGTTAAAAGAGAATTTTAATACTTAATCAACCCCCTCTGGGTATTTGGAATAAAGAGAACATACTGAATTTCAACTATTGTCGCTTTTCCTGACATGTCAACTGCCATCTTTTGACATGGTTACCTTCATCTTCCATGGTGTGGCTAACTGCCACTATCTTTTTTTTTTTTTGATAAGTTAGCTAACTGCCACTATCTCTGACATGGTTAACCGCCACCCTCTCTAACATGGCTAATTGCCGCCATCTCTGACAAGGTTAATTGCCGCCATATCTGACAAGGTTAAATGCGACAATTTCTACTAGGTACCATCTTTCTTACTGTGTCCCCATGTTTTCCTTATTCTTTGTGGCCATCACCTCATGTTAGGCACACCCCGAGGTCTATTAGGTGAATATGAGAACTATACTTCTCGAATTTACCACAATTATCGGCCCATGCACATTGCCGAGATCTAAAGTCTTGACTAGATTCAATCGTCTCTCTCTCTCTTGTGTTCGTCGACGCTATTACCTTAACAAGGGCTGAATACCCCATTCCTCAAATTCCTGGATCATGGACTGAGAGCTCCATATCTCGGCCCTTTCGTTGGATGGCCAAGAACTCCCCATCTTGGTCTTCTTGGCAGGTCATTGATTCAGTTATCAAAAGGCATGTAGTGCATGTGCTGTTCGGCACACATCGAGCTCTTGCCACCAATCCATGTGTCAATGTTTCAATTGCCCACGTGGGGGTGCAAATATTTGCATCCACAACATCCCAAATAATGCTCCAATCCAATGGCTAAAACCCATGAAAAGAGTCAAAACCAATTGCTAGAAATCACCAATTTGTCCGTAAGTCCACGGAAGGGTGGAAAAATGTTTATACGATCATTGATGATCCCCAAGAGTGTGACATATGGAACCTAGGCATTGGATGATGCCCTTGGGTCATGCAATCCCTATCTATAAAATGGAGTAGAACTTTCCTGATCGTTGCTGGTCAACAAAGTTGCTGACTGCCCATAATAAGAGCCATATGGCACACTCTTAGATGATGTCGACCGGATGTTTGGCCAATCCCTAGGTGGACCTACAAACTAAGAATCAACCTTATTAGTGATTTCAAACCCTTGGATCTTTGTACCCCAAATAATGTCAATAATGCTCAAATTTCACTATTAAGAATCAACCCATGAAAACAACTAGGGGAGTCAATCCAGCTCACTTGTAAGGGGGCCCTGCCCTACTCAGCCTAGCCCTTTTAAAGCCTTAAGAAGAGGACTTTTTATAAATTTCAAGCCCTTAGGGTCGGGCTGGGCCAGGCCCAAATATGTAAGGCCTTTCTAAATAAGGGTCGGGCCAAGGTCACACTCAAGGGGGGTCGGCCCTACCTTGTCCTTGGCACATCATCTCTGTTATATTTATTTTTTTAATTATATTCTATAAAACAACTTACATACTGCATCTTCTTTTAGAAAATACCACATTAAGTACATGGTATATTCAAAACTAAATTAAGTTGTCTTTTTTTTTTTTCAAATAAAAATGGGTTGTTCTAAAGTTTCATGTCTTTGGGAATCAAACCCCTTTTTGAAAAACAAAACATTCAAAAGAAAGGGGAAATCGATTGTCATGATTTCCCAGTTTCCTTAGGTACACATGTCACAACGTTATTGGTGTTGGACACTACGTACAATTATCCTAAAAAAGATACAATTTTGAGCAATTTCCAAATGATTGAGCCATTCCAAAATTATGACTGGCCCAAAATCATTAATATTTTGAAAATTTTAAGAATAGTTCAAAATGACTTTTTCTAGTGTAAATTTATAATATATCATTTATTTTATTCAAGTTTTTAAAAAAAAGAGGTCTCATTTTCAAAACTAAAATTTATGACCATTCATCAAAAAATCTATATAGATTAAACCAAGGAAATATGCTACCAAGCCAAGTACATTATTAAAGCATACACTTTTTTTTACTAAATTTTTTTTTCCAACTATTCTTTTAGGCTCTGCCCTTGAGGGTGGGGCTAGGGTCAGGCTAGGCCTTACCCTGGCCCAGCCCTTTGACAACCCTAAAAACAACTCTAATCCAACACTTAGAAATCACTAATCAAGCTAATTATTGGTCTTTAGTATGTCCATCTAGAGTTGGGCCAACATCCATAGGGGTAGAAATCTCTATCAATATGCCACGTGGCTCATACTGTGGCGGCTGACTTCCCCAATACAGCTACGTGGCACACTCTTAGAAGATGTGACCCTATAGATGTTTGGCCAATCCCTAGGTGGACTTACAAACAAAAAATCAGCCTGATTAATGATTTCAAACCTTTTGATCCTTGTACCCCAAAAATGGTCAACAATGCTCAAATTCCCAAGGCTGAAATTGACCCCGTCGATAAATAGAGGGGCAGTGGCAGTAAGAAAGCAAGGAAGAAAGAAGAATGGCAGGAGTTGGGAGGATGAAGTTGGGTTCCCAAGGGCTAGAGGTGTCGGCTCAGGGACTGGGCTGCATGGGCATGTCCACCGCCTACGGGCCTCCAAAGCCCGAAGCGGACATGATCGCTCTCATCCACCACGCCATCGATAACGGTGTAACCTTCCTCGACACCTCCGACATCTACGGCCCCTTCACCAACGAAATCCTCCTCGGAAAGGCTCTGAAGGGAATCAGAGAGAAGGTAGAGTTGGCTACCAAGTTTGGGATCAGCTTCGTTGACGGCAATAGGGGTATATGCGGTAGCCCTGCCTACGTCCGATCCTCCTGTGAGTCAAGCTTGAAGAGACTCCAAGTCGATTTCATCGATCTCTATTACCAGCATCGTATCGATACCAAAGTTCCAATTGAAGTCACGGTGCGTCTTCTTTATACTTGATCTGTTAACTTGGTTAATTATTCTGGAGTCTGGACCGCCAATTTCATGGACCACATCTTGGAGATCTATTTGCCCATATAAACCTGCAACATCACCTGATCCTGAACGACGGACGGCATTTTTGGACGTTTTTGATCATCTGATGGGGTTGATATTTGGGTTTGACGCGCGAACAGTTTTATATAATAGAGCGATATTTGATACTCACCGATACCCTCTGGGCCCACTGACCGCATGAATGTTTAGCCCACACCTTGGTGGATACACACACCAAAAATCACTCTGATTGATAATCTCTAGCCATTGGATTTTACTACTTTTTAAGGCATGATTCTAGCCGTTGGATTCAACCTTTTTTTGGGTACTAAAACCAACGGCTAAAAATCATCAAACAAGTTGTTTTTTGGTATGAATGTCTACCAAGGGGTAGGCTAATGCAGCTGAGTAACAAAACTGGCTATACCTGACGCTTTTTGCGTCAGATCTACCTTGTTACATAACAACCATTTATAATTATTATGGGGCGATACTGTAGCAATTCGTCCGCATGTTCAGTATTCCTCTGTACCTATTTTCTTTCTTTCTTTCTTTGTGTAATAGTAAGAGAGGTTGTACATGATCAATTTCAAATGTTTAAACTTATACCAACGAAACGAATGTCGTACTTGTTCTTGAAATGAAATAAAGAACAAATTTTAAAGCTGAGTTGAATGAATGAAATGAAATAAAGTTGAATGCATCATGCTACAATACACAATGTTAAATAAAAAGATGTACTTCTATCTGCATATAAAATGCTTGTACAAGGAAAAGAATGAAGTTGCATGTACATTTTTCATTGCTTATTAATTATTAAAGCATGATGGATGGAAGTAGAAGATGAGATATATTCTCCAACCATTATAATCGAGTAAAGAGAAATGGAGTACAATATAACTATTGCGGTAAAGTCATTATTGTAGAAATCACTAAATTGAAAGAATATTTATTTGCAACAAAATGGGATGTTTTTGCTTGCCCAAGTTTGTCTTTTTGATGTAAAGATCATTTTAACTCAAATCCTTTAAAGGATAAAATCTCAAAAATAGTAGACAACAATATTTCAGTTGGAACTAGTAGGTGATGCAGGATGATGAGAACTAGCCTATATGAGGTGCAAAGATCAAAAATAAATTACCACAAGTAATAAGAAAATATAAAACTACTCTAACAATTACTACAAATATGTAGATATGCTAGCAAATAATTAACTGATTATTTCAAATGCTAGATCTCACAACCAAGCAGTGAAAAACCCTCAATTATTGATTGAGTGGCCCGAATGGAAGTAAGGACTTCCACTAGCTAGGGTTCAACCAACACTTGTAGGTTCACTTTAATTTTCTTTTCTAAGATATTATAAGTTATTTGAAGTTCGGGAAGGTTTCTGGCAAGTTTCAAGGCTTTTTGACAAGTATCAGATTTTAGTCGGGTTTCGGGAGAAAAATGAAAACCATGGAAAATTAGGGTTTGAGAAGAGATTAGGGGTTCCTATGGTTACCGCAAGGATCTAGGAGTATTTGGGGGTTGTGGTGAGGGTTTTGGGAGGGTTTAGTGTGCCATAGGGAGAATTGCGGAGGAAGGTTACTATTCACGTGGCACTATTCACGCAGCACTATTCACGCAGTACTATTCACGTGACACTATTCATAGTTATGATCAATGGTTAGGGTTTCGGGATAAAAGATGTATGGTTGGGTTTTCTAGGTCAAATTTGATCTAAAGAAAAGAAAAAAAGAAAATAAAGATGGAAAAAGAGAAGAGAATAAGAGAGAAGAGATAAAGATAAAGAGAATACATTTCAGATTCGCACCGAGTAGTTTGGATTCGCACCAAGGAAGAAGAGAACAATCCACAAGAGATTTCTCAATAACAAAAGTCAATATAATTCATCATCAATCAAAGGTTACAACTAAAAAAGTTTATATAATAACTCAAAACTCCCTAATCTAATCTCAGCCATCCATTTAATCTAATGGCTATAAAAAAAGTACAGCAACTTAAAGTAACTAACCAAAATTACAATGAGCCCCCTAACTATGGGCTAATTACAAAGACAACTAAAACTCTAAAAACTATCAAAATAAGCTTAGAAAACTAATAAAAACTCTCCACAAGCTCCATACGCAGCTCACATGCATCTTTCCAATGTGGAGTCTTCATGATGCACATGCACGTGGGGTCTTCCGCTCCCATAAATCAAGGAGAACTAAAACGGGGGCTCACATAGTCATCAAAATACAAAGACATGGGTATGGGCCCAGTTTTCCTCCTCTGCTGGTATACTCTAGGTAAGGACGTGATGTCCTCATCAGTAGGGATATAGAAATTGAAGATTATGACGATGAGGTTTCACGAAGTTACTAAAGATTATGGAAATGATTAGGAATTGTATTTACATCTTGAAGAGGAGAAAATAGTTGTGGAAGTTACCAATCAGAATGAACA
This sequence comes from Euptelea pleiosperma, assembly GCA_035048495.1. Lineage (NCBI taxonomy): Eukaryota > Viridiplantae > Streptophyta > Magnoliopsida > Ranunculales > Eupteleaceae > Euptelea > Euptelea pleiosperma. Next base: position 10,754,849 of record CM068551.1, on the reverse strand, counting down.
TGCTTTCAACCTGCCATGACATTCATAATTTTTTAATAGACTTTCGTTTAGGTAATAGTATTAACCTTATTGGAGTTGGGTCATTTAGATCTGCTCATGTTGGCAATAGACCAACCTATGTCACCTCAGTTCACAATATATTCTCTTAGAACTCGTAGTGACTATTGGGATAGTCATCAAACAACCCCAAATTGGTGGTAAAATTCTCAAGTGTATGTATGTGAGTGTATTGGCATAATGTTTATGATAATGTTCTTCCATTTAATGTAGCTTCCTTAAACACATACAAGGAAGCTATGAATGCAGTCGCAAATCGTCGGAGAGGTTTCGATCCTTTACTACATATGAGATTATTAATACATTATTATAAAGGTAGAAAGAAAGTCAAAAACAACTATAATTCCCAAGCAAAGAATGTATTGGGAAAATTATGGTTCCGTTCTCATGACTGATAATGAAAAGATCAACAAGGCTACATTTTACTTCTAACGTTTTGGTCTATCGTGCTCTAGGTATGGAATTTAAATGTGTGCGTCACTTTTTTTAAGTAACATTTTTTAACAATTAAATTAATATAATTCTAAAATTTTATATAAACAACTTTCTTAAAAAGCGTAAACATCAATGATAGTCTCTTGGCCGTTGATTTTCTAGTTAAAAGTAGAGAAATAATATTGAGGATATTTTAAAATTTGTAGACTCTTACACAATTGTTGCTAAAACTTAGAATAGATATTGATGGTTTTTTGTTATAATTTAAGACTTTGTATTTTGCTTAAACTCTTCTACAATTTTGTTGCTAAAAAGTAGGGTAAAAGGTCGAACTCATCATTTGTTTTTATATTGTTGTTTAAAGACAAGGGTGTAATGGGTACTATAAAAAATTTATATGGACATATTGGTTAAACGGTGATTTCAAACTTATGCTCTGAAAAAAAAAGTTTTAGCAAACACTCCCTTGGATAAGCCCATAATGAGATACATATTTGATGTATTGTGCACAACCAGAGCTATAATAAAGAGGTTTCTACGATTGCATCAAAGTGGGATGTCTATAAGATAATCGATAGAAGAAGGAATACCAGCTGCACTCCGTCTTGCAAGTGAAAATGATATCTGAGATTCGAAGGTCGCTATACATAAAATGAAAGCTAATTTCATTCCAATCCCTATAGAACAAGCAACTATTGCTTCAGAGATATTTGTGCCGATTTTTATAATTAGAAAAGTTAGTTCTTAATAGATGTCATTATTTATAATATATTCTTGTATTCTTGGAACAACTAGCAAGGCTCGGGTAGAGCATGAGATCAGAAGCAACAAGGATAGTTGCAAAACAATGAAGTTCTAGTTAGTATTTTGTAGTACGAAACTACGAATCATGAAACTTCCTACAATTATTCATCATCATCATACACCTTATCTTAACTATTTGGGGTTGGCAACATGAATCATGTGCAACCCTATTAAGAGCTATGTCTTCCGTCAAGGTATTTATCTTCCAATCCTTTCTTACTACTGAAATTAAGGTTTTTCCTTGTCGTCGGATCGGAAACCCTAAAGTTCTACAAGATCTGTAAATTTCTCCAAATTGGTTCACTTAATCTGTAAAAATGGAGAGTTGTATAGTGGCTCGTGTCGGATATCGTCCGTACTCGGGGTTAGGGCAAATAGTTGAACAATTAACAGAAATCTGCTAAAAATAATGAAAGGGGCGAGAATGGTGATTGAGGATCGATTTTTAAAACGTATTTTTGGAGATAAAAGTTATCTGGACTAATTAAAGCAAAATCTGACAAATCAAATTACAAAACTTTGAGATGAATTTAACGAACTTTATTAATCACTATTCAAATGTAATTTGCATTTAACGGTTTAAACCATTGAAATAAAAATTGATTTAGAAAGCAACATTTAGAGAGAGAAAGTAAGAGAAAATAAAGATTTAGAGAGAAAGTGACTAAAGAAGCCTAGAGAGAGAAATAAAAATGTAGAGAGAAGGAAATAGGTAGAGAGAGAAAATGAGAGAAAAAAAATGCTTTTAGAGAGAGAAAGATTAGAGGTAGAGTGAGAATGGGTTTACCTTATAATGAATGGTTGTGATCCACCCTTATACTTACCGATGGAAGTATTGTATTGCAAGGTGAGAATGGTCTAGATCGGCCAAGGAAATGGTTCACCCGAATGTTCTTGTGATGAACAGCAAAGGAGACGGTCTTATGGAGAAGACGGACCAATGGTGTACTGAGTACAAGATGGAGGTGCACGATTGTAGAGTCCGTGAAGGAAGAATCACATCAGCAAAGGAGAGCCTCCGGTTACAATTAAGTTGCAGGTCCGGCAAGGTGTTGCTGGTCTGTAACAATGGAGGAAGATGGCCAGCAAGGAGACGTTGCTGGAATGGTGGTAAATGGAGGTGAGGTGGACCAATGGGTGTTGCAGGTGGCGCACAGGTGTGCGGTTTTGGCTGATTGCGGTGGAGCTCTTGCAACACTTAGAGAGGTAGGTGCTGATCGAGATGAGCTTTGGACCAACGTGGAATGTTGCTGTCCACGTGGTGTACTGTGAGGAGAAGTGGAACCAGCTAGGCTGTGGAGAATGTTTTTTCTTGGCGGTGGAATAAGGCACACCAGTCCAACAATCTTCAAGGAGAGTGTGCTAGACGGTGTTGTGGAGCACGGGTAGTGGAGAAGATGCAGCAAACCGAACCGTTTCTGGTTCGTTTGGAGGTGCCAGGTGGAATACGGTAGCAGATCTGGATGGAGGACGCGTTGGTTTTCTTGAAGGAGGAAGAAGAACAGGTCCGGTGGTGGTAAGGAAGTGAGATACACAGCAAAAGAAAGAGGCAAGGGGGTAGACGGTGTAGGTGCTAGTTTCCTTGCTGGCAGCAACGTCAAACCTGTTGCGGTGGAAGGAAGAGAAGAACGCCTGCGGAGTTGCAGATAGGGGAGCAATGGAGAAAGATGATCTGAGATGGAGATCCAGCCGGTGTTCTAGCAGATTTCCGGATGGGCAGCAGGGATAGTGAGGTGTACACGGTGATAGAGGAGGTGGGAGCAAGCCATCCCTAAGTTTCTGTTGGTCCAAACGGTGGTTGGTAGAGGAGAACCAGTTGGAGTTCCGATTGGGTAGTAGGCCGTGGGGCTGTGAGGGTGATTGGTGGTTTGCTAAGGTGGTCAGATGGTGCACTGCAGGTACATGGTGAAGCTTTAGGAGCTTGGCCGGAGTTGCAGACCTGCAACTCCAGTGATGGGAGATGTTGATGGAGATGAGCAGGTGTTGCACTACCTGCAACTGTTGGTGAATTGAGAGGAGGAACAGGCTGAACCTGTGGAGAAGGAGATGCGATCCAAGGCTTTGAGTTGCAGATGGGTGAATGAAGAGATGCTGGCTGGTGTTGCTGTTTGCAACACCAGAAAGAGTGAGGAAAAAATGACGAGCAAGGTGGAGCTTTAGGCTGCCTAGGAGGATGAGAAACCCGCTAGTTTGTAGATCGTGGGTAGCCGGAGTTGCAGGCTGCAACTTGTAGGCGAGGCAGCAAGGGAGAAGGCAATGGTGATGTACTAGGTGAATGGCTAAGGGAGGAGCCGAGAAAGAACGCCTGGAGAAGATAAGGAACCTGCCGGAAGTTGCAGGTTTTCAGATCTGAGATGATCGTAGTTCTATCCGATGAGGGAGAAGCGCACCCTTAAGTGATAACCGGTGATGAGAATGTTTTCGCAAGGAACACCTACAAGAAGAAGGGGAGACGTGGATGAACCTGCAAGCTCTTCTCTAACGGAGGCTGAGATAGAGAGTGGTGTTAAGGCAAGAAAAGATTAGGATTTAGAAGGGGGAGGGAACCAAAAATTGTGTTTCTCCCGAGCTCTATACATAGAGCTCGGGATTGGTTGAATTAGTTAGAGATTTTTAGGGGGACGTGGATAGGTAGAGAAAGAATCTCTTGTGCCATGTTGTTGCTAGGAATAGGTGAAGTTCACTAAGGATAAGTGAGAGTCGGTCAAGGACCGATTCTCTCTTGTGGAAATTTGTAGTGACGTGGCAGCAAGGTTGTGGATTGGTGGACCATTAATGCTGTGGGCTTAAGGGATTGATGATGGGGCAAAGATATGAGTGGGCCATTAGGATAGTGGCCCATGAAATGCCACATGTTGGTCAAATAGGATAGGTGAGCCAATGGGTCATTAGAGTAGTGAGCTTTTTGGGCCAATACTGAGCATGCCACATGTCGGCCAATGGTCATGGGTCATGGATATGGGTCATAGGCATGGGTCATGGGTCATGGGCCAAAATAGATAGAGTGAGAAATAGGAGAGAGGTGAGAGAAAAAGTACAAAATTAAAAGCCTTTGAGGGTTTTGAACCCTGGTCTTCTTTATTCTCTCTCGTCCGCTCCACCAATAAGTCAAACTTATCTTTTGATGTCAATTGGTGTGGCCTTTAACACCTAAATCCTTCTCTTGGTCTCCAGCTATTCTCCTCTCCCTTAGTCTTTGTTCCGGCTCTACGATCCTCTAGCTTTGCCCGTACATGTCTTCTATCTTTTTATCCTAGCCTGCTGGCTCTTTAAGCTTTGATAGAAGTCTTCTGTGGTTGATAGTGGGCCCGCCAGTCCTCGAGAATCGCCCGATAGGGTCTCCTGCAAGTGAAAAAGCACGTAATGAGATTTAACTAAAACGGCTTGATACTGGACTATCTGAAATACGTTTATTTCATGCAAAGAGTCGATTTTTGTCTAAAGAATGCGTTCTACGCAATGGAAGAAACTCTTACGTGGAAAAGTCGACGAAAAGACAAGTTTTACATAGGAGAATGCGACATTGCTATAAGGATAATAGCTTAAAATAAGCACTTTTGAGCGAATATCAACTACCTCGTTCTCTTTCATTTTCAGCCATATGTTCTCCTTTTTATGGCCTTCAACTTGTGTAAAAGCACCTCACTGGTGTTGTTGTTGGTCCACATTGTTCATGCCCAAACCATTTTAATTGGCTTTCCTTTATTTTATCTATTATTGGAGCTATTCATAGATTTCCTCGAATGTGCTCATTTCTAATTTTGTCTTTCTTAATTTTCCCACTCCCCATCTCAACATCCTCATCTCTACTACACTCATTCTGTGAACATGTTGTCGCTTGATTGCCTGACATTTATCTCTATAAAGCAAAGTTGGTCTTATTGCTGTCTTGTAAAATAATCATTTTATTTTGACAGGTACATGTTGATCGCATAATACTTTAGACTTACATCTCCGCTTTAACCAGCCAACACTAATTCTATGGGTTACATCATCACCAATATCTCCATCTTTTTTTATCCAACCCTAAATAACAAAAGTGGTCACTTTGGGGTATTTCTTTCCACTCAATTTAAAGTAATCAGGTTAACTCAAAACAACAGTCTATTCGAGAGTTTGTATCTCCTAATCAAACCATCGGATTTTTCTAAAATTTGGATAGTCGTAGAACATAAAGTTTTCTTTCTGTGGTCCAAATTTCAGATAATCGGCAAGCCTCTTTGTCATAAAAAAATGTTACTACTCTGTGTGAAGCAACTTGGTAAATTCTCAATTCAAATGAAGAACATATCATTTAAACTCCAAAACCCATGTTATTAAACAAGATTTTAGATCAAAATATCTTTGAAGAAACACATGCTGAAATTAGATATATGAATTCAAGATTGCAATTTCAAATAAAAACATATAGGGTCAAGATCAGGGGACAATAATTTTGATAACAAAAAATTGGCGCTAGCCAATATATAAATTAGAAGCTTTGGAATGGGATGATTTTTGGTTAGGATGGTCTCTTTGGTGAGGAAATCATCCTCACAAAATTCAAATCATTCTGATATTCGTAGCCTGGTTTACAAGTGGAAGAATTATGGACCGTCTATTTTTACAGTTAACTTGAAAACCACATTTGATGGGGTTAAAAATTCAGAATGGGCTGATTTTGTAGGGGTGATCTTTATGGTGAGGAGATCATCCTCACAAAAAATTAGCCATTGATTCATCTTCCATGTTGGTACGCCAAAATTGTTTGTCAAAATTTGACCCTTGATCCTGACCCAAAACATATATAGATATACATGATGAATCCTTCAAATTAGAGAGTTCAAAACAAGGAAATAAGTGATTTTACTTATTAGTTTTAATCTTAATCACTTTAAGAATTCCAACATAATCTCATAAAATCAGCTCCCAAAATGAAGTTTCAAAGCTTTCAAATGAAGTGATGATCAAACACCCAAAACCCTAGCTATCTCCTTAGTAAAAACCTTTCTTTGTTTAGAATGTAGTTTTCAAAGACTGTAAAAAATGAAAGAATTAGTTTAGCATGTATTTATTCTCGTAGTAATGTGGAGTGTCCATTAGGTTGCCATGTGGCCATAGAATATAGCCATATGTCTCAATTTCTATCATGTGTCATAAGTGTGTGCAAGTGTCAAGTTAATGCATGTGTATGCAAGGTGTCAAGCTAATGCATGTGCAAGTGTGTGAGGTCCACTATAGTGATTGTTGTGTGTTGGAAATGTCCATTAGTTTGCTAGTCTTGCATCACGGCACACCATATGGCACACCACGATGATTCCATTCGATGAAGTCCTCAATCTCATTTAACATACCCGAACTCCTGTGCACGTGCACATGTACGAGTTTGGGTATCGCCTTCAAAGTAAAATCTCTCTCACAGTCACGTCCAATGTTCCCGGTAATTCGTGTGTCAACTCTATGGTTTTAAAATTTGACAAAATCCAACGAAATTAGTCAAATTAATTCCGAATTTTGAATGAACGAATTAAAGTGTACATGTATTAAAAAATTTACAAAAATTCACCGAATTAATTTGAAGTAAATAGTAAAAATTCGGCTAATTTATCGAAGTTTGGACTTTTTTAGTACAAAAATTGCAAAAATTCGTCGAATTAATTCGTTTAATTCGAAGTAAACAATTTAGAGAAGTTGGGAGAATATTTGCCAAAACATTGGTAAAACACATTGATTTTTAAGGATATGAGAAAACAAGCATGATAAAACACTTATAACTTATTATATCATTAAAACAACCATTTAGAGCAACCTAAGCAAGATTAATATCGTTTAACTCATTTTAGCAAAAGATCTTTAAACTTCTCTAAGTTGGCTAATTTTTACAGAAATTCTCTAAATCGAATTGAACTTCCCCGAATTAATTTTGAATTTTAATTGACTGAAGTCTAAGGCGAAGTCGAAGTTTAGAACCTTGGTCAACTCGATGTCATTCTATTGACCCAGAAGTGTAGAAAAATTCGACTGAGCAATGTTTGGTTTTTAGGATTAAACAATGATTATATCAAATGCTCGCACAAATATAATAATATATATAATATATATAGTGCCAATGTCATAGGGTTTCTCGGGTCACTACATCCTACTCTCCTTAGAGAAATTTTGTCCTCGAAATTGACATACTTATCAAGGAATAGGTGCAAGTATCTCTCTCTGACTTCTACTTCCTGCTCCTAGGAGGCTTCTTCCACGTCGTAATGTTGCCATTGAACTTTCACCAATGGTATCACCTTTGTCCGGAGCACTTTCCTTCTTTGTCCGGAGAACTTTCCTTAGAAGGCGGGACCCGCAATCGCAGATGTGAACATGCACGGGAGTTTGTATACGCTAAATGAGACTGGGTAGGACTTTTTCTAATGTAACCAGTGTGGTTTGCCACATGGTGTGACATGACGCTAGACTAATACATTAATAGACATCTCCAACACACCTCACTCAATATAGTCGACCTCACACACTTGCATTCTTGAGACACTTGCGAATGCATTAGCTTAGCTCCTTGCATACACTTGCATGCTTGATACCTTGCATACACATGGATTAATTTGACACTTGTGATGTAAATTGAGACTTTTGGCTATCTTGCATGGCCACACGGCAATCAAATGGATACGCCACATAACTTAGAGAATAAAAGACATGCAAAACTAATTCTCTGACTTTTACACTCTTTGAAAACTAAAATTTAGAGTTACGGTCGTAGTTGAACGTATCCATTATTCTATGAAAACACAGAGATGCTGCTAGTATTAGTCCGATATCTTTAACCATATCAATCATCTTTTGTTACAATCAAAGGTTATATTGGACAAAGACACGATCATTAAGTTTTTGTTATAGCTAGTCAATTCCTTGCTTTGGTATGTATTTGATCAAATGTACCATAGCTCCTTGCACAACCAAAAGTTGTGTTTATTTGACTAAAAATACTATCGCTAGTTTTCGGAGATTAAGCATTGCTACTCCAAATCCATTCCACCAATCAACTAACAAAAACAATTATAGGAATATATTATATTAATAAATATAAAAATTGTTGAAAGTATCATGATTCTTATTATAAAATGTAAAATACTAGACACCCTTCTTTTGGATCTATTCACGCTACTTTTAATCTCATGCTCTCTAGTCTAGACCCAAGCCTTCCTAGCTTTCCAAGAATGGAAGAAAATATTAAAAATTAATGACATCTATTAAGAATTAACTTCTAGAACTATAAAATTGAATGCAAGTACCTCCAAAGTTATAGTTCTTGGGTTGGACTAAATTAGGTATCGCTTTATGTATGCAAACCTTTGGATGGCAGATTTCATTTTCACTTTATAACTTTTTATTGATAAGTATAAGTGAGACTAAGAAAGGGGAAAACCCCACAAAATACAGCCTAGGTGCACCTCAAGAAGAGATCCAACCGACTCAAACTATGTACAAGTCAACTGGGATTAGACCCTCCCAAAAGCGCTTCTCATTTGAAAACAAAAGAATAAAAAAATATCCTCTAAACCCTGAAGAGAGGGATGACCAAATGTACAAGTAAGCTTTGACCCTCAACATGACTCTAGGGATGTCTTCTTCATCCCTTCACAGATGCAAGAGCTCCTCTCTTTCTAGGTAGCCCACGACCGCAAATAGGAGGATATACCATAGGTATCTGCCTCTCTCTCTGGAGACTTCCAAAGAGATACCTTGCACTATGAGGATTACATGCTCTGGCACACAAAGTCTAAGCCAAATAGAGAAAAGAAAGCTTGCCAAATGCCATAGGAGAACAGGCAGTGGATCATAAATGATCAACCGATACGGCTATCGATTTTCACTCATAAAATTTGATTGTTCATAGATATTTTACAGATTAAAAAATATCTAGCAAAGTAACTTTTTTCTATGGATAGCTATCCTTGATAAGATTATTACTGTGGATCACTTAAATAGTAGAGGGATGTGTCTGCCCAACATGTGCTTCTTGTGCAAGTCCAATGCCGAGTCCGTAGACCATCTGCTGATCCATTGTTCCTTTATACCGAAGTGTGGCAGGTCTTCCTATCCTTGTTCGGCATCGATTTTGTGCTCCCCAAACGGGTGTTGGGCATCTTCCAGCCTGTTCGATGGAAGTGCTATGTGGGAGGGCGCATTTTTATGGCGTTTTCTGCCGTTTGCAATCATGTTGGATATTTGGAAGGAGAGGAATTACCGTATTTTTTAAGGGAATTCAGAAGAAACCGTTGTGGTGAATTTGAGAATCAAAGCTTTCTTGTTTCTTTGGTCCCCTATACAAGAGTTTAGGGGCGCTGTTTCTTTGAGACTTTTGTGTTCAAATGGGAGGATCTTGTTGAGGACTCTCCTCCTTTTTTATTGTGTTTAGGATGTGGCTTGCGGGATCCCCCTGTTGTTTTTCTAATTTGTTGGGGTTTTCCCTTTTAGTCATACATATTACGCATTATGGATAAAAAAAAGTAGGTCATAGTTAAGTTGCTCTTTCCATCTTGTTGATTTTCTTGCAAACATTCGTCGCTCGATGCGATCCCAAAAATTGATTTATTATAGATTTGGTTGTGCACATTGCATAAAAAGGTACCCCATTGTAGGCTTATCCAAGTCTACTAATTGTAGAAAATGACTAATAATTGGTATTGCATTCATTCTCCAAAACTTTCTTCTGTCACAATCCGTTGGATTCCTATTCCTGTTTCAAGTCTTGCATAACTTGGCTCTCTTCACTCAGGGTCCATGAATAATTGTTGGAGAAGAACCTTGATCTCCACCATGCTTTAAGTTGCAATGTAAACGAGTGAGAAATGGTCGAATGAGGTCTCGTCGACTGGAGTGCTTTTTAAATTTTGCAAGTATCCAAGAATGATTATGAATAAATTTTAGTATCTTTGTGCATCGAAAATGACCTTTAACCCAATCATATTTCTCCAAATCATCGAAAATGACCTTTAACCCAACCATATTTCTCCAAATTTTAATATCTTTAGGCACTATGATTTAATAGGTTTATCATGCATGTTCTTTGACTTCTTTCTAGATGATGTTGAAATTGGTTTCCCACATTGAATTGCATTGCTTTGGCACTGTCTCACTGCTTTTGTCTCTGAAGTATTTATTGAACTTTCCCTAATCCTTTTTTCATTCTTCTATACAAGATGGGAGAACTTAAGAAACTAGTTGAAGAGGGAAAGATCAAATATATAGGGCTATCTGAGGCATCTGCTTCAACAATTAGGAGAGCACATGCTGTTCACCCGATAACAGCAGTGCAGTTGGAATGGTCCTTATGGACAAGAGATGTAGAGGAAGAGATAATTCCTACCTGCAGGTGAGGTATTTGCTACACCAACTTAATTATTTACTGTGCTTAGTATTTGGAAGTTCTAATCTCAACTTTCTTAAACTATTCAGAGAACTTGGTATAGGAATTGTTGCATACAGCCCTTTGGGGAGGGGTTTCTTTTCTTCAGGGCCTAAGATTGTTGACAGCCTATCCAATGATGACTTCCGGAAGGTTCGTATGATTTCTTTTATGTGAAATTTGCAACTCCATAGAATGATTTGATTACAGTAAATGAAAGTAAGGGCCATAATCAATTAACACACGTTTCCTGCTCAGATTTTTCTAGATCTACAGACCATTTCTCCTTAAATTTCTGTTCTTTTATTAAAAAATTTACAATATTTGCTTCACAATTTTCAACCTTCGTAATATAGGTACTTAAAAGTTCACTTTTCCATGTCTTTCAAATTCCCTCAATCCGTAACTAATGCTGTAATGATGTCTATGTATCTTTGTGTATGTTGTATGAGTTTTTGTATTGTGACATGGTACTGAAATATGTATTGCATTTGTTGTAGCATCTACCAAGGTTTCAACCTGAGAATCTCGAGCATAACAAACATATATTTGAGCGGGTAAATGAAATGGCTATGAGGAAGGGATGCACCCCATCTCAGCTTGCATTGGCATGGATCCACAACCAAGGAAGTGATGTGTGTCCCATACCAGGCACCACCAAGATTGAAAACCTCAATCAGAACATTGGAGCTCTATCTGTGAAACTAACACCAGAAGAAATGGCCGAACTTGAATCCTTAGCTTCAGCAAATCCAGTTAAGGGTGACAGATATGGAAGCACTTCATTTACCTGGAAGGAATCAGAAACTCCAGATCTGTCCTCTTGGAAAGGTGAATGAAGAAGTGTATTTTGTTGTGTATTGTGGTCTTGCTTCCTGTTTAATAAGTGTAATACCCCAAACTTTCGTTCTAGGGTATTATGATAAATTCACCTAATAATGAAAACCCGAAACTTTTTCAAACTCTTATTATTGTTTTTATTGTTTAATATCATGCATGAGTATGTGTATTTAATTTGGTTTCATTCTGACAACTTTGAAAAACCTGCTATTTTTGAAACTCGCTCTTTAGGGCTAAATTCCTACTAAAAATAATGAATCATAACTTGCAGGGGACTTTTTCTTGCTGCAACTAATATTCCAGAACTTTTATAAAAAAATTATTTTGTGGGCCCGAGACTCCAAAAATATTCTTATTTTATCCTTATCAACTTACCTGTGAAATTTGGAAGCTTTCCTGATACATGAAAACCCTAGCGGGAGATTTCAGGAGATTTTGACAAAAATAGTATTTTCGTAATTTTTAAACTTTCCTACTATTATTATATTTTTAAAAATAATATTTAATTATATTCTATTTATTTAATAGGAGCGTGGGACCCGCAAATCACTTTCGGGTCATTCTAATATCATTTGACACTTTTCTAAGGTTTTGAACATTTTTGTGATTTATATGTGTGACATGTGTCAATACCTTATTGTATGAACTTTTAAATTATATAATATAGTTTGATTGAATTAATTAATAATTATTTGTGTTATGATTGTTGGGTGGGCCCTTATGGCCAATCTAGAGGTCTTTTGGGCTTAATAATATTTTTAAATGAAGCCTATTTATGTTTATGGGCCTTGGGCCCATTTCTAACCCATTAATATTGTAAAATATAAGTTTTTGAGGGTTGAAAAAGTCATCCCTTTGATAGTTACGAATTTCAACAAAATAGAAACCCTAATCCTTCCCAAAACCTATTTATGAAAACCCTAAAGCTTTAGAAGCTTTCACAAACCCAACTCTATTGAAGAAAAGAGAAAGCTCCATTACACATTCATCCGGGCACCGATCGCACTCGAGCAAGAAGGGAGAATTGACGGGGACTCCGAATAAAAGAACATATTCCGAGGAGAGGACGATCCGACGACTTTCAAATTTAAAGAAACTTTTGATTTTCATTAAAGTTCAAGAAACCTTAAGGTAAGTGCGCTTGATCCATCCTATACTTGTTTTTCTTCAAGATTTTGTTTATCTTTCATTAGATAATGGTTGATACTCATTATAAATTAATTTCAATAATATTTATTTTATTCTTATTGGGTTGATCTTTATTTTGGGCCACCATGATGGATTGGGCCATCGTCTATTTTGTACCTATAACGGATGATTATGTTCTTTATCATTTTTGTTATATTTTCATAATTAAAATATTTTTATAATTATTTTTTCTAAATACCTCTGTGAATCTATTTTTCAAAACCGTTTAGTTTATATTTTTCTGATTTTTATTGATTAAGTTATGATTTTTCTAAGTTGTATGACTTTACCAAAAAACCCAGAATTTTAGATTTTACATGGTCCGATTCACTTGGGATTTCGATCTATATTTTTAACCTAAATATTTTTCTAATTATTTTTCATGGATACCTCTATCAATCTAGTTTCTAGAACCTTTGAGTTTATATTTTTCTGATTTTTATTGATTAAGTTATGATTTTTCAAACGTGCTGGACTTTTCTGTAAAACTCAGAATTCTAGATTTTACACGGTCCACTTCACTTGAGATTTCGATCTATATTTTTAACCTAAATATTTTTCTAATTATTTTTCACAGATGCTTCTATCAATCTAGTTTCTAGAACCTTTGAGTTTATATTTTTTTGATCTGTATTGATTAAGTTATGATTTTTCAAACGTGCTGGACTTTTCTGTAAAACCCAGAATTTCAGATTTTATACGGTCCACTTCACTTGAGATTTCAATCTATATTTTTAACCTAAATATTTTTTTAATTATTTTTCATAGATACCTCCATCAATTTAGTTTCTATAACCCTTGAGTTTGTATTTTTCTGATATGTATTGATTAAGTTATGAGTTTTTAAATGTGTGGGACTTTTCTGTATCCCAGATTCTGTCCGGCCCAATTAATTAAGATTTTTGACCTATATTTTGAATTCGAATATTTTTCTATTTATTTTTTTTCTAAAATCTCTGTAAATCTAGTTTTTAAATCCATTGAGTTTATATTTTTCTAATTCATATTTATTTAGTTATGATTTTTATAATGCAGTATATTTTTTTTTAAAAACCTATTAATTGTTCGTGGTTCGGTCATGATTATTAACTATTAAGGTTTTAACCTTGTTGTTTGACTAAACCCTAGATGGTTTGACCTATACCTGTATGCATGGGGATCCCACCCATGTGTCTTGGATCTCTGATAGTGTTCGGCCAAGTGTCTTGGATCCCTCTTTAGGGTTCGACCTTGTGTCATGGATCCCTCATAGAGTTCGGCCATGGCGTGTTGGATTCTCTTGCGATTTTCACTTATATTATTCATCGATGTTGATTGTGATATTTGGTCATGTCTTATTGACTATTATACCTAGATGGTTCGACCTATACTTGTATGCATGGGGATCCCACCCATGTGTCTTGGATCCCTCATAGGGTTCGGCCAAGTGTCTTGGATCCCTCTTTAGGGTTCGACCTTGTGTCATGGATCCCTCATAGGGTTCGGCAATGGTGTGTTGGATTGCCTTGTGATTTTCACTTATATTATTCATCCGTGTTGATCGTGACCTTCGATGATTGTTACATGTTATTCATGGTTAATCCTAATTCGTTCCCATATTATTACTCTTAATGATCATTGGTTCATTTTATATTTTTATTTAAATGTTAAATACATGCGTGCTTATGTCATGTAACCCTAGTACATCTTGTTGTCATACCATGATGATCACGTCATTTCATATAAGGGGTGCATAAGGGAACGGGGTTGAAGTATATTATATACGTTTATATTGGTTTTATCAATTAATCAGGGTTCGGTACCCTAGGGTGAAAGGCCCCAGACGTTATTATATCCTGCAGATGGGTCGATGAGACCGCTCCCAGTGCGGGAAGGAGATGGAGACCCTATGTGGTTATGGGTACTAGTTGCATTGGCATCCCTTACTCATCTGCATTCATCCTCATATTCATGACATCCTTATTATACGATTGAGATGCATACCTTGATAAAAAAAACTTGTATAGTATGATATCATACCATGCACACTGTTGTATTACTGGGCCTCGGCTCACGGTGCTACACCGATACCATTTTCAGATTTTGAGGAGTCGAGTACGCGAGATGATTTTTAGACGAAAGACTCCGGTGCATTCGAAGAGATTGGCGAGGATTTGGGAGTCGATCCCACATTTTAGAAAGTTGTATTTGATTATTTTACAACATTATTTATTTATTTTCACGGGCATGTAAGCCTTTGATTGAGAGCATGTTCTCACTTCTATCTCTCCACATTTAGTTGATTGATTAAATTATTTGAATTATGAATTATTAATTTGAATTATTTATTTCCTACATCTTTTCTTTTTTTACTTAGTGGGTTTTCGAATGAACCTTAGTAGTCTAATTGACCTAATTGGACCACTAGGGGACATTCATGGATCACCTCTGGGTTCGGGTACGGGTCGATCCACGGATTTTCGGGTCGTATCTGGGTATCCGGATTCGGGGCGTGACAATAAGTTTCCTCAGTGATAAAGGGGTTGACCTTTTCTTTCTGCATGATCTTCTCACTTTAAAAAAAAAACTTATTATCATGCTATAATAAATGTAAGAAAGTAGTAGTCTATTTTCCTCGTTTGTCAGAAAGTTTCTGATTGTTTGATCTTTAAAGAATTTATGCTCGCGATGTTTGAAGAACTAATGGCATTGAGCTCCTTCAGTATTTTGTTAAAATTACCAAAAACTTCCACTCCCTCCCCACTTTTCTAGTGCAGTGGGGATTCAACTTTAATCTATGCCAAATGATCTTTCTAGTATGTTTGGAGAACAGGCTGAGCCATAGGACTGGACCCATCTTGAGATGGGCCTTTGAATTTTTCTCAAATTTAGCGTGGGTCTTATTGTCAATGGGCCTTAAGATTTAGGGTTGGGTATCGCCTGCATTCAAATGTTGCAAGCCAGGCTTGACAAATGAAGGCTTTCAAGACATTGGATGAGGCCATGGTGGAGCCTCGCGGTGCAGTGGCATATCAATAGAACCCTCAACCCGAGTGTATACGAACAGATCGGTCTAACAGACTTGTGGCATGTCCTTGAATGAGCTTTGCCAATTCCCCTTGTCCGTACAAACATGGCTCTTCTTAATTGGAGGGTTATAATGGTACTTCAGTGGATATCTGGTTGCTGAGGGAATTTTTTTTATGTGCAGATGTGGCGCCTATCAGGTGCCAACGTTTATACATGATTAGAGTAGAATATTCTACCGTTAGATCATGTGGATCGGTCTTACCATGTACAAATGGCAACACCTGATTGGTTCCACGGCTCCACATAGGAAACCGCATCACCGAAAAAAAAATCCACATGGATGGATACCTGGTTCCTCCCCTCCTGTCACACCCCAGACCTGACACATGGATCCAAGACATGCCCGGCTAACCCTCATCCGATTTCCATGACTAAGATATCCTAATTTTTTGACACGGAAACCGAGGATGAATTGCTAGACTAGCTAATTTCTCATCAAACCAAATACCAAGTCCAGAGCTTTATATATAACTTCAGACCTGATAATCAGATAAGGTATAGTCTCATGTGCTACCTATATTTATATTTCCATACAGTTGGATTTTTTTTTTTTTTCATTAAGCAGTTGGCAAGGGAAGATCTTCGCTAATTTTTTTATTTACATGAAATCTATTTCATATGGAAGTGGTGATATGAGTACCATGGTTTTAAAAACGGCCGTTTAAACGGTTTTAATGGCCGTTTCAACGGTAACACCCCAAGCCCGTTTCCGTTAAAACCGTTTAAACATGTTTTATCATTTTTTAATTAAACGGCCGGTTTTTGTTTTAACGGCTGCTAAAATCATTTAAACAACCATTTAATTCTGAAAATTTTTATGGAAAAAATGGCCGTTAAATCCATTTAATTCTGTTAAAATCTGTTTAATTTCCGTTAAAATCAATTAAATTTCCATTAAATTCCAATTTTTTTTTTTTCAAATTTTGAATTTCAGCGCCATTTTTTTCGTTAAAATCCGTTTAATTCCGTTAAATTCCAAATTTTTTTCATTTTTGCCCCTGACCATTTCAATCCGTTTTAACGGCCGTTTAAACGGTAACGCCCCCAGTCCGTTTAACTGTTAAAACGGCCTCCTTTAAACCTTGGTTTAAACTACTACATAATTTCATCCATATAATAGAAAACAACAGAAAGCTTTTTCATATATATCTATTCTTCTAATTTAGTAGTAATGCTTTTTTTTTTTTTTAATTATCATTATTATTCTAAGTGTTATCGCACGCAAAAATCTCAATCTACGCAAAAATTTATATGATTTCTTCACGTGATTTCTTCATTTCCATACAAAATATTACATTCCCATACAAGTTATACATGCCCTTGCAAAGCCTCTCTTTTGCCTCTCATTATATGTATCTTGATAATTTCAAGATAATCCATAGGCTTTGGAGCACCATGGAGATTCCAAGGACCTTTCTTAAAGCTTGAAGATCATCTAAGAGCATGGAGCATCAAAGAATTTAAAGAACTTTCATCTTCTATATAACCTCACTTTGAGCTTATTAAAAGCTTTTTTTTATTATCTTGATCTTTGTCTTCCTTAGACAGCCAAAAATTCAAAGCAAGTTTCTTCTTTCATCATCTTCCTCTTTTTCTTATTTTCGTATGTTTTCCTTCGCCAACACCATGTTAGGCTAAGCAACATAGCCAGTGCTCGAGAAGAGACATTCTCTCTCCCCATTTTGTGACTTATTGAGTATAAATCCATGTTTGGAGAGCTTCCCCCCAATACTTATTTGTACTTTTTACACATTTCATATATGTTGTATGCCATGTATATATACTCCATAGTTGATTATCAAGACATTAATGAAGATTTGAGGTATTTCATTTTATTTACTCTTGTGAGTCTTTTTGTGTTTTTTTTTTATCTATTATATCATGCATCATAGATACATAGATACTTAGATACTCACATACTTACGCTCATACACTATAGTGTTCAGTCTCGATTTTATGATTTAGGAATGCGTTAATGGAAAGATCATATTTTACTTCATCCTTGTATTGCTTAATCTTTGGTGGAAGAACAACTCTGTAATTGTCTCTTCTCTTCTTGGATTGCACTTATAAAGAAGCAAAGAAAAAGGGCCTAGGACGAATCTTAATGCCCTAGCATTCTTATTCATTTAAAAAATTACCTACCATTGGTGGTACATTCAACCATATTACACACTTACTTTTATTTCATAACATCTATTCACTACACATCAAACACCATAATATATTATTTTTTTTTTACTTGTAATAACATTTACATAGTCATTTACTCCCAATCCTTATGGTTCGACCATCGGACTCTTATATTTTTAAAGTTAACTACAGCTTGACATCTCTAGTTACACTCACATTCACCATGTTACACACACTTTGTTGTCTATGAAAACTATTTTATTTTGAGAAAAGGTCATATATAAAAGAGATCGAGAGGTTCTCAAGAATACAAAGAGGACAACCCCAGCTTGGGCTAAAATAGAAGCAAAAAACCAAAAAGAAAACAAAAAAAAAATAAGGGCAAGGCTAAATCCAAACACCAACCCTATCTCATCAATAAGGCATCGAACCTAAAAACCATATCCCTAAAAAAGGAGCCCCTCATCTCAGTGAAAATGTTTCCCCAACTATGGAGAGAAGCCTTAACACTAATCTTTATAAAGCCTATTTAATATATTAATATATATGGTATTAATTGAAAAAATTAAACTCTATATAATTGAAAATATTTATATTGAAACTACTCTTGATAATCAAACGCTACGGAAAAAATTCACATGCAGTTGATTCTCATGACCCTACATATATCATTTTTTGGACCCAACGAGTGTGGATGTTCAACCCACCTATTGGTGGATACACACACTAAAAATCAGTTTAGTTGATGATTTCTAGCCATTGGATTTACAGCCCAAAAAAACATGCTTGGATCCAATAGCTAGAATTATGTCCTAAAAAGTATTGAAATCTATGGTTAGAGATAATCAATCAGGTTGATTTTTGGTTTGTATATCCAATTAAACCTGCAGTGAATTTCAGAATGGTTAGAGATAATCAATAAGGCTGCTTAAAATCCATGTGGTTAGTGGGACATGGGCTGGGGCCCTTCTCTCACCAAGGGGCCTTAGGCAATTGCGTTAATGGCCTTAAGGTAGAGCTGGCCCTACCCCTACAAAAAACCAGCCCAGTCTGAAATTTCTAACACCATCAAACATGGGTTTCAAGCTAACGGTATAAAATAGATGGTCCATAATTCTTCAACTTGTAAACCATATTGTGAATTTCAGAATGATTTGCATTTTTGTGAGGGTGAACTCCTCACCATAGAGACCATCCTCACCCAAAATCATCCCATTCCAAAACATCTAATTTATATGGTTTACAAAAGAGACCATCCTCACCCAATATCATCCCATTGCAAAACATCTAATTTATATGGTTTACAAAAGAGACCATCATTACCCAAAATCATCCCATTCCAAAACATCTAATTTATATGGTTTACAAAAGAGACCATCCTCGCCCGAAATCATCCCACTCCAAAACATCTAATTTATATATTGGCCCCTAACGATTTTTTTGTGTGTGAAAATGTGTCCGTTGAGCCTAAATAAAAAAAAAACCCAACAATCTTCATAAAAAAAACCCAGAAATTATTGATGATCACAAAAAAAAACCTAGAAATCATTGTAATAATAATAAATAAAAAAAAAGTAGGAATCATCATCATAACCCCAAAAGAAATCCCATAACTCCTCTTCACAAAAAAAAAAATCAAAAATAACCCGAGATAGGAAGAGAGAAGAGATCGAGAGATTGAAAACAGACGAGAGAGAAAAGAGATTAGGTGAGAACCTTACCTAAAAGCGGCGCACGGTGGTGGCTCATGGTGGTGATGGATGGTGAGGTGGCTCACGGTGGTGGTGGACGGCTATGGTGGATCACGGTGGTGGTGGAGATGTCGTTGAAAGAAGCTAGGGTTTGAGAGGAGAGAATGAGGGAAATCGAATAGGTTTTGTTTGAAGGGAGGGTAAACTAGGTATTATGAAATATTGGTAGGGGTACGATAGGCATTTCAACGACAAAATATCACTTACCGCATCAAGTGGTTTTCCACTTAAACGAAAAAGCGACCCTGTGATGACTTAAAAAAAAGTCCGATTTTCAGTGAGTTTTAGAAAAAAAAGCACTGATTTGTTTTTTTACCAAACACAACTTAATCACCGAAACCACTTAATTTTCGCCCATTCATACTTAAGGTCTGAAATTAAGGTTTACCAAACACCACCTTAGTTTCAGGGCCTTTTTACCTATGGGGCTATAGAATGCATAGATACACCATGTGGCAATCTTTCAGCTCCACTGACACATGAATAGCTGGCTCACCCCTGAAGGATGATGGCTCGCCATTGGATCTAATTACCCAAAAAAAAGCTAGAAATTATCCATGAAAAATGTTAAAATCCAAAGGCTTGAGATTAATGAGTCAGTGGATAAAAGTGTGCCACGTGGTGCATTTTTATGCGTCCAGAGGAGAAAAAAAAACACCTCAAGCTAAATATTTTGGTCGAAATTCTTTGTAAAATTACAAATTTGATTTAAACATGAGGTTTTTTATTTTTTTAATGTAAGCAGATCTAAACATGAGGTATTTTTTAATCACCTTTTCTAAACCTACTACATGTAATTTGATACCACTGACCGTATGGATGTTTGACCTATCCTTAGGTGTACCTACAAACGAAAAATCAGACTGATAAGTCATTTCCAACCTTTGGATCTTCATTACTCCATATAATGCTCGAATGGATTAAAAATAAATCCATGAAAAAGACTCCAATCCAACGGTCATAAATCACTAATCAGGATATTTTTTGGTCTGTAGGTCCACCTATGGTGGGCCAAACATCTTTGTGGTCCGTGGTCACTGAGAGTGCCATGTGTCCTATTATCATAGATTTACTTCATGAATAAATATCTTCCATGATGGAACTTGTTGACGATGGACCTTAGTATGAGACACACAAGCCTGCAATTTGGTCTGTCGGTCGGGCTAATCAGGCCACGTCTATAGTGCCGGGCTGGATGGGCTGGGTCGGGTTGCACGGGCTTGAGTGGCCAAAGTTAAATTTCATTTTTTAACTAGAAAAAAATGCCAAAAAATTAGAATATTTTTAAAAAATTCATACAAACTAAATGCACATTTTAACCCTGAAAATTTGAATAAATTAAATGCACAAAATGATTACATAACATTTGAAATGTGTAAATACATGATAAAAACAAGTTTAGGGGTGAGGAATTGCATCACAACAAGATGAGTATATCCCAACCAGGTTGGTACCCACTCACTTGTCTATTATGTGAACTCTACCCAATCAACAAATAAATTACAAAAATATAAAAAAGGTACAATTGATACAAATTACATTATTCGTCAATTGCATCCATATTCAAATCTTGCATCACGTCAGTTAGATCTGGTTCTTCAGATTTGGTTCTTTGACTTAGGGAGTGTCTTGAACTCTTTCTTCTGCAAGGTACCAATCCTTCAGACATACTACAGCTTCAACCATTTCTGGCACCAAGCAGGTCCTGTAATCATCCAGTACGTGTCCACATGCTCTAAATGATGACTCTGAAGCAACAGTAGAAGCAGGAATTGTTAGTAGATCATGAGCCATGGCTGAAAGAATAGAAAATTTGATTTCATGTCCCTTTACCAGCCCAATATATCAAATTCAACCAATCATCATGCTCTATGATGGGTTCATCAAGATAGTGCTGCAATTATGATGTGGTGCCATGAGAAGAGGATGTATTCCTCCTATCCTTAACAAATGCCCATACTGGATTACTTGCATGGGACGTACTAGAAGAAGTTTCACTATGTCCACCTACAGAATTTCCTAACTAGATCCTATATTCTTCAAAAAATAGTTTTCAAATTTTCAAAATACTTTTTTGTACATTCCATTGCTTCATAGAAAACTTCTAAAACTGTTAATTTATACCTTGGATCCATTACAGTTGCTAATGAAAAAACTAAGGGCGAGTTTGATTGCCAGGTGGGAAATTTGCATTTTCCTTGGGAAAGCACAACTGTGCATTATTAGATAGCCATTTTAAATCTGTATAATTTTCCCTACCAAGCCATATAAATCAGCATAATTTTCCATACTAAGGTTGGAATTCATTTCCCATCCAGATAGATGAGAATTCATTTCCACCTGAAAATACGCATTTATTTTCTCACATGATTGAAATATGTTTTCACAATTGCAATCAATCAGTCATTTAAGGCATATCCCAGATGTAATTTCTGGGGAAAATTTTGTGCAATCAAACACGCCCTAAAGGTATTTCTTTCTAATATTTGTCAAATTTTGCTCTCATTATTTCTATTATTGGAGCAAAATTAGGGTCATACTGATGACTTTGAAAAATTAAAATTATATTTAATAATTAATGTACAACTTTACAAGATGTAGGTTCATAAATTTTAGAAAAAATTGAGTTGAAGTATAAATATTTTTTAAATATTCCCTAATTACTACAACATTATACTCGTCAGTGTCATTAAGGGCAAAATAAATAAATTTTCCATAAAAGTAGAGATCTATTGCTTTTTGATAATCTATAGTTACACTTAACATATTGTACGTAGCATTCCATCTGTGTTGAATTATTAAAAGGTGGGGAGACGCCATCGAATCTAAAGCTATAGCTCTCGAATTATCGAATGGTGGGGAAATGCTCTCAAATTTTTAAAAGGTGGGGAAATGCTCTCGAATTTGGAACCGTAGCTCTCGTATTATCGAATGGTGGGAAAATGCCCTCGAATTATTAAAATGTGGGGAGACGCCCTCAAATTTGGAGCCGTAGCTCTCGAATTATCAAATGGTGGGGAAACACCCTCGAATTATTAAAAGTTAGAATGTGTATTAAGAAGTGTTTATTAATATTGTCAAATTTCAGGACACTTATACTTTATGTTGCTTAAGAGCATTATTCGTGAAGTTATTTTGAAGAATCTATGAAGAACCTACATAGACTCAGTAAAGGAAAACTTGGTTGAATCCAAGAAGGTATAACACAAAGAAGATGGCAACAATCATTTGATAATGATCAGAGACAGGTAATCAAGGTAAGGTAAGGTGTCTGTTAGGAGTTTGTTTTTAGCATTTTTGTCTTTCAGTCAAGAGGTTTGGCTGACCCAAGTGTTTGGGGTCAACCCAGGTTCTCGGTCA
Source organism: Euptelea pleiosperma (assembly GCA_035048495.1). Taxonomy (NCBI): domain Eukaryota; kingdom Viridiplantae; phylum Streptophyta; class Magnoliopsida; order Ranunculales; family Eupteleaceae; genus Euptelea; species Euptelea pleiosperma. The sequence goes on along the minus strand of CM068551.1, from coordinate 10,731,824 downwards.
ATCCAGACATTTTGGGGTCGACCCAAATTATACACCTTTCTGTCGGGTCTATGTTGCACAGAGCTCGGCCAACCCAAACATTTTGGGGTTGACCCTGCTTATGCACCTTTCTGTCTGTCTATTGTGTGCTGAGCTCAGTCAACCGAGAAAAAAGTTGCCCCTGCTTTGAGAGCTCGGTCGACCAAGGTACTTGCAATTGACCCTGCTCTTTCTAAGTTGAGCTTTTAGACTAGTTGCACCCTGTTTCTATTTAAACACTCATTTGCTTTTTTGGGCAACATGCTTTTGGAGCATACAAATTTTTGCCCTATCAAGCTATACTTTCACCTTCATTTGTCTATTAGTAACAATCATGTGCAACCTTTTTTGGAGATTTGGGTTGGTGCATTTGGAGTTCTTCCATATGTTCGAACCGACGATCACAATTCATGGGACATGCTCAAGTATTTGGATCTGCACCTCTTTGGAAGCCTTTCTTAAGGCTTTGTGACTTCTCATCTTCCCGTCTAGAGAGGTTAGTACATCATTATTGATTATATTGTTGAAACCATCTAGAGTTCTTCTCTTGTAGAACTCGTGGGAGAAATCTTGAGTGAGTTGAGTCTATACTCAACTTGGCTTGACCTAGAGTATAATGAGGTGTTGATTGGCTTGGCCTAGAGCATAACTAAGCGTTGACCTACTTGACCTAGAGCGTAACTAGGTATTGATTGGCTTGACCTAGAGCGTAACCAGGTATTGACCTGCTTGACCTAGAGCATAACTAGGTGTTGACTGGCTTGACCTAGAGCGTAACTAGGCATTGTAAAAAGTGATTCTCTCATTGTTAAGTTAGTTGTAGATTTCTAATTGTTATTATTCAATTGTTAAAGTTTGTATTACTTGATTGAATAGTGGATTTTGCTCCCCTTTAGAGTGTGACAGTGGATATAGGTGCGTGAACAATGAACCACTATAAATCTCGTGTTGTGAATGATCTTTGTCTCTCATTGTTTAATTATTTATTTTCATATTATATTTGTGAATGCATGAGACTGTGGTTAATATAAAAGGAAAATCGAATTGGATTTTAATTATGTTTCGCATAATTTTAAAGAACTCGATTATGTCCTATTGACCCCTCCCCATTAGGACGTTTGTAATTCTAATAAGGGAAATTCAGTCAATGCGCTTCACTTTAGACTAGATGGAAGTAGTTGGGATCTAAGTCCGTCAATTGCGCATCCCAGAACACCATGCACTGCTTGTAGTGCATCATGTGTTCAATGGGATCCGACGTCCCATAGAACATCTCCAATTTGATTTGGGCAAATTTCCTCAAAATCTCGAATGCCCAGGATGTTTTTGAGAACATAGAGTTTCTCAACAGCCTCAACGCTTCCCTTACCCTCTCCGTAGCATCTTCTCCTTCAACTCGAGTCTCTGTTCTCAGTCTTTCTTAATCATATTGATCACCTTTTTCCAAGGTGACAAGATGAGGGTTGTTCTCTTCTTGGAACTCTTCTCGACCAAATTCTTGTCCATGCGCTTGTCGGTCAAGTGTCTCCACCTCTTCTGTCTAGATGTTTGGCCTAACATCCTCTCACGGTGCTGAGTTGTGCTACTTTCGGCTAGGTTCCCTTCCACTCTTGTAAATCTCCCTGCTCCAGCATCTACTGCGTCAAGATCTAGCTTTGTACTTCACTCCTTCCATTTCCCTGTGCAGTTGTTCGATGCTCTCTTTCGTATCATTCATTAAGGCCAACATTCCCGTGTTGGTCTCTTCCCAATTAGTCCTCAACATTTCCTCCCTTAGACGCCCTAGATGTCCCAAATCCACCATCCTTCTAGGCGGCATGTTTCAGACCAAAGTTTCTTAGAAAAACGTAGTAACTTCTCACAGATGGCGCAAAACGATGTGGGGGGGGGGGAGGAATAAGAATTGAACACCCCCGTGAGGTTTGGTGCATGCCCAAGATGAACAATGCTAGATCCGAGGTCCGACATCGAGGTTTCCGAGAATGTCCTTGCAGAAACCCCGCGTAGTGGATACCCAAGAAACTAATGGGGTGTACCCACCGGAAGGGCCTCCAATGCTTAAATTAGTGGGAGAAGATGGGAGGGATAATGCTCTAATGAATTGAGGTTCGATCCCCTCTACCTCAATGTTACATGGATATATATATATACTTTGACGTGCCTTTTACTCCACGCTTTTAGCTATGACTATTGTAAGGAATATTTTCATATTCTAGTTTGGCAAGAATTCCGTTTGATAAAAAATATTCTTGTTACCATTCCTACGAGCACCGGTGTAGCATTGAAGATGTTGTGGTACGCATACTTCGCTGACTACGTACGTCCATGAAGACTAGAAGACAAAGATCATAAAAATCAAACGGTTGACTTGAGTCATCTAGGTAACTGCTATTTGTCCGTTGAAGAACATGTACGCTCGTATAGGAAGGTAAGTGACTTAGTGACCATAGGAATAAGATCTTAAAGATTAAAACTTAATAGTTGAACCTTATCACAGGACAGACCCAAGTCAAGACAGTGCAAAGAAGTCAAAATTTGACTAAGGAGAAGTCCGATCAATTGGACCCTATGGGATAGAACACTCCCAATGTACAATCGATTGGAGTTTGCTCTACAATTGATTGGACCATTCAGGACAGAACTTCCAAAGTGAACAATCGATTGGACCCTGTGTACAATCGATTGGAATTACGAATAGAAAATTCATTTGTACGGTACAGTCGATCGGACCAAGAGTACAATCGATTGGACTTCACAGAAATAGTCTAATTTCATATCTATTTTCATGCTCCCACTTTTCCATTACTTGCATGACCTTGGGCTTTCAAACTCTTATAAATAAAGCCCTCTTAAGCTTAATTAAATACACAACAAGAGAGAAAAGAAATAGATTTTTAAATTAAGAGTTGTCCTTATTTGAAGAGAAAAAAACCCTAGCCTTCACTATCAATCTTGTGAGCTTTTCTCTTCCTTACGATTAAAGCTTAGAGCTTGATCTCCCTTCTGCTTAAATTTTTCATCTAGGACTTTAACCTAGTAGCCATAGAGTACCAATGTATCTTAAAGCAACTTTGGGGTTAAGGGTGTACCAAATTGAACAAGTGGCAAAGGCTTTGCTATTAGGAGGGCGCGCGTGTGACTCGTAGCGTGGAGCTAGAGGACGTGGATGCGCCGACATTAGGCTTTGGTTAAGGTTAGAAGTTGTATTTGCAATGGTAATATGTAGGTTACTTCTGTAACTCAAAAATTTTCAGTTAGTGATACTTTCCGTCTAGATGTGGTCCCGTGGTTTTGTTTGGCTAAGGTTTTCACGTAAAAAACTCGCATGTGTTATGGTTGTTGATTGTTTACTTTTCGCATAATTGTTTGATCAATTCAAACGACAAAGAGACAATATGTTACGGAGATATATTTGATTCAAGTCGATTATGATAATCACCTTATTATCAATCAACTGTTTTAATTGTATTGCATGTAATTTAGTTTACCCCACTGAACTAGTAAATTGTGTTAGGTTAAAAGAAAATTTTAATACCTAACAACCTCCTCTAGGTATTTGAAATAAAGAGAACATACTGAATTTCAACTATTGTCGCTTTTCCTGACATGTCAACTGCCATCTTTTGACATGGTAACCTTCATCTTCCATGGCGTGGCTAACTGCCACTATCTTTTTTCTTTTTTGATAAGTTACCTAACTGCCACTATGTCTGACATGGTTAACCGCCACCCTCTCTAACATGGCTAATTGCCGCCATCTCTGACAAGGTTAATTGCCGCCATATCTGACAAGGTTAAATGCTACAATTTCTACTAGGTACCATCTTTCTTACTGTGTCCCCATGTTTTCGTTATTCTTTGTGGCCATCACCTCATGTCAGGCACACCCCGAGGTCTATTAAGTGAATATGAGAACTATACTTCTGGAATTTACCACAATTATCGGCCCATGCACACTGCTGAGATCTAAAGTCTTGACTAGATTCAATCGTCTCTCTCTCTTGTGTTCGTCAACGCTATTACCTTAACAAGGGCTGAATACCCCCATTCCTCAAATTCTTCGATCATGGACTGAGAGCTCCATATCTCGGCCCTGTCGTTGGATGGCCAAGAACTCCCCATCTTGGTCTTCTTGGCAGGTCATTGATTCAGTTGTCAAAAGGCATGTGCTGTTTGGCACGCATCGAGCACGTGCCACCAATCCATGTGTCAATGTTTCAATTGCCCACGTGGGGGTGCAAATATTAGCATCCACAACATCCCAAATAATGCTAGAATCCAATGGCTAAAACCCATGAAAAGAGTCAAAACCAATTGCTAGAAATCACCAATTTGTCCGTAAGTCCACGGAAGGGTGGAAAAATGTTTATACGATCATTGATGATCCCCAAGAGTGTGACATATGGAACCTTAGGCATTAGATGACGCCCTTGGGTCACGCAATCCCTATCTATAAAATGGAGTAGAACTTTGCTGATCGTTGCTGGTCAACAAAGTTGCTGACTGCCCATAATAGGAGCCATATGGCACACTCTTAGATGATGTCGACCGGATGTTTGGCCAATCCCTAGGTGGACCTACAAACTAAGAATCAACCTTATTAGTGATTTCAAACCTTTGGATCTTTGTACCCCAAATAATGTCAATAATGCTCAAATTTCACTATTAAGAATCAACCCATGAAAATGATTAGGGGTGTCAATCCGGCTCACTTGTAAGGGGGCCCTGCCCTACTCAGCCCAGCCCTTTTAAAGCCCTAAGAAGAGGACTTTTTATAAATTTCAAGCCCTTAGGGTTGGGCTGGGCCAGGCCCAAATCTGTAAGGCGTTTCTAAATAAGGGTCTGGCCAAGGTCACACTCAAGGGGGGTCGGCCCTACCTTGCCCTTAGCACATCATCTTTGTTATATTTATTTTTTAATTATATTCTATAAAACAACTTACATACTCATCTTCTTTTAGAAAATGTCACATTAAGTACATGGTATATTCAAAACTAAATTAAGTTGTCTTTTTTTTTTTCAAATAAAAATGGGTTGTTCTAAAGTTTCATGTCGTTGGGAATCAAACCCCTTTTTAGAAAACAAAACATTCAAAAGAAAGGGAAAATCGATGGGCATGATTTCCCAATTTCCTTAGGTACACATGTCACAACGTTATTGGTGTTGGACACTATGTACAATTATCCTAGAAAGGATGCAATTTTGGGTAATTTCCAAACGATTGAGCCATTCCAAAATTATGACTGGCCCAAAATCGTTAATATTTTGAAAATTTTAAGAATAGTTCAAAATGACTTTTTCTAGTGTAAATTTATAATATATCATTTATTTTATTCAGGTTTTTAAAAAGACAAAGATTTCATTTTCAAAACTAAAATTTATGACCATTAATTGAAAAATCTATATAGATTAAATCAAAGAAATATGTTACCAAGCCAAGTACATTATTAAAGCATATACTTTTTTTTACTAAATATTTTTCTTCCAACTATTCTTTTAGGCTCCTTCCCTTGAGGGTGGGGCTAGGGTCAGGCTAGGCCTTACCCTGGCCTTGGCCCTTTGACAACCCTAAAAACGACTCTTATCCAACACTTAGAAATCACTAATCAAGTTAATTATTGGTCTTTAGTATGTCCATCTAGAGTTGGGCCAACATCCATAGGGGTAGAAATCTCTATCCATATGCCACGTGGCTCATATTGGGGCGGCTGACTTCCCCAATATAGCTACGTGGCACACTCTTAGAAGATGCTGACCCAAATAGATGTTTGACCAATCCCTAGGTGGACTTACAAACCAAAAAATCAGCCTGATTAATGATTTCGAATCTTTTGATCCTTGTACCCCAAATAATGGTCAACAACGCTCAAATTCCCAAGGCTGAAATTGACTCCGTCGATAAATAGAGGGGCAGTGACACTGTGGCAGTAAGAAAGCAAGGAAGAAAGAAGAATGGCAGGAGTTGGGAGGATGAAGCTGGGTTCCCAAGGGCTAGAGGTGTCGGCTCAGGGACTGGGCTGCATGGGCATGTCCGCCTTCTACGGGCCTCCAAAGCCCGAAGCGGACATGATCGCTCTCATCCACCACGCCATCGATAACGGTGTAACCTTCCTCGACACCTCCGACATCTACGGCCCCTTCACCAACGAAATCCTCCTCGGAAAGGCTCTGAAGGGAATCAGAGAGAAGGTAGAGTTGGCTACCAAGTTTGGGATCAGCTTCGTTGACGGCAATAGGGGTATATGCGGTAGCCCTGCCTACGTCCGATCCTCCTGTGAGTCAAGCTTGAAGAGACTCCAAGTCGATTTCATCGATCTCTATTACCAGCATCGTATCGATACCAAAGTTCCAATTGAAGTCACGGTGCGTCTTCTTTATATTTGATCTGTTAACTTCGTTAATTATTCTGGAGTCTGGACCGCCAATTTTATGGACCACATCTTGGAGATCTATTTGCCCATATAAACCTGCAACATCACCTGATCCTGAACGACGGACGGCATTTTTGGACGTTTTTGATCATCTGATGGGGTTGATATTTGGGTTTGACGCGCGAACAGTTTTATATAATAGAGCGATATTTGATACTCACCGATACCCTCTGGGCCCACTGACCGCATGAATGTTTAGCCCACACCTTGGTGGATATACACACCAAAAATCACTCCGATTGATAATCTCTAGCCATTGGATTTTACTACTTTTTAAGGCATGATTCTAGCCGTTGGATTCAACCTTTTTTTGGGTACTAAAACCAACGGCTAAAAATCATCAAACAAGTTTTTTGGTATGAATGTCTACCAAGGGGTAGGCTAATGCAGCTGAGTAACAAAACTGGCTATACCTGACGCTTTTTGCGTCAGTTCTACCTTGTTACATAACAAACATTTATAATTATTATGGGGCGATACTGTAGCAAGTCGTCCGCATGTTCAGTATTCCTCTGTACCTATTTTCTTTCTTTCTTTCTTTGTGCAATAGTAAGAGAGGTTGTACAAGATCAATTTCAAATGTTTAAACTTATACCAACGAAACGAATGTCGTACTTGTTCTTGAAATGAAATAAAGAACAAATTTTAAAGCTGAGTTGAATGAATGAAATGAAATAAAGTTGAATGCATCATGCTACAATACACAATGTTAAATAAAAAGATGTACTTCTATCTGCATATAAATGCTTGTACAAGAAAAAGAATAAAGTTGCATGTACATTTTTCATTGCTTATTAATTATTAAAGCATGATGGATGGAAGTAGAAGATGAGATATATTCTCCAACCATTATAATCGAGTAAAGAGAAATGGAGTACAATATAACTATTGCGGTAAAGTCATTATTGTAGAAATCACTAAATTGAAAGAATATTTATTTGCAACAAAATGGGATGTTTTTGCTTGCCCAAGTTTGTCTTTTTGATGTAAAGATCATTTTAACTCAAATCCTTTAAAGGATAAAATCTCAAAAATAGTAGACAACAATATTACAGTTGGAACTAGTAGGTGATGCAGGATGATGAGAACTAGTCTATATGAGGTGCAAAGATCAGAAATAAATTACCACAAGTAATAAGAAAATATAAAACTACTCTAACAATTACCACAAATATGTAGATATGCTAGCAAATAATTAACTGATTGTTTCAAATGCTAGATCTCACAACCAAGCAGTGAAAAACCCTCAATTATTGATTGAGTGGCCCGAATGGAAGTAAGGACTTCCACTAGCTAGGGTTCAACCAACACTTGTAGGTTCATTTTAATTTCCTTTTCCAAGATATTATAAGTTATTTAAAGTTCGAGAAGGTTTCTGGCAAGTTTCGAGGCTTTTTGACAAGTATCAGATTTTAGCCGGGTTTCGGGAGAAAAATGAAAACCATGAAAAATTAGGGTTTGAGAAGAGATTAGGGGTTCCTATGGTTACCGCAGGGATCTAGGAGTATTTAGGGGTTGTGGTGAGGGTTTAGAGTGCCATAGGGAGAATTGTGGAGGAAGGTTACTATTCACATGGCACTATTCACGCAGCACTATTCACGCGGTACTATTCATGTGACACTATTCATAGTTATGATCAATGGTTAGGGTTTCGGGATAAAAGATGTATGGTTGGGTTTTCTAGGTCAAATTTGATCCAAAGAAAAGAAGAAAAAAAAAATAAAGATGAAAAAAGAGAAGAGAATAAGAGAGAAGAGATAAAGATAAAGAGAATACGTTTCAGATTCGCACTGAGTAGCTTGGATTCGCACCAAGGAAGAACAGAACAATCCACAAGAGATTTCTCAATAACAAAAGTCAATATAATTCATCATCAATCAAAGATTACAACTAAAAAAGTTTATATAATAACTCAAAACTCCCTAATCTAATCTCAGCCATCTATTTAATCTAATGGCTATAAAAAAAGTACAGCAACTTAAAGTAACTAACCAAAATTACAATGAGCCCCCTAACTATGGGCTAATTGCAAAGACACCTTAAACTCTAAAAAATATCAAAATAAGCTTAGAAAACTAATAAAAACTCTCCACAAGCTCCATACGCAGCCCACATGCATCTTTCCAATGTGGAGTCTTCATGATGCACATGCACGTGGGGTCTTCCGCTCCCATAAATCAAGGAGAACTAAAACGGGGGCCCACATAGTCATCAAAATCCAAAGACATGGGTATGGGCCCAGTTTTCCTCCTCCGCTGGTATACTCTAGGTAAGGACGTGATGTCCTCATCAATAGGGATATAGAAATTGAAGATTATGATGATGAGGTTTCAAGAAGTTACTAAAGATTATGGAAATGATTAGGAATTGTATTTACATCTTGAAGAGGAGAAAATAGTTGTGGAAGTTACCAATCAGAATGAACATGCTTTCAACCTGCCATGACGTTCATAATTTTTTAATAGACTTTCGTTTAAGTAATAGTAGTAACCTTATAGGAGTTGGGTCATTTAGATCTGCTCATGTTGGCAATAGACCAACCTATGTCACCTCAGTTCACAATATATTCTCTTAGAACTCGTAGTGACTATTGGGATAGTCATCAAACAACCCTAAATTGGTGGTAAAATTCTCAAGTGTATGTATGTGAGTGTATTGGCATAATGTTTATGATAATGTTCTTCCATTTAATGTAGCTTCCTTAAACACATACAAGGAAGCTATGAATGCAGTCGCAAATTGTCGGAGAGGTTTCGATCCTTTACTACATATGAGATTATTAATACATTATTATAAAGGTAGAAAGAGAGTTAAAAACAACTATAATTCCCAAGCAAAGAATGTATTGGGAAAATTATGGTTCCGTTCTCATGACTGATAATGAAAAGATCAACAGGGCTACATTTTACTTCTAACGTTTTGGTCTATTGTGCTCTAGGTATGGAATTTAAATTTGTGCGTCACTTTTTTTAAGTAACATTTTTTAACAATTAAATTAATATAATTCTAAAATTTTATATAAACAACTTTCTTAAAAAGCGTAAACATCAATGATAATCGCTTGGCCGTTGATTTTCTAGTTAAAAGTAGAGAAATAATATTGAGGATATTTTAAAATTTGTAGACTCTTACACAATTTTTGCTAAAACTTAGAATAGATATTGATGATTTTTTGTTATAATTTAAGACTTTGTATTTTGCTTAAACTCTTCTACAATTTTGTTGCTAAAAAGTAGGGTAAAAGGTCGAACTCGTCATTTGTTTTTATATTGTTGTTTAAAGACAAGGGTGTAATGGGTACTATAAAAAATTTATATGGACATATTGGTTAAACGGTGATTTCAGACTTATGCTCTGAAAAAAAAAGTTTTAGCAAACACTCCCTTGGATAAGCCCATAATGAGATACATATTTGATGTATTGTGCACAACCAGAGCTATAATAAAGAGGTTTCTACGATTGCATCAAAGTGGGATGTCTATAAGATAATCGATAGAAGAAGGAATACCAGCTGCACTCCGTCTTGCAAGTGAAAATGATATCTGAGATTCGAAGGTCGCTATACATAAAATGAAAGCTAATTTCATTCCAATCCCTATAGAACAAGCAACTATTGCTTCAGAGATATTTGTGCCGATTTTTATAATTAGAAAAGTTAGTTCTTAATAGATGTCATTATTTATAATATATTCTTGTATTCTTGGAACAACTAGCAAGGCTCGGGTAGAGCATGAGATCAGAAGCAACAAGGATAGTTGCAAAACAATGAAGTTCTAGTTAGTATTTTGTAGTACGAAACTACGAATCATGAAACTTCCTACAATTATTCATCATCATCATACACCTTATCTTAACTATTTGGGGTTGGCAACATGAATCATGTGTAACCCTATTAAGAGCTATGTCTTCTGTCAAGGCATATATCTTCCAATCCTTTCTTACTACTGAAATTAAGGTTTTTCCGTGTCGTCGGATCGGAAACCCTAAAGTTCTACAAGATTTGTAAATTTCTCCGAATTGGTTCACTTAATCTGCAAAAATGCAGAGTTGCACAGTGGCTCGTGCCGGATATCGTCCGTACTCGGGGTTAGGGCAAATAGTTGAACAATTAACAGAAATCTGCTAAAAATAATGAAAGGGGTGAGAATGGTGATTGAGGATCGATTTTTAAAACGTGTTTTTGGAGATAAAAGTTATCTGGACTAATTAAAGCAAAATCTGACAAATCAAATTACAAAACTTTGAGATGAATTTAACGAACTTTATTAGTCACTATTCAAATGTAATTTGCATTTAACGGTTTAAACCATTGAAATAAAAATTGATTTAGAAAGCAACATTTAGAGAGAGAAAGTAAGAGAAAATAAAGATTTAGAGAGAAAGTGACTAAAGAAGCCTAGAGAGAGAAAGAAATAGGTAGAGAGAGAAAATGAGAGAAAAAAAATGCTTTTAGAGAGAGAAAGATTGAGAATGGGTTTACCTTATAATGAATGGTTGTGATCCACCCTTATACTTACCGATGGAAGTATTGTATTGCAAGGTGAGAATGGTCTAGATCGGCCAAGGAAATGGTTCACCCGAATGTTCTTGTGATGAACAGCAAAGGAGACGGTCTTATGGAGAAGACGGACCAATGGTGTACTGAGTACAAGATGGAGGTGCACGATTGTGGAGTCCGTGAAGGAGAGAATCACATCAGCAAAGGAGAGCCTCCGGTTACAATTAAGTTGCAGGTCCGGCAAGGTGTTGCTGGTCTGTAACAATGTAGGAAGATGGCCAGCAAGGAGACGTTGCTGGAATGGTGGTAAATGGAGGTGAGGTGGACCAATGGGTGTTGCAGGTGGCGCACAGGTGTGCGGTTTTGGCTGATTGCGGTGGAGCTCTTGCAACACTTAGAGAGGTAGGTGCTGATCGAGATGAGCTTTGGACCAACGTGGAATGTTGCTGTCCACGTGGTGTACTGTGAGGAGAAGTGGAACCAGCTGGGCTGTGGAGAAGATTTTTCTTGGCGGTGGAATAAGGCGCACCAGTCCAACAATCTTCAAGGAGAGTGTGCTAGACGGTGTTGTGGAGCACGGGTAGTGGAGAAGATGCAGCAAACCGAACCGTTTCTGGTTCGTTTGGAGGTGCCAGGTGGAATACGGTAGCAGATCTGGATGGAGGACGCGTTGGTTTTCTTGAAGGAGGAAGAGGAACAGGTCCGGTGGTGGTAAGGAAGTGAGATGCACAGCAAAAGAAAGAGGCAAGGGGGCAGACGGTGTAGGTGCTAGTTTCCTTGCTGGCAGCAACGTCAAACCTGTTGCGGTGGAAGGAAGAGAAGAACGCCTGCGGAGTTGCAGACAGGGGAGCAATGGAGAAAGACGATCTGAGATGGAGATCCAGCCGGTGTTCTAGCAGGGATAGTGAGGTGTACACGGTGATAGAGGAGGTGGGAGCAAGCCGTCCCTAAGTTTCTGTTGGTCCAAACGGTGGTTGGTGGAGGAGAACCAGTTGGAGTTCCGATTGGGTTGTAGGCCGTGGGGCTGTGAGGGTGATTGGTGGTTTGCTAAGGTGGTCAGACGGTGCACTGCAGGTACATGGTGAAGCTTTAGGAGCTTGGCCGGAGTTGCAGGTCTGCAACTCCGGTGATGGGAGATGTTGATGGAGATGAGCAGGTGTTGCACTACCTGCAACTGTTGGTGAATTGAGAGGAGGAACAGGCTGAACCTGTGGAGAAGGAGATGCGATCCAAGGCTTTGAGTTGCAGATGGGTGAATGAAGAGATGCTGGTTGGTGTTGCTGTTTGCAACACCAGAAAGAGTGAGGAAAAAATGACGAGCAAGGTGGAGCTTTAGGCTGCCTAGGAGGATGAGAAACCCGCTAGTTTGTAGATCGTGGGTAGCCGGAGTTGCAGGCTGCAACTTGTAGGCGAGGCAGCAAGGGAGAAGGCAATGGTGATGTACTAGGTGAACGGCTAAGGGAGGAGCCGAGAAAGAACGCCCGGAGAAGATAAGGAACCTGCCGGAAGTTGCAGGTTTTCAGATCTGAGATGATCGTGGTTCTATCCGATGAGGGAGAAGCGCACCCTTAAGTGATAACCGGTGATGAGAATGTTTTCGCAAGGAACACCTACAAGAAGAATGGGAGACGTGGATGAACCTGCAAGCTCTTCTCTAACGGAGGCTGAGATAGAGAGTGGTGTTAAGGCAAGAAAAGATTAGGATTTAGAAGGGGGAGGGAACCAAAAATTGTGTTTCTCCCGAGCTCTATACATAGAGCTCGGGATTGGTTGAATTAGTTAGAGATTTTTAGGGGGACGTGGATAGGTAGAGAGGGAATCTCTTGTGCCATGTTGTTGCTAGGAATAGGTGAAGTTCACTAAGGATAAGTGAGAGTCGGTCAAGGACCGATTCTCTCTTGTGGAAATTTGTAGTGACGTGGCAGCAAGGTTGTGGATTGGTGGACCATTAATGCTGTGGGCTTAAGGGATTGATGATGGGGCAAAGATATGAGTGGGCCATTAGGATAGTGGCCCATGAAATGCCACATGTTGGTCAAATAGGATAGGTGAGCCAATGGGTCATTAGAGTAGTGAGCTTTTTGGGCCAATACTGAGCATGCCACATGTCGGCCAATGGTCATGGGTCATGGATATGGGTCATAGGCATGGGTCATGGGTCATGGGCCAAAATAGATAGAGTGAGAAATAGGAGAGAGGTGAGAGAAAAAGTACAAAATTAAAAGCCTTTGAGGGTTTTGAACCCTGGTCTTCTTTATTCTCTCTCGTCCGCTCCACCAATAAGTCAAACTTATCTTTTGATGTCAATTGGTGTGGCCTTTAACACCTAAATCCTTCTCTTGGTCTCCAGCTATTCTCCTCTCCCTTAGTCTTTGTTCCGGCTCTACGATCCTCTAGCTTTGCCCGTACATGTCTTCTATCTTTTTATCCTAGCCTGCTGGCTCTTTAAGCTTTGATAGAAGTCTTCTGTGGTTGATAGTGGGCCCGCCAGTCCTCGAGAATCGCCCGATAGGGTCTCCTGCAAGTGAAAAAGCACGTAATGAGATTTAACTAAAACGGCTTGATACTGGACTATCTGAAATACGTTTATTTCATGCAAAGAGTCGATTTTTGTCTAAAGAATGCGTTCTACGCAATGGAAGAAACTCTTACGTGGAAAAGTCGACGAAAAGACAAGTTTTACATAGGAGAATGCGACATTGCTATAAGGATAATAGCTTAAAATAAGCACTTTTGAGCGAATATCAACTACCTCGTTCTCTTTCATTTTCAGCCATATGTTCTCCTTTTTATGGCCTTCAACTTGTGTAAAAGCACCTCACTGGTGTTGTTGTTGGTCCACATTGTTCATGCCCAAACCATTTTAATTGGCTTTCCTTTATTTTATCTATTATTGGAGCTATTCATAGATTTCCTCGAATGTGCTCATTTCTAATTTTGTCTTTCTTAATTTTCCCACTCCCCATCTCAACATCCTCATCTCTACTACACTCATTCTGTGAACATGTTGTCGCTTGATTGCCTGACATTTATCTCTATAAAGCAAAGTTGGTCTTATTGCTGTCTTGTAAAATAATCATTTTATTTTGACAGGTACATGTTGATCGCATAATACTTTAGACTTACATCTCCGCTTTAACCAGCCAACACTAATTCTATGGGTTACATCATCACCAATATCTCCATCTTTTTTTATCCAACCCTAAATAACAAAAGTGGTCACTTTGGGGTATTTCTTTCCACTCAATTTAAAGTAATCAGGTTAACTCAAAACAACAGTCTATTCGAGAGTTTGTATCTCCTAATCAAACCATCGGATTTTTCTAAAATTTGGATAGTCGTAGAACATAAAGTTTTCTTTCTGTGGTCCAAATTTCAGATAATCGGCAAGCCTCTTTGTCATAAAAAAATGTTACTACTCTGTGTGAAGCAACTTGGTAAATTCTCAATTCAAATGAAGAACATATCATTTAAACTCCAAAACCCATGTTATTAAACAAGATTTTAGATCAAAATATCTTTGAAGAAACACATGCTGAAATTAGATATATGAATTCAAGATTGCAATTTCAAATAAAAACATATAGGGTCAAGATCAGGGGACAATAATTTTGATAACAAAAAATTGGCGCTAGCCAATATATAAATTAGAAGCTTTGGAATGGGATGATTTTTGGTTAGGATGGTCTCTTTGGTGAGGAAATCATCCTCACAAAATTCAAATCATTCTGATATTCGTAGCCTGGTTTACAAGTGGAAGAATTATGGACCGTCTATTTTTACAGTTAACTTGAAAACCACATTTGATGGGGTTAAAAATTCAGAATGGGCTGATTTTGTAGGGGTGATCTTTATGGTGAGGAGATCATCCTCACAAAAAATTAGCCATTGATTCATCTTCCATGTTGGTACGCCAAAATTGTTTGTCAAAATTTGACCCTTGATCCTGACCCAAAACATATATAGATATACATGATGAATCCTTCAAATTAGAGAGTTCAAAACAAGGAAATAAGTGATTTTACTTATTAGTTTTAATCTTAATCACTTTAAGAATTCCAACATAATCTCATAAAATCAGCTCCCAAAATGAAGTTTCAAAGCTTTCAAATGAAGTGATGATCAAACACCCAAAACCCTAGCTATCTCCTTAGTAAAAACCTTTCTTTGTTTAGAATGTAGTTTTCAAAGACTGTAAAAAATGAAAGAATTAGTTTAGCATGTATTTATTCTCGTAGTAATGTGGAGTGTCCATTAGGTTGCCATGTGGCCATAGAATATAGCCATATGTCTCAATTTCTATCATGTGTCATAAGTGTGTGCAAGTGTCAAGTTAATGCATGTGTATGCAAGGTGTCAAGCTAATGCATGTGCAAGTGTGTGAGGTCCACTATAGTGATTGTTGTGTGTTGGAAATGTCCATTAGTTTGCTAGTCTTGCATCACGGCACACCATATGGCACACCACGATGATTCCATTCGATGAAGTCCTCAATCTCATTTAACATACCCGAACTCCTGTGCACGTGCACATGTACGAGTTTGGGTATCGCCTTCAAAGTAAAATCTCTCTCACAGTCACGTCCAATGTTCCCGGTAATTCGTGTGTCAACTCTATGGTTTTAAAATTTGACAAAATCCAACGAAATTAGTCAAATTAATTCCGAATTTTGAATGAACGAATTAAAGTGTACATGTATTAAAAAATTTACAAAAATTCACCGAATTAATTTGAAGTAAATAGTAAAAATTCGGCTAATTTATCGAAGTTTGGACTTTTTTAGTACAAAAATTGCAAAAATTCGTCGAATTAATTCGTTTAATTCGAAGTAAACAATTTAGAGAAGTTGGGAGAATATTTGCCAAAACATTGGTAAAACACATTGATTTTTAAGGATATGAGAAAACAAGCATGATAAAACACTTATAACTTATTATATCATTAAAACAACCATTTAGAGCAACCTAAGCAAGATTAATATCGTTTAACTCATTTTAGCAAAAGATCTTTAAACTTCTCTAAGTTGGCTAATTTTTACAGAAATTCTCTAAATCGAATTGAACTTCCCCGAATTAATTTTGAATTTTAATTGACTGAAGTCTAAGGCGAAGTCGAAGTTTAGAACCTTGGTCAACTCGATGTCATTCTATTGACCCAGAAGTGTAGAAAAATTCGACTGAGCAATGTTTGGTTTTTAGGATTAAACAATGATTATATCAAATGCTCGCACAAATATAATAATATATATAATATATATAGTGCCAATGTCATAGGGTTTCTCGGGTCACTACATCCTACTCTCCTTAGAGAAATTTTGTCCTCGAAATTGACATACTTATCAAGGAATAGGTGCAAGTATCTCTCTCTGACTTCTACTTCCTGCTCCTAGGAGGCTTCTTCCACGTCGTAATGTTGCCATTGAACTTTCACCAATGGTATCACCTTTGTCCGGAGCACTTTCCTTCTTTGTCCGGAGAACTTTCCTTAGAAGGCGGGACCCGCAATCGCAGATGTGAACATGCACGGGAGTTTGTATACGCTAAATGAGACTGGGTAGGACTTTTTCTAATGTAACCAGTGTGGTTTGCCACATGGTGTGACATGACGCTAGACTAATACATTAATAGACATCTCCAACACACCTCACTCAATATAGTCGACCTCACACACTTGCATTCTTGAGACACTTGCGAATGCATTAGCTTAGCTCCTTGCATACACTTGCATGCTTGATACCTTGCATACACATGGATTAATTTGACACTTGTGATGTAAATTGAGACTTTTGGCTATCTTGCATGGCCACACGGCAATCAAATGGATACGCCACATAACTTAGAGAATAAAAGACATGCAAAACTAATTCTCTGACTTTTACACTCTTTGAAAACTAAAATTTAGAGTTACGGTCGTAGTTGAACGTATCCATTATTCTATGAAAACACAGAGATGCTGCTAGTATTAGTCCGATATCTTTAACCATATCAATCATCTTTTATTACAATCAAAGGTTATATTGGACAAAGACACGATCATTAAGTTTTTGTTATAGCTAGTCAATTCCTTGCTTTGGTATGTATTTGATCAAATGTACCATAGCTCCTTGCACAACCAAAAGTTGTGTTTATTTGACTAAAAATACTATCGCTAGTTTTCGGAGATTAAGCATTGCTACTCCAAATCCATTCCACCAATCAACTAACAAAAACAATTATAGGAATATATTATATTAATAAATATAAAAATTGTTGAAAGTATCATGATTCTTATTATAAAATGTAAAATACTAGACACCCTTCTTTTGGATCTATTCACGCTACTTTTAATCTCATGCTCTCTAGTCTAGACCCAAGCCTTCCTAGCTTTCCAAGAATGGAAGAAAATATTAAAAATTAATGACATCTATTAAGAATTAACTTCTAGAACTATAAAATTGAATGCAAGTACCTCCAAAGTTATAGTTCTTGGGTTGGACTAAATTAGGTATCGCTTTATGTATGCAAACCTTTGGATGGCAGATTTCATTTTCACTTTATAACTTTTTATTGATAAGTATAAGTGAGACTAAGAAAGGGGAAAACCCCACAAAATACAGCCTAGGTGCACCTCAAGAAGAGATCCAACCGACTCAAACTATGTACAAGTCAACTGGGATTAGACCCTCCCAAAAGCGCTTCTCATTTGAAAACAAAAGAATAAAAAAATATCCTCTAAACCCTGAAGAGAGGGATGACCAAATGTACAAGTAAGCTTTGACCCTCAACATGACTCTAGGGATGTCTTCTTCATCCCTTCACAGATGCAAGAGCTCCTCTCTTTCTAGGTAGCCCACGACCGCAAATAGGAGGATATACCATAGGTATCTGCCTCTCTCTCTGGAGACTTCCAAAGAGATACCTTGCACTATGAGGATTACATGCTCTGGCACACAAAGTCTAAGCCAAATAGAGAAAAGAAAGCTTGCCAAATGCCATAGGAGAACAGGCAGTGGATCATAAATGATCAACCGATACGGCTATCGATTTTCACTCATAAAATTTGATTGTTCATAGATATTTTACAGATTAAAAAATATCTAGCAAAGTAACTTTTTTCTATGGATAGCTATCCTTGATAAGATTATTACTGTGGATCACTTAAATAGTAGAGGGATGTGTCTGCCCAACATGTGCTTCTTGTGCAAGTCCAATGCCGAGTCCGTAGACCATCTGCTGATCCATTGTTCCTTTATACCGAAGTGTGGCAGGTCTTCCTATCCTTGTTCGGCATCGATTTTGTGCTCCCCAAACGGGTGTTGGGCATCTTCCAGCCTGTTCGATGGAAGTGCTATGTGGGAGGGCGCATTTTTATGGCGTTTTCTGCCGTTTGCAATCATGTTGGATATTTGGAAGGAGAGGAATTACCGTATTTTTTAAGGGAATTCAGAAGAAACCGTTGTGGTGAATTTGAGAATCAAAGCTTTCTTGTTTCTTTGGTCCCCTATACAAGAGTTTAGGGGCGCTGTTTCTTTGAGACTTTTGTGTTCAAATGGGAGGATCTTGTTGAGGACTCTCCTCCTTTTTTATTGTGTTTAGGATGTGGCTTGCGGGATCCCCCTGTTGTTTTTCTAATTTGTTGGGGTTTTCCCTTTTAGTCATACATATTACGCATTATGGATAAAAAAAAGTAGGTCATAGTTAAGTTGCTCTTTCCATCTTGTTGATTTTCTTGCAAACATTCGTCGCTCGATGCGATCCCAAAAATTGATTTATTATAGATTTGGTTGTGCACATTGCATAAAAAGGTACCCCATTGTAGGCTTATCCAAGTCTACTAATTGTAGAAAATGACTAATAATTGGTATTGCATTCATTCTCCAAAACTTTCTTCTGTCACAATCCGTTGGATTCCTATTCCTGTTTCAAGTCTTGCATAACTTGGCTCTCTTCACTCAGGGTCCATGAATAATTGTTGGAGAAGAACCTTGATCTCCACCATGCTTTAAGTTGCAATGTAAACGAGTGAGAAATGGTCGAATGAGGTCTCGTCGACTGGAGTGCTTTTTAAATTTTGCAAGTATCCAAGAATGATTATGAATAAATTTTAGTATCTTTGTGCATCGAAAATGACCTTTAACCCAATCATATTTCTCCAAATCATCGAAAATGACCTTTAACCCAACCATATTTCTCCAAATTTTAATATCTTTAGGCACTATGATTTAATAGGTTTATCATGCATGTTCTTTGACTTCTTTCTAGATGATGTTGAAATTGGTTTCCCACATTGAATTGCATTGCTTTGGCACTGTCTCACTGCTTTTGTCTCTGAAGTATTTATTGAACTTTCCCTAATCCTTTTTTCATTCTTCTATACAAGATGGGAGAACTTAAGAAACTAGTTGAAGAGGGAAAGATCAAATATATAGGGCTATCTGAGGCATCTGCTTCAACAATTAGGAGAGCACATGCTGTTCACCCGATAACAGCAGTGCAGTTGGAATGGTCCTTATGGACAAGAGATGTAGAGGAAGAGATAATTCCTACCTGCAGGTGAGGTATTTGCTACACCAACTTAATTATTTACTGTGCTTAGTATTTGGAAGTTCTAATCTCAACTTTCTTAAACTATTCAGAGAACTTGGTATAGGAATTGTTGCATACAGCCCTTTGGGGAGGGGTTTCTTTTCTTCAGGGCCTAAGATTGTTGACAGCCTATCCAATGATGACTTCCGGAAGGTTCGTATGATTTCTTTTATGTGAAATTTGCAACTCCATAGAATGATTTGATTACAGTAAATGAAAGTAAGGGCCATAATCAATTAACACACGTTTCCTGCTCAGATTTTTCTAGATCTACAGACCATTTCTCCTTAAATTTCTGTTCTTTTATTAAAAAATTTACAATATTTGCTTCACAATTTTCAACCTTCGTAATATAGGTACTTAAAAGTTCACTTTTCCATGTCTTTCAAATTCCCTCAATCCGTAACTAATGCTGTAATGATGTCTATGTATCTTTGTGTATGTTGTATGAGTTTTTGTATTGTGACATGGTACTGAAATATGTATTGCATTTGTTGTAGCATCTACCAAGGTTTCAACCTGAGAATCTCGAGCATAACAAACATATATTTGAGCGGGTAAATGAAATGGCTATGAGGAAGGGATGCACCCCATCTCAGCTTGCATTGGCATGGATCCACAACCAAGGAAGTGATGTGTGTCCCATACCAGGCACCACCAAGATTGAAAACCTCAATCAGAACATTGGAGCTCTATCTGTGAAACTAACACCAGAAGAAATGGCCGAACTTGAATCCTTAGCTTCAGCAAATCCAGTTAAGGGTGACAGATATGGAAGCACTTCATTTACCTGGAAGGAATCAGAAACTCCAGATCTGTCCTCTTGGAAAGGTGAATGAAGAAGTGTATTTTGTTGTGTATTGTGGTCTTGCTTCCTGTTTAATAAGTGTAATACCCCAAACTTTCGTTCTAGGGTATTATGATAAATTCACCTAATAATGAAAACCCGAAACTTTTTCAAACTCTTATTATTGTTTTTATTGTTTAATATCATGCATGAGTATGTGTATTTAATTTGGTTTCATTCTGACAACTTTGAAAAACCTGCTATTTTTGAAACTCGCTCTTTAGGGCTAAATTCCTACTAAAAATAATGAATCATAACTTGCAGGGGACTTTTTCTTGCTGCAACTAATATTCCAGAACTTTTATAAAAAAATTATTTTGTGGGCCCGAGACTCCAAAAATATTCTTATTTTATCCTTATCAACTTACCTGTGAAATTTGGAAGCTTTCCTGATACATGAAAACCCTAGCGGGAGATTTCAGGAGATTT
Organism: Euptelea pleiosperma; assembly: GCA_035048495.1. Classification (NCBI taxonomy): domain Eukaryota; kingdom Viridiplantae; phylum Streptophyta; class Magnoliopsida; order Ranunculales; family Eupteleaceae; genus Euptelea; species Euptelea pleiosperma. The sequence goes on along the minus strand of CM068551.1, from coordinate 10,711,037 downwards.
TGACAAAAATAGTATTTTCGTAATTTTTAAACTTTCCTACTATTATTATATTTTTAAAAATAATATTTAATTATATTCTATTTATTTAATAGGAGCGTGGGACCCGCAAATCACTTTCGGGTCATTCTAATATCATTTGACACTTTTCTAAGGTTTTGAACATTTTTGTGATTTATATGTGTGACATGTGTCAATACCTTATTGTATGAACTTTTAAATTATATAATATAGTTTGATTGAATTAATTAATAATTATTTGTGTTATGATTGTTGGGTGGGCCCTTATGGCCAATCTAGAGGTCTTTTGGGCTTAATAATATTTTTAAATGAAGCCTATTTATGTTTATGGGCCTTGGGCCCATTTCTAACCCATTAATATTGTAAAATATAAGTTTTTGAGGGTTGAAAAAGTCATCCCTTTGATAGTTACGAATTTCAACAAAATAGAAACCCTAATCCTTCCCAAAACCTATTTATGAAAACCCTAAAGCTTTAGAAGCTTTCACAAACCCAACTCTATTGAAGAAAAGAGAAAGCTCCATTACACATTCATCCGGGCACCGATCGCACTCGAGCAAGAAGGGAGAATTGACGGGGACTCCGAATAAAAGAACATATTCCGAGGAGAGGACGATCCGACGACTTTCAAATTTAAAGAAACTTTTGATTTTCATTAAAGTTCAAGAAACCTTAAGGTAAGTGCGCTTGATCCATCCTATACTTGTTTTTCTTCAAGATTTTGTTTATCTTTCATTAGATAATGGTTGATACTCATTATAAATTAATTTCAATAATATTTATTTTATTCTTATTGGGTTGATCTTTATTTTGGGCCACCATGATGGATTGGGCCATCGTCTATTTTGTACCTATAACGGATGATTATGTTCTTTATCATTTTTGTTATATTTTCATAATTAAAATATTTTTATAATTATTTTTTCTAAATACCTCTGTGAATCTATTTTTCAAAACCGTTTAGTTTATATTTTTCTGATTTTTATTGATTAAGTTATGATTTTTCTAAGTTGTATGACTTTACCAAAAAACCCAGAATTTTAGATTTTACATGGTCCGATTCACTTGGGATTTCGATCTATATTTTTAACCTAAATATTTTTCTAATTATTTTTCATGGATACCTCTATCAATCTAGTTTCTAGAACCTTTGAGTTTATATTTTTCTGATTTTTATTGATTAAGTTATGATTTTTCAAACGTGCTGGACTTTTCTGTAAAACTCAGAATTCTAGATTTTACACGGTCCACTTCACTTGAGATTTCGATCTATATTTTTAACCTAAATATTTTTCTAATTATTTTTCACAGATGCTTCTATCAATCTAGTTTCTAGAACCTTTGAGTTTATATTTTTTTGATCTGTATTGATTAAGTTATGATTTTTCAAACGTGCTGGACTTTTCTGTAAAACCCAGAATTTCAGATTTTATACGGTCCACTTCACTTGAGATTTCAATCTATATTTTTAACCTAAATATTTTTTTAATTATTTTTCATAGATACCTCCATCAATTTAGTTTCTATAACCCTTGAGTTTGTATTTTTCTGATATGTATTGATTAAGTTATGAGTTTTTAAATGTGTGGGACTTTTCTGTATCCCAGATTCTGTCCGGCCCAATTAATTAAGATTTTTGACCTATATTTTGAATTCGAATATTTTTCTATTTATTTTTTTTCTAAAATCTCTGTAAATCTAGTTTTTAAATCCATTGAGTTTATATTTTTCTAATTCATATTTATTTAGTTATGATTTTTATAATGCAGTATATTTTTTTTTAAAAACCTATTAATTGTTCGTGGTTCGGTCATGATTATTAACTATTAAGGTTTTAACCTTGTTGTTTGACTAAACCCTAGATGGTTTGACCTATACCTGTATGCATGGGGATCCCACCCATGTGTCTTGGATCTCTGATAGTGTTCGGCCAAGTGTCTTGGATCCCTCTTTAGGGTTCGACCTTGTGTCATGGATCCCTCATAGAGTTCGGCCATGGCGTGTTGGATTCTCTTGCGATTTTCACTTATATTATTCATCGATGTTGATTGTGATATTTGGTCATGTCTTATTGACTATTATACCTAGATGGTTCGACCTATACTTGTATGCATGGGGATCCCACCCATGTGTCTTGGATCCCTCATAGGGTTCGGCCAAGTGTCTTGGATCCCTCTTTAGGGTTCGACCTTGTGTCATGGATCCCTCATAGGGTTCGGCAATGGTGTGTTGGATTGCCTTGTGATTTTCACTTATATTATTCATCCGTGTTGATCGTGACCTTCGATGATTGTTACATGTTATTCATGGTTAATCCTAATTCGTTCCCATATTATTACTCTTAATGATCATTGGTTCATTTTATATTTTTATTTAAATGTTAAATACATGCGTGCTTATGTCATGTAACCCTAGTACATCTTGTTGTCATACCATGATGATCACGTCATTTCATATAAGGGGTGCATAAGGGAACGGGGTTGAAGTATATTATATACGTTTATATTGGTTTTATCAATTAATCAGGGTTCGGTACCCTAGGGTGAAAGGCCCCAGACGTTATTATATCCTGCAGATGGGTCGATGAGACCGCTCCCAGTGCGGGAAGGAGATGGAGACCCTATGTGGTTATGGGTACTAGTTGCATTGGCATCCCTTACTCATCTGCATTCATCCTCATATTCATGACATCCTTATTATACGATTGAGATGCATACCTTGATAAAAAAACTTGTATAGTATGATATCATACCATGCACACTGTTGTATTACTGGGCCTCGGCTCACGGTGCTACACCGATACCATTTTCAGATTTTGAGGAGTCGAGTACGCGAGATGATTTTTAGACGAAAGACTCCGGTGCATTCGAGGAGATTGGCGAGGATTTGGGAGTCGATCCCACATTTTAGAAATTTGTATTTGATTATTTTACAACATTATTTATTTATTTTCACGGGCATGTAAGCCTTTGATTGAGAGCATGTTCTCACTTCTATCTCTCCACATTTAGTTGATTGATTAAATTATTTGAATTATGAATTATTAATTTGAATTATTTATTTCCTACATCTTTTCTTTTTTTACTTAGTGGGTTTTCGAATGAACCTTAGTAGTCTAATTGACCTAATTGGACCACTAGGGGACATTCATGGATCACCTCTGGGTTCGGGTACGGGTCGATCCACGGATTTTCGGGTCGTATCTGGGTATCCGGATTCGGGGCGTGACAATAAGTTTCCTCAGTGATAAAGGGGTTGACCTTTTCTTTCTGCATGATCTTCTCACTTTAAAAAAAAAACTTATTATCATGCTATAATAAATGTAAGAAAGTAGTAGTCTATTTTCCTCGTTTGTCAGAAAGTTTCTGATTGTTTGATCTTTAAAGAATTTATGCTCGCGATGTTTGAAGAACTAATGGCATTGAGCTCCTTCAGTATTTTGTTAAAATTACCAAAAACTTCCACTCCCTCCCCACTTTTCTAGTGCAGTGGGGATTCAACTTTAATCTATGCCAAATGATCTTTCTAGTATGTTTGGAGAACAGGCTGAGCCATAGGACTGGACCCATCTTGAGATGGGCCTTTGAATTTTTCTCAAATTTAGCGTGGGTCTTATTGTCAATGGGCCTTAAGATTTAGGGTTGGGTATCGCCTGCATTCAAATGTTGCAAGCCAGGCTTGACAAATGAAGGCTTTCAAGACATTGGATGAGGCCATGGTGGAGCCTCGCGGTGCAGTGGCATATCAATAGAACCCTCAACCCGAGTGTATACGAACAGATCGGTCTAACAGACTTGTGGCATGTCCTTGAATGAGCTTTGCCAATTCCCCTTGTCCGTACAAACATGGCTCTTCTTAATTGGAGGGTTATAATGGTACTTCAGTGGATATCTGGTTGCTGAGGGAATTTTTTTTATGTGCAGATGTGGCGCCTATCAGGTGCCAACGTTTATACATGATTAGAGTAGAATATTCTACCGTTAGATCATGTGGATCGGTCTTACCATGTACAAATGGCAACACCTGATTGGTTCCACGGCTCCACATAGGAAACCGCATCACCGAAAAAAAAATCCACATGGATGGATACCTGGTTCCTCCCCTCCTGTCACACCCCAGACCTGACACATGGATCCAAGACATGCCCGGCTAACCCTCATCCGATTTCCATGACTAAGATATCCTAATTTTTTGACACGGAAACCGAGGATGAATTGCTAGACTAGCTAATTTCTCATCAAACCAAATACCAAGTCCAGAGCTTTATATATAACTTCAGACCTGATAATCAGATAAGGTATAGTCTCATGTGCTACCTATATTTATATTTCCATACAGTTGGATTTTATTTTTTTTTCATTAAGCAGTTGGCAAGGGAAGATCTTCGCTAATTTTTTTATTTACATGAAATCTATTTCATATGGAAGTGGTGATATGAGTACCATGGTTTTAAAAACGGCCGTTTAAACGGTTTTAATGGCCGTTTCAACGGTAACACCCCAAGCCCGTTTCCGTTAAAACCGTTTAAACATGTTTTATCATTTTTTAATTAAACGGCCGGTTTTTGTTTTAACGGCTGCTAAAATCATTTAAACAACCATTTAATTCTGAAAATTTTTATGGAAAAAATGGCCGTTAAATCCATTTAATTCTGTTAAAATCTGTTTAATTTCCGTTAAAATCAATTAAATTTCCATTAAATTCCAATTTATTTTTTTTCAAATTTTGAATTTCAGCGCCATTTTTTCCGTTAAAATCCGTTTAATTCCGTTAAATTCCAAAAATTTTTCATTTTTGCCCCTGACCATTTCAATCCGTTTTAACGGCCGTTTAAACGGTAACGCCCCCAGTCCGTTTAACTGTTAAAACAGCCTCCTTTAAACCTTGGTTTAAACTACTACATAATTTCATCCATATAATAGAAAACAATAGAAAGCTTTTTCATATATATCTATTCTTCTAATTTAGTAGTAATGCTTTTTTTTGTTTTAATTATCATTATTATTCTAAGTGTTATCGCACGCAAAAATCTCAATCTACGCAAAAATTTATATGATTTCTTCATTTCCATACAAAATATTACATTCCCATACAAGTTATACATGCCCTTGCAAAGCCTCTCTTTTGCCTCTCATTATATGTATCTTGATAATTTCAAGATAATCCATAGGCTTTGGAGCACCATGGAGATTCCAAGGACCTTTCTTAAAGCTTGAAGATCATCTAAGAGCATGGAGCATCAAAGAATTTAAAGAACTTTCATCTTCTATATAACCTCACTTTGAGCTTATTAAAAGCTTTTTTTTATTATCTTGATCTTTGTCTTCCTTAGACAGCCAAAAATTCTAAGCAAGTTTCTTCTTTCATCATCTTCCTCTTTTTCTTATTTTCGTATGTTTTCCTTCACCAACACCATGTTAGGCTAAGCAACATAGCCAGTGCTTGAGAAGAGACATTCTCTCTCCCCATTTTGTGACTTATTGAGTATAAATCCATGTTTGGAGAGCTTCCCCCCAATACTTATTTGTACTTTTTACACATTTCATATATGTTGTATGCCATGTATATATACTCCATAGTTGATTATCAAGACATTAATGAAGATTTGAGGTATTTCATTTTATTTACTCTTGTGAGTCTTTTTGTGTTTTTTTTTTATCTATTATATCATGCATCATAGATACATAGATACTTAGATACTCACATACTTACGCTCATACACTATAGTGTTCAGTCTCGATTTTATGATTTAGGAATGCGTTAATGGAAAGATCATATTTTACTTCATCCTTGTATTGCTTAATCTTTGGTGGAAGAACAACTCTGTAATTGTCTCTTCTCTTCTTGGATTGCACTTATAAAGAAGCAAAGAAAAAGGGCCTAGGACGAATCTTAATGCCCTAGCATTCTTATTCATTTAAAAAATTACCTACCATTGGTGGTACATTCAACCATATTACACACTTACTTTTATTTCATAACATCTATTCACTACACATCAAACACCATAATATATTATTTTTTTTTTACTTGTAATAACATTTACATAGTCATTTACTCCCAATCCTTATGGTTCGACCATCGGACTCTTATATTTTTAAAGTTAACTACAGCTTGACATCTCTAGTTACACTCACATTCACCATGTTACACACACTTTGTTGTCTATGAAAACTATTTTATTTTGAGAAAAGGTCATATATAAAAGAGATCGAGAGGTTCTCAAGAATACAAAGAGGACAACCCCAGCTTGGGCTAAAATAGAAGCAAAAAACCAAAAAGAAAACAAAAAAAAAATAAGGGCAAGGCTAAATCCAAACACCAACCCTATCTCATCAATAAAGCATCGAACCTAAAAACCATATCCCTAAAAAAGGAGCCCCTCATCTCAGTGAAAATGTTTCCCCAACTATGGAGAGAAGCCTTAACACTAATCTTTATAAAGCCTATTTAATATATTAATATATATGGTATTAATTGAAAAAATTAAACTCTATATAATTGAAAATATTTATATTGAAACTACTCTTGATAATCAAACGCTACGGAAAAAATTCACATGCAGTTGATTCTCATGACCCTACATATATCATTTTTTGGACCCAACGAGTGTGGATGTTCAACCCACCTATTGGTGGATACACACACTAAAAATCAGTTTAGTTGATGATTTCTAGCCATTGGATTTACAGCCCAAAAAAACATGCTTGGATCCAATAGCTAGAATTATGTCCTAAAAAGTATTGAAATCTATGGTTAGAGATAATCAATCAGGTTGATTTTTGGTTTGTATATCCAATTAAACCTGCAGTGAATTTCAGAATGGTTAGAGATAATCAATAAGGCTGCTTAAAATCCATGTGGTTAGTGGGACATGGGCTGGGGCCCTTCTCTCACCAAGGGGCCTTAGGCAATTGCCTTAATGGCCTTAAGGTAGAGCTGGCCCTACCCCTACAAAAAACCAGCCCAGTCTGAAATTTCTAACACCATCAAACATGGGTTTCAAGCTAACGGTATAAAATAGATGGTCCATAATTCTTCAACTTGTAAACCATATTGTGAATTTCAGAATGATTTGCATTTTTGTGAGGGTGAACTCCTCACCATAGAGACCATCCTCACCCAAAATCATCCCATTCCAAAACATCTAATTTATATGGTTTACAAAAGAGACCATCCTCACCCAATATCATCCCATTGCAAAACATCTAATTTATATGGTTTACAAAAGAGACCATCATTACCCAAAATCATCCCATTCCAAAACATCTAATTTATATGGTTTACAAAAGAGACCATCCTCGCCCGAAATCATCCCACTCCAAAACATCTAATTTATATATTGGCCCCTAACGATTTTTTTGTGTGTGAAAATGTGTCCGTTGAGCCTAAATAAAAAAAAAAAACCCAACAATCTTCATAAAAAAAACCCAGAAATTATTGATGATCACAAAAAAAAACCTAGAAATCATTGTAATAATAATAAAAAAAAAAAGTAGGAATCATCATCATAACCCCAAAAGAAATCCCATAACTCCTCTTCACAAAAAAAAATAACCCGAGATAGGAAGAGAGAAGAGATCGAGAGATTGAAAAGAGACGAGAGAGAAAAGAGATTAGGTGAGAACCTTACCTAAAAGCGGCACACGGTGGTGGCTCATGGTGGTGATGGACGGTGAGGTGGCTCACGGTGGTGGTGGACGGCTATGGTGGATCACGGTGGTGGTGGAGATGTCGTTGAAAGAAGCTAGGGTTTGAGAGGAGAGAATGAGGGAAATCGAATAGGTTTTGTTTGAAGGGAGGGTAAACTAGGTATTATGAAATATTGGTAGGGGTACGATAGGCATTTCAACGACAAAATATCACTTACCGCATCAAGTGGTTTTCCACTTAAACGAAAAAGCGACCCTGTGATGACTTAAAAAAAAGTCCGATTTTCAGTGAGTTTTAGAAAAAAAAGCACTGATTTGTTTTTTTACCAAACACAACTTAATCACCGAAACCACTTAATTTTCGCCCATTCATACTTAAGGTCTGAAATTAAGGTTTACCAAACACCACCTTAGTTTCAGGGCCTTTTTACCTATGGGGCTATAGAATGCATAGATACACCATGTGGCAATCTTTCAGCTCCACTGACACATGAATAGCTGGCTCACCCCTGAAGGATGATGGCTCGCCATTGGATCTAATTACCCAAAAAAAAGCTAGAAATTATCCATGAAAAATGTTAAAATCCAAAGGCTTGAGATTAATGAGTCAGTGGATAAAAGTGTGCCACGTGGTGCATTTTTATGCGTCCAGAGGAGAAAAAAAAAACACCTCAAGCTAAATATTTTGGTCGAAATTCTTTGTAAAATTACAAATTTGATTTAAACATGAGGTTTTTTATTTTTTTAATGTAAGCAGATCTAAACATGAGGTATTTTTTAATCACCTTTTCTAAACCTACTACATGTAATTTGATACCACTGACCGTATGGATGTTTGACCTATCCTTAGGTGTACCTACAAACGAAAAATCAGACTGATAAGTCATTTCCAACCTTTGGATCTTCATTACTCCATATAATGCTCGAATGGATTAAAAATAAATCCATGAAAAAGACTCCAATCCAACGGTCATAAATCACTAATCAGGATATTTTTTGGTCTGTAGGTCCACCTATGGTGGGCCAAACATCTTTGTGGTCCGTGGTCGCTGAGAGTGCCATGTGTCCTATTATCATAGATTTACTTCATGAATAAATATCTTCCATGATGGAACTTGTTGAAGATGGACCTTAGTATGAGACGCACAAGCCTGCAATTTGGTCTGTCGGTCGGGCTAATCAGGCCACGTCTATAGTGCCGGGCTGGATGGGCTGGGTCGGGTTGCACGGGCTTGAGTGGCCAAAGTTAAATTTTATTTTTTAACTAGAAAAAAATGCCAAAAAATTAGAATATTTTTAAAAAATTCATACAAACTAAATGCACATTTTAACCCTGAAAATTTGAATAAATTAAATGCACAAAATGATTACATAACATTTGAAATGTGTAAATACATGATAAAAACAAGTTTAGGGGTGAGGAATTGCATCACAACAAGATGAGTATATCCCAACCAGGTTGGTACCCACTCACTTGTCTATTATGTGAACTCTACCCAATCAACAAATAAATTACAAAAATATAAAAAAGGTACAATTGATACAAATTACATTATTCGTCAATTGCATCCATATTCAAATCTTGCATCACGTCAGTTAGATCTGGTTCTTCAGATTTGGTTCTTTGACTTAGGGAGTGTCTTGAACTCTTTCTTCTGCAAGGTACCAATCCTTCAGACATACTACAGCTTCAACCATTTCTGGCACCAAGCAGGTCCTGTAATCATCCAGTACGTGTCCACATGCTCTAAATGATGACTCTGAAGCAACAGTAGAAGCAGGAATTGTTAGTAGATCATGAGCCATGGCTGAAAGAATAGAAAATTTGATTTCATGTCCCTTTACCAGCCCAATATATCAAATTCAACCAATCATCATGCTCTATGATGGGTTCATCAAGATAGTGCTGCAATTATGATGTGGTGCCATGAGAAGAGGATGTATTCCTCCTATCCTTAACAAATGCCCATACTGGATTACTTGCATGGGACGTACTAGAAGAAGTTTCACTATGTCCACCTACAGAATTTCCTAACTAGATCCTATATTCTTCAAAAAATAGTTTTCAAATTTTCAAAATACTTTTTTGTACATTCCATTGCTTCATAGAAAACTTCTAAAACTGTTAATTTATACCTTGGATCCATTACAGTTGCTAATGAAAAAACTAAGGGCGAGTTTGATTGCCAGGTGGGAAATTTGCATTTTCCTTGGGAAAGCACAACTGTGCATTATTAGATAGCCATTTTAAATCTGTATAATTTTCCCTACCAAGCCATATAAATCAGCATAATTTTCCATACTAAGGTTGGAATTCATTTCCCATCCAGATAGATGAGAATTCATTTCCACCTGAAAATACGCATTTATTTTCTCACATGATTGAAATATGTTTTCACAATTGCAATCAATCAGTCATTTAAGGCATATCCCAGATGTAATTTCTGGGGAAAATTTTGTGCAATCAAACACGCCCTAAAGGTATTTCTTTCTAATATTTGTCAAATTTTGCTCTCATTATTTCTATTATTGGAGCAAAATTAGGGTCATACTGATGACTTTGAAAAATTAAAATTATATTTAATAATTAATGTACAACTTTACAAGATGTAGGTTCATAAATTTTAGAAAAAATTGAGTTGAAGTATAAATATTTTTTAAATATTCCCTAATTACTACAACATTATACTCGTCAGTGTCATTAAGGGCAAAATAAATAAATTTTCCATAAAAGTAGAGATCTATTGCTTTTTGATAATCTATAGTTACACTTAACATATTGTACGTAGCATTCCATCTGTGTTGAATTATTAAAAGGTGGGGAGACGCCATCGAATCTAAAGCTATAGCTCTCGAATTATCGAATGGTGGGGAAATGCTCTCAAATTTTTAAAAGGTGGGGAAATGCTCTCGAATTTGGAACCGTAGCTCTCGTATTATCGAATGGTGGGAAAATGCCCTCGAATTATTAAAATGTGGGGAGACGCCCTCAAATTTGGAGCCGTAGCTCTCGAATTATCAAATGGTGGGGAAACACCCTCGAATTATTAAAAGTTAGAATGTGTATTAAGAAGTGTTTATTAATATTGTCAAATTTCAGGACACTTATACTTTATGTTGCTTAAGAGCATTCTTCGTGAAGTTATTTTGAAGAATCTATGAAGAACCTACATAGACTCAGTAAAGGAAAACTTAGTTGAATCCAAGAAGGTATAACACAAAGAAGATGGCAACAATCATTTGATAATGATCAGAGACAGGTAATCAAGGTAAGGTAAGGTGTCTGTTAGGAGTTTGTTTTTAGCATTTTTGTCTTTCAGTCAAGAGGTTTGGCTGACCCAAGTGTTTGGGGTCAACCCAGGTTCTCGGTCAATCCAGACATTTTGGGGTCGACCCAAATTATACACCTTTCTGTCGGGTCTATGTTGCACAGAGCTCGGCCAACCCAAACATTTTGGGGTTGACCCTGCTTATGCACCTTTCTGTCTGTCTATTGTGTGCTGAGCTCAGTCAACCGAGAAAAAAGTTGCCCCTGCTTTGAGAGCTCGGTCGACCAAGGTACTTGCAATTGACCCTGCTCTTTCTAAGTTGAGCTTTTAGACTAGTTGCACCCTGTTTCTATTTAAACACTCATTTGCTTTTTTGGGCAACATGCTTTTGGAGCATACAAATTTTTGCCCTATCAAGCTATACTTTCACCTTCATTTGTCTATTAGTAACAATCATGTGCAACCTTTTTTGGAGATTTGGGTTGGTGCATTTGGAGTTCTTCCATATGTTCGAACCGACGATCACAATTCATGGGACATGCTCAAGTATTTGGATCTGCACCTCTTTGGAAGCCTTTCTTAAGGCTTTGTGACTTCTCATCTTCCCGTCTAGAGAGGTTAGTACATCATTATTGATTATATTGTTGAAACCATCTAGAGTTCTTCTCTTGTAGAACTCGTGGGAGAAATCTTGAGTGAGTTGAGTCTATACTCAACTTGGCTTGACCTAGAGTATAATGAGGTGTTGATTGGCTTGGCCTAGAGCATAACTAAGCGTTGACCTACTTGACCTAGAGCGTAACTAGGTATTGATTGGCTTGACCTAGAGCGTAACCAGGTATTGACCTGCTTGACCTAGAGCATAACTAGGTGTTGACTGGCTTGACCTAGAGCGTAACTAGGCATTGTAAAAAGTGATTCTCTCATTGTTAAGTTAGTTGTAGATTTCTAATTGTTATTATTCAATTGTTAAAGTTTGTATTACTTGATTGAATAGTGGATTTTGCTCCCCTTTAGAGTGTGACAGTGGATATAGGTGCGTGAACAATGAACCACTATAAATCTCGTGTTGTGAATGATCTTTGTCTCTCATTGTTTAATTATTTATTTTCATATTATATTTGTGAATGCATGAGACTGTGGTTAATATAAAAGGAAAATCGAATTGGATTTTAATTATGTTTCGCATAATTTTAAAGAACTCGATTATGTCCTATTGACCCCTCCCCATTAGGACGTTTGTAATTCTAATAAGGGAAATTCAGTCAATGCGCTTCACTTTAGACTAGATGGAAGTAGTTGGGATCTAAGTCCGTCAATTGCGCATCCCAGAACACCATGCACTGCTTGTAGTGCATCATGTGTTCAATGGGATCCGACGTCCCATAGAACATCTCCAATTTGATTTGGGCAAATTTCCTCAAAATCTCGAATGCCCAGGATGTTTTTGAGAACATAGAGTTTCTCAACAGCCTCAACGCTTCCCTTACCCTCTCCGTAGCATCTTCTCCTTCAACTCGAGTCTCTGTTCTCAGTCTTTCTTAATCATATTGATCACCTTTTTCCAAGGTGACAAGATGAGGGTTGTTCTCTTCTTGGAACTCTTCTCGACCAAATTCTTGTCCATGCGCTTGTCGGTCAAGTGTCTCCACCTCTTCTGTCTAGATGTTTGGCCTAACATCCTCTCACGGTGCTGAGTTGTGCTACTTTCGGCTAGGTTCCCTTCCACTCTTGTAAATCTCCCTGCTCCAGCATCTACTGCGTCAAGATCTAGCTTTGTACTTCACTCCTTCCATTTCCCTGTGCAGTTGTTCAATGCTCTCTTTCGTATCATTCATTAAGGCCAACATTCCCGTGTTGGTCTCTTCCCAATTAGTCCTCAACATTTCCTCCCTTAGACGCCCTAGATGTCCCAAATCCACCATCCTTCTAGGCGGCATGTTTCAGACCAAAGTTTCTTAGAAAAACGTAGTAACTTCTCACAGATGGCGCAAAACGATGTGGGGGGGGGGGGGGGGGGAGGAATAAGAATTGAACACCCCCGCGAGGTTTGGTGCATGCCCAAGATGAACAATGCTAGATCCAAGGTCCGACATCGAGGTTTCCGAGAATGTCCTTGCAGAAACCCCGCGTAGTGGATACCCAAGAAACTAATGGGGTGTACCCACCGGAAGGGCCTCCAATGCTTAAATTAGTGGGAGAAGATGGGAGGGAAATGCTCTAATGAATTGAGGTTCGATCCCCTCTACCTCAATGTTACATGGATATATATATTCTTTGACGTGCCTTTTACTCCACGCTTTTAGCTATGACTGTTGTAAGGAATATTTTCATATTCTAGTTTGGCAAGAATTCCGTTTGATAAAAAATATTCTTGTTACCGTTCCTACGAGCACCGGTGTAGCATTGAAGATGTTGTGGTACGCATACTTCGCTGACTACGTACGTCCATGAAGACTAGAAGACAAAGATCATAAAAATCAGACGGTTGACGACTTGAGTCATCTAGGTAACTGCTATTTGTCCGTTGAAGAACATGTACGCTCGTATAGGAAGGTAAGTGACTTAGTGACCATAGGAATAAGATCTTAAAGATTAAAACTTAATAGTTGAACCTTATCACAGGACAGACCCAAGTCAAGACAGTGCAAAGAAGTCAAAATTTGACTAAGGAGAAGTCCAATCAATTGGACCCTATGGGATAGAACACTCCCAATGTACAATCGATTGGAGTTTGCTCTACAATTGATTAGACCATTCAGGACAGAACTTCCAAAGTGAACAATCGATTGGACCCTGTGTACAATCGATTGGAATTACGAATAGAAAATTCATTTGTACGGTACAATCGATCGGACCAAGAGTACAATCGATTGGACTTCACAGAAATAGTCTAATTTCATATCTATTTTCATGCTCCCACTTTTCCATTACTTGCATGACCTTGGGCTTTCAAACTCTTATAAATAAAGCCCTCTTAAGCTTAATTAAATACACAACAAGAGAGAAAAGAAATAGATTTTTAAATTAAGAGTTGTCCTTATTTGAAGAGAAAAAAACCCTAGCCTTCACTATCAATCTTGTGAGCTTTTCTCTTCCTTACGATTAAAGCTTAGAGCTTGATCTCCCTTCTGCTTAAATTTTTCATCTAGGACTTTAACCTAGTAGCCATAGAGTACCAATGTATCTTAAAGCAACTTTGGGGTTAAGGGTGTACCAAATTGAACAAGCGGTAAAGGCTTTGCTATTAGGAGGGCGCGCGTGTGACTCGTAGCGTGGAGCTAGAGGACGTGGATGCGCCGACATTAGGCTTTGGTTAAGGTTAGAAGTTGTATTTGCAATGGTAATGTGTAGGTAACTTCTGTAACTCAAAAATTTTTAGTTAGTGATACTTTCCGTCTAGATGTGGTCCCGTGGTTTTGTTTGGCTAAGGTTTTCACGTAAAAAACTCGCATGTGTTATGGTTGTTGATTGTTTACTTTTCGCATAATTGTTTGATCAATTCAAACGACAAAGAGACAATATGTTACGGAGATATATTTGATTCAAGTCGATTATGATAATCACCTTATTATCAATCAACTGTTTTAATTGTATTGCATGTAATTTAGTTTACCCCGCTGAACTAGTAAATTGTGTTAGGTTAAAAGAAAATTTTAATACCTAACAACCTCCTCTAGGTATTTGAAATAAAGAGAACATACTGAATTTCAACTATTGTCGCTTTTCCTGACATGTCAACTGCCATCTTTTGACATGGTAACCTTCATCTTCCATGGCGTGGCTAACTGCCACTATCTTTTTTCTTTTTTGATAAGTTACCTAACTGCCACTATGTCTGACATGGTTAACCGCCACCCTCTCTAACATGGCTAATTGCCGCCATCTCTGACAAGGTTAATTGCCGCCATATCTGACAAGGTTAAATGCTACAATTTCTACTAGGTACCATCTTTCTTACTGTGTCCCCATGTTTTCGTTATTCTTTGTGGCCATCACCTCATGTCAGGCACACCCCGAGGTCTATTAAGTGAATATGAGAACTATACTTCTGGAATTTACCACAATTATCGGCCCATGCACACTGCTGAGATCTAAAGTCTTGACTAGATTCAATCGTCTCTCTCTCTTGTGTTCGTCAACGCTATTACCTTTACAAGGGCTGAATACCCCCATTCCTCAAATTCTTGGATCATGGACTGAGAGCTCCATATCTCGGCCCTATCGTTGGATGGCCAAGAACTCCCCATCTTGGTCTTCTTGGCAGGTCATTGATTCAGTTGTCAAAAGGCATGTGCTGTTTGGCACGCATCGAGCACGTGCCACCAATCCATGTGTCAATGTTTCAATTGCCCACGTGGGGGTGCAAATATTAGCATCCACAACATCCCAAATAATGCTAGAATCCAATGGCTAAAACCCATGAAAAGAGTCAAAACCAATTGCTAGAAATCACCAATTTGTCCGTAAGTCCACGGAAGGGTGGAAAAATGTTTATACGATCATTGATGATCCCCAAGAGTGTGACATATGGAACCTAGGCATTAGATGACGCCCTTGGGTCACGCAATCCCTATCTATAAAATGGAGTAGAACTTTGCTGATCGTTGCTGGTCAACAAAGTTGCTGACTGCCCATAATAGGAGCCATATGGCACACTCTTAGATGATGTCGACCGGATGTTTGGCCAATCCCTAGGTGGACCTACAAACTAAGAATCAACCTTATTAGTGATTTCAAACCTTTGGATCTTTGTACCCCAAACAATGTCAATAATGCTCAAATTTCACTATTAAGAATCAACCCATGAAAATGATTAGGGGTGTCAATCCGGCTCACTTGTAAGGGGGCCCTGCCCTACTCAGCCCAGCCCTTTTAAAGCCCTAAGAAGAGGACTTTTTATAAATTTCAAGCCCTTAGGGTTGGGCTGGGCCAGGCCCAAATCTGTAAGGCGTTTCTAAATAAGGGTCTGGCCAAGGTCACACTCAAGGGGGGTCGGCCCTACCTTGCCCTTAGCACATCATCTTTGTTATATTTATTTTTTAATTATATTCTATAAAACAACTTACATACTCATCTTCTTTTAGAAAATGTCACATTAAGTACATGGTATATTCAAAACTAAATTAAGTTGTCTTTTTTTTTTTCAACTAAAAATGGGTTGTTCTAAAGTTTCATGTCGTTGGGAATCAAACCCCTTTTTAGAAAACAAAACATTCAAAAGAAATGGAAAATCGATGGGCATGATTTCCCAATTTCCTTAGGTACACATGTCACAACGTTATTGGTGTTGGACACTATGTACAATTATCCTAGAAAGGATACAATTTTGGGCAATTTCTAAACGATTGAGCCATTCCAAAATTATGACTGGCCCAAAATCGTTAATATTTTGAAAATTTTAAGAATAGTTCAAAATGACTTTTTCTAGTGTAAATTTATAATATATCATTTATTTTATTCAGGTTTTTAAAAAGACAAAGATTTCATTTTCAAAACTAAAATTTATGACCATTAATTGAAAAATCTATATAGATTAAATCAAAGAAATATGTTACCAAGCCAAGTACATTATTAAAGCATATACTTTTTTTTACTAAATTTTTTTCTTCCAACTATTCTTTTAGGCTCCTTCCCTTGAGGGTGGGGCTAGGGTCAGGCTAGGCCTTACCCTGGCCTTGGCCCTTTGACAACCCTAAAAACGACTCTTATCCAACACTTAGAAATCACTAATCAAGTTAATTATTGGTCTTTAGTATGTCCATCTAGAGTTGGGCCAACATCCATAGGGGTAGAAATCTCTATCCATATGCCACGTGGCTCATATTGGGGCGGCTGACTTCCCCAATATAGCTACGTGGCACACTCTTAGAAGATGCTGACCCAAATAGATGTTTGACCAATCCCTAGGTGGACTTACAAACCAAAAAATCAGCCTGATTAATGATTTCGAATCTTTTGATCCTTGTACCCCAAATAATGGTCAACAACGCTCAAATTCCCAAGGCTGAAATTGACTCCGTCGATAAATAGAGGGGAAGTGACACTGTGGCAGTAAGAAAGCAAGGAAGAAAGAAGAATGGCAGGAGTTGGGAGGATGAAGCTGGGTTCCCAAGGGCTAGAGGTGTCGGCTCAGGGACTGGGCTGCATGGGCATGTCCGCCTTCTACGGGCCTCCAAAGCCCGAAGCGGACATGATCGCTCTCATCCACCACGCCATCGATAACGGTGTAACCTTCCTCGACACCTCCGACATCTACGGCCCCTTCACCAACGAAATCCTCCTCGGAAAGGCTCTGAAGGGAATCAGAGAGAAGGTAGAGTTGGCTACCAAGTTTGGGATCAGCTTCGTTGACGGCAATAGGGGTATATGCGGTAGCCCTGCCTACGTCCGATCCTCCTGTGAGTCAAGCTTGAAGAGACTCCAAGTCGATTTCATCGATCTCTATTACCAGCATCGTATCGATACCAAAGTTCCAATTGAAGTCACGGTGCGTCTTCTTTATATTTGATCTGTTAACTTCGTTAATTATTCTGGAGTCTGGAACGCCAATTTTATGGACCACATCTTGGAGATCTATTTGCCCATATAAACCTGCAACATCACCTGATCCTGAACGACGGACGGCATTTTTGGACGTTTTTGATCATCTGATGGGGTTGATATTTGGGTTTGACGCGCGAACAGTTTTATATAATAGAGCGATATTTGATACTCACCGATACCCTCTGGGCCCACTGACCGCATGAATGTTTAGCCCACACCTTGGTGGATATACACACCAAAAATCACTCCGATTGATAATCTCTAGCCATTGGATTTTACTACTTTTTAAGGCATGATTCTAGCCGTTGGATTCAACCTTTTTTTGGGTACTAAAACCAACGGCTAAAAATCATCAAACAAGTTTTTTGGTATGAATGTCTACCAAGGGGTAGGCTAATGCAGCTGAGTAACAAAACTGGCTATACCTGACGCTTTTTGCGTCAGTTCTACCTTGTTACATAACAACCATTTATAATTATTATGGGGCGATACTGTAGCAAGTCGTCCGCATGTTCTGTATTCCTCTGTACCTATTTTCTTTCTTTCTTTCTTTGTGCAATAGTAAGAGAGGTTGTACAAGATCAATTTCAAATGTTTAAACTTATACCAACGAAACGAATGTCGTACTTGTTCTTGAAATGAAATAAAGAACAAATTTTAAAGCTGAGTTGAATGAATGAAATGAAATAAAGTTGAATGCATCATGCTACAATACACAATGTTAAATAAAAAGATGTACTTCTATCTGCATATAAATGCTTGTACAAGAAAAAGAATAAAGTTGCATGTACATTTTTCATTGCTTATTAATTATTAAAGCATGATGGATAGAAGTAGAAGATGAGATATATTCTCCAACCATTATAATCGAGTAAAGAGAAATGGAGTACAATATAACTATTGCGGTAAAGTCATTATTGTAGAAATCACTAAATTGAAAGAATATTTATTTGCAACAAAATGGGATGTTTTTGCTTGCCCAAGTTTGTCTTTTTGATGTAAAGATCATTTTAACTCAAATCCTTTAAAGGATAAAATCTCAAAAATAGTAGACAACAATATTACAGTTGGAACTAGTAGGTGATGCAGGATGATGAGAACTAGTCTATATGAGGTGCAAAGATCAGAAATAAATTACCACAAGTAATAAGAAAATATAAAACTACTCTAACAATTACCACAAATATGTAGATATGCTAGCAAATAATTAACTGATTATTTCAAATGCTAGATCTCACAACCAAGCAGTGAAAAACCCTCAATTATTGATTGAGTGGCCCGAATGGAAGTAAGGACTTCCACTAGCTAGGGTTCAACCAACACTTGTAGGTTCATTTTAATTTTCTTTTCCAAGATATTATAAGTTATTTAAAGTTCGGGAAGGTTTCTGGCAAGTTTCGAGGCTTTTTGACAAGTATCAGATTTTAGCCGGGTTTCGGGAGAAAAATGAAAACCATGAAAAATTAGGGTTTGAGAAGAGATTAGGGGTTCCTATGGTTACCGCAGGGATCTAGGAGTATTTAGGGGTTGTGGTGAGGGTTTAGAGTGCCATAGGGAGAATTGTGGAGGAAGGTTACTATTCACGCAGCACTATTCACGCGGTACTATTCACGTGACACTATTCATAGTTATGATCAATGGTTAGGGTTTCGGGATAAAAGATGTATGGTTGGGTTTTCTAGGTCAAATTTGATCCAAAGAAAAGAAGAAAAAAAAAAATAAAGATGGAAAAAGAGAAGAGAATAAGAGAGAAGAGATAAAGATAAAGAGAATACCTTTCAGATTCGCACTGAGTAGCTTGGATTCGCACCAAGGAAGAAGAGAACAATCCACAAGAGATTTCTCAATAACAAAAGTCAATATAATTCATCATCAATCAAAGATTACAACTAAAAAAGTTTATATAATAACTCAAAACTCCCTAATCTAATCTCAGCCATCTATTTAATCTAATGGCTATAAAAAAAGTACAGCAACTTAAAGTAACTAACCAAAATTACAATGAGCCCCCTAACTATGGGCTAATTGCAAAGACACCTTAAACTTTAAAAAATATCAAAATAAGCTTAGAAAACTAATAAAAACTCTCCACAAGCTCCATACGCAGCCCACATGCATCTTTCCAATGTGGAGTCTTCATGATGCACATGCACGTGGGGTCTTCCGCTCCCATAAATCAAGGAGAACTAAAACGGGGGCCCACATAGTCATCAAAATCCAAAGACATGGGTATGGGCCCAGTTTTCCTCCTCCGCTGGTATACTCTAGGTAAGGACGTGATGTCCTCATCAATAGGGATATAGAAATTGAAGATTATGATGATGAGGTTTCAAGAAGTTACTAAAGATTATGGAAATGATTAGGAATTGTATTTACATCTTGAAGAGGAGAAAATAGTTGTGGAAGTTACCAATCAGAATGAACATGCTTTCAACCTGCCATGACATTCATAATTTTTTAATAGACTTTCGTTTAGGTAATAGTAGTAACCTTATTGGAGTTGGGTCATTTAGATCTGCTCATGTTGGCAATAGACCAACCTATGTCACCTCAGTTCACAATATATTCTCTTAGAACTCGTAGTGACTATTGGGATAGTCATCAAACAACCCTAAATTGGTGGTAAAATTCTCAAGTGTATGTATGTGAGTGTATTGGCATAATGTTTATGATAATGTTCTTCCATTTAATGTAGCTTCCTTAAACACATACAAGGAAGCTATGAATGCAGTCGCAAATTGTCGGAGAGGTTTCGATCCTTTACTACATATGAGATTATTAATACATTATTATAAAGGTAGAAAGAGAGTTAAAAACAACTATAATTCCCAAGCAAAGAATGTATTGGGAAAATTATGGTTCCGTTCTCATGACTGATAATGAAAAGATCAACAGGGCTACATTTTACTTCTAACGTTTTGGTCTATTGTGCTCTAGGTATGGAATTTAAATTTGTGCGTCACTTTTTTTAAGTAACATTTTTTAACAATTAAATTAATATAATTCTAAAATTTTATATAAACAACTTTCTTAAAAAGCGTAAACATCAATGATAATCGCTTGGCCGTTGATTTTCTAGTTAAAAGTAGAGAAATAATATTGAGGATATTTTAAAATTTGTAGACTCTTACACAATTTTTGCTAAAACTTAGAATAGATATTGATGATTTTTTGTTATAATTTAAGACTTTGTATTTTGCTTAAACTCTTCTACAATTTTGTTGCTAAAAAGTAGGGTAAAAGGTCGAACTCGTCATTTGTTTTTATATTGTTGTTTAAAGACAAGGGTGTAATGGGTACTATAAAAAATTTATATGGACATATTGGTTAAACGGTGATTTCAGACTTATGCTCTGAAAAAAAAAGTTTTAGCAAACACTCCCTTGGATAAGCCCATAATGAGATACATATTTGATGTATTGTGCACAACCAGAGCTATAATAAAGAGGTTTCTACGATTGCATCAAAGTGGGATGTCTATAAGATAATCGATAGAAGAAGGAATACCAGCTGCACTCCGTCTTGCAAGTGAAAATGATATCTGAGATTCGAAGGTCGCTATACATAAAATGAAAGCTAATTTCATTCCAATCCCTATAGAACAAGCAACTATTGCTTCAGAGATATTTGTGCCGATTTTTATAATTAGAAAAGTTAGTTCTTAATAGATGTCATTATTTATAATATATTCTTGTATTCTTGGAACAACTAGCAAGGCTCGGGTAGAGCATGAGATCAGAAGCAACAAGGATAGTTGCAAAACAATGAAGTTCTAGTTAGTATTTTGTAGTACGAAACTACGAATCATGAAACTTCCTACAATTATTCATCATCATCATACACCTTATCTTAACTATTTGGGGTTGGCAACATGAATCATGTGCAACCCTATTAAGAGCTATGTCTTCTGTCAAGGCATATATCTTCCAATCCTTTCTTACTACTGAAATTAAGGTTTTTCCGTGTCGTCGGATCGGAAACCCTAAAATTCTACAAGATTTGTAAATTTCTCCGAATTGGTTCACTTAATCTGCAAAAATGCAGAGTTGCACAGTGGCTCGTGTCGGATATCGTCCGTACTCGGGGTTAGGGCAAATAGTTGAACAATTAACAGAAATCTGCTAAAAATAATGAAAGGGGTGAGAATGGTGATTGAGGATCGATTTTTAAAACGTGTTTTTGGAGATAAAAGTTATCTGGACTAATTAAAGCAAAATCTGACAAATCAAATTACAAAACTTTGAGATGAATTTAACGAACTTTATTAGTCACTATTCAAATGTAATTTGCATTTAACGGTTTAAACCATTGAAATAAAAATTGATTTAGAAAGCAACATTTAGAGAGAGAGAGAAAGTAGAGAGAGAAAGTAAGAGAAAATAAAGATTTAGAGAGAAAGTGACTAAAGAAGCCTAGAGAGAGAAAGAAATAGGTAGAGAGAGAAAATGAGAGAAAAAAAATGCTTTTAGAGAGAGAAAGATTGAGAATGGGTTTACCTTATAATGAATGGTTGTGATCCACCCTTATACTTACCGATGGAAGTATTGTATTGCAAGGTGAGAATGGTCTAGATCGGCCAAGGAAATGGTTCACCCGAATGTTCTTGTGATGAACAGCAAAGGAGACGGTCTTATGGAGAAGACGGACCAATGGTGTACTGAGTACAAGATGGAGGTGCACGATTGTGGAGTCCGTGAAGGAGAGAATCACATCAGCAAAGGAGAGCCTCCGGTTACAATTAAGTTGCAGGTCCGGCAAGGTGTTGCTGGTCTGTAACAATGTAGGAAGATGGCCAGCAAGGAGACGTTGCTGGAATGGTGGTAAATGGAGGTGAGGTGGACCAATGGGTGTTGCAGGTGGCGCACAGGTGTGCGGTTTTGGCAGATTGCGGTGGAGCTCTTGCAACACTTAGAGAGGTAGGTGCTGATCGAGATGAGCTTTGGACCAACGTGGAATGTTGCTGTCCACGTGGTGTACTGTGAGGAGAAGTGGAACCAGCTGGGCTGTGGAGAAGATTTTTCTTGGCGGTGGAATAAGGCGCACCAGTCCAACAATCTTCAAGGAGAGTGTGCTAGACGGTGTTGTGGAGCACGGGTAGTGGAGAAGATGCAGCAAACCGAACCGTTTCTGGTTCGTTTGGAGGTGCCAGGTGGAATACGGTAGCAGATCTGGATGGAGGACGCGTTGGTTTTCTTGAAGGAGGAAGAGGAACAGGTCCGGTGGTGGTAAGGAAGTGAGATGCACAGCAAAAGAAAGAGGCAAGGGGGCAGACGGTGTAGGTGCTAGTTTCCTTGCTGGCAGCAACGTCAAACCTGTTGCGGTGGAAGGAAGAGAAGAACGCCTGCGGAGTTGCAGACAGGGGAGCAATGGAGAAAGACGATCTGAGATGGAGATCCAGCCGGTGTTCTAGCAGGGATAGTGAGGTGTACACGGTGATAGAGGAGGTGGGAGCAAGCCGTCCCTAAGTTTCTGTTGGTCCAAACGGTGGTTGGTGGAGGAGAACCAGTTGGAGTTCCGATTGGGTTGTAGGCCGTGGGGCTGTGAGGGTGATTGGTGGTTTGCTAAGGTGGTCAGACGGTGCACTGCAGGTACATGGTGAAGCTTTAGGAGCTTGGCCGGAGTTGCAGGTCTGCAACTCCGGTGATGGGAGATGTTGATGGAGATGAGCAGGTGTTGCACTACCTGCAACTGTTGGTGAATTGAGAGGAGGAACAGGCTGAACCTGTGGAGAAGGAGATGCGATCCAAGGCTTTGAGTTGCAGATGGGTGAATGAAGAGATGCTGGCTGGTGTTGCTGTTTGCAACACCAGAAAGAGTGAGGAAAAAATGACGAGCAAGGTGGAGCTTTAGGCTGCCTAGGAGGATGAGAAACCCGCTAGTTTGTAGATCGTGGGTAGCCGGAGTTGCAGGCTGCAACTTGTAGGCGAGGCAGCAAGGGAGAAGGCAACGGTGATGTACTAGGTGAACGGCTAAGGGAGGAGCCGAGAAAGAACGCCCGGAGAAGATAAGGAACCTGCCGGAAGTTGCAGGTTTTCAGATCTGAGATGATCGTGGTTCTATCCGATGAGGGAGAAGCGCACCCTTAAGTGATAACCGGTGATGAGAATGTTTTCGCAAGGAACACCTACAAGAAGAATGGGAGACGTGGATGAACCTGCAAGCTCTTCTCTAATGGAGGCTGAGATAGAGAGTGGTGTTAAGGCAAGAAAAGATTAGGATTTAGAAGGGGGAGGGAACCAAAAATTGTGTTTCTCCCGAGCTCTATACATAGAGCTCGGGATTGGTTGAATTAGTTAGAGATTTTTAGGGGGACGTGGATAGGTAGAGAGGGAATCTCTTGTGCCATGTTGTTGCTAGGAATAGGTGAAGTTCACTAAGGATAAGTGAGAGTCGGTCAAGGACCGATTCTCTCTTGTGGAAATTTGTAGTGACGTGGCAGCAAGGTTGTGGATTGGTGGACCATTAATGCTGTGGGCTTAAGGGATTGATGATGGGGCAAAGATATGAGTGGGCCATTGGGCCATTAGGATAGTGGCCCATGAAATGCCACATGTTGGTCAAATAGGATAGGTGAGCCAATGGGTCATTAGAGTAGTGAGCTTTTTGGGCCAATACTGAGCATGCCACATGTCGGCCAATGGTCATGGGTCATGGATATGGGTCATGGGCCAAAATAGATAGAGTGAGAAATAGGAGAGAGGTGAGAGAAAAAGTACAAAATTAAAAGCCTTTGAGGGTTTTGAACCCTGGTCTTCTTTATTCTCTCTCGTCCGCTCCACCAATAAGTCAAACTTATCTTTTGATGTCAATTGGTGTGGCCTTTAACACCTAAATCCTTCTCTTGGTCTCCAGCTATTCTCCTCTCCCTTAGTCTTTGTTCCGGCTCTACGATCCTCTAGCTTTGCCCGTACATGTCTTCTATCTTTTTATCCTAGCCTGCTGGCTCTTTAAGCTTTGATAGAAGTCTTCTGTGGTTGATAGTGGGCCCGCCAGTCCTCGAGAATCGCCCGATAGGGTCTCCTGCAAGTGAAAAAGCACGTAATGAGATTTAACTAAAACGGCTTGATACTGGACTATCTGAAATACGTTTATTTCATGCAAAGAGTCGATTTTTGTCTAAAGAATGCGTTCTACGCAATGGAAGAAACTCTTACGTGGAAAAGTCGACGAAAAGACAAGTTTTACATAGGAGAATGCGACATTGCTATAAGGATAATAGCTTAAAATAAGCACTTTTGAGCGAATATCAACTACCTCGTTCTCTTTCATTTTCAGCCATATGTTCTCCTTTTTATGGCCTTCAACTTGTGTAAAAGCACCTCACTGGTGTTGTTGTTGGTCCACATTGTTCATGCCCAAACCATTTTAATTGGCTTTCCTTTATTTTATCTATTATTCATAGATTTCCTCGAATGTGCTCATTTCTAATTTTGTCTTTCTTAATTTTCCCACTCCCCATCTCAACATCCTCATCTCTACTACACTCATTCTGTGAACATGTTGTCGCTTGATTGCCTGACATTTATCTCTATAAAGCAAAGTTGGTCTTATTGCTGTCTTGTAAAATAATCATTTTATTTTGACAGGTACATGTTGATCGCATAATACTTTAGACTTACATCTCCGCTTTAACCAGCCAACACTAATTCTATGGGTTACATCATCACCAATATCTCCATCTTTTTTTATCCAACCCTAAATAACAAAAGTGGTCACTTTGGGGTATTTCTTTCCACTCAATTTAAAGTAATCAGGGTTAACTCAAAACAACAGTCTATTCGAGAGTTCGTATCTCCTAATCAAACCATCGGATTTTTCTAAAATTTGGATAGTCGTAGAACATAAAGTTTTCTTTCTGTGGTCCAAATTTCAGATAATCGGCAAGCCTCTTTGTCATAAAAAAATGTTACTACTCTGTGTGAAGCAACTTGGTAAATTCTCAATTCAAATGAAGAACATATCATTTAAACTCCAAAACCCATGTTATTAAACAAGATTTTAGATCAAAATATCTTTGAAGAAACACATGCTGAAATTAGATATATGAATTCAAGATTGCAATTTCAAATAAAAACATATAGGGTCAAGATCAGGGGACAATAATTTTGACAACAAAAAATTGGCGCTAGCCAATATATAAATTAGAAGTTTTGGAATGGGATGATTTTTGGTTAGGATGGTCTCTTTGGTGAGGAGATCATCCTCACAAAATTCAAATCATTCTGATATTCGTAGCCTGGTTTACAAGTGGAAGAGTTATGGACCGTCTATTTTTACAGTTAACTTGAAAACCACATTTGATGGGGTTAAAAATTCAGAATGGGCTGATTTTGTAGGGGTGATCTTTATGGTGAGGAGATCGTCCTCACAAAAAATTAGCCCTTGATTCATCTTCCATGTTGGGACGTCAAAATTGTTTGTCAAAATTTGACCCTTGATCCTGACCCAAAACATATATAGATATACATGATGAATCCTTCAAATTAGAGAGTTCAAAACAAGGAAATAAGTGATTTTACTTATTAGTTTTAATCTTAATCACTTTAAGAATTCCAGCATAATCTCATAAAATCAGCTCCCAAAATGAAGTTTCAAAGCTTTCAAATGAAGTGATGATCAAACACCCAAAACCCTAGCTATCTCCTTAGTAAAAAAACCTTTCTTTGTTTAGAATGTAGTTTTCAAAGAGTGTAAAAAATGAAAGAATTAGTTTAGCATGTATTTATTCTCGTAGTAATGTGGAGTGTCCATTAGGTTGCCATGTGGCCATAGAATATAGCCATATGTCTCAATTTCTATCATGTGTCATAAGTGTGTGCAAGTGTCAAGTTAATGCATGTGTATGCAAGGTGTCAAGCTAATGCATGTGCAAGTGTGTGAGGTCCACTATAGTGATTGTTGTGTGTTGGAAATGTCCATTAGTTTGCTAGTCTTGCATCACGGCACACCATATGGCACACCACGATGATTCCATTCGATGAAGTCCTCAATCTCATTTAACATATCCGAACTCCTGTGCACGTGCACATGTACGAGTTTGGGTATCGCCTTCGAAGTAAAATCTCTCTCAAAGTCACGTCCAATGTTCCCGGTAATTCGTGTGTCAACTCTATGGTTTTAAAATTTGACAAAATCCAACGAAATTAGTCAAATTAATTCCGAATTTTGAATGACCGAATTAAAGTGTACATGTATTAAAAAATTTACAAAAATTCACCAAATTAATTCGAAGTAAACAGTAAAAATTCGGCTAATTTATCGAAGTTTGGACTTTTTAGTACAAAAATTGCAAAAATTCGTCGAATTAATTCGTTTAATTCGAAGTAAACAGTTTAGAGAAGTTGGGAGAATATTTGCCAAAACATTGGTAAAACACATTGATTTTTAAGGATATGAGAAAACAAGCATGATAAAACACTTATAACTTATTATATCATTAAAACAACCATTTAGAGCAACCTAAGCAAGATTAATATCGTTTCACTCATTTTAGCAAAAGATCTTTAAACTTCTCGAAGTTAGCTAATTTTTACAAAAATTCTCTAAATCGAATTGAACTTCCCCGAATTAATTTCGAATTTTAATTGACTGAAGTCTAAGGCGAAGTCGAAGTTTAGAACCTTGGTCAACTCGATGTCATTCTATTGACCCAGAAGTGTAGAAAAATTCGACTGAGCAATGTTTGGTTTTTAGGATTAAACAATGATTATATCAAATGCTCGAACAAATATAATAATAGATATAATATATATAGTGCCAATGTCCTAGGGTTTCTCGGGTCACTACATCCTACTCTCCTTAGAGAAATTTTGTCCTCGAAATTGACATACTTATCAAGGAATAGGTGCAAGTATCTCTCTCTGACTTCTACTTCCTGCTCCTAGGAGGCTTCTTCCACGTCGTAATGTTGCCATTGAACTTTCACCAATGGTATCACCTTTGTCCGGAGCACTTTCCTTCTTTGTCCGGAGAACTTTCCTTAGAAGGCGGGACCCGCAATCGCAGATGTGAACATGCACGGGAGTTTGTATACGCTAAATGAGACTGGGTAGGACTTTTTCTAATGTAACCAGTGTGGTTTGCCACATGGTGTGACATGACGCTAGACTAATACATTAATAGACATCTCCAACACAGCTCACTCAATATAGTCGACCTCACACACTTGCATTCTTGAGACACTTGCGAATGCATTAGCTTAGCTCCTTGCATACACTTGCATGCTTGATACCTTGCATACACATGGATTAATTTGACACTTGTGATATAAATTGAGACTTTTGGCTATCTTGCATGGCCACACGGCAATCAAATGGATACGCCACATAACTTAGAGAATAAAAGACATGCAAAACTAATTCTCTGACTTTTACACTCTTTGAAAACTAAAATTTAGAGTTACAGTCGTAGTTGAACGTATCCATTATTCTATGAAAACACAGAGATGCTAGTATTAGTCGATATCTTTAACCATATCAATCATCTTTTGTTACAATCAAAGGTTATATTGGACAAAGACACGATCATTAAGTTTTTGTTATAGCTAGTCAATTCCTTGCTTTGGTATGTATTTGATCAAATGTACCATAGCTCCTTGCACAACCAAAAGTTGTGTTTATTTGACTAAAAATACTGATCGCTAGTTTTCGGAGATTAAGCATTGCTACTCCAAATCCATTCCACCAATCAACTAACAAAAACAATTATAGGAATATATTATATTAATAAATATAAAAATTGTTGAAAGTATCATGATTCTTATTATAAAATGTAAAATACTAGACACCCTTCTTTTGGAGCTATTCACGCTACTTTTAATCTCATGCTCTCTAGTCTAGACCTGAGCCTTCCTAGCTTTCCAAGAATGGAAGAAAATATTAAAAATTAATGACATCTATTATTAAGAATTAACTTCTAGAACTATAAAATTGAATGCAAGTACCTCCAAAGTTATAGTTCTTGGGTTGGACTAAATTAGGTATCGCTTTATGTATGCAAACCTTTGGATGGCAGATTTCATTTTCACTTTATAACTTTTTATTGATAAGTATAAGTGAGACTAAGAAAGGGGAAAACCCCACAAAATACAGCCTAGGTGCACCTCAAGAAGAGATCCAACCAACTCCAACTATGTACAAGTCAACTGGGATTAGACCCTCCCAAAAGCGCTTCTCATTTGAAAACAAAAGAATAAAAAAATATCCTCTAAACCCTGAAGAGAGGGATGACCAAATGTACAAGTAAGCTTTGACCCTCAACATGACTCTAGGGATGTCTTCTTCATCCCTTCACAGATGCAAGAGCTCCTCTCTTTCTAGGTAGCCCACGACCGCAAATAGGAGGATATACCATAGGTATCTGCCTCTCTCTCTGGAGACTTCCAAAGAGATACCTTGCACTATGAGGATTACATGCTCTGGCACCACAAAGTCTAAGCCAAATAGAGAAAAGAAAGCTTGCCAAATGCCATAGGAGAACAGGCAGTGGATCATAAATGATCAACCGATACGGCTATTGATTTTCACTCATAAAATTTGATTGTTCATAGATATTTTACAGATTAAAAAATATCTAGCAAAGTAACTTTTTTCTATGGATAGTTATCCTTGATAAGATTATTACTGTGGATCACTTAAATAGTAGAGGGATGTGTCTGCCCAACATGTGCTTCTTGTGCAAGTCCAATGCCGAGTCCGTAGACCATCTGCTGATCCATTGTTCCTTTATACCAAAGTGTGGCAGGTCTTCCTATCCTTGTTCGGCATCGATTTTGTGCTCCCCAAACGGGTGTTGGGCATCTTCCAAGCCTGTTCGATGGAAGTGCTATGTGGGAGGGCGCATTTTATGGCGTTTTCTGCCGTTTGCAATCATGTTGGATATTTGGAAGGAGAGGAATTACCGTATTTTTTAAGGGAAATCAGAAGAAACCGTTGGGGTGAATTTGAGAATCAAAGCTTTCTTGTTTCTTTGGTCCTCTATACAAGAGTTTAGGGGCGCTGTTTCTTTGAGACTTTTGTGTTCAAATGGGAGGATCTTGTTGAGGACTCTCCTCCTTTTTTATTGTGTTTAGGATGTGGCTTACGGGATCCCCCTGTTGTTTTTCTAATTTGTTGGGGTTTTCCCTTTTAGTCATACATATTACGCATTACGGATAAAAAAAAGTAGGTCATAGTTAAGTTGCTCTTTCCATCTTGTTGATTTTCTTGCAAACATTCGTTGCTCGATGCGATCCCAAAAATTGATTTATTATAGATTTGGTTGTGCACATTGCATAAAAAGGTACCCCATTGTAGGCTTATCCAAGTCTACTAATTGTAGAAATGGCTAATCATTGGTATTGCATTCATTCTCCAAAACTTTCTTCTGTCACAATCCGTTGGATTCCTATTCCTGTTTCAAGTCTTGCATAACTTGGCTCTCTTCACTCAGGGTCCATGAATAATTGTTGGAGAAGAACCTTGATCTCCACCATGCTTTAAGTTGCAGTGTAAACGAGTGAGAAATGGTCGAATGAGGTCTCGTCGACTGGAGTGCTTTTTAAATTTTGCAAGTATCCAAGAATGATTATGAATAAATTTTAGTGTCTTTGTGCATCGAAAATGACCTTTAACCCAATCATATTTCTCCAAATCATTGAAAATGACCTTTAACCCAACCATATTTCTCCAAATTTTAATATCTTTATGCACTATGATTTAATAGGTTTATCATGCATGTTCTTTGACTTCTTTCTAGATGATGTTGAAATTGGTTTCCCACATTGAATTGCATTGCTTTGGCACTGTCTCACTGCTTTTGTCTCTAAAGTATTTATTGAACTTTCCCTAATCCTTTTTTCATTCTTCTATACAAGATGGGAGAACTTAAGAAACTAGTTGAAGAGGGAAAGATCAAATATATAGGGCTATCTGAGGCATCTGCTTCGACAATTAGGAGAGCACATTCTGTTCACCCGATAACAGCAGTGCAGTTGGAATGGTCCTTATGGACAAGAGATGTAGAGGAAGAGATAATTCCTACCTGCAGGTGAGGTATCTGCCACACCAACTTAATTATTTATTGTGCTTAGTATTTGGAAGTTCTAATCTCAACTTTCTTAAACTATTCAGAGAACTTGGTATAGGAATTGTTGCATACAGCCCTTTGGGGAGGGGTTTCTTTTCTTCAGGGCCTAAGATTGTCGACAGCCTATCCAATGATGACTTCCGGAAGGTTCGTATGATTTCTTTTATGCGAAATTTGCAACTCCATAGAATGATTTGATTACAGTAAATGAAAGTAAGGGCCATAATCAATTAACACATGTTTCCTGCTCAGATTTTTCTAGATCTACAGACCATTTCTCCTTAAATTTCTGTTCTTTTATTAAAAAATTTACAATATTTGCTTCACAATTTTCAACCTTCGTAATATAGGTACTTAAAAGTTCACTTCTCCATGTCTTTCAAATTCCCTCAATCCGTAACTAATGCCAATGTACTTGGTTGAAAAGAAAGAGGGGAATAATTTTCTAAAGTAACTAACAAACCAACTCAAGCAAAAACAACAGCATAGATTAACAATTTAGAGCAACAAAGAGCACAAATCCTCTCCAAAAAATAGCACAACATCACATAGAGTCAAAAAGTTAAAGAAAACAAACATAAACGAACTTATTTGTTGCTTCAAAAGCAAAAGTAAGTTTGGTTCTTCTTGGATGAAAAACTCTTCCTCTACAACTTACGCCATTTCTCTTCTGAAAAAGTTAATGTTTGTGGTATCATCATGAACGAATCTGTAATGATGTCTATGTATCTTTGTGTATGTTGTATGAGCTTTTGTTTTGTGGCATGGTACTGAAATATGCATTGCATTTGTTGTAGCATCTACCAAGGTTTCAACCTGAGAATCTCGAGCATAACAAACATATATTTGAGCGGGTAAATGAAATGGCTATGAGGAAGGGATGCACCCCATCTCAGCTTGCATTGGCATGGGTCCACAACCAAGGAAGTGATGTGTGTCCCATACCAGGCACCACCAAGATTGAAAACCTCAATCAGAACATTGGAGCTCTATCTGTGAAACTAACACCAGAAGAAATGGCCGAACTTGAATCCCTAGCTTCAGCAAATCCAGTTAAGGGTGACAGATATGGAGGCACTTCATTTACCTGGAAGGAATCAGAAACTCCAGATCTATCCTCTTGGAAAGGTGAATGAACACTTGTTTTTTGTTGCGTATTGTGGTCTTGCTTCCTGTTTAATAAGTTTCCTCAGCGATAAAGGGGTTGACCTTTTCTTTCTGCATGATCATCACACTTCAAAAAAAACTTATTATCGTGCTATAATAGATGTAAGAAAGTTGTAGTCGATGTTCCTCGTTTGTCAGAAAGTCAGTTTCTGTTTGTTTGATCTTTAAAGAATGTATGCTCACGATGTTTGAAGAACTAATGGCATTGAGCTCCTTCAGTATTTTGTTAAAATTACCAAAAACTTCCACTCCCCACCCCACTTTTCTAGTGCAGTGGGAATTCAACTTGATCTATGCCAAATGATCTTTCTAGTATGTTTGGAGAACAGGCTGAGCCATAGGCCTGGACCCATCTTGAGATGGGCCTTTGAATTTTTCTCAAATTTTCTTGTGCAAGCCTGGGTGTTATTGTCAATGGGCCTTAAGATTTAGGGTTGGGTATTGCCTGCATTCAAATGTTGCAAGCCAGGCTTGACAAGGAAGCCTGCCAAACCAGACCACCCAGTGCAATATTGGCTCAGCCACTTCCACCCAGCAAATGGAGGCTTTCAAGACATTGGATGAGGCCATGGTGGAGCCTCGCGGTGCAGTGGCATATCAATAGAACCCTCAACCCGAGTGTATACGAACAGATCGGTCTAACAGACTTGTGGCATGTCCTTGAATGAGCTTTGCCAATTCCCCTTGTCCGTACAAACATGGCTCTTCTTAATTGGAGGGTTATAATGGTACTTCAGTGGATATCTGGTTGCTGAGGGAATTTTTTTTATGTGCGGATGTGGCGCCTATCAGGTGCCAACGTTTATACATGATTAGAGTAGAATATTCTACCGTTAGATCATGTGGATCGGTCTTACCATGTACAAATGGCAACACCTGATTGGTTCCACGGCTCCACATAGGAAACCGCATCACCGAAAAAAAAATCCACATGGATGGATACCTGGTTCCTCCCCTCCTGTCACACCCCAGACCTGACACATGGATCCAAGACATGCCCGGCTAACCCTCATCCGATTTCCATGACTAAGATATCCTAATTTTTTGACACGGAAACCGAGGATGAATTGCTAGACTAGCTAATTTCTCATCAAACCAAATACCAAGTCCAGAGCTTTATATATAACTTCAGACCTGATAATCAGATAAGGTATAGTCTCATGTGCTACCTATATTTATATTTCCATACAGTTGGATTTTATTTTTTTTTCATTAAGCAGTTGGCAAGGGAAGATCTTCGCTAATTTTTTTATTTACATGAAATCTATTTCATATGGAAGTGGTGATATGAGTACCATGGTTTTAAAAATGGCCGTTTAAACGGTTTTAATCGCCATTTAAACGGTAACGCCCCAAGCCCATTTCCGTTAAAACCGTTTAAACATGTTTTATCGTTTTTTAATTAAACGGCTTGTTTTTGTTTTAACGGCTGTTAAAATCGTTTAAACAACCATTTAATTCTGAAAAATTTTGTGGAAAAAAAGGCCGTTAAATCCGTTTAATTCTGTTAAAATCCGTTTAATTTCTGTTAAAGTCTAATTTTTTTTTCAAATTTCAAAATTTGAATTTCAGCGCCATTTTTTCCTTTAAAATCCGTTTAATTCTGTTAAATTCCAATTTTTTTTTCATTTTTACCCCTGACCGTTTCAATCAGTTATAACGGCCGTTTAAACGGTAATGCCCCCAGTCCGTTTAACCGTTAAAACGGCCTCCTTTAAACCTTGATGAGTACAAACATGTTAAGTGTGATAACATACATATAATTGTCTATAATAAAATACAATAATCCCCAAAAGTAATTACAAAAATAAAAGCACTCATCTTCAATACATCCCAACTCCAAAAGATCTAATTACCAATGACTACTCAAAATACTCCTAATCAACAGCGCTCTCAAAGCAAGGATCCACTAGATACTACTGAGTCATCTATGGGAAAATCTAAAAATTGAGAGTAGGTGGATGATCTTTTGATGAAAAATTCAACAATAATGGTTTAAACTTTAAACTAAGGTTTAAAAAACGGCTGTTATAACGAAAATAATGGCCGTTATAACGGATTCGGACCTACCCCGTTACGTTATGGACTGTTAAAACGCCCAGAAAATAACGGCCGTTATTTTTCGGTTATCTGAAAAATTTTGTGAAAAAAAAACGGCCGTTATTTTCTGTTATATTCCGTTATTTTTCATTTTTGAATTTCAGCGCCATTTTTTCCGTTATTTCCATTTTTTTCCGTTTTTGCCCCTGAGCTTTTTTTTCGTTATAATGGAAAAAACGGTAATGCCCCCAGTCCATTATACCATTATAACGGTCCCCTTTAAACCTTGGTTTAAACTACTACATAATTTCATCCATATAATAGAAAACAACAGAAAGCTTTTTAATATATATCTATTCTTCTAATTTAGTAGTAATGCTTTTTTTCTTATTTAATTATCATTATTATTCTAAGCATTATCGCACGCAAAAATCTCAATCTACGCAAAAATTTATATGATTTCTTCACGTGATTTCTTCATTTCCATACAAAATATTACATTCCAATACAAGTTATACATGCCCTTGCAAAGCCTCTCTTTTGCCTCTCATTATATGTATTTTGATCATTTCAAGGTAATCCATAGGCTTTGGAGTACCATGGAGATTCCAAGGACCTTTCTTAAAGCTTGAAGATCATCTAAGAGCATGGAGCATCAAAGAATTCAAAGAACTTTCATCTTCTATATAACCTCACTTTGAGCTTATTAAAAGCTTTTTTTATTATCTTGATCTTTGTCTTCCTTAGAGAGCCAAAAATTCTAAGCAAGTTTCTTCTTTCATCATCTTCCTCTTTTTCTTATTTTCGCATATTTTTCTTCGCCAACATCATGTTAGGCTAAGCAACATAGCCAGTGCTCGAGAAGAGACATTCTCTCTCCCCATTTTGTGACTTATTGAGTATAAATCCATGTCTTGAGAGCTTCCCCCTACTTATTGGTACTTTTTACACATTTCATATATGTTGTATGCCATGTATATATACTCCATAGTTGAATATCAAGACATTAATGAAGATTTGAGGTATTTCATTTTATTTACACTTGTGAGTCTCTTTTGTGTTTTTATTTTTATTTTTTATCTATTATATCATGCATCATAGATACTTAGAAACTCACATACTTACACTCATACACAATAGTGTTCAGTCTTGATTTTATGATTTAGGAATGCCTTAATGGAAAAATCATATTTTACTTCATCTTTGTACTATATTGCTTTATTTTTGGTGGAAGAACAACTCTTTAATTGTCTCTTCTCTTCTTGGATTGTACTTATAAAGAAGCAAAGAAAAAGGGCCTAGGACGAATCTTAATGCCCTAGCATTCTTATTCATTTAAAAAATTACCTACCATTAGTGGTACATTCAACCATATTGCACACTTACTTTTATTTCATAACATCTATTCACTACACATCAAACACCATAATATATTATTATTTTTTACTTGTAATAACACTTACATAGTCATTTACTCCCAATCCTTATGGTTCGACCATCGGACTCTTATATTTTTAAAGTTAACTACAGCTTGACATCTCTAGTTACACTCACATTCACCATGTTACACACTTTGTTGTCTAAGAAAAATATTTTATTTTGAGAAAAGGTCTTATATAAAAGAGATCGAGAGGTTCTCGAGAATACAAAGGGGACAACCCCAGCTTGGGCTAAAATAGAAGCAAAAAACCAAAAAGAAAACAAAAAAAAAAAACAAGGGCAAGGCCAAATCCAAACACCAACCCTATCTCATCAATAAAGCATCGAACCTAAAAACCATATCCCTAAAAAAGGTGCCCCTCATCTCAGTGAAAATGTTTCCCCAACTATGGAGAGAAGCCTTAACACTAATGTTGATATCCTAGAAAGATCTTTCTCTCCTCTGAAAATCCTCATATTCCGCTCTCACCAAATGCCTCATATAACTACAAATGAGATCATCCTCCACAAAATCCTACCCCTAGCTGAGAGATCAATTTTGGGCCACCCTCTTAGAACAGCATCTATCGATCTTGGCATGACCCAATGGAGACCTACCTGGGCCAAAAAGTACGACCAAATCTGTGTAGCCAAATCACAATGTAGAAGCAGATGAACTGTACTTTCCCCACTAGACTTACACATATCACAATAATTTGCCGAAATCTAATTCCTCACAATCAAGTGATCACAAGAAAGCTATTGTCTAAGAAAACTATTGTTGCATCCATATCATATCATCTTTGAGAAATACATTGTTGTATTCTCTTAAGAATGTACACAATCAAAGTTGTAACATTTGCCATTCAAATATATAATTTTAACATTAATTTGGTGTATTTTTAGTTTAGAAATAGCTGTTATAGCTACTAATATTCTAATAGATGTTATCCTTGTTACTAATGAATAAATGTTACAAAAATCAAATCCTTCATTTTGTTTGTATCTTTTAACTCTGACCATTATTCTTCACTTCTGTTCATGCTTAATGTGTAATTTCTTGCACTTCAATCCAAGCTTTTGGGTGATCTCAAGATTTCTGTGGTGTGAATCCCAATGCCATCCAATGGCTTAGACCTAGTAAGAGGGAGTGCTAAGGGATTGTTAATCAGATCCAAAAGATGGACTTGGACACAAATATTCAAATGGTTCAAAGTCTCGGCTGATCTCGGTCTGGATTGGGATCGGAGCCCACCAATCCGATCCAGACCAGGCTCTGTCTCGCCCCGAGATCACTGTTTTACAATTAGGAATCC
This sequence comes from Euptelea pleiosperma, assembly GCA_035048495.1. Taxonomy (NCBI): domain Eukaryota; kingdom Viridiplantae; phylum Streptophyta; class Magnoliopsida; order Ranunculales; family Eupteleaceae; genus Euptelea; species Euptelea pleiosperma. The sequence continues at coordinate 10,674,545 of CM068551.1, read as the reverse complement.
TACTTTGTCTAGGGAGAGATGGGCCGATCCCGTTCTGGATCGGAGCCCACCGAACCAGCGTCCGATCCTGAGACTTTGAACCTTGATTCCAAACCGGGTACTTACGTACCCATTAGGGAATGACTAATGAGGTCACGGCTGATACATTCATTTGACATAGGCCAAAAGATAGACTGGTAGTTGAACCTTTTCTTCTTGTGGTCATGATGATGAGCCTAGTGTGTAATGATGAGATTAGGCCGTAATCTTCGATCTTGATTGACTAATTAATCAAAAAAGATTGTGAGCCAGATGTCTATGATACAGACTTCTATATCAAAAATTTTGATACATAAGACGCTCAACATGCCACGTGGTGCGCTCTTTCCGGCTCACTGACCCATGAATGGTTCGTCCACACCTTGCCAGACCTACACACCAAAAATCAGCAGGATTGGTGATTTCTAGCTATTGGATATTTTCATCATGGGCTTTGTTAACAGGCCTATGATTGATTCCAAGCCCATGATGAAAAGTACCGAAATTGAATGGCTAGAAATCACCAATCAAGCTTATTTTTGGTGTATAGGTCCAGTAAGGTGTAGACCAACCATTCATGTGTCATGTGGGTTACAATCTATTATAACGGAAAAAACGGTAACGCTCCCAATCCGTTATAACGGCCACTTTAAAACCTTGGTACCCATTTGATAGAAGAGAGAGGGAAAGCATAAAACTATGAGTTAAGGTCATAATCCGGCATCTTAAAAAAGCAAAAACGCGTTATGGTATCAACCCCACCCGTGACCCACCCACCCACCAAAGAAAATCTCCAAAGCAGGGACATTTTCAATTAGAGGAGGCAAGGCGAATAAAGTGACCTTCCCTCCTCACCTTTTTTAAATTTCTTCTTTGTGATGAACAGACCATCGACCCACTGTCTTTTGGAAGTCATGAGTGAAGGGAAATGAGACCTAATGGGGGCCCATCAAAAGAAGAAACATTTCAAATTGACCAAAAAACAGAAGAAACAAAACAATAATCAAGTGGTTAGTGATGAATAAAGGGGAAAGGTAAAGAACATGGAGGGGACCCTCACACAAAAAAAGTTTGATCAAGGTGTTTAACTAATCAAACTGAAAGTGATTTTGAATTGACACCATTCACTGTTGGATTCAGGAGATCCATAGTTCACTACCCAATTCGCGATGTAACAAGCTGTAGCTCACGCTTTTGCCGTCAGCTAGCACCATTTTTTTTTGTTATTATGGACTAGGGAGGGCATATTCGCACAACCCGTTTACTGTTGGGGCGGATCTTGGTCGGGGCACATCCAAAAAGAGAAATCTCTCTCTAAGACAAGTAAAACTTCAATTTCCATGGTTGAAATCAATCATGAAAATGACTCCAATCCAATGCTTAGAAATCACTAATCAAGTTCATTTTTGGTTTGTAGGTTCACCTGGGGATTGGCCAAACATCCATACGTTCAGTTCAGTGCGGTGGCTGGTCAATCAAGTTTTACTTGGCTTGGAGAGATTTCTCTTTTGGGGTGTGCCCCGACAGGAAATGGGGTGTGTGAATATGCACTTCTTTTTTGTTGCTTACGTTGCCATATGGGCCCACTAACCGCATGGATGTTTAGCCTACTCCTTGGTAGACATTCATACCAAAAATCAGCTTGTTTGATGATTTTTAGCCGTTGGTGTAAGTACTCTAACAAATGGTTGAATCAAACGGCTAGAATTACGCCCTAAAAAGTAGGAGATTACCAATCATGGTGCTTTTTGGTGTGTATATTCCCCAATGAGTAGGCTAAACATCCATGCGATCAGTGGGCCCTGATGGCAAAAAAAATGATTGTTACATCGCGACCCTTTTCGTTTGCACAGTTGCTCTCTTGAATCCAATGGTCAATAGCCTCAACTGTGTATCTTCTTGTCCGGTACTTATCAGTGGTGTAGCATTTTCCATTTTGGAATAATTTATCTTGGCAGCATAAGTTTCAGTTCATATGTCGCTTTAGTGCCAAGTGAACTCACTTCCATCATAAACTATTGGGTCAGAATCGAGGGACAACCACTTTTGACAACTATTTTTGACAACCCTTTTAGCGGGCCCACATAGAAGATGAATCAGTGGCTGAATTTTGGTGAGGATGATCTCTATGGTGAGGAGATCATCCGCACAAACATTCAAATCATTCCAATATTCGTAGACTGGTTTAGAAGTTGAAGAATTATGAACCATCTATTTTTACCATGTAACTTGAAAATCACATTTGATGGGGTTAGAAATTTCAGAATGGGCTGATTTTTTGTTGGGGTGATCTATATGGTGAGGAGATCATCCTCACCAAAAAATCAGCCATTGATTCATCTTCTATGTGGGTCCGTCAAAATGGTTGTCAAAAATAGTTGTAAAAAATGGTTGTCCCCGGATCCTGACCCTAAACTATTTAGGTGCCATCACTCGTCACTTTCCGAGATGGACATCCATCCACTAGTGAAATGACGTTTTCTGCCTAGCAAGAACGCTTCTACTCTCTCTTTCTTGAAAATAGACACCGAACATACCAAACTTGGATGGACCCGTGGAGGTGCACCATAATAGATCAATATGAACATCATGAGCTGGCCATAACTTTTTTTTGTTTTTTTGTTTGCGAAGTAAGCCCGTTGTTAAAGAGATCGGTAACTCAGTGAAGGCGGGTTTAGACCCCTCCCAATGTTTGACACGTACCCTTCGTTAATCACCCTTAACCAACTAACCAAGGGGTTAACGTGGGTTGGGTTTAGGCCTTGAGGTATGACAATTTTGGCAGGGGGACCTTCAAAGTTTGAAGGAACCTGGGACCAGCGAATATTTTCTCAGGTCCACGGTATCATCACCCACAAACTTTACCAACTGAGCAAGCTGGTGCCTAACTTATTTGTCCCAACTACACTATAGCTCTTCCATATCTAGTTTTATCGAGATGAGCAATTTAGGGAGGGTCGGGTTCAGGAGTCCCCCCTTTTTATGACCCCTCTCGAGAGTTGGACTCGGGGGGACGTGGGTTTCGAAAATCCAACGGTGGTTGATAGTGCTGAGCTGGCATTCACTTAAAGGGGGTCCACGGAGCCTGAGCCATTTAGGAACCAGTAGAGATGGACATAGGTCTTGTAGTAAATGCCAACATTGTAGTTTATAGGATACTCCCATAAGGTTAATTCGAATCCTATTTAGTTATGGAACGAATCAGATATTATCGGATATCCAATAAGTTAATTGGATTTCGAAATCTTGGATTTTGAATTCAAATATCCGTCAGAATTCGAATTGAATTCGGAATATTGGATATATTTTTGAATTCGTATTCAGACATGCTTATATTCAATTTGAATAAATCTGTTGACAACCCTACCTAAACACCAAAAATCAACTGTTGAAGTCGAGCACTTTTTCATCCTGGCCTCCATGAAACAAGCCTATGGGTTCCCATGATGGAAAAAGTGTTCAAATCCAATGGCTGGAAATCACCAATCACACTGATTTTCATGTGTATGTCCACCAAGGTGTGGGCATAGGTTTTTCAGTACTAAAAACAGTCACAAAGCAAAAGGGATACTTGTGAGCCAAGCTGAATCAACACTGAAACAAAGATAAACAAATAAAAAGATGAAAAAACAGAGAACCCACCAGCAAAATTGAAGAAATGATTAGTGTCGAAAGAACACATAATTCATTTCAAATGGCTAAAAGAAATTCAAAGTCATTAACAAGTAGTAGATAAAAATTCACACATATTGAAGCCGAAAAACCCTGACCCCACACCACCCTCATATAAAGCACAGCAGAAAAAAAAAATGAAGACCCATACGTATATTCTAAACAGATACCCAACTGATTCTAAGTCACTATGCACAAAATGAAGAAAAAGGGAGAGAAAAGGAGAACCCCTGAACCCCCAATATTCTGAACAAGGTGAGAAAGGGGATTACAGAACCAGAATCCACAACGGGCGAACCATTGGTTTATCAGATGGCTAGTGGCTGCTGCCTGCTGTTCGCACCATTCGGTCCATCATAAGGCTTGGTCGACTTGTCAGACTTCCTCTTCAGAACTACAACCCATGTTATAGCTTCCAACACCAAGGCAATCCCACCCAAAACAACAATCACGATAACATAAGCTTTTCTCCACTTATTTGCAGGATCCAAGATGTCCAGACCTTTAAACACATTGATGATGCCAAGGATGAGGATGACATATCCGAGTCCGTGGTGGTAAAAATTCCAGTAGATGCGGTACTTGTGTTCCTTCTTCGGCCTCAGGAACAAAGCACAAATCTATAAAAAAACCCAAAATGGATGGACCCATTAGATATGCTCATGTAACCCAGTAATGTACTTTGCAAGAACCTATTTCGATCAAAATTTTTGCATGCTGTGAAGGTAATTAAGGTCTGAGAAGCTTTAAACAATAAGTGAAGTTCAAAAAAGTCGTAGCTCAGAATCGATTGTCCCAGCTATAACAAGTTCATGCAAGCTAGTCAGATTTTAGTATAAGGCTCTATATGCTGATCAACAAAAAGTCTTACAGAAATAGGATTTGTATGACAGAAAGTGTTTGAAACAGAAAAAAGTTTTATGACATTTATATACAAAAATCAACTTATTACAGAGCCTAAATCGATTATAGATGTCAACGCTTTTGTATACAAAATGATATGGCTTTTGTATACAAAATGATATGGATCCGCACTCCCTGCTATAAACCAAGTCACCCTTGACTATAGCAAGTTGGAAACGTACAAACTTTCGGGAAAGACTCAGCATTTTAAGCATAGGGGATTGACCTCACTTTGGACATGATAGGTCTAAGCAGTGGTTTGACTCAACTGAGTCACAGGTTGACTCACCAAGTTCTTCAACATTGTAAGAAACAGTCAATGCAGAGGACTATCGTGGCCCTATATAGGGCAGCTCTTTTAGGCCCACGAACTGCATGGATATTTAGTCCAGCCCTTCCATACACACCAAAAATCAGTCTGACTGGTTATCTCTAACCATTAGTTTTTGGCACTTTTTTGGGAGTGATTATAGCCGTTGTTCAAGCATTTTTTTGTACTAATCCAACGGATCATCAATCAAGCTGATTTTTCGTGTTTATATCCACTGATGGATGGGCTAAACATCCATATGGTTAGTGGACCCAAAAAATGCGCTATGTAGGGAAACGAGAGTCCTCTGCATCTAAACTTTTTTTCCTATGAAAATGGTTTCGAGAACATGGATGAGTAGCTTTGCCTCTATTTTCAAAGCAGAGACAATAAATTTTGAAGAAAACCAGAAAAAAAAATCAGCTACTTACACAAATTATATTTCATCAAAAAAGATCAATTACCCACCTAAACTACAAACAGCATAACACTAATATGCAATCCATAATTGCAAAGATCCATTTTTTCCTCTTTTGTTCTTCTCTATGTATGATTCAAAAATGAGCTCAAGATTGAAAAGAAAAAAGAAAAAAGAGGGAACTCAAAAATGGGAAGGATTATTACCTGCAAGGTTGCCAAACAGAAGAGGGCAATCCCGATATTCCGATGAGTAGTGTATCGAACCCCCTTGGATTGGCTCCCGAGCTTAAGACCCGTCCCCCAGCCAGCAACACCAATTACATAAGAAGAGAATTGGCAGGACGCATGAAGATAAAACCAGGCAGGATCTGCCGACTTGAACGTCCTCAGGTACCTCGCAATGATGGCTCCAACTGGAAATAAAATTCCCCAACTCACAGCATTAAGAATTCCATGAATCTGGCAAGAAAGAACACCAAATATTTGTCAAGATCTCATAACAAGCAATCTGTTTAAAGCAACCACATAGACTTCAAACTTCAAAAATTCTTATGAACTCAAATTCTAAACCCACCAAAATACAGTTGACTCCAAAGGTTCTTATGAACTTGAATTCTAAATCCACCAAATTACAGTTGAGAAAAACACAGTAAAACAAAACTAATTTTTTCACCACTGATCAAACGAAAAATGAAAATGGTAAAATTTAAAAAAAAATGAACAAATTGATTTTTAGCAAAAAACCTAATTTTACCCAGGCCACAAAATCATAACAAATTCCCAATTTAAAGAGTAAAACAGCTTTTCAACTCCAACCCACTACCAGCAATAAAATCAACTAAAATCATGGGTCTTTCGGATCGCCAATGATGTGCAAAAAAGAGGGGTTTTTTCTGCGTAAAAAGCTCGTAAGTCGGGGATTTTTTTTTCGGACCAAAAAATGACGCCTAAATTTTAATTTTAAGGGAATAATAAATTCAAACTCACTCAAAATTTCAATTTCTAAGTTCCTAACCCCTCAAATCGGAAAAAATCAAATCAAATCAAACTGACAAAATCAAAATCCAGAAAAAATTTAAATTCTAGTACTAAAACTCACAAACTACACCTCAAAACTAAATAAAATTTAACAAAATAAAGAAAAATGAGACTCAGTAAAAGTGAAAAAAAAAAAATTTAAATCCCACTTCTAAAGAGTAAAAAAAAATAATTCAGATTAAATCCAAGTTACAGGGCCCGTTTGTATCGCCATTTTTGCATCAGGTTTAATTTCCTGAAGCAAAAATGGTGATCCAAAAAGACCCTTATCTTTTGATAGAACCTCAAACCCCCTACAAAATTCCAAAAAAAAATAACAGAAAAATAAAAATAAAAAAGAAGACTAAACAACTCACGTTCTTCTTTCTTAGCCTTGAATTCCCTCCACTGCTGGTACTGCTCTCACCCTTCAGCAAATCCAGCGTTCCCTTGGAGTTCAAATTATCTGTATTAAAAGCATGGATGCTCGGAGTATCGCCCGTGACGGAGGACCCCACCTGCCACACTTGATTCAGTACTGTTCCCATGCTCTCCGGCAAAACCACCGTTGCGTAGATCCTCATCACACCGTCCACGTACTCCGCCTCCATATATGGTACCTCAAACGCGATCTTCGTCTGCTCGATCTTCTGGTACGAGATCAGATTGAAGGTCTTCACCGTCATAGAACCGTTCGCTTGCATGTACGCAACGAGAGACTGCGCTCCCACCATTCCGGTCGAATTGGGGTTTATCGCCCAGGCAATCCATCCGCCAGATTTAGCGGGTGGAGCAATGAACGCTAAATGTAGGGAAGAGTTGGAGGAGTCGTAAGTCCAGTGGAGGTAAGAGCTGAGCTTTGGAAGGTCGCTGCAGTGGTCGAACAATCTGTTCGCCGTGAATGTCTGAGACGAACACGTGAGTGAGTGCGAAGTGGGAATTTGCAGAAGCAGAAGAACTGAAGAAAATCCTAGAAAGAGACAGATTCGGGACGAAGACGCCATTGATGGATCGGATCCTTTCTTCTCTTCTTCACAGAAGACCAAAAGAGAAGAAATGATATTTATTCACAGAGAATCGGGAAACTGCCTATATCTAGTGGGGAAGTAAAATCAGCGTCGTGCGTCCAATGGAGGAAAGAGAATATAACTTCGCTGACGGCCCTAGATGACAGCCCAAAATATGAGCCACGTAGCACACTTTTAGAGGATGATGACCGTATGATAACGGTATAACGGACTGGGGGCGTTACCATTTTTTCCGTTATAACGAAAAAAAAAAGCTCGGGGGCAAAAACGGGAAAATAACAGAAAAAAAAGCTCGGGGGCAAATTTTGAATTTTAAAATTTGAATTTCAAAATTTCAATAACGGAAAAAAACGAAAATAAGGGCTTTTTTTTTCACAAATTTTTCAGAAAATAACGGCCGTTATTTTCGTTATAACAGAAAAAAACGGTTATAAGAACCGTTATTTTCTGGGCATTTTAACGGTCCATAACGTAACGGGGTAGGTCCGAATCAGTTATAACGATTATTTTTGTTACATCGGCCGTTTTTTAAACCTTGGTTTGGCCAATCCCGAGATGGGCCTACAAACCAAAAATCAGCCTAATTAGTGATTTCAAATCTTTGGATCCTTGTACCAGAAATTAATGGCCAATGATGCTCAAATTCACACCGTTAAAATCAACCCATGAAGATGATTCCAATCCAAGGCTTAGAAATCACTAATCAGGCAGATTTTTGGTTTGTAAGCCCATCTAGGGATTGTCCAAACGTCCATACGACCATATTGGGACGGTCAGGGAGCGGTCATCTAGGGCGGTCAGTGAAGTTTTACTCGGAATGGGCACTCTCATACAGGGTATTTTTGACATACCCCCATGTTATATATGAAATTTGACATTACCCCCTACAATTTGAAAAACTTGACAAACGAATTCTTCTGTCCATGACCTTAGGTGACCCAATTTGACAAACGAATTTCTCTAAACAAAGACAAAAACAGACCACGACACTTTAGCAAGTTGGTCGTCAGTGATTTTAGGCGATTTGTATAAAATCGGAAAATGGCGGAGCATCCATTTGGCTACGATTTTATGAGGGGACCCCCTTTTTCTGACCCCTCTCAGTGTTGGTGTGCTTGGTTGTGGATTTCAAGAATCCAACGGTGGTTGTCAGAGCCAATCTGGCATCACTTTTTTTTACTTTTTGCGGCGCTGACAACCACTGTTGGATTTGTGAAACCAATGGTTGAGTGCGTGACGATTGAGAGGGTCGAAAAAAGGGGGGTCCTCAGAGCTTGAGCCTTTCAACAAAATTCCCCTAAAGCTTATTTTACTCCATGCTCTCAAATAATTGCAAAGGTTAGACCTGTTTTTAAAAAGGGTCAGGATCAGGGGACACAATCCCAAGCCAATTTTGGTGTTACCCACATGGAAGATAAATCAATGGCTGATTTTTGGTGAGATGATCTCATCACCAAATAGGTCACCCCTAACCCCATCTAACATGGGTTTCAAGTTAAAAAAGTAAAAAACATAGATGGTCCATAATTCTTCAACTTGTAAACCAGGCTATGAATATCTTAATGATTTGAATTTTTTGTGTGGGTGATCTCCTGAATAGACACCATCCTCCCAAAAAATCATCCGATTTTGGTGTGAAATTTTGTGTCAAAATTTGTGTCTCCCGAACCTTCTAAAAATGGTTGTTTTCATATCGGGGCAATGGGAACCAACCAAAGTGAAGGAACAAGTTCACTAATGTTCTCAGCTGTGGATCTCGAGAATCCAACATTTATTAATAGCGATGAGCTGGCAGTCACTTTTGCAAAAGCAAAACCAACGTTAGATTCTCGAGATTAACGGCGGATAACGGTGGTAACTTGTTGGTTCATTTTTGTTGGTCCCCCCCCTAAGCCTACTCCCTTTTGTGGATCTGTTAGCTTTTTAGTGGGGGTGTGTCAAATTTCAAAGATATTATGGGAGTACGCAAAAATTCTAGAAAAATTGATATTGGTTGGCTCTAAGGAAAGATCCCTGGTGGGTCCCACGCCAAAAATACTTTTAATTAAATGTTAACCCGAGTTTAAGTGTGGTTCGGTATTCCAGCTTTATTGGCGTGACTCACGCGGGCCACGTGGCACGGATAAAGGTTCCTAACATCGAATTTCATGAGTAAAAGTTCTATCACAGCGTGTTCTGACAGATGCTTCTGTCACAATGCAAATCACAGGCCACGTGGCACAACTTTGTGGACACTGACCGTAAGGATGTTTGGCCAGTCCCTCAATGGACCTCTAAACCAAAAGTCAGCCTGATTAGTGATTTCTAAGCGATTCGATTGAAGTTATTTTCATGGGTTGATTTTAACGGTAAGAATTCGAGCATTATTGAGCGTTATTTGGGTGCAAAGATCCAAAGGTTGTAAATCACTGATCCAGCTGATTTTTGGTCTATAGGTCCACGAGGGACTGGACAAACATCCATACGTTCAGAATCCACTAAGAGTGTGCCACGTGTTCTGTGATTTACGTGACAGAAGCATTTGTCCAAACGCTGTGATAGATGTTTTACTCGAATTTCATGTCCAAGGGCATTTTCGTCATATGCTTAAACACGCCTGGTGGTAGATATTTCCAAAGGGTCGTCATGCAAACATTGTCAGAACTGTTGGATGTCCCTTGAAAAATGTGTTATTTCAACGTTTTCAAAAATATATATTTATAAATTAAATCACGATTTTCAAGGAGCATTTAATGGTGGATACGATGTTTACATGCTTTTAAGTATGCAAACAGTTGCATACTAGATTTGAACCCATTGACTGCATGGATGTTTAGGCCACCCCTTGATAGACATTCATACAAAAAAATCAGCTTTTTGGATGAGTTTTAGCCGTAGATTTTAGTATTCAAAAATAATGATTGAATCCAATGGACAAAATCACGCCTTAAAATATACTAAAATCTAATGGTTAGAGACTACTAATCAGGGTGATCTTTGGTGTATATCGACGAAGGAATGGGTTGAATTGAACATTCTCACGGTCAGTGGACCCAGATTGCAGCGTTAAGTAACAAAATTTGTGCTTCTGCCGTTGAATTCAACCATTAATTTTGAGTACTAAAACCAATAGCTAAAAATCATCAAACAAGCTGATTTTTTGTATGAATGACTACCAAGCGGTGGGCTAAACATCCATGAAGTCCGTGGGCCCAGATGGCAGTGGCGAGTAACAAAAATTGCGAGAAATTTGAGTAAAACTTCGATGACAAGGGCCCTGTTATCAAAGGCGATGACAGGGCTGCAATTCACGGCAAGTGAATTTTGTACGGCCGACCACCTTGGCCTCACCACACATGTACACAGGTGAATGTTTTGGCAAAAAGCACTCGAGTACTCACCTGGGTAGGTGGGTGGTGAGACCAAGGCGGCCCTGTCCCACAATGCCGTAAAGCCCTGGCCCACATAACCGGACCCCTGATAACTTGGGTTTGTATCCATCTTTTTGGAGTACATTTTTGTTGATCATCATTAGTCACCAAATTGAGTGACCAACACACCTGTTCACTTGATAAAAGTATCCCTACAAACATCATGACATTTTCCAAAAAAAAAAGGTTTAAATTTCAAAAATTTAAACCAGAAGTTGCCAACGGTAACTATCTAGTGGAGAGGTACTAGTCACCAACTTGGTGGATCCATACACCAAAATTCAGTGAGATTGGTGATTTCTAGCCATTGATTTGAACACTTTTTCATCATGGCCGGGCATGGAACCAACCCATAGGCATGATGAAAAAGTGCTCAAATCATGTGGCTAAAAATATCAAATCATGCTGATTTTTTGTGTGTAGGTCCTCCAAGGTGTGGGCCAAACATTCAGGGCTCAATGGATCCATGCACGTGACAATTTGAGGGACTTCTGCATGTCATCTCAGCTCGACCTTACCTAGAAAGTGCCGAGATATATAAAACCTTATAAAGGGAGAGAGGAGTGACACAATGTGAAAAAAGTTGCGAAAATAATGTCCTTATTTTTTTATTGAAAATTTGAAATTCAAATTTAATTTTGGCGCTGTTATTTCCATTATTTTTCTTTTTTGCCACTGGGCCCGACCCTTGTGATCATATTTATATGCAGAAAACCTTTCTAGAAAACTTATTGAGGGCAATCATACGGAGCCTAAAAGGAAGAAAAAGAAAAAGCAAAGTCAATCCTCACCCCAACTGTTTTTCAGATGGTTTACGGTGACGCCGTAGCCGACCGATCAGTCCGACTCGAGGTATAAAACACAGCATTTTAACAACAATAATATTGGGATGCCAAATATAATGTATATGGCATGTGCACATGCACGCTTATATTGCCGTTGTAGTGACTATTTTTGATGACCTGGGGTCTGCCCCAACATGGAAGACATGGCCAAACCCACTCATCTGTGCAGACCATTCAATTTGCATGTGTTACGATCCTAAAGGTTAACACTTAAACTTCCCACACCTCTATCACCTAGGTGCTTTTGGGAAGACCCAAACCAATACTCTATAAGCACCTAGGTGATAGTGGAGCGGAAAGCTAAGGTCTTAACCTAGGATCGTAACAGCATGTTACCTCTTTGGAGGGAGTAAAACTTCTGTCACAATCGGGTTGCAAATCACACAATCACAGCCGATGAGTTATCGGCACGTACACCTCAAAGCAAAAGCACATGGGTACGTTGCAAAAAGCACTTGTGTACGTGCCGAGAACTCATTGGCTTGTGATTGTGTGATTTACAATTTGTTGTGATAGAAGTTTTACTCCTCTTGGGAGGTTTGTTGCCACAAGGTCTGACCAATTCGAGGTTACCTAGACACCTAAATAATTATTTTATTTTATTTTATATAATGACCGATATTCACCCTTTTAACAGTTTTAGTAGTAGCCATTATAATGGAGATTTTTTTTCCAATTTAAAAAAAAATTATCATTAATATTGTATTTTTTATAAATTTTATTAAAAAAAAAAAGTACATTCTGACATTCCTAACCTTACGTAAAGTTGACTTTAATTTGATAAATCTAGACCATCCAATTTAACCGTTGCTTTTGGTGACCTTTCACGTACATTGTCCACACTATGTTGATCATCATAAAAAAAATTAATCAACTCCGACATCAATTACTAACCTGATGAAAAGTTGACCTAAAGTAACACTTAAATTGGATGGTCTTGATTTTCTTAATTCAATTAGAACTTTCTACGAGTTAGGAATGGATTCATTTTTTTTTGCGAGGATGGTCAACACAATATGAACAACTTCCTGCGTTGTACGATTGCCAGACATGATTTCAGTGTGACCCCAACAACACCGAATAGGTGTACTTTTTTTACTTATAAAATGACATGTGATTGTGAGGTGCGCTTATAAAGAGAGGGATCGGGATTGGTTGACACATTTTTTCAACACATATATTGACACGTACACGGTAGTAGGGCCCACATGGAGATGAGTTAAGGGCCCACTATGATCATATCCTCATAAGAAATCAACCTTTTCTAAACTTCTAACCATATCAAATGTGGACTTCATTTAAACGGTGAAAATAGGCAGTCTAGAGTTTATTTTCTTTTTTTGTGTATTCCAAATTTCATATGGCTTCAAATGTCGAGATGGACTAACATATGTCAAGGACTAGTAGGTGGCCCGTGCCCACGGCACTCTCCGACAAAGTGTTTGACAAAATCGGGTCTGATTGACTTAGATCCACCATCCATTTGGGGTAATAAGATCTCGGCCATCAATAATAGTTTTTATTTTAAAAAAATAAACTCTATATATAATTGGAAATGTTTAAATAAAAACTATTACTGATAATCAAAAACTACGAAAAAATTTAGATGTAGAGGACTCCCGTTGCAGTTGATGTAGAGGATTCTTGTAGCCCTAAATAAATCATTTTTTGGGCCAATTGACCGCGTGGATGTTCAATCCACCTATTGGTTGATAAACACACTAAAAATCAGCTTGATTGATGATTTCTAGCTATTAGATTTAGTACCCAAAAAACATGTTTTAATCCAACGGCTAGAATCATGTTCTAAAAAATACAAAAATCTATGGCTAGAGATAATCAATCAGGTTGATGTTTAGTTTGTATATGCAATAAGCGGTGGGCTAAAAATCCATGTGGTTAGTTAATGGGACCTGGGATTAGGGCCGGCTCTACCTTAAGGCCATTAAGGCGATTGCCTAAGGCCCCTTGGTGAGAGAAGGCCCCCAGCCCAGGTCTCACTACAAGCCTAGGCGGCTAGCTATAGGCCTTACAAAGCACATTTGTTTTGGGTCCACTAGCCACATGGATGTTTAGCCCACCCCTTGTTGGATATACAAACCAAAAATCAACCTGATTGGTTATCTGCAGCCACAGATTTTAGTACTTTTTAGGATTTATTCTAGTAGTTGGATTCGAGCATTTTTTTTTTGTAGTAAATCCAATGGCTAGAAATCATCAATCAAGCTGATTTTTAGTGCGTTTATCCACCAATAGGTGGGCTGAACATCCACACAGTCATTTTGCCCAAAAATGATGTAGGGCCACAAGAATCCTTTGCAAGGACTGCAACAAGAGTCCTCTGCATCTAAATTTTTTTCGTAATTTTTTATTATTAAAAGTAGTTGTTAAATAAAATTTTCTATTATATAGAGATTTTTTTAATTAATATCTCATATATTAATTATATTAAATATAAAAAAGGCGTTATATAGAGTTTTCGCTTTAGGCCTCAAGTTGTATCAGGAGTCGAGACGGCCCTGCCTGGGAAGGGGGCCTTCTCTCACCAAGGGACCTTAGGCGACCTCCTTAATGGCCTTAAGGTAGAGCCGGCCCTACTAAAAGGTTATGACCTTCCTAGATATCATTCCTTGCCTATTATTGGAGACAATCTCTAATTTTTGGGAGTTGCTAATTCTAGGCATGCTACCCACATGCCATGTCGAAAAAAGTTATCGGGAGATATAATCCCTAGTGATTCATTGGTCACGAAATCATGTTCTGAGAACTCATAGAAGGGTGTATCCATGTCCAGACTATCATTCTAGTTCTCAAGAAGTTATCCTGGAAACTTGGGTGGTGGTCTGACCTGGGTCCAATTACATATAACCATCATTTGGATGTGTTAGTTATGTCCATCCCATCCTTTTTGTGGCTTGTTCGAGAACTTTTGATCTCACGACACATATTTCGAGGATGCCACATGGCATTATAGCTGGACCGTGAAATATTTTGGTACCCACAATGAAGATATTATCCTCACGAGTAAGACTTGCTTGACCACCAATCGTATGGCCCGTGCTGTGAAACACTGTGGAGTTCTCGGCACGTACGCAGAGGTCTTTTTGCTTTTGTATTAAAAAAATCAAAAAAATAAATCTTAAAAAACTCACTTGAGTACGTGTTTGGTTAGGATGTGTTTGTCAGTCTGTAAGAAATTCACGTGCCGAGCACTGCACCGATGGTCAGGCTAGTTTTGCTCCATCCTCACCAAAAATCATTCCTTAACTCATCTCCATGTGAACCCTACAATGGCGTTATTATTGTGTCACAAAATCATGTCTCAACCTGTCCCAACGACACTATTAGAGACTTCTTAGATCACACAGTCACATTGTCAACATGCGCACAAAAAAACAAAAAATTTTTTTTAAAAAGAAGACGACACACCGCCAACATGGGCTTTAAAACAATGAGAGGAAAGAGATAGGTTGGCATGAGGCAATGGGAGTTGATGAGCCTTTTTCGAATCTCGAAATCGACACAAACGGAAGAGGTAGGGATACTATCGTCTTTTTCGCTTCCATCCTCTTACGTATGAATGATGAGATGCTGAGATCATATAATATCAGATTCGTAGTCGGAGAGTGATCTACAGCTACTGTATTAACTAGGGGCGGCACGTGCATTGCACATGAGTGATTGTAGGGTCGTCTTTGAAAGAAGCGGCACATTTTCAGAGATCACTGACCGTATGGATGTTTGGTCCATCCCTAGGTATACCTACATACAAAAAATTAGTCTGATTAGTGATTTCTAAGCATTCGATTGGAGTCATTTCATGGGTTGATTTTTTAACCCTGTAATTTAAGCATTATTTTGGGTACAAAGATACAACAGTTTGAATGTTGTTTCACTTAGGGATGGGCCAAACATCCATACGGTCAGTTGTCTCTAAGAGTGTGCCACGTGGCTCATACTGTAGTCCCTCATCATTGCGTGCTGAACAACCTGGGTGTAGCATACAAGCTCCCAATCCATCCATCGTCTACAAGAACTCTTTCACCCTAAGAGATTGTTGTGATTAGTGGCCAAAAGCCCGGTGATGGATTATTGGACGTTTGCTCGATCATATATGTGTAGGCTCTCAATCGGATGGTTAAGATTGGTACAAACAACATGAGCTTTGGTTTGTTTTGATCAAAGGGCTTCGCCAACGGCAACCTGAATGGCATATGGGCTGGGCTGACCCGATGGCCTTTTTGCCTGACCTAGTGATCAGGCTTGGGCTGCATTATAGGATCGATGTTGGGCCTGCTCGATAAACCAGGCTACAAATATCGTAATGATTTGAATTTTTGTGTGGGTGATCTCCTCGCTGTAGACACCATCCTCACAAAAAACTCATCAGATTATGGTGTGAAATTTTGTGTCAAAATTTGTGTCCCTGACCCTTCTAAAATTGGTTATTTTCATCATTTCTAAGAGGCTCGGGGCTATGGGATTGGGGACGTGAACGAACAAGTTCACCAATGTTCTCAGCTGTGGATCTCGAGAATCCGGCAATGATTAATAGTAATGAGCTGGCATTCAGTTTTGTAAAAGCAAAACTACCTTTAGATTCTCAAGATTCACGGCGGATAACAGAGTAACTTGTTTTTTGTGGATATGTTGGCTTTTTAGTGGGGGTGTGTCAAATTTCAAAGATAATATGGGAGTACGCCGAAATTCTAGAAAAAAATTGATATGGGCTCCACAGAAAGGTACGCAGTGGGTCCCACACCAAAAATTATTTAAATTAAATGTTAACCTGAGTTTAAGTTTGGTTCGGTAATCCAGCATTATTGGCGTGACTCACACGGGCCACGTGGTACGGATAAAGGCTCATAACATGGAATTTCGTGTTCACTTTTGCGAAAGCAAAACTACCGTGGGATTCTCAGGATCCACGGCTGACAACAAACGTGAACATGTTAGGTCACTTTTGTTGGTCCCCATTTCCTGATCTAGCACGAAACCAGGACATACAAAAAAAGGGCATTTTCGTCATATGCTTAAACACGTCTGGTGGTAGCTAAACCAAATGGTCGTGATGTAAGGTATACCTGAAGCTTTTTGGCGTGTAGAAGCATGATTTTTTTTTCCTCACCATTACCATCTGGGCCCACTGACAGCATGGATGCTTAGGCCACCCCTTGGTAGACATTCATACCAAATGATTGAATCCAACGGACAATATCATGTCTTAACATATACTAAAATCTAATGGTTAGAGACTACTAATCAGGGTGAGTTTTGGTGTGTATATCCACGAAGGAATGGGTTGAACATTCGTACGGTCAGTAGACTCAGATTGCAGCGTTAAGTAACAAATACGGTGTTTCCGCCGCCAAAAAGTTTTAGGTATACCTTGTTACCATGGTTTTAAAAACGGCCGTTTAAACTATAACGCCCCAAGCCCGTTTCCGTTTAAACCGTTTAAACCCGTTTTATCGGTTTTGAAAAAAATGGCTGTTTTTTTGTTTTAACAGCCGTTAAAAGCATTTAAACAGCTGTTTAATTTCAAAAAATTTTGTGAAAAAAACGGCCGTTAAAACCGTTTAATTCCGTTAAAATCTGTTAAATTCCGTTTTTTTTTTTTTTTTAATTTTCAAATTTCAAAATTTGAATTTCAGAGCCACTTTTTCCGTTAAAATCCGTTTAATTCGGTTTTTTACCTTTTTTTCCATTTTTGCCCCTGTCCGTTTAACCGTTAAAACGGCAACGCCCCGTCCGTTTAACCGTTAAAATGGCCTCCTTTAAACCTTGCCCCCAAAAAGAAATAGGAGAAATTTTTTGAGCCCGCAACTTTTTGGTCAAGCGTCCTGTCACTTATAAGTGCCACCTGTCCTGAGTTAAGGCAGACTATTGTTAAGGTAACTACAGTTAAGGTCACTTTAACCCCATGACAGGTGTCACTTTATTTAAGCGGAGGACGCAGGTCAAAAAGTTGCAGGACCAAAAAACATCTCCGAAAAAGACCCTTGAGACTCAGACCCTATGCGAGATTCTCAGCCGAAGGAAGTTCCAAACCCTAACCCTATGCTATGCCGAAAAATTCCCTACAAGTTACAACCCACTGAATGTTTGGCCCACAACTTGGTGGACCCACACTCCAAAAATCAGTGAGATTTGGTGATTTCTAGCCATTGGTTTGAACACTTTTTCATCATGGGCATGGAACCAACCCATAGGCATGATGAAAAAGTGCTCCAATCATGTGGCTAAAAATATCAAATCACGCTTTTTTGGTGTAGGTCCACTAAGGTGTGGGCCAAACATTGAGGGCTCGATGAATCCAAAAGAATGTACTCAGCTCGACCTTACATAGAAAGTGCGGAGGCAAAACCTTATAAAGCTATAGAGGAGTGACACATGTATGATAGGGATTTTATGTAGATTTTAGGTACCCGCATATTATTAGATATGGGCATGGTTTAAAAATCGGCCGTTACAATGGGTTTGGACCTCCCAATTACGTTACGCTCAGAAAGTAACGGCAGTTATTTTCCGTTATTTTTCAGCTATAATGAAAATAACGACAGTTACTTTTGGAAAACAATTGTGAAAAAAATGCCCGCTATTTTCCATTAATTTTTTATTAAAAATTTAAAATTCAAATTTTGAATCTCGGCGCCATTATTTTTCGTTTTTTGCCCCTCAGCCCGACCCTTATGATATTTATATGCAGAAAACCTTTCTAGAAAACTTATTCAAGGCAATCACCGCAACTGTTTTTCGGATGGTTCACGGCGTCACCGTAACTGACGGACCAGTCATGTGCACATGCATGCATAACTTGCCGTTGTAGTGACTATTTTTGATGACTTGGGGTCTGCCCCCACATGATAGACATGGCCAAACGCACTCATCCGTGCAGACCATTCAATTTGCATGCTACCCCTTTGGAGGTTTGTTCTCAAAAAGTCCTACCAATTCGAGGTGACGTAGACCATGGTTTTAAAATGGCCGTTTAAACGGTAACGCCCAAGCCCATTTCCGTTAAAATTGTTTAAACGTGTTTTAACACTTTAAATTAAACGGCTGTTTTTTTTGTTTTAACGGTTCGTTAAAACAGTTTTAACAGCCATTAAATTCTGATATCTTTTTTTGAAAAAAAATGGCCGTTAAATCAGTTAAATTTCCATTTCATTCTTTTTTTTTTTTTAATTTTCAAATTTCAAAATTTGAATTTCAGCGCCATTTTTTCCGTTAAATTCTATTTTTTCCATTTTTGCACCTGGCGGTTTCAATCCGTTTAAACGGTTTAAACGGTAACGCCCCCAGTCCGTTAAACGGCCTCCTTTAAACCTTGACGTAGACACCTAAATAATTCTTTTTATTTTATTTTATATAATGACCGATATTCACCCTTTCAACGGTTTTAGTAGCCATTATAATGGGGTTTTTTTTTTTCAATTTAAAACAAAAATTATCATTAATAATATATTTTTTATAAATTTTATTAAAAAAATCTTAAATAATACCTAAAATATTTTAAGGGTTGTTATATTAGGGATGTTTGTTTACACAACGGTGATAACCGCATTGTCGAAACAGACCACTAATTGTGTGGGCCACATGGAGATTATGTTGGGCACTATTACAGCACAGAACAAGTTCATATGCTGTGTAGACCATCTACAAAAAATAAGTCCATTCTGACATTCCTAACCTTATAAAAAGTTGACTTGAATTTGAAAAATCTAGACCATCCAATTTAACCGTTGCTTTTGGTGACCTTTTACGTACATTGTCCACACTATGTTGATCATCATAAAAAAATTAATCAACTCCGACATTACTAACCTGATGAAAAGTTGACCTAAAGTAACAGTTAAATTGGATGGTCTTGATTTTCTTAATTCAATTAGAACTTTCTACGAGTTAGGAATGGATTCATTTTTCTGCGAGGATGGTCAACGCAATATGAAGAACTTCCTGTGTTGTACGATTGCCTGACATGATTTACGTGTGACCCCAACAACACCGAATAGGTCGTACTTTTTTTACTTATAAAATGACACGTGGTTGTGAGGCGCACACACACATATAGAGAGAGGGATTGGGATAGGTTGACACATTTTTCAACACATATATTGACACGCACACGGTAGTTGGGCCCACATGAAGATGAGTTAAGGGCGCCCACTATAATCATCCTCATAAGAAATCAACCCTTTCTGAACTTCTAACCATATCAAATGTGGACTTGGTTAATGGTGAAAGTTGGGAGTCTAGAAATTATTTTTTCGTGTATTCCAATTTTCATATGGTTTCAAATGTCGAGATGGACTAACATATGTTAAGTACTAGTAGGTGGCACTCTCCGACAAAGCGTTGGCCAAAATTGGGTGTGAGTGGCTTAGATCCACCATCCATTTGGGGTGATAAGATCTCGGCCATCCTTTGTAAAGCCAATAAGAGGGGGGATAAGTGACTTTTCTATTTTGTTATATAGATGTATAGGTTCGGTGGCTTGTGCCCTTGGCACTCCCCTACGAAGCATTTCCCAAAATCGAGTGGGAGTGGTTGAGATCCATAGTCCATTTGGGGGATAAGATCTCGGCCATATTTGTGAAGCCGATAAGAGGGGTATAAGTGGGGAGACAATTTCCATGTTTAAATTAATCCAACTGTCTAAATTTTATTTTATGTAAGAGGGTTGATATGGGCCCTTGGATATATGAATCCTACAAGAGGGGGAGACAACTTCCCTGTTGTGTTATATAGATGATCTCCATAGGGAGTATAGGGATAAACTACACTTCATGGGCTACGTGTCTCTTGAGTTTACTCTGCCGTTGATTCTAGGAATGCTACCCACATGCCACATCAAAAAAAGTTCTCATCGTCACGCTCCAATCTCGGGTCTACCCGACCTTACCCCTGGAGATGCTAATAAGGAAGAAAATCCTAATTTCTTAGAATTAAATCTAATCCCATTTTATTCATCTAAATCTTTATGATCTAGAGAATATGTGATGAGATACAACAAAGATGATATGGTGCATCTCACACACTTTATTACAATATATTCTCTAATAGCCATGTCGAAAAAAGTTATATGGAAATATAATTCCTAGTGATTCATTGGTCACGGAATCACGTCATGACCTCATAAAAAGGGTGTATCCATGTTCAGACCATCATTCTAGTTCTCAAGAAGCTATCCCGGGAACTTGGGTGGTGGTCCGAGCTAGGTCCAATTACATATAACCATCATTTGGATGTGTTAGTTATGTCCATCTCATCCTTTTTTGTGATTTGTTGGAGAACTTTTGATCTCTGACACATATTTCGAGGATGTCACGTGATATTAGCTGGACGATACCCACAATAAAGATATTATTCTTAACAAAAATCATTCCTTAACTCATCTCCATGTGGACCCTTCAATGGCATCATCATCGTGTCACAAAATCATGACTCAACCTATCCCAACCACACACGTATGTATATATACATCCGTTATCAAGAAATTGACTTCTGAGACCAGTCAGTCAACATGTGAAAAAAAAAACAAAAACAAAAAAATACAGTACAAAAATTAAATAAAGAAGACGACACCGTCAACATGCACAAAAAAACAAAGAACAAAAAAAATACAGAAGAAAAATGAAAAAAGAAGACGAAAAGAGATTGGTTGGCATGTTAGTGGGAGTTGATGAGCCCCTTTCGATATCGACACAAACCGAAGAGGTAGGGGTACTATCGTCTTTTTCGCTTTCCATCCCCTTGCGTATGAATGGTGAGATGCTGAGATCATATAAAGTCTGATTCGTTAAACTTTAAAACAAGGTTTATAAAGGGGCCGTAATAACGGTATAACGGACTCGGGCCGTTACCGTTTTTTCCCGATATAATAACCGTTATAACGAATTGTAACGCTCAGGGCAAAAACAGAAAATAATGGGAAAATAACGGAAAAATTGGCGCTGATTTCAAATTTTCAAAAATGAAAAAGTAACGGTAATAACCGCTGTTTTTTTCACAAAATTTTTCAGAAAATAATGACCATTATTTTTGTTATAACGGAAAAATAACAGCCATTATAACGAAAATAACAGCCATGATTTAAGTCAGAGGAGAATGATCGACATCTACGTTATTAACTAGGATCAGCATGGCATTGCACATGAGTGATTGTAGGGTCGTCTTTGAAAGATCTGGCACATTTTCAGAGACCACTGACCTTATGGATGTTTGGTCCATCCCTAGGTACACATACATACTAAAAATCAGCCTGATTAGTGATTTTTAAGCATTCGATTGGAGTCGTTTCATGGCTCAATCTGTAGTCCCTCATCATTGTCGATTTGGAACGTTGGCATGCCGAACAACCTGTGTGGGTGAGTAATATATATCAAGGTTTAAAAGGGCCGTTGTAACGGTACAACGGACTGGGGGTGTTACCGTTTTTTTTCCTTTATAACAAGTTGTAAGACTCGGATGGTGCTAGAATTCAAATTTTGAAATTTCAAATTTTCAAAAACGAAAAAATAAGGAAAACTCACGCCACAATCTTGGGTCTACCCGACCTGACCTGTAATCCACAACCCAGCCCATAGTCCCGGGATAGAGCATAATAAAATCCAGTTATGTAGTTGCTAGTTCCAAAACATATCTATATAATAAAACAGGGAAGTTGTCTCCCCCTCTTATCCAGCTTCATAAAGAAGGGCCAAGATAATATCCCCAAAATGGACAGTGGATCTCAGCCACTCACATCCGATTTTGGCAAACGCTCTGTCGGAGAGTGCCACGGGCTACCCACTTGTCAATTACATATAACAATACTTTGGAAGTGTTAGTTATGTCCATCCTATACTTTTGTGGCTTGTTCAAGAACTTTTGATCTCATGACACATATTTCGAGGATGCCACATGGCATTAGCTGTACTGTCAACATGCTCAAAATACAAAACAAAAACGAAAAAAAATACAGAAGAAAAATTAAAAAAGAAGAGGAAAATAGAGAGGTTGGCGTGAAGGCAATAGGGGTACTTTCGTCTTTTCCCTTCCTGTTCCCTTACATATGAATGATGAGATGCTGAGATCGTTTAAAGTCCGAGGAGGAGAGTGATCGACAACCACAATATTAACTGGGTGGGGCTCCAATTACCTCCCTAAAATGACAGGTCCGTTACAAGACACAATATGAGCCACATGGCATGCTCTTAGAGGACTCTGCTCGTATAGATGTTTTTCAATCCCTAGGTGGACCTAGAAAACAAAAATCATAATGATTAGTGATTTCTAGGCGTTGGATCTTTGTACTTCAAAAACAGCTCAAGTCCCCATAGTTGAGATCAACCCATGAAAATAAGTCCAATCCAACGCCTAGAAATCACTCATCAGGTTGATTTTTGGTTTGTAGGTCCATTTAGGGATTGGTCAAACATCCATACGGTCAGTCCTATAAGAATGTGCCACGTGGCTCATACTGTAGTCCCTCATCATTGCGTGTTGAACAACATGCGTGTAGCATACAAGCTCCCAATCCATCTATCATCTACATGAAGGTTTAAAGGAGGCCGTTTTAACGGTTAAATGGACTGGGGGCTGTGGGGGGTAAAAACCGTTGACACATGGACATATGATATTGTGACGTGTCTCACGCGGTTCGGCTGACATGTGGCATGCCCCTTTAAAACTTGGAGTTGAAAAACTTTACACTTGGAACCTCGGCACCTCGGGTAGCTGCCACCTCGGGTGCCATTATCAGAAGCACCTCGGGTACCTCGGACACCTCGGGTACCATTATCTCGGATACCTCGGGTACAGATACCTTGGCACCTCGGGAACCTCGGATACCTCGGGTACAGGTACCTTGGCACCTTGGGTACTTCGGGTGCTATGACATTGTAACCTCGGATCCTCGGGTGACATATAGGGGTTTTGCCAAACTTTGAAGCAAAGAGCAAAATGTTCCCAGTATCATGTTCGGAAAATTCAGAGATCTTAGGCATCTTATTCGGGAACCTCGGGAGTCTTAGATATGATTTTCGGCAACCTCGGGAACCTCGGAATTACCTTTATACTTGAAGAATATTATTGAAATGCACATGGTGAATTCTTATTGGTTCATATAAAATATCTACATAAATATCTAGCTTTGAATGTTATAAATAACAACATTTGCTACAGTAAAATGATGCAATCTTGGAGAAAAACTTGTTCATATATTCTACTCAGAACATTGACTTAAGCATCGGAGGCTCATTTGGTAGAATTCCACCATATTGAGTTATTTGCAGGATCATCCAGCGGCCTCGGAATCTGATCTCGGACACCTCTGAACTTGACCTCGGATACCTTGGAATCTGATCTCGGACACCTCGGAACCTGACCTCGGATACCTCGAAATCTGACCTTGGATACCTCGGATAGGATCTCAGAGGCTGTCTCGGGACCTCGGATCCAACAGCACGTAAAGAACATAAGTCCGTGGAAAAGCGCGTATTTTGAGGGTGTGTTGATTTATTCACCCTTTTAACGGTTTTATTAGAAGCCATTATAATGGAGATTTTTTTTTCAATTTAAAAAAAAATTATCATTAATATTGTATTTTTTATAAATTTTATTAAGAAAAATCTTAAATAATACTAAAATATTTTAACGGTTGCTATATTAGGGATGTTGTGTGTTAACCATGTTGTCGAAACCATAGTTAGCAATTCGGCATACGGCAAAGATTCGAAACAGGAAAAGTTTGAGTTTAATTTGATTTTCGGATAAAAAAATTCGGTCATTGTTGAAATTTTATATTGTTTAGCCTTAAAAAGCCTGAATTTTATCGATTTTTTCATTTTATGCGGCCATTTAATATGTTTTTATTTAAAAAAATTCATGTATTAAACACGAATAATGTGTTTTATTCGCATAGTCTTAAAATTTTTTATTTTTTCTGATTTTTTTATTTTATACAGAAGTATTAAACGTTTCTTCAAAAAAACAAAAAATTTGGGTATTAAACGGGTATAATATGCGAATTTACTAACTAGGGTCGAAACGGACCACTAATTGTAGGGGCCACATGGAGATCATGTTGGTCAATATTACAACATAGAACAAGTTGTTCATACTGTGTAGACCATCCACAAAAAATAAGTCCATTCTGACATTCCTAACCTTACTTAAAGTTGACTTTAATTTGATAAATCTAGACCATCCAATTTAACCGTTGCTTTTGGTGACCTTTTACGTACATTGTCCACACTATGTTGATCATCATAAAAAAATTAATCAACCCGACGTTACTAACCTGATGAAAAGTTGACCTAAAGTAACAGTTAAATTGGATGGTCTTGGTTTTCTTAATTCAATTAGAACTTTCTATGAGTTAGGAATGGATTCATTTTTTTGCGAGGATGGTCAACGCAATATGAACAACTTCCTGTGTTGTACGATTGCCTGACATGATTTACGTGTGACCCCAACAACACCGAATAGGTCGTACTTTTTTTACTTATAAAATGACACGTTGTTGTGAGGCGCACACACACACATATAGAGAGAGGGATCGGGATAGGTTGACACATTTTTCAACACATATATTGACACGCACACGGTAGTTGGGCCCACATGAAGATGAGTTAAGGGCGTCCACTATAATCATCTTCATAAGAAATCAACCCTTTCTGAACTTCTAACCATATCAAATGTGGACTCAAGGTTAACGGTGAAAATAGGAGTCTAGAAATTATTTTTTCGTGTATTCCAATTTTCATATGGCTTCAAATGTCGAGATGGACTAACATATGTTAAGTACTAGTAGGTGGCACTCTCTGACAAAGCGTTTGCCTAAATCGGGTGTGAGTGGCTTAGATCACCATCCATTTGGGGTGGTAAGATCTCGGCCATCCTTTGTAAAGCCAATAAGAGGGGGGATAAGTGACTTCTCTGTTTTGTTATATAGATGTATAGTGTCGGTGGCCCGTGCCCTTGGCACTCCCCTACAAAGTATTTCCCAAAATCGAGTAGGAGTGGTTGAGATCCATAGTCCATTTGGGGGATAAGATCTCGGCCATCTTTGTGAAGCCGATAAGAAGGGCATAAGTGGGGAGACAATTTCCATGTGTTAAATTAATCTAACTGTCTAAATTTTATTTTATGTAAGGGTTGGTATGGGCCCTTGGATATAAGAGGGGGAGACTCTGTTTTGTTATATAGACTAGTAGGTGGCCCGTGCCCACGGCACTCCACGACAAGGCATTTGTCAAAATTGGGTATGAGTGGCTTAGATCCACCGTCCAGTTGGGGGATAAGATCTTGGCCCTTCTTTATGAAGCCTATAAGAGGGAGAGACAACTTCCCTGTTTTGTTATATAGATGATCTCCATAGGGAGTATAGGGATAAATCTAGTCCACACAATCGTCAAGGCTCCTAAAACCTTGGAATCTGGTGGTCAAACTTCGGCCGAGAACTTCAATAAGCTTGTGGAATACTTGTTGGTGAGACTGACAAGCCTTGTCAATGGTGACTGATAGAGAAGTAGTTTATTTTGGGGGAAGAATAAAACTACTCGCTCTACGCCATGGGACTCTTACAAAAGATACTTCCATGCTTAAGTCAGAGATTGAGTTAGGTGGCGTTTGGCAAATTAAGTTATCAATCTAAAAGC
Organism: Euptelea pleiosperma; assembly: GCA_035048495.1. Classification (NCBI taxonomy): domain Eukaryota; kingdom Viridiplantae; phylum Streptophyta; class Magnoliopsida; order Ranunculales; family Eupteleaceae; genus Euptelea; species Euptelea pleiosperma. The sequence continues at coordinate 10,648,277 of CM068551.1, read as the reverse complement.
TTAAAGTGCTTAAGATCGGGTAGCTTAATGACTTATGTCTGAATTAGGTTGTTTGGCTAAGGTCTTAAGTCTTAAAATTAAGTCAAGGGCATTGTGGGTATCTAGAAATATTTATTAGGATACTTTCGTAAGTTTGTAAAAGAGAAAGGTTTGAAAAAAGAGCATTGTTGGTATTAAAAAAGAATCAAAGAATCTTTTTTAAAGATTCATTCACTTACCGCAAAAAGTGAAGGTTGGGTCACTTTTTACTTTTGCCTTTTTTTCCTTGAGTTTGGTGATAAGTACTGAAATTAAGTCATTTACCGCAACTTAATCACCAAAATCACTTAATTTCAGCTGAATCAGACTTAAGGTCTGAAAAAAAGTTTTACCAAACACCACCTTAGTGTTTGTAGGGAGTTGTGAGGATTAAAGTTCAGCCCTTTTATAAATGATATATTTGGGTGGCAGGATTGACATCTAACTCATTGGTTTCTACCTCAAACTCTGCTTTCAAGATGGCACCCAATTTCTAAATTATGAACAATTAATCTCCAATCTCCTGATCTAGAGATCCGACCTCTAGCTAATTCGTCTATCTCCAAATCCTTCGGTAAGATTGATATCAATTAGCTAGTGTTCCATTTCTCGGGTTGGATCTCTGCCAGTTGTACTTACCAACTACACTAGTTACAAAGATTAATAATACTCTTTGTATTATGGGCTACGTGTCCCTTGAGTTTATTCTGCGGTATATTTTAGGCATGCTACCCACATGCCACATCAAAAAAAGTTCTCATTGTCACGCCCCAACCTTGGGTCTACCCGACCTGACCTGTAGTCCACAACCCAGCCCCCATGGTACGTCTCGGGATAAAGCATAATAAAATTTAGTTATGTACTTGCAAAGTTCCAAAACACATCAATTAATTAGAGTAATGCTCATTCTTGAGTGCCATTTCAAATATAAAAAGAAAATCCTTGAAAAAAATCAACAAGTCAGTTTTAAAGCCTTCTATGTGTCTGGTAATCAAGTTCTAGGCACGTGGCATTGTAGAATTTTGAGTTTATTGATAAAACTTGGATAATTACACTAACATATTTTTTATTTATTTTGGGAACTTCCACGGAAGGAGGGGAATTTATTGAATAGAAGAAGAAAAGTACACCTACTACAAGGGGATGTATGTACGTACCTTACCCCTGAAGATGCTAATAAGGAAGAAAATCCTAATATCTTAGAATTAAATTTAATCCTAATTTATTCATCCAAATCTTTATGATCTAGAGAATATGTGATGAGATACAACAAAGATGATATGGTGCATCTCACATACTTTATTACAATATATTCTCTAATAACCAAGTCGAAAAAAGTTATCCGGAGATATAAATCTTAGTGATTCATTGATCAGGGAATCACGTTATGACCTCATAAAAAGGGTGTATCCATGTCCAGAGATTATCATTTTAGTTCTCAAGAAGTTATCCGGGGAACTTGGGTGGTGGTCTGAGCTGGGTCCAATTACATATAACCATCATTTAGATGTGTTAGTTATGTCCATCCCATCCTTTTTGTGGTTTGTGGGAGAACTTTTGATCTGTGACACATATTTCGAGGATGTCACGTGATGTTAGCTGGACGGTGAAATATTTTGATACCCACGTCAGGCTCAAGGGACCCCCATTTCTGACCCCCTTCTTTTGACCCCCATCTTGGCATACCCACCAAGAAGATGAATCAATGGCTGATTTTTGGTAGAGATGATAACCTCACCATATAGATCACCCCAACAAAAAATCAGCCCATTCTGAGATTTCTAACCCCATCAAATGTGGTTTTAAAGTTACACGGTAAAAATCGACGGTCTATAATGCTTCAGCTTTAAACCAGTCTATGAATATCAGAATGATTTGAATTTTTGTGAGGATGATCTCCTCACCATAGAGATCATCCTCACCCAAAATCAGCCATTGATTTATCTTCTACGTGGGTACGCCAAGATGGGGGTCAAGAAAGGTGGTCAGAAATGGGGGTCCCTTGAGCCCAACTCTAAAGATATTATCCTCAACAAAAATCATTCCTCAACACATGGATCTCCATGTGGACCCTTCAATGGCGTCATCATCGTGTCACAAAATCATGTCTCAACCTATCCCAACCACACACGTATCTATATATACATCCATTATCAAGAAATTGACTTCAGAGATCAGTCACACCGTCAACATGCGCAAAAAACAAAAACGAAAACAAAAAAAATACAGTACAAAAATTAAAAAAGAAGACGACACACCGTCAACATGCACGAAAAACAAAAAAAAATACAGAAGAAAAATTAAGAAACAAAGACGAAAAAAGATTGGTTGGCATGAGGCAGTGGGAGTTGATGAGCCCCTTTCGAATCTTCGATATCGACACAGACGGAAGAGGTAGGGGTACTATCGTCTTTTTCGCTTTCCATCCCTTACGCATGAATGATGAGATGCTGAGATCATATAAAGTCTGATTCGTTAAACTTTAAAACAAGGTTTATAAAGGGGCCGTAATAACGGTATAACGGACTCGGGCCGTTACCGTTTTTTCCCGATATAATAACCGTTATAACGAATTGTAACGCTCAGGGCAAAAACAAAAAATAATGGGAAAATAACGGAAAAATTGGCGCTGATTTCAAATTTTCAAAAATGAAAAAGTTACGGTAATAACGGCCCTTTTTTTCACAGAATTTTTCAAACAATAATGACCATTATTTTTGTTATAACGGAAAAATAACAGCCATTATAACGAAAATAACAGCCATGATTTAAGTAAGAGGAGAATGATTGACATCTACTTTATTAACTAGGATCAGCATGGCATTGCACATGAGTGATTGTAGGGTCGTCTTTGAAAGATCTGGCACATTTTCAGAGACCACTGACCTTATGGATGTTTGGTCCATCCCTAGGTACACATACATACTAAAAATCAGCCTGATTAGTGATTTTTAAGCATTTGATTGGAGTCGTTTCATGGCTCGATCTGTAGTCCCTGATGAGGAACGTTGGCGTGCCGAACAACCTGTGTGGGTGAGTAATATATATCAAGGTTTAAAAGGGGCCGTTGTAACGGTACAACGGACTGGGGGTGTTACCGTTTTTTTTCCTTTATAACTAGTTGTAACACTCGGATGGCGCTAGAATTCAAATTTTGAAATTTCAAATTTTCAAAAACGAAAAAATAAGGAAAATTCACGCCACAATCTTGGGTCTACCCGACCTGACCTGTAATCCACAACCCAGACCATAGTCCCGGGATAGAGCATAATAAAATCTAGTTATGTAGTTGCTAAGTTCCAAAACATATCTATATAATAAAACAGGGAAGTTGTCTCCCCCTCTTATCCGGCTTCATAAAGAAGGGCCGAGATGATATCCCCAAATTGGACAGTGGATCTCAGCCACTCACACCCGATTTTGGCAAATGCTCTGTCGGAGAGTGCCGTGGCCACAGGCTACCCACTTGTCAATTACATATAACAATACTTTGGAAGTGTTAGTTATGTCCATCCTATACTTTTGTGGCTTGTTCATGAACTTTTAATCTCATGACACATTTTTCGAGGATGCCACATGGCATTAGCTGTACTGTCAACATGCTCAAAATAAAAAACAAAAACAAAAAATACAGAAGAAAAATTAAAAAAGAAGACGAAAATAGAGAGGTTGGCATGAAGGCAGTAGGGGTACTTTCGTCTTTTTCCCTTCCTGTTCCCTTACGTATGAATGATGAGATGCTGAGATCGTATAAAGTCCGAGGAGGAGAGTGATCGACAACAACAATATTAACTGGGTGGGGCTCCAGTTACCTCCCTAAAATGACAGGTCCCGTTACAAGACACAATATGAGCCACATGGCATGCTCTTAGAGGACTCTGCCCGTATAGATGTTTTTCAATCCCTAGGTGGACCTAGAAAACAAAAATCATAATGATTAGTGATTTCTAGGCATTGGATCTTTGTACCTCAAAAACAGCTCAAGTCCCCACAGTTGAGATCAACCCATAAAAATAAGTCCAATCCAACGCCTAGAAATCACTCATCAGGTTGATTTTTGGTTTGTAGGTCCCTGTAGGGATTGGTCAAACATCCATACGGTCAGTCCTATAAGAATGTGCCACATGGCTCATACTGTAGTCCCTCATCATTGCGTGCTGAACAACATGCGTGTAGCATACAAGCTCCCAATCCATCTATCGTCTACATCAAGGTTTAAAGGAGGCCGTTTTAACGGTTAAACGGACTGGGGGCTGTGGGGGGTAAAAACCGTTGACACATGGACATATGATATTGTGACGCGTGTCACGCGGTTCAGCTGACATGTGGCATGCCCCTTTAAAACTTGGAGTTGAAAAACTTTATAGTTGGAACCTCGGCACCTCGGGTGCCATTATCAGAAGCACCTCGGGTACCTCGGACACCTCGGGTACAAGTACCTCGGGTACCATTATCTCGGATACCTCGGGTACAGATACCTTGGCACCTTGGGTACTTCGGGTGCTATGACATTGTAACCTCGGATCCTCGGGTGACATATAGGGGTTTTACCAAACCTCGAAGCAAAGAGCAAACTGTTCCCAGTATCATACTCGGGAAATTCAGAGATCTTAGGCACCTTATTCGGGATCCTCGGGAGTCTTGGATATGATTTTCGGTAACCTCGGAATTACCTTTATACTTGAAGAATATTATTGAAATGCACATGGTGAATTCTTATTGGGTCATATAAAATATCTACATAAATATCGAGCTTTGAATGCTACAAATAACAACATTTGCTACAATAAAAGGATGCAATCTTTGAGAAAAACTTGTTCATATATTCTACTCAGAACACTGACTTAAGCATCGGAGGCTCATTTGGTGGAATTCAACTATATTGAGTTATTTGCAGGATCATCAAGCGGCCTCGGAATCTGATCTCGGACACCTCGGAACTTGACCTCAGATACCTCGAAATCTGATCTCGGACACCTGACCTCGGATACCTCGGAATCTGACCTTGGACACCTCGGAATCGGATCTCAGAATCTGTCTCGGGACCTCGGATCCAACAGCACGTAAAGAACATAAGTCCGTGGAAAAGCGCGTATTTTGAGGGTGTGTGGATTTATTCCCTACATCTTTTGGCGCCGTCTGTGGAAAATTGAAAAAGACTTATGCACTCTCCAAAGCTTGATTAATTTAGACGGATTCAGGATGCCTCCTCGGAGATTACCTGGAGCTTCTAAAGAAAAGGAAGTTGATGTGGACGTCAGGGCTCAGCCGAAAAATAGTGAGGCTGACGTCCCAGCCCAGACAAGTTTAGAGAAAATAGCTAAGATGCTAATGGCAGAGATGGCCGCCATAAGAGAAGACATGAATGAGATCAGAAAGGAGAATGAAGCATTAAAGCTACAAGCCTCGGGAGGCTATCAGAGGGATTCAAGCAAAACTTTTCATGAGGAAGAAGCTGGAAGGAAAGAGCTAGAGATCAACTCTGACAGGAGAGAGTCACATGCACCCGGTCGTGAACCAGCAGAAAGGATGGAAGATTAGCTAGACCCTGATCGATTAGTCACTGTGGAAAAAGTAACCGAGATGATCAGGAAAGATAGAGAAAGAAGGCCAAAATTGGGACAAAAGTCGACAGCTGGAGGTTCTAGGGAAGCCTTGAGGATGTTGAGATCTTCACCATTTTCTGAAGGGATCTTAAGATCTGAAATCCCAAAGAAATTCGTGCAGCCAAAATTCGAGATGTTCGACGGATCATCAAATCCAGTAGAACACATGTTACACTATAAATAGCTCATGGTACTCTGGGAGTGACCAATTTATGACAGATTAAGATGTCGACTTTTTCCTGCAAGTCTGAAGGGCCCGGCCCTAACTTGGTTCACAACCTTGGTCCCGACTCCTTACAAATCTTCGAAGATTTGGAAGATGCCTTTGTACGGCATTATTATCACGAAAGGAAGCAAGTGCTAAATGTAACATCTTTGTTAAGTGTCTGACAAACAGAGAATGAATCTCTAAGAGATTATCTTATTTGTTTCAAGAAAGAGGTTATATTAGTAGACTAGATAGATGAGAAAACTACTGCTTATGCACTACAGATTGGGGTTCTCGCAGGAAGTAGAGCTTACGAGACTCTGGTAATACAAAATTTTTCCCAACTAGAAGACGCTTATCTAGTTATCGAGGAGCACATTCAAGTCGATGAATCAATCCGGATCAGGAATGAGACCCAGAAGAGTCGAGTACAAGAAGTGAAAACTTCAGCAGGGAGAGATAGTGAGAAACGAGGAGAAAAGAAAAGCAGTACCGAGTCCGAGAGAAAGGAATCGGAAGAGAAAAAGAAGCAATTTCAAGATAGAGAATATACCCCCTTGACGACATCTCTTTCTGTAATTTTGGAGAGCATCAGGGGAAAATCTTTTTACAGACCCCCCAGAAAAACATACGAAGATAGACCAGAGAGACCATATTGTGCGTATCATAAAGCCCGAGACCATGCCACTGATCGATGTTATGCGTTGCAGGGATTTATCCAAGATTTAGTTGATAAAGGGAAAATACCGCAATTCGTGGTCCAAACAGGGGCCAGAGAAGAGGTTGTCAAAGAACAACCAAAGAAAGCTCCATTGAATGAAGAAGGACCACCAAAAACTATCATCCACATGATATATGGCCATCAGAAACCAACAGTGCTTATTGGGATAAAATCCGACGAACCATGAGCATGCAAGAAGTGATGGAAGTCACAACAGAACCTAGATCAATCGAGGGTTCGTTGATGAAGGAGGTCGACCACAGCAGGGCAATTTGGTTTTCTGATAAAGACCTGGAGAAGGTTTCGGCACCGCATAATGACGCCTTGGTAATTTCCTTAGCAGTTGGAAATTTCTCGGTAAAAAGAATCATCATCGATTGCGGAAGCTCAGTGGGTATTTTGTTCAAATCCGCATTCTACAATATGGGCATTAACTTAGCCGCACCGGAACCTTCAAGAGCAGCGATATATAGATTCAATGGGGTAGCCTCAGAACCTCTGGGAGAAATTGTCTTACCTGTGACAGCAGGACCAATCACAGTAATGACAAGGTTCTTGGTGGTAGATGCTAGATCTTCGTACAACATTATCTTGGGAAGAAGATGGATGCATAGCATGAAAGCAGTACCATTTACTTACTATCAGACAATCAGATTCCCTACTTCTCAGGGATTATTTGAAATACGCGGAGATCAGAGCGCAGCTCAGAAATGCCAAACAGCCATGACGAAGGGACTGTCAAACCCTAAAGAAAATCCTAAGGAAGCTGGGAAGTCTGATAAATAGCAATTACAGGCGATTTCGCTCAAGGGTGAGAGTGAAGAAAAAACAAGAACCATTGAAGAAGTAGAGCCAATAGAGCTCGGGCAGGAAGGAGAAAAGAAAATCACGTATGTTGGCGCCGGCTTGAGTCAAGAAGAAAGATGATTGATAGTAAAATTTTTGAAAGAAAATGGTGACGTATTTGCCTGGTCAATGAAGGATATGCCAGGAATTGATCCAAGTATTGTAAGTCACCAACAGAACATAAAATATGGGGCAGAATCAGTAAAGCAGAGATTAAGGCAAATTTCCCCAAAGGTGGCCCAGGCGTTCTCAGAGGAGGTCAACCGACTTTTAGAAGCCAGAATTATTGAAGAAATAAAATGCCCAGAGTGGATTGCCAACATAGTAGCAGTTCTAAAGAAGAATGGGAAGGTCCGAGTCTGCATTGACTTCACCGATTTGAACAAAGTCTGCCCTAAAGACAGTTACATCATGCCCCGGATAGACGAACTAATTGACATGATAGCTGGATTTGAACTTCTGTCATTTATGGACGGTTATTCAAGATACAATCAGATTTTGATGCAAGAATCGGACAAAGAGAAAACTGCATTTTATACAGACCGAGACACATTCTGCTTCAAACGGATGTCCTTTGGCCTGAAAAATGCGGGTGCTACATACCAACGCCTGGTAGAGAATATGTTCAGGGATAAACTCGGAAAAACAATGGAGGTCTATATCGATGACATGCTAGTAAAAAGTAAGACTCGAGAAGATCACTTGGGGAATTTAGAATCAACCTTTCAAGTATTGAGAAAGTATAAAATGAAGCTAAATCCTGAGAAATGCACATTCGGAGTATCATCGGGCAAGTTCCTTGGACACCTTGTCACCAGGAGAGGTGTAGAGGCCAATCCCGATCAAATCCGAGCTTTACAAGAAATGCCATCTCCATGCAGCAAGAAACAAGTTCAGAAGTTAACTGGAATGATTGTAGCCTTGAATCGATTCATCTCTAAGTCCTCGGATCGATGTCAACCTTTATTCTAGTTACTGAAAAAGCACACCAAATTCGAATGGAAGGACGAATGTGAGCGAGCTTTTCAGAATTTGAAAGAGTATCTCAGACAGCCTCCCATCTTATCAAAACCAGAAGCAGAGGAACCTTTGTTACTATATCTCTCAGTCTCGAAATTTACAGTAAGCTTAGTACTAATCCAAGACAGAGATGGGGCAGAGAGGCCAGTCTACTTTCTCAGTAAAACACTATTGGATGCCGAAACTCACTACAGCAGGATCGAAAAAGCAGGATTGGCTCTAATGTTTTCAGCTCAGAGATTAAGATCTTATTTCCAAGCCCACCCAATAATTGTTATCACAAACCTCCCTCTCAAGAACATTCTGACAAAATTTGAAAAATCTAGTCGCATGGAAAAATGGGCAGTAGCTTTGGGTCAATACGTTATCACTTACAGACCTAAAGCAGCCGAGAAGGGACAGACTGTGGCAGATTTTCCGATAGAAGATCTATTCTGGAAAGAACCAGAACCCATAATAACTGAAGAAGAATCTGAAGGACCTTTAGATATATGGGATAAAAAGAGCGGATGGAGGCTCTTCGTTGATGGGTCAGCCAGCAGCACTGGGGCGGGAGTAGGTGCCATTTTGGTTACACCCGATAACACAAGATTGGAACTAGCAATAAGACTTGGTTTTCCGGCCTCGAACAATGAAGCAGAATATAAAGCACTTCTGGCAGGATTAAAAATGATCGAAAATCTAGGAATACAAGAACTAAAAATCTTCAGCGACTCACAGCTAGTTGTAAATCAAGTAAACAGAGAATTCTCGGCAAGAAATGAACAGATGGCAAAGTACATGGAGGTAGCTCTACTGGCAATGGGAAGATTTGAAAATGCAAAAGTATTTCACATAAACAGAGGAGAGAATCGTCATGCAGACGCCTTGGCCTATGTAGCAGCTATGCTAGGAGAAACCAAGAGAAGATCTATCTCAATAGAGTTTTTAGCCATCCCGAGCATACCATTCGTGGAAGAATGATCTCAGGCAGAAGAAGATGATACTTGGATGACACCAATTATAAGATTTATAAGAGATGGAATCTGAGATCCAGACAAGAAAATGGTAAGACAAATTGAAGAAAGAGCCAGGCGATATAGTCTACTTGGGGGCGAGCTATACCGAAAATCAGCAGGGGGACTATGGTTGAAATGTGTTACCCTTTCAGAAGCTCAACAGATCATGGCTGAAATTCATGAAGGAGAATGTGGAAATCATTCAGGAGGAAGATCTTTAGCCCGTAAAGCTTGGACTCAAGGATACTATTGGCCTTACATGCAAGTAGATGCAAAGAAGTGCGCAAAATGCTAGAAGCACGCACGAATAATCCATGCTCCTGCTGGCGAATTACACTCAATAGCAAGCCCATGGCCATTTGCACTATGGGGCCTTGACATAGTTGGCCCTCTCCCTATGGCCCCAAGAAAGAAACAATACATGCTAGTTGCTACTGATTATTTCACAAAATGGATAGAAGCAGTGGCTTTACAGCAAGTCCGAGAAGAAGAAGTGAAAAAATTTTTGTGGGAAAGGGTCGTCACCAGGTTTGGTCTCCCTTATGCTTTTATCTCAGATAACGGGGCACAATTTCAAGGCAGTAAAATCGCTTATTTTTGCAAAAAATTTGGGATAAAACAATTATTTTCCGTTCCCATGTACCCCCAAGGTAATGGACAGGCTGAAGCAACCAACAAGGTGATTTTAGAAAACCTGAAGAAAAGACTCGAAAAAGCCAAAAGGAAATGGGTAGAATTACTAGATGGTGTTTTATGGGCTTATTGAACTATGCCCAGAAGATCAACTGGAGATTCGTCATTTGCCCCAGCATTTGTGATGGAGGCAGTTATACCAGCAGAAATGGTAGTAGCGACAACTCGTCACAAAGTTGTGGAAGAAGGTTCTGGATTCAAAACACAAGTTTTCGATGTTGACATGGCAGAAGAACGAAGAGAGCAAGCACGAGTCCGAATAGAAGATTATCATCGTAAACTAAAAAAATAGTATCAAAAGAAGGTCAAAGAAAGGAATTTCCAAGAAGGAGACCTAGTACTGAGAAAAGTATTACAGAATACAAGAGAAGTAAATACGAGAAAACTAGCAACCAATTGGGAATGACCATATGTGATTCAAAAGGTTGGTCAAGCCGGAAGTTATCACCAGGAAACTATTGAAGGAAAGTACATAGAAAAACCCTGGAATGTAATGAATTTGAAGAAATTCTATCAATGAAATTTCAGTTATGACCAGATTGTAAAGAAATTTTTATCAGTAAAGGTGGGATACTTTTGAAATTCGCCATCTTGAAGTTACCGGTCCACTTCAGAGATGGAGTTGGATTCGGATTGAAGTTCTCGGTCCACTTCAGAAATGGAGTCGGACTTGGATTGAAGTTCCCGATCCACTTCAGAGATGGAGTCGGATTCGGATTGAAGTTCTAGATCCACTTCAAAGATGGAGTCGAATTCGGATTGAAGTTCCCGGTCCACTTCAGAGATGGAGTTGGACTCGGATTGAAGTTCCCGGTCCACTTTAGAGATGGAGTCGGATTCGGATTGAAGTTCCCGATCCACTTCAGAAATGGAGTTGGATTCGGATTGAAGTTCCTGGTCCACTTCACAAATGGAGTCGGACTCGGATTGAAGTTCCCGATCCACTTTAGAGATGGAGTCGGATTCGGATTGAAGTTCCCGGTCCACTTCAGAGATAGAGTCGGATTCGGATTGAAGTTCCCGGTCCACTTCAGAAATGGAGTCGGACTCAAATTGAAGTTCCTGGTCCACTTCAGAGATGGAGTCGGATTCGGATTGAAGTTCCCAGTCCACTTCAGAAATGGAGTCGGATTCGGATTGAAGTTTACCAGTCCACTTCAGAAATGGAGTCGGATTCGGATTGAAGTTACCGGTCCACTTCAGAAATGGAGTCGGATTCGGATTGAAGTTACAATTATGAGTGTTGTTTTTTCTCTAAGCAGTTAAGTCGAATTCAGTTTTACTATGCGAAAAATAAACGGCAACAAAGCATTGTAACATGATATATATTTAAAGTTTAAAAAGATCAAATTCCAATAGGTGAAATGTAGAAACTAACCTCCCCAAACTGAGTATCTTAATTACATCTCTATTAAAAGTAAGTGCAAAAACCCAAATGGATCATTTCTTCTCGAAGTCGGGTAATTCTCCCTCCTCAATTTTTTTCTCGACCTCATCTTCATCCTCTTCCTCGGGAAGATCATACTTTTCTACTATTTCCTATAGACGATCTCGCTCAGCGCGTAGACGATCAACCTTTTTATGAACAGGGGCAACTAGATCTTGGGCTTCTTTCTGGTATTTAGCCGTAAGAGCAGCATCTAGAGCCTCTTTTTCAGCTTCAAATTTGACCTCCTTCTCGGCCATCATCTTCTCCAGAGCCCGACGCGTCAACTCGGATTCTGCCAAAGCCTAGCGAAGACGGGTAGCTTCGGCCTCCGATACTTTTGCAGCAGCTTGAGCTTTGCCCGCCTCGTCCTTGGCTTTGGAAACCTGACCTTGCAGGGTCCGATTCCAAGCTTGGGTGGCGTGCAAATCATTCTCGGACGCTTTAAGCTTGTTATTTAGCTTAGCCACCAGTGAATGCACCGAGTTTATACTCTGAAACCGGATTACAAGTATGTTTATACAGAGGATAAACAAAAAATATGTATATATATGTACAGAAAGACAAACTGGAACTTACGGAGAAAGTTGATGTATAATATGATATGAGAAGAGACACCTCGTTTTGCCGATTATAATGTTCTATGTCAATAGAGAGTCGGATCTACTCCACTATTGCCGAAGCCACTGAGGCATTCTTTACGGCACTATCGTTGAGAATAACAGATTTACCCGACTTCAGTACTGGTCGGGGCCGAAAGACATCCGAAGGTTTGGAGACAGGACCTTTATGCTGATGGACCTGTTCATGACGCCCTTCCTTCTGGGCCACTTTCCCAGGCTAATGCTGGGATCCAGAAGCCTGATCTTGTGACTTTTCAGATTCAGGGACCCAAGACGCCGACTCAAGAACATCTGCACCGGGAAGAATAATTATAGGAGGTGCAGCGTTCGAAGGTGCCTCATCATTTTCGGCAGCCTGGGCGCTTTGGCTGGATTGACCAGCTTCCCTACTCTTCGTAGCAGGCTTCTTAGCAACACGGGGCAAACCCTGCCCTGAACTTTTCCTTTTTTGGCGAATAGGGAAGTCGGCTCCAACATCCACCTGAAGACGCCCCATGTCTTGAGATCCTGTTCGATAAGATCTCCCGAGAGACTGTGCGATTTCAAGAAGAGGGTTAAAAGATGAAACTGAAGAGCTCGAATCAGAAGAAAGAGTGACCGAGCTTGAATCGGACGAGATAGGAATATAATAAGAAATAGGATCAACGTCAACTACCTCGGACTCCGTGGCTTCAGAGTCGGCACCAACAAGGGTATCTGAAGATGAGACCTGAGGTTTTAACCTCTTAGCTTGTTTTCTCTTCGATTGACGAGGTTCGACTGGATCAGTAGAAAATCCGAGAGGAAGTTTTCGAAGAAACTCTTCATCGGGTATGGTCTGACTCAATTCCTCGGATGTCGGATCGACACAAGTCCGAGAATATCCGAGAGCGTTGAGACCAACTAAACGTTGGTAGATAAGAGGAGGAAGTCGGCGTAAGTTGAAGCAGAGGGGAAGCGTATCCTCGGGAAAAATGAAAGAACTATCTGTATTCACATCTGCAAAACAGTATGAAGAAATTAAAGACTTGTTGAAACAAAAAATGGTGATTTATTTCTAAAAAATTAGAATCCGGGTACCTTCAAAATTAAAACTTTTATACATGAGACCTGGAGCGTCATCATCGGATCCTCTCTCCCAATCCTCTGATAGGAACACAGGGTAACATTGCCACGATTTATCACAATCCTGGATCATCTCTAGGATTGGGAGTCTTCGGGTCTGGGTTGCCAAGAAGTAGAAAGTTATATCTAGACTCTCCCCCCGCTCCTTGGGAACTTTTTTAAGGAAATGTTGTCGGCGAACGTCCTCAAGGGTAGGACCTTGGCCCCATATGTCCCTGATACGTTCAAAGGAACGTACCATATGCCAAAAATTAGCATTTACCTACCCCGGAGCAACTTTATAAAAATTAAGTAGCTCTCGGGCAAAGGGAGTAAGCGGAAGGGGAATACCCGAGAGAAGTTGTCCGACTGTTAAATATGTTACATTCGGATTCGGCAAGGAATGATGGGAATAGAGAAGTGAATTTGGCATGTGTTCAAGTTCAATTGACTTGGGTATATGGTACTTAGCTCGGACCTCATCTAGATCAGGACGAGGCCAAGTTTGAGGATTTGCGTGTTTTAAAACGGATTTTAACGATTCTTTGAGCATTTTTTAGGAGACCCGAGAAGGCAAAATGACATCGAATTTACTAAAAACGAAGCTTACCTACTAGAGCCGAGAGCTCCGAGAAGTATTGAAGAATAGAGCAGAGAGGACTGAGGATTGAAGCTGAGAGGACCGAGAAGAAGAGCCGAGAGATTCGAGAGATCTGAAGAGAGCGAGCCGAAAGTGCCTAGAACGCCGAGAAAGAGAATTTACAAATTGTCTGAAATCCAAAGATACAAATGGGACGAGAGCAACCTATTTATACTTGCAGACGTAATAATTACACTAACAGGAAACCAATACGGACCAATAGAAGGCCGACACGTGGCAACATTAATGGTGCGCAGAGGAGCCGAAGAGGCGCAGAGATCCCACGCGTCGATGTCTTGGAGCTGACATGTGTCTTACACGTGCGGTTTGCACGTGTGGTGGACACGTGTCATCTCCAAGAGGGGCGATTGTGGGAGGTAAAAACCGTTAATACATGGACATATGATATTGTGACGCGTGTCACGCGGTTCGTCTGACACGTGGCATGCCCCTTTAAAACTTGGAGTTGAAAAACTTTACACTTGGAACCTCGGCACCTCGGACAGTTGCCACCTCGGGTGCCATTATCAGAAGCACCTCGGGTACCTCCGACACCTCGGGTACCGCGGACACCTTGGGTACTATTATCTCGGATACCTGGGGCACCTCAGATACCTCGGGTACAGATACCTTGGCACCTCGGGTACCTTGGGTGCTATGACATTGTAACCTCGAATCATCGGGTGACATATAGGGGTTTTGCCAAACCTTGAAGCAAAGAGCAAACTGTTCTCAGTATCATGTTCGGGAAATTCAGAGATCTTAGGCACCTTATTCGGGAACCTCGGATATGATTTTTGGCAACCTCGGGAACCTCGGAATTACCTTTATACTTGAAGAATATTATTGAAATGCACATGGTGAATTCTTATTGGTTCATATAAAATATCTACGTAAATATCTAGCTTTGAATGCTATAAACAACAACATTTGCTACAGTAAAAGGATGCAATCTTGGAGAAAAACTTGTTCATATATTCTACTAAGAACACTGACTTAAGCATCGGAGACTCATTTGGTGGAATTCCACCATATTGAGTTATTTGCAGGATCATCCAGCGGCCTAAGAATCTGATCTCGGACACCTCGGAACCTGACCTCAGATACCTCGAAATCTGATCTCGGACACCTCGGAACCTGACCTCGGATACCTCGGAATCTGACCTTGGACACCTCGGAATCGGATCTCAGAATCTATCTCGGGACCTCGGATCCAACAGCACGTAAAGAACATAAGTCCGTGGAAAAATGCGTATTTTGAGGGTGTGTGGATTTATTCCCTACAGGGGCGTTACCGTTTAAACCGTTTAAACGGCTGTTAAAATGGATTGAAACAGTCAGGGGCAAAAATGGAAAAAAATGAAAAAAAAAAAACATAATTAAACGGATTTTAACTGTTTGAACGGAAAAAAAACGAAAAAAGTGGCGCTGAAATTCAAATTTTGAAATTTGAAAATTAAAAAAAAAAATGGAATTTAACAGAATTAAACGGTTTTAACGGCCGTTTTTTTCACAAAATTTTTCAAAATTAAACGGCTGTTTAAACGATTTTAATGGCCATTAAAACCAAAAATTGGCCATTTTTTTCAAAACTGATAAAACGGGTTTAAACGGAAACGGGCTTGGGGCATTAACGTTTAAACCGTTTAAACGGCCATTTTTAAAACCATGGTCTACATGCAAGGACTCTTTCAACCTAAGAGATTGTTGTGATTAGTGAATAGTGGCTAAAAGCCCGATGATGGATTATTGGACGTTTGCTCATATATGTTTAGGCTCTCAATCGGATGGTTAAGATTCGTACAAACAATATGAGCTTTGGTTTGTTTTGATCAAAGGGCTTCGCCAACGGTTGTTGATTACAATAATGTTCAAAAATGGATGTGGTTTGGGTAGGCCACCTGAATGGCATATGGGCTGGGCTGACCCGATGGCCATTTTCCCTGACCTAGTAATCAGGCTTGGGCAGCATGATAGGATCGACGATGGGCCTGCTCGATAAATGGGGGTAATTCTCCTGGCACCCACGCCTTTAAACTGCTCACCCACTCTCTTTTTTTCTTTTTGACAAAAAGCCCACCTTATGTTTAGGCACCCACTTCAACTTCTCCAAACGCCACCCTACCCCACCGCACGTCCATGCCCTGCCATCTCTCTCTCTCTACACTGCACGACCATCACCCACATTCCATCGTCCTCCCTCCCTCTCCATCTCTCTTCTCCACCGCACGACCATCCCACCGTCCTCCCTCCCTTTCTCTCTCTCTCCACTGCACGACTACCCCCCTCCTCTCTCTCTCTCTCTCTCTCTCTCTCTCTCTCATGGAGAATAAAATTAAGAATTTCGGGCTCAATCTTGAATGGAGTCGCAGGCAAATAAGCAAAGAACAAAGTGCAGATTCCAAGTGGAAGATTTAAGTGTATTTATAACTGTACCAACAATCTTTTGTAGCCATGCGCAAATCAATGAATCTCTCTCTGTGTATCCACTATATCCATTAATGATGGAGAAAATTGGGCCATTTGTTTACAGCCTTGTCTTCCTAAAAAGTATGCATGTATATCTTATTTTCCTTGTTTCTTGCCTCATAAAGAAGCTAGGCGCTCAGGCTATGATGTCGACCAAGTTGTTAGAAATTAAAGAAGATGGAGCACAAGCTATTTACATAGGCCACTGGCAGGTACTAACTCAGGTGCTAGTGAAATGGATAGATGCTTATGGGTTAGGGAATGAGCCAACTTTCTATTTTTGGTAACTAGATCGTAGTTTCCATTTGCTTTGTTAAGACTTGTCCAATTGATTCTTGTTTCCATATATTGTATATGCCCTTCGGATTTGGGGCATTCTTATTATAATTAGGGTCAGGCTCCAATTACCGCCCTAAAATGACAGGCTCCAGTTACAGGACACAATATATGCCACTTGTCACACTCTTAGACGACTCCGACCGTATGGATAACGTCCAATCCCTAGGTGGACTTGCAAACCAAAAATCAGCCCGATTAATGATTTCAAGGTGTTGGATCTTTGTACCTCAAATACTGCTCAAATTCCCACAGTTGAGATTAACCCATGAAAATAAGTCCAATCCAACGCCTATAAATCACTAATCCGGCTGATTTTTGGTTTGTAGGTCCACTTAGGGATTGTCCAAATATCCATACGTCGGAGTCCTCTAAGAGTGTGCCACGTGTTTCATATTGTGTACTGTAACCGGAGCCTGTCATTTTAGGGAGGTAACTGGAGCCTGAGCCTTGTTATAATTATAGTTGGTGGAGGCACGATCTCATTCAATAGTTCAGACCAGTAACAGCACACATTCCATAAACAGCTGACCTTCCAGAGTTCCCTGTGAAAGGGAAAAAAATGTTAAGAATTAAAATGATCAGAGCCAGGAATCAAACTATAAAATGTCGTTGTCTGCAGTTGATAGAGGAAGATGGGGACTTTTTTGACCTAAATGCTCACCCGTCCTGTGCGTGCACGTACAAACTGCTTTGCAATTCACTTTACCAATAATAATGGAATAGATCTTACAATAAATTTCATCTGTGGTAGGGTAATAGTTTCAGAATATTACAATCCCAATAACAATTAAGTGGCGTGAATGGAAATCCTGCGGTATCAAAAAAGAAAAGGATGCAAATGAAGCATAATACACTTAAATAGACACCAAAGGTGAGTAGCTGCTTATCTCAACCTTGTGATTCTACTCTTTTTTCATCACTATGTATTCAGTATCTTATATGGATTTGATACTTGTTAGGAAGGAGAATGGGGTGCTAATTAACCCAACCTCTTGGACACTGATATAGCTTCAGCAGAGCCAAGGGGCTGCCCCTTACCTTGCTTTGGAGAAAAAACTGATTGTATGCTTCAAACTTCTCCACTAGGTTCACCAGATGATCCATCCATCCCATAGTTCCACAGTTGTTTCAGCTCACCTTTCACCCATCCCAGTATAATAATAAGCCCTGAATGACAAACCCAGAGAAAACTACGTCAGCAAACAACAAGTGGCTTTCAACTCTAGCAGACCAGAAGGCGTGAATTCTGACTGAAATGCCATCATGGATTTAATTACCTAGTGTACACGGAACAAGGTAGAGGAGCGCAGGTTGACCGTGCCCATCCATTAGATATAAAGCAATATATGTAAGGAAGAGGCCTGCAATAGGGAGAAGACCAAGAAAAACCCCGTGGGGGGAAGTGCATTACGGTTTTATTGTTCAGCTAAATATAAAGAGCATCCAATATAAAAATGACTAACACACCTCAGATAGGAAATTACTAGAAGATATGCTTATAAAGCTTACTGGTTGGAAGTTAAAAGCCCCAATAATAACATATTCTATTGGTCTCATCAGAAAAGCTAAAATAGGTCACTGGATGAACAATTTAGCATTGCTCAGGAAATAACTCGGAGTTCACAAGACTAGAGAGAAAAGCTTTTTGCTACAGGTAAATATCCAGTAACCAACATCTTGTGGCATAGTTTTTAAACTCGATCAGTGGTTGGATTGTCCGAGACCAAAATTGACTAGGGGCAATCAACTTGGTCTCGGCACTGTCTCAAACGATCCAATTTGAATAGAAGAAATATGTTGTCTCAGGTGAGTCAGCATATTGTATCATGTCCCGTCCCCGGGCAATCCTCAGTTGATTCCAGCAATCCAACTCAGGATTGTCCGAGACTTAAAAACCATGTCTGATGGTGCCTCTCCACTGCTAGCAAATGAGTAAATAAGTGAACCCATAATACAATTATCACATTCTGCAACTAATCAGAACAACACCAAGATCACAGTATCAAATATATTTGTACACTAGCGTTTTAACACGGATTTGAAGTGTCGTAGACATAATGACAGCAACAAACCTGATAAGCTGACATGTCTTTTTGATAATCCAGTTATTAAATCATAAATCCTCAAAATCCTATTTGAGCCCAATACTCATGACCACCACCAACATCTTAGCATACTCTACATTAGAACTTCAACTCATCGATAACCTTCAGAACAACTTGAGCATATTATATGCAGGCCAGTACATTACCATTGTTGCTGTCACTAGCTTGTCATGGGTTGAGCCAGATCTCAGTTGAGTGTCCCTCCCACCCTCTTCTGTAAGAGATTTGGGCTGGGTCAAACCAAGCCTGACACCCCAAGTCTCTGATATAGGCTAGCTATCTATTTGTTTTTTTTCTTCATAAGTTAGGCTAGCTATCTATTAGCGATAGAAGTTCAAATAAAAAATAGGACAGCTTCCTACATAATAACATTATAGTATACAATTTATGTTCAGCAATATATACTTCTGATGAAAATTAACCTTCAAGCAATACACATAAGAACAGAAACTTTGATTCTTATCATTGTAAGAAGTTCGTTTGGGTATAAGCTTGGAAAAAGATGAATTAATATCTAGAAAGGATAGGAAAAATTAGGTAGGGCATCAGTGTTGAAAGAATTCTTTTGGAATAACCAAATTAGGAGAACATTATAGTAACTTCAAAATAGAAGAAAATTTCCATATGGAGATACCTAGAGAGGGATCGGAATAAGCTTAACTTTGATGGAAGTGCTTTTAGCTCCCCAGGGCCAGTCAGAGTATTGGAGCGGTATACCAAACTGAACAAGGAGACATGATTAAGGTGTACTCCGAAAAAGTTGGGACAGTGGACTCAACGACGCAGAAACTAAATCGATCCTTCAAGGCTTCAAAATCTTTAGGGAGCACTATTGAATCCCTAGTGGTGGACTATGTTACATGTGTCACAGTCCGACACGGATGCAGAGTGTCAAATTCAGTGAACCTTGAAAAAGGGATTCGTGGACTCGACAATATACTTTAAATAATGTGAAACAAAGTGACTGTTTTACATAATAATAAGGATAAAAAGGTGAATAATGTGATAGCATATCTTATGATTTGTATCATAACTTATAGACAAGAGAATACATATATATAATGTTATATTTGTTGCATAGAAACCTTCAATTGTAAAAGCTAAAATTCATAACCTATGAAAATTGTTAATTAGTATCCTGCAAGTAAGAAAATAAAAATAAAATAAAATCTGGAAATGTTGCACCAGAATCTGTGTCGGGGATGGAAGGTGATTTGGCAAACATGATTCGATGGGCTAAAGGAGTAGAAAACTAAGTCTCTCTAACACTCTCAGCACATTAGAGCATAGTCACAAAAATCTCCGATTTTTTCAAAAGATCGCCAAAAATCTCCAATTTTTTGAATTCACGAATCAATCACCCATTTTTTCCAATTAATCAGTTGAGACCCATTTTTTTTATTTATTTCCCCTTTTGATTTCAATTTGTCGATTTTGGAATTTTGATTATGAATGATGAATCATGCTTATGAGTTATGACTTATTATTATGGAATTATAAATGTGATTTTCATCATGTAAATGTGTTTTGTTAAAAAAAAAAAACATTTCTAACTTGAAATATGTCGTGATATATTTTTTTCTAATTTGTCAATTTTTCCCGATTTTTACTGAATTTATCTGAATTTTCCCGACTTGACCCCTTGCTGATTTATTTTTGAATCCCGACTTTGTGACTAGGCATTAGAGAGCTTGTTAGAGATTGGACAATTTTTCTCACCTTAAAGGTAAAATATTGTTGAGGTGAAAATACCAAGGCACATACATGATACATCAAGGGTATCTTTATACATTGGGTGGGCCCACATGATTTGAAAATGGAATATTCCTAAAAGATACCCTATGTATTTTCCCTAGCATTTAGCCACAACAAATTCCTTTTACCCTTTTACACGGGCCAACAAGATGGCGGATGCTATAAAGGGAATTGTAAATAAACCCATTTTGCACATCAAGAACTCTCTCCCCCAGTTTTTTTGTCGTAGTTACTTGTACATACCATTATAATCAAATTATCAAGAAGGAAAAAAGACATGAAAAGAAAAATTACAAAGCTTCCCTCAAGATACTCTTCTATTTCCATCTTCAGATAATGTTTATATCATACAACAAAGGTGAAATAAGTTGTAATTTAGGGTTTACATGAAGAAGAGAAGAGGAGAGAAGTTAAAGAGTGTAATCTCTCCCATACGTCCCACACTTATTATTTATATCAATAGGTTAAAACAAGTTACACCCACTTCAGTATCTCCACTCGCCATACAACTTATATCATATACCACCTCATATTGACAACACTCCCCTCAAGTTGGTGCATGGATATCAATCATGCCCAACATGTCCAAACATGCCCTAAATGGAACAATTGCAACACCTTTGATGAAAACATCAGCCACTTGTTTTGATGTAGTCACGAACGGTGTACAGATCACCCTCGATGTAACTTCCTCATGAATAAAATGTCTATCCACTTCGATGTGCTTGGTTCTATCATGTTGCACGTGATTATGTACAATACTTATGGTTGCCTTATTGTCATAATATAGTGACATAGACCCTTCCACCAGGAAACCTAGTTCTAAGTAGAATCTTGAGCCATAACAACTCACATACACCATGGGCCATGGATCGGAACTCTGCTTCAACACTTGACCGGGCTACAACTTATTGCTTCTTGCTCTCTAGGTTACTAGATTGCCTTCCACAAATGTGCAATAACCTGAAGTAGACCGCTTATCATCTTGGGCGCTAGCCCAATCTGCATCTATGAAACCTTCTACTCTCGTATGGCCATGACGACGAAATAACAATCCCTTTCCTGGGGATGACTTCAGGTATCTTAAGATACGGTTAACAGCTTCCAGATGTGGTGTGCGAGGGGTATGCATGTACTGACTCACCACACTCACACCATATCCTATATCTGGTTGTGTGAGCTAGATAGATGAGACGTCCCACAAGTCTCTGAAAACTGCCTACATCCTCTAGAAGTTCCCCTGTTGACCATCCAGCTGATGGTTTGCTTCAATAGGAGTATCAACAGGTCTTGCCCCCAACATGCCTGTGTCCTGTAATAAATCTAAGAGGTATTTCCTCTGACAGATTGCAACCTCAATGCCCAAGAAGTACTTCAAGGTGCCCAGATCTTTGATTTCAAATTCAGCAGCTAAGAAACTCTTTAGTCTGGAAATTTCGGTTGCAAAGTTCCCTATGACAATGATATCGTCCACATACACAATCAGGATTGTCGTAGTCCCCCTCGACTCGCCTGATAAATAGTGTATGATCTACCTGACTCTAGCTGTATCCAAGTTTAAAATCTCGTTTCGGATGAATGTTTCGTTCAATTGAAAAAACGAAACGAAACGAAACATTCACGAAATTTTGAAAAATGTGCAAAACGGGCGAAATTTTCCGAAATTTTCCGAAACATTACCGAAACATTCCGAAACTTTATGAAACATTACGAAATATTAGCGAAACATTACGAAATATTTGCGGAACATTGCAAAACATTATGAAATTCATGCATTTAATGCATAAATAAGCTTAAAAATGATGTTTGAAGCAATTAAATGATTCTTAAAATCATATATTATAAAGAAATTGTATTTTTTCTTACCTATACGCATCGAGAAATTGATTTTTTGTACTTTTATTTAATGAATGATTGAATTATTCTATAATTTATAATTTGTCTAAACTTTATGTGCAGATCAAAGTCAAAGAGATGATGGAGAAATTGTCTACTACAATGATACTATAGCTTCTACTGCTATTGTTGCTCACATGAGATGGTTCGACAATGTGGAATGGATTATGGACGTTCAAGAACTCTTGAACCCGATCAAATTATTTACTATAATTTGTTATGATAAAATAACAATCAAATTCATTCAACATTTTGAAAAAAATGTAATAGCACATTATTTAATTTTTTTATTTAGTGACATCTGGCTTTAAGCAAATGTTATTTTGATGGTTGTGATTGATTAAAATAAATTTAAGACGTGTTAATTTTACCCTTTTGATTAATTAAAATACGAATCGTTGCCAACGATGGTCGAATGGATGCTAACATGTAATATACAGGGCTTAGACTCTTAGTGTATAACCCAAGTATGTATATGCACATATATACACATAAACAAGACCATGCATTCAAATTTCAAAGTCACTAAATACATTAAGAGTATTTGAGTTATATTAAAGTAACAAGAATTATATGTCAATAAAAAGTGGATTTGCGTGAAGGTTCAAAGTAATTGGGGTCATCCTCTGGGTTTCCGAAACGCACGTAGTATATTCGTTGAATGTGATTACAATATTCTATCCAACTTCTAAACCAGTCTATAAATATCAGAATGATTTGAATTTTTGTGAGGATGATCTCCTCACCATAGAGATCATCTTCACCAAAAATCAGCCATTGATTCATCTTTTATGAGGGTACACCAAAGAAGGCGTCAAAAATGGACAAATCTAGTATGCAACTGTTTGCACAGTGTCAATACCGTCGATGTCCCTTGAAAGACGTGGTATTTCAATGTTTTCAAAAAAAATTATTTTAAAAATTAAAAACACATTTTTCAAGGAGCATTAAATGGTGGATACATTGTTTGCATACTTAAAAGTATGAAAACAGTTGCATACTAGATTTGTCCTAAAAAATGGGGTCACCGGAACCCGACCCTAACTTAAAGGGTTGTGATCTAACAAGGTATACCATATACCTGAGATCTTTTCATTTGCAGAAGCGGCATTTCCGGTAGTAACCGCTTCCATCTGGGCCAACTGACCGCATGGATGTTTAGCCCACCCCTTAATAGACATTCATACCAAAAATCAGCTTGTTTAATGATTTTTAGCCGTTGGCTTTAGTACTAAAAAATGGTTGCATTCAACGGCTATAAGAATGCCTTAAAAACTGCTAAAAAGTGTTAAAATTTGATGGTTATAGATTACCAATCAGGGTGATTTTCGGTGTGTATATCCACCAAGGAGTGGGATAAAGATCCATGCGATCAGTGGGCCCAAATGACAGTGGTGAGTAACAAAAATCGTGCTTCCGCAATTGCTATAGTTTCAGGCATACCTTATTACATCTTTTTCCAACTTAAAAGGCTAAAATGACAGGATCCGTTACAACACACAATATGGAGCCACATGGCACACTCTTAGAGGAGTCTGACCGTATGGATGTTTGGCCAATCCATAGGTAAACCTACAAACCAAAAATCAGCCTGATTAGGGTATTTATAGGCGTCGGATTGGACTTGTTTTCATAGGTTGATCTCAACTGTCAGAATTTGAGTAGTATTTGAGCTATAAAGATCCAACGCATAGAAATCACTAATCATGCTGATTTTTGGTTTGTAGGTCCACCTAGGGGATTAGCCAAACATCCATACGGTTGGATCATGTTATTTTAGGGCTGTGAAGGTGGCTGAAGTAGCCAACCCAACTTATAATGGTAGTTTCATACTACCTGATTTTCTTTTTTTATTAAAACCTAAACCTAATGCAAAGAACTAACCTTTTGCCCTGTTTCAGCAATGGTTGCCGTCGAATGAAGAGAAGGAGAAGATCGCCCCAACCTTGCCGTTGCCGGAGGAGAAGGCGACACCGTTCGTTCCCTCTTCTCTCTAACACCTTCACACGCACTTATGCAACTTTTTTTTTTTCAAATCTTGGCTCTTTGCTCTCAATCTTTTACACAATCTTGGTATAAATGAGAGTTTGATGCCAAAATAATTGAGGTTGGGTTGCCGTTGCAGCACCCGTGATTTTTGAGGGCTGTCATGTGCGTATAGGGCTTCGTGTGCCGGTGTGCGTGATTTGCGCTGAACTTGCAACCCGTAGGCCATAGCCTGCAACCAGGTCGCCTGCAACTAGGTAAGATTCTCAACCCTTTTGCTTTTACTTTTGTAGGTTCTTTATCTCATGAAATAATGTATGCTATTGCTGCATCTGTTTTTTTTTTTTTTTTGGGGAATGTTTCGGTATGTTTCGGATTATCTCGTACGACACATACCGAAACATTCCGAAACATACGAATTTTTGCATGTTTTGTTTCGGTATTGATAAAATCCGAAATGTTTCATACGAAACATTACGAAATATTCCGAGATTTTAAACCTCAGCTGTATCACAATTGCCTAAGTCCTCCACTGAATCTTTCAAACCATGCCCTTGGTGATTGTTTCAGATCATACATAGTTTTTTTAACTTACACACTCTCTGTATATCATCAAACACCTGAAACCTTAGAGGGGGCAACATGTAAACCTCTTCTTTCAAGTCACCATGAAGGAAGGCATTCTTAACATTGAGCTGTAATAGTGGCCAAGATTGTTGTGCTACGAGTGATAGAATAACCCGGATAGAGTTTAGTTTGGCTATAGGAGCGAACGTCTCCTTGTAGTCAGTACCATATGTGGGTACATAAAATGACAGATTACCATTGTATTGAGAAGGGTACACCTCGAAGCACTATATCGCTCCCCTAAACCCTAGAATTCCTCTTGTATGGACACATGGCGGAGGAAGAACCCTATAAAGGAAAGGGTGTGTAAAGAAGGGATCGGCTTTTGGTAGAGAAAGCTAGAGAGGGGAAGATGTATTTAGAGAGAGAAGCTAGATAGAGGAAGATATATGTAGAGAGAGAAGCTAGAGAGAGAGAAGTTAGAGAGAGAAAGATTGTAAACAATGAATTTCTATAATGAAGATTAACCGGAGATCGGTTTCCCGTGGACGTAGTCGCCGGCAAGAGACCGGCGATGAACCACGTACGTATAGTGTTGTCTCTTTTAATTCATTTCTCTTAATTTGATTATGTTTAATTATTATTTGATTAACCATATGTTGATTGCTTGTCGAGGGAGAATCGGAGATCGGACGGCAAACCCATTTCGACCCTCCACAAAATGGGGCCGTCTGTGGGAAACTTTTGGCCGTCAATGGAGGAGCACGTCGTTGCTGTTGATCGTGTGATGCAAAGAGATGATGGTGATTGGTTGATTAGTGGAGCCATCAAACAGTTGATGGAAGAGCTTGCTGGAGCATGCAGATCAGCTGCTGGTTTGGGCCTTGCAGATGCGTGGAGTTGATGACAAGAGTTGCAGAGCCGATTGTTTAGTATCGGTTAGCTAGGGGATTTGCTGTGAGTTGCAAGGGTGGTTGTCGAGCAATAACGGAGGGGGTTAAATCCTATCTAATGGAAGCCACTGCGTGGAGTCGAAACAACTACATGGCGTCAATAGAGTTGGGCAAGGTGCCTGCATGATCACGATGCAGCAGATCAAAGTCCAATGGGGGTCATCGTTTACAGGTTGGTGGAGGATGGAGTTGTTGGCGTAGCATGCAATCATCTTCCACGCAAAACCGTCTGATTAGAGTCACCTACAATGGTTGGTGGCTGGCTAGTATTGAATACCGGCTGGTGTGTTGTGCTGATACTTGCGTGGGTGGCACAACATTGAACGAGGTGTAGGGATGTCCAATCAGATGGATCCATATGATCTCAGGTGTTGGACGATCTAGATTCATCACTGAATGGAGGAGGTTGATTGGCTGGTGCTCTTACAGCAAAGTGACAAGTCCATGGTCATGGAGGATCGGATGCACGATCAAATGATGAAGGAGGCGGTGGTGTTGAGCTCTCACGTTGGTTGCCGGAGTTATGAGCTAATGGAGTTGCTTCTTGATAGAGCAAGGGTTCAACCATTGGATGGAACTTGATTCGAGTGGTTACTATTGCAGGCCATGGTTTCTCAAGATGCTCACGCAAAGGCGTGATTTTCAAATGGGTGGTGCGCTGTTGGTTGCATGAGAGATTGAAGGGCCACATGTCAATACAAGGACAAAGGTGGAGCCATTGATAAGAGCCGATCGTGGCAGGCTGGCTGGCATGCATGTGCATGCATGAGCGGACAGTTGCTTCTTGGATAGCTAACCCCATTTTATGCATACGTTGTTTTGGTGTTGCAGATTGAGATCGAGGACATGATTGGATGGTGCAGCGATCAATTTGTTGATAAAGACATTAGCTGAAGCGGATGCACATGTGTCTGATCGTATGGAGATATTGATCGACAAAGATCCACAACTAAAGGAGGAAGGCGATGATGCACGTTGATGACTGTTGGTTTTGTTCGCCAATGATGGAGGATGGAGTCATGTCGAAGACAATGACGATTGATCGGGTGGCCAGGATGTTGGTTCGTTGGAATGCATATTGTAGGATGACGTTGACGTGGAGAAAATCATTGGAGAAGGCCATGTGAAGACCGCCATGGCTCGTTGTTGTTAACGGTTGTTGATGTGCTGGCTAGAGTTAGAATGGTTGAGGGACACATGGTGGAAGGCACGTAGAAGTTGTTTCGTAAAGATGAGAGGATGCCAAGTGGAGAGGTGCTATGAGTAGCAGCTGAATGACAGAGATTCACATGCCGGTTTGTCATAGGCCTCCGACAGAAAGGGTGCGTGGTTGGTTTGCATGTGGACCAATGAACCAAAGACCTAGGTGGTGCATAGCTTAGAGCGGTAAGGATCTAACGGTTGATGATGGAGGTGGCATTCTATGTTGATGAACCTAGAGCTCGCTGCATTGATGGATGGTGGGAGATTGGAGAACCAACATGGCATGATTTTGCTACCTAGTTCGGTCAAGGAAGGTGGAGCAAGGGAGAAGAGTAGGTGGCTGCTGCATACTGGTGTTGGTGTTGTGACGGTTATGGAGTAATGTGTCCTTGGACAGATATTTGAAGGTGATTCTTTATCACTGACACGTGGTTAGCAGTGGAGAGAATGAGGTGCCACGTCATTTGTAAGTAAGCTATGCTCTGTTGTATTTATTTAGGCTCTGCACACAAAGAATAAAGTAAAGGAGAAGTTTGCTTTTGGGGATTAATACCATGTGTGCCATACACAGTAGTAACCCCCAAAAGTAAATGAAATAAAAGAACATTTACAGAGAAATCTTACTTTTGGGAGTTGAATCTAATACGTGTAATACACAGTAATAAGCCCCCAAAAGTAAAATAGTAGAGGCACAAGTGCCAAATAGAAAGAAGAGTAAGAGCAAAAGAAAATTATAATTTGTTCGTATTTTTAAGCGGGTCCATGTGTAATACCACTTCGTGTTTGGTACACTTGCCATTTTTTCTTTGTTACGTTTGCACTACACGTACACGCATTATCGCATATATATTAGATTTGGGCCCAAATTAATTAGTATGGGCCTAAAGTGCTTGGGGCATATGCTTTAGACTTTGGACACGACGTCAAACATTGACGACAATGGCCCAATTTGGCCCTATTTGCAATATAAACTTTATGGGCCATGTAGTCGGCCCATCAAAACTTGATTGACCCCCCCTCATGACATAGACTTAGGCCCAAATGTATTATACTAGCCCTAGACCCTATGGGCCAAAATTAGATTTGATTTGGGCTGTGATTGGCCCAATTATTTTCATAAGGCCTTAGGGCCTAGACTGATGATGAGCTCATTTGTAAAATTGATGAGATGGACATGTAGTCAGCTTATCCAAACACGGTAAACTTGCATGGGTGCCTGGTTTCTTTATGAACAGAGACTTAGGCCCAAATGTATTATACTAGCCCTAGACCCTAAAGGCCAAAATTAGATTTGATTTGGGGCTATGATTGGCCCAATTATTTTCATGAGGCCTTAGGGCCTAGACTAATTATGAGACTAACTTTGTGGGCCATGTAATAGGCCCATCCAAGCATGATTTGATAAAAAATTATTTTGTAAGCCAAACTATCAGACTTGGGGGCTTGGCAAAGTTGACCCAAGCCCAACCCCCCGACTTGGGGGCTTGATTAGAGAAAGGGAGACGAGGAATAGTGGAGCCCAAGCTCCCCTAAGACCATGAGACCTTGATTAAATAAAATTGCATTATATGTGAAGCATGTTAGTATATTGAAGCATGTGAAGTATATTGAAGTATGCCAGCCATTGTCACAGAAGAAATCATGTTCGACCATTGAAGATCGAAGTCCAGCCAATCTCAGTTAAAGGGATTGCGCTTGGCGAGAAAGTCCAGCCAATCTCAATTAAAGGGATTGCGCTTGGCAAGAAAGTCCCAACCGAGATACACCGGTCCACTTCCAAAAATGGGAGTCGGACTCGGCTTGAAGTTACCGATCCACTTTCAGAAATGGGAGTCGGACTCGGCTTGAAGTGAAGTTACCGATCCACTTCCAGAAATGGGAGTCGGGCTCGGCTTGAAGTTACTGATCCACTTTCAGAAATGGGAGTCGGGCTCGGCTTGAAGTTACTGATCCACTTTCAGAAATGGGAGTCGGACTCGGCTTGAAGTGAAGTTACCGGTCCACTTCCACAAATGGGAGGCGGACTCGGCTTTGAAGTTACCGATCCACTTCCAGAAATGGGAGGCGAACTCGGCTTGAAGTTACCGATCCACTTCTAGAATTGGGAGTCGGATTCGGCTTGAAGTTACCGATCCACTTCCAGAAATAGGAGTCGGACTCGGCTTGAAGTTTGAACACCTATCCACTTCCAGTGAAGGAGTCAAACTCGGCTGTTGCAATATTATTCTCAGATATCGACTATCGCAGTAATGGCGTTATCACAGTATTATTCTCAGGTATCGACTATCGCAGTTATGGCATTATTCTTAAATATCGACTATCGCAGTTATAGCATTATTCTCAGATATCGACTATCGTAGTTATGGCGTTATCACAGTATTATTCTCAGATATCAACTATCGCAGTTATGGCATTATTCTCCATATCGACTATTGCAGTTATGGCTCAGATATTGATTATCGTAGTTATGACATTATTCTCAGATATCGGCTATCGCAGTTACGACGTTATTCTCAAATATCGACTATCGTAGTTATGGCGTTATTCTCAAATATTGGCTATCGCAGTTATGGCGTTATTCTTGTATATTGGTTATCCCAGTATTATTTTCAAACATCGGCTCAGATATGATATCATTCCTGATTACGACGAAGACAAATGAGATCGAGTACTGATTTATTTTCTCGGAGGCGGACCATCGCTTTTAGGTCGAGCTCCACCTTCGAGAGGGGGCTATTGTGGGTACATAAAATGACATATTACCATTGTATTGGGAAGGGTACACCGTGAAGCACTATATCGCTCCCCTAAACCCTAGAATTCCTCTTAAATGGACATATGGCGGAGGAAGAACCCTATAAAGGAAAGGGTGTGTAGAAGGAGAAGGGATCGGCTTTTGGTAGAGAAAGCTAGAGAGAGGAAGATGTATTTAGAAAAGCTAGATAGAGGAAGATATATGTAGAGAGAGAAGCTAGAGAGAGAGAAGTTAGAGAGAGAAAGATTGTAAACAATGAATTTCAATAATGAAGATTAACCAGAGATCGGTTTCCCGTGGACGTAGTCGCCGGCAAGAGACCGGCGATGAACCACGTACGTATAGTGTCGTGTCTCTTTTAATTCATTTCTCTTAATTTGATTATGTTTAATTATTATTTGATTAGCCATATGTTGATTGCTTGTGGAGGGAGAATCGGAGATCGGACGGCAAACCCATTTCGACCCTCCACACCATACATCTGAGAATAACCCGTAGCCACCAACTGTGCCTTGTATCTGTGCACAGATCCATCCGATTTGCACTTCACTGTATAAACCCACTTGCATCCAACTGACTTCTTGCCCTGTGGTAATCTAACCAACTCCCATTTATTGTTTTTTTCCAAAACATTCATTTCCTCAACCATTGCCTCTATGACAGAAGAAGGAAGTGTAACAGAAGACAGGGAGGTAACAAAAGATTTGTAGGACGGTGACAAATTATCATAGGAGACAAAACAAGCAATAGGGTGTTGAGTGCAAGATCTCTTCCCTTTTCGAAGGACAATAGGAAGATCAGAACCCCTATCACATAAAGAGGGGGAAACCAAAGGAGTCCTGGAAGAGGGATTACCTGGATCAAGTGAGGAAGAGTCTTGACCTTGACATTCAAGAATGGTCTTTGTATCCCTTAGCCTACGACGAGTGTAGACTTGCAACTCCCCGTGTTTGCTAGTGTCTCTGTCATGCATAATAGTATCACTAACAGGAGCATCAATGTCACGAGCAGGACAGGAGTCGCATGCCGTTCCTCACACCGACTACACTCCCCTTGAGGATTGACATGGCTAGCAGCGGAAAATAGGGGGCTGATTCCAGGAAGGTGACGGCCATAGTGACAAAGCTTTTCCGTGTGGGAGGATGATAGCATTTGTATCCCTTCATGGAAGAGTACCCAAGAAACACACATTTAAGGGCTTTAGGGTCGAACTCTGTCTGATGAGGACCAAGGATATTGACGTAACAAACACAACCAAAGATTTTTTGAGGAACCGCAAAGGGAGGACTGGAAGGACGGAGGAACTAAAATGGAGTTCGAAACTGAAGAGACCTAGAAGGCATACGGTTGATGAGAAAGGCTGCAAGAAGCACTGCATCAGACAAATAAGGTTTGGGAACATTGTACCATAGAAGGAGAGAACGAACCACTTCCAATAGATGTCTATTTTTTCTTTAAGCCACCCCGTTATGTTGTGAGGTGAACACACGAATTTTGGTGCTCAATACCATGCTCTGTCAAATACAACTTCAACCCCCCATACATGTACTCTCCCCCTTGGTCAGATTGGAGGACTTTTATACACTTCTCAAACTCAGTAAGGATCATTTTGTGGAAGTTTTTTAAGACAGAAAATACTTCCATCTTTAGATTTCATGACAAAGACCCAAGTGCACCTCGAGAAGTCATCCATACAAGAAACAAAGTAACGGTAAACAAAAATAGAAGTAATTGGGGATGGGCCCCAAATATCAGAATGAATCAGATCAAAGATAGCATTACTTTTATTACCCCGTGGTGGGAAAACAGAACGAATGTGCTTCGACAGAGCACACACTTCATAATGAAGTTCAGGCAGCGACACAGACTTGAACAATGCAGGAAATAAAAAACGCAAATAAGGAAAAGACACATGACCGAGACGAGCATGCCAAGATAGTAGCTGCTCCTTATTGACACATTATGACTACGAGACTGCAATGTTGCTGGAACTGTGGGAGTCGCATCCAAGAAATAGA
The DNA here is from genome assembly GCA_035048495.1 of Euptelea pleiosperma. Taxonomy (NCBI): domain Eukaryota; kingdom Viridiplantae; phylum Streptophyta; class Magnoliopsida; order Ranunculales; family Eupteleaceae; genus Euptelea; species Euptelea pleiosperma. Next base: position 10,616,349 of record CM068551.1, on the reverse strand, counting down.
GACCATTCGCTTCACATTCAATGCCAATCGTCCTCCCCGTGGCCAAGTCCTGAAATACACAATGAGATGGAAAGAAAGTGACAATAATTCAGGGTTTTTGTGAGAGAGCTAACAGAAAGAAGGTTAGTTTCAAACTTGAACGTGAAGAACAGAAGATAAAGAAATCTTTAGTGTGGCAGTGACACGGCCTTTTCCCGAAACAAAGGAAAGTGTGCCATCGACAATGCGGACTTTATCAGCCCTAGAACCCATAGAGTAGGAGGAAAACAAAGTAGACATACCCGTCATATGAGCTGAGAACCCTGAATCAATAATCCAGGGTGTATTGGAAGTAAAGGCAAAAAGATGGTTGGTAGAATTGATGGTACCTAATGTTGATAGGTGTACCCTTTATGTTGTAAGGGACCCTGTACACTTTGCAAGGGCTTTTTAGTACATTGTATTCTCTTATATATAATGAAGAGAAGGAAGTCATGTTTGTTAACACATGCTCTCTTGAAACCCTAATCTCTCTCTCCCTCTTCTTCTTCTTCTTACTCTTTTGAAACCCTAACCCTAAATCCAACTTTCAATTTGGTATCAGAGCCATCTATCCTTGATTTACAACTGAAATACAACCGGAGGGGGATCACCAGAGTTCTGGCGTCAGCTGACGTCATTATGTCGTACAACTGACATCATCAACCGTACGGACATGCTTTTCGAGGTCTGTTGGAAATCGTCCCCCTATATAGATCTTGATTTATCCTTGTTATATTTTTTGGGGAATGTTTTGGAGCCATTCAGATGATCTTAAGACTCTTCTTCAAAAAATTGGTTTTAATGTTTTTTGACCTAGCCCAAAATCTGATCACTTGGGTGTTTCTTGTCTGGTTTTTTTGCTCGGCTTTGGTCCTCTACTATTGTAGGGACCTATTGCATCCATTCATGTACAGATCCATGGAGGATTGAAGGTCTGGTGAAGTTTTCTTCACCCTTATATTACCGTCGGCCCCATCTTTGTTCACTTCTAAGTGGCTGCAACTCCCAACAGCACTTGAATCCTTTTTTGGTTGTTCTTTATGATCTTCATGATGTCAACAGTCTTTGATGCTTAGTTTGCCTTGGTACTTCCTCTTGGACCTTGCATAGCTCTTTTTTAGCCTTTTGTGTTGTTTTTTGTGGTGGAAATGGCTACCGATCCTCCTACCGATTCGGAAATGGCTACCAATCTTCCTATTATCTCTACTGGAGGATCCTCTGGGAGCACCGAAGATGTCTGAAGTGGTGCTTGAGGTCAAATGGTGACTCATGTGAGTTTTGAGAATCCCAGCCTACATATTACTTCTGTTAAGCTAAATGGGAAAAATTATCTAGAATGTTGTAGGGCAGCTCAGATGTATATTGGTAGCCGCGGGAAATTGGGATACATTAACGGGCGTATCACTGCACTGGACACTACAACTGATCCTTTTTTCGGAAAAATGGGAGACAGAATCTCACCATCATGTCATGGCTTCTCAATTCCATGGAGCCACACATCAGTCGTGGTTTTATGTTCATGGATACAGCCAAGGCCGTATGGGACCTCGCTTCCTAGACCTACTCCCACCAGCAGAACTTAGCTATGTTTTTCAACTTCACCAGAGTATCTCACACCTCCAGCAAGGGGATAAGAGCATATCCGATTACTTTGCTCTGCTTAGAAGCATATGAGAAGAGCTCGATTATTATCATACATATCAGCCTGACTGTATAGGCACTCTCTGTGTTACCCGATATCGGAAATTGGTAGATGAAACACGGATTTTCGAGTTTCTCGCAGGGCTTAACTCAGAGTATTAGCTAGCTCGGGTTCAACTTCTTAGCCGTGACACACTTCCCTCTCTCAGTCAGGTTTACTCGTATGTTCAGAGTGAGGAGAGCCGCCGAAGTGTGATGACCCTCGTCTCTGTACCAAATAGATCAGCTCTTGTGTCTATCTTTGCATCCACTCCACAGCGCCCTCAGAAAACCCATACTTTCACTCCTTCTGGAACACCATCTATACCACCATCAGGATCAGCATCAGCACCATCTACTGGGCGATTTTCTACTCGAGAACAACATAAGTGTGAACTGCGGCCGACTTGGACATGTGAAGGCTAAGTGCTAGGAGTTACATGGTCGTTCTCTCCACCTCACCCGTCCAGCGGCACCCGCTACTCACAGTGCCACTTCAGAGACTATTGTTTGTGTTCCCCAGGATTTGCCTGCTTGGACATCTCCACCTATGGCTACTCAAGGCTCCCCAACCTACACTCTGCCTTTTGAACCATCTGAGATCGAAAACCTCCGGAGGTTCCTTGCCTAGCTTGAGGATTCTTCTACCACTTCTTCCTTCGCTCAATCAGGTACCACTAGCAATGCCCATCATGTGTCTACTGCTTCATCCAGTCCTGCCTGGATCATTGATTCAGGTGCTTCAGAACACATGACGGGTATATCCTCTCTTCTTATTCTATTTGTTCTGATAGAGATAAAGTTAAAATTGTTGATGGCTCGCTTTCTTCTGTTTCTATGAAAGGGAATGTCCATCTCTTTCCTAAGTTCTCCTTGTCTTCTGTTTAACATGTCTTTCTCTTTACTTCTAACCTCCTTCCTATTAGCTCTCTCACTAAGAGCTTGAACTGCAGTCTCACTTTTTCTCCTTCTTCATGTGTATTTCAGGACTTGGAGACGAGGATGACGATTGGCACTGGACATGAGGTTGATGGACTCTATCTTCTCGATGGAGCGCCTATGGAGCCTACCGCCCTTCAATCCCATAGTCGTAGTAGTAGTCTAGAGTCTATTTTCTGTTGGCATGCTCACCTTGGACATTTCTTTTCAGTACTTAAAACTCTTGCATCCTTCATTATTTACTTATGTTTCTATGAATGATTTACATTGTGAGACTTGTGAACTTGCAAAACATTGTCGCTCCTCTTACCCATCCAGGGGCAATCGTAGTTTGCTTCCATTTGATATCGTACACTCTGATGTTTGGGGTCCCACCCCAGTTACTTCACCTCTTGGTTTTCGATATTTTGTTAGTTTTGTTGATGATCATACCAAGAGTACCTGGATCTACCTAATGAAATCTAAAGATGAAGTCTATTCCATCTTCCAAACTTTTCATAGGATGATCCAGACATAATTTGGTTGTTCTTCAACCAAACACCTTCGTACTGATCAAGAAGGTGAATACATGGTTGGTGGTCTTCAACATTATCTTGATGCTCACGGCATTGGGCATCAGCATTCCTCCAGCTATACTCCTCAACAGAATGGTGTCGCTGAGCGAAAGAACCGTTAACTTCTTGAGGTATCTCGCTCCCTTCTTATTGGTAGCTCTATGCCTAAGTCTTTCTGGTGTGATGCTGTCCTTACTGCTGCTTTCTTGATTAATCGCATGCCATCCCGCATCTTGCATTTTCGCACTCCTTATCAGATTCTTAAGCCTGATTTTCCCTTATTTGTTGTTCCAACTCGCGTGTCTGGATGTGTTTGTTATGTCAACATTCTTGGTCCCAAGTCCCAACCACACCAAATTGGACCCCAAGGCTCTCAAATGCGTCTTCCTTGGCTATTCCTCTTCCCATAAGGGGTACAAGTGTTATCACCCCTTGTCTAAGAAACGGATTATTTCCATGGATGTCACCTTCGGAGAGTCTTCCTTTTTTTTCTCTCCTGCCTCTCTTTAGGGGGATCAGAGTTGTGATGAAGAGAGGCCTTCAACTGTCCCTCTCCCTATTTCGATTCCTCCCACTATCTTGGTTGAGACTACTAGTCGGCCTATTATGGGAGTTGATAGAAGTTCTGGTAGTGCTCCAGGGGAATTCAAGGTTTATACCTAAAGAGGAAAGGCCACAACTGATACATGTCCAGGCGTACCAATTGCTCCATCCTTGGATCCAGGTAATATACCTTCTCCTGAGCCTTCTGTATCTTTACTTCCTATTGATGAGTGTGCTCTTGATCTTCCTATTGCCCTTCGAAAGGCTAAGAGGAGTTGTACTCAACATCCCCTTAGTAACTTTGTTTCCTATGAAGGTTTGTCCCCATCCTACAGATCCTTTGTTACTTCTCTGCCTACCATCTCGATTCATTCATCAGTGGCGGAAGGATTAAAGCATCCTAAATGGAAAGATGCAATGCTGGAAGAAATGAAAGCCTTGAAGAAGAACAAAAGCTGGGAACTGGTTGACTTGCATAAAGGGAAGAAACCAGTTAGTTGCAAATGGGTCTATACAGTGAAGTACAAGGCAGACGGATCAGTAGAAAAGTACAAGGCTAGATTGGTAGCCAAGGGGTACTTTCAGACATACGGGATTGATTATGTAGAGACGTTTGCCCCAGTTGCAAAGATGAACTCCATTAGGGTTCTCATATCACTAGCAGCCAACCAGTCATGACTACTTAATCAACTCAACATGAAGAATGCTTTCCTTCATGGAGACCTCAAGGAAGAGGTATTTATGAGTCCTCCCCAGGCTTCCTCCTAGCAGGAAGTGACAAGAGAGTCTACAGACTGAAAAAGTCTCTGTACAGACTTAAGTAGTCTCCCAGAGTCTGGTTAGAGATTTACCAGTGCTGTCAAAACTCTGGATTATACTCAAAGCCAAGCCGATCATACCCTGTTTGTGAAATGCCAGGGGAAAAGCATCACTACCCTTATAGTCTATGTGGACGATATCATTGTGACTGGTAATGATGCTACATAAGTTACCACACTCAAGAATTACATGGCAAATGAGTTTGAAACAAAGGACTTGGGACCCCTGAAATATTTTTTGGGCATAGAGGTGGCTAGATCGACTCAGGGGATCTTCATCTCCCAAAGAAAGTATATTCCTGACCTCCTTACAAACACTCGGAAACTCGAGGCCAGGCCTGTGGACACCCCGATAGAGCAAAATCACAAGATGGGAGATGGTCATGGTGCGTTGTTGCAGGATGTTGAGAGCTTTCAGAGACTCGTGGGCAGATTGATCTACCTATCCTTGACCAGACCGGACATTGCCTAAGTTGTTAGTGTGATTAGCCAGTATATGCACTCACCTAGAGCGACTCACCTGGAGGCAGCAAATAGGATTTTGAGATATCTCAAATCCTCTCCTGGTCGAGGACTCCTCTTCAAGCCTAATGGCCACATGAGAGTGGAATCGTATACAAATGCAGACTAGGCCGGTGCTAAAGATGATAGACTATCCACATCTGGTTATTACACCTTTGTTGGGGGCAACCTCGTGACATAGTGAAGTAAGAAGCAGCCAGTTGTGGCTCGATCCAGTGCAGAAGCAGAGTTCTGTGCTATGGCTCACGGCTTGTGTGAGATGTCGAGGATAAGGATCTTAGTTGCAGAGCTAGGGTTTCCTGTTACTGATCCACTTAGCCTTTATTGCGATAATAAGGTGGCCATTAGCATAGCACATAATCCAATCCAACATGATCGTGCAAAACATATTGAAGTAGACAGACACTTCATACGAGAAAAGATCCTATCTGGAGAGGTTTGTACTCCATTTATGAAAACTGAAGAGCAAGTAGTTGATGTATTCACAAAAGGAGTCTCCAATCATCAATTACATTAGTGTCTTCGCAAGTTAGGCATGATAGATATCTACGCACCAACTTGAGGGGGAGTGTTGACATGTGTACCCATCTTGGTAGCCAATGATACGTCTTGGTGGAGAAATCGAGCCACACCTCATAAATCAACACCAAAGCCTACAAACCACATATCAATGTGTAGAGGGAATAGAGGTGGACTAAAACGAAGCAACAAGGCCCTCGAACAACTGCCGAATAGTTCCTCAGAGCCGATCGAACCAAATATGAGTTTTTTCAACTTTTTTGAATATCGACCAAAACTCATCCAACGAGGCTCCAAAAAATTCTCAAAAATTCACCAAAAAATCTAAAAAATCATTATCCATTGGATGGGGAAGACTCAGGCCACCATGGTCACCCCGTCCGTACGGCTGATGACGTCAGTCCCTATATACCTCCTGATGCGTACATGATCTTCGTATGGTGGGTATATGCGGATCAAATCACTACTCTGATACCAAGTTGTAATTTAGGGTTTACATGAAGAACAAAAGAGAAGAGAAGTTGTAGAGTGTAATCCCTCCCATACGTCCTTACTTATATCAATAGGTTAAAACAAGTTACACCCACTTCAGTATCTCCACCCACCATACAGCTTATATCATATACCACCTCATACTAACAACAAAATAGTGGCAGTTATAGATTCAAAACTGTGTTAGTGAGTTGTGCTTTAAACTTGTATGCATAAGCATTCAGATGTTTGTATCCTCATGTTTTCATGCTTAATATGCTCTCAAATGAAAGGAGGCATACAACCAAAGGTGAAAAGTAAAAAAAAAAAAGAAATTCAAGTAAACTCCACTCCAGTTTGACTTATCGGACATCGATTGTCGAAAATTTTCTCTAGATCAGCATCACATACCCTAACTACAAGCACCCATTTATATGTTGTAATCACTAAAAATTAAAAATAATATAATGGTCCACATCCTAATGTGCTTATTTTCAAGCTTAATATGATCTAAGATGAATGGAATACGTTAAAAGAAAATGTATATTTAGGATCTGCATGCAAACGCTTGACAAAATCCAATCCTAGTTTAGCATTGGTTACTCCTGTCGTAGTTAGCATTGGTTTTAGTACTTTGTCTCTAAATTAGCCTGATTGTGAGAACCCTTTTATATGCCTCCTAAACAAACATTAACTATAATCGGGAATATGACTTATATTTGAGTAATGTGTGGTTCAACAACACTCCTGAATCAAGTAAAATACATCACCGTAGTTGGATAGTAAATGACCCAGTTAGATAAAAACTTTATTCTACCTCATTCAACTAAAAAAAATTCCTAGCTCAAACTTCACCTCTATTGTATATTTCACACAAGTATCATCATTCTAATATCATGGTGGAAAGAATTCTATGCCATAGAAATAAGAGTAACACAGTGAAGAAAAGGAAATGATTCATAGAGACCCACCAAATCCATAGCCAATTGTCAACCAAAGAAAATATCCATTGAAGACACCTTTCTTATTTGACCTGTCATATCTGCATGAACCAAGTAGATTTGTAAGAAATACAAACAACGAGAAAATGAAACACACTAGCCTAACAACCAATGAGAGACCAAATAGCAACATCGTGCGCTTAATAACAGCAACATAGATGCAAAAGTCAACAAGGAGAATATAGACCCTTAATTGTCAAGAATATTTTGACGCAGCACTTTTTGTAAGTCTACATTGTGAATTTATGTCATACATCCCATGTTGTACACATTGTTCATCTACCTAATCATGATGTCTAAAATTGCCACACCCGTGCTCCAAGAGGAATTAGGACAGGACAAATGCCTCGTTTGAATCATGACGCTGCTCCATTGGATGTTGCTCCCAATGATGCTTTTATCAATTCGTGCTTGCAAATACCCTCTCTGTTAACGGATGCTCCTAATCGGATTTCTTTCCTTTTGTCTTTCTTGTTAGATTTATTCATGCCTTGCCTTGGGGAGGAATAGTTTCTTATCCTAAGGCTGAAACAGCCCTATTGGCTCAGTGGACAGTGACAGTTGTTTGTTTTCAAGTAAAGCTCCTCCCTCCCCAGAACGGACCTCAAAGCTAGCAAAAAGCATTTGACGTACATCATTGACAAAATGTTACAGATGAAGAGCTTGATGCTCTTAACCGGACATGTATTAGGGACAAGGTACTAAACTTCGACTTCGCCTTAAACTTCAGTCAATTAAAATATGGAATTAATTCGGGGAAGTTCAACTCAATTTAGAGAATTTCTGTAAAAATTCACCAATTTAGAGAAATTAGGAGAATTTTTGCCAAAAATGAGTGAGAAATGATATTAATCTTGCTTAGGTTGCTCTAAATGGTTGTTTTTATGACATACTGAGTTATAAGTGTTTTATCATGCTTGTTTTTATCATCCTTAAAAATCAATGTGTTTTACTAACATTTTGGCAAAAATTCTCCAAACTTCTCTAAGTTTACTGTTTACTTCGAATTAATTACGTGATTTTTTGCACTTTTTGCATTAGAAAATGCTAAACTTCAAGAAATTAGCCGATTTTTTACTGTTTACTTCGAAATACAGGAATTAATTCGGCGAATTTTGTAATTTTTTTAATAGATGTACACTTTAATTTGGTCATTCAAAATTCAGAATTAATTTGGCTAATTTCGCCGAATTTTGTCGAATTTTAAAACCATGATTAGGGACACTTTACCTCTTCTTGAAGGAAGAAACATATTGGTTGCAAGTGGGTGCACAAAGTATAAGTGATGGTACACTAGAATGATACAATGCACATCTTGTAGCTAATGACTACAATTCAGAGTAAGGAGTTGACTATGATGAGACCTCAGAGGTTATGAAGATGACCTTAGGACCTTGATTGCAAGGTCAGTTCTTATCAGATCTTCTAAATGGATGACAAGAATATGTTTGTGAGTGGTAATTTTTTTAGGAGGTCTATATGACCCCAGTTGGACTGTTGCTCTCCTCGACTTGCGTCATCTTTGGCATGCATTGTACAAGTTCCTGAATCCTGGTTTGAGAAATTCAGTATTGTTGAACCTGGATTTTGATTTACTCAGACTGAGCATGACTCAAAATCATTGGTTAGGTGGACCTTTTAAAGGTACGAGAATTTCTTTGATTATATGATATGGTTATTGCTAGAGATGACAGTATTGGCATCTGTGACATTCAGAATCAGCATCAGATGCAATTCAAGATGCAAGATCACGGTTCATTACTTTATTAGGGTAGAGTTTCATCTAATATCTGATATCTCAGACGAAATCACTATCCAGTTCGACGATATTTAGATGAATAGTGTTTTTTGTTCCGAATTATAAAATCATGAGATAATTTCCATTATTTCATCGAAATTTTCACCGAGAAGGAAAAAAAGAACCAGATTTGAGCATTTTTTGGGCAACTCAAATCAAATGGCTACGGAAAGAGAGGAATTCTAGGATTTTCGAAGACAAGGAAGAAGAGGTTTACAGGGTAGTCCTGAAAATTAAGGCTCTTCTTTTTCTTTGGTCCTCTACCTCCCCCTTGTTTAGAGGATTTTTTCTGAATCCTTTGTATATAGATGGGACGAGTTGTTAGGGGTATCTATTCCTCCTTCTAGGAGGTAGATAGGTCCTGAGCTTGTTTACGACGAAAGGCCTTGAAGAGAATTACGAACTTGTTCACGATAGACCTTTCTAAGGGGGAAGGGCAGAATTCTAGTAAGGACCAGAATATATGTGTGAACGAATTAGTTCGTGAGAAGGACACAAATACAGAACCTAAAGAGAAGACTCTCTTGCTAGAATACTCGGAGACCAAGGTGATAGAGGATAAGGCGATTACAGCAATAAAAGAGGGGAATCACATGTCAGTCAAACACAAAACCTGCAAGGTTAAACCAGCAAGACTAGTGAGGGAGATGCAAAATCTGGCGTGTCCTTATAATTCAGGGGAATTGATGGTGTATGGTAGTCGTAGAAAAGGGAGAAGAACAGGAGGTGATCAATGAAGCTAAAAATGATGTCATGGAACGTCCGTGGTCTCAGCAGCATAGGTAGAAGGGGAGTGATGAAGAATATGATAAGAAGATGGGGTGTTAATCTGGTGTTGATTCAAGAAACGAAGATGGAAAAGATAGACGATGCTTTTGTGAAGGAAATTTGTGGCTTCTCAGATTGTGGTTGGCAAGATTTACCGGCTATAGGAACCTCAGGAGGTATTGTGTTGATTTGGAATTGCAGAGTTCTGGAGGTAGAAGATACTCTGGTGGGAGTGTTTTTGGTATCCATCAGGTGCAGATGTGTAGGAGATCAACTGTATTGGGTATGTTCAGGGGAATACAGACCGACGGTCAGAAGTCAGCGTGATCAATTCTGGGAAGAAATGGAAGACATTAAGGGCTTGTAGGACGATCCTTGGTCCATTGGGGGAGATTTTAATGTGATACGATTTATTCATGAGAAGAATGTCGGGGGTAGAATAACCAAAAGTATGAGGGATTTCGGTAGTTTCATCAATAGGAATTGTCTTATGGATATTCCTATGGGAGGAGGCCTCGTCACCTAGACCAATAACCAAGATAGGCCAATATTTTGCAGATTGGACAGGTTTTTAGTTTCTCCTAGCTGGGAAGATCACTTCCCAGGGGTCTTTAGTGGCACTTCCGAGGCCTGCCTCGGACCATACCCCACTAATTTTAGACTATGGGGGCTTTAGTGCCCGTCCCACACCTTTTACATTTGAAAATATGTGGTTATTGTGTCCACTTTTCAAGAAAAAGGTGGAAGATTGGTGGAAAACTTTTTGTTTCACTGGTAAGGCGGGACCGGTCTTTAGATGCAAGCTGAAAGCTCTTAAGGAGAGGATTAAATTTTTGAATCGAGAGGAGTTTGGTAGGATCGACCACAAAAAGAATCAGGTGCTTGAAGAAATTTCCTTGCTGGATAGGCAGGAGGAGATGGACCCCTTATCTAGGGAAGAAAACACAAAGAGAGTCAATTTAAAAGCCGAATATCAGCAATTGGTGAAGATGGAGGAACTAAGTTGGAAGTTAAAATCTAGAATAAAGTGGTTAAAGGAGGGAGACAACAATACAAAATTTTTTCATAAGATGGCGAATGCTGATAGAAGAAATAACCATGTTTCCCGACTCAAGATTGGAGGCATTGTGTTAGAAGATGAAGAAAGTATTAAGGAAGGGGTGGTGGGTTTCTATTCTAAATTGTACTCAGACGATCTCACTTTTAAACCACGTTTGGACGGACTACAGTTTGACCAAATTGGGTTGGAGGACAAGGTTTGGAGAAACCCTTCGAGGAAGAGGTATTAAGAGCCATATCGAATTTAGCAGGGGATAAGGCTCTAGGACCAGATGGATTTTCGTTAGCTTTCTTCAAACAATGCTGGGAAGTCATTGGCACAAATTTTATGAAAGTGGTACTAGAATTTCAAGAGGAAGGCTTTTTGGATTATACATCCAACAGTACTTTTGTAGTCATGATCCCAAAGAAAGCAGGGGCAAAAGAGATTACAGATTATAGACCCATCAGTTTGGTGGGAGGCACGAACAAGATCATAGCTAAGATGCTGGCATCGAGGGTTCACAAGGTTTTATCATCGGTTATTTCGACTTCTCAAGGGGCTTTCGTGATGGATTGCCAGATTCTGGAATGGGTTCTTATCGCTAACGAGTGTGTTGATACTAGAATCAAGGAGAGGAAGCCGGGAATCGTTTGCAAGATTGATATGGAGAAGGCTTATGATCACGTGAATTGGAGTTTTTTGGACTACATGTTTGTTAGGATGGGCTTTGGCGAAAAGTGGAGAAAATGGATACAGAAGTGCATTTCATCTACCACCTTTTCAATCCTTGTTAATGGATCTCCGGCTGGATACTTCAGAAGCTCTAGGGGACTGAGACAGGGTGACCCGTTATCTCCATTTTTATTCATTATGGTGACCGAGGCTTTGGGGAGGATGATAACTAGAGCGGTGGAGATTGGCGAGCTAGAGGGTTTCAAGGCAGCGAATGGAGGTCCGGTCTTATCATATTTGCAGTTTGCAGACGATACGCTAGTGTTTCTGGGTCCAACAGAATCACAGGTGAGATTCCTACGGGGTTTCTTGTGTTGCTTTGAGGTGGTATCAGGGCTGCGTATTAACCTAACCAAAAGCAAGGTATATGGAGTGGGGGAGGTGGATAACATATCCGATCTGGCAGAGATTTTGGGTTGTAACATTGATATGTTGCCGTTTACATATATGGGCCTTCCGTTAGGAGTTGGGTATAGGTCCAAAGCTTTATTGGACCCGGTGACCGAATGTTTTATGAGGAGACTCGCCTTATGGAAAGCAAGATACTTATCTAAGGGGGGGAGACTGGTGTTGGTGAAAAGCACTCTTTCAAGCTTGCCCATTTATTATCTTTCCTTGTTCACAATACCCAACAGCATGGCGAAAGTTTTGGAAAAGTTTATGAGGGACTTTTTATGGCATGATAAGATGGATATACATAAATTTCACTTGGTGGCTCTGGGAATAAAGATAAGACTGCAGGGAGTCTGGGAATAAAGAGGATCAAGGATATGAATTAGGCTCTACTGGGGAAATGGTTGAGAAGGTTTGGGGAGGAGGAAACAAGTCAGTGGCGCAGGGTCGTTGGGGGAAAGTACGGGATCTCAATCTTTTGATGGGAAAGCGGGTTGGCCAGAGATCCGTTTGGCTGTAGCATTTGGAGGGGTATTTTGAAGATATCAGATGCGTTTAATAGAGGAGTGCGCTTTGTAGTTGGTTTTGGACACAAGATCAGATTTTGGGAGGATATTTGGTGTGGAGAAAGATCTCTTAAGGACGATAATCCTATACTATATAATCTTACACTACGTAAGAACCGTTCGATTAACGAATGTGCCACGTGAGGAGGGGAAACATCGGAATAGAACCTTGGATTCAGGAGAAACAAAACGACCGGGAGATCGAGGCACTAACTAGTTTAGTTCTGCGATTACAGGATATTACACTTCGGCCATCGGTTTAGGATAGGCGGCTATGGACAGGGAATAAGGAAGGGATCTTTACGGTTCGGTCTCTTTACTAGAGGTTGGGGGCTCATATTGATTCCACATATCCTACTGCCCTAGTATGGAAATCCAAAATCCCTACTAAGGTGGCGTTTTTTGTCTGGTTGACGTCCAAGGTAAAGATCCTGACTGTGGATAATTTGAGAGCCAAAGGACTTATTATTACAGATTATTGTTCGATGTGCAAGCATAGTGGAGAATCTGTAAACCATCTTATGTTACACTGTGAAGTAGCGTGGGAGATTTGGACTTTCTTCTTCTTGGAATTCGGAATCAACTGGGTAATGCCGAACTCTTTCTTGGCTCTTATTAGTAGTTGGCATTCCCATGCCTACTCCGCTATAGGAAGCAAGTTGTGGAGGATGCTACCTGCTGCAATTGCTTGGGGATTATGGAGAGAGAGAAATCAAAGGATTTTCGAAGGAAAAGGTAAAGATACGGCTTCAATTACAATCGATATCAAGGGATTGACGTACATGTGGTCTAAAGTGCAAGGGGACTGTAGAGGAGTTTTCTTTGAAGACTTTGTGCTCCAATGGGAAACTCTTTGTTCAAGGGATAAGTGATTTAGTGTGTTAGGTCTTTTTCCTTAGGTTTTTTTGTCTTTTTACGTTACGATTGGTACAGGTAGGTCATCTCGACCTCGGTAGCTATTGTAATTGTTCCGCTTGGCTTTACGCCCATTTATAAAATTTATACTTATCAAAAAAAAAAAAAAATTAGTACCGTGTGAATAATGTTGCTTGAATAGTAAACCCCTACACCAGTTCTTCCTACGTCACTTTAAACCCTCCCAAAACCCTTATCACAACCCCCAAACACTCGATCCCTGCGGTAAACATAGAAACCCCTAACCTCTTCTCAAATCCTAATTTTTCATAATTCTCCTTTTTCTCCCGAACCCGACTAAAATCTGATACTTGTCAGAAAGCCGCGAAACTTGCCAGAAACCTTCCTGAACTTCAAATAACTTACAATCTCTTGGAAAAAGAAACTATTTCAGATCTATTTCAGCCTTTAACTAATTCTCTAAGCTTGTTGGAAGTTCCACCTTCCATTAGATCCTCGTCGTTAAAGCAACGGGTCTAATATTGTGGGATTGTGTAAAGGCCTTGAATTTTAATAAATTTATTTGCTTAAATCTAATTATTTGAGTGTGATTAGCATGAAAATTTTAGAGCCATGGATATTTCTATACTGGTTCGAGGGGCTCCTGTTAGCAGATGGTGTGTTCCCACGCACGTGTTGTGTTGGCCCGACGACTCATTGGTATACATAGTTGTTTCGCCTTTCCCCAACAGGTCGATCTTTTGGGATAAATGGTTGTTTGACATGGTATCAGAGCCTTAAGGCCTGGGAGGTCGCGGGTTCAAGTCTCCAGCGGAGTATATTCCTGCTGAGGGGGCGTGTTAGCGGATGGTGTGTTCTCGCGCACGTGTTGTGTTGGCCCGACGACTCGTTGGTATACGTAGTTGTTTCGCCTTTCCCCAACAAGTCGATCTTTTGGGGTAAATGGTTGTTTAACAGCTCCCAACTTTCAATGGTCACCCAATAGCCTTCGATAATTGGTTATCTGACATGGACTATTATTACTTTAGGCGGTATGTCATGTTCGAAGAGCGTAAGATTAAGTTCGCCAAGTGGAAATTGTTGGGACTAGCCAAGATCCATTGGAATAATGTGGAGCGCCAACTTGAAAGAGTGGGACGCACACCCATTACCTCTTGGGATGTTATGAAGGAGAAATTGAGAGACAAATACCTCCCAAAGTCCTACCAAGGGTGAGTCATGAGAAATCCATACGTAAAAAAAAAGAAAGAATTAGAGAAGGAAATCGCAGAAGGTTGGAAGCAAATAAACGACTTGTTGAATCAATTGAAATAAATTGTAAAGTCTTCTAAACCCTTTGCCTAGTGAACCCACCAAGTCTCAAGTTGAGTCTACTATTGAGCATATTAAGTTTATTGAGCCTATTGAGTCTACTTGTGAGCTCATTGTTGAGCCTACTTTTGAATCTACAGATGAGTCCACTGAGCTTGTTATTGAGTCCATTGTTGAGTACAAATCTAGGATTCTTGTAGATTCGAATCCCATAGTAGCTTTACATAGGCTTCATGACTTGCATGCTAAGACTAACAAGGAGATTATTTTGAATAATGAACATCATAAATTTCATGTTGATTCATATTGCATTTCTGAGGATTTTCAGGTGAATGACTTTGTTATGGTTCAGGTGAGTGCAATACAACCCAATGATATTGGACACCATATAGCTTTGAAGTGTGTTGGATCTAATGCACATGTTCTGGAACTCCCACCAAACAAGGGCATCAGTCCAATCTTCCACTTGGATGGCCTAGTCCTTTCTCTAGGCCCAGCAGTTGCATCTATTGTCCCTCTTTGTGTTCCTAGTGTTCTACGTGACCATGGACTTGATCCATGCCCATGGTCTCCTCCTACACCCTTACCCTATGATAGCCCATTTTATGGTCAAACCACCATTCCATACCTATTACTACCACCATGGCCTCCTCCCCCACTCGCACCATATCCCAGTAGATATCCATTTCACAAGAGAGGCATAGCTCCACTCATACAACATTACATTGATGGTATCTTGGTTCACATTGGCTACATCATGGGTGAGAGATTGTATTCCACTAGACAAGAGGGTTGCTACGAGTACCTTGTCAAGTGGAAAGGCATACCAAATTTTGTTTGGAGCGTATAAGGCCTTATGTGCACGTATATGACATCCTTGAAGCCCCCACACTAGGAAGACATGCATATGAGATGGTTAGAGACTACTTGGTATATTGAGGATGAGCCACAACGACTTGATCGTGACATCCCAAATCAGTACAACAACTTTAATTCGTCGGAGATAAATTCTTTTCAGTTGGGGAGAATTGATGCGTACATCAAAGCATCACATGGGTTCTACCAATAGAAGACAAGGAAGAAGATTTTGAAGACCTCACATGCATGTGCATCATGATGACTCCACATTGAAAAGATGCATGTGGGCTACGTAGTCAGTTTTGGAAGAGTTTTTATTGGTTTTCTAGGCTTATTTTGATGTTTTTTTTGAGTTTTGGGATTCTTTGCAATTAGCCCAAAGTTAGGAGGCTCATTGTTATTTTGGTTAGTTGTTTTAAGTTCCTATTTTTTTAGCCATTAGATTAGATGGATGGCTAAGATTAGATTAAGATATTTTAAATTATTATATAAACTTTTTTAGTTGTAAACTTGTAATATTTTATAAATAATGAAATATACTAAATCTCGCTATTGAGAATTCTCCTGTGGAGTGCTTTCTTCTTACTTGGTGAGAATCCAAGCTTCCTTGGTGTGAATCCAAGCTACTTGGTGCGAATTTGAAGGTAACTTCTATCTCTCTCTTCTCTTTCTCTATCTTCATTTTCTTTTTGGATAAAGTTTGACTTAGAAATCCCAACCGTATTTCTTCCATCTCTAAACCCTCACCATTGAACAACACTGTGAATAGTACCGCGTCAATAGTACCGTGTGAATAGTGTCGCGTTAATAGTAAACCCCTACACCAGTTCTTCCTACGTCACTTTAAACCCTCCCAAAGCCCTTACCACAACCCCCAAACACTCCTAGAACCCTGCAGTAAACATAAAAACCCCTAACCTCTTCTCAAATCCTAATTTTCCATAGTTCTTTTTCTCCCGAAACCCGGCTAAAATTTGACACTTGTCAGAAAGCCCCGAAACTTGCCAGAAACCTTCTGAACTTCAAATAACTTATAATCTCTTGGAAAATGAAACTATTTCAAATCAGCCTTTAACTCATTCTCCAAGCTTGTTGGAAGTTTCACCTTCCATTAGATCCTCGTAGTTAAAGCAACGGGTATAATATTGTGGGATTGTGTGAAAGCCTTGAATTTTAATAAATTTATTTGCATAAATCTAATTATTTGCATGTGATTATCATGGAAATTTACTATTTTATTGTTCTTAATAATTTTATGTTAATCTCGTCCTTTTGTTTGAGGCCATCACTTTCATCCTACATTAGTATGCCATGTGGCATTTTTGGGGTTGTACATCAACGTTTAATGTCCATGGGTGGGTATCAAAGTTTTTCTAGGTATCACCATTTTGGGAAGTACCTAGTCCATAACTTTTTGATCGGCAATAGCTTACCTAGACTACATTTTTTTTTATAAGTCTTACCTAGACTACATCAATATCCCCCAACTTATACTTAATAAGATATGTGGTTGGGAATTGGGAAATTTATAAATGAGCATTATTGTTGACATTTTATAAACCCACATCTTTAGATGGTTCTTCAAATTCACATCACACGAACCTTCATGACCCTCCAACAGTGTGGACTGTGGACCTTAGAAATGCTAATAACTTGTTGCAAACCTTGCCAATTGAGATAATTTACCTTAAAAGAAGGCCAACTGTACGACTTGCCCAATATAGCAACTATATATATGAGCTAGCTACTAAAAAACTATATATATGAGCTAGGCTTGTATGGGACAGGCCCCATGCAAAGTTTGGCGTAACGCCACTTAAAACGCCATGTGGCAGCACTTTCTATATGGCTATGACCTCATTGGTGACGTGTCAAGTACACTTTTAATTTAAAATAATATACTTAATGTGACATGATTTAGTGATTATAATCATATTCATGTGTAATTTCAGTAGTGGTTCACCATTTGGCCTTTCAAATACCTACTTCAGCACGTAATAAAATTCTATAAACATTCATTCCCACAGTTCATATAGTTGTTTATTATAGTTTTATGGCCTAAGTGTGCTTTCAAGTTTATTTATTATTTCCTAAAGTTTCAACAAAATTTACCCAGCATTTCCAGAATTTTCCAAATTGCATCCAAAAATTTCCCTCTCCCGAGAGGTCGGAATATACTTCCACATCAAAATTTAATACCTTGCATTCATATTTTAAAAGTAAAATAACAAAAATATTATACTACGGGCCCGTTTGGCAACACCAAAATAAGTTGTTTTTTCGCTTCCAAAAGCAAAAAAGTTGAAAAGTTTGTTTGGGTATCCATTTTGGAATTGCTTTTCAAAAGTCAAAGACTTGCTTTTTGTGGAAGCAAAAGCCAAATTTTTTTTGCAGAACCGATGCTTCTAATTTTGCGTGAATCTTTCCAAATACCGATTTTACCCTTGGTTCAAATAGATACAAAAAAAAATACATCACAATTACAGATTAAAAATACTTTTTCCATAATATAGGCAATAATCTGACTTGCCATAAATAGTATTGGTTAGATTTTAAATGGTATTGCTGCAAACCTTGTTTTCCTATGGTTAGAATTATATATCTTTCTTATTTTCATATGGTTAGATTTTGTGATTATTATGACATGATCTTTCCAAGGAATTTGTGTTTAGGTTCTATCTACTAAACTTCACATTATGAAATGTAGATAGAAAACATTTTATGAAGGGAGGAAAAGCAGGGATGGTTTGCTGAGGAGCAGGTCAGCGGACCATCTCTTCTTTTTTAAATAATTACCCATAAAATGACTCACCTGGTGCGTCACTTATTACTGACCATTTATAGTTAAAAAAATAATAACATATGTGATATTGGTTTATGATTTTTATTAATGGTTTATTATAATATAATATGTATATAAAATTATAAGAAAATGACTTTTTGACTTAATTCATGCCAAATTAACTTTTTCACTTTTTGACTTATAAGTCAGCGTTTCACCAAACAAACTTTTGCTTCTAGATAACAACTTTTAAATTCAGCAACTTAATTTAGAAGTTACTTTTTGCTTCCACTGGTTTGCCAAACAGGCCTTAATTTCTATGTGTAGACTCTATACTTTTCGGGATTTCTGAAGTTGGCATGTCAACACCTTGTATGCATGTCAGAAATGACGGTGTCTGTGGTACATAACTGAGCAATGTTTTGAAAAAAGAATTCAGCCAATTTTCCAAGTTTCAAATGGAAGAAGTCAAGAATTGCTTTCAGCCTTGTGAGCCTCCTTCAGAATCCGGTGGAGGAGGTTATCACTGCCAAAACAAGGCCGATGAGGCCGTTGGCAGGCCCACCGCCCCAAACTGATGGGAGTACCACCACCAACAAAGCATCACCATATCAGGCTACAACATGTCTATGAACTGTTCAGACAACCAGATCTGGTCATGCCTGCTCCAACCATGCAGATCTACTGCCAGGGGATCTAGCCAGAGCCTGATTCCTTGATGATAGGATGGGTTTCAACCCTGGCCAAGGCGGAGAAGAGGCACTATATGCTAGTGGTTCACCAAGCAAAACAAGGTACCAAAAACCTCAACAAAACACGACGGAGTCGCTCAAACATTTTGCACAGCATGTTTGCATGATAATATACTGAATTCAATGTACTACCTAATTTTGAAGATTTGATTTAGTAATCCAGTAAATGATATCATGCACATGCATTTGACGGAACTATGACAAGAGTGAATCATTGCATAATCCACTTGGTTCATGACCAGATTATCAAAAATAAAAACTAAATAAACTTGGTTCAAGATCTTGCAATAGGAACTTGTATACCTCTCACAGTTTCTAACTCGGAAACATATGTACATATAAATGTTGCTTCAAGGGAAGTACCACGATTTTCACAAAAATAAGTTATATAACATACCTGAAAGCGAATGAAATGAGCAAACCCGGGAAGAGAATGTCTCCAAAGCCAATCATATCATACCCACCCCAAGGATCAAAAAATCGAGGGATTCTCAAAAGCATAGGAATGGCTTCACCACTATTGTCACCACGAGCAACCTATAAATCAAAAAGACAGACATGTAAATAGAATTTGCCACTTGACTATTATACATCTACAGATGCTCATTTCGAATATTCTTCCTTCCTTTTAATGTTTAATCAAATCAAATCAGAAAGTATAGAAGAAGACAAATATCAATGATGAGGAAAGCATAACTAAATTAACGATTTAGGAGTGCCCAACTCAATCCTAGACATATGTTCTGGGGAATTACAAAAATACCATTAAGTACACAAAATGTTTGATCAAATCAAATCAGAAAGTGTAGAAGAAGACAAATATCAATGATGAGGAAAGCATTGCAAAACTAAATTAACGATCTAGGAGTGCCCAACTCAATCCTAGACATATGTTCTGGGGAATTACAAAAATACCATAAGTACACAAAATGAAAGAAAAGCCTTATTTCTTGGTTTATTGCCCTCTAACCCATCCTTGGGACTCTGCTTGGATTTGGAGTCGAGTGATCCCCTGGTCCAATCTACATCAATTCTCCCTTGCTTAAGAAAAACTCAACCTTGAGTTTTATTCCCACTAGTCTATTTCATTCAGTAGCTTGCCCAAGAGTGATACTCAACATTGAACCTTATCTTCTTTGTGTCCAAGAAGCCATTTAATGGCACAATGCAAAAAGCTCTATTATCATGCATAGAGACATTGTGCAGCAAGGACAAGCCGCTTTCTTCTTTTGTGTCCACAACTCCCAATAAAAAAATGGCAGAGGCCAAATCAGCAACGGTCTTTGGGTGTTCACTCGAAAATGCTACTTCAAATGTTTGAAACACGCTGTTTATCTGAAAAATGCCCTCATTACGATCATCAGAATAGGTGTCAAAGGTTGTCAACACATCAAAGACCTCATTCAATCGAAGATGGATCCAACTTCCCCTTTTCGTCGTAAACCATTTCGCCACCATAGATAGGCATGGCGTAATTCTCTTCAAATTTATCCTTGTCAAATATCGGATTTTCATAGAAACTAAACTGATGTTCTTTGGTTACCTCTTCATCATAAAGAGGATGATTGACGAAACTAACCCTCATATATTCCTCCTCATCAAAGATTGGAGGTGTGTCCCAATCTACGACTGTTAAAAAGTGGTCATCCCATACACCCCATGAAAAATTGGAAATAAATTCAAGCCACTAACATAAGTAGAGTCTCTTTCTTTTCTTCTGTAAACATGATGTTCTTTGTCTATTTTTGCTAGTGATAATGGGGAGAAAAGACTGCTCAATTTCACGACCACGACAATATCTTGTTTGTGCAAATCGAAGGTTATTTAATCATCGATCAAGCAAATGTACCAATGTATGTAGCATATTATGATGTTTCGAGTGTATCACATCAAGACGTAATTCTTTGCTTTCTTTGATGTTGAAAACTAATCAAGCTTGATTCCACAATTGCAACAGTATACGACTTGCACAAATTAAGGTTGTTTGGGCATAGAAATGCAAGTACATCGAAGCTCAACATATGTGCCCTATAATGATTATGTATATAAGCACTTCTCCCACTTTTTAAACCACCTGCGGATTGGAACTTTTTTTCTCATCGGAGGTCTAATTCAACTAGGCCGCAGGCTTGGACATTGTCTCAAGATGGGATTATCTCACTTACATCCATGATTGAAAATCTCGTTTTGTCTCAACCGAGACGTCTTCTTCCAGTAAGGTATTGAGACGATACATAGGGGAATGCATCATTTTATGCCAGAAACTTAATTGAAGTACTAAAATTGCTTTAGAACCTTATTATCATGGTATATGTACTTTTAAAATTGTTTGTAACCTAATTAAGTATTAAAAAATGGTCTAACCTTAAAGAGGTAAATAGCAAGGTTGTTAAAGGTGCAAGGCGCACTTCAGGCGTTAGAAGGCGCAATGCACAAGGTGAGGCATGCGCCTGACTGAAGCGAGGCGCAATATTAAAATTTATAATAAACATAAAAAATATATAAAAAAAATTAAGAAAAATAACATCATAAAATAACAAAATAGGTAATTATTATACCATAAATTATAAAAGATAGCAAATGTCGAAAATCTCAAGTAACCCAAAAGCAGTTCTAGTTAACATTGTCATTATCTAAATACAAAACAGCTAATCAAAAACTCATAAAACATAAAAGATAGCAAGTGTTCAAAATTTCAAATAGCCCACAATTAGTTCTAGCTAACATCGCCATCATTTAAAATATTAAAGCCCTTGCTCTTACTCTTCACTTTGATTGTGATCTAGTATTTGATGTTTTGATTCACCAACTCCAACAACTCTCGCAACAACACTCCATGTCAAGCTATCATCCTCAAACACCAATTCATCTTCTGCTTCTCCACCTTCTGTTTCCATCTCCCCAAGTAGTCATTCATTGCTTTCATCAATGTATTTCAATGAAATAGGTTCAATCGTATCTCTCCTATTATACCGATGCTTAATATAATAGGCCAAAGTACAAAATTTTTACAAAAAAACATGTACTTTAGTGAGACGCGCGCCTGATGCGCCTGGAGCCTGGTTTGAGGCACGCGCCTTACTAAACGAGCCTCGCCTTGACCCTTCTAAGGCGCTTTAGGTGTGCCTTGCGCCTGAGGCGCGCGCCTTGACTACAGAGGTAAATAGTATTTATTTCATTGTCTCATTCTGTATTTTTTTGTCTTGATCAATACGTCTTGTTTCGTCAGCTTACCAAGACAAGGAGATGGAACGATATTTTAAACCTCGCTTCCGTCCAATGAAAAATCTCTTTTGGGCCAGAAATGAGTAGCCTCGAGGCGAGGCGAGCCTCAAGGAGTAGCCTAAGAAAGCCTTTTTAAACCATGCGGGTCACTTTAAGTAAGTACCTGTGTTTTCTCTATGTAACACCATTCTGTTGAGGGGTTTTAACACAAGAAGTTTGATGACCATCTCATGTTCATTGAAATAAGACTTTCCCATCCATATACTTTCCTCCATTATCAGACGGAAAGAATTGGATTTTAACACCAAATTAAGTCTGAATAATCCAATGCAAAGTCCAAAAGATGGAAAATACTTCATCAGACACACCCAAGTACAATGGCTGTAATCATCAACAAATTTGACAAAATAACGATAACCAAATAGAGTATTGGGAAAGGGACTCCAAACATCAGTGTATAATATGAAAAATAGTACTTTTTCTCACTAATGGAAAATGAAGTACAATAATGCTTTGCCAGTTCACACATATTACAATTTAACTTAACAAACACAAAAGACTCAAATTGCAAAAATAAACGTCTCAACCTAGAAATAGGTAGACGACCTAACTGGTTATGCCAACACATCAACTGGTCATTATTGACACTAGTATTAACACTACTAGTATGTTGCGCTGCCAGAGAAGAGAGTTGCTTCGTGTCCAAACAGTACACCCTTTGTCGTCATAACCACTGCTAGTCCTCTTCCTCATCTCCAAGTTCTGAAACGTACAGTGAGAAGGGAAGAAGGTGACAGTACCATTCAAACTTTTTGTGATACTACTAACAGAAAGAAGATTAGTAGTGAACGTACGACAATGAAGAACAGAAGACATGGCTAGGGATGGTGTAGCAGCCACATTGCCTTTCCTGAATACTAAGAAAATAGTACCATCAACAATTGTCTTTACCAGAACAAATACTATAAGACAAAAAAATAGATAACATATTAATCATATAATTAGAGGCCCCAGAACTGATCATGCAGGAAAGATCGGAAGGTGTAGAGGGCAAAAGAAGGGTTGACCTAGAAGTACCTAAGTGAGCAAAAGTGGAACACTGGAGTGTCCATCGAGTTAGGAACATCCATCTCAAATTTTTCATCTCATCACTAGAAAACGTGATCATACCCGCAGGAGATGTAGAAACTAGTTGAATTGCATCCTAGGCTACTAAGTGCACTGCAGATGGCCCATGTCTGGAACTGGAGATAAACTAAGGTGGTTGACCATGTAGATCCCATAATGTCTCCTTCATGTGATGTCTTCGCCCACAATGCTTACACTTTAACTTGTCCTTATCATCACCCTTTCCGAAATTTTTCACGGGTACCTTGCTCGTTTTTGAGTCATCATTGTCACAAGTGCAAACTTATCATGAGAAACAAGATCATGTCCGGGCTTGGAGAACATAGCACGTTGCATGCTCTCTTAACTCTAAATGTAGGCATAAACTTAACAATGCGGAAGGTAGAGGAACTCAACACAAAATCTAAACTCTGGCATGCTCGGAACTCTGATTCAGACCGGTGAGGAATTCAAATATCTATTGGCATTCTACCATAACTCTCTGTCCTAAGACATCAATAGCGCAAACTAGGATATAGCTCTAATACTGGTCCAACGCCTCCCACTTACTACATATAGTAGCATAGTACGTCCCCAAGGGTATCAACCCTTGACGAAGATGGGATGTTTCATGCTGCAACTCGTACATTTCGCAAAATTCCCAACTTGGGCATAAGTTTGCACTACAGCATCCTATATCTCCTTCGCAATCATGAGAAACAAGAAACCCTTACTAATGTGTGATTGCATGGAAAGTAACAACCATGGCATCCCCATGAGGTTTTCAACCTCCCACTTATCATAGGTAGAATCAGTTAGAGCTACTACCACCTTGCCATTAATGTACCTCAACCTACCATGTCCACCAGTATACATACGGACAGACTCTATTATAAAAGCTAATCCAAGAAACCCATAAGTTATCAAAGGAACTAAAAGGATGAAACGTCAATTCTTATTCACTAAATTCAAAATTTTCCTTATAATGCTCTCCTATTGTAATTTGTAACTATGAGCCTGATTTCTGGTTTAATCAATGGGTGTATGGAAGAATTTGATTCGAACGTATGTAAATTCTAATCCATGGCGTGGAAGAAATCAATTATAAGCACTTAAAAATTGCTTGAGATCCGGTGCAGCTTGTGTCCGTGAATCTTGCTGGAATCCTACTTCAATACTCAACCATGTTGGAACAATAAGTTTCTTGCAGAGCAGCACATGGGATGATGCCCCAAGATCTACTTTAGCCTGCTAGTACATATCAAAGGGTTGGATCCCACATGTGCTTTATTGCTTTGTCCTTTAATCTTTTTTACAATATTACTTTAATTCTTATGAAATAAATAATCATCACTAGGCTTCGTCTCACTTGAGGGATCCCTGTCACCTACGTGTTGCCTCATGCTTTTGACTATACTGGCCTACAAATCTTGAATCCAAACAAATTGAAATGGTTTCCAAACAGACAGCATGTAAAAAGAGACTTCAAGGGATCAAAGATAAATGGATCTAGTAGGTCCATCATGGATACATGATGCTGAAACCATTCGATGTCAGATCTACAGTACACCATTGTCCGCCAAAAAATGAGGTTAAAAATTAACTTCTAAAAGCTTGATGAGGATACTTGGTCTAGACAAGTTCTAGACCGACGAAGAAAGACTCAGTCGATTCTTTTTCAGACAAAAGACTAAAATGCCTAGAGTACATGTAGGTATTGTTTCATACCCTTGATCCAGAAATGACATGTCATTGATCCATATTGACAGAAATTTAGAACCATGCCTTTAGGTAGAACAAAATTATATATTTTCACAAAGCATCCTTGAATGATGATACTCCACAAGAGAATAGGCATTCAAGGACCACACACTGATCAAACGTGTAATGAAACTAGAAGTTACCCCAAATGCTTTGCTTGAAGTAAATGGAAACCATGCTTGGAAGAACAGTAACCGTATATGTACAAAAATAGTGACTTAAGCAAACAGACAATAGATGACAGCTAAATAAAAAAAAATTCATTACATATCCCATATGTTGAGATCTTGAAGTTATAATGCATGTAACTCTGAATCTCATAGTCATATGTCGAGAGCCTAACAGAAAGCACATTCTTCATATAAATGCCGGAAGAGGAATTTAAGAGACCAGGAATTAGACTTACTGCTATCATAACACTTTCTTGGAATATAAGCGGTGATATGAAGACCCAAAATATATCGTAAACAAATGCACAACAAAGAAGTACCGAAGCAACCTGAACAAGAAAATAACAATTAAGCAGCAGGAAAACAAGAGGTGCAGCAAAATAACAAATTACTTATTTATGTACCTTGATATTTGGTAATCGAGCCATTTGCAGGACTGTTATCATCAAACAGATACCCTGTTGACAGGAAAGTTGAGTTTTAAACAACATAAAATACTTGAATGGTCCTGAAAATAGCTCTGCAAATTAACTAAATGATGCAGAAGAAAAGGCATGATATAGGAGTTTGATATATAGCAAAAAGATTAAATTCGAATTTGAGCCTAACTTCTTAACATTCTCAAGTTAATACATATAACCAAGATCTAATAAATAAGTTTAATTTTTTTTTTTTTTGATAAGTGAAAACTTTATTAAGGGCCGAAG
Source organism: Euptelea pleiosperma (assembly GCA_035048495.1). Classification (NCBI taxonomy): domain Eukaryota; kingdom Viridiplantae; phylum Streptophyta; class Magnoliopsida; order Ranunculales; family Eupteleaceae; genus Euptelea; species Euptelea pleiosperma. The sequence continues at coordinate 10,590,433 of CM068551.1, read as the reverse complement.
CCAAAGGAGAAGCCGCAATGGCTATAGAGGTCAAGATGACCTACACTAGGCCAAAGCAAGGCGAACAAAGACAAAGCCGCAACAATAACAACAAAGCTAAAAACTCCCATCCCTAGTACATAAGAGATCCCAACGGAAGACAAAGTCTTCAAAGAACAAGCCCCTACACTCCGGAAACACTTTAGACCATGAATACATCAGCCCTTTAATCCTAAGGATTGATGATTGCAAATCTGCTTGCTTGCCTTCAAAGACTCTCTGATTTCTCTCCTTCCATATACCCCAAATAATCGCGAGAGGAAGCATTCTCCATAAAGTGTTCCCTCTAGCTGAGAAGGCTTTGGATTTCCAGCTGAAGAAAAGAGCCTTGAAAGAGACCGGCATGACCCAACTCATACCAAAGTCTTGCAGAAAACTACTCCATATCTTCATAGCCATCGCACAGTGCAGAAGAAGATGGTTAACCGATTCCCCACTGACTTTGCACATCCAATAATAGTTTGCCAAAATAAAACCTCTAGTCCTCAGGTGGTCCACTGTAAGGATCTTGTCTAATGCCACTTCCCAAGCGAAGAAGGCTACTTTGGACGGGATCTTGGATCTCCAAACCAAGGATACCGGAAAAGGATAGTCCTCTGTTCCTTGCAAGGCCTCGTAGAACGAGCATACAGAAAAAGAACTACCTTTGGACCAAATCCAAACTCTTCTGTCTTGCACCAAAGGCCGCGGAAGGAAATTCTGCAATCTCAGTAACAATCTGGATAAAGGTTCAATCTCCCAATCATTCAGATGCCTCCTAAGCCCCAGATTCCACCCATCTGCCTCTCCGTCAGTCTTGAAGCAATTTTGAATAGACCACATCTTCCTCTCAGAAATAGAATAGAACTCCGGGAAGTCCTCACACAAGGGATTATCTCCACACCAAGCAACCTCCCAAAATCTGATTCTATCTCCAACACCAACTTCGAAACGAATCCCTTTGGCGAAAACTTTAGTGATCTTAAGAATGCCTTTCCAAATGCTGCACCCATACGGACTCCTAACCAAAAGACTTTCCAAGCCGAAGTGAGAGACTCCATACTTGGCTGCAATGACAACCCTCCAAAAACTGGAACTCTCCTCCCCAAACCTCCATAACCACTTCCCCAAAAGGGCTATATTCATATTTTTGAGATATTTTATCCCCAGTCCTCCCACTTCCTTGGCCTTGCATACCCTATCCCATTTCACCAAGTGGATCTTGTGAGTGTCAGAACAACCTTCCCAAAGGAAGTCCCTCATGATCTTCTCCAACGTATGTAGCACTCTACTCGGAATCAAAAACATGGACAAACAATATATAGGCAAACTGGATAGAGAGCTTTTGATTAACACCAATCTACCTCCCATGGAGAGGTATTTGGATTTCCACATAGCTAATCTTCTCCCAAAGCTTTCAATGACGAGCTCCCATATGGCCGTAGATCTATAAGCAACCCCTAGGGGAAGACCCAGATAAGTGGACGGGAATTTGTCAGTGCGACAATTCAGGATCCTAGCCAGATCTCCAAGATCCACCACCTCTCCCACGCCATACAATTTGCTCTTGGACAGGTTCACTCTAAGGCCCGAAACAGCTTCAAAACACCCAAAAAGGCCTTTGAGAAAACGCAATTGAGACCTGTTGCTATCCAGGAACACAAGGATGTCGTCTGCAAACTGGAGATGGGATATGGAAGGGGTTCCCGGAGCTATGACAAACCCTTCGATCTCTCTTAAAGAAACAGCCTTGGAGATCATTCTACCTAAAGCCTCCACCACCAAAATGAACAGGAAGGGGGATAAGGGGTCGCCTTGGCGCCCCCTTGAACTCTTAAAATAACCTGCCGGGGATCCGTTAACCAGGATAGAAAAGGAGGCCGAAGAAATGCATCTCCACATCCACTTCCTCCTCGTCCCCAAAACCCATTCTTCCAAGCATATAGTCTAGAAAACCCCAGCTAACATGGTCATAGGCCTTTTCCATATCAATTTTACCAACTATTCCAGGCTTCCCTTCCTTAATTCTCGAATCGATGCATTCATTAGCTATTAGAACCCCATCAAGAATTTGCCTGCCTTTAACAAAAGCTCCTTGATTTGGCGATATCACAGAACTCAAAACCTCTCTGAATCTCAGGGCAAGGATTTTGGCAATAATCTTATAAGCACTACACACCAAACTAATAGGCCTGTAATCCGAAATTTCCTCTGCTCCTTTAATCTTTGGTATCATGGCAATGAATGTACTGTTAGAGGGGAAGTCCAAAAAACCTTCCTCTTGGAATTCTTTCACCACCTTCATAAAATCCTTACCAATAATTTCCCAACAGTGCTTGAAAAAAGCCAAGGAGAAACCATCCGGGCCTAGGGCCTTATCACTAGCCATGGTAGAGAGAGCATTCACCACCTCTTCCTCCACAATAGGTCTCTCTAACCACTCCCTATCAGCCACACTAATCTTAGCATGTCTAGTAACTAACTATTAAGATAAAAAATGATAAATTCTCATTTTTGTTTAGTTTTATAGAACATATATTGTTAAGATGAACTCAGGAGACATTTGCACCAGTAACCAAGATGAACTCAATCAAAGTTCTTCTATCCTTGCGGCCAACCTGTCCTAGCCCTTACATCAACTAGATGTGAAGAACGCCTTTCTGCATGAAGATCTGACAGAAGAGGTGTACATGAAGCTACCACCTGGATTGAAACTTGCTGGAAGTGACAACGTGGTGTGTAAGCTCAAGAGAGCCCTATATGGGCTAAAGCAGTCTCCTAGAGCATGGTTCGAGCGGTTCAGCAATGCGATCAGACAGTGGACTATAAACAGAGTCAGGCTGACCACATTTTTTTTGAAGCACCAACAGACTAGTACCATTGCGTTGATAGTCTATGTTGATGACATTGTCATCACTGAAAATGATCCAACAGAGATAGAACGGCTAAAGACCTCTGAGTTTGAGACAAAGGATCTAGGGCCCTTAAAATAGTTTCTGGGGATTGAAGTTGCTCTGTCACAGAAAGGCATCTTCATATCTCAGAGAAAGTATGTATTGGTTCTATTGAATAAAACGGGGTATTTGGGAGCTCAACCAATAGAGACTGTGATAGAATCAGAACCATCGATTGAATTTTGAGAAGGGTGATTCTCTTGAAGATATTGTTATGTTTCAGCGATTGGTTGGCAGGTTCATCTACTTAGCGCACAGACGGCCGGATAGTGCTTATGCTATGAGTCTCATCAGTTAGTTTATGCATACACCACGGTCAGCGCATCTTGAGGCAGCTCACAGAGTACTTCGATATCTTAAGGGTGTTATCAGATACGTAGAAATGCGTGTATTTGTCTTGTATAGGGGTAGTTCTGTAAATACCTCTTATGAGGGGTATACTTGTCCTTTTTCTGTAACCTCTTTTATATAAATAAGATTTATGGAGTCATTGTGAATTAAGCACAATAGACATCCTTTTTCTCTCTCTTCTCTACTCTCTATTCTCTCTTCTCCAAACCTAACCCTAATCCTAATTCTTCAAATTCAACTTGGTATCAGAGCCATCTGCCACCGAGGCTTGCCGGAGCATTCTTGAAGACAAACCAGGAGCAATCTGACCTGCTGACATCATCTGACCGTACGACTGACGTTATCAGCCATATGGACACGAAAATCGAGGTCGGCTGAAACTTCTCCATTTGGTAGAGATCTTTTTTTCCTGTTTTTTTGTTATTTTTTGGATCTATTTGGGGTGTTTTTTGGCCATTATTCTCGGAATTTTCGCACAAACCAGTTTGTGAACCAGCTCGATTTTCAGTCCTTATATGAACTTTTTCGGGAGGTTTATGGCTTCGATCTAGCCCCCCCCCTGTCTAACCGACATGTGGATACCTTATTGGCAAGGTTCCATTAAGATTTGAAACCTGTGGGAAGTTTTCTTCCCCAAGAAGTTGCCACCGGTGGCTATTTTGCCCCCGATGACCATCGGTTTGGTCCGATAGCTCCTCCAATCAACTCTAAACACTTTTATTTAGTGTTTTTCTGGTTCTAGGATGCTTTCTTGCATCTCTATACCTATTATCCTCCTATACCGGCTACTTATACCCCATTTTGAGGTTCGTATGGGTGTGTATTGAGTCCCATTCTCCATCTAGTTACTCTCTTTGATTACTTGCGGGTTTTTTGGGTCTTATATACCCTACTTTGATGTTCTTATGGTCTGTGGTGTGGCTCTTTAGCTGTGTTCAAGCCCTCAAGTGATTATTTGTGACTCTCCGGTGCTCCTATATAGCTGTTCTTGGCCGTAGTTCTTCATGGCAGATCCTCCACCTCCTGTGGTTACTCCACCTTCCTTGGCTTCTCCTTCAGAGACAGAAGTGGGCATAGACACTCCCTCCACTGGTATTGGAGGCCCGATGGTGCATCACTTGGCTTATGAGAACCCCAGTTTATAGATCACCTCCGTGAAGTTGGCAAGAACTACTTACGTTGGGCTCAAGCAGCACGGTTGTTTATTGGCGGCCGTGGGAAGCTCAGTCACACTGCGGGAGATATAGTTGAGCCTCCCAAGACCGATCCATCTTATCGACAGTAGCAGACAGATGATCTTACAGTCATGTCATGGCTCCTCAACTCTATGGAGCCTGATATCAACGAGAGTTTCTTATTTATGCGCACAGCGCAAGAGGCCTGGGAGATCACTGAGAAGACTTACAGTAGCAGAACACTGGACGGGCATTTCAGCTGCGACAGACTATCTCCCACTTCCGGCAGGGGGAGAAGACCCTCTCTCAGTACTATATTGCTCTTCGTACCTTGTGGCAGGAACTTGATCATTATTACTCTTATCAGCCTCTTAATCCCACAGAGATTGCTCCCTTTCGCCGATATATAAAGAAGGGCAGGATCTTTGATTTCCTTGCTGGACTGAATCCTTCTTATGAGCTTGCTCGTGTTCAGATCTTGAGTAGCAGGGTGGATCTTCCCTCTCTCAGTGAGGTGTACGCCTATCTTCAGAGTGAGGAAAGTAGGCGGATCTCTCTTCAGAGTGAGCATCTCCTCCCAGAGCGATCAGCGCTAGCTGTTCTCCTGCTTATCAGCCTCAGAGAGGCCCATCTTATCAGACTCATGTCTCAGCTCCATCCTATGCTCCTACTGGACCTTCTTCTGTGAAGTCCTTGACTAAAAAGAGGCCCAAGTGTGATTTCTACGGCAAGTTAGGGCATGTGCGTGCAAAATGTTGGAAGCTACATGGGCGCCCTAGCCAACCAGCCTCCTCCAGTGCTCATACAACCAGTGTGGATTCTTCAGCTCTTTCCCCAGAACAGTCTCTGGTGAGTCCTCTTCCTACAGTTCCTCCTAGTGGTTTTTCAGCCACAGAGTATGCAGGCCTTCGACAATTGCTCCAACAACTTGATGGTCCTTCTACCACATCATCCACCTCCTTTGCCCAGTCAGGTAACACTAGACCTGCTCATCATGTGTCTCTCCCATCATCTAGCCCCACTTGGATCATTGATTCAGGGGCTTCAGAACACATGACGGGTTTGTCTTCTTTATTTTCTACTTATTCCATCTTGTCTGGCCGTGATAAGGTGAAGACAGCTGATGGCACCTTATCTTCTGTGTCTGGGAAAGGGAATATCCTTCATTCTCCCCAATTGCTTCTTTCATCTGTTTTGCATGTTCTCAGATTTACTTCTAACCTACTTTCTGTTAATGCTTTGACTAAAACCCTAAACTGTAGTGCCACTTTTTCCCCTACTTCTTGTGTCTTTCAGGACTTAGAGACGAGGAGGACAATTGGCATTGGACGTGAAGCTAATGGCCTCTACCTTCTGGATGGACACCATCCTGACCCCACAACACTACAGTCTTTTGCTAGTAGTAGTAGTAGTAGGATAGATGTTGTTTTGAACTGGCATGCCCGTTTGGGGCATGTCTCTTTTCAGTATTAGAAACTTTGATTTCCTAGTGTTTATTTTTGTTTCTTTCTTTACTTTATACTGTGAAACCTGTTAGCTCTCCAAGCATTGTAGATCAAATTATCCCTCTAGAGGTAAAAGAAGTTCAACTTGTTTTGACATTGTGCATTCTGATGTATAGGATCATTCCCCAACTACTTCTATCTTTGGCTTCCACTACTTTATTTCCTTTGATCATACTAGGTGTATATGGGTTTATCTCATGAAAACCAAAGATGAAGCTCATTCCATCTTTCAGGGTTTTCATAAGATGATCCAAACCCAGTATGGAATCTCCATCAAGGTTCTTCGTACTGACAAGGGTGGAGAATATATGTTTGGGAGTCTTCAACAATACCTTCTTGACCATGGGATTTATCATCAAAATTCTTGAATCTACACCCCTCAACAAAATGGTGTAGCTGAGAGAAAAATACGACACTTGACTGAGGTAGCTAGATCTCTTTTGATTGGCTCTCATGTCCCCAAAATCTATTGGTCAAATGCTGTGTTGACAACTGCCTACTTGACTAACAGAATGCCCTCTCGTGTCCTCAATTTTAAATCTCCTATTCAAGTTCTTTCTCCTGCTTCTCCTCTTTTTTCTGTTCCTCCTCGCATCTTTGGGTGTGTTTGCTATGTACATATCCTTGGTCCTCATCGCACCAAACTAGATCCCAAAGCGCTCAAGTGTCTTTTTCTCGATTACTCTTCTACCCACAAAGGGTACAAGTGTTACCATCCTTCTTCTGGGAAGAAGTTTGTTTGCATGGATGTTACCTTCCGTGAGGAGTTGTCTTTTTTCTCCCCCACCTCTCTTCAGGGGGAGAGTAGTAATGTAAAGAGGTGTACTGTTCCTCTTCCTTCTATATCTCTATCTTCTCCTCTAGAGTTTGAGAGGTCTCCGCCCACTCATACTACTAGTGTGATCGATAGTGCTCTTGGAGCTCGGAAGGAGCTCAAAGTCTATAACAGAAGGGCGAAAATCACAGCTGATCCAGAACCAGTTGTTCCTTCCTTGGATCCAGGTAATCCTCCATCTATTCCTGTCATTCCCTTGTCTACTGATGATTCTGATCTTCCTATTGCTGTTAGAAAAGGCACCAGAAGTTGTACTCAACATCCATTGAGCAACTTTGTTTCCTACGATGCCTTGTCACCTTCATACAGAGCCTTTATCACATCAGTTTCCACCATTCCCACTCCCTCTTCCGTGGCAGAAGGGTTAGCACACCCGAGATGGAAAGCTGCTATGGTAGAAGAAATGAAGGCACTGGATAAGAACAAAACATGGGAGCTTGTTGACTTGCCAAGAGGCAAGAAGCCTGTCGGATGCAGATGGGTATTCACAGTGAAGTACAAGGCCGATGGGTCAGTAGAGAAGTACAAGGCCAGACTGGTAGCCAATAGGTACACTAAGACCTACGGGATTGACTGTGTGGAGACCTTTGCACCTGTGGCAAAGATGAACTCCATCAGGGTTTTGTTGTCTGTAGCAGGAAACCAAACATGGCCTTTGTATCAGCTGGATGTGAAGAATGCGTTCCTTCATGGTGATCTGCATGAAGTGGTCTATATGGTACCTCCTCCAAGGTTCACTCCTCCAGGGGATAGCAGCAAGGTATGTCGACTGAGGAAAGCCCTCTATGGGATTAAGCAATCTCCCAGAGCTTAGTTTGAGAGGTTCACTCTAGTAGTGAAGAAACTAGGATATACTCAAAGTCAAGCCGACCACACCTTATTTGTGAAGCACCTAGGGAAGAGCACTACGGCCCTCATCGTCTATATTGACGACATCATTATGACAGGAAATGATGCAGAGGAGGTGATTAAACTAAAGAATCATCTAGCAGGGGAGTTTGTGACCAAAGATCTGGGGCTTCTCAAGAACTTTCTCGGCATAGAGGTTGCAAGATGCAACCAAGGGATCTTCATCTCGCAAAGGAAGTATGTCCTAAATCTATTGAAGGACTCAGGCAAGCTGGGAGCTAAGTTAGTGGAGACCCCCAAAGAGCAAAGCCACCAGCTGGCTGACTCGAGTAGTACGCCATTACAGGACGTGGGGAGCTTTCAGAGACTGGTTAGGAGATTGATCTATCTCTCCTTAACCTGCCCAGATATTTGATAAGTATAAATTTTCATTATCAAGAGGCCTAAGCCTAATAATTACAAGAAAAGTACGTTAGAACGTCGAGAAGATCTTCTAGGGCTACAGCGAATCAACGATGTACTACTATAAAACAAAAGACTCAAACATCTCTTGAGCATAAAAGTTCCCATCGGAAAACAAAATCCTCGAAGAACAACCCTCTTCATTCAATATATTGTTTGGACCACACATAAATTCCCCTTGATGGATAGAACAATAGACGCCACATCTTCACTCCTACCTTCAAAAACCCTCTGATTTCGCTCCTTCCATAGACCCCATACAATCGCCAGAGGAAGTATCCTCCATAATGTCCTTCCTCGGGCTGAAAACGCTTTTACCTTCCAACTATTCAACAGCGTCATAAGCGAATCCGGCATTACCCACTTCATCCCAAACTCCAAAAGGAAACAAGACCAAACCTCCCTTGCTACATCATAGTGTAACAGCAAATAATTAACAGATTCCCCATGTCGCTTGCACATCGAACAATAGTCTATTATCATAAATCCTCTAGATCTCAAATGGTCCACTGTCAATATTTTCCCCAACGAAGCCTCCCATATAAAGAACACAATTTTAGTCGGAATTTTAGATTTCCATACCAAAGCAACAGGAAAGCTAGTCCCATCTGATTGATGTAGAAGCTCGTAAAATGATCTCACCGAGCATTTCCTATCTTTCGTCCAAGTCCAGAGCCGTTTATCCTGATTTTGTGACATCAAATGCGCATCCTGCAACCTACCAAGCAAACTAGCAAGGGGCTCGATTTCCCGATCATTGAGGTTTCTCCTTCCCCAACGTAGGGAGATTCACTTAGAGACGGCACACAGGATATTGAAATATCTCAAATCTGCCCCTTGCCGTGGCTTCCTCTTTCAAAAGAATAGTCACATGAGAGTAGAGTCATACACTGATGCAGACTAGGCTGGCGCCTAGGATGACAGGAGATCTACATCAGGCTATTGTACCTTTGTGGAAGGCAATCTGGTTACCTGGAGGAGCAAGAAGCAACCAGTAGTTGTCAGATCCAGTGCAGAGGCAGAATTTAGGGCAATGACCCATGGCTTGTGTGAGATACTCTGGCTGAAGATGTTGGTGGCTGAAATTGGCTTTCCAGTCTTGGGATCCATGAGCTTGTACTGTGACAACAAGGCGACTATCAACATTGCTCACAATCCGGTGCAGCATGATCGGGCCAAGCACATTGAAGTGGATCGCCACTTCATTCGGGAGAAGATCGTATCTGGGGAAGTTTGTACCCACTTTGTGAAGACAGATGAGCAAGTAGCAAATGTCTTCACTAAAGGAGTTCCCAGTTGGCAACTTCATAGATGTCTATGCAAGTTGGGCATGAAAGATATCTATGCACCAGCTTGAGGGGGAGTGTTATCAGATACGTAGAAATACGTATTTGTCTTGTATAGGGGTAGTTCTGTAAATACCTCTTATGAGGGGTATACTTGTCCTTTTTCTGTAACCTCTTTTTAATAAATAAGATTTATGGAGTCATTGTGAATTAAGCACAATAGACATCCTTTTTCTCTCTCTCTTCTCTACTCTCTCTTCTCTACTCTCTATTCTCTCTTCTCCAAACCTAACCCTAACCCGAACCCTAATTCTTCAAATTCCACTAAGGGCTCTCTAGGCCGTGGTATACTGTTCGGGTGACATGGACATTTTAGAGTGGAAGCATATACTTGAAATTCCCTTTTAATTACCACAATATGTCCTAGAGGGGGGTGAATAGGACAATTTAAAATTTCTCTACGGATTAATGTAAGGATTTAAATTTAATGACCACACAAAGCGGAGAAGGATCAAACAACCAAAATTAAATCATCCACAGAACAAAGTGAGAGGTATATGAGACAAGTTATGCAAACATTCACAATCACACAAGACAAGGATTTATAGTAGTTCGGTGACTTCGCACCTACATCCACTTTTCAATACAAAGACGAGCAATATATTATTTTTCAATCATGCATTACAACATATCCAATTTAATAAAATAACAATTAACTAAGCAAACACTTATTCTATACTAATGAGAATCACTTCTCGCCCACCTAGAGAGTCAGCCTAAGCCAGTAGAATTAGATGAGCAAATTTCCTCACGGATCTACAATCCACAACTCAATTACACGAGAATCACTTCTCACATCACCTAGAGAGTCAGACTAGGCCAGTAGAATTTAGAGAAACAATTTTCTCAATGATCCACAATCCTCAACTCAATGTAACGAGTAAACACTCATCCACCAATCACAAATTCAAGTTTTGATAATCTTAATTCAATCTAAAAAGGTTTATTCATAGAGACTTACCTTTAGATGACTTCGAACAAAGGATGAATCTTCGGAGAAGTTTCATCACAAAAACCACACTACCAGAGATGCTCCTCTACGGAGTGGAAGATGTTTCAATGAAATGAACAGAGTATAGTCTCTCAAACAATCAGAGCCTTCACAAAAAGATGCACTAGGTTTACTCAGGTGAAGCTCTCAAAAATTGCAAAGCTCTTGGACTAGGGTTTATGTCCCTTTATATAAGCAACTCTTATTTCAAGAGAAACGAACCTAAAATGCCCGTTGGAATGGGCCAAGTGCGCCAAAATTCGTGAGACTAACGAAGTCAAAATGAGATCCACTATAGGGGGGTCGACCGCACGTTTTGGCCGGTCGACCGCTCAGAGGATTTCTCTTGTCCGAGGGTTTGTCGGCTACTCAAACCGACCGGTCGGCCAAAGGAACCATTAACAAAAAATCACAAGGGGTGGTCGACCGCACCTTTTGGGTGGTCGGACAGTCTGCAGATCTTGATACCAACCCGTCCAAACCAAGGAAATAGATTTCCCAAAATTAACGAAATATTTCGCGAAATATTTCCATTTTCTAGGTTACCGACAGGAAAGAATACATACACGAAATGTTTCCATACATGTCGAAATATTTCACGTTAACAGTAAATTTCGATCAATTGAAGGTGTAAATATGTATTATTTCGGTAGAAATGTTTCGACATCTATAGAAACATTTCGATCGAAGGTAAGAAACATCCTATTTGAGCACCACAAATCCCATATTTGATCATTTAACTCATTTCCATATATATATATATTATAAAGAAGACCAATCCATTATAGATTTCTTGGTTCGTAGATTGATCGTAAGGACGAATCGAATCCCATTTTGGAGTTTTTTCAAATTCGAAATGTACATAAGAATAGAAATTTTTGCTATCGTTTCTTGCTACAAATAGATAGATTAGGTGTAAATGCATCAAATCTATGATGCATTTACACTTGATTTGTGCAAAAATTGAAAATCATTTAGGGTAAAAATTTAAATTTGGGGAACACCCCAATTTCATTGGTTTTTACCCTAAACATCCATGATTGTGCATAAATAGATTATATGCATAACTTAGCTCGTTCTACAAGTTGGTTGGATTAAATATTTTTCCCAAAAAAATATTTAAACATTCAAAAAGTTAAGTAATGTTAAAAGTTAATAATAATAGGCTTTCTAAAATTATATAATATTAAGACACTAATGTAAGTGAATAAAGATTCGTTAATACCTTGACTTATGATTTTTTTTTTAAAATAAGCAATTAAATAATAGTTATCTAATTAAATAATATTTGGACTGCCTATTAGATACATGTCTCAACATATTACATTTTTCACACTACATATGATTGTATATTATGGTTTGATAGTTTGAGTGTATTTTTTGGCTTTTTTTATCATTTCCCAAACTTTCCACAAAGATTTCTATAATATTTCCATCATTTCCGCATTATTTCCATCATTTCCACGAAAATGTATTATTTCCACACTAGTCGAAATATTTCCACGAAACATTTCCATTTCCGAGCTGGTCGAAATAAACCTCGAAACCGAAATTTATTTCCTTGGTCCAAACAATAGTATGGACTTCCAATAGGCTAAGTTAGCCTGTAAGTCAACAAGTCTAAGTCAGAGTTATCTAGGGTCTGGATATCCGCAAGCTTGAACCCTTAGATGTAATCGAGTATAATAAACACAAGATTTCGATCAGTTGAACATCCGTTGAGTGAGGATGTATGCTAAGCTGCGGTTCAAATCTTCATGCTGACTTGACTTCATCTTCTATTTTGAACTGCAGTTCTTGGGTTGCTCTTAGACAACAAAGACTTTTCAATACTGATGCAGATTGGGCAGGTGCAATTATTAATTGTTGGTCTACGTCAAGATATTGTACCCTAGTTAGAGGTAACCTTGTCTCTTCGCGCAGCAAGAAACAGCCAGTTGTAGATCGATGTAGTACAGAGGTTGAGTTTCGCTCTATGGCACATGGTGTGTGTGAACTCCTCTGGTTGAGGACTATGCTTGAGGAGTTGGGACTCAAGGTGGCAGAGCCGATGAGCCTTTATTGTGACAATAAAGTTGCCATTAGCATTGCTCATAACCCAGTCCAACATGACAGGACCAAGCATATTGAAGTCAATTGTCACTTCGTAGAAGAGAAACTTCAACAAGGATTGATTTGTACTCCTTATGTAAGAACTCAGGAGCAGGTTGCAGACATACTTACAGAGGGAATGAACACGGCAATTCTTCATACTTTGATAGGAAAGTTGGGCATGATAGATATCTTCGCACCAGCTTGAGGGGAGTATTGGAGTTTATGGGTGTTACACCGACGTGGGGTGCCTTAAGTGGGCTACATCCCACTTCCCACGTAGGCTTCTTCATTATATGGTTTAGGTGGGTCAACCACTTAACCCCACGATTTCTTATGTGTAAGAGTTAAATGGGTCCACCACTAAACCCATGTTTTGTCCCTTCAGTAATAAAGGGTTTTCCCCATCTATATATATATATATAGATGTTATGTTCAACCTCTTCTCTTCCCCATAACTTCTCTCTCTAACTCTCATCTCTTTCTCCATCTTCTTCCTCCTCCATAACTATTTCTCCCCTAAAGAGATCCTAATATGTATGGAAATGTCACCCTTTATTTCATTGTTTTCTAAAAATTGATTTTTTAAATAGAGTTGGAGTGTGTGTCCCATCTTCCATATGCTACTTTATTAAGTTGTTAAACATAGGTATAGTTCTTTGATAGTCTTCTCCTATGATACCTTGACTTCAACATGCCCAGCGTACCAGTATTGACACAATAATAAATCAAAACTGGTCTGATACTGCATAAATGCCTCTATATTACAATTTAATTGTGTTTTGTCAACAAATATAAATAGCATGTTTCAACAAATCACATTGTTAAAAATTTACACTATTACAAGTATAATTATATTTAGGACTACGTAGATACTAAAAAATGATACTTAGCTTATGAAAACAAAAAACTAAAAAGCATGGTATCAACATATTGGATGGCATACCCAATACCCATATCCATATTCGTGTCCCAAATTTCGGGAAATGGAGAGTCTTGTCCCCATTTCCCGTACTAGTATCCGTATCTGTAATTGGCCATCTTGGGTCTTCCCTCTTACAAATCTACTAATATTGATTAAGTTATTTGATAACTCTATGGTGTATGGAAGTGTTTTCTTTTACTTTTCTTCTATATTATTTCCTTTTTAAAAAAATTCTGATTCAAATATCTTTTTTATATAAGTGTAATCTTTATTGAAAACAGAGCTTCAATACAAAAGCATGAGCTTGAGAGGACGAAGAGGCCTACTCTAAGCAAAGGCGAGATAAAACAAAAGAGGCAAACAGACTCCCAATTAAGGCCCTGCTTGGTTCAATGCAAATTGGATGCATTGCATCCACTTGCCACGATTTTGGGATTACACGTGATTGGTAGGGGGCGTGCAAATGAGTTGCCATGCAAGTGGTTGCCAAGCCCTTGCAAACTCTTTAAGAAAATAGATGCAAGTATGTGCAGCCCAAAAACCTTGGAAAGTGACTGCAATGCAACTCACCGCATTTGCACTAGAGCGCAAAATGCATCCCAGTGCAGCGAACCAAGCAGGGCCTAAGATCCCTCCCTGTTACATAGAAGATCCCATCGGAAGACAAAATATTCAAAAAATAAGCCCCTACACTCCGGAAACACCTTTGTCCACAAGTACATCAGCCCCTTGATACTGAGAATGATCTCATACAAGTTTGCTTGCTTGCCTTCAAGGACTCTCTGATTCCTCTCCTTCCAAAGGCCCCAAATGATAGCAAATGGAAGAATCCTCCATAATATATTGCCTCTTGAAGAAAAAGCTTTGGATTTCCAGCAAAGAAAGAGCATCAAAAGGGATTCCGGCATCACCCAACCAATCCCAAAATCCAAGAGAAATGATCCACAAACCTTCTTAGCCATATCGCAGTGAAGCAACAAGTGCTCCACGGATTACCCACTGTATCTACACATCGAACAGTGACCAACCATTATGATCCCTCTGGATATCAAGTGATTCATTGTTAATATTTTATCTAGTGAAGCCTCCCAAGCAAAAAAAAGCCACCTTAGAAGAATTCTTGGTTTTCCAAATCAAAGCCACATGAAAAGAGCTGCCATCAGACTCTTGTAATGCCTCGTAAAAGGAATAGACCGAGAACTCCCCTCCCTTTGTCCAATTCTGATTTAAATATAACAAAAATATAATATCATAATACATGTACAGAAGTGTCTGCGTTTCAGGCATCACACACACACACACACACACATATATATATGGGCTGGGATAGAATGCCTAATGGAATTCTTACTAATATTCTTACTAATGGACGTGGGGCCCACATGCCGATGAGTTAAGGGATGATTTTTGGTGATAATATTCTTCTCAATGTGGATATCAACCACAAAAAATCAGCCCATTCCAACATTTGTAGCCTTGTGAAAGTAGATTGCAAATTGAAAAATTTTGGACCATCCATTTTCACCGTTTAATTTAAGTCCGTATTTGGTAGGGTTAGAAGTTTTAAAAATTACTAATTGTTGGTGAGGGTGATCTCCATGGTGAGGAGATTACCCTCACCAAAAATCATCCCTTAACTCATCCGCATGTGAGCCCCACGTCCATTAGTAAGAATATTAGTAAGAATTCCATTAGTCATTCTATCCCAGCCCTATATATATGCATTAATTATAACAAGATAAAGGACTTTCAACAAACTAAACACAAGAAAGAGTATAAATATCATATGTTTCATAGAAGACAAAAAGTGCATCAGGTGCTTGTATTCTAGAAATACAATAATCTTGCAAGCATAAGCATAGATAGAGCTAGAGAGAGAGACGTGCAGTGAAATATCACAAATTACCAACTGCAAATATTCATCATATAGCAATAAAACTAAATCAGCACAGAGAGAAAAATGAGGGATAACAACTTACAAGAACATCTTGACCGACCCAGGCATATGATGCATGCTGATTTGCAGCCCAGAAAATGGCAAATGCCATACAGAATGGTAACACCACAACAGAGAGAACTGAAACCTCCCCAAGAATGGGAAGATTTACGGTCTTCTTCCCCCCGTCTCTGAATATCCTGGTTAGAGAGCAAAATAAAATAAGAGAATTAAGAAAAAGATATTATGATGAATATAGTGTCATGTCACATAAAAATGGATTCACATTGTTCTACCTTAAAATCAGTGTCACTATGCAAGCATGCATTCCCTGAAAAATGGAAACGATTTCAAATGAGCATCAGACAGAAGTACACCAGTTGAACAGATTAATTTCAACTTATTCAATATATGCTTTCTTTTAATCTCATAGGAACTTCTGTAAGATAAATAAGTCAATTTATTCTATTAACATCCAAATTCCAAGGGAAAAAGAAAAAAAAAAAAGCAAACTACATCTTACTTCATGAAGAAATCAAACTTGATCAGCAATTATGTTGCCCTAAAAATTTATATTGAAGTGCCTATAGAAAAGAATTTATATTGAAGCGGTTAAGTACATAAACTCAGTATTTTAGCGTTCGCCCTTTGAACTCAGGAACCTTTTATAGAATCGAGAATGAACACTGTAACAAATTCCAAGATAATACTATAAAACAACCATAGAAAACAAACAAGATTCTGAAAGATGTACGATACTATACATGCATTCCACATAGAGCATCAATGTATGGGTCAGTCATAAAAGTCCCACTGCCAAATTGGATTCAACATACAAAACAATCAAGGCATAATTACGCAACAGGGACATAAATACACAGGACAACAGGAAAGCAGATAAAGCTTTAAATGTTTCTCTAAGGATTTCTGCAAGATGAATAATTTATGGACAGCTATAATCTTGGCGCCACTGATCAAATGGTCCATTGTTGAGCATAGCCACCGGGAAAAAAAAACCTTGGGCAGATTCAAGTCTCGAACGATCACAAGTTGGATCACTCAAGCCAACTTGGGATCGTGCAATCCCACTGGGTCACTCATAACTCAGTCAAAATCGATCTAACTCAAGCTAAATTCAGTCTGAAAGTTTGACTCACTGAGTCAAATCACACAAGTCAAACCATTCGCTTACAAAAAACCACTTACAAAGTAATGCGTCCCTTGCCCCATTGCAGAGAAGAAGAAGAAACACACAACACTTAATTAGTTCGGTCACTTGATTTGCGTTAGGATCATGGTTCAAAATTTCGTTTCATTTCGGTCGAGACAACTCGTTCCAGTAGTGTACTAAGACGATACAATGGGGAATGTATCGTCTCATGCCAAAAGCTTAATTTAAGTACTAAAACTAGTTTTAAAGCTTATTTTCATGATATATGCGTCTTTTAATGCTAAAAACAGCTTGTAGCCTAATTAAGCATTACAAAATGGTTTAATCTTATCGAGACATATACTGTTTTTTTCCATTGTCTCGTTCCATTTTCCTTACGTCTCGGTCAACACGTCTCATTGCTCCATATGACCAAGGGATTCCAATAGGACAAGAGTGAAAGAATTTACCAAGAATCTTGCTTTAGGATCCCATTTTCAAAAACTTCTATCCTCTATACTCTTGAATAGAAGCATATTCTAGATGGGTAAGCAATCTTGTCAAACTAACCAGCTCCCAATAATTCAAATGCCTCCTAAAACAATGGGATCCATACACACGACCTCATATCCTCTCACTGCACCTGAAAACAGTAACCTATTTATTGGCCACGATGTAATGCTAGAGAATCCAAACAAAGAATTGAATCACCAAATGAAAGGTCCTCCCAAAATCTGATTTTGTCTCCCAACCCCAACTTCATACGAATTCCTTTGTAGAAGTCCTCATAGTGACTTGTAATTCTTCTCCAAATAGAAGTGCCATAAGAAGAGTTAACCGCATTGTTATCCCAATCCCAATTTCGACTAGGGCTGCAACTTGGTCGGGCTCAACCCGATGTTTGGCCAGGGTTGGGTTGGCCCCTTCAGTACTCGGGTTGGGCTCGGCCTTGGATTTTGACAACCCAATCAAAATCGGGTTGGGCTCAGGCTGAGGCTTTGGGCAACCCGAGCTCGACATATATGTAATATATTTATATAATCTATATACATAAGTAAACCTTATATGTATATAAGGTATAAACCGACTCTTCCCTCCCCCTTATCTCTCCAGCGAAAATCTTTCACATTAGGATTAGGGTTTCCACCCTCACTCCGCCGCTGCCATCCACTGCCTCCATCCGACGCTGCCATCCGCCGCATGCTGCCTATAATGATTCAACTCTCCCAAACCTTCACCGGTAGTTTTCCCTTCCCTATGTGTCTCCTCCTATTGTATCGCACACCACCTATGCGCACATATCACTCATATCAAAAACACAAATAGGGGGGGAAACGAATCATCAAACAATATCCATCTAATGAAAAAGATTCAAAATCATTGAAAGTTTATTAGAAAAGCAGAACAATCACCATTGAAGTTTCAAAAAAACAAACCAATATTTTGAGTATTTGACCGACCCGACCAAGCCCGATCGGGATGGGCTCGGGCTAGGAAATCTAGGCCCGACCTCGGGTTGGGTCGGCTCGGGTTCACAGTCTTAAACCTCAGGTTGGGCTCGGGTTGACTCCATACCCGACCCAACCTGCCCGAGTTGCAGCCCTAATTTCGACTTCTATACTTGCTCTCAAAAACTCTCCTCCATAGACTAAAAAAATTATTATCCCAATCCCAATTTCGATTTCCAAACTTGCTCTCAATAATTCTCCTCCATAGACTAGAAACATTATTATCTGAATCCCAATTTTGACTTCCATACTTACTCTTAACAACTCTCCCCCAAGACTAGAAATTTCCTCTATATAATTCCATAAAGAGAGCCTAAGTAAAGTCATATTTTATTGTATTGTCAATTCCATGTCAAGTGTATGTCATGATGTATTTGTCATTGTCTAGTTCAAGTCATCTAATATATGAGTGATATAATGAAGAATAAGGTTGCATGTGATCAAGTTTCATTGGTAGATCATCTGATCCAACACCTCAAGGAAGATCAAACAAAGTACTTCAAGCTCATCAGGATCAAGATCCAGGCATATGCGAAAGATCGGACAGATCAAGATCAAAGAAATGTTGAAGATTGGAAAGCTCAAGGTTAAGGATAATGTGCATCAAAACTATATGATTTGGACCCAAGGTCCTTTTGTAAGAATTCCTTAAACTCTAACCTTCTAGTCTTTAATAGGCTAAACTTTAGTAGTTAATAATCTGTGGGATTTTGACCAAGTCTGGAAGGCTGGTAAATGTTGAAAATCATATTTTTGTTTTGATCAAAAATGCATTTAAAAATGCATTTAAACTTAAGATAATTTTGGCAGTCTTTGGTATTTTAGACTTGTTTTTATATAAAGAAAATTATCAACCTTTAAGATTTGGAAAAAGCCTTTTCGTTTGAAAGTCCATTGTGTTGACCAACTTGCAACTCCCAAAAATCGGATTTTGTTCTTGAACTAGAAAATCACTTTCTGATTTTGTTGGAATTTGATTTAGAAATATTTTTATTGAATCCAAATGGGAAGTAATCCCATATTTACATTAAATGATATTTATAAAGTAAATATTGTGAACTCTGTCCAGGTGAAAAACCAACCTGTGTGGACTATGTTTTGGCCTTACAATAGTTTTGTTGTCATAACTGGTCGACCGCTCAATGAGATCAGTCGATTGATCTATTAATATTTTGAGATCGTTGACCAGCCATTAAAATCGTTTTGTTTTGTTTGCAGACCAGTCAGAGGATCATTCTCTAAACAACATACCGATTGACCAACCTTGGAGACTGGTCGATCGTGCCCCTCTAACGGTAAGAAATTTGACCATTGGTAAGGCCCAAGCTTGTTTATAAATGCTTGGATTTGTCACCCCTTTGACTTTAGAACTCTTTGCAAAACCCTTTGAGTATTAAGCCCCAAAGAGAGTTTCTCGGTATCCCTTGTCTCCTTGATCTCATTCATAGAAGAAAAACCCTTGGAGACCTTGAAGGCTTGTTAGTACCATAGTTAAATCACTTGCTCAAGCCTTATCAAGCTTCTAAAAGTGTAGTTAAACACCCTACATGTGGAAAAAAAAGCTTGGAAAAGCTTAAACAAGAAGCTTCATCATTGAAGAGGTTAGTTATTCATATTAAAAATCAGCCTAGTAAAGAGGCATAGTATGTCTTTTGCATTCATTAAGAAACGTCCAACAGCTCAGTTGGTCAGGTATTTAGGGGGTTGTACCCAAAGACACGGGTTCAAGTCCCTTTCTTACTTGGGGAGGGGGAGTTTAAGGGTTACTAATAAAAAAATAAAATAAAAATATGGACTTCTCAAAAAAAAAATGTATTTTGCATTCAATACTTAAAATACGTGACTATTGAACCTTGATTTGTGTAAATTTGAATCATCATCCAGATAAACATCAGCATTTCCCACTTGTAATTTATCTTGCTTTCATACTCCTTATAGTGTTTAAGGTACTCTATTGCCTTCTAAGTGAGCTTTCACGCTTGTTTTATCATTTCTTAAAATATCAATGCATGTTTCCTATGGTTTCATAATGTTTCCATTGTTCCCAAAAAATGTACAATGTTTCTAGAAACTTCAATGACGAGTTTCCACTTTCCAAAGGACTGAAATTTAGTCTAACAAAAAGTTCAAAATTTGTGTACATTTACATGTCCCTCATATTCACATTGAATTGCATAGCAGCTGATATGTACTTCAAGTTGTTTTTGCATTGCCATGTATATGTACATCTATTAGGTTATATACTTATACTAGTGGGTAGCGTCTAGTAGGAGGATAAGATCTCGGCCCTTCTTTATGGAAGCCCCTGTGCCCACGGCACCTATGTTACCCAGATACGGCAAGGATACGAGACCGACACGGCGTGGATACAACATTCACACTTAAAATGGAAGTATCCGACACGGGTACGGCACCCATTTTGAAGTATCCGGGTATCATAGCACGGCACTCCTCGACAAAGCATTTGTCAAAATTGGGTGTGAGTGGCTGAGATCCACAGTCCAGTTGGGGGATAAGATCTCGGCCCTTCTTTATGATGCCTATAAGAGGGGGAGACAACTTCCCTGTTTTGTTATATAGATATGTAATATTTCGAAAGAAGGATAGTTGAAAAAGCCTTTCAGCAGAAGAAAGTACTTTTCTGATAAGGGCCAGTTTGGAAAGCCGTAAAACGCGGCCAACGGAGGTCAGTTCAGAACTGAACTTATATTTTGGTGTTTGGTAACCAAGTGGACCCCACTTTTAAGGTCAGTTTTCTTCCCATTTTGCTCTTAAAACCAGTTCGATGTGGTCTTCTTCAAAACTCGTTACAACATCGAACTCGACAAGAAATGATCGAGAAGCCCCTTCTCTTCAACCCTCAAAAGAGGAAAAAAGAGACAGATTCCCTCTCCATCTCTTCCGGCTACTCTTCCGGTGAGATGTGACCATTCTCCTCCTCTCCACCCCTCTTCCGGCGAGGTGTGACTCTTCCAGCGAGATGTGACCACTCTTCTTCTTCTTCTTCTTCTTCTTCTTCTCTGTGTAGTGAAAAGTGGGTTGGGTTGAATTTTTCTGCATTTTTTTTTTTGTGTTTTGAAAGGGCCAAAGTAAAGCAAACACCACAAAAACAAGAACTAGTTCAGGGTTGTGAACAACCTAGTTCAATCCCCGCTTTGAATTGGTTTAGGACTGAACTAGACCCGAAAAAGATGAGGTTCCCAAACAGCCTCTAAAGCAAAGAGTACAAAAGAAAATAATGCTCAAAAAATCTAGAGGGTGAGATGTTTAACTATGAAAAATGTATACAAAAGCCAATAAAGAAATGTTTAGCTGCAGAGATAGGGAAGAGAGGATAAGTTTTTATCATAATTACAAAATGCACTATTCCACATATCTGCAGCCAATACACCCAAAATCTAGTTTACTTCGACTTGTATGCAATCATTTGTAAATTTCAGCAATGAAATATAATGGAAAAAACTGAAAGAACTGTATACCTCAGTACCACCAATGCAAAAGAGTACGATCAGCAGCCAAACAAACCAAGACGACATAAAAAAGTATAGTAAGACTAGGAAAGCGGATGCTGCTATGACAAAAAATATAGCACCCTTTGCATTAATATCTAAGACATCCTTGTCAGAATCATCTTTGACTGTTCCAGCACCGGAAGATTCCTGAAATCAGAAGAAGAGAATAAATGTAATTCAAAATTTGTGTTTCTCTGTAGTAAAGCCGACCCCATATCGTTGGGATAATGTTTATGATGATGATGTAGTGAAGAAATCAAAGAATTTTGAGGAAAAGAATTACTACATACGAAGATAACAAATCAAGATTCAAGAAAAACAATTCAGACGCAGAAAACATCAAATTTACAAAGCTAACATAAGTCAAATACATTTCGTAGGTTAAACAAACTGCCCATAAATTGTTTCATACATTAGAGATGTTTTCTTTTCTAATTAGTTGGAAGTTGGAACCTGTATTAAGGATATATTTGTTATTTCACTTTTTTCATCATTACTTGGAGGCAAGGAAATAAATTTCATGAAATTATCGAAATATTTCGCGAAAGATTTCCATTTTCTAGGTTACCGACAGGAAAGAATACTTACGTCGAAATAATGTTAAATTTCCCGAAATATTTCCATTCATGTTGAAATATTTCACGTGAACAGTAAATTTCGATCAATTGACAGTGTAAATATGTAGTATTTCGGTTGAAATGTTTCGACATGTATGGAAACATTTCAATCATAGGTAGGAAACATCTCATTTGAGCTCAAAACCGCTATAAATCTCATATTTGATCCTTTTAACCCCTTTTCATACATTTTGTTTATACATAAGATCAATCCATTGTAGATTTTTTGGTTCGTGGATTTTTTGGTTCATGAAAACATTGTGGGTTTTTTCAAATTCAAAATATACATGAGGATAAAATTTCTTGCTACAAATAAATAGGTTAGGTGTAAATTCATTAAATTTATGAATCTATGATGCATTTATACTAGATTTGTGCACGGATTAATGATCGTTTAGGGTGAAAATTTGGAATTTGGCAAAAACTCCAATTTCATTGGTTTTTACCCTAAACATCCATGATTGTGCATAAATTGATTATATGTTGCACTACTTAGCCCGTTCTACAAGTTGGTTGAGTTAAAAAAAATTAACCCTAAATTTTTTTTTTCAAATAAAAAATTAAACATTCAAAAAATTAAATAAATATTATAAGTTAATAGTAAATAGGTTTTCTAAATTACATATAATGTTAAGAAATTAATGTAAGTGAATAAGGATTTGTTAATATATTACTTTATGACTTTTTTATAATTAACAATTAAATAATAGTTATATAATTAAATTAAACCTTGACTAATTAAAGATGCTTGCCGCGACATATTATAGACCATTATGGTCATTCATTTCCACACTACATATGGTTGTATATTATGGTTTGAAAGCTTATGAATGTTTTTATGCTTGTTTCATCATTTCCCAAGCTTTCCACAAACATTTCCACAATATTTTCATCATTTCCACGAAAAATGTATTATTTCTACACTGGTCGAAATATTTCGTGGAAATATTTCCATTTTTAGACTAGTCGAAATAAACCTCGAAACCGAAATTTATTTCCTTGCTTGTAGGCCCACTCGCTCGTGACTGGTGAGTGCAATGCAATCGTTAGAGGCATGTTTAGATACAATAACTTTGCACCAAATAATTTTAGCCAATGCAAAGGGAGCCCAAGCTTTTTCGCAAAATAACACACTCGATAACGCTCAATGTGCAGCAATGCATCTTTTGGAAGACACCTGAGAATAGTCTTTATATTGTCTAAAAGTTAATTCCCTTCCCACAAATTAGTAATTAACCAAACACCCCCTTGAGTAATATAATTAAGGGTGAACAATCTCACAAGTCACAACCGCAATTGTCTCTTAGTCTCTTTCTTCTCCTTTCTTTCCCCTTCATCGCTCTTGGAAAATGTAACAAGGACACTCCATTTTTTTGAAAATTCACCGTGTCGGACACTATCATACTAACACGTCAAATACACGCCAACACTCATTTACGAGCAAAAGAGGGTTGGTTTGTTCCATCCTTCATACACTATTAAGTTGTTAAACACAACTATAGTTGTTTGACAATCTTTCCACTTATAAATCTACTTATGTTATGGTATATGGAAATGTTTTCTTTAACTTTTCATATATTATTTAGCTCAATTTTACTTTGAAATAAATTTTGATTTAACTAATATTATATTAGAATACATGTATGGATTTGTATGCATTTTGGGCTTCTTGAAGGTCCCAAGTCAAACACCTGGAATCAGTGTCAGACATCGACACACGTGTCCATGTCATTGTTACATAGCTCTTGGATCTATGTATGTCAAATTAGTAAAGAAAGAAAGGAAAGGACATCATTACTGCTCCCACTAGCCGATATAATTGGAAACATGGTTCAAAGTACACAGTATCATTTCGGTATCGTTCATGGGTGATACCAAAACGTATCGGAAGTATCATTCGGTTTCAGACAAAATTTCGTGAAACCAAAACGAAATGTTAGTCCAAATTTACACATAAGATGAAGTATCGTTCGGTTTCAGACGAAACCAACCGAAACATACGTAGTTTCGTCCTATAGCGAAACCAAGACGAAACGGATGAAACGTTTCGGTTTCAGTCGAAACTTTGAACCATGATAGGAAACAAGGATGATGATAATCTGGAGAAGAGTCAAGTCTTTGGAGTGGGAGAGGTTAGATGTTTGGACTCGATTGCTGCTACGTTGGCTTGTAGAAAATGGCAACTCCCGACGGTATATCTCGGTCTTCCTTTAGGAGCCAACTATAGATCCAAGAGTATTTGGGATCCGGTAGTAGAGCGGTTTGAGAGGAGGCTGGCCCTCTGGAAAAGATCATTCCTATCCAAAGGAGGCAGGCTCACTTTAGTGAAAAGCACCCTCTCCAATTTATCGATCTATTATTTGTCCCTTTTCTCTATCCCCTTGGGCATCGCCAAGAAGATCGAAAGTTTGATAAGGAATTTCTTATGGGATGACAGCGAAGAGCACTATAGATTTCATCTTGTCAGCTGGTCGAGGTTATGTTTGGCTAAAAAAGAAGGTGGTCTTGGGATTTGGCTATTAAACCCATGAATAATGCTCTGCTCGGCAAATGGGTCTGGAGATTCCGCAATGAAAGAGAGAGCTTATGGAGAAGAGTGATCTCGGCCAAACAAGGTGTTAATTCGAACGAGTGGGAGAGCAGTATTCCATCGTCCTCGTATGGGACTGGGGTATGGAAAGGTATCTCTAAGTTGACGGAGGAGATTAGAAACAGAAGCATTTTCAGAGTGGGGAATGGGCATAACGTCAGATTTTGGGAAGACAGGTGGTGCGGGGATATCCCTCTCAGTGAAGAATTCCCCTCAATCTATGCTTTATCCAACCGGAAAGGAGAATCGATCAAAGCCGTCTCGTCCTCCAGTAATGGCTCTCTATCCTGGGATCTTGATCTTAGAAGAAGGTTTAACGATTGGGAGATGGACTTAGTGGTGGCCTTACTTAATCGGCTTGAAGGGGTTAATCTCACGAAGAGTGTGGAAGATAGAAGATGGTGGTTAGATGACCCCAAAGGCAAGTTCTCAGTTAATTCTCTTTACAAGTCCTTAGCGGGTGTCTCTCCCACTTTATTCCCAGTCAAGACCATTTGGAAGAACCCCATCCCCTCCAAAGTTAAGTTCTTTGTGTGGTGCGCCATGTTGGACAAAATTCTTTCGGTTGAGAAGCTTAAAAAGAACGGATTCCACATGGCCAACAGATGCATCCTATGCTGCAGCGACGAGGAGAGGACTGACCATTTGCTTATCCACTGTAGAGTGACGAGGACTATTTGGGATAGGTTATTGGGCCTCTTCGGTATGTCATGGGTGCTCCCGAGGTCAATCTTCAACCTGTTCACAGAATGGCAATCGAAAGCATTTTCCGATAGTGGTTGTATTTTGTGGAGACTCATCCCTTTCGCAATCTGTTGGGAGGTGTGGAAAGAGAGAAATCTTCGTATTTTTGAAGAAAAAGGGGTCGATGTGGAGAAGATTATCTTGAAGATTAAAGCGGCGGCTTATTTTTGGGGATCAGCCACTTCCGAGCTTCATGGCTTTAGATTTGAAGACTTTGTATGTCCGTGGGACCGGCTGATCTCAAATATGTAGCCTTTCTTGCTAGTCTTTCTGGTGGCCTGTTTTTGCCTTGTTTGTCGTAGGTGGTCTTTGTTCTTCTTTTAGGGGCCCCCTCAGCCCCGTTTAATAAATATATCTTTTACCAATCAAAAAAAAAAATAACATCCATAAGAAAGACTTGTCAAAAGTATGTGAAGAAGTGCGCTCTTGAACTCACGTTTACAGGTTGTTTTTAAATGAGTTTTACTGTCATTTTTCCATGTCTAGAAGCAAAAAATTCATAAAAAGAAAAGAAAAAAAATATCTGTATTTTCCAATTTTGGTGATTTTTTTCGAGGGCATTGATCTCTCCCATGTCCCAACCCAATTCATTTTTTACCTCAATCTGGAAGTCATTGCACTTGTATCAAGTAAAGAATTCTAATGAATTCACTACATTGGATTTACCATCACCCAACCTTTTTTACGAGTTTTTTAATTAGTTGATTTAACCCATATAAGTTTGGGATAAAGTTTATTTGATGTGTTTGGATTGTATTTCTTGGTTTATATGGCTGAAGCTTCGTACAATTGAATTGTTGATTTGCCCACCCTGGATAAGAGAAATAAGATGTGTAGAATTTCATTGTAACAAGTTGGCTTCTTGACCTACCCCTCCCCACCCACCCCAAAAAGTAATTAATTAAAAAAGAAAGCAAAACCCCTTTTACAGACAATGACAGAAGCATAAAATATCAAGGAATTGCTTTAGTTAGAGGAAGCGATCTTTGGGAGACTACCAGCCCAAAGTCTGGGTTATACAAGGATATGAGATATTATAATCCAATATCTACACACTACTCGAACTATGTCACCAAGAAGTAAAGGAATCTCACTACAACACGGAACTTTGGCCTACTCCATGGACTTGAGAGCGAGATGGCACATGTTTAGGTTCATGCATGGATTCTTTGCCAGATTTCAAAGGGTTTCTCTTCCATGAGGAGTCATAGAGAAGCTATGTAATCATATAGCCATTCAGTTCCTTAAGTTGAAATTAGGGTTTCAAGACAAGAAAGAGAGTGAGTAAGAAGAGAGAGACAGAGAGAGGAGAGTAATAAGGGTGAAGAGAGCGTGTATAATACATGTCTCTTGAGTTTATTATTTATACGAGTCTACAAAATACTGAAATAGGACAAGTATGCCCCTACAAGATAAAATCCCCATCTACCATATACTGTATAGTACGGCTACAATACTACATGATAACACTCCCCCTCAAGATGATGCATAGATATCTATCATGCCCATCTTGCTGAGACAAAAAGATAGTTGGTAGCCTGAAACCCCTTTGGTGAGAACATCTGCTACTTGTTCACTAGTCTTTACAAAGGGGATGCAAATCTCGCCAGAAAGGATCTTTTCCCGAATGAAGTGTCTATCCACCTCTATGTGCTTAGTCCGGTCATGTTGAACTGGGTTATGAGCAATACTTATTGCTGCCTTCTTGTCACAATATAACCTCATTGGACTAGTAACTAGGAACCCCAATTCAAATAACAGGACTTTTTTTTTATAAGTATAAACTGTTATTAAAACTAAACAGAACTATACAAAAAGTCTGCGAGGTCGAGGAGACCTCCCAAGGACTAAGAGTGTAATGACCCTATTTCTAGCAATATTATAATAGATTTTTTATAATACTTTGAACATTATATGTATGCCATTTTAAAGGTCTCAACAATTGCTTTCTATCGGTATCAAGTTTGTCCAAATCAGACGTACGAGTCAAAAGTTATTGTGTTTAGTTCTAGGCAACATTTTAAGTTTTTACATACTATAGTTTGATATCAAAAATATATAATTTGAAAAAAAAAAGACAATTTTCAAAATTATAGTCCCACATCGGATAGGAATGAAAAGTTTTGAGTTTTCAACCTCTATAAATACAAGGCCATGCCTGAGAAAATTACATCAATTTGGGTATTTGCATTCTAATCCCTGAGGTAAGAATATTTGCAAAAAAATCCCTCAACTAGAAGAAATTCTAGAAAATTCTTAGGAATTCCGGAAAATATTCAGGAGGTCCTTTGAAAAGTTTTTGTGGGGCATACTGCCTCGAGATACGCGCTACCTCGAGATTCGCATCGTAAAAGGTTCAAGGATTTTGGATTCTAGCGTATTCACTTGTAAGTACATAGTTATTTATTTTATGCCTTTATGTATTTAATTAATTATTTATTTATTATTTATTTATTTATTTAATTGAGTAATTATTATTTATTTATTTATTTATAAATATTATTTTATTTTGGGAATAGTAGAAAATTCACAGAATATTGTAGAAAAATTCTAGAAAATTCTATTATTTTTGGAGAAAATGTCTAAAATGTTATTCTTGTTATCTGTTAAATTTTAGAAAGGAAAAATCTCAATTCTTATATTTTCCACAAAAAATGTGTAAATGCATTGATAATTTCTTGTAATCTTAAAAGCATGCGTTTTTCATCCGTTTTATGTATTCGCTTTCCAAGATATTAATAGGGCTTAAATGTTCTTATTTTTAGTTTCGAAATGCAAAAATATGAATGTTATGCATGTAAAGATGTTTCTACAAACATTATTATTTTATGCATATAAATACGATTAAGGACATGAATAAGAACGTAATTGGGAATGTGGAATATCAGATTAGTTGGAATCAAGCGTTGTCTCATTTCTTTGAGACCCCTTGGGGTTTTAGTCCCCTAAAGTATCAGGCGTTGTCTTATTTCCTTAAGACCCCTTGGGGTTCCAGTCCCTTAAAGAAGAGGCGTTGTCTCATTCACGAGACCCCTCGAGTATTTATACCTAAAAGAAAATTAGGGAATCCGGAAAGAGGATACCTAATGAAACAATTAGTGTGCACATTAGGGAGTTTACTTGTGGACTAGAAGTGTTGACATTGTACACTAGGACCGATGGAGTGTTGATACTGAATACATCAGAATTGATAGTTTGACTGTATAGAAATGGTCACGGGTATTCTGATAAGAGAAAGGTTGACTGTTATGTGAAAAGTCATCATTGTATTCGAAGTTTTACGTAAGTAATTGATGGAGAATTGAGTTTTATCGAATTACATGTGAAATTCATTTGCAAATCGTATTTGTTTTAAAATAAACAAAAGTCGCTTATTTAAGTGGTTTTACGCATAAGGAATGTACTTACTGGCCCTAGCTCATCGTTTTAAAATGTTTTGTTTTCAAGAAAGCATTAGAGGAAGTTGGTCTGATGCTTCCAGCATTTCTGTTGATAGACTTGTGCTAGAGACAATGTTATATTTTGTTTAATTCTTCTATCTTGTAGAAGGATACATGAGTTATGTAGGTCGTTTGACCGTTTAGTAAAATGTATTTTGAAGTACGATATATATACAATATTTTCTTTTGGATAGGTATATTACGGTTTTGTTTGAGGTGAGAGATCCTCTAACATTATTAATGTGTCAATGAAGTGCGTTTCGTCTTATGGATTGTTTAAACAAAATGAAAAAAATTATCCGGTGTATTTCCGCTGCATCGTGATACCAGTTTTGTTTAACTGTGCGTTTGTATGATCAGATCGCGCCTCAAGATACGAGAAAGGTCGATATGACCAAATATCGGATTTGGGGGCGTGACAAGGAGACTAACAACAAACTACAAAGGAAAAAGGCAAACAAAGAGAAAAAAAATAGAGAAAAGCCCCGAGACTAAACAGTGTCTCTGTTACAAATCAGATCCCACCTAAATACAAAATCCTCAAAGAACAACCCCCGGCATTCTTTGAAGGATTTAGACCAAGAAAACAGTAAGCCTTTGATATTTAGGATAATAATCTCCTTCGAAGCCTCAGTGCCCTCGAAAACTCGGGAGTTGCGTTCCTTCCCTAGGCCCCAGCATATGGCGAAAGGGGTCAAACGCCATAATATCCAACCTCTAATAAACAAAGTGTTGACGACCCAGGTCTTAGTGAGTTGCCTCAGGGAGGAAAGAAACACCCAATACAGTCCAAATTCTGCCACGAAAGCCATCCATATCTCTCTTGCCATCATCAGGTGAAGGAAGAGATGCTCCACAGATTCTCCAATGTGCTTATACATACAGCAGAAATCGACGATGATGACCTTGCGGGCTATCAAATTATCCACAGTTAGGATTTTGTCCAAGTAGGCTGCCCAATAGAAAAAAGCTATCTTGGAGGGCACCTTAGATACCCACACGAACGAAGTCGGTAAGCAAGTCTCGATATGGGAGATTAAGGAGTTATAAAGGGACCTAACCGAGAACCTGCCATCTTTTGCCCATTTCCAAATGCGGCTGTTAGTCCTAATGAGAGATATATGTTGTTCCTGAAGGCGGGTAAGCAATCTGGATGCTGCATCGATCTCCCAATCATTAAGACGTCTTCTCAATCCGAAGTCCCAAGCCGGATTCTCACCTATTTGAGTTGAGCACTGAGAAATAACACAATTCTTTTTATCTGATAAGGTATAAAGCTTTGGGAAAGTCATCCTTTAGAGGCCTGTCTCCGCACCATCGGTCTTCCCAGAATCGAACTCTATTCCCAATTCCCACCTTGTAGGAAACTCCTGTAGCAAACTTCTCATAAATCTTCTTGATACGTTTACAAATGCTACAACCGTAAGCTGAAAGAATTGTTCTCCCATCCCAACCATGCTCCATCACAAATAACAGGACTTTCAACCACAATGTCTCACATAATCCATGTGTCGTGGCTCTAAATTCCGCTTCTGCACTTGACCTTGCAACCACATGTTGTTTCTTGCTTCGCCAAGTCACAAGGTTACCTCCCACAAATATACAGTAACCGAAAGTAGATCTTCTGTCGTCCTTAGCACCTGCCCAATCAGCATCTGTATAGGACTCAATCCCCATATGACCATTTTTCTTGAAAAGGAGCCCACTTCTAGGAGAGGATTTGAGATACCTCAAAATCCTATAAGTTGCTTCCAGATGAATATCCCTTGGCGAGTACATATACTGACTAATCACACTAACCACATAGGCAATGTATGGTCTAGTCAAGAAGAGAGAAATTGAATCTCCCAACTAACCTCTGGAAACTAGCAACATTTTCCAATTGCTCACCAGTCGATTCTCCCAACCTATGATTCTGCTCAATAGGTGTATCTATTGGTCTAGCTCCCAATTTTCCTGTTTCCTTGAGTAGGTCAAGGACATACCTCCTCTAGGATATGAAAATCCCCTTTCCAGATCTTGCAACTTCTATCCCTAAGAAGTACTTTAGGGATCCCAGATCCTTGATCTCAAATTCCCCAGCTAAGTATTTTTTTAGCTTGGAGATTTCATCCTCATCATTTCCAGTCACAATTATGTCATCTACATAGACAATAAGAGTTGTAGTGTTCTTTCTGTTGTCAGGGACCTACTTGTAATATCTCATATTCTACAGGGGGCCCTTGTAATATTGTAAAACTTCACTTAATATATATATTGGGTGAAATCGTGTAGGCTATTCTAAGCTCTACACGATTTCTCCTCTTCCCCCAATTCTCTTCTCCTCTCCTCTCTTCCATCTCTAACCCTAATCTCTTATTCTGGTTACGATCCAAGATTACAACATGGTATCAGAGCATGGTTATGTAACCATGGCTCAATCCTAGAGGTCTGAAGAACCCTAGGGATTGCGAAATTCGATGCGAAGGGCTTTCCAAAGAAGGAGATCATCTCCCATGGATAGCCGCAGGCTTTAGAAGAGTTTGAAACCCTAGCCGCCCACTCCAAAAGGTTGGAGAAGTTCTCCCAGGCCTAACCGCCCACTCCAGAAGCCTGGAGAAGAGCTATCAGGCATAGCTGCCAACTCTAGAAGCCTGGAGAAAAGCCACCAAGCCTAGCCGCCCCTTCCAAAAGGTCAGAGAAGACCCTCTGGACCTAGCCGCAGGTCTCAGAGGAGTCCAGAACCTCTCCCTAGTGCTACCGCACCTATCCAGGAACCTTTTTTAGGTCCTCGGAACCATTCACAAGTTTTCCGCGGGTGGTTTTTTCTCCAATAGAAAATCTATAAAGGAGTTGTTCCAAAAGAAGGTGATTTGAACCTCCGCAGCAGCAGTTCGGGTGATTTCTTATCAGAAAAGCCTTCTCTACTACCATGAGTATATCTGAGGAGTCATCTTCTGCCAAGTCAGAGATTATTGTTGCCCCACCCAGTCTGAGAAGTCATGGTGATCACGGCCCGGGCCTACAGATCACTACGGTGAAACTCGACGGGACCAACTACCTCGCATGGTCTCAATCTGCCAAGATGTACATCACCGGACGAGGCAAAGCGGGCTATATCACTAGACGCGTCACTGCACCTGATTCCTCCGATGCTGCGTTTGAGAAATGGGAAGCCGAAAACTCGATGGTCATGTCATGGCTGCTTCACTCCATGCATCCATCGATCAGCACAGGCTTCCTCTTTCTCCCGACTGCCAAGGATATATGGGACACTGCATCTCAGACCTACTCCCAAGATGGGAATTTTGCTAGAATGTATGAACTTCAGCAGGAGATAGCACATCTGAAGCAAGGCGATCTTCCTTTGGGATCATAATACGCTGCGTTACGCAGCAAGTGGGAAGAGGTAGATCACTACCAGACCTACACCCCTGCATGTACCAAGGATGCTACGGAGTTCCGGAAGATGATTGTGCGCGGACGCATATTCGAGTTTCTTGGCGGCTTGTGCACTCTGATGTTTGGGGACCCAATCCCACCACTTCTATCTTTGGTTTTCGCTACTTTGTGGTTTTTGTGGATGACTACAGTCGTTACACTTGGATCTACCTTATGAAATCAAAAAATGAGGTGCATACTATCTTTCAGACCTTCCATAAAATGGTGTGCAATCAATTGGGCACCACCCTAAAAGTCCTACGCACTGACAATGGGGGGGAATACATGTACAGTGGCCTTGCCTCCTACTTTGAAGAGCATGGAATTCTTCATCAGACTTCATGTGCCGATACACCTCAACAAAATGGGACCGCTGAGCGAAAGCATCGCCATGTCCTGGAGGTTGCTAGGGCACTTCTTCTTGGTACTCGGGTACCCAAGGGTTATTGGGCTGACGCTGTGTTGACGGCATCCTACTTGATAAATCGGATGCCCTCTCGTGTCTTGGGGTCAAAGTCTCCCCTTTCACTCCTGTTTCCTTCCTGTCCTGTGTTCTCCATTCCACCTAAGGTCTTTGGTTGTGTTTGCTATGTTCACGCCCATCACAGGAAGGACAAGTTAGATCCGAAAGCCGTTCGATGTGTGTTCCTTAGCTATTCGTCCACTCAGAAGGGATATCGGTGTTTCCATCCCTCTACCCGTCGTCGGTTTGTTTCTCTAGATGTTACATTTTTTGAGAGTCTTCCCTTCTTCTCAGTTGATCGGACTTCTCTTCAGGGGGAGCTTGGGAGTATTGACGAGAGTCCGATACCTCCACAGGGGGAGATTCCTCAACCAGTACCCCTTGATTTGCTTGATGAGTCTCCTGCACCCTTGTCCTTATCTCCTACTGACACTGTGCCACAGGATCCGCAGCTGAAGACATATGCCAGACGACGTCAAAAAGAGAAACAGTCCACCATCCAAGCTCACTGCCAGGAAATCCAACTCGATCCAGGTAATCGTGTCCTCAGTGATCCTCATGATGATATGTCTGTTGCTCCTACTATCCTTCCCATAGACATTGATGTACCTATTACTCATCGGAAGGGTGTTCAGAACTGTGTTACCAAGCACCCTATCTCTCACTTTGTTTCCTATCAACAGCTCTCACCATCCTACAGGGCATTTGCTACTTCCCTATCCAGTGTCGCTCTGCCATCCGGTGTCTCAGATGCCCTCAGCCAGCCTCAGTGGAAAACAGCTATGCTAGAGGAGATGACAGCTCTAGAAAAGAATGGTACTTGGGATTTGGTTCCATTGCCTAGAGGAAAGAAACCAGTGGAGTGCAAGTGGGTATATACAGTGAAATACAAAGCAGATGGAAGCATCGACAGGTACAAGGCCCGTCTCGTTGCAAAAGGGTATACACAGACTTATGGGATTGACTACCAGGAGACGTTTGCTCCAGTGGCCAAGATGAACTCAGTTCGAGTTCTGTTATCTCTCGCGGCAAACTTTTCTTGGCCCCTCCACCAGTTGGATGTCAAGAATGCCTTCCTCCATGGTGATCTAGAGGAAGAGGTCTACATGACAGGTCCTCCGGGGTTCAGTCCGACTGGGAGTAAGGAGCTTGTATGCAGACTGAAGAAAGCCTTGTATGGACTTAAACAGTCACCAAGGGCTTGGTTCGAGAGGTTCAGTTCCGCAGTCAAGAAGATTGGCTACTCGCAGAGTCAGGCGGACCACTCTCTTCATTAAGAGAAGTCAAGGTCGTCTTACTGCTCTTATTGTATATGTGGATGATATCGTGATCACAGGAGATAACCCAGATGAGGTTTGTAGATTGAAAAAATACCTTAGCACAGAGTTCGAAATCAAGGATCTGGGAACCTTGAGATACTTTCTGGGCATTGAGGTTGCTAGGTCAAAGCAGGGTGTGTTTATCTCACAGAGAAAGTATGTACTTGATCTCCTTCGAGAGTCAGGAAACTTGGGAGCTAAACCAGCCTATACGCCTATAGAGCAGCAACATCGGCTGAATCCTGTTGATGGGGATCCCATTGCTGATGCAGGCCAGTTCCAGAGACTTGTTGGGCGTCTCATCTACCTTTCGCTGACACGACCAGATATTGCATACGCAGTCAGTGTCATCAGTCAGTTCATGCATGCCCCTCGCTCTCCACATCTTGAGGCAGTACACCGAGTGTTACGCTATCTTAAGGGGGCTTCAGGGAAGGGTCTCCTGTTTAGTAAGAATGGACACATGCGAGTTGAAGCTTATACAGACGCTGACTGGGCAGGTTCAGTCACTGACAGACGTTCCACATCAGGGTACTGCACGTATGTGGAAGGTAATCTGGTGTCATGGCGCAGCAAGAAGCAACCAGTTGTCGCCCGCTCCAGTG
Source organism: Euptelea pleiosperma (assembly GCA_035048495.1). Taxonomy (NCBI): domain Eukaryota; kingdom Viridiplantae; phylum Streptophyta; class Magnoliopsida; order Ranunculales; family Eupteleaceae; genus Euptelea; species Euptelea pleiosperma. The sequence goes on along the minus strand of CM068551.1, from coordinate 10,555,627 downwards.
CCGAAGCAGAGTACCGTTCTATGGCTCATGGTGTATGTGAGCTTCTATGGTTGAAGACTATGCTCAGTGAGCTCGGATATCCTGTCAAAGGGTCTATGCAACTGTATTGTGACAATAAAACAGCCATCAGCATTGCTCATAATCCAGTTCAACACGACAGGACAAAGCACATTGAGGTAGACCGTCACTTCATCAAAGAGAAACTTAGTCAGGGACTTATTTGCACACCGTATGTCCATACTGCTGATCAAGTTGCAGATGTGTTAACTAAAGGTGTTACTAAAGGGATCTTAGAGCACCTGTTATCCAAGCTGGGCATGATAGATATCTTCGCACAAGCTTGAGGGGGAGTGTTGTCAGGGACCTACTTGTAATATCTCATATTCTACAGGGGGCCCTTGTAATATTGTAAAACTTCACTTAATATATATATTGGGTGAAATCGTGTAGGCTATTCTAAGCTCTACACGATTTCTCCTCTTCCCCCAATTCTCTTCTCCTCTCCTCTCTTCCATCTCTAACCCTAATCTCTTATTCTGGTTACGATCCAAGATTACAACACTTTCCACAGTGCTTCACAAACAGAGTATGATCTGCCTGACTTTAGGAGAAACCCAGTACCTTCACTGCCTGGGTAAACCATTCAAACCATGCTCGAGGAGACTGTTTGAGCCCGTACAAAGACTTCTTCAGTTTGCACACCTTGTTGTTTCCTCCTGACAAGACAAATCCTGGAGGTGGAACTGTTATCATGTATTAAATTGTATTGGTGTACCCTTTACAGTATAAGGGACACCCAATATCTGTAAGGGGTTTTTTGTAATTCCTCTTTTATATATAAATAGAAAGTTGGGAGTCATGTAACCTACATGCTCTCTAATTTTCTCTCTTCTCTTTCATCTTCTTCTCTATTGAAACCCTAACCCTAGGATTCAACTTGGTATCAAAGCTTTGGAATTAAGATTAACAGCCGAAGAAGTGTTCATGCTCACTGTACCGTACAGATGACGTCATAGGCCGTACTAACACATATTTCGAGGTCTGTCCGAAGCTTCTATTCCTAGTAGATCTTTATTTTTAGGTTTTTTGGTGATTGTTTGGGAATTTTTTGAAGAGTTCTTGATGGTTTTACGACCCTTCTTCGCAAAATTGTGTTAATTGATTTTTCGAACTAGCCACAAATCCTTTCGATTGAGGGTTTTATAGTGGGGTTTGTTGTTCATTTCTGATCCCCTACAACACTAGGAACCTAACGAATCCATCCATGTGTGATTCCATGGCAGATTGACGATTTGTGAAGCAAACTCCACCCTATAGTTACCGTCGGCCTCATTTTTGCCCCTTTTGGGCTGCTACCACGGTCAGCATCTCCCCATCTGCTATTACGGCCTTCATATGATGTTTTTGAACCTCCATGGTGCTAGATCTACTATTTTGGATGCAGATCAAGTCTCTGTGTTACCGCCTGCCCCCTTATTGGACTGCGATTTTGATCAAAATCTCCTTGTCTTTTCCTTATAGCCTTCCTTTTATGTATTTGCTCCATATTTGTGCTAGATCTACTGCTATGGATACAAATCATGTCTTTGTTTTGTTTTTTGGCTGTCATATGAGCTCTTTTTAGCTCTATATTGGGCTAAACTTTTTTCGTACCCCAAATCTCTAGGATTGAGGGTCCTGTTTTTGGTCCTCCATCGATGTGCGTGCTGGTTCTTTACTGTTCTTGGTGTTCTTTGGTATTTGGGGTGTTGTGATGTCTACCAGAGGCTCTACTGAGACTACAGAGATTACCGGAGGCTCTACTGGGACTACTGAGGTTACCAAAGGCTCTACTGGGACTACTGAGGTTACCTCGAGCATGGTTGGGAGCTCCATAGGGTCTGAGAACCCTGGCGGTCCAATTACTACGGTGAAATTGGATGAAGATAATTTCTTGGAATGGTCACAGGCTGTTCGAATGTATATTGGTGGTCGGGGTAAGTTGGGCTATATCAATGGACGTATCAAATAACATACTTCAACTAAAGAACATTCTTATGAGAAGTGGGAGGTTGAGAACCTTGATGTCATGTCGTGGATCTTCAACTCCATGCAACCTTAGATTAGTAGGGGTTTTCTGTTTCTCCGCACAGCTCAGGATTTATGGGACACGGCTACTCAGACTTACTCTCAACCACAGAACTTGTCTCGTGCTTTTCAGTTGCGACTGGATATCTCCCATTTTCAATAGGGCGATAAACGGCTCAATGACTACTTTGCTACCCTCCAGAGTATGTGGAAGGAGTTAGATCATTATCATACGTTTCAGCCTGTGTGATTGTGTTGAAACTATTAAGAGCTACAAGAAGCTAGTCGAGGAGACAAGAGTCTTTGAGTTCCTTGCAGGGGTTAACTGAGTATGCGTTAGCTCGGATTCAACTTCTTAGTCGTGATACCTTGCCATCGTTAAACTAGACATATGCCTACGTCCAGAGTGAAGAAGGTCGGCGTCGGGTTATGACATCCTCCTTGCCTTCAGAGAGATCTGCAATCACTACCGCTTCCGCCTATCTTCATCAGCGTCCTCCACGCTCCACTTCCTCTACAGCCAGCATCGTGCCCACTTCTTCAGCCCCTTATGGGAAGTCTTTCAATGGCACTCATCCTAAATGCGACTATTGTGTGGTCGCCTTGGGCATATGCAGGCGAAGTGCTAGCAATTGCATGGTCGTCCGACTCAACCCACTAGAACAGCTTCCACGGCTCACACTGCAAGTTCTGATTCCCCTACTATTGGATCTCAGACTTCACAGGCTCCACCATCTACTGCGGCTCCTCTTCAGCAGGCTGAACTTGAGAACATTTGTCGCTTCCTTACTCAGCTAGAGGGCCCTTCTGCTACATCCTCCTTTGCATCTACAGGTACCATCAGTACTACTCATCATGTGGCCACCTCTCCCACCTGGGTCATTGACTCAAGGGCCTCCAACCACATGACTGGTATGTCATACCTTTTCTCTTCCTATTCCATTTGTTCTGGTCGTGATAAGGTAAGAAGTGTAGATGGTGCCTTATCCTCTGTTTCTGGGAAAGGGACTATCCTTCTCTCACCCACGTTGCCTTTATCTTCAGTTCTTCATGTTCTACATTTTCAATCTAACATCTTGTCTGTTAGTTCTCTTACCAAAAGTTTGAATTGTAGAATAACCTTTTCTCCCTCTTCATGTGTTTTTCAAGACTTTGACATGAAGAGGACGATTGGCACTAGACGTGAAATCGCGTTTATCTTCTGAATGGGCCACCTGTTGAGTCCAGAGCATTACAGCCTAATAGTAGTGCCTAGTGTTGCGTCTATTGAGTTGGCATGCTTGCCTTGGTCATGTTTCAGTTTCGTACTTGAAACTTTTATTTCCTGCTTTATTTACTTCTATGTCATTATCTGTGCTTCGTTGTGAAACTTGCGAGTTAGCTAAACATTCTTGTTCATCTTATCCATCTAGAAGTAATATCAGTACTTCTCCTTTTGATATTGTGCATTCTAGTGTATGGGGTCCTTCCCCTAATATTTCACTATTTGGCTATCGCTATTTTGTGACCTTTGTTGACGACCATACGCGTTGTACTTGGACCTATCTTATGAAAACCAAAGATGAGGTTTTTTTCATCTTTCAAAGTTTCCATAAGATGATTCAGAAGCAATATGGTTCCTCCATCAAGATTCTGAGATCAAACCAAGGTGGTGAATATATGTATGGTGGTTTGCGTACCAACCGTCATTTGAGGTAGCTCGCTCCCTTCTCTTTCTTAATGTCCCTAAATGCTACTAGTCCGATGTTGTTCTTACTGCTGCATATCTTATTAATCGCATGCCATCTCGATCTTTGCATTTTAAAACTCATTTTCAGTTATTGAAACCTAATTGCTCCTTATTTCTTATTCCTCCTAAAGTTTTTGGTTGTGTTTGTTTCATTCATATTTTGGGTCTTCACCGTACTAAACTAGACCCTAAAGCTCTTAAAGTGCATCTTCCTGGGATATTCTGCTACCCACAAAGGGTACAAGTGTTATCACCCTTCGTCTGTTAGAAAGTTTATTTCCATGGATGTCACGTTCTATGAGTCTTCCCCTTTTTTTCCCCAGTCCTCTATTCAGGGGGAGAATCGTACAGGTCAAGAGGGTCCCTCTACTTGTATCAGTAAACCTCTTCCCTTTACTCCTTCACCTTCACTTCCTACTCTTTCTGTGAATGATAATCAACCTGCCATTCCACAAGATTGTAATGCTAGGACTCAGGGGGAGTTAAAGGTCTATAGCATAAGAGAAAAGGTCGCGGCTACTCTACGTCCAGACGCACCAATTGGACCTACCTCGGATCCAGGCATACCCTCAGATCCTACTGCTTCAATCCCTGATCCTACTAATGATGATTGCTCTTCTGATATCCCTGTTGCCCTTAGAAAAGGTGTTAGAAGTTGCACTCTACACCCACTGAGTAACTTTGTGTCTTATAAAGCCTTGTCCCCCTCTTAAATTTGACATCTGCTGACGAAAGCCCCTTGGTTTGGTGTTATAACCGACGATAGTACCGCACAAATCCTCGAAGCAAGCATCTTGGTTATAATCTTGTACACACTCCCCACCAAACTTATACGTCTAAAATCTGGAATATTCTGTGCCCCTTGCTTCTTAAGAATCATAGCCATGAACGTACAATTGGATTTGTAGTCCAAATACCCTTCCTCCTGAAATTCAATCATTATTTTCATAAAATCCGTCCTAATAACATCCCAACAGTGCTTAAAGAATGCTATAGAAAAACCATCCGGGCTCGAAGCCTTGTCACCAGCCAATTCAGAAATAGCACAAAGAACCTCTTCCTCCTCAAAAGGCCTCTCTAAGTGCTCTCTATCACCGAGACTGGTCTAATCAAAAGAGAGACCATCTAACAACGGTCTGTAAGAATGAGATTCGGAATATAGATCTGAATAGAAAGCCACCACCCCTTTCCTAATACAATCCTCGTCCTCCAGCCAGTTTCATCGGATTTTAAGACGAGCTACATGATTTTGTCTTCTGTGAGCACTGGCCATTTTATGAAAGAATTTGGTGTTATTATCTCCCTCGTTCAACCACCTAATTCTGGATTTCTGCTTCCAACTAATTTCCTCCATCTTTACTGTCTATTGGTGCTCAGCTTTCAAATTAATTCTCCTAGTTCTCTCTTCCATAGATAAAGGCTCCACTTCCTCCTTCTGATCAATTGAGGACATCTCCTCAAGCAAAAGACCCTTTCTCTGATCAATTCTCCCAAATTCCTCCCAATTCCATATCTTAATCCTTTCCTTGAGCACTTTAAGTTTAAGTCTGAATACAACCCCCGCCTTTCCTATAAAAGAGGACTTTCACCACTCATCCACCTTGTCTTTGAATCTTGGGTTCAATAACCACATATTCTCAAAGCGAAATGGAATAGACCGCGAGTTAAAGCCACCACAATCCAAAAGTAAAGGACTATGGTCTAAGACAGGCCAAGGGATCACCACCAATGATACACCATGGAAATGATCCTCCCAACTAGAAGAGATTAAAAATCGATCGAGTCTACATAAAGTAGGATCTTCTTGGTTATTAGACCAGGTGAACATGCCCTCGCCCATAGGAAGGTCCATCAAACAATTTCTATTAATGAAATTGTTGAAATCCCTCATGCTCTTGGTCACTCTTCCCCCTACATTTTTCTCATGCACAAAACGGATAACGTTAAAATCCCCACCCAGACACCACGGCTCATCCCATAGGCGGCCCACTATATCATCCATCTCTACTCAAAACTGCTCCCCAAGATAACCCACCGACGGTTCATAAACCCCTGAAAGAATCCAGTAAAGCTTATCTCCCACACATTTACAACGAATAGTATCCGAAAAAGCCCCAACCACAACTTCGACCACTTCTAAGAATTTTCAATCCCAAATGATCACAACCCCTCCCGATGTAACAATCGTTGGAAGGTCATGCCACCCATAATCCGAAAAACCATAGCTCCCTAATAAGAGCTTCATTTATATTTTCCAGTTCCGTTTCTTGAAGCACTACCACGCTGGCTCCCCATCTCTTGATCGTGCTTTTTACTACCACCCTCTTTTCCTTATTACCCAAACGTCGAACATTCCATGACATAATTTTTAGCTTCATTTATCACCACTAATATTTCACCCTCTTCTGCGACTACCGTAGACCAACATATCCCCTGAATTAAACGTACGAACCAAGCTCTGAATCTCTCTAGACAATTTAACCGGCTTTTCTTTAAGAGGATGAACTAGAACAAGCTCCTGATTTTTCTTTTCCACAGAATCCCCCCTGTCCATGGACCCATAAAGTAATGTAGACTTAGCCATCGTGCCCCTTTGAACTTCATCACATTTCTACTCTTCACTATGCATTGGCATAAAAATTCTGGGCTTCTTGGTATACGTGAATGGCCTCTGTGGAATCCCTACAATATTCAACAATAACTGCTCAAGTTCTAACTCATGCCCAAATGTTGTTATTCCTAGTGAGAAGCCCAAATTCGTGATGTTTGATCTAAACCATCTCATTGTTTCATTTTCAGATGCGGTATACTGATCAACAGGTAAAGATTCTTGCTCTAATAAAATATTTAATTGCTTCGTTGGCCCTGCCTTCATCCCCTTTACCTTATATTTCTAACCGTAGACCATCTGCAAGCCGCTCGATCCCAATAGCTGATTAACCCGACAAAGGACTTCTTCAGCCCTAATGTCTACAGAGCTTGGACCTTTGTTCCTTGTGATTACCTCCCCCAGTCTAACTGGCGATCTTCTTATTGTTCTTTAGGTTGTCTTTCCTTGTTAAAATCTTGTCCCACAAGATCAATCTTCCTGATTCCTGCCTCCCAATCCTCTTCTTCGTGCACCAACACTCTCCTAGATGATAACGCTACATTTTCACCCACCATACCACAAGAAGAAAAAGAGTGACTACTATCTGAGAAGGATGGGGAAGAATCAGCAACAATGTTTTTACCTTTCACCAAGAGATTATCAAACTTTGCTTCTCCCGCGATTTCCATCCTCGATCTTTCTCTGGCGATCTTGCCCTAGAGTTCATTCGAACATTTTGAGCTTTACCCTGTTTTGAAACAACGGAGGTTTCAGAGATATCATAGGTCAAATGACTTATATTCAATCGGCTAATAAATACTAACTCGTTAACCCGAATCGAAACCCGCTTTTTAATAACTTGGTCCGACATAAACTTGAGTAAAGGGTGGAACCCAACCCTACTTCTTTTAAGATACGGGTTTCTTCTCCCACGCCTCGATCCGAAGCAATTTCGCCCGACCCCCACTTTCCAACCCTCTTTTTGGCACATGTCCGGACTGAAAACCCTCCCGCCCGAACCCTTGAAACTTCAAGAATGTTGGCTTTTAATTCTAATACGTCACGTATTGTATTTGCTATGCCATAATCCTTCTGATGCATTCTGCCCAACATTCAACTTTTCTCCCGTTTGAAAATTCCACCTCCTTTCCACTTTCATCATACTCCTACGCTACATTGTTGTCGTCCTTAGATCTCGGCAATTTTCCACCATTCCTTTCATCTACCGCAACCGACTCCGGATAAGGACTTTCCATATCATTGTTCAACATAGGGCGCTCCCGTATCCTTTCCTTATAAGAGTCCTTTGTTACCTCTGCGTCTTAATTTCCAAAATTATTAAAAACCGTTTCTGTTACATAGCTAATTTTCTCCGAAGACTCAAGGAAATCTCTACATGCCTTTCATTCTCCTGATATCGTGGTCTCCACCGGAGTCTTAGGGATTCTTTCTTCTTCCGCATCTGTCTCGAAGTTCACCGGAAATCCTGTCGGTGTTGAAGGGGCTTTTGATACTAAAGCTAGATCCATTACTGCCATTAACGCTGAAGAGGACTTCAATCTGCTATCTAAATACAACGGCTGACCAGAAAACACAAATCCCTTCTTTGCAACGTCACCATCCTCCACCTCCTCCAACATAATCTAGAACGAAAAACATGTCTACCACTTCCACGATCCTCTACCCCTTACCAATAGTCTCACCTCCCTAAAATCCTCCCCGTATAACGATTTGATGTCAATATCGATCAACCCTCCAGCACACTTGCCAATACATTCAAAGATGCGCTCATTCCAAAAGTGAAAAGGCACTCCCAACACCCTGATCCAAAACGGTTCTGAAACATCGCCAACCTCAACCACGTTAACAGAAGGCCACCACCGTTTAAGAGAAATGATCAACCTAGCCACCATAATAGATTCCACCCCAAGAAGAAAGTTAAAGATACCTTGATCTTCCACAAAAATTAGCCCCTGCTTATCTCCACAGGGGATAAGTCTAAAGTGATTGGGAAGGCCCGGAAGCTCTGAAATGGCTACTCAGATGTCCTCCCAAGGGGTTTCAACCTTATCTAATTCACAAATCAGAGCTTTGCTCCATTGCCCAAAAAACCCACCCTTGGATCCGCAATATTCAATAACAATCCGCAAATCTCCTCCCACTGTGACAACCTCCACTGTAGCTCGTGGATATTTCGATGACGATACCAGAGTATGCTTATTGGATTTCTTAGATTGCTTATTCCTAAGATAAGCACTGATCGAAACCGCTAACAACTTCCAACCCTTGCTCCGAATGCCCTCTGGGATGAACATCAGTACAAAGATATGTTACGATTTTCAGCTGAGAATTCCTTAAGGCGCATAAATCTCCCTTGATTATTGGTTTGGACATCCGTAATGAAAGTACTCCCGTTGAATACCATCTTCCTCTAGAAAGTTTTCGTTGCCTATGAAGGCACCTCTGAGAGAGCTTGACAGAACCAAACCAATACCGCTTACAGCATCATCATCTCCACAAATTTTCACGACCCATTTTGTCTGATGTGGAGCATAACCACTCTTGAGGATGTCTTTCTTTTGTGGTTTGTTTGCTTTTTTTTATAATGATATGCTTGATCACAAAAAAATAAAAAAAAGTTTTATCAGGGTCCCAGTCACGATGGGAATAATGGTGGCCAAAGGTCTATGTGGTTGTGACCTCTTTACTTTGTGTACTTGTCTATTTGAAGACTTATTTGGATGTAATGAACTTAATTTGAGATTATTTGATGATTATAATCATTGTCATTTATCATTATTACTGTTTTTTAGTTGTCTCACTATCAAATATCTACCTCAGCATATTACAAACCGCTATAATCATTCATTTTCATGCTACATATGGTTGCATATTATGATTTCGTAATTTATGAGTGTGTTTTTATGCTTTTTTTATCATTTCCTAAACTTTCCACACAAAATATTTCCATCATTTCCGCTTTATTACCATCATTTCCACATAAAATATATTATTTCCACACTAGTCGACGAAATATTTTCATTTCTAAGTTGGTCGAAAAAAACGTTGAAATTGAAATTTATTTCCTTTCTCGAACAAGAAGCACGGTACTTATTAGAGAAATATTTGCCCTCACACTGCGCAAAAAAATGGGCTCGAAGCATATATGAGCCCCAGACTCCCCATGGATAGGTGGTAGTGCCTGAATACTACGATACCACAAAAATCTCTTTAAAAATATATCTCAAATTCTAAGTATATGGAATAAACTTTACTTTACAGATGTGTCAGTATTTTGGTTTTGTGGGGGTTGGCACTTCATATTGGCGTTTGACACCATAGACGTATCCGTGCCTATGTTACATAAATTCAAAAAAATCTGTCTATCTATCCCAGGATTTACGTATTATTAGTAAATTAGGATAAGTAAAGAAACTATACTGCTTTGCAAAACCCATGCCAGTATTACAAAAGAACGCATTTCCTCGGTGCCCAGTTTACCATGAAGGAGAGAACCGTGGGTTACTTGAAATGCATTCATCAAAACAATGTTACACTATAAGCTCCAATAAAATAAAAATGTAAAGCATTTCTGTGTCTAATTCAAAAAGCTGCAAGTGCCTGTGGATGACCAATAAAGAAAGACCATAGATGTGTTTGTCATCAATTTGGTGTCCCTAGAGAATGTAATTTACTCAACGTGATTGATTATTATTCCGTCTAAAGAACTCCAGGAAAGGCAGAACATATAATGCATGTCAATCAGGCCCATTTGTGACAGGTTCCTCATCAAGCCTACAAAATAATGTAAGATGAGCAGAACAACTCAAAATAAGAGACAAGGGCACAGGTATCGCTTAAATGCTCCATGTTCAAGGATCGTCAAATACATTAAGCAAGTGATTGCATTTCGCAAATATTTAATCATCATAATAAAACATGCTTTGCTATGTATAAACCGAACCTTTGGTGTCAATTGATTATAACGTTCATCATGTTGCTCACATGCAACAAACTCTGACCAAAGTGAAGCACAGATAATTGTCCCAACAGCCATCAACCACAAGAAGATCTCTGAGAAATCCACAACCGGACGATTGGGAGAGTACAATAGAAGCTCCACTACATTGAAAATAATATAATTAGCTATATATCTTCTATATGAATCAAGAACATGTCAATGCAGATGCAAAGAATATATACATGATATGAAGATAAAGATGATGCATGATACATGTCAATAGACGCCAATACAAAAAGTACACGTGCATAATTAATTTTTGTTCCACTACATAATGTTTTAGTTCAAAGACAAGGAAACAAGCTTTAAATTGCTATGTACTGCAATATTTTTGTTTACACAGTAATGCTTCAGTCGAAACGTGAAAAGGCCTTAATATGATTTACAAAAAAAATTATAAATCTTTGCACTAAGGCAATCCATTGGATTGCAGCAGTCCTCTGCCAAGTGGGCTACGGCCTTGGGTTTATTAGATTAATTAGAAATCAAAACAACTAAAATTATCAAATAATGTAGAAAACATCGTAGAATGGTCAGAAAGAAAGAGGAAAACCATGATATGGGAGATTTCAATAGAAGAAAACAGAAGAACAACAGAACCAAAGAAACTGGCCCTGGAAAAGTTGTCCAAGGGGTGTGGAATAAAGATTTCATTCAAACAACCAGTGCAAGAATATTATTGTCTAAACCTGCCATACCAATCAAGAAGAAATAATGGTGAATGAGTGCGCCTCTAAAAATTTAAAATTGCTTTAGAGAGATGTTTAGCCCTAATCAATCTCGGCCCTCTATTTAATTCAATCCTAACCCTCTGTTCTAACAAAAATACAATTCTATCTAAAACGAGAAAAATACCCTTCACTTGAGTAAACTTAATTGAACTAACAAAACTACCTTATTCTAAAAAGATACCAATCTTACAATTCTTCCTTTTCTTCTTCTTCCCTTTTCTTTCTTTCTTTCTTCTTCTTCTTCTTTCCTCTTCCTCTTCCTCTTCTTCCTTTCTTCTTCCTTTTGGGATGTCGGCTGACCAAGGTGTGTATGGGTCAATGGGCCCTAAAAGTATGCCACATTCCAAGGATGCGCATTTGTGAGCAACATCTCAATTTTCCCCATATTATGTGTAGGATAGCCCACTTATATAAACAAAACCATAAAAGTTAGGGCTTTTGTTCTTATTCTTCTTTTGTAAATTTTATTGTTGATGTAAATGCCAAAACGTTAAAATTTTTTTAAAAAGAAATCAATTTCTGATCAAATTTGTGGAATTTCAGTGTTCATATTGGATTTTAACAAAATATTTCAGTGATTTTATGCAATTTTCTGTAAAATCTGTACTACATGTAGAAATTCGACGACGAAATTTGCATACTTTTGTCAAATCAAAATTGTATGGGGTTTGGGGTGGGGATGTCAAAAGGAATTATGAGAGGATCAAAAATATGTTTCTTTTTTTTGTCTTACCACAAACATAAGATCATCGAAAATACAATTATTGTAGGAAACAGTTTCATGGTAGCGTTTTCTACATGAAACGCCTCCTAACATGGATGACAAGAAATGTACGACTTAGCACACAATTTGAAAGATTTAAGAAATGAGATCGTTGATGAGAGATAGAAACATATTTAATTTGATAATAAATTGACGATACATGATTTTGATTTTGATTTTTGTAAAGGCCCTCCTCTATCTTTGGTCCACTTCCTCTCCAATCTTCAAAAGTTGCTTTTTTGAATATTTTGTTTTTAGATGGAATGAGCTGTTAGATATCTCCCCTCCTTTATGATTAAGGAGTTTCTCCCGCTTTTGTACATACTTTTGGGGTTTTTAATGATACATACTCACTTATCCCAAAAAAAGGGACAAACTATCTGTAGTGCATATCAAGATTGTCATTATTTGTAAGTGTTTGTAGAAAACTTGTTGTAATTTAGGTTCTGATCAGTATAGAAAAAATTAGAGAGAATAAGAGAAATATTAATGGAGGCGTAAGAAGGTGAAGGTAGAGAAGAAGAAGAGGTTGTGGGAAGAGTAGAGAATGAATAGTTAATTCATTCTTTCTCACACACACAGACACTATATATATATATATGATGGGTATAAACCCTACAAAATAGTAGCACCATTCACGTGACAGTGTGAGACAATTCACGCGGCACTATTCACGTGAATAGTGAAAACCCAAAAAGAACACCACGTGGGAAGTGAGACGCAGCCCACTTGAGACACCCACATGGGTGTATTACATAAACTCCAACACCCCCCCTCAAGGTATGAAGATATCTATCATGCCCAGCTTGCCAATCAAGGTATGAAGAATAGACTTGTTTACCCCCTTTGTGAGTATGTCGGCAACCTGTTCATGTGTTTTCACATATGGAGTACAAATCAATCCTTGTTGAAGTTTCTCTTTGATGAAGTGACAATCAATTTCAATATGTTTAGTCATATCATGATGTATTGGTTTGTGAGCAATGCTGATGGCAGCCTTGTTATCACAGTAAAGGCTCATCAATTCTGTCACCTGAAGTCCCAGTTCCTCAAGCATGGTGCTCAACTAAATGAGTTCACACACACCATGTGCTATGGAGCGAAACTCTGCCTCTGCATTGGATCGAGCTACAACCGATTGCTTCTTGCTTCGCCAAGAGACAAGGTTTCCTCCAACAAAGGTATAGTATCATGATGTAGACCGACGATCAGTAACTGAACCTGCTCAATCTGCATTAGTATATGCTTTCGCTCTAAAGTGTCCATGTCGCCCGAATAGTATGCCACGACCTGGAGAGCCCTTGAAGTACCGAAGAACTCAGCGAGCTGCATCAATATGTGATGACCGTGGTGCATGCATAAACTGACTGATAACACTAACAGCGTAAGCAATATCCGGACGGGTCTGTGCCAAGTAGATCAACCTGCCAACCAATTGCTGAAACATAGCGACATCCTCAAGGGTGTCACCCTCCTCAGAATTCAACCAATGGTTCTGATCAATTGGAGTCTCTATTGGTCAAGCTCCCCAATACCCAGTCTCATCCAGAAGGTCTAATACATACTTCCGTTGAGAGATGAAGATGCCCTTCTGAGACCGAACAACTTCAATTCCTAGGAAGTATTTCAGTGGCCCCAAATCCTTTGTCTCAAACTCTGAGGACAAGAAGGTCTTCAGCTGCTTTATCTCCTTAGGATCATTCCTAGTGATGACAATGTCATCAACATAGACGATCAATGTCGTGGTACTAGTCTGCTGGTGCTTCACACACAACGTGTGATCGGCCTGACTCTGCTTGTAGCCTACTCGTCTGATCGCACTGCCAAACCGCTCGAACCATACCCTTGGAGACTGCTTTAGCCCATACAGGACTTTCCTTAACTGTCACACCTTGTCGTCACTTCCAGCAAGTGTTAACTCAGGTTTCATGTACACCTCTTTTGTCAGATCTCCATGCAGAAAGGCATTCTTCACATCTAGCTAATGCAATGGCCAAGACAGGTTGGCAGCTAAGGATAGAAGCACACTGACTGAGTTCATCTTGGCCACAGGTGCAAAAGTCTCCTAATAGTCTATCCCATATGTCTGAGTGAATCCCTTGGCTACGAGTCGTGCCTTGTATCGTTCGACTGACCCGTCAGCTTTATGCTTCACTGTAAAGACCCATTTACACCCCACAGGTTTCTTTCCTCTAGGTCGTTGAACAAGTTCCCATGTTTTGTTCTTCTCAAGAGCCTGCATTTCATCCATGGTAGCTTATTTCCACTTTTGGTGACTAAGTGCGTCTGCAACACTAGAAGGCAAAGAAACAGAAGAGGCAATACTGACAAAATTCTAATATGACGGAGACAGAGACTGATTCGAGACAAAATGTGAGATAGGGTGTTCCGTACAAGTACGTACACCCTTCTGAAGTGCAATAGGGAGGTCAATATCAGGCTCATATCATCATCAGAAGTAAGAGATGCATCTGGCTCAAGAACGGAAATAGGAACTGAGGAAAGGATAGAAGCAATACCTAGAACTGGATTAGTGGCTAGTCCTTTCTTCTTGGTTCTGACATATACATGAACATTAACTGAAGAGGTCTACTCACCAAAGAAGGGGATGGACTCGGCGAAGGTGACATCCATAGAGATGTAATGACGACGGGTAGCAGGGCGATAACATTTGTACCATTTTTTATTAGAGGGGTACTCCAAGAAGATGCACTTCAAGGCCCGTGGATCTAACTTGTCCTACGAAGAACGATGAATATGGACATAACAAACACACCCAAAGACCTTTGGAGGAACAACGAAAGTCGGGCGGTCAGGGACCAGGAGAGATAGGGGAGTATAAAATCCGAGAACCCGAGAGGGCATACGATTGATGAGATAAGCAGCAAGTAAGACAGACTCAGACCAATAGTGTTTTGGAACCTACATGCCTAACCGGAGAGCACGCTCAACTTCAAGAAGGTGACGGTTTTTTCTCTCAGTCGTCCAATTCTGTTGAGGTGTGGAAGGGCACAAGGTCTGATGAACAATGCCATGATATGCAAAGTAGGATTTAAGACCCCCATCGAGGTATTCCCCCTCATTGTCAGAGAGAAGAATCTTAAGAGTGGTATGGAACTGAGTGATAACCATCTTATGGAACTCTTAGAAAATGGAGAATACAGCATCTTTGGTTCGTATAAGGTACACCCAGGTACAACCACTAAAGTCATCTACAAAGGTAACAAAGTACCGATAGCCAAACAAAGAAGTTACAGGCGAGGGGCCCCACATCAGAATGCACAATAGGAAAAAGAGTAATACTTTTATTCTCACTAATGGGAAAAATAGAACGACAATGTTTCACAATGAAAGGGAACTGCAAAAATAGAAGAGAAAGCAGGAAAGACACGCTTTAAGACTGAGAAGGGTATATGACCTAGCCAGTTATGGCAAAGCATTAATTGATCTTTATTGACTCTACTACTACTATTGATGCTGGACTGGTGTACAGATGAAGAACCGAAGAATCCAGGATGTATAAGCCACCGTCCTCACGTCCACTGCCAATCGTCCGTCTCAACTCCAGATCCTGAAACACACAGTGAGAAGGAAAAAACGTTACACTGCAGTTAAGATTTTTGGTAAGACTACTGACGGATAGTGAATTGAGGAACATGCAAAATGGAAGACAAAGAGAGAGCTGGAGTAGCATGAACATCCCATTTTCCAAAGATAGAGAAATAAGTGCCATCAGCTATCTGAACTTTGTCACGACCAGAGCAAATACCATAACTAGAGAAAACGGAGGACGTACCAATCATGTGATCCGATGCCCCTGAATCAATGATCCAAGAAGGGCTGGAAAGTACATTAGAGGCGGAAAAAGCAGTCCTAGTACCTGTGTGAGCAAATGCAGACGTGGAAGTAGAGGCCTGGCCATTGAGTTGGGCCATCATGCGGCGAAGTTGCTCAAGATCTACAAGAGAGAACGAGTCTGTGTCCCCAGAGGAGGTAGACACTGGTGGTGCAGTGTACTAAGTGACTGAATGCGTTGAGTGAGGTCCATGTTATGCTGATTGACACTGACGAGAAGTCAGGGCCTGTCCTGGGGGACGTCCATGGAGCTTCCAGCAAATGGCCTGGATATAGTCCATGCGACCACAGTGATCACATTTGGGTCTAGGTCGGTCCCCAGACTCCTTTGGACTGGATGTCTGGCCCTTCTGATTGGTAGCAGCCAAGGCAGAGCAGTCTTGAGTATCACTCCCACTGCAAAGTTGCATGGCAGAGCGGCAGCTGTCCTCCCCCTGAATGTAACCATAGACCTGTGCTAGAGAGGTGGTCTACTTGAGTAGAGATTTAGTTATGGTCTACTTGAGTGAGACAGATATACTAAAGGCACCTACAACAAGACCAAACTGAAGAAAATAGGCCATATTCACATCCTTAAGAAGATTAATGATAATGCTTATGTTTTGGATCTTCCCGAGGACATGAACATCTCTCCAACATTCAATGTGAAGGATCTCTTTCCCTATTTTCCTGAAGATGGAGCTTCTTCAGATGTACCCAACTTGGGGGGGACGAGTTTTCTTCAAGAACAGGGGCGTGATGTAGAACAACTAACTTTGTCATTTATGGAAAAGCTAGGCATGAAGAAAGGCAAGAAGAAGGATTAGGAAGCTTCTATTTTATTTTTAGATAATTTTCAATTTATAATTTCTTAACGAGTTTCTAATTTTGACTAAATTCGTTTTTATTGTTTAGGCTATAATTAGGAGTGCTTATGAGCATCCAAATTGAGTTATAATAGGATTAGGAAGTTGGTATTATTTTATAGATAGCTTAGGAAAGTTATTTTTAATGTTTTAGAAGGTTTCTAAGTTGTCATGATGGAGTTATCTATATAAGGAGCTCCAAAAACAAATATAGGGGCATTCTCTTCTAACACTTTTATGTTATCTACTACTTAGTATTTAGCCTATTGCTTGTTCATCAACCGAATCTATTGATTCGCATGCTTCCGCTAAGTTAGTAAGCTTTATTAAGGAAAATTGCAAGCCAATACAAAGAGAAGCTAGTGAGGTCGAGATGACTTGCACTTAGCGACACTCCCAAGGGACAAAGCCAAAAAAAGGAAAAAACCCACACAACAACCATCCCTGGTGCATAGAGCACCCCATCTAACCACAAAGTCCTCAAAAACGAGGCCTTTACATTCCGGGAAAATTTTTTACCATAAGAAAACTAGTCCCTTAACGTTGAGGACAATCAGTAAAGTTGAATGGAAATAATTATTTGAAATGGTCTCGGGCAGCCAAGATGTATATCGGGGGCCGAGGAAAATTGGTATACATTACTGGGCAAGTTGTTGCGCCCAAGACTTTAGATGATCCCTTGTATGAGAGATGGGAGACAGAATCTCACTATCATGTCATGGCTTCTTAATTCCATGGAGCCCCACATCAATCGCGGATTCTTATTCCTGCACACAGCAAAAAAAGTATGGGACACGGCTTCTCAGACTTGTTCCCAACAGCAGAATTTAGTCAAGGCTTTCCAACTTCAATAGAGTATCTCTCATCTCCAGCAGGGGGATAAGAGTCTATCCGATTATTTTTCTATGCTTCGGAGCATCATGTGGGAGGAGCTAGATTACTATCACACCTATCAACTTGAATGTCCTGGCACCCTGTGTTATCCGATACCGGAACCTAATTGAGTAGACACAAATTTTCGAGTTTCTCACAGGGCTCACCACAGAGTATGAGTTCGCCCGGATTGAGGGGGAGTGTTGTCAGGGTGTCCCTTTATGTGATAAGGGACCCTGTATTTATTGTAAGTAAGGTTTAAAATTTCGTTTCGGATGAATGTCTCGGTCAAGTGAAAAACCGAGACAAACTCCGAAACAAAACGAAACATTGAAAAAACGAAATTTTCGAAACATTTCCGAAACATTACGAAACATTTCCGAAACATTGCGAAACATTACGAAACATTACGAAATATTACGAAACATTTCGAAACATTACGAAATATTATTCAAAATCATTAAATTATATTTTTATTTTTTTGGATTGTATCGGATTGTCTCGGTTTGTCTCGGCGAAACAAACCGAAACATTACGAAACATTCCAAAACATTACGAAACGAAACGAAACATACGAAATATTCAATGTTTCGTTTTGGTTTCCTTACGAAACGAAACGAAACAAAACATTACGAAACATTCCGAAATTTTAAACCATGATTGTAAGGGCATTCTTGTCCAAAATGTTTCTTGTATATAATAAAGAATAGGGTGTCATGTAAGATACACATGCTCTTTCCATATTTGCTCTCTTCTCTCCTCTCTTTCTCTTCTTCTCTTCTCTTCCTCCTTCCTTGCTTGAAACCCTAACCCTAAATTCAACAGTTTCTAAGGTTTTTTATACAAACAAAAACTTTAGAGATTGTTTTTTTTTTATAAGGAACTTTAGAGATTGTTTGTTTGAGGTTTGTTTACAATTAGATGTGTATCTAGGGTGTATTTAGTGTTGGTGTTGGTGTTTCTGAAGGTCGCAAAGCTTCCGTATATGGTTTTGAAACCCTAAAGTGCAGGTTTATGTTTTTTGCTCGTCGGGAGGAATTTTTTGGGTTTTTGTGTTTCTCCAAGATTTGAAGGTGGTGTTCTCTTACCCATGTCACCCCTCCTAACTTGTTTTTAGGAGTTGTTTGAAGCGGGTATAGGAGTTGATCTTCCACCATAACTCTCTCCCGAAGCTCAGCCAGTTTTTGATTTTTTCAAAAACCATAAGCAAGTATGTCTACCTACCTTTGCTGCCCTCCCTAGATGATTTTAGGGGATTTTGCTTCTTGTTTGAGATTTTTGACATCCCGTGTGAAAGTTAGTTTTTTACCACCTCCGGATGGCTAGTTCAAGACTTCGAGTGCTTCAAGTGTTTATGCTAATATCAAGTCTCCTGCGTGGGATGGTATTGGTGCTCAGATTACATCTACAAAGTTGAATGGCACCAACTACCTTCCATGGTCTCACTCTGTTAAAATTTTTGTGCCAAGAAAAAATCGAAATTTCTCCTCGAAGATCTACCATCGATAGATGATAAGTATGAATATTAGCAAAGTGAGAACTCCTTGGTTATGACGTAGTTGTGGAACAGCATGGAGCCGTCAGTTCTTCTAATGTCATCTATTTTGATACCGCCAAGCAGATCTAGGCTGCAGTTCGAGAGATGTACTCTCAAAAGCGGAATGTCTCCTACATTTATGACTTTTTGAGTCTATGTTTACTATGAAGCAGGGAGATAAATCCCTCGGTGAATATTATAGTTCACTCTGAGGTATGTGGAAGGAACTTCAATAGTATCAGCCCTTGACCACTGATCTGAAGCAGTATAAAAGACAGTGGGAAGAATTTTAGGTTGCTTTGTTCTTGTCCAACTTGAATCCTAAGTACAGTTCGATCAAGGGACTGATTTTGGCTAGTGAATCCCTTCCCACTGTAGTTGAATCGGGTTCTACATAGCACTTCAACTCCTAATACAAGGGAAGTCGCCATCAAAATCCTTTTTCAAACAACCTCTTCGTCAGGATGCAAGAGGAATTGGAATACTTTCAGCTTTATCCACAATAAGAGGCGAAATCAACTAGAGCATCAAAGGTTGCAAGACTTGGACTTTGTCCATTACAACAAGAAGCTTAGATTGAAGCACATGAGAGAGGATGAGAAGACAACAACACCCATCAACCTAGCAAATATATTTTGTGAAGGTGAGGAACCGTTGTACAAGTGGGCGAAGGTAATCGAGGAGCCTATTTTGGATGAGCTAGGAGGAGGTCGAACACTTTTATTGCACATAATCGTCGATAACTTCATGTCTTCACTTCCTACTCAAGATGATGTGCATACATTTAATACGGGCTTCGACAATGACTTCACATTATCCCTACTCAGTCACTAACGAGGAGTGGTGGTGGGGCCAGTGGTGGTGGTGGTGATGGTACTGATGTGAGTAGCGGTTTGTAATATGTCGAAGTAGGTATCTGGTGGTGGCGGCGAGACACAAAAACCTCAGAGTCGATTCACTGGAGAGGTTGAGTTCGACCACGCTACCCAAGACTGATTATGGATCTCGTCCACCCTTAACAAGGCAAGGACAGTTCGGAGCAGGACGACTGTACAGTCACCAGAAGCAGCGACATGGGCCTACCACAAAGGATGATACTTACTCTCGTCGGAGCCATAATGACGACTCCATCGCAAGAGCATTCAACAATTTGAGTGCTAGTCATAATATATATAGGCAGGGGTCACGATGGTGAGAGCTCGTCTTCGACATCATATGGATATGGCCCATATAGATATCCAAATAGCAGGAAGAACACGCAATCGCAAGAATCGGGATATAGAGCTCTAGTTATTGTATACCCACTAGGTACAGCTTTGGGGTCCAAGTTAACTATGGACCTCATGTACTATGGTGCACACTGGGAGGTGTCGTTGATGGGAGTGCAGCAGCCAGCAATTGTTGAGCATTTAGACTACCTGACGATAGCAATGTTAGCAGGCGTGCATCCCAACAATACCACTAATGTCTCCAAGAATATCAAAATATTTAGCAAAACATGATATTGGGCCCAATATTGTAATTACATAGGGCTAGTACTATCCGAGTCCTAACCACGATGGAGATGATGGTGGCAGAAGGTCTATGTGATTGTGACCTTTCAACTATTTGTACTACTCTAGTTGAAGACATATGTTGGATGTAATTAACTTAATTTGAGGCTATTTGATGATTATAATCATTTTCATTTGTTATTATTAATGTTTTTTAGTTAGATGACAATCAGATACCTACTTCGACATATCACAAACCGCTATGGTCATTCATTTCCACACTACATATGGTTGTATATTATGGTTTGATAGCTTATGAGTGTGTTTTATACTTGTTTTATCATTTCCTAAACTTTCCACAAAAATTTACACAATATTTCTATCATTTTCACAAAAACTGTATCATTTCCACACTGGTCAAAATATTTCCATTTCCGGGCTGGTAGAAATAAACCTCGAAATCGAAATTTAATTCGTTGCCTTGACCATATTAGGGAGTTGGCTAGAGGGTGGTCCATTATCTTCTCTCATACATAATGAAATCAAACGTTTTGGCAGACTCACTAGCCAAAATGGGTGTACGAAGAACTTTTGTACATAGGGAATGCCATTCCCTAAATTTGTACTCTTATTTATACTCCATGAATAAAATTCCTTGTTATTTATCAAAACTAAATAAATTAAATAAACTCAACTGTAAGCATATGATATGCAAAACTATAACCTCCAATTAGCAGGGCAGATGTTTAGCTAAGCTTGTGGAAGACAAAAGGACAACATGTGTGGCAATTGAAACAATTATGAGATTTATCAACATCACATATGGACACAAGGACTCACCCCTCCCTCTGGCTACCATTGATTTATTAATAATCTCTCCTCCAGACTTAGGGATCATCACAACAGGAATCGTAATGTTTAGATTAGTATCATTTTCAGAACACACCATTTTGTAAAGATCTGCAAAAAAATGAAGAATGGAAAATAGGTTAGAGATCTAAAACTGACAAAGAAAAATGGACTAACAGATAGCATTTCAATCGAATAATCAACACTCCCACAGGCTGATTTAATATTAGATTCTGGCCTGACAATCATGCAAGTGGATGCATCGTAAATGACTACCTTCATTGTCATTTATCACCAGTAAGCCAGCTGCACCTCCAGACTCTGCAACTTGTGCCTTATCTGTGAAGGCACAATCCCCACGCATTGACAAAGCAATAGAATTTGATAACTGCAAAAGAGACAGCTTTTGAAAACATGAACCACCAGCTAAAAATCTGAATAAACAACAAATCTATGTAATCATCATCATCATCATAAGCCCTATCCCAGCTATATGGGGCCATCTACACGACTAATGTTCCTCCATTCAATAATCATGTTCCTCCATTAAATAAATCAAGGGTAATAAAACAACAAAAATAGAGCATTAGAAGAACAATAGTTCAAAATTAATTGTAACAGGCGTAATAGACGAACTATTAAAGGCAGCCGGGAAGGTTTGTACAATAGCATCTGAACTATCTTAAGCACATAAACCAGTACATGTTTACAGATTGCCAATCCACTTGTATGATCACCTTGAATAACAATCATTAGTGAAAAAGTTTTAAAACCCTACATTGCCAATAAGCCAAGGACTGCTAGCTAAGGGTGAACCCTAATGTAAAATGATGCCCTTTCACAAAAAGAGCTAATGGGTGGGTAGCGACATTAACTCACAAGACGGAAACTTCACAAGCTCTATCCAAAGTTTGTGCCCAGTTCCATCCAAAGTGATGCAGGATGGTGAAAAGTAGCCTATATGAGGTGTAGAGATCAGAAATAAATTATCACGAATAATAAGAAAATATAAAACTACTCTAACAATTACCACAAATACGCAGAAACACTGCAATTAATTAAAGGCTAGATCTCACAATCAAGCAGTGAAAAACCCTCAATTATTGATTGAGCGGCCCGATAGAAATAAGGACTTCCACTAGCTAGGGTTCAGCCAACACTTATAGGTTCACTTTAATTTCCTTTTCCAAGAGATTATAAGTTATTTGAAGTTCAGGAAGGTTTCTAACAAGTTTCGGGGTTTTCTGACAAGTATCAAATTTTAGCCAAATTTCAGGAGAAAATGAGAACTGTGAAAAATTAGGGTTTGAGAAGGGGTTAAGAGTTTCTATGGTTACCACAAGGATCTAGGAGTGTTTGAGGTTGTGTAAGGGTTTTGGGAGGGTTTAGGGTGTCGTGGGGAGAACTAGTGTAGGGAGGTTACTATTCACACAGCACTATTCACAGTTATTTTCATGGGTTAGGGTTTAGAGATGCAAGGGGTACGGTTTGGGTTTTCAGGGTTAAGTTTGATCCAAAAAGAAAATAAAGATCACTTATCAAAAAAAATAAAGATGAAGAAAGAGAAGATAATAAGAGAGAAGAGATATACATTTCAGATTCGCACCAAGTAGCTTGGATGCGAACCAAGGAAGAAGAGAACAATCCACGAGAGATTTCTCAAGAGCAAAAATCAATATATTTCATCATGATAAAAAATTACAACTTAAAGAGTTTATATATTACTCAAAACATCCTAATCTAATCTCGGCCATCCATCTAATCTAATGGCTATAAAAAAAATACAGCAATTTAAAATAACTAACCAAAATTATAATGAGTGCAAAGACACCCAAAACTCTAAAAAAATCAAAATAAGCCTAAAAAACTAATGAAAACTCTTCACAAGCTCCCTATGCAACCCACATGCATCTTTCCAATGTGAAGTCTTCATGGTGCACATGCATGTGGGTCTTTCGCTCTCATAAACCAAGGATAACTAAACTGGGCCCACATAGTCATCAAAGTACAAAGACATGGGTATGGGCCCAGTTTTCCTCCTCTGGCACACTCTAGGTAAGGATGCGGTCCTCATCACAAAGTGTTCTTTCTTTCTTTGGATGGCAACCCATGACAAAATCTTCGAGGAGAGACATCTCATATAGGGGAGGAAACAGATTAGAAAATGTTCGTGTAATGTGCAAGAGAACCAAAGAAGACATACATCATCTCCTCATCCATCGCAAGGTTGCTACAGAAATATCGGGTTGCTTCTTCGACATTCATTACGACTGGAGTTTACCAAATGTAGACAAAACAACTTCCATTAGTGGCATAAAAGATAGAACCATGAAAACATCCTCACAATTCTGAATTTGAACGCTTCTAACTCTCCTCTAATTATGGAGGATAAAGTAATCTTCTGGTCTTGGGACAATAGCAAGCAAGGAACCCTCACGTAATCTTTAAGATCCCTAAAAAACCTAGCATACCATACCACTTGTCTCCAATCCTATCATTACAGCTCTCTGTAGGGACACTATACAAAACTGAGAACACTTCACACTTGGCATCCACACGCCAAACACTCCCCAAACTTAGCTCCATTTCTTACAACCCACTCTCCACACACAAACACAAATGAATTTTTTGAAAGCAAACAAATTGCCCTCCACATTCATACAACATAATTACTGATAACTCAATTACCATCCCAAGCCTTACTGACTCATATCTTTACCATTATAAAGGCAACCCCCAAGGGTAGAATGTGATTCACATTTTGCCACTGAGCATATTTACTTGCTCTCATCTCTCTCACTTACCTTTCCACTAGTTTACATAAAATAATCCACATCCAACACCATGTACCCACAACCAAGCCTCCAACACCATCTACTCAATAAGTTCACCTCCCTAGATCTCCTAAATTCCGCCATACAATGTGTGTCCCAATTCACTATACAAAACTTACTTAACCAAGTTTCAAAGTCTCGGTCAAGGAAATAAATTTCGGTTTCGAGGTTTATTTCGACTAGTCTAAAAATGGAAATATTTCCACGAAATATTTCGACCAGTGTAGAAATAATAAATTTTTCGTGGAAATGATGAAAATATTGTGGAAATGTTTGTGGAAAGCTTGGGAAATGATGAAACAAGCATAAAAACATTCATAAGCTTTCAAACCATAATATACAACCATATGTACTGTGGAAATGAATGACCATAATGGTCTATAATATGTCGCGGCAAGCATCTTTAATTAGTCAAGGTTTAATTTAATTATATAACTATTATTTAATTGCTAATTATAAAAAAGTCATAAAGTAATATATTAACAAATCCTTATTCACTTACATTAATTTCTTAACATTATATGTAATTTAGAAAACCTATTTACTATTAACTTATAATATTTATTTAATTTTTTGAATGTTTAATTTTTTATTTGAAAAAAAAAATTTAGGGTTAATTTTTTTTAACTCAACCAACTTGTAGAACGGGCTAAGTAGTGCAACATATAATCAATTTATGCACAATCATAGATGTTTAGGGTAAAAACCAATGAAATTGGAGTTTTTGCCAAATTCCAAATGTTCACCCTAAACGATCATTTATCCGTGCACAAATCTAGTATAAATGCATCATAGATTCATAAATTTAATGAATTTACATCTAACGTATTTATTTGTAGCAAGAAATTTTATCCTCCTGTATATTTTGAATTTGAAAAAACTCACAATGTTTTCATGAACCAAAAAATCTACAATGGATTGATCTTATGTATAAACAAAATGTATGGAAAGGGGTTAAAAGGATCAAATATGAGATTTATAGCGATTTTGAGCTCAAATGAGATGTTTCCTACCTATGATTGAAATGTTTCCATACATGTCGAAACATTTCAACCAAAATACTACATATTTACACTGTCAATTGATCGAAATTTACTATTCACGTGAAATATTTCAACATGAATGGAAATATTTCGGGAAATTTAACATTATTTCGACGTAAGTATTCTTTCATGTCGGTAACCTAGAAAATGGAAATCTTTCGCGAAATATTTCGATAATTTCATGAAATTTATTTCCTTGGTCTCGATCGAGACCAAGTTGACTCGCCTGAGTCAAACTCAATCTCGGTAGGGACCAGACACTCTCTCCGAACGAAACATTTGAGCAACCCAAGTTCTCCCTCTTTTTCACATTGTCTTGGCACAAAACAATCTAATGGCCAAGACTGAGATTTTCAACCATGTGCTTAACACGTTATAGGTATGTCAAAGATAGTCTTTGCAATCTTAAATTTTACTAGTCACCGACATTTAAAAGTAGGCATCTACATCAGTAAGCTAATCGTGAATTAAAATTTCGATCAACATACCTTGATACAGGGTCAACATTTCTATAGAGGGATATCGAAAATATTCCTATGTATCAATGCTTATCAACTCAGTATCTATGTGTATCGACTTGAACCAACATAGAAACCTCGCGGCTATTCATCCCTATCCCTTTTGTTCAAAATTTCGTTTCGTCACAGTTTGTCTTGCCATTTTTCTTGGTTTATATCATACCGTCAAGGTTGAGAAGTCTCAATTTTTCAACTAAGACTTTTGTAATGACCCTATCTCTAGGAATATTATAGTAAAATTTTTATAATACTTTGAAATTAATATGTATGTCATTTTAAAGATCTCAACAATAGTTTCCTAACGATATCAAGTTTGTCAAAATTGGACTTACGGATTGAAAGTAATTATGTTTTAAATATAGCCACATGATAAGTTATCAAAGCGTTGGTTTATTTCTGGGTGAAGTTATACGAGGAAGGAAAAGGCATTTCATTTGAAGATATCGCTTTTAAATTATCAATGTTGGTTAGTAGGGGGAGGGATTAGTGTAGGGAGATGATTGGGATGATTGGTATTGTTTACTTTTTAAATGTTTTTGTTTTTGTTTTCTTTGTAATTCTTTGTGGCTATTGGTAGGCTACCTCAATCTCTAAAAGTCCTCATCTAATAAAGCTTTATACTTATCAAAAAAAATAAGTTAACGAAACGAACTATTGTGTTAACAAATCTTTTGGAAAGAAAAATAAGCTTTAGTCCCACATTGGAAAGGAATGAAAATTTTTAGATTTTGAACCTCTATAAATATAGCTAATACCCTAAACTAAATACATAAATTTGGGTATTTGCAATCTAGCCCCGATGTATGATATAATTGCAAAAACACCCTTCAACTAGAAGAAATTCTAAAAAAGTCATGGGAATTCCTAAAAATATTTAGGAGGTCCCTTAGAAATTAAGCATTTTGGTTTGGAGGACAGCGGTGGGGCCCAAAGCCTCGAAATACGCATAGTGCGAAGTTCAAGGGTTTCCAGTTTTAGCGTTTTCCAGGTAAGTAATTAATTCTTTAGTTTTGTTTTATTTAATATTTACTTATTTAAACATTTACTTGTAAATGTTGTTTTATTTTAGAAAATAGTAGAAAATTCATAGAATATTGTAGACAATTCTAGAAAATTCTATTATTTTGGGAGAAATGTCTAAAACTTTTATTATTGTTATCTTCTAATTTTGGTAAAGAAAACAATGATATAAGACCCGCAACATGTGCATTTTTGGTTTATCTGATTTGGTATAAACTTTAAACTTATGATGTAAATCTTATGATTTAAGTTTATGAATCAGTTGTATATGACATATGAAATTGAGTTCTTATTTTGATGTCTTATTTCATTTTCAAAACAAGAACGAGAAATTGAGAATTTCTATTTTTTTTAAAATAAGAAAGGGACAATTAGTAATTAAGTTAAGGAACAGGTTTGAGACATTTGAAGCTAATGAACAATGCTCTTTTTAAGTAAATGGTTGAGAGATTTAGCAAGGGTGACAATGAATTGTTGAGGCGTGTTATTGCTAAAAAATATGGAGTTTGAAATTGGAATTGAGACAACAAGAAGGTGGATTATTCGTATGGGTTGGTGTTTGGAAAGGAATTATGAAGGCATGCAATGACTCCTTAAAAGGAGTAACATATGAGGTGAGGAATGGTGATCAGGTCAGATTTTGGGAAGTTACTAGTCAGGATTTGTACAATAAGGCAGATGTGTCGTCTTCTGTATAAGTTGGTTCCTATTAAAGATCTTCTAGTAAAGCATTATTTTGTTAAGAGGAAAAGGGATTGTCTAGTGCCCAGTATTCAGAAGAAAAAAAAATCTCTTAAGAGAGGGAAATAGAAGAATGCACTACTCTTTTCGTTCAAATTGAGATGGATGTAGAAGCTTGTGGTGTTCGGAAGGGTACCAAAGGCCTTTTTCAATGTGTGATTTTGGTGACAAGTTCGCTAGTATTTTTTGTGAGAGTCACCCAGTTGCATCAGTGTCAAGAAAACTAGTTCCTACTAGAGTGAGGCTTTCTTATGGACAGTAGTCATAATAAAAAATTGAAGGTTGAACAAATTATCCACCGGATCATTGTGATCTCGAATTAGATGTGTTATGTGCAAAGAGAATGAGAGAATGTCAACCACATACTTATTCATACAACGTCAGTGCAAGTGGTGTGGAGTCTTTCCTTTTTAGTCTTCGGCCTCTATATAATTTTCCCTAGGAATATTATTTGGAAGATTCTCCCTTTCACTCTTTGTTGGGGTATTTGGAAGGAACGCTGCATATTTGAAGATCATAGTTGGGAGGTGTCAGAGATTTGTCTTTATATCAAAAGTATACTCACAACATGTTTGAAGGAGTTCCATGACATTAAGTATGAGGGATTTGTCAAGGATTTTGTTCTTTTTAGAGATGTGGTTCTTTGATTCCTTATGTATTGGATTTTTCCTGCCTTAGTCTTTTTGCACCTTTTTGCTTATTTTGGGAATGCTTTTCCCTATATTTGTACGTTTGCTTATCCTTTAATAAAAATCATCGTTACCAATCAAAAAACAAGACTACATGAAGCATGACGATTTTCAGCACAATCCACAATGCAAACACAGCCTTTAACGTAAAATAACTAATATTCACGTGAAACTTTTAGCAATATCCATTGACATGTACTAGAAATAGAACACAAGCTCAAATTGAAAAAATGAGAAAAGAATGACCTTCGAAGAGGAATTGGCACAACAATTTAAGGGATTTGCAAATATAACAGGCAATCTAAGAGCTTCATCCACATGACTTGGCAAGGAAGCACCAAATCTAGCACTTAATCCAACTAAGCTTTCACCTTCAACACCATCCACCCAGTTCTTCACCTTAACCTGAAAATTGAATCCAAATATACTTGCAACTGTAAAAAGAGTAAAAACAGTCTTAAAAACAACATATATCTAACTTAAATACAATTCAGGCTTAGAAACCCTTTCGTATCCATAAAACAAATCAGAGAAAGAGAGTAAATAAAAGCATTAAATGAAAGGCAATTGTGGAGCATTACAAAAATAAATGCCATGATAAACATCCTATAATTAAATAGTTCATACTACAGTGGCTACTTTGTAGCTGCACTCTCACGGAAATGATGAATTAAACAAAGACAGTATTAGGTAGGTAAATTACCTGATATATGCCCCAGACTATATCTATAGGTTCTTGTCAAAAAACTAAAAGTGAATCATTATTTCTCAAAAAGGAATGGGAAGACTGTTTAGAATCTAGTATTTAAACGGAACCTATTAGCGAGGTTTAAAATATCGTTTCGTCTAGATGTCTCAGTAAACTGATGGAACAAGATGTATCAACCGAGACAAAACAAAACGAGACAATGGAAAAAAAATGTCTCGATAAAATAAAACCATTTTCTAATGCTTAATTAGGCTACAAACTTGTTTTTAACATATATATGTATTATAAACATGGTTTAAAATTTTGGAATGTTTCGTTTCATATGGCTTCGGAATGTTTCGCCAAGATAAACCGAGACATTACGATACAATCCAAAAAAAAAAAACATATAAAAAAATATGATTTCATGATTTTGAGAATGTTTCGTAATGTTTCAAGAATGTTTCGTTCGTTGTTTCACCATTTTTTCAATGTTGCGCGAATGTTTCGTTTCGTTTCGGAGTTTGTCTCGGTTTTTCACTTGACCGATACATTCCTCCAAAACGAAATTTTAAACCTTTGTTATAAAAAACACATATACCATGAAAATAAGATTACAACTAGTTTTAATACTTAAATTAGGCTTTTGGCACGAGATGATACAATCCCCAATATATCGTCTTGGTATACTAGCGGAACAATGTTATCGGAGACGTATTTTATACATATTCTACATGTAAAGGGTAGTCTTGTAAATACCTCATAGTGAGGTAAAATTCCTGATACGTTTCCAATTGCTCTACGAAGATTAATAAGGCGAGGATAGGAGGTAAAATTCCTGATAAAATGAGCAATGGTCTCTAGTTACCTTTGCTGCCATGCGCTCAAATGACCCAATCTAACTTCTTGAAATGAAGGCACTATGCAGGGGGATTACATTAGCTAGTCAACATGGTGTAAGGAAGATAGCATTAGAGTAAACCTTCTAAACGTGGCTGATTGTATAGAGGGTACGGCCGGTTGTCCATGGATTTTAAGTGAAAATGCATACTTCTTTTATCTTCTTTTGATTATTATATTGTTTTCTATGTTTGGAGAAAGGGTCATCATGCCTCTTACATTTCAGCATCATTTTATAATGTATAAACAGTTGTTTTGTTACCTCATGAGTACCCTTGTAGTATTTCTCAAGAGGATAGCAGAGATTTAAACTATACTCGTGTATAGTGTTTCTTTTATTTCTTTTAATATCCAATAGGGGTCCTGACAAACCCCAACTTGCCCATCTGAAAAATAAAAATAAAAGAAAAAAAGTGTGCACTTTTTTTCTTCAACCACAAGCCCAACAATCAAAACAATTTAATGTCCCCTTCTAATCTTTTGTAGAAATTTCAGACCTATCTCCCAAAGCTTTGGAAATAGATTGAAGTGTCAAAGGCAGATTCAATAAGACCTGGTCTGCCTATTTTCAAGGTTGATCTATGTTAGAATACATTCTATTGGTCATGAGTTGGTGCAAAACTTTCATTGAGATGATGACTATTTGAGATTTCATGTTAAACTGGTTAACCAAAAGGCCTATTTGAGATTTCATGTTAAACTGGTTAACAAAAAGGCTTTTGAACCAATTCAATGGAAATATATACTACATATGCTGCCTCTAATCGGGTTTCCCAATTTCTAGAGTACTTCAATTAATGCTCAGATAATTTCTGCAGTTTATAACTTTATATAGCCAAACAACAGAAGATCCTTTTGTCTATCTTTCATTGATCATTTGTTATTAATTATCATCGTATAAATTCAATTCATGGCCAATAGAATGAGCTTTATGGAAGCAAAGATACACTGAGCTAGGTTGTGATACGTTATACAGCCTAAAGGTCGTGATACGTTATATGACTGTCAATTCTCAATTTTGGTAGTTCTATTACACTTGAAAGACTTCACCAATGAGGAGTCAGAGTGGTTTTTTCTTACTCTTATTTCGTTAATTCTCAATTTCCACTTTCAGGAATCTGTACGGTTAATGCAAACTTCAATACGCAATTGAAATCAAATTCCACGTTTGAACATATATTCAGCAACAAAAACCAAAATCCGAAACACCAAACCGTACAGAAATTTCGAAACTAAACACAATTAAGGAACAGCTTCGAATCAATTCATCGATCACATTGCAAATCCCAAACTAAATCACGAAAACAAGATGATTGATCGGATTCGTTTACCAACTGGAATTTGTTGTTGCAGGATGGGGATTTCGGGGCGGAATCATCGTCGTGGGTGACATCGTTGGCGGCCGCAAGAGAGAGATAAATGATGACGAAGAAGAGATGAATGACTGCGAAAAAAAGGTGAGAAGTAGTTGCAGAGGATGCCATGGCGGCAAGATTCAGCTAAAACCCTAGACAGAGAGAGGGAGGATTTCCTTCGTTTTTTCTTCTCCCTGAAAGCTGCGAATCCCGCGAATGCGGTCGGCCTTTTCTCTTTTTCTTTTCCACGATCTTCTGCACCGCATTAACGGAGAAGTTGAGAAACTTGAGACTTGGAACTTGAGAAGACTGCTAGAGGAACCGCGGTTGGGTGATTTCTACATAAATCTTTGCTGACGGACGTCCCTGTGAGCCACGTGGCATACTCTTAGAGACCACGGACCATATGAATGATGGACAAATCTATGTAACTGTTTGGCCATCCCTGGGTGGGGCTGTTCTTTGATACCGACTTCGGTGTCAAATTTTTGATGCGGGAAGTGTTTGGCAACAGGACACCGATTTGGAATTGAAAATAGAATTTCAAGATTTGTGATTTCTAAGAATTGGAATTCAAAGAATTGAAATTTTGTTTAGTTGCACTGGGGAAATTACTTGGAATTCCCAATGAATTCTAATTTTAACTGTTTGGACATCTAACATAATTGAAATTTCTATCCAACACTAATGATGGACAACATTCTGAGTGCGCCATGTGGCACATTATTAGAAAGAGTAGACCGTATTGAAGTTTATCCCATCCCTAGGTGGACCTACATACTAAAAATCAGGTTGATTAGTTATTTCTAACCTTTAGATTTGAGTACCCCAAATAATGCTAGATATCCCATAGTTAAAAATCAACCCATAAAAGACACGAATCCAATGGTTATAAATCACTAATACCATATAGATATTTATACCAACCCAAGGTGTGCCTAGATACTAAAAACAAGGTTGGTTGGTTATTTATAAGCTTTGGATCTTCGTATCCCAACTAATGCTAGAAATCCAATGGTTAAAAATTAATTGATAAAAAATACCAATCCAACAGTTAGATACATCCCTAGGAGGACTTACAAACTAAAATCAGACTGATTAGTTATCTCTCAACTTGGATCTTTGTACCCCAACTAATGCTATATATATCCGACGATGAAAAATCAACCCATAAAAGACATCAATCAAACGGTTACAAATTTGTAATCCGTTGATGATGGACCACAATATGAGCCACGTGGCACATTAGTAGAGACCACGAACCATATGGATGTTTGTCCCATCCGTAGGTGAACCTACAAGCTAAAAATCAAGGTGATTAAAAATTTCTAACCTTTGGTTTCAAGTATCCCAAATAATGTTAGATATCACACGGTTAAGAATCAACCAAAAAAAAAAATACACTAATCCAACACTTTCAAATAACTATTATTGCTGATTTTTTATTTATACGTCCACCTAGTGATGAGCGTGAGAGTTGGAGCCCAAAAAAAAATTCTTTTAAATCTCTTCGCCCGGAAATAGAATTCCAGGAATTTGAAGTTTCTTCTCCCCCCTAAAACTTCTAATTCTGGGAAAATCACGGAATTGGAAATATAATTCCTGGAATTCGGTCCTCCCAAACACAAAGTCACAAATCCAAATCCGGCTCAATTCCGAGTTACCAAACAGACCTTCGACTCTTTCGGGCCCACTGTCTCCATGAATATTTGGCCCACATCTTGGTGGACCCACACACCAAAAATCAGCGTGATTGGTGATTTCTAACCGTAGGATTTGAGCACCTTTCATCATGGGCTTTATGAACAGGCATATGAGTTGGTTCCAACCCCATGATGAAAAAGTACTCAAATCCAATGGCTAGGAATCACTAATCATACTGATTTTTTGTGTGTGGGTCCACCAAGATGTGGGCCAAATATTCATGGAGTCAGTGGGCCCTAAAAAGTCTACTACTTGGTAAATTGAGGAACTTCGGCATCAAAATTTTGATACCGAAGTCGGTATCATAGATTTCTCCCCCTGGGTGGACACACAGACCAAAAACCAGCCTGACTGGTGACCTATACCGTCGCATCTGAGTACCCCCAAAGGCCCAAATAACACTCGAACCCACGGTTAAAAATAAACCCACGACTTTGGCCCGAGGCCCAAAGCTCAGCCTCCAATTCAAATTACCGAGCCCGACCCTGCCCAAAACCAAGCTCAGCGAGAAGCCCATGGGCAACTTCCAATAAGGCAGTAACGCCCTCCCCCTAAACACCAGGCTCACTTAGTATGCAATTGTTTGCATACTTATAAGTATGCAAACAGTGTCAATACGGTTGGATGTCCCTTGGAAAATGTGTTATTTCAATGTTTTAAAAGGAAATATTTTATAAATTAAAAACACATTTTTCAAGGAGCATTCAATGGTGGATACAGTGTTTGCATACTAGATTTGTCCCTAAACACCCAACACCTGTCGGTATTTTTCTTTTGTGAAAATAAAATAATAAAGGGTGTCCAACATTTGTGACCATCCTACCCACTTTAGGGTGATTTTAGTCGCACCCACAAAATGTGAGGGCACTCGAAACCCCTGTTTTTTTACTTATTTTATTTATTACGAAAATACCCTATTAAGTTAGGGCATTTTCTGTTGAAAACTTTTTACGCGTGCTGCTATGATTCTCTCTCTCTCTTTGTGTGCGTGCGCGCGCGCATAGACCAATTTCTGTAACAAAGCCGGTCACAACTCACAACCCACAAGTGGATGCCTAAATCAGTAGAACCTGTTCTCACTACTTCCCTCTTCTCCTCCACTCGCAATAGACCAGCCTCCCACTTTACCTCCTCAAATGTACAAAAGACGCGCTTGAGGCTCTCATAGTTCTCTTCAATCATCTTGTAATTTGATGTGGAAAAGAATCGGTTGTTGCTTTCTCCAGCAAGCAAAACCATACGGTAGGCCTTGAAAGTGGCTTTCATCGTTTCTTTTATTGCTAAGGGTTGAGCTCAGTCAGTGAGGATTGCAACAAGAAGAATTAGGTTTTGCTTGAGGATTGAAAAAACACCGGTCCGTTCTCTTTAATCCAATATACCTAGAAGGGGGGGGGGGTTGATTAGGTATTTGAATTTTAATTATACCTACACAATTTTACTGGTCTATGGTAGGGGAACAAAATCGCATGCCTTAGTTGTTTGATAAAAGATTATCGCAACCGACTCAAATCGAATATACCTCCGTGGTATATTTTCTTTTCGTTGTTTGGTCTAATCAAGATAGATAGTGGAATACAAACAAACAATCATACAAGACAAAAGATTTTTACGTGGAAACCTTAACCAAGGAAAAACCACGGGACCATGTCCAGACGGAAAGTATCACTAACTGAAAAATTAATCGAAACAAAAGTTACTTACGCAGCACCGTTGCAAATACAACTTCCAACCTTAGTCACACTATAAGAAATTTGACTTATAGCGACGGCCAAGCAAAACCATCTCTAAATATACATATAGCGACGGTAAAATACCCAACCGTCAGTACAGGGTTTTGGCGCCCAAAAATACAGTTCTATAGTGACGGCCAGATAAAATCTGTCGCTAAATAATATTATAGCGACGGCCAGATCCTGACCCACCCTCGTTATAAGATATATTTACCGACTGCTTCTGCCGTTGCTATATATATGTTTTAGCGAGGGTCAAGTGCTTGTTGTCACTATAAGGTCGGGTATATAAAAAAAAAATTGGGTTTTCGCAACAGCGTGAAAACCCCTTCTCCTCTAGCTCTACTGTGCGAAACCCCCTTTGCCCTCTCCTCCATCGGAGTGCTCCATTCGTCTGTCGCCACGAGTCCTCCGTTCGTTTGTCGCCGTCGCCGTCCTCCGTTCGTCTTCCGTTGTTCGTCCAAGCTGTAACAGGTATGTTTTTATGGTTTTTTGATTTTTTTTCTTATCTCACCTTCCCCATATGGCCGCATGGTTGTTTTTACCACTCCTTAGTGGATATATACAGCAAAAATCACCCTGATTCATAATCTCTAACCCCTGTTAGTTTTGAAACCCTCTTTTGAGGGTTTAGGGATAAAACCCTTGAAAACAACTACAATCCAACGCTTAGAAATCTCTGATCAAGCTAATTTTTGGTCTGTAAGTCTACCTTCTCCAAATTTTAAACCCTCCGATCAAGCTGATTAGTGATTTCTGAGCGTTGGATTGGAGTTGTTTCCATGTGCATAGTCCGTGGTAATTGCCTTAAGGGTTGGGCTCCGTTAATAGATATAAAATGACAGGTAAAATGACAGGGACACAATATAAGCCATGTGGCACACTGTTACAGGACTCTGACCATACGGATGTTTGCCCTATCCCATGGTGAACTTACAAACCACAAATCAGCCTGATTATGATTTATAAGTGTTGCATCTTTGTACCTCAAATACTGCTCAAATTCCCACGGTTGAGATCAACCCATGAAAATAAGTCCAATCCCATGGTGGACTTACAAACCACAAATCAGCCTGATTAGTGATTTATAAGTGTTGCATCTGTGTACCTCAAATTCTCACAGTTGAGATCAACCCATGAAAATAAGTCCAATCCCATGGTGGACTTACAAACCACAAATTAGCCTGATTAGTGATTTAATAAGTGTTGCATCTTTGTACCTCAAATACTGCTCAAATTCCCACAGTTGAGATCAACCCATGAAAATAAGTCCAATCCAAAGCCTATAAATCACTAATCAGGCTGATTTTTGGTTTGTAGGTCCACCATGGGATAGGACAAACATCCATATGGTCTGAGTCCTGTAACAGTGTGCCACGTGGCTTATATTGTGTCCCTGTCATTTTAGATCTATCAATGGAGCCCGACCCATGCCTTAAATGGCTGACTGATTGCACCTGAGAACACATTTTTGACACCCATTTTGGTGTACCCATATAGAAGATGAATCAATGGCTGATTTTTGGTGAATCAATGGCTGATTTTAGTGGATACTAACCGTAAGGATGTATGATAATCAAGTAAAGCTCAACACTATTTATCAACACATTTTCCAAGGAAGCTTGTATGTTCACAAGTATTTACAAAATGTTGGAACCCATAATTAATAACAAAGAATTGCTTGCATTAAGGTTTATCATTATGGAATACAAAATATATGTGCTCGTTCTTATCTCAAGCAATCCAATTAAGGGTGCGCAAAGTCCAACAGCGGGTCTGAAGGATAAACTGAGTGGCTTCACATGGTCATTTCTTATTGTATTGTTCTTTTTCTACACAAAATAAGGATAAGTTTATACTCGCCTTAACAGATATTTTGCCTATATTCTATTCTTGTGTATCTTTTTAGATTCATCATTAGCCTACTTGTTTTGCATTTCTTTTATTCTCGTGTATCTTGTTTTTATTCATCATTGGGTTTTATTCTCCTATTCTCATGTGTCTTTTTATATTTTATATTTTTATTTTTATAAGTATGCGTCTTTCCATATTCATCGTTAGCCTAATGGAATAGATTTTGTAATGTATATATGTTGGTAGAAATATTCTTAGCACTAGGGTGGCAGCAAGAGTTAAATGATACATCAAATTAGTAAACCACTAAATTATTTCATAACAGCACCTTCTGTCCTTCAATGACAAAGGGGTAATCATTTCTTGATAAATGGGAGATTATTAGATTAAATAAAAAGTTGATTTTTTTTCATTCCAAAGCTTGCATTATCATCTTCGAGGGTCTATCAATACTTCATTATCATCTTCTACGGTCTAACAATACTTCATTATTAGACAAAGTAACTAATTCCAAATTAAGTGTTTCTGTTATATTTGATTTATATAGCACATCTTTTTTTCTAGATATTCGATTGGATTTTTGTCATTATTTATATTTGTTCTTAGTTAATAATTGTTAATTTATCTTAATTTTATGTTGTTTATAAATGTGAATTATGCACACACACACACACACACACACACACACATCATGCATATATATGCATTAAACCTTAGATCTCCCGTTCAAGAATCACTTTGTGACAATTATGTGACTTATCACCTATTTGGGATACATTAGTTGTAAACTATGACATTTGGTTCTCATTTGAGACTAAATTCAAGTGAACAACTTTTTTGTCTTTTTGGTAATAATGAGTAATTGTCTGTTGTTGATTCTTGAATTATCTCTTTGGACAGTTTGGAAATGCATAATCTCTGGTACAGTCAGTAGTTAAAGTGGTTATTTCCATTTGTATGACAATTTCGGCGAGCAATCCTCTTGTTCTCTGGGTACATATTTAGACAAGGTGACATGTTTGTCCCTAGTCTAAGTCATGTACTTGGAGAACTATGGGGAAATGTTGTCAAAATTTTCTTTCAAAGAGAAATAATCACTTGGCTATTGAGTGTACCAGAGATTATGCATTCTTAAATGGGATATGATCAACCCACCCTTTGGAGAAGAGATAGGAAGCATGATGCATGTGCATTTGAGTTGTGTGTGACAACGTGCTTAATTTCGGTTGAAGGTGGCGTCATTTTGAAGGAGATATGCCGATGGATAAAAGTTGGGTTGGGAAGCCAAGAAATAGCCCCGAGTATCTAAACGGAGTAGGACAATTCTTAGATTTTGTATTTTCTCGTTCAGAGTACGGAGATAAGATCAAGTGTCCATGTAAAAAATGTTGTCATGCGTTTCTAAAGATTGACTAGAAGTATATTGAGACCAAGTATTGATTGGGATAATATCGGATTATACCGTCTGGTTGTACCATAGGGAGTATGATAATGAATATATGAGTGATGAGGCTGACGAGGGTGATGATATGCGAGTTTGATTAATGTAATTGAGTTCTTCTACATTGATTTATTCTGTCAATATTATTCGTGCATATATGGTCTAATATTATTCGTACAATAATTTAGATATGCCTCGACAAAATAAAGTGTCTAGGAAGACTACATCGAGAGCCCCATTGACAGTGTCGGCCCCATCGACAGTGCCAAGCTCATTGCCAGCCCCATCCCCATCCCCATCCCCAGTGCCAGCCCCATCCCCATCCCCATCCCCATCGTCAGCCCCATCCCTAGTGCTAGCCCCATCCCCAGTGCTAGCCCCATCGCTAGTGGCAGTTCCATCGCCAGCCTCATCACCAGCCCTACAGTCAATGCCTGATAACGCTGGTATGATATAAGTTGCTGATATTATTGTTTGATGTTATAAATTTTGTATAGTCATTGACCTATTTTTGTTTAATTTTTGAAATAGCTTCTACTAGCGTTCGGAGGAGAGAGCCCACACGAGGAGTGGGTCATTTTTGCATTCCATTTGGCCAAAAAATGCAAATTGAATGGAATGAACTAGGCCAACCTGTAGGTGATGGGGCTCGTTCATTTGGACAAGTGTTGTGGATAGTTGTTAGGCATTCTGGTCATGCTTCATTGCAGTTAAAGAGATGGTCTAACATTCTTGATGACGCGAAGGAGAGGATGTGGCAAAAAGTAAATGTAGATGACGTGATTTTTTACTTAGTTATTATCTATTTTCACTTTTAGTAAATGATGCGATTTTTAACAGTATTGTTGCTTAACGTTTCAGCAACAAGTTGATATCAGCGATGACCACAGACCGTGGGTCATGCAGTCAATGGGTACTAAATACAGCAATTGGAGGAATGATTTGAAGAAAAATTATGATGCCATGGACACGAATGAGCTTCGATTACTAAATAAACCCATAGGCATCTCAGACGCTGATTGGGCCTCTCTAGTCGTATACTAGAGTAGTGATGAGTTTCAAGTATTTCAAAAATAAAATTTCATTAACCATTTTCTATGTCATGACATTGAATTTGTTGTAGGCAATGTCAAACCAAAATAAGGCGAACCATAGTAAGCAGACCATACCGGGGGCACGAAGAGTTTTGCGAGTCACGAGATGAGGAGGTGCGTATATGATTTCAATATATCACTGCTTGTTTTTTTAAGTTACTTTGACCTGTTATTGTTTAATAATTTATATATTTTTTATTCAAGAATAGGCTCAGAGTAGAACAGACGGGTACTACACCAAGTCAAGTTGACTTATTCTTCCAAACCCATCTTAGAAAAGATGGGTCGCCAGTTGATTCTACATCT
Organism: Euptelea pleiosperma; assembly: GCA_035048495.1. Lineage (NCBI taxonomy): Eukaryota > Viridiplantae > Streptophyta > Magnoliopsida > Ranunculales > Eupteleaceae > Euptelea > Euptelea pleiosperma. The sequence goes on along the minus strand of CM068551.1, from coordinate 10,516,357 downwards.
GTTGATATCATGGTACATAAGATGTTTATTTTAAATAAAAATATAATTGTCTTCTACTAACTAATTTGTTTTGAATGCAGTCTAAATTTAAAGAGCTTTCACAGAGTTGAGTGTCAGAGAGTGGTGAGAGTTTTACTCCTGCACTTACAGCTGACGAGATTTATACCAGCGTGATGCCCCTAGAGCGACATGGACGGGTACGGCTTTGGTCTAGGCCCGACGCCGACTTCGGTCTTTGGCTCATCATTTAGCTCATCCAGTTCCAAGTTATAAGGCTCTTCAAAATGAGTTTCAATAGATGCAGTCGCAAATGCAAGAGTAAATGCAAAAGTTGCAGGAGCAGATGCAAAAATAGGAGGAGATGCATCAGCAAGCCGAATCTTAGATGCAGGAGCAAGTGAGTAGGATGGTGCAAGAGCAGATGGTTGCATTTTTTCGCTCCATGCAATCAGCTAACATACTGCCTCCGAGTCAAGACCAGCATCAGTCCGACGATGCAAATGATGATCAGGTATATCTATATTTATGAGATATGATTGTTGTATTTAAGTACTCAAAATGAAGTTTTAAGTTAAGTCAAATTTAGGACCTCGACGCCCAAATCAGGCAAACGAGGTCCGAATCTCTCGAAACCTATTACAACACTTCTATCGTATTGAAGCAAATATGTTGGAAGAGATGGGGTAAAAAACAGATGTCCGGTTAGGAATCTGTAGCCAGTTATAGGTTTAGGCATTTACAAGTTTTAAGTTAAGTCAAATTTAGGACATCGACGTCCAAATTGGGCAAACGAGGTCCGAATCTCTCGAAACCTGTTACAACACTTTTATTGTATTGAAACAAATATGATGGAAGAGACGAGGTAAAAAACAGATGTCCAATTAAGAATCTGTAGTCAGTTATAGGTTTAAGCATTTACAAGTTTTAAGTTAAGTCAAATTTAGGACCTCGACGTCCAAATCGGGCAAACGAGGTTTGAATCTCCTGAAATTTGTTACAACATTTCTATTGTGTTGAAACAAATATGTTGGAAGAGACGGGGTAAAAAACAGATGTCCGTTTAGGAATTTGTAGTCAGTTATAGGTTTAGGCATTTACAGGTTTTAAGTTAAGTCAAATTTAGGACATCGACGTCCAAATCGGGAAAACGAGGTCCAAATCTCCCGAAACCTATTACAACACTTCTATTGTGTTGAAACAAATATGTTGGAAGAGACGGGGTAAAAAACAGATGTTCGGTTAGGAATCTGTAGTCAATTATAGGTTTAAGCATTTACAGGTTTTAAGTTAAGTCAAATTTGGGACTTCAACGTCCAAATCTGGCAAACGATGTCCGAATCTCTTAAAATTTATTACAACACTTCTATTGTGTTGAAACAAATATACTAGAAGAGACGGGGTAACAAACAGATGTCCGGTTAGGAATCTGTAGTCAGTTATAGGTTTAGGTATTTACAGGTTTTAAGTTAAGTCAAATTTAGGACATCGACGTCCAAATCGGGCAAACGAGGTCCGAATCTCCTGAAACCTATTACAACACTTCTATTGTGTTGAAACAAATATGCTGGAAAAGACAGGGTAAAAAACAGATGTCCGGTTAGAAATCTGTAGTCAGTTATAGGTTTAAGCATTTACAAGTTTTAAGTTAAGTCAAATTTAGGACCTCGACGTCCAAATCGGACAAACGAGGTCTGAATCTCCCTGAAATTTGTTACAACACTTCTATTGTATTGAAACAAATATGCTGAAAGAGACGGGGTAAAAAATAGATGTCCGGTTAGGAATCTGTAGTCAGTTAGAGGTTTAAGCATTTATAGGTTTTAAGTTTAGTCAAATTTAGGACATCGACGTCCAAATCGGGCAAACGAGGTCCGAATCTCTCAATATTTATTACAACACTTCTATTGTATTGAAACAAAAATGCTGAAAGAGACGAGGTAAAAAACAGATGTCCAGTTAGGAATCTGTAGTCAGTTATAGGTTTAGACATTTACAAGTTTTAAGTTAAGTCAAATTTAGGACTCCGACGCCCAAATCGGGCAAACGAGGTCCGAATCTCCTAAAACCTGTTACAACACTTTTATTTTGTTGAAACAAATATGCTGGAAGAGACGGGGTAAAAAATAGATATCCGGTTAGGAATCTATAGTCAGTTATAGGTTTAAGTACTTACAAGTTTTAAGTTAAGTCAAATTTAAGACATCGACATCCAAATCGGGCAAACGAGGTCTGAATCTCCCAAAATTTATTATAACACTTCTATTGTGTTGAAACAAATATGCTGGAAGAGACGGGGTAAAAAATAGATGTCCGGTTAGGAATCTGTTTTCAGTTATAAGTTTAAGCATTTATAGGTTTTAAGTTAAGTCAAATTTAGGACTTCGACGTCCAAATCGGGCAAACGAGGCCGAATCTCCCGAAATTTGTTAGACGGGGTAAAAAATAAATGTCCGGTTAGGAATCTGTAGTCAGTTATAGGTTTAGGCATTTATAGGTTTTAAGTTAAGTCAAATTTAGGACATCGACGTCCAAATCAGGCAAACGAGGTCCGAATCTCCCAAAACCTATTACAACACTTCTATTGTGTTGAAACAACTATGCTGGAAAAGATGGGGTAAAAAATAGATGTCCGGTTAGGAATCTGTAGTCAATTATAGGTTTAAGCATTTACAAGTTTTAAGTTAAGTCAAATTTAGGACCTCGATGTCCAAATCGGGCAAATGAGGTTCAAATCTCCCCAAAATTTGTTACAACACTTCTATTATGTTAAAACAAATATGCTGAAAGAGACGGGGTAAAAAATAGATGTCCGGTTAGGAATCTGTAGTCAGTTATAGGTTTAAGCATTTACAGGTTTTAAGTTAAGTCAAATTTAGGACCTCGATATCCAAATCGGGCAAACGAGGTTCGAATCTCCCAAAATTTGTTACAACACTTCTATTGTGTTGAAACAAATATACTGGAAGAGACGAGGTAAAAAACAAATGTCCGGTTAGGAATCTGTAGTCAATTATAGGTTTAGGCATTTACAAGTTTTAAGTTAAGTGAAATTTAGGACTCCGACGCCCAAATCGGGCAAACGTGGTCCGAATCTCCCGAAACCTATTACAACACTTCTATTGTGTTGAAACAAATACGCTGGAAGAGATGGGGTAAAAAAGAGATGTTCGGTTAGAAATCTGTAGTCAGTTATAGGTTTAAGTACTTACAGGTTTTAAGTTAAGTCAAATTTAGGACCTTGACGTCCAAATTGGGCAAACGAGGTCTGAATCTCTCGAAACCTATTACAACACTTTTATTGTATTAAAACAAATATGCTGGGAGAGACGGGCTAAAAAACAGATGTCCAGTTAAGAATCTATAGTCAGTTATAGGTTTAGGCATTTACAGGTTTTAAGTTAAGTCAAATTTAGGACTCCGACGCCCAAATCGGGCAAACGAGGTCCGAATCTCCCAAAATTAGTTACAACCCTTCTATTGTATTGAAACAAATATGCTGAAAAAGACGGGCCAAAATACGGATGTCCGGTTAGGAATCTGTAGTCTGTTATATGTTTAGGCATTTATAGGTTTTAAGTTAAGTCAAATTTAGGACGACGACGCCCAAATCGGGCAAACGAGGTCTGAATCTCCCGAAACCTATTACAACACTTCTATTGTATTAAAACAAATATGCTGGATGAGACAGGCTAAAAAATAGATGTCCGATTAGAAATCTGTAGTCAGTTAAACATTTCAAGGGTTTTAAGTTTAACTTTAATTCTTTATTTCGTTTACATTGAATCTTAACATTTTGCATATTAATTATTTTACTTTTATTTGTTTTGCAGGGCCTAGATGATTGATCGTGTCTTCTACTCTTCCAGATTGATTTTTGAAACTTTTATAGCATTGTTAAATTTGAAACAGTCAATATTGTAGAAATATAATTATTTAAGATATTGAATTTTTTTATTTTCTTTACACTTTGATTTGATTAAATGGACATGGAATAGGGAAATGTGGTATTATATACATTACAAGTACAGGTACAACAAATTATTTCCAGAAAATTAAAAAAAAAATTTATACTACCAAACCTAGCGACGGCCACTAACCATCTCTATAACATGTATCTACCGATGGCCAGCACATTGCCCGTCGCTATAAGACATATATAGCGAGGGCCAGATAAAGCGATCGTTGCTATAAGACATATATAGCGACGGGCAATGTTCAGGCCATCGCTAAAAGGTTTGGTAGTATAAACAAATTGAGATATACCAACGGTCTGTGGCTGTCGCAACATGTGATTAATACCGACGGCCAGTAAAATTTCGTCGCTATATGTCGCTTACAGTGACGGCTTTGACCCTCAGTAAAACTTTTTCACGAATATAAAATTATATTTGTATATACTGACGATCTTGCCTGTCGGTATATTAATTTTCCAATCCACGAAGTGTTTTTTGCGACGGGCATTTTTGAGCTGACCGTCGGTAATATCTTTTACCGACGAAATTTATAGTGATAGGTAGCGACGGTCGTCCTGGCCGTCGGTATAACATATAGCGACGGATTTTAACCCTATACCGACGGTCTCCGGCCGTCGCTGAAAGTCTTTTTTCCTGTAGTGCCAAGGCCTATTGCCGATGCATCCAAGTCTTCTGAATCAACACTACGAATCCACGCGCGCCCTTCCAGCCTAGAAGCCTTGTCCGCTTATTCAGTTTAGTACACCACAAACCTACCGTCGATCGGCTGCTCCGATCTAATTTTCAACACTCTTGCCTTTGCCGAAGGTGAATGATTCAGTACACCATGAATCCAAAGTTGCTCAAAGGTGTTGAGTTACACTGGTACACTCAGGCTGCTAGGTCGAATATATAAGTGATGGACCTAAGTTGAGGAATGGATTAAGCACTTGGCTTTGATCAAGAAGAGGAACAAGCTCACAAGATGTGAATGAGAAACAAGCTTATTGCTCTTCGAATGGACCTAAGATGTGAATGAGGAACAAGATGTGAATGTGTCTCTATGTGTATTTAGAGAATGTATAGAAGGGTTGTATTTATAGAATTCGTGACCTTGAGTCGTGTAGAATGTGAGATAGTGGAACCAAAAATTTTGGATCTGAGAAAGACTGAGTTCGTGCTAAGTCCAATCGATTGTACTTTGGGTCCAATCGATTGGCCTCAATAAATTTTATGTTCCGTAGGCTCCAATCGATTACACAGAGGTCTCCAATCGATTGGCCTCAAATAAGTTTCTGTCTTGAAGGCTCCAATCGATTTCACAGAGTCTCCAATCGATTTGGCTTTGAACAAGTTCTGCCTCACAGACTCCAATCGATTTCACAGAGTACTCTAATTGATTGGGCTATGTCCAATCGATTGGACAAGTTCAAATCGATCCGACTCTCCCATAAGTCAATATCTTTGACTCAGACTCAGGTCTGTCCAATGACTAGGTTTGACCATTATATTTTATTCATTTAAAACCTATTCCTATGGCTACTAAGTCACTTACCTTCCTAATCGAGCGTACACAATCTATAATCGACAAATGGGCAGTTACTCAGATGACTCCTGTCGTCAATCATTTGATTCTCGATGTCTTTGTCTCTAGTCTTCAAGTAGTTGGTGAAATATGCGTACCACAACATCTCCACACTACACTGGTGCTCGTAGGAACGGTTACTAGAATATTTTATATCAAACATAATCTTTGCCAAATTGAATATGAAAATATTCCTTACAAGGATGATTTGTCCAGGGCGTATATGAGGATTGGCACCATGACCCACACAATTTACAATAACAGATGTGCTAAAATCATCTGTGGTTGAATATCGGTCCTGCACCATAACTTAGATGAAATCATAGTGGGGTGCTTTGACGGGGAGGGTGCCCTCACAAATTTTGAAATCCTAGTGGAGTGCTCTCAATAGGTTGAGTGCCCTCACATTTTGTGGGGTGCGACTATAATTACCCCCCACTTTAAAGTAATTCTTTTATAATACAAAAAATGCCCCCAAATTATGTTAAACATTCGTACCCACCCAAACAAAAAAAGAGAAGAAACCTAGATGTTAGGTTCGGTTCGTTTTCCTCTCTTTCTCTGTTTTTTTTTTCTCACAATCACTTATTCCTTTGTTTCTTTTGTTGTCCTCCTAACTTTCTTCCTCTTTCGGATTTTTTGGGAGTTCAACCAATGGAGGTGAGTTTTTCTAGTTGTAATCTCTCCCCCCCTCTCTCTCTCTCTCTCTCCATGGAATTCATTCAAATGATTTTCACTGCTAATAGCCAAAATATTTTGAATGTAATCAGTCGGAACCTATCTAGCAAGATGCAAAAAAAAAACTATTCTCAAGTATATTGATCAACTAGGGAATGATGTTGAATCTGACACCAATATTCAAGTTGAGTTCGTGGACCCTAAAGAGGTAAGTTTCTAATTTTTATTTTATTTTAATAGATTTTTATTTGGAACATATTCATGAATTTATGTTAATTTGATTTCAACTTTTTTATGTTAGAAATCAAATAGGCTTGATATTCGAATCTGATGCCGCCATTAAACTGGAACCCATAGATCCTCTACAAGAAAAAGACATAAGTTTCTAGTTTTTCATTCAATTCTGTTCATGTGAAATAAATTATAGTTTTTGGTTTTTTATTATATTGTTTATTATAGAAATCGGTCTCATTGGAGCATAACAGTGGCATCGAATTGTCTGAGATATTGGATGTGATGGATAAATTTACAACCAATGAAGTAAGTAAATTATTGGTTTGCATAGGTTTGTTCTTGGTAATTGATAATAATACGATATTGGGTCATTGCAATTTGAATTGTAGGTATTCAATAGTCCCAATGATCTCTTTCGAAACATTCGGTTGGGACTGTCATTGTCATAAAGAGATCAGAGTTTGGTGAGAAAGAAATCAATGTGTGCCTCCTTTTATTTGAGGCCTGACGAGCGACTTTACTTTTTAGGCCATTTGTGCCATCCTTTTTGAGGTTGTGAGCCAAGTTAAGTCAAATATAATCGTATATACTATTATAAGCTTCTCTTGAACCCATAACATTGTTCATTCACTTTAACCAATTGCATTGTTATGTTCTAAGTGATCACCCGTTGGAGTTCTATAATGCTGATTTGGGGTTGGTTGCCCTTCCATTAATGGGAGATGGGATTCAATGTGATAAGGGAGATGAAAAAATACGAGGTTCTAAAGGGGGTGGAAAAGTTCAATGGGAGATGGCCCACATATCCCTTTTTAGTTTGACAATCTCATTCTCAAGCTGGGTATTATTGTGTATATTGACAAGAAGTTGTAATTGTACACCTTGAATATTACCATATCTAGATGCATGTTTGAGGATTTTAGAAACCCTCGATTGAGTGTTTAACTCACAAAAAAGTAAAAAATCAGAAAATCTAAAAAAAATGATTGTTTCATTTCTGCACATTTTTAGGTTATTCAATTTTGGAAAGATTGTATTTTGGATACTTTTCGATCCAGGAAGTTCCATCTTTGCAAGATTTTCATTTTGGGTATTTTTAAATTTGAAATTTATTTTATTTGGAAAGTTTCCACATCGGAAGATCTCCCATAATTAGAAATTCATACTTTTAGAGAATTTCTAAATGTGGAAGGTCCGCTTTTTGGAAGGTTTCCAACACGAGACGAAACCCTAAATTTGGCAAGGTTTCAGATTTAGAAAACTTCTACTTTTAAGGAATTTTCTTGACTTGGGGAAACTCCTAAATTGGATAGTTCTATTAGGGTGTTGATAGTTTTTTTAATCAACTCTCATAATAGTAACTTTCTAAATTACCTTGCCTAATTGATTGATTGATTGATTACTCGCCCAAAGTAGGGACATTCCAAAAATATTTCCAAACCCTAGACCATATCGTACACTAACTTGTATGTAGGATTGCGAATCCAATCCTGGGGTAGAGAGCAAAAGCTCACTTAGGAGGAATCGGGCCCACGCTCAAGAAGGATACCACTCCCTACCCCGAAAAGGAGACTCCGTGGCGTGGCCCACGAGTCAATAAGATCTCTACCCTCGCTTCTTTAAGCGATCTCGAGTGTTGTATGAATTGTTTGCGGCTTGTTTATTTGCTTCTACACAAGTATATCTTTGATTTACTTTGCATAAGTCTAGTTCATCAATGATTTTGTGGGTACCAAATTTGTGGCATCCATACGGACGGTCAGGACGATGACACTTGGATATGGCCGAGACCACATTTGTGTGCCGAGACCACCCTGGTTGCTGAGGTTGAGACCATCCTTGAGGGTCATGCCTGAGATCACCTTCATATGCCGAGACCGAGACCACCCTGGTGACCGAGGTCGAAACCATCTTCAAGGGTCAAGCCCAATACCACCCTGGTGTGCCGATGCCAATACCAATTTGGGTGGCCGAGGCCAAGATGCGCCAAGGATGGAGCAAAGCCAGTACAGAGCAGGTAGAGTTGGTAGACAGACAGGGTAGGTGGTTATCCCTGTCAGAGTATAAGTCAATCAGTGGTAGGTGAGGGCATGACAAGATCACATGGGAGTAGGTGGTTAACCATGACAGTAGACATAGTAATCGATAACAAGTATGTCAGGGCAGAGTGGTTAGTACGGCCACAGACAATTGTTGCTGATGGTATGATGGGCTGACTGACTTCGTTAGAAAGTGAAATTCCTTTTTAATTACCAAGTTAATTCCTAGAGGGGGGTGAATAGGACAATTTTTAATTTTTCTGTAGATTCTATAAGGATTAAAAATTAATGGTCACACAAGGCGAAAAAGATCAAGCAATTAAAATATGAATCATCCACAGAACATAGATATGGAAAAATCTGAGAAACAAATATGCAAACATTCACAATCACATGAGACTCAGATTTATAGTGGTTCGACGACTCCGCACCTACGTCCACTCTCCAATAATCACCGCGAGTAGTATTATATTATTTCAATCATGCATTACAACATTTTCAATCGAAATAAATAATCAACCAACTAGGATTCATTTAGTCTCAATCTAACGAGAATTGTTTCTCGTTCACCTAGAGAGTCAGCCTAGACCAGTAGTCTATTTAGAGAAGCCCTCTTCTCATTGATCTACAATCCTCACTCGATCCATACGAGAATCACTTCTCGATTCACCTAGAGAGTCACACTAGGCTCGTAGTATTTTAGAGAAATAAATTTCTCAAGGATTCCACTTCTTCAACTCAATTTGATGAGTACTCACTCATCCACCAATCACAAACAATTCAAGTTTGATAATATTGAATTTAATCTAAAAGGTTTATTCTAGGAGATACTTACCTTTTGATGAATTCGATAAAATGGTAAATCTTCGTAGAAGAATTTGCCACAGAAACGCTCTGCTAATGATGATCTTCTTCTTGGAAGAAGATTATTGTAGGAAACAATACCCTTCGTAGTCTCTTTAAATAATTAGAGCAACCTTCACAATAGATGAATCCAATTTGCTCATGTGAAGCTCTCTCAAACAATCTAGAGCCTTTATAATGGATGTACAAATTTGCACAAGTGAAGCTCTCTCAAATTCTAAATCTCTAGACTTAAAGAATGATAATCAAGTAAAGTAAAGTAGAGATCTCTTGATTGGGTTAATTCTAATGAAGGGAGAGGACTTTAATTTATAAGCAAGCCTCCTTTTACTAGAACCGTACCGAATATAGCCGTTTGAAGGGCCAAAATGCGCTTCTAATCGCATAAGGGATTTTGTCAAACGAGATTCAAAGCGTGCGGGGCCGACCGCATTATTAGCCGGTTGACCGAGCCTTTAGTCTGTCGCTCGCTCAGGATTTGTTCCCAATTTCCTGAACCCGAGAGTTAGGTCGACCGGACCATTTTGGCTGGTCGACCGGACCTTCGGTCTCCCACTCATAAGGTCGGTTGACCGGACAGTTTTGTCCATAACCGAATACTTACAAAGTTATGAGAATTTCTCTTTTCGCCGCACGCTCAATCCCTAACTAACACTTAACCATCTAAGGTAAATCAATATTCGCTGGCAACACACGGTTTTACCCTCAGATTTGTGTATGTAACCGCAACACGAGTTTCTTCATTGTTGAACATTTGTTGAGTGAGAACGTATTTGAGCTTTTGACTTTGTCTTCAGTTGAGCTTGATCACTTGACTTTGTCTTCAGTTGAACTTGATAATCTTGACTTTGTCTTCAGTTGAACTTGATAATCTTGACTTTGTCTTCAGTTGATCTTGAACACTTGGGGTTTTCTTTTCTTCAGCTTTAATCCTTCTTTGGTTTGTTTTGTCGAAGTCCACTTGATCTTTGACACTTCAGTCTTCAGTTAATTTGAGGCACAATGATATATATATATATATATATATATATATATATATATATATATATATCATTACCGAAGAACTAAGTATTCATGGGATTTGACAACCGAGACTTTTCAGAAAGGATAGTCAGCGCCAGAGAAGACGTGTACACCGAAGGAAGAGTGCAACAAGGATAACTGACACGTTAGCTGGTAAATGCCTATAAATAGAGGTAGATGGGAACATTAAAGGGGTATTGAATTTCTGAGCCAAAACTTTGTTAAATTACCTTAATCGTTGGAGGCTCTACCAGCGGGATCCCCTCCCCGACTCTCTTCTCGGATTCCACTGGCAAGGGTTATTGCAGGGCTCACAGAGTTCTCGGCTCTGAGGCAGACTTCTCGGATTGAGGTGGCGGAGACCCCGGACAAGTACAAGACTTCTCGGCCAGACTAAGCTGAATCAGAACTAAGGCTGACTAGTCACCAGAAGGGCGAGGGCATTAGTCTACACTAACCCTTTGGGGGTGTGCGAGATTTTTCCCCCACATCTTTTGGCACCGCTTATGGGAATCGAACGGTGATCGAGCTACATGTTCTTTGGCGCTATCTACGGATAGGCGGCATTGACATGGCTCCCCCTGAGAAAGGGAAGGGTGGGGCTGGAGGATCGAAAGAAGTGTCCGTTAAGGACATTGGAGAAGAAGATGAAGTCAACCACTAGGACGTCCCGGGGATGCTGAGCTTGTTCATTGACCAGATTGAAAGGATGAGGAAAGATATGGAGGATGTAAAGAAGGAGAACTCGTAGTTGAGGCATCAACTACTAAAAGAGGCCGTCGAAAGGAGAGAAGGGGTTAGAACTTACCCTTTAGGGAATGATTTTCCCGGGGGTGCCGACTATTCCCCACTAGCCTGAAAGGGTGTGCTCTAGTCTGGTTCCACACCCTAAGGGTAGGAAGTGTCGAGCAGTTCATGGTCTGACGCATTACATTCATCAGCGGAAGAGAACTGCCTGTGTAACAGCCCTTCTGAGTCTGAAACAGAACAAGGGAGAAGCACTCTGGGATTACCTTACCTGGTTCAAGCAGGAGGTGGTCCATGTTGACCAGTTGGACGAGAAAACCACAGCCTGCCCGCTGCAGATTGGAGTTTTGACAGGGAGTCGAGTCCATGAGAAATTAGTCATAAGTAATCCTTATCGTCTAGAGGATGCTTATATGATCATAGAAGAATATATCAGAGTAGAAGACTCTGTCAAGGCGCATTCTGATGTGTCGAAAGCAAAGGTGAATGAAGCCGGGACGTCTAAGAAGAAAAACAATGGCAAGAAGCAAGAGAAAAAGAAGGGTGTTGGGCCAATGATGGAGGACCGAGACCAGGGGCGAAAAGGTTCTAGGGAAACGGAACTTGGATCCCCTACCAGTAGAGGGATTATACCCCACTGTCGGTGGTGTCGTCGAGAGTTCTGGGGGAAATCAAAGGAGAGCCTTACTTCAGACCCCCGAGGAAACAGTATGAAGACAGGCCCGAGAAGCAGTTTTGCACCTATCACAACGTCCGAGACCATCCCACTGACGAATGTTTCGCCCTGAGGGGCTTGATCGATGATCTTATTCGAAGGAGATATCTCGACAGGTATGTCTCGCCGGCAGATGGCCAAGACAACAGACAAGGAGTAGACGGCGGGCCACTCCATGCAGAGGGGAGGCCAGCCCGGTATGTTATTAACATGATCTATGGAGGAGAAATGGAGAGTCGGAGTACTCACAGAGACAAGGTGAGAAGAACAATGAGCGTCCAAGAAGTAAAGGATGTCTCAGCCGATCTCTGACCGGTGGAGTCATTGGGTGGAGAAGGTCATGATCCAAGAATAACCATATGGTTTTCGGCCAAGGATTCAGAAAAGGTCTTGTTGCCACATGAAGATGCATTGGTAATCACCCTGCCGATAGGAAGCTTCTCTATAAAGAGAATCCCGGTGGACTGCAGGAGCTCGGTGGAAATATTGTTCAAATCGACATTTGATGGGATGGGAATAGACCAGTCGAAATTGGCATCGTCCTCGGCATCGGTCTATGGGTTCAACGGAGCAGCTTCCAAACCGATTGGAGAAATCATGTTGCCCATCTCGGCGGGACCCATCACCTTGCCCACCAAGTTTCTGGTGATTGATGCGCCGTCAACATATAACGTGATCTTAGAAAGGAGGTGGACACACGCCATGAGGGTCGTTCCTTCAACCTACTATCAAGTGGTCAGGTTCCCTACCCCTCTAGGGCAGTACGAGATCTGAGGTGATCAGAGTGTAGCCTAGAGATGCCAGATGATGATGATCAAGGATGCCGACCGAGGAAAGGCAGCAGAGAGAGGAGAAGGAGTCGGCTCAGCCGACCAATAGCAATTACAGCAGACCCTCCCCGATGAACATGTTCTGGGACTGAGGAACAGATGGTGATCGTTAGTAAGGGGAAATGATGGGAAATGTATTGACAAAGGATACAGAGAATACCGTGGCCTGGGAGGCAAAAAACTTTCTAACCATGAACTCGGTCTCCAGTTGAGCCACCTTCTTGATGTCCGCCGGGGTCCGAGACCCAATCCCCTAGATCCTGGCTATCTCCAAATCCTCCATCACCGAGTCAGTCTTCAGAATAAGACCGGTCTTTGAAAGAACCTCGACACCCAGAGGTCGAGGAGTTTTGGTTGAGTTGTAGGAACAAATTGGGGGACGTCCGCCAGAGAGACGCTAGGGAGAGGGGTGCTGAATGGAGCGGTGCTAGCCTGGGGCGCCGACCCCTAGGCGCGTACGAAGCCGTCTCCGCTCCTGGGCTGAGAACCCCGACTCTCGGCCTGTAGTTGCTTCCCCCTGGGGTCTTGGGGAACTGAATGAGGTACGGGAGTCGGACCGCCATATGGGATGGGAGGAGGCGGTAGGATCATGACTGGGGGGAGAGCAGGCATGGTCCTTGCCGAAAATGGCGGCGGGACACTCTCGGGAGTAGGTCCCTTGGCCTTTTTCTGTCCTGAAGTTTCTCCTGGGACAGCGCTTTCTGGATCGAACGACTGTGACCTTCGGTCAGGCGGCGGCCTCGGAGGAGGCCCGATAGAGGGAGGGGACTCCTCGCCGAGATTGATCACCAACCCCACAACCATCTTGGCGTCGGATGGGATGCCGGTACGGTAGTCTCGGCCGCACTACTATAAGAAGGTAGTTAATAATGGATCGAAGGAAGAGGCCGAGGAAGAGTCAGAACTGAGCCCGGAGCTAACAGGGTAAATGGCAGCAAGGGGAGGTACGAATAATTCCTCGGCGCCAACACTGATATTGGCTTCGGAGTGCTCCGACTGAACACGCTCAGCACCAAATGTGGAGGCTCCAACTTCCTTGCAGGAATGGACTTCCTCCACCGGGGCAGACCTTTTCCTGCTAGTCGGAGCACAAGACTTAGTAGATTTCTACTCCAATAGCTTTTTCTCTAACTCCTCCTCAGAAATTTGCCGGGCTAACTCTTCGGCAGGAGGGGGAGGGCAATCAAGAATATAGCCTAGAGCATCGAAGCCAACCAGATGTTGATCAAAATAGAGAGGAACGTTGATCTAGGAGATACCGGCAGGAGAGTTGTCGGTGAATATCCCTGCACCATCACAGTAACAAAGTAAGTACCCAATATGTTTAAAGTACCAAGTTAAGAAATAGAGGAGGGTGAGCCGAGGTACCTCCTTGGGAATTAAACTTCAGAAAGTGAAAGGATAGACCTTGGTCCTCGGCACACCTCTCCCACGCTCCTGAGACAAAAATTGAAAATCTCTTCCAACCCTTGTCGGAGTCTTGGATTTTTTCTAGGATGGGCAATTTGCCCGTTCGAGTGGCAAGAAAAAAGAATGAAGAACCTCCCGTCTCGGCAAACGGCTGTGGACTCTTCTTAATAAAATGTTGGAGTCGGATGTCGTTTAAGGTCACTTCTCGACCCCAAAATTGAGAAATCCTATCGAAAGAGCGGAGATGTCGTCAGAAGTTGCCAGTAGTCTGGCTTAGGGCAATTCTGTATGGGTTTAACACCTCTCAAGCAAAAGAAGTGAAGGGGAACAGCAATTCGGCTTGGATCTGGCCAATGGTAACACAGATCCTGCTGACTCTAATTGGGATATGATGAGCAAAATTTAGCCTATTGCCAACATGCTCCAGGATGACCAAGTCCAGGATACCGTATGTTTATCGAACCTCGGACAGATCCGGATGCTCGCACGTCTCGGGATCCTCTTCCTTGGGAACCCTCGTGGCTTTCCAATGAGCCGTGTATGAAGGGATGGTGAGAGAAGGAAAAGAAACTTAAAATACCTAGTGCCGGGAGACCGAGGAGTCCGAGAAATGAAGAATGAGATCGCAGACGTCGAAGAATTCGAAGAGAAGAAAATGAGATCGCAGACGCCGAGGAATCCAAGGAGAAGGAAATGAAATCACAGATGCCGAGTAAGTCGAGAAGAGAGAAGAAAAAATCGCAGGAAATCAGAAAACGAAGGTAAGAAATGAAAAGGTGTGGGGACCCCCTATTTATAGGAAGATGGGTAATGATGAAGGAAAGGATTGGGGGGAAAGGTACGTCGTCCGAAGCGATGCTTTGCACGCAGCACTTAGACTAACCTATCCTTGGATGACACGTGGCAGAGCATTTGTAACAGAATGACGCCCAAGCGGCGCATTAATTGACGAACGGACGGACGATCTATGAAAAAGGGACGCGTGGCAAGCTTGCCATGAGAGGACAGAAGTCCAAGAAGACGTTTGAACTACGTCGACCATAGGGACCAACCAGAGATGGACACATGGAAAAGTAGGTAAATATTACATTTTGTGAACTACAGCCGACACCGTGAGCTGGTAACACCTGGCATAGTGACACCCGTGCGTATTCCCGGACATCATGCCCTGTAGTCGGCATGACGCCCGAGAGGGGGCGATTGTGGGTACCAAATTTGTGATATCCATACGGACAGTCAGGACAATGACACTTGGATATGGCCGAGATCACCTTTGTGTGCTGAGACCACCCTATTGGCCGAGGTCGAGACCATCTTTGAGGGTCAAGCCCCAGATCACCCTTATATGTCGAGATCGAGACCACCCTAGTGGCCGAGGTCGAAACCATCTTCGAGGCTCAAGTCAGAGACCACCCTGGTGTGCCGAGGCCAAGACTAATTTGGGTGACCAAGGATGAGACGCGCCAAGGATGGAGCAAAGCCGGTACAAAGTAGGTGGAGTTGGAAGATAGACGGGGTAGGTGGTTATCCCTGTCAGAGTATAAGTCAATCAGTGGTAGGTGAGGGAACGACAAGATCACACGGGAGTAGGTGGTTAACCATGACAGTAGACATAGTAGTTGACAACAAGTATGTCAAGACAGAGTGGTTAGTATGGCCATAGACAGTTGTTGCTGATGGTATGACAGGTTAACTGACTTCGTCAGAAAGGACAGTCAGCGCCAAAGAAGACGTGTACGTTGAAGGAAGAGTGCAACAAGGATAACTGACATGTCAGCTAGTGAACGCCTATAAATAGATGTAGATGGGAACATTAAAGGGGTATTGAATTCCTGAGCCAAAACTCTGTCAAATTACCTTAAGAATTTATTGCTAACTTGATCGTCGGAGGCTCTACCCGTGGGATCCCCTCCCCGACTCTCTTCTCGGATTCCACTAGCAGGGGTTCTTGCAGGGCTCACGGAGTTCTCGGCTCAGAGGCAGACTTTTCAGATTGAGGTGGCGGAGACCCCAGACAAGTACAAGACTTCTCGGCCAGACTAGGTTGAATCAGAACCAAGGCCGACTAGTCACCAGAAGGGTGAGGGCATTAGTCTACACTAACCCTTTGGGGTGTGCGGGATTTTTTCCTCACAGATTTATCGAGTTTTCATTAGTTAAATGATTTATCAAATCTTGCCTTGATTTTGACCTGTTGGTTGATTTGATCTGACCGATGGTAGCTTTTGAGTCATTAGATTTATCATGAACTATCTAAAGAATGAGTTTTATAAGAAAATGAGTGGGTCGACATCCAATTGTGTTTATCTAATTTTTCAAAAAAGCGAAAAAGGGTGGATATTACAGATTCTGAGGTTAATTGGTGTGCGTGATCGCTAGTACGTCTGAAGGTGTGGGATGCTTAGGTTACCCCAGATTTATGAATTGTGGAATTACAGATTTGGACTTTGTTTGGGTGCCCAAGAGGACCCGTGGGTGCCATTATGGACCCGATTATTTTGGTTGATTTCATATGAGATTTGGACATATGGATTACGATGTTGAGGCCCTACAAGCATACACACATGTCAGAATATTAGGTGATCAAATAAATTAATGAAATGGAAAGATAGGGTTTTTTTGAAAGCTAATAAAGAGATTTAAATTGAAAATAAAAGCTTTAGCAAGCTTAGAGTTATATATATATATATATATATTATATGTAGCAATTAAGGTGAATTAGAAGGGTGTGGGTGCTGTATTTTCCAACAAGTAAAATAATGACACGTGTCACTGGCTTGGCACGTGCGGTTCATGAAAGGGAGTCACGTGTTGATGATAAGCATACGAGAGTAAATGCGCCGAAGGCATCATTAGGAGCCATAAACTGCCCCATCGTTGTCACACAACTTCCATTAATAGGAAGTGCCACGTGTCAGGATGGAATGATAAGTATATTGAGCCAGAATACTAACGGAACGCATTAACACTTCGACCTTTAATATGTCGAGAAGCATTCAATCTTGCCCGACATATCAATCATTGATCTCCTTGACGAGATTGAAATTCAACTCATCCCGACAGGATCCTATGGCCTACATGCTTTGATATTTCATTCATCTCGACAAAGGAGGATGACTTACTTGACGGGATCAGTGTTCATCTCATCCTGGCAAGGTCAGATGACTTGTTGGTCGCATATATCCCGACAAGGTCAAATGACTTACTTGACGGGATCGGTCGTAATATCATCCCGACAAGGTCAGGTGACTTGTTAGATTCATATAACCCAACAGGGTCGAATGACTTACTTGACGGGATCGATCGTCATCTCATACCGACAAGATTACAGGTTCTTACGAACGTGGTAAGTATTCTAAACGCAATTAGTTTCTTAACTAATATTGGCCATATGGCAGTTAATTGAACTATCACAGTTTTGACATCTCTAAATTCAAATATCCGACACGAGGAATGCTACCTTAGTGCCACTTCAGTTATTTCAAGTATAATTGAGTCAAAGAAGTTAAGATCTAACAAGAAGATTTTGTTTTATAACAGAATCTATCTAGATCATAACTGATTGATAACGACTAGGCACGTGGAAGGTGAGTCACGCCAGTTCTAAGGGTATAAATACGAGACCCTACTGAGAAAAGGATCTTACTCTCCAGATCCAGATAGTCTAAGCTCTGAAATATTTTACTATTTTCTTGAACCCTGTTACCTTTCCTAAGCTGACTTGAGCGTCGGAGTATTGTCAACAGGTACAACCATATCTCATCTGGAGATCATCCTATCCTTCGCGGAGGAGAAAGTAGTTTCATCCTGAAGCACTAGAGCCGTCTGATCATCATCAAGATACGAATCGTCTGACCTCGAAGATTGTGTGAGTTAGATAAGATATTTTTCCCCCACATCTTTTGGTGTCATCTATGGGAAACGATTAGAAGTATTTCGTTCTAAGAGAGATTCGATTCAAGCAATGGTGGATACAAGACGTACTGGCCTCAGGAGGGAAGAAAAAGAAATCCTCCCAGTGATCTCAGAGACACTATCACAGAGGGCAGAAGGGCAAGAGAACTGGACAATCAGCAGAAAATGATTGACCAGTTGCGAGAGGAGAATGAAGAGCTGAAACAGCAGATGACAGCTCAACATACAGGTGGCTGTGTCTGGTAATGCCGGACATAGTCATCACCAAAAGAGTCGTCTCTGGTCGGACAGTTCGGGTTCAGAGGAATCTGTCCTGCGAAACCCTAGAAGCAGACGAGGAGATTCCCAAGTCCCACCATCGGAGAAGCGTAATAAAGCCGAGTCTTCCTTTCAACGAAGCTCTGACCATATTCAACCAGAGACCAGGAGGCAGATCGCCGATCTGGTAGCAGAGATGATGGAAAAGAAAGAAACATTGGCCGATAAGATGACGACAATGGCGACTAGAGCCCCCCGAGATTCTCCTTTCACTGGGGGAATACAGGGATATCAAGCCCCCAAATCTTTCTCATATCCCAAATTCTCAATATTCACGGGAACCACGGATCCCGTGAATCATGTTCTACGCTTCAGGAAAGCAATGACGATGTGGGAGTTCCATGACAAGCTCCTTTGCAGAATGTTCCTAGCAACTCTGAGTGACGATGCACTCATCTGGTTTAATCAGATTACCCCGATGACTATTTCTGACTTTACGGAGCTGAGCACTCTCTTCATCACTCGTTACTCATGCAATAGATTACATAAAAACGACGTCGATGCGTTGTTTAATATACGCTGTGATCAAAAGGAGACACTACAGGATTTCATCAAAAAGTTCCGTAATCTTATGACCACAGTGGAAGATTGCGACGATAAACATGCTGTCACAGCCTTTCGAAAGGCATTGCCTACAGGTTCTGGGCTGTATACGTCCTTAACCAAGAACATGCCGGTAAGTATGGAGGCCTTGTTTCTTCGAGTTGAAAAGTACTCTAAACTCAAAGATGACACACTGCAACGTGGTCAAGGATTGACCGTATCTGTGCATGAGGTGAAGAAGGCGCCAGGACCCAGCAAAATCACCAAGGGAAAGCAAAAGGTTGCTATCGAGGTGGTACCAGTTGAGATTCCCGAGAAGAAATCAGAGAAGTCGGGAAATAAAGATCAGTATCCTCGTTGAGAGAAGAGGGTATTTACTGCATTAAACAAAACGCATAGTCAGATCTTTGATCTGATTAAGAATGAGAAATATCTCCAGTATCCCTGACCAATGAAGCCGAATTTGAAGGGAGACAGAGATAAGACGAAGTACTGTGCCTTCCACCAGGAAGCCGGGCACATAACAGATAAATGCTGGGCATTGAGACATAAAGTTGAGGATCTAATAAACCAAGCCTACTTGCAGCAGTTTGTTGCCCACACGACTTGGGCAGTAGCTGAAGCCAAGATCTCCAAGAAAGATAACAACCATGTTAGACAGCAAGAGTGTGGTTTGATCATAGATGTTATCCATGGGGGTGGACGACAGCTCTCCCGTAGAGAAACAGAGAGAGAAGACAGGATCAAAATTAGGAAGGTAGAACATCTGAACGAGATCCTACATCTCTCAATGGGTCCTAGACTTATAGACCCCGTAGAGATGATGGAAAGCACTGATGCAGCAATTTTCTTCTCTGATAAAGATCTCGTCGGGGTGGATCATTCACATTTAGACGCATTGGTACTCACATTGCCTGTGGGCAATTATGAAGTAAAACGCCTGCTGATAGATCCCGACAGCTCAGCCGAGATTTTATTCACAGAAGCTTACAAGAGGATGGGTTTAAACCCATCAGATCTTATCCATAGTAATATTCTACTGGTCGGATTCAATGGTCAGAAGGAATATGCTCTTGGAAAGATAATTCTGCCAGTCAAGACGGGACCGATCACGTTTATGCTAGAATTTCTTGTTCTGGATACTCCATCCCCCTACAATGGCATTTTGGGGAGAGGGTGGATACATGAGGTGAAATGTGTGCCGTCAACCTATCATCAGTTATTCCGTTTCCCTACTGATCATGGGATAATGGAACTGAAAGGAGACCATGTTGTCTCAAAGAAGTGTTATGCAATTGCACTTCGACCTAAGAATATTCTCGGTCGTGAGGACCCACATGGAGAGGGAACTTCATCTATGATTGCTGAGTAATAGCAATCAGAGTGCATCCCGGCAAGTCTGGAGTAGACCGCACCTAGCCGGGAAGATGAAAAAAATAAGTTTAAACCTGACAGCGTTCCCACTATTGAGGAGACTGAACAAATCAACCTGGGGACTGATGAAGATCCAAAGTATACCTTCATCGGGGTTGGTTTATCCATAGAAGAGAAGATTTCCTATACTGATTTTCTGAAATCATACATAGATGTCTTTGCGTGGTCATTCAGCGATATGCCAGGTATTCCTCCCGACATCTCCTGTCATCACTTGAAGGTAGATAATAAATATTTACCTGTGAAACAACGACCTCGGAGAATTACTCCCGAGAAGCAGAGGGCGTCCAGGAAGAAATTGATAAACTTTTGACGGTCGGGTTCATCCGAGAAGTCAACAATGCTCAATGGTTAGCCAGCATTATGGCTGTACCAAAGAAGAATGGGAAGATAAGAGTGTGTATCAACTCCACCCATTTGAATAAAGCTTGTCCTAAGGATCTATATCTTTTACCAAGAATTGATCAGCTTGTCGACGCCACCTCGGGATATGAAATCTTATCTTTCATGGATGGGTATTCGGGCTACAACTAGATTCCATTGTATGAGCCAGATCAGGAGATGACGGCCTTCACTATCGATAGAGGTGTCTTCTGTTACAGGGTTGTGCCTTTTGGCCTCAAGAATGCAGGAGCCACTTACCAGCGTCTCGTCAATAAAATGTTCCATGATATGATTGGTATGACGATAGAGTCTATATTGACAACATGATGGTTAAAACACATACCCGGGAACTTCACTTGGGAGATCTCGAGAAAACGTTTGATCGTCTACGGGAGTATCAAATAAAGCTCAACCCGGCCAAATGCGTCTTTGGAGTAACGTCGGGGAAGTTCTTAGGGTATCTCATTACGAGACGAGGCATCGAAACAAATCCCGAGCAGATTAGGGCTCTAACAGAAATGCCATCGCCAAAGAACAGGAAGGAGGTCCAGAAGTTGGCCGAGAGAATAGCCGCATTAAATCGCTTCATAGCAAGATCGTCAGATAGATGTAGACCTTTATTCAAGCTTTTAAAAAAGAATGGAAGGTTTGACAGGACAGAAGAGTGTGACGAAGGTTTTCAGAAGCTTAAACACTATCTCTCGCAACCTCATATCCTTTCTAAACTGAACCAAGGAGAACCTTTGGGTCTTTATTTGGCCACAACTGATGAATCTATCAGTGCCGTTCTCTTCCGTGAGCTCGACCGAGAAGAACGACCAGTATATTTTACCAGTAAAACTCTGATTGGAGCAGAAACGAGATATGCTACAAACGAGAAAGCTGCTCTTGCTTTAATCTACGCTTCTAGGCGTCTCAAACCTTATTTCGAAGGAAGTACCATTACGGTCTATACAGAGCATCTTTTGAAATCTATACTTGGTAAGATTGATTTATCAGGGAGAATGGCTAAATGGGCCATCTATTTGGCTCAGTATGACTTTCAATTCTCACCTAGGATGTCCGAGAAGGGACATGCCCTAGCCGGGTTCTTAGCTGATTTTCCAGTGCAAGTTGTGACAGACACTGGGGGCGAGGACAGAGAAGTCCTTCCACTTCTCGAGATGCTTGAAATGTTGAATCCAAAGACAGGATGGAGGTTGTTCACAGACGGATCAGCTAACGAGAATGGATCAGGGATAGGAGTTGTCCTTGTCACTCCCGAGAACACAAGATTAGAAAAATCTGTTAAACTCGGGTTCGTAGCATCCAATAACGAAGTAGAATATGAAGCAATGATCTCAGGTCTTTAAACAACACTAGATCTTGGGATAAAAGATATTACCGTATATACTGATTCCCAGTTGGTTGTCAGTCAATACGCCGGGACATATCTCGCCCGAGATGAGAGAATGGCGGCTTATCTTGATATCGTTCAATAATTAACTGGACGATTTAGCAATGTGGAAGTTCATCAGTTACCTCAAATGGAGAATCGACATGCTGATGCCTTGGCTTATTTGTCTACGATGTTGGGAAATACTGAATCAAGAACCATACCCGTGGACTATCAAGAATTCTTGAGCATCCATATGCATGTTGAGATGTATTTAGCCCCGATTGATGTTGATCATGAGCTGAGCTAGATGGATGACTTTCGAAGGTATTTGTAGAATGAAAACCTCCCATCTGGGAGAGATGCTGCGAAGAGACTTCAGAGGCTTGAGAGGAGGTATACCATGGTGGGCCAAGATTTGTACAAGAAATCAACATCAGGCCCTCTCCTAAAATGCCTCACCCCCAATGAATTCCAGCAAGTTCTCTAAGAGATACACATAGGAGAATGCGGAAATCACTCAGGGCCGAGGACCTTGGCACATAAAGCCATCATCCAAAGATATTTTTGGCATTATATGCTTGTGAAGAAATGTGAGAAATGCCAGAAATATTCTCCATTGATCAGAGCCCCCGCCGAAGAATTACATCCTGTATTCATTCCTTGGCCATTTACAAAATGGGGACTGGATATAATGGGACCATTCCCAACAGCTCAAGGGAACGTCAGGTTCTTATTGGTAGCCATAGATTACTTTATGAAGTAGATTGAAGCAGTTCCATTGGTACAGGTGCAGTCTTCACATGTTAAGAGGTTCTTGTGGAAAATATAATCTGTCGATTCTGCATCCCGCAGGAGATTGTCACAGATAATGGAACCCAGTTTGATTCCAGCGAGATCAAAGCCCTGTGTCAGGCTTTAAATATTAAGAAACGATTATCTGCCCCGAGATACCCCCAAAGCAATGGACTTGCTGAAAGGGCAAATCGAGTCATACTTGATAATTTGAAGAAAAGACTGGATCAGGCAAAGGAAAAATTGGTAGAAGAGTTGCCGGGGGTACTATGGGCATACTGAACTACTCCGAGAAGAACTACAGGTGAATCTCCTTTTTTCCTAGCCTATGGGTCAGAAGCAGTCATCCCTACAGAAGTTGTTGTCCCGACATCTCGTACTCAGGCTATCAATACTGGGCAAAATGAAGAGATCCTGGCTCGGGATAATGATTTACTTGAAGAACGACGCGAACAAGCGGTTGTGAGACTAGCAAATTATCAACAAACGATCATATGATCACCGTGTTAGACGCAGGACCTTTAAAGTTGAAGATTTGGTATTAAGAAAGGTCTTCGATAATACCAGAGAGCCTGGAAGTGGCAAGTTGGGTGCCAACTGGGAACTTATCTTATTGATAGGATTGGGCAGAATGGGGCATACTACTTGAAGACACAAGATGGAGATGTATTCGAGAGGCCATGGAACGCATTTGATATGCGCATTTTCTATCAATAAAGACAACTTTGAATTTCTCGTACAATAAGCATCAACGTCAACTCTGAAGTCCTAGCTGAGAGCCTTGAATTCTTATATATCTTGGCTTTTTGCCTTGATAAGAATTCAAGCATACAAACCGGAAGGCCGGGATGATCTAAATATTCTAAGTCATGCGACTAGAATTAACGAGAATCCCGTCGACTCTGAAGTCCTAGCCGGGAGCCTTGAATTCTTACATATCTTGGCTTTTTGCCTTGATAAGAATTCAAGTATACAAACCGGAAGGCCATGATGATCTAAATATTTTAAGTCATGCAACTAGAATTAACGAGAATCCCGTCGACTCTGAAGTCCTAGCTGGGAGCCTTGAATTCTTACATATCTTGGCTTTTTGCCTTGATAAGAATTCAAGCATACAAACTGGAAGGCCGGGATGATCTAAATATTCTAAGTCATGCGACTAGAATTAACGAGAATCTCGTCGACTCTGAAGTCCTAGCCGGGAGCCTTGAATTCTTACATATCTTGGCTTTTTGCCTTGATAAGAATTCAAGTATACAAACCGGAAGGCCGGGATGATCTAAATATTCTAAGTCATGCGACTAGAATTAACGAGAATCCCGTCGACTTTGAAGTCCTAGCCGGGAGCCTTGAATTCTTACACATCATAGCTTTTTGCCTTGATAAGAATTCAAGTATACGAACTAGCAGGCCGGGATAACCTAATTTGATTCCTGACAATCCAACAGTCCTAGCCAGATCATTGAATTCTTTTGGTACTTGGCTGACTATCTTGTTAAAAGTTCAAGTATACAGATCAGGCAGACGGGGTGAAAATCCCAACTTAGCTGTGAACTGAAAAGAGCAGATTTTGAATTCATACTTGAGGAAAAGATTTTCTACTGTATTGAAAGCCTTAAACGACATTTACATGTGAGGGCCCCGTGGGCAAAATAAAAAAAATATATATATGACAATAAGCCCACAGGGCAGTCAGAGAATACAAAGATTATGGAGAAGACACCACATCCTGCCCACCAGCCAGCTGAATAATAGGATTTGCAATGGTATCTTCTTCTGGATTCACCGTCTCTATCTGAGGAGTTGGAGTGACTTCAGGAACCTGGGTGGTTGGAGGAGGTTCTTGGGATGCATCCTCGGGAATAGTCATCCCGGCAACTAGTTCGAGCTGAACCATTTCTTGAATGGGATCCTCATCTCCTTCCTCCTCCTCCATCATGACTTCACATTTGGCGAAGCCTTCCCGGTATCCTTTATCATAAGATTCCTGTTGAAGGGCGTCGGATGCTTGCTTGGTTTCGTCCCTCTCAACAGTCATCTTCTCCAGTTCCCCTTGTAGGCGGCTAGCTCTCTCCTTGAATTGGACACAATCCGCCTTGACCTTAGTCAAGTTGTCTTCAGCTTTCTTCTTTGAAGCGAGGGCTTCAAGGGCCAACTTTCTCTCCATCTCGGCCTTAGTCTTGGAGACTTCAGCAGATAGGTTGGCGGCTTGAACTTGCTCCTCGGCCAGTTTAAGTGCAGCTTCAGATGCACTCGACTTCTCGACAAGGGCGGTGTAGTTTTGGAGGAGGTCGCCGAGGTAATCCCTCAGACCTACATAAGCATGGATGCTCTGCGGAGAGAAGAGAGTGTAAGATTATGAATTATGAGTTTGAAATAAGAGATATCCCGAGAATAGTTACCTCCAGAAGAGAACGGCTGAGGACTTCGCATGGCACCTTCGGGGAAGGCATGTCAATATAGCGTAATCTGTCCCGTGGGAGACAAATCCGCTCGATCAGGGTTGCAGCCACCCCGGCATCAGCAATGGAGCTTTGCTCCGAGATGGGCTTCCCATTAGGCAAGCAGCCAGCATTCATGATATACGGCTCCTCACCATTGAAATCCTGTAAACCTGCAAGGGGGTTATCTTGGCGCCACAATTCTTTTAGTGTAACCCATGTATCAATTAAATAAAATACTGTACTAGATGGGAATGAAGGAGAACGAATATGCTCACCTATTGAATGACTGGGCCCGGCAGCATCGGATGAGAGGTAGATGGAAGGGTAGACGTCTGTTGAAGTACTAGAGAAGGTTGGAATCTAGGAGGAGATCTCTTTATGGCGATCGAGGGAGAAGCAGTAGGCATGGCGGCTACTGAAGAAGAATCTAGGGCCTCAGAAGGTTGTGTCATTGAAAGGCCACTTGCCAGATTGGCCTTAGCAGTCACTATCCCATCCCGAGTGAGATTCTTTTAGCTCGGGAGCTAATCCCTTAACCAGTCTTCTTTTCTTTCTTGGTGCCAGAGTAGGGGCAGCAAAAGCTCGGCCATAACGGAAGATACCTCTGCCTCTTCCAACCGTACGAGTTCCTGGGCAAAATCATTTAGAGGTTCCTAACGACCATCAGGATGTCTAAAAAATTCTGCTACGGGATAAGGAACAGACCCGACCCGACTTATTGGAGGATCTACATGGACGGGAGCCCTCAGAGTTTGATGAGGTCTTTTTATTAAAGGGACCTCGGGGCTTACGTCCGCTTCTTCCCGGGACGTGGCTTCCCCAATAGTGATCTCGGGAGCAGGACGTTTAAGTGAGTAGTTAGGGGCAGATACTCTTTGATCACATGGGACGATGGGACCAGCAGCTGGCGTCCTTCTGTTTTTATCGATCAATCCTGCCAGGGACCATTGCTTCACGACCTTGGTGATTTTCCTCAGAATATATTTGACTCTGTCTTTTATATCCTGAGGATATCTCTAGGGACGTCTAACGTAGTCTACAGTAGAGAAGAAAGGTGACGGGTTAGTAGATTGATTAGATCAGTCTAAAGGAGATTGACAGGACACAAAGAGGAGCTTACCCGACAAGTTAAAGCTTGTACGGACTCTATGGCTGTTGGAGCTCCCCTCCGCACGTTCGTCAAATTCCCAAGATCCCGTCACCAGCAGAAGATCAGAGTGCCATCCCTTATGACTATCAGGCAGGCTCTCAACAATCTTCTGTTCTTTCTTCCGAGCGGCTACGGACTAGAACAAGTCCGTATTGATGGAGTCCGGATAGCTCCTCAAGATATAAAGGTAATCGATCTCGGAGAGACCGATTTGGTATTCATTTGTAGAGTTGAAATACTCTATCCTATTCATCAGACGCCATAAATTTTCGCGCATCTGGCCGAGAGCCCGATCATAGAACCAAAGTACTTCCCTCACTAGAGGAGTCAGAGGGAGAGGTAACCCGAACTTCAATTGAAGTCGAGTGATGCTGATTTCGCCAGGGTTGGTGTCTTCCCCGTGACGAGAACCAAGTTTGATGAAAACAGAGGAAGGAATAGCAAATTCCCTCCTCAAACCCACTATATACGGGTCATTCCCGTGAGTTGGGACCCTAACGATCTCCTGAGAAACTACCGGTTCCTCCCTATACGCATCTATTGCCCGATCTACTAAGTCAGAGGATATCTCTTCCTCTACAGGGGTGTTAATCTCTACTGGTTCTCTAGGAACCATTTCCTCGGTGTCCTCAAGCACTATTCTACCCCTAGCCATTGAAAGCAAATAAGAAGGAAGAAGAAGAAAGATGGCAGGTGAAGAGAAAAATACCGTTCACAGTGTAGTAACAGCAGGCAGGAAGAGTAGAAATGAAGAACAGCTTAGAGTTGAAGCTTGAACTGCCGTAGAGCACCGATCAAAGGAAGAAAATGAATAAATGAGGAGGAATGAGCTATTTATAGATGAGGAATCTGGAAGTAGCAAACCGACAGTCTGGCGATATCAAACCCTTGGTGCCAAAATTCAAAAGCTGTTGTTCGACGGTTCGGTAACCTACTCTTTCGGGTATTATACCCGTCAATCATTCCATTCGACGACCGTACGTTGGGCAGCACGCCAGTACGGACACGTCCCATGGATACAGCAACGATAGACGGAGTATTAAATGAGAGGGGCAACGGTTGAATGATTGATGGATGATCTAATGGCCATGAAAACTGTAATAAGTCATGGACAGATATGATCTTTTTTAGAAGATACGACGACAATTTCTCGATCATCTCAAAAAGGGGGGCGATGTGGGTGCTGTATTTTCCAGCAAGTAAAATAATGACACGTGTCATTGGCTTGGCACGTGCGGTTCATGAAAAGGAGACAAGTGTTGATGATAAGCACGCGAGAGTAAATGCGCCGAAGGCATCATCAGGAGCCATAAACTACCCCATCGCTGTCACACAACTTCCATTAATAGGAAGTGCCACGTGTCAGGATGGAATGATCAGTATATTGAGCTAGAATACTAACGGAATGCATTAACGCTTCGACCTTTAATATGTCGGGAAGTGTTCAATCTTGCCTGACATATCAATCATTGATCTCCTTGACGAGATTGAAATTCAACTTGTCCCGACAGGATCCTGCGGCCTACATGCTTTAATATTTCATTCATCTTGACAAAGGAGGGATGACTTACTTGATGGGATCAGTATTCATCTCATCCCAGCAAGGTCAGATGACTTGTTGGTCACATATATCCTGACAAGGTCAGATGACTTGTTGGTCGCATATATCCCGACAAGGTCAAATGACTTACTTGACGGGATCGGTCGTAATATCATCCCGACAAGGTCAGGTGACTTGTTAGATTCATATATCCCGACAGGGTCGAATGACTTACTTAACGGGATTGATCGTCATCTCATACCGACAAGATTACAGGTTCTTACGAACGAGGTAAGTATTCTAAACGTAATTAGTTTCTTAACTAATATTGGCCACATGACAGTTAATTGAACTATCACAGTTTTGACATCTTTTTATTCAAATATCTAACACAAAGAATGCTACCTTAGTGCCACTTCAGTTATTTCAGGTATAATTGAGTCAAAGAAGTTAAGATCTAACAAGAAGATTATATTTTATAACAGAATCCATCTAGATCATAACTGATTGATAACGACTAGGCACGTGGAATGTGAGTCACACCAGTTCTAAGGGTATAAATACAAGACCCTCAGGACTGAGAAAATGATCTTGCTCTTCAGATCCAGATAGTCTAAGCTCTGAAATATTTTACTATTTTCCTGAACCCTGTTAACTTTCCTAAGTTGACTTGAGCCTCGGAGTATTGTCAACAGGTACAACCATATCTCATCTGGAGATCATCCTATCCTTCGCGAAGGAGAAAGCAGTTTCATCCTGAAGCACCAGAGCCATCTGATTATCATCAAGATATGAATCGTCTGACCTCAAAGATTGTGTCGGTTAGATCAGATATTTTTCCCCCACAAAGGGTAAATAAATTCTTAGATAGAGGTGGTACATATGTGTTCTCTTGATATGATGTGATATCATTAGAACCATTGGATATTAACAGCTATTCTAGAGTTTCGATTCTTATAAGGAACTCAGTATGATGCATTGTTTACAGGTAGATTAGCTGAGGGTTACACTGTACGCCTGATAGGCATTTAGACGTGGGGCATGATGTAACTCTACCGGGACTTTCTTTGGATCCATAGAAATTCTACAGATGTCCAACGTCTGGTCGACGTGATAATGTAGGCCAATGGCAACCCGAGCCAGAAACGTGGGGTGCATCGCAGGATCAGCATCAGATGAGTTCGATGGGTGTCAACGGCAGTTCCTAAGCCAAAAAATCAAGACAGGTGAAAACTGCGCAGCCGTGTTAAGGGGCTAACGATGGTGTCCCACATCGATGAATTTTGGGATATAAGACTTGACTGGGGTAGGTATATCAATTGTAGCCTAAGGTGAAATCTCTTTAAATTCTACATCATCAAAACTATTATCTATATTTTATTATGAATTATATGTTAGCATCTTTGAGATTTCGAGTTATATGATTTTGACATTGCTCATCGGATTCTTATTCTCTGTATAGTATCATTGTTTTAAATACAAGTTCTTGTATTATTATTTTTTGAATACAGTAACTGTTTGCCAATGGACTATGCATGTTACTGTCATACAATTTTGTTTTCGTGTTTAACCAGCGCTTTTCTCTAAAGATGAAATCATGAGTAATTTAAATCACTCCCCACTACTAGGCTTTTTCCCAAAAGCTCAACCACCAACTGACCTTTTGTAGAGAATCGAGGATATTCAGCAAATCAAGACTTTGATTGGAGCATTTCAGTTGAAAAAAATTACTAAGAACTATCAGAGAAAGGTGTCATTGTTAGGTATTGCTTTCATATAGTTTGTTGCGTATTTTTAGCTTTGTATGTATTTATTAGTATCAGAGACTCAATTATGTATAGATTGTCATTGTTAAAATTCTTATTGTATAAATTCTGAGATTCTCCTGAATCAAATACATTTTATGACATTATCATTGAATTAATTATGATAAAAATAGAAATATAGGTTATTTAGAGAAATCCAGCAACTGTGCAATTGTTGGTTCATACCTCGAGATCTGTGTCAGATTTTGGGGCGGACAATTCACCTCTAGGTTTTCTTGCATCACTATCAATGGAACTTCATGCCACACCCCAATTTCTAACATAGGTCTCGAGGTGTGAATGATATTCGCTTAAAAGTGCATATTTTTCACTGTTATCTTCTAAGTGTTATCACACTCTCCTACGTAAAACTACTCTAATTATCCACTTTTTTACGTAAGAGTCTCTTTCATTGCGTATAACACACTTTTCTGGACGAAATGGTATATTTGCATGCATTAAACGCATTTCTGGAAGTCTAGATATGAAGACGTTTTGATCAAGTCTCATTACATGCTCTTCTCTTATAGGAAACTCGATCGGGCTATTCTCGAGATTTGCGGGCCCACGATCAACCACAAAAGCCTAATATCAAAGCTTAAAGAGCCAACATGCTATGACTAGAAGATACATGCCAAGTACGGGTCAAGTTAGAAGATCACGGAGTCGGTCCAAAGAACCAAGAGAGATGGAGAGCTGATGACCAAGAGACGGACCAAAGCAGTCAAAGCCACATGAAATGAGAAGAAAATGATAATCTGCTCTACTGGCGAAGCCCGAGAAGAGAACATATTGAAAACCAGGGTTCCAGACCCTCCGCCAGCAGTTATCTCTGTAGTCTGTAGAGTTTTTTCTCTCATCTCTCCTATTTCTCTCTCATCTCTCTTCATCTCCATATACATCACCTCCTAATCCTTAGATCTACTGACCTAACCTCAGAACTCCTGCCCGTTGGCTCTGTCCTATCTCCCTTAGCTTTCTGACCGTTGGATCTTCCATCGGACCATTGGGTTTTCCACCGAACAGCTGGATCTCTCTAGATCCGTTGATCTACCAATCTGGGTCCCAATCCAGTCACCATCCATCCGATCGTTATCAAATTGTCTATCACATCATCTTGTGAGATGATGGACATCATCAATCCATGTGGGCCAGTAGCCGGGCCCATCATCATCGACCCGTGGCCCAGCCATTTAGTGGACCCCAAGATTTTAAAATGCTTTAAATCAATACTTAAAAGTAAAAATAGGGGGGGTCCACTAAATGGGGAAAATCCCCTAAAGAAAAGAAGTTTTCTTTAAAAAAAAAAAATTATTTTTTTTCAAAAAAATCCTATTTTCCATTAAAGGAAAGTGGAAGATTTTTAAAGGGAAGGAGAGGGGTTCTTTTGAACCCTAATCCCCCTCCCATCTCTTAAAATCCTTCCCCCATTCTCCTCTCCTCCGTTCCCCCACGTTCTACCCTTCTTCTTCGCCGTTTCTCCTTCATCTTCTTCACCTTCTTCATCTTCTCTACCCCCTACCGGAGTTGCAGCCTGCAACTCCAGTTGCCACCTGATATTCGCTCAAAAGTGCTTATTTTAAGCAATTATCCTTTTAGCGTTATTGCATTCTCCTACGTAAAATACTCTATTAACCTACTTTTCTACGTAAGAGTCTCTTCTGTTGCGTAGAACACACTTCTCTGGACGAAATGGTATATTTGCATGCATTAAATACATTTTCGGAAGTCTAAATATTAAGCCGTTCTGATAAAGTCTCATTACGCGCTTCTTCTGTCGCAGGAAACCCCGATGGGACGATTCTCGAGACTTGTGGGCCCAAATCGATCATGAAAGCCCATTATCAAAGCTTAACAAGCCCACATGCTATGACTAGAAGATATGGGCCAAATATGGGCTGAATAAGAGGACCAAAAAAAGTCGGCCCAAAGAACGAAGAGAGTAGGAGAGCCAATGACCAAGAGACGGACCAAAGCGTTTAAAGCCACATGAGTCAGCAAAGAATGATGGTCGACTCTACTGGAGAAGCGAGAGGATGGTCACAGTGAAGACCAGGGTTCCAGACCCTCCGCCAGTGCTTTTCTCTCTATTTTCTGATACTTTCTCTCTCATCTCTCCTTATTCTCTCTCTCTCTTCATCTCTCGGTCCTCGAATCTACTGACCTAACCCCAAAACTCCTGCCCATCGGCTCTATCTCATCTCCCTTAGCTTTCCGACCGTTAGATCTTCCATCGGACCGTTGGATCTTCAATCGGACCGTTGGATCTCTCTAAATCCATCGATCTACTAATCTGGGTCCCAATCAAGTCACCATCCATCCGATCGCCATCAGACTGTCTGTCACATCCTCTTGTGAGACGATAGACATCATCAATCCATGCGGGCTAGTAGCCGGGCCCATCTTCATCGACCCGCTGTCCGACCAGTTAGTGGACCCCGCAAATTTCAAAATAATTTTAATTAAATGGGGGGTCCACTAATTGGGGAGATTCCCCATAAAAAAGTAGTGTTTTACTTAAAAAAAAAAAAAATATTTTTTATTTTTTTTATTTTCAAAAACCCCCTATTTCCATTAAAGGAAATAGGGAAGCTTTAAAAGGGGAGAAGAGAGGGTTCGAAACCCTAATCTCCAAACCCCTCTCCTCCTCTCCTTCCCCCAATGGCTTCTCCTTCTTCCCCTTCTTCTTCTTTCCCTCTCTTTTGGCCCGAATATCACCTTCTTCTTCATCTTCTTCACCGTCTTCATCTTCACGTTTTCGCCGGAGTTGCAGGCTGCAACTCCGGCCGACAATGCTGGAAGCTCTTGGCCTTCTTCCTCGCAGCAACCTGCCACCACAGCTCCGTTGCTCATCAACACAGCCCTCACCTGCGTGCTGCGACGCAGCACCGCCTGCAAAACCAGCAAGCACCGATCGGTGCTCTTATTCATTCTAGATCTCCTCCATTGCAGCCTCCCAAAAGGAGATCCAACGATCTCTTCTTGCAACCAGCACTTTCCTCTTCCCTTGGGCAAAGGAGAACCTCTCTTCTCCAAAACGTTGCTGCCACCTGCGGAAATGGGATCCCCGCCTCTATCCTCATCCCTTGCAATCCACCATCCATTCCCGGAGTTGCAGACCTGCAACTCCGGTGATCTTCCCCACAGCAATCACCATTTTCTCCACAACCTGCTGGTGTGTGCGTGCATCGCCCCTCCTCCACGGTGCTGGTTTCCACATGAGCATCTCCATTAACCACCCCTACAAGTCCAGCCCAGCTTGCAACCGTTTCAAAGATTGCCGGAGTTGCAGGTTGCAACTCCGGCGATCTCTATTGTAACCAAGCAGTCCGTCATCCTCTCCACAAAGATCTTCATCCATCCTCCACGTTCTTCTTTCACACTTCTCTTCTTCTTCCAATGAAAATAGAAAAAAAAAAAAGAAGATAAACAAAATAAAAGAAAGAGAAAAGAGGAAAGAAGAAGGATAGAGGAAGGAGGAGGAGATCAAGAGCCACAGCACCGCCACCCTCTCCTCTGCCTTGCCGGATTGGTGCACAGCTATCCAGCAGCCACTACCATTAGAGAACCGGCTGGTTGTCCTTCAGTCTCCAACACACCACGAACCTGCAACCCGAACTCTTCAACGGGTTCTTCTCCAAGAACTTCTACACATGTAGGTTGGTCGGACTCCTCTCCACCATTACAGCTAGCAAATGTTGGCCTTCTCCTTGGCCCACAACTGGACAGGTGGTCATCCCACTCCACCACGGTCTGTTATCGCATTCTCCAGGCCATTTTCCACCTGCACCACCAAGCTGTAAGCACGTCCAGCATAGTCTCTTGCCATTCTCTTATGGCCGACAACCATTGGCCAATCCATTCCAATCATGGCCGATCGGGCTATTGCATCTCCATCCCCACTTTTGGCTAAGCTTCACTTGGCCAATCCCGATCTCGTTCAAGGTAAGGTCTAAGGTAACATTTCTCTCTCCTTCCACTTTCTATCTCTTCTCTCTCTCACTAGATCTCTCTCATATCCTCACTTTCTCTCTCTAAGGCTAGTGACTTTATCTCTCTACCATGAGTTTCTCTGTCTAGATTCTCTTTCTAGAGAATTCCCAGGCTGATCGCCTTTTTGCACCACTGACTCCGTTCGGTGAATGCAAAAGGGTGAGTTTTTCTCTCACCTCTACCTTGTCGGCCGGTAAACGACCGAGGTGTGAAAATTCTCTCTCTACCTTCTTCCTCTCTCTCTAAAATCTCTTTTTACATGCTTTCTTACATGCTTTCTAGAATAGATTTACCGCTTTATTTATTTCTGTCATTTATTTCATGTAAGCAACAGTTTAATTAATGCAATTTGAGTTTGATGATTTTAGTCTTCTCTGGATCTTATTTGGATGTGTTTTAAATCGACTCGCCCTTCTCATCTCTTTCATCATTCTCCTTTTTCTCTTGTATATTATCTGTCATTTTATGTTCTTATTCGCGCTAATCCGACTAATCCCGAGTGCGGATCGATATCCGACACGAGCCACTATGCAAAACTGCTCATTTTACAGGTTAAATGTCTCGGATAAATTACAAATGTGTTGAAGTTAGGATTTCCGTAATCAACGACGCGGAAAAAACCTACTATCACCACCGCCTGTGTGCTGATTGTGAGCACCACCAGCACCCCCTGCTCACCTCGCCAGTGCCTCCCACGTTTTCCAACGCTGCCCATACCGACCACCTCTCCATCTCTCCTTCCTCTTCACGTTGCTGGCCATTTTTGGCTTGCAACCTGCAATCTTCTCCACCAGTTCGGTGAGCCACCTTCAGCTTCCCCATCCTACTGCTTCATCAACGTCGTCACCCTCTTCATCGTTGTCACCTCCAAAGGGAAACCAAAAGAAAAGAAAAACAAAAAAAAGAGAATGAGAAGAAGAGAAAGGCCGTGAACTCCACCTCCGTCCCTAACGCATCGACAGGAAGCAGCTCCACCTGTCCTCTCCACCTTGCTTCGACCCCTCCTTTTTCAATAGCACCTTCTCTTGAAGCTCGCCCGCCAGCACGCTTCCACCACTCTACAACTCGCCTCGAACCTGCACCTCCATTACCGCCTGCTCCACAGCCACATCTACACCTCCATCGTTCTAGCAATCTACACCTCCATCGTTCCAGTAGTCTATACCTCCATTTCAGCCCACAGCAAAGCCGTCCACACGTTCTCCTCTCTCCAACGCTCTCTTCTCTCAGTCCATTCAAAAGAAAAACCAAAAAAAAAAAAAAAAGAAGAAGAAGAAGGGAAGAGGAGAGGAGGCTGTCAATTGGAGCTATTGCTTCCTTGCACCGCTTGCTCCTTCTCAAGGACGAATAGCAACCTAAGTCCGCCAACCACCTCTTGCTCACCGGAGAACCACCATTCACCCCTTGCGGCCATTATGCATTGGGCCGACCTCACCCGCACTCCCAACATTGGCCAATCATGGCCGTGCAACCCCCCATCAATGGTTGAACTCGCTCCGGTAAGTGTCAAATAGTTTTTCTCTTCATTTTCCCTATTTAGTTTCTCTCTTTAGTCTTTTCTCTCTCTAACATTCTCTCTCTCTAGATCTTTCCACTTTCTCTATCTTTTATTTTCTCTCTCTATCTTAATCTCTCTTTCACATGCTTTCTAGTTAGGTTTTGTTTCTTGTCTCATGTTTGTAAGCACTTTTCATTAATTAATAAAGTTATTTTTGTTCATTTCTCAATTTATTTTTGTGTTAATGCTCTTATTTTTGTGAAAATTCTCTCTCTAGAATCATAAAATAATGTTTTAATCCCAATTTCCATATCTCTCATCTCTCCTCCAATTTTAAGCCAAGAAATCTGTCATTTTATGTTCTCTCTTTGCACTAACTAACCCCGAGTGCGGATCGACATCCGACACGAATCCCTATATGAAATTACATACTTTTGCAGGATAATCGGATAAAAATTACAAATGTGTTGAGATTAGGGTTTCCGTAACCAATGACGCGGAAAAACCCTACTTTCAGTGAACCAACAACTGCACTATTGCTAGATTTCTCCCAAATCCTCATTTTTACCATTATTTACAGTGACAATATAATAAGATGTATCCTAATCATAAGAATTCAAAATTTATTTTATTCAGCATATATATAAGCACCAGCTTGAATATACCCAAACCCACCCAGAAAAGGAAAGGTTGTTGACAACGTAACCAACTCGAAGAAGTACAAGGTTGAAAGCTTTAGCTTTACAATTTTAGTTCAAACTACCTCTGTAATTATAATTTTAATTCATGGTGCTTGGTTGGCATCAGTCTGAAAACATGTATACTATTTATGGGGCTTGGAGAGCATCGTTTTTGAATTAGTCCAACTTGAACAGCTTCCTACCGTGTCTTTGAATTATCAGATACACTTGTATTGTATGAGTAGTTATGGTATGTCATTGTATTGTAATATACAATTCTAATCTAAGAGTTTGGATTGCAAGACTCCCACAATTTTAGTACGATTGAACTAAAATTTTAGTTTTCAGATTGCAAGCATTCCACAATTTCAGATTTGAGATTACAAATATCAAGACTCCAAAATTCGAACACATTAAAATTCTCTAGAGGGAATCCATTTGTTGTTGTTCCTTTTATTAGTTTAAATGGCCAATATGCTACATTGATCATCCCATGAAAGAATATTTGGTGTGCCATTGCAGGAGAATGGTTTGTTCTCTCAAATGCAACCTCAATATTCTTTTGGTCTATTGTGTTTGGATTGCATGTTGATCTATTTTGCATCAAAATTATATTTTGTCATACTTGGTGTAAGTGTCGGAGGATAAGGCAAGTGACAAATGTCTACTGAGTAGGGAAAGGTAGTCCAGGATACCCATCTAAGCTAAGTCATTAGCCGTTCGAGTGCCGTATTTGTCAGACTGGGAGAACATAATGGATCAGGACAGTTGGATATAGAGAGAAAATAGGGAACGGGAGAGAGAGAGAGAGTGAGAAGTATTTGGTCCCCAGGAAAAGTGTGTCCCACTTCTTTTCTCTTTGGTGGTATTTATAAACCGGGTCTAAGAGGTGAAATGATCAAAATACCTTTGTCCCATGTGGAAATGACATGACACCTATGGCCATATTGATTAGTCATGGGTGTTGATTGTTCATTCGTGTACTTTTCTCTTAGCCTGTCAGTCCCCAAGACATGTCTATTGACGTCATATCAACGTCTCATGTCGATAAAAGGATGAAATTGATAACGCGCCTCCGTGCATGGCTCCTTACGACATCAATATCATGTCATGCAGACTTATCTCTCAACCTCCAATTATCCTATATCTCTTATGTCACAAAGTGCTGACTATGCATCGTTGCCCTACCTTTAGACATTTTATGTGGCTCTAGGTTTCTTATGTGGCATCCACGTAAGCACGTGCATATTGAAACATCTACACCTGGTATATTGGGATATGGTCCTATAAAATAATAAGTTATTAATCAATGATATTCGCTTAAAAGTGCGTATTTTCACTATTATTCTCTAAGCATTATCACACTCTCCTACGTAAAACTGCTCTATTTATCCACTTTTCTACATAAGAGTCTCTTCTATTGCATAGAACACACTTTTCTGGACGAAATGGTATATTTGCATGCATCAAACATATTTTCGGAAGTCTAAATATAAAGCCGTTCTGATTACAGTCTCATTATGCGCTTTTTGTTATTGTAGGAACACCAATCGGACGCTTCTAATGGACTACAGGCCCCCGACCTACCACAGAAGCCCACTATCAAAGTTTAAAGAGCCAATAGGCTATGACGAGAAGATATGGGCCAAATACGGGCTAAGCCAGATGATCGCAGAGCCAGACCGAAAACCAAGAGAATGAACCAAAGGTTTAATCACAAAGGTGGGACCTAGTTGATCAAGCCCAGGGCCTAAAGGAAAGTACTGAAAAGAAAGTTTAGGAGATTGAGATTCAACTAAGGCCCAAAACCCAGTGAGAAGCCCAAGTCCAATAAAAATAGACCAATATTGCTTAGCCAAAGGCATGGTGCGACGACATGGCAAGTATGGATAACGGACATCTAGAATGGGCCTCAAGCCTATTGCTTTAGATGGTTTCTACAGATATCAGACAACATACATAAATTGAATGGTCCAGATTACAAAGGGTGGCAATGAACCGAGGTGATGGAATGTAAACATTATGAGTGAGATATATGTTTGATCACATGGGGGATATCCAAAAGAGTTGACGGTGGGGATATAGGTCTGACCTCAAGTGAAAGACTAGTGATTTACAATCACATGACAACAAAAAGTTGTTGGACCACAAGAATCTAACGGTGGAAATCTATGTACTTTGGGGGAGGTATGCGGCCTAGATATGTGCAACATCCAATGGCTTGGACAAGAGCGGCACAACACTACGTGGACCCGTGGGTTTACCAAAGGAGTTGCTGAAAACGGTTTCACGAAATGACGGGATAATTGTCGATTTAAGAGAGGCAAGTTTTGCTGAAATTTATTCTATAACAAAGTAGATGGTGGATCATATATTTGCATGGCCAAGATGTGATCTTGGAAGGAAGAAAATGTTTTAGTCATATATCAAAATGGAAGGAAATGTTGACAAGTGGCTGGACATGTGTGGAGTGGCACAACCTTGTTGGATGTTGTTGAATGGAGGGGTGGTTAACAAAATAAGAAGAATTTTATACCAAACGAGGCATGGGACAAATAGGTGGTGAATACATGGACTGCCATACAATGTGACACATGGGATAATTTCCCATGTAAGTAAGAGGTTGGCTGGACGGTGGTTATATTCAAAAGATACTCCACCTTTTTTCTTTCAAAAGAGGAAAGAAGCTTATGAAGAAAACATGGTTTCTTTTAGGAATTGAGGAGGGGAAGACAAGTGGAAGGTGGTTTTAGGAAAGATATGGGGCTTAAAAAGAAAAAAATTGGACAAAACCCAAAGGATCCCACGTTCTCTAGTGTGGACCGAACCCTAATACCCTTTCCCTCAACTTTCCCTCAACCTAAGAGGAACCGGAGCCATCATCCTCTTTTCCCCATTTCCGCTAGCTCCATTCTCAAAACCCAGCCGTCTTCTTCTCTAAGGAGCTTGCTGGCTGCGATCATCACCTCCAGCCACCGTCACCTCCAACCTGCAAATCCAGTCAAAGAGCCAATGCACGATCAGCAACGTTCTCCTCATCCACACTAGCACCATCGCCTTGCATACCATCACCAACGAGGTTGTGCGCCTGCGTGCTCCTCCTTGCCCTTCACATCCAGCAAGTAACTCCCCACCGGTGTTCAAAGCTCCTCACACGATCGTCATCTCCTCAATAGGTTGCTGCCCGGTTGCTATACCTTGCAACCGTTCAGCAGACCATCACCGATGCTGCACGGACATCACACCCTCGATTGGAGCTCCTGTTGAACCCACTTGCAGGTGAACCAGCCACCAACTTTCCACTAGGACCGGCCTGCAGCGATTACCACCATCTCCATCCTCTCCTCTCTCCAAACTTGATCTCCACCACGTGCCATCCAGCAAGACCATCACGAGGTTCTCTTCCTTGCAGTCAGCCATCTCAATCAGCAACACCACCGTCCCTGCTACCCCTTGTTGTGCACCCTTCACTGATTGCATTCCAGCAACCACAACGATGATGTGCATCCCATGGTTGCTACCCCTTCATTACACTATCGGATAGCACCATTACAAACGGTAACCCCACAAAGCCGTAAGCCTGTTCTTGCTGCACCATGCACCAATGGTCATCATGACCAAACTCCGGCAGCACACTACATATTTGCGGCATCCTCTTGGCCGGGCATGTTCCCAATCCGAATCTTCCACTCTCTTGGCCAAATCACCCACCTCCTATAAATGGTAAGATTTTCTCTCACTACATCTCAATCTCACTCTCTTTCATCTTTTTCTCACTCCATATTCTCACTCTCTCTAGGATTTAACTCATCTCTCTCTTAATGTCTCATTCTCTCTCTAGATTTCTCTAATTCTCTCCATCTCTCTTCTTTCTCTCTCTAATTTAGTTTTACATGCTTTCTAGTCTTAGTATGTTCTTACTTTCTAGATTCATTTTTTTTGCTTATTGTTGTGGTTATAAACAAATTTTATTTCAGATTGTAAGTCAAAATTAGTTTGATGAATAAATTGTCATTTTTCATTATGGTGTTTCGCATTGTTTTACATTTGATGTTGTTTAGGATATAATCATCAAAAAGAATATGTTTTAAACCGCTCATCCTCATTAATTTTAATAGCATTTTCAGTAAAAAAAAAATCCATCATTTTATGTTCTTGCTTGCACTAACTAAACCCGAGTGCGAATCGATCGACATCCGACACGAAGCCCTATATAAAATCTCCATATTTTGCAGGAAAGATAGGATAAATTATAAATGTGTTGAAATAAGGGTTTCCGAATCTAACGTCGCGGAAAAAACCCTACTTTCAAATGGCGCCGCTGCTGCTCGGGTGTACGGGAATGCGAAAAAGGACGTAAAGACGGAATTGGAAAGTTGCTGAAGCAAAAAGCTGCTCAATTTGGACAGCCCGACCTTTTCGGGAAACTTTCTATTTTTTGATTTTTAGTGATTTTTAGCAGTTTTTAAATTACTATTATGCCTCGGAAGGCCGAGTGTAGAGTTGTAATAATTTAGGAATTTTATTGCTTTCCAAATAACTGCTAGATCTTGTTCTAGGGTTTTTTAGAAACCCAGAAACCCTAGATTAAGTGCAAAATACCAAAAAAATAAAAAATCAAAATTCACAAAAATTAAGGTTTTATATTCTGCAGATTTTTAGAAATCACCAATCAAGGATTTGCGATTTTTGGAAAGATTCTAAAATCTTGAAACTCTGCTTAATTAGGGTTTCCCTCTTAAAAGTTTCATTTTTAGAAGAATTTCTATCTTTAGAAATCTTCGAATTTGGAAAAGTCTGCAAAAGGAAACATCCCAAATCTAGCAGAAATTCAATTTTGGGAAATTTTCCAAAATTATAAGGGATCTCGCAATCAAATCTTTCTTGGAAGATCTCCACAGTTCAGGAAACTTTCCAATCTAGGTATTTTCCAATCTGGGAATTCCTAAATTTTACCACATCTCGAATTTGGAAAATAATTCAAAAACTTGCCTAAATCCAGTGCTTGTTCTGTGAACCCTAAAAAGGCAAGGATCTTCCAAATAGAATCCCAAATACCTAGACCGTGCGATCTAACTTTTCTATAGGAACACGATCCAGTGTTTGTAGGGAGCGAAAGCTCAAAGAGGTGGAGTCGGGCCCAAGCCCATTGGATACCCCTCCCTAACCCACGGAGGCGACCCCGTGGCGTGGCCCACAGGAGGTAAGTCCCTATCCTCGCCTTGAGTGCGATACGGTGTTATTGGGTGCATCATTGCCGCTTGTCTATTTGCTTTCGCATACATATTCTTCGACTTGCGTGGTGTGGCCGTTAATCAATCAACTTTAAGAGAGTAGACCCAGTTCCAAAATTGAAACTGGTGGGATTTCATCACCCACCTCATCATTCCAACTGATTTGATCCCAAGGCTCCATTTAATTAAAAAGAATCAAGAAGTAGAGCCAATTAGCCCGGTGTTCGAGGAAAAATCCACACAAAGCGAACCCGCTTAACATCCAATCGAAATAAGACCACGAGCGCGGGTCCCTGTTGTCTAACACACCCATAAGTCCCTGCTATTCAAGTACACTGAGCTCGACGTGGCATCTTGGACTATTCGGCGGTTAGTTGCGTGTGGACTAGGAACATGCACCAACCCTAGCTTAACCCGAGGGAGCACTCTTCTCAAACACTTGACCAATCCGGTTAGTCTGGGACGTACTTAAGACAGCCATTATGCCGCACGTCTGTCTAGGCTTCGGATTGCCTTGTTATTAACTAGAGTTAGCACTAAAGGATTCGCTCTGAAGAGTGTAGCTTGGTAAGAACCTCTGAGTGCAAACAGTTAGTCTGGCGGTTAAAAGATAAACCAGTGATCCGCCCACTGTCATAATCTACTCTAGCCCCAAAACTAACAAAGATAATTTCTAAAATATATCCTGATTGCTTAGAATAGGATTATTTGTGCTTGGTGTGCATCATTTAGGATAGTGTTCCTCTTTGGCAACTTTTTGCCACGTCTAGAGCTCGCTTCTACAACGTATGCCCGTTTGGACTTGTTCGAACAAACGCCTGATTCGATCTGAGAATCACGTACCTACAGTGGATCCTCCATTGAATCCTTCCCCATCTCTTTCCCCACCCGCCTCCCCCAGTACTACTACCTTTGTAGTCATGGCAGTCGAACGGCCTCTTATCAAGATGTTTGCCCCTATCTCGGCCAATCCGCCCACTTGCATTGTTCTCCTACCAACTACGGCGGTACAGTTTGAGATTAGGCCGCAGACCATCCAAATGCTGCCAACCTTTCGCGGTCTCCCAAGAGAAGACCTATATTCCCATATTAGGGAATTTCAACATGTCATCCTACTTTTCAAGAATCAAAACCTTGATGATGACAATGTACGTCTGTGAAACCATTCTCACTCAAAGACCGAGCCTCAGATTGGCTCTACTCCTTACCCGCTGATTCAATCAGCAGTTGGAAAGAGTTGGTGGGCAAATTCATGTCTAAATTCTACCCCATGACTCGGACCAACCAAATGAAGCAACTCATCCAGGACTTCCGACAGAAGTCCGATGAGAAATTTTTTGAAGCGTGGGATAGATTCAAAGACTACCTAACTAAGTGTCCCCACCATAGCATCAACAAGGGCAATCTTGTCCACATCTTCTACAAGGGACTTACTGATGAGTCCCGAACCATGGTAGAGTCAATGTACCAGGAAAAATTCTTGCACCAAACTCCGATCGATGCATACAAATTCTTGGGAGAGTTAGGAGAAAACTCTCAACATTGGACGACTGACTCAGAGTTTAGTCGAGCCACTTCGGTCCAAAGGACCACCAAGGCACATGACGCTACAGTAGACACTGAGCTTCGATCTGTCATTCAAGAGTTGAGCAAGTCAGTCTCGGCACTGGCTGTGTCAGTACAAAAGCCTACTCAACAATCCACCCCAGTCATGCATGTGGGACACGAGAGCCCTATAGACTCTTGCACCCTTTGTCTGCAACCCTCCCATACTACTGAGCATTGTCCTTTGAATGAAGGATGGTCCAATCCTCTTCAGGAAGAAGTTTGTGCTTTTAGCACATACAAACCACCCACTCAGAACTCGTATAGTCAATCTTATCATCCTGACACGAGAAACCACCCTAGCTTCTCTTGGAGGCCTCAGTCTACTCAACCACAAGCTCAACCTCCACGTCAGCCTCAAGGCATGTATCCTCTTGGGTTCAATCAACCCAATAGGCAATTCAATCAAGGTCAGTACCAGCAGAGTCAGTACCCATCTACTCAGAACCAGCAGTTCCAACAGTGGACAACTGATCACATTTCAGAATCAGCAAAGAGTCCCACAGACCTTTCAGAACCAACCGATTGTCCCCACTACTTCCCCCTCCTACAACTATAATGTCCCGATGAGCTCTAGTCGAGAATTGGTGCCTCAGCTCCCATTAGCTGCCTCCCAACAGTCGGTCCCCAAATCAGTATTGAAAACCTTCTAGCTCAACTCATTACTTAGCAACAACAATCTATACAACGCCTAGAGCAACAGCAACAACAATCCATGCTTCGTCTAGAGCAACGCTTAGGCAACCTGGAAGCTGAGAAAGCTAAAGGCATCTTACCTAGCCAACCCATCGCTAACCCAAAAGGAAATGCTAAAGGAGCAGTATATGAGATCGATTCCCAATCTCAGAGCCAGAATGAGAACTGTCAAGGGAAGTGCAAGCCGTAACCACCCTACGGTCAGGAAAAACTGTGGACATGGGAGTCCAACCACCGCTTGTGCCATCTCTAGCACCCATCACTCGTACAGAGGAAACTTGTACTAATCCTACCTCCGCTTCTTCTACCTCTGCACCAATATCAGATAACCCTGTGCAGAAATCTAAAGCTAAAGACAAATCCATTTGTCGAGTAAAGCCTCCCTTCCTGGATAGACTTGTCTAAGATAAGCGGGATCAGCAATTCTCAGAGATCTTAGACGTCTTTAAAGACATCCAGATCAATATCCCATTCCTTTCTGCTATCAAGCAAATCCCCTCCTATGCCAAATTCCTTAAGGACTTGTGCACAGTTAAGCAGCGTACGCATGTACCCAAAGCTGCCTTCTTGGCCGAAAAAGCTACCGCGTTCATTCAAAGCAACAGTGTGATCAAACACAAGGATCCGAGTAGCCCAACTGTCCAATGCGAAATTGGAGACAACTTTAGCTGCACTGCTTTGCTAAATTTAGAGGCTAGCGTCAACCTCATACCATTCTCGGTATATCATCAGTTAGGACTGAAAGATATGAAGACTACCAATGTAACCCTGAAATTGGCTGATCAGTCCATCAAGATTCCAAGAGGAATCATTGAAGATGTCCTAGTAAAAGTCGCTGACTTTTATTATCCTATGGACTTTATCATTCTCGACACCGAGCTGTGTCAGGATAATCGCATTCCGATCATCTTAGGCCGCCCATTCCTTGCCACCGCGAATGCACACATCGGGTGCCGGGACGGAAACATGTCAATTGCTTTCGGAAACCTCAAAGCTGAGGTCAATATCTTTCGTCTAATGCAACAGGATGCTGATCGCGATGTGGCCGATGAAATGTGTGCTGTTGAGAGTCTAATATCGGACTCCACCGAAGATATTCTTAAGTAGTGTCTAGAACACTTTGGAGCTGACTTTGCCACAGAGTCAGCCATTTCTGATCTCCATGATCTTTTGCAGACTGCTCCACTGATAGAGATCCCCGCTGCACTCATCGAGTTCGAGCCTCTGATAACCATGACCAGAGAACCCATCCTTCCTTTACCTACTGAAGTCAAAC
Organism: Euptelea pleiosperma; assembly: GCA_035048495.1. Taxonomy (NCBI): domain Eukaryota; kingdom Viridiplantae; phylum Streptophyta; class Magnoliopsida; order Ranunculales; family Eupteleaceae; genus Euptelea; species Euptelea pleiosperma. Next base: position 10,471,594 of record CM068551.1, on the reverse strand, counting down.
CTCTTCAATCCGTGTCTTCTGTGACACCTACTTCAACTCCATCTGCTCCGATATTGGAGCTCAAGCCACTTCCAACAGATCTTTCCTATGCCTATCTTGGTCCTAAGGAAACCTACCCTGTCATTATTGCTTCCGCTTTGTCTGAGAGTAAACGTAAGAAACTTCTCGAGCTGCTCAAGGAGCACAAATCTGCGATAGGGTGGACCATAGATGATATTTGAGGCATAGACCCCTCGGTGTGCTAACATCACATCTATCTCGAGGATGAATCCAAAACCTCTCGAGAACACCAGAGGAGGTTGAACCCCGTCTTGAAGGATGTAGTCTGGGACGAAGTCCTTAAACTATTAGATGCGGGTATCATTTACTCTATCTCTGATAGCAAATGGGTGAGTCCTATTCATGTCGTCCCTAAAAAGGTAGGATTCACAGTCGTGGAAAATGAGAACAAGGAAATGGTCACCCAGCGCCTGAAGAAAGGGTGGAGAGTCTGCGTTGATTACAGACGACTCAACACCAACACTAGGAAGTACCATTTTTCTTTACCCTTCATAGACCAGATGTTGGAGAGATTAGCAGGTTACTCCTATTGCTGCTTCCTTGATGGTTACTCAGGGTATAATCAAATACCCATCGCCCCTGAGGATCACGACAAGACCACTTTCACTTGTCCCTTTGGCACTTTTGCCTACAAGCGCATGTCCTTTGGCTTCTGCAATGCACCCGCGACCTTTCAAAGGTGTATGATGAGCATATTCTCTGACATGGTGGAAAAATTCCTCGAAGTCTTTATGAACGACTTCTCAGTTTTTGGGTCATCCTTTGATGACTGTCTTAACCACATAGGGCTCGTACTTCAACGTTGTCAGGACAACCTACTTGTCCTCAATTGGGAGAAATACCACTTCATGGTGAAGAAGGGCATTGTTCTGGGACATGTCATTTCCCATCAGGGCATTGAGGTCGACAAAGCAAAAATCGATATCATCTCGACCTTGCCCATTCCTAAGTTCGTGCGTGACATCCTGTCCTTTTTGGGAGACGGAGGATTCTATAGGCGATTCATAAAGGACTTCTCTCAAATCACTCGACCTCTGTCCCATCTTCTGGCTAAAGATAGTCCTTTCGATTTTAATGTCGACTGTGTCAAGGCATTTGAGCGTCTCAAATCTGAGCTCACTACTGCACCCATTATCCGTCCCCCGGACTGGACTCTACCTTTCGAGGTAATGTGTGATGCTTCTAACTACGCCTTAGAAGCCGTTCTAGGGCAGAGAGTTGACAAAAGGTCATACGTGATCTACTACGCGAGCAAAACTCTTAACTCTGACCAAATGAATTACTCCACCATTAAGAAAGAACTCCTGACGGTAGTCTTCGCCCTTGATAAATTCTGTCAGTACCTCTTAGCCACTAAGGTGGTCGTGTACACTGATCATGCAGCCCTTCGTTATCTCATGTCGAAAAAGGAAACCAAGCCTCGATTAATTCGATGGATTCTCTTACTGTAGGAATTCGACCTCGAGATCAAGGATAAGAAAGGAACTGAGAATGTAGTGGCTGATCACTTGTCTAGACTGACTTTAGAGTCATCCTTTGACACCCATCCCATCCCTGAGACCTTTCTAGATGAACAACTGTTCGCTATCTCCGTTCATCCATGGTATGCTGACATTGTCAACTACCTTGTCACCGAAGAAATGCCTTCACACTGGTCAAAATAGGACAAAAGCCAATTCCTAGCAAGAGTTAAGTACTACTCTTGGGATGACCCTTATTTGTATAAATACTATCCTGACCAGATCATTCGTCTCTGTGTCCCTGAGTTGGACCAACTCAATATCTTGTCCTCGTGTCATAACTAACCTTGTGGTGGTCATTTCAGCACTAAGAAGACTGTAGAAAAAGTGCTGCAATGCGGATTCTATTGGCCCACATTATTTAAAGATGCACACATTTACAGCAAAACCTGTCCTAATTGCCAGCATCTAGGCCGCATCTCCCAGAGGAACATGATGCCCCTAACTCCCATCCAGGTCGATGAAATATTTGACATATGGGGCATCGACTTTATGGGTCCCTTTTCGATTTCCTATGATTTTGAGTACATTCTCCTTGCGGTAGACTATGTCTCTAAATGGATAGAAGCCATTCCCACCAAGACCAATGACCATAAAGTGGTGGTCAAATTCCTAAAGGAGTTCATCTTCGCCCGCTTCGGAGCCCCTAAGGCCATCATTAGTGATGGGGGCACCCATTTCTGCAATAGGATATTCGAGAAATTAATGAAAAAGTATGGGGTAACCCACAAGGTTGTCCTAGCTTATCATCCGCAGACTAGTGGTCAAGTAGAGGTTTCTAATCGTCAGATCAAGCAGATCTTGGAGAAAACAGTCAATACCACACGTAAAGACTGGTCTACTCGTCTCACTGATGCTCTATGGGCATACAGAACCGCCTACAAGACCGCACTCAATATGTCTCCCTATCGTCTGGTCTTTGGGAAACCCTGTCATTTACCGGTAGAGATTGAACATTGTGCCCTGTGGGCCATTAAGAAGCTCAACTTCGACCTAGACTCCGCAGGGGAGGAGCGGAAACTTCAAATGAACGAGTTAGAAGAACTCAGAAATGATGCCTACAACTTGTCCAAGAATTACAAAGCAAAAATGAAGTGGATACATGACAAGAGCATCCTCAGGAAAGAGTTCCATCTAGGACAGAAGTTCTTTCTTTATAATTTCCGTCTTCATCTCTTTCCTGGGAAACTGAAATCTAGGTGGACCGGTCCTTATACGGTCACAACAGTCACACCCTTTGGGGCAATCACTATTGAGGATCCCAAGGATCACTCCTCATTCCAGGTAAATGGCCAGCGTCTAAAGCAGTTCCATGAACTTGATGTGTCATTCATATAGACTTCTGAAATTGATCTCATCGATCCTGTCTATGTCGACTGATGATCCACTCAGTCTCTTGTGCTCCAACTTGGTTGGGGGTGCCTGTCACCCCCGTCATGTCTGGCTGAAGACGTAAAACTTAGTGCTTTCGGAAAGGCAATTCTAGTATTCCTAGAGTACATGAGTCTCATGTATTTGTTATTACTGTTATATCTCTGGAAATGCAGGTACATTCATTTTTCTGATCATCAGGTACCACACACTGTCGAGTTTTTGCCGATTTGGTAACATCCTTCCTGAACCTTTGCATCATCATCACTAATTTTTTATCATTTTATGTCCCGGTCATGAGTACCGAGGACGGTGCTATATTTTGGTTGGGGGTGGGTATTTACCAAAACTCATGTCTTCATTTTGATATAAAAAAAAAATTCTTGTTTTTGGGGTGATTTCCGATGTTCTCCAAAAGTTTTCTAGAATTTCAAAAATGTGTCAAATACCCTTACTTTGATTAACTGAAAATCTCCGTTAAGTCAGTATTGAGGATGTCAATTTTTGTTTAAAGTTAGCGTTGAGTCAAGTCAAGCGTGACTACAGCAGGTTTGAAAACTCAGAAAAACTCATATTCGACACAATTGTACACTATTAATATCAGAGTCATCCTAAGTTTAGAAATTCTGGAGATCCTATGGGAATAATTGTGGAGACCTAACCCAGTGAGCTTTCGAGCCTTTAATCAATTCAGAGGGTTATACAACAATTTTGAGTCACAAGATGACTCACTATTCTTCTTGCCCGCAATATTTGTTGAGAGATCTCATTACCCTTTTATTTGATCATGAAACTCAGAACGACATCAAAATTGGATTACTACAACAGAATCTTCTCTGTATCCAGTCAAGACAATATACATGATAGTGCAAACGCTAGAAAATGATTTAGGCCATTTTTCTGAACTATTCAGCCTTTTTACTCACCTGAATTATACTTCACTAGAAACCCCTTAAGTCATTCTATAAAAGCCTTTTCTTTGTAAACCCATCAACCTAAAACCTAGTCCAGCTACGAAGCATGACTAGCTATTCTTATTTTGAGATGGATAAAAGAATAACTAATGTGTGTATACCGTGAAAAGAAAAGTAAAGAAGAAAAATCAAAAGAAAAAAAAAGTGGTTCAAGCTGAAAACAAAATATGGAAAGAAAGTATGAAAAAGAGCTGAAAAGAAATTGAGCAGTCTCAAAAATATCGAAAAAAAGAGAAGAATACAAAAAAAAGGAAAGAGAACCAGATAATGGTGTTACACCGCAGGAAAAATACAAGAAAATGGAAATATCCTCTAAAGATCTTTGAAATCCTACATCCCTTTATCTTTCTACACCTGACCTAAGCCTTATTACAACCCAGGAAAGTCCTACTTGATTCTAGGATAGTACGATCATAAAATGTGGAGATTGGAGAAAGAGAAGCTATAGAGTTTGATTTGACGTTCCCGAGTGAAGTGGTATTCCAATCATGAGATCTTCTTCTGTTAAAGATGTCCTTCCTTTAAATAATACATATGTGAGATCTTTGCTTTCATATATCAACACATCTCCTCACATATAAATTGAGAGAAAAGAAGAAAACCCTTCTTGAGTGATTCCATTCTGAGTAGTTTACAAGTGAGAATTGAGGTCGAGGCATATTTATAGGTGATCTGAAAATCTTTACTGCAAGATGATGAGAATGTTGAGCACATACACACGCAGAGTCTGACTATTCTGGGTCATGATTATCAGTCTGTAGTCTTGCCAAAACTTTCCAACTCTTTGCTAGCCTGTAACTATTTTTGCATCCATTCGATGATTTGACGAATGGTGTTTTCTCTGAGCTAAAATGAAAAAGTGTGCAGCATGTGCAGAGCCCTTTTAAGCTCATTTATTTCGCACTAATTGCCAAGGATTGGCAATATGCTGGTTGGGGGTTGTGATATTCGCTCAAAAGTGCTTATTTTAAGCAATTATCCTTTTAGCGTTATCGCACTCTCCTATGTAAAATGTTCTATTTATCTACTTTTCTACGTAAGAGTCTCTTCTATTTCGTAGAACATACTTTTCTGGACGAAATGGTATATTTGCATGCATTAAACACATTTTCGAAAGTCTAGGTATGAAGACGTTATTATCAAGTCTCATTACGTGCTATTCTCTTGCAGGAAACTCGATCGGGCTATTCTCGAGACTTATGGGTGAAAATCGATCATGAAAGCCCATTATCAAAGCTTAAAGAGCCCACAGGCTATGACTAGAAGATATGGGCCAAATATGGGCTAAATAAGATGACCAAAAAGTCGGCCCAAAGAACGAAGAGAGCAGGAGAGCCAATGACCAAGAGACGGACCAAAGTGTTTAAAGCCACATGAGTCAGCAAGGAATGATAGTCTACTCTACTGGAGAAGCGTGAGGATGGTCACAGTGAAGACCGGGGTTCTAGACCCTCTGCCAATACTTTTATCTCCATTTTATGATATTTTCTCTCTCCTCCCCCTAATTTTCTATCTCATCTCTCCTTATTCTCTCTCTCTTTTCATCTCTCGGTCCTTGGATCTACTGACCTAACCCCAGAACTCCTGCCCATTGGCTCTGTCTCATCTCCCTTAGCTTTTGGACCGTTGGATCTCTCTAGATCCGTCGATCTACCAATCTGGGTCCCAATCAAGTCACTATCCATCCGATCGTCATCAAATTGTCTGTCACATCATCTTGTGACGCGATGGACATCATCAATCCATATGGGCCAGTAGTCGGGCCCATCATCATCAACCCGTAGCCCGACCATTTAGTGGACCTCGCGATTTTCAAATGCGTTAAATTAATTGTTTTTAAATAAAAAAAGGGGGGGTCCACTAAATGGGGAAATTCCCCAAAGAAAAGTAAGGTTTTCCTTGAATATATATATATTTTTTTTTCCTTTTTTAAAATCCCATTTTCCATTAAAGGAAAGTGGGAGGTTTAAAGGGGAAGGAGAAGGGTTCGTTTGAACCCTAATCCCCCTCTTTTCTTCTCCTCTCTTTCCCCAAAACCCCCTTCTCCTTTGGCCCATTTTTGACTTTCTTCTTGATCTTCTTCATCATCTTCTTTAACGCCCCCACCGGAGTTGCAGCCTGCAACTCCGGTCACAACGAACCAGCTACCTTCATTGGTGGTTCTGCCATCATCACTCCCCCTCTTCCTCCTCTTCTTCTTCTTCTTCTTCTTCTTCTTCTTCTTCTTTTTTCGGCGAGATCCTGCAACTCTGGCAGGCTTATCCTCTTCTTCTTCTTCTCCTTTTTCCTCTTCTGGTTCTTCTTCTTCTACTTCTTCTCTTCTATTTTCGTCGCTGCTCTCTCTTCCGCTTGTGAGCAACACATCACCAGCAGGAACACCGTCCTGCTCCTCCACCTGTGCGTCTCCGACCGCACCTCTGCCTGTAAGCTCCTCTTCTCGCCTGCGTGCAGCACTGCTTGTTGCTGCGTGTAGCACCACTGCTGCAACTCCTTCCTCCGGCGATCACCACCGTTGTGCCATCGTTCCACGCCAGCCACGACCCTCTCCCACTTGCCAACCGGCTTCACAGCCATCAACGCATGCTGTCTTGTGGCAGCAGCAACAACACCACAACGCCCCCATCCTTGCTTCCACGCCAACAGCCACCGTCCATTCTCTCGTTCTCTTCCCAAGAAACAAAAAAAAAAAAAAAGAGGAAAATAAAACAGAAAAAAAAAGGAAAAAATATAAAGAGAGAAGAAGAAGGATGGGTAGCAGTGGGTGTTTTCCCTTGCAGCCACGTGTCAGCCTTCTCTCAAGCTCCACCAAAAGCAACCACTTCTCCCTCACGGCCTGATCTTGGTTGGACTGAGACTTGGGTGCGTTTCAGTAGGTCTCCTCCACGCCTAACCCTTGCTATCATCACCATCTTCTCCCTTGAAACCAACATCATCCATCATCACTGGGCACGCACCCCCACTTGAAGGGATGGCCGACTCATCTCTCCATCTTCATGGACGATCCATCCATCATAGATCTCTCTTTTCTGGTCATCTCCATGGTAAGTTCGAGGTAGAGAAATCTCTCTTTATCTTTTCTCTCTCTACCCTCCTCTTTCTCTCTCTAATTCTCTTTCTTTCTCTCTAGAATTCTCTCCCCTATCTTTTTTCTCACTAGTTCAACTTTCTCTCTCTTCTATCATTTTCTCTCTCTAAATCTCATTTTATCTCTCTAGATTTGACTTTATCTTTTTTCTTTGAATTGATCTTTAGTTTATTTTATTTTCTCTTATTTTCGATTCAAGCATTGTAATAGACATTTTAATCACTAAATGATAAAGTTTATTTTTATCTATTATTTCTTGTAATGTTCCGTCATTTCATGTTCCTGATTATGCTAATCTGACAAATCCTGAGTGCGGATCGACATCTGACACGAATCCCTATACAGAATCTCCATATTTGCAGGATTAAAAACCTCTGATCAAAATTACAAATCTTGTTGATTCTAGGGTTTCCGTAACCAAGGACGCGGAAAAACCCTACTTTCAACCAACCTTTTGAATATAAAGCATTGAAAAAGTTTAGTTGAAGAAGGGAATGATTTAAGTAGAAACGATCAGACAGTTCCAATAACATAAAATGAATATGAAAGTAGAAGCAAACTAATAAATATACTTCAACTACATTAATGAAAGAACATGATCAAAAGCTTTTGGACATGTTCAGTGGCTACTTTGAGAATGTAACTTAAAAATGACAAATACTAAGACTCCTTTACATTGCCACTTGAGAAAGTAACTAAAAAATAACGAGTACTAAGACTCCTTTACGTAGCAGGAATTTGGGGAGCAGAAGCAAACCCAAGGAGTGGGGCTTGAGATATTGAACTAATTACAAGTTTAACCATTTAAACCACTGGTAAAGTAGGTTAGTGAAAATTTTAGTGAAAATAGTACTGGTTCAACCATTATGGTGAAGTGGTACTAGTTCAACCATTTTAGTGAAACAGTACCGGTTCAACTAATTTTCACTAAAATTGTACTAGTTCAACTACTTTAGTGAAAATAGTACTAGTTTAACCACTTCAACCACTAGTAAGCTGGGTTAGTGAAAGTGGTACTGTTTCAACCAGTTTAATGAAAATTGTACTGGTTCATACAAACGTTCGTGAACAAAAATTGAATTAAAAATCTCAAAAATTAAATGTTGTAGCGTTAGAAAATAGGCGATTAGAGAAGGTTGAACATGATCAACACCTTGGAGCTTTCTTCTTCTTCACAAACCAAACACAAATAGTTGTTGGAGAAACCTTCTTCACCTTCTTCGGTGGACAAATACACAACTTGCGTACGAGTGAAATAGAGGGAACTGGGAGAGGGTTGCTTCCTTTCTTTTGAGCTTTTGAGTGTCTTTTCTTCAACGAAGCAAATGGCAAGCTACAATGGCGATAAACGAGCTGCATAGAAAATGGAGGAAAAGAGAAGATAAAATTGACGTAAGGTACTGTGCGTCACCTTTATCTCAAATCAAGCCGATGTTGCTGGCAGGAAGAAGGTTATTATGGGTATTCAACAAAAAATTGAATGGTAACCGCAAAATAGCCTTAATGGGCCAATGTTTGAACTAATGTAGTGTCCGAGTTTTGTAGAGGCAACTTAAAAACAGACTTAAAAATAATTTTCCCAAGATTTATTCAGTGCCATGGACGTTCACGAGCCATTAGCGATGAAAGAAACGTTTCGCTATTGTGGAGCAAAGAAACGTTTCTGATCAAAACTGGACGTAAAAATGTCTTCATTCCAAGAAGAATGGGGTTCGTGGAAGTGAGAAAGGAAAACGTGTTTTTAATTTTTTTAAAATTAAACATTTTGGAAGCAGTGAAATGACATTGGGCATCCAATGGTGTAGACACGTGTGCAGACTAGTTTTAATAATAGACAAATAGCGTTGCAGTCTGCCTCAGTTAGACATCCTCCCTAGCTTCAGATTATTGGATGTTTTTAGACTAACATCGGCATTATCGAATTATGAAGACCGTCGACTGTCTGGAATCTGGGGAAGGCGTCCTCCTCAGGCTGACCCCACCATTTCTATACAGCAATGTGCTGGAAAGACCCTGGTCCTTCCAGTTCGCGAAGAGGCAGCACGCGGTCACGCACCAACAGCGTACGTTCGTATTTCACATTCCAATCGCCTTGAAAACTTGGGAGCCACGCAAGGTGGACAGGGGAAACGTGGCAAACCACAGCCAACATAATAAATCTTTGATGACGGATGTTGCCGACGGACTACTTATGAGCCACGTGGCTTAGCCCATCCCTACGTGGACTACATAACAAAAACCGAGTAAAACTTGGCTGATCATTGACGTTCATTTATCCCTACAATATGAGCCACGTAGCACATTTTTAGAGGACGCTGACCGTATGGATGTGGGCGATCAGTGACCGTGGCCGTCAGCCAAGTTATACACCTACAAATCAGCCTGATTAGTATTTCCTAACATTTTGATATGTTCTACCCCAAATAATACCCGCATCGCATGGTTAAAATTAAACCGATGAAAAAGACGTAAATCCAACGGTTAAAAATACTAATCAGGCTATTTTTAGTTTTCTAAGTCCCAACTGGGGAAACATTTTAGATGCAGATGACTATGGATGTAGTCGATGCGGAGGGCTCTCGTGGGCCCTACATAGACCATTTTTTTAGCCCACTAACCACATGGATGTTTAGCCCAATCCTTATTGGATAAATATATACCTAAAATCAGTCTGATTGGTTTTATCTAGTTATAGATTTTAGGACTTTTTAAGGATTGATTCTAACCGTTAGATTCAAACATGGTTTTTGCATTTTTTGTATAAATAGTACAACGGGTAGAACTTATTAATCAAGCTGATTTTTTGTATGTGTATCTACCAAGGGATGGGCTAAATATCCATGTGGTTAGTGGGACCACAAATTGAGAATGTAGAGCCATCAACCGTATGGATGTTTGGCCAATCCCTAGGTGGAACTACAAACAAAAAATCAACCTGATTAGTGATCTCTAAGCGTTGGATTGGAGTCATTTTCATGGGTTGATTTCAACCATGGGAATTTGAGCATTATTGACCAACATTTGGGGTATAAGATCGAAAGGTTTGAAATCACTAATCAGGCTAATTTTTGGTTTGTAGGTCTACCTAGGGATGGGCCAAACATCCATACGGTCAGCCTCCTCTAAAAAAATGTGCCACGTGGCCCATTTGTGGGTGGTGGCTTGACTGACTGTCGACAGCCAGCGAGGTAGTAATATGGTCAGTAGTCTCTAAAATGAACACGTGGCTCAGACTTGGTATGTCATCAAAGAATTACTCGAGAAAAAAGTCGCTGGTCCGGGGTCCTTCAAACTTTGAAGGTCCCTCCCAAAATATTTTGACACGTACCCTTTGTTAACCACGTTTAACCAACTAAACAAGAGTTAACGTGGGTTGGGTTTAGGACTTGTGGTACGTGTGACTTTGAAGGACCGCCGGACCAGCGAATGTTTTCTCAGAATTACTCCAACCACCTAATCGCCCCAATGTACGAGGCGAATAAAGGCAGGTGCCGTTGGATATGCTTCCACGTGTACATTAAAGTGGGTACCGAGCAGTATATCCTCTTGCATTATTTTAATTTTAATTTTGTGTTTGAAGATAAAAAGAAGCGAAGAGACTTTTTTGACGAATATTCGTAAATAAATCCCACCGTTTACCCTTTTTTTTAAGTCCTTCCCATTTATAATGCTAAATGAGCCCATTTTATCGTACAGATGTTCACATCCGAAACCCTATAAAAAGGGCAGCTTTACAATACCACTCTTAGCTCAGATTCTGGTTTTCATCCGACATAAATGGCGGTTTTTGTGAGAGCAAAGCGGGTTACAGACCCGCTCGACGACAAGGTGAAGGCCTGTATCTGCGGCAGAGATCACTGGAAAATCAGTCACGTCAGCAGCGGAAGTGAACACGAAGGCAACGATTCTCCCTGTCTCTCTGACCTCATCCACGGCTTCTTAGAAGACGACGCTGGAGTCCGATTGCCTGATGATCCTTCAGATTCCGACCTTTACCTTTCTCATTCAGAACCGACGGACATTATCGATGATCTGTTGAATCCGAACGTGATTGACGCTGCTGATTCGTTTCTTCCACTTCTACACTCTCAGGTCTCTAAAGCGGTGGAGATCTTTTCCTGCTTCAGATCAAACAAGCCGGTTTTCCGGAGAAAAGTGATGATATATCTTCGGGAGTCCGGGAACAATGCCGGAATCTGCAAGACGAAATGGGAGACCTCTGGTGGACTCACCGCTGGGAACTACGAGTTCATCGATGTTGTGAGATCAAACGGTGACACGTGGCAGCAGAGATACTTCGTCGACGTTGATTTCGCCGGGGAGTTCGAGATCGCGAGACCAACGGTTCAGTACGAACGCCTGTTGCAGGTGTTGCCTAGGGTTTATGTTGGGAGATCTGAAGAATTGAAGCAGATCGTGAGGCTGATGTGTGATGCAGCGAAGAGATCTCTTAAAAGCAGAGAGCTTCATCTGCCTCCATGGAGGAAGAACCGTTACATGCAGGTCAAGTGGTTTGGTCCCTACCGCCGGACCGTGAACCAGCTCCCGTCAACGGCATCGTTTCCGTTGGGGTTCGAGAAGTTCGCCGTGAAGTGCCGGTCGGTTGGGTTCGACGCCGTTAATGACGCTAATGGCCGTTTCGCTATTCCTGCGGTGACTCGTACAAGATGATCAAATATAAAAGCCTCAAAACAAAAAAAAAGTTAATATATAAAGAAATGATTTGTCTTGGATGTGAAGAAGGCTGCGTATACGCGGCGACTGCCACCGCCGGGTTGACAGCGCACGATAGCATGGGCGGAGACGAAGTAGGGGAGGGTCCCACACAATAGCTCGTCAGTCAGACCACTGTACAATATAACACATTTTCTTCGACGTTGGATTTGGATTTTGATAGATGACGACGTGGCTTTGAGTCCCTACTAATATAATGTGTCATGAGTGATGACATCGCTATGAGTAAAACTTCTATCACAACAAATTGTAAATTACACAATCACAAGCCAATGAGTTCTCGGCACGTACACAAGTGCTTTGCAACGTACCATGTGCTTTTGCTTTGAGGTGTACGTGCCGAGAACTCATTGGCTGTGATTGTGTAATTTGTAACTTTGTTGTGACAGAAGTTTTTCTCGCTATGGATTATTCCGAAAGCGAAATAATTAGTGGATAAGGTTTTACGTGGAAGGATAAGGGCATCCTCTACATTTTACACGTGTATCGTGTGTTTAGTTGTAAGGCGGAATTGGGCCCACCGATTGGACTAAACCAAGGTTTAAAAGGGACCGTTGTAACGGTCGTTATTTATTTTCTGGGTGTTTTAACGGTGTGTAATGTAACGGGGTAGGTCCGAATCTGTTATAATGGCCGTTATTTTTGTTATAAAGACCGATTTTTAAACCTTGGACTAAACATCAGCTTGGTTGATGATTTCTAGCCGTAGTATCTTTTGGGCCCAGTAACCAAAAAACATGTTTAAGCCAACCAGTAGAATCGAGTAAGACTTGCCTGACCACCCGTGGTCCACCCACAATATAAGCCACGTGGCAATTTATTAGAGGACACTGACTGTATAGATGTTTGACCAATCCGTAAGTGGACCTACAAACCAAAAATCAGCCTGATTAGTGATTTCAAACCTTTAGATCTTTGTACGGAAATAATGGTAAATAATGCTCAAATACCTACTGTTAAGATCAACCAACGAAAATGACTTCAACTAACGCTTAGAAATCACTGATCAGGTTGATTTTGGGTTTGTAGGTCCACCTAGGGATTGGCCAAACATCTATACGGTCAGTGTCCTCTAATAAATTGCCATATGGCTTCTATTGTGGGTGGACCCCCTGGTGGTCAGGCAAGTCTTGCTCATTAGAAGCAATCCTACAAATGTACTAAAATCTATGTTTAGAGATAAACATAGTGGACTAAACATCCATGCAGTTAGTGGGCCCAAAAAATGTAGGGCTTCAGCAGTCCTCTGCATCGAGCATCCAAAGTCCTTGCATCCAAATTTGACCTGTGAAATTCATGTTCTACGAGATTTGTCAAGTCATTGATCTGATCCTGGGTTTCACCGTGATCATTAATTAGGTAAAATCATGCGACTCTACGTCCTTGTCAGGGACTAACTCAAAACCCAACAGAGATGCAACCTTGCAAAAGACAAGAAAAAATATATATTTTATTTTAAAGATATATGTAAAAAACATATTTTAATTCAAGCTTGCCACCATTTCCAAAAGAAAGTCCACGTATATTTATTCTACTTATTAATGCAAGAAAGGCTTATTGCGTGCCTCACGCTAAACCCCAATATCTTACAAATGTCCTTATTTTTGTTTTGTTTTTTTTTTTTTTTTCACTTTATTTACTTGACAGGGGTTTTCGGTCTTTTTGGTGCCAAATAACACATCACTCTGCCAGCACACGTCACCCTACAGCTCATTCAATGTTAAGAAAGCAAAGTAAATTCGTATTCGCCCTCAAGTTCTTTTATTTTAATAAAAATTGTCTATTCTGATTTTTTAAAATTTTTTTAATTTACAAAGGTGTTTTGGTCATTTAATACTTTCACATTTTAATTCAACTGTACAAGTAAGTATTGCATACTGAAGTTGTACTTCAACTCTATAACCAGAAACATTTAGATGATGAAGTCCATCAAAGTTGATGATGGACTCACAATGTGAGCCAAGTGTAACCTTACCAGAGGCTACTGACCGTATGGATGTTTGGACCATTTCTAGATGGACTTATGTAACAAAAATAAACCTGATTACTAATTGCTAACCATTGGATCATAATGATCAAAATACACAGTTACAAATAAATTAAGAAAAAGATGCAGTTATAAATTACTGATCATAATGAATTTTGATATGTAAGTCCAATTATGGATGGGCAAAACATCCATACGGTCAATGATCTCAAAGCTTGTGCCACATGGCTCATAATATGGCCCACCATTAATGGTGTCAAAACTCATGCTAATCAGGATGAATTTTGTAGGTAGGTCCACTTGGACCTAGAGATAGGCAAAACATCTATACAGTCAGTGGCATGCGCATGGTGATGTCATTGGTAAAAAAATGCATCTCAAACTGCGTGCATGCTAAATAGTAATGCTAAAAATCTACGGTTGAAAACAAACCATGAAAAAGACTCTAATCCATTAATGGATAGAAAATGCTAATCAGGATGAATTTTCATAAGTAGGTCCACCTAGAGATGGGTAAAACATCTATAGGGTCGGTGGTCTCTAAATGTGTGCCACGTGTCGTGCATCGCACGTTGCATTCCCCCAGTGATTTTAATTATCAAAATTTTGATACAGAAGTCCCTGAAATGGGTTATGTACGATATGCTATCGGGCCCACTGACCCATGAATGTTTGTCCCATGGTTTAAAATTGGCCGTTATAATGAAAATAAGAGTTCGTCTAGAGCTTCACCCGTTTCTTACATTTAGTTCTTACACCTAGTGGTGGGGCCCACAGGGTGATCATGTTGGACAATCCAACCATAAATTGAGTTGTCCTTGCTATGATGATCATCATCACCAAAAATTAGTTGATTTCAAAATTGCTAACCATATAAAAAATTGACCCAAAATAATGGTTTAATTAATTGGATGGCCTGGATTTTTCAAATTAAAGTCAATTTTTCACGAGGTTAGGAATGTCAAAATGTCCTGGTTATATATGAGGGTGATCGTAGTACAAAGAACTCACTGTGTGGTGGGATTGTCCAACATGTTCTCCATGTAGGCCCCACCACCGGATGTAAGAACTAGATGTAAGAAATGGGTGTAGCTCTAGACCGACTCCAAAAATAATGGCAGTTATAAAGGATTCGGACCTCCCCCGTTATGTTATGTACCATATTAACGCTCAGAAAATAACATCCATTATTTTCCGTTATAATGAAAATAAAGACCGTCATTTTTTGAAAAAAAATTGTTAAAATAATGCCCATTTAGTTTCGTTATTTTCCATTATTTTCCACGATAAAGTTTATTCAAAATTTGAATTTTTAATTTTAGGGACGTTTTTTTCCCCATTCTTCCCATTTTGCCCTTGTGCGTTAGAATCCGTTATAATGGAAAAAATGGTAATGCCCCCAGTCCGTTAGACCATTATAATGGCCCCTTTTAAACCTTGGTGCACCTAACACTATAAATCAGTGTGATTGAGCACTTTTAAATAATGGGCTCGGCACCAACCAGGCATGAAGCCCATGATAAACTTTTGCATCAAGCACCATTAACATTGTAATGGTAACATTTAGGTCCTTTCATTTTGCATTAAAAGCTTAAGGAGGTATTACTAATTACCTTCAAATTTTGGGGAGTGTTAGAAAAATACTTTTTTTAGTGAACAAAGTAAAAAAAAAAAAAAGGGAATTTTTGACATACCCCCTCTATGACTCGGTCCACTGTCATTGGACCAATGTTGACTATTAATTTTCTTATTAAATGGCAAAAATGCCCTTGTCTTCAACCTTGGAATAAGAGTTTGGGCAAAAACCCAAACCCCAAATCAAACGGCTGTGGTGGACAGCCAGCCAAGAGATTCCAAAGGGTTGGCTGTCCATCACTAGCGACCAACCAACCGGAGTCTCATTGCCAGCCGGCCACCACTCCGGCAATAATTTAAAACCCAAGGTAAAAAAAAGAAAAAAAAGCAAGCATAAAATTTTAGTTTTAAAATTTTCATTATCATAAATGAAAAACAAGACAAAGCAATTTATATTTTAAACTTTTGAGATGTGAATTTTGGAAAGATGGGTTTTCTCAATTTTAAAATATGCCTTCGTGAGTTTTATCTATTTTCTGGAGGTTTTTTCTTCTCAATATTTGCTTAATTCATCAAAAAATCGAAAAAAAAAAAAAAAAAAAATCTCAAAGTTACCAACATGGGTTTTAATTTTTATTTTTAATCTCTTTTCATGTTTGATTTGGGGTTTGGGTTTTGGCCTAAACCCAAACCCTTGTTCTAAAGTTGAAGACAAGGGTACTTTCGTCCTTTAATACAAAATTTTGTGGTCAACTCGGGTCAACACTGGGGTATGTCATATGGGGTATGTCATTCCAAAAAAAAAATGAATGCCAACTCAACCCTATCAACAACAGTTGGGTACTCAGAATCCACCGCCAAGAACACGACTGCCGAGAAGGTTCAGAAAAAGGAGGTCCCCTGAGCCCGACCCTAAAAACGATAAGAAAAACGGAAAATTTCTAAAAAGAAAATAAACTTTAATCTATTTACAAAAAAGAATACAACTTTTCGCAAATCCCAAAAAAGAAAACGAAACGCCCTTTCAAAGGGCGTTTTTAAGTAATAGACGCCTTTTTAAAAAATGTCTGTCAGACCTCTGACAACCGACATACGTTATTTTAAAGGGCGTTTTTTGATAAACAGGAACCCCAATTTTTACGCCCATTTTGGCGTACCCAGAAGATGAATCAATGGCTGATTTTTGGTGAGGATGATCTCTACGGTGAGGAGATCATCCTCACAAAAATTCAGATCATTCCGATATTCGTAGACTGGTTTAAAAGTTGAGGAATTATGGGCCGTCGATTTTACTGTGTAGGCCAAAATGGGGGTCCCCTAAGCCCCACCAAAAATTAAAAAAACTAGAAAAAAAATAAAAAATAAATACATACCTGAGTTTTAAAGCGTAGGAGGCCGCTTCGATCGGAGCAAGGAGGCCGCGAGGAGACCGCCGGAGAGAGAGAGGGGAGAGTTCGCCGGAGGAGAACACAGCGAGAGAGGAGAGGCGGGAGAATAGATGAAAGTGACTTAGGCGGAATTTAAGTCGTCGCCTGGCAGACGCCCTTTGAAAGAGCGTTTTTTTCATGAAAACGTTTTTTAAAAAACCATTTCTCAGGAATAAACGCTCTTTAAAAGAGCGTTTGTCAGACGTGTCAGCCATCAGTCATTCGACTGACAGTAGACAAAACGCCATTTGAAAGGGCGTTTCATTTTCTTTTTTGGGATTTGCAAAATGTTGTATTCTTTTTTGCAAATAGATTAAAGTTTGTTTTCTTTTATGCAATTTTCGTAAGAAAAAAGATGAAAAAACTGTTGCTAAGGTCTTTGAGTTGGATAATTGTTGTGTCACGGGTTGTTGGCCACAAAAAACTGTCCCAACACTAATAAGAATGGGTTGGGCTCAAGGGACCCCCATTTCTGACCCCCTTTTTTGACCCCCATCTTGGCGTACCCACGTAGAAGATGAATCGATGGCTGATTTTTGGTGGGGATGATAACCTCACCATATAGATCACCCCAACAAAAAATCAGCCCATTCTGAAATTTCTAACCCCATCAAATGTGGTTTTAAAATTACACGGTAAAAATCGACGGTCCATAATGCTTCAGCTTCTAAACCAGTCTATGAATATCGGAATGATTTGAATTTTGGTGAGGATGATCTCCTCACCATATAGATCATCCTCACCAAAAATCAGCCACTGATTCATCTTCTATGTGGGTACGCCAAGGTGGGGGTCAGAAATGGGGGTCCGTTGAGCCCGACCCAATAAGAATTGGTCATGTGAGACCTTAGCAACTTATCTCATTTTTTTTTTTCTACTTTGGAATTTTTAATGGTAGCTTGTGAGACTCCCATTCAACGTTTCACAATCTTATTGGTGTTGGGATGCTTTATACAAATGACATAATAACAACTCCTCCCCATTCTCATTTACACGTGGTGCAATTTTATTCATATTGGATGCTTTTCGTGTTCAACACGTGACACTACAATTATTTAGACCCACAATGTCACTGTACATCATTTGCTAGGGTTTGTGACTGGATGTCTTCTACCACTTTTTTTCCCCAAAAATAGCCATCTACACTTGACCACACTCTCTCTCTCTCTCTCTCTCTCTCTCTCTCTCTCTCTCTCAAATGACTGGTATCTGTACAGAGACACAGTATAAGCCATGTGGCACACTCTTACACGACTCTGACCGTATGGATGTTTGTCCTATCCCATGGCGGACCTACAAACCAAAATTCAGCCTGATTAGTGATTTATAGGCTTTGGATTGGACTTATTTTCATGGGCTGATCTCAACTGTGGGAATTTGAGCAGTATTTGAGGTACAAAGATCCAACACTTATAAATCACTAATCAGGCTGATTTTTAGTTTGTAGGTCCATCAAGGGATATGACAAACATCCGTTCGGTCAGAGTCCTGTAAGAGTGTGCCACCTGTCTTCTATTGTGTCCCTGTACAGATACCTGTCATTTTCGATTTGTCAACGGAGCCCAACCCATATATATACTAGTAAATGGCCTGTGCCCACAGCACTCTCCGACAAAAGCATTTGCAAAAATTGGGTGCCTTCAGCACTCAAACGGTATAACGGACTGGGGTGTTACCTTTTTCCATTATAACGGATGTTAGAACGGATTGTAACGAACAGAGGAAAAAATAGAAAAAATGAAAAAAAAACAGAAATAACAAAAAATAATGGTATTAAAAATAAAATTTTGAATTTCAAAATTTTAATAAATTGAGGTCAAATGAGTGGGGGTGAATGAATAAATGAGGGGGATTGAGTGGCTGAAATCTAACCATTCACATTAGATGGATGGATTTGATCTCAATCACTCTTTATCATATGAATCATGATAAGATCAGAGAATATAACTGAGTTGTTTTGTTATATGTATGGGTGGCCCATACCCGCGGCACTCTCCGACAAAGTGTTTGTCAAAATCGGGTGGGAGTTAATTTCAGCCATTGATATGAAGTATAGTGGATCTCAGCCACTTATTATTGAAGCCATATAAGATAAGAGGGGGTATAAGACAGCAACTATCACTTGTTATATAGACAGTGGGTGGCCCGTGCCTATGGCACTCTCCAACAAAGCATTTGCCAAAATTGGGTGAGAGTGGCTGAGATCAACCGTCTATTTGGGGGATAAGATCTCAGCCCTTCTTTGTTGAAACAGATAAGAGGGGGTATAAGTGGGGAGACAACTTCCCTGTTTTGTTATATAGATATATAAATTCTTCAGAATTTCATGAAACTTGTTCGCAATAAAAATGGATCCAGTAGAAATCACTCGTCGATATCTTTACAATAATATCCATTACTAACTACTTTTATTTAAATATAAATTAATATCTTTTAATTTTAAATTCTTATAATGCCTTTATAACTTGATTCTTTAAACAAACAATGAAGTACAAAAGAGAGATATAGTTATAAATAACAATGAGATCAGAGGATTATAAAGCTCACTAAACTTATTTACTAAGCTTAGGGTTTATAAGTATTTTCCTTATGTTGATGTTGATCTCCTAAACTTGAAGATGTATTTTTAGAAACATACTCTACTTGAACGGGCAATTTATTTGTTACTTAGACTTTTATGAACTCTGAGTTGTTTCTTTTTAGATATATCCAAGGCCGTCTCAAGTGTCATATTTTGTTTGAGATGGATATTCGAGTAGTTTATGGGTGTTTAAATCTTTTACTAAGATAAAATATGGCCGGAATGGCCCTTCAAGCAGTTTAAGGATGTCTAAACTTTCTAGTCAAATAAAGTGGGTTCAATGTGGTCCTTTAAGTCATTTAAGGGTGTCTAAAGCCTTAACATGGATAAAGCGTGGTTATTTTATAATGTTGTTTATTAAAAACTAGCAACAATTTTGATACTAGTAAGATTTGAATCGAAGTTGATACTTATAATTTTTTAACATAAGAACTCTAGTTTGTTGCTTTTTAAACTTCTATCATTTTCTTAGCGTACCATATAACTTTATTAAAAATTTAGAGGCAAAATTTTTAGATCCTTTTCAAATAGTATGTGCTTTTATGTTTAGGAGAAGAGAATTCCCCTTGATAAGTATACTTATTGTGTTGTCAATTCCAAAACAACCCTGAGTATTTATGTAACCTCTATATTTGTTGATTGCCGTGGACTTGGGAATGTGTGTCTCGATGATTCTGAGATTGGCTATGAGGTAATGCACAGAGGGGACTGAAGATTCGTGGACTTGGAAAAACCATTAGAAATCCACTTGGACATAATTGGAACCCCCATCCTATCATGAGAAACCCCCATCAACATAACCCCTAAACATGTAAAACCAGCAGAGGGGTCGTGAAACTAGGTTTTTCTGCGTCGTTGGTTACGGAAATCCTAGAATCAACACATTTGTAAATTAATCCGATTCAATTATTCTATAAAATTAAGAGTTGTACAGGGCTTAGTCGGATTAGCGCGAATAAGAACATAAAATGACAGATAATATACAAGAGAAACGTGGAAGGATGAGAATGGCGAGTCGAGATTAAAAACACATCCAAGAGATCCAGAAAGTACTAAAATTATCGAAATCAAATTGCATTAATTAAACTATTGCTTACATGAAATAAATGAAAAAATAAATAAAGCGGTAAATCTATTCTAGAAAGCATGTAAAAAATCATGTAAAGAGACTTTTAGAGAGAGAAGAAAAGGGTAGAGAGAGAAATATGAGAGTTCACCTCGGCCATTTACAGGCCGACAAGGTAGAGGTGAGGGAGAAACTCACCGTTTTGCATTGACCGAACGGAGTTGGCGGTGCAAAAAGGAAATCAGCCTGGGGATCTCTAGAGAGAGAATCTAGACAGTGAAACTCATGGTAAAGAGAGAAAGTGAAGGATTCTAGAGAGACAACTTAGAAAGAGAAGTAAAATCAAAATTTAGAGAGAGAAGTGATGAGATAGAGAGAGAAAGTCAGCTCTCAACTTACCAAAGTTGCACTCTCCCATGGGAATGATTTGAAGAAGGAGATCCGGGTTGTGCATGCTCAAATTTTTGGGGAGAGTTGCTCCTTTGAGATAGTGGTAGTAGGCAGCAAGTTGTTCGGCCAATAATAATGAGGACGTTGGTGGCTATTGATGGAGGTATGGGAGGAGGATCTCAAGCACGCAAGGTGATAGCCGTGGATTGTTGCAGGCTGCCACTTATGGACGGTGAAGACAGCAAGTGGGTGAGGACGTAGCACGCTGCAAAGGTGAGCAGCAGCAATGGAGGATAGGCCTCCTTCTCTTCCTCTTCTCTTTTTTCTTTTTTTTTGTTTGGGATGGAAACCAGTGCTGTTGTGGGCAGCAAGTTGACGACCTTCAGATCTGGGAGAGGGTGTGCTGATGTGCATGGTCTGCAACTAATGTTGCAGGCATTGATTTTCTTTGTAGGTGCATCGGTGAGGGGGCTGGTTGCAGAGATGGGGATCACCGTTGAAGGCAGTAGGGAGTTGGAGTTAGGGAGGAAGAACGGAGGTCGCAGGTCTAGCAATGGAGGGCGACACTCACCTTCTCTTCTTGATCTTCCTTCTCTTTTTCTTATTTTTTTTCTTTTTTTCTTTCTGGGTTTTCTTTTTGGAGTTTACCATGGTTGCTGGGAGAGAAGAGAGAGCAATGGAGAGGGGGTGACGGCTGGGTTGGAGAATGGTAGGTGGAAGAGAAGCAGGTCCAGTCGTTAACAATGGTTTGGGAGGCGCACCAATCACCGGAAGTTCACGGTTTGAAGAGGAGAACACCACAGTTGCAGATCTGATAATTTGCAACTGCGAGAGGAGGTAGTAAGCAAGCCGCTGCACTCCTCTAAGAGAAGAGCAGCTGTCGGCTCTTAATTCCCTTTTTTTCTGGTTTTTTTTCTTACTTTTCTTAGAGCGGAATCATTTTTTTGCAGGGAAGAAGGAGGCGGCTGGAGTTAGGGTTGGAGAGAGGTGAGGGGCAGCTAGGATAGAGGTAGAGACGTGGGGAAGAGATGGGAGAGAGATATGGGGCGGTTTTGGGTTTAGTGTTTAGGGTTTTGATGGGGGAGTAAACATGGGGCGTGGGAGAGAGAGGAACACCCTTTTGAGCGAGGTCAATCCTCCCTTTAACGCCCCCCTCTCCCTTCTCTCTTTTCGTAGAGAATATATATATATATATATCTTATTAGGGTTCGGTCGTAACCACACCTTCTCCTCCCATTTCTTTTGACGTTTCTATCATTTTATTTGAGATTTTCACAAGAAAACCCCATAACAAAGATTTTATGAAGATCTCCCCCTTTGATTGAAGCCATCCATTCCATTTTCAATGTGCTCTCCCTGCATTCCACGGCACATCATCCATGCTATTTTTGTAACCCAAATACTCTGGCTAGTTATTGGTTCGTATTATATGTTGGCCCACATTCATTCTCCGATCATGCGACTTTGATTATTCTTGGTCTACTGGCCCCTGGACTACAGTCCATCATCATCTTGTGCCACAATCATTATTTTTAACAACTTGGCTCACGTGGCCCAATAGCTAAGTTTGCGTTTTCAGATTTCAAGGATCAAGGTCTGCAAACTGGTCTACTTCTCGCTTGGCCTGCCGACTTGATAGTGTGGCCCATTAGCTTTCTGGGCTTGACATCGGGCTTTGGTGCTGAGGTCGTAGCCTTTGAGAATTTTTCGATAAAAGTTCATGTTCAGGATTGCTCGGTTTATGTCCAGTTCCACTTTCTTCTTTTGTATAATGTTTGGTAACTACCTTGGATTATCGAATACGTTCACTGGCTCAGTTGATCATCTAGTTCTCGGTCTATTTTTGCGATCCTTTGGCTTGGCCTACTCTTGGCACATATCTTCTTGTCATAGCTTGCTTGGCTATTTCAACTTTGATAATGACTTCTGTGGTCGATTTTGGGCCCACAAGTCTCGAGAATCATCCAATCGGGGTTTCCTGCGACAGAAGAAGCGCGTAATGAGACTTAATCATAACGACTTTATATTTAGACTTCCGAAAATGTGTTTAATGCATGCAAATATACCATTTCGTCAAGAAAAGTGTATTTTACGAAACAAAAGAGACTCTTACGTAGAAAAGTCGATAAATAGAGTAATTTTATGTAGGAGAGTGTGATAATGCTTAGAGGATAATAGTAAAAAATACGAACTTTTTAGCGAATATCACAACCCCCAACCAGCATATTGCCAATCCTTGGCAATTAGTGCGAAAATAAATGAGCTTAAAAGGGCTCTGCACATGCTGCACACTTTTTCATATTAGCTCAGGGAAAACACCATTCGTCAAATCATCGAATGGATGCAAAAATACTTACAAGCTAGCAAAGTGTTGGTAAGTTCTAGTGGGACTACAGAGTGATAATCAAGACCTAGAATTAGTTAGACTCTGCGTGTGTGTGTGCTCAACATTCTCATCTATCCGACAGTAAAGATTTTTAGATCACCTATAAGTCTGTATGTCTCGACCTCAAATCTCACATGTTTAGCACTCAGAAATGAATCACTCGTCAGCGGTTTATTTCTTTTTCTCGCAAGTTATATGTGAGGAGATGTTATGATATATGAAAGCAAATATCTCACATATGTATTATTTGAAGGAATGACGTCTTTAGGAATAGAAGATCTCATGATTAGAATATCACTTTACTCTAGAACGTCAGATCAAACTCTATAGCTTTTCTTTTTTTTAATGGTGAGTCATGTTGTGACTCAGAATTGTTTTATAACCCTCTAAAATGATTAAAGGCTCGAAAGCTCACTAGGTTAGGTCTCCACAATTATTCTCACAGGATATCTAGAGTTTCTAAACTTCGGACGACTCTGATGTTGATAGTGTATAATTGTGCTGAATCTGAGTTTTTTTAAGTGTCCGACATCAATGTAGAGCTTGACTTGAATTGAACTCAAAGCTAATAGGTAACACTTTTTAGAAAATGTCATCCTTTAGAATAAGACTTAACGGAGATTTTCAGCTAATCCAAGCCAGGGTATTTGACACATTTTTTTGAAATTCTAGAAAACTTTGAAAAACATCGAAAATCACCCAAAAATAAGATATATATATTTATCGAAAGGAATACATGAGTTTTGGTAAATACCTACCCCCAACCAAAATATAGCACTGTCCTCGGTGCTCATGACCGGGACATAAAAGGATGAAATAACGATAGTGATGCAAGGGTCTAGGGAGGATGTTACCATTGGGGCATGAAATGAATATTGTCAGGTACCAGATTATTTTTTGCAGTGATTGTACCTGTAGGACCGATAGATATAAGAATAAAAGATGCATGCGACTCATGTAACTAGGAATTCGAAATTGCCTTTCCGAAAGCGCTAAGTTTTACGTTTTCAGCCAGACACAACGGGGGTGATAGACACCCCCAACCAAGTTGAAGCACAGGGAAGCTGAGTGAGTCATCAGTCATCCAGCTCATTAGTTGAAGCAAGACGCTTCCAATCAAGCTAACCTAACCCAACAGTAGTACGGGTAGGTTCTTTCTCAGTGAAGACTGAGAGGGTTCTCTGGCCGTGGTTAGCAGAGCCGCAAACTCATAAAGAGGAGCGGGTATGGGAGATCAATAGTGGGTCTCTCATCAGTAAGAGACCTAGCAAAGGGATTCTCTGACCATGGTTAGCAGAGCCGCAAACTCATAAAGAGGAGCGGGTATGAGAGATCAGTAGTGGGTCTCTCATAAGCAAAAGACCTAGCGAAGGGATTCTCTGACCATGGTTAGTAGAGCCGAAGACACAATGTGTATCGGGGATGGATTTAGTGGAGCAGACTCCAGTGGGGTTTACAGTAAGCACCCCTATCCATCATAAAATGTAGTGAGATTGAAATGATCATCAGTTCTTGAAATTAGGATTTTTCCGCGTCGTCAATTCGGAAACCCTAACTTCAACAATATTTGTAAAATCCGATTATCTGCAAAATGTAACTTGTATAGCAGTACGTGTCGGATGTCGATCCGCACTCGGTGTGAGTTAGCACAATAAGGAATTAAAACTGACAAATAATATACAGAGAGAAATGAGAATGGTGGAAGAGATGAGAAGGGCGAGTCGATTTAAAAACAACATTCATTTGAGATTCAGAACACCAAAATATCAAAAACAACTTCATTAATCATTAAGGAGTGCGTACATAAATCAAAATAACAGAAATAAAGAAAGCATGTAAGAAAGCATGTAAAGGGATGAGAGGTGAAGAGGTAAGGGAAAGAAACGTCCATTGAAATCTCAGAGCTAAGGGCGCTACCGATCAAGAAGAGGATCGTCCAAGACTTCGATGAATGCTTCCATCAAGAGAAGGGTTTTGACAGAGATGCATCCCATGACCTTTGGAGCTAAGGGCGCTACCGATCAAGAAGAGGACCGTCCAAATTTCATGGAATGCTGCTCAATCGTGGAATCCACATCGACTCTTACCGGCCGACAAGGTAGATGTGAATTGGCTAATGTACTATAATGTGCCCTAAAAAGCTCACCTTTTCACTCGCCGAAAGGAGTCGGCCAAGTGAATAGGCGATCGGCCTGAGAAAGTAGTGAGAGGATCTAGAGAGAGAAAATAGACTTAGAAAGAGAAATCTCAATCTAGAGAGAGAACATGGGATTAGGGATGTCACGTCCCTTCCATGTCGTCTAGAGAGAGAAAGTGAGAGAAACTAGGATTTCTAGAGAGAGGAGAAACCCTAGAGAGAGAAAGTGAGAGAAGATAGGGAAAATACCTCGTAGTACTTACCATTGAGTGACCGGAGTGCATCGGGACTAGGATGTGGTCGGAGTGGTGAAGATCGACCCATGGGAATGGTCCAAGATCAGCCAATGATGGTCGGCCAAGAAAACATTGGCCATGGAAGATGAGAGTGGTGTGGCTTTCGGTAGGCTTTGGTGGTGCACACAACTTACCCTTAGAGCACAGGCTGGTTTGAAGAAGAGATGGTGGGAGTTTGCACGGCCTTGCTGTCCATGGGAGAAAACATGGGTTGTTCTATATGGCATGGAGGCATACGGGCCAGCTTTTGATGGAGAAAGTGCAGCAGATTGCACCATGAGGTGGGAAGTAGATGGCAATGCCATGAGGTGGACGGCCAAGAGAATGGAGAGAAGCAGCAAGGGAAACCTGCCTGTCATGGAGGTCATGGCCGTTAGTTTCAGGTTGGAGGGAGAGCTTGCATGGATCAGCCAAAATGGTGGTTGCTGTGAGAGCTTTGGAAGAAGAACGGTGTGACAGGTGGTTGGCCAAGAGGAAGGCGGTGGTTCTTGCTGGACGTGCATCAAGATGCATCAAACTGACGGATGGGAGGTTGGTGTGCTGAGGTGGACTGTGGTGTTGTGGAAGATCTACAGGCTACAACTCGTGAAGGCAGAGGAGATGAAGGGCGATGGTTGAGATGAGGTCGCCACCCACCTGCAACAAAGAGAAATCGTGAAGAAGGGAGGAAGAAGACGATGGAGAAAGGGTTAACGGCCTGCAATGGTTGCAGGCCGTGAATGAAGATGGAGGAGAAGGGAAGTGCTAGGAACGTGGAGCTTGGTGGAGCGAGCTACCGGTTGTGGTAGCTGGTGGAAGAAGGGGGAGAAGATCCCAAGAGCATGCTGGTTTGAGCAGGATCTACACAGTGGCTGCAGCATCATGATGGAGATGAAGACATTGAAGCTTGGAGGTGAGGTCTGTGGTGGTGCTCCACTTGGAGAAGAGAAGAGACTGTTGCAGACCTGCCGGAGTTGCAGGTTTGCCCGAAACAGTGGTGGAAGGCGGAGAGGATGGTGATATGCAGGTTGGTGTGCGATTTGGAAAAGGAGCAACCAGCACCGTTGAAGGAGGTGGTGCTTTCGGGCATCTACTGTGTGCAGCAAGTGGAGTCGCCGGAGTTGCATTCCGGCAAGGTGGAGAAGACGTTGCAGATCTGATCTGCACGTCTTGAGAGGCAGATCTGGACGGAATTGCTAAAGAGAGAGGGAAGAGCGCCATAGAGGATGAAGAACCAGCAACTGGATTGGCTTGTGAGGAGCCGCAAGTTGCACTCCGTAGATCTCTTGAAGGAGACGTCTGTGATGCCTTGCTTGTCTGAGGAAGAGCCCCATGGCCAGCACGTTGGGATGGTGTTAGGTGCAGGAACAGAGTAGGCGGTGTGGTGGAAACTCGACCAACGTAGGGGCGGCATGAGGATCACGACTTTATAAGTGAAGAAGTCCAGTGGAGGAGATCATAGGAAGTCACAACAGGTGCTGGACATGGCTGGCAGGCTAGGAAATTATGAGTAACACCTGCTATAATGGCGCAAGGCAGCAAGGAGCTGCATCTCTGGGGAGGAAGAGAGGTTTCAGGTTGTAAATCAGGCCATGAGAAGGGCCACCCAGGGAAGAGCAGCAAGGGTGTGCCCGAGAGATCAGCCGAAGTTGCAAACCTGCAACTTCGGTGGGAAGATGAAGGAGAAGAAAGGAGCGTGGTGGCTCCCATTGTGCTCTCCCAAAGAGACCTATGAAAGGGAAGAGAGAGATATATATATATATGGGGTTGTATGAAACAGTTAGAGATGATATATTATTGAGAAGGACGTGGGAATAGATTCCTCGTGGAAGAATAGAGGGGATAGGTTAGGGGAATTAGTCAAAGGAGACCAATTCCCCCATGGGCTTGCTTTGTGAGGCCATGGGATTGGAGTATGAATTGGGCCTATTCAAACAAGGCCTTGGGCTTCTTAAGTGGGCCCTTTGGCCATGAGACTTGTGGGCCACCATTGAAGGCCTTGGGGCCACATGATTAGATTAGTGAAGATAGAGGGATGATGATTGGGTCAAACTCGAGATTGGCGAACCGTTAAATCTAGAGAGATCGAACGGTCCGAAGGATGATCTAACGGTCCGATGGAAGATCTAACGGTGGAAAAGCTATGGGAGATGGGATAGAACTAGAGGAAAGGAGATCGAAGGTTAGGATGATAGATCTGAGGATTGGGGTGGTCGATCTGAGGATCGGACGGGGGATATGATGATCTAATGGTAGGATGATATGATCTAAGGGTTAGATGCTAGGGTCTAGAGAGATGGAGATAAAATTAGGAGATAGGAGAGAGAATTAGGAGGGATGAGAGAGAAAATAACACAAAATAAATGCAACAAAGCTGGCAGAAGGGTCTTGAACCCTGATCTTCAATTTAATCTTCAATCGGCTTCACCAATCACGTAAGCCGTCATTTGATACAGCTTTGAATCACTTTAGCCCGTCTCTTGGTCTTCAGCTTTGCCTCTCTCTTAGTTCTTTATCTGGCTCTATGATCCTTTGACTTGACCCGTACTTGGCCTGTATCTTCTAGTCATAGCCTGTTGGCTCTTTAAGCTTTGATAGTGGGCTTCAATGGTTGATCCTAGGTCCGCAAGTCTCGAAAATCGCCCGATCGAGTTTCCTGCAATAACGAGAAGCGCGTAATGAGACTTAATCAAAACGGCTTCATATCTAGACTTTCATAAATGCGTTTAATGCATGCAAATATACCATTTCGTCCGGAAAAGTGTGTTCTACGCAATGAAAGAGATTGACATAGAAAAGTGGATAAATAGCGAAGTTTAACATGGGAGAGTGTGATAACGCTAAAGGATAATGGCTTAAAATAAACACTTTTAAGCGAATATCAGTTCTTAGAGACGAGATCGATGAGATTCGTCTACTTGGTCTCTCATCAGTAAGAGACTTATGGCAAGGTAAGGGTGTTGATGATTGAAAGACTCTCAGATCAAGTCAAACAATGTGGCAGTTGAACCTATATAAATAAGCCCCAGACTTAGTTATAAGGAGACAATGGAGTAGTGATCCTAAATGATGCACATAGAGCAAGTACGATAATCCTATGGCTAAAACAATCAGGATAAGTTTGAGGATTTATCTTGTTAGTTTGTGGGGTACGATAGATTATGACAGTGGGCGGACCATTGGTTTATCTTTTTAACCGTTGGACTAACTTTGTTGCTCTTGGGTCTCACTGGGATATATTCTTCAAAGTAAATGCTTCAGTACTAACTCAAATTGATCGCAAGATAATCCGAAGCCTAGATAGACTTGCGGTACATCGACTGACTTAAATACGCCACAGACTTGCCGAATTTGTCAAGCAATGGAGATGAGTGTTCCCTTAGTATAAGCTAGGGTTGGTTTGTGTTCCTTACCCAACAAATAGTAGACCAATCAAAGAACCAGGGAGGCTACTGGCGAGCTCGGTATATTTGAGTAGTAGGGACCTATGGGTGTGTTAGATAATAGGGACCCACGCTCGTGGACTTATTCAACCTAGGATGATGGAAAGACTACGTGGAGGGGTGTCCTAGAACACTGATCTAGTTTGGCTCAGCTTTTGGTTATTTTTATTAGAGTGGATCTTTGGGATCAAGCTCAACTGGAGTGATGAGGTGGGTGATGAAATCCCACCAATTTGAGAAGGAGCTGGGTCTGCTCAATTAGGGTTCATTAATTAGTGGCCACATCCATGCAGTGTGGATAAGTTGTTGCTAAAAGCAAATAGACACGCGGCACTAGAATCACCCAATTGCTCAGTATCGCACTCAAGGCAAGGAAAGGGACTTACCTCCCATGGGTCACGCCACGGGATCTCCTCTTCGGGGTAGGGAGGGGTATCTTTCATGGGCATGGGCCCAACTCCTCAGTGAGCTTTCGCTCCCTACCCGCAGTTAGATTCGCAATCCTGTGTACGAATTAGTAAACGATATGGGTCTAGGGTGTGGGAATATTTTTTGGAATGACCCTGCCTTGGGTTGGTAAGCAATCAATCAATCAATTAGGCAGGGTAAATTGGAAAGTTACTATTTATGAGAGTTGACTAAACAACTATGAACCCCCTAATAGACCTTTCTAATTTAAGAGTTTCTCCAAGTTAGGAAAATTTCCTAAAAGTAGAAGTTTCTTAAATCTGAAAACATGCTAAATTTAGGGTTTCTTCCTGTATTGGAAACCTTCTAAAAAGGGAACCTTCCACATTTAAAAATCCTCTAAAATTAAGAATTTCCAATTATGGAATGTCGTCTGATTTGGAAACTTTCCAAATAAGTTTAATTCAAATTTGAAATTTCCCAGGAATGGAAACTTTGCAAATATGAAAACTTTTCGATTTGGCAAGGATCCAAAAATGCAATCTTCCCATATGTGAATATCCTAAAATGTACAGAAATGGAAACTAGCAATTTTTGATTTTTTGTGAGTTAGGCACTCAATCAAGGATTTCTAAAACCCTCGAACACATATCTAGATATGGTAATAATCAAGGTGTCCAATTATAACTTTGCACTTGGCCTTTTGAGGCATTAAAAATAATAATAAAATAAGACTAAAAATCTGCAAAGAGAAAGTTTTCAAATATCGGGATCTTTCCATTTCTGTCATCTTCATTCCTTTTCGCACTCCCGTAAACCCGAGCGGCAATGGCGCCATTTGAAATTAGGTTTTTCCGCGTCGTTGGTTATGAAAACCCTTGAATCAACACATTTGTAAATTAATCCAATTCAATTATTTTGTAAAAATAAGAGTTGTACAGGGCTTCGTGTCGGATGTCGATCCGCACTCGGGATTAGTCGGATTAGAACGAATAAGAACATAAAATGATAGATAATATACAAAAGAAACGTGAAAGTTTGAGAATGGCGAGTCGAGATTAAAAACACATCCAAGAGATCTAAAAAGTGCTAAAATCATCGAAATCAAATTGCATTAATTAAATTGTTGCTTACATGAAATAAATGACAGAGATAAATAAAGCGGTAAATCTATTATGGAAAGCATGTAAAGAGAACTTTTAGAGAAAGAAGATAAGGGTAGATAGAGAAATAGGAGAGTTCACCTCGGTCGTTTATCGGCTAACAAGGTAGAGGTGAGGGAGAAACTCACCGTTTTGCATTCACCGAATGGAGTCAGCGGTGCAAAAAGGCGATCAGCCTAGGGATCTCTAGAGAGAGAATCTAGATAGAGAAACTCATGGTAGATAGATAAAGTCACTAGCCTTAGATAGAGAAAGTGATGGATTCTAGAGAGACAACTTAGAGAGAGAAAGTAAAATCAAAATTTAGAGAGAGAGAAGTGATGAGATAGAGAGAGAAAGTCACCTCTCAACTTACCGAAGTTGTACTCGCCCATGGGAATGATTTGAAGAAGGAGATCAGGGCTGTGCATGCTCGAATTTTTGGGGAGAGGTTGCCCCTTTAAGATAGTGGTAGCAGGCAGCAAGTTGTTCGGCCAATAATAATGAGGACGTTGGTGGCTATTAATGGAGGTGTGGGAGGAGGATCTCAAGCATGCAAGGTGATAGCCGTGGACTGTTGCAAGCTGCCACTTATGGACGGTGAAGACAGCAAGTGGGTGAGGACGTAGCACACTACAAAGGTGAGCAGTAGCAATTGAGGACATGCCTCCTTCTCTTCCTCTTCTCTCTCTTTTTTTTTGTTTGGGATGGAAACCAGTCCGGTTGTGGGCAACAAGTTGACAACCTTTAGATCTGGGAGAGGGTGTGCTGATGTGCATGGCCTGCAACTAATGTTGCAGGCATTGATTTTCTTTTTAGGTGCATAGGTGAGGGGGCTGGTTGCAGAGATGGATATCACCGTTGAAGGCAGCAGGGAGTTGGAGTCAGGGAGGAAGAGGTTCTAGGTGGTGCTGTTATGACCCTTAGAGTTGAACGGAGGTCGTAAGTCTAGCAATGGAGGGCGGCACTCACCTTCTCTTGATCTTCCTTCTCTTTTTCTTTTTTTTTTCTTATTTTCTTTTTGGGTTTTCTTTTTGGAGTCTACCATGGTTGCTGGGAGAGAAGAGAGAGCAACGGAGAGGGGGTGACGGCTGGGTTGGAGAATGGCAGGTGGAAGAGAAGCAGGTCCAGCCGTTAACAATGGTTTGGGAGGCGCACCAGTCACCGGAAGTTCGCGGTTTGAAGAGGAGAACATCACGGTTGCAGGTCTGATCGTTTGCAACTGCGAGAGGAGGCAGTAAGCAAGCCGCTGCTGTCCTCTAAGAGAAAAGCAGCCGGCGGCTCTTAATTCCCTTTTTTCTAGTTATTTTTTCTTACTTTTCTTGGAGTGGAACCATTTTTTTGCAGGGAAGAAGGAGGCGGCTGCAGTTAGGGTTGGAGAGAGGTGATGGGGCGGCTAGGATAGAGGTAGAGATGTGGGAAAGAGATGGGAGAGAGATATGGGGCGGTTTTGGCTTTAGTTTTTTGATGGGGGAGTAAGCATGGGGCATGGGAGAGAGAGGAAGACCCTTTTGAGCGAGGTTAGTCCATCCCTTTAACGCCCAGCTCTCCCTTCTCTCTTTTTGTAGAGAATATATATATATATATATATATATTCTCTTATTAGGGTTCGGTCATAACCACACCTTCTCCTCCCATTTCTTTTGACGTTTCTATCCTTTTATTAGAGATTTTCAAAAGAAAAACCCCATAACAAAGATTTTATGAGGATCTCCCCCTTTGATTGATGCCATCCATTCCATTTTCAATGTGCTCTCCCTACATTCCACGTCACATCATCCATGCTATTTTTGTAACCCAAATACTCTGGCTAGTGCTTGGTCTGTATTATATGTTGGCCCACATTCGTTCTCCGATCATGTGACTTTGATTATTCTTGGTCTACTGGCCCCTGGACTACAGTCCATCATTATCTTGTGCCACAATCATTATTTTTAACAACTTGGCCCACGTGGCCCAATAGCTAAGTTTGCATTTTCAGATTTCAAGGATCAAGGTCTGCAAACTTGGTCTACTTTCCGCTTGGCCTGCCGACTTGATAGTGTGGCCCACTATCATTCTGGGCTTGACATCGGGCTTTGGTGCTAAGGTCGTAGACTTTGAGAATTTTTTCGATTAAAGTTCATGTTTAGGATTGCTCGGTTTATGTCCAGTTCCACTTTCTTCTTTTTTATAATGTTTGGGTCCCACCTTGGATTATCAAATCCATTCACTGGCTCAGTTGATCATCTAGTTCTCGGTCTATTTTTGCGATCCTTTGGCTCGGCCTGCTCTTGGCCCATATCTTCTTGTCATAGCTTGCTTGGCTATTTCAGCTTTGATAATAACTTCTGTGGTCGATTTTGGGCCCGCAAGTCTCGAGACTCATCCAATCGGGGTTTCCTGCGACAGAAGAAGCGCGTAATGAGACTTAATCAGAACGATTTTATATCTAGACTTCCGAAAATGTGTTTAATGCATGTAAATATACCATTTCGTCCAGAAAAGTGTGTTTTACACAACAAAAGAGACTCTTACGTAGAAAAATTGATAAATATAGTAAGTTTACGTAGGAGAGTGTGATAACGCTTAGAGGATAATAGTGGAAAATATGCACTTTTAAGCGAATATCAGGTCGATCGAACTCCAAGACGGGGTGATTGGTGGGAAATGCACCCTCAGTTGACCGGTCTCAAGGACGGGGAGCACGCTCAGACCCGACGACTAGTTTTGGGTTTCCTCGAATAACGAGCACGCAATCTCCTCCCCATTCAACTATAAATACCCCTCCCCTCTACCCTCATTACTTACCAATTCACTCAGCCTTGTCGTGAGTTTTTCATCTCTAAGAGAATTGTTCTTGCTCCCTTACTCCCTTATTCCTTTGCTTGCTTCGGCGGTTCTTTTGTTGCCCTCTGTGGAAGATTGACTTCGGTGGTTTGCGCTGTTCGGTTGTAGACCGACATGGATGATTGGCGTGCGATGTGGTTGAGTCGTAGTCTTGGTTGAGTTTCAACTTCATTGAAGCTTCGTTCTTCTTCGATCTCGATTGGGAGGTAACTTTAGTTGTTAGTTGAGAGTCTTTATAGGAAAAACTCTTTTGATTATAATATCATACTTTATACTGTTGTGCTGCTCGAGTTAATTAGAATCTTGATTGAGCGGGAGTTAGGTTGAGACCTTAGTCCGTTAGTATCGATTGTGATCGAGATCGTGTTCTTAACCCTATTCAATATTGGGCAATACTTAGCAAAGACGTGGGAAATAAACTCATCTCCGTTCAACCCTTCTCTGAAAAACTATTTACGTATCCTATAAAAAATTTTGTGTTTGATTTTCTTTAACCACTACCCATGAAACATGCATACATGTGTTCTTTCAATTCCGAATTCCAACATCATAGCTAACATCAGAATGGATTGACACATAAGCAAACAAATGCTTGCTATGTGACATAGAAACCAGTGCCACGTGTTTTCAACTCAGACATGTTAAAATGCTAATTTAAGGGAAGTCATCCATGACCATGCTAAAGTAATATTTTGACGCGTAATAGACATTCTTCCATATAGAGTATATGTGATAATCTCCATGGTTGAAGTGGCCATGATTTGCCTACTTTGATTCATTGTTGTGGAGAAAGACAAAGGACACTAGAACAATAATTCCAAACAGGCACTTAGAAAACTCTGTTGATGCAATTTTTGGGCTATATGGCTCATGTAGCTTTATTGTTCTTTGATCTGGATTGTCCATTAGTTAGACATTTTCGAGTGATTTTATTAATATATGTTCATACACCAGAACCATCTAATAAGTGGACTTCTTTGTGGTTCCCTACAACTTGGTTGACCATCCAAAGGCAGGAGTTCTAGGCCATGCAGCCGTTATCAAGGAGTCCACCACATGAGTGGCCATATTAAAAGTCATCTTCCTAATTGAAGACTTTTTCTTGAAAATCAAAAAAAGAATAATAAACATATATACTAATTGTTTTTTCTTCAAGTTTTTTCCCTAAAGATTTTCTATCTAGTTGTCATTTTGTTTTGATCGGACCATTAATCAAGTAGTCCACCTCTTGATCATCTAATAAGGATTATTTTAGTTTATGCTACATGGGACCCGTCTATTTTTTGTTGTTTTTTTTGGTAATCAATGGGACCTGTCTGTTTGGCAAGTTTAAATTGGAGAAAAAAGGAAGAAAATAAACATGTTACAATTACCAACGTTAACCGTTATTTCCTGTCCTTATAAAAAAATATTTATTTACTGTCATTTTGAACCTTGGTTGTCACCATCATCATCTTCCTCATCTCATTGTCACCTTTAGTCTCCCCATCCCGATCCCCATCCCATCATGTGAAGTCTAACGTTTGCCACCAAAATGCAGTAATTAAACCTTGGATTAACCTTTTTCTAACCCCCAATAAAACAACCTGATAATCAACAAAAAAATTAAATCTACGCAATGCAACAGAGACGCTTCTCCGAATCAGGAACCATGTAATAGATACTCATCAAAAAAATTGTAATAAATCCAATAGAAATGTGGGGAAAAATAACGAAAGAGGGAGAGATGTATTGGAAGAAAAACTTACCTACAACAAAGCCAGAGATGGGACTCTATGTCTACTGCTTAATAGGAGGAGAGTTCATGTTAATCGGCACCTCAGAGACCCTCGTCTCATCTTACGCCTACCTAAACCCCTCCCCTCCTTCTCCTACTCCGTCTCCCGACTCTCCCCCTCTTCCCCTCCACAAAAACACAACATGAATCACAAAAAGAAGAAATAGTACATTTTTGCCATCTGTTGCTTCATCGCTATTGCTTTTGTATCTTCTTCATCATAAACTCATTAGTTTCCTCAATCAATAGGAATGACTACTAGACATGTCAGTGTACATCATTTGCTAGTCTTACTAATAGAATGACTAATGGATTTGTCAGTGTACATCATTTGCTAGTCTTACTAATAGAATGACTAATGGACATGGGGCCCTCATGCAAATGAGTTAACGACTAATTTTTGGTGATGATATTCTTTGGACATGGGTGTAAAGAATAATTTCTTATTATAATTTTGGCAAAGATTCCGTGTGACATAAGCATTCATGTAACCGTTCCTACAGGCACTAGAGTACCTTCGAAGTTGTCGTGGTACGCATTCTTCACCGACTACGTGAAGACTATAAGATGAAGATTGCAAGAATTAGATGGTTGACGACATGAGTCATCTGAGTAACTGCTTCTCACATGTTAAACATCGTGTATGCTACCATAGGAAGGTAAGAGACTAAGTGACCATAGGAATAGGATATTAAAATATAATTAATGATTGAACTAAGTCAAAGGACTAACCCTAGTCATTTCGTGTAAAGAGAAATTAAAATATTGACTAAGGGAAGTCCAATCGATTGGACCATGAGAACTAATCGATTGGACCAAGTCTGATTGATTGGACCGGAAAAACCAATCGATTGGACCATACGGGATAGAACTTCCAAAGTACCCAATCGATTGGACCCTGAGTACAATCAATTGCTTTTACGAACAAAAACCCATCCGTACAGTACAAACGATTGGAATCAAAGTACAATAATCGATTGGACCAAGTGTACAATCGATTTGATTTCGCTGAAAGTGTCGATATAGATCTAATTTTTATGGTCCCTTATTCCTACGACTTGCATGACCTAGGGGTTCCATATTCTTATCAATAGAGCACTCTTGAGCTATATAATATACACAACAAGAGAGAAAATAGTAAGTTTTCTATTTAAAGAATAGTCATTGTTTAGAAGAGAAAAGCCCTAACTTCCATTATTCATCTTGTTAGGTTTTCTCTTCCATAGATCAAAGCTGAGAGCTCAATCCGACTCTGCTTAGATTTTTCAGTTAATATCTTAACCTAGTATCTCGAGAAGTACTAGTATGACTCAATACTCTTGAGCAATTGTTGGGTTCAGGGTGTACTGAATCATTTACCTTCAGTAAAGATTATTGTGTGAGAAATAAGATCGGAGTGTACTGATTGAAGGTAGGTTTGGATTCATAGCGTAGAGCCAGAGGGACGTGGACGCACCGACAGTAGGACTTGGCTAAGGTTGGAAGCTGTATTTGCTACGGGGCTGCGTATGTGACTTCTATACCTAACTTTTCAGTTAGTGATACTTTTTGTCTGGATGTGGTCCCGTGGTTTTTCCTCGGCTAAGGTTTCAATATAAAAAACTCTTTGTCTTGTGGATTTTTTGATTGTTGTTTCGCTAATTATTTTGATTAAATCAAACGACAAAAAGACAATATATCATGGAGGTATATTTGATTTGAGTCGGTTGAGATATCCCTTTATCAATCAACTGTGGCATGCGAGTTTATCACCATACCTAGACCAGTAATATTGTGTTAGGTTAGATTAATTTTTAATACCTAATCACCCCCCTTCTAGGTATTCTTGAGTAAAAGAGAACGAATTAGTTATTTCAATTGGTATCAGAGTGGGTTCACTCATTAACGGTTTAATCACCTGAGTTAGTTCCTACGTATAGTCTATTTTCTTTTATATCTATAAAGATGCCGAAAGAAGGGTTCACTATGAATAGTCATAGTGACTTTGATAGTGAAGATCAAGATGATCTTTATACTGCTTATAAAGAATTATATAAAGAAAGCCTGAGGCTGGTAAAAGCAAATAAGAAATTGACTAATAGAGTTGAATTTCTTGACGCTGAAAATTCTACTTTTAACTGGACAATAATGAATTATCTGTGCTAATTGGTCAGTTTAAAGAAGAGAAAAAATCTCTTCAAGAGAGCAACAAGTTCTTGGAATGTGAGTTCCAAACTTGTACAGATGCTAGAAAGTCTTTTGAAAGTGAGCATGAAAAATATGAAACTATTTCTAGATAGCTTGAAGAAGAGAAAGCTAGTCTCAAAGACAAAGTTAAATTTCTTGAATTTGATTATCAGGAATGTCTGGAGAAGAGGAAGTCACTTGAACTTGATCTAGTTCAACTGAAAAGGACTTACCTTATATCTCTCAAAGCATTGAGAAATTAAATGAGTTCTAAGTGTGGGACAAAGATATGGAGACAAACGGGAACTTGGATATGTTGATAATGTTAATAACTTATCGTCTTTAAGAACTAAATTTGTAAAAGCCAAAGATCCTTCCACATCACATGTTGATCAACATAGACCCAGACTAGTTATGCATGCACCTGGACTTTATCAATAAATCAAAGAAGAATTAAAGCTGAAGAAAACCAACCTAAGTGTTCAAGCTCAACTGAAGACAAAGTCAAGCTCAAGCAAGAAGATGTGAATGACCAAAGTACGTTCTCACTCAAAGAACGTTCAACTATCAAGAATCTCGTGTTGGGGCTACTTGCGTACATCTAAGGGTGCACTGCGCATTGGCAGCGAATCTGTTTGACCTTAGTCGTCTCTTGGTTATATTTCGTATTGTTTGGAGGCTATCCTAATCATTTAGGATGGTTCTTGCATGATTTGGGTTTTTCGGCAAAGGTCTCCATAGACCAGCAGACTGACCATTTTGAGCGGCCGACCGGAGTCTTCTGACTTTGACCGGCATACCGATCAAAAGGTACGGTTGACCAGACCTGACAGTAAAGCAATATTCATTCTGACATGAGAGGCCAACAGAGCATATTGTGTAGCTGACCAGAGTGTGGTTGACCCTCCTATTTCGGATCTCATTTTGACTTCGTCCTTTGTGCGATTTTTAGCGGACTTAAGTCATTCGAACGGCTCTTTTAGGTCCGTTTATCTTGTTTGGGTATAGCCTTATATCATAGAGACTAAACCCATCAATGGAGTAAGACAATCAAGCTATCTCTTTGACTGCCATTCTTTCATTAACATCTCTTGAATCTAGAGATTTGGAATTTGAGAGAGCTTCACTTGAGCAAACCTAGTTCATCATTTGTGAAGTCTCTAATTGTTTGAGAGACTACAAGCGTATTGATTCCTGCAATCATCTTCTTCCTAGAAGAGGATTATCTTGACAGAGTATCTCATTGGTAAATTTTTCTTCGAGGATTCTCCATTTTATCGAATTCATTTAAAGGTAAGTATCTCTTAGAACAAACCTTTTAGAGTGAATTCAAAATTATCAACTTGATTATTTCTTATTGGTAGCTGAGTGTACACTTATCAAGTTGAGTTGAAGAAGGTGGAATCCTTGAAAAATTTGTTTCACTAACGGGCCTAGTCTGACTCTCTAGGTGAATCGAGAAGTGATTCTTGTATAGATCGAGTTGAGGATTGTAGATCCGTGAGAAGAGTGCTTCTCTAAAAGATTATTCTTAGTTGTTTGATTATTTATTTTGATTGAAAATGTTGTAATGCATAATTGAAATAATATAATACTAGTCGTGTTGAGTATTGGATAGTGGACGTAGGTGCGGAGTCACCGAACTACTATAAATCTGTGTCTCATGTGATTGTGAATGTTTGCATATTGTCTCAGAGTTTTTCATATCCATGTTCTATGGATGATTCGTATTTTGATTGTTTGATCCTTCTCCGCCTTGTGTGATCATTAATTTTTAAATCTGTAAAGAAATTAAAAATTATCTTATTCACCCCCTTTAGGACATAACGTGGTAATTAAAAGGGAATTTCAATTGGTATCAGAGCATAGGTCACTTTGAGAAGGGCTTAACAACCCAAGTTTGATCCTATGTTCCTTTGGAATAACCATGAGTTAAGAGGGATTCTCTATATCTAGACCTCATCTATTCATTGATATTATGCTTATTGGAAGGCTAGAATGAGGATTTTCATGAAATCTCTTGATGAACAAATTTGGGAATCAATGAAATTGGGATGGACATCCCCTACTGGTGCAATTACTATTGGTGAGCTAACTACCATTACTATTAAGGCTAAATTAGAATGGAGTGTGGGAGATAAGGAAGCATACACGTACAATAATCAAGCATTGAATGCTATACACTGTGCTTTATCTCTTGAAGAGTTTAAAAGAATTATTGCTCGTGAGACTTCAAAACAAGCATGTGACATTTTGGAAATTGAAAAGCCTCGGTTGTCAAATCCCAAGAATACTTAGTTCTTCGGTAATGGTATTTTTATATATGTCGTTGTGCCTCAAATCAACTGAAGACTGAAGTTTCAAAGATCAAGTGGACTTCGACAAAACAATCTAAAGAAGGATTAAAGTTGAAGAAAAGACAACCCAAGTATTCAAGATCAACTGAAGACAAAGTCAAGTGATCAAGCTCAACTAAAGACAAAGTCAAGAGCTCAAGTACGTTATCACTGAACAAACGTTCAACTATGAAGAAACTCGTGTTGTGGTTACTTACACATATCTAAGGGTAAAACCATGCATTGCCAGCGGATATTGATTTACCATTGATGGTTAAGTGTTAGTTAGGGATTGTGTGTGTGATGAGAAGAGAAATTCTCAGAACTTTGGTAGCATTCGGCTATGGACAAAATTGTTTGGCCGACCGGCACTTATATGCAGGCGACCGAAGGTCCGGTCGACCGGCCAAAAAGGTTCGGTTGACCCTAACTCTCGAGTTCGAGAAATTTGGCTGAATGCCTGAGCGGGCGACCAACTAAAGTCTCGGTCGACCGGCCATCAATGCTGTTGACCCCACCAGTTTCGGATCTCATTTGATAAAATCTTTTATGCGATTAGAATCGCATTTTGGCCCTTCAAACGGCTATTTTCGGTACGGTTCTAGCAAAGAGAGGCCTGGTTATAAATTAGAGCCCTCTCCCTTTATTAGAATCAACCCAATTAAGAGATCTCTACTTTATGTTACTTGACTATCATTCTTTAAGTCCAGAGATCTGGAATTTGAGAGAGCTTCACCTGTGCAAATCTGTACATCCTTTGTGAAGGCTCTAGATTATTTGAGAGAGCTTCATATGAGCTAATCTGGTTCATCGATCTATTGTGAATGCTACTCTAATTGTTTGAAGAGATTACGACGGGAATTGTTTCCTGCAATCATCTTTTTTCAAGAAGATGATCGTCATTGGCAGAGCGTCTCTATGGCAAGTTCTTCTACGAGGATTTACCATTTTATCGAATTCATCAAAAGGTAAGTATCTCCTAGAACAAACCTTTTAGATTGAATTCAATATTATCAAACCTGAATTGTTTGTGATTGGTGGATGAGTGAGTACTCATCAAATTGAGTTGAGGAAGGTGGAATCCTTGAGAAATCCGTTTCTCTAAAATACTATGGGCCTAGTGTGACTCTCTAGGTGAATCGAGAAGTGATTCTCGTATAGATCGAGTTGAGGATTGTAGATCCATGAGAAGAGGGCTTCTCTAAATAGACTACTGGCCTAGGCTAACTCTCTAGGTGAGCAAGAAGCGATTCTCGTTAGATTGAGACTAAGTGAATCTTAGTTGGTTGATTATTTATTTCGATTAGAAATGTTGTAATACATGATTGAAATAATATAATACTACTCGTGGTGAGTATTGGAGAGTGGACATAGGTGCGGAGTCACCGAACCACTATAAATATGAGTCTCATATGATTGTGAATGTTTGCATAGTTATTTCTTATTTTTTTCATATACATGCTCTGTGGATGATTGATATATTAATTGCTTGATCCTTTTCCGCCTTGTGTGATCAGTAAATTTTAATCCATAAAAAATTCGCAGAGGAATTAAAAATTATCCTATTCACCCCCTCTAGGACTTAACCTGGTAATTAAAAGAGGATTTCAATTGGTATCAAAGCAAGGTCACTTTGTGAAGGGCTTAACAACCCAAGTGTGATCCTTAGTTCCCTTAGAATAACCATGAGTCACGAGGGTTACTCTGTGTCTAGACCTCCTCTATTAAATGGTACTAATTACGCCTACTGGAAGGCTAGAATGAGGATTTTCTTAAAATCCCTAGATGAACGGATTTGGAAAATAGTAGAAATGGGATGGACATCCCCTACTGTAGCAACGACTGTTGGAGAATCAACTACTATTGCTATCAAACCAAAAGGGGACTGCAGTATAGGAGATAAAGATGCATACCAATATAATAATCGTGCATTGAATACAATACATTGTGCTTTATCTCCTGACGAATTCAAAAGGATAATTGCTTGTGAAACCTCAAAACAAGCATGGGACATTTTGAAAATGACCAATGAAGGAACAAATTCTGTCAAAGTGTCAAAACTTCAAATGCTTACAACTCAATTTAAAATTATTAAAATGAATGAGGATGAAAGTTTTACAGACTACTATACCAAGCTAAGTGAAATAATTAACTCTATGTGGGGTCTTGGTGAAGCTATTCCCGAGCCTAAAATTGTCAAAAAATTTTGAGATCATTACCGGATAGGTTTCATCCTAAAATTATAGCTATTGAAGAAAGTAAGAATGTTGATCTGATAAGATTAGAAGAACTGATAGGATCAATTCAAACATTTGAACTAAAACTTCATACACCCAAAAAGAAAGGATTAGCTTTAAAAACCTCTAAGAAACAATTGAGAGAAGAAAGTGACTCTGATGAGTCTAATAACATTGATGATGAAGTTGCACTCTTTGCTAAAAAATTCAGAAAGTTTTTCTGAAATAAGGACAAGAAAAATTTCACACAAAAGAATAGAAAATCTTTTGAAAAATCTGAAAAATACAAAAAGGGAGAAAACAACAAAGATGAAATACAATGCTATAAATGCAGGGGGTTTGGTCATATCTCTACTGACTGTCCTAATAATATTAAGAAAAGAAAAAC
The DNA here is from genome assembly GCA_035048495.1 of Euptelea pleiosperma. Taxonomy (NCBI): domain Eukaryota; kingdom Viridiplantae; phylum Streptophyta; class Magnoliopsida; order Ranunculales; family Eupteleaceae; genus Euptelea; species Euptelea pleiosperma. Next base: position 10,429,300 of record CM068551.1, on the reverse strand, counting down.
TATAGCTATGAAGGCTACTGCTTGGTACATAAATAGTGATGATTCCGATAATGAAACAAACACATCAAGTGATAGCAGTGAATCATCTAATATTAAAGCACTAATGACTATTGCTAATATGAATGAAAATTGTAACTCTCAAAAAGCTATAATGGAAAATGAAACTGATTTAAGTGATGATGAAAGCGAAGAAGACATTCAGCTTGCTTTTGATAATTTGTATAAGGAAAGCTTAATTCTGGCAAAAATCTTGTGATAATCTAAAGAAAGAGAAAACTGTTGTGTGTTGCGAAAATGCTTCACTAAAAATTGAGTTAAGAGATCTATATCAAACTGTGATGAACAAGAAAGATGAAATAACTCAAATCTTAAACAGAGAACATGAACTTGAAGCAGAAATTAAGTCTTGAAAGAAATGATTTTGAAATAAAAAATGTAACTTTGATTAGAAACAATAATACCCAAAAAATTCTAGACTGGAAAATTTATTAACCATGGGGAAAGCAAGCCATGACAAGAGAGGACTTGGTTACATTGGAAAATCAACTAAAAATTCAAATTCCAAAACTGCGTTTGTAAAAATCACTCTGGATTCAACTCAAGATGAACAAATTAAAAAGCCAAATATTATTTGTTATTATTGTAGACATTCTGGATATATAAAATATAATTGTCACATTCTTGAAAAAAAATTAGAATTTCAAAAGAAAAAGGAAGAGAATGATCTAAAAAATTTAGAGAAAATCAGAAAACTAAACAAACAAAAAGAATTGTGTAGAAAGATAGCAGATTTGAATGCTAAAGCTAAAAACATAAAAGAGAACCTTAATAACTCTTAGATCGATCAGTCTAGTAATGTTTCTATGAAAATTTGAAAAAAGAAAAATGTTAAAAAAATATTTAGTCATCCATACTGCTTTTATTGCTAATGAAACTTCTAAGTGGTATTTAGATAGTGGATGCTCCAGACATATGACTGGGGAAAAATCTCATTTTTGTTTTCTTAATGAATGCCATGATGGTGAGGTTATATTTGGAGATGGTAGTAGTGCTAAAATAATTGGTAAATGGACTATCTAAGGTCCAGGAATACCTAAAATTGAAAATGAATTGTGTGTGGATGGTCTAAAATATAATCTTCTGAGCATTAGTCAAATTTGTGACAAAGATCATATCTGCAGGTTTTCAAAAGAAAATTGTGAAATCATAGAAAAATCTTCCAACAAAGTTATTATTCAAGGAAAAAGGAATACTGCTAATTGCTATGTCATTGAGACTGGTCGTTCGATTAAGTGTAACATGGCACTATCAAATGAAACCGAACTGTGGCACCAACGTCTAGGACACATAAACTTTAAAGACTTAGCCAAGATCAGTAGGAAAGAATTAATAGAAAGTGTTCCTAAACTCAATAAGAATTATCAAACTGTTTGTGGGTCATGCTTAAAAGGAAAACAAATTAAAAACTCTCACAAAACGATAAAAAATATTGGTACCTCTAGAATTCTAGAATTGCTTCATATGGACTTAGTTGCACCTAATAGAATTGAAAGTCTTGGAGGAAAAAAATATTTCTTAACTGTTGTTGATGATTTCTCAAGATTTATTTGGGTAGCTTTTCTTAGAGAAAAATCTGATGCATTTGATGAACTCATGAAAATCTGTAAAAAGATCCAAAATGAGAAAGGTTTGATTATTCTCAGAATTAGAAGTAATAATGGGAGATAATTTGATAATCACAAATTTGATGAATATTGTGATGAAAATGGGATTAAACATGAATTCTCTATAGCCAAAACACCTCAGCAGAATGGTGTGGCTGAAAGAAAAAATAGGACTCTTGAGGAAATATGTAAAGTTATGCTTACTAGCAAAAATCTGACAAGAAATTTGTGGGCTGAAGCAGTCAATATTGCATGCTATACTATTAATCGTGTTTATTTGAGAACAGGGACATTGCAGACAGCCTATGAAATTTGGAATGAAGTTAAACCAAATGTGAAGTATTTTAGGATCTTTGGGAGTATTTGCTATATGCTAAGAAATAGAGAAAACTTTGAAAAATTTGAATCCAAAAGTGATGAAGGTATTTTTCTAAGATATTCTAACAGAAGCAGAGCTTATAGGATCTTTAATAAAAGAACCTTAACCATAGAAGAATTTGTTAATGTGGTCATTAATGACGAATCTCCAGAAATTGCTAATAATTAAGATGAGTTGGTAGAACCTACAAATATTGAGATAGGTGAAACTGTTCACAACCCAGAAAAACTTAGAGAATGGAAATACATTAAAGATTATCCTATTTCAGGAAACATTAAAGAAGCTCTCTTAGATGAACATTGGATAAATGCTATGCAAGAAGAGTTGAATCAATTCAAGAGAAATGATGTTTGGTTTCTAACTCCTAGACCTTTGAATAAAAATATGATATGAACTAAATTGATATATAAGAATAAACTTGATGAGAACGAAGTTATAACTAGAAACAAAGCCATATTAGTGGCTAAAGGATACTCTCAAGTTGAAGGGATTGATTTTGATTAGACGTTTGCCCCAGTGGCTAGACTAGAATCTATTAGGATTCTTTTAGCATTAGCTTGTGTCCTAAAATTTAAACTCTATCAAATGAATGTTAAGAGTGCTTTTCTGAATGAAATTTTGGAAGAAGTCTATGTAGAACAACCAAAAGGTTTTGAAGACCCTCATAAAAGTAATCATGTCTATAGACTTAAGAAAGCTCTATATGGGTTGAAACAAGCACGAAGAGCTTGGTATGAAAGATTAACTTAATTTCTTTTAGAAAATAGATTCACAAGATGAACTGTTGATAAAACATTGTTCATTAAGAAAAGAGATAATGATATTTTGATATCTCAGATATATGTTGATAATATTATTTTTGGCTCAACTACTGAGATACATGCTTTAGAATTTGCTCAAGTCATGAAATCTGAATTTGAAATGAGCATGGAAGGTGAACTGAATTTTTTTTTAGGTCTTCAAGTTAAACAATTAGAAAATGGCATTTTCCTTTCTCAATCTAAATATTCTAAAGAATTGCTTAAAAAATTTGGCCTAGAATCATCTAAATCTGCTCACACTCCTATAAGCACTAGCATTACACTCACCAAGGATTTAAGTGGTAAATCTGTTGATCAGACTCTGTACAGGAGTATGATTGGTAGTCTCCTCTATTTCACAACTAGCAGACCTGCTATTGCTTTTAGTGTAGGAGCATGTGCTAGATATCAATCTGATCCGAAAGAATCTCATCTCTCGACTGTTAAAAGAATCATTAAATATGTCAGTGGTACTATCAAATATGGTTTCTGGTATCCTCGTGAGACTAACAGTTAATTGCTGGTTATTCAGATGCCGATTGGGCAAGAAATGCTGATGATCGTTGAAACTAGGGTTTTTTCACGTTGTTGGATTCGAAAACCCTAGAATCAACACATTTGTAATTTTTCCAAAATTTCCTGCAAAATTAAGCGATTCTTTGCACAGTGGAAGTATGTCGGATGTCGATCTGCACTCGGGATGAATTAGTGCAATCAAGAACATAAAATGACAGACTTGTTATCAAAAATTAGTGGAAGGATGAGATGGGTGGATTGAAGTTTAAAACATGAATTTTTATGAGATTATCATAACTACTGAAAAGAATAATAAAGGAGAACAAATAAATAAAAACACAACTATCTCAAAATAAATTCCATTAATCAACTCAAGTTTCAACTTTCAAAGTTATTAAAGAAACAAATATTAAACCCTAAAGAGATGAGAAATCTAGAGAGGGAAAATAAAGGAAAACACCTAGAGAGAGATGACTAAAGCTAGAGAGAGAAAGTAGTGAGAGAAAGATAATACTTACTTTTGGGAGAACATTACACTTACCATGGAGGAAATGGATTGCATGGTCTAGATGATGAGACCGTGGATAGTTTGCAAGGTGCCTTGCGTGCCAAAATGGAGTTGCTGCATGAGGGCTAAGGACATGGGTGTGTTGATGAAGATGGGGATGGAAGTCACAAGCTCACCACATGGTGGCTGTGGGTGGTTCATGAGCAGTAGGTGGATGTGAAGGGCGTCGCTGGAGTTTGTTGGTAGTGAGACTACACGGTGGTGGGTGTTGGAGGAGCAGCCACCGTGTAGTCTAGAGGAAGGGCAGCAATGAGCATTGAGATGATGGATAAGCCGGTGTTAATGGCGGCAAAGGGCGGTGCACCTGCAGGCGGACTGGTGTGGCTGTGGAGGTGCGCTTGATGGAGGTGATTCTAGTGAGGAGGATGAAGTGGGTGAGGCGTACCAGTCTACACGGTTTCCTCTTTTCTTCTTTTCCTTTATATTTTTTTTGGATGGAGAGATAGAGAGGATGAGGGTAGAGAATGCTTGGGGGAGTTGCAGACTGTAATGGTGGTTGGTGGATGTGGTGGAGATGGAGGAGACGGTGGTGTAGCAGATGCTAAGGTTGGTGAAAACGGATAAGGAGATCCGTTGGCTGTTGGTGAGAGAGAGGCCGGCCTGCAAAACTGAGTTGCGATACCATTAACGCCAGAGTTGCAGACCTGCAACTTCGGCAACAATGGTGGATGGTGATGGGCTGTGTTTCGAGTTGGTGTAGCGGGCGTGACACATGGTGGTTGAAAGCTTGAAGATGGAGGACGCTGTGGCGTGCTTGAAGATGGATGACGCCAGCAAGTGCTGGTGCAAACTTGCAACACAAGGAGAAGAGGAGGTTGGGCGGTGCTAGAGGAGGTTGGGGGCGGTAAGGTTGATGGGAGAACGGCTTCAGCGTGGAGATGGTGGACGGCTGTGCTGTTGGCGATGATGGTGGAAGGCATTTTTTGGTGTAGGGCAGTAATGGAGATGTGGGAGGCGGTGATGGGTATGGAGGACGGCTTGATGATGAGGAGTTGCAGGCTGTTGTGGATGCAGCAGAGTTTCTGCACGGTGGAGGAGCAACAGCTAGGAGATGGAGGAGTGGAGAAGTCTAATGGAGACTGACGGCTTGTGGCATAGGAGAAGAAGAGACGGTAAAGGATGGGGGCGTTGTTGCTGCTGGTGGAGTCGCCTCCACTCAAGGTGAGAGAAAGTTGGGGTAGTGGAGATAGGAGATGGTGAGCAGTTGGGGAATGTGGAGAGAGAGAGCGGCTTGAAGAGGGCGGCTGGGGAAAGTAATGGAATGGGAGGAAAGCTCCTAGCAGTAATGGAAGAGAGGATATGAAGAAGAGAACGCTTGCTGGGGTGTAACGGCTTGGGGGTTTCTTTTTTTTTTAGCTTGTTTCTAAAAAAAAGTGTGGAAGAGAGGATTGGAATAGAAGGTGAAACGTCGAGGTCTAAATATGGGAGGGGTGGACGGCTGTTTTATGAGGAATCAATGAGAGAATATCTCCTTGTCTTCTTGTGGATCTCCAGCCACATACTCCTCTCTCCTTCCTTATGACGTTTCTGCCCCCTATCTTTTCCAAAATTTCCAGAAAAAAACATAGGTTTCTTAGTTGAATCACACCCACCGTTGATCTTCTATGTTGATCATGGCCAGCAAGAGATCTCTTCTTTTCTTGCTGAAAATATCCAACAAAGTCATCACCTTGCTACCTCTACTATTCATTCTGGGAATCCAATAAAAGATCTTCTCAATCAGCGCCATATTTCTTCTCATAATCTTGCCACTTGTCTCCATTAGATCAGCACGTGTTCAGCCAATGACCAATAGCACTAAATCACGATGGTTCACCCACGGTCTTAAACCATCAAATTGTTGCGCCACATCATCCGTGCTATTATTGGGTGATCCAAATACACCGTTTAGTCCTTGGTTCACATGTGTCCCGCATGTTGGTCCATAACTCGGTCCTCGTACTAGGTAAGTACTTATTACATGCTAGTCCATATACTTGGCCCACACCTGTTTGGGCCTGAGCTCTCTTGGGCTTTCGTGATTGAACGCATGTCGTATCTCATGAATTGTCTGGGTAGGGTTCCTCATCTTGGCCCCGTGTGGCTCGTCGACCTGGCCCATAGGCCCACATCTTTGGTTTGTTACCTTGGCCAACACACATGTTATCCCATTGGCCTTTAGATATCTTGATCGCCATCCCATGGAATAATCAGCATCACATGTCCACTGGCTCTTTCTTGCCATCGGGCTTTGGTCATTGCGTCCCCTGTCTTGCATATTCTCCAGGTAGGATTCCTCAGCTTCATCATACACTGAATATGTTATATGCCCTCTTCTACCATGCTTGCTTGCCTATGATAGATTTCCCTCATCTCATTAGTGGGTCCAATAACATGGTCCACTGGCTCATTCTCTCTCTTGGTTCTCGGTCTATCGCTTTGATTATCTAGCTCGACCTGTACTTGGCCCATATCTTCTAAACATAACTTGTTGGCTCTTTAAGCTTTGATAATGGGCTTCTATAGTTGATTGTAGGCTCGTAAGTCTCGAGAATCGCCTGATCGAATTTTCTACGAGAGAAAAGCACGTAATGAGACTTGATTAAAACGGCTTCATATCTAGACTTCCGAAAATGTGTTTAAATCATGCAAATATATCATTTCATCTAGAAAAGTGTGTTCTACGCAACAGAAGAAACTCTTACTTAGAAAAATAGATAAATAGAGCAGTTTTATGTGGGAGAGTGCGATAATGATAAAAGGATAATTACTTAAAATAAGCACTTTTGAGCGAGTATCAATCGTAAAAGCACCAGTGGTGGGTGTTTCTATATTAGAAATTGTTTGGTTGCTTGGCACAGCAAGAAACAGAATGCTATATCTTTATCTACTGCTGAAGCAGAATATATTGTTGCAGGCAGTTACTGTGCCCAGTTGATTTGGATGAAATAATTGTTGTTGGATTATGGAATCAATCAAGAATCTATGAATTTATTCTGTAATAATACGAGTGCGATCTATATTTCTAAAAATCATGTACAACACTCTAGAACCAAACATATAGATATCAGATATCATTTTATTCGGGAGTTGGTTGAAGAACAGATAATGTCACTAGAGTATGTAAATACATAAATTCAACTGGTTGATATTTTGACTAAACCTTTGGATTCGCTCAGATATGAATATCTGAGAAAATCTATCGGAATCTGTCCCATTGATTGATTTGTGTTGGTACTGACTAAAATATTCGATTATCATTGAAAATCATAGTTTCAATATTTCAGTCAGTCTTTGAGTCTAATCATTTGAAATAATGATTGGCTAATATTGTTTGGAAATTTGTTATGGTATTTCAATTATTTGAAAATTTTGATTGTTTGAAAAATCTGTGTTAATTTGGGATGATTTTGTGTTTAAAAAGGATATTCACAAAAGTCAGGCCATCGGAGTACATTTTGAGGTGTTTGGGTTTTTGAATTTACAGTTTGCGATGTTGGGTCGATCGAACAAAAGGTTCGGTCGACCAAAGGAATTTTTTTTGTGTGATTTGATTGTTTGCGGGGACGGGCCAACAGAACATTTGGTCTGGTCGACCACGTCTCGCACCCAAACGGCTTATATTGTGAGTGGGCGGGTCGACCCATGTTCGGTCCGCCAACCTTGTTTATAAATAGGTTCTAATCATTTTTGGGTCAGTTGAAACCCTTTTTGGAACCCTAGAAATTATTTTTGGAGTCTCCCATTGATATTCGCTCAAAAGTGCTTATTTTAAGCAATTATCCTGTTAGCATTATTGCATTCTCCCACGTTAAAATACTCTATTTATCTACTTTCTACGTAAGAGTCTCTTTTGTTGCGTAGAACACACTTTTCTGGACGAAATGGTATATTTGCATGCATTAAACACATTTTCAAAAGTCTAGACATGAAGTCATTCTGATAGAGTCTCATTACGCCCTTCTTCTATCGCAGGAAACCCCGATGGGATAATTCTCGAGACTTGCAAGCCCACATCGATCAGGAAAGCCCATTATCAAAGCTTAAAGAGCCCACATGCTATGACTAGAAGATATGGGCCAAATATGGGCTGAATAAGAGGACTAAAAAGTCGGCCCAAAGAACGAAGAGAGTAGGAGAGCCAATGACCAAGAGCCGGACCAAAGCGTTTAAAGCCACATGAGTCAGCAAAGAATGATGGTCGACTCTACTGGAGAAGCGTGAGGATGGTCACAGTGAAGACCAGGGTTCCAGACCCTCCGCCAGTGCTTTTCTCTCTATTTTCTGATACTTTCTCTCTCATCTCTCCTTATTCTCTCTCTCTCTTCATCTCTCGGTCCTCGAATCTACTGACCTAACCCCAGAACTCCTGCCCATCGGCTCTATCTCATCTCCCTTAGCTTTCTGACCGTTGGATCTTCCATCGGACCGTTGGATCTTCAATCGGACCGTTGGATCTCTCTAGATCCGTCGATCTACCAATCTGAGTCCCAATCAAGTCACCATCCATCCGATCGCCATCAGACTGTCTGTCACATCATCTTGTGAGACGATGGACATCATCAATCCATGAGGGCCAATAGCCGGGCCCATCTTCATCGACCCGCTGTCCGACCAGTTAGTGGACCCCGCGAATTTCAAAATAATTTTAATTAAATGGGGGGTCCACTAATTGGGGAGATTCCCCATAGAAAAGTAGGTTTTTACTTAAAAAAAAAAATATATATATATATATATATATTTTTCGTATTTTTTATTTTCAAAAAATACCCTATTTCCATTAAAGGAAATAGGGAGCTTTAAAAGAAGAAGGATAGGGGTTCATTCGAACCCTAATCCCCCTCCAATCTCCTCCTTTCTCTTCCCAAAACCATCCCCCACGTTCTCCTTCTCTTCTTCCTTCCCTTTCTTCTTTTTTCTTTTTTTTCTTCTTCTTCTTCCTCCTCCATCTTCGCCGGAGTTGCAGGCAGCAACTCCGGCCATCTGAGTCTTCTTCTCCTCCTCCTCCTCCTCCTTCTTCTTCTTCTTCTTCTTCTTCTTCTTCTTCTTCTTCTTCTTCTTCTTTTTTTATTTATTTTCGTTTTCGTAATCTTCTTATTACCGTTTACTACCGGAGTTGCAGCCTGCAACTCCGGCCGACAGCGTCCCCACCACCACCTGCTCTACCATCTCTTCTCTCATCCTGCCTTAGACTCCATTGCCGCACCTACCTGGACTCCACACCTTACAAGCCGGTACACCAGCCATCTTCATCAACGGCTCCATCACCCCTTCACCGCCTTCACCACTTTTCCACCTCTCCAGCTCGTCAGAAACGCTGTTTCCCTTCTACAGACCGGTTCACACGACGCTGCTCCAACTAGGACGAGATCTCCCTCTCCTTGCTGCCTTCGATCAGCACCTCAACCACCTCGCACAAGCCACATCTTCCTCCTCCCTTCTTCACGCCGGAGTTGCAAACCTGCAACTCCGGTCGCTCACGGCCTCTCCACCGCCTGCCACCACTTGTATGGGTTCAGTCCGGCAACCTCAATTGAAACACACCACCGCTGCCTCTTTTCTTGCTGCCCCACCTGCAAGTCAAACCACCAATCCACGTATTGCCCCCACCATGCAATCCCCTCCACGGTGCTTGCTGCCATCTGATCTGCTCCTCCTTCTATGCTCAACACTGGCACCACCAGCACATGTTCCTCTTCAAATAGGTAGCCACCCTCTTAAGTAACCAATCAGCAATGCCCTGCAAACCATCCCTACTCTCCATTCCTTCACAATCCCTACAACACCCTACCACGTGGTCCTCTTCTCCGGGCAAAACTCCATGGCCGTGAAACACCTAGAATGGCGTCCTACGGAAAAACTCTACCCACCATCTCCACCACTTGACCGGATTCGGGTAAGTTTGAGGCTATTTTGTTCTCTCTCTCTCTCTCTTTCCTTATTTTCTCTCTCTTTAGCTAGTCCTCTCTTCTTCATCACTTTCTCCTTCTAAACTCTCTCTAATTTTCTCTCTCTAGTTCTCTCTTTCTCTCTCTAGTTTATTTATTTAATTTTTTTATGCTTTATAATTTAGTTATGTAAGAGACATGTTCGATTGAATGAAGTTGATTTGAAAGAAAGTGTGTTCCATTCTCTGCAAATTTCTCGTCATTTTATGTTCTTATTTGCGCTAATCCGACTAATCCCGAGTGCGGATCGACATCCGACACGAATCCCTATACAAAAGCTCATATTTTGCAGGATAATCGGATAAAAATTACAAATATGTTGAAGTTAGGGTTTCCGTAACCAACGACGCGGAAAAACCCTACTTTCAAATGGCGCCGCTGCCGCTCGGGTGTTCGGGAGTGCGAAAAAGGACGTAAAGACGGAATTGGAAAGTTGCTGAAGCGAAAAGCTGCTCAATTTGGCCAGCCTGACCTTTTCGGGAAACTTTCTATTTTTTTGTTTTTGTTGATTTTTAGCAGTTTTGAAATTACTATTTTTAATGCCTCGGAAGGCCGAGTGCAATTTGTAATAATTTAGGAATTTTACTGCTTTCCATATAACTGCTAGATCTTGTTCTAGGGTTTTTTTAGAAACCCTAGATTAAGTAGAAATTACAAAAAAAAAAATTAAAAAATCAAAATTCAAAAAAATTAGGGTTTTATATTCTGCAGATTTTTAGAAATCACCAATCAAGGATTTGCGATTTTTGGAAAGATTCTAAAATCTTGAAACTTTGCTAAATTAGGGTTTTCCCTCTTAGAAATTACCTCTTTAGAAGAATTTCTATTTTTAGAAATCTTCCGAATTTGGAAAAGTCTGCAAAAGGAAACGCCCCAAATCTAGCAGAATTTCAATTTTGGGAAATTTCCCAAAATTGTAAGGGATCTCGCAATCAAATCTTTCTTGGAAGATCTACACAGTTCGGGAAACATTCCAATCTAGGTATTTTCCAAATCTGGGAATTCCTAAATTTTAACCCATCTCGAATTTGAAAACTAATTCAAAAACTTGCCTAAATCCAATACGTGTTCTGTGAACCCTAAAAAGGCAAGGATCTTCCAAATAGAATCCCAAATACCTAGACCGTGCGATCTAACTTTTCTGCAGGAACACGATCTAGTGTGGGTAGAGAGCGAAAGCTCAAAGAGGTGGAGTCGGGCCCAAGCCCATTAGGATACCCCTCTCTAACCCACGGAGGAGACCCCGTGGCGTGGCCCACGGGAGGTAAGTCTCTATCCTCGCCTTGAGTGCGATACTGCGCCGTTGGGTGACACATTGCCGCTTGTCTATTTGCTTTCGCATCCATATTCTTCGACTTGCGTGGCGTGGCCGTTAATCAATCAACTCTAAGAGAGCAGACCCAGCTCCAAATTGAAACTGGTGGGATTTCATCACCCACCTCATCATTCCAACTGAATTGATCCCCAAGATCCATCTATAATAAAAAGAATCAAGAAGTAGAGCCAATTAGCCCGGTGTTCGAGGAAAAATCCACACAAAGCGAACCCGCTTAACATCCAATCGAAATAAGACCACGAGCGCGGGTCCCTGTTGTCTAACACACCCATAAGTCCCTGCTACTCAAGTACACTGAGCTCGACGTGGCATCTTGGACTATTAGGCGGTCAGTTGCGTGTGGACTAGGAACACGCACCAACCCTAGCTTAACCCGAGGGAACACTCTTCTTATACACTTGACCAATCCGGTTAGTCTGGGACGTACTTAAGACAGCCATTGTGCCGCACGTCTGTCTAGGCTTCGGATTGCCTTGTTGTTGACTAGAGTTAGTACTAAAGGATTCGCTCTGAAGAGGGTAGCCTGGTGAGAACCTCTGAGTGCGAACAGTTAGTCCGGCGGCTAAAAGATAAACCAGTGGTCCGCCCACTGTCATAATCTACTCTAGCCCCAAAACTAACAAGATAATGCCTAAAATATATCCTGATTGTTTAGAATAGGATTATCTGTGCTTGGTGTGCATCATTTAGAATCACTACTCCAGTGTCTCCTTTTGGCAACTTTTTGCCAAATCTTGGGCTTGCTTTTTCAAGTAGAAGCCCGGTTGGACCTGTCCTAACCTTTTACTGACTCGATCTGAGAGTTAGTCCACCGCACCCCTCTATCGCCTCTAATGGCAGATGAACGGCCTCTGTATGAGACCTACTACAGTTTCTGTGAGAATCGAGGTGATCACTCTCAACAATGGTATGACAATTCTGCGTATCATCATGATACTCCAGTCTCTCACACTTCTACAGGGTATGATAATCACCGAGATCCGGAGTACAATTCTGTACTCCAAGAACTTAAAAATTCAGTCTCTGCCCTTCGTGCCGCAGTCCAGCAACCCGTGTACCATTCCCACTCTGTAGGATATTACCCTCCTATCCAGCAAGATGTCTATACCTTTCCATCTCCAATGCAGACCTCCTATGACAACACTTATTATCCGGATAATAGGAGTCACCATAACTTTGGTTGGGAACAGTCTGCCCTCCCGCAGCAACTGCCGCAGGATAATTATCCTTCCGGGTTCCATCAACCCAATGGAGAGTATGACTGGCAATACTCGCAATCCCAGTACCCGTCATATCCACAGAATGACTATTCTGATCAACAGTGGGCCCCTCAGGATTTTCAGAGTCAGCAACTAGTCCCAGACTCCACTTTGCCTTACAACTTTCATACCCAGTCGAACTACAATCAAGAGGTGGCACCTCAGCTCCCCTTTGTTGAACTACCTCCGTTGGCTACTAACCCTGGTCTAGAGGACCTTCTCTCTAAGTACATTGCCCAGCTAGAGCACCAACAACAGCAATCTATGGAAAGCTTGGAGCAACGTCTAGTTCAATTAGAAAATGAGAGAGAGGAAGTCAACTTCACTAGTCCACCAATAGCCTATCCTGAGGAGAATGATATGGCCACTGTTTATAATGAGGAGCCGCACAATTGGACCCAGTACCACCATTGTGAGGAAGAAATAGAAGTTGTACCCACCCCTAGATCGAGCCAGACTATTGAGGAGCCAGTGTTTCCTTCTTCGGTGCCTTTAAAAGCACCACATCCTGAACCTACCTCAGAGCAACCTATTTCTCACTCTCCCACTGCTGCTTCTAACCTGGACCCTGAAGATGATCATCATGACACTGAGTTTTGTCTCGATCGTAGGATCCCTGCTGTCATAGATCTACCGTTCCTCCCCACCTCCCTTGGATTGTGCAACAATAGTGATGAACCCGAGTCTCAATCTTTGGTGCCCTTAACAGCATCAACTTCTAGACCGAGCCCAGAGAAACCCAGTTCCATCTCTATCTCTGATGATTCTACCTCTGCACTAGTTGCAGACATTCCCACCGTAGAGCCGTGTCTAGAAAATGGGCATCCCGCTGTCCTGGACCTACCAATCCCCACCGAGGATGAACGTATTGAATGTAGGGATTGGAACATCCCTATCACATTAGGAAACATCGAGAAAGAGGTAAACAGTTTTCACCCGTCACCCTACGTCGACATTTTCGATGACTCGTGTGCCGTAGAGAGTCTAACTCAGGACTCTCCCGAAGATATATTATCCAAGTGTCATGAACACTGTGAGTCTGACTTCATCTCGGAGTCCAACATTTCTGGTATTACTGATCTGCAGGAGTCTGCTCCATTCAGATATATTCCCGCAAAACTCAATGAGTTGGCGGCTCTGCTAACCACGGTCAGAGAACCCACTACTACTCCCCTCTCAGTCTTTACTGAGAAGCTTCTATCCCTCCCCGCTGAACTAAATGTTTTTGCGGGTCTGCTCAGAGAAACCGCTCCTACTCTCCTCTCAATCTTTACTGAGAAGCTTCGATCCCTCCCAGATCAACTCCGTACTTTTGTCGGTCTGCTCAATGCCCTACTCTCAGTCTACACTGAGAAAGACCTGTTCTACACAGGTATACCTAGACAAGGGATAGGATAGTAGTTTCCCTTCCACCTTAGGTGTCAGGAAGACTGCAGATTCACTCAGTCTCCATGAGTTTTAACCTGGTTGGGGGTACTTGATATACCCCCATCATGTCTGGCTGAAGACGTAAAACTTAGCGCTTTCGAAAAGACAATTCCGGTATTCCTAGAGTACATGAGTCTCATGCATGTGTTATTACTGTTATATCTCTGAAAATGTAGGTACATTCATTCTCCCGATCATCAGGTACCACACACTGTCGAGTTTCCTCCGACTTGGTAACATCCTCCCTGAACCTTTGCATCATCATCACTGATTTTTCATCATTTTATGTCTCGGTCATGAGCACCGAGGACGGTGCTGTATTTTGGTTGGGGGTGGGTATTTACCAAAACTCATGTCTTCATTTTGATAAAAAAAAAAAAAAAAAAAAAGAAAAGAAAGTTGTTTTTGGGGTGATTTCCGATGTTCTCCAAAAGTTTTCTAGAATTTCAAAAATGTGTCAAATACCCTGACTTTGATTAGCTGAAAACCTCCGTTAAGTCAGGATTGAGGATGTCAATTTTTGTTAGCGTTGAGTCAAGTCAAGCGTGACTACAGCAGGTTTGAAAACTCAGAAAAACTCAGATTTGGCACAATTGTACATTATCAACATCAGAGTCATCCTAAGTTTGGAAATTCTAGAGATCCTATGAGAAGAATTGTGGAGACCTAACCCAGTGAGCTTTCGAACCTTTAATCAATTCAGAGGATTATACAACAATTCTGAGTCACAAGATGACTCACTATTCTTCCTGCCCGCAATATTCATTGAGAGATCTCATTATCTTTTGCTTCGATCATAAAACTCGGAACGACATCAACATTGGATTACTACGACAGAACCTTCTCTGTATCCAGTCAAGACAGTATAAATGATAGTGCAAACCCTAGAAAATGATGTAGGCCATTTGTCTGAACCATTCAGCCTTTTTACTCACCTGAATTATACTTCACTAGAAACCCCTTGAGCCGTTCTATAAAAGCCTTTTCTTTGTAAACCCATCAACCTAAAACCCAGTCCAGCTACGAAGTGTTACTAGCTACCCTACTTTTGAGAAGGATAAAGAATAACTGATGTGGGTGTATCGTGAAAAGAAAAGTAAAGAAGAAAAATCAAAAGGAAAAGAAAGTGGTTCAAGCTGAAAACAAAATATGGAAAGAAAATATGAAAAAGAGCTGAAAAGAAATTGAGCAGTCTCAGAAATATCAAGAAAAAGAGAAAAATACGAAAAAAGGAAAAAGAACCAGATAATGGTGTTACGCCGCAGGAAAAATGCAAGAAAATGACAATATCCTCTCAAGATCTTTGAAATCCTGTATTCCTTTATCTCTCTACACCTGACCTAAGCCTCATTACAACCCAGGAAAGTCCTACTTGATTCTAGGATAGTACGATCATAAAATGTGGAGATTGGAGAAAGAGAAGCTATAGAGTTTGATCTGACGTTCCCGAGTGAAGTGGTATTCCAATCATGAGATCTGCTTCTGTTAAAGATGTCCTTCCTTCAAATAAAACATATGTGAGATCTTTTGCCTCTTTATATTAAATACATCTCCTCACATATAAATTGAGAGAAAAGAAGAAAACCCTTCTTGTGTGATTCTTTTCTGAGTGCTAAACATGTGAGATGGTCGAGGCAGAAAAACTTAGAGGTGATCTGGAAATCTTTACTGTCGGATGATGAGAATGTTGAGCACACATACACGCAGAGTCTGACTATTCTGAGTCATGATTATCAGTCTGTAGTCTTGCCAAAACTTTTAAACTCTTCGCTAGCATGTAACTGTTTTTGCATCCATTCAATGATTTGACGAATGGTGTTTTCCCGGAGCTAATGTGAAAGTGTGCAGCATGTGCAGAGCCCTTTTAAGCTCATTTATTTCGCACTAATTGCCAAGGATTGGCAATATGCTGGTTGGGGGTTGTGATATTCGCTCAAAAGTGCTTATTTTAAGCAATTATCCTGTTAGCGTTATTGCATTCTCCCACGTTAAAATACTCTATTTATCTATTTTTCTACGTAAGAGTCTCTTTTGTTGCGTAGAACACATTTTTTTGGACGAAATGGTATATTTGCATGCATTAAACACATTTTCGAAAGTCTAGACATGAAGTCATTCTAATAGAGTCTCATTACGCGCTTCTTCTATCGCAGGAAACCCCGATGGGACAATTCTCGAGACTTGCAAGCCCACATCGATCAGGAAAGCCCATTATCAAAGCTTAAAGAGCCCACATGCTATGACTAGAAGATATGGGCCAAATATGGGCTGAATAAGAGGACCAAAAAGCCGGCCCAAAGAACGAAGAGAGTAGGAGAGCCAATGACCAAGAGACTGACCAAAGCGTTTAAAGCCACATGAGTCAGCAAAGAATGATGGTCGACTCTACTGGAGAAGCGTGAGGATGGTCACAGTGAAGACCAGGGTTCCAGACCCTCCGCCAGTGCTTTTCTCTCTATTTTCTGATACTTTCTCTCTCATCTCTCCTTATTCTCTCTCTCTCTTCATCTCTCGGTCCTCGAATCTACTGACCTAACCCCAAAACTCCTGCCCATCGGCTCTATCTCATCTCCCTTAGCTTTCTGACCGTTGGATCTTCAATCGGACCGTTGGATCTCTCTAGATTCGTCGATCTACCAATCTGAGTCCCAATCAAGTCACCATCCATCCGATCACCATCAGACTGTCTGTCACATCATCTTGTGAGACGATGGACATCATCAATCCATGAGGGCCAATAGCCGGGCCCATCTTCATCGACCCGCTGTCCGACCAGTTAGTGGACCCCGCGAATTTCAAAATAATTTTAATTAAATGGGGGGTCCACTAATTGGGGAGATTCCCCATAGAAAAGTAGGTTTTTACTTAAATATATATATATATTTTTCGTATTTTTTATTTTCAAAAAATACCCTATTTCCATTAAAGGAAATAGGGAGCTTTAAAAGAAGAAGGATAGGGGTTCATTCGAACCCTAATCCCCCTCCAATCTCCTCCTTTCTCTTCCCAAAACCATCCCCCACGTTCTCCTTCTCTTCTTCCTTCCCTTTCTTCTTTTTTCTTTTTTTTCTTCTTCTTCTTCCTCCTCCATCTTCGCCGGAGTTGCAGGCAGCAACTCCGGCCATCTGAGTCTTCTTCTCCTCCTCCTCCTCCTCCTTCTTCTTCTTCTTATTCTTCTTCTTCTTCTTCTTCTTCTTCTTCTTCTTCTTCTTCTTCTTCTTTTATTTATTTTCGCTTTCGTAATCTTCTTATTACCGTTTACTACCGGAGTTGCAGCCTGCAACTCCGGCCGACAGCGTCCCCACCACCACCTGCTCTACCATCTCTTCTCTCATCCTGCCTTAGACTCCATTGCCGCACCTACCTGGACTCCACACCTTACAAGCCGGTACACCAGCCATCTTCATCAACGGCTCCATCACCCCTTCACCGCCTTCACCACTTTTCCACCTCTCCAGCTCGTCAGAAACGCTGTTTCCCTTCCACAGACCGGTTCACACGACGCTGCTCCAACTAGGACGAGATCTCCCTCTCCTTGCTGCCTTCAATCAGCACCTCAACCACCTCGCACAAGCCACATCTTCCTCCTCCCTTCTTCACGCCGGAGTTGCAAACCTGCAACTCCGGTCGCTCACGGCCTCTCCACCGCCTGCCACCACTTGTATGGGTTCAGTCCGGCAACCTCAATTAAAACACACCACCGCTGCCTCTTTTCTTGCTGCCCCACCTGCAAGTCAAACCACCAATCCACGTATTGCCCCCACCATGCAATCCCCTCCACGGTGCTTGCTGCCATCTGATCTGCTCCTCCTTCTATGCTCAACACTGGCACCACCAGCACATGTTCCTCTTCAAATAGGTAGCCACCCTCTTAAGTAACCAATCAGCAATGCCCTGCAAACCATCCCTACTCTCCATTCCTTCACAATCCCTACAACACCCTACCACGTGGTCCTCTTCTCCGGGCAAAACTCCATGGCCGTGAAACACCTAGAATGGCGTCCTACGGAAAAACTCTACCCACCATCTCCACCACTTGACCGGATTCGGGTAAGTTTGAGGCTATTTTGTTCTCTCTCTCTCTCTCTCTCTTTCCTTACTTTCTCTCTCTTTAGCTAGTCCTCTCTTCTTCATCACTTTCTCCTTCTAAACTCTCTCTAGTTTTCTCTCTCTAGTTCTCTCTTTCTCTCTCTAGTTTATTTATTTAATTTTTTTATGCTTTATAATTTAGTTATGTAAGAGACATGTTCGATTGAATGAAGTTGATTTGAAAGAAAGTGTGTTCCATTCTCTACAAATTTCTCGTCATTTTATGTTCTTATTTGCGCTAATCCGACTAATCCCGAGTGCGGATCGACATCCGACACGAATCCCTATACAAAAGCTCATATTTTGCAGGATAATCGGATAAAAATTACAAATATGTTGAAGTTAGGGTTTCCGTAACCAACGACGCGGAAAAACCCTACTTTCACCCATCCTCTTTGAGAAATCCTTTAGCCCTCTATTCTAATATCTTTCTAAAAAATTTTATTCTCACCACTTCCAAATTTCCGTGGTGAAATTTCTCTGTGATTTCTAAATGGCTTCAAAGGGGAATAGAGTAAGAGGGGAGTCATCTTCTAGTCATCCCTATCCCCTTAGCTTGTTCATCAATCCTATGGCTAGGGCTAGCTTCATGAAGAACTATATCAAGAGAGCCGTTGCCATTGAACGTGGGCTCATCGAGAAAGAGGTCACAATGACTGGGATTCCCAACCTTCTTAATTCGATAGGTTGGTCTAAACTTTTGTCAATTTTTGGAGTTGCATATCCTGAATTAGTCAGGATGTTCTATTGTAATTTGAACAATTATGATCTAGATGGTCCATTTCTTTATTCTGAGGTTTGAGGTGTACGTTCAAATTACATTATCTTTGATTTCAAAGATAACAGGTCTTCTTCGGGTACCTAATGGAGGAATTTTTTTCCCTTCCCTACCTCTCAAGGACAAAAAGGCTATTTCAAGAGCCATTGTGGGAAGGTTCATTGGACATCTGATTTGGCTACAAGGGAATTACTTCACATGTATCATTTGCTAGGGTTGATCTTCTTCTACAACTTGGTCCCAAAGGTGGGACATCGGAGTGAGATTGGACCCTATATCCAGTATCTATATTGTGTCTCTCAGGGCATGACAATCTGTGGTCCTTCAATAATTTTTCATCTCATGGTTGAGAATGTGGCAATCGAGAATCGCAAGCGGTCTTTGCCTTTTGGAATTTTAGTTTCAAAAATTCTGAGTCATTACAAAGTTCCTATTTTTGACTCTGATGAAACCCTGCATCCCATCTCACCGATCAATCAAGCTACTTTTAACAAGATGTTGGTTGGTGAATCATCTATGTTTGTTCTTGCTTCTCTCTCTTCGGGTTCTGGATCCCGTCGTTCCTCTGTATTTGCATCTATTGCAGGTCTCTCGTCCAAGTTGGACAATCTCTGTGCGTCGATAGACAAATTTTCTCATCGTCAGCAGTGTATGACTTCATTTCTTAGGCTCAGCACCCTGACTATCCAGAGTCTTCACCTGAGGAGACGATCGTGCCTTCAGCAGCTGGTGGTGATGAAGATGAAGACGAAGATGAAGATGAGGACAAAGATGAAGAAGAAGATGATGCAGAGGACGATGATGGTGATGACGATGCCGACGAGGATGATTATGACTAGAGCACGCTTTGCTTTTTCTCTTTATAGATCAGTATTACATGTTACATGTTCTGTGGATGTATTGTTGTATACTATTGGTCTGTACTATTTGATACTGATATACTTTTGTTACTTTGTGTGGATGATGGATTTGGTTCCAATCAATAAGATTTCTGTTCCGAAGGCTCCAATCAATAAGATTTATATTCTTTATCATCACAGGTTGGAGTTCTTCCCTTTGTCAATGTATGACAAAAAGGGGGAGAAATCCATTATATTTGGATAACACTTGTTGCTTTTCTATCTTATTGAACTGCTTGTCATAAAATATCTATGATTCTTACTTGATTTTATTTGACTAAATTTATTGAGAAGACGTTTTTGGTATGATTTGGACTAATATACTAAGAAGCTATTGTCAAAGATCTTTTTGTCAAGTTATTGTTTTTGTAGCAACATGGTGTTTGCAATAAGTGTGGTACTAATCACGATACTAATCGCGAGCTATAGCGTTGCCTCCTTGTATCTTCATCATTCCACGAAAAGCTATTTGGACGATTAACTTAGGGGGAATGAAGTTATTGTACTTAGAGGGAGCATTATTGATTTATTTTGTATTAGGCTAAAAGTGTAATATAATTTGGTAGGTATTTTCTTTTGTCCTAGCATTGACAAAAGGGGAGATTGAAAAGTCTTGGTTGTCAAATCTCAAGAATACTTAGTTCTTTGGTAATAGTATTTTATATATGTCGTTGTGCCTCAAATCAACTGAAGACTGCAGTGTCAAAGATCAAGTGGACTTCGACAAAACAAACCAAAGAAGGATTAAAACTGAAGAAAAGACGACCCAAGTGCTCAAGATCAATTGAAGACAAAGTCAAGATTATCAAGTTCAATTGAAGACAAAGTCAAGTGATCAAGCTCAACTAAAGACAAAGTCAAAAGCTCAAGTATGTTCTCACTCAACGAAAGTTCAACTATGAAGAAACTCGTGTTGCAGTTACTTACGCATATCTGAGGGTAAAACCGAGCGTTGCTAGCGGATATTGATTTACCCTAGATGGTTAAGTGTTAGTTAGGATTGTGCGTGTGATGAGAAGAGAAATTCTCAGAACTTTGGTAGCAGTCGGCTATGGACAAAACTGTTCGGCCGACCAGCCAAAAAGGTTCGGTCGACCCTAACTCTCGGGTTCGAGAAATTTGGCTGAATGCCTGAGCGGACAACCGACTAAAGTCTCGGTCGACCGAGGCCCGGTCGACCCCGCCAGTTTCGGATCTCGTTTGACGAAATCTTTTATGCGATTAGAAGCATATTTTGACCCTTCAAACGGCTATATTCGGTACGATTCTAGTAAAGGGAGGCCTACTTATAAATTAGAGTCCTCTTCCTCTATTAGAATCAACCCAATCAAGAGATCTCTACTTTACGTTACTTGACTATCATTCTTTAAGTCTAGAGATCTGGAATTTGAGAGAGCTTCACCTGTGCATATCTGTACATCCTTTGTGAAGCTCTAGATTGTTTGAGAGAGCTTCATATGAGTAAATCTGGTTCATCTATTGTGAAGGCTGCTCTAATTGTTTGAAGAGACTACGAAGGGTATTGTTTCCTGCAATCATCTTCTTCCAAGAAGATGATCGTCATTGGCAGAGCGTCTCTGTGGCAAATTCTTCTATGAGGATTTACCATTTTATCGAATTTATCAAAAGGTAAGTATCTCCTAGAACGAACCTTTTAAATTGAATTCAATATTATCAAACCTGAATTATTTGTGATTGGTGGATGAGTGAGTACTCATCAAATTGAGTTGAGGAAGGTCGAATCCTTGAGAAATCTACTCTAAAATACTACGGGCCTAGTGTGACTCTCTAGGTGAATCGAGAAGTGATTCTCGTATAGATCGAGTTGAGGATTGTAGATCCATAGAAGAGGGCTTTTCTAAATAGGCTACTGGCCTAGGTTGACTCTCTAGGTGAGCGAGAAGCGATTCTCATTAGATTGAGACTAAGTGAATCTTAGTTGGTTGATTATTTATTTTGATTGGAAATGTTGTAATGCATGATTGAAATAATATAATACTACTCGTAGTGAGTATTGGAGAGTGGACGTAGGTACAGAGTCACCGAACCACTATAAATCTGAGTCTCATGTGATTGTGAATGTTTGCATAATTGTTTATCATTTTTCTCATATACATGCTCTGTGGATGATTGATATATTAATTGCTTTATCTTTTTTCGTCTTGTGTGATCCGTATATTAATTACTTTATCTTTTTTCGTCTTGTGTGATCAGTAAATTTTAATCCATAAAGAATTCGCAGAGGAATTAAAAATTGTCCTATTCACCCCCCCTCTAGGACTTAACTTGGTAATTAAAAGGGAATTTCAGAAATGATCCATGAAGGAATAAACTCTGTTAAAGTGTCTAAACTCTAAATGCTCACAACACAGTTTGAAATTATAAGAATGAATGATGATGAAAGTTTCACAGACTTCTAAACTAAACTGAGTGAAAATAATCAATTCTATGCAGGGTCTTGATTTTTGGCCATTTAATCTTCAGATATGCAAGATCTGGCCGTTCAAAATGTGATTTAGCCCCATACGCTGGGTCCCTAAAACCCAAGGAGTCAGCGTATGGGCTTGGTTTCTTTAAATGGGTCTAGATCAAAGAGATCTTGATCGTTGACTTTTGGGCCGTTGGATTTCTCAAAGATTAAATGGTTGAAAATAAGATCGGACCCCATGGTTGCAATCCTCATGGTGGAATTTTTCGCCATGCGTATGGTATTAGTTTTTGAAGATGGACCCCAAATCAGAGAGATCTGGGCCCTTGATTCGCGTGCATTGAATTTCTTAAAGATTGAACGGTTGAAAATCAGATCGGACCACGTGGTTGCAATCCTCATGGTGTACTTTCCATGTGTTTGGTCTTAGTTTGATCTAGATTAGGTCAGATTGCAAGATCTAACGATAAACCCTTTATTCAACATCTTTTCATCGTTTAGAGTATTATAACTACTCGGATTCTTGTCTGATTGCCTTAGAAATGATTTTTATTGGTTAACTGTACTCCATTAACCATAATATGGAGTTTCATGGCACTTGAAGCTCATTTGGATATACTTCCTTTGCAAAATGACCATTTTACCTTTTTGAAGGTACTACGATATCTACTTCTCTAGAAAGAATCTGACCAATAAAATGCAAATGATTGGCTAAAATGTTTAAAGGAACAATCACACAAAGTTTCATCTAATTTTGATTGTTCATTCGAATGTACTTCCTCGATAAAACTTTCACTTTTCCCTACTCTGGCTTGCCTTATATCTTGATTCCATCCCTTTGCGGATCTCATTTGTGTCCTTTAGTCATAATTTCTGAACCCTGCCAAATTTCTTGTCTAACAGTAGGTTTCACGGGTCAAAGATCGTTGACTTGTTATCAGACCGGTTCACTCTGTTAGGTTTAACAACTTAAGTGTGATCCTACTCAATATATGAGTTAATGGATTTGTAAAGAGAGAGTGGTACTGTCACTCGTCCACCATTATTTATGAAAATAACTATGCTTATTGGAAAGCTAGGGTGAGAGCTTTTCTTAAATCTCTTGATGAACGAATTTGGATGATTATTGTTTTGGGTTGGAAACAACCAATGAAAGAATTTGCTGATAAGGAATTGATTTTTTAACCTATGAAAACATGGACCAAGGATGAAAATGACCAATCTAATTAGAATTGTAAAGGTCTCAACGCTATTTTCTATGCTGTCAATATTGATAAATTTCGTCGGATCTTGACATGTGAAACTATAATGAAACTGTGGGATATACTTGAGGTTACCCATGAGGGAACAACTACTGTGAAGATTTCTAGGATTCAAATGCTAACTTCCAAATTTGAAAACATTATAATGGATGATAATGAAGTGTTATCTGAATTTTATGCTAAATTATCTAATATTGTTAATTATTGCTTTAATCTTTGTGAGAAAATTTATGAGTCTAAGGTTGTGAGAAAGGTTCTTAGATCGTTACTTTTGAGATTCCAATCTAAGGTCACAACCATAGAAGAGAATAAAAATGTCGCTACCATCAACATAGATGAACTGGTTGGTTCACTTCAGACTTTTAAAATTAATTTTCCCCAGCTTAAGAAAAACAAAGGGGTTGTCCTAAAAATCTCAAACAATGATTCTGATGAATCTGACGATGAGTCATATCAGGATAGTGATGACATAGCTCTCCTTGTGAAGGGTTTTGGAAAATATTTACGCAACAAGAAATGAAATTGTTCTAGAGTTGTAGAAAACTCCAAAGAAAGAATCAAACCCCATGATAGGTTCAAAAAAAAAGAAAATAAAGAACCTAAGTCTAATGAGATTCAATGTTATGAATGTACGTAGAGGATATGGACACATCTCTATTGACTGTGCCAATAGGAAAATTAAAGGAAAAACTAAGGCGATGAATGTCACTTGGAATAACAATGAAAGTGAGTCTGATGACTTTAGTGAGGATAATGATGTTACAATTTATAGACCCTTCATTACTTCAGTTACTGCCACTGCTACAGGCAATGCAGTTACCCAAGTTGACCAAGTATTTGAAGGTCCAAGTGACTCTGATAGCGAAGATGATGATATCCAAGTTGCTTATCAGAAGTTATACAAAAAAAGCATGAGGATGGCCAAATCTAATAAACAGCTTAGTGATAAACTTGAATCTCTAGAAAAAGAAAATCTATTTTAATTAGGGAAAGTAAAAAATATGGAGATCTTTCTAGACAGCTTAAAGAAGAGAAAGTTGGCATCCAAAATAAAATAAAATAAAATTTCTTGAATCAGAATATCATGATTGTTCAGAGAAGAGGAAGTCACTCGAGCTTACTCTTGCACAATTGAAAAAGGACTTGCATTATATTTCTCAAAGCAGTGAGAAATTAAATGAGATCTTAGGTGTGGGAAGATGGACTGGAGATAGGAGAAGGTTATGATATGTTGAATCTATGAATTCCTCATCTCAATCCGGAACAAAAAATTTTAAAACCCGAGTTCCACCCAAAACACCTTTAGACCCTCCTAGACCGCCGATTAAGATTCTTACGTGTTATTAGTGCGGGATTAAGGGTCATGTTGTTACTAAATGCCCTCAAAAGAAATGGACTCCACATCATTATACATCTTCTGGGAGCCAGGATAATATTGTTTACAAGATTCGGGCATTGAATCATAAGTTTGAGGTCTTGAGAAAGAGATTGCCAAAGTGAATAATTTGAAAGATATCAAGACCGAGAGGAATATTCATCCTAAGTATCAACCCATAAAATGAAAAGAAATTATCAACCTAATGTTACAACCACGTGGGTGAGAAATGATATTCTAAAGTATATAGATTCCATTAGATTTGAGTACCTTAGGAAGTCTAGTGACATATATCTCATTGATTGAGAGTGTTTTGTTCATAGCTTAGGTGTGTGCGTTACTTGTTTATTTCGGCATTTCCTAGTGCTACGTTGTGTGTGTGTGTGTTAGTGAGTATTTGCATTCATTTATGATATCATTTATTCATGCTTGAGCATATCATAATGCATTTCTCATTATTGTGGTTTTTCTATTTTTTTTGCCTAGTTGTTTTCTTGCATTGTTTTTGTTTGCATATATTCAAAAATAAAAAATTAGAAAGTTAAAAAACCAAAAATATTGTGTTGTTAAGATTTTTGTTTTAGAGTTTTGCCCTGCATTGATGAGATTTTGGTTGATTATTGACTCTAAAAAACCCTAGAATCAGGACTTGTTACATGATAAATTGAGACTAGTTCATTGTATTTAACTCTAGAATATTAAATAGATTAGTCTGCTTTATTATTTCTCAGTTAATGGAAATTCATAGTCTGATACCAATTGAAATTTCATTTTAATTATCACAATATGTCCTAGAAGGGGGTGAATAGGATAATTTATAATTTCTAGTGGATTATATATAGATTTAAATTTAATGATCACACAATGCGGAAAATGATCAAATAATAAAAATTTGAATCATCCACAGAACAAAGATATGGATAAATCTAAGACAAAATATGCCAACATTCACAATCACATGAGACATAGATTTATAGTGGTTCGACGACTCCGCACCTATATCCACAGTCCGGTACTCAACACGAGTAATATTATATTATTTCAATCATGCATTACGACATATCCAATTGAAATGAATAATCAAATAACTAAGATAACACTTACTCTCAATGTAAGGAGAATTGCTTCTCGCTCACCTAGAGAGTTAGAGTAGGTCCATATATAATATTTTAGAGAAACAATTTCCTCAAGAATTCCATAACCTTCTGAAATTTCACCGGTCCATTCTCTTTAATCCAATATACCTAGAAGGGGGGTTGATTAGGTATTTAAAATTATTTATACCTACACAGTTTTACTGGTCTATGGTAAGGGAACAAAATCTCATGCATTAGTTGTTTGATAAAAGATTATCACAACCGACTCAAATCGAATATACTTTCGTGGTATATTTTTTTTTTGTCGTTTGATCTAATCAAGATAGATTGTGGATACAAACAAACAATCACACAAGACAAGAGATTTTTATGTGGAAACCTTAGCCAAGGAAAAATCACAGGACCATGTCCAGACGGAAAGTATAACTAACTGAAAAGTTAAACGAAACAAAGGTTACCTATGCAACACGGTTACAAATATAGCTTCCAACCTTAGACAAGGCCTACTACTGGTGCGTCCACGTCCTCCGAATCAACGCTACGAATCCACACTCGGCCTTCCAGCCAAGAAGCCTTGTCCGCTTGTTCAATTTGGCACACCCTAAACCTACCATCGATCAGCTCCTCCGATCTTAATTCTCAACACTCCCGCCTTTGCAGAAGGTGAAGGATTCAGTACACCCTGAACCCTAGGTTGGTGAAATGGTGTTGAGTCACACTGGTACACTCAGGCTACTAGGTCGAATGTAGAAGTGGAAGACCTAAGCTGAGGAAAGGATCAAGCACTTGGCTTTGATCGAGAAGAGAACAAGCTCACAAGATATGAATGGAAAATAAGCTTCTTGCTCTTCAAATGGACACTCTAATAAATAAAACATTTTCTTCTCTCTCTTGAAGATTGAGTCACTCTGTGTCTCCGTGTGTGTTTAGAGAAGGCATAGAAGGATTGTAATTATAGAATTCCATGACCCTAAGTCGTGCAGAACGTGGGATAATGGAACCAAGAATTTCGGATCTGATAAGGACCGATTCTGTGCATGGTCCAATCGATTGTACACTGAGTCCAATCGATTGGGGACAAGTGTCCAATCGATTAGGCTCAATAAGATTTTTGTTCTGAAGGCTCCAATCAATTACACAGAGATCATCAATCGATTTGACTCAAATAAGTTCATGTCTTGAAAGTTCCAATCGATTTCACAGAGTCTCCAATCGATTTGACTCAAATAAGTTTTTGTCCCGAAGACCAATCAATTTCACAGAGTCTCCAATCGATCGGGCTGAAATAAGTTTCTACCTCGTAGCTTCCAATTGATTACACAGAGTCCTCCAATCAATCGGGCCATGTCCAATCGATTCGACTATCCGAATAGTCAATATCTTTGACTCAGACTTGGGTCAGTCCAATGACTAGGTTTGACCATTATATTTTATCCATTTTAACCAATTTTTATGGCCACTAAGTGACTTACCTTCCTAATCGAGCGTACACGATCTTTAACAGACAAAGTGGTAGTTACTCAGATGACTCCTATCGTCAACTGTCTGATTCTTGCTATCTCTGTCTTCTAGTCTTCAAGTAGTCAGCGAAGTATGTGTACCATGACATCTCCGCACTACACTAGTGCTTGTAGGAATGGTTACAAGAATGTTTTTATGTCAAACAAAATCTTTGCCAAATTGAATATAAAAATATTCCTTACAATCTCCTCCTTTGGCAATTCAGTGAGAAAAAAATATTTAATCATATAAAAGGTAAGAAATAAAAAATACAATCCTACTCTCTTACATGATTCACTCAATATCTCACACGCTCTTGGAGATAATCGAAAAGATAATGGAATGACTTTTGATCTGTTCCCTGCACATTCTACCAACAATACATACCATGTTATATCATTGGCAATCAATAAAACATTAAAATGCAGTGAGTTAATTATGCACATCATAAGTAAAGAAATTAGAAAAATAATGTAAAAAAACTTTTCTCCCCCTTAATTTCTCTCCCCGAATCATATGCATCAACTTATTTTTACCTCTATGATTTTCTCTCCCCCTTTTTGTTACAGATTGACAAAGGTATAGAAATATAAGTAAATAATAAGCATGCAATGAATGACATCATTAAGAACAAGTGCATTAGTGCAACATGATAATTAGTATAAAGACTAAAAGATAAACATGACGCATAGTCTAAATACATCAATGGTTTAAATATCGGTGAAACCATTTACCTAATCATAAATCTTTTTCAAATGAATTTTAAAATTTTAAATCATCTTTGAAAATATTTACAACTCACAGAACTCAAATCAGATCAATCCAAAAAAGTCAAATCTAAAGTATGCTAAAATTCATGAAAAGTCAAGTTAAATGCAATGCATAATAAGTTTCAATGTGATTGGCACTAACAGATATCAAACCTAGGATTTTAGACTTAACTACTCAGTTTAATCTGGAATAGTTCAAATGTAGTCAATCAAGGCCATTTATCAGAGCCAGTTAGTTAAACTAGTACACTTTAGTTGAATTTTCAATTTCTTTCACTTGGGTGTATTGTGATCTGACTTTTCATTCTTAGGGTACAAGACAGATGTTAGTAAGAATCTAAATATTTTACTCAAAATCTGGAGGTATCCTGTATCCAATCATGAAATCCTCATTAGAGCTAATAGGTTCTCACTAACTCTTTATTTACAAGTGTATTTGCCAATGTAATTTCACATTACTTTTGTAGCAAACATGGCTATTTTTTACTCACTTGATTTACCAAAATTTAAAATTTTCAAGTTCTCATCTTTTGACACTTGGTTGGTTTGACAGCTTTCACACTCGGTCGGTATGGTATCCTCTGCAGTATTAAGTAATTAGATATTTATATAGATCGGGGCCATACAGATTTTACCACATCCACTTGAGGTAGCTCTTTCCATGGAGAACTATCACACAGGGAGGCTAACAGTCAATTATATTGCAATTTTGAAATCAACTGAGAGTAGAAACACGACTAATTTAAAGTCATGAAAAGTAGAAGTTTATTCTTGATTCCCATAGAGTACTAGATTTATTACCTCAATCAAATCTAGTCCCAACCAGTGTCAGTCAGTGTGCATGTGAATAACAAGTTAAAACTTTTTTTGAACATCTACTAACTGAGAATTAGTAAAATAGAATAATCTTCTAAATTTTTTAGAATTTTCTACAATGATCTAGTCTCAATTTACCTTGTATCAAGTCCTGATTCTAGAATTTTTTAGAGTCAATGCCCATTATATTAAAATCAATTATACAATGCACAACTCTAAAATAAACTCCTAACAAGTCACAAAATAATTTTTTATTTTCAAATTTTCTACTTTGTTTTTTAATACATGAATTCAAAACAATGCAAATAAGCAAAGGTCTAAAACAAATAAAAAACTATAAAGAAAATAAAATCCTAAAATAAAACTATACACTCAACTCATAAAAGATATACAATCATAAAATAGAGGAGTATAAAGAATCACATTTATTCAATCAATGGGACAAGTGCCACTAGACTTCATAAAGAATTTATTGCCATTTATTTAGGCGGAGATGGAGGATTTACATTTCTCTTTTTATTTGTTATCTTATTCTGAGCCCTTTGAGTATGAGTGCCCTTGAGTTTCATAAGGTTTATAATCTCTCTACTCAAGACATCCGACTTTTGATGCAAGACTGTCATTTTATGGAGTAGATCTCCTTGGTTCCCATATGATTTTCTCTTGGGAGAAACCATGGTATTTCTTATCTTTTGAAAGCAATTCTTACTCAGGTGCCTACAGTAATTACAAACATGCACATGTATAACTGATCTGGGTCTAGGTTGATCAACCTGTGGTGTGGAAGAAACTTTGGCTTTTACAAATTTAGTTCTTAATGATGATGGAGTATTAACAGTATCAACATATCCAAGTCCCTGCTTGTCTTCACATCTTTGTCCCACACTAAGAATCTCATTTAATTTCTCAGTGCTTTGAGAAATATAGGGCAAGTCCTTTTTCAGTTGAACTAGATCAAGTTCAAGTGACTGCCTCTTCTCCAGACATTCTTGATACTCAGTTTCAAGAAATTTAACTTTGTCTTGGAAGCTAGCTTTCTCTTCTTCATGCTGTCTAAAAATAGTTTCATATTTTTTATGCTCACTTTCAAAAGACATTTTAGCATTCGTACAAGTTTGGAACTCACATTCCAAGAACTTGTTCCTCTCTTGAAGAGATTTCTTCTCTTCTCTAAGCTGACCAACTAGCACAGATAATTCATTATTGTCTAGTTTACAAGTAGAATTTTCAAAGTCAAGAAATTCAATTCTATTAGTCAATTTCTTATTTGCTTTGTTCAGTCTAAAGCTTTCTTTATATAGCTCTTGATAAGTAGTATAAAGATCGCCTTGATCTTCACTATTTGAGTTACTACAGCTATTGATAGTGAACCCTTCTTTATGCATTCTTATAAATGAAAAGAATGAACTGGTTTTGCAGGAATTTAAATTCAGGTGATTAAACCTTTAATAGAATAACCTGCTTTGATACCAATTGAAATTTCATCGATCTGTTCTCTTTAATACAATATACCTAGAAGGGGGGGTTGATTAGGTATTTAAAATTATTTATACCTACACAGTTTTACTGGTCTATGGTAGGGGAACAAAATTGCATGCCTTAGTTGTTTGATAAAAGATTATCACAATTGACTCAAATCGAATATACTTTCGTGGTATATTTTTTTTTTGTCGTTTGATCTAATCAAGATAGATTGAGGAATACAAACAAACAATCACACAAGACAAGAGATTTTTAAGTGAAAACCTTAGCCAAGGAAAAATCAGGGGACCGCGTCCAGACAGAAAGTATCACTAATTGAAAAGTTAAACGAAACAAAGGTTGCCTACGCAGCAGCGTTGCAAATACAGCTTCGAGCCTTAGCCAAGGCCTACTGCCGATGCATCCATGTCCTCTGAATAAACGCTATAAATCCATACGCGCCCTTCTAGCCAAGAAGCCTTGTCCGCTTGTTCAGTTTGGTACACCCCAAACCTACCGTCGATCGGCTCCTCCGATCTTAATTCTCAACACTCCCGCCTTTGCAGAAGGTGAAGGATTCAGTACACCCTAAGTTGCTCAAATGGTATTGAGTCACACTGGTACACTCAGGCTACTAGGTCGAATATAGAAATAAAAGACCTAAGCTGAGGAAAGGATCAAGCACTTGGCTTTGATCGAGAAGAAAACTAACTCACAAGATGTGAATGGAAAACAAGCTTCTAGCTCTTCAAATGGATACTCTAATAAATGAAACCTTTTCTTCTCTCTTTTGAAGATTGAGTCACTCTGTGTCTTCGTGTATGTTTAGAGAAGGCGTAGAAGGATTGTATTTATAGAATTCCATGACCTTGAGTCGTGTAGAATGTGGAATAATGGAACCAAGAATTTTGGATCTGATAAGGACCGATTCTGTGCATGGTCCAATCGATTGTACACTGAGTCCAATCGATTGGGCCATGTCCAATCGATTGGGCTCAATAAGATTTTTGTTCCGAAGGCTCCAATCGATTACACAGAGATCTCCAATCGATTTGACTCAAATAAGTTTATGTCCCGAAAGTTCCAATCGATTTCACAGAGTCTCCAATCGATTTGACTCAAATAAGTTTCTGTCTTGAAAGTTCCAATCGATTTCACAGAGTCTCCAATCAATCGGGCTGAAATAAGTTTCTGCCTCGTAGCTTCCAATTGATTACAAAGAGTCCTCCAATTGATCGGGCCATGTCCAATTGATTGGGGATAAGTGTCCAATCAATTGGACTATCCGAATAGTCAATATCTTTGACTCAGACTCGGGTCAGTCCAATGACTAGGTTTGACCATTATATTTTATCCATTTTAACCAATTTTTATGGCCACTAAGTCACTTATCTTCCTAATCGAGCGTATACGATCTTTAACAGACAAAGCGGCAGTTACTTAGATGACTCCTATCGTTAACCATTTGATTCTTGCTGTCTCTGTCTTCAAGTCGTCGATGAAGTGTGTACCACAACATCTCCACACTACACTAGTGCTCGTAGGAACGGTTACAAGAATATTTTTATGTCAAACTGAATCTTTGCCAAATTGAATATGAAAATATTCTTTACGCCTTCAACTCAATGCAATGAGTAAACACTCATCCACCAATCTCAAATATCCAGGTTTGATAAATTTGAATTCAATCTAAAAGGTTTGTTCATAGAGACACTTACCTTTCAATTAATTCTATAAAATAGAGAATCCTCTAAGAAGAATTCACCACAGACACTTTGCCACAGATAATTCTCTTACTTCCCCATTCGACTATAAATACCCCTCCCCTCTACCCTCATTACTTACCAATTCACTCAGCCTTCTTTTGAGTTTTTTTTATTCCAAGAGAATTGTTCTTGCTCCCTTGCTCACTTGTTCCTTTGCTTGCTTGCCTACTTGCTTGCTTCGGCGGTTCTTTTGGTGCCCTTTGTGGGAGATTGACTTCGGTGGTCTGCACTCTTCGGTTATAGAGCGACACGGATGATTAGCGTGCATTGCAGTTCTGAGTCGCAGTCTTGGTTGAGTTTTAACTTCATCGAAGCTTCGTTCCTCTTCGATCTTGATTGTGAGGTAACTTTGGTTGTTAATTGAGAGTTTTCCTATAAAAACTATCTTCATTATAATATCATATTTTATACTGTTGTGCTGCTCGAGTTAAGTAGAATCTTGACTGAGCAGGAGTTAGGTTGAGACCTTACTCCGTTAATATCGATTGCGATCGAGAATTATAAGGAATATTTTCATATTCAATTTGGCAAAGATTCCGTTTGACATAAAAACAATTTTGTAACCGTTCCTACGAGCACAAGTGTAGTGTGGAGATGTGGTGGTACGCATACTTCGCAAACTACGTGAAGACTAAAAGATAGAGACAGCAAGATTAGACAATTGACGACAGGAGTCATCTGAGTAACTGCCGATTTGTCAGTTAACGATCGTGTATGCTCGATTAAGAAGGTAAGTGACTTAGTGGCCATAGGAGTTGGTTAAAATGAAAAAAATATAATGGTCAAACTTAGTCATTGGACTGACCTGAGTCTAAGTCAATTATCTTGACTAATGGGATAGTCCAATCGATTGGACACTTATCCCCATAGACCAATCGATTGGAGACTCTGTGTAATCGATTAGAAGCTACGAGGCAGAAACTTATTTCAACCCAATTGATTGGAGACTCTGTGAAATCGATTGGAGTCTTCGGGACATAAACTTAGTTGAGTCAAATCGATTGGAGACTCTGTGAAATTGATTGAAGCCTTCGGGACAGAAATTTATCTGAGTCAAATCGATTGGAGAACCCTGTGTAATCGATTAGAGCCTTCGGGACAGAAATCTTATTGAGCCCAATCGATGCCCAATCGATTGGACCATGTACAAAATTGGTCTTTCTCATATCCAAAATTCTTGGTTCCATTATCCCACGTTCTGCACGACGCAGGGTCTTGAAATTCTATAAATACAACCCTTCTATGCCTTCTCTAAATACACATAGAGATACAGAGTGACTCAATCTTCAAAATAGAGAAGAAAATATTTTATTTATTAGAGTGTCCATTCGAAGAGCAAGAAGCTTGTTTTCCATTTACATCTTGTGAGCTTGTTCTCTTCTTGATCAATGCCAAGAGCTTGATCCTTTCCTCAGCTTAGGTCTTCCACTTCTATATTCGACCTAGTAGCCTGAGTGTACTAGTGTGACTCAATACCATTTGAGCAACTTAGGGTTCGGGGTGTACTGAATCCTTCACCTTCTGCAAAGGCGGGAGTGTTGAGAATTAAGATCAGAGGAGCCGATCGACGGTAGGTTTGGGGTGTACCAAACTGAACAATCGGTAAGGCTTCTTGGCTGGAAGGGCATGCGTGGATTCGTAGCGTTGATTCAGAGGACGTGGTCGCATCGGCAGTAGGCCTTGGCTAAGGTTGGAAGCTGTATTTGCAACGGTGCTGCTAGGTAACCTTTGTTTCGTTTAACTTTTCAGTTAGTAATACTTTCTATCTGGACGTGGTCCTGTGGTTTTCCTTGGCTAAGGTTTCCACGTAAAAATCTCTTGTCTTGTGTGATTGTTTGTTTGTATTCTGCAATCTATTCTGATTAGATCAAACGACGAAAAGAAAATATACCACTGAGGTATAATCGATTTGAGTCGGTTGTGATAATCTTTGATCAAACAACTAAGGCATGCGATTTAATTCCCTTACCATAGACCAGTAAAACTGTGTAGGTATAAATAATTTTTAAATACCTAATCAACTGAAAGTAGGCTTTTCCCACGTCGTTGGTTACGGAAACCCTAATTCCAACAAAATTTGTATCTTTTCCGATTTAATTCCTGCAAAAATAGTAATTCTTGCACAGTGGGAAGTTTCGGATGTCGATCCGCACTCGGGTTTAGTTAACGCAATCAAGAACATAAAATGATGGCTTTTTGCCAAAAAAAATGTCAGAAATTCATGGAGGGATGAGAGTGGTGGATTTGTGATTTGTTTAAAACATGATTTTGGGGATTTTTAGAGAGAGAGAATGTTACCATTAACTAAAACGTAGTTATCAAACTTCTTTTATTAATTGATCAAAAGTATTACAAACTTGAATTAAACATTAAAAACTACTAGGAAACGAATCTTACTCAAGCTACAAAGCATATAAAAGGAAACTAGAGAGAGAAAGTGAAAGAGAACTAGAGAGAGAAAGAGATCTAGATAGAGGAACTACCTTGAGACTTACCAAAAATTAGCCTAAGGAGATTGGCTGGAGTAGCAGCCAAGTGGTAGTCAGAAATACATGGTGTGGCCGAGGAGATGGAGGGCAGTTGGTATTCAACCATCAATGGAGAGACCGGAAGAAGAACCCCGTAGTGGTGGAGGTGTGTACCACGTGATGGTATTTGTTGGCGGTGAGATGTGGAGGCTGGGGCACAGGTGGAGCATGCGATGGGAGGCACTTCAGGCGGTGGTGGAATCGCAACAACGATGGTGGAAGGTACTACATCCTCTCTTCTTCTCTTCTTCTCGTCTTCTCTTCTCTCTTTTTTTTTTCTTTTGGTGAGGACAAGAATTCCTTGAGAGAGAGAGGAGATCGCGGTGCAGGTTGCAGGTTCGGCTGGGTTACATGGCAGCAACCTTCTTGCTGCTATGTGTTGCCGATGAAGAAGGAAAACAGGATTGCAAGTAGGCGGGCCGCTTGTTGATGGTGAGGGGCGTGGAATGAGGTGCAGCCCAAAATCCAGAAAATGTGGAGGCGTTAATGCAGCACGATGTGGAGCGGTGATGGTAGTCCGTGGAGGGGGCTAGGTGTTAATAAACACCAATCCAAGAAGGAGCACCGTTTTGGATGCTAGGCGGTGAAGCATGAGGGAGTGCAGCAACGTCATGGGTAGGGCGGCAATGGAGTTGCAGTCCTTCACGTCTCCTCAGGCTGAACCAGCGAGGAGGAGGCTTGGGGAGCAAGGGAAGAAGCGTGGAGGTAAGCTTCCTCTCCTCTCATCTTCTTCTCCTCAATCTTCTCTTTTCTTTTCTTCTTGTTTATTTTTTTTTTCTGGGTTTTCTTTTGGCCTTGAGAAGATGTGGCGCTGGGAGAGAGAGGAGAGAGGGGCGGTAGCAGCCAGGGAGGAGATGATGGATCCGTTCCTTTATGAGTTAGACGGCTAAGTGCAAGAAGAGAATGGAGAAAGGTAAAGGGCGTGGAGGAAAAGCATAGGAGAAGACGTTCCAGTTTTTCTATTGGAGAGGGGTGGAATAGGAGATGAGATTGTGGGAGAGTTGAGGGAGAGAGAGGCGGTAGAGAGATAATAGCTTTCTATTTATGAGGACGGCTAGACCTTTAGGGTTTTCTTTGAGAAAATGTCCAAGAGAGATGGGTCCTCCATTCTAGTTTTTTTTTCAAAAAACGTGGGTACCGTGATCTCCTTCAAATGGAAAGATTTTCCCCCCTCCCTTCTCTCAACAATGAGACCATCCACCTCCCTTTAGGAAAATGAGAGATTTCTTTTTCTTTCCAAAAATGTGGGGGGTAGCCAACCATTAATAGATTAATTTCTTTTTTGCACAATATGTCCTATCTTTATTCAAACATTTTCAAAGTTCTTGCCTTTAATATCACCCTCTTGGTTTTCAAAAGTACTCACTTTCCAAGACTTGAAATCTTTTCTCTCCACTTATACCTCTTAGAAACTTCCCAAATTTTAATTTTAAAACGCATGTTTCTATTTTTGAAAATAAGTGAAAGTCAACACCATCTCTCCGTTCATTATATTTCCAAATCCTCACTTTTCCACCGTTGGATAGAGGTTGAGGGTTGGAAGGGGATAGAGCTGCATGATTAAGGGAATGGAGATCGGATGGTGATGATCAGATGGATGATCTACTGGTGATCAGACGGTAGACTAAGATGGCAATGATCGGATGGATCATCAGATGGTGAAGATCGGCCCAGGTAGGCCGTATGATCTAGTTATTGCGAAGGGATAGAGGATCGGATAGTTGAGATTTGAGAGTAGAGAGAATGAGGATTTAGAGAGAGAAGAGAGAAATTAATACAAAAATAAAGAAGAATTGCCTACAGAGGCTCTTGAACCCTGATCTTTGACTAGGTCTTCTGCATGCTTTACCAACTGAGCAAGCACTCACCTTGTGTTGGTTTATAAGCTTTAATCTCCTTAGTCTCTTCTTTGAAGGCTTGTCTCTCCCTCTCTCTTGGTCGTCCCTCGATTCTTTCAACTCTCTGGCTCTTCCTATTTTTGGCCTATATCTTCTCATCCTCTGCCTGTTGGCTTTTGAGCTTTGATCATAGATTCTGGAAGTTGATTGTGGGCCCGCATGCCATCGAAATTGCCTAATTAGTGCTCCTGCGATAGAAAAATCGCGTAATGAGAATGACTTCGCATGTGGATCAAATAACTGCGTATGAATGCATGCGAATATACCATTTTAACTAGAAAAGTGTGTTCTACGGAATGAGAGAAACTTTGACGTAGAAATGTTGATAAAAAATGCAATTTTACGTAGAAGAGTGTGACAATGCTAGAAGGATAATTGTTTAAAATAAGCACTTTTGAGCGAATATCATCAACCCCCCCTTCTAGGTATATTGAGTTAAAGAGAACGGACCGGTGAAATTTCAAGACCGAGTTCTTAACCCTATTCAATATTGGACAATATTTAGCAAAGACGTGGGAAATAAACACATCTCCCTTCGGACCTTTTTCTGAAAAACTATTTACGTATCCTATAAAAATATGTAAAAAACCTTTTTTTTAATTTTGTGTTTGCTTTTCTTTAACCACTACCCCATGAAACATGCATACATGTATTCTTTCAATTCTGAATGCCAACATCATAGCTAACATCAGAATGGATCGACACATAAGTGAACAAGTGCTTGCTACATGGCATAGAAACTAGTGCTACGTGTTTTCAACTCATACATGTTAAAATGCTAATTTAAGGAAAGTCATCCATGACCATGTTAAAGTAGTATTTTGATGCATAATATACATTCATCGATATGGAGTATATGATAATCTCCATGGTTGAAGTGGCCATGATTTGCCTACTTCGATTCATAGTTGTGGAGAAAGCACAAAGGACACCGAAACAATAATTCTAAACACGCCCTTAGGAAAACTCTGCTGATGCAATTTTTGGGCTATATGGCTCATGTAGCTTCATTGTTCTTTGATTTGGACTGTCCATTAGTTAGACCTTTTCAAGTGACTAATTTTATTAATATATGTACATACACCAGGACCGTCTAATAAGTGGACTTCTTTGTGGTTCCCTACAACTTGATTGACCATCCAAAGGCAAGAGTTCTAGGCCATGTAGCCGTTATCAAGGAGTCCACCACATGAGTGGCCATATTAATAGTCATCTTCCTAATTGAAGACTTTTTCATGAAAATAAAAAAAAAGATAATAAATATATATACATATTATTTTTTCTTTAAGGTTTTTTTCCTAAATATTTTTTATCTAGTTTGTTTTTAAGTAGTCCACCTCTTGATCATCTAATAGTGATTATTTTAGTTTATGCTACATAGGACCTGTTTTTTTTTTTTTTTTCGGTAATCAATGGGACATGTCTGTTTGGCAAGTTTAAATTGGAGAAAAAACGAAGAAAAGAAACATGTTACAATTAGCAACGTTAACCATTATTTCCTACCCTTATAAAAAAAACCTTTATTTTGCTGTCATTGTGAACCTTGGTTGTCACCATCATCATCATCCTCATCTCATTGTCATCGTTAATCTCCCCATCCCATCCTGTGAAGTCCAACGTTTACCACCAGAATGCAGTAAGTAAACCTTGGGTTAACCTTTTTCTAACCCCCAATAAAACAACCTGACAGGGATCTAGCAATCAACAAAAGAAGAAGAAAATTTGAATCTACCACAACACAACAGAGACACTTCTCCGAATCAGGAACAATGTAACAGATACTTATAAAAAAAAATGTAATAAATCCAATAGAAATTTGGGGAAAAATTACAAGAGAGGGAGAGGCGTATTGGAAAACAAACTTACCTACAATAAAGCTAGAGATCAGACTCTACGCCTATTACTTAATAGGAGGTGAGTTCATGCTAATTGGCACCTAAGAGACCCTCATCTCATCTTACACCTACCTAAATCCCTCACATCCTTCTCCTACTCCATCTCCTGACTCTCCCCTCTTTGCCTCCACCAAACCACAACATGAATCACAAAAAGAAGAAATAGTACATTTTTGCCATCCGTTAGCTTCATCGCTATTGCTTTTGTATCTTCTTCTCCATCATAAACTCATTAGTTTCCCCAACCAAAGATCAACTCTGATTCGCTCTCCAATTAGAAAAAGAGAAGTTTTTGACCCTGAAACGTCTCCAGGCAAAATTGAGAGATGTTATAGGAAAAGGAAAAATATTTTTGTAAAGGAAAGAGATGTTTTAGGATGACGCGATGTTTTAGGAAGATGCGGCGCTATAAATGTTAATTGAAGAAGAGTTAATAATTGAGAGAGGGATTGTTCTTTGATGCAGACTTTTGTTTCAAAATTTTTGTTGCAGAAGTCCCTCAAATTGCAGCATAGTAGACTCGTTCAGGTCTACTTGTCCATTGAATGTTTGACCCACACAATGAGAGACCTACACATCAAAAATCAGTGTGATTGGTGATTTCTAGCCATAGGATTTGAGTAGTCTTTCATTATGGGCTTTATGAACAGGCCTATGAGTTAGTTCCAACCCCATGATGAAAAGTACTCAAATCCAATGGCTAGGAATCACTAATCACATTGATCTTTGGTGTGTGGGTCCACCAAGATGTAGGCTAAACATTCAGAGGGACAATGGCCCCAAGAGAATCTACTACGTGACAAATTGAGGGACTTTTGCTTCAAAATTTGATATAGAAGTTGGTATCATAGATTTTTCCTTGGGAGAGAGATTTAAAGAGCGTTTAGGTAAATACAAAATAAAAGAAGAGACATTTTGGGCAGTGTGGAACGGTTGAGAGGATGAGAGATGTCACGCCTGTCACACCCCGAATCCGGGTGTCCAAACCCGATCCGAATGCCTGTGGGTCAACCTGTTTACCTAAGATCCAAGGTGCGATAAAAAGAAATAATTTGAAACGCTTCAAAATAATTGAAAAAATTTTATAAATTAAAATATTCTCTTAAAAATTTTTTTTGATATGGTAAAACACTAATTTAGTGGGTTGGGAGAGTAGCATTGAAGAAAAACTAAGTTATGGGTATTCTTTAGTATATACATAGATTTAACGATTTAGAAAATGGTCAATATCTTTCAAATGGAGTATAATTTCACCATTTGGCCCATGATGTCTGAAAGGTCTCGCCGAGATCTTCAATTTTTTCAGAACTAGCTAAGGGCCAATTCGGCTCCTATAAACAGAAAAACACGTTCTGTTTTTGGACAGTCACTAATCCTATTTTGCAACCTTTCAATTATAACCAGTTTAAAATATTCATAAAATATTTTAGAAGTAGAAATAAATAATTCCGTCCATGCTACTGAAAGGAAAATTGTGTTACGGTTCACTTCATGTTGCACGGATTTAACCAGATTATGAGATCTTGGACCCGAAAATTAGGTCTGAAGGCAGTACTGTCAATTTTTCTGATTTCTTAAACGACGATTAACAAATAATGAAATGAGAAAAATATAAATTCTAAGTAGAATAATTTCAAAAAATTACAATAATTATTTCACCAACTAAGAAGTTGATAAAAATCTCACCGAATATCCACTCACAAAAATTCTACGCATCAAATCAAACTTGTTATCGAAGGGTAATTATGTTATGATAGAAAACATGCATCCTTCTATATGCTCTTCATTAAAATTATCTTATCATATGATCAAATGTTCTCAAATACATCAAAGTAAAATAAATGGTTGGATTTAGATTTCAATATTCAAATCCGAATCTTCTTTGAATTCAATGTCCTCAATCCTTTAATCCATGATGACGAATGACTCATCGATCTTACTTGTAGAGTAAGTCAGTTGAAAAGCGTGAGCGATGACGCCTAGTAATTCCACATGTACCATGGTATACAGACGAATATGTGTACAGACATAAGCAATAAATGATCACGGTAAAGATGATATCAATAGTCATGAATAATGGCATAAGAATAATGCACCATCGAAAAGATTAATTATTGGAGTTTCCACTTTTTACTTGACCCGACCAATGGGAGGTTTTTAAATCAATCCGGCCAACGGATTGACTGTTGATCCGACCAATGGAAATAAGTATAAACTGACCAACGGTCGAGAATAATGGACCAATGATCAAAAATGATTTTCTTTCTCGTCTTCTCATTCAGTCATCATAAGTGATGATAAAAATATATGGATGATCATAGAAAATAACATTATCAAAAAAGTCACATTAACATGGAAATTAACATAATTGAATCTTATATAAAAATAAGCACATTTAGTCATAGATCAACATAGTTTAGAATAAGATCAATCACATCATGTTGAGGTTCATAGATTCACATAAATATAGATCAATACAATCATAGCACCACAATAAAAATGCACCAATGAACACAAATTGAATATGAAAGTAATTTATTCGTATACAGTACTTACATTTTCTTCTTCTTTCTTGACTTGAGCACTTTTTCTTCAATAATGGAGGAGAAATCAGAGTTTTTGAGAGAAATTTCAGTTAAGACATTTCTTTTTTCACTATTGAGGCATTTCCAATGTTGACCAAAATCTTTCATTCATTTGCGAAAAATAAAAGATGTTTTATAACAAATCTTTAATAATTCTTTTTATGTCATTCTTTTAAAAGTAAATTTTATTTTAAATTAAATAATTATTTGATATAAGTTTGTAAGTTTTTATTAATTGTTTAGAAATGAATTATTTCTAATGTTATAATTTTTATTTACTTATTATTACAAAGTTTCTAAGAATGAAGAGTGAGAATCTTTCTTTACTGACTTAATTGTTGAATTTTGTATAGAAATATTTCTTGACATGTCAAATAGTTAATGTTGATTTTCGTTAAGGATTGATGTTTCTTAGTTGTCATATCAATTGCCAAAAATGTAGAATTTCTAGCTAAAACCATTAAAGGTAATGTTGTGTTACACTATTACTAAAATTAACCCATGATTAAAGGTTTCCAAAATTTTAAATTTCTTACACTTAATTTTCTTAAAAGATAAAAGAAGTATTGTACCTTACTAAGTATGGAATATAAAAGATTAATTATAAATTGAACTTGGTCATTTACATTATTAGGATGATGTGGCATTTTCATCTTTTATTTAATTAATTAATTAATTAATTAATTAATTAATTATTAATTTTAGAAAAATACTTCTCTTTACTTAATATTACTAATACGCCTTTATTATACCTTATATGAACTTACACACCAATTATATGGTCTACAAGAAGTGTACCCTACCCCAAGTACTCCGTAGGATCTACTCCAACCCAATTTAAGTATAAAAAGATATTTAATTACGTGCAAATTCACTTATGGAGTTAATTAATGTATTATAAATGTTTAATCACAGAAACCCTAAAATTACCATTCT
Organism: Euptelea pleiosperma; assembly: GCA_035048495.1. Taxonomy (NCBI): domain Eukaryota; kingdom Viridiplantae; phylum Streptophyta; class Magnoliopsida; order Ranunculales; family Eupteleaceae; genus Euptelea; species Euptelea pleiosperma. Next base: position 10,387,340 of record CM068551.1, on the reverse strand, counting down.
ATTATCCAAAATTTTCCTTCATAGAATCTTTAAGTCCAAATACTTTGCTAGTTAATGACCAAATTATGCTTATGAATTATATTAATACTCCGAATAAAAGTTCAGGGTATTACAACCTACCCCCCTTAAAAGAATTTCGTCTCCAAAATCATATTTTACTATGTTACTATTGCATACTCTAATCCTAGATATCATATATTTTCTATTTCGCTAAAGTGTCGAAGATGTGTATAAATTATGAATTTTATAAACCATACAATTAAGTTAATAGTACAGGTACCTCAGAGTTCAACATAGAGTAGTAGGGTCTAGCAGTGTCATCCTAATGGTCTCATTTTTACTTAAACTAGGACCAACTTTGTTTGTAGGGCCAACCTTGTTTATGAGACAAACCCATTTTTTTTGTGGGACCAACCCCTTTTTTTTGTAGGACCAAGTCCCATTTTTTTTTGTGGGAACAACCCTCTATTTTATGGGACCAACCCTTTTTTTTTTATTGGGACCAACTCTTTTTTGTGTGGGACCAACCCCCTTTTTTTTTTGGGACCAAACTTTTTTTTTATTGGGACCAACCCTTTTTTTTCTGGGACCAACCCCCTTTTTTTTGTGGGACCAATCCTTTTTTTTGTGGGACCAACTTTTTTTTGTGGGACCAACCATTTTTTTGTGGGACCAACCCCAATTTTTTTTTTAGGACCAACCCTTTTTTTTGTAGGACCAACCCTTTTTTTTGTAGGACCAACCCTTTTTTTTGTGGGACCAACCCCATTTTTTTTGTGGGACCAACCTTTTTTATTTTTTGTAGGACCAGCCCTTTTTTTCTTGTTGGACCAGCTTGTACTTCCAATAGCATCATCAATATTCATTAATTCCAACATTAAAAATAGATATCGATTATTCATACCATGACTACCAAGCTAATAACCCAGGTCTAACTCGTAATGGTTTCCCGTAGATGTCTAAACGATAACTCTCGGGTCCCTATCTTTTCCTCTTTTAAGGAACCCATATAAGTCAAAATTGTTGTCCAAACAATAAATATATATTTTCAACAAAAATAGATAAAATACAGATAACGTATTTAAACAATTAATGACAATAATAGGATCAAACAATTCATCCTACAGTTCCATGTCGCTTTATATCGATCTAATGGTTCACAAGTAGTTACACATAATTCTATTATGCATAAACCCATTACACACAAATTCTTAGGTGTCTGAAGCCAATGCTCTGATACCATTCTGTCACGCCTCGAATTCGGGTGTCCAAACCTGATTCGAATGCCCGTGGGTCAACCTATTTACCCAAGATCCAAGGTGCGATAAAAAGAAATAATTTGAAATGCTCCAAAATAATTTAAAATATTTTATAAATTAAAATATTCTTTTTTAATTTTTTTTGATATGGTAAAACACTAATTTAGTGGGTTGGGAGAGTAGCATTGAAGAAAAACTAAGTTATGGGTATTCTTGAGTATATACATAGATTCAACGATTTAGAAAATGGTCCTGTGGGTACTGTATTTTCCGACAAATCAAATGATGACACGTGTATAGGTAACACACGTGTGGTATATGAAACGATGATGCGTGGTGTCGTCCAGCATGCATGAGTAAATACGCCAAAGACGTCATCAGAGGCCATAACCATTCCATCACTGTCTCATGTCCTCCATTAATGGACACACCACGTGTCAGATCGGAATGATCAGAAGAGAGCATCTCGAGGCAGAGTTATTAACAGAACGCATTGAAGCTTCAGTATTTAATGTGTCGGGGAAGCATTCAATCTTGCCCGACATATTAATGAACGGCCACCTTGACGGGAGTGACAATTATCTCATCCCGACAAGGTCCAGCAGCCCACTTGATATAAGCGGCGATTATCTCCTACCAAGTTCATACAACGTTCTTGACGGGATTAACATTCAACACATCCCAACATCCTCGACGGGATTGATATTCCACTTATCTCGACAAGCTCAACAATATATATGATGGGATCAACATTCAAATTCATCCCAACAAGTTTAGTTATCATCCTTAACGGAAATGATATTAAATACATCTCGACAAGATCAGATGGCCTACTTGACGGGAGCAACGTTCACCTCTACCCGACAAAAACAAACAGCCTATTCGATGGGAGCAACATTCTTCTCGTCCCGACAACTTCATACTTAACGGGATTGGATTTTTATCAATCCTGAGAAGTATACCGGATTCTGCAAGCATGATAAGTATTCTAAACTATAAATACAGTTAGTGGCTTATCTAATGAGCATTGGCCACATGGCAGTTAGTTGGACTATTGCAGCTTCGACGTCCCCTTATTCAAATATTTAACACGAAGAGTACCACCTCAGTCATTTTAGATATAACCGAATAAGGGAAGTTAGGATCTAACAAGAAGATTCTATTTTATAATAGAATCTCTCTAGATCATAACTGATTGACGACAAGTGGCCACATAGAAGGTGAGTCCAGTTTCAGGGGTATAAATATAGGACCCTAAAGACTGAGAAGCGGATTTTGCTCTCCAGATCTAGATAGCTTAAACTCTGAAATATTTTACTATTCTTCCTGAAGCCTGTTACACATCCTATACTGACTTGAGCGTCGGAGTGTTGTCAATAGGTATGACCACATCTCATCTGGAGATCATTCTATCCTTCGCGGTGGAGAAAAGCAGTTTCGTTCTGAAGCATTGGAGTCGTCTGATCATCATCAAGATACAAATCGTCTGACCTCGAAGATTTTGTGGGTTAGATCAGAAAATTTTCCCCCACATCTTTTGGCACCGTCTGTGGGAACCGACTAAAAGTTTTCTATTCTAAGAGATATTCAATTCGAACAATGGTGGATACAAGACGTACTGGCCTCAGGAGTGGGAGAGAGAGGAATCCTCCTAATGACCTCAGAGATACTACTAGAGAGAGCAAAAAGGCAAGAGAGCTCGATAGCCAACAGAAGGTGATCGCCCAGCTGCGAGAAGAAAATGAAGAATTAAAACAATGGATGACAGCTCAACATGCAGGGGATCATATCTCCGAGAATATCGGGGTAGTCATTGTTAGAAAATTAATTTTCGATTAGATAGGTCTAGTTTAAAAGAATTTGACCTGCGGAATCCTAGGAGTAGACGTGGAGATTTCCACATCCCACCACTTGAGAAATGTCACAGAGCTGAGTCTTCCTTTCAACAAAGCTCGGACCATATTCAACCTAAGACTAGAAGGTAGATCACCGATCTGGTAGCTGAAATGATGGGGAGAAAAGAAACATTGGCCGATAAGATGACTACGATGGCGACGAGGGCTCCGCGAGACTCTCCATTTATTGAGGAGATACAGGAGTATCGCGCTCCCAAATCTTTCTCCTATCCTAAATTCTCAATCTTCATTGGAACCACAGATCCCGTGAACCATGTTCTTTACTTCAGGAAAGCGATGACGATGTGGGAGTTCCACAACGAGCTCCTTTGTCAAATGTTCCTGTCCACTTTGAGTGATGATGCACTCATTTGGTTCAATCAGATTGCTCCTCGGACCATTTCCGATTTCACCGAGTTGAGCACCCTCTTTATCACTAGTTATTCATGTAATAGAGTGCATAAGAATGACGTCGACATAATATTCAATGTACGCTGCGGTCAGAAGGAGACACTACGAGATTTCATCAAAAGATTCCGTACTCTAATGACCACGGTGCAAGATTGCGACGATAAACACACCGTCACAGCCTTTCAGAAGGCATTGCCTATAGGTTCTGAACTTTATATGTCCTTAACTAAGAATAGGCCCGCCAGTATGGAGGCCTTGTTTCTTTGAGTTGAAAAGTACTCTAAACTCGAAGATGACACACTCCAACATGGTCAAGGATTGACCATATCTGTGCATGAAGTAAAAAAGGCTGCCGGACCTAGTAAATCCTCTAAAGGAAAACAAAAGGTTGTTATTGAGGTAGCACCAACAGAGAATCCCGAGAGGGAAATCGAGAAGTCGGGAAGCTCAGATTGATATCCTCGTCGGGAGAAGAGGATATTTACAGCGTTGAACAAAACACATAGTCAGATCCTTGATCTGATTAAGAACGAGAAGTATCTCCAATATCCCCGTCCAATGAAGCCAGACTTGAAGGGAGATAGAGATAAAATAAAGTTCTGTGCCTTCCACCAAGAAGTTGGGCACATAACAGATAAATGCTGGGCGTTGAGACACAAGATTGAGGATCTAATTAACTAGGGCTACTTGCAACAGTATTGCTCGCACGAATGGGGCAATAGCTAAAGCCGAGATCCCCAAAAAGGATAACGACCACGTTAAACAACAAGAACGTAGGTTGGTTATAGACGCCATCCACGGGAGAGGACGACATCTCTCTTGTGGAGAGATAGAAAGGGAAGATAGGATCAAAATCAAGAAAGTGGAGCACCTGAATGAGATCCTACATCTCTCTACGGGTCTAAGATTGATAGACCCTATAGAGATGATGGAGAGCACTGATGCAACTATTTTCTTCTCCGACAAAGATCTCGTCGGGGTAGATCATCCGCACTCAGATGCATTAGTACTCACCTTGCCGGTGGGCAATTATGAGGTAAAGAGTTTGTTGATAGATCCCGACAGCTCAGCTGAGATTTTATTCGCAGAAGCTTACAAAAGGATGGGTTTAAACCCATCAGATCTAGTCCAGAGTAGTATTCCGCTGGTCGGATTTAATGGCCAAAAGGAGTATGCTCTTGGGAGAGTAGTTCTGCTAGTGAAGACGGGACCGATCATGTCTATGGTCGAATTCTTGGTTCTAGATACTCCATCCCCCTATAATGGCATTCTGGGGAGAGGATGGATACATGAGGTGAAATGCGTATCATCCACCTATCATCAACAGTTTCGATTCCTGACTGATCATGGGATAATGGAGTTAAAAGGAGACCAAGTTGTCTCAAAGAAGTATTACGCCACTGCCCTCCTACCTAAGAAGGCTCTCGGTCGTAAGGGTCCGCATGGAGAAAGAACTTTATCTATGGTTGCTGAGCAATAGCAACCAGAGCGCAGCCTGACAAGTCTAGAGCAGACTGTGCCTAGCCGGGAAGACTAGAAGGTTCAAATTGAACCTGGCAACATTCCCACGATAGAGGAAACTGATCAAATTAACCTCAGGACCGAGGAAGATCTGAAGTACACCTTTATCGGGGTTGGCCTATCCATCGAAGAAAAGATATCCTACGTTGATTTTTTGAAATCTTATATGGACATCTTTGTGTGGTCATTCAACGACATGCCAGGTATTCCTCCCGACATCTCGTGTCATCATTTGAAGGTAGATAATAAATATTTACCTGTGAAACAACGAACTCGGAGAATTGCTCCCGAGAAACAAAATGTTGTCCAAGATGAGATTGACAAACTCTTGGCGGCCGGCTTCATCAGAGAAATCTGTGATGCTCAATGGTTAGCCAACATAGTGGATGTACCAAAGAAAAATGGGAAGATAAGAGTGTGTATCAACTGCACCCATTTAAACAAAGCTTGTCCCAAGGATCCATATCCTTTCCCGAGAATTGACCAATTGGTTGACGCCACCTCGGGATATGAAATCTTGTCCTTCGTGGATGGATACTCGGGGTACAACCAGATTCCATTATATGAACCAGATCAGGAGATGACGGCCTTCACGACTGACAGAGATGTTTTTTGCTACAAAGTAATGCCTTTCGGTCTCAAGAATGCAGGACCCACTTATCAGCATCTCGTCAACAAGATGTTCCATGACATGATAGGTGTGATAATGGAAGTATACATGGACGACATGATGGTAAAAACACAAACCCGAGAGCTTCATCTAGGAGATCTCAGAAAAACATTTGATCGTCTATGGGAGTATTAGATGAAGCTCAACCCTGCCAAATGCATCTTTAGAGTAACTTCGGGGAAATTCTTAGGTTATCTCATTACAAGACGAGGTATCGAAGCTAATCCCGAGCAGATCAGGGCCTTAACAGAAATGCCTTTGCCGAAGAACAGGAAGTAAGTTCAGAAGCTAGTTGGGAGAATAGCTGCATTGAATCGCTTCATAGCAAGATCATTAGATAGGTGCAGACCTTTATTCAGGCTCTTAAAGAAAAATAGAAGGTTTGACTGGACCGAGAAGTGCGATGAAGCCTTCCAAAAGCTTAAACACTACCTCTCACAACCTCCAATCCTTTCTAAACCTGAGCAAGGAGAACCTTTGGGTCTTTATTTGGCTACGACTGATAAATCTATCAATGTCTTCCTCTTCCCTGAGCTCGACCGAGAAGAATGGCCAGTTTTTACCAATAAGACCCTTATTGGAGTAGAAACGAGATATGCTACCATCGAAAAAGCTGCTCTTGCTCTGATTTACATGTCTAGGAGTCTCAAACCTTATTTTAAAGGAAGAACCATCACGGTCTACACGGAGCATCCGTTAAAATCTATACTCGGAAATATTGACTTATCGGGAAGAATGGCTAAATGGGCCATTTACTTGGCTCAATATGACATACAATTTTCACCACGAACGTTCAATAAGGGGCATGCCTTAGCTGGGTTCTTGGCTGATTTTCCAATGCAAGATGTGGCCGACACCGGGGGCGAGGACAAAGAAGTCCTTCCACTTCCCGAGATACCAAAGATGTTAAATCCAAAGACAGGTTGGAGGTTATTCACTGATGGATCGGCCAACGAGAGTGGATCAGGTATAGGAGTTGTCCTAGTCACACCTGAGAACATGAGATTGCCTAGGAAGTGATGGCCTAGGAAGAGAAGCAGTCTCTACAGGACGGGAGCTGGAGGTGTCAAATTCTGGCGTCAAGCCTTTCACGTGGGAAATCAGTCCGTCTCAACTGATCTTTCTTGCTCGCCATCTACATTGAGATGAGAAGGTTATTAGGAATAGTCTTTGAAAGAATTACAGAACAAAATCACAAATGAGTACCGTTTCTACTCTGTCTAGTTGACGAGCAAGTTCGTTCCTTGGCTTTAGATGACCGCCCGAATGCCTGAAATATTCGGCAATTGGCAGAGAGTCAGAAGGAGAACGGGAGGTACGGGGTTCTAGAGAACTTGACGCCTGAACCTCGGATTGAGGCTTCCTCTTTCTTACGAGAGGTACGTCAAGGCTTGCCTCCTCGGGATTGTCCTCACCCTCCCTGATTGAGATCCCGGGAGCAGATGATCTAGAGGGGTTCTCGGGAAGAGCTAGTTGTCGAGGTTGTGGAGGAATTCACCCGGCAAGTGACCAGACTCTCACTATTGAAGGGAATTTCTTGAGGATATAATTAACTTTATCCTCAATATCCGCCAGGTACCTCAACGGGGGTCTCACAAAATCTACAAATAGCAAATATCATAGTTAGGGTTCTCGAGGTATGAAAGTTTTTAAGTCAGGGAACAGTGAAATATTAAAGAACTTACCTCGAAGGTTGAAGCTCGATCTGACCCTATGTCTAGGGGGACCCTCCTCCGTCCGCTCATCAAACTCCCAAGATCCCGTCACCAAGAGGGGATTAGCATGCCATCCCTTGTGGGTAGTTGGCAGGTTCTCGACAATTTTTCTACTTTTATCCCGAGCAGCCACTGTCCAGAACATCGAAGGATGGCCGGAATCTCAGCATCTCTTCAAAAAATATAAAAAGTTGATCTCGGGGAGACCGATTTTGTGTTTGCTAGAGGCATTGATATAGTCAATTCCGGCCATTAGACACTAGAAATTGCTATTCATCTGACCGGGAGTGCAATCGTAGAAATGAAGCACTTCCCGTACAAGGGGAGAGAGAGGAAGAGACAACTAAACTTTAACTGAGGACAAGGAATGCTAATCTCCCCGGGATTAATCTTCTCTCCATGACGAGCCCCGACCATTACGAAGATCGAGGCAAGAATTCTGAATTCCCTTCTCAGGCCAACAATATATGGGTCATTCCCATGAGTGGGAATTCGGATTATCATACCTGGGGCATCTGATTCCGTTACTGGATCAACAACAGGGATCGCTTTGTCATGTTCTTCATCAGGCCCAACTACATAGTTGTCAATGGCCCTATCTGTCGAATCAGAAGTTCCTTCCCCTTCCAAGAGGAGGTTAGATCCTTCAGGCTCACGCCCAGGTGACTCAATACTATCCTCTAAAGCAACCCTACCTCTCATGATTCTTGAAACAAGGAAGGGTAATAACAGAAGGAAAAGGAGATGAAGATACAAATACCAGAACTCGAAAGATGCCAAAAGCGAAACACCAAGAGACAGAGAGAGAGACTCCGGTTGAACACAGACAATGTCTTCGAAGAAGAGAAAAGCCGGAGAAGAATCGCACATATCAGAAGATAAGGAAGCTAAAAATGGTGAAATGGGGAGTCCAAACCTATTTATAGAGGCGGACCTGGATTTATCAAACCGTCAATCAATATCAGACCCCGGGCGCCAAAATTCAAAAACTATTAGTTGACGATTCGACAGCTTGCCTCCTCGTGTATTGTACCCATCAATCATTCCATTCGACGACCGTACGTGGGGCTTCACGCCCGTACAGACACGCCTCATTGTTATATTAAATGAGGAGGGCGACGGTTGAATGACTGGTAAAGAATCCAATGGCTGGAAACTTGCAGCATTTAATCAATGGCCAAGATCTTTTTCAGAAGATACAACAGCGACATCTCAATCTTCCCAAAAAGGGGGGGGGGGCGATGTGGGTACCGTATTTTCTGGCAAATCAAATGATGACACATGTATAGGTAACACACGTGTGGTATACGAAACGACGACGCGTAGTGTCGTCCATCATGCTTGAGTAAATGCGCCAAAGACATCATTAGAGGCCATAACCATTCCATCACTGTCTCATGTCCTCCATTAATGGAAACACCAAGTGTCAGATCAGAATGATCAGAAGAGAGCATCTCGATGCAGAGTTATTAACAGAACGCATTGAAGCTTCAGTATTTAATGTGTCGGGAAAGCATTCAATCTTGCCCGACATATTATTGAACGGCCACCTTGACGGGAGTGACAGTTATCTCATCCCGATAAGGTTCAGCAGCCCACTTGGTATAAGCGGCGATTATCTCTTACCAAGTTCATACAACATTCTTCACGAGATTAACATTCAACACATCCCAACATCCTTGACGAGATTGATATTTTACTTATCTCGACAAGCTCAACAATATATATGAGGGGATCGATATTCAAATTCATCCCAACAAGTTTAGTTATCATCCTTAATGGGAATGATATTAAATACACCCCGACAAGATCAGATGGCCTACTTGACAGGAGCAACGTTCACCTCTACCCGACAAGAAAAAATAGCCTATTCGACGGGAGTAACATTCTTTTCGTCCCAAAAAGATCAGCTTCATACTTGACTGGATTGAATTTCTATCAATCTTGAGAAGTATACGGGATTCTGCAAGCATGATAAGTATTCTAAACTATAAATACAGTTAATGGCTTATCTAATGAGCATTGGCCACATGGTAGTTAGTTGGACTATTATAGCTTCGACATCCCCTTATTCCAATATCTGACACGAAGAGTGCCACCTTAGTGCCACCTCAGTCATTTCAGATATAACCGAATAAGGGAAGTTAGGATCTAACAAGAAGATTCTGTTTCATAACAGAATCTCTATAGATCATAACTGATTGACGACAAGTGGCCACGTGGAAGGTGAGTCACGCCAGTTCTAGGGGTATAAATACATGACCCTCAGGACTGAGAAGAGGATCTTGCTCTCCAGATATAGACAGCTTAAACTCTGAAACATTTTATTATTCTTCCTAAAGCCTATCACACATCCTATACTGACTTGGGCATCGGAGTGTTGTCAACAGGTATGACCACATCTCATCTAAAGATCATCCTATCCTTTGTGGTGGAGAAAAGCGGTTTCGTCTTGAAGCATTGGAGTTGTTTTATCATCATCGAGATACGAATCATCTGACCTCAAAAATTGTGTGGGTTAGATCAGATAATTTTTCCCACAGGTCAATATCTTTCAAATGGAGTATAATTTCACCATTTGGCCCATGTTGTCTGAAAGGTCTCGTTGAGATCTTCAATTTTTCCAAAAATAGTTGAGGGCCAATTCAGCTCCTATAAGCGGGAAAACACGTTATGTTTTTGGACAGTCATTAATCCAATTTTGCAACCTTTTAATTACAACCAGTTTAAAATATTCATAAAATATTTTAGAAGTAGAAATAAATAATTCCGTCCGCGTTACTGAAAGGAAAATCATGTTACAGTTCACTTCATGTTCCACAGACTTAAAAATTAGGTCTAAAGGCAGTACTGTCAATTTTTCTGATTTCCTAAATGACGATTAACAAATAATGAAATAGAAAAAATTTAAATTCTTAGTAGAGTAATTTTAGAAAATTACAATAATTATTTCACCAACTAAGAAGTTGACAAACCAAAAAGCTCACTCAATATCCACTTACAAAAATTCTACGCATCAAATCAAACTAACCAATCAATCTCGTTATCGAAGGTTAATTATGTTATGATGGAAAACATGCATCCATCTATTTGTTCTTCAATAAATTATCTTATCATATGATCGAATGTTCTAAAATACATCAAAGTAAAATAAATGGCTGGATTTAGATCTCCATATTCTAATTTGGATTTTCTTTGAATTCAATGTCCTCAATCCCTTCATCCATGTTGGCTAATGACTCATTGATCTCACCTGTAGAGTAAGTCGGTTGAAAATTGTGAGCGATGATGCCAAGTAATTCCACATGTACCATGGTGTACAGACGAATATATGTACAGACATAAGTAATAAATGATCACGGTAAAGATGATATCAATAGTCATGAATAATGGCATAAGAATAATGCACCATCAAAAAGATTAATTATTGGAGTTTCCACTTTTCACTTGACTCGACCAATGGGAGGTTTTTAAATCAATCCGGCCAACGGATTGACTGTTGATCCAACCAACGGAAATAAGTATAAATCGACCAACGGTAGAAATAGCAAACTAGCCAACGGTCAAAATAATGGACCGACCAACGGTTGAGAATAATGGACCAATGATCAAAAATGATTTTCTTTCTCATCTTCTCATTTGGTCATCGTAAGTGATGATGAAAATATATGGATGATCATAGAAAATATCATTATCAAAAAAGTCACATTAACATGATAATGAACATAGTTGAATCTTATATAAAAATAAACGCATTTAGTCATAGATCAACATAGTTTAGAACAAGATCAATCACATCATGTTAAGGTTCATAGATTTACAAAAACATAGATCAATACAATCATAGAACCACAATAAAAATGCACCAATGAATACAAATTGAATATTAAAGTAATTTATTCGTATACGGTACCTACCTTTTCTTTTTTTTTCTTGACTTAAGCACTATTTCTTCAATAATGGAGGAGAAATCAGAGTTTTTAAGAGAAATTTTGGTTAAAATATTTTTTTTCACTATTGGAGCTTTTTCAGTGTTGACCAAAATCTTCCATTCAATTGCTAAAAATAAAAGATGTTTTATAACAAATCTTTAGTAATTCTTTTTATCTCATTCTTTTAAAAATAAAATTAAATAATTATTTAATATAAGTTGGTAAGTTTCTATTAATTGTTTAGCAATTAATTATTTCTAATGTTAGAATTTTTTATTTACTTATTATTACAAAGTTTCTAAGAATGATGAGTAAGAATCTTTCTTTATTGACTTAATTGTTGAATTTTGTATAAAAATGTTTCTTGACATGTCAAATAGTTAAATATTGATTTTCATTCAGGATTGATGTTTCTTAGTTGTCATATCAATTGCCAAAAATGTAGGATTTATAGCTAAAACCATTAAAGGTAATCTTGTGTTACACTATTACTAAAATTAACCCATGATTAAAGATTTCTAAAATTTTAAATTTTTTACACTTAATTTCCTTAAAAGATAAAAGAAGTATTGTACCTTATCAAGTATGAAATATAAAAGATTTATTATAAATTGAACTGGGTTATTTACATTATTAGGATGATGTTGCATTTCCATCTTTTATTTAATTAGTTAATTATTAATTTTAAAAAAATACTTCTTTTCACTTAATATTACTAATACGCCCTTATTATACCTTATATGAACTTACACATCAATTTTATGGTCTATAAGAAGTGTACCCTCTGTAGGGTCTACTCCAACCCAATTTAATTATAAAAAGATATTTAATTACTCAAAAATTCACATATGAAGTTAATTAGTGCATTATAAATGTTCAATCATAGAAATCATAAAATTACTATTTGTAAGAAATATTTTCATATTCAATTTAGTAGAGATTTCGTTTGACATAAAAACATTCTTGTAACCGTTCCTATGAGCACTAGTGTAGTGTAGAGATGTCGTGGTATGTATACTTCGCCAATTACGTGAAGACTAAAAGACAGAGACAACAAGAATCAAACGGTTGACAACAGGAGTCATTTGAGTAACTGCCGATTTGTCAGTTAACGATCGTGTACGGTCGATTAGGAAGGTAAGTGACTTAGTGGCCATAGGAGTTGGTTAAAATGAACAAAATATAATGGTCAAACTTAGTCATTAGACTGACCCGAGTCTAAGTCAATAAAATTGACTAATGGGATAGTCCAATCGATTGGACACTTATCCCTAATCGATTGGAGACTCTGTGTAATCGATTGGAAGCTACGAGGCAGAAACTTATTTTAGCCCAATTGATTGGAGACTCTATGAAATCAATTAGAGTCTTCGGGACAGAAACTTATTTGAGTAAAATCGATTGGAGACTCTGTGAAATCGATTGGAGTCTTCGGGACAGAAACTTATTTGAGTCAAATCAATTGGAGCCTTCGGAACATAAACTTATCTGAGTCAAATCGATTGGAGAACCCTGTGTAATCGATTGGTGCCTTTGGAACAAAAATCTTATTGAGCCCAATTGATTGGACACTTATCCCCAATCGATTGGACCCAGTATACAATCGATTGGACCATGCACAGAATTGGTCTTTCTCATATCCAAAATTCTTGGTTCCATTATCCCACGATCTGCACGACTCAGAGTCTTGGAATTCTATAAATATAACCCTTCTATGCCTTCTCTAAACACACACAAAGATACAGAGTGACTCAATCTTCAAGAGAGAGAAGAAAATGTCTTATTTATTAGAGTGCCCATTCGAAGAGCAAGAAGCTTATTTTTCATTCACATCTTGTGAGCTTGTTCTCTTCTTGATCAATGCCAAGAGCTTGATCTTTTCCTCAGCTTAGGTCTTCTACTTTTATATTCAACCTCGTAGCCTGAGTGTACCAGTGTGACTCAACACCATTTGAGCAACTTAGAGTTCAGGGTGTACTGAATCCTTCACATTCTTCAAAGGCGGGAGTGCTGAGAATTAAGATCGGAGGAGCCGATCGACGGTAGGTTTGGGGTGTACCAAACTGAACAAGCGAACAAGGCTTCTTGATTGGAAGGGTGCGCATGGATTCATAGCGTTGATTCAGATGATATGGACGCTTCGGTAGTAGGCCTTGGCTAAGGTTGGAAGCTGTATTTGTAAAGGTGATGCGTAGGTAACCTTTGTTTTGTTTAACTTTTCGGTTAGTGATACTTTTCGTCTGGACGTGGTCCCGTGGTTTTTCCTTGGATAAGGTTTCCACGTAAAAAATCTCTTGTCTTATGTGATTGTTTGTTTGTATTCAGCAATCTATTCTGATTAGATCAAACGAAGAATAGAAAATATACCATAGATGTATATTCGATTTGAGTCGGTTGTGATAATCTTTTATCAAACAACTAAGGCATGCGATTTTATTTCCTTACCATAGACCAGTAAAACTGTGTAGGTATAAATAATTTTAAATACCTAATTAACCCCCCCCCCCTTCTAGGTATATTGAGTTAAAGAGAATAGACCAGTGAAATTTCACTATTCTATTATCCGAATTTTCTTTGTTAGAATCTTTAAGTCAAAAAAATTTGCTAGTTAATGACCAAATTATGCTTATGAATTATATTAATACTTTGAATAAAAGTTTAGGGTATTACAACGCCCCAGATTCGGGCACCAAAATCTGGCCCGAATGCCTAAAAAATGACCCGTTTACCCAAGATCCAAGGTATGATAAAAATAAAAAATAAAATACTCTGAAATAATTTTTAAACATGATCATAATTCATAATATATTAAAATAAATATCTTTTGTAAAGATGTTTTGGCTAAAACATTTATTTGATAGGCTTTTTTAATTAACTTTTTAGAATTAAGTGGATAGGCATAAAGTTTTCAAAAAATATAATTTAAAAAAATATCCTATTAATTATTTACTACTAAAAAATTATTTTAAGCATCTTTTATGAAGGCACTTTGGCCAAAAATATTATTTATTATTTTATTTTAACATTTTGACTCAGAAATCTGCCTTGACGATTACGGTACCCATGTAATACATAAAAATTATAAACACTTAAAAAGTAAAATTTAAAAATTTAATTAGTTATTCTAAATGTTATAAGATATTTTTATAAAAAAAAATGTGAAGTAAAATAATTGTAAGTACATCACATCCATAAAAAATTTAATGCATTCGTTATGGATTCGTGACCATACATCTCAAGAGTTAAATCAAAGAGTCTAGGAAGTAAAATATTGATCATTCACATGATTTTAAGAAATTAAACAAAATTTTCATTAATAGACAATACGAGTCTTTAATTATTAAGCCTATAAAAATGATACAAATGACAATATCTAGATTCTTGATCGCATCAATCTCATCGACACTCTCAATTGGCCCTCCGATTTTCCTATGTTATCGCCCTCATCAAGTGCATCAACTTTGAAATTCACATCATCCTCAATTAAGTCTGAAATGTTTAGTTAATATCATGAGCCAAAGCCTTGTAGATAATCCACTGTACACTGCATATATATCATAGATAATATCGCATATTTTAACTTAAAAATTATAACATTCAATGTATAACAGGTAATATAAACCAGTGACGTCAACCAAGAATAATAAATCTTTCTTACAATTAGCCCAATATCATTATATTCATACGGTTATAACTACAACCTAATCTTGGGTCTCCTTCTCCTTCTCACACCGGGAGTAGCCAAAAGGCTTTACTGTAGGTCTGGGGTCTTTCACCCTAGGGCTCCAGGCCCTTCTTAATTTTTATTTCCATGGATATCAATTAGGATCACACTCGAACTAATACTTTAATATTATACAAAATCATTATCTATAACCTTTTTTTAGCACATCGGCCATCCGAATCACAATAATATCCACAACATCATCAATTAAGCACATACATATAAGATAATTAATAAAGTAAAATAAGAGAGATTATCTATTAAAATATGTGCGTGTACCTACCTTGTCCGTTGATCTTCATCCGAACTTGAATCAATGGTGAAAAGTAGCTGCAGTTGTTTTTACCGATCGTCGTTGGATGAAGCCAGGATTCGAGTATGTCGAACATCTCGAAAGTATGAACATTTTGTCTACGAGAATAGTCTCAATGGGTGAGACGTTATGGTGTTTCTAGGGCTCTCAAAGCTCTCAACAATTTGCAATGGAGAACTATCTAATTGTAAAAAATGAAAATATGTAGGTTTTTGAGAGATTCTTCTATTTCTAATAGTTGCTCAAAAGAGAATGGTAAGTCTTTTTTATTTACGAGTGCAGTTAGTTATCATTGGTAATTTATTTAAATAGTTTCTTTATTTTTAAAGTTCAAGTCTTTGATTAAGGAAATAATTTCAATATTTCCAAAAGACTAAAAGTTATGAAAAAATTTAATTAAGGCAATTAATGTGTAACTCAAAAATATTAATTATTTTAAATTTATAGTTTGTCGAAAATACCCTTCTAAATATAAATTACTCTAATACCCCTGGACAAAAGTTCATGGTATTACAAGAGATCTCTTAAAGTGTTAAGAGATATTTTTGGAAACCACACAAAATGTCAAGGAAAGAGCTGCATGGATGAAAGAGAGGTTTTCTCATGCTTTCGCTTTAGTATAGATACATAGACAAGGCCGTCTCGATACAAGTTGAGGCCTAAGGCGAAAGCTCTATACAAGGCCTTTTCTTATATTTAATATATTAATATAGGGTCAGGATCAGGGGACATAGCTTGCCACTTGACTTTTCACCCGAAGCAGCTAACCGTCAATTTACTCAAATCGGACGATTATTTTGCTTTTCACTTTTTTCATTTCCAACAGCCCCAAGTCGATTGAAGCCAACTAAAGTTGACTACTCTTGTTTGAAAAATTGTGAAGCATTTAATGTTCGATATGAAATTTCACCGGTCCGTTCTCTTTAACTCAATATACCTAGAAGGGGGGGTTGATTAGGTATTTAAAATTATTTATACCTACACAGTTTTACTGGTCTATGGTAAGGGAATAAAATCGTATGCCTTAGTTGTTTAATAAAAGATTATTACAACCGACTCAAATCGAATATACCTCCGTGGTATATTTTCTTTTTGTCGTTTGATCTAATCAGAATAGATTGCGAAATACAAACAAACAATCACACAAGACAAGAGATTTTTTACATGGAAACCTTAGCCAAGGAAAAACTATGGGCCCATGTCCAGACGGAAAGTATCACTAACTGAAAAGTTAAACGAAACAAAGGTTACCTACGCGGCACTATTGCAAATACAGCTTCCAACCTTAGCCAAGGCCTATTGCCGATGTGTCCACGTCCTCTGAATAAACGCTAAGAATCTACGCTCACCCTTTCAGCCAAGAAGCCTTATCCACTTGTTCAGTTTGGTACACCCAAAACCTACCATCGACTGGCTCCTCTAACACTCCTGCCTTTGCAGAAGGTGAAGGATTCAGTACACCCTGAAAGGTTGCTCAAATGGTGTTGAGTCACACTGGTACACTCAAGCTACTAGGTCAAATATAGAAGTGGAAGACCTAAGCTGAGAAAAAGATCAAGCACTTGGCTTTGATCAAGAAGAGAACAAGCTCACAAGATGTAAATGAAAAACAAGCTTCTTGCTCT
Organism: Euptelea pleiosperma; assembly: GCA_035048495.1. Classification (NCBI taxonomy): domain Eukaryota; kingdom Viridiplantae; phylum Streptophyta; class Magnoliopsida; order Ranunculales; family Eupteleaceae; genus Euptelea; species Euptelea pleiosperma. The sequence continues at coordinate 10,370,275 of CM068551.1, read as the reverse complement.
TCGAATGGACACTCTAATAAATAAAATATTTACTTATCTCTCTTGAAGATTGAGTCACTCTGTGTCTTTGTATATATTTAGAGAAGACATAGAATGGTTGTATTTATAGAATTCCAAGACCCTGAGTAGTGCAGATCATGGGATAATGAAACCAAGAATTTTGGATCTGAGAAGGACCAATTCTGTGCATGGTCCAATTGATTGTACATTAGGTTTAATCGATTGGGGATAAGTGTCCAATCGATTGGGCTTAATAAGATTTATGTTCCGAAGGCTCCAATCGATTATACAGGGTTCTCCAATCGATTTGACTCAAATAAGTTTCTATCCCAAAGGCTCCAATCAATTTCACAGAGTCTCCACTCGATTTGACTCAAATAAGTTTCTGTCCTGAAGACTCCAATCGATTTCACAAAGTCTCCAATCGATTGGGCTGAAATAAGTTTCTGCCTCGTAGCTTCCAATCGATTACACAGAGTCTCCAATCGATTGGTTTATGTCCAATTGATTGGGGATAAGTGTCCAATCGATTAGACTATCCCATTAGTCAATTTAATTGACTTAGACTCGGGTCAGTCCAATGACTAAGTTTGACCATTATATTTTGTTCATTTTAACCAACTCCTATGGCTACTAAGTCACTTACCTTCCTAATCGAGCGTACATGATCGTTAACTGACAAATCGACAATTACTCAGATGACTCATGTCGTCAACCGTCTAATTCTTGCAGTCTCTGTCTTTTAGTCTTCACGTAGTTGGTGAAGTATGCGTACCACGACATCTCCACACTACACTTGTGCTCGTAGGAACGGTTACAATAATATTTTTATGTCAAACAAAATCTTTGCCAAATTGAATATGAAAATATTCCTTACAATCTTCCCCTTCGGCAATTCCGTGACAAAAAAACATTTAATCATATAGGAGGTAAAAAATAGAAAATATAATCCCACCTTCTTACATGATTCACTCACTATCTCACACTCTCTCGGAGATAATCAAACAGATATAATAGAATGGCTTTTGATCTGTTCCCTGCACATTCTACCAACAATACATACCACGTAATATCATCGGCAATCAGTAAATCATTAAAGTGGAGTACTGTGAGTTAATTATGCACATCACAAGTAGAGAAATTAGAAAAAATAATAGAAAATTTTTTTTCCCCTAAATTTCTCTCCCCTATCTCATGCATCAACTTATTTTTACCGCTATAATTTTCTCTTCCCCTTTTTGTCACTGATTGACAAAAGTACAGAAATATAAGCAAGTAACAAACATGCAATGAATATCATCATGAAGAACAAGTGCATATCTATATAACAAGGGACAACTTTTGTCTCGGCTTCACAAAGGACCGTTGAGATCAACCTACTTCAATTAAAAATCAACGGTTGAGATCTATTCTATTTTCAACTTTTTTGGCACCTTTTTTTTATCGACGACCCCTCTCTCTCTCTCTCATACACCATCTCTACTGCTTTTTTCTTGAGCCCAAGCATTTCAAGTTCACCTGCCTGCTCTTCGCCGTTCGCTGCTTGCTCTTCTCCGGTCGCCTCTTGCTCTTCTCCTTAACGGTAAGTTGCCTGTCTCTCTTGGGTTCATTCCCTTTCATGGTAGGTTTTGGAATGGGTTTGGGGGTTTTGATGTTGGGGTTTTTTATGGGTTTGGGGATGGTAGGTTTTGGAATGGGTTTGGGAGTTCTTATGTTGGGGGTTTTGATCTCTATCATGTTCATATCTCTATCTCTCACTCTCTCTCATTCGCCTGCTACTTCCCACGCATCTCTTTAAAGCTCCTGCCTGCGTCAAACACTCTCTCTCTCACGGCGAAAATAAGCAACCCCTGGTTGTTTCTCACCCTCAGATTTGTGCTGAGATTTAGGGTTGTTGTTGAAGAACTACCCCATGAATGCAACCTCTGAAATCACCCGAACAGATTCTCAAGCTAATTTTCATTTTTTCTTTTTTAGAGTTAACGCTTGGTTTGAGATGGGTTTTTCTTACCGAGTGAATGCTTGAAATGGGTTTTTGGTTTTGTGCAGGGGATTTCCTGTTAGGTTGAAGTATGTTCCTACATCTGCCTTTCAATGTCTCTGCCATCTCCACATGCACTTCCCATTTTTTTTCTCATTTACAGTAATTTTAATTTAATTTATTGATTTGAGGTGTTTGCTGAAGATAGTGCAGATGATGAAGAGCGAAAGCCTATTTGAGGGGTCAGTGATTGTGCTTGGAGGTCCATTTGAGGGCCCAACGATCATGCTTGGAGGTCCATTTGAGGTTTTGTGTTTTTTTTTGAGGTTAGTGATCATGGTTGAATCTGAGGTCAATGATCATGCTTGGAGGTCCATTTGAGATCTGAGAACCATTGAACTATGATTTGTTATCTGTAGCCATTTGATTTTAGTACTTTAACCCTAATTGTTTATCTGTTGCCATTTGATATGGCCAAATCGTCTATTTCACTAAAAACCATCAATCATTTGAGTTGTTTTGGGAGATAAATTGAAGAACTGGCCAAATCATCTATTTCACTAAAAAACCAATCAACAACGTTCTTTTGGTTTTAATGGCCTCTAATTTTTTTGTTGAAATTAGCAATTTGAGCAAACAACACATTATCCACCTGCCATGATTCAATTCTTCTGAATTTCAGCAAGATGAAATAAATCCTAGCATGTTACTTCATCCGTTTGCAACTTTTCCATTTTAAATGGTTGTGTTGCTCTGTTTGTTTGCACTAAATTCTAAAAACAATGAGTCGGAAAAAACTTACATCTATTTCTTACATCCACCAAAATGAAATTCATGTTGGAAAATCAAATCGAAAAATGTGTTGTCTACACCATGTTGATCATCATCACCAAAAATCAATATGTAACATCTAAATCGAATGGTCTGGATTGTCCACTATCCAAATCAGATAACTTATCTAAATCCTTAAAAAAATGGAAACCCAGGTCAGATTCAATGCTTCGTCTTGAAATGTGCAAAAACCATGGCATATTCAGATGAATCCATGGTAGAAACCACTGCCATGCAACTGAAATGTGCAGCATGCTGACATGGTAGTACCATCTTAAGGAGATTTTTTCCTTCATTTCTTTTGTATTCTTCTAATTTTTATATGTTCCACTTCTAAGGTAGAATGTATTGTACAATGTGTTTATGGGTAATATTAGGTCCTTTTAGCTTTAATAATGGTCTATAAATGAAGATGAGGCATAATCTAGAAGATTTTGGGCTATAATCCCATGGGCAATAGACCCAATTGGATGATTAAAACCATTTTATCCAAAGAAAACTTTTGAGCAACTTGCTAAATTTTTTTGACGAAAAAAAGTGTGATAATTGAATGATACAACGTATGAATAGGTGGTATTTGGACTAGGAGATCTTCTAAATGGAAGGGGTTTAGTGTGTATATAGAGGGTTTTCACTTATAAGGATTTGGGTTGGGTTAGCTTGATCTGCACTTGATTTATTTCTCTGCACTAAAGTTTTTCTTAGGTTTACAAAAAGAACCTTCTTGACGGCAAGTTGCAGGTTGTTTGCGAATGGCGGAGGCAAGAGTATATTGAATTCATTCTAGCATATTTCAGAGAGGTGAGGGCAATCTCTTGGGCTTTCACTCTCTCTGTTTAACTTTATTTTCTTTCTACTCTTTTTATTTGTTTGTGCAAAGAGAAAGAAACGCATTCAAATATAGTTTTCTTCTTTGTATCTGTTAAATTAGGGCATTGACTCCTTCATTAATTTGGGCTTTCTTAATATGATCTGAGAACTCTTCTCTTTCTCTAATTTTTTTTTTAATTTTCCTTTTTTTTTAATCATTGGGTTTGTGCCTTATTTTTTGAAAATTTCATCTACGCTTTTCTGTTGGGTTTGCATGTTATTAACAGTCTTCCATCATCAGAAATCTAACAAAGTTCAAAGTAGATTCCATTTTTATTTGCAGTTTGTTATTAGGGAGTGAAGGTGGGATAACAATTAGGTCATTAATAGTTATCACTTTAGGTGTCTAACAGATTTAATAAGGTTTATGCATATTTCACTCAAGATATTATGCATAAGGTGAGGATTGGTGATGGGATAAGGCTTTAGTAAGATGAATAGCATGCACTTTTGTAAACTTTTTTAGATTTGTCCCTTAGAAGGTGCATTAGCACAAGGGCGGTTTAAGAAGATAGGTGGCCGGGTTGTGGAGACCTAGGTTTAGGAGGAAGTTAAAAGGATTGGGAGTCCGAATTGGTTTGCTTTTGTGAAATGCAAAGAGTCAAAGTTGTCTCTATCTCTAATTCTGAGTTGGTTTATAAACTCCGGTCTCCGAGTTTATAAATTTCAACTCAAAGTTGTCTCTCTCTCTCTCTCTAATTCTGAGTTGGTTTATAAACTCTTGAGTTTATAAATTTCACCTCAAAGTTGTCTCTTTTTAAATCTGTCCAGATTCTGTTTATCATGTAAAAAACAGAGGAGATGTGGTCCACATGGATGTGAACATTCAGTAGTCTCTAAGAATGTTCATACCCACATGTGACACCATTTGGACAGTCCCCTTTGCTGTCCATTTATTATATTCAGACTGAATGTGTGACACCAATTGGATAGTCCCCTTTGCAGTCCATTTATCACATTCAGACTGAATGTGTGCACTTGACTGAATGTGGACACCATAAATGGGTGTGCCCATTTGCCGACCAAATGGGTAGACATGAATGAGACAGTAACACTAACACCAAAGTTGATGTTACTGTGTAACACTAACACTAGAGTTGATGTTACTGTGTAACACTAACACTAATCAAAATAAATGTTCACCATTGTATAAATATGTTCACTATATATGTACATAAGTTTAAATCTTTTTTGTTTTTTGTTACTGGTGTTTTGTTTATGTTGAGTAGACTAGGATCTCTATGTCAACTAAATACAGAGAGGTGAAGTTGAGTATACTAAGTTTGAGTTCACGTCAATTAGTGTGACACGTGGCTCATGTGGTCTTATTCATTTGTGCTTTGATTAGGTTTTAAACCCCCATTTCAGAATCATAGTATTTTTTGCCATTTCAAATCTATGTTTTGTGTAGATTTTAAACCTCCATTTCATTAGGTTTTGAGTAGTTTTGTGAATCTGAATTAACCTAGATCGATTTGTTTTCTGCCCATCTTTCATGACTTCAATAAGTAGTTGAAATTTTGGGTAAATATTGCTTATTTCAATCTATTGGTTTTTTTTTTCAATGTTTTTGTTTAATACCCCATGAATGTTTGTCTTACACCATGGTGGACCTATACACAAAAAATCAACGTGGCTGGTGATATCTAGCAATAGGATTCAAGCACTTTCTCAACATGATTCAAGCACTCTTTCAACATGAGTTGATTCCTAGCTTGTGATGAAAAAGTGCTCAAATCCAATGGGTAAGAATCACCAATACCACTGATTTTTGGTGTGTGGGTCCACCAAGGTGTTGGCCAAACAATAAGTGGAAACAGAATTAGCCTTTAATCCGTGGATAAAGGCAAACATGCTAATTGCGTTGTGATTCTGCCAAGTAAGATAGTTATTCAAGTTAGGACATCAGGTTATTTGGATCACATTCACCTATTGGATCAACATCTACCACGGGTACATTGAAATTCACGTGGGGTCATTGGGATTTGTGTGAGGATTTAATTTCCACATCGGTGTGAGAATCTGGATGATCTTAGGACGACCGTGGTACATCATCGTCCTAGACATGATGCTAACACTTTACCACGATAGTTTGGAACATTGACGTTAAAGATAAAAGGTAGTAAGACATTATAAACCAATTTGTGACATTTACCTTATGTTTTATCAGTTAATGCCAATCAAAAACTTAATAGTGAACCGTTATCTCTAGAAGAAATGGTCGATATCATTTTGGGAGCCAACAAATTCCTTCAATTTGGTGATTGCCATTAACTAATAATCCCAGCACTTGACTGACTTGCACACCAGAAAACAGCATGATTGGTGATATCTAACATGTTCTAATGCCGTTACAACGGCCATTATAAAGGTAACATGGCAAATAGAAGGAAGTTTGTTTCACTCTATTTGTATTTAAAAAATTTAAATTTAGAGCGCTGCATTCATGGGGAGTTTTTTGTGGACACTTTGTTGAGGAGTGCCATCGGCACGGGTCATCCCCTAGTATACATACAAAGCATAATACATACTGGTTTATACCCTGTAACACATAAGTAACACAAGCAGAGTATAACCATACACAATCTGAGTTTATCAGTGTACAATAATAACAAAAAATAAAAACACCCGATAACTCTCAAGAAGTCTCTCTCTGGGAGTCTATGTCGATGGACCAGTACCATCTTGCTGATCAGGGTCATGAGTTGGTGGATGCTGTCCAAAGCCCATCATGGTAAACTGATACTCCATATAACACTACATATCATACATAGAGTCGGACAACCTCTCATGTCCCTCCTCTAAATGGCGAAAGCTCTGAGCCATTCGCTCCTCATGCGCTGTGAGTCGCTGGTCGAATCCCACCATTTGATGATGAAGAGACTCAAAGGAGTAAGGGGTAGGCATCTCTGGAGGCTGGACAAATGATGGATGTGGCTCTGGAGGATGCATCTCAGTATCTGTCTGCTGACCGCCCGACTTGGTATCATCTCCCAAGTCCTCATCGAACATAATGTGGAGATACATCAGTCACTCTCCGAACATGAGACATGCTCTTCCTGATAGTTGAAGGTCTAATAGGCCCCATGGGAGAGTAGACCTCCTCAGTAGCTCGAATCGGTACATCCAGGTGAAGTAGAATAGAGCTCACCAATAGAGGAAATGGAAGACATGGATGGTTAGCCAACTGGCTACCTACTCTAACCATGGTTCTAAATATGAACCTCGGAAGGTCAATGACAAATCTAGTGCCAAGATGGTAAAGAAGCTGAAGGTCATCAATGTTCACCTATGCCCCATGGCCAGGTGGATCAATGTTGTACCCACAGATGAGGTGCAACAAATGATACTCAGGGAGAAGAGAGGTAAGAGGAATAAAAGTACTCCAATCAAATAACTGCCATGTGAGAGTCTCTGTCAATGTGACTCTAGCAGTCGTCATCTCACGAGTCCTAGGAATGTACTCATATGAGGTAGGAGGATGAGGTATGTCCAACAAGGTAAAAATCAGATCAGGTGTAATAGTCAGGTGAGCCCCAGAGACATAAGTCTGAAAGGATAGCTCACTCGGGTCATCACATTGAATGGAGTACATGTTGGCATAAAAGAGTTTAACCAAGACATGGTAAAATAGAATGGTCAACCGAGTGATAGGAACCCACTCGCGAGATACGAACAACGAATGAACCATAGTACCTAAAATAGTGCTAAATTCAACTACTCACTCAGTAGTGAATTTGCGACCAGAAAAATGTTCAAAACAATCTCTAGCAGAATCAGAAATGAACGCGGAGATTGGAGCACTTACCGAAGGAAAATCAGTATGATCGGAATGACCCCGGGAACGAGCTCTCCTAGGTCCTCTTGATGATTCACCCCACTCTAAGTGCCGTGAACTACTAAGTCGACCACCTCATTTTGCGCGAGATTGGGTCCGTTGAAATAGGGGTTCTTCATCGGCACTTTCCTCTTCTAAGACCACAATAGTTCTTCTACGACGAGTATTAGTCGCCATAAGCACCAAAAATGGAAGAAAATACCAAAATAACTCCATTTTTACTCAAAAACTTTCCAAAATCCCAACGAAGAGGGTGAAGTAAAAAACTAAGAAATTGAGAGAATCGCTCCACAAAACCTAATGGGAACAGTAGATCGGGCACCTACGATCGATTGGGAGAAATCTGGGAGGCGATGGATCGATTGGGGTTGAAAATGACCCATTTTGGGTTTTATAAAACTGAATGTCGCACTATCCAATCGATTGGAGCTTGGCCAATTGATTGGCCAAGAAAAGATAATACGCCAGAAAAATGTTAGAATTCAATTCATGAAATTCATCTTGATAAGCACTAAACACTGATACTTATTTAAAAGAATTTACTAACACTTAGTTCAAACTTTTACTAATTCTTTTAGACATTAGCGCAAGTCACAAATCAGTAGTAATCATAGATTCAAATATCAACAGTAATATCATCAAGTGTAAGTGGTCTGAGTCCATCTGTGGTACCGTATAAGATTTCAGCAACAATCTCTCATAAATATTGAAATCTGGAGGTATCTAGTATCCGATTATAAAATCCTCATTAGAGTTATTAAGGGATCTCACATATGCTCATGTATATGGGTATTTGCTGATGGATAAGAATTTTTCTAGCAAATTAGCTATCTTTTACTCCCTTTTTATTCACTTTGAATATAGGTAGCTTTCACTCTCCATGTAGGTAGCCCTTTTCTACAGCAATGAGAATCAGATTTCAATTTCAAACAGGGCCATACAGATGGCTTTCACTCTACTTTTGTGGAGGTAGCTGTTTCTTTAGAATAATAACTCTCATTGGGAAGCCGACAATCGACTATAGTGCAGTTTCGAAATCAACTGAAGGCAGGAACACTATTAATTTGAAGTTATAATCAGTAGAGGTTTTTTCTTAATTCTAATAATACAAGAACTCACACCTTTATCAAATCCATTCCCACAGAAATAATCAGTGTGCATGTGAATGTGAGATATACTGTTTCAATAATCTTCTAATGCACACTAGTAAAAATTGACCAATCATAATAATTAAAAGATATAATACACAAATTAGTAAAATTTTACTAACAGTTAAGTTCTTTTTCTTAGAATGTTCTCAGAAATTACTGCTCATCAAAATCATATAATTAAATAATAATTTTAACATTCTTCTGTACAATTGATCTTTTGATTTTCTGAAATATTTTTAATTTTTATTCTTCAAAACGAAGCAAAATCAAAAAGAAAAACAAAAAAATATAACTAAAAAACATAAGAATGGAGAACACGAGGGGATAGAGAGCACGCTGCTCAAAAATAGGACATTGTCGAACATTTCTCCTTTAGAGAATCTTTCCTAACCCACACAGATGTGATTTTGGTGGATAAACCAATTCTCTTAGGTTCTCTCCTCTTTTGAGTTACTGAACTCTGAGGTTGTTTGAATTTCTCAAGGGACTCAATCTCCTTGATTAATTCTCTAGACCTTTCTAGTAGGTCTTTCATCTTCCTAGATAGCACATCCAAAAAATTTATCTCATAATGTGTCTTCATAGGAAATCTCTTACTTTTCTCATTCTGAGTGGTATTCACCACTTTTTCTAGAGGATTTTGATGTCCTCTTCTCAACTGTTGACAATCTCTAATCACATGACCCATATTTTTGCAATACTTGCACTGACGATTGTTTTTGACAATTTTGATAGGGTCATTGATCTGAGTGGGAATAGCTTGGGCTTTAACAAAAATCGTCTTAGAGGAAGACCCTTTTTTTTAATTATTTTTGTAACCCAAACCCTGTTTGTTTCCATAGACTTTTCCCACACGAAGAATCTCATCAAGCTTTGCAGAACTGGATGAGAATTCTGACACATCCCTCTTTGATTTGAAAAGCTCATATTCTAGGGATTCCTTACATGTCACGCAAGTATGGAATTCACATTCCAGTGACTTGTTCCTTTTCAACAGAGACTCATTCTCTTGCTCTAAATCAGTAATCAACACTTCTAATTTTTCAGTGTCAATTAATAAGGCTGCATTTTCAGAGTCAAGACTTTTAACTCTGTCAGATAAAACATTGTTAGCCTTAATAAATTTTATAGATTCATCGTACAGTTCTTTCACACCAACTGCCGAGTTATTCGAGTCCCCATTGTAAGAGTCTTCCGAGCTCTCATCATCACTTTTCTAGGAATCTTCATGAGATCCATAGGGACTATTGAAACGAGCAACAAAAGCTATATACTTATTAGTCTTTTCATTGTTATTTGAATCATCAGAATAATCTTCTGATTCTTCATCCCATGTGGCATTGAACGCTTTTGCCTTGCCCTTGTATTCTTCTTTGTTTGGGCACACATTAGCAAAGTGACCAAAATCCTTACATTTGAAACATTGGGGTTCGCTTGAGCGACTTTCCCTAGGGTTCCTTTCACTTCTGCTACCTCTCTCATGAGGTCTGGCATGTTCTATAGATTTATCAAACGTTTTATTGTTCTTAACTCTATCATTTTTAGAATGAAAAAACTTTTTGAATTTTTTCACAAATAATGCCATTTCCACTTTAGAGTCAACATCCAACTCAGAATCTTGAGCTTTAGAAACTTTAAGGGCAATCCCTTTTGATTTCTTTGGTTGTCTCAAATTCATCTCATAAGTTTGTAGAGACCCAACTAGCTCATCAACTTTGAGAGAGTCAACATCTTTGTTCTCTTCAATAGCAGTGACCTTAGCTTGAAATCTATTAGGTAAAGATCTCAAAAATTTTCGAACAACTTTAGATTCAGGAATGACCTCACCCAAGTTGTGTGCAGAGTTTATAATATCACTAAATTGGGCATAGAACTCAGTGAAAGTATCATTCTCATCCATTCTCATGGATTCAAACTTAGAAGTCAGCATTTGAAGTTTGGAGATCTTAACAGCTGATGTTCCTTCATGTGTGACTCTAAGAATGTCTCATGCTTCTTTAGCCAAGAAACAAGTAGAGATTCTTCTAAACTCATTCTTATCAACTGCATTAAAAATAGCATTTAGCCCTTTATTATTAAGACAACAACAATCTATGTCCTCTTTGGTCTAGTCGTTTTTAGGTTTAAGAATGATTTTATGTCCTACTTCCATTGTGGGTGGTGACCAACCATCCACTACAGACATCTAGACTCTTTCATCAATAGACTTTAGAAAAGCCCTCATTTTAGCCTTCTAATAGGCATAGTCTTCCCCATCAAACAATGGAGATCTGGATGTATTTCCACATTCTCTTTGCATTTTGAACAATTAAACAAAATGTACTAATTTCTCAGGGATCTAAATTCAGGTGATTAAACATTAACTAGAAATACTTGCTCTTATATCAATTGAAATTTCACCGGTCCGTTCCCTTTAACTCAATATACCTAGAAGGGGGGTTGATTAGGTATTTAAAATTATTTATAGCTACACAGTTTTACTGGTCTATGGTAAGGGAATAAAATCGCATGCCTTAGTTGTTTGATAAAAGATTATTACAACCGACTCAAATCGAATATACCTCCGTGGTATATTTTCTTTTTGTCGTTTGATCTAATCAGAATAGATTGCGGAATACAAACAAACAATCACACAAGACAAGAGATTTTTTAAGTGAAAACCTTAGCCAAGGAAAAACCACGGGACCACGTCCAGACGAAAAGTATCACTAACTGAAAAGTTAAATAAAACAAAGGTTACCTATGCAGCACCGTTGCAAATACAACTTCCAACCTTAGCTAAGGCCTACTGCCGATGCGTCCACGTTCTCTGAATCAACGCTACGAATCCATGAACCCCCTTCCAGCCAAGAAGCCTTGTCCGCTTGTTCAGTTTGGTGCACCCCAAACCTATCGTCGACCGGCTCCTCCGATCTTAATTCTCAACACTCCCACCTTTGCAGAAGGTGAAGGATTCAGTACACCCTGAACCCTAGGTTGCTCAAATGGTGTTGAGTCACACTGGTACACTCAGGCTACCAGGTCAAATATAGAAGTGGAAGACCTAAGCTGAGAAAAAGATCAAGCACTTGGCTTTGATCAAGAAGAGAACAAGCTCACAAGATGTGAATAGAAAATAAGCTTCTTGCTCTTCGAATGGACACTCTAATAAATAAAACATTTACTTCCCTCTCTTGAAGATTGAGTCACTCTGTGTCTTTGTGTGTATTTAGAGAAGGCATAGAAGAGTTGTATTTATAGAATTCCAAGATCCTAAGTTGTGCAGATCGTGGGATAATGAAACCAAGAATTTTGGATCTAAAAAGGACCAATTCTGCGCATGGTCCAATTGATTGTACATTAGGTCCAATCGATTGGGCCATGTCCAATCGATTGGGGATAAGTGTCCAATCGATTGGGCTCAATAAGATTTCTATTTTGAAGGCTCCAATCGATTACACAGGGTTCTCCAATCGATTTGACTCAAATAAGTTTATGTCCCGAAGGCTCCAATCGATTTCACAGAGTCTCCACTCAATTTTACTCAAATAAGTTTCTTTTCTGAAGACTCCAATCGATTTCACAAAGTCTCCAATTGATTGGGCTGAAATAAGTTTCTACCTCGTAGCTTCCAATCGATTACACAGAGTCTCCAATCAATTGGTCTATGTCCAATTGATTGGGGATAAGTGTCCAATCGATTGAACTATCCCATTAGTCAATTTAATTGACTTAGACTCGGGTCAGTCCAATGACCAAGTTTGACCATTATATTTTGGTCATTTTAACCAACTCCTATGGCCACTAAGTCACTTACCTTCCTAATCGAGCGTACACGATCATTAACTGACAAATCGGCAGTTACTAAGATGACTCCTGTTGTTAACCGTCTGATTCTTGCTGTCTTTGTCTTTTAGTCTTCACGTAGTTGGCGAAGTATGCATACCACGACATCTCCACACTACACTTGTGCTTGTAGGAACGGTTACAAGAATGTTTTTATGTCAAACGGAATCTTTGCCAAATTGAATATGAAAATATTCCTTACATGATACACGTGTCATCGTCGCTTGGGTGGCATGTCTCTCCACGTCTTCTCGTCTCGTCTGCTGAGCTACCTGCAACCCTTTAGTTTCAACTACCTGCAAGAAGAAAGAAAGGGAGAAGGAAAGCTGTCTTTTGTGAAGAGCAACATGAAGAAGAAAAAGGAGAAGGAGAACTCTCCAAGCCGAGGGTTTCTCACCACTGCGGATGTGAGTAGTTTCTTTCTCCGTCTCATCTTATTTTTTGTTTGTTCTTCTTCTTTCCTTCTCTGCTTTTGCATCTAGAATTTGGGGGAAAAAACCCTAAAAATCGCATATCAATGGGTACTCTTTCCTTCTTTGATTTGGATCTTTAGTTTTGCATCTCGAATTTGGGAGAAAAAACCTAAAAAATTGCATATCAATGGGTACTCTTTCCTTCTCTAATTTGCATATCTAGTTTTGCATCTCGAATTTGGGGGAAAAAAACTCAAAAAATTCCATATCAAATAGACCATCTTTTTTTTTTGCATATGGAGTCGGGATTGTCTAGATATGTGTAATAGATGCATATCAAAGAGAATAATTTTTTGCATCGCTGGTTTTGCATTTTCCAAAGTCTGATTTTGAATGAGGGTTTTCTTCTTGTGGTCGTATTAAATCTGGTTAATGGTTTTTGAGGTGAGCTGAGCCGAGTTAAATCTGGTTGATGGGGTAGTTGGGCCACTATGAGGGCTAAGAAATTCTTAGTGGTGTTTTAGTGGGTGAAATTTATTAGTGGTCCATTGATCCAAATTTTACATTTTGATGACATTCGGTGATATTATTTCAGCTTCAAGCAAATGACAGTATCTTGACTGAAATTTGTATTTTGGAATTCATTTATTTTTTTCTTGGGACTTAAACCTAGTGCTTGTGATTGGAGTGGCACCTTTAGATGCATCCAAATATGGTTCCTTGCAAATTTATTTGCCCCTATTGTGGTGGACAAGTATTATGGCATACAACAACAACAAAGGACAATCCCAGTCATAGATTTTATGCATGCACGAACAACTCGAGGTCCAATGAGGTAATTGTAAATATTCGAAATATGTGTATTTATCTTTGAAATAGATGAGATTAATTTTGTTTTGTTTTTGTTATTGTGATTAAGTTAACTTATTTATTAATTCAAGGTAGATACAAATGTAACTATTTTCGATGGATTGATCCAAAACCTACATTTGGAGTTACAAAACTTTCAGATAAATCCGGTCCATCAAGCTCAATGACTAGTCAAGCCTCGTCAAGTCAAGACTCTTCATTGGAACTGAGGAATTGGAAGTATTCTTTCTTAGAAGACAAATTTACTTATTTTAGCTTCCTCTTTTCTTTAACATCAATCTTAAATGAAGGAAAAAAATGTTCCATCTTGTCTTTTGGTTCCTTGAGTTTTGTACGTCCCTTTGAGTTACATGGGCCTCCTTGGTTCACTATAATTATCTCTTTTTTCTAAAGCACCTAAAGTTCAGGTTGTGGTCAGTGGAAGAATTTGAGAGAAGAGCAAAATTTAAGAAAATTGGAAATTTAGAATGGACCACCCCACCTTACACTGAATCACTTTATGTAATTATATTAAAATAGATGGTTGGGAAAAGAAGGGACCCTATGGGTACAAGCTAAAATACTTCAGCCCTTTCTTGGCCATTCTTCTCCATGGAAAGTGGAATTCTACATGTGCACCAGTCCTTACCCCCTTTCATTAAGTTTAAAAGAAGACTTGTTTTTGCTAGACAAAGCAAAATGCCTTAGTCGCCAAATTTGAGTATGGGACCCCGGCCAATTGCCCATCAAAGAAATGAATACTTTTAAGTCCAAGATGTGTTACCACTTTCAAACTTGTATCTAATTGATACAGAAACATCCCAACCTACTGAGTTAGGAGACTGTTGCATTAAGGCCATAAAATCAGGGGTGTCAACAGGTCTGGTTGGGTTCAAGTTTCAGATTATATCCAGTTGTCGACTCGATGACTGATCAAGTCTGAGAGGTGGACCCAAATCCTACAAAATGATTTTGGGTCTATTGGCTATTTGGGGCGTTGAGTTGGGTAGTAAATAGGATATAAATGCACCAGGATGAGCCCCAAACGGATCATTAGTCGGCTCAAAAACTCAAGACCTGAACCCGAATAATGCATATTAGTTGGGTGATCGGGTTCCATTGACAACCTTACCTAAAATATCAGAAGCCTCATAGTGGGCTTTTAACCTTAGTTTTATGCTGACCCTGAGAACAGTAAGTTCTGCTCCCACGTTTAACAAATTGCTTTTTGACCCTGAGTGCAGTAACCTTAGAAACTCCACCTCCCACTAATCCCAAGTTTCTCTTTTAAGCTTTATCAATAGTACTGTTTTAAAACAGCCATCCAAGGCTTGTTCAAATCTCACCTTTGTAATGTAATTAAAGGTTAAAGGTCCTCTTCCAATGATTCTTAAGGGATAAATTTTTCAATCACCTTCTTTCCCTGAATGGCTTATCCATTTCTTAACATTATAAACTTCTTTTACAGTCTAATTAAGCCATCAACGAATCACTTTATGTAATTATATTAAAACAGATTTTAGCCACAACCATGAGCAACTTCCAAAATCACATTTCAAGAATAACTTAGAGGATTCTCGTGGTTGGATGATCAAAGTCATTCCACTTGGATGATCTTAACTTTCCACTCTATCTCATTCTTTTGGGAATGAGAAAAATATTCCTAACTGTGTTGGAAAAAAATGAAAAAAGAAAAGAAAAGTGAAGCAACCATATATTCAACCATATCCTTACTTTGTCAAGGTACATCATGTGGTCATTTTGCACAAGATTTTCCAGTTAATGGCGTAGTGAAAAGGATTCAACTTAAGAATGTGTTTCGGTGTCAGACTTGCACAATGTGTCAAATAGGGACTGTAAAGAACCTGTCGCAGATGTGTTCACACTGCCATAGTTAATCATGGTTTAGAAATTGAGGGTTGATACTTAGAAGTCAGCAAAGTAGATTGGATTGGAAGGGTTGTTTTAAGTATATGTGCTGCCATACGTTTATCCTTTGAATGTTAAGTGGTAGTATGTGCTGCCATACGTTTATCCTTTAAATGTTAAGTGGTAGTATGTGCTGCCATATGTTCTTTAGCATTTACAATCTGCCCTGTTACATGCTGAAAGAATTGGATCTGTCAGATAATCTTCTGGTGGGGAGAATACTTTGGTAGTTCACCAACAAGCCCAAGTTTCAGGAAATAGAACAACTTTTCAAAATAAAGAGATACTGAAATCAATGTTGTAGTTCAAAATGGATTAGATATTAACATTAACCACTAGATGTGCAAAATGATATATGTGCAAAATAAGCTATTTCTAAATCCCCAAAACAAAGTATGTTTTTATCTATATCTGTGCAAAATGTGGTGTTTGGACAATGGCACATTCTCCCCTTTCCTACCCAGTGCCTCCTTTCAACTATGATCATTTTGTGGGTGCCGGTGCCCCAAAGTGAGTACTATCCAAGTAACATTTAATTCAAAAAAGCGAGATCAGACCTGCAAAAAGCAAGCAAATGGGTTTCAGGTGGAAACAAGTGTTTACAAGCAAATTTGTTGAAGTTCAAACAGAGAAGGTATTCAAAATTTCATACCTGCAAAATTCCCACCTGCAAAAAGATAGTTAGGTGTTGAAGAACATACTTTGCACACTTCTCCAATACTTTCTACACCAAAGTAATCCGCACACATTCAGCTGCCATTCTATAACATATAACTCTAAAAACAAAATGTTAACTAATCATAGATTTTTTTTATCAAGCATGTTAACTGACCTTCAAACCAAGTTTAATTGATCTTTAAAGCAACGTCATCCTCAATTGCATGTTCATCCAAAGCTATACAAAAATTATAATAAAAATTATAATAAATATAAAGAAAATATCAAAAAAATAATAGAAATAATTTTTTTACTTACATGGTTCATTTATATCAATCAACGTTCTATTCGTATTTTTCGGACATTTTTGTTTGTTGCGCCCCTCAACTTTACATGAAGTACATATTTTCTGCTCTTTGCTCAATGCCACCTCAATGGAGCTCTTCAACCTACTAGTATTGTTACCTTTTCCTTTCCCTTTATCATCTCTTGGCCTACCCTTTGTTTGTGATATATGCGGATCTTGAATCAATATTTGAAATGATTTACCAGTTCCAATATCATTTGTCGAATCCAAAGCTGAGGCTTTCTCAATACCACATGCAACCATCTTACTTTGTTCTTCCAAAACCTGTGTGAAAAGCCCTTCGATGCTTTCAATTACCATTTTATACGACTTTTTTGATTTTGAAGAGCACAACACACTTGTGTTGCTCTTCGACATAGATGGCTTAGCCTAAATGCTTCGGGACACTCATGATTATCTTGCGTGGCCAATCCATCCATCACCATAAACTTGTTAGCTCCTTTCATCCATTGCTTTAGAATGAAACCTGATGGGATTTAATCTACCTCAATACGGAAATATACTTTTAGCACATGTCTACAAAGTAGACCCGTGAACTCAAAATGTCAGCATTCGCAATACCCTTCATATGTTTCTGTCTTCATCTTTACAATGAACTGCTCGGATTCACCAACCTTATCCGTAATTACATAAGTGTGGTAATCACCATCTGAAAGTAGGGTTTTTCAGCGTCGTTGCTTACGAAAACCCTAACTTCAACACATTTTTAATTAATCCAAAACTTTTAACCTGTAAAATGAGCAATTTTGCACAGTGGCTTGTGTCGGATGTCGATCCGCACTCGGGTTAATGTTAGTGCACTAAGGAGCATACAGTATCAGAAAATTGTCACAAAATAATGGAGAATATGATGAGGTGAGAATGGTGGATTTATCGGTGTTAAAACATAATAATCAACTGAATTTATTCATTAATCAAAAGTTCTTACAATCATTAGACAAGAAATGAATCTAACTAGAAAGCATATAAAAAAACTAATTAGAGAGGGAGATTTTAGAGAGAGAAAATAAAAGGGATTTTTAGAGAGAGAAATGGATGGAGAGAGAGATGAAGTAAGGGAAAGACTAATCGAAACCTAGAGAGAGAAATTAAGGATAGGAGAGAAAAAAATAGAAAGAGAAAAGAAAATAAGGTAGAGAGAGAAAGGGGAAAACCTAGAGAAAGATAGAGAGAGAAAGTGGTGAGGTGAGGGAGAGAAGTAGAGGAACTTACCATGAGAGATGGTTGCATGGTGATGGTGGTGAAATAGCCTTCGTTCGTCGGAGTTACAGATGTTGATCTCAGACCGTGAAGATGCAGCCTTGGTATAAGATCGTGAAGATGCCAAGGTGAGCAACCGAAACAATCGAAGAGGTTGCGTGGGTCGAACTCAGATTGGAGATAGTGGAGATGGAGACCGTTGCCGACTGTGGGGAGAAGAAGGTCGACTGAATCGGAGCAGCGTGGAGGAACTAGCAAGCGCCAAAAGTTGTAGACCGAGATGGATGCAACGGTGGTAAGTTGGAGGAACGCCTTGGTTCTTGCCAAGGTTCTGTGCGCAGGCGAGAAATGGGAAGGTTCATCTAACAGGAGGTGCAAAAGTGCTGCACGGTGGTGGTGCTGGCCATGGCACCTTGCTGGCTGGTTCGCCGGTGAGATCCATTTGCGGAAGCCTTGAGGAGAGGTGCACCTGCAAGTTGCTGGGCAATGGAGGTCTGTTCGACGGTGCTGTGTTGAGGATGAGAGGAGCAGCAACGAGGAAGAGTGGCAGGGAAGGAAGGAGGCGGAGTGAAGCGGAGGTGGAGCTCATGGAGGCGGAGATGCTGCATGCAGGTTGAGGCGGTGTGCACAGGTGGAGGTTGTTGCTGGACGTTTCCAGCAACAATGAAGAAGATGGTGGTCGTGAAGAGGTGAGGATCTGCACCTGTGGAGGGCGGTGGCGCAGGCGGGCGGAGAAGAAGGCGGTATGGAGGGCGATCGCACAGGCGGTTTGAAAAGGGCGAACCAGTCCGGCGAGCACGCTGGTTGCTTGCCGGAGTTGTTGGAAGGGGCGGTAGAGAAGGGAGAATCCGCCAGCAAACGCGCGCGCAGGTGGGGAGAAGAAGAAGAAGCGGAAGAAGAAGAAGAAGAAGAAGAGGAGGAAGAAGAAGAAGGAGAAGAAGGAGCGGCCGGAGTTGCAGGTTCTCGCCGGAAAAAAAGAGAAAAAGAAGAAGAAGAAAGGAAGAAGAAGAAAGAGAGGAAATGGTCGGGAAAGGTTTTTGGGCAAGGAGAGGTGGAGATGGGGGAGAGATTAGAAAAGAAGGGAGGGGGATTAGGGTTCGAACGAACCCCTCTCCTTCTCCTTTTAAAGCTCCCTATTTCCATTAATGGAAATAGAGTATTTTTTGAAAATAAAAAATATGAAAAATATTTTTTTTTTTTAAGTAAAACATCACTTTTCTTTGGGGAATGTCCCCATTTAGTGGACCCCCCATTTTTTAAAATTTAATTAAAATTATTTTGAAATTCACGGGGTCCACTAACTAGTCGGACAGCGGGTCGATGATGATGGGCCCGGCTACTGGCCCACATGGACTGATGATGTCCATCGTCTCACAAGATGATGTGACAGACATTCTGATGGCGATCGGATGGATGGTGACTTGATTGGGACCCAGATTGGTAGATCGACAGATCTAGAGAGATCCAACAGTCTGATGGAGGATCCAACGGTCAAAAAGCTAAGGGAGATGAGATAGAGCCGATGGACAGGAGTTCTGGGGTTAGGTCAGTAGATTCAAGGACCGAAAGATGAAGAGAGAGAGAGAATAAGGAGAGATGAGAGAGAAAGTATCAGAAAATGGAGATAAAAGTATTGGCAGAGGGTCTGGAACCCTGGTCTTCACTGTGACCATCCTCACGCTTCTCCAGTAGAGTAGACTATCATTCCTTGCTGACTCATGTGGCTTTAAACACTTTAGTCCGTCTTTTGGTCATTGGCTCTCCTACTCTCTTCGTTCTTTGGGCCGGCCTTTTGGTCCTCTTATTCAGCCCATATTTGGCCCATATCTTCTAGTCACAGCATGTGGGCTCTTTAAGCTTTGATAATGGGCTTTCCTGATCGATGTGGGCTCGCAAGTCTCGAGAATTGTCCCATCGGGGTTTCCTGCGACAGAAGAAGCGCGTAATGAGACTCTATCAGAATGACTCAATGTCTAGACTTCCAAAAATGTGTGTTAATGCATGTAAATATACCATTTCGTCCAGAAAAGTGTGTTCTACGCAACACAAGAGACTCTTACGTAGAAAAGTAGGTAAATAGAGTATTTTACGTAAGAGAATGCAATAACGCTAAAAGGATAATTGCTTAAAATAAGCACTTTTGAGCGAATATTACCATCCCTTACTCCCTCTTCGGCTTTGTAGAGCATCGCCTCTCTTAATTGGATTCTAAACTCGTCAAACATATTTTGCGTGTAGATCTTTGTCGCATGCTTCAATATCAGATTATTTTTATCAACGATTCGATCCTTGTGTTCTGATATATAATCTTCTTCAATGCTTATTCATACCTAACCACAAATTCTCTTAAGTTGGTTTTTGGCGAGACCAAATCATTAATGAAAGCATTGACACCCTCACTACAACCAGTTGTATTCATCCCGACAAAAAATATGCTTCGATGGTACACAAGTACCCAAGCTTCTCAAATTTCATACAACTTTTGAAGCCATTCATTATCATTCAAATCAAATTCGACCATCAAAGCATTCCACATATCTTCAAAATCTTTAACTTTATATGTACAATGGATGCACTTCTTCATCCCATACTTGAACTTCAACTTTTTGAAGTATACGTGAGATAGTTTTTCTCCAAATTTCTTTTTTATATGCCAAAGGCATAGACGATGACGTGTGTTAGGGAACACCTTTATTGCTGCTCCCATGGCAAAATCCTGATCAGTGATGATTGATATTGGATGCTGCCCTCCCATAGCCTCGAGCCACACATTAAACAACCAAAAGAAGCTAGCCTCTGATTCATCTTGTAGAAGTGCACATCCAAATTGCATGGATTGATAGTGATGATTAACACCAATAAAAGGGGTGAATGGCATTCCATACATGTTGGTCCTGTATGTAGTGTCAAAAGTAGCAAAATCTCCAAATTGCTCATACGCCATACGTGATCTTGCATCGGCCCAAAAGAAGTTAGTAGCTCTTCCCATTTCATCAATTTGTATTGCATAAAAGAATTGGAGATTCTCCATTTGCATCCTTTGAAAATAATTCATAACTGACTGTGCATCTCCCACCTCTAACTCTTTATACCTGACTGACTGCAAGTGATTCCAACAATCTCTTTTACCAAATCCTATGTTGACACCACCAAAGATTGAAGGAACTTTCCCTACTTGTAGATTCTCTCTGTGGAAAGCCTCAGTCAAATTCTTAGTGGCATCGGGCATGTGTCTATTAGTTCGCATGTGCACCCTCTTCTTTGGAGTGATGACTTTATGATTATGATCATCTGAAAAGATAGTTACTCTCCACTTGATGGTTTCCTTCACATATAGAACCCGCATACATGCCTTGCACCCAAGTTTGATTGTAGAAGTACTTCGATCTGTTTCATCGGCCTCATCTTGTCTTTTATTGTTCTTATGTTCCCCTTCACGTGCGCACACAAATCTGACTGTTGTCACTTCATTTACATGAAATCGGGTTTTATCAGATGATTGAATCCTCACTGCAAAGCCTTGTTGTCGACCATAATCTAGATAATATTCTTTTGCTTCATCAAGTGAATCAAATATGATCCCCACATGCGGAGCCTTCATTTTTACAACATCCTCATTAAGAGTTGAACTATCACCCAGTTCATTCTTCTCGTTTTGGGAAGAGCGCTTAACCTCATTGATTTTTTCAGCTTGTTCTAAACCTCCACAGTCATCAAAATTTACTGAAACTTCATCAACATTAACATATGTATCCACATCTCAAACCTATTCAAAGAAGGTGTTCATGATGAGAGAAGACTGTACAAAGAAAGATTTAAATCTCACCGATGCCAACTATCATATACATGTATATCGAATCATTTTCTATTTTTTCCCAACAAAAAGATTATCAAAACACAGGACCAACATGCACTTAATGTCACAACATACCTATACTTAGGAAGTAGAGTCACAACATATCGATCTGAGGCCGAAAAAATAAATTCATAACTATAGATTTGGTATGGGTAAAAGATTGTGACAAGTCTAAGGTGTGGGTAAAAGATTTGGTATATAGAAACGAGATTACAAAAAATCAACGTGAAATACATTGAGGTTTAATTTTGGAACCAAATATTCAGTGTATTAAAAAGCTACTTAGCATCTATTCCAGTGTTAGGGTTATATTTTGTTCATGTGAAAATAGTGCAATTTTTTGTCTAAAAAATCAAATGAGTTAAAAGATAGAGATACAACATTGTTATCTTTGCATTTGATCCAAGAGCAGGGTCCTCATAATGAATCCACAATAAGAAAAGCTCCAATTTGGAATTTGGAGAAGCCATTAGAAAATCAAATAAACGGATTACCCACAATCGTATCCAAAAGGATAACTATCAGACAACCAAGTATAAATATCAATATAAGCAGGAGCTTTACATTCAAAATCCATAAGACAGAATGCAAAACATATAGAACCAACTCAAAAATAACTTACCAATGAGAAGAGTGTCTCAGCAACAAGCCAAAAAAATGAGCCTTCTATGGTATTCCCCGGTAGCCCAAACTTAGAATCGCTTGTTGAATCGATACTTGAAGGAGAATTGGACGTCCTCAAAGAAAACCCCAAATCTTTGAAGACCTTCTCCTTCTCCTCAAGTCGAGTTACAGCAGACAACTCTCTTCCTCCTTTTTCTTCTTCGTGTTGCTCTTCACAAAAGACAGCTTTCCTTCTCCCTTTCTTTCTTCTTGCAGGTAGCTGAAACTAAAGGGTTGCAAGTAGCTCAGCTGACGAGAAGATGTGGAGAGACATGCCGCCCAAGAGACGATGACAAGTGTATCAAACATTAAATGCTTCACAATTTTTTAAACAAGAGTAGTCGATTTTAGCCGACTTCAATCGACTTGGGGCTGTTGGAAATGAAAAAAGAAAAAGTAGAATAACCGTCCGATTTGAGTAAATGGACGGTTAGTTGCTTCGGGCGAAAAGTTGGGTGGCAAGCTCTGTCCCCTGATCCCGACCCATTAATATATATGATATTAATTAAAAAATTAAACTCTATACTTTTGGAAATATTTATATAAAAACTATTCTTGATAATCAAAAACTACGAGACAAAATTCAAATGTAGAGGACCCCCAGTGTAGTCGATGCAGAGGACTCTCGTGGCCCTACATAGATCATTATTTAGCCCAATGATTGCATGGATGTTCAGCCCACCTTTTGGTGGATAAACACACTAAGAAAATCAACTTGATTAATGATTTCTAGCCATTGGATTTACTATCCATGAAACATGCTTGAATCCAACGGCTAGAATCATGTCCTAAAAAGTAATAAAATCTATGGTTAAAGATAATAAATCAGGTAGAATTTTGGATTGTATATCCAATAAGGGGTGGGATAAAAATCCATGTGGTTAGTGGGACCTGGGCTGGGGGCCTTCTCTCACCAAGGGGCCTTAGGCGACCGCTTTAAGGTAGAGATGGTACTGTACATTGATAGATATGTTCCCTGGTAGATAATTAAAACAGTCATCTTCTTGACATGAATTTATCTTTTACAAGTCGTACACAAAATAAGACGGTAATGATGTTTGATCGGTCCTACCAAGAAAACGTGATGGTCCAAACCTTGGTGGATCTACACACCAAAATTGAGCATGATTTTATGATTTCTAGTTGTTGGATTTGTTACACACTTAGAACCGGCCCAACATTCACCGGTCCACGAAATTCTATCGTAGAACTGCTCACCCTAGGCACCATGGTTTCCCATTTTATGCCATGTGGCATTAGGGAGGGATAGGAGAAATTTTTTTTGAGAAACTCAAACCTGTGAGACATTCATTTTGATCCACGCGTGCATAGGGTACTGGGTGCTGCACAAGACTTTGGTCGATGTGGACCATCTTGGTTTTGAGTGATCATGTGAGGATGAGTTAGCTGGTGGAGTGTAGAATCATGGGGTGCACTATGAGAAATAGGGGAAGTGATTGGAGTGGGTGGTTCAGCCAAGTGAGGTGGTGAGGATGAATTGAGGACACCGTGAGTGATGGGAGTATGGTGTTCGATTTGGGGTAGGACAGGTGGGTGATATTCGCTCAAAAGTGCTTATTTTAAGCAATTATCCTTTTCGCGTTATTGCATTCTCCTATGTAAAATGCTCTATTTATCTACTTTTCTACGTAATAGTCTCTTCTGTTGCGTAGAACACACTTTTCTAGACGAAATTATATATTTGCATGCATTAAACATATTTTTGGAAGTCTAGATATTAAGCAGTTCTGATAAAGTCTCATTACGCGCTTCTTCTGTCGCAGGAAACCCCGATGGGACGATTCTCGAGACTTGTGGGCCCAAATCGATCATGAAAGCCCATTATCAAAGCTTAAAGAGCCCACATGCTATGACTAGAAGATATGGGCTGAATAAGAGGACCAAAAAGCCGGCCCAAAGAACGAAGAGAGCAGGAGAGCCAATGACCAAGAGACGGACCAAAGCGTTTAAAGCCACATGAGTCAGCAAAGAATGATAGTCGACTCTACTGGAGAAGCGTGAGGATGGTCACAGTGAAGACCAGGGTTCCAGACCCTCTGCCAATACTTTTATCTCCATTTTCTGATATTTTCTCTCTCATCTCTCCTTATTCTCTCTCTCTTCATCTCTCGGTCCTCGAATCTACTGACCTAACCCCAGAACTCCTGCCCATTGGCTCTGTCTCATATCCCTTAGCTTTCTGACCATCGGATCTTCAATCGGACCGTTGGATCTTCCACCGGACCGTTGGATCTCTCTAGATCCGTCGATCTACCAATCTGGGTCCCAATCAAGTCACCAACCATCCGATCAATCAATTGGCCATCAAATCGATCAATCAATCATCTGATCTCTCCACTCTCAAAATCTAGCCATTGGATCCCCTCGATCTCATCCGCTCATCATCCGATAGGTCGATCACTGTCATCTCAACCCTTGATCACCACGGCCTATGATCATCCCAATTGCGTAGACCCCACTCGGAGACATTTAAGCTGTGTTTAATTACACGAAATGTTTTCCCGCGAAAATGCATCTGTGATATATACCTTATAGGGCTGATTGATAGCAACTAAGAACACATATTTCAATCGTGCGAGAAAATAAAGGTGTATTAGGTGAAAATCAATTCTTACCAATTTGGATGGGAAATGAATTCCGGGTTTAGTAGGAAAGATTATCCAGATTTAAGTGGCTTGGTGGGAAAAATTATACAAATTTATACTGGCTATCTAACAATGGACAGTTGTATTTTCCTCGAAAAAATGTAATTTTTCAGTTGGGTATCCAAACGGGGCTTAGTGTCAAACCATGAGGAAACCATTTGGATCTTTTCATCCAACGGTTGAGGCAAGAGGAGCATCGCATATTTAAGGAAGAAAGGCCGAAACCTAAAGTCGGTCCTCTCCCCCCCCTCTTTCTCTTCCTTTTCCTCCTCTTCTCCTCCTTATCGGCTGCCTTCCACTCCTCCTTTCTTTTTCGGCAAATCCGGCCGGCGAGCTGGTGGAGCGCCCCCTTCTTCTTCTTCTTCTTCTTCTTCTTCTCCTTCTTCTTCTTCTTCTTCTTCTTCTTCTCCTTCTTCTTCTTCTTCTTCGTTTTCTTCTTCTTTTGCTGGAGTTGCAGGTCTGCAACTCCGGCCGGCGAACCGTGCTCCACCACCGTCCTCTTCACAGCATGCAACGGTGAGCTTTTCCCCCACTTCTTTCCTTTCTTCTTCTTCTCTTTCTTCTTCCTCTTCGTTTTCTTCTTCTTCTTATCCTCCTTTTTCTTTTTCTTCTTCTCCTTTAATTCCACCGGAGTTGCAGGTGCAACTCCGGTCATCTTCTACGGCGAGAAGCTCGCCGGAAACCTGCACAGTAACCAGCTTACCGCCTCCTCTCTTCTCTCCTCCCATGTTCCAAAGTATCTCCATCTTTCCCGCCGGTTTCTCTTCGTTCAAACCACCATCTCCACAGCTCGTCCAAGAGGAGTGGCTGCACCGTTGCAGACTTCATCGTTTCAATCAACACCTGCAACTCCGGTCGCTCACGGTCTCCAGCAGCTGCTACTCCTCCTCAAGCATATCATCCTCTCCACGACGTCCTCCACCACACCGTCAAACCAGTGTGCAAAAGCCTTGCACCGCCCTGCCCCTCTCTCCTCTCATCCCCTTCACCGTTTCATCAAAGAGAAAAGAAAAAAAAAAAAAAAAAAGGGAAAGGAGGAAAGAAGAAAAAGGGAAGAGGAGAGGAGGCTTACCTCTTCGCTCCCTCGCTACAACATCCTCTAGCCATTGCCCTGCACTTCCTCGCCGTTGCTGCTCATCACAACAACACCACAGCAAACGTGAAGATCCGCAACTCCCTGCTGCTTCCACCTTTGTCGTCTCCGCAACAGCACTACCCTAAAGCCATTCAGTTCTCTTGGACGGCACAGCCTCCTTCACCATCACCAACACCATGCTGTCATCTCCACCTCTTCGCTGATGTGCACCACTTCATATTGCCCACGATACCTCCTCCAACGGACTCCAAACGGCCCAAGCCTCTAACCGTTGCAAGTTCCATTGGAGGAATTTAATCTGCGCTTCATACCTGAGCCAATCCACTCCCATAAAGGGCCGGTCTCTGATCATCATTTCGTAGGTATTTGAGGTAATTCTCTCACTTTCACTCTCCTCCTTTAGTTTCTCTCTCTAAGATAGACTTCTTTAATCTTTCTCTCTCTACTTTTTCTCCTTTCTCTCTCTAGTTTTTATTGCTTTCTAGTGTAATTTGCTTCAAGTTATTTACATAGATTTCCATTCAAAAGCAATGTAATTCCTATAATTTTCAATAAAAGTTAAGTTCGATCAGTATTGCATTATTTCAATTTTTAGTAATGTGTTGATTTGCATGATTCTCTCTCTAAAAATTCAAAATAAAAACTATGTTTTAAAATCTCGTGATCATCATTCTCACCACTCCATCCTTCTTAGTGACAATTTCTGAGAAAATTTCGTCATTTCATGTTCATTGCTTGCACAAACTAACCCCGAGTGCGGATCGACATCCGACACGAATCCCTATGCTAGAATCTCTGAATTTTACAAGAAATCTCGGATAAATTACAAATCTTGTTGAAGTTAGGGTTTCCGTAACCAACGACGAGGAAAATACCTACTTTCAGTGGGTCACAAACTAGAGGGGATGGCAGTACAACTAAAGGGGGATGAATCGGATGTCCGAGTGAGACCGGGGCTGGTCCAAGGATACCCTTAAAGTGGGAGCAAGGAGCCACAAGAGGTGGCGCAATCACAGCCGGTTGTGATAAGTCTACAATTTGGGAGTCAATCACCTTAAATGGAAAAGCATTTTCATCAAACACGACATGGTGTGAGACAACTATTTTCCACGTGAGAAGATGCAAGCATTTGTAGTCTCGATGTCGATCACTATAGCCAATAAAGACATTCATGTTGAGATGAGCGATATTAAAGTTTGTTGTCGTTGAAGGGGCGTAAGTATGGGTAGCAAGCACACCCAAATACGCGCAAAAGAGTATAGTCCGCATGGGTCTTGTATAACTTGTGTATCGGTGTGTCATTTTGTATAACGGGCGATGGAAGACAATTGATGAGGAAGGAGGAGGCCGTATGAAAGGCATGATGCCAACGGATATGGGGCACATTGACATGTGCCATTAGTGAAAGCCTAGTTTCGACAATTTGGCAATGTCGTCGTTCAGCTGATCCATTTTGTTCATGTGTGTGAGGACATGACACACGATGTTCAATGCCACACGTAGCTAGAAAGACAAAAATACTACGATATTCGCCACCCCAATCAATATGAAAGGGTTTGATGCACCGATTAAATAAGTTCTCAACCTAACAATTTGAAATTCTTGAATAACATTAAAGCATTTGATTTATGAAATATGGGGAAAAACCAAATAAATTTGCTAAAATCATCAATGAAGTGGATGTAATAGCGGTGGTCATCCGTGGATGCAACCGAAGATGGTCCCCAAATGTCAGAGTAGATCAATTCAAGAGGCTCAGAGCTTCGGGAAGCAGAATTATGAAATGGAAGCTTGTGACTTTTCCCTGCTTGGCTGCTTTGTAGATGCTAGTTGCCTTATTATGTGAGACTAGAACAGAAAACTTTGAGAGAACCTGCTTGACAATCTGCAAGGCTGGATGACCAAGGCGGTTGTGCCATTGTGTAAGAAGTGATGTTAATAGGGAAATGTGGATCGTTGCGAAAATCACGACCAAGGGACGCGAAAGCTGATGGTCAAAGTCAAAGTCAAACTGTGTAGTAGTGGACCAATCAGAGAAGAGGACTTTAAGAGGACATTTAACTGGAAAAATGAGCCCATACGGTTGTGTAAGAGATGAGAATACACAACCGTATTCAGTCAGAAATGGCACAACTGGCACAGATTTTAAGAAAATGAAAATGGACAATTTTGAGCAGAACCAGGCTATACCTTCATAAAGTAATTATATACGGTTGTGTAAGGCATATGGATACACAACTGTATGCCCTCAGATTTGGCAGAACATGGCTGAATTTCTGCATAAAGGGCATGCCTCAATTTCTGAGCCAACCACCAAGAGATCAGAGAAACTAATTGGATACGGTTGTGTAGGAAGGGAAGCTACACAACCGTATAGAGTCAGATCTGAAAGATCCATGGTCAAAAAGGAAAAAAATCACATGTGCCATTTTCTTCGAGATGTGTGCAGAGGATGAAAAAAGTAATGATATACAGTTGTGTAGAACCTTCTCTTACTGGTTTAGCAACTTGAGGTGCCGACAAGAAGTGCTGCAAGAGATGCTCATATATGGGAGTTGCAGGTTGGACCTTTTTTAGAGAAAGAGTTGTAGAGGGTTTGCACGGCCAAGAGATGGGCCGTGGGTAAGATATGGAGAAGGGAGAGGTGGCGGTCAGTAGTTCAAGGTGGTCCGTGAAGTTGCTGGTGGTGAATGGAGGGAGGCGCTGCTAATCTGGGCGTCTTCCTCATCACCAAGCCGTGCTTCTCCACTAATCTACCATTGGAGGTACCACCTTAACCACTTGCGACCTT
Organism: Euptelea pleiosperma; assembly: GCA_035048495.1. Lineage (NCBI taxonomy): Eukaryota > Viridiplantae > Streptophyta > Magnoliopsida > Ranunculales > Eupteleaceae > Euptelea > Euptelea pleiosperma. Next base: position 10,341,292 of record CM068551.1, on the reverse strand, counting down.
CACAACCAGTTGTTGTTTGCCGCCTCCATCATCCTTGTCGATCTGCAACGCCTAACAGCAACGTCTTGCTCCATCACCTGCATGATCCACCTACCACAGCTGTCCTACACTCCGCCTCCCTAGCTCCACTACTGTAATCACCAACTCCTCACCTCGCCAGCAATTCTGCCACACGCAGCCTCTCCATTGGGTTGTGCACGTGCATCCCATTCCATCCACAACCGAGCGTCTTCATCTCCATTCCTGCTGCAAACAATAACCATCTTCGCTAGCCACATCTTCATCAGGGTACAAAAGTTTTCCAAAGTAAGGCTGATCCTCTCTCTAAAATTCTCTCTCTAGAACTCATGCTTTCCTTTTCTCACAATGTACTTCTTTCTCTCTCTAGGTTTTTCTCCCTCTAAGTTTTAATTCATTTGAGTTGTTTTTAGTAGGATTTTAATTCAGAAGATTGTAACTCATGGGTTCTCTCAATTAATAAAGTTGTGATTTCCAATTTCCTAGTTTATTTTTGGAGTTTTTGTTATTGCATATTGAAAATTCTCTCTCTAGATTCATCAAAAGCTAGTTTTAAAAATCCATCATTGATCACCATTCTCTCCTCACCATGATTCTTTAGAAATTATGTGATTTTGAGTTCCTAATTGCACTAATCCGACTAATCCCGAGTGCGGATTCGACTCCGACACTTTCCACTATACAAGCTTGAATATTTTGCAGAAATAAACAGTTAAAATAGAAGGATCAAATAAAAAAATGTGTTGAAACTGGGGTTTCCGATTCAACGACACGGAAAAAACCCTACTTTCAGCTATCCTTCCAGACTTTTGTCTCTAGGGCTTACCTGGCTATTACACCTGATCTTATCTCTACCTTGTTGGACATTCCTCGTCCGTCTACCTCATATGAGTACATTCCTAGGACTCATGAGATGACGACTTCTAGGGTCACGTTGACCGAGACGCTCACAGGGCAGATATTTGACTGGAGTACCTTCATACCTCTTACATCTCTTCTCCCTGAGTATCGTTTGTTGCACCTCATCTGTGGGTACAACATTGATCCACTTGGCCATGGGGCACAGGTGAACATTGATCGTCTTCAGCTTCTTTACCATCTGGGCACTAGTTTTGTCATTGACCTTCCGATGTTCATTTTTAGAGCCATTGATAGAGCAGGTAGCCAGTTGGCTAACCATCCTTGTCTCCCATTCCCTCTACTGGTGAGCTCTATATTACTTCATCTAGATGTGGCGATTCGAGCCAATGAGGATGTGTGCGCTCCCATGAGGCCTATTGGGCCTTCGACTATCAGGAAGAGCATGTCTCAGGTTCGGAGGGTGACAGATGTACCCCCACACTTCGATAATATTTTCGACGAGGACTTGGGGGATGATATCAAGCCAGGGGGTCAGCAGCCAGATACTGATATGCCTCCTCCAGAGACACAACCATCTTTTGACCAGCCTCTTGAGATGCCTGCTCTTTACTCCTTCGAGTCTCTTCATCATCAGATGGTGGGATTCGACCAGCGTCTCACAGTGCATGAGGAGCGGACGGTATAGAGCTTTCGCCGTCTAAAGGAAGGTCAGGAGATGATGCAGCGATACATGGAGTACCAGTTCACCATGATGGGCTTTGGACAGCATCCACCAGCTCATGGCCCTGATCAGCATGATGGTGCTGGACCATCTACATAGACTCTTGGAGAGAGTTATCTTGAGAGTTATCAGGTGTTTTTTTTATTGTTATTATTATTGTACACCGATAAACTCAAATTTTGTATGGTTATACTCTACTTGTGTTATATTGTGTTACATGGTATAAACCAGTATGTATTTGGTTATGGAGTATTTCTCATGATAATCTTCATTGCATGCTTATTATTTGCTTATATTTCTGTACGTTTGTCAATCTGTGACAAAAAGGGGGAGAGAAAATCATAGCGGTAAAAATAAGTTGATACATGAGATAGGAGGAAAGAAATTTAGGGGGAGAAAAATATTTTATTATTTTTTCAATTTCTCTACTTGTGATGTGCATAATCATACTCACTGCATTTTATATGATTTATTGATTGCCGATGATATTACATGGTATGTATTGTTGGTAGAATGTGTAGGGAATGGATCAAAAGCCATTACACTATCTATTCGATTATCTCCAAGAGAGTGTGAGATAGTGAGTGAATCATGTAAGAGGGTGGGATTGTATTTTTAATTTTTTTACCTTCTTTATGATTAAATATTTTTTGTCACAGAATTGCCAAAGGGGGAGATTGTAAGGAATATTTTTATATTCAATTTGGCAAAGATTCTGTTTGATATAAAAATATTCTTGTAACCGTTCTTACGAGCATCAGTGTAGTGTGAAGATGTCGTGATACATATACTTCGCCAACTACGTGAAGACTAAAAGACAGAGACAGCAAGAATCAGACAGTTGACGATAGGAGTCATCTGAGTAACTGCCGATTTGTCAATTAATGATCGTGTACACTCGATTAGGAAGGTATGTGACTTAGTGACCATAGGAGTTGATTAAAATGAACTAAATATAATGGTCAAACTGAGTCATTGGACAGACCCAAGTCAAAGTCAATTATATTGACTAGTTGGAAAGTCCAATCGATTGGACATGTATTTCCAATCAATTGGACATAGCCCAATCGGTTGGAGACACTGTGTAATCGATTGGAGACTACGAAGCAGAAACATAATTGAGTACAATCGATTGGAGACACTGTGTAATCGATTGGAGCCTTCGGGACAGAAATCTTTGTGTACAATCGATTAGAGACTCTGGATAATCGATTGGAGCCTTCGGGATAGAAAGTTATAAATGTCAAATCGATTGGAGAACCATGTGCAATCGATTGGTGCCTTCGGAATAGAAAACTTATTGAGCCCAATCGATTGGACACTTGTCCCCAATCGATTGGGCCATGTCTAATCGATTGGACCAAGTGTACAATCGATTGGACCCTGAACAGAATCAGTTTTCTCAGATTCGAAATTCATGGTTCCATTATCCCACATTCCACACGACTCAGGGTCTTGGAATTCTATAAATAGAACCCTTCTATGCCTTCTCTAAACACGCACAGAGACACAGAGTGACTCAATCTTAAAGAGAGAGAAGTAAAGGTTATATTTATCAGAGTGTCCAATTTGAAGAGCAAGAAGCTTGTTTTCATTCACATCTTGTGAGCTTGTTCTCTTCTCGATCAAACCCGAGAGCTTGATCTTTACTCAGCCTAGGTTTTCCATTTCTATATTCAACCTAGTAAGCTTGAGAGTACCAGTGTGACTCAAACACCTTTTCAGCAACTTGGGGTTCAGGATGTACTGAATCCTTCACCTTCTGCAAAGGTAGGAGTGTTGAGAATTAAGATCAGAGGAGCCGGTCGAAGGTAAGTTTGGGGTGTACCAAGTGATATTCGCTTAAAAATGCGTATTTTCCACTGTTATCTTCTAAGCGTTTTCACACTCTCCTACGTTAAAATGCTCTATTTATCTACTTTTCTACGTAAGAGTCTCTTTTGTTGCGTAGAACACACTTTTCTAGACGAAATGGTATATTTGCATGCATTAAACATATTTTCGGAAGTCTAGACATGAAGTCATTCTGATAGAGTCTCATTACGCGCTTCTTCAGTCGCAGGACACCCCGATGGGACAATTCTTGAGACTTGCGAGCCCACATCGATCAGGAAAGCCCATTATCAAAGCTTAAAGAGCCCACATGCTATGACTAGAAGATATGGGCCAAATATGAACTGAATAAGAGGACCAAAAAGTCGGCCCAAAGAACGAAGAGAGCAGGAGAGCCAATGACCAAGAGACGGACCAAAGCGTTTAAAGCCACATGAGTCAGCAAGGAATGATAGTCTACTCTACTGGAGAAGCGTGAGGATGGTCACAGTGAAGACCAGGGTTCCAGACCCTCTGCCAATACTTTTATCTCCATTTTTTGATATTTTCTCTCTCATCTCTCCTTATTCTCTCTCTCTTCCTCTCTCGGTCCTCGAATCTACTGACCTAACCCTAGAACTCCTGCCATTGGCTCTGTCTCATCTCCCTTAGCTTTCTGACCATTGGATCTTCAATCGGACCGTTGGATCTTCCACCAGACCGTTGGATCTCTCTAGATCCGTCGATCTACCAATCTGGGTCCCAATCAAGTCACCATCCATCCGATCGCCATCAAATTGTCTATCACATCATCTTGTAAGACAATGGACATCATCAATCCATGTGGGCCAATAGCCGGGCATATCATCATCGACCCGCTGTACGACCATTTAGTGGACCCCGTGAATTTCAAAATAATTTCAATTAAATTTTAAAAAAATGGGGGGTCCACTAAATGGGGAAATTCCCTAAAGAAAAGTAGGGTTTTACTTTTCATTAAAGGAAATAGGGAGCTTTAAAAGGGGAAGGAGAAGGGTTCGTTTGAACCCTAATCCCCCTCCAATCTCTTCCAATCATACCCCTTTACCCTTCCCCACGTTTTCCCTTCTTCTTTGGCCCCATCTTCCTCCTCCTTTCTTCTTCTTCTTTTTCATCTTCACCAAGTTGTTGCCGGAGTTGCAGGTTGCAACTCCGGCCGATCAAGAGCTCCTCCTCCATCTCCTTGCTGCCATTCTCTCCCACATCTCTTCTCTCTCTCACCCCTTCCCACTTCACTTCCTCTCTCTTCATCCTCCATCTATCCTACATGGTGGCTGCTCCTCCAACTGCCACCACCATGTAGCCTCCATGCTGCAAACCATGCCGCCTTCATCACACCGCCTGCAACTAGCAGCTCCGCCTCCCTACTACCACGTATCCACCATCTAATAGCCGTCTTCTCCTCTTTCCACTCTTCTAAAAACCTATCATTCAAGAGAAGAAAAGAAAGGAGGGAAGAAAAGGAGAAGATGAAGAGAAGAAGTCATCCTCTCCCATGGACTGGTGCATCTTCTTTACACCACCGTCACCCTCCTCCATAGTTGAAGAACCTGCAACTGCATACTGCCATTCATTGTGCCTCCATTAGAATCGCCGTCTCCATTCTCCAGCACATCCCTCTCTCAATCTACAAACCCCAGCCGTCAGCCCATTCTCTAGACGTTTTCTCCATTGAGAAAACCAGCCACCAAGATCTCATTACCGTCTGCTACCTACTACTAGGCCGCCTTCTCTATCACAGCCACATCAATCACCGCCTTCCACATCTCCAGCAGCCGCCCTCACCACAGCTCTTCACAACGTCTTCTCTTCCTTGACCCCCACTCCATTACCGCCTCCTACCTGGTTTTCCTCTCCATTAATAAATCATTAAAGTACAATGAGTTGATTATGCACATCACAAGTAGAGAAATTAAAAAAATAATACAAAATTTTTCTCCCCTTATCTCATGCATCTACTTATTTTTACCTCTATGATTTTTTCTCCCCCTTTTTGTCATAGATTCACAAAGGTACAAAAATATAGACAGATAATAAGCATTCAATGAATATCATCATGAAGAACAGTGCATATATATATCCAACCATAATAAAGTCAATTAATAGTAATCATCAAATTATAGAAGATCTTGACACTAGATTGAACCTTGGAGAGTCGTGACATGAATAACAATTAAAATGAACTTATTTCTAGGAAAAAAAATTAGAAAAAAAAAGAATGTTTATTTGGTTGATTGGTACTGACTAAGAATAACTCAAAATACGGAACTCAAGTAAGATATAATTCTAACTCGATTTTGAGATAGATAGAATTTCGTATTCATCAGTTAACCCAAAAATACTAAGTCATTGAAAGTAATAAAATCATATCTCTTGAGAATCAGTAGTGAATAATGTGTTGACATCATAATCGAAACAAGATAAGATAAGTAATTTCAGTAAAGATCCAGACATCATATTTTAGAAATCCAGGAGGTATCCTGTATCCAGATATAAAATCCTCATTAGAGCTATTAAGGGTTCTCACACACACTCTTGTATAAGGGTATTTGCTGATGGATAAGAATGTTTTTAGCAAATTCGTTGTCTTTTACACCCTTTTTATTCACTTTGAATATAGGTAGCTTTCACTCTCCATGTAGGTAGCCCTTTTATGCAACAATGAGAATCAGATTGCAATTTCAAACAGGGTTATACAGATAGCTTTAACTCTAATTTTTGTGGAAGTAGCTGTTTCCTTAGAACAATAACTCACATTGGAAGGCCAACAGTCGACTATAGTGCAGTTTCGAAATCAACTGAAGGTAGGAACACTGCTAATTTGAAGTCATATCTAGTAGAAGTTTATTCCTTATTCCTGAAATAAGCACTAGAAATAATACTGAAATCATATCTATTCCTAAAGAAAAATCAATCAGTGTGTAGTGTGTGAAACATACGTTTGCAAAAAATAATTTTATCCACTGACAAAGACAATGTATAATAGACTAATCATTACAAACATTGAAAAATATATATATCACCATGATATGATCTTGATAGTACTTATGTCAAGTCTGAATTTAGATCATTCAAAATCAATTCTAATCAACCAGACTAATATGAAAGCAAAAATAAAAAAATAAAAAATAAATAAACACAAAATACAAGATCATCAATCAAACTAATACCGATAGATTTATGAAGAAACTTGAATCCAACAACATCAAGAGGTTTTGTAAAAATATCCGCTAGTTGATTTTCTATAGCGACATGCTCCAAGGTGATAATTTTTTCTTCAACAAGATCTCTAATAAAATGATGACGAATGCCAATATGCTTAGTTCTAGAATGTTAAACAGGGTTTTTCGATATATTTATAGTACTTGTATTATCACAATAGATAGTCATCAATATTTAATTGATCCCACAATATGTTAACATCTGCTTCATCCATAGTAGTTGAGTACAACAGCTGTCAACTACAATATACTCGACTTCAGCAGTAGGTAAAGAAATACAATTATGTTTTTTGCTTTGCCAACTAACTAGGTTATTACCAACATAAAAACACCCACCACTGGTGCTTTTTCTATCATCAACATTTCCAGCCCAATCAACATCAGAATAACCTGCAAGCTCTGCAATAGTATCAAATGAATACCAGAGACCATATCCTATAGTTCTACTAACATACCTGATGATATGTTTGACTGCAAGAATATGAGATTCTTTGGGATTAGCTTGAAATCTAATACATGCACCCATATTAAAGGAAATATCAGGACGACTAGCAGTGAGATATAGTAAGCTTCCAATTATGGTTCTATACAAAGTTTGATCAACATCCTTTCCTTCAATATCTTTACTCAGTGATATTCGCTCAAAAGTGCTTATTTTAAGCAATTATCCTTTTAGCCTTATTGCACTCTCTTACGTAAAATGCTCTATTTATCTACTTTTCTACGTAAGAGTCTCTTCTGTTTCGTAGAACACACTTTTCTAGACGAAATGGTATATTTGCATGCATTAAACACATTTTCGGAAGTCAAGGTATGAAGACGTTATGATCAAGTCTCATTATGTGCTCTTCTCTTGCAGAAAACTCGATCGGGCTATTCTCGAGACTTGCGGGCCAAAATCGATCATTAAAGCCCATTATCAAAGCTTAAAGAGCCCACAGGCTATGACTAGAAGATATGGGCCAAATATGGGCTGAATAAGAGGACCAAAAAGTCAGTCCAAAGAACGAAGAGAGTAGGAGAGCCAATGACCAAAAGACGGACCCAAGCGTTTAAAGCCACATGAGTCAGCAAGGAATGATGGTCTAGTCTACTAGAGAAGCGTGAGGATGGTCACAGTGAAGACCAGGGTTCTAGACCCTCTGCCAATACTTTTATCTCCATTTTCTGATATTTTCTCTCTCCTCCCCTTAATTTTCTCTCATCTCTCCTTATTATCTCTCTCTTCATCTCTCGGTCCTCGGATCTACTGACCTAACCCTAAATTCCTGCCTGTTGGCTTTGGCCCATCTCCCTAAGCTATCGGACTGTTGGATCATCCATCGAACCGTTGGATCTCTCTAAATCCGTCGGCCTGCCAATCTGGATCCTGATCCAGTCATCTTCAGTCTGATCATCAGCTAATTGTCTATCACATCATCTTATAAAACGATGGACTTCATCAGTCCATGTGAGCCAGCAACCGGCCCATCATCATCGACCCGCTACTCGACCATTTAGTGGACCCCACAAATTTCAAAATAATTCAAATTAAATTTTTAAAAAATAAGGGGGGTCCACTAAATGGGGAAATCCCCCAAAGAAAGAAAAAATTTTAAAAAAAAAAATTATTTTTTTAAAAAAAATCCCTAATTTCCATTAATGGAAACTAGGGAGCTTTAAAGGGGTAGGAGAAGGGTTCGTTTGAACCCTAATCCCTCTCCTTTCTTCTCCTCTCTTTCCCCCAAAACCGTTCCCCCTTCTCCTCATTTTCTCAATCGTTCTTCTCCTCTTCTTCCTCTTTCCTTTCTTCTTCTTCGTCATCTTCTCCATCTCTTTCGACAGGAGGCTGCAACTCCGGCAACGCCTGCAACTCTTGTTTCTCTCTTTCTCTCCTCCCTCCAGCCAGTCCTTACTTTGCTGGTTCATCCACAGCAGCACTAAACCACAACACCAGCAACTCCGGAGAACTCCCCTGGTTGCTGCCTCATCTCTACCACGTCTTCACCGGAGTTGCCGCCTGCAACTCCCGCCGCTCACCAGCAAGTGGAACAACGACTTCCTCTACCGCCCAACCTCCTTCACGAACTACATCCTTGCGCCGCCTCCCAAGTCCAACCTTGCTACACCGCCAGCCAGCCGTGACTTCATCGTTCCACGCCAGCCACGACCCTCTCCCACTTGCCAACCGGCTTCACAGCCATCAACGCCTGCTGCCTTGTGGCAGCAGTAACAACACCACAACGCCCCCATCCTTGCTTCCACACCAACAGCCACCGTCCATTCTCTCGTTCTCTTCCCAAGAAACAAAAAAAAAAAAGAAAAAAAAAAGAAGAAAATAAAACAAAATAAAAGGAAAAAAAATAAAGAGAAGAAGAAGAAGGATAAGTAGCCGTGGGTGTTTTCCCTTGCAGCCACGTGTCAGCCTTCTCTCAAGCTCCACCAAAAGCAACCACCTCTCCCTCACGGCCTGATCTTGGTTGGACTGTGACTTGGGTACGTTTCAGTCGGTCTCCTCCACGCCTAACCCTTGCTATCATCACCATCTTCTCCCTTGAAACCAACATCATCCATCATCACTGGCACGCACCCCCACTTGAAGGGATGGCCGACTCATCTCTCCATCTTCATGGACGATCCATCCATCATAGATCTCTCTTTTCTGGTCATCTCCATGGTAAGTTCAAGGTAGAAAAATCTCTCTTTATCTTTTCTCTCTCTAATTCTCTCTCTTTCTCTCTAGAATTCTCTCCCGTATCTTTTTTCTCACTAGTTCAACTTTCTCTCTCTTCTATCATTTTCTCTCTCTAAATCTCATTTCATCTCTCTAGATTTGACTTTATTTTTCTTCTTTGAATTGATCTTTAGTTTATTTTATTTTATCTTATTTTCGATTCCAGCATTGTAATAGACATTTTGATCACTGAATGATGAAGTTTATTTTTATCTATTATTTCTTGCAATGTTCCGTCATTTCATGTTCCTGATTATGCTAATCTGACTAATCCCGAGTATGGATCGACATCGACACGAATCCCTATGCTAGAATCTCTGAATTTTGCAGGATAAAATCGGATCAAATTACAAATGTGTTGAAATTAGGGTTTCCGTAATCCTATTACAGAAACGGGTGTCCCCATCACTAATGATGGCCTTAGGGGCACCGAACCGAGCGAAGATGAACTCTTTTAGGAATTTGACCACTATATACTTTGTGGTCATTGGTCTTAGTGGGAATGGCTTCTATCCATTTTGAGACATAATCTACCGCAAGGAGAATGTACTCAAAACCATAGGAAACCAAAAAGGGGCCCATGAAGTCGATGCCCCAGATGTCAAATATTTCATCGACCTGGATGGGAGTTAGGGGCATCATGTTCCTCTAGGAGATGCGGCCTAGATGCTGGCAATTAGGACAGGTTTTGCTGTAGATGTAGGCATCTTTAAATAATGTGGGCTAGTAGAATCCACATTGCAGCACTTTTTCTGTAATTTTCTTAGTGCTAAAATGACCACCACAAGGTTGGTCATGACACGAGGACAAGATATTGAGTTGGTCCGACTCTAGGACACAGAGACGAATGATCTGGTCAGGACAGTATTTATACAAATAAGGGTCATCCCAAGAGTAGTACTTAACTCTTGCTAAGAATTGGCTTTTATCCTGTTTTGACCAGTGTGAAGGCATTTCTTCAGTGACAAGGCAGTTGACAATGTCAGCATACCATGATGAACGGAGATAGCGAACAATTGTTCGTTTGGAAAGGTCTCAAATCTGAGCTCACTTCTGCACCCATTATCCGTCCCCCGGACTGGACTCTACCTTTCGAGGTGATGTGTGATGCTTCTGACTATGCCTTAGGAGCTGTTCTAGGGCAGATAGTTGACAAAAGGTCACACGTGATCTACTACGCGAGCAAAACTCTTAACTCTACCCAAATGAATTACTCCACCACTGAAAAAGAACTCCTGGCTGTAGTCGTCACCCTTGATAAATTCCGTCAGTGCCTCTTAGCCACTAAGGTGGTCGTGTACACTGATCATGCAGTCCTTCGTTATCTCATGTCGAAAAAGGAAACCAAGCCTCGATTAATTCGATGGATTCTCTTACTGCAGGAATTCGACCTCGAGATCAAGGATAAGAAAGGAACTGAAAATGTAGTGGCTGATCACTTGTCTAGACTGACTTTAGAGTCCTCCTTCGACACCCAACCCATCCCTGAGTCCTTTTCAGACGAACAACTGTTCGCTATCTCCGTTCATCCATGGTATGCTGACATTGTCAACTACCTTGTCACCGAAGAAATGCCTTCACACTGGTCAAAACAGGACAAAAGCCAATTCCTAGCAAGAGTTAAGTACTACTCTTAGGATGACTCTTATTTGTATAAATACTGTCCTGACCAGATCATTCGTCTCTGTGTCCCAGAGTCGGACCAACTCAATATCTTGTCCTCGTGTCATGACCAACCTTGTGGTGGTCATTTTAGCACTAAGAAAACTGCAGAAAAAGTGCTGCAATGCGGATTCTACTGACCCACATTATTTAAAGATGCCCACATCTATAGCAAAACCTATCCTAATTGCCAGCATCTAGGCCGCATCTCCCAGAGGAACATGATGCCCCTAACTCCCATCCAGGTCGATGAAATATTTGACATCTGGGGCATCGACTTCATGGGTCCCTTTCCGATTTTCTATGGTTTTGAGTACATTCTCCTTGCGATAGACTATGTCTCCAAATGGATTGAAGCCATTCCTACTACGACCAATGACCACAAAGTAGTGGTCAAATTCCTAAAAGAGTTCATCTTCGCTCGGTTCGATGCCCCTAAGGCCATCATTAGTGATGGGTGCACCCATTTCTGTAATAGGATATTCAAAAAATTAATGAAAAAGTATGGGGTAACCCATAAGGTTGCCCTAGCTTATCATCCGCAGACTAGTGGTCAAGTAGAGGTTTCTAATCATCAGATCAAGCAGATCTTGGAGAAGACAGTATTTATACAAATAAGGGTCATCCCAAGAGTAGTACTTAACTCTTGTTAGGAATTGGCTTTTGTCCTGTTTTGACTAGTGTGAAGGCATTTCTTCGGTGACAAGATAGTTGACAATGTCAGCATACCATGATGAACGGAGATAGCGAACAGTTGTTCGTCTAGAAATGTCTCAAATCTGAGCTCACTTCTACACCCATTATCCGTCCCCCGGACTGGACTCTATCTTTCGAGGCGATGTGTGATGCTTCTGACTAAGCCTTAGGAGCCGTTCTAGGGCAGAGAGTTGACAAAAGGTCACACGTGATCTACTACGTGAGCAAAACTCTTAACTCTGCCCAAATGAATTACTCCACCACTGAAAAAGAACTCTTGGCGGTAGTCTTCGCCCTTGATACCAACATCATCCATCATCACTGGGCACGTACCCCCACTTGAAGGGATGGCCGACTCATCTCTCTATCTTCATGGACGATCCATCCATCATAGATCTCTCTTTTTCAGTCATCTCCATGGTAAGTTCGAGGTAGAAAAATCTATCTTTCTCTTTTCTCTCTCTACCCTCATCTTTCTCTCTCTTTCTCTCTAGAATTCTCTCTCCTATCTTTTTTCTCACTAGTTCAACTTTCTCTCTCTTCTATCATTTTCTCTCTCTAAATCTCATTTTATCTCTCTAGATTTGACTTTATTTTTCTTCTTTGAATTGATCTTTAGTTTATTTTATTTTATCTTATTTTCGATTCAAGCATTGTAATAGACATTTTGATCACTGAATGATGAAGTTTATTTTTATCTATTGTTTCTTTGCAATGTTCTGTCATTTCATGTTCCTGATTATGCTAATCTGACTAATCCCGAGTATGGATCGACATCCAACACGAATCCCTATGCTAGAATCTCTGAATTTTGCAGGATAAAATCGGATCAAATTATAAATGTGTTGGAATTAGGGTTTTCGTAATCAACGACACAAAAAATCCTACTTTCACTCAGCTTTGTAGTAGTACTCATAGGAGTACGATGATGTTTAGCTAATTCCATACCAAATTTCTTAACTAGGTCTTTGCTATATTTGGATTGAGAAATAAAAATTCCATCATCCAACAGTTTAACTTGAAGACCCAAAAAATAACTCAGTTCACCTACCATATGATACTCGCTTAAAAGTGCGTATTTTCCACTATTATCCTCTAAGCGTTATCACACTCTCCTACGTAAAACTGCTCTATTTATCGACTTTTCTACGTAAGAGTCACTTTCATTACATAGAGTACACTTTTTGGACGAAATGGTATATTTGCATGCTGTAAACACATTTTTGAAAGTCTAGATATTAAGTCATTCTGATAAAGTCTCATTACACGCTTCTTCTATCACAGAAAACCCCGATGGGACGATTCTCGAGACTTGCGGGCCCACATTGATCATAGAAGCCTCATATCAGTGCGTAAAGAGCCAACAAGCTATGACAGGCCAAGTATAGGTCGAAGTGGAGGATCACGGAGCCGATCCAAAGAATTAAGAGAGCTGGAGAGCTGAAGACCAAGAGACGAACCAAAGATTCAAAGCCGCAAAAGTGGTGGTTTACATGATTCGAGAAGGCGATAGAAGTCTATGTTGAAGATTTAGATTCTAGACCCTCCGCTAGTCGTTATCTCTGCAGTCCGTAGAATTTTCTCTCTCCTCTCTCCTTATTCTCTCTCATCTCTCTTTACATCCCTATACATCACCACCCGATCCTCAGATCTACTGACCTAACCTCAGAACTCCTACCAGTTGGCCCTGGCCCACTCCCTAAGCTTTTTGACCGTTGGATCGTCCATCAGACCGTTGGATCTCTCTAGATCCGTCGGTCTACCAATCTAGATCCCAATCCAGTCATCATCTGTCTGATCGATTCTTTTTAGCAAATCATCCATCACATCATCTTATGAGATGACAGCCATCATCAGTCCATGTGGGCCAGCAGTCGGGCCCATCATCATCGACCCGCTACTAGACCATTTAGTGGACCCCGCGATTTTAAAATGCTTTAAATTAATTTTTTAAAATAAAAAAGGGGGGGTCCACTAAATGGGAAAATCCCCCAAAAAAAAAGGTTTTCTTAAAAAAATAATATTTATTTCAAAAATTCTCATTTTCCATTAAAAGGAAAGTGGGAGCTTTTAAAAGGATAAGAGAAGAGTTCATTTGAACCCTAATCCCTCTCCCATCTTCTCCTCTCCTCCCCAAAACTCTTCCACACGTTTTCTTCTTCTCCTTCTCTTCTTTTTTTTTTTCTTCTTCTTCTTTCATCTTCTCCCCGTTTTGACCGAAGTTGCAGCCTGCAACTTCGGCCACCACCACTTGCAGCATCTCCGCCTACTGCAGACCTCTACCGCCCTCATCAATCACCATTTTTGCTTGGCGAACCAGCAAAAAGACCTCTTATTGAACTGACCTGCAACAAGGAGTTGCAGGCCATCTTCCCATCACCATTGTTTTTCCCCCAACCATCGTCTTCTACAACTGCTGGACGGTCACTCCTTCCACAATCGAAGCTTGATGCCAAGTGCAGCAAGCTTAGACAGAAAAAAAATATAAAAAATAAAGAAAAGAGGGAGAGAAGAAGAAAGTAAAGGAGGGAGGAACCTAACAGTTTCTCCCCTTCTACCTCACCGTCACGTTTCCCCCCACTGGTTGCCGCCCGAAAAATCATCGTGGCCCCCATCTTCTTCCCTCGCTCTCCTTTCTTCCACAGCCCATAAGAAAAGAAAAACAAAAAAGAGAGAAGAAAGGAGAAGGGAAGAAGAAATTAGAGGAGAGGAGGAAGGCAGGAGCGTCATCTCTTTTGTTCAACTCCACAAGCTACTCCACCTTCTTCAATCATTTTAGTGGCTGTTCTTCCAACAGCCACCACCTCTCCTTGCTGTCTCCATACTCTTTGCACCACCTAGCCTCCACCGTTTGATCCAACATTAACGGCAAGGCCCGAACCAGCAGCGTCCTCCTTCTAGCCCGTGCTCCATCCAAGAAACGCCGGTGACCTTGCTGTTCACCAACGCTATTATCACTCAACGCCACCATCTCCATCACCTTTGCGCAGCCTGCTACAAACAGGCAGCACCTCCATCATCGTTTGGTTGTTGGTCGGTGATGCCACTTCACATCCATCCATGGGATACATCCAAGCGCCAATAGCCACCATCATCCGCTCCTTCCTACACCGTCATCATCACCATCTTTCCTTCATCATGACCACCATGGGTACGTCCAAAAGTAATTCTAAAAGGCAAGCAAATCACCTCCCCTCTCTCAACCATTTTGTTTATCTTTTCTCTCTCTAGAAATTTATTTGCTTTCTAATTAGTTTCTTATTTGTTTATCTTAATTTCAATTACTTGCATTGTAGACAATTTTGAGTTAATGAAGAGTTTTTAATATTGAGTTGCGTAGTTAGGTTCTAATTTCTACTTTGATTAATGTTGTCAGTGCTTAAAGTTAGCTAAATAAAAAATTTCAAAAATTCATGTTTTAAATCTCATGATCATCATTCTCACCCCTCCATGTTCTTGAGTAGCATTTTCTGATAAAAATCTGTCATTTCATGTTCTTGTTTGCGCAAACTAACCCCGAGTGTGGATCGACATCCGACATACTTCCACTGTGCAAAGAATGTTTAAATCTTGCAGGATAAATCTCGGATAATTTACAAATGTGTTGACTCTAGGGTTTCCGTAACCAACGACGCGGAAAAACCTTACTTTCACCATACTCATTTCGAATTCCTTTTTCATTTGTTCTGAAAACATGTGAACATGATCAACAAATGTGGACCCAAATACAATATTATCAACATAAATTTGAACAATCACATAAATTCCTTGAACAGTTTTAACAAATAAGGTCTTGTCTACTTCTCCTCTGATGAAACCTTGATGAAGCAGAAAAGTGGTCAATTTCTCATACCAAGCCTAGAGAGCTTGTTTTAAGCCATACAAGACCTTTTTGAGGTAATAAACTTGATCAAAAAATTTTGGATCCTCAAACCCTTTGGTTTGTTCCACATAAACTTCTTCTTGAAGAACACTATTCAAGAAGGCACTCTTGACATCCATCTGAAAAAGTTTAAATTTAAGATGACAAGCAACAGCAAGCAAGATATGAATGGATTCCAATCTAGCAACAAGAGCAAAAGTTTCCTCAAAATCAATGCCTTCAATTTGAGTATAGCATTAAGCTACAAGTCTGGCTTTGTTTCTGACAACAGTTCCATTCTCATCCGATTTGTTTTTGAAAATCCATTTAGTGCCAATAACATTAGTATCTTTAGGTCTTGACACTAAATACCAAACATCATTTCTAATAAATAGACTTAGTTCCTCCTACATGGCACTAATCCAATTTTCATCAGTAAGAGCTTCATAAATATTTTTTGGTTCAATCTGAGAAGTATAGCACATAAAGTTAACAACATTTTCAATTTGTCTTCTAGTTTGAACTCTACTTCCTGCATCACTAATGATGTCAACACTAGGATAATTTTTCTTAAACCATAAGGGAAGAGATTTATCAGCATGAGAGTCACTAGAAGGAGGAGTAATATGAATGTCATCAATAATCTGACAGATATCATCACAGTTGTCATCCTTTGAGGAATTTTCTTCAATATTTAAATCATCAATAACCACATTAATAGACTCCATAATAGTTTTGGTTCTTTGATTAAGAACCCGATAAGCTCTACTATTGGTGGAATAACCTAAAAAAATTCATTCATCTCCCATTTTGTCAAACTTTCCCAGAGATTCTCTATCTCTAAGAATATAGTATTTGCTCACGAAAACCTTGAAATATTTGAGATTAGATTTTTTACTCGACCAAATTTCATAAGGAGTGTTTAAAGTTCATGGTCTCAGATAAACTCTATTGAGAGTATAACAAGTAGTATTCACTGCTTCAGCCCATAAGTTTTGAGGTAAGTTTTTGCTGTGAAGCATCACTCAGGCCATTTCCTGAATCACCCTATTCTTTCTTTCAATCACTACATTCTATTGTATATAATAGGTGCAAAAAATTCATGCTTAATGCCAATGGCATCACAGTACTCAGTGAGGCAAGAATCTTCAAATTCTCCTCCATGGTCAGTACGGATCCTGACTATACTGTAATCTTTTTCATTTTGAATTTTTTGACATATCTTTTTACATGCTTCAAAAGCATCTGATTAATCTCTAAGAAAAGTAATCCATGTAAGTCGAGAGTAATCATCTACCATGACCAGAATGTATCTTTTTCCTCCCAACTTTCAGTCCTCATAGGACCCATAAGATCCATGTGAATCAGATCAAGCACTTTGGATCTAGCACAATAATTTTCCTTTTTGCGAGAGCTTTTGATTTGTTTACAGATTTGGCAAGCTCCACAAATAGTGCTAGTAGATTTTTCAATTTGGGCACACCTCTCACTAATTCTTTATTAGTGATTTTAACTAGGTCCTTTTGGTTCATATGGCCTAGTCTTTAGTGCCATAAGTCAAAATAATTTAATTTGGTAGAATTACAGATAATCTTGGGATTTCTACCAATAATATAACAGTTCTCGGAGGTTCTTGAACCTCTTATAACACATTTGCCAGATTCATCAATAACATCACTTCCTTGGCTTGTGAATTTAACTATATGATTATTATCGTATATTTGACTAAAGTTAAGAAGATTGGCTTTGAGTCCTTCAACACAGAGAACATTATCAAGCTTAAGAATACCTGGAGCTTGAATACTTTCCCGACCAATGACCTTTGCCATACTTCCATTCCCAAATGTTACACTCCTATCCTTATGGTCTTCAATATGACAAAACATTGACTTATCTCCAGTCATGTACCTAGAACAACCACTGTCCATATACCATTTGTTGTTTTCTAAAGTCTTGAAAGTAGAATGAATCATAAGGCATTTTTGATAATCTTTTCTTACCCAAATGGTCTTATACTTAGAAAGTGGTTTAACAAGTTTTGTCATTTGTTTGGGAAGAAACAAATTGTTTCTCCTTTTGTCATTTCTGGACCATTGATTCTTAGCAACATGACTATCAAACAAAGTTTTTCTCAATTAAAAAATTTTGGAAATCTCTCTCTTTAGTTCATTAGATTTCACTTATAACTCAACCTAGAATAATGATGACCAACCAATTTAGTTTGTTTGAACTTTGTTGTCATACATTTTCCTGTAGAATATGTGAGTTTTACATTATTCTTATGAGTACTAAGATGAGAATCAAAATTCTTCGATTTAACAATATCAGAATTGTTTATCAATTGATTCATGATATTCGCTCAAAAGTGCTTATTTTAAGCAATTATCCTTTTAGCGTTATTGCATTCTCCTACGTAAAATGCTCTATTTATCTACTTTTCTACGTAAGAGCCTCTTCTGTTGTGTAGAACACACTTTTCTGGACGAAATGATATATTTGCATTCATTAAACATATTTTCGGAAGTCTAGACATGTAGTCATTCTGAGAGAGTCTCATTACGCGCTTCTTCTGTCGCAGGAAACCCCGATGGGACGATTCTCAAGACTTGTGGGCCCAAATCGATCATGAAAGCCTATTATCAAAGCTTAAAGAGCCCACATGCCATGACTAGAAGATATGGGCCAAATATGGGCTGAATAAGAGGACCAAAAAGCCGGCCCAAAGAACGAAGAGAGTAGGAGAGCCAATGACCAAGAGACGGACCAAAGCGTTTAAAGCCACATGAGTCAGCAAAGAATGATAGTCGACTCTACTGGAGAAGCGTGAGGATGGTCACAGTGAAGACCAGGGTTCCAGACCCTCCGCCAGTGCTTTTTTCTCTATTTTCTAATACTTTCTCTCTCATCTCTCCTTATTCTCTCTCTCTCTTCATCTCTCGGTCCTCGAATCTACTGACCTAACCCCAGAACTCCTGCCCATCGGCTCTATCTCATCTCCCTTAGCTTTCTGACCGTTGGATCTCTCTAGATCCGTCGATCTACCAATCTGAGTCCCGATCAAGTCACCATCCATCCGATCGCCATCAGACTGTCTGTCACATCATCTTGTGAGACGATGGACATCATCAATCCATGTGGGCCAATAGCCGGGCCCATCTTCATCGACCCGCTGTCCGACCAGTTAGTGGACCCCGCGAATTTCAAAATAATTTTAATTAAATGGGGGGTCCACTAATTGGAGAGATTCCCCATAGAAAAGTAGATTTTTACTTAAAAAAAAAATTATTTTTCATATTTTTTATTTTCAAAAAATACCCTATTTCCATTAATGGAAATAGGGAGCTTTAAAAGGAGAAGGAGAGGGGTTCGTTCGAACCCTAATCCCCCTCCTTTCCTCTCCTTTCTCTTCCCCAAACCACCCCCCTACGTTCTTTCTCCTCTTTCTCTTCTTCTTCTTCTTCTTCTTCTTCTTCTTCTTCTTCTTCTTTTACCGGCCGGAGTTGCAGAACTCCGGCCACCTCGTCTTCTTCACGTTCTTCTCCTCCTCTAGCCGCTGCCCAACCCCTTGCTCATCTCGCCAGCGCCTCCCTCATCCATCTACGCTCCACCAGCCACCGTTCATCCTATTCATCAACCCAAACCGGAGTTGCAAGTTGCAACTCCGGCGAACTGTTGCAGCTGCAACCACCACCGTCCTTCACCCCTTCCAACCATCTCTCTCACTCATTCCATCTCTCTTCCTTCTCTCTTTCCCTCCCAAGCCAAGCCATCACCTGTTGCGCCCTTGCAAAGGTTTTCACGCCTGCAACAATCAGTTGCAGGCCGTTCGATTCTCGTCCATCATTCACCGGCGTCTTCTGCAACTCCTCCTTCTCAAACCGTCAGGCCTTGCTCACCTCCTCTTCTTTATCTCCTTGCGGCCGGGGTTGGTCCACCTCCTTGCAGAAATGTCCAAGTGACTAAGCTGCTGTGCATCGCCTTCACCACCTCCACTACACCGGTCTGCAACTCTTCTCGTTGCTGATTTCCACCACGCTGCAACACCAGTCCTCCAATCATCACAACCATCCAGATCTCAGTCCTATTGCACTGCTGTGCATCCCCTTCCACTATCTTCTCAGGCCAACACTTCCCCTCACCTTGGACGTCCAGCCACCTCACTTGGATGGCTGCATCTCTCTACAAATCTATAACTTCTCCATTGCATCCTATGGCCGAACCATGTATTCCATCATCACATGGCCGAACCACTCACTGGGCGATTTGAGCACTCATGGTAAATCGCTCCAAGGTAGTTTCTCTCTCCTCTTTAGTTTCTTTCTCTCTCTAGCCTCTTTTATTGCTTACTAGTAAGGTTCAACATTTGTTTAATTTCAATCAATAAGCATTGTAAGCGAAGTTTGGATTTTATTAATGGAATTGATCTTTAAATACTTGTTTTTATTTTATTGTAGTTCTTTTTATTGTTTTCTTTAGTTGTGATAGTCTAAAAAAAATATATATTTGCATTAATCTCGATTTCCCCCACTCTCATCTCCATATTGACCTCTCTGATATTTTCTTAGCAAAATCTATCATTTTCTGTTCTTGATTGCGCTAATCCGACTAATCCCGAGTGCGGATCGACATCCGACACGAATCCCTATACAGATCTAAAATTTTGCAGGATTTAAGAATCGGATCAATTTACAAATATTATTGAGATTAGGGTTTCCGTAACCAACGACGCGAAAAAACCCTACTTTCAATTCATTAAAGACTTTTGGAACTCGTTTTTCAATACTTTGTTTTTCATTAGAAGCAATTTCTTTTCTTCTTCCCACTGTTCCTTTCATCAGTGAGTTCAATATTCGTCAATTCTAATAAAACATTTATACAATCTAATTTCGCTATTTGTAAGGATAGGACTTTATTTTCTTTGATCAATCTAAGACTTTCTAAATACAATTTCTCATAAGCTATATTCAGATGATCCTCAGACAATAGAGATCTAGATGTATTTTCACCTTCTCTTTGCATTTTGACAAATTAATGAAAATTGACTGGTTTCACAGGAGTCTAAATTCAGGTGATTAAACCTTAAATAGAATAACCCGCTCTGATATCAATTGAAATAACACCGGTCCGTTCTCTTTAATACAATATACCTAAAAGGGGGGTTGATTAGGTATTTAAAAATTAATTATACCTACACAGTTTTAATGGTCTATGGTAGAGGAACAAAATCACATGCCTTAGTTGTTTGATAAAAGACTATCACAATCGACTCAAATCAAATATACCTCTGTGGTATATTTTCTTTTTGTCGTTTGGTCTAATCAAGATAGATAGCGGAATATAAACACAATCACACAAGACAAGAGATTTTTACGTTGAAACCTTAACCAGGGAAAAACCATGAGACCACGTCCAGACGGAAAGTATCACTAACTGAAAAGTTAAATAAATAAGGGTTACCTATGCAGCACTGTTGCAAATACATCTTCCAACTTTAGCCAAGGCCTACTGCCGATGCGTCCACGTCCACGTCCTCTAAATCAACGCTACGAATCCACGCGCGACCTCCCAGCCAAGAAGCCTTATCCGTTTGTTTAGTTTGGTACATCACAAACCTATCGTCGATCGACTGCTCCGATCTTAATTCTAAACACTCCCGCCTTTGCAGAAGGTGAAGGATTTAGTACACCTTGAACCCTAGGTTGTTCAAAAGGTGTTGAGTCACACTGGTACACTCAGGCTACTAGGTCGAATATATAAGTGGAAGACCTAAGCTGAGAGATGGATCAAGCTCTTGGCTTTGATCAAGAAGAGGAATGAGCTCATAAGATGTGAATGAGAAACAAGCTTATTGCTCTTCGAATGGACACTCTTATAAATAAACATTTTCTTCTCTCTCTTGAAAGATAGAGTCACTATGTGTCTCTGTGTCTGTTTAGAGAAGGTATAGAAGGGTTGTATTTATAGAATTCGTGACCCTGAGTCGTGTAGGACGTGGGAGAGTAGAACCAAGAATTTCATATCTAAGAAAGACTGAGATCGTGCTAAGTCCAATCGATTATACTCTAGGTCCAATCGATTGGGCCATGTCCAATCGATTGGGTATAAGTGTCCAATCGATTGGCCTCAATAAGTTTCATGTTCCGTAGGCTCCAATCAATTACACAAGGGCCTCCAATCGATTGGCCTCAAATAAGTTTCTGTCCCGAAGGCTCCAATCGATTTCACAGTCTCCAATCGATTTGGCTTTAAACATGCTCTGCCTCATAGACTCCAATCGATTACATAGAGTCCTCCAATCGATTGGGCTAATATATTATTCTGCCTCGTAGCTTCCAATCGATTACACAGAGTCCTCCAATCGATTGGGCTATGTCCAATCGATTGGACAAGTTCCAATCGATCGGACTCTCCCATTAGTCAAAATCTTTGACTCAGACTCGGGTCTGCCCAATGACTAGGTTTGACCATTATATTTTATTTATTTTAAACCTATTCCTATGGCTACTAAGTCACTTATCTTACTAATCGAGCGTACACGATCTTTAACTGGCAAATGGGCAGTTACTCAGATGACTTCTGTCGTCAACCATCTAATTCTTGTTGTCTCTGTCTTCTAGTCTTCAAGTAGTTGGTGAAGTATGCGTACCACAACATCTCCAAACTACACTGGTACTCGTACAAACAGTTACAAGAATGTTTTTATGTCAAACTGAATCTTTGCCAAATTGAATATGAAAATATTTCTTACACTGCTCACATTTGAAATTTCACCAGTCCGTTCTCTTTAATCCAATATACCTAGAAGGGAGGGTTGATTAGGTATTTAAAAATTAACTATACCTATACAATTTTACTGTTCTATGGTAGGGGAACAAAATCGCATGCCTTAGTTATTTGATAAAATATTTTCACAACCGACTCAAATCGAATATACCTCTGTGGTATATTTTGTTTCGTCTTTTGATCTAATCAAGATAGATTGCGGAATACAAACAAACAATCACACAAGACAAGGGATTTTTACTTGGAAACCTTAGCCAGGGAAAAACCACGGGACCACGTCCAGAAGAAAAGTATCACTAACTGAAAGGTTAAACGAAACAAAGGTTACCTACGCAGCATCATTGCAAATACAGCTTCCAACCTTAGCCAAGGCCTTCTGCCGATGCGTCACATCCTCTGAATCAATGCTACGAATCCACGTGCGCCCTTCTAGCCAAGAAGCCTTGTCCACTTGTTCAGTTTGGTACACCCCAAACGTACCGTCGATCGGCTCCTCCGATCTTAATTCTCAACACTCTCGCCTTTGCAGAAGGTAAAGGATTCAGTATACCCTAAACCCTAGGTTGCTCAAATGGTGTTGAGTCACACTGGTACACTCAGGCTACTAGGTCGAATATAGAAGTGGAAGACCTAAGCTGAGGAAAGGATCAAGCACTTGGCTTTGATCAAGAAGAGAACAAGCTCACAAGATATGAATGGGAAACAAGCTTATTGCTCTTCGAATGAACACTCTAACAAATAAAATATTTTTCTTTTTTCTCTTGAAGATTGAGTCACTCTGTGTCTCTGTGTGTATTTAGAGAAGGTATAGAAGGGTTGTATTTATAGAATTCATGACCCTGAGTCGTGTAGAACGTGGGATAATGAAACCAAGAATTTCGAATCTGATAAGGACTGATTTTATGCATGGTCCAATCGATTGTACTCTGGGTCTAATCGATTGGGGATAAGTGTCCAATCGATTGTGCTCAATAAGTTTCATGTTCCAAAGGCTCCAATCGATTACACAGAGGTCTCCAATCGATTTGACTCAAATAAGTTTCTGTCTCGAAGGCTCCAATCGATTTCACAGAGTGTCCAATCAATTTGACTCAAATAAGTTTCTGTCCCGAAGACTCCGATCGATTTCACAGAGTCTCTAATCGATTGGGCTGAAATAAGTTTCTGCTTCGTAGCTTCCAATGGATTACACAGAGTCCTCCAATCTATTGGGTGATGTCCAATTGATTGGGGATAAGTGTCCAATCGATTGGACTATCCCAATAGTCAATATCTTTGATTCAGACTCGGGTCAGTCCAAAGACTAGGTTTGACCATTATAAATTATTCATTTTAACAAATTCCTATGGCCACTAAGTCACTTACCTTCCTAATCAAGCGTACATGATCTTTAACTGACAAATGGGCAGTTACTCAGATGACTCTTGTCATCAACCGTCTGATTCTTGTTGTCTCTGTCTTATAGTCTTCAAGTAGTCGGCGAAGTATGCGTACCACGACATCTCCACACTACACTAGTGCTCGTAAGAACGGTTACAAGAATGTTTTTATGTCAAACGAAATCTTTACCAAATTGAATATGAAAATATTCTTTACATCATTTAAAAGCATGATCAAAGTGATGGTGACAAGTGAGGGCGGAGTGCCCAACCCAGTTTCATACTTGGCACACGGGTTTGGATGAAGTAGACCCCATATGAGATGATTGATGATGAGTGCCAGTATGGGGGCCACATCCTCCTTGAAAATAGCCATGGCCACGACCACGTCCTCTCAGGTTGTTGCGATGCCCTTGTCCAGCAGTCATGTTGTTTTTGGTAATCGACGTGGTATTAGCCGATGCAGAGGTAAGATTGGTCGGGCAATAGAGATTGTTTGGCATTAAGACGAATCTCTTGGCTGAGTAAGATGCCATGGAGATCGGAGAATGAAATCGGATCTGGGCGAGTTGTAATGGAGGTGATAAACGCACCATATTCTGGACCGAGACCGCTTAGGACTTAGGCAATTAACTCTTAAGATCGATTGGTTTCCCTGCAGCACTAAGTTGATCAGGAATACTTTTAATTTTGACAAGGTATTCAGAAATGGATGAAGATCCACGTTTAATATGCTGAAGTTGGAAGCGGAGCTGCATTGTTCAGGCCTGCGAATGGCCGACAAAAGATCACTCGAGGGCGATCCAAACTTCGTGGGCAGTGTTCAGCCCAACGATTTGAACATGAACTGATTTCGTTAGCTCTGGCATAAAAGAATCTGATCCTGACGATGCCAAGAAGTGTACATTGGATTTTTCTTGGGAGCACCATTCTCTTTAGTGGTGATGTCTTGGGGAGGGCATTGTGTGTCGCCGGTGACAAATCCATAGAGGCTGTGTCTCTTCAATATTGGAGTGAACTACGATTTCCACAATAGATAGTTTGTCTTTGTAAGTTTTATGAAGAAGACGTGCTGAAGGTTTGGGGTGGGAAGAGAATTTGTGTTGGAAGAGGTAGCCATTAGAGGCTGCTCTGATACCATATTATAACAAGATGTATATAGTAACCAAAGAAAGGTTTTGGACAGAGATAGTTCTTCTCGGTTTTGATTCAGTGTGCAAATGATGACTCTTTAAATAGAGTTTATATAGAGGATGATTTAGATCCACAATTCAGGGATCAATCAACAGTTTCCTAAAACTCTGACTTGCCTAAATGGTGGATATACATGAGTTATATACATAGGTGTGTGATTTATGGAGATCCTCAAAATATTTTACAATTGGTTTAAAATAGAAAGTCTCATGGGACAGCACGTGGGCCCAGTACTTAATACCCTTAATTGTATTAGGCACAATACTTAAAAGTGTTAAAAGATGTTTCTGGAAACTACATAAAAAGTCAAGGAAAGAGCAGCATGGATGAGAGAGAAAAGTTTTCTCATGCTTCCGCTTTAGTATAGATACATAGATAGATATGTTCCTAGTAGATAATTAAAATAGTCATCTACTTGACATGATGGTCCTACCAAGGAAACGTGATGGTCCAAACCTTAGTAGATCTACACACCAAAATTGAGCATGATTTATGATTTCTTGTTATTGGATTTGTTACTCACTTAGAACCAGCCCAACATTCATGGGTCCACGGACTTCTGTCATAGAACTGCTCATCCTAGGTGCCGTGGTTTCCCAATTTATGCCACGTGGCATTTAGGGAGGGATAGGAGCAAAGTATTTTCAAGAGTAAAACTTCTGTCACAGCCACGTGGCATGCTCTTAGTGGACTCTGACCGTATGGATGTTTGGCCAGTCCCTCGGTGGACGTCTAAACCAAAAATCAGCCTGATTAGTAATTTATAAGCGATTCGATTGAAGTTCTTTCATGGGTTGATTTTAATGGTAGGCATTTGAGCATTATTGAGCGTTTTGGGTGCAAAGATCCAAAGGTTGTAAATCACTAATCAGCCTGCTTTTTGGTTTGGAGGTCCACCAAGGGACTGGCCAAACATCCATACGGTCATTGTCCACTAAGAGTGTGCCACGTAGTGCTGGGACATCCGTTTTCCACGTGGCATACTCTTAGAGTTTGCTGACCGTATGGACGTTGGATTAGAGTCGTTTTCCTGGGTTGATTTTTAACCGTGGAATTTGAGCATTATTTGGAGTAATTATGCAGGTCCACCTAAGGATGGGCCAAAGTGCCAAACAACCAGACAGTCAGTAGTCTCTAATTGTTTGCCACGTGGCTAATAAAGTGGTAATAACGTCCGTCAACAAAGTTCTACTCCAGAAAAGTCGTGCCCCAAAAGTTGTATATGTATTGGGGACGGAGATAACGGAGGGGGAGAGGGTCTGCATTCTCGGAGTCGGGGCAAAGTTGGACCATTTCTTCCTAACTTCAGTTTTTCACAAGACAGGGAGAGAGTCGCGTAAGAGAGAGAGAGGAAGTGAATGAGTGGACCGCCTCCTACCCTTCTTTCCCTCGCCATTGACTCCGCCCTGCATAATATCTCTCACATCTCCGATCTCTCGGCCATTCCTGATCCCATCCTCTTCGAGCTCTTCCTGGTTCGTCTTCCTCTCTCTCTCTCTTTGATTTGTTGTGCGAAATCTCTAGTTCTCTTTGAATTATGAACTGGGTCTCTTTGATTGATTTTAATTTTCAGTTAGGCTATTTATGGTTGCCCTGAATAAGTTTTCTAGAAATGATTTTTTGCATATAAATGTCTGTATCAACATTTCCTGACAATCAAATCCTTTTTCTGTAATACTTTTTGTTGATCACTATGCAGAGCCTTATAGTAGTAGATTCATGTCTCTTTAGGTTTTCCTGTGATATTTATTAATGGGTAGATTTGTAATTTATGTAATTTTGATCACCATATTATGGGTTTCCCATGATTCATTAGCTTTGATGAAATGGCTTACATATGTTAGTTTTCCTATTCTCTGCTAAAATTTATTAGAAGAAATGAGGGGAAGGTTCAGCGTTATAACAGCTCAACCCTGTTACGTTATTTCGAAAATAACTCTCAAATCCGAAAAAGGGGCTTAGCGTTATAACGGAAATAACAGCCATTATTTTGGAAAAAATAACTTTTCTCTACCGTTTTCAAGGTTTTCTTAAAAAATATAATAATATTAATATTCTGACCTTTCTTTTGACACAGATGTGACCGTTATAAGGTTATAATGGACCATTTAAAACCTTGGATACAAGAAAGAGAATTAAAATAGAAAAAAGGAAAAAACACAGCCCTTAGGGAGGAAGGTGTGAGCTAAAATTTTGTACGTGGTTTAAAATAGTCCGTTTAACTGCTTAATGTTGGCGACCATTACCGTTATTTACTAGTCACTGGCATTTCAACGGGAAAAAACGGTACAAGAATGATAATGATATAGGGGCATTATCGTTATACCATCATTATAACAGCTTTTACAAAAAAAAATTCTAAACGGTGAGAGTGAGATTACATTCCATTTTTAATTGAAACTGAAGTGGAATTTGGGTTCTTTGATGAAGTAAAGGGTTCAATAGATATAGAATCGTCAAGCTATAAACTTTGCTTAAGTCAGGTCTACAGATGGGGAGATTTCTTCACCTCACGATCCTCAAGGTCGGCTCTCACGAGAAGAGTTGAACTCTTGCTTCCTTCATCTTTTGGATGCCAGGTGGTACCTACAGATATACTCTGACGCTCAAGTAAGGGGAGGTAGATGGAGTTGAAAGTAAATTGACTGGAGATCCTATGATCATACCCCTAATTTATAGATTCAGAGGGAAGTCTAATTCATTGAAAAATTGTGACTATGTTTGAAACTTTCTATTCTTTGGATGAGTTGGGCGAGGGAAAGTCTCTAGTCATGGCATCCCACGTTGGAGGGAGTCCAATTCTAAAAGGGACTGGACTCTCCTTAGAATATTTATGTAATTGATATTAGATTAGTGTTTTAGTAATTATTCCATTCTATGTTGGACTATAATTGGGAATCCGTTCTCCCCACATAAGTGGGTTTCCATTTTGTAGGATTCAACGAGATTCTTACCAATATACATCTTAATTACTTTAATAGTAAAATCATCTTAATTGCATGAATTACTTCATAATCTCTTTTAGTGGACAGTGCTATTGGTCATAATGTGTCAAGAAAATATTCCTTAATTACTTCGGAAAAAGTCATTATTTTGCAATAGTAGTTGGATCAATACAAACCCATATTCTTGATATTACATTAAGTCTTGTCCCACATTGTTTAGTACTTCCCTAGCAAGTTTTTTCTTTTTGAGTTTTATGTAGGGTTCTAAAAGTTGTTTGAGGCTTACGCCTTGGGGCAAAGCTTCCTCAAAATTTCACGAGGCTTATTAGAAAAGCGTACAAGCTTGTGAGGCATACACTTCAGTGCTTATGTTGGTGGTGTCAAATTTTGAACTTTTTTTTCCTACTAACCTTTAGTTAAATAATAATGAGTTATTTTATGATAAATAACATCAACAAAAACATATTTTTCCCCATATGAATTAGATTATGCTTTTCCAAAATTTCCTTATATTGAATTTATCATGTTATTTATTTATTTTTAAATTAATTTTTTTTAAGAAGGCATGATTGCAAGGCTTATTTTTCACGCCTTGAGGCTTACGCCTCATGCTTTATGCCATTAAAATCCATTTCCCCTCGCTTCCATATTTAAAAACATTGGTTCTATATAAGTAATTTAATCAACAACTTGAAGGGATGGAATGAAATTAGTTTCTCTTGGCTGTTGTGATGGCTACTGCTCATTAGTTGTGACTCCCTGCTCAGGGTGCTGTGACTCCATTCTCCGCAACCTCTAGATTGGCAAGACTCCAATTCTACAACCTTCATAGAAATGGTGAAACTCCGCTTTATATCCCTTCTTCTCTATCTCTTCTGTGTTAAATTTATTTTTCTTCTTATTATCAGCTCATAATCCCTATTCTACCCGCAGTTGTTTAACCACCATTAATCCTCCACTAACTGCCATACGTCCAGCCACTTTACCAATCTTTTTAGAAATTTGACCCTAAGTAAACCCCTCTTTTATCCCTCAATTCTGCTACTGATCTACCCTATTGCCAGTCTAATTTACAGCTCATAAAATCCACCCAAAACTTTACCCAACACTTACTAACTACTCTACGCATAGCTGCTGTCATCCCCGTAAATAATATCCTCTTGAACCACTTTAAGAGCTGTATAACCCAGTTGACGAGAAAACTCTTGAGTTGATTTCACTCACTTGTAACATATAAAACCACACCTTGACCATGCACACTATTTTCCATAAACTTTAAACCCTAGTTCTCTATTTTAAGCCCATGTTTTGTAAAATTGATAGTTAGCTCTTGCTGCCCAGCAACACCTTTGGTTTCTATGTTTCTGGTCGGCTGCGGCATTAGATCAGATAACCAATTTAAATAGCATTTTAAAATGCTTTGAAGTTGTGTCGGGCCTTAAGGTGAAATTGGTAAAAAGTAGCTTGTAGGGCATTCTTGTGGAAGGCAAGGATTTAAGAGTTGTTACTAACATTTTGAAGTGCAAGGAAGATTAGTGGTCTATGAGTTCCTTATTCCTCCCGCTTGGGGAAATCTTAAAGTGGTTGACTTTGGGATAAGTTGAGAAATGGTTAACAGCGTGGTAGAAAAAATCTCTTTGGGAGGAAGAATCGTGCTTATCAAACCCACTTTTGAACATATGTTATACTACATCATGGTTTCCAATTCCAAGTGAGGTTAATAGACTTGAGATAATTCAAAAGGTTTTTTCTTTGAGAAGTGGATATAGAGAAAGGGACAATATTATGAATTGGAAAGAGGTGAGAATAGGGGAGAGGAGTTCGGCTCTACTTAGGAAATGGTCGTGGATATTTTCCTTTGAATTATATAGTTTTTGCTTTTCGTTTTCAGAATAAATATGGCATGAATTCCATGGGTGGGATTGCAATCACAATTATAGGATTTATTCTACTAGGATATATTATATTTGCCATTGGAAGTCTGTTATTGACCTCTTTTTTGTTTCGATAAGGTAAAGTCTGTTATTGCTTTTCCTTTTCAGAATAAATATGGCATGAATTCCATGGGCGGGATTGCAATCACAATTATAGGATTTATTCTATTAGGATATATTATATTTGTCATTGGACGTCTGTTATTGACCTCTTCTCTTTCTTATGATATTGGTCTTGGGGTTAGTGTAAAGTTTTGGGAAGACTCTTAGTGGGGTGATAACCTTCCTTGTGCATTTCTCTCGTCTTTATAATCTAACCATGTCTAAAAAGATGCTCGTATCTCCAAAGTGGCTTCCACCTTGCCTTTTGGTCTTTCTTGGAACCTTAGGTTCCAGAGAATCTGAGAAGGTGAACATTGAGGAAGCATATCATGCTGATGATCTTTAGACGTGATAAGCACTCCCAACTCTATCGTTATCAACTCTAGATATTCCTTGGTGGATCTCACTCTTTCATTGACTTCACAGGTGGCTGCTATATCTCATTTTTTTAGTTGAATGGGCAGGTTGTATGCTTATGGGCAAGTCGGCCTTAAGCTATATCTAAGGTATATGGGGTTGTTTTGAGATCTCCTAGTTGGGTGTTGATAAATGAGGTTGGCTAAATTGACGGTCTTAATTCATCCTGACAGCTAGTTATGCTTCACTAGCTAAATTGAGCTCATTGCAAGTTAGATGGCTATAGATTAGACAATTTTAAGCTATGTCTTAGCTATTTAAATCAAGTTTAGTCTTTATTAGTCGTATGCGAGTGTCTAAGGTCGGTTTTGAGGACAAACTTCACTTTCTATGAGTTTATAAAGGGATCCTAGCATGGGCCTAGTTCGACATCTCAAACTCCAACCCCTTGACTAGTAGTTCTCGGCTTTATGTCATATTGCAAGTACTTAATGTCGGCTTTATCTCAATTTGTCAGTAGGAGAGGCTGTGAGGATGAAATCCATCCTCTAAAGATTTGCTAGGTGAAAAAGGTCGGCTATAAGGATGAACTTCATACCTTAAGGACTTGCTTAACAACTTGAGGTCAGCCATATTAACTGTAATGACCCTATTTCTAGCAATATTATAGTAGACTTTTTATAATACTTTGAACATTATATGTATGCCATTTTAAAGGTCTCAACAATAGCTTTCTATCGGTATCAAGTTCATCCAAATCGGACGTGCGAGTCAAAAGTTATTGTGTTTAGTTCCGAGCAACATTTTAAGTTTTTATTAAAATTCAAAAAAAAAGAAAAAAAGACAATTTCCAAAATTTTAGTCCCACATCGGTTAAAAATAAAAAGTTCTGAGTTCTCAACCTCTATAAATAGAAGGCCAAGCCTTAAGAAAATTACATCAATTTGGGTATTTGCATTCTAACCCCTGAGGTAAGAATATTTGCAAAAAAGTCCCTCAACTAGAAGAAATTCTAGAAAATTCCCAGGAATTCCTGAAAATATTCAGGAGGTCCTTTGAAAAGTTTTTTTTTTGTGGGGCCTACTGCCTCGAGATACGCGCTACCTCGAGATTCGCATCGTACGAGGTTCAAAGATTTGGGATTCTAGCGTATTCACTTGTAAGTACATAGTTATTTATTTTATGCCTTTATTTATTTAATTAATTAATTATTTAATTAATTATTATTTATTTAATTATTTATTTATTATTTAATTGATTAATTATTATTTATTTATTTATTTATTTATAAATATTAATTTTTATTTTTATTTTTTTTGAAATAGTAGAAAATTCGCAGAATATTGTAGAAAAATTCTATTATTTTTGGGGAAAATGTCTGAAAATGCTATTCTTGTTATCTGTTAAATTTTAGCAAGGAAAAATCCTAATTCTTGTATTTTCCACATAAAATGTGTAAATGCATTGATAATTTCTTGTAATCTTAAAAGCATGAAATTATGATAGATGAGGACATACGTAATCTATTTAGTTGGATGAAGTCATGCTCAAATTCATTTAAAATGAGATATATGCGTTTTACATCCGTTTTATGTATTCATTTTCTAAGATATTAATAGGGCTTAAATGTTCTTATTTTTAGTTTCAAAATACAAAAATAGGAATGCTATGCATGTAAAGATGTTTCTACAAACATTATTATTTTATGCATATAAATACGATTGATGACATGAATAAGAACGTGATTGGGAATGTGGAATATCAGATTAGTTGGAATCAGGCGTTGTCTCATTTCTTCGAGACCCCTTGGGGTTTTAGTCCCCTAAAGCATCAGGCGTTGTCTTATTTCCTTAAGACCCCTTGGGGTTCCAGTCCCCTAAAGAAGAGGCGTTGTCTCATTCATGAGACCCCTCGGGTATTTATACCTAAAAGAAAATTAGGGAATCCGGAGAGAGGATACCTAATGAAACAATTAGTGTGCACATTAGGGAGTTTACTTGTGGACTAGAAGTGTTGATATCGTACACTAGGACCGATGGAATGTTGGTACGAAATACATCAGAATTGATAGTTTGACTTTATAGAAATGGTCACGGGTATTCCGATAAGAGAAAGGTTGACTATTATATGAAAAGACTTCATTGTATTCGAAGTTATACGTAAGTAATTGATGGAGAGTTGAGTTTTATCGAATTATATGTGAAATACATTTGCAAATTGTATTTGTTTTAAAATAAACAAAAGTCGCTGATTTAAGTGGATTTTACACATGAGGAATGTACTTACTGGGTCCTAGCTCATCGTTTTAAAATGTTTTGTTTTCAGGAAAGGATAAGGGGAAGTTGGACTGATGCTTCTAGCATTTCTGTTGATAGACCTGTGCTTTTGACGATGTTATATTTTGTTTAATTCTTCTATCTTGTAGAAGGATATATGAGTTATGTAGGTCTTTTGACCGTTTAGTAACATGTATTTGGGAGTACGATATATATACAATGTTTTCTTTTGGATGGGCATATTACGGTTTTGTTTGAAGTAAGACATCCTCTAACATTATTAATGTGTCAATGAAGTGCGTTTCGTCTTATGAATTGTTTAAACAAAATGAAAAAAAATTATCCGGTGTATTTCCGCTGCATCGTGATACCAGTTTTGTTTAACTGTGCGTTTGTATGATCAGATCGCGCCTCAAGATACGAGAAAGGTCGATATGACCTAATATCGGATTTGGGGGCGTGACATTAACAATCTTCATGCCCTAAGGACTTGCTAAGCTTTTTCAGCAAATTTTCAAGTCGGTATTATGGTCAATAGACTATATGGTATTGTTTAGGATGCGACACATGTACGATTTGTATTTAGTGGCAATTTTATGCACTCACAGCCACATTCACTCCCTCTCGGCTGGTCGGATGGGAAACTTGGCCGAGTCAGTCCTGTTTTTTCGGGTCGGTTATGACAGTCAGGTATGACATGTGTAATCTTCTCATTCATGGAATATTACTGTAGAAGCGGCATTTATTGCTTTCGGTAACTGTGGTTTCTATAAGTGACGAGGATGAATAGTTACCTTCCTAATGTGACTTGGCTAGTGTTCGAATGAGTGCTAGATAGGTTGAGTAATACGTCTCCTTCATCTGAAAGAGACAAGAATATTATGTTGAGGTCTGATTTGTTGTGTAGAGAGTAGGTGTGCTATGCTAAAGTTTGGTATGTGGTTTTGAGGTTGGGTATGCTGTGCTACGGTTAGGTAGCCATGCTGACCTACTTTTGAGTATGTGTTCAACCTTGTGTCTTCAACTTCTTGTGTATGACCACTTGCTAGTGTTATGTCCAACCTCTATGTTTGAGCCCTGGCTGAGGATATGCCGACCTCTTGTATGTTAGGTGGTGCACTTGATTGACCTGTTAATGCAGGGGCATTTTCACACCGGGCTCGAGTGGGGCAGCTTGCGTAAAATGGGGCACACTCGGGGTGGGGTGGCCTATGTGATATGGGCCCACGAGGGGTCGTGTGACCGAGAACCTAGATAGATCCTATGAGATAAAGGAATTTAATCTCACACTACCAACAGTCGCGGCTTTTGGGGAGTATTGGTTAAATGTCCTGCATCACCTGTCTTCAACTAGGTGGCACTTGACCCACCTGTATTTAATTTGGTGGATATTTCTCTGACTTGCTTGGATATGAGTAGGCACTTGTCTGACAGCTTGAGTGTAGGTGGACGCTTGTCTGACCTGCTTGGGTATGAGTGGACACTTGTCCAACATCATTACTAAGAGATGGTGCACTAGACTTACCTTTATTCTTCGAGTGTGTTTGGGTCTGAGTTGAGAACTCTTCTGGCCTTACAGCTTGGTTTGTCGGGAGCGACAGGAGGTTGAGCTAAATGCTCTTTTTTTTTTTTGATAAGTCGGAATGTATTGATAATAGAGAAGTACAAAAGGCCTAAGAGGTCAAGATGACCTACCAAAGGCAAAAACGCCAACAACAGCGCTGGAAACAAAAAGAAAAGCAAAGAAAATAGTTAGGCTAGATCTCTCTTACAAATGACATCTCACCGCCACCGGAAGACGAAATCCTCAAAAAACAGGCCCGAACACTCCTTGAAGTTTGGACCACAAAAATAAGAGGCCCTTGATGTTTAGAATAATATTTTCCACCAAGATCTCCCTATTCTTGAACACCCTAAGGTTGCGCTCCTTCCATAGGCCCCAGCATATCGCGAAAGGGAGCAATCGCCATAAAATGCGGCCTCTACAAGAGAAGGAACAAGTGGTCCAACTGTGAGTGAGCTGCATCAACGTAAGGGGAAATACCCAAGCCATGCCAAAATCAGCCATGAAGGCCGCCCAAACCGCCCTGGCCACTGTGCAGTGAAGAAAGAGATGATCGATCGACTCCCCGCTTTGCTTGCACATGGAACAGAAATCAACAATAATCATCTTGCGAGCTCTCAAGTGGTCCACAATCAAGATTTTGTTCATGGAGGCAGCAGCCCAATAGAAAAAGACAGTCTTGGATGGCACTTTGGTTCCTCTACACGAAAGGCGCCGGGAAATTGTCTACAACAGGCGGGAGAAGAGATTGATACAAGGATCGCACAGAAAATTTGCCGTCTATCGACCATCTCCAAATACGTGTATCAGGTACCTGGGAAGGAAAGTAGCAATCTTGTAGGCGAAGCAGAAGACGTGATACCGCTTCAATCTCCCAATCATTAAGTCTTCTTCTAAATCCAAAATTCCACGCCATGTTCTCCCCTTCGTGAATCGTACATTGACTCATGAAGTCTTAGAGTTTAGACTTGTTCTATCTGCCAACACCATATATGTTTGAGTTTTTTTACTTCTTAGGCCTAGTAACTGGGTTGCTTGAGCATTTTTCTCGGTGTTGAGTGTCATAGACTCATGTAGGTTCCTAAAAGCATTGCCTGAGAAGTCTAAGCGATACATGTTTCCTCGGTTTCTCAATTGCCTTTCAGATAAAACTGCATAGAATCCTCGTAGGAATAAATTAGTCGTTTTCACTGACACGGAGAGTAGAGTATCTAAGCGTATAACTTTTTCAAGTGCATCCCATTCCAAGGGTACTTTCATGGTTCAAAGTACACGGTTTCGTTTCGGTAGTTTTGGTGGTTTCGGTCCGAAACTAGATGAAACCAAAGTGAAACGAACGAAACACGTTTTTAATTTTTTTTTTTCAAAATTTACCAGAAAACAACACACTTGGTACATCGTTTATTACTTCAATTTGTTTTTTTTTTATTATTAAAATCAACAATATATATATATATATAATGTGCCACTTGGCACAGTTTTTTGGGACCAATGTCACATAAATAAATGGCCCACCACCTAATAGACGTACACACCAAAAATCAGATTGATTAGTGATATCTAGCCATTGGATTGGAATGTTGTTTTTCATGATGTGATTTCCAGCCATTGGATTTGAAATTTTTTTGGATATTCAGATTCAATGGCTAGAGATCATGAATCAGGATGATTTTTGGTGTGTATGTCCATCAAGTATGTCCTATTCATATATGGGTTAGCGGGCCTGATTAGTTATTTCTGACGTTCCAATCTGAGGACCCCAAATAATGTTCAAATCGCACGGTTAAAAATAAACCCATGAAAAAAGTTCCAATCTAACGGTCAGATTTTAGCCCACCCCTTCGTGGACCGCATTGATGTTCAGCCCACCCCTTCGTGGATATACACAGCAAACATCACCCTGATTGGTGTAATTTTTAAGGCGTGATTCTAGCCGTTGGATTCAACCATTTTTTACTACTAAAACCAACGGCTAAAAAATCATCGAACAAGCTGATTTTTGGTATGAATGTCTACCAACAGGTGGGCTAAACATCCATGCTGTCAGTAGGGCCAAATGACAGTGGTGAGTAACAAAATCGTGTTGCCGCACGCACGTTAGGTATACCTCTTTACATCACAACTTTCACTTAGGGTTTTAAACCCTCGACTCTCGGTCTCCACTCTCTCTTCAACGATGAAAACAACAACAGTCTCCACTCTCTTCGGTGGCAAGGAGAGGCGGGATCCACGGCTGGACAGGTACTCCCCCCCTCTCTCTCTCTCTCTCTCGTTGCCGAGCTCAAGTTCCCTCTCCCCTCTTTTAATTTTATGTTTTTTTTTTGTTGTTTTGTTAAATTATAGAGCCTGATTTTGCTGCAAATACCGTATATTTCTGAAAAAATCGCATTCACGAGCGATTTCATTGTTTATAGCTACAAGTTTCGTTAGTTTCGTTTACGTTTCGGCCGATACGAACGAAACGGCCGAAACTTAAATGAAACTAGCGAAACTTGGACGAAACTTTGCGTTTTCCGATACCAACCTGTATCTTGTCACGGCCTATAGCAAAACCGAAACGTTTCGGGCGAAACGTTTCGGTTTCGTTTGAAACTTTAAACCATGGGTACTTTACTTTAGCTCATCCACAAGTTGGGTCTTTAAGTAGTAAACTCTTGCTTCTTGGATTTTCTATCTTCTTTCAGCTTGGAATACTTCTTGGCACGAATGATCAACTCGCCAAGTCAGTTTGGTTGGTTCTTAACTAGAGACTCGTACAACTTAGAGTTAGATAGTTAAGGCGAACACTGATGAACTGTTGTTCATCCCTTTAATAGTAAATGCTATGTCTCTTAAGTGCTCACTGCTCGGTGAAGACACCCAAAACGACTAATAAAATCAAAAGTAACACTAAAAGCAACTAAAACTAACGAATAGATCCTCAAATGCAGCCCACATGCATCTTTCCAATGTGGAGTCTTCAAGATGCTATGCATGTGGGGGTTTTCCGCTCCCACGATCATGGAGAACTAAAACTGGGGCCGACATATCCTCCTCTGGTATACTCTAGGTTAGGATGATCTGATGTCCTCATCACTTAAGCTATATCTAAAGTCTATTGGGTTGTTCAGAGATCTCCTAGTCGGGTGTTAACAAATGAGGTCGGCTAAACTACCAGTCTTAATTCATCTTGGCAACAAATCATTCTTCACTGGTTCAGTTACTGCTCATCTCGGCAAGTCAGATGATATAGAGTATAGATTGGTCAGTTTTAAGCTACGTCTTAGCTACTTAAGTCAAGTTCTTCCTTAGGCAGATGAGAGAGGGTAATGTCTGTTCTGAGGACAAGTGGCAGTATAGACTGTATGGTATTGTTTGGGATGGGACAAGCGTACAATCTATATTTAATGACAATTAATGTTTTTAAATCCTACACAGTCATCGACCCAGTATTAGCACGCGCCGGGTCAATTTGGTTCAATCAGGTAGGTCGATCAGTTGACCCGTAATGCCACCTGTAGAGATGGTGTATGCCTTCTCTTAAAAGAAATTTATATATTTGCTTAGTAGTAGATAATAAGAAATTCATTGCTCTATTTTTAGAATAGTAATAAATAGAAAGTATAGTAGGAATAGGCTTATTAGAAAAAAAAGAAGGAATAGTAGTGTTGTCTTTGGAAAATAATAATATATAGGAAGAGTACTAGTAAATTGCTAAAAATAGTAAGAATAGTAAATAGTGAATAGTAAGAATACTAAAAAAATAAGTAAGAGATAGTTAGAATAGTTAGGCCATGGCTATTCAATCTTCTGGGTGGATGATTTTTTCACAATTGCCTGGGTCAATGTTCACCTGGCCTGGTTAAGGAGCGGGTTTACTGGTTCCACTGGCTGGTTCGGGCCAGGTCTTAAAACACTGGTAGCAATTTTATGCACTCACAAAGAGATTGGTGACCGGCGGCTTGGTCCTTTCCCTACACCCCTTGATTTTACATGGTGTAGCTTCCTCCAAGAGAAGCTAACTGTAAACTTAATTTTGCCGGTTGCTCTCTCGGTAATTTGGGCCATTTAGGTATAGGTGGTTTATTCCAAGACCGAGGGGAGAATCATTTCTGTTTTTGGGTCCTGTTATTGTTTGTAACTTTAATAATATTGGAGCTCTAGCTCTTCTTCATGTCATAAAACTTGCCAAGAGCCTAAGCATGGACAAAATTGTGGTTGGCGGCAACTCTAGCAACGCCATTTGTTGGGCTTATTGGAAGAAAAAATGGCACTTGAAGAATCTCCCACATCATTAAATGGTTCAAAATTTGGAATCGTCCTTGTACTTCTTGTTTTTGTGTGCATCAAGATCAGCGAAAAACATGATTGGACCTCTTAGCAGAGGTTGTTTTTATAAAGGCTCAGGCTCTAGTTACCGCCCTAAAATGACAGGCTCCGGTTACGGGACACAATATGAGCAACGTGGCACACTCTTAGAGGACTGTGACCGTATGGATGTTTGTCCAATCCCTAATTGGACCTACAAACCCAAAAGCAGCATGATTAGTGATTTCTAGACGTTGGATCTTTGTACCTCAAATACTGCTCAAATTCCCACAGTTGAGATGAGCTCAAATACTTCTCAAATTCCCACAGTTGAGATGAACCCCTGAAAATAAGTCCAATCCAACGTCTAGAAATCACTAATCAGTCTGATTTTTTGGTTTGTGGGTCCACCTAGGGATTGGACAAACATCCATACGGTCAGAGTCCTCTAAGAGTGTGCCGGCTCATATTGTGTCCTATAACCGGAGCCTGTCATTTTAGGGCGGTAACTGGAGCCCGACCCTTTTATAAATTTTTCCTTCTTCTCTCTCTGTGTCTCCTGTTTCTTTCTATTTTCATTTCTTTTCTTTGATAAGTTTCTTTCTACTAAAATTTTAGGGCCTGTTTGGTTTGCGAGAATCCAAACTACTAGGGAATTCGAACTCCAAAGAGTTGAAACTCTTATGAGTTTGGAATCCCTAGAGTTTGAATTTTACTGTTTGGTTAAGACTCAAAATTTGGTTGGAAAGTACTTGGGAATCCAAATTCAGTAGTTTGGTCGACGTCGAAAATACGTTTATTGAATTGAATTTTGTGGTCCACATTTATGAAGATGAGGTGCACTAGACCCATAAGTGGCCACGTGGCTGGAGGGTGGTTCCAAATAGACCGCATATCAAGTGGGACTCACATATATCATTAATACATGGTATCCACATGTATCATTATTAACCATTATCAGCTTCCACTATTTTCGAGTGTTCCATTCATGAAAAAACCAAAGATCAATCCATGTATAGTCATTAATACCTAGTAGAGTTCAGCTGAAGCCACAAACTTAGCCCATCTGGTATGTAAACCATATAGCATTCCACCCAAAAATCCAATCCTTGTAACCATCATCAGCTTTTACTATTTTCAAGTGTTCCATTCATGAGAAAAAGACAAATCAAAGATTAACCCATGTAGTCAATTTACCAATTTTCTCTTAGGGTCACTATCCTCCAATATGCTATACATGCAATCCAAACATTGAGATGTAAATAATCAGCCGTATAATGAAGGAAAATCAATATGAAACCGTGCATACACATACAAATCACAGGACCCAAACCAACATGGTCCGGGCGTGAGATCAACCAAAAAGATAAAATATTCATCTTAAGTTGGAAAGAAAGTTGAAACCAAGAAGGGTCTAGTAGAAAAGGCCTCACTACCAAACAGAGAAGATAGAAACAGAATGGATCTGAAAGGCATTTAAAGCGTACTTAATTCATCCATAGCCACTAGACCACAACTAACTAATATATAGCAACTCATAGTTTTATTCAAAATAAGAAACAGCGAACCCCCCCACATTGATCTGAATCTTACTACAGAAACAGAATCCAAGAAAATAAAATGAAAATCTTAGCTGACTAAGCACACTACTGTAACAACTCTAAGGATGTATACGCTTCATCCACCATGCTTTCCTTTCACTCTTAGTTGAAGCAAAGAACAACTTGGCCTTCATCTCATCAGAAAATAGATATTTACACTAGTTTCATTAAGTTCTTAGTTGAAATCTGGAATATTTTGGATCTCTTAACTAGGTCACCCACATCCACCGTACTGCTACTGCTTCTACGTTTCTCCAATGTTGTGGTAATCACACTTTGAAATTTGAACCTCTGTGCTACTACTGCCATGTTTGTCCAATGCAGCAGCTATCAGTTTCACGTTTTCAGCCGTAGTACCCAGAGTTTCCACTAGCCCATCGTCGCCTTGCCTCCTTTTCCTTGAGGATACTTGTGAGTGTGGGGGCAAAGACGGACCTGTAGCTGGTTGCATGGGCTCTGTGCTTCCATCACCTAATCCATCAACCTCACCAATGTCCTCAATGATAGCATCAATAGGCATTTCTTCCTCAGCTCCACCTATTTAACCTTCAGCCATGTCCACATCAACTTCACAACCCGTTGTCACATGAATTCCAGTTACTTAACCGTTTCCTATGCTTACAGCCAACTCATCGAAGTTTCCAATGGACTGATATTGACCAGTATCCTTGCACTTTTGTGAACGACGTAAATTACATTTACATAATACAATATAGGCATTTTAAAATACACAACAAATGAATTTCTAGAACTTATGTGCATTGTACTATGGAGTATGGAATGTTCATTCCACACAGGATCATTCGCCTCCATTTTCTTGACATCATTCCATCCGAACCCACTTGACTGAGGAGTTCTTTCACCATTGTATAATGTCCTCCCCATGTTTTGAACGATTCCTAACTCTTGTAATGGTCATCCCTATTTTCTATCTCATGACTGTAATAGCGGCTTGGAACGCAATGTGTTTCCAAGCATTGTCTGCCTTATTCCCTAATTTCCCTTGTTCAATAAGAGTTTCGGTGAGGATGGTCATCTCTGGCGTTTACAGTAGGTGTTTACCCCCCTTAGTTCTTCCACCATCATCATTATTCTGAGATGCTTTTGGAGTCATTCCTAACAAACTTAAAACAATAGAAGATATAGAAATAACTATTTAAAATTAAATAACTATACAGAATTAAATAAAAATCCAATTAAATAACAATCCATGCAAAAATAAAATACAGATGTAACCACTTAAAATTAGATAACGACAAAGAAAATGCATATTAATCTATTGCCATTCAAAAAACACATATATGTAGATGAGATGTAAACAAAACGAATTGTCTCTATGTATGTTGAAGATCATATTGACTATATATTAGCCACTAAAAAAAATGAATAACCAT
This sequence comes from Euptelea pleiosperma, assembly GCA_035048495.1. Taxonomy (NCBI): domain Eukaryota; kingdom Viridiplantae; phylum Streptophyta; class Magnoliopsida; order Ranunculales; family Eupteleaceae; genus Euptelea; species Euptelea pleiosperma. The sequence goes on along the minus strand of CM068551.1, from coordinate 10,299,871 downwards.
TTATTGCCATCCAAAAACCACACATATGTAGATGACACAGAAAAACCGAAGTATCTTGTCATATTGACTATACAGCGTTGTTGCTAAATCATCCCTTTTTGCTCTCCACTCCCGCATGCATTCAAGATTTGGTACTCCTTCATTTAGGAACTCTCTTTGTCTTCATCAGGGTCATCTTTGTCTTAGCATTGATCATTTGGATCCTCTTCCATGATATGATTATGAATGGCACAACAAGCTAGCACCAACAATATTTGCTGTCTATATCAAAGAAAGGAAGAGTCTGCAGGCATGCCCAATGTTTCTTTATTCCGAAAGTTCATTCAAGTGCTAGCGAACATTGCGATGTGGAGCCATGAATAATGCAGGGGTATGTGGGAACCCCACATCAACGAGTTAGTTATTTACAAGGAAACGAAGGGGAAGGAGGGTAGGCCGGTGATTTTTCCCCTTCATATGAATCTCTAATTAGTGTTCAATGAGAAATAAAATGATATTAAGTCTCTCTCACCTAGCTCTTAATACTGACTGCAAGTTTTCAGCAACTTACTATCATGGGCTGATCTTTCCCTTCGGACGAGTACTATGTGAATTTCATATCGAAAGTGCAAGCTGCAAGGGCATTTTGTCTGATCTGTCCTTTTCTATTGTAATATATTGCTTACTCTTCCATGGGGACTTTTGTATGGATGTGTGGTCTTTGGTTCCCACAGTCTTAATTAAGAATAAGTAAAAACAAATTTGTAGTCTTGTCTATATTCATTATTCAGGTAGGCATATGAATGTAATGGAGTTACTTGAAAGTAGTGGGACCAAGATACTGTTGCTGCTATTTTGGGGTGAGCTGTTAGGTCTTTGAGGCTTTACAAGATCTTTGTGAAAACTTATTACTGCCCTCAATACATTCCTTAAATGGCAACTAATTGTTTCCCCATAACATATGAAGTCCAGTTCCTAACATCATAGCCAATTGTATGTAAGAACATGGTAACTTGTTCCTCCACAGTGACAAATCGTCCATCGCGCAAACCTTTAGCCTTCAAATGCCTATTATAAACTGAAGAAGGACATCCTATTCATACGCAACTGTTTGTGACAGTTTCTGTCACATTCGATTAATAGTCGTTTGAGATATTCTTTTCTTCCTGCATTTCTATTTTGATAAGGTTTCCTGCATATACATTTCTTATAGTAAACTACTACCTTGCATGCTACAATTGAAACTACCACAACAACTGGAATCTCATCTTGCTCTTCACTATCGTAACTTGCAATTGTAGCTGCCGCAGTGGCTAGAATTTCATCTCCATCATAGTTATCCATCTATAATTGATTAATGCACAAATTAATTACATTCTATGTGCTAATCATCATTGAAAGAACTATTAATGGTCATGCTAATGGTTAGATATCAAAGCAGACCCTAGAAATTAAGCTTGTATCTTAGGAATAGTAGATTTTACAGAAAAAGGCAATAGCAGCCCTCACCAAATTAGTACCTAGAACAACAAAGGCACCAGAACAGATAGTCTATCCCTTAAAGGCTGCAAAACAAAAAATCCATTAGAAGAAAAGGCACATATCATCTTCAAATCACTTGTATAATGTTGGTTAAGAGTCTGTCATGTCGGTTGGCAAGCAACATTTTGAATTTTCTCCAAATATTGTCAAGCAACAAAAATATTGACACAATTAAGAATGTTGGTAAGTTGAATGTGTTTATTTTCCTACCAAATTGGGTCTTATACCAACTATTGGGGTTGGCAACATGAATCCTTTTTCGCCATTCGATGCTATTAAAAGCTTTATCTTTTGTCAAAGCATATATCTCATCTTTTCTTACTACCTCTCTCCATGTCATGTTTGGTCTTCCTTTGTCCCTTTTAAGGTCCTCAACTTGTACCACCACTACATTATGTGGTTTTAAGTTTCGACCATAATCGAAACGAAACCCACCACTTTGAACCATTCTACGTTAGAATCACACTGGTAAGTATATCACACCTGAGTCGTCGATATATGTGGGAGTTGGCTGAAGTATTTTCTCAGAACTTGTTAGCTAAGTCGTATAGTACAAATGAAAATATTTAGACTGTCATCCTTGTTCCAATGGAGTATGAGAACATTGATGCAGGAGCAATTAAGTATTCTCAGAGACCCAGTTACATGGGTATCCTGTCCAACACATGGACAATTAAGAAGCCAGGTCAGCACAAATAAGTAATAAGACAGTTCATTATATAATCACTAGCAATACTACCAAGATGAAGGAAACAAACTGGCCTTCATAATTTGCAGGCTATGGCCCATCACTAGCAACACTATAAGTATGTTTTGGCTTATCACCATAAGACCATTGAAAGCTCAATATCATTTGGCCTTGATAATTTGAAGGCTATCGCCCTTTATCTATTTCTATTTGCTGTTTTCCTGCGTATAGCTTATTGGCTTGTGTTTTATTGATTTTGGCAACAAATTTCATTTTCTCATTGCAAGATTAAGATTGATTAAAAATCCTAAGGGCCAATTCTTCATGGGGTTAACACTACCCTTACATGGATTTCCAAATTTATCTTTTAATTCTGTAAAAAATCCTAACTCCTCAATTAATGATGTCTACCTTTAGAGGACAAGACAATTGGAGACCTGGTATTTTCTGTATCTGAGGGCGCTCAGATTATGAGATTCAATTCCAACCCTCAGCTGGAAGAATCTACACCCTTCGAATTCCACTGAAAAATCTGTAAATGGACCCCATATTCACATTCGAGTATAGAGCATTCCTCCCATTTGTACTAGGAAGTATCTTCTAATATTGACGGTGGTTACTGAATCCCTCTGTGTGGGTAGAACATTGCGAATTCGCTATGTAATGAGGAATGGCCAAAGTATGGGGCAAGCCACATTATTTGAAATCATTATCTTTTCTAAGTCTAAAGACAATGGCGGGAATCGTGGATTCCCACCCATTGAACTCCCATGAGCCAAACAGACCCTTTCTTGTTACAGATTAAAAAAAAAAAAATTCGGATATGATGGTGATGTAAGACTTAACATGAATTTACCTAATTACTTAGATATTTTAAAGGGTCAGGCTCAGGGGACCCACTTTTTTCTGACCCCTCTCCGTGTTCGTGTGCTCGGCCGTGGATGTCAAGAATCCAACGGTTGTTGTCAGTGTCAGCGCGGAGCTGGCATCACTTTTTCACTTTTTGTTGGCGTTGACAACCACCGTTGGATTCGTGAAATCCACGGCCGCGCGCGCGAACACCGAGAGGGGTCAGAAAAAGGGGGTCCTCGGAGTCTGTTCCTATTTTAAATTGAAGATTTTAGAAATATAAATGAGCATTACCTACTTGGGAAAATAAAAAAGTAAAGAAAATAAGAAATACAATCTGAATCAGTTTAAAAAATTGTAATCTAGTGAGAATTAAAATTGAAGATTTTCTGTATAGAAACAGAAAGAGAAGAGAGGCAAGTGAAAAGGGGAACATCAGTGGATACAAGATTTTCACCTAGTGGGTTAAATGTTAAAATAGTGAAACAGAAATGATGGTAAATTCGAACTCTTATTGATTTCAAAAAGTTTGGAATGAGGGCTCTTTCTGATATAGCTAAAAGTTGAGGGACTATTTCACTATATGACATTATAGGGACCTTGATGCGGGAGCATTCTACTACGATCATCCGTGCTACACTGAATCAATGCCCAATCAAGTGGATCATATTTACTATTTATAGTAATTCACGGTAAATCCCGAGTTTACTATTTATAGTAAATTTTGATTTTACTATTTTTAGTGGACCCCACGAAGATTTGTTTTAATTTAACTAGGATTTTCAATTGAGATTTTGTTTCCAATTAGGATTTTATTATTGATTGCAATAGTTGATTTGTAATAGGAGTTTCTAATTCCAATTAGATTAGAATTAGGAAAGTTCAAATAGGGAGTCTTATAAAAGGTGATGTACCCTTTGATTTTAAGGATGAAAAATTATGAATGAAGAAATAGAAATCTCTTTGAGAAATCTCTCTTGTGGTGTGAAGCCATCCTCTCTTGGTGCGAAGCCAAGCTAATTCGGTGCGAAGCCGAAGGTATCTTTTTATCTCCATCTCTTTCTCTATCTCTTTTCTCTTATTATCTTCTCTTTCTCCATCTCTATTTTATTTATTTTTTTTTATCAATTTCTTACCTAAGAAAACCCAAATCATACCACAACACTGTGAATAGTGCTGCGTGAATAGTGACGTGAATAATGTCATGTGAATAGTGCCGTGAATAGTAATCCCCTCTTCATTCCTTCTCAAATCGCGGAACGGTTCTCCTGTCCTACGTCAGACCTTGTGATATTTTCATTAGAAAGATTGTTTTTACATAAGCTGATAAGCAAGCAAATCATGTAAACACGTACATAAATAGTATCTCAAAAACAACACAATATATAGATTTGTTTGAGTAGAGCGTCGGCATGTGTTTGACATGTGAATATGACATGAGTGTCCAACATGACCAAATTTGAAAATGGAGTGCCCTTTTTCCTGTCTTTTTTTTATTAGTTGGTATCATTTACTTTGAATTTCATTGGGTAGGACAAATCCTCTGCCTATTTTTGTAAATTTCAGCACCAACCCCTATAAATATAAACACACTTTTTTTTTTCAATGGGCAGAGGACTTTGAGTGCTGGAAAACTGACAGAGAAGATTTTGAAACTTTTTATGGCTACTGGCAACGACCAAATCCTTTCCTTTGTTCAGTCGCTTAATATCCAGCACATTCTCTCCCCCGTCCTCCCCACCAGTAAGTCATCATCAAAACCACCAATTGTTTCTGGTTTTCCAAAAGGCATCATACTTATATGCAAAGTTGCTCTTGACAGGGTGCTCTGAGAAGTTCTAAAGGTACAGTTAAAATTGGAGGAGCCAGCTGATATTTGGGGACCTAGGGAAGTGCTTCAAAGGAAGAAAAACTGGTTTTGTTCCTTTAATTTCACTTGGACTTGGTTTCTGATTTCGGATCTGAGAAAATGTCTGATACAATCATTAACGATGACGAGATTGATATTGTGATCGCGGCTATGCGGTCCGACCTTTCCTCCTTCATGGAGGAATGGAGAGCAGTATTCTCACGATTCCATCTGATTATTGTCAAAGATCCTGATCTCGAAGAGGACCTCCAATTACCAGATGGATTTAACCTTGACGTGTACACCAAATCTGATATAGACCGAGTTGTGGGTTCCGCCACCACTAGCATCATATTCTCTGGCTACTCATGCAGGTACTTTGGTTATCTCATATCCCGCAAGAAGTACATCGTCTCAATTGATGATGACTGCGTTCTGGCAAGGGATGATAAGGGCCAGTTCGTGGATGCTGTGGCCCAACACATTGCCAACCTCAGGACTCCTGCCACACCATTTTTCTTCAACACACTCTATGACCCATACCGCACTGGTGCAGATTTTGTCCGTGGATACCCATTCAGCCTGCGGAATGGGGTGAAATGTGCGCTATCTTGTGGGCTCTGGCTCAATTTAGCAGATTATGATGCACCCACGCAGGCCTTGAAGCCAGAGCAGAGGAATTCTCGATATGTTGACGCTGTCCTGACAGTGCCAGCACGGACAATGATGTCTGTGAGTGGGATCAATATAGCCTTTGATCGTGAGGTGGTAGGGCCTGCATTATTCCCAGGGCTGCGGTTGGCTGGGGAGGGGAAGCTGAGGTGGGAGACCGTGGAAGACATATGGTGCGGGATGTGTGCCAAGGTGGTGTGTGATCACCTGGGGTTTGGGGTGAAGAGTGGGCTCCCGTACGTGTGGAGAAAGGAGAGAGGTGATGCCATTGAGAGCTTGAAGAAGGAATGGGAAGGGGTGAAGCTGATGGAGGAGGTGGTACCTTTCTTCCAGTCAGTGAGGTTGCCTCGGTTGGCGGTCAAGGCAGAGGACTGTATGCTCGAGTTAGCAGGGATGGTGAAGGAGCGGCTGGGGCCATTGGATCCTGTGTTCGCACGTGCAGCTGATGCCATGGTGAAGTGGGTCCGGCTTTGGAAGTCCGTTGGTTCCGGATTGCCTTCTCCTGGAGTGTAAGAGGGAATTCAATCTTCCTTTGTTTATTTGCTACTAACTGAGAAAATTGCGAGATGTATCGAACCAAATTAAACATGTTGTAGTGTGACTGCTGCTTAAAATTTCAAAATTTTTTTGTGGGTTTTCAAAAGGATTTTGTTGGTGGGTTATTTGATCCTAAAACCTTACAAGGAGAGATTGGTTTCTTTTCTTTTTTGGGGTGCAACAAGAACAGAACAGTAAATTCAGTCTTAATTGACAATGCTTGTCTATGCCAATACATTTGTAACATGAGCAGGGGTTATGAATCCACCATTCTGATGAATCCAACAGGGGATATCTAGGTCAATTGTTGACTTTGGTCACATTATTGGGACTGTCGTCCCAACATAATTCACCACATAAAGGGAGATGATGTGTTGGACACATTATTGGTGGGTCCGAACCCCTTGCCTGTCTTCCCATGTGTGCTAAGTCCTACATAAGATTTACTACTTTTTATCATACGGTATATGAATGCTAGGGGTGTTAATGGGCTGGTTTTGGGCTGGGCTGAGCTTCACCCAACTGGGCTAAAACTTTACTGGGGTTTCTTTTTATTGCAGGGAAATATTTTTTTTCCTCAACAAGGTCAGGAAAGGTTTGATCTATTTCAGAGGTAAATACATATAAAATAAAATCAAATAGAAAATAAAGCGTATGCGCTAACTTGCAACTCACAACTGAATGTGCTTGTACACCTTGAAATACCCTCACAAATCACAAAAATTTCAGGATCAGGGAACACAAAATTTCACACCAAAAAAATTAGCACAGGCCAATATATAAATTAGAAGTATTGGAATGGGATGATTTTTGGTGAGGATGGTCTCTATGGTGAGGAGTACACCCCAAAATTGGTGTGAAATTTTGTGTCCCCTTGATCCTGCTCCAATATAAAGCTTAAGTGGGGTGGTGCCAGGATTTTGTTTAAGTGGGGCACAATAAAATTAAAAGAAAAATTGAGGGGGTACTAAACTAAAACAAAAACTGATGGGGTGGTGCCAGGATTTTGTTTAAGTGGGGCACAATAAAATTAAAAGAAAAATTGAGGGGGTACTAAACTAAAACAAAAATTGATGGGGCACTGAAAATAAGGGTATTTAAAGGGGGGCACAATATAATTAAAAGAAAAATTGAGGAGCATAAGCACTACAGGACATAGAAGACCAAAACACAATAAGCATGTAAGGAACCATATTTAAACAAGGGTCGGGCTCAGGGACCCCCTTTTTTATGACCCCTCTTGGTGTTCGTGTGCTCGGCCATGGAGTTCAAGAATCCAACGGTGGTTGTCAGCGTCGAGCTGGCATCCCTTTTTCACTTTTGTAGTCGTTGACAACCACTTATGGGTTCTTGAAATCCATGGCGTCGAGCTGGCATCCCTTTTTCACTTTTGTAGTCGTTGACAACCACTTATGGGTTCTTGAAATCCATGGCCGAGCACGCGAACACCAAGAGGGGTCAGAAAAAGGGGGTACTCGGAGCCTGAGCCTTGAAATAATGGTTCATAAATATGAGAATGGAAACATCTATCTATATCTATACTACTTCTAAATGTCAGTATCCTGAAAAAACTTTTTTCCGCTATTTTACCCCTGATTTTTTTCCTATTTTACTGACTCTACCCTTGACATCCTATACAATCTCTCATCCACGTGGCTCCTTCCCTGACTTTTTTCCTTTTTTCAAAAACACCCTTAATAATGTTCGCATCCCAACCGTTACAATGTCTCCCACTCTCATTTATTTACATGGTAAATATCTCTAAAATCTCTTCGGTTACTCCAAAATTTTTCACAAGGAAAGTCCTAAAAGCATAAAACTCTAAAGTCTCTCATCAATCCTCCACCTTTGATCCGGTGGTCCACATTAATGAGCACCAAAACCTTTCTAATATGTATTTCATCTCATTAATTCATGACAAATTTCACTAAAATCTCTCCATCATTAAATGCATTTTAAACTTCATTTTCATATACTAAAAACTTTCTGTTTCTTTAAAATCCTCTTGGTGTCTTATCTCCACTCTCCAAAAACGTCTCTTCTTCTTCTTAAAACGTATCCCCTCTCCTAAAATGTTTCACTTTTTCCTATAACATCTCTCTACTGCCCAATGGAGATGTTTCAAGTTCAGAAGGTTATGAAGATGGCGAGTAGGTGCGTTTTGTTGGATGTACTGTCCATGGGAAGAATCTGAAGGACCTGCAACAGTAGATCACCAATGGAGATGTGGAGATCCAACAACATCCCGCTACCCTTTGTCAACTCACGGATGGAAATGTTCTTCGTGGAAGCCATACTTGCTGTATTGGTGCGGGTGCTAAACACATTACAGTGCACACAAAAAGATGAAATTCTTTCAAATGTGGGTCTTCAAGAAGCACATGTGCCAGTCTGTGGTTTAATGTACGTTAGACACATCATCCAATAAATTTCTTACATGTAATCTTAATCGGCAAAGGATAGGGTCTCCTCTCTGGGGCTTTATATGGGATCGGCTTGTATTAGGCCTGGGTTAACCCAGACCTAGCCAGAGACATAATTGAAAAAAATACTGTCAGTATAACCGTTTGATCTATCAGATTCATTTTCGGATGGCCAGGAGAGAAAAGTTGATGTCTAGCCATGTGGCACACTTTTGGGCCTATTGACCCCATGAATGTTTGGTCCAGTCTTAGTGGACTTACACACAAAAATCAACCTGATTGTGATTTCTAGCTGTTGGATTTTAGTTACCTAAAAAATGCTTGAAGCCAACGACTAGAAATCACATGATGAAAAATGCCCAAATCCAAAGGCCATAACTCACCAATCAGGCTAATCGTTGGTGCATGGCTGCACCAATGCAAGAGCAAACATTCACAGGTTGTGTAGGGAATAAATCCACACACCCTCAAAATACGTGCTTTTTCCACGGGCTTGATGTCCTTTCCGTGCTGTTGGATCCGAGGTCCCGAGACAGAATTTGAGATCCGAGGTCGGGTTTCGAGGTGTCCGAGATCAGATTCCGAGGTGTCCGAGATCAGATTCCGAGGTATCCGAAGTCAGGTTCCGAGGTGTCCGAGGTGTCCGAGATCAGATTCCGAGGCCGCTGGATGATCCTGCAAATAACTCAATGTGGTGGAATTCCACCAAATGAGCCTCCGATGCTTAAGTCAGTCTTCTAAGTAAAATATATGATCAAGTTTTAATCCCAAAGATTGCATCCCTTTTACTGTAACAAATGTTGCTATTTATAGCATTCAAAGCTAGATATTTATGTAGATATTTTATATGAACCAATAAGAATTCACCATGTGCCTTTTAATAATATTCTTCAAGTATAAAGGTAATTCCGAGGTTCCCGAGGTTACCGAATATCATATCCGAGACTTTCGAGGATCCCAAATAAGGTGCCTAAGATCTCTGAATTTCCCGAGAATGATACTGGGAACAGTTTATTCTGTGCTTCAAGTTGGCAAAACCCCTAAGTGTCACCCGAAGATCCGAGGTTACATTGTCATAGCACCCGAGGTGTCCGAGGTACCCGAGGTACGTGTACTCGAAGTATCCGAGGTTACATTCTCATAGGACCCGAGGTGCCCGAGATACCCGAGGTATCCGAAGGCTCTGAGATAATTGTGCCTGAGGTATCCGAGGTACCCGAGGTACTTGTGCCTGAGGAGGCAGCTGCCCAAGGTGCCGAGGTTCCAAGTGAAGTTTTTCCGATTCCAAGTTTTAAGGCACGCCACGTGTCAGTCAAAGAATGTGACATGTGTCACAATTTCATATGCCCACGTGTCAACAGTTTTTACCCCCCACAATCGCCCCTCTTGGAGATGACACGTGTCACTCGCACGTGTGCACCGCACGTGAAAAGACACGTGTCAGCCCCAAGATATTGACGCGTGTGGTACCTCTGCGTCTCTTCGGCTCCTCTGCGCAGCATTTAATGTTTGCCACGTGTCGGCCTTCTATTGGTCCGTGCTGATTTCATGTCAGTGTAATCATTACGTCTGCAGGTATAAATAGGTTGCTCTCGTCTCATTTTTATCTTTGGATTTCAGACAGTTTTGTAATCTCTCTTTCTCGGCAACCTCGGCACTCTCGGCTCCTTTTCTTCAGATATCTCGGCACTTTCGGATCCCTTTCTCGGTCCTTTCGGCTTCAATCCTCGGTCTTCTCGGCTCTATTGTTTAATACTTCTCGGTGCTCTCGGCTCTCGTAGGTAAGCTTCATTTTTAGTAAATTCGATGTCATTTTGCCTCCTGGGGACTCCTAAAAAATGCCCAAAGAATCATTAAAATCCGTTTTAAAGCACGCTGATCCCCAAACTTGGTCTCGTCCTGATCTAGATGAGATCCGAGCTAAGTACCATATACCCGAGTCAATTGAACTTGAGCACGTGCCCAACTCTCTTCTCTATTCCCATCATTCCCTGCCGAATTCGAATGTAACATGTTTAACAGTCAGACAACTTCTCTCGGGTATTCCCCTTCTGCTTACTCTCTTTGCCCGAGAGCTACTAAATTTCTATAAAGTTGCTCCGGGGCAGGTAAATGCCAATTTTTGGCGTATGGTACGTTCCTTTGAACGTATCAGGGACATATGGGGCCGAGGTCCTTCCCTTGAGGATGTTCGCCGACAACATTTCCTTAAAAAGGTTCCCAAGGAGCGGGGGGAGAATTCAGATATAACTTTCTACTTCTTGAAAACCCAGACCCGAAAACTCCCAATCCTAGAGAGGATCCAGGATTGTGATAAATCGTGGCAATGTTACCCTGTGTTCCTATCAGGGGATTGGGAGAGAGGATCCGAGGATGACGCCCCAGGTCTCTTGTATAAAAGTTTTAATTTTGAAGGTACCCGAGTTTTAATTTTTAAAAATAAATCACCATTTTTTGTTTCAGCAAGTCTTTAATTTCTTCATACTGTTTTGCAGATGTGAATACAGATAGTTCTTTTGCTTTTCCCGAGGAAAAGCTTCCTCTCTGCTTCAACTTGCGCCGACTTCCTCTCTTGTCTACCAACGTTTAGTTGGTCTCAATGCTCTCGGATATTCTCGGACTTGTGTCGATCCGACGTCCGAGGAATTGAGCCAGACCATACATGAGGAAGAGTTTCTTCGAAAACTTCCTCTCGGATTCTCTACTGATCCAGCCGAATCTCGTCAATCGAAGAGAAAAGCTAAGAGGTTAAAACCTCAGGTCTCATCTTCGGATACCCCTGTTGGTGCCGACTCTGAAGCCACGGAGTCCGAGGTAGTTGACGTTGATCCAATTTCTTATTATATTCCTATCTCGTCCGATTCGAGTTCGGTTACTCTTTCTTCTGAGTCGAGCTCTTCAGTTTTATCTTTTGACCCTCTTCTTGAAATCGCACAGTCTCTCGGGAGATCTTATCGAACAGGATCTGGAGACATGGGACGTCTTCAGGTGGATGTTGGAGCCGACTCCCCTATTCGTCAAAAAAGGAAGAGTTCTGGGCAGGGTTTGCCCCGTGTTGCTAAGAAACCTGCTACGAAGAGTATGGAAGCTGGTCAATCCAGCCAAAGGAAATGATGAGGCACCTCTGAACGCTGCACCTCCCATGATTATTCTTCCGGGTGCAGATGTTCCTGAGTCGGCGTCTCGGGTCCCTGAATCTGAAAAATTACAAGATCTGCCTTCTGTATCCCAGCATGAGGCTGGGAAAGTGACCTAGAAGGAAGGGCGTCATGAACAGGTCCATCAGCGTAAAGGTCCTGTTTCCAAACCTTCGGATGTCTTTCGGCCCCGACCAGTACTAAAGTCGGGTAAATCTATTGTTCTCGGCAATAGCACCGTAAAGAATGCCTCGGTGGCTTTAGCAATTGCGGAGTAGATCCGACTCCCTGCTGACATAGAACATTATAATCGGCAAAATGAGGAGTCTCTTCTCGGTTCATACTACACGTCAACTTTCTCCGTAAGTTCCAAATTTTGCTTCTGTACATATATACATTTTTTATCATCTGTATAACATGCTTGTAATTCGGTTGCAGAGTATAAACTCGGTGCATTCGCTGGTGGCTAAGCTAAATAACAAGCTTATAGCGTCCGAAAATGATTTGTACACCACTCAAGCTCGGAATCGGACCCTTCAAGGTCAGGTTTCCAAATCCAAGGACGAGGCGGGCAAAGCTCAAGCTGCTGCAAAAATATCCGAGGCCGAAGCTACCCGTCTTCGCCTGGCTTTAGCAGAATCCGAGTCGGTGCGTCGGGCTCTGGAGAAGATGATGGTCGAGAAGGAGGCCAAATTTGAAGCTTATAAAGAGGCTCTGGATGCTGCTCTCGCGGCTAAATACCAGAATGAAGTCCAAGAACTACTTGCCCCTGTTCATAGAAGGGTTGATCGTCTACGTACTGAGCGAGATCGTCTACAGGAAATAGTAGACAAATATGATCTTCCCGACGAAGATGAAGCGGAGGCCGAGAAAAAACCTGGGAGGGAGAATTACCCAACTCCGATAAGAAATGATCTACTTTGATTTTCGCACTTTTATGTAATTAAGATACTCAGTTTGGGGAGGTAAGTTTCTACCTTTCCCCTATTGGAATTTTATCTTTTTAAACTTTAAATATAATCATGTTACAATGCTTCGTTGTCGTTTATTTTTCGCATAGTAAAACTGAATCCGACTTACTATTTAGTAATAACAAAGCTCATAACTATAACTTCACTCCGAACGCGACTTTATCTTTGGACCAAGAATTTCAATCCGAATTCGACTCCATTTCTGAAGACCGGAACTTCAATCCTAATCCGACTCTATTTCTGAAGTGGACTGGGAACTTCAATCCGAATTCGACTCCATTTCTGAAGTGGACCGGAACTTCAATCCGAATCCGACTCCATTTCTGAAGTGGACCGGTACTTCAATCCGAATCTGACTCCATTTCTGAAGTGGACCGGTACTTCAATCCGAATCCGACTCCATTTCTGAAGTGGACCGGTACTTCAATCCGAATCCAACTCCATTTCTGAAGTGGACCGGGAACTTCAATCCGAATCCGACTCCATTTCTGAAGTGGACCGGTACTTCAATCCGAATCCAACTCCATTTCTGAAGTGGACCTGTACTTCAATCCGAATCCGACTCCATTTTTGAAGTGGACCGGGAACATCAATCCGAATCTGACTCCATTTCTGAAGTGGACCGGAACTTCAATCCGAATCCGACTCCATTTCTGAAGTGGACCAGGAACTTCATAATGGCAAATTTCAAGAGTATCCCATCTTTACTGATAAAAAATTTCTTTACAATCTGGTCGTAACTGAAATTTCATTGATAAAATTTTTTCAAATTCATTACATTCTAGGGTTTTTCTATGTACTTTCCTTCCATAGTTTTCAGGTGATAACTTCCGGCTTGACCAACCTTTTGAATTATATACGGTCATTCCCAATTGGTTGCTAGTTTTCCCGCATTTACTTCTCTTGTATTCTGGAATACTTTTATCAGTACTAGGTCTCCTTCTTGGAAATTCCTTTCTTTGACCTTCTTTTGATACCATTTTCTTAGTTTTCGATGATAATCTTCTATTCGGACTCGAGCTTGCTCTCTTCGTTCTTCTGCCATATCAATATCGAAAACTTGAGTTTTGAATCCAGAACCTTCTTCCACAGCTTTGTGACGAGTTGTCGCTACTACCATGTCTGCTGGTATAACTGCCTCCATCCCAAATGCTAGGGCAAATGGCGAATCTCCAGTTGATCTTCTGGACGTAGTCCGATAAGCCCATAAAACACCATCTAGTAATTCTGTCCATTTCCCTTTGGCTTTTTCAAGTCTTTTCTTCAGATTTTCTAAAATCACCTTATTGATTACTTCAGCCTGGGGGTACATGGAGGGGAGAACAATTGTTTTATCCCAAATTTTTCGCAAAAATAGGCGATTTTACTGCCTCGAAATTGTGCCCCGTTATCTGAGATAAAAGCATAAGGGAGACCAAACCTGGTGACGATCCTTTCCCACAAAAATTTTTCCACTTCTTCTTCTCGGACTTGTTGTAAAGCCACTGCTTCTACCCATTTTGTGAAATAATCGGTAGCAACTAGCATGTATTGTTTCTTTCCTGGGGCCATAGGGAGAGGTCCAACTACGTCAAGGCCCCATAGTGCAATGGCCATGGGCTTGCTACCGAGTGTAATTCTCCAGCAGGAGCATGGATTGTTCGTGCGTGCTTCTGGCATTTTTCGCACTTCTTTGCATATTTCTTTGCATCCTCTTGCATGTAAGGCCAATAGTATCCTTGAGTCCAAGCTTTATGGGCTAAAGATCTTCCTCCTGAATGATTTCCACATTCTCCTTCATGAATTTCGGCCATGATCTGCTGAGCTTCTGAAAGGGTAACACATTTCAACCATGGTCCCCCTGCTGATTTTCGGTATAGCTCGCCCCAAAGTAAACTATATCGCCTGGCTCTTTCTTCAATTCGTTTTGCCACTTTCTTGTCTGGATCTCGGATTCCATCTCTTATAAATCTTATAATTTGTGTCATCCAAGTATTATCTTCTTCTGCCTGAGAACATTCTTCCATGAATGGTATGCTCGGGATGGCTAAAAACTCTATTGAGATATATCTTCTTTCGGTTTCTCCTAGCATCGCTGCTACATAGGCCAAGGCGTCTGCATGACGATTCTCTCCCCTGTTTATGTGGAACAGTTTTGCATTTTTGAATCTTCCCATTGCCAGTAAAGCTACCTCCATGTATTTTGCCATCTGTTCATTTTTTGCCGAGAATTCTCTGTTTACCTGATTTACAACTAGCTGTGAGTCGCTGAAGACTTTTAGTTCTTGTATCTCTAGATTCTCGGCCATTTTCAATCCTGCCAGAAGTACTTCATATTCTGCTTCATTGTTTGAGGCCGAAAAACCAAGTCTTATTGCTAGTTCCAATCTTGTGTTATCGGGTGTAACCAAAATGGCACCTACTCCTGCCCCTGTGTTGCTGGCTGACCCATCAATGAAGAGCCTCCATCCGCTCTTTTTATCCCATATATCTAAAGGTCTTTTCCGATTCTTCTTCAGTTATAATGGGTTCTGGTTCTTCTTCCTAGAATGGATCTTTTATCGAAAAATCTGCCAGAAAATCTGCCACAGTCTGTCCCTTCTCGGCTGTTCTAGGTCTGTAAGTGATGTCGTATTGACCCAAAGCTACTGCCCATTTTTCCATGCGACCAGATTTTTCAAATTTTGTCAGAATGTTCTTCAGAGGGAGGTTTGTGATAACAATTATTGGGTGAGCTTGGAAATAAGGTCTTAACCTCTGAGCTGAAAACATTAGAGCCAATCCTGCTTTTTCGATCCTGCTGTAGCGAGTTTCAGCATCTAATAGTGTTTTACTGAGAAAGTAGACTGGCCTCTCTGCCCCGTCTCTATCTTGGATTAGTACTGAACTTACTGCAAATTCCGAGACTGAGAGATATAGTAACAAAGGTTCTTCTGCTTCTGGTTTTGATAAGATTGGAGGCTGTCCGAGGTACTCTTTCAAATTCTGAAAAGCTTACTCACATTCATCCTTCCATTCGAATTTGTTGTGCTTTTTCAATAAGTAGAATAAAGGTTGACATCGATCCGATGACTTATATAATGAATCGATTCAAGGCTGCAATCATTCCAGTTAACTTCTGAACTTGTTTCTTGCTGCATGGAGATGGCATTTCTTGCAAAGCTCAGATTTGATCGGGATTGGCCTCTATACCTCTCCTGGTGACAAGGTGTCCAAGGAACTTGCCCAATGATACTCCAAATGTGCATTTCTCAGGATTTAACTTCATTTTATACTTTCTCAATACTTGAAAGGTTGATTCTAAATTCCCTAAGTGATCTTCTCGAGTCTTGTTTTTTACTAGCATGTCATCAATATAGACCTCCATTGTTTTTTCCGAGTTTATCCCTGAACATATTCTCTACCAGGCATTGGTATGTAGCACCCGCATTTTTTAGGCCAAAGGGCATCCATTTGAAGCAGAATGTGCCTCGGTCTGTATAAAATGCGATTTTTTCTTTGTCCGATTCTTGCATCAAAATCTGATTGTATCCTGAATAACCATCCATAAATGACAAAAGTTCAAATCTAGCTGTCCTGTCAATTAGTTCGTCTATCCGGGACATGATGTAACTGTCTTTAGGGCAAACTTTGTTCAAATCGGTAAAGTCAATGCAGCCTCGGACCTTCCCATTCTTCTTTGGGACTGCTACTATGTTGGCGATCCATTTTGGGCATTTTATTTCTTCAATAATTCTGGCTTCTAACAGTCAGTTGACCTCCTCGGAGACTGCCTGGGCCACCTTTGGGGAGATGCGCCTTAATCTCTGCTTTACTGATTCCGCCCCATGCTTTATGTTTAGTTGGTGACTCACAATACTTGGATCAATCCCTGGCATATCCTTCATTGACCAGGCAAATACGTCAGCATTTTCTTTCAAAAATTTCACTATCAATCCTCTTTCTTCTTGACTCAAGCCAGCGCCAACATATGTGATTTTCTTTTCTCCTTCCTGCTAGAGCTCTATTGGCTCTACTTCTTCAATGGTTCTTATTTTTTTCTCACTCTCACCCTTGAGCGAAATCGCCTGTAATTGCTATTTGTCAGATGTCCAATTTCCTCAGGGTTTTCTTTAAGGTTTGACAGTCCCTTCATCATGGCTGTTTGGCATTTCTGAGCTGCGCTCTGATCTCCGCGTATTTCAAATAGTCCCTGAGAAGTAGGAAATCTGATTGTCTGATAGTAAGTAGATGGTACCGCTTTTATGCTATGTGTCCATCTTCTTCCCAAGATAATGTTGTACGAAGATCTGGCATCTACCACCAAGAACCTTGTCATTACTGTGATTGGTCCTGCTGTCACAGGTAAGACAATTTCTCCCAAAGGTTCTGAGGCTGCCCCATTGAATCCATATCGTTGCTCTTGAAGGTTCCAGTGCGGCTAAGTTAATGCCCATATTATTGAATGCAGATTTGAATAAAATCTCCACTGAGCTTCCGCCATCGATGATGATTCTTTTTACTGAGAAATTTTCAACTGCTAAGGAAATTACCAAGGCATCATTATGCGGTGCCGAAACCTTCTCTAGGTCTTTATCAGAAAACCAAACTGCCCTGCTGTGGTCGACCTCCTTTATCAATGAACCCTCAACTGGTCTAGGTTCTGTTGTGACTTCCATTACTTCTTGCATGCTCATGGTTCGCCGGACTTTATCCCGATGAGCGCTGTTGGTTTCTGATGGTCCGCCATATATCATGTGGATGATAGTTTTTAGTGGCCCATCCTCATCCAATGAAGTTTTCTTTGGTTGTTCTTTGACAACCTCTTCTTTGACCCCTGTTTGGACCACGAATTGCGGTATTTTCCCTTTATCAACTAGATCTTCGATAAATCCCTGCAACGCATAACATCGATCAGTTGCATGGTCCCGTGCCTTATGATATGCACAATATGGTCTTTCTGGTCTATCTTCATATGTTCTTCTGGGGGGTCTGTAAAAGGATTTTCCCCTTATGCTCTCCAAAATTACAGATAGAGATGCTGTCAGGGGGGTATATTCCCTATCCTGGAATTGCTTCTTTTTCTCTTCTGGTTCTTTTCTCGCGGACTCGGTACTGCTCCTCTTTTCTCCTCATTTCTCACTACTCCTCCTTGCTGAAGTTTTCACTTCTTGTACTCGACTCTTCTGGGTCTCATTCCTGACCCGAATTGATTCATCTACTCGAATATGCTCCTCGATAACTAGATAAGCGTCTTCTAGTTGGGAGAAATTTCGTATTACTAGAGTTTCGTGAGCTCTACTTCCTACGAGAACCCCAATCTGTAGTGCATATGCGGCAGTTTTCTCATCCATCTGGTCTACTAATGTAACCTCTTTCTTGAAACGAGTAAGATAATCTCTCAGAGATTCATTCTCTGTTTGTCGGACACTTAACAAAGATGTTACATTTAGCATTTGCTTTCTCTGGTGATAATAATGCCGTACGAATACATCTTCCAAATCTTCGAAGATTTGTATGGAGTCGAGACCAAGGTTGTGAAACCAAGTTAGGGCCGGGCCTTTCAGACTTGCAGGAAAAAGTCGACATCTTAATCCATCATAAACTGGTGACTCCCAGAGTACCATGAGCTGTTTATAGTGTAACATGTGTTCTACTGGATATGATGATCCGTAGAACATCTCAAATTTTGGCTGTACAAATTTCTTTGGGATTTCCGATCTTAGGATCCCTTCAGAAAATGGTGAAGATCTCAACATCCTCAAGGCTTCCCTGGACGCTCCAGCTGCCGACTTTTGTCCCAGTTCCGGCCTTCTCTCTCTGTCTTTCCTGATCATCTTGGTTACTTTCTCCACAGTGACTAAGCGATCAGGGTCTGGCTGATTTTTCATCTTTTCCGCTGGTTTACGACCGGGTGCATGTAACTCTCTCCTGTCAGAGTTGATCTCTAATTCTTTCCTTCCAGCTTCTTCCTCGTGACAGTTTTGCTTGAATCCCTCTGATAGCCTTCCGAGGCTTGTAATTTTAATGCTTCATTCTCCTTTCTGATCTCCTTCATGTCTTCTCTCATGGCGGCCATCTCTGCTATTAGCATCTTAGCTATTTTCTCTAAACTTGTCTGGGTTGGGATGTCAGCCTCACTATTCTCTGGCTGAGCCCTGACGTCCTCATCAACTTCCTTTTCCTTAGAAGCTCTAGGTAATCTCCGCGGAGGCATTCTGAATCCGTCTGAATTAATCAAGCTCTGGAGAGCACGTAAGTCTTCTTTGAATTCCCACAGACGGTGTCAAATGATGTAGGGAATAAATCCACACACCCTCAAAATACGTGCTTTTTCCACGGGCTTGATGTCCTTTCCGTGCTGTTGGATCCGAGGTCCCGAGACAGAATTCGAGATCCGAGGTGTCCGAGATCAGATTCTGAGGTGTCGAGATCAAATTCCGAGGTATCCGAAGTCAGGTTCTGAGGTGTCCGAGATCAGATTCCGAGGCCTGCTGATGATCCTGCAAATAACTCAATGTAGTGGAATTCCACCAAATGAGCCTCCGATGCTTAAGTCAGTCTTCGGAGTAAAATATATGATCAAGTTTTAATCTCAAAGATTGCATCCCTTTTACTGTAGCAAATGTTGCTATTTATAGCATTCAAAGCTAGATATTTATGTAGATATTTTATATGAACCAATAGAATTCACCATGTGCCTTTCAATAATATTCTTCAAGTATAAAGGTAATTTCGAGGTTCCCGAGGTTACCGAATATCATATCCGAGACTTCTGAGGATCCCGAATAAGGTCCCTAAGATCTCTAAATTTCCCGAGAATGATACTGGGAACAGTTTGTTCTATGCTTCAAGTTTGGCAAAACCCCTAAGTGTCACCCGAGGATCTGAGGTTACATTGTCATAGCACCTGAGGTGTCCGAGGTACCCGAGGTATCCGAGGTACGTGTACCCGAAGTATCCGAGGTTACATTCTCATAAGACCCGAGGTGCCCGAGATACCCGAGGTATCCGAGGGCTCCGAGATAATTGTGCCCGAGGTATCCGAGGTACCCGAGGTACTTGTGCCTGAGGAGGCAGCTGCCCGAGGTGCCGAGGTTCCAAGTGAAATTTTTCCGATTCCAAGTTTTAAGGCACGCCACGTGTCAGTCGAAGAATGTGACATGTGTCACAATTTCATATGCCCATGTGTCAACAGTTTTTACCCCCCACAGGTTGTGGGCCCGAAAGAGTATGCCACATGGCATTTTGCATTTGAACATCAATATTTGTTCACCACTACACTAAGAGTATGCCACGTGGCATTTTGCATTTGAACATCAATATTTGTTCACCACTACACTAGAGAGCAAAGTTTTTCATGTTTGACTTTTCACAATTACACGGGTTGTGATCATTTTGACTGGTCTGTTTTGTGGATATAGATTAGATGGTTTCCTTGGTGGGCTACTAATGAATGGAAATTTTTTTGATGAGACAAACTTTTGATATGGCGATGAGTGACCTGTCTCAAAATTGCCACGTAGCGCTTTTTGGGCCCTTTGACCGCATGGAGCTTATCTTTGATACAAACATCCTTCCCTAAAAAGACAAGTCACTCTTTTGGGCCCAATAACACAATGAATGTTTGACCCACCCCCTGATGGACCTACACACTAAAAATCAACCTGATTAATAATTTATAACCATTGCATTTAAGCATTTTTCATTATGGGCTTTATGAACAGGCCTATGGATGGATTTAAAGGCCCATGACCAAAAATTCTTAAATCCATCTGCTATGAACCACCAATCAGGATTATTGTTTGGTGTGTAGGTTCACCAAGAGTAGGACCAAATAATCTTGGGGTCAGTGTGCTAAAAGAGTGCGCTGCATAGTATATTTGGGGGAGGATTTATTAAACTTTGAAACAGCTTTCCCTACCAAAGATTTCTTGGACCGCATGGATGTTTAACACTTCAACCCACCCCTTGATGAACACCAAAAATCATCTTGGTTGGTTCTCTCTAGCCATGTGATAGTTAGGTAAGAGGACGGCAGAGAATTCTTTGGGTCTAGCCGACAAGTACCTTGAAGGCTTGAACGTACGAGAGTACTTCTAACCTGAGTTGGAACAACGTTTGTTTCTCAGCTGTCGAGGGACAAGATACAGCTCAGAACCCACATTGGCCTGGGAAATGGTAGCAAATAAGTTAGCGTGTTTAATGGGAGAAAAACTTGTGTCACAAGATGTTGTGACGGAAGCCGGTCACAGCACTCAATACGAGCCACGTGGCACACGATTAGAGGGCGCTGACCGTATGGATGTTTGGCCAGTCCCTCGGTGGACCTACAAACCAAAAATCAGCCTAATTAGTGAATTACGGCCTTTGGATTTTTGCACCCAAATAATGCTCAAATTCCTATCGTTAAAATCAACCAATGAAAATAACTTCAATAGAATCAGTTAGAAATCCCTAATTAGGCTGATTTTTTGTGTACCAGTCCACCGAAGGACTAACCAAACATCCATACGGTCATCGTCCTCTAATAGTATACCACGTGGCACGTATTGTGTGCTGTGACCGGCTTCCGTCACAACATCTTGTGACACAAGTTTTACTCGTTTAATGGTGAGCGGAACCATCATGTGACCTGCTACTATAACAGCAACGGGAGGACAGTCACTTATGTGACCGTCGCTGCAACCTTGAATACGACCTCACAAGATTTCCTGACGACTACAAATAGGTGAACCTCTTGGGTTGACTGTAAACCTGAACTAGATTGGATCATCCTAACTAATATATTGATCATTATTTTTTCAAATCAATGGTTAAGATCATCTTACATGAAATATGCGTAACAATCAAATTAAAGGGATAAATTTACAAGATAATGGTAATAAAACAAGGGTCGGGCTCAACAACGCTCCTTTTCTAACCTCTCTCCGGAGTTGTGTTCTCAACCGTGGATATTGAGAATCCAACCGTGGTTTATAGCACTGAGCTGGCATCAAGAAATAAAAATTCGTAGGGCCATGTTTGATTGCACGGAAATATTTTTCAAGAAAATACATCTGGGATATGCCTTAAATGGCTGATTGATTGCAACTGAGAAAACATATTTCAATCACGTGAGAAAATAAATGTGTATTTTCAAGCGGAAATTAATTCTCGCCTATCTGCCCGGGAAATGAATTCCAGGCTTAGTAGGGAAAATTATCCAGATTTAAATGGCATGTTAGGGAAAATTATACAGATTTATAATGGCATATCTAACAATGGACAGTTGTGTTTTCTTAAGGAAAATGCAATTTTCTCACGTGGTAATCAAACACACACTAAGAAAAAGAGGCACTCTAATGGTAGTTGAAGTTATATAAGAAAGTCGAAAATGATGAGCAATAGTCACCAACACTCGCTCATGAGACAAAGGTCATCCAAACTTGCGTCTTCCCATTAGAAATTTTTTCCTTCTTGAAGAATTCCGATTGATATACGGCTTGAAGATTGGTCATTTAATGGTTTAGAAAGTTCAAGGTGGAATTGTTCAGGTTATCTTCTTTCTTTCCTTTTTATTTTATTTTATTTTGGATGGTTAATTGTGGGTGAAAGAAATAATGCAAGAGAAGGAAAAGTTTTTATCAAAAGTTATTACGACTTTGGAAGTTAAATTCGAGTTCATATTGATGTGGTATATGAAAAATCTTAAAGATATCACTAATTGTGCATCTTTTGGATTGAACACGATTAACAGAGATTGGATTTTGGATCGAAAGTTTTGGATACCAAGCTTAGTAGGGGGGTTAAAAGTTTGAAATCAATTTCTTAACCCTGGCGGGACCAATGGTCAAATTCAAATAAGACACACGAAAAAGTGAACCTCCAAGTAAATTTTTGCATCTAAACCAAACCTTGAACTCTAGAAGATTCAACCTTAGGCTCATCTTGGGGTCAAAAACTGTAATACTCCGAACTTTCGTTCTAGGGTATTATGGTAAATTCACCTAATAATGTAAATCTGAAACTTTTTTAGACTCTTATTATTGTTTTTATTGTTAAATATCATGTATGAGTATGTGTATTTAATTTGGTTTTATTTTGATAACTTTGAAAAACTTGTTATTTTTGAAACTCGCTCGTTAAGGCTAAATTCTTGCTAAAAATAATGGATCATAACTTGCAGGGGACTTTTTCTTTCTCCAGCTAACATTCTAGAACTTTTATACAAAAATTATTTTGTGGGCCTGAGACACCAAAAATATTCCTATTTTATCATTACTAACTTACCTGTGAAATTTTGAACCTTTCTTGATATATGAAAACCCTAGCGGGAGATTTCGGGAGATTTTGACAAAAATAGTATTTTCGTAAATTTTAAACTTTTCCACAATTCTTATATTTTCAAAAATTAATATTTAATTATATTTTATTTATTTAATAGGAGCGTGGGACCTGCGAATCACTTTCGGGTCATTCCAATGTCATTTGACACTTTTCTAGGGTTTTGAACATTTTTATGATTTGTGTGTGTGACATGTGTCAATACCTTATTGTATGGACTTTTAAATTATATAATATAGTTTGATTGAATTAATTTATAATTATTTATGTTATAATTGTTGGGTGGGGCTGTATGGCCAATCTAGAAGTCTTTTGGGCTTAATAATATTCTTAAATGAAGCCTATTGATATATATGGGCCTTGGGCCCATTTCTAACCCATTAGTAGTGTAAAATATAAATTTTTGAGGGTTGAAAAAGTCATCCCTTTGATAGTTACGAATTTCACTCAAATAGAAACCCTAATCTTTCCCTAAACCTATTTATGAAAATCCTAAAGCTTTGGAAGCTTTCACAAACCCAACTCCATTGAAGAATAGAGCAAGCTCTATTAAATCTTCATCCGGGCACCGATCGCACTCGAGCAAGAAGGGAGAATTGACGGAGACTCCGATTTGAAGAACATACTCCGAGGAGAGGACGATCCGACGACTTTCAAATTTGAATAAACTTTTGATTTTCATTAAAGTTCAAGAAACCTTAAGGTAAGTGCGCTTCATCCATCCTATACTTGTTTTTCTTCAAAATTTTATTTCTCTTTCATTAGATAATGGTTGATGCTCATTATAAATTAATTTCAACAATATTTACTTTATTCTTATTGGGTTGATCTTTATTTTGGGACACCATGATGGGTTTGGCCATAGTCTATTTTGTACCTATAACGGATGATTATGTTCTTTATCATTTTCATTATATTTTTATAATTTAAATATTTTTATAATTATTTTTTCTAAATACCTCTATGAATCTATCTTCTACAACCGTTTAGTTTGTATTTTTCTGATTTTTATTGATTAAGTTATATTTTTTCTAAGTTATTGGACTTTACCAAAAAATCCAGAATTTTAGATTTTACACGGTCCAATTCACTTAAAGTTTCGATCTCTATTTTTAACCTAAATATTTTTTTAATTATTTTTTATAGATACCTCTATCAATCTAGTTTCTAGAACTTTTGAGTTTGTATTTTTCTGATTTGTATTGATTAAATTATGATTTTTCTAATTTGTTAGACTTAACAAAAAAACCCAGAATTTCAGATTTTACACGATCTATTTCACTTGGGATTTCGATCTATATTTTTAACCTAAATATTTTTATAATTATTTTTCACAGATACCTCTATCAATCTAGTTTCTAGAACCTTTGAGTTTATATTTTTTTGATTTGTATTGATTAAGTTATGATTTTTCAAACGTGCTGGACTTTTCTGTAAAACCAGAATTTTAGATTTTATATAGTCCACTTCACTTGGGATTTCAATCTATATTTTTAACCTAAATATTTTTCTAATTATTTTCATCGATACCTCTATCAATCTAGTTTCTAGAACCTTTGAGTTTATATTTTTCTGATTTGTATTGATTAAGTTATGATTTTTTAAATGTGTAGGACTTTTCTGTAAAACCCAGAATTTTAGATTTTGTCTGGCCCACTTAATTAAGGATTTCGACTTATATTTTGAATCTGAATATTTTTCTATTTATTTTTTTTAAAAACCTCTGTGAATCTAGTTTTTAAATCCATTAAGTTTGTATTTTTCTAATTTATATTTATTTAATTATGATTTTTACAAGAAATTATATTTTCTGTGAACTACTTATTTTTTGGATTTTGGACGATTAATGGCCTTGGGAATCCTTAGTGGTTCAGTCATGACTTATTGAATATTAAGGGGTTTAGTCCTTGTTGTTTGACTAAACCCAAAATGGTTTGACCTATACTTGTATGCATGGGGATCCCACCCATGTGTCTTGGATCCCTCATAGGGTTCGGCCAAGTGTCTTGGATCCCTCTTTAGGGTTCGATCTTGTGTCATGGATCCCTTATATGGTTCGGCCATGGTGTGTTGGATTCTCTCGAGACCTTCACTTATATTGTTAATCGATGTTAATCGTGATCTTTGATGATGATTTACATGTTATTTATGTTGTTTAATCCTAGTTGATACCCATTTTATTACTCCTGATGATTATGTATTTATTTTATATTTTTATTTAAATATTAAATACATGTGTGCATATGCCATGTAACCCTAGTACCATCTTGTTATCATACTATGATCATCACGTCATTTCATATAAGGGGTGCATAAGGGAATGACACGTTTATATTGGTTTTATCAATTAATCAGGGTTCGGTACCCTAGGGTGAAAAGCCCCAGACGTTATTATATCCTGCAGATGGGTCAATGAGACCGCTCCCAGTGCGAGAAGGAGATGGAGACCCTATGTGGTTATGGGTACTAGTTGCATTGGCATCCCGTACTCACTTGCATTCACCTCATATTCATGTCATCCTTATTATATAATTGAGATGCATACCTTGGTTAAAAACTTTTATAGTATGATATCATACCATGCACACTGTTGTATTACTGGGCCTCGGCTCACGGTGCTACATCGATACCATTTTCAGATTTTGAGGAGCTGGGTACGCGTGATGATTTTGAGGCGAAAGACTGGTGCATTCGAGGAGATCGGCTAGGATTTGGGAGTCGATCCCACATTTTAGAAGACTTTATTTTGACTGTTCTAAACATTGGTTATTTATTTTCATGGGCATGTAAGCCTTTGATTGAGAGCATGTTCTCACCTCATTCTCTCCACATTTAGTTGATTGATTGAATTGTTTGAGTTATGAATTATTAAAATTATTTATTTTCTACATCTAGACTTTTTGTTTAGTTGGTTGATTTTCGAATGAACCTTAGTAGTCTAATTGACCTAATTGGACCACTAAGGGACATTCATGGATCACCTCTAGGTTCGGATACGGGTCGATCTATGGATTTTCGGGTCGTATCTGGGTATCCTGATTCGAGGCATGACAAAAACCATTTGAGCTAATAAAGATTGAGAAAGTACACTTCCTTTCTCATTCACTACTTCTTATTCTTCCCTCGTAATAGAAGTCATTTATTTTAAAGTTCTGTGGGTGTAGAATCTTTCACCACAAGATTGAGATAGTATTCTCATCTCTCCCTTGCCTTCTATATTTGGAATCAGTAGATCAAAGACTACCACTGTACTGTGTGGGATCCTGCCTTTTGACGGGTAAACTGACCTTTGAACATTGTAACCTCACCGTCTTCTTTTAGGTAAGCATGATGGAGCCCACCTCAATCATGGTTGAATGCAATGCCATATAACATTCCAAACTAGATGACACTTCACCAATAGTATGACAGAACATGTGAATAGAGCAGGATTCTTTCTCAATCCCCAGATTAATGATCCTACTGCTCCATATCTACCTTTTGGATACCCCTTGCTACATAATCAATCTGTCTAACAAAAACTTTTTACTTCTAAGTCGTAACACTGGGAGATGGGATTTAAGTATTAATTTTGCATCTTTGTTCGTGTTTCATCAGAGATTGAAAATTGGAATGTCAATGGACATCGGAAAATTTTTTGTTTGTGTTTTAAATTATTCTAATTCCATGTTAATTTTGCATCTTTTTTTGTGTTTCATCAGGGATTGGAAATTGGAACGTCAATCGACACTAGAAAATTCATTGTTTGTGTTTCAAATCAATATAATTCATTTTATGGGGTTTTTAAATTATTTAACCGGAGTTCTCAAATGGAATAAGAAGTGTAACTGTCTAAAACTCTTCTTAACTTATAAGACTGTGAGGATAACTTCAACACTTATCCAAAGAACATCCTGAAAAAAGTCAATACATGACAAGATTCCTTTCTTATGCTTACACTTCTTTATGCTTTTGTTGAGCATCTCTTAACGTAAGTTAGCTAACCAAAATTTTGAGGTTGAATGGGAGTATTTTTTCTTTTGTTTCATACACCATGCAATGTACAATGCAACCCTCGGCGAACATTTTTATTGTGATCGAACCCTATGATCAAAGTTTTACTTGAGTTGAGAGGTTGCATAACCTCTGAACAGACGTGTCGTTCTTAGAAGTTAGAAGTTGGAGTGGAAAGATGTTTGGTTGCAGTTGTAAGTTTGTATGACAGTACATGATTCTTTAACTTCTAAACCAGTTTACGAATATCAGAATAGTTGGAATTTTTGTTAGGATGATCTCCTCACCATACAGATTGTGCTCACCAAAAATCTACTATTGATTCATCTTCTATGTGGGTATGCCAAATAGTTGTCAAATATGGTTGCCCCCCAAACTTGACCGTTTTTTAATAAATGATAATATAAGTAAGCAGATTTTATATGGCTTTTAGAATCTCATGTGGTTTGCTTATTTTGGTTTTCCACTGTGGGCATTACTTTTAACTATTATATGTGATTGAGATGACGGATTTTTATATGGGTGATTTAGATCTGACTAGGGCTGCAACTTGGGTGGGTTCAACCCGAGCCCGACGGGTTGAACCCGACATTAGGGTTGGGTTGGGTTAGCCTTTTTAGAACTTGGGTTGGGTTTGGGCCGGATTTTTGGTAACTCGATCAAATTGGGTTGGGTTAGGGTTGAGGCTTGGCCCAACCCGATCCCGACTTACAAACTGTTTATATATATATATATATATAGTTTTATCGATAAATATCCACACTACATTTTGGCAAATGCAGCAAGCGATGGATGTTTGTCCTTAGTAACTACAACCTTTGTGTGAAATTGCAAAATGTCATTGAAATCACATTTTGGCATTTTATGTGATCGGTTGATAGTGAAAGTATCGTGTTTTTCTCTAACGATTGTTATTGATTATTTCTTTAGTGACTTTTATCATGCATTTGAGTTAATGAACTTTTTCGTTATTATGAAAATATCATGTTTTCTTTCACGAGCTTTGGAAATGAACTTATGCTATTATTTAATGGTTAGCACAGCGGCTATTGTATTGACCGATAAATTATTTTAATATGAAAAAATTCAACAATATTTCCAACCACTAAAAAATTTAAGAAATTGACCAACCCGATCAACTCGACTAACCCAATAGTGTTGGATTAGGGTTGGAAAATCTAGGCCCGACCTTGGGTTGGGTTAGGTTAGGGTTGACAGCCTTTAAGGTTGGGTTGGGCTAGGGTTGACCTCCAACCCGACCCAACCCGCCCGAGTTGCAGCCTTAGATCTGACTAAGTACCTACTTAATCTTCTTATTCTTTGGTTCCCCTAATTGATTAATTTTAAACGTTTTCCTAAAGACAGATACAAGGAGGTAATGGACGAGATGGGTTTTATGAACAGGAAATTTTAGGAAGTGTCGGTGAAACTGATGGATCAATTGGCTTCATATCCTGTGTACCATTAGCGTATCATTGATAAAAAAAAAAACTAATGTGCCAGTTGTATGTTCAAAATCGGTTCTTGATGAAATGATTGGGATTTTTTTATTTTTGGCTACAACCATTGGATCAAGAGATTTTTCTATTTTTTTTTTTTTACTAAAATTAGTTTAAATTATGTTATTATTGTTACTTGCAGAAGGCATGTAAGTATGGAGAAAATTTATATTCATAATCCCAAAAGTCGCCATGTACGAAATTGAGCAAAGATAAATAAGTACCCAAATAGAAACACAAAACAAAGAAAATAAACTTTTTAAGAATAATTCACAAGCTGCCGATACAATGGGTATCTTCTTATTAACTCAAAATAGTTCTAATATAGGTTACCCTTTAGATCGGACATAATCACTAAGCACACAACCCAAACCTTCATATTATCTCATTTTTTTACACATTGGCTATAGCCATTCAACCATTCAAATGAAGTCTCTCGATTGGTGGCTATGCTGATCTGATTGGTACAAATTTTTAGTTATAATTCAATCCGAGAAAGTGACAACATTTAGATGGTTCAGAAAGATGGCTGAAAATATAATTTTTTTGAAGTACATAAATATAAAAAAATGATATATTTGTACACTTCATACTTCATACTTTCTTAATAATACGTAGAAAACGATTTGTTACTTTTTGTATTAAGGGATTTTAATGGATATATCTTTTGATTAGTAAAAGTTGTTTACTTATTGATTTTGTTCACTTATTGAATTCGATTATGATGAACATAGAATTTTCAAAAATGCTAAAAACTTTTTTTTTTTTTTATAACAATCTATTTATATTTTTATTTTTATTTTCAACGGACTGCTTACTTGTTGAATTCTCAAATGTATGAAGAGAATCCCAATGTAAAGTTTGGCAAATCGGTGGCCAACAATCCTGGAGAACTCATCTTCATAGCTGGATTGACTACTGCGTTGGTGAAGTGATTGCAACTGAGAAATAATTAATTTTATTAGGGGAGTAGGAAATTAAGTTAATTGTACACATTCAATCTTTTGGGATCGTTAGTAGCTTAATCACAATTCTTTGATGTTTAAGATTTTAAGTCTTGATGTACTTTCCTCTTAGCCTTCTTAAAAAATTCATTAATGTACATATCCTCAGTCCAACTCTAACTTTCCACGTGCAATGCACGTATGCACCTACTAGTATAACAAAACAGGGAAGTTGTCTCCCCATTTATACCCCCTCTTATATGTTTCAACAAAGAAGGGCCAAGATCTTATCCCCAAAATAGATGGCAGATCTCAGCCACTCACACCCGATTTTGGCAAACACTTTGTTGGAGAGTGCCGTGGGCACGGGCCACCCACTATCTATATAACAAGTGACAGTGGTTGTCTTATACGCCATCTTATCTTATATGGTTTTAATAATGAGTGGCCGAGATCCACTATGCTTCATATCAATGGCTGAGATTAACTCCCACCCAATTTTGACAAACACTTTGCCGGAGAGTGCCATGGGCACGGGCCACCCACACATATAACAAAACAACTCAATTGTATTCTCTTATCTTATTCTGCTTCATAAGATATATAAAGAGTGGTTGAGATTAAATCCATCCATCTAATGTGGACGGTTATATTTCAGCCACTTAATCCCCTCATTTATTCATTCACTCCCACTCATTTGACCTCAATATATATATTTATTAAAAATGTGAAATTCAAAATTTGTTTAACACCATTATTTTTTGTTATTTATGTTATTTTTCCATTTCTTTCATTTTTCCCTCTGTGCGTTACAATCCGTTATAAAATCCGTTATAACAACCAATTTTTTCAAACGCTTTTGTCGGAGTGTGCCATGGGCACGAGCCATCTATAACAAAACAGGACGGTTGTTTCCCCCTCTTATCTGGCTTCATAAAGGATGGCCGAGATCTTATCACACCAAATGGACAGTGGATCTCAGCCACTCACACCTAATTTTGACAAACGCTTTGTCGATGAGTGCCGTGGGCATGGGTCACCTACTATTTTCCTTCATATAAGGAATGAAATGGGTTGGATTTACATATAGCCCAAGGGTCAGGCTCAGGAGCCCCACTTTTTATGCCTCGAGAGGGGTGTTACCGTTAAAACGGATTGAAACGGCCAAGGGCAAAAATGCAAAAAAATGGATTTTAACGGATTTTAATGGAAAAAAGTAGTGCTGAAATTTAAAATTTGAAAATTAGAAATTTAAAAAAAATTAGAATTTAACGAAAATTTAATGGTTTTCTTATACCCCTCTTATCTTATATGGCTTCATTAATAATGAGTGACTGAGATCCACTGTGCTTCATATCAATGGCTGAGATTAACTCCCACTCGATTTTGACAAACACTTTGTTGGAAAGTGCCGCGGGCACGGGCCACCCACGCATATATCAAGACAACTCAGTTGTATTCTCTTATCTTATCCATCCATCTAATGTGGACAGTTAGATAAAGAGTGGTTGAGATCAAATCTATTGATTTAATGTGGACGGTTAGATTTCAGCCACTCAATCCGTCTCATTTGACTTCAATTTATTCAAAATTTAAATTTCAACACCGTTATTTTTTGTTATTTCTGTTATTTTCTCATTTCTCCCTATGTGCGTTACAATCCGTTATAACAGCCGTTATAATGGAAAAAACGGTAACGCCCCAGTCCGTTATACCGTTTGAGTGCCGAAGGCACCCAATTTTTACAAACACTTTTGTCGGAGAGTGACGTGGGCAGGGCTATTTACTATTCTATATAACAAAACACATTGGTTGTCTCCTTACTTATACCTCCTCTTATAAGCATCAACAAAGAAGGGCCGAGATCTAATCCTCCCCCAAATGGACGGTGGATCTCCGCCCCTCACTTGATTTTGGCAAATTCTTTGTTGAGGAGTGCCGATGGCACAGGGCACCCACTAGTTTACTATATAACAAAACAGGGAAGTTGTCTCCCCCTCTTATAGGCTTCATAAAGAAGAGCCGAGATCTTATCCCCCAACTAATCGGTGGATCTCAGCCACTCACACCCAATTTTGACAAATGCTTTGTCGAGGAGTGCTGTGGGCACGGGGCACCTACTAGTCTATATAACAAAACAGGACGGTTGTCTCCCCCCTCTTATCCGGCTTTATAAAGGATGGCCGAGATCTTATCACACCAAATGGACGGTGTATCTCAGCCACTCACACCTAATTTTGACAAACGTTTTTGTCGATGAGTGCCGGGGGCACGGGTCACCCACCATCTATATAACAAAATAGGAAAGTTGTCTCCCCACTTATACCCTCTCTTATCTGTTTCAACAAATAAGGGCTGAGATCTTATCCCCAAAAGGGATGGTGGATCTCAGCCACTCACACCTGATTTTGACAAATGCTTTGACGGGGAGTGCCGAGCGCATGGGCCACCCACTATCAATATAACAAGTGACTGTAGTTTTCTTATACCCCCTCTTATCTTATATGGCTTCAATAATGAGTGGCTGAGATTAACTCCCACCCAATTTTGACAAACACTTTGTTGAAAAGTGCCCCGGGCACGGGCCACCCATGCATATAACAAGACAACTCAGTTGTATTCTCTTATCTTATCTATTGATCTAACGTAGACGGTTAGATTTCAGCCACTCAATCCGCCTCATTTGACCTCAATTTATTCAAAATTTGAATTTCAACACCGTTTTTTTTTGTTATTTCTGTTATTTTCCCATTCTCCCTCTGTGCGTTACAATCTATTATAACAGCCATTATAATGGAAAAAACGGTAACGCCCCAGTCCATTATACCGTTTGAGTGCCGAAGGCACCCAATTTTTGCAAACGCTTTTGTCGGAGAGTGCCATGGGCCCAGGCCATTTACTATCTATATAACAAAACACAGCGGTTGTCTCCCCCTCTTATATGTTTCAACAAAGAAGGGCCAAGATCTTATTCCCAAAATAGACGGTGGATCTCATCCACTCACACTTGATTTTGGCAAACACTTTGTTGGAGAGTGCCATGGGCACGGGCCACCCACTATCTATATCTATATATATAACAAGTGACAATGGTCGTCTTATACCCCCTCTTATCTTATATGGCTTCAATAATGAGTGGCTGGGATCCACTATGCTTCATATCAATTGCTGAGATTAACTCCCATCCGATTTTGACAAACACTTTGTCGGAGAGTGCCGTGAGCACGGGCCACCCACACATATAACAAAACAACTCAGTTGTATTCTCTTATCTTATCCTGCTTCATAAGATAAAGAGTGGTTGAGATCAAATCCATCCATCTAATGTGGACGGTTAGATTTCAGCCACTCAATCCACCTCATTTATTCATTCACTCCCACTCATTTGACCTAAATTTATTAAAAATTTGAATTTTAACACCTTTATTTTTTGTTATTTCTATTATTTTCTCATTTCTTCTATT
The DNA here is from genome assembly GCA_035048495.1 of Euptelea pleiosperma. Taxonomy (NCBI): domain Eukaryota; kingdom Viridiplantae; phylum Streptophyta; class Magnoliopsida; order Ranunculales; family Eupteleaceae; genus Euptelea; species Euptelea pleiosperma. The sequence continues at coordinate 10,267,040 of CM068551.1, read as the reverse complement.
TTTCGCTCTGCGCGTTACAATCCGTCACAATGGAAAAATGGTAACGCCCTAGTCCGTTATACTGTTTGAGTGCCGAAGCACCCCAACTTTTGCAAACGCTTTTGTTGAAGAGTGTCGTGGGCATAGGCCATTTACTAGTATATGACAAAACACAGTGGTTGTCTCCCCACTTATACCTCCTCTTATAGGCATCAACAAAGAAAGGCCGAGACCTAATCCTCCCTCAAATGGACGGTGGATCTCAGCCACTCACCTGATTTTGGCAAATTCTTTGTCGAGGAGTGCCGATGGCATGGGGCACCCACCGGTCTATATAACAAAACAAGGAAGTTGTCTTATCTCTTATCTTATCCTACTTCATAAGATAAAGAGTGGTTGAGATCAAATCAATCTATCTAATGTGAACAGTTAGATTTTAGCCACTCAATCCTCCTCATTTATTTGGTCACTACCACTCATTTGACCCCATGCACAATAGATTAAAATTTGAATTTTATAGCCATTATTTTTTGTTCTTTCCATTACTTTCCTATTTCTTCATTTTTTTCCCTGTGCGTTACAATAAAAAAAGTAATGCACCCAGTCCATTATACTGTTTGAGTGCCGAAGGCACGCAATTTTTACAAACGCTTTTGTCAAAGAGTGTGTTGGGCATGGGCCATTTACTATCTATATAACCATACAACACAGTTGGTCTCCCCTTCTTATAGGCTTCAATAAAGAAGGGCCGAGATCTTATCCCCCAATTGAACGGTGGATCTCAACCACTCACACCCGATTTTATAAAAGAGGCATACTACTATAAAAAAAAAGTTAGGCGATTGAGGCTATTGACCATTGAATTCAAGAGATCCACGAGCATCTTTTAAAAATAAAATGACACCGTAATCCAACAGTCAATGGTCTTAACCAAGGTTTAAAGGGGACTGTTATAATGGTATAACGAACTGGAGGCGTTACTATTTTTTCTGTTATAACTGCTGTTATAATGGAAAAAACGCTCAGGGGCAAAAATGAAAAAAAAATGGGAAAAACGGAAAATAACAGAAATTACGGAAAAAATGGCGCTGAAATTCAAATTTTCAAAAATGGAAAATAACGGAAAAAAAATAGAATATAACGGAAAAAAATGGAAAATAATGAAAATAACAGCCATTTTTTTTCACAAAATTTTTCAGAAAATAACGGTCGTTATTTTCATTATAACGGCCGTTATTTTTTGGGCGTTTTAACGGTCCATAACATAATGGGGTAGGTCCGAATCCATTATAACGGCCGATTTTTAAACCTTGGTCTTAACCAAGGTTTAAAGGGGACCGTTATAACGGTATAATGGACTGGGGGCATTACCGTTTTTTCCGCTATAACGAAAAAAACGCTCAGGGGCAAAAATGGAAAAAATTGGGAAAATAATGGAAATAACGGAAAATAACTGAAATAATGGAAAATAACGGAAAAATTGGCGCTGAAATTCAAATTTTGAATTTCAAAAATGTAAAATAACGGAAAATAGCGGAAAAAAATCGAAAATAACAGCCATTTTTTTCACAAAATTTTCCAGAAAATAACGGTCGTTATTTTCGCTATAACGAAAAATAACGGCCGTTATTTTCGTTATAACAGCCGTTATTTTCTGGGCGTTTTAACGGTCCATAACGTAACGGGGTAGGTCCAAATCCGTTATAACGGCCGTTTTTTAAACCTTGGTCTTAACCACAACCCTTTTTGCGGTTTTCGTGAGGTAGCATTTCCAATTCCGTTACTAAACAGTGAGAATTGTAGGATTTCTAAGAGAAAATTATGACATTTGCGTTAGTGCCTTAAAGGTGACTTAATTCTTAAATGCAAATAAACCCAATGAAATGTACAAAGGCACCAACTTCCTCTAACAATCTATCCCTCGCCCCCTTTCTTTGAAAATACATAAAAAAAAATTCGGTAAAAATGTATTTTGTGTCTATACTAGTAGGTGGCCGTGCCAACGGCACTCCTCCACAAAGCATTTGTCAAAATTGGGTGTGAGTGGCTGAGATCCACCGTCCGACAAAGCTTTTGTCAAAATTAGGTGTGAGTGGCTAAGATCCACCATCCAGTTGGGGGATAAGATCTCAGCCCTTCTTTATGAAGCCTATAAGAGGGGGAGACTACTTCCCTGTTTTGTTATATAGATGGTCCACAATGGAAGGCTAATGGTTTCTTTTAAGCTTTTGGGCCGCGTTTGGTACGTCGGCAAATTACTCCGAGAGAATATATTGTCGCAGCCAGTTAACTTCACGTCTAAATATTGGCCCACCTGATTTTCATGGTGTTTGAATGGCAGAGGCAAATTTATGGATAGTTATCTTGCGCAATGCACAAGTACCATAGTTGATACTTATTGCCATAGTGAAATTGTGCCACGTGGCCTTAAAATGCTTTACCTCGGAGAACTCTATGTGTGTAAGACCGGCTCATCACATACTTTCGTATTTGTTAAGCAAAAGTTGTGATATTACTAGGATCTACCTTTGTGCACATGTTTATGATTTGGACCATCAAAAATGGACCAATCACCTAAATAACAAAGCCTATTATTTTGATGGTAACAACTTTTTGCTATATTTTACTGGTGGGAAGAGGCTAGACAAGAGAGCCAACGGTTTTGGGAGAGGTGTGTATTTTTGAAAAGAAGTGGCAAGATTTTCAGTTTTTGCCCCTGAGCGTTACAATTCGTTGTAACGGAAAAAAAATGCTAACGCCCCAGTCCGTTATACCGTTATAATGGCCCCTTTTAAACCTTGGTTTAGCCGACCCCATGTTGGATATATATACCAACAATCAACCTGATTGGTTAGTACATTTTTAGGATTGATTTTAGCCGATGGATTCAAGCATGTTTCTTGGGTACTAAATCAAACAGCTAGAAATCATTAATCAAGCTGATTTTTTAGTATGTTTATCCGGTGGGCTAAAGATCCATATGGTCAGTGGGCCCGAAAAAAAGAGCAAATAAAGCCGCTAGAGTGTATTGACTCTATCCTCTAGAGTAAACTTTGCTGACCGACCGCAATATGAGCTACGTGGCATATTCTTAGAGATTTCTGACCGTATAGATGTTTGGCCCAACCTATTATTGCCTCGGTACAAAGATACATAGGTGTGAAATCACTAATCAGGCTGATTTTTGGTTTGTAAATCCACATAGGGATCGGCCAAACATCCATATGGTAATCATCCTCTAATAGTGTGCGACGTGGCTCATGTTCTGGTCGGTCAGCAAAAAGTTCTATTCCTCTGCATGGGAATCCTCTGATCCTAAAATTTTTCCTTGACCCAGAGACTCGAATGGAGTTACTGTAGGGCTATCCTCTCCTTTCCCTACGCAGTTCAATACTGTTGGATATCTTCCCTCCTTTCACTCCTCCTATTAAGACCCACTCCCTCTCTGCTTCTCTCTGTGCTTCTCTCTCTTTGCTTCTCTCTCTTTGAAGTCTGAAGAGGTGAGTGTGAGAGTGACGGTTCGTTCCCAGGTAGTGGCAAAGTGTGGAGCTTCTGAAGACTTATCTTGATTCTGGAGAAACAATGTATGAAACTCTTCTCTCTTTGAATTAACATTTTCTGGTTCCTCGTTTGATCTTTTCTTGAATACCCAATAAATGAGCCTCAATATTTTTACTGAAACAAACTTTTGAAGATCTGATCTCACAGGATACAATTTGTGATATGATCTCTCCCTTGTTCACGTCTTGCAGAAAATCTATCTAGATCTGTTAAAAGGGGATTAGTAGTTGGAGTAAGAGAGAAAGAAAGCTTAGAGAGTAGCTAGCCATGGCTAGGGAACAATTGCAGGTGCTTAATGCACTCGATATTGCAAAGACGCAATGTTACCACTTCACTGCAATCGTGATTGCTGGTATGGGTTTCTTCACTGATGCCTACGATCTTTTCTGCATCTCACTGGTCACCAAATTGCTCGGCCGCATATACTACCATGTCGATGGTGCAGGCAAACCGGGTACTTTACCGCCCGATGTTTCCGTTTCTGTCAACGGTGTTGCGCTCTTTGGCGCCCTCGCTGGCCAGCTCTTCTTTGGCTGGCTCGGTGATAAGATGGGCCGTAAGCGTGTTTATGGTATGACTCTCATGCTTATGGTTCTCTGTTCAATTGCCTCCGGACTTTCTTTTAGCAAGGACCCAAAAGCTGTTATGGCCACCCTCTGCTTCTTCCGTTTCTGGCTTGGGTTCGGTATTGGTGGTGACTACCCGTTGTCCGCCACCATCATGTCTGAATATGCTAACAAGAAAACGCGTGGCGCCTTCATTGCCGCTGTCTTTGCAATGCAAGGATTTGGAATTTTAGCTGGTGGGATGGTTGCAATTGTGGTCTCTGCTGCATTCAAGGCCAAGTTCAATGCCCCCTCTTATGAAATAGATCCAATTGCCTCAACTATTCCACAGGCTGATTATGTGTGGCGCTTTATTTTAATGTTCGGTGCCTTGCCAGCTGCCGTCACATACTACTGGCGTATGAAAATGCCCGAGACTCCCCGTTACACTGCCCTTGTTGCAAAGAATGCGAAACAGGCTGCCTCCGACATGTCGAAGGTCTTGCAGGTCGAAATTCAAGCGGAACCAGAGAAGGTTGAGGAGTTGTCACAGGAGCGTTCCAATGTGTTTGGTTTGTTCTCTATGAAGTTTCTTCGTAGCCATGGGCTTCACTTGCTCGGAACCACCAGTACATGGTTCTTGCTGGACATTGCATATTACAGTCAGAATTTGTTCCAAAAGGACATCTTTAGCGCAATTGGGTGGATCCCACCTGCAAACACCATGAGTGCAGTTGAAGAGGTCTATAAAATTGCAAGGGCACAGACCCTCATCGCTCTCTGCAGTACTGTGCCAGGGTACTGGTTTACAGTGGCATTCATTGATCACATTGGAAGGTTTGCAATTCAATTGATGGGTTTCTTCTTCATGACGATTTTCATGTTTGCTCTTGCCATCCCTTACAATCACTGGACCCAGAAGGAGAACCATATTGGGTTCGTTGTGATGTACGCCTTGACCTTCTTCTTTGCCAATTTTGGGCCCAACAGTACTACATTCATTGTGCCAGCAGAGATCTTCCCAGCCAGGCTGCGGTCGACATGCCATGGTATCTCGGCAGCTGCTGGGAAAGCTGGTGCAATTATAGGTGCATTTGGGTTCTTGTATGCGGCGCAGAACCAGGATAAGTCAAAGGCGGATGCAGGGTACCCAGCAGGTATTGGGGTGAAGAATTCGCTAATCATGCTCGGCGTGATCAACTTCGTTGGAATGGTGTGTACATTCTTGGTGCCTGAGTCGAAGGGGAAATCACTGGAGGAGATGTCGGGGGAGAACGAGGAAGAAATCGAGATGGAGGTAGAGGCGGGGACGAACTACGAAGGCGCAGCTAGGTTATAATACCAGTATAGTTTTTTGTTGGCGAATTGATTTTTTCAGCTAAACGGTTAAAATTGTGTTGTAACGGTTTTTGCGAATAAGGAAAGTCAGGAAATCTTTTGTGGAACTTCCTAGCCGTCTGAATTAGTTTGTGTTTGAATGAGTTCACAATTGGGGAATTTTGGATACCCCGTCATTTGTTCTTATCACCACCCTTTCTCTTAATTCCCCTCACCAATATATGAAAATCTCTAATTGCCCCGTGGGCCCATCAAAATCTCTTATTACCCCTCCCCTCAAGTGAAACACGAAAGTAATTGTAGGGGTTTTATCCTTTCTCAATTGGTGAAGTGAAAACCTAACTTCCTTCGTCGTCGAAGACAAGTGTGTCTGCGTGTGCGCCTCCTGCATCCCTGTTATCACCACTAACGTTACGTAAGCCTCCCGCATCCTGGTGGAGAAAAGCTTCGACAAGCCGGAGAGTAAAGGCACCTCTTGTTCCGCAAGTACTCATCGTTGTTCGGACCGATAAGTCTGAACAATACTTTACTGTTCAGACTGTTAAGTCTGAACAGTGAATGATTGTCCAGGCTTAGCAGTCCGAACAATCAATTCAAAGACCATAACCGAGACTGTACGAGTCTTTGACCGTACGGATGTTTGTCCGATCCCATGGTGGACCTACAAACCAAAAATCAGCCTAATTAGTGATTTATACGTGTTGCATCTTTGAACCTCAAATACTGCTCAAATTCCCACAGTTGAGATCAGCCCATGAAAATAAGTCCAATCCAAAGCCTATAAATGACTAATCAGGCTGAGTTTTAGTTTGTAGATCCACCATGGGATAGGACAAACATCCATACAGTCAGAGTCTTGTAAAAGTGTGCCACGTGGCTTATATTGTGTCCCTGTCATTTTAGATTTGTCAACCGGGGGGGGGAGGAGAAAACACATGGGATATAGAAGTCATTTTAATTATAGTTTAAGTGGAGGATAAAAAGAAAAAACACATGGGATATAGAAGTCATTTTAATTATAGTTTAAGTGGAGGATAAAAAGAGAAATTGACGGGGTATCCAAAATTATGGGGTTGAGGGTTGGGAGTTGTTGAGTAAGGGTCAAAGGTTGTGTGATTAGGCCAATTGTTTCAGGTTTAGTTTGGTGGGTGAGTGAGAGTAGGTTTGGGATTTGGGCCCTGGATCCGTGGTTCGGCCCTATGTTGGACTTGCTCCAAGGTAAGGTGGTCACGGCAATTTGGGGTGTATGGTTTTGGGAAAAGGATTTGGGTACTCCATTGCTAAGTGACATGTTATGGGTGAAGGGGTTGGGGATGGCAAAGGAGAGGTTAGGTAGAAGTCTGTTGTGATTTAGGATTCGGTAGGGGTGTACATTCAAGTAGCCCAACCTGGGCCCGATTTTTGGGATTTCTCAGGTTTCCGTTTGGCTTGAACCAGACCGAAATTTAGTCGGGCCAAGCTTGGGCCCAGGCAAAAACTTGAGGAGCCCTACCCAAAACCCAAAAAACTGAGTTTTTCGAACTTTTTATTTAATTTTTTCGTAAGGTTTTGTGTAATTGACATAATTATTAGTAATTTTTTCGGGGGTCGGGATCCAGGGACTGGCTCCCGTTACAAGATACAATATGAGCCACGTGGCACACTCTTAGAGGACTCTGGCCGTATGGATGTTTGGCCAATACCTAGGTGGACCTACAAACCAAAAATCAGCTTGATTATTGATTTCAAACCTTTGGATCTTTGTACCTCAAATACAGCTCAAATTCCCACAATTGGTATCAACCCCTGAAATTAAGTCCAATCCAACACCTAGAAATCATTAATCAGGCTGATTTTGGTTTGTAGATCCACCTGGAGATTGGCCAAACATTCATACGGTCAGAGTCCACTCAGAGTATGCCATGTGGCTCATATCGTGTCCTGTAACAGGAGCCGGTCAAAAAAGACCGGTCCCTGGAACCCAACCCTTTTTCGGAGGGTTTCCGGGTTTTTTCTGGGCCAGGCTCAGGTATCAAGCTTGAGTTGGGGTTCAGAATTTCAGGCCAGATTTGGGTAGCATGAAACTCGGGCTCGAACCAGGTTTTACCCAAAAATGGGGCCGGGTGTGAGTAGAAGGTTTTGACCTGTAAGCAACCACTTGAAACCGTTAGTTTCCAAATTGCAGATCGTCTCCTGTTTTCCCCATCACATACTTGTAGTGGCTTAAGATGATAATATCTGTCTGGAGACCACCATAAAGAGTGCTATCTGCATCTCCATATCATTTCTCCATTTTGGTCTACTACTGAGCAGCAAGGGGAGGAAATCTGAGACATGCTTGCGCTGCTCTCAGTTCGTCTCTCTGTTCCCGTCATTAATTCCTCGTCTTTTTCAAGGGGTAGGGTTTCTTTTCCATCCTGTTCTAGGTTCAGGGTTTTGCAACGCCACATGAGCATCTCTGCAGAGACACAGATTCCTGATGTTCTGGTTCAGTACGTAGTTCTTCGGCGAGACCTGATCGATTCATGGACGCTGGGAAGCGTTGTTTCTCAAGGCTGCCATGCTTCCGTCTCGGCTATTTGGGCTCACAAGGACGACACGCATACAGTCCAGTACTGCAGCGCCGAAAACATCGACTCCATGCACAAGGCAAGATCTTTCTTTCTATCTACCTAACCATGTTTGTTGTTCTGATCTCTATGAATGGTCCACATTCTAATTGATGCATCTTTCTTGGAGAGAGCAAAATATATATTTTAGAAGAGGAAACCTGACATTCTTTCGGAGTTAAAACCTGTTCCATGAAGGATCTTACTGTTGGTCCTAAGGGTAGCTATATATGTTCAATTCACATTATGACTCAATCACTCAACTCATTACATTAACAACCTTGAAGAAACTCAAAGACATGGCTTTCCTCCTCAATAGGTTACCTTTAGCTTCCAATGCTTCTAGTGAAAGCTATTTTGTAGCTTTCAACTATTATGAACTATAATATGCAAGGAAACAGAATTACAAATTGTAAAACAAGGAAGTATTCACATGATTATCATTCATCCTCAATAAAGACATTAATTGTAAGGCTAAGAAGTCATAAACATATTAAGCTAGAAGAGAGGAAAAATTGATCATTCCTTTGGCTTTAGTAACCAAAGAATTTTGGGATTTTCTTTACAAATGTGAATTACACAATTGGATGAAGCAGAATTCTGAGAAGTCGTAGATGAGAGGGTTTTCAGGTAAGGAGGCTCATCCTTTGCTGTCAACAACCTTGTCAAGGAGTCCTACAACCGTTGTTCTATTTGCAACAAAGACATAATTGTTTTCCAATGCAAGTTCCGTTGTTTGATCAATCTATCACAGCTTTCCACATTAATGGCAGCAAAAGAGTTCTTTTAACTTTTGCAGGTTAACCCAAATCATATATACCATGTCTTAATGGATTTCTCCTTCCTCTTGATTATTCTCCTCTCTACGTCTTCACCCAAGTCTCTGATTTTTAGTTCCCTTGCGTCGTATCCAACCCCAGCTCTAGCTTCAACCTTTTGGTGCGTAAATTCTTTGCAACTTATAGGCACTCAGATGGAGAAGCTTTAGTGGTGTGGGTTGGTTTGGAGGCAAAGCTGTCATTTAACAAAAAGAGGGGGCATTTCAATCCTTTACGTTTCAACTAACGAATATGTGATTGGAGTCGCATTTCTTAACTAGTTACTAAAGTCATGTTGAGCTTTTTGGTATCTAATTTGAGTTTTGTATTCCTCTAAATGGGGTTGGAGTGTGAGAGTAATAGAAGGATATGCTAAATCTGCTTATGGTGAGGATAATGCATGGGACCTGGGCCCCAAGGAAGGTAGTTTCCTCACTCTTTGTACATGCCTAATTGTTTGGTAGACTAAGTCAATTGAATGACTACATTGAGGATTCGTTTCTGAAATACAAAAATTCTAGATGACTTTGAAGGTTAAAATCACTAAAAAGTTCTCTTACACAGATTAGAGACTAGGTTAAGCAAACTTTATCAAACGGTTATCAACACCATCCAAGAAACTCTCTCAAACCCTATCTTTGACCACAAGCTTATATTGTTAAGGGACTGAAAAATTCCTAGAATACCAACTCCATTCTAGTTTGAAAGTATGTGGCTAGAAGATCCAAAATTCAGATAACATGTAGATGTGTGGTGGAAAGTTTTCTCAGTTAGAGGTTGGGCTGGATATGTATTTCGTGCTAAGCTGAAGAATCTCAAGGAGTAGATTAGGAGTGAAACAAAGAATCATTTGGGGATGTGGGTGAAAAAAAGTAGAGAATTTCCCGGAGCATTTTTGATCTAGATAGGAAGGAGGTGTTGTAATCTTGGATCGTAACCAAGATAAGAGATTAGGGTTAGAGAGATGGAAGAGAGAAGAGAAGAGAATTGGGGGAAGAGGAGAAATCGTGTAGAGCTTAAAATAGCCTACACGATTTCACCCAATATATATATTAAGTGAAGTTTTACAATATTACAAGGGCCCCTATAGAATATAAGATATTACAAGTAGGTCCTTGACAAAACTCCCTCTCAAGCTGGTGCAAAGATATCTATCATGCCCAGCTTGGATAACAGGTGCTCTAAGATCCCTTTAGTAACACCTTTACTTAACACATCAGTAACTTGATCAGTAGTATGGACATATGGTGTGCAAATAAGTCCCTGACCAAGCTTCTCTTTGATGAAGTGATGGTCTACCTCAATATGTTTTATCCTGTCGTGTTGAATTGGATTGTGAGCAATACTGATTGTTGCTTTATTGTCACAGTACAATTGCACAGACCCTTTGATGGGATATTCGAGCTCACTGAGCAGAGTCTTCAACCATAGAAACTCACGTACACCATGAGCCATAGAACGGTACTCTACTTCAGCACTGGAGCGGGCGACAATTGGTTGCTTCTTGCATCCCCAAGACACTAGATTACCTCCCACATATGTGCAGTACCCCGATGTGGAACGCCTGTCGGTGACAGAACCTGCCTAGTCAACATCTGTGTAAGCTTCAATTCGTAGATGTCCATTCTTTCTAAACAGGAGACCCTTCCCTGGAGCCCCATTGAGATAGCGTAACACTCGGTGTACTGCCTCAAGATCTGGAGAGTGAGGGGCATGCATGAATTGACTGATGACACTGACTGCGTATGCAATATCTGGTCGTGTCAGCGAAAGGTAGATGAGACGCCCAACAAGTCTCTGGAACTGGGCAATATCAACAATGGGATCCCTTTCAACAGGATTCAGCCGATGTTGCTGCTTTATAGGCGTATCGGCTGGTTTAGCTCCCAAGTTTCCTGACTCTCGAAGGAGATCAACTACATACTTTCTCTATGAGATGAACACACCCTGCTTTGACTTAGCAACCTCAATGCCTATAAAGTATCTCAAGGTTTCTAGAGCCTTGATTTCGAACTCTGTGCCGAGGTATTTTTTCTGCAAACCTCATCTGGGTCATCTATCGTGACCAAGATATCCTCCACATATACAATAAGAGTAGTAAGAAGGCCTGTATTTCTCTTAACGAACAGAGTGTGGTCCGCCTGACTCTGCGAGTAGCCAATCTTCTTGACTGCTGAACTGAACCTCTCGAACCAAGCCTTAGGTGACTGTTTAAGCCCATACGGGGCTTTCTTCAGTCTACACACAAGTTCCTTACTCCCAGTCGGACTGAACCCCAGAGGACCTGTCATGTAGACCTCCTCCTCTAGATCACCATAGAAGAAGGCATTCTTGACATCCAACTAGTGGAGGAGCCAAGACCACGAGAGATAATAGAACTCAAACTTAGTTCATCTTGGCCACATAAGCAAACGTCTCCTGGTAGTCAATACCATAAGTCTGTGTGTACCCTTTTGCAACGAGACGGGCCTTGTACCTGTCGATGTTTCCATCTGCTTTGTATTTCACTGTATATACCCACTTGCACCCCACAGGTTTCTTTCCTCTAGACACTAGGCAGTGGAACCAGATCCCAAGTACTATTCTTTTTCAGAGCTGTCATCTCTTCTAGCATGGTTGCTTTCCACTGAGGCTGGCTGAGGGCATCTGAGACACCGGATGGCAAGGCGACACTGGATAGGGAAGTACCCTGTAGGATGGTGAGAGCTGCTGGTAGGAAACAAAGTGAGAGATAGGGTGTTTGGTAATACAGTTCTGAACACCCTTCCGATAAACAATAGGTACATCAATATCTATGGGAAGGATAGTAGGAGCATAACAAATATCGTCTCGAGGATCATTGAAGACACCATTACCTGGATCGAGTTGGATTTCCTGGCAGTGAGCTTGGATGGTGGACTGTTTCTCTTTTTGACGCCGTCTGGCATATGTCTTCGGCTGCAGATCTTGTGGCACAGTGTCGGTAGGAGATGGGGACAGGGGTACAGGAGACTCATTAGGAGGCAAATCAAGGGGTACTGGTTGAGGAATCTCCCCCTGCGGTGGTATCGGATTCTCGTCAATACTCCCAAGCTCCCCCTGAAGAAAAGTCCGATCAACTGAGAAGAATGGAAGACTCTCAAAGAATGTGACATTTAGAGAAACAAACCGACGACGGGTAGAGGGGCAGAAACACCGATATCCCTTATGAGTGACGAATAACCAAGGAACACACATTGAACGGCTTTCGGATCTAACTTGTCTTTCCTATGATGGGAGTGAACACAACAAACACAACCAAAGACCTTAGGTGGAACGGAGAACACATGACAGTAAGGAAACACGAGTGAAAGGGGAGACTTGGACCCCAAGACACGGGAAGGCATCCGATTGATCAAGTAGGATGCCGTCAACACAGCATCGGCCCAATAACCCTTGGGTACCCTAGTACCAAGAAGAAGTGCCCGAGCAACCTTTAGGACATGGCAATGCTTTCGCTCAGCGGTCCCATTCTGTTGAGGTGTATCAGCATATGAAGTCTGATGAAGAATTACATGCTCAAGGTAGGAGGCAAGGCCACTATACATGTATTCCCCCCCATTGTCAGTGTGCAGGACTCTTAGTGTGGTGCGCAATTGATTGCACACCATTTTATGGAAGGTCTGAAAGATAGTATGCACCTCATTTTTTGATTTCATAAGGTAGATCCAAGTGTAATGACTGTAGTCATCCACGAAAATCACAAAGTCGCGAAAACTAAAGATAGAAGTGGTAGGATTGGGTCCGAGGAGCTGGCCTTTGTGATATGCCTAGAGTAGATAAGTTGGAGACAAATATCTAGAATTAGATGGCTTTAGGTGGGGGGCAAAAAATCAAAATTTTTCCATATGTGTGCCAATGCGATAAGACGAAACAATTGCATTAGTAGACTTAGAATGGGGGTAAATTGGTAGAGGAAGAACTGCCTATTCGAGAAGCTATTTCTAGGTTTTATAAGAACTTGTACATTGACTCCTTGGACACTGAAGTGGCAAGGTGACTTGAAAGGTCGTATGAGGAAGAAGAAATATATGCAACAATAGTCTCTTGATGCCGATATGGCGATAGAGTATTTTTTTGGCTCATCTCATCGGGGCGAGAAATTCAGTGCGTTTTAGTGTATTTATTGCATTTTTTTTGTGTTTTTTTCAAAGGAATCTTTGTAATCATTTGTAACTTGGGGTTATTTATAATTTCGAAGGGAGCTAATTTGTAATTTTCAAAGAGTTGAGGGAGGTAGTTGTAATTTCCTAATTAGGGATTTAGGTTAATTCATCTATAAATAGATGGGGAAAGATAGAGAAAGGGGGGTTCTCTTTAGAAAGAAAGGAGGAGATATTGAAGGAGGTGAGCATGTGAGAAGAGAGGACTTGTAAGAGCTTTCTCTTTCATTTTGGGAGAGAGTAAGAAAGTCAATGGAGCTATTTTAATGGTAATTTCTCGCTTTCATTTTGCAATAAATTGCTATAGTTTCTATTAGAGTAGTGTGTTATTTTTCTTTCCCTTTTCATCTTATTTTTTTCGATAAGTGTGTATATTTCATTAAAAAGAGGAGAAAAACTCCCAAGAAAGAACAAAAGCTGAGGCTTCCTCCTTACAAAAGAGGAGGATCCCCAAGTAAATTATCCCATCTATGAACAAAAGATTCAAAAAAACACCCTCTAAAGAGAGAGGAGGTAGATGACCAGAGAAAGAAGTATACTTTCGTGTGCAACACCATTTTAGTCAACCCAACCTCTTTCCCTTCAAAAATTTTGCGATTTCTTTCTTTCCATGTCACCCACATAATCGCAAAGGGAAGAAATTGCCATAAGAGGCGGCTTTTCCCGGAAAAAGCGTCCAGAGCCACCTCTTGAAATAAGCCTTGCACTTGCTGAGGGCATACGAAGGGTATACCAAAAAGACTCCAGAAGGACTGCCAAAGGTCAAAAGAGAAACTGCAATGAAGAAGCAAGTGATCGACCGACTCAGCTTCCGACTTGCACATCTCGCATTTGTTCGGCATCTGCATGCCCCACTAATCAAATGATCCAAAGTGAGAATTTTGTTCTTCAAAGCTGTCCACACGAAGAACTTCACTCTGGATGGAATGGGAGGCCTCCAAACTACTTTAGCGGGGAAATCCTCCTGCCTCTCCCCTAAAGCTATACATCGAACTGACCGAGAAATAACCTTTTGGATCCCACTTCCAAACTCTTTTATCTGGCTCCTCTATCAGGCAAGGGTTTGTGCCTACCCGGTCCAGGAAAGTGGATAGACTGTTCAACTCGCAATCGTTGATGTTTCTCCTAAAACCAAAGTTCCAGGAGCATAAACCATTGTTATAGCTAACGCAATCTTGAATGAGAGCCCATTGGAGATCTGATATGGAGTACAAAACGGGAAAATCATCCTTTAGAGGGATGTCTCCGCACCACGTATCTTCCCAAAATCGAACTCTATCTCCTTTTCCAACTTTTAACAGAATGCCCTGATCGAACAAAGCTCGGTTATTCACAATCCCTTTCTAAAGACTAACACCAGAAAAGGATTGAACATGGAAGTTGTTCCAACCATGATCCATAACACCATATTTACACCCGATCGCCTTCCTCCACTCGCTATCCTCTTCTTCTCCGAACCTCCATAACCAGTTTGCTAGGAGAGCTGTATTCATGTCGCGAGGTGTCTAATACCAAGGCCACCTTCCTCTTTGGCCTTACAAATCGTATCCCACTTAACCAAATGGAATTTGTGCTCACCCTCTTTCCTTGCCCGCAGGAAGTTCGCATAATTTTTTCTAGCTTATGAGCCACCGAACTCGGGATAGAGTAAAGGGACATGAAGTGAATAGGTATGCTAGAAAGGGTGTTCTTCAAAAGAGTGACTCTGCCTCCTTTAGATAACCTTTGTTTCCACCCGGCTAACTTGCTTCCAAATCTCTCCACCACTGGGTCCCAAACCGATGTCTCTATAGGTAGCCCCCAACGGTAATCCGAGGTAGCTAGAAGGCAAACTACCTATATCACAACCCAAGCTTCTCGCCAAACTAGCCACATTAGAGACGTCGCCCACCCTGAGTATCTTTTATGAAGATTCACCCGAAGACCTGAAGCAGCCTCAAAGCATCGGAGAACACAGCGAAGATATCTAAGCTGTCTGTGGGAAGCTTCAGTGAAAATAAGCGTATCATTGGCGAATTGAAGATGAGTAATCATGGGGCCATTGGAGCCAACACAAAAACCTTTCACGAAACCCCCTTGTACCGCTCTACTCTCCATCCTCCCCAGATCTTCCACCGCAATCACGAACAGATAAGGGGACAACAGGTCTCCTTGTCTCAGGCCTCTCGAGCTTTGGAAGAAACCAGCCGGGGATCTGTTGACAAGAATTGAGAAGGGAGTAGAAGATATACAAGCTCTGATCCATGCTCTCCATCTACACCTAAAATCCAATTTGTCCAACAAGTGGTCCAAGAAGGCCCAGTTAACATGGTTGTACTCTTTCTCCATATCAATTTTACTAAGAATACCTCTTCTCCCTGCCCTTAGCCTCGAGTCAATGCACTCATTAACTATAAGAACACCGTCCACCAATTGCCTCCCTTTCACAAAAGCTCCTTGAGCAGGCGAGATGACCGAGCCCAATACCTCCTTCATCTTGCACGCGAGGATCTTGGCTATGATTTTGTAAGCACTACCCACTAGGCTAATGGGTCGAAAGTCCCTTAGAGATTCAGCCCCTTCCTTTTTCGGAATCAGAGTGATGAAAGTGCAATTTGCCATTTTGTCAAGGCGGGCTTTTTGCTCGAATTCCTTAACCATAAGTAAGAAATCTTCCTTGATAATACCCCAACACCGTTGGAAAAAGGGCATCGAGAAACCGTCTAGACCTGGCACCTCGTCTCCCCCAAGACTGTTGATGACATGAACTACTTCCTCCTCTTCTATCTGTCTCTCCAGCCACTCTTGTTGCTGCGGGTTAATGCTATCCATCCCCAAATCTTCTACAGAGGGTTTAAACGAACAAGGCTCAGCGTACAACTTTGAGTAATACCCCACTATCGAATCCCTGATAGTGTCCTCCCCTTCCACGATCCTCCCTTCGACCTGTATCCTAACAATGCTATTGCTTCTTCTTCTGGTATTGGCCATCTGATGGAAAAATTTCGTATTGTTGTCGCCTTCCTTCAGCCATCTGACCCTAGTTTTTTTGGACGAGTATAAACTTTATTGAAAAAGACCACCAAAAGGCTAGAAACAGCTACAACAAAGAGAACGTCGGATGAAACCGGAACAAAACGTCAGAAAATAAAGAGTTACACTATATCCCTAGAACACAAACGATCCCATCTTCACATGAAATCTTCAAAGAATAATCCACGGCATTCTGGGAAGGCTTTTGGACCATAAGAATATTAAACCCTTAATGTTTAGGATTATGCTATCCGACCCCTCTATACCTTCGAAGACACGTAAATTCCTTTCACTCCATATTCCCCAACAGACCGCAGAGGGAAGAAGACGCCATAATAAATTACCTCTAGCTGAGAAAGCAATATTGTACCAATTGGACATAAGTTCCAAGATCGATTGAGGAAGGATCCATCGTACCTCGAACTCGCGCAAGAAGTACATCCACACTGCCCTAGATTTTTGGCGCCAACTGATCTCCCCATTCTAGCCCAATTATTGAGGTCCCTCTTGGCAGCAACTCTCCTTTGCCATTCCTCTTCCGATAAATCCCTCCCTTCCTCCTCATCTAAAGAAGTGATAATATTCGGGAGCTCCCCAATCTTCCTATCCACCCTTTCGAACACATTCCTGTTCCAATTGATCAGCTTTAGTTTAAGAGCTTTCATCTTCTTGTAGAAGATTGCACCTGCCTTGCCCGAAAACTCAAATGACTTCCACCATTCAGCCACTAAATTCGAGAAAGATGGCTCTTGATGCCACATATTCTCAAATCTAATTGTGATCTGAGGCAGGTCTAGGGAGAACCTCTTGGTGAACATCGGGCCACAGATTAGCCCATTTGTCACAAACCAGAAATCTATCCAGCCTGGTCCTGATCGGTTTAGCTTGGTTATTGGTCCAAGTAAATCTAGGACCAGTAAAAGGCAAAATCCAACAGCCCCCCCCCCCACACACACACACACACCAAGGATGGTGCCACTTCTGCCTGACAATGCTTAGCTCGTTCCAAAAAGCTTCTCTCATTCTATAAGTAGACGGACCGTAGACCCCCGTAATAGTCCATTCCCGTTGCCGTTGAGTGCTCAAAGGCTTGCAAATAGCTGAAACAGAAAATTCACCGATGAAAGAGTCAACCACAAAAACAGTAAGCTTGTTCCAGATAACCAAAATGCCCCCAGCTGCACCTAACGCTGGAAGGGCTAACCATTCGCAATTATTGTTGCCCCAAATTAGCTCCGCTTCCCGGTCGGTAATCCTCTCCAATTTAGTTTCTTGGAAAACAGCCACGTCAATCTTTGATTGCTTAATCAATCTCCTGCCTAACCCCCTCCTGTCAAGCCACCCCCCAGCCCCCTCACATTCCAAGAGACAATGTTTTGATTCATATAGAGTAGATTCTAGGCCCCCCCCTTTTGCTTTCCTCCGATTGCCTCTCCCCCCATCCACCACAAAGGATTTACTCGAGTCAGACAGACTCATGAGTTCCCTGGATAATTTCCCTTTCCGAATTGCAGGGCTCTCACAGGTCAATCGGCCACTGATCCCCCTGCTATATATTTCGGCCGTCTCCTGAAGAGAAGAAGACTCCTGATTGTGCTCCAACAGGGTTGACTCTTGGGAGGGATCGAAGTTTGGTTATATCGCATCCAACGGGATCAAATCCGACTCTGCAAGAAGATCTGGGTCACTGATAATGGCGAGAGCTTTCGCTTCAGTCTGCTCCCGAAGACACCACTTGTCTCAGCTGGTCAGATTCAATGGCTTCGAATAAGAGCTTGACTTCGTGTTCCTGCCCTTGAAAGGAAAGCCCCAGGAAATTCCCTAACTCCATCAACTTGTTGAGAACCCAGCCAAAAGTCTCTGCTGGGGCCAACTCTTCTTCGGAGTCGTCTTCTCCTCTGATGACCAACTGTAAGTATGCTAGGTGATTAGGAATTGCGTCATCCCCATTCTGCCCTGTGATCTCTACCTCCACAACTTCCTCTTGATGCGCATTGACCTCATCTCTCCCAGCTACATCGGCTCAAGAAACCTTCTTCCTATTGCCTTTAACCAGCCTGCTGTAGGTTTTGTCGACCCGGAGTTCATAAGGTTTGGTAGACATCTGAGCGGCATCCGAGTCTCCGACTCCTACATAAAGATGGTGGTCGACTGTGTTGTCGGGTTCTACTTGTTCGCCCATACTAAGTGACCCAGGCCCACCATCCTAAGAGTGAGTATATTCGCCTTCTCCAATATCCTCCTGAACTGACAGGTAGGATTTTGTCAGGTCAGCCTGTATAGTTGACGAAGCTTGATCGACAAAAGGTGGATTGTTAGAGCTTTCTCCCAGACTTAAAAAACGGTTATATACCCTAAGCTCGGGTGTATCATCGGAAGAGGAGTTACTGGACTTAGAATCCTCTGCTCTAATGCCCTTGCCTTTACCTAAAAAGACGATCGGGTCCTTCGTACTTCCCCCGTACCCCCTAACGTCTCATTCGTTGTGGATCTCGGTGCCCTTCTAGTAAGGATGTTGACTAGGGTGTACCTGTTTCTTTGTCGAAGTAGGTCTCTCGTAAGCTGGCCGTACCCATTTTAAATTTTGAAATTTGTTGCGACTCCGGTATAAAGCAGGAGCAGGAGCATGGACATTATAATGCTTCGGGCCCTCACTCAAAGATTCTGCGTATCTCCTTCTGACGGGGTTTGCAACATGGCGGAAGCTTGAGGCTCTGGGCTGACAGATAGGACCACCCCTATGGATAGCACCTTTTGACCTTCCGATAGATTTTTGCCACCTGTAACGCGGCATGTGCTCGAGGGCAGGGTCGGTCGTACCTGCCTGCGCATGGGCTATAGATCATTGGATCTGGCGATGTTCAGTGATCGATATTCTATGCAGCACCACATCACCCACTCCTTCAGCAACGACAGTTGATCGCCACGTGGCTTTCCTCCTAAATTCGTCCCTCCCTACGGGGTCCATGTCAGCCCGTAGAACCTGCTTAGCTACCTTCTCTCTCGCTTGCCGGTGCTTTCTTCTTCCTAGGGTATCCCTATTGAAGGATGTTCTTGCTATTTCACTAAAACTTATGTCTTTATCTCTTATTCTGTTATTCTATGTAAGGGCCCACAATAAGTAATATAAAATCTTTTCTTTGGAGTGTGTACGGTTAACACTCTCCAGCAATTATTCTCTCTTCTCTCTCTTCTCTTTTCACCTATTCTAGGGTTTTCTCCATTAACCCTAGAATATTTCAACTATCCTGACCCTGGTACCTACTCCGGGAGATGATTGGCAATGGATACTCATTCTGCTTCCCTGCCGCAGATTCAACTGGAGCTTCTTCCCAGACGTCTAGCGGAGCACTTACAAGAAGAGGGCCTTCCTCCACCCAGATTTGTAGTCTGTAAATGCACTCGTCAGAAAGGAAACAAGTTTCAGCAGGAATCTTAGTCCCCGATCGCACCTCAAGTCTAACCCATTCCACGTTTGCTAGGTTAAACGTGTTTTTATCGGCCCCTACAAAATCGCCGCAGAGGTCACCGAGCCTTGAAAGGACGAGAGGCACCAAAGGTGGAGAGGAAGGCCGTAAATTCTGACCCATCTGTTGCCAGCTTCGTGATGGAAGACTAAACATCCAGCACGAGGGCTCCATACATCAAGAAATAAAAACGCTTCATCTTTTGTCCTTTTCCCTTCCCTCAAGATTCTCTCCGCCTCCTTGATTGAAGGGAAAATGAATAAGCTAAGCCCCTTACTCAGTTTTCTGACTTTAACCCTCGTTGGTACTTTCCAAACCCTCTGAGCCCAGGCTTGCTCTGTATTTAGACCTCCAGGTTCACCCTCCCAACATCCTACCAAGCACGTTTTTAGGAAGGCTAATCTCTCAGTGACCCCATCGAAATCGGGTGCGATGTACGTGCCAGAGGCTCTAGCGACCACCGTGCAACCTCCATTATCGGGAAGCCTCTGATAACTTCTACGAGTGCCATGTGCAGAAGGGTCTGGCCTAGCACCCACACCCAACAAATTGGGTTGAGAAACTCTAATTCTCTTACACAACGTGTTATCCCACCGGAGAACCATCACGCTATCACCGGAGAACCAACACACTTAACCCATGATAGCACTATCATGCTATCACCAGAGAACCATCACACTATCACCGAAGAACCGACACACTCAACCGAGATGATCTATTGGTTGTGAGATCACTTATAGCCTTTATTTCTTCTTATTTCTCATTGTTTCTTCGGCTTTACAAACGAGGTATTAGGAAATCTGGATAAAAAACTAGAAGAAATCTTATTCGTTCTTGGGATTTTGGTCTCATGAAACTTCCCGATTTGATAGGTCGGGAGAGTTCGATCTCATGGGAACCAAAAACCTATAAACAAAAACGTGCCGTTGCCGGCACCATATATCCCATTTTTGGAACTAGGTTTATTTTTGTTTTTTATTTTGTCTATTTTTTCCTGATTTTTGGCTAATTTTTATTACCTTTGTCCATATCCATCAGATCTAGGTTTCTCCATTAAATCTAATATTTCCTTGTGTTAATCCTTTTTATAGTCACCGGATCCACATTATTCTTGAAAAACCCTCCAAATTGATCTCAAATTTTTAGATATCGTCATCATTCTCCCTCAATTTGATGTGTTTTATTGTGTGATTATGAAATCTTTAGTGTGCGATTTTGAAATTTGGTGTTTATTTCAAATTTTTGAGCACTTTGGCAAGTTGCATAGTAGGACTGAGAAGTATTGTTTTGCCAGACATTTTGTCTAGGATTTATATGAAATCTGGGTAGTGTTAATCTTTTTGTTTGAAGGCGAAATGATGGAGCTTTATTTGTAGAAATTTCATTTGGTCTTTTATCTGTCTGTGCATTTGTGGTAGAGCTATCCCCATATATTTTTGTTTTGTTCGTCGTTTTTGGTTCCCATGAGATTGAATCCTCATGAACTATCACATCGGGAGGGGAGGTCTTATGAG
Source organism: Euptelea pleiosperma (assembly GCA_035048495.1). Lineage (NCBI taxonomy): Eukaryota > Viridiplantae > Streptophyta > Magnoliopsida > Ranunculales > Eupteleaceae > Euptelea > Euptelea pleiosperma. The sequence goes on along the minus strand of CM068551.1, from coordinate 10,246,037 downwards.
ACTAAAATCCCAAGAAGGGAGAAGATGTCTAATTTTTGATATGCATATCTCGATACCCATTTGTAGAGCTAATAAAGGAGAAGAGGGCAAGAAGGGAAAGAAAAAGAACACACTACTCTAATGAAAATTAGAGAAATTTATTGCTAAAATAAAGGAAGAGAAATATTATCCCCAAAATAGTTTCATTGTCTGTCTTACTGTTCCTCTCAAAATGGGAGGGAGAGCTCTTACAAGCTTGACTGGTAGTATGAGCGACTGAGGTCCCTTGTTTAGCACTATGGGACTTCTTAGATGGGCCCTGCTTGCCTCCCGAGAACTGTACGGGACGACCATGAAGGCTCCAGTAGGTCTATCGAGTGTGGCGACGCTTGCCACAGTTATCATATTGGAGTCTCTCAATTATCAAGATCCCCATCCTTCTTGGATGCGGGTTTGGTCCATTTCAGAGTGGCCAAGGCAGACTTCTCAGATAAAGGAACATCAATGTTTATCTTGGAGCCCATGGCTCTCCTCCTACTGTCCACACTCTGGATGTAGGAATAGACCTGTGCGAGGGTCGACGGTGGCGGATCTCTGTCCAAAATGTTAGCCCAAACTTGCTCCTAGCTCTGGTTCAAGCCACCAAGAAACTCAAATATGCAAGTGCGTATGATCTTCCGGAACTCTGTAGCATCAATGGTACATGTAGGGGTGTAGGTTTGGTAGTGTTCTACCTCTTCTCATTGCTGCGTAAAGCAGCTTTGTATGATCCCAAGGAAAGATCTCCTTGCTTTAGATGTGCTATCTCGTGATGAAACTCATATATCCGAGCAAAATTCCCAGCCTAGGAATAGGTCTGAGATACAGCTTCCCATATACCCTTGGCAGACGGGAGAAAGATGAAGCCTTTGAAATTTGATGGATGCATGGAGTGAAACAGCCATGACATGACTATCGAGTTTTTAACTTCCCACTTCTCAAACGTGGCCTCGGATACATTAAGTGCGGGGATACGTCCCGTGATAAGTCAGCTTTGCCTCATTCGGTGATGTCCATCTTGGTAGACTGAGACCGCTCAAGGTAGTGGGTCCCGTCGAGTTTCACCGTGGCGATCTGTAGGCCTAGACTGTGATCACCATGACTTCCTAAACTGGGTGGCGCAACAGTAATCTTTGACTTGGCAGAAGATGACTCCTCAGATGTACTCACGATAGTAGAGAAGACCTTTCTGAGGAATGAGCAACTTGTACTGATAAGAAGTCACCTGAACTGCTGCTAGAGAGGTGCAAATCACCATCTTTTTATTTTTAAAGCCTCTTACGAGCAATGCGAGCAGGATTCAGACCTTTTTGGAACAACTCCTTTAACAATTTTCTTATGAACAGTTCTGGAGACCAAAAAAGGTCCCTAGATAGGTGCGGCTGCACCTGGGAGAGGTTCTGGGCTCCTCTGAGACCTGCAGCTAAGTTGTGAGGGTCTTCTCTAATCTTCTGGAAGGGGCGGTTAGGTCCAGAGGGTCTTCTTTGACCTTCTGGAAGGGGCGCTAGGCTTGGTGGCTCTTTTCCAGGCTTCTGGAGTGGGTGGCTATGCCTGGTAACTCTTCTCCAGGCTTTTGAAGTGGGCGGCTAGGCCTGATATCTCTTTTCTAGGCTTCTGAAGTGGGCGGCTAGGCCTGGAGGCTCTTTTTCAACCTTCTGGAGATAGCGGCTAAGCCTGTTGGCTCTTCTCCAGGCTTCTGGAGTGGGCGGCTAGGTCTGGAGGCTTCGGAGGTGGCGGCTAGGGTTTCTGGACGCTTTGGAGTGTGTAGAGATGCCTGAGATTAGTCCTTCAGGCTTTTTCTACATGTGGCTGACCATGAGAGATGATCTCCTCCTTTGGAAAGCCTTCCTCTACGTTTTTCATAATCCCTAGAGTTTTTTCTGACCTCTAGGATTGAGTCATGGTTACACAACCATGCTCTGATACCATGTTGTAACTTAGATCGTAACCAGAACAAGAAGAATAAAGAGATTAGGGTAAAGGAGAAGAGAGAAGAGAGAAGAGAAGATTGGGGGAAAAGAGGAGAAATCGTGTAGAGCTTAGAATAGCTTACACGATTTCACCTAATATATATATTAAGTGAAAGTTTACATATTACAAGACCTCCCTGCAGAATATAACATATTACAAGTAAGTCCCGGACAACACGAAGTATAGGGTTCGGCCTCAGAATTGGGATATACCAAAAAAGTGCGAAGTTCATATGGAGTGGGTGTATGGAAAGGGATCATGAAGGCTCATGTTGACTTTCGTAGGGGTGTGGCATATGAGGTGGGCAAAGGAGATCGTGTCAGATTTTGGGAAGACGAATGTGTGGGCTTGGTAAATTGAAAGACTTATGCCCACAATTTTACAGATTGGTCTATGTGAAAGAGTTGCCGATAAACCAATACTTCGAACTACAAAATGAGGAAATGGTTTGGTTTCCTTTTAGGAGAAACCTTCAGGAAAGAGAAATATAAGAATGTATTGCCCTCTTTAAGCGCCTTCAAGAAGTCCATATCTCAGTGGAGGTCAAAGACAGTTGGATCTGCAAGGACTAAAGGTCTTTTTTCAGTCAAGTACTTTTATGAGATGTCGGCAGGATTTTTTGGAGAGGCATCTGGTTGCAACTATTTGGGGAAATCCCATCCCACCAAAGTGGAAGCATTCCTTTGGTCGTTGGGATGGATAAGATATTGATGGATGACCATCTAAGTCATTGGAATATGACAATCTCTAATAGGTGCATTATGTGCAAGGAGAGTGGGGAAAGTGGCAATTGCTTATTTATTCATTGTAAGGAGGCGTATATGGTGTGGAGTTTCTTCCTTCTCTCTTTGGCTGCTCGATGGTCCTTCCTAGGTATGTGATTGATATTTTCTCTTCGTGTCCAAATGGGAGTATAGCCATAGAGGTTCGATCCTGTAAACAAAAAACTTCCTTTGGCCATATTTTGGGGTATGATACCCGGATACTTCAAAATGGGTGCTGTATCCGTGTCGGATACTTCCATTTTAAGTGTAAATGCCGTATCCACGCCTTGTCGGTCCCGTATCCTTGCCGTATCCGGGTAACATAGGGTATTTGGAAGGAGTGGAACAATTGTATATTGGAAGACCAGACTCGCGATGTACCTAGATTATGCATCTACATTGGTACATTATTAGTATTTTGGCTATTTGTTTCGAAGGAGTTCAGAACACATCCTATGTAGATTTTGTTGATAAATGGAATATAGTGCTTTTTGAAGATGTAGATCCCCGATTCGTCTTATTAGGATACGTCTTTTGTTATTGTTTGTTCTTAGTAGGGAATGCTTTTCCCTTTTTTGTGTTTTCTCTTTCATATCAATATAATCTTTCTTGTTACTATAATTAATAAATAAAAACACATGGTTGGAATCCTAGCTGATTGCTTGCTTTTGAGGTCTTCTCATAGAGATTGTGGAATGTTTTTGGCCTTGGGGTGGATTTGGGAGGAGGGATATGGTAAGAACTTAAAGGTGAACAAGGGTTTCTCTAGTTTATAGCAAATACCAAATGGAGGTAGTGTGCATGGAAGATTACCTTCAGGCAATGATGACACCTGACACCAGGAAGGAGAGACCTCAAGGAATTAGGGTTTTTTTTTTTTTTCATTCGCAGGGTATGCATGGTCTTGAAGTACCAGTTCATTGTTGTCCTTTTCTTATCTCGACATACTCTTAGAGAATTAAAGATTTAAGTTTGGGATTCCTAATATTTCTTGAATATGGATTCTTTTCCTTGATGCTTATTTAGCCTTGTGTGCCTTAGAGAGATTGTTGTACTCATGGGTGGAACCTATGTAACAAGGATATGAACACGTGTGTTGGTGTCTAACATAGATACAAGGTGTCTGAAACAAGCTTCAGAAAACCCTAAATACAGACAAGTCAGTACAATGTATTACAATATCATATTTCTAATAATATATAAATACAAATAATTGAAGAATAGTTTGATAAAAAGTAAACAAAGAAGAGAAAGGTCATTGAGGACTGCCACATATACGGGGGTGCTGGTTACGTGTGCAAAAAGGAAAAACTACCAAAAAGTGCTTCCTTTGTACACCTGGCATGTAGGAGACTGCTGTTGGACAAGTTCATTACCACTCAGCTGGATTAAATATAATTTAGTCTAATACCGGCACCACTGTATTAATTCCTTGGAAAGTCAAAGGCCAAATGCTATACCTTTTCCTTCTCTTCCGATAAGTAAGTTTGACTCTCTCTTTCTCTGTAAAGGAAAAAAGAAAAGCTTGATACTACGTAACAAGGACAAGACACTTTTAGGATTTTTACCGTGTCAGACACTTTGACACACGGACATGCTTGTCACACATACGACAGTGAAACCCTTTATTTTAATGGGTTTTTTCATTAAATAAATGGTTTCTTAAATAACTTGGTATGTTAATCTTCCTTTAAATATTTCATTTAGTTGTTAAATACTACTAAAGTTGTTTGATAGACTTCCCCCTTATAAATCTACTTATGTTTTATCATGTTATTGGATAGTTCCATTGCGTTTAGAAATTTTTTCTTTTACGTTTTCAATATATATTTTTTGTTTATTTAAGAGACTTTTAATTTAAATATAACAAATTATATATTCTAATACATGTATCTATGTCTCAAGGTTCTTAAAGGTGTAGACACTGACTCATGTGTCCTGTCATTTGATACTTTCTTTGACATCAAAGAGATAAGGTTACGCATGATCTCATCTGAGAGAGAGAGAGGGAGAGAGAGAGAGGCAGTGGTGAGAGCTAAAAGGTGAGCTTGGAGGTGGATTGATGGACGAGGGAGACCACTGTACCCACGTGGAAGAATACCTCAAATAATGCTAGAATACCACAGTTAAAAATCAACCCATGAAAATGACTCCAATCCAACGCTTAAAAATCATTAATCAGACTTATTTTTGGTATGTAGGTCAACTTATGGATGGGCCAAACATCCACACGGCCAGTGGTATCTAAGAGTGTGCCACGTGACTCATTCAATGGTCCATCATCAACGTATCTAAGTGTGTGTCATGTGGCTCGTATTTTGGTCAATAGACGTTACTCATCAAAGTTCTACTCCCCAAGTCCCGATCTTGGACCACTCAATGTCTTCACTGTGCAGGGAATGAAATGCATATAGACTTTCTCATGGAGGCACCACGTGGCACTAGGTAGGTCTGGCTATTGAGGCTTGGCCGTCAAGAAAATCTGAACCATCCATCGTACCACGTGTCTATAGGGGTTAAATGGAAATACAGTCCACATTAATGGCGAGTCAGGTGGCTATGAAAAGGTAGCGGGCATTTTTGTAATTTTGAAAAGATAGGGGTATTTTGGTCCATGGAGTAAAAGCTAAACTGCCCCGTTCTGCCCGTTTAGGTCAACGACGGAAGGCTGCAGTCAGAGGGGGAAATGCAACTAAATGAAACTACCGGGGGTTAGTACTAATATTGCCAATTTCACAGGGGGGTACTACAAATTTGCCCTTTATTATATTATTTGGACTTGTGACAATTAATATGCACAGGTATATCCTTGTATAAATACATGTTTTAAGCATTCTCTTAAAACCCCCGCTTCCTCACTCCCGTATCTCCTTCTGTCTTCCGCTTCGTGCAACTAAGGCGTGGAGCAGAATTTTTGTTGTTTTGGCTTGCTTGCATTTTTGGCACCGACCTGAGGTCAAGTGGAGACACATGTACTTTTGCCAAAATCAGCTCATGATATTCTTCCTCTAGCTCAAGTCGCCGAACCTTTGATCCTAGATTTCAGATTTGTCAAACCTTCCTTTGAATGGCCGAGTATTTCAAATCTTTGTTCGTCAAACCTGTATTCAAGGTTTATAGTTTAGATTACCTTCAATGGGTATTGATCCAGATATACTGTTTAGAATGTTTCTCGTTAGGGGGGCAGGGTAGAATCTTGATCTAGACAAAAGGTTTTGTCGATGTCTGATTTCATTTAAAACAGGTGGTGTTTAGTCCTTATTAAACAACCATTTACCCCAAAAGATCAACCTGTTGGAGAAAGACGAAACGACTTTGTATACCAACGGGTCGTCAGGTCAACACAACACATGCGCGGGATATATCATCCGCTAACACGCCCCCTCAGCAGGAATACACTCCGCAGGAGACTTGAACCCGCGACCTCCCAGGCCTTGAGGCTTTGATACCATATTAGACAACAATTTACCCTAAAAGATCGACTTGTTGGAGAAAGGCGAAAAAACTATGTATACCAACGGGTCGTCGGGTCAACACAACACATGCGCGGGAACATATCATCAGCTAACAATCCTTCATATTCCAGTTGATACTGTTGTTTACGAATTTTGATCTAGAAGTAAGAGGCTTTCTTTCAAATAATGTGGATGCAAATTCAAGCATATTTACTTCTAGCCTTCTAGAGACTTCACCTGTCAAGAGATCTATTCTGAGAGGCTTTCCCAGGGCTTCTCCACCTTTTGGAGAACATCTGTGCTGAAAATTTCAATAGGGATTTCCAATATGCGAACGCAGACCTCTGCTTTTGTATGCTTGCAGTGGAAGTTGTCCTGCTATGGTCCAAGGTCCCTGGAAAAGAACTCTATTTTTCTCCCTTGACTGAAGCTTAAAAATGTTCACTATCGAGGTCGATGATCTTTAATCTGCCATGAGGTTCCAAATGGACTGGACTCTGTTTGATTGATATGCAAAAGTAACTGTTTTTCCAATATTTTTGCCTATAAATGAATATCTCAACGGATGTCGGACTTTTGGTAGCAATTCCTTTTCGATTTTTGCCTGTTATTGTTCCATCAATAAGAGGGGTACAAGAATCGTGACTGTATATTGTTGAAGGGATATCATCCTCATTGGTGTCCATCTTGGCCTGGCTCCATAGTTATTCCTGGATTCCAAATTCCGGATGTTGTGTTCTGTGGGGGTGGGGATGATAGGTCCCATCATTTTTAGCGAAGAGTTTCCGAATCAATTGGATGGTACACGTCATACACTTTATACTTTCCTAAAATAACTTGCTCCCAAGTGCTCAAATCTACCTGGTTACTTCAAAATGGGTGCCATATCCATTTCAGACGCTTCAACTTTTAAGTGTAAATGCTGCATTCCTGCCATAACAGTGCTATGTCCTTACTGTCTCTCTGTAACATAGCTTTGTAGTCATCGTATAACTGTCCTTCCTGTATCTGAGTAACATAACTCTGAACTCATCATGCGGCTCAGAGGAGATGCCATTCCCCATGAGCATCTCTTACTAAAATGTCAAGAAATGTGGCTCCTGCTCTACTTTGTACAATGGGCTAGAATATCACATTGCCATTGATAAGCAAATTAGAGCTTTGATGGATTATGTGACTTGCTGATTTTGGGATAACCTATCCTTTTAACAAAACTGGGTTAGCTGATCTGTCATCAGAGACACTGGGGATCAATCTGAACTGATCCAGTTAAGAGTTATTTTGGAGGAATTCAAGATTTGAAACCTGTCTATTTAAGAATGATAGTCTGTTAAATGATGAGGGGGATTAGGGGTTACAAAATTACTGATAAAGAATCAATTCTCGGGGTTTTGCAGGTCACTTTGGAGGTCAAGGGAGAACCCCAGATCTTGAACTTGTCAGAAAAACTCACAGCCAGTGGCATCGCCCATAAGCTGTGGATTGAGCAACCAGAAAACATCCCCACATGTCTTGCTACAAAACCGTACCCCAAATCCACGATTTCATTGTTTTTCAAGAAGCTTAAGCTCTGCAAGTGATGGATTTTTCAAGCAGTAAACCTCATATAATATGTATTTGAATTGGGTTCAATTAAGCCCAGAAAAACCCCAGTACCATAAATACAAATGCAGAGGTGCTTTCTCCGTTTTCTCCATGTAAAATTCATGAAAATTTCCCCAGTTGAAGTGAGACATTATCAACAGAGGAGGAACATTTTAGGTACCTAGTAGTAGGCATGAAATGGGTTATCCTGGTCGGATGTAGGGAGATCCATACCCAAATCCGACTCTAAATAGCATGATACATTCCAATCTGGATCTTACTTGGATCCATGACCCATGATCTGAACCGAACCATGATCCATAAGGGAATATCAAGATAAAACTAATGTGTTGGATCTGCTACAAAATGACAAGTTCTAGTACGGATCAAAATCCCGAACCCAGAATCCGACTCAATCCAAATACCCAAAACAGGATCTGAGTTCAACCCAAAACCCGAATCGGTTTCATGTACATGGATCTGAATTCAACCCGTTTTTCATTTGGATCTTATCTCAATGATTTAAATTCGCTGAACATGGACTTGAATTGGGTCAGATCCTAAGGGACAGTCTACATCGTCACAGTGAACAGGGTGGTGGGACAGCATCTTGAATGCCAAAAATTGACCAATCATTCTGTAAAAATCATTGTAGACATTTTTCTCTGTGGCTCTGCTCAATCAGGTCTGGCATGGGAGATCTTGGTGGGACTGAAAAATTGATAAATTTATTGAATGAGTAATGGTTTTAGGCAAATCAAATGTCTTGACTCATAAGTAAGAAAAAAAAAAAAAGAAAAGTTGTTTCAGCTTAACCCTTTGGATAGGTTGATGTGTCAGTGGTATAATGATGCTGGTAAGAATCATATCAATTCATGGGCCCCCATCTAAAAATTTGCTAGAAGGAAATTCAACCAGATCCTACCATCCAATAAATACTACTTTATTTGGATGGCCACAAATAAATTAATGACCACAAACAATGGGTAATATCCTGGTCAGATGTAGGTAGATCCATATCCGAATCCGACTTTAAATAGAATGATCCATACAGATACGGATCGGACTTGGATCCATGACCCATGATCCATATGGGAAGTCCAGATCCAACCTTATCTTGGATTGGTGTAGTAGGGATGTTCTTGAATCGAATAAACTTTGGCAAGCTTTAAGGTGAAGAGTATTTTCTTCCTCTATTTCAATCTTCTCTCATGGGGACAATTTCTTGATTGCTAAAGGTAGGATTGACTACTAAAGCTCGGCACTGCTGAGGTGGCGCTCTTACAATCTTTTTTTCATTGATTTTTTCGGAAACACTCCCATTAATTCATACGAAAATACCCCAAATTAATTATTAAATTCCATACAAAAATAAAACGTCTAGTATTAATTTAGTACATTTCATTCTACTACTCTCTTTTCGAGAAACATATTTCCTTATTTTATTGACTTTCATTTATAAGACTCCATTTCCATAAATCAATTTCCTCATTATAGTAACTTTGATTCCTATGACTTTCCCTTCCATAAATCCATTATTCTTTCAATATAAATCATCTTACCAAATAAACCTCTTTTCTATTTTGAAATAAAAAGAAAATAGAAAGATTCTATCATCCAAAAAATAAACGTTTCCTTCCTATCCTCATTTACTGTATTTTTATTTCTTAAAAAGTCTTAACATTCTTTAAATGTACGATCACATTTTTATAAAATGACTCTTAACTTTCCACTCCTATAAAATGTACTGAAAAAGAAAGTTCATTTAAAAATTGAGACACGTAGATCAAAAAGGTATGATAAAAACTATCATAGATCAAAAAGGAACGATTCAAAAATGTCTTCTCTTCTTCAAAATTGTCTTCCAATTTTCTTCAGTTTTTTATTTCATTATATTTTTACGTATTCCCCTATGGTCAAAATCTTATTCTTTTTCCAAAAGTACCCCTATTTTTAATACACTTATCTCCCAAAACGTCTCTAAATCACTCTCTCCTTTATTTTTCCGTTTTGTTTTTAATAACCGTTACAATTCCTAAAATCTCTGCAATAAATATTTCTTAAATTTCTATTTTTTCTTTACTCTTTTACATTATTTCATTCCTAATCTTGCAATAAATATTCCTAAAATGTCTCATCTTTTTAAAATGTTTCTCATTTTCCTTAAGCATTTCTTCTTTCCAAAATATCTCTGTCATTGTGTTCCTCCCACTCTCCTCTAATCTTTTCAATAAATATTCATAAAATTTTTCCTCTTTCTTAAATAGTTCATCATTTTCCTACAACGTTCTTATTTCAAAAATATTTTTGTAATTATGTTCTTCCATTTTGTCTTCCATCCTATTTTTTTTTTTTTTGCAAAAAATAGAAGATTTAATTAATTTTGCAACGAGAGGGAGAAACCATTGCAGCCATCGAAGGTTAGTTTCAGATTCAATAAAGTTAGTTGATGAATACTAATTATGTTTCTTTCATGTTCTAAGGTTTTGGCATCCTCATGTTCATTTCGCTGAAGATTCGGCATCCTCAGGTGTTAATCACGTTCTAGCGTTTTTTGATTACAAAGACAAATCGAATGAGGAAAAATGTTAGAAACTTCGAGAAAAAAGATAGTGATGATAAAGATAGAAATATTTCTCCTGAGAAATTCTTTGCCATGCACGTGGACTGTAATATTTGAGTTTATATATATATATATATATATTGTTGAAATTGCTTTGCATTCCATTCTCTTTCTTTTCACGAAATTCTAGCAAAAACCTTTGTGAAATTATATTTGTTTGAGTTTTTTTTTTTTTTAGTAGTGAAGGCTTTTGTCTTGATTTCTTTATGTTATTTCATAGTTTTTCTATGAAATTACTATTTTTATTTTTACCATCAGAATTGGAAGGGAATAAGGAAGGAATCGAAAGAAAAATAAAATACTATTTTCCTTTACGAAATTAGAATTGGAAGGGAAATAGAAGAGTTGAAAGCAGGGGAGTCAATAGAGATTTTTTTATAGGTTAAATATTATAATTTATCCGAGAATTGCACAGGTCTTGTTCCTTACATAAATATGAATAGTTGTGATGGACCTAGATGTTAAAAAAATTTATTTTTATCATTTTTTTAACTAATATTTGAAAAAATTAATTTTTTTTAATCATATGATTCAACTTAACTTTAATGGTTTTGTTCCCAGTAATTAATTTTTCTTTCAGAAAGTATTTTTGCGGGGTGCATTTCTTTTTATTTGTTTTTTACAAGCGAAATCAATGTTTCTTTAGGAAAAAAAATTTAGAGTTTCAATATTTTTTTAATATAATTAAAGAACTCAATTTTTTGACATTTGAATGTTTGGCCTAACCCAAAGTGAACCTATAGACAAAAAATTAGTCTTATTAGTTATTTATACCCGTTGTATTGAAGTTGTTTTCATTTGATGGTCATGTAATATACCGGGATATCATAGTGTACCTAATTTACAACATATTTGTTTATGTTATTTGGTTTGTTTATTTTTATTTTCTTTTTAATGCTTCTATGCTCTTAAAAACATATTGTCTCATCCAATTAACACAATCTATAATTGTACATACCAAAACAATTTAGGAGATTTTTGACATACCCCCCCATGTTATCTTTAAAAGCTGACATACCCCCCTATGACCCGGTCCATTGTCATTTGACCAGTGTTAACCCGAGTTGACTATCAATTTTTTATTAAATGGCAAAAATGCCCTTGTCTTCAACCTTGGAACAAGGGTTTGGGCAAAAACCCAAACCCCAAATCAAACAGTTGTGCTGGACGGCCAGCCAAGAGATTCCAATGGGTTGGCCGCCCACCACCGGCGACCAACCAACCGGACTCTCATGGCCAGCCGGTCACCACTCTGGCAATAATTTTAAACACAAGGTCAAAAAAAAAAAAAAAAACAGCATTAAATTGTAGTTTTAAAATTTTCATTAACATAAATAAAAAATAAGACAAAGCAATTTATATTTTAAGCTTTTGAGATGTGATTTTGGAAAGATGGGTTCTCTCAATTTTAAAATATTCCTTCATAAGTTTTATCTATTTTTTAGGGGGTTTTTTCTTCTTAATATTTGCTTAATTCATCAAAAAATCAAAAAATATCTCAAGTTTACGAACACGAATTTTTATTTTTATTTTTAATCTCCTCTTTTCATGTTTGATTTGGGGTTTGGGTTTTGGCCTAAACCCAAACCCTTGTTCTAAAGTTGAAGAGAAGGGCACTTTTGTCCTTTAATACAAAATTTGGTGGTCAACTCGGGTCAACACTGGTCAAATGACAGTGGACCGGGTCATAGGGGGGTATGTCAGCTTTTTCAAATTGTGGGGGGTACGTCAAATTTTAAAGATAACATGGGGGGTATGTCAAAAATTCCCAAAAATTTATTCATCTATTTTATTTTTATACTGTGCCCGCCCGTGCTAAGCACGGGCTATTGATTCCTAGTTACTATTATAAAGCGAAAAGTTAGGGCACACCCACATGCCACACGCCCACACAAAAGTAAAGCAAAAAATAAAACAATCCTTCGGACCACATAATTTCTTCCCATGCCATGCAAAACCTTCCCTCATTAAAGGCCCTTTACCGTTCAGGTTGTCCGGCACGCCCATGTCTCTCGTCAATGATGATGAGAGACAATAGTATAAGACACGTGGCACACTCTTAGAGACCATAGACCTTATGGATGTTTGTCACATTCCTAGGTGGACCTATATACTAAATATCAATCTGATTAGGGATTTCAAACTTTGGATCTGAGTACTCCAAATAATTCTTGAAATCTATGGTGGTTAATAATCAACCCATGAAAACGACTCCAATCTAACCAATCATATCCTTAAAAGCCACTAATCAGGCTATTTTTTGCATATAGGTCCACCTAGGGATGGGCCAAACATCGATACAGTCAATGATCTCTACGAGTGTGCAAAGTGTAAGGTGCTTCCATGTGTAAGGTGTGCATCGCCACGGGCATTCCCCTGGGATGAATATATATGAGATTTCAAACATTAACCTATCAAGGGAATGAAAAAAGCTCCTGCACATGTTGAAAATTACAGACATGCCATTATATCACGCAACTAAGGCATACGAATGTGTATACACTACAATTCACCAAAAGGTTAACATGCGAAACGTTAATCACATGAAGATTAGAAAAACTAATCCAATTTTAGGTTTAATTAAAAAAAATAGATTTGTTGCAACAATCTTCCACTTGGTCTGTAACACAAAAGATTTTTATGAAAGTATTATTTGGATTAGAACATCAAAACAGCATGTCGAGTGGCCACTCTTATGAGAAAGTTCCAAATCTTTATGTGAATATTAGTGCCTAGCTAAAAAAAAATTCATCTAGCTTAAGTTCAATGGATTTATATATCTTAAGATCAATTGTCCTAATTATGATGGGTAAATCCGGGTGTGCCCGTCGGATATTTGCCGATTTACGCATCATAAATATAAAAAAAATGATAAATATGCATTAATCAAGCAATAAATATGATAAACTATAACAATAGAGAGAGAATGAGAAAAAAGAGATAGAGAGACGACCTATTTAACGAGGTTCGTCGTTGGAATCTGATCAACTACATTTTCGGTCTCATCGGTGAAGGCAATCCACTATATCTTTCTCACTGTTATAATATTCTAATTTTTCCTCCGTTGAATGATCTCTTCTTCCCATCGGTGGTCGGTGGAGAGGCTCAGATTGTTTGGTAGACATTCATACTAAAAATCAGATTGTTTGATGATTTTAGCCATTGGATTTAGGACCCAATTTATTTTAATCCAATGGCTTGAATCTCGTCTTACAAAGTACTGAAATCCATCAAGGGTTTGGCTAAACATCCATGCGGTCAGTGGGCCCAGCTGTGAGTTGGAAGGGGACAAAACGGTCTTCTCAAATTTTAAAGTTGAGGGGGCAACTGCCCCCCTCTACCCCCTGGCTCTGCCACTGGACACACCCTAGGGAATGCAAGAGCTGGGTACTATTAAAAGGATATTAGTACCGGGACTACTCATTTTGTCCTCAATATATAAAACACTGTTGAATAGTACACGTGTAGGGTCGATTGAAGCTCACCATCCAATGGAATGAGGTCCACCCTACGAATAATCCAAAGGTCAATAACCAACTTGTTCAAATGCTTATTATAATCAGCCATCTGCATTATTGTTGCTTGCTAATCGACAGCCAGTGAACAGTTGAAAATGACCGTACAAATTGGATGGTTGATAAATATACATATATACAAAAAAAAAGAAGAAGGGAACAATCAAGCACACGGCCGAAGTGTGTTGGGACCCACCATATGATATATCTTACCTAGAAGTTATCTCAGCTCAAAGTCATCATGATCGGATGATCACAGCCATTTGATGCATTGCAAGACTCTTAATTGGGACTCATCAAATGTTGGGTTCCTGCCCCCAAACGTGGTTCAAAGTCTCGGGAACGGTGGGCACCGATCTCGGTCCGAATCGCCCCCCGATCTGAACGATCCTGGTTAGAAAACCCAACATCATTCAGATCGGAGGGGGTCGATCCCGGTCCTGATCGCCTGATAAAACAAAGAGATAAAACTAAAGGGTCAGGATCAGGGGACACAAAATTTGACACCCATTTTGGTGTACCCACATGGAAGATAAATCAATGGTTGATTTTTGGTGAGGATGATCTCCTCACCATATAGATAACCCCTGCAAAAAAATCAGCCCATTCTGAAATTTCTAACCCCATCAAATGTGCGTTTCAAGTTAACGGTAAAAAATAGACGGTCCACAATTCTTTAACTAGTAGATTCTAAGAAGAGGAAATTAGAGGAATGCATGCTAGCCAACAAGAAAAAACATATCTTCTTTAAGTCTTAAGCTAAGACATTTATGGTTTTCTAATTGAATTAAACTTTAAATAATGGAAAATCCGTTAAAATGGTAAATAAGTAATTTAAACAAAATTACTCTTTTGACCCCTTTTCTGACACCTCTTGTTGTTCGCACGTTCATCAGTGGATTTCGAGAATCCAACGGTGGTTGTCTGCATTGCCAAAAGTGAAAAAAGAGATGCCAGCTCGAAGCTGACAACCACCGTTGGATTCTTGAAATCCACGACTGAGCACACGAACACTAAGAGGAGTCAGAAAAAAGGGGGTCTCCTGAGCCTGACCCATGCTAATTATATTTTCAACACAACCCCTTAATCATTAAATTACTTACCGCCATGTTATTTTATCCATATTTTCAAAACAACCCCTTTAAACACTTAATTTCTTCCCATGCCATTTTCCCATAGTTCCAAGTCCCTTATTACAACCTAAATCAAGATTACCAAAAGTACAATGCATCACTTAACAATTTTGGTATTCTTGATCATCAAGATTATCAAAATTTTAACCATATTTCAACAAGCCCCATGGGCACATATGAATTTTTTTTTTTTGCTAAATGATGATGATATTAAAAAGAAAAGAAATACAAAGAGGGAAGGATCACCAGAAGCAAACCCCACCGAGAAGAGAAATAATGAAAAAGAGAAGAAGAAAAAAAATGAATTTAGTGCACAAATCTATAGTAGGTTATGGACGGATTCTCAACCGACGATAGGAAAGGAGGCTTCGTAGTCCACCATAATCGCGAGCCAATCGGGAGAAAAGAAGCGATCTTGGCGCAACTGTCCGCACTAAAATTGACCTCCCTCCAAGTGGAACTCAGATAGAGCCTATCAAAGCTAGTTTTGATACGATCCCATTTCACCTTCATCTTCCAAGGGATATCCCAAGGGCACATATGACTTTTTGAACTCCATCTTTTTTATTTCTATGTGCTATTTGGCTAAAACTATATTTTGCTTATTCCAAAAAAGCCCCTAAATCATGCATGTGTAACACATGTGCCTTCTAGTTATAAAAATTAAGTTTATCGGGTATTATAGGAATCTTAAGTTAATGTAAATATTAATTTATAATGCAATAAAAATAAGTTTTTATTATATTATATATATATATAAAAGATAAAAATGAGTTTTTTTTGGATCTTTTGATATAATATGTGGGTTCCACACTCGCCTAACCCATATTTGACTTTGATATGTGGGACCCACTCAATTTGAAAGAAAATGAAGTAAGCTAGCTAATACACATACCAAACATTGTTAAATATTGATATGAACACATATTTAGCGAAGATAATATTTGTCTGGCTAAATATTCACCATTGGAACTCTTTTTTCTCACGTACCTAAGAGTGCAAATAGCCTCACAATTAAGCACACCAAATAACTATCTAAAACTCGGGTTTAGGTTCCGAGGACAACCTTTTTTGACAACCAAATTTCCACCCCTCTTCTTGGGCGGGGATTCTAAGAATCCAACGATGGTTGATAGTGTTGAGCTGGCATGTACTTTTGCCAAAGCAAAACCACCGTTGGATTCTCGGAATCCACGCCCGAGAAGAGGTGTGAAAATTGGTTGTCAAAAAAGGTGAGCAGATCCCGACCACTATGCAAACATAAGAAATGTGTTGCTTTCTAAGGATTCCTAAAAGAAACTAATTAGGTAAAGAGACAAAAAAAAAAGGCTGTTTTTGAAAGATAAATGAATACAAAGAGTGAAAAACTAAGTCTCTCTTTCTCTCTCACTCAAGTGCATGTGTTAGGTGAGTGTGTGCATCACTATGTATGCAAAGACAAAACCATAATTGTAATCCACTCCCAACTCCTATCTCTCCCTCTCTCTCTCCAATTATTCACAACCTTCTACCCCTTTTCAAATTTGAGCAACCACCTTCATTCCTTCCTCTCCAAATCTAACCCACACCAACCTCACACCACATGGGGGGACAGATTTTCTAGTATCACACTCCAAACCTCTTCACTTGAGTGGCATGACTCATATCTACTATTATAAAAGGGGCTCACCTCTTTAGGAAAAAATTTAGATGTAGAGGACTTTTGATGCAGTCGATGCAGAGGGCTCTCATGGCTCTACATAGCTCACTTTTTGGGCCTACTAACCACATGAATCGATATTTAGCCCACCCCTTTCTCTTATGTCACCAAAGTGTTGACTATGCATCTTTCCTCTACCTTTAGGTATTCTACGTAACTCTAAGTTTCTTATGACGTCCACGTAAGCACATGCAGTTGATATACATACCGAAAATCAATCTGATTGATAATTTCTAGCCAATAGATTAAATACCCAAAAAAATATGCAAAAAAAATGCTATAATCCAACAACTAGAATTAATCCTTAAAAAATTGCTAAAATCTATGGCTACAGAAAACCAAACAGACTGATTTTTGGCATGTATATCCACCAAGGGGTGGGCTAAACATCCATGCAGTTATTGGGCCCCAAAAATTGAGCTATGTAAAGCCACGACGCCCTCCGCATCGACTGCATCAAAAGTCCTCTGCATCTACAATTTTTCCACCTCTTTAAGCCGTGAGCCAAATCATCCCCTTTTGTTATACCTTATTCATAAAACACCCCTCGTATCTAAGAACATATCAGGGGTATTTTAGTCTTACATAATTAGTGCACTTTTTTGGGCTTACTTCATGGATGTTTAACGCACCCCTGGGTGGTTATACATACCAAAAATCAGCTTATTTGATTATCTTTAGTCATATATTTTAGCACTTATTTTAGGATTGATTATAGCCATTGGATTCAAACATGTTTTTGTGGATACAAAATCCAATGTCTACCCCACCAATGGTTGAAAAAATAGCTATGTAGGACTAAAAAACTTAAAAGAGCCTTCTGCATTGATTGCATGGGGAGACCACCTAATTTTTTTTCCAAAAAAAGATATACTTGTCCTTTCTTTACCTTATATTTTAAAAATAAAAAAAATTAGAGCTATTTTAATACATCAAATTTGTGGGGGAAATAAAAAATCCGCTGGCCCCAGGAGAATTCAAACTTTGAATGTCCCGAGTTACCATCCACGCGGGCTTCACTATCTACCTCGTATACGGTCAGTAGTCTCTAAGATTGTGCCACGTGACTCATAATATGGTCCATCAATATTGTGAATGTTTGCAAAAAAGATAAAAAAGAAAAGAAAACAAGAAACAAAAAAGTTAATAATTAAAATGTATATGTACATGCCCATTATTAAAAGAGTAATGATACATGGTCCAAAGGCCATAGACGTTATCATTTTGCATGGTGGTGTCGTTTTGTCATTGGCCAAAATAATGTTCAAAATTCATAGTTAAAAACAACCATGAAAAAAGACTAATCCAACGGATAAAAATCACAAATCAAGATGAATTTTCATATGCACGTCCGCCTAGGGATTGACCAAACATCTATACCGTCAATGATCTATAATAATGTGCCACGTGTAAGGTTCTGCCATGTGTAAGGTGCACGGGGCATCCCCTAGTATGTATAATGGTAGCTTATCTTAAAAAAAAAAACCATATTTACAATGGTATATATATACCCATAATATGAAATAAGTCGAGAAATATAAACAAGTCTCGCAATTTCCAAGCATGTTTTTGCAAGGTCTCCATAGAACCAGGAAAATACTATCCCATGGATAATCGGACGAAAAAGTTTAGGGTTGAGGCTATTGACCATTGGATTCAAGAGATACACAGTCCAGAGACAATAATCGTAAAGGATAAAAATATTTATTGCCTCGTGGACCATGGATCTCTTGAATACAAACATATTTTTTGTCTGGTTACTCGCATAGTAGCAGGACTCTAAAAACAATAAGAAAACTTTTAATTGGACATCCAGAGTGGCGCCCACCCTCAACTTTCAAAAAGTAGAAGAAATTATTTTTTTTCAAAAATATCCCTTTTAACTTAAAGTTGCCCACCCTAAAAAAATATTAAAAAAATTTCGAACCCCTTTTAAACTAAACCTTGCCCACCCTCCAACAAAATCCTGGCTCCGCCACTGGACAACGGTGCAGTATTACTATAATCCCCACTGGCTGCGTCACTATCATTGTCCCTAGATCCATACTATTGATGATCCGCCTTATTCACACGAGTAGAACTTTGCTGACGGATGTCCTTCACCAACGTTGATAACGGACCACATTATGAGCTACAAGATACACTTTTAGAGATCACTGACCGTATGGATGGATGTTTGGTCCATCCTGAGGTGGACCTATAGACCAAAAATTAGCCTGATTAGTGATTTAAAAGCATTTGATTAGAGTCGGTTTTCATTCTCTTCCATTTGATTAGAGGGCAGATTGGTGTCTTGATCGTCCGAAGTACCCCCGTGGTTTCTCATCACCTTACTAAAGAAGAATCCTTTTCTACTGTAGGCGAGTCAACTTTTTCTGATCAATCGAAGCTACATTAAGCCCCATGTTGGCAGGGAACCAAGTTAGCAATGTGGAGTGTGCCAAAAAAAAGAAAGGTAAATATTCGATTACAATTCAGATTTTTCATTAAAATACGTGTTAAAAAATTCGACAAAAATAATTAAAAAATAAAATAAAACAAACCAAAAAAAGTAAAATATTGACAACTTTTTGTCTAATAAAATTATTTTTCATGTTCAAAACTGAATAATCGGGAAATGTTTCGGAAATGTTCGTGAATAATTTGATCATATTAAAAAAATGTGCAAATTTTTCCATACTTTTGATTAGGATGCTGTTTGGTTCGTTTTTTAAATTATTGGAGCATTTACTGACTAGGGTAGGGAAAGGGTCCTTGTTAATTCCCATATGGGTATTTTCTTTTTTATATTATTTTTTATTTATTTTAAACCTAACTCTGAATCCTTGATTACAAAAAGAAGAGAGAGAGAGAGGGAGAGAGAACCAGAGTAAGAGTGAGATTAAGAGAGAGAGAGAGAGAGTGTGTGAGTGGCAGTGCGGTTGCACGGCGGGCACTTCTTCTTCTTCTTTTCTGGGTTTTTTTTTTTTTCTAAGGGTCGGTGGCATCATACAGAACAGAGAGGGGTGTGTTTTTAAAAAAATAAAAATAAAAAAAATAAAAATACTGTGGGTGGCATCATATTGTGGGTGGTTTCATAGAAACAGTGGGTGGCAATATCCGGCCCCGAATAAAATATATTTTAAAGTGAGATTTGACCCACCCAACCCCCAATAATTGTTTTTATTCCAGCCATCTAAATCGTTCTGTTTTCTCGCTGGCAACACCGTAAGCCTTCTTCTTCTTCTTCTTCTTCATCCTCTCGTTTTTTAACAAGAAAGAGAGGGAGAAAGAGAGAAAAGCAATCCTTCTCTCCCTTGCAAAATAAACAAAAATGATTCTTCCTTCATTTCATTTCCTTCTCTTCAATCTTCTTTTTCTTCTCTCTCAATCTGTAGAAGGTGCAGATCTTAACAACAGTTTTTACGATGTCCTACGCTCACACGGCCTTCCAATGGGTTTACTTCCAAAGGGGGTCACTGAATTCAGCTTAGACGATGAAGGCCGATTCGAAGTTCACCTTGATCAACCCTGCAATGCTAAGTTCGAGAACGTCGTGCATTATGATCGTAACGTTTCTGGGACTCTTAGCTATGGTCAGATCGGAGCCCTCTCTGGCATATCGGCTAAAGAACTCTTTCTCTGGTTCCCTGTTAAGGGTATTCGGGTCGATATCCCTAGCTCTGGTATCATTTACTTCGACGTTGGTGTCATTTACAAACAATTCTCTCTTTCCTTGTTCGAGACCCCGCCCGATTGTACGACTGTTGACAGTTCCAGTCCCCCCGATCTTCCACTTAAGGTTTACCTCATCTCTTACAGTTTAAATTTGATTGATTTTGTATGTGGGTTTTTGTTTTTGCTGCTGCTGTTTTTCTCATTTGGGAAAAATTTACTTTTTTGGGATTTTGGGTTTTTGATTTCTGATTTTGATCAAGATTTAATTGTTGGAGGGTGTTTTTTTTTTTTTTGTTTTTTGACTTTGTTGAGTATGATCATATTGATCTGTTAACTTCTTTGGAATTCCCATGAGCCCTTTTATTTTAATACCACAAATCAATCTGATAAGCTCTGTTTGGTTTGATTTTTATGCATTTCTGTTATTTTTGAAGATTGAATCCATTATGTTTTAAGCGCGACAGGGCAAAATTGCTTGCTAATTGCCATAGATTTTCTTACAAATACCTATTATTTGATTGCAGAGTCAATCCGGCAAGCTCCGGTATGAACTTGATCAGGAATATCTCCAAAAGGCTGTTCTGTAGACTTTTGTGTATAAAGAAAATTTACTATTCCTGAGACTGTCTCAGAGAGTCTGGTTTGCCAGGTATTATGCTTCCATGGTGTGTGCTTGCTTACAGTATAGTACAGACTAGTTGGGCTCGCTTGTTCTGTCCATATGAGGACAGAAGAATTTTGATCGAGAGGAGAGGAGATGGTCATCGGTGCAGGGTCTTAAATATAGCAGATGAGGGTGAGATGAGGGGTGTCTAGTCGAGGTGATTTCATCTGATAAATCTGCTAGAAGGCTATGTTGCTCATTGTGATCTTATTATTATCAATATATATGTGGCTACTGGATTCAGTCTCTGTAAATGCAGGAATCTATCTGTATGTATGTATTATCTGTTGACGTTGTAGATTGAGGTAAGAAGTACATATCCTTTTTCATAGAACAAAGTTACAGCTTTATATCGTCATTTTACATTCTACTATTACTACGACAACAATGACTAATGCTGTTGGTGCTACTCTTGTTCATTTACATGGCATCCACATCTTTGTTCTTTACTTGATTCTTCTGTTTGGATTCCATTTTTAGTTTAATTTGGTTATTATTAAGAACAAACACACCCTTAGATGCATAGCTAGAAGAAGAAAAGACAAGAAACAAGCAAACTACAACACAAGATATGTGCGGTTCACCCGATGTGGGCTACGTCCACGAGATCACAACCGGTTCACTATTGAAAATGAGAGATCACCAACAAAGGGAACAATACTCCTCTAAGTTTTACAAGGAAAAGAGAAAAAATCCCAAAACCCAAACACTCAAATTCTCTTCACTCAAATTATCCAAAAAATACTCAAACATGACTTTAAATAGTAGTCTTTAACCCTGAAAGCGAAGATAGACATTGGATTTGATCTATAATGAATGCATCAGATTAATCTGCTGGATTACAATTTTATATAAAGAAAACTAACAAAAATTTCCTTTCGGGGACATTGCTCCGATCCCCTGCTCGGGGACTAACTTAGGAAGTTGCCGCCTCCCATGGAACACCCTGACAACTGTAGCTTGGAGCAAGCCCCTCCATACCCCAGTCGTAGGAAGGTTTCAGATCAGGCTTCACAATCTCATCAGTCATAAGCTTTGAATTCAAGACCATTGTATGTGCACGTGTGAGGAATACAGGAGCAAGAAAATGACATGGTGGAGTTTCAAGAACAAGGATGAAGAGATTTGTGCTCTTATGTTTGCTCTCTGTTCATTTTCATATACTGAATTCTTGAGGGGTTCTTTTGTTTCCTTGGAACACCTGGGCATGTCTTAATGAGCACTGTTTCTTTTGTTGTCGAACAGTTTGATAGCTATATGAATGTCTGAAGAGTAACGAATATGGCTAATGATACATTAGTGTATTGATGCAAGATGAAACTGTTGTTACTCAAAAAGATCGGTACTCATGCAGTTTGGGATCCTGAATTTGTGATGGGGCAGTAGAATTTTATTGTAGGTGCTCGATATCAGGCTGATTCATACCACTGAAGATATTTAGGGCCTGTAACTCAGTTTTATATTAAGCTTTCAGGAAGTCAATGAGGACCCACCAATGCTCAGGAAAGGGAGGTCTCTTACGGGTTCAGTCACGCGCTTATTTTTTTAAATGGTAATTAAAGTAAGCATTTTCGTGATTTTGATATTGCAGTCTGATTATATATATGCATTTGTTAGGGTATGATGGCCATTTTTCATGCCATTTGAAAATGATCCCTATGTCGCTTTATCTCCAAACATAAATGTCAAAATTATTAATTCAGACGTGGCATTCACATGCTTGGTTCTAAATGCGGTTCTACTTGGAATTATCACATAATGGGGCTGGTTTGCATTCTGGTGGATGAGGAAACTCTTCTTTGAGGTAAGGCTCAACCATGTTGCGCTATCGATTACATCAATCTCCAAGGGGAAGTCTTGTTTCAGTCAGGGTTGCTTGTCTAAATGGGAGGTGCTGTCCTATGCTGGACTTCTTCGCAGGCTGGCTTGATTTGTTTGAAGCACTGGACAGGACTAGTTTTCCTTTCAATTTTTTCAGGTGGGAGGGAAGATATACAAAAGTATCGATGGGAGATGTCTAGAGAGACTCATTTTTGAGATTATGGATTTGGGTTGTGAATCCAAGAGAAATTTGAAGAGGAATTCAGGGAAAGCTATGCCTGAGTTGATAATGCCGGTCAGAATGTTACAATTGAGCACCCTAACAAGAAATCTACTTCATCTGATGATCCTAACCATTCAATCTGTCTTTGAACTCTTTCACAATGGTTTTACAGTTTAGAACGCATGGTTAGGATCTCCCATCGATAAAAAATAAGGGTGGTTTAGATCATCCAGACCAATCTGTTCTATGCTGGTGGTAAACCATCCTAACTGTAACGATGGGCAGGGTTGTCAACGGGTCAGTTTCCAGTTTCCAGTTTCCCCAGACCCCACCATACTATTAGTTGGACCCAGAATCAGCCAATTTCATGGGGATTATTGGATATCGGGTCTTGGTAGATTAGAAAACTTGTGTGTGGGTACTCAGACCTAATCTGATTGTGAATTATGACCAGAAGGATGGTCCAAAACCTAACTAATCGGGTCTGGGTTTGTTGGAAGGTTGGATAACGGGTAGGGTGTTAATGATCCGGACATGGACCAGGCTTGACCCAGGCCAGCGACAGACCTCGTAAGCTCTACCTAAGCCTGGCCCATGAATAAATCTACAAGCCCACAGCCTCCGCCCAGTCAACTACTTAATTTTAAACTCTTTTACCTCTATTCTTTTAAGTAAACAATTAATATGACAGGTAATTTTATACAAAAAACAAACTTCTCTCATTTCGTTTAATATACGGTAGAATAAGAGATCTTACAAGTCCTAAAAGATAGGTTTGAGAAGAAAAAAAAAGAGATTTTAATAAAAGACTAAGTTGGGCTAACTATATAAAAAGGCCCATCGAGGCTAGCTTGTCAGGCCTGAGACAAGTCCAATAAGTTGTTGGCCTGTAAAATCAAGTCCAGACCTGGGCCTCTCACCTCCGACCCATGGTGGGACGGGCCTAAAAGCCCAATCAGCCCATTAACACCCCAAGTAACGGGTACCAATTGACGCCTCTACATGAATTTGTTGCTGAGACAGAACGTTGCTTGGTTAGATGGTGACTTTCACTTATATCCAACGGGGAGTGCTTGGGCCTGATTTCAAGGACCTGGTACAAAGATGGGCTAGGACTAACCTTGAACTGATAATAAATTAGAATGGGATCAAAACAACTGGCCTGCAGGTCCAAATATTGCGTGTTGGCTAGGCTCACGGTAAGTTTTGGTCTGACTACCTTGGCCGGGCTTCGTTGAGTCCTACAAAATAACGGTGGCTCCTGTGGTGATTTAAAAGTTACTAACTTTTTGGTTGCTTATATTAACATGATCCTGATACAATGGATTACGGTATCAATCAATCAGATGGTGTTTAAAGGTGCTCAATCAAGTTACTCTGAGTTTGAAAATAAAACGCAAAAGGAAAAAAGTGGAAGGGGCCTAAGTTGGCGAGCGACTGTTGAGCGGATATGTTCAGGTCATTTCGAGTCGCCACCAATCCTTGATATTGGTTTTGAGTAGAACATTGAGTTTGAAAGAAGAGGAAACCTGAGCTGTTGGTGAAGCCTAACCTTCCATAGCCCACTAGACCTCATAAGTATTTCTTCACCACAGGCTTCAAGAGCAGGTCCATTAGTGGAAAGCATTGGGTCTAGGCCCATGATGAAGAAAAGAAAGCTCAAATTTGACAGCTTGGAATTAGGGCTGTCAATGGATAGTCGAAAATCCAAGTTCTATTCGAATCCGTATTCGAAAAATCGGACATTATCCGAAAATTTCAGATATCAAATTCGGATTCGGATATGTTTTTAATATTCGAATAGTTTTCAGATACGGATTTAGAT
Organism: Euptelea pleiosperma; assembly: GCA_035048495.1. Classification (NCBI taxonomy): domain Eukaryota; kingdom Viridiplantae; phylum Streptophyta; class Magnoliopsida; order Ranunculales; family Eupteleaceae; genus Euptelea; species Euptelea pleiosperma. The sequence continues at coordinate 10,221,085 of CM068551.1, read as the reverse complement.
ATTGACGTATTGATTCGATAATATTCGATCCGATATATTAATTAATATTTATTATATACAATAGTACTTATCATATTAAATAATATTTCTCACATGGAAAAATGTAAATTATATTTATTATTATGTAAAATATCCAATTTTTCGGATCGGATATTATCGGATATCCCGAAAGTTAATCAGATTCGAATTCAAATATTGATTTAGGATATCCGTCGAATATCGAATCGGATTTGGATATTGAATATTTTTTTTTGGATTCGGATTCGGATATACTTATATTCGAGCCGAATAGTATCCGTTGACAGCCGAAAGTGTGAAGATCCTTGAGTATATAAGGATGAGAGTTGGTCCTAAAAGGTGGAGCCCTTGTGTCACATTAGCCACATACATACACATGTCGAGCCCGGCCAGGTCAGGTCGGGATGTGCGGTTTTGTATACTTACTGAAAAATAAGATAAAATTCTAAAAAAAATCAAAGCATATAAAATGAAATTGAAGTTTGAAAATTAAATGAATAAGAAAATTAAAGGACTTAGATTCAGATAAGGTGGAGAATGAGTCTAAATCTTTATCTGAATTTTGTGAACTTAATGGCATAGTTTATGAAATCACGGTTTAGAAAACGACTGTTATAATGAAAATAACAACCGTTATAACAGAACGGACCTCACCAGTTATGTTACAATGACATTTTAACGTTCAGAAAATAACAACTGTTATTCAAGAAATCATGAGTACATGAGATGGCCAAAAATAGGGGGGTTCAGATAGGGCTGTCAAAGGGCCGGGTCAGGGTAGGGCCTAGCCCTACCCTTACTTATAAAGGTGAGGCCCTAGCCCTTAGAGGGCTTGAACCAACTAGGCCCTAGCCCTACCCTCAAGGGCCAGGGCTGGGTCAAGGTAGGGCCAGGGCCTAGAAGAGAATTATTAAAAAATATAAATTTTTTTAGAGAAAAAGTGGATGCTTTAATAATGTACTTAGCTTGGTAACGTGTTTCCTTGGTTTAATTTATATAGATTTTTCAATGAATGATCATAATTTTAAAAATGAAAATGAACCTTCTAATCTTTCAAAAAACCTGGATAAAATAAATGATACATTATAAATTTACACTAGAAAAAAGTCATTTTAAAATGATTTTGAACCATTCTAAAAATTTTCAAAATAAGAATGATTTTGGGTCGATAATAATTTTTGAATGTCTCAATTGTTGGGAAATGGCCTGAAATTGTATTTTTTTTGTTTTTAGGATAATTGAAGTGTCCAACACTAATAACGTTGTGACATGTGTACCTAAGGAAACCTGGAGACCATGCCAACCGGTTTTCCCCTTTTATTTTGTACTAGTGGGTGGCTCGTGCCCCCCGGCATTCCCTGACAAAGCATTTGCCAAAATCGGGTGTGAGTGGCTGAGATCTACCGTCCAATTGGGGGATAAGATCTCGGCCATCCTTTATGATGTCGAATAAGAGGGGTCACAACTTCCCTGTTTTGTTATATAGATGTTTTGTTTTTCAAAAAAAATGTTTGATTTCCTAGGTAGCTTAGATCTCTCATTACTAGTTGGACACTTTAGATAACTTAGGGCCCGTTTGGCAAACCAGTGGAAGCAAAAAGTAACTTCTAAATTAAGTTGCTGAATTTAAAAGTTGTCATCTGGAAGCAAAAGTTTGTTTGGTGAAACACCAACTTATAAGTAAAAAAGTAAAAAAGTTAGTTTGGCATGAATTAAGTCAAAAAATCATTTTCTTATAATTTTATATACATATTATATTCTAATCTATACTGTTATAAAGAAACAACGGGTAGTGCCACCCACAAATGTCACAATTAAAAGCCTCTCTACATTCAAAGGCAAAAACATCCCTCATTAAATGCCCCTTCACAGTCCAGGTTGTCCGACGCACCCACATCCCTCATCATATAAGCCACTTGGCACACTCTTAGAGACCACTAATAGTATGGATGTTTGTCCTACCCCTAGGTGGACCTATATACCAAATATTAGTTTGATTTGCAAAAAAAAGATCAACTATATGCCTTATTTTATAGAATATAATTTAAAAATAAATAAATATAACATAGATGATTCGCTAAGGGCTGGGTAGGGCCGGGCCCCCTTGAGTGTGACCCTAGCCCGGCCCTTATTTAGAAGGGCCTTATATATTTAGGCCCTGCCCGGCCCTAAGGGCTTGAAATTTATTTAAAAGCCCTCTGTTTAGGGCTTTCAAAAGGGTAGGGTAGGGCCGAGCCCCCTTACAAGAGGGCCGGATTGACACCCCTAGGTTCAGATCAGCCTGATTAGGAACCCATTTGGGGGAACTAGCCCCAGACGTAGGTGGTAAATTCAAAATCATGCATACGTCTCAGTTAGAACCCATTTTGGATGCACAGATCTCGAGATATCAGAAGAAAGATCTACAATAAATCTTGACCTTCAGATCAAAATTTAGATAGATCTAAGATGAACCAAATCTGGATGGGAAAGTTGGGTATGCTCTACACAAATATGAGCTCAGATGGAATTTTGGACGAGCATAGATAGACTTTGTGGGTCCCACAGTCAGCCTGGAAGGGCAGTATTAGACACGGATCTCCAGGAAGGGCCAAGATTCTTGAGAAACTGCTGGCTCCAGACGCATGTAGAAAATTCACAATAATGCATACATCTAGCCTCAAAGGTCATTTTGGCTGAGCCATTTGGGAGAAAAAGTAGAAAATGCCAATTTTGGCCATTTTTAGTCAAAGGAATTTCCTCGAATTTCGCACCAGATCAGATCCAACTAAGACCAGACATATGAGGAAAATTTGATTCTCCACATACGTTTGGCAATACTTTTTGATAAATGATTGCGCTTCATCATAGTTCATATAGTTTTTGGCATTTAAGCATTTGATAGTTTGCGAGCAATTTAAAAGGGAATTCATACATGTTGAAGTTGATTATTCATAAGGAATACGTGCTACTCAATAATCTGGGGTTAATTACATTGACCGGACCCCGTCAGGTTATAAACTAAACAAAATCCCACGTGACATGCCATTTTAAATGAAGAAGGGTATTTTTGTAAATGTAAGCCCTCCCCTTTGGAAACCCTATAAATAAAGGTCATTGGGAAGAGAAAAAAGGGCCAATCTCTAAAATCATTGAAATGGTCATTACTCTGTCGAATTTGTGAGAGAGTGCACCCTTAGTAAGGTGCGGCCACATGTAAGGTGCACGTGCATTGCACATGGCGTTCCCCTAGTTGTTATAATTGGATAAACTCCATCTTTTTTAAAATGTAGTAAATCTACCACCTAGTAGTAAGACTATTGATTATAAATGAATATATAAAAGAAGTTAAAAGTTGATAGATTAATAAATAAATATGTGGTTAGGCTTGTAACCAAGGATTTAGAAACAAATTCATCTAAGAATTCGCTCAAATACTTCCAAACCCCTATCTCTTCTTCTATTAATCATTAGAAAGACAAAAAATGAAGCAATACTTCAAAATATCAATTTAAACCACCAAAATAAGGGGAAAATTGAAAATCACCTTGAATAACTCCAAAAATAAAATTCAAACTAAAAATTCTTAAATTTTAGGTCGAAATCCATAAAAGATAACTTCAATAAAACTTACAGAAAATTGTGAAAAAAAATACGAAATTAAATCTATTTGTAGAAAACAATACTTGTTTTCAAAAATTGCAAAAACGAATACACATAGCCGTTTCTATCAGCGTTAATAAGTTGACGCCATTTCCTTCGGAGTCAAAACAACTTTTTTTCAATAAAACTCGATTTTACTCTCACCGTTTTGACTCCGTTTGAAATGCAATAAAAACTAATTTGGCTCCATTGCAAACGGCGCCAAAACCATTTTGGCTCCGTTTCAAACGGAGTCAAATTTGATTTGGCGCCATTGCAAACGGAGCCAAACTCATTTTGATTCCGTTTGAAACGGAGCCAAACTCATTTATAGAACTAGAATGAAATTTTGTTGAATTCCACAATCAATATTTGACGCCGATTGAATCGGCGCCAAATCAATTCTGTCGCCGATTGAATCTGCGCCAGATTTAGTCTGTCCCCGATTCAATCGGCTACTAGAAGGGCATTTTGGATATTATATTTTGAAAAAGTCGACGCCGATTCGAAGGGCTATGTGTATTCGTTTTTGCAATTTTTGAAAACAAGTATTGTTTTCTACAAATAGATTTAATTTTGTATTTTTTTTCACAATTTTCTGTAAAACTTATAATCTTATAAAGTTTACCATGACTATTAAAAATGCTAATAAATCAAAGTGGGAAGACTATATATGCTCAATGTATAAGAAGAATATGAATAAACTTACAAGACATAAAAACCGAGTAGAACTTTGATGGCGGACGGACCACAATGTGATCCACGTGGCACATTTTAGAGATTGTTGATCGTATAAATGTTTGGCCCAACCCTAAGTGGACGTACAAACCAAAACTTAGTCTGATTAGCGATTTCGAACATTATATGGTTTACAAAGATCCAAAGGTTTGAAAATGTTCATGACCGCGTTTGGTTCATGGAAAATTCAGATTCCAGGTTCTTTTCTTCCAGGTCATGACTTTTCCTAGAAAAGTTGTAACCTATAAAAAAAATTATGCGTTTGGCAATGACAATTTAAAACTAAAAAATTTCTTAAAAAAAACTGATTACAGCTTGATGATGCAGCTATTGAAGAGTGAGAGGAAACTCGAGCAAATTATGCCATATATATCCGAGGAGAGAGGGACAATTTCTCTCCTACATAGGTGCCAATAAGGTACTCTACCATGTCATGTGAACGCGCATTCTTGCGTGGTGTTGAAAGAGAGGGATGAGCACAAAGGATGTTAGATGGTGATGAAGGAGTTGTCCTGGTCAATGTTATTAAATCCAGCCTGACCTAACCGGTCGAATCGGTGTCCCGGTCACAAAACTGGGTTGGGTTGATCTTGACTTAGTAATCTTTGAAAAAAGTCGTTCACATTCTTGTAACCCGCTCGACCCGGCCAGTTGAACTAGTGACCTAAATGACCCAGACATGAGTTGAAAATGTGACTTGTGGTGGTCCACCAAGGGGTGGGCAAAACATTCATGGGTCAGTGGGCCCCAAATATTTTCCATGTGGCAGGTTGACCCAGTCAACTCGGCGGTTGAATCGGTAACCTAGTGAACTGGTCCCTTGACAGGTTCGAAGACCGGTCTGGGTATGAAAACATTACTCATTGTATCGGGCCTCGAGGTAAAATTAAGTCATGCACTACACCAAAATATGATATTTGCAACGTCATAATTTTAGAGTTTGCAACGGTCTGAAACCGTTTCAAATTTACAACGGCTTAGAACCGTTTCAAATCTTTACAACGGACTTAAACCGTTTCAAACTCGTTCATTTATATGTAGAAGGCGCGCGCGCGAATACACTTCCGTTGCACAAAATTAAAACACTTTTCGTGCGCTCCTAATCCATTTCACGAATCCTTCGAATGAGGTAATCCACTTACCCCGACTCTCCATTTCTCCTCTCCTCTTCACTCTATCTCTCTTCCTCTCTCTTGCGAAAAAATGAAGAGGAACCGCACTCTCTCTATGCTAAGGAGGCGTCAATAAAGTGCAGGTTGTGCAGCGCTGAGGTATACTTCTGCTTTCCCTTCCCTTTCCAACCCTCACCCCCTCTGAACCCTCCAACCCCCGAAATCCTTATCCATTTTAATTTCAACGTCTCCAACCCCTGAAACCCTAACCCATTTTTCATTTCTCAAAGTCGGATTTGAGGGTTTTAGGCATTGGATTTGAGCTCCTCTAAACGCCTAAAACCCTAAGCCATTTTAGTGGTTGCTCATGTGGGATTTGAGTTTTTCCTCAAAGTTTCATTCCTTACATTTTACAAAGGCTTTAAGCTTTGGATTTAGGCACAGGGCCACACAAAACGAAAGTTGGTGGGAAATGAGATGAGTCTTTTATAAATACCTTCCCTGTTTCTCACTTTTCTCTCTACGAATTCGAAGAAGAACCAAGCTTATAGGCTTTTTCTTATGGGTTCGTTTGCTCTGTAAGTTTTCTTCTTTTCTTCTTATGAGAGATCATTTTCAGCTTCTCTGTTATTCCTTTTATTCTGCGTTTGAGCTTTTACAGCTATGGATCGATGAGTTTATCAATGGTTTTAGATTCAATCTGATGAATGTGGATGCTTTGATTTGATTCTAGTTTGCAGGTTGGTTTCTGAGTTGTAATTTTTAGTTTTTTCGTTTTTTATGGAGATCTTTGTGTTTCTCTATGTTCTCGACTTCAATGGATTGGTTCTTCATTTTTTTAGCTTTACAATGTATTTTTCTACTTTTTACAAAGCATAATCATCCAGAGATTATGATATTTCTAGTTATATTGGCTTGGATAAAGTGAATAATGTTTTCTTTAACATTTTTAGGGCTTAGGATCTGTTATTTGTTCAAAAATGGCGAACCAAATAACCAGACTTGTTAATTCGAACATAAATAACCAGACTTTCATTTGCTAATTCATTTTCTAACATGTTAAAAGTTGTGACCTCTTGGACCATGGGAAGCCAAGCGTTTGAAATGGCTTCATGCGTACAGCAAAACAATTGAGAAACTGGTAATGGTTCATGGGAAGCCAAGGGTTTTTTGGAAAATATTTTCTCAATTAAGGAATGTGGATTTTACATTGGATGGGTTCACTTCAGCAGTGAAGAACTGAACCGGAAAGATTGTCAATCTGGACTTAAGATATTTCCATTCTCATTGAGAATGAATGATCTCATCATGTCTTTTTCTGGAAAATAATTTAGTTTTGAAGATCCAATGATTATGAAACAGTACTTACTAGAAACTATGAATATGAATAGGAATTTAATGATTTTTCAAGGGATGGTGGAAACAACTAATGAAATTCTGAAACACAATCAGATTTCTATGCTAACTAATATAAAGAGTTTCTAACTTTGTTTACATCCAGATCGTAGGTCAATAGACTAACATGTATGTATTTATTTACATCCATAATGACATATTGGGTTCATATATTTGTCTCTAGGATCAGTTGATTCTAAAACCTGACAGCCTTCATAATTAATGGATGCATAGTATCTATTTTTGGCCAATGCGAGTATAGAACTGGAAGCACCACTGTGTGGACATTATTTTCAGAAGTTGATGAGTGGAAAGCCTTGCATGTCTGCCGCAACTTGCATGCCATGTATCTAATCACACATCATTCTTCACACTTGCAGATTTTATTAGTCGTAAGATCTACTTCCTGTCTCCACTAAACTTTGCTTATGTTCTCTTGCTCATTATTGTTAGGATTCAATTCAGTTCCATGCTCTTAGTCATCTCTGCCAGAAGAAAGCTATTCTATCAGCATAATCCAATTCTGGGACACCCATTCATGACATTTTTCATTGCTCTATTGGTGTTTGGTCTCCATCCCTTGCTTGTATCGAGTAGAATCTGTTTAATTTTCATTGTCAAGAAATGTTTCTTGACAGGAATGATGTCCATGTCAATGGTGCAATGTCTGATTTCTCTCTTGATCACTTGACATCACACATCATTCTTTACACTTGCAGATTATATTATGGTCTGATTACCTAAGACCTAATTCATTGTCAATTCTCTCTTGATCGCTCGACATGTCTGAATGATGTCCATGTCAATGGCTTTCCAAATTCATTATTAGTTAGGCAAACAATAACACATTAGGTCTGATTACCTAAGACCTAATGTGTGAATGTGTTATGACTTTTCAGGGGATCCATGAATTGTGAATGCATGTTCTCACTTTCTCTCCAATTTGTTTTTTGTTATAATGATCCCGGTGGTATCTTTAATGTAGTCTATCTTTTTGTTGCTTCACAATCTTGCTCAGGTGCCGTCCGTGTGCAAACCTCTTAAAGCTCTTGGAATACACACAGTGAGCCTACATCCTGGTGCTTCATTAGATCACCAGATTGATGGGTGAGTATAACATCTGAGTTTTCCCTTATTGCATTTGATATGGAAGAACTGTAGACATCTACGAGGAAGTGAAGAACACTTATTAGCTTTATTAGTTTCTTTAATATGGAAACATTGTTAATCATGCATGTATTTATGACTTATGTATGTTTTGAAGGTGTTTATGTTGTGCCTTCTGGAATCTGCCACTTATGCATATCCAATTATAGTGAAGTCCAGGAAAGTTAAGACCATTTCCTTAAGAATTGGCATCAATCTATTATAGCGTACATCAAGTTTTGTAATAGTACTGGCATTGTTGATCATCAATCTAGAGGTTGTCTATCCAAACACAGGGCACTGTTAAATGTGTACCCTAACTAAGGCTACATCATTTGGTGAATGCCCTATAATCTGTCAAAGGGGTAAAATGCATTTTTTTTACCTCCAATCTGAGCGAAAGTGCAAAATAAGGCTTCACCCTTAGTTGAATGTCCTACAAAGTGTTGGATTGAAAGTCAGTCTCAACTAAGGTACTAGCCATCAAGCCCATTCAAGATTTTATGAGATGTCAAAATAAGGTTAACAAAATCTTCCATTTCCATTATTTGGTCTGTCTGCTTCTTCTAGTACTTAACAAATCAACCGGTAACAGAGGATTGAGCTGGAAATAGAGGCAAAAGTGAAAGGTTGTTTTTGCACTGAATTATTTTTCTGTTTTTGCACTGAAATTCTTCTAATTCTTTTGTGTGGGTATCTTCCACACAAATCATATATCTCTCTTATAGCCTAAAAAACACCGTAATTGGTTCCTTATTGACAATAAAAACAACAACAAAAAAGAATGCAGAATCCTTAGCATTTCTATGGCTGAGCTCCGAGAAAACTTTGACGCAGAAGCTTCCGATTCTATAAAGTATTAATCATGATACGCAAGGAAATTTTGGGAATAATGTTTTGATCTTCCATACTTAGATTCTCCACTGGTGCGGTCCTCATGGTGTTTGCTCATAGTAACTATGTTGTAGGCTAGGAAGTGGGACCTTCATGTCTCTTTAGAGAAATTTCAATTAATAAAATGGTTCTACAGTCATTTTCCTTTCTTTTCTTTTATTTTTTTGTGAATGGAAAGTTGCAATGCTGTGGTCATCCCAGATGCTCTCACATTACTATCTTCTAAAGGTAGTTATAGTTTTTTTTCCTTCAAATTGCATTAGCCTCCTCTAATTCTGTTTACAACTAATTTACCTTTCAAATCACGTACCTGTGTTCTCCACAATTATTTCACTGCTACTAGACCTTTCTTAACTGAAATGAGAAGCTAACATTTTGAAATTATGCCATTAATCTGTGAAATAATAGCGGAAGAACTAGATGACTGTTCAAGTGGAATCCGTGTTGCAGCCACTTTTGAGAATATTTGAGCCCATTCTAAAGAATTCAAGTAAGGAACTTCTTCATGGTGGTCACATGAGCCGATTTCAACACCTTCAAATAGTGGCATAATGAAGTTTGCTAAGAAGCAGCTCAGTCAGGTCTTGCATTTTTGAGAATTTAATTGGCTGGGATTAAATTCTGACTCGAAATTTTTTATTTTTTTAAGAGACTTGTTTAACCATATGTGAGGGCCACGATGGAACTGAGACATCAAATGGAGACATATTAATCTTTCCGGACATGATTAGATACATGTCATTACAAGCTTGATTTAAGTGCTGTTTGGGTGCTCTCTTTAACTTGCTTTTCATCGTTACTCATTCCAATCATGTTTAAGGTTGCAGGCGGCTGACACATTTTGATGTTGATACATTTGTTGAAGAAGTTCTAGTCAAGGACAGTGAATGGCTGCCTGGAACACCGGAAACACTAACAGGTTCATACATTTTTGTATGTTCTCATGGACTAATTTCTCATTTTAATGCACATGAGCAGAATAGATTGTTGAGAAAGTTTCTTTTGTGCACAATGAGGCATCATATGACAGACAACCTAGAGTTGAGGCTGAGACCTCTGTTCAAGTTTTGCTATTACTATGAAGGACGAAAATGGAGTTTTTCATCCCTGATCTAGAGCTGTCAAGCACAGGAAGCTCTTGAATGCACTTCTTCCATTTCCCACTCGAGCGTCATAGTATGAAGATTATGGAAGTCTATAAGTCCACGAGTCATGGACTCGAAAAAAAACAAATAGACTGAGAAACACAACTAAGAAATGTCTAATCAAAAGTCTCAAGAACATTCAAGAAAAAATTATATAAGCTTATATTCCAAAACCCATTTCAGTGGAGCCCTCATACACCAAAACCCATTTGAGGATGAACCTTTACAATAAAACAGATTTGCAAACACAAAATCACCATTGTAGTTCTTTAATTGCTTGCGGAATTATAACTATGTTTTTTTATAGGTCAAAACAATTACATTAAAAGGAGATTGAGGTTCCATTAGGAATTTATTGTGGTTCATTTGTGAATATAACAGGGAGGGCATTATTGCTAGTGGAGCAGCTGATGGTATGGCTGTGCATGTGCTACTTAGATCTACTAGCTTTGAGTATTTTACATTATGCAGTAACAAGTCCAATTGGATGTACCACAAAATGCAATTTTTGGGTTAATTTTCAGTTTGGGTCACTTGTGTTTTTTATGGAAAAATTGTAATCTGGAGAGCAAAATTGCCTGGGGCTGATCCATTAATGATTGGTCCACTCCTTGATGGACCTCTATAGCAACAATTTGTCTGATTGAGAACATTAACGAGCACATTGTATGATCTGCTTGCTTAGGTAGCTTTCCAGACGACTTTACCTCCAGTCAGTGCAATGCACGCATGCTTGCTTCTCCATGTACATGGGGTATTTTGCTCACATGAGTTACAATTTGTGAAGCTTTCTGTTAGGACCATGTTGATTGTTTTGTATATAGTAATTTTCATTCATTCGCCACCTTCGATTATATATTTTGCATTTGAGTCAAGTGATCCTACCAATGGTGGTATAGGTTGTTATTTAAATTAACTAAAACAATGCAGGGATGGTTATTACCTCCATTTTATTGAAGTCTTTTACTGCTTTGAGTAGTTTATAAATTTCTCCTTGATTTTTTCTTGTAAAGTAAGTTAAAGCCTTTAACCTACTTGGCTTTAGGCGATTTTATGGATTTTTCTCCTTTCCATGTACATGAGGGTATTTTCTGCTGGAGTTTGCTCATAGTTTCTGATTTTTGGTTACAAATGACCTCTAAATAAGGTTGGCCCTACTTTGGCATATTTCCTATGAAATAGTTGTTCTCTTTTTATTTAAGATGGGATTAAGTAAAGGGATTGCATGGAACTGAACAAGAATACGGAAGATATTAACAGCAATGCAAGGCTTATTAGAATCACATGATTCTTAGAGGCCTTATGACATTCTTAAAAGCCTAATAATAGGGATAAGTTTATGCATTTTTTTGCACTGATCAGTTATTGCGAGCATCTTTGGAACTTTTTAGTCCTTTCCTGTAATGTTTGTGTTAAGTTGCTTATTTCTTCCTAGATGTTTTGAATCCACTCATCAAACATTATTTAACATCTACAGAAGTTTAGGCATATCATGAAGGAGCTACAGGGGGCTATAATTATATTTTCAACATTTCAAGCTATACTAGGATATAGTGGACTGATGTCATTTTTTAAGGTATGCTTCTCATCAACTTCATAGATGAATATGGTTGAGAAAAACTCATGTAATGATTCCAATGCCAATTACCATTGCCTTGAATAGTTCACAAAGTACGGCATTTCAAATTTTGAAGCCTGCCTGTTTTAGGTTATCTAAAAGATTGTTTAATTTTATCAGGATTTTCATTGTTAATCTAAGATTGTTTAATTTTTGTTCTACTTGTAGACCCATAGGTAAAATTAAATATTTTGGACAACTATACCATCTTAATCTGGTGAAGTTGATGGGTATTGCTAAGATTGTTTAATTATTTAGAACAGTTATACCGTCCTAAATTGTTAATTTCCCACTTTGTATGCCTAGATTTAAATGTGTTTGTAGGTGTATGGAACATGTAGATGGGTGAAATTCAGCAAGGCACCTTTCCCATTGAAACCCTTGTTCAATTCTCGATTCTTAAATTTAATGCAGGTATTAAGCTATGAGGATTTAAAGCTGCTTTTTTTTTCATAAATTTTAAAACCTTTGCAACGGTTTTAAACCGTTGCACAAATCCTGTTCAAGATTTACAGCAGTTCAGAATCATTTCAGAACAGGGTTTAGCAACGGTTCCTAACCGTTTCATAACTTAAGCAGCTATTGTGGAAAGCACATGAACCGTTTCTAGTTTAGCAACGATTCCTAACCGTAACAAAAACATAATTAAGAAACGGTTTTGAACCGTTTCCAATATATTATTTGAAACGGTTATGAACCGTTGCTAAGTTCTGATTTGAAATGGTTTTGAACCATTTCTAGTTAGCAACGGTTCATAACCGTTGCAAAATTGTTTTCCCATGCGTTAAATGCAGCACAAAAAGGAGCCGTTGTTAAGGTCAAAACCGTTGCAAAACAATTTGAAACGCCACTTTTTGCAACGGTTTTGAACCGTTGCAAAACCCGGTCACAACGGTCCAAAACCGTTGCAAATTGACAATTTTGGCGATTTCAAACGTTATTTGGTTTACAAAGATCCAAAGGTTTGAAAATGTTCACGACCGCGTTTGGTTCATGGACAATTCAGATTTCAGGTTCTTTTCTTCCAGGTCATGACTTTTCCTAGAAAAGTTGTAACCTATAAAAAAAATTATGTGTTTGGCAATGACAATTTAAAACTAAAAAATTTCTCAAAAAAAATTGATTACAGCTTGATGATGCAATTATTGAAGAGTGAGAGGAAACTCGAGCGAATTATGCCATATACATCCGAGGAGAGAGGGACAATTTCTCTCCTACATAGGTGCCAATAAGGTATTCTACCATGTCATGTGAACACGCATTCTTGCGTGGCGTCGAAAGAGAGGGATGAGCACAAAGGATGTTAGATGGTGATGAAGGAGTTGTCCTGGTCAATGTTATTAAATCCAGCCTGAGCTAACTGGTCGAATCGGTGTCCCGGTCACAAAACTGGGTTGGGTTGATCTTCACTCAGTAATCTTTGAAAAAAGTCGTTCACATTCTTGTAACCCGCTCGACCCGGCCAGTTGAACTAGTGACCTGAATGACCCAGACATGAGTTGAACATGTGACTTGTGGTGGTCCACCAAGGGGTGGGCAAAACATTCATGGGTCAGTGGGCCCCAAATATTTTCCATGTGGCAAGTTGACCCAGTCAACCCGGCAGTTGAATTGGTAACCCAGTGAACTGGTCCCTTGACGGGTTCGAAGACCGGTCTGAGTATGAAAACATTACTCATTGTATCGGGCCTCGAGGTAAATTTAAGTCATGGTACAACTTCAAAAAATCAGCAATGAACTGATTTTAATTCGTTCTATTGGTTTTCCTAATTTATTTTCCAAAAGTCTCTTCTTATTTAAAGGTTTTTTTTTCTAGAACGAACCAAACAAGCATTTTAAAAATTTGTAAGAAAACATGGTCTCCAGAATTCATTTTTTCTACGAACCAAAAACAATATTAGGGATAGGCCAAACATCCAAATGGAGTGGTCTCTAAAATCTTCCACGTGGTCTCATACTGTGGTCCGTCATCAAAGTTCTACCCATAACAACTTAATTTAGAATTCCCCATTTCAAGAAACTAATCAATCAATCACTGACTATATTATAACATGTTTTGAACTCAAAGACTACCATTGTTAGAGAGAGAGAGATGTGTGTGTTTCAAAAGAATGGGCAAACAGAAGCCCTAATTTTTGGGTATTCTACCATTGGATTTGAATACCCAAAAAATGTTCTAACCTAATGGCTAGAAATCATCCAAAAATCGCTCAAATATTAGATGCAGAGGTCAAATCCAAAAGTCAATGGGCTAGGAATTTTTATGTGACCCACATTGGGAAAAATTTTAGACACAGAGGACTTTGGATGCAGTCGATGCAAAGGGCTCTCGTGACCATACATAATTTGCCCACTTGTTGGTGGATATATGTATACCAAAAATTAGTCTGGTGGGTTTCTTTTGCCATAGATTTTAGCACTTTTTAGGATTAACTCAAGCCATTAGTTTCAAGCATGTTTTTTTTTTTTTCCATATTTTTGGGTACTAAATCCAATGGTTTGAAATTATCAATCAAGCTGACTATTGGTATGTATGTCCACCAAAGGGTGGGCAAAACATCGATGCGGTTAATGGGCCCAAAAAATTGAGCTATGTATGGTCACATTCACGAGACTTTGGATGTAATCGATTGCAGATGGCTCTCGGTGCCCTACATAGCTCATAAATCTCTTGCCAAAGATTTATCACTTTTTTAGGATTGATTCTTGCCATTGGATTCAAACATGATTGTCCATACATTTTGGGTACTTAATCCAACGGCTAGAAATTATCAAACAAGCTGATTTTTGGTATGTATATCCACCAAGTGGTGGGCAAAACATTCATGTCGTTAGTGGGCCCAAAAGATTGAGCTAGGGTCATGAGAGCCCTTTGCGTCGAGTGCATTCAAAAGTCATCTGCATCTAAAAAATTTCCTCATTCATTGATTGGGTACTCTCTTCATACTTGGGGGGATGGTGGAGGAAAAACATTATGCTCCTACCTGATTGATGATTTATAGCCATTGGATTTAAGTAGTATCACCCTGTGAAATATTCAATGCATGTTATTTATCTACTTATATTTTTGTACCTTTGTCATTCTATGATAAAAAGGGGAGAGAAAAATCAATGAGGTAAACAAGTAGATGCATGAGATGGGGGGAGAAAAATTTATTGTATTTTTTTTCAATTTCTCTAACTTGTGATGTGCATAATTAACTAACTGCAATGTTTAATTGTTTTATTTATTTCTGTTGATGATATTAAAGTTTATATTTTATCATATGTTTGTTATCTCCGAGAGATTGTGAGTGAATCATGTAAGCGGGTGAGATTGTAATTATATTTTGTTTACCTTCTATATAATTAAATATTTTTTTTGTCACGAAATTGCTAAAGGAGGAGATTGTAAAGAATATTTTCATATTTTAGTTTTTAAAGATTCCGTGTGACATAAAACATTCATGTAACCGTTCCTACGAGCACCAGTTCAACGTTGAAGATGTCGTGGTAAGCATACTTTGCCGACTATGTGAAGACTAAAAGACAGAGACAGTAAGAATCGGACGGTTGACGACATGAGTCATCTGAGTAACTGCCAATTTGTTGGTTATAGATCGTGTATGCTCGCCCAAGAAGGTAGGTGACTTAGTGGCCATAAGAATAAGTTTAAAATGAATAAAATATAATGGTCAGGCTTAGTCAGTGGACAGATCTGAGTCTAAGTCAAGATTATTTACTTCTGGAAAAGTCCGATAGATTGGACTTTTTAGGTCAATCGATTGGACAAGCCCAATCGATTGGAGACCCCTGTTAAATCGATTGGACTCTACGAGATAAAATTTGTCTGAAGTCCGATCGATTGGAGTCTCTATGAAATCGATTGGACTCTACCAGAAAGAAACTTATATAAGTCCGATCGATTGGATTTACGAAGGAGATCTGAACTGGCAGAATCGATTGGACCCAAAGTACAATCGATTGGACTTCACGCGGATTGAGTCTTTTCAGATCCAAAATTCTAGTTTCCACTTTCCAAAAGACTCAAGGCTACGAATTCTATAAATATAACCCTTCTCTGGACTTATTAAATACACATTCATACACAGAAGAGATAGTTTTATTTATCTAGAGTATCTATTCCGAAGAGCAAAAAGCCCTTAGCTTTCATTAACATCTTGTAAGTTTTTTCTCTTCTCGATCATAGCCAAGTGCTTGATCCATTACTCAACTTAGGTCTTTTACATAGATACTTGACTTGGCAGTCTGAGAGTACTAGTGTGACTCAACACTATTTGAGCAACTTAGGATTCATGGCGTAATGAGTCCTTCACCTTCAACAGAGGCTGGAGAGTTAAGAATTAAGATCAGAGTAGCTGATCGAAGGTAGGTTTGGGGAGTACCAAACTGAACAAGCGGACAAGGCTTCTTGATTGGGAGGGCGCACGTGGATTCATAGTGTTGATTCAGAGGACGTGGATGCATCGACAGTAGGCCTTGGCTAAGGTTGAAAGCTGCATTTGCAACGGTGCTGCGTAGGTAAGTTCTGTTTCATTTAACTTTTCAATTAGTGATACTTTTCGTCTAGACGTGGTCCCGTAGTTTTCCTTGGCTAAGGTTTCCACGTAAAAACTCTTTGTCTTGTGGATGTTTGATTGTTATTTCGCTAATTATATCGATTAAATTAAACGACGAAAAGATAATATACCACGGATGTATATTTGATTTGAGTCTGTTATGATAATTCTTTTGTCAATCAACGGGAATGGGAGTTTATCACTATACCTTGACCAGTAAACTTGTGATAGATTAGATTAATTTTTGAATCCCTAATCACCTCCCTTCTAGGTATTCTTGATTAAAAGAAAACGGACATGTTATTTCAATACAGATTTTCTTTTGTAATCGCATATATGTTCACCACTGTGTTTGGTTCACAAAAAATTCAGATTCCAGGTTATCTTTTTTTCCCAGGTCATGACTTTTCCTTGAAAAGTTGTAACCTATAAAAAAAAATTCTGCGTTTGGCAATGACAATTAAAATCTCAAAAATTTCTAAAAAAAATTGATTACAGCTCGGTGATGTGGCTATTGAAGAGTGAGAGGAAACTCAAGCGAATTATGCCATATATATCCGAGGAGAGAGGGACAATTTCTCTCCTACGTAGGTGCCAATAAGGTGCCAATAAGGTATTCGGTGGTGAAAGAGGTTTTGATGGTGGCGGTAATGGCAGGTGTGAAGATGGAGGCGACGGCTTGTGGAGCACGTTAGAGACGTGGCTGATTGGAGGCGTTGGTGATGGTGTTTGATAGTGGTGGGCTGGGCGGTGCACACCAACAGCTGTAGCCTTGAAGGCTTGCTGCTATGAGGTGTTGCAGCTGCAGGTGACCAAGAAGGAGACTCTCCTTCTCCTTTTCTTCTTCTTCCCACCTTCTTCTCTCTTCTTTTTTTTTTCTCTGGTTTTCTTTTGTTCTCCTTTTCTTCAACGTGATAGAGGGCAGAGTAACGTGAGAGAGTTGAAGAGAGGGACGAGATGGGGGAGCTGTTGATCTATGTGGAGAGGAGTGGCTACTGAAATGGCAGAACGAGTGGATGGTCAAGATAGCGCTGGGTTCTCTTTGTTTTGAGAAGGAGGGAAGGAGATGGTCACCAGGTAGGAGCGGTTTCTCCTTCTCCTTCTTCTTTTTCCATCCTCTTCTTTCTTCTTCTTTTTCTGTTTTGTTTTCTGTGGTTTTTCTTTTAGAGGAGCAGATGGGTAATGGATTGAAAAGATCGTGGAATAGAGGTTGAGTGGAGTGGCTGGGGTTTGTTGTTAACGTGGAAGGATCCTTGGGAAGGAGATGACAGTGGTTGTAAGGTGAGTGGTTTTAGAGGAAAACCGTGGAGAGAATCCAAAGGGGGTAACGGCTTTTGAGTGGGAAGAGAGAGATCATTAGGGTTTGTGGGGGTTCTTTTTAAAGTGAGAGGAAGAGAGAGGATGTGCCTCTCCTATCCAGCATGGATCTCTTTTGCTCAAGAATAGAAAGCTTCCACATGCTCCACTCCTTCCAAAAATTGGAGATTTCTATATATTCTTCTTTATGCCACCTCACCCATGGTTTTAAACTCCACCATCCATCTTTGAAAACATCAACCCTTTAATCTGTCCGTCCATTTTCCCTTCTTGACTTGATGTGGGGCCCGCTTGCTTTCTGCCATGTCATAAGTGTGTTGAGAATGTCTTCTTCTTAATGCACCCACTGTTAATTTGTATACACCCCTGCTCTTCATACCCACCGTTCTTCTTTGTGCACCTTTGCTTCTTAGTTTCGTTCACCCACTTTTAAAAATCATGCACATAGCATCTGGGTCCCTCTTGCTTTGATCATTCGATGTTCTTTGTAAAGAAACCTACTGTTTCCCTCCATCGATCAACGGTTAGCAACCCTTGGTCCATAACCTCAGTCCATCAATTTGGTTCACACAAGGGTCCAACATCGTGACCCATTGATTTGGTCCACGGTACTAGCCCACTAACTGTAGTTCACTAGCCCATCAACATGGCCTGCATCTTTGTAGAGTGTGCCCAGTGGCTCATCTACTCGAATGGTGCAATCACGGTTCGTCTTTGATCACCTAATTGTCTCTTTTGTGTCTTCATGCCATTCATACCCACTTGTCAAGTAACCCTTCATCGAGTACTATCTCAATTCAGTACACATCGTGTGGCGAAATAATCACTATCGTTCACTTTGATGAAGATCCAACAGTCAAGATCTGCCCTTGGTGTTTCTCCTAGGATTTGTGCCATTGTTGCTTTCTCTCTTAGGTTCACTGGGCTTTGGTACTTGGGCTTGCAAGTTTCGAGAATCGTCCGATCGGGTTTCAAAATAAAGAGAAAAATGCTAGCAGAGGGTCTTGAACCCTGATCTTTGACTTGGTCTTCTGCAAGCTTCACCAACTAGTCAAGTCTTCATCTTGTGTTAGTCGATTGAGCTTTATTCTCCTTAATTTCTTCTTGGAGAGTTTGGCTCTCCTTCTCTTTTGATCTTCCCTCAGGCTTTCTGACTCTTAGGCTCTTTCCGTTCTTGGCTCATATCTTCTTTTCTAAGTCCACTAGCTCTTTATACTTTGATCCAAGGCTCTAGCAGTCAGTTGTGGGCCCGCATTCTCGAGAATTGTCCCATCGGGGTTTCCTGCGACAGAAGAAGCGCGTAATGAGACTTTATCAGAACGACTCAATGTCTAGACTTCCAAAAATGTGTTTAATGCATGCAAATATACCATTTCGTCCAGAAAAGTGTGTTCTACGCAACAAAAGAGGCTCTTACGTAGAAAAGTAGATAAATAGAGTATTTTAATGTGGGAGAATGCAATAACGCTAACAGGATAATTGCTTAAAATAAGCACGTTTGAGCGAATATCAGTAGATGATTTCTCTAAGCTAGGTTCAGAAGTCGGTGCTTTGAAGGACACCGAAGATGGAGACTCTGGCTCATCAATATTGTAGTCCAATCCTTTGTTTGTAGCATCCTCAATTTCCTCTTGTAAAGTCTTGTACTTGGTCCAGCTGTGCGACTCCTCATTATGGACTGTGTCCATGGTATTCTCCTCTAGATAAGCCATAGGTTGGTTAATGAAGTTGACTTCCTCTCTCTCAATTTCTAACTCACTTAAACGGTGTTCCAAGCTCTCCATGGAGCGCTGTTATTGGATGATGTATTGCGAGAGGAGTTCTTCTAGACTAGGTTTAGTAGTAGACTGTGGCGGTTCAGCTAAAGGAAGCTGAGATGCCAACTCTTGAATGTAGTCCGACTGAGTATGAAAGTTATAGGATGGAAGTGACTCTGGGACTATCTCTTGACTCTGAAAATCCTACGGGGTCCACTGTTGACAAAAATATTCAGTCTGTGGATTTGGCTAGTACTACGACTGCGAGTACTACTCATCATATTGTCCACAGGGTTGGTGAAACCCAGAATGATACATATCCTATTGCAGATGCTGCTGGGGAAAAGACTGTTGTTCCCATTCAAAGTTATTGTGACTTCCATTATCTGGATAATACATGTTATTGTAGGAGGTCTGCAGCGGATGTTCAAATGTACTAAAATTATAGACCTCTTCTTGGATATGAGGGAAATATCCCACTGATTTGGAGTGATAAACAGGCTTCTGGACCGCAAGATCAAGGGCGGAAACTGATGTTTTCAAATCCTTAAGTAGGGATGTTAGCATTGAATTGCCCTTTACTTCATATCCCATGGAACTCTGTGAGACCAGAGTATCATGACTACACGCAGGATTGGTATACCAGTGCTCAGAGTTATCTCCTAGATCTTCAAAGAAATTGTTGTAGGTCTCGAATAGAGGCCGTTCAGCATCCATCAGAGAGATGTGAGTCTCTTAGAGGAGGGAGATAGATTAGGTGAAAGAGAGTAGTGCGGTAGACTGATTCTCAAATCAAATCAGTATCGGGTTGGTTCAAATCGAAATGGGCATATGTTTGAAAAAGCAAGCCCCTAGAGTCGGCAAGAGGTTATGAAACCGAATGAGCCTAGATGATGCACACAGAGCAACAGATAATCTTAACCTAAACAATCAGGATAGTATTATGAATTATCTTGTTAGTGTAGGGATAGTGTAGATTATTATAGTTGGCGGACCACTGGTTTATCTTCAATTACCCGCCGGACCAACTTTTCACTTTGTAGGTTCTCACCAGGATACACTCTTCAAAGCAAATCCGCTAGTACTAACTCAAGTTGACTGCAAGATAATCTGAAGCCTAGACAGACGTGCGGCACATCGACTGACTTAAGTACGCCCCAGACTAACCAGATTTGTCAAGCTTGAAGATGAGTTTTCCCAGAAGAGGAGCTAGGGTTGGTTCGTGTTCCTAACCCGACACTAAGCTAATCCGACAAACAATCAAGGAGGCCACTTACGAGCTCGGTATACTTGAGTAGTAGGGACCTATGGGTCTGTTAGATAACAGGGACCCGCACTCATGGACTTAATCGACTTGATATTTGAAGGGGTCACTTTATATGGAGTTTTCCTCGAACACCGATCTAATTAGACTCTACTTCTTGATTGATTTTAATTTTTGGCTGTGGTTGCACAAAAGCTGGAATGACGAGGTGAGTGATGAAATCCCACCAGTTTCAAGTTAGAGCTGGGTTTGCTTTTTAATGTATTTTATTACAGCCAAACCAAGCAAAAGTGTTTGCAAAAGCAAATAGACAATCGGCACAGTATTTGCACAATGATCAAGATCAAACTCAAGGCGAGGTGTAGACACTTACCTGCCCATTGGCTATGCACAAGGTCTCCTCTGCGAGATAGGGAGGGGTATCCAAATGGGCCTGGGCCCAACTCCACCTCTTTGAGCTTTCGCTCCCTACTCACTTGGTAAACGCAATCCGCAATCACGTTAGTCCACAATGGTCTATGGTATGGAATTGGAAGGTATTCCGCCTTTGGGGTTTCAAGAAACACGCAATGATTTAGGGCAGGTATTGTGAATTAGTTCCAATTAGGGTTTGAAATTCAACTTTAGCTATTCCCGAATTAGGGTTTGGAAATATCTACTTTTGAATTACCCGGAGTTGGAAACCTTCCAAAATAAATCAAATAACCAATGGTGGTCTAATTAGAAATAGCAGAATTGAAATCTGACCCTAATATTTTTTATATTTTTTAATTAATTAATTATCTATCAGTAATTCTAAAAGGAGAGAAAATGAATCCCTGAGTTATTACAACTTTGCACTCGACCGTCCGAGGCATTAAAATAATAAGTGGAAAATGTGAAAAATAAAATGGAAAGTTTCCAATTTAGATTGGATCTTCAAGATTAAGCAGCTTTCCGAATTCCTGTTCGTCTTTTTGCAATCCTGTCAACCGAGCCGCAACGGCGCTATTTGAAATTAGGGTTTTTCCGTGTCGTCGAATCGGAAACCCTAGATTTCAACAATATTTGTAATTTCTCCGAATTGATTCACTTAATCTGTAAATAAGCAGACTTGCATAGTGGCTCGTGTCGGATATCGTCCGCACTCAAGATTAGTTAGCACAATAAGAAACAAGAATAATCAAAAAATGCTCGAAATAAATAGAAGGGTGAGAATGGTGGAGGTTGATTTAAAATATGCTTGAGATTGTTGTTAAAACTATTAGAATGAAAAAAATATAAGAGAAACGAGAATGAAAAACATAATAAGTGAAAACAACTTAAACTTGAATTTAAAACTTGTTCATTAAACTAAAAACAAATGCTTACAATGCTTGTTCAAATGCTTTACAACGGAAATAACATTAAACCAAATTAATCTAGAAAGCCATTAAAATATTATCCTAGAAAGCATGTAAAGGTAGAGAGGGAAAGAAGAGAAAGAAAGAAGGTAGGAAGGTTAGAGAGATGAATTAGAGAGAAGCTTACTATTGAAGAGCTAGATGGTGCAACAATCGACCTCAATAGGATTGAGGATTGTAGCCTTTGATTGTGGCGAATGGAATGGACAGCAAGGAGATGTTGCCGTTTGACGCTTTGCACCTCGAGGTGGAGGCATTAATGGTGAGCTCGCCGGAATTGCTCGTCAGAGAAGAAGGGTGAAGAAGAAGAGAAAGAAAGAAGAAAGAGAGGAAGAGAAGGGGGAGGGAACCAACCCAAGAAGGAGAGATCGTAGATCTCTTATAGACTTTTTTTTTTTTTTTTGCTTGTTGGGAATGGGTTAGTTAGATGAGAGAGAAAGAGTGACTAGGATAGAGAGAGATGGGGGAGAGAAGAATCGGTCAAGTGAGACCAATTCTCTCTTATTGTTGCAAATGGGCATGGGTCATGGGCATGGGTCATGAGTAAGGGCATGGGTCATGGGTCATGGGCCTAGGTCATGGGCCAAGATAGATAGATAGAGAGAGAACTAGGAGAGAGGTAAGAGAAAAATATAAAATAAAAGCATTGGAGGGTCTTTAACCCTAGTCTTCTTTATTCTTTCTTGTCCGCTCCACCAATTAGTCAAACTTATCATTTGATGTCAATTGGTGTGGCCTTTAACACCTAAGTCCTTCTCTTGGTCTCCAACTATTCTTCTCTCTCTTAGTCCTTGTTCCAGCTCTACGATATTCTAACTTTGCCCGTACATGTCTTCTATCTTTTTATCCTAGCCTGTTGGCTCTTTAAGCTTTGATCAAAGTCTTCTATGGTTGATCGTGGGCCCACTAGTCCTCGAGAATCGCCCGATAGGGTCTCCTGTAAGTGAAAAAGCGCGTAATGAGATTCAACTAAAACGGCTTGATACTGGACTATCCGAAATGCGTATATTTCATGCAAATAGTCGATTTTCGTCTAAAGAATGCGTTCTACGCAACGGAAGAAACTCTTATGTAGAAAAATCGATGAAAAGATAAGTTTTACGTAGGAGAATGTGACATCGCTATAAGGATAATGGATTAAAATAAGCACTTTTGAGCAAATATCACGACCCCAAGAGATAGAGGATATTTCCTCGGCAGCAACAGCAACAACAAACCATATCACAGGGACCTGCAACATGCTACGGGTGTGGTCAGATAGGCCACATTAAGAAGGATTGTCCACTTCTGAGAACACAACAGAACCTAGTTCCCCGACAGAACCCACAGTACCAACAGTTCCAACCTCAATTTCCAAAACTCCAGTTCCAACCACAGAGACCGACACTACCATTGATACAGTAGCACCTACCACAGTACCAGTAACTGAGGCTAGGGCAACTGCAAATGCAACAATGACCACCCCAGTATCAACAACCTATTCGTAGAGGCCAGCACAGACGCAGATACAGCTAGCCAAGCGACAGTTTCCACTACGTCCTCCGCAGATCCAGAATAGCGGGACCCAGCCACCTAAAGCACAGGGTCGAGTGTTCGCTATGATAGCACCAGATGCAGATGCAACCAATGCAGTGGTCAAAGGTACCTTACTCCTTTTCAGTTCATTAGCTCGTGTATTGTTTGATACTGGATCTACATATTCTTTTGTATCATCTTCCTATGTGCATTCCTTGGGCTTGGAATCTGAGCCATTAGATGTTGTATTGTGTGTAACTACCCCGATCGGGAATAGTATAGAGACCGATAGAGTCTGCCAATCTTTTGTGATCCGGATTGTCGATCAGGAGATGATTATAGACCTGGTAATACTGGGGATATCAGACTTTGATGTGATCATCGGCATGGATTGGCTCTCAGCTTACCATGCTACGCTGGATTGTTTTTGAAAGAAGGTGACATTTAGCATTCTTGGGGATCTGTCTTCCACTTTTTCAGCAAGAGAAGTGTTGAGGAGAGTAAAGGCTTCTTGGCACATATTCTCTATGAAGAGACCGTCGTTTTGCCGTCTGAACTAGAAGAGGTTGTACGGGACTTTTCTGATGTTTTTCCAGAGTAGTTACCGAGACTACCACCGAAGAGAGAGATTGACTTTGCCATTGAGATACACCCCGGTACGGCACCGATCTTTATATCGCTGTATCGGATGGCATCGCTTGAACTCAAAGAATTGAAGGTGCAACTACAAGAGCTCCAGGATAGAGGGTTTATACACCCTAGCACTTCACCTTGTGGTGCACCTGTGTTATTTGTGAAGAAGAAAGATGGATCCTTGCGACTATGCATAGACTACAGGCAGTTGAACAGAGTGACAGTGAAGAACCGGTACCCATTACCGCGTATCGACGACTTATTTGACCAGCTACGAGGGTCGCAGTTCTTCTCGAAGATTAACTTGAGGTCAGGATATCACCGACTGAGAGTGAAGGACGAAGACATCGCTGAGACAGCATTTCGGACTCGCTATGGACACTATGAATTCCAGTGATGTCTTTCGGACTCACAAATGTACCAGCAGCATTCATGGATTTGATGCATCGAGTTTTTCAACCATACCTAGATCAGTTTGTCGTAGTGTTTGTTGATGACATCTTGATCTACTCCAAGACCCGAGAAGAGCACGAGAAGCATTTGAAGATAGTTTTACAGACCTTGAGAGAGAATCAATTGTATGCCAAAAGGGATAAGTGTGAATTTTGGCTGGCAGAAGTACAATTTCTTGGCCAAGTTATCGAGAGAGAGGGAATTTCTGTGGACCCAACGAAGATCGAGGCAATCACGAATTGGAAAAGACCGAGAAGCGTTATTGAGATACGTAGCTTCCTAGGATTGGCAGGCTACTACAGACGTTTCGTGGGGGATTTCTCACGACTAGCAGCACTGATGACGATGCTTACCCATAAGGGCGAGAAGTTTATTTGGACCGACGCATGTGAAGCATCATTCCAGGAACTCAAGACGAGATTGACTACGGCACCGATATTGATCATCCCGACGTGCGACGTGGGGTACACCATCTATAGTGACGCTTCATTGAGAGGTCTTGGATGTGTACTCATGCAGCAGGGCAAGGTTGTAGCATATGCCTCGAGGTAGTTGAAGATTCATGAGCAGAATTACCCGACTCACGACTTAGAGCTTGCAGCGATCGTATTTGTGTTGAAGATTTGGCGGCACTACTTGTACGGAGAGAAGTTTGAGATATACTCTGACCATAAGTGCCGGTTGAGCCACTAAATTGCACAAGACTGCTCGAGTCTCATGTCTCTCAACTCCCAAGTCATACTCTTCAATCGTGTCGAGTAACTGCCATCTTCGCAAGGCCAAACTCGCTACTATTCCCTGAGATTTTCTGCTCAAGGCATCTGCCATGACATTCGTCTTCCTAGGGTGGTAATGCAAAGTGAATTCATAATCCTGGAGGAACTCCATCCATCTTCTCTGCCTCAAGTTCAACTCTTTCTGAGTGAAAACGTACTTCTTTTGATATTATGTTTCTTTTGACCTTATGCGTTATAGACGACGTTGGTTATTGGAGATTTTGATTGAAAATCTTAATATATTCTGATCTATCGATTTTCTTGTTTAAGTTATATTTTCTTAATTAGTTCACCCTTAAATTCGGATAAATAGGTCGACTTACGGATATTCGGGTCGGGTCATGGAGCACGAATTTGGGACGTGACACCTACATAGCTCATAAATCTCTTGCCAAAGATTTTACACTTTTTTAGGATTGATTCTTGCCATCGGATTCAAACATGATTTTCCATACATTTTGGGTACTTAATCCAATGGCTAGAAATTATCAAACAAACTGATTTTTGGTATGTATAACCACCAAGTGGGCCCAAAAGATTCATGTCGTTAGTGGGCCCAAAAGATTGGGCTATGTAGGGTCATGAGAGCTTCCATTGACTGAATCCAAAAGTCATCTGCATCTAAAAAATTTCCTCATCCATTGATTGGGTACTCTCTTCATACTGGGGATGGTGGAGGAAAAAAATTATGCTCCTACGTGATTGATGATTTATAGCCATTGGATTTGAGTAGTATCACCCCGTGAAAAAACGATAAAATCCAATGGCAAGAAATTATCAATGAGGCTGATTAGGGTGGGCCAAAAAAGCAATTTGTTGGTAGAGGGTGGGCGAGGGGAGAGCCAGAATAATAATGGAGCACATCAGACTCATTCCCACGTGATTCGCCTGGTTGAGGCACTTGAGGGTCGTCTTCTCCCACGAGCTCGACAAATCTTATCCCATCCAAAAAGTCTTGTGTTTTGAGCAGAGAAGTCCAATAAAAAAAAAGTTATATTTCCTGGGGATTGGTGTATTTATTGTCTAATATAACGTGTATTTCAAGGACTAAAAATCAAACGGATTTGACTCCCTTATAAAAAAGGTGTTGCTAGCCGTGACTTTTCATCCCATCATCTCTTTCACTTTCTCTCAGTCTTTCGATCCCTTCTTGTGTTTTTCGTCCAATATTTTGGAGTAAAACTTCGATGAGAGGGCCTTGTCATCGAAGGAGATGACAGGGCAGCAGAGATTTTGTATGGCAGACCTCCTCGGCCTAACCACCCCCACCCACGTACACAGGTGAGTGTTTTTGGCAAAAAGCACTGGACTACTCACCTGGGTACATGTGGTGAAGCCGAGGTGGTCAGTCCGTACAAATCCACCCGAGATCTGCTGCCCTATCATCTCCTTCGATGACAGGGCCTGGTCATCAAAGTTTTATCCAATATTTTGCTTATCTCCAAACTTTTCTTCATTTTAGACACCAAAAGTCTGAGTTTAGCCATCAACGTACGTGTTTTTGTCCCGTTCACCATTAATATCTTCACTGGGTCGGGCTCAGTCGACTCCTTTTTCTGACCCGTCTCGGAAGTCATGTTCTCAGCCCGTGTCCAAGGTGGTTGATAGCGCTGAGCAGCATTCACTTTTTGTAAGCACTCAACCACCGTTGGATTCGTGAAATTTACTGCCGCGAACACGACTGCCAAGATGGATCAAGAGAGTCACTAAGCCTTTGTTGCAATTTTGTTGCAGACGGACATGATAAAGGAGAAATTTTTGAAGCTGTGATAATTGCGCGCGTCACATATACATGGGGTTTAGGGTTTTAAACAAACTTTTTAAAAAGTAACCCGGGTGTATGTAGCGTACGATAATTGGGCACATGATCGCTGCTTCAAAAATCTGCCACTTCAGAAGATTTACTCCCGTATCAAACTTTTGGGTGACTAAACACTTTTGGGTGAGTAGATGGGCTGTCATTGAAGCCCGTGACTACCAATGAGTTCTCGGCACATACTCTGAGTGCTTTTTGCCACGTGCCCATTTGCTTAAAAAAGAAATCTTAAAAATAGTCACACATGTATCTTGGCAAAAGAACTCGGGGCACGTGCAAGAACTCATTGGTAGTCGCGGGTTTCGAAATCCTACCGTTAAAATCAACTTGTGGGGCTGATTTTAACGGTAGGATTTTGAGCATTATTGAGCGTTATTTGGGTGCAAAGATTCAAAGGTTGTAATCACTAATCAGGCTGATTTTTGGTTTATAGGTCCACCGGATGTCCGTCAACATTGATATTGGACTTTAAATTTTTTTTATCCCAGCGGTTTTTGATTTGGGTGTCCAACACGCACCTAAGAGTGCCACGTGGTACACTCTTAGACATATCAATCTTTGAAACATCCCTATAAGGTTTAAAGGGGGCCGTTTTAACGGTGTAACGGACTTGGGGCGTTACCATTAAAACCGTTTGAAACAGCCAGGGGGGGAAATGAAAAAAAAAATATAAAAAAATAAAATTTAATGGAATTTAACGATTTTAACGGAAAAAAATTAAACAAAATGGCGCTGAAATTCAAAATTCAAAATTCAAAAAAGAAAAAAATAAAATTTAAACGGATTTAATGGCCATTTTTTTCACAAAAAATTCAAGAATTTAACGGGTTTTAAAATGATTTTAACGGCCGTTAAAACGAAAAAATGACTGTTTTTTTCAAAGCGTCAAAATGCGTTTTAACAGAAACGGGCTTGGGGCGTTAACGTTTAAACGGTTTTCAAAACCATGCATCCCTAGATGGAACTGCATACCAAAAATCAGCCTGATTGATTTTTTCTAGGGCGTTGGGTCTCAGTACGTACCCCAAAATAATTCTTGAATCACATGGAAAATCAAGCTATGAAATAGAATCAAATCCAACAGTTAGAAACCACCAATTGGTGGGCTCATTTTTTTGTATGCAAAACCACCTAGGGATGTTTCAAACAACCATATAAGGTCATCATTAATCTCCAAAAGTGTGCCACGTGGTGCTTTAAAGTGCAGTCCATATGTCAGGATCAAAATTTTCTCACCACTTTTTTTTTTTTTTTTGTAAGCAGCTTTATATATTGAAATAGAAAAGAAATCTACCCATCCTTCTGGGCACAAAAAGAAGCCAACCAGGAAGGAGGGGAAGACCAAACAAAAGTGGAAGAACAAGTAGCAGCTGTAGTAGCTATGACATCTGCTACAGAATTACATTCCCGATAACAGAAAAGAAATGTGTGGGAGGCAAGACGATCCACTAGGTGTAAAATATCAGCACAAAAGGGAGATGAACTCCAACCCAAAAGGGATGAACCCCTGTTAAGATGATCAATGAGCATACTTGCATCTGATTCAAGAACTAGCTTTGTCAATCCATGAGCTACAGCAAGCTCCAAACCCTATCTCATAGCATGGGCCTTAGCTTCCTCTGCTGATTTGGAAGGCACCTTGCATCCACCTGCCAAGACGAAATATTGCGCAGCATTCCTGATAATAAAGCCTAACCCAGCGGTATTGGACACGGCATCCCAAGCCTCGTCTGTGTTCAATTTCATCCATCCGAATGGAGGAGGTAACCAGCTAGCACTGGCCCGTGGATTGCCAATGGAAGAAGGTAAGGGGGAGGGTATTAGAAAAGTGGGCATGCTTTTGAGCACCTTAAGAGGATTGTCGGTGCACTGGTGAAAGATTTCGGCATTACGTCGTTGCCAAATACGCCAAAGGAGGGTGCAACTAAAATTCAAAAGAAAGAGATCATCCTCCTTCTTGCTGTGGCTAAGGTGGAAGAGGTTAGAAAACCACTGAACAATATCCAGGCGAGTCATATTAGAAGAGCGGAGACCAATTGAAGAGGCAAACTGTGGGGGATAAAATCTGTTGACACGTGGACGTATGCGATTCTGCCACGTGTCACATGCTTCGACTGACACGTGGTAAGCCGTAAACGGGGAATTGGAAAAACTTTAATGGGGACCTCGGATACCTCGGATTCGTCGGATCCCATTACAAATTGACCTCGGATACCTCGGACACCTCGGATACCTCGGACACCTCGGATCCCATTACAAATTGACCTCGGATACCTCGGACACCTCGGATCCCATGACAAGTGACCTCGGGGCCTCGGATACCTGACCTCGGGGCCTCGGATACCTCGGATCAACAATTTGACCTCGGGTACCTCGGATTGCTCGGGTACCTGACCTCGGAATAGTCGGATTAGTGACAAATTGTCCTCGGGTACCTCGGAATAGTCGGATCCAAAGACACTTGAGCTCGGATACCTCGGATCATGTTGTATGATGACCTCGGGTACCTCGGGTCCATGAATTATGACCTCGGGTCCTCGGGTGCTATTTACTGATTTCGGCATTTGATCTTATTTACCTTATTCGGGATCCTCGGAAGTCTCGGATATGATATTCGGTAACCTCGGAATTACTTTTAGACTTGAAGAATTATTATCAAAAGACACATGGTGAGTTCTTACTGGTCCATATAAAATATCTGCATAAATATCTAGTTTTGAATACTATAAATAGCAGCATTTGCTACAGTAGAGAGGACGCGATTTTGGAGATTGAAGCTGGATTATAACTTTTATTCAGAAGACTGACTTAAGCATCGGAGGCTCATTTGGTGGAGTTCCACCACATTGAGTTATTTGCAGGATCACTCGGCGGTCTAGGAACTTCACTTCGGACTCCTCGGAATCTGATCTCGGATACCTCGGACTCCTCGGAATCTGATCTCGGACACCTCGGAATCTGACCTCGGATACCTCGGACTCTGACCTCGGATCTGTCCCGGGACCTCGGATCCAACAGCACAAAGGATATCAAGCCCGTGGAAAAAGAGCGTATTTTGGGGTGTGTGGATTTATTCCCTACATCTTTTGGCGCCGTCTGTGGGAAACTCGAAGAAGACTTACACGCTCTCCAGAGCTTGATTAATTCAGACGGATTTAGAATGCCTCCGCGAAGATTACCTGGGGCTTCTAAGGAAAAGGAAGTTGATGAAGACGTCAGGGCTCAGCCAGAGAATAGTGAGGTTGACGTCCCAGCCCAGACGGGTTTAGAGAGAATAGCCCAGATGCTAATGGCAGAAATGGCTGCCATGCGAGAAGACATGAAGGAGATCAGAAAAGAGAATGAAGCATTAAAATTACAAGCCTCGGAAGGCTATCAGAGAGACTCAAGCAAAACTTATCACGAAGAAGAAGCTGGAAAGAAAGAATTAGAGATCAGCTCTAACAGGAGAGAATCACATGCACCCGGTCGTGAACCGGCAGAAAAGATGGAAACGCAGCCCAACCCTGATCGCTTAGTCACTATGGAGAAAGTAATTGAGATGATCAGGAAAGACAGAGAGAGAAGGCCGAAACTGGGACAAAAATCGGCAGCCGGAGCATCTAGAGAAGCCCTGAGGATGTTGAGATCTTCGCCATTTTCTGAAGGAATCCTAAGATCGGAGATCCCAAAGAGATTTGTACAGCCAAAGTTTGAAATGTTCGACGGATCATCAGATCCAGTAGAACACATGCTACACTATAAACAGCTCATGGTGCTCTGGGAGTCACCAATCTATGATGGATTAAGATGTCGACTTTTTCCTGCAAGTCTTAAAGGCCCGGCCCTAACTTGGTTTCACAACCTTGGTCCCGACTCCATACAAATCTTCGAAGATTTGGAAGATGCATTCGTACGGCACTATTATCACCAGAGAAAGCAGATGCTAAATGTAACTTCTTTGCTAAGTGTTCGACAGACAGAAAATGAATCTCTACGAGATTATCTGACTCGATTCAAGAAAGAGGTTACATTAGTAGACCAGATGGACGAGAAAACTGCCGCATATGCGCTACAAATCGGGGTTCTCGCAGGAAGTAGAGCTCACGAAACTCTGGTGATACGAAATTTCTCCCAACTAGAAGATGCTTATCTAGTTATCGAGGAACACATCCGAGTGGACGAATCAATTCGGGCCAGGAATGAGGCCCAGAAGAGTCAAGTACAAGAAGTGAAGACTTCAGCTGGGAGAAGCAGTGAGAAACGAGGAGAAAAGAGAAGCAGTACCGAATCTGCGAGAAAGGAACCAGAAGAGAAGAAGAAGCAATTCCAGAATAGGGAATATACCCCCCTGACAGCATCTCTATCTGTAATTTTGGAGAGCATCAGGGGAAGATCCTTTTACAGACCCCCCAGAAGAACATATGAAGATCGACCAGAGAGACCATACTGTGCGTATCACAAGGCACGGGACCATGCAACTGATCGATGTTATGCGTTGCAGGGATTTATCCAAGATCTAGTTGATAGAGGAAAAATACCGCAATTCGTGGTCCAGACAGGGGTCAGAGAAGAGGTTGTCGAAGAACAACCAAAGAAAGCTCCATCGGATGGAGAAGGCCCACCAAAAACTATCATCCACGTGATATATGGTGGACCATCAGAAACCAACAGTGCTCATCGGGATAAAGTCCGACGAACCATGAGCATGCAAGAAGTAATGGAAGTCTCAACCGAACCAAGACCAGTTGAGGGTTCGTTGATAAAGGGGGTCGACCCCAGCAGGGCAGTTTGGTTTTCTGATAAAGACCTGGAGAAGGTTTCAGCACCGCACAATGATGCCTTGGTAATTTCCTTAGCAGTTGGAAATTTCTCGGTTAAAAGAATCCTCATCGATTGCGGAAGTTCAGTGGAGATTTTGTTCAAATCCGCATTCGATAATATGGGCATTAGCTTATCCGCTCTAGAACTTTCAAGAGCAGCGATATATGGATTTAATGGAGCTGCCTCAGAACCTTTGGGAGAAATTGTCTTACCTGTGACAGCAGGACCAATCACAGTAATGACAAGATTCTTGGTAGTAGATGCCAGATCTTCGTATAACATCATCTTAGGCAGATGATGGACGCATAGCATGAAAGCGGTACCATCTACTTATTATCAGACAATCAGATTCCCTACTTCTCAGGGACTGTTTGAAATACGCGGAGATCAGAGTGCAGCTCAAAAATGCCAAACAGCCATGACAAAGGGACTGTCAAACCCTAGAGAAACCCTGAGGAAATTGGGACGTCTGACAAATAGCAATTACAGGCGATTTCGCTCCAGGGTGAGAGTGAGAAAAGAACAAGAACAATTGAGGAAATAGAGCCAGTAGAGCTCGGGCAGGAAGGAGAAAAGAAAATCACGTATGTGGGCGCTGGCTTGAGTCAAGACGAAAGAGGATTAATAGTGAAATTCTTGAAAGAAAATACTGACGTATTTGCCTGGTCAATGAAGGATATGCCAGGAATTGATCCAAGCATTGTAAGTCACCAACTGAACATAAAGCATGGGGCAGAATCAGTAAAGCAGAGATTAAGGCGCATCTCCCCAAAGGTGGCCCAGGCAGTTTCCGAAGAAGTCAACCGACTTTTTGAAGCCGGAATTATTGAAGAAATACATTGCCCAGAATGGATCGCCAACATAGTAGCAGTCCCAAAGAAGAATGGGAAGGTTCGAGTCTGCATTGACTTCACCGATTTGAATAAAGTCTGCCCTAAAGACAGTTACATCATGCCCCGGATAGATGAACTAATTGACAGGACAGCTGGATTTGAACTTCTGTCATTTATGGATGGTTATTCAGGGTACAATCAGATTTCGATGCACGAATCGGATAAAGAAAAAACCGCATTTTATACAGACCGAGGCACATTCTGCTTCAAACGGATGCCCTTTGGCCTAAAAAATGCGGGTGCTACATACCAACGCTTGGTAGAGAATATGTTCAGGGACAAACTCGGAAGAACAATGGAGGTCTATATCGATGACATGCTAGTAAAAAGCAGGATTCGAGAAGATCACTTAAGGGATTTAGAATCAACCTTTCAAGTATTGAGAAAGTATAAAATGAAGCTAAATCCCGAGAAGTGCACGTTTGGAGTATCA
The DNA here is from genome assembly GCA_035048495.1 of Euptelea pleiosperma. Classification (NCBI taxonomy): domain Eukaryota; kingdom Viridiplantae; phylum Streptophyta; class Magnoliopsida; order Ranunculales; family Eupteleaceae; genus Euptelea; species Euptelea pleiosperma. Next base: position 10,187,797 of record CM068551.1, on the reverse strand, counting down.
TCAGGCAAGTTCCTTGGACACCTTGTCACCAGTTTAGGTATAGAGGCCAATCCCGATCAAATCCGAGCTTTGCAAGAAATGCCATCTCCATGCAGCAAGAAATAAGTTCAGAAGTTAACTGGAATGATTGCAGCCTTGAATCGATTCATCTCTAAGTCCTCGGATCGATGTCAACCTTTATTCCAGTTATTGAAAAAGCACGCCAAATTCGAATGGAAAGATGAATGTGAGCAAGCTTTTCAGAATTTGAAAGAGTATCTCGGACAGCCTCCCATCTTATCAAAACCAGAAGCAGATGAACCTTTGTTACTATATCTCTCAGTCTCGGAATTTGCAGTAAGTTCAGTACTAATCCAAGACAGAGACGGGGCAGAGAGGCCGGTCTACTTTCTCAGTAAAACACTATTGGATGCCGAGACTCGCTACAGCAGGATTGAAAAAGCAGGATTGGCTCTAATGTTTTCGGCTCAGAGGTTAAGACCTTATTTCCAAGCTCACCCAATAATTGTTATCACAAACCTCCCTCTCAAGAACATCCTGACGAAGTTTGAAAAGTTTGGTCGCATGGAAAAATGGGCAGTAGCTTTGGGTCAGTACGATATCACTTACAGACCTAGAACAGCCGATAAGGGACAGACTGTCGCCGATTTTCTGGCAGATTTTCCGATAGAAGATCCATTTTGGGAAAAAGAACCAGAACCCATTATAACTGAAGAAGAATCAGAAGGACCTTTAGATATATGGGATAAAAAGAGCGGATGGAGGCTCTTCGTCGATGGGTCAGCCAGCAGCACAGGAGCAGGAATAGGTGCCATTTTGGTTACACCTGATAACACAAGACTGGAACTAGCAATAAGACTTGGTTTTCTGGCCTCGAACAATGAAGCAGAATATGAAGCACTTCTGGCAGGATTAAGAATGGCAGAGAATCTAGAGATACAAGAACTAAAAGTCTTCAGCAACTCGCAGCTAGTTGTAAATCAGGTAAACGGAGAATTTTCGGCAAAAAATGAACAGATGGCAAAATACTTGGAGGTAGCTTTACTGGCTATGAGAAAATTCAAAAATGCAAAGTTGTTTCACATAAACAGGGGAGAGAATCGTCATGCAGACGCCTTGACCTATGTAGCAGCGATGCTAGGAGAAACCGAGAGAAGATCTATCTCAATAGAGTTTTTAGCCATCCCGAGCATTTCATTTGTGGAAGAATGTTCTCAGACAGAAGAAGATGACACCTGGATGACACCAATCATAAGATTTATAAGAGATGGAATCCGAGATCCAGACAAGAAAGTGGCCAGACGAATTGAAGAAAGGGCCAAGCGATATAGTTTACTTGGGGGCGAGCTATACCGAAAATCAGCAGGAGGACCATGGTTGAAATGTGTTACCCCTTCAGAAGCTCAACAGATCATGGCCGAAATTCATGAAGGAGAATGTGGAAATCATTCAGGAGGAAGATCTTTAGCCCATAAAGCTTGGACTCAAGGATACTATTGGCCTTACATGCAAGAGGATGCAAAGAAATATGCAAAGAAGTGCGAAAAATGCCAGAAACACGCACGAACAATCCATGCTTCTGCTGGAGAATTACACTCAGTAGCTAGCCCATGGCCGTTTGCACTATGGGGTCTTGACGTAGTTGGACCTCTTCCTATGGCCCCAGGAAAGAAACAATACATGTTAGTTGCTACCGATTATTTCACAAAATGGGTAGAGGCAGTGGCTTTACAACAAGTTCGAGAAGAAGAAGTGGAAAAATTTTTGTGGGATAAGATCGTCACCAGGTTTGGCCTCCCTTATGCTTTTATCTCAGATAATGGGGCACAGTTTCGAGGCAGTAAAATCGCCTATTTCTGCGAAAAATTCGAGATAAAACAATTGTTCTCCGCTCCCATGTACCCCCAAGGTAATGGACAGGCTGAAGCAACCAACAAGGTGATTTTAGAAAACTTGAAAAAGAGACTCGAAAAAGCCAAAGGGAAATGGGCAGAATTACTAGATGGTGTTCTATGGGCTTATCGGACTACGTCTAGAAGATCAACTGGAGATTCGCCATTTGCCCTAGCATTTGGGATGGAGGCAGTTATACCAGCAGAAATGGTAGTAGCGACGACTCGTCACAGAGCGGTGGAAGAAGGTTCTGGATTCGAAACTCAGGTTTTCGATGTTGATATGGCAGAAGAACGAAGAGAGCAAGCTCGAGTCCGAATAGAAGATTATCATCGAAAACTAAGAAAATGGTATCAAAAGAAAGTCAAAGAAAGGAATTTCCAAGAAGGAGACCTAGTACTGAGAAAAGTTTTCCAGAATACAAGAGAAGTAAATGCAGGAAAACTAGCAACCAATTGGGAAGGACCGTATTTGATTCAGAAGGTTGGTCAAGCCGGAAGCTATCACCTGGAAACTATGGAGGGAAAGTACATAGAAAAACCCTGGAATGTAATGAATTTGAAGAAATTTTATCAATGAGATATTAGTTACGACCAGATTATAAAGAGATTGTGTATCAGTAAAGATGGGATACTTCTTGAAATTTGTCTGATTGAAGTTCCTGATCCACTTCAGAAATGGAGTCGGATCCGGATTTGAAGTTCCTGTTCCACTTCAGAAATGGAGTCGGATCCGAATTTGAAGTACTAATCCACTTCAGAAATGGAGTTGGATTCAGATTGAAGTTCCTGATCCACTTCAGAAATGGAGTCGGATCCGGATTTGAAGTTCCTGGTCCACTTCAGAAATGGAGTCGGATCCGGATTTGAAGCACTGATCCACTTCAGAAATGGAGTTGGATTCAGATTGAAGTTCCTGATCCACTTCAGAAATGGAGTCGGATCCGGATTTGAAGTTCCTGATCCACTTCAAGAATGGAGTCGGATCCGGATTTGAAGTTCCTGGTCCACTTCAGAAATGGAGTCGGATCCGGATTTGAAGTACTGATCCACTTCAGAAATGGAGTCGGATTCAGATTTGAAGTTCCTGGTCCACTTCAGAAATGGAGTCGGATCCGGATTTGAAGTTCTAGTCCACTTCAGAAATGGAGTCGGATCCGGATTGAAGTCCTCGGTCCACTTCCGAAATGGAGTCGGATTAAGATTGAAGTTACGTTCAGAAATGAAGTCGAATTCGGATTGATTCTTGGTCAAAGTCGCGTTTGACGTTACAAATACGAGCATTGTAATTACTAAATAATAAGTCGGATTCAATTTTACTATGCGAAAAAGAAATGGCAAATGAAGCATTGTAACGATTATATTTGACGTTAAAAAGAAAGAAGGAAGTTCCTAGGGGAAAAAGGTCGAAACCTCCCCAAAGTATCTTAATTACATGTCAAAAATTAAAAGAGAAGTTCATTTATTCTCGGAGTCGGGTAATTCTCCCTCCTCAGGATTCTTCTCGGCCTCCGCTTCATCCTCGTCGGGGAGATCATACTTGTCTACTATTTCTTGTAGACGATCTCGCTCGGCACGAAGGCGATCGACCCTTTTATTAACAGGGGCAAGTAGTTCTTGAACTTCATTCTGGTATTTAGCCGCGAGAGCAGCATCCAGAGCCTCTTTTTCGGCTTCAAATTTGGCCTCCTTCTCGGCCATCATCTTCTCTAGAGCCCGACGCGCCGACTCAGATTCTGCCAAAGCCTGACGAAGACGGGTAGCTTCATTCTCAGATGTCTTGGCAGCAGCTTGAGCTTTTCCCGCCTCGTCCTTAGCTTTGGAAACTTGACCTTGCAGGGTCCGATTCTGGGCTTGGGTGGCGTGTAGATCATTCTCGGACGCTTTGAGCTTGTTGTTGAGCTTGGCCACCAGCGAATGCACCGAGTTGATACTCTGCAACCAACCAAATTACAAGCATGTTATACAGAGGATGGGCGAAACAAATGTATATGTAAAAACATTTTAGAACTTACGGAGAAAGTTGAAGTGTAGTATGAGCCGAGAAGAGATTCCTCATTTTGCCGATTATAATGTTCAATATCAGCAGGGAGTCGGATCTGCTCCACAATTGCAGAAGCCACAGAGGCATTCTTTACGGCGCTATCGCCGAGAACAACAGATTTACCCGACTTCAGGACTGGTCGGGGCCGGAAGACATCCGAAGGTTTGGGAACAGGACCTTTATGCTGATGGACCTGTTCGTGACGTCCTTCCTTCTGAGCAACTTTTCCAGGCTCATGCTGGGACCCGGAAGGCTGGCTTTGGGATTTTTCACTTTCTTGGGGCAGAGACGCCGACTCAGGAACATCTGCACCCGGAAGAATAATAATGGGAGGTGCAGAGTTCAGAGGTGCCTCATCATGAGCCGGGGCATTTTGGCTGGATTGACCAGCTTCCCTACTCTTTGTAGCCGGCTTCTTGGTGACTCGGGGCAAACCCTGCCCAGAACTCTTCCTTTTCTGGCGAATGGGAGAGTCGGCTCCAACATCCGCTTGAAGTCGTCCCATGTCTCGGAATCCGGTTCGGTAAGATCTCCCGAGAGACTGTGCGATTTCAAGAAAAGGGTCAAAAGATGAAGATGAAGATGAAGAGCTGGATCCAGAAGAAAGAGTGACCGAACTCGAATCGGAGGAGATGGGAATATAATAAGAAATTGGATCAACGTCAACTACCTCGGACTCCGTGGCTTCAGAGTCGGCACGAACTGGGGTATCCGAAGATGAGACCTGAGGTTTTAACCTCTTAGCTTTTTTCTTCGATTGGCGAGGTTCGGCTGGATCGGTGGAGAATCCGAGAGGAAGTTTTCGAAGAAATTCTCCCTCGGGTATTGTTTGGCTCAACTCCTCGGACGTCGGATCGACACAAATCCGAGAATATCCAAGAGCGTTGAGACCGACTAAACGCTGATAGATAAGAGAAGGAAGTCGGCGCAGATCGAAGCAGAGAGGAAGCGTATCCTCGGGAAAGGCAAATGAACTATCTGTGTTCACATCTGCAAAACATTATGGAAGAAATTAGAGACTTGTTGAAACAAAAATAGTGATTTATTTTTGGAAAAATACCCGGGTACCTTCAAAATTAAAACTTTTATACAGGAGACCTGGGGCGTCATCCTCGGATCCTCTCTCCCAATCCCCTGATAAGAACACAGGGTAGCATTGCCAGGATTTATCGCAATCCTGGATCCTCTCTAGGATTGGGAGTCTTCGGGTCCGGGTTGCCAAGAAGTAGAAAGTTATATCTGAATTCTCCCCACGCTCCTTGGGAACCTTTTTAAGGAAATGTTGTCGGCGAACATCCTCAAGAGAAGGACCTCGGCCCCATATGTCCCTAATACGTTCAAACGAACGTACCATACGCCAAAAATTGGAATTTACCTGACCCGGAGCAACTTTATAGAAATTTAATAGCTCTCGGGCAAAAGGAGTAAGCGGAAGGGGAATACCCGAGAGAAGTTGTCCGACTGTTAAACATGTTACATTCGGATTCGGCAGCGAATGATGGGAATAGAGAAGGGAGTTGGGCACATGCTCAAGTTCAATTGACTCGGGTATAAGGTATTTAGCTCGGATCTCATCAAGATCTGGACGAGGCCAAGTTTGGGGATCAGCGTGTTTTAAAACGGATTTTAATGATTCTTTTGGCATTTTTTAGAAGACTGATGACATCGAATTTACTAAAAGAAGCTTACCTACAAGAGCCGAGAGCTCCGAGAAGTATTAGACAATGAAGCCGAGAAGGCCGAGGATTGAAGCCGAGAGGGCCGAGAAAGGTAGCCGAAAGTGCCGAGATGTGTCAAGAATAGGGAGCCGAGAAAGCCGAGAGAGCCGAGGTTGCCGAGAAGGAGAGGCTACAGAAAATTGAAATCCAAAAGATGAAAAATGAGACGAGAGCAACCTATTTATACCATCGAGTGTAATGATTACACTGACAGCGGTGGTACGGACCAATGGCAGAGCGACACGTGGCAAACATTAAATGCTGCGCAGAGGAGCCGAAGAGACGCAGAAAGAGTCCACACGTCACATTCTTGGTGGTGACACGTGTCGTCGCACGTGCTGTACACACGTGCGGCAGGACACGTGTCACCTCCAAGAGGGGCGATTGTGGGGGATAAAATCTGTTGACACGTGGACGTATGCGATTCTGCCACGTGTCACATGCTTCGACTGACACGTGGTAAGCCGTAAACGGGGAATTGGAAAAACTTTACTGGGGACCTCGGATACCTCGGATTCGTCGGATCCCATTACAAATTGACCTCGGATACCTCGGACACCTCGGATCCCATTACAAATTGACCTCGAATACCTCGGACACCTCGGATCCCATGACAAGTGACCTCGGGGCCTCGGATACCTCGGATCAACAATTTGACCTCGGGTACCTCGGATTGCTCGGGTACCTCAGAATAGTCGGATTAGTGACAAATTGTCCTCGGGTACCTCGGAATAGTCGGATCCAAAGACACTTGAGCTCGGATACCTTGGATCATGTTGTATGATGACCTCGGGTACCTCGGGTCCATGAATTATGACCTCGGGTCCTCGGGTGCTATTTACTGATTTCGGCATTTGATCTTATTTACCTTATTCGGGATCCTCGGAAGTCTCGGATATGATATTCGGTAACCTCGGAAAACCTCGGAATTACTTTTAGACTTGAAGAATTATTATCGAAAGACACATGGTGAGTTCTTACTGGTCCATATAAAATATCTGCATAAATATCTAGTTTTGAATACTATAAATAGCAGCATTTGCTACAGTAGAGAGGACGCGATTTTGGAGATTGAAGCCGGATTATAACTTTTATTCAGAAGACTGACTTAAGCATCGGAGGCTCATTTGGTGGAGTTCCACCACATTGAGTTATTTGCAGGATCACTCGGCGGTCTCGGAACTTCACTTCGGACTCCTCGGAATCTGATCTCGGATACCTCGGACTCCTCGGAATCTGATCTCGGACACCTCGGAATCTGACCTCGGATACCTCGGACTCTGACCTCGGATCTGTCCCGGGACCTCGGATCCAACAACACAAAGGATATCAAGCCCGTGGAAAAAGCGCGTATTTTGGGGTGTGTGGATTTATTCCCTACACAAACTATATTTTAGCAGACGAAGGGTAATGGAATAGGGCGTGTACCCAATCCTCGAGCTGGTGACCACATCGTGGACAGTCTGAACTGAGATACCCCAAACGTTGATTTAAGAGATCTTTGGTGGGAAGTCGGCCACGGAGCATCTTCCAAAGGAAAATTTAGCATTGAAAAGGTACCCGGAGTTTCCATAGATCCTTCCAATGGTGAACTGAGTCAAGAGGGGATGGAATTGTGGAAGGACTACTAGGTAGATGGTTATAAGCAGATTTTGAAGAAAATCGTCCCTTATTGTCAACCGACCAGAACCAACGATCCTCGAAGGAATGGTTGCTGATTGTTATAGATAGAATAGCCTGAGCTAAATTAATGGGAAAAAGTGAGTGGATTAAGGGTGCATTCCATGGTCTCACCACTTAATTACCGCAAATAATGCTCGACGAATCCCACGGTTAAAAATCAACATTAAAAGACTCCAAACATTCATACGGTATGTAGGTCCACCTAGATATGCACCAAACATTCATACGGTCAATGGTCTGTAAAAATGTGTCACGTCGGGCTCATATTCCGTGGTCGACAAAGCCAATTGGAAAAAGATGTAACAAGGTATGCCTGAAACTGTTCATTTGCGGAAGCAGCATTTTTGGTAGTCACCGCTGCCATCTGGGCCCACTGACAGCTTGGATGTTTATCTCACCCCTTGGTGGATATACATACAAAAAATCACCTTGATTGGTAATCTATAACCATTAGATTTTAACACTTTTTAGCACCATTTAAGGCGTCCTTATAGCCGTCGAGTACAACAATCTTTTGAGTACTAAAACCAACGGCTAAAAATCATTAAACAAGCTGATTTTTTGTACGAATGTCTATTAAATGGTGGGCTAAACATCCATGCGGTCAGTGGGGCAGATGGCAGTGGTGTGGAGTAAAACTTCTATCACACAAAACACAGCCAATGAGTTCTCGGCACGTACACAAGTGCTTTTGCAACGTACCCATTGCTTTTTGCTTTTTACGTATATGTGCCGAGAACTCATTGACTGTGTTTTGTGTGATTTGCAATCCCATTGTGACAGAAGTTTTACTCCAGTGGTGAGTACCAAAAATATGCCGCTTCCGCAAATGAAAAGATCTCAGGTATACCTTGTAAGGAGTAAAACTTCCATCACAATGGGATTGTAAATCGCACAAAACACAGCCAATGACTAAAGCACATGGGTACGTTGCAAAAGCACTATTGTACGTGCAGCCGAGAACTCATTGGCTGTGTGTTTTGTGTGATTTACAATTTCGTGTGATGGAAGTTTTACTCCCTTGTAAGCAGATTTAATCCCACAACTGTCGTATCCAACTGTCGTATCTGACAGATCAAATTCTCCAAATCTGAATTCTCAGAAATTTGTTAAACACGTGTAAGTCACATGACACCCACTAGTTAGTCTATAAAAGGCGGCTTCAATGCTGCTCCATACCATCATTTTTCTCTCTCTCTCTCTGATTCTCAATCATGGGTCTCTTCAAATCCATTTCGGTAGTCTTTGTTGCCTTCTTGTGTTTATCTTCTCAAGCGACGGGAATCAAAGATTTTGATTTCTTTTATTATGTTCTCACGGTACTTTTCTCATCATCAAGGAATACACTCTTTTAACTAATTTATGGAGCGCCCCAATCATTTTCCCTTCATATATTGACCGATACTCATACCATTTATGTTAATTGTGTGAAAGCCCATGCATTCCTTATCTTATTTATGGAGCGCCCCAATCATTTTCTCCTTAAACCCAGTTGTTTTTCAAGTGTTAAAAAATTCTAAAAATTGATTTTTTCTCACCATCTTAAGATCCTAACTTCTCCTAGTGAGATTTTCTACAATTTTCCCTACATTTGCATAATAATTCGATTTTGATTGCAGTGGCCGGCATCGTATTGCTACCAAACTGAAGCTGGCTGTTGCCTTCCCAATACGGGTGCGCCCGAGCTAGACTTCTTCGTGAGGGGCCTATGGACTTACGACAGCACGACGGGTGCTGCCGTTACAAACTGCAAGAAGAGTAGCTTCAACATCAATGAGGTCCCTTCTTCTTCTTTTTTCTTAAATCTTAGTAAAGTCGATTATCGCTTCTCTTAAGACATAATTATATTACTTCTCTTAATTTTGTTGTGCTGATGAAGCTTCTTTCGATGTTTACTGTGTGAAATAAAAATCTAATACAGATTTCAGACCTGATTGAGGAGTTGAATTCGTACTGGACCACTGTCAAGTGCCCAAGCAGCAATGGTCGGGCTATCTGGGAAAGTACTTGGAAAACATATGGTGTGTGTTCTAATCTAAGCCAATATGACTATTTCAAGAAGGCTTTGGAACTCAGAGCGAAGATCGACATGCTGTCCTTATTCAAAGACAATGGTGAGCTCTCTCTTGCATCCCTTAGCGGGGTATTCAAAGACATTAATGGTGAACCCCCCCCTTATTCAAAGACATGATGTCCTTATAAACCATTTATCATGTTTATGTGCAGGCATTGTTCCTTCTGGTGAGGACTTCTATAAATTAGATAAAATTAAGAAGGTGATCGAGGACAATCTTGGAGTTTCCGTGGCAATCCAGTGCAGTAAGAACATGTGGGATGAATGGCAGCTCTATCAGATATATGTGTGTGTCGACAAGGATGCATCCACCATCATATCTTGCCCTGTCTCTCCGAACTTCACTTGCGGCGAGGAAGTTACGTTCGGGCTTTTCACCTACGACATGCTTAACCTTGTTCCAAATCGCAATCCCATAAAAATGTACCTTGATAAAAATTTACGTATGTAACGGGTGCCTTCTTTGTTCAGAATGATGCATCTGAAAAAACTTGTGTAATAGGTCTCTCTTCCTTGGTTCAATTAGATTCATCAAGGAATAATTATGTAATGCGAGTCTCTCTTAAATTCCCTAGTTCAATAAGATCCATCAGGGAAAATTATGTAATGAGTCTATCTTCTATAGTTTCAATAAGATGCATCTGAAAACTTATGTAATGGACTCTCTCTCTCTCTCTCTCTAACACACGCGCACGCGCGATGTGTGGCCCATGATAGATTGCTTTGATCCCCTAGTGATTCTATGGTACATGGGATTGAAATGGGAAAAAATTTAGATGCAGAGGACTTTGGATGCAGTTGTGATGCAGAGTGCTCTCGTGGCCCTACATAGCTCATTTTTTTGGGCCCACTACCCGCATGGATGTTTAGCCCACCCCTTGGTGGATATACATACCAAAAATTAGCTTGATTGATAATTTCTAACCATTAGTTAAAGTTCCCCAAAAATATGCAAAAAAATATGTTTGAATCCAATGGCTAGAATCAATCAAAACCTGCTAAAACATATGGTTAGAGAAAACTGATTAGACTGATTTTTGGTATGTATATCCATCAAGGGGTGGGCTAAACATCTATGTGGTTAGTGGGCCCGAAAAATGTGCTATGTAGGGCCACGAGAGCCCTTTGCATCATCGACTGCATCTAAAGTTCTCTAGATCAAAAAAATTACCAAGTGAAGTGTTGATGTTTCCAATAAGCAGTGCATCCTTAATCTCACCACTGAAATATAATTTAAAAACTTTACAAATTTAGCAAAGAAAAAATTAAATAATTCCTTCCGTCAATCGGTAAAAAAATTAAAATGATTTTAAAGGTAGCAGGAAATTTGCTAATGGGAGACTAAAGCGACTATACACTCTGCTTGCTTCAGGAAAAAAACTATTGGAGTAGCTGAATCTCTGTTATATATTTGAAAGTTAGGACACTTGGACTAGTGGAATTCAAGCAAAACTATTCCAAAATTTGAAAGAGAATCATAAAAGGCTCTGACATTGCTAACAATCATATCTTGCCTCTAACTGGGGATGGGAAGCAGACTCATGTTTTGATGGACCCCTGGCATTATAAGTCATCATCAATTGATTACTAAATGAAATATATATTTTTTTTCCATAGAATTGAAGTATTTATTTGTTATATATAAAAGGCCGTTTACTTTAAGATTTTCATATCTAATATTTCCATCATACATTAAAGGCGGGTTAAAACAAGCAGTAAATGTATATACCTTGTGAATTATATTTCCATTATTTCTTGAGTTGAACAATGACAATATTTTGTGTACTTCGATGGTAACTAATATGTTATTACTTAAATATTGTCTTTGCGCTTTCCATCACCTCACACAAATTTTCCGCCCCACGGTTGACCCTTTACCACAACCAAACATAATATTCTATCAAGAGGCTCCAAAGCTGATATCTTGCACCTCACTTCATTTATTCTAAAATGTTACACTTTAAATATTTCTAGTCACCCCTTGTTGCTAATAGTCTATTGTTATAGTTTACGCCCCTCCATTCGGGTAACACAACCAATAATCTTAACTCATTTTTTAAAATTGATTGAAGCATTATAAAGTGTGAAGCAAATTTGATCTTATAGTATCTTCTTAATTCATTTTCATTCATGTGTTTCTTTAATAATGCCAAAATAACAACGTGTTTGTACATGTAATCAATTATTAGTTTTACATCATCAGTTTTTTTTATCTAATGAACATTCTCATAAATATCTTTCAAAAGCAACTAAACTCAATGGGTTGCACATCTTTTTTTATAGATATGGGGATATTTTTTTATAATAAGATAATCAGCTTTCTGATAATTAAAAGTAGGATCGGGCTCCGTTGACAGATCGAAAATGACAGGGACACAATATAAGCCAGGTGGCACACTGTTACAAGACTCGGACTGTACGGACGTTTGTCCTATCCCATGGTGGACCTAAAATCCAAAAATCAGCCTAATTAGTGATTTATAAGTGTTGCATATTTGTATCTCAAATACTACTCAAATTCCCACAGTTGCGATCAGCCCATGAAAATAAGTCCAATCCAAAGCCTATAAATTACTAATCATGCTGATTTTTGGTTTGTAGATCCACCATGGGATAGGACAAACATCCATACGGTCAGAGTCCTGTAACAGTGTGCCACGTGGTTATATTGTGTCCCTATCATTTTATCTGTCATTTTAGATCTATCAACGGAACCCGACCCTTAAAAGTATTATCTGTTACAAGTTTTACAACATTCTCTGACCCAATTTCATCAATGAAGATAGAAAACATCTTTACAAGAAGTAAACTAGTTTTTCTTTTATTAGACCTATCAAATGATCTCAAAAGATAACCCATTTTGAAGAATAAGCATTCACATTAATAATGGAGCGACTCTTCATATTAGTCCCAATGGCTGACATCAATGCAACCTGTGTCTCCCCGAGTCAACTTGAAAAATATTCATCAACATCATCTCTGTCGTCCGTCAATAACTTTAAGCGCGGAGTTTAATAACTTGACAAGACATAACCAACTCTAAATTCAGCAACAGAATTAATCATTTTCCACGAATGATGATAACTTGACAAGACATAACCAACTCTAAATTCAGAAAGAGAATTAATCATTTTTCACAAATGATGATAACTTAATAAGATTAAATGAACTGTAATTCATATAAAAGAATTAGAAAACTTTTGTCAACCAAAACCATTTTCTTCTTGTTGCAGATTAGGGGTAAAGCGTATATAGCTTGACATAAAGTAGATTCTTAAAGTGGTTTACTTTGGTTAACAGATGGACCGAATCCATTTCTCATTGCATAAGATGATTATATTTTACGTCTTTTATTAAGAATGTCCTTGTCCATAATAACATAAAGGGCTGCAGCTTGAGCATCATATGACACTGTAGGAAAAATTGCAACATCCCGTCCAAATGAGATTTCAAACATTATGCCTTCCAAATAGTATTTTTTACAGAAGTTGCAATGAAATCGCCCCTTCAAGTCCTCACCATACTCCCAAAATGGGTCTCTTTGTCTCACCATTATTATTTTTTATCTTACATGTGATATTCGCTCAAAAGTGCTTATTTTAAGCCATTATCCTTATAGCGATGTCGCATTCTCCTCCGTAAAACTTGTCTTTTTGTCGACTTTTCCATATAAGAGTTTCTTCCATTGCGTAGAACGCGTTCTTTAGACGAAAATCGACTATTTGCATGAAATATACGCATTTCGGATAGTCCAATATCAAGGTGTTTTAGTTGAATCTCATTACGCGCTTTTTCACTTGTAGGAGACTCTATTGCGCGATTCTCGAGGACTGACGGGCCCACGATCAACCACAGAAGACTTCTATCAAAGCTTAAAGAGCCAACAGGTTAGGATAAAAAGATAGAAGACATATACGGGCAAAGCTAGAGGATCGTAGAGCCGGAACAAGGACTAAGAGAGAAAATAACTGGAGACCAAGAGAAGGACTTAGGTGTTAAAGGCCACACCAATTGACATCAAAGGATAAGTTTGACTTATTGGTGGAGCAGACGAGAGAAAATAAAGAAGACCAGGGTTCAAGACCCTCCAATGCTTTTATTTTTATATTTTTCTCTCACTTCTCTCATATTTCTCTCTTTATCTATCTATCTTGGCCCATGACCTAAGCCCATGACCTAAGCCCATGCCCATGACCCATGCCCATGCCCATGACCATGACCCATGCCCATGCCCATTTGCAACAAGAAGAGAGAATTGGTCTCACTTGACCGATTCTTCTCTCCTCATATCTCTCTATCCTAGTCACTCTCTCTCTCATCTAACCAACCCATTCCCAACCGTTGGATCTCTCTAGATCCAACGGTCATCATTTTTACAACAAGCAAAAATGAAAAAAAAGTCTATAAGAGATTCATTCTCTCTCCTTCTTGGGTTGGTTCCCTCCCCCTTCTCTTCCTCTCTTTCTTCTTTCTTTCTCTTCTTCTTCACCCTTCTTCTCCGGCGAGCAACTCCGGCGAGCTCACCATTAATGCCTCCACCTTGAGGTGCAAAGCGTCAAACAGCAACGTCTCCTTGCTGCCCATTCCATTCGCCACAATCAAAGGCTACAATCCTCAATCTTATTGAGGTCTTTCCAATCGAAGTTGCACCATCTACCTCTTCAATGGTAAGCTTCTCTCTAATTCATCTCTCTAACCTTCCTACCTTCTTCCTCTATCTTCTTTTCCTCTCTACCTTTACATGCTTTCTAGGGTAATATTTTAATGACTTTCTAGATTAATTTGGTTTAATATTATTTCCGTTGTAAAGCATTTGAACAAGCATTGTAAGCATTTATTTTTTAGTTTAATGAATAAGTTTTAAATTCAAGTTTAAGTTGTTTTCATTTATTGTGTTTTTCATTCTCGTTTCTCTTATGTTTTTTTTTATTCTAATAGTTTTAATAACAATCTCAAGCATATTTTAAATCAACCTCCACCATTCTCACCCTTCCATTTATTCCGAGCATTTTTTGATTATTTTTGTTTCTTATTGTGCTAACTAATCCCGAGTGCGGACGATATCCGACACGAGCCACTGTGCAAGTCTGCTTATTTGCAGATTAAGTGAACCAATTCGGAGAAATTATAAATATTATTGAAAACAAGGGTTTCCGATCCAACGACACGGAATAACCCTAATTTCAAATGGCGCCGTTGCCGCTCGGTTGACGGGATTGCAAAAAGACGAACAGGAATTCGGAAAGCTGCTTAATCTTCAAGATCCGATCCATATCGGAAACTTTCAATTTTATTTTTCACATTTTTTACTTATTATTTTAATGCCTCGGACGGCCGAGTGCAAAGTTGTAATAATTTAGGGATTCATTTTCTCTCATTTTAGAATAACTGCTAGATAATTAACTAATTAAAAAAAAATACCAAAAATATTAGGGTTAGATTTCAATTCTGCCATTTCTAGTTAGATCACCATTGGTTATTTGATTCAAATTGGAAGATTTCCAACTCCGGGTAATTCAAAAGTAGATATTTTCGAATCCTAATTCGGGAATAGCTAAAGTTGAATTTCAAACCCTAATTGGAAATAATTTACAATACCTGCCCTAAATCATTGTGTGTTTCTTGAAATCCCAAAGGCGGTATACCTTCCAATTCCATACCATAGACCATTGTGGACTAAAGTGATTGCGGATTGCGTTTACCAAGTGAGTAGGGAGCGAAAGCTCAAAGAGGTGGGGTCGGGCCCAAGCCCATTTGGATACTCCTCCCTATCTCACGGAGGAGACCCCGTGCGTAGCCAATGGGCAGGTAAGTTTCTACACCTTGCCTTGAGTGCGATCTTGATCATTGTGCAAAATACTGTGCTGATTGTCTATTTGCTTTTGTAAAAATTATCGGAACTGCTTGGTTTGGCCGTAATAAAATATATTAAAGAGCAAACCTAGCTCTAACTTGAAACTGGTGGGATTTCATCACTCACCTCGTCATTTCAGCTTTTGTGCAACCACAGCCAAGAATTAAAATCAATCAAGAATAGAGCCCACTTAGATCGGTGTTCGAGGAAAACTCCACATAAAGCGACCCCTTCAAAGATCAAGTCGATTAAGTCCATGAGTGCGGGTCCCTGTTATCTAACACACCCATAGGTCCCTACTACTCAAGTATACCGAGCTCGTAAGTGGCTTCCTTGATTGTCTGTTGGATTAGCTTAGTGTCGGATTAGGAACACGAACCAACCCTAGCTCCTCTTCTGGGAAAACTCATCTTCACGCTTGATAAATCCGGTTAGTCTGGGGTGTACTTAAGTCAGCCGATGTGCCGCACGTCTGTCTAGGCTTCGGATTATCTTGCAGTCAACTTGAGTTAGTACTAGCGGATTTGCTTTGAAGAGTGTATCCTGGTGAGAACCTAAAGAGTGAAAAGTTAGTCCGGCGGGTAATAGAAGATAAACCAGTGGTCTGCACACTGTCATAATCTACATTATCCCTATACTAAACAAGATAATTTATAATACTATCCTGATTGTTTAGAAATAGGATTATCTGTTGCTCTGTGTGCATCATCTAGGTTCATTCGGTTTCGTAGTCCTCATATTTTTTACCAACTCTAGGGATTGCTTTTACAAGCATATGCTCGTTTGGATTTGATCCAACCCGAGACTGATTCGATCTGAGAGTCAGTCTACCGCACCGCTCTCTTCCACCTAATCTATCTCCCTACTCTGAGAGACTCACATCTCTCTGATGGATGTTGAACGGCCTCTATTCGAGACCTACCACAATTTCTTTGAAGATCTAGGAGATAACTCTGAGCACTGGTATACCAATCCTGAGTGTCGTCATGACACTCCAGTCTCACAGAGTTCGATGGGACATGAAGCACAGGGTGATCCAGTGCTAAAATCCCTACTTAAGGATTTGAGAAACTCAGTTTCTGCCCTTGATGTTGCGGTCCAGAAGCCTATTTTTCACTCTAAATCTGTGGGATATTTCCCTCATGTCCAGGAAGAGGTCTGTAATTTTAGTACATTTGAACCTCTGCTGCAGACCTCCTACAATAACATGTATTATCTGGACAATGAAAGTCAAAATACCTTTGAATGGGAACAACAGTCTTTTCCCCAGCAAAATCTACAACAGGATATGTATCATTCTGAGTTTCACCAACCTTCTGGACAATATGATGGGCAGTACTCTCAGTTGCAGTACCAGCCAGATCCACAGACTGAATATTTTGGTCAACAGTGGACCCCGCAAGATTTTCAGAGTTCGTAGATAGTCCCAGAGTCACTTCTATCCTATAACTTTCATACTCAGTCGGACTACATTCAAGAGTTGGCACCTCAGCTTCCCTTAGCTGAACCGCCACAATCTGCTACTAAACCTACTCTAGAAGAACTCCTCTCGCAATACATCATCCAACAACAACACTCCATGGAGAGCTTGGAACACTGTTTAGGTGAGTTAGAATCTGAGAGAGATGAAGTCAACTTCACTAGCCAACCTATGGCTTATTTAGAGGGGAATGCCCTGGCCACAGTCAATAATGAGGAGTCGCACAGCTGGACCCAGTACCAGACTTTACAAGAGGAACTTGAGGTTGCTAGAAACAAAGGATCGGACTACAATATTGATGAGCCAGAGTCTCCATCTTCGGTGTCCTTCAAAGCACCGACTTCTAAACTTAGCTTAGAGGAATCATCTACCTCTGTTATTTCTATCTGGGACTCTGAAGAAGTTATTCATAACATTGAGCTGTGTCTTGACTATAGGATCCCATTTGGCCTAGACTTACCCATCCCCACCACCCTTGGATTGTGCAACAATTGTGATGAACCCATGTTTCCATCTATGGTGCCCTTACAGGCAACTACTTCTGCACCGAGCACAAAGATACCCATATCCATCTCTATTTCTAATGATTCTACATCTGCACTGGATGCAGATATTCTTACCATTGAGCGATATCTAGAAAATGGGATTCCAGCTGCCCAGGACCTACCGTTCCCCACCGAGGATAAACACATTGAGTGCAGGGATTGGAACATCCCTCTCACATTAGGAAACCTCGAGGACAAGGTCCACAGTTTTGACCCGCCACCATACATCGATGTTGTCAATAAATAGTGTGCCGTAGAAAATCTAATTCAGGACTCTCCCGAGGAAAAACTCTCCCAGTGTGAAGAACACTTTGCGCCTGACTTCATCTCGGAGTTAGACAATTATACTATTACTGATCTGCAGGAGTCTGCTCCATTCAGATACATTTCCGCTAAACTCAATGAGTTTGCGGCTCTGCTAACCATGGCCAGAGAACCCACTACTGCTCTCATCTCAGTCTTTACTGAGAAGCTTCGATTCCTCCCAGCTGAACTACATGTTTTTGTGGGTCTGCAAAGAGCACTTACTATCCTTCTCTCAGTTTACACTGAGAAAGACCTGTTCTATATAGGTATACCTAGACAAGGGATAGGATAACAGTCTCTGTTCTACCTTAGAAGATTGCAGATTCACTCAGTCTCCATGAGTTTTAACCTAGTTGGGGGTACTTGATATACCCCCATCATGTCTGGCTGAAGACATAAAACTTAGCGCTTTCAGAAAGGCAATTCTGGTATTCCTAGAGTACATGAGTCTCTATATTTGTTATTACTGTGATATTTCTGGACATGCAGGTACATTTATTCTTCAGATCATCAGGTACCACACACTGTCGAGTTTATGCCGACTTGGTAATATCCTCCTTGAACCTTTGCATCATCATTACAAATTTTTCATCATCTTTTGTCCCGGTCATGAGCACCGAGGACGGTGCTATATTTTGGTTGGGGGTGGGTTTTTACCAAAACTCATGTTTTCATTTTGATAAAAAAAAGAATAAAAAAAAAAGAGAGAGAGAAACCTTGTATTTTTGGGTGTGATTTCATGTGATTTTCGAAAATACCCTGACTTGATGAGTAAAAAGTTTCCGTAAAGTCTATTTATTGAAAATGATGTCTGTTTTGAAAAAAAAAATACTTATTAGCTCTTCATTCAGTTTGAAAGCAAACATTACTACAGTGGATTGAAAAATCTTTGAAAACTCAGATTCAGCAAAAAAAAAAAAAAAAATATTCACATATCAACGTCAGAATTATCCAAAGTTTAGATTATCCAGAGATCCAAGAAGAACAAGTGTGGAGACCTAACCCAGTGAGCTTTTGAGCTTTTCATTATTTCTGAGGGTTTGAAATTATTCTGAGTCACAAGATGACTCACAATTCTTCAAGTCCCCTAATATTCCCATTGAGCGGTCTCATTAACCTTTGCTTTGGTCATGGAACTCAGAACGACATCAAATTCGGATTATTACATAAAGAACCTTCTCTATATCCATTCGAGACATCGAAGATGAAAGTACAAACCCTAGAAAATGATATAGGCCATCTTTTTAGCCAATCAGACTTTTTAGCTACCTTAACATCTATACAGTTAGAAACTATTTTTGAGCCTGTTGATGAAAACCTTTTCTTGTTAACAAATCAACCAAAAACCCAATCCCAAAAAAGAGTTCAATACGATAACCTACTTCTGAGAGGGATTAAAGAGTATTTGGTATGATCATGAAAAGATAGAAACCAAGAAAGAAAACGAAAACAAAACAAAACAAATGGTTTGAGCTGAAAAGAAACATGATCAGAAAGAAAGAAGGAAAGGTTGAAGAATAGCCAAAAAGACAAAAATTGGAAGAAAAAAAAAAAAAAGTAAAGGAAATATTATCCCTGAGAAAAGTTGCAAAGAATAGTGAGATACCCTCTCAGAATTTTTGAATATCAGAATATCCTTATTTTCTGAACCTATCCTAAGCCTCAATACAACCTATGTAAGTCCTATTTGATTCTAGATTTGTACCATCCTCAAGTGTGGAGAATGGAGAAAAGAGAAATTATGGAGTTTGATCCGACGTTCTTAAGTGATATGACATTCCAATCATGAGATCTAATTAAATCTTCTTATACCCTCCATTCAAAAACTATATATGTGAGACGTTTGCCAGTTTCTATATTCATCTCCTCACATATAATTTGAGAGAAAAGTATAAAATTATTTCTGAGTGATTTACTTCTGAGTGGTATACAAGTGAGGATTGAGGTCGAGGCATAGAGTCTCTAAAGAGATCCAAATATATCTACTGCCAGATAAGGATGATGTTGAACACACACACACACACACTGAGTCTGAGTAATCTTTTGTTTGAAGGTCCATTTGTAGAAGTGTTGCATTTTGCTAATTAGTTCTAATTTGTGAATGATTTCTTGCATCCTTAAAATAATTTGACAAAACGGAGTTTTTTCTGAGTAATGCAAATAAGTTTTCTAGCATGTTATGCCTAGCCATCTTTCGCTCACTTATTTCGTAATAATTGCCAAGGATTGGCAATATGCTAGTTGGGGGTTGTGATATTCGCTCAAAAGTACTTATTTTAAGCCATTATCCTTATAGCGATGTCGCATTCTCCTCTGTAAAACTTGACTTTTTGTCGACTTTTCCATATAAGAGTTTCTTCCATTACGTAGAACGCATTCTTTAGACAAAAATTGACTATTTGCATGAAATATACGCATTTCGGATAGTCCAGTATCAAGGTATTTTAGTTGAATCTCATTACGCACTTTTTCACTTGTAGGAGACCCTATCGGGGGATTCTCGAGGACTGGCGGGCCCACGATCAACCACAGAAGACTTCTATCAAAGCTTAAAGAGCCAACAGGCTAGGATAAAAAGATAGAAGACATATACGGGCAAAGCTAGAAGATCGTAGAGCCAGAACAAGGACTAAGAGAGAGAATAACTAGAGACCAAGAGAAGGACTTAGGTGTTAAAGGCCACACCAATTGACATCAAAGGATAAGTTTGACTTATTGGTGGAGCAGACGAGAGAGAATAAGGAAGACCAGGGTTCAAGACCCTCCAATGCTTTTATTTTTATATTTTTCTCTCACCTCTCTCATATTTCTCTCTTTATCTATCTATCTTGGCCCATGACATAGGCCCATGACCCATAATCCATGACCCATGACCCATGCCCATACCCATACCCATGACCCATGCCCATACCCATGACCCATGCCCATGCCCATGACCATGACCCATGCCCATGCCCATTTGCAACAAGAAGAGAGAATTGGTCTCACTTGACCGATTCTTTTCTCCCCATATCTCTCTATCCTAGTCACTCTCTCTCTCATCTAACTAACCCATTCCCAACCATTGGATCTCTCTAGATCCAACGGTCATCATTTTTACAACAAGCAAAAAAGAAAAAAAGAAGTCTATAAGAGATTCATTCTCTCTCCTTCTTGGGTTGGTTTCCTCCCCCTTCTCTTCCTCTCTTTCTTCTTTCTTTCTCTTCTTCTTCACCCTTCTTCTCCGGCGAGCAACTCCGGCGAGCTCACCATTAATGCCTCCACCTCGAGGTGCAAAGCGTCAAACAGCAACGTCTCCTTGCTGCCCATTCCATTCGCCACAATCAAAGGCTACAATCCTCAATCCTATTGACGTCTTTCCAATTGAAGTTGCACCATCTACCTCTTCAATGGTAAGCTTCTCTCTAATTCATCTCTCTAACCTTCCTACCTTCTTCCTCTATCTTCTTTCCCTCTCTACCTTTACATGCTTTCTAGGGTAATATTTTAATGGCTTTCTAGATTAATTTGGTTTAATATTATTTCCGTTGTAAAGCATTTGAACAAGCATTGTAAGCATTTATTTTTTAGTTTAATGAATAAGTTTTAAATTCAAGTTTAAGTTGTTTTCATTTATTGTGTTTTTCATTCTCGTTTCTCTTATGTTTTTTTTATTCTAATAGTTTTAACAACAATCTCAAGCATATTTTAAATCAACCTCCACCATTCTCACAATTCCATTTATTCTGAGCATTTTCTGATTATTTTTGTTTCTTATTGTGCTAACTAATCCCGAGTGCGGACGATATCCGACACGAGCCACTGTGCAAGTCTGCTTATTTACAGATTAAGTGAACCAATTCAGAGAAATTATAAATATTGTTAAAATCAAGAATTTCCGATCCAACGACACGGAATAACCCTAATTTCAACATGTAATCCACCAATTCCATTTTCATTCATCACCCTATTAAAAAATTTTAAAGCAAAATCTTGAATCAATAGAAAAGTAACAATGTGTACGTGCAGCATAAACAACTAGAGTTTGTGTTTTTTAATCACTTACATTTGGGCACCAATTCTTTAATTTTTCACTTCTAGGGCAAACCCAAAAGCAACAATGGAGATTTCAAGTTTCAAACATTTTTTTCTCTGCAAATAAATATCATAACAATATTTTAAGAATAAAAATAATAATTAAATATCATAAGTACTTCAAATGTCCTAAATTTTTGAACAACTTCCCAACATATAGATCCTGAAATCACCAACAATATTATGACCACCCACCTTCTACATATGCTAACATTCTTGTAAGAACCTCGATTTCATTAGAGATCTTGGAATTCTCGGCCTCAACCAAGTTGAGCTCTTCCTCTGCATGTTTCATGTATGCATCTCTATCAATACATAAACAACTTTAAAAATTTGAACTAATGAAAACAAGATATTTTAAATTTGAGATTCAAAAAATCAATTTCAGTCAAACAAAATCCCAATGGTTCACCCATTCTCTTCTTTTTGATTATTTGGTGCTACGGTTTTAAATTTCAACGAAATTCGAAGACTTCGTTACGATTTCATGCAATATTAAAAAAATAGTAATATTTTTATGTTGGATTTAGCAATGGTGAAATCCAATAGTGGTAGTAGGATTTCACAACGGAGAGAGAGAAAGAGAGTTGCAAGTGTTCTGTCCAATCCCATGGAGAGAGAGAGATGTTTTTCCATTTTCACTGCTTTGTGAAGCCAACCTGATGTAGTGCCATCCTTTCTAGGAGCCACGTAGCCATAAAACTTTGCTGGAGTCACATGGCTCAGCTCTCAAGCTAGTGTTCATCTTCAGCCACCTTAATGCTCCCACATGGGTGACAAGCTCCCACAAGAGAGCTCAGAGGAAAGGGAGACAGAGAGAGTACGTTCTAGGTTTTGGTAGCCGGCGGCACTATTACAGTGGCAGCAGGTGTGTTGCAAGCTTGCAACAGATGATGGGATGAGCGAGGAGAGTGAATGGTGGGGTAGGGTAGGGATGAGGACTCCGACAGCTGATGACATAGTTGATGTGAACCAGGTGGGGTACTAATGGTCATTGACTGACATAGTTCACGAAGGGTCGGGATATTGGCACTCGCGTTTTCGCTCAGAAAACCCACTTAACCCAAAAAAAAAATATTACAAAAATGTCCCCCCATTTTCACTCATACCACCCACCCAAACAAAACCCTAAGAAGAAGAAGAAGAAGAAGAAGAAAAAGAAGAAGGAGGCGGAGGTTGCCACCGCCGTCGCCACAGGTACCTCTCTCTATCTCTCTCAGTTCTGTGCAAGGCCGAATATGGCATGCCACACTCGGCCTCGGGGCTACCGAGGGCTGCACAGAACCGAGAGAGAGAGAGAGTTTACCGGCATCGCTGCTCCTCCTCCTCTTCTTCTTCTTCTTCTTCTTCTTATTCTTATTCTTCTTCTTTTTCTCTGTGCCTCCTGCAATTTTTTTTTTGGGTTTTGGTTGGGGTGTCAAGAGTGATTTGGGTGTAAAGAGTTAAAGTTTCTTTTAGGTGGGTTTGGTGAGCAAGTGAGTTTTCTGAGCAAAAACGCAGGTGCCAATATCTCGACCCTCCACGAATAATTCTGAATTTTTGAAATGTTCGCTCGTCTATTTCCTTATGACCTGTAAAATGAATTGTTCGTGAACTTGGCAACTAGAGGCTCACCATTAAAAATTTTGTTAGTAAGGATCGTGTTTTAAAAAAACTGTCGATATGTTACAATGGTAACGCCGCCCGGACCTCAATACGCCATTTGTCCGAATGGAAACAGCGCAGTCATTTGACCAAAGCTTTCTTTGAAAAATAATATCAAAATAATACTATCATCCCACGTGAGTGGCGTGGTTGAGGGCCATCTCCCACGTGCTTGACAAACTCTTATCCTATTTTTATGAATAAATCTTTGACCACGAATGTCTGTAGTCAACGGCAGACCACAGTATGAACCACGTGGCACACTTAGAGACATCCAAGATCTAGTAGGTTTTTATAGAATCCCAGATCGATGAATAATGTGAACATTCTCTTATGGGATAATCTCTACTCTTTTAAAAGGTAAACTTAAGCTTCACCCCCACAATTGGTGAGCAAATCTTTGATTCGTCATCAACATTGAGTATAAGAGAGTCCACTTACCGTATCAATGCTTGTCCCATCCCTAGGTAGAGATCTACGTAACAAATAATCGAATACCAGGGTTAAAAATCAACTTATGAAAAAGACTCCAAAGACAACGGTTCAAAATCATACTAATGACGGGTCACCTAACACTGAAAATAGGGTCGGTCTAGTATGCAGCCATTTACATACTTAGAAGTATGCAAACATCGTATCCATCATTGAATGCTCATTGGAAAATGCATTTTTAATTTATAAAATATATTTTTTTAAAATATTGAAATAACACATTTTTCAAGGGACATCCAACAGTACTGACAATGTTTGCATACTTTTAAGTATTGAAATGGTTGCAAAATAAATTTGTGTCTGAAAATATGCCATGCCTTATATGGTGGGTCCATCCTCTTCAGTCATCACCTATCTGTCATGTCTGGCAGACCCATCACATCAATAAAACTTCGAAGGAGATGACCGGGCAGCAGATCAAGGCACATGGATTTTGTACCGGTAGAGCACCTCGGCCTCACCACCCACGTTCATAGGTGAGTGTTTTGGCAAAAAGCACTGTCATCGAAGTTTTATCCCAAAGACATACCAAAATCTCAAACACAATCATCCAGATCAGAATTTGAATTTTCGAGTAAATATTCTGTCACAACAAAGTTGCAAATCACACAATCACAGCCAGTGAGTTCTCGGCACGTACACCTCAAAGCAAAAGCACATGGTACGTTGCAAAAGCACTTGTGTAGTATGTGCCGAGAACTCATTGGCTTGTGATTATGCGATTTACAATTTGTTGCGATAGAAGTTTTACTCAGAATTTTCACTCACTACAGGGCCCCATCATCGAAGGAGATGACAGGGCAGCAGATCATGGCACGTGGATTTTGTACCAACAGACCACCTCAGCCTCAACACCCACGTCCACATGTTGAGTGTTTTGGCAAAAAGCACTCGAGTACTCACCTGGGTACGTGTGTGGTGAGGCCGAGGTGGTCAGTCTGTACAAATCCACGTGCCGAGATCTGCTGCCCTGTCATCTAGATGACAGGCCCGGTCATCAAAGCTTTATCCCTATTCCATGCTATCCATCCATATATCTCTCTCTCTCTCTCAACATGGCTCTCTTCAAATGCATTTCGGTAGTCTATGTTGCTTTCTTGTGTTTGTCTTCTCAAGCGATGGCAATCAAAGATTTTCTATTTTGTTCTAATGGTACACTCTTAACACTTTCCTTATCTAATTTGTCACCATGTCAGCAAAAGTAACCTTTTGCAGTGTCACCCATTCATGCAACACTGCATCTTATATTAATATTTCCTAGATTTTCGTTATCTTATTATCAGTGTAGTCAAATATATAAGAATTCTGATTTCGATTTCAGTGGCCGGCATCGTATTGCTGCCAAACTGAAGCTGGGTGTTGCCTTCCCAAGACGGGCGCGCACCCGAGCTAGAGTTCTTCCTGAGGGGTCTATGGACTTACGACAGCACGACGGGAGCTGCCATTACAAACTGCAAGAAGAGAGTAGCTTGAACATCAATGAGGTCCCTTCTTTATCTTCTTTCTTAAATCTTAGTGAAGTCAGTTAAAGCTCTAAGACATAATGATCGCTTCTTTCACTGTTTACTGTGTGAAATAAAAATTTAATACAGATTTCGGACCTGACTGAGGAGTTGAATTCGTACTGGACCACTGTCAAGTGCCCAAGCAGCAGTGGTCGGGCTCTCTGGAAAAGCACTTGGCAAACATATGGTGTGTGTTCTAATCTAAGCCAATATGACTACTTCAAGAAGGCTTTGGAACTCAGAGCGAAGATCGACATGCTGTCCTTATTCAAAGACAATCGTGAGCTCTCTCTTGCATGTTGCATCCCTTATCTGGGTATTCATGGATGTATTTCAGCTACGAAACTATGGTATAGAGTTAGGGTGCAAAAGAGAAAAAAAAATACCTTATAAACCATTTATCATGTTTTTGTGCAGGCATTGTTCCTTCTGGTGAGGACTTCTATAAATTAGATAAAATGAAGAAAGTGATCGAGAACAATCTTGGAGTTTCTGTGGCAATCCAGTGCAGTAAGAACATGTGGGATGAATGGCAGCTCTATCAGATTTATGTGTGTCGACAAAGATGCGTCCACCATCATATCTTGCCCCGTCTCTCCGAACTTCACTTGCGGTGATGAAGTTATCTTTGGGCTTTTCACCAATGACATGCTCAAGCTTGTTCCAAATCGCAATCCCATAAAAATGTACCTTGATGAAAATTTAAGTATGTAACGGGTGTCTTCTTGGTTCAAAATGATGCATCTGAAAAAAAAAAAAAACTAATGTAATAGGTCTCTCTTCCATAGTTCAATGTAACGCGGGTCTCTCTTCCCTAGTTCAATAAGATCCATATCAGGGAAAAATTATGTAATAAGTCTATCTTCCATATTTCAATAAGATGCATCGGAAAATTTATGTAATGGACTCTCTCTCACACACACACACATAGGCACCACTACAACAAAAAGAGTGTTTTGGAACGGCCCAAAATTGTTGCATCCCCATACTTATATGGGAGGATGACATTGTACCTACTCGACTTGGCAACTCACTCAATTTACTATTGTTTAGATTTAGTGTGTAAGCAAGCATGAGCCGAGCTTTGGATGCTTAGAGAAGATCTTTTGTTATTTATTTGAATTTATTATTTTAAGGGTTATAATACACTTTATTATTATTGGAACACGTTTAGAGATAATTTTTGGTTTATGTTCATGATGAATGATGGTTGGATTTATCTTAATATAATTTGATCTGATTTAGATTTAATTTTATGGTTTCTTAGTTTTAAAACAGTGTACAATCACAACAAAAATTGGCATAGCTTTCTCTATATAATTCTAATTGAGATAAAATCAATTGTGTTAGTTAGATAACACAAATCATCATCTTTGAAGATTTTCAAAATATTTAGATATTGACCGCTATTTTCCCCACACGAGTTAATAGACTGCATTGAAATTTGACTATACACCGAGGGAAGAGAAGTCTTCTCCTTACCTGTCACATAAGTGGGAGAAGTATCTCGGTCCAAGTGAGGCTATGAAATGCCATGAATGGTGAAGAGCGGTGTGGTGTGGAGGTTCACTGATATTCGCTCAAAGTGCTTATTTTAAGCTATTATTCTTTTAGCGGTGTCACATTTTCCTACATAAAATTTATATTTTTGTCGATTTTTTTACTTAAGAGTTTTTTCTATTGCGTAGAACACATTCTTTAGATGAAAAATGACTATTTGCATGAAAAATACGCATGTTAGATAGTCCAGTATCGAGCCGTTTTAGTTGAATTTCATTACGCGCTTTTTCACTCGTAGGAAACTCAATCGAACAATTCTCGAGACTTGCGGGCCCATGATCAACCACAGAAGCCCACTATAAAAGCTTTAAGTGCCAGCAGGATAGGACAAGAAGAGAGAAGTCAAATACGGAATAAGTCAGAGGATCGTAAAATCGGACGAAGGATCAAGAGAGAAAGGCAAAGCTAAAGACCAAGAGACGGACCAAAGTGATTTAAAGCCACACCAAATGACATAAAATGACAACTTACGTGATTGGTGAAGCCGACTAAAGACTACGTTGAACATTAGGGTCCTCCACCTACTCTTTTCTCTTTGTTTTTGTATTACTTTCTCTCTCCTCTCTCTCTATCTCTCTAAACCCTAACATCTAACCTTTAGATCATCTCATCCTACCATTAGATCCTCAGATCGACCATCCAATCACTCGTTCTATGATCTAACTACCCACATCTTACCATCCGATCATCCATCTGACCATTAGATCATCGTATTCCACCGTCTGATCCTCAGATCGACTACTCCGATCATCAGATCGATCATCCTAACCCTCCGATCCCCATCATATAACCTCTGATCTCCTTTCCTCTAGCTCTATCCCATCTCCAATAGCTTTTCCACCGTTAGATTTTCTATCGGACCGTTGGCTCTCTCTAGATCTAACGGTTCTCCTATCTTGGCCAAGACCACCATCATCGATCCACCCAAAATCTTGGCCATCCACTCTTTAACGACCCATGGCCCATTGACCAACATGTGGCATGCTCAATATTTGCCCACAGGCCCATTAGCCCAATGAATCCACGATCCGACACCAATTCTTATCCCACTGGCCAAATCACTAACAAAAAAAAACCATTGGCTCTAACAAGCCCACAATTCAAACCAATGGGAGAAGTGGTCAACCTTGACCACTTCTCACCAATCTCTCCCACGAATCTCCCTTCTCTCACGTATCTCTCTAACTAATCTATCACTTCCCTATCTTTCTATATAGATCTATATAGAGAAACCTACGGTTCTCTTTAAAACTTGGTTCTCTCCCCCCTCTAACAACCTAAGCATAGGTTCTCTTCCCCATCATCTCTCAACCTCTATCTAAGCCACTCCTCTCTCACTTGTTGGTTGCAAAGCTAGCAACCAACACCATAACGCCATTGATATTCGCTCAAAACTGCTATTTAAAGCAACTATTCTTCTAGCGTTATCGCACTCTCCTACGTAAAATTGTTATTATTATCTACTTTTTTACGTAAGAGTCTCTTTTATTGCATAGAACACACTTTTCTGGACGAAATGATATATTTGCATGCATTAAACATATTTTTGGAAGTTTAGATATAAAGCCATTCTGATTAAGTCTCATTACACGTTTCTTTTATCGTAGAAAATCCAATTGGAGAATTTAAGGGATTGTGGGCCCCACAACTGACTACTAGAGCCTTTGATCAAAGCATAGAGAGCTAGTGGACTTAGACAAGGAGATGTAGGCCAAAAATTAGAAGAGCCAGAGAGTCAGAAATGCCTGAGAGAAAATCAAGAGAGAAGGAGAGACAAGCCCTCAAATAAGAGACTAAGGAGATTAAAGCTTATCAACTAACATAAGATGAGGACTCGCTCAGTTGGTAAAGCATGCAGAAGACCAAGTCAAAAACCAGGGTTCAAGACCTTTTGCTAGCATTTTCTCTTTATTTTTGTAATAAATTATCTTTCCTCTCTCTAAATCTTCATTCTCTCTTTACTCTCATTATCAACCACCCGATCCTCTCTCCTTCCAAAATCACTCGATCCTACGGCCTACCTTGGCCGACCTCCACCGTTCGATGATCCATTAGATCATCACCATTTGATCACTAGTCCGATCCTCCACTTATCATCCAATATCTCCGATCGTCATCAATCTCATCATCGCATCTCCCTACGCACGATCTACCCAATCACCTATCCAATCAATAGAGCCCATGTTGACACACGGTGATCTTAGCACGCACAAGTGGCGAGTCCATCATAGGACCACAAAAATGGAGGGTCCAGATTTCAAATGTGATTTCTTGTTCTTCAAAAGATTTTATAAAAAGGAAATTAGAATTGATTCGAAGAAAATCTTTTGAAAAGCTTTTAGAAGTTTTTGAAAATTGAAGAAGGAAAGTTGCAAAGAAAATTTTCTAAAAAGAGTAGAGAAACCATTCTAGAAAGAGGATTGAAGTTTCCTTTGAATGGTGGGCTGAGGTGGCAGCAACAAATAGAGGAGAAGAAGGGCTGGACCAAACCCTAATGGGATTGGTCCCATTCTCCATATAAAAAGATAGAGAAAGGGGAGAGAGTTCTTTTAAAAAAAATGTTTTTTGAGAGCCCCATGTTTTAAAAAAAGAAAAAAAGAAATAAAAGGAGTTTCTAAAAAAATCGTGGGTTTCTAACATTGAAACCCACAGTTACAAGGGCCTCTCCACGTTTTATTTAGAGAGGGGAGAGGAGAAACCCTAAGGATATATATATCCTCTCTTCCCCAAGCCATCATCTCTCTTCCTTCCCCACGTTTCACAGCTCTTCCCTCTCTCTTCACCTTTCTTCCTACTCCAAGAAAAGGAGTTGTCAGCCTCTTCCCCACGTCTCCTCTCTTGAGCAAAACGGCCCCCATGTCCATCTCTCTTGCAAAGGTTCTAAATACCCTAGCCGCCCTCCATCAATTGGGGTCATGCACGGTTTTGCAAATCTGCAAAAACCGTTGTTGTCTTCTTTCCATTACCGCCCCTCTAATCGATCCATCCATTAAAAAACCGTCTTCTCCCTTTCACGAATGGACGATCCTAGTTCTGCCCAGCAGTAACTCACATAGAGGAGGAAAACCAAAGAAAAGAAAAATAGAAAAAAAAAGAGGGAGAAGAATAAGAAGGAGAAGAGGAGGATCGCCCTCACCTGCTGGTCCTCCTTCAAACTTCTCCTTCCTCTTGCCGTGCTCTACGCGCCGCCACCACCGTCCACCATGATCTCTCCATGCTGGATCACGATCAGAGGTTTGGACACCTCTTAACGTCAACCTCTTCATCCATCATCCTTGGCCAGTGCTCCTAGCAAGACTTGTTCATCTTTGCAAGTCTACAACCCATCAACATACTCACCAACACACTGAGCAGCAGTTCATCATCCATCCTCATCTTCCAACGGTAGCAGCTATTACCGCATCCTTCCTCCACCTAGGCCAGCCATCAACCACTGCTTCTTCTCCTTCATCGCGTTGCTGGATAGCAACACCTGCTGTTGCAATTTGCGCCACCTGCCATGCTTACACCACCGCTAGCCACTATGCATTCCTTCACGGACTACAGTTCACCATGGCAGCAGCAGCACAGGTTGCATCCGTGCAGTACCATCCACACGATTGGCATCCCTTGCTAATATTTAGATCGATTCAATTGGCTCCTTCATATCCAGCCGGTCTCCATCACCGTGTTGCTAATCTCCTCACGTGGTCAACCCATGATCTATCTCATGCATGACCACACCGTCTGCAACTACCACAGCCACGGGCATTCATCCTCCCGAACCATCATCATCATGACCATTCCTTTGATCGTGAGTTTCCTCTCTTGGATCCCTTTCAAAGGTAATCATCTCTTTCGATTTCTATCTCTATTTTTGTCTTTCTCTCTCTAGAATTCTAGATCTCTCTCGTTCCGTAGTTTTTCACCCTCTCTTTAGTTTCTCTCTCCTCACCACTTTCTCTCTCTAGGAACTACCATTTTTCTCTCTTCTCTTTTTCTTTGTTTCAATTTATTTGCTTTATTTTTAGTTTACGCACTATAATTCGAAGTTTTGATCAATAAATAAATTTTCAAATTTTTATTATAGTGTTGCATTTTTTTTTTATTAATTTTGTTTCGCTTACATTAGCTTAACAATCTCTCTCTCTAAAAATCCAAAAACGATGTTTTAAAAATTCACAAATCCACCACTCTCACCTCTCCGTATTCTCCATATTTTTCTAATAAAAATTCTTCATTTTATGTTCTTCGTTGCACGAACTAACCCCGAGTGCGGATCGACATTCGACATACTTCCACTGTGCAAAGAATCGCTTAATTTTGCAAGAAATCTAGGATAATTTACAAATGTGTTGGAATTAGGATTTCCGTAACCAACGAAGTGGAATAACCCTACTTTCAGCCATATCTTGCCGGACTGCAACACGCACAGGGTGTGCGTTTCCTTTCCTCCTCTCCCAAACTTGCGAACCAACTCACCTGCAACTTTCACGTGCTCCTATTTTGTTTGTCTGCATCGCCTGCTGCTTCTCCTTGCAGCTCCACCACCTGTAAGTGCAGGAACCCCTCCTCTTCTTAACTGCTTAGTTGTGAACCTCTTGCACCTTTGCGCCGCTACCATCATCGCGATCTGGTTGCTTCACCTGCAACCCAAATCTTCATCACAAGAAACTACACTGAAGGCTGCGATCTATCTCCAGGCCTGTCTTTTCGTCTTGCACCAGTCAGCCTGTAACTCCCCATACCACGACCTCCTCTCACCATCTTTACCAAATTTGAACCTGCAACTCCGACAGCCTGAAGTTTCTCCACGTTAGCTCTACCGTTTCACACCTGCAACTCCATATCGACCCTAACGGTTGCTGCCTCATCTATCAACTACAACCTATCGTGGTGGCTGCAAACCACCTCTTTTGTTAATTGTTGAATTGCCCAGTTGCAGACAGCACCTGCCTGTCCATCATCATCATGGTTTTGGGCTTCAAAATCCACTGTCTGCAACCTCACATGAAACCAGCAACTACTACTCCCAGAAGATGCGACCACCTTCCTTCTTTGGACAACCATCTCTCTTTGCTCTTCGCTCCTCCAATCGTTAGACCTGCAGCAACGTTGTTATGTTTCTTCACTGGTCGTACCAACCACCTCCACGTCATCTAAATGGTTATCTGTATTGCTACACTGCAACACTTCACAAACCACCATGCAGTACCACCATATTGCCACCATGACAGCACTCTACTGATATTCGCTCAAAAGTGCTTATTTCAAGCAATTATCCTTTTAGCGTTATTGCATTCTCCTACGTAAAATACTCTATTTACCTACTTTTCTACGTAAGAGTCTCTTCTGTTGCGTCGAACACACTTTTCTGGACGAAATGGTATATTTGCATGCATTAAACACATTTTCGGAAGTCTAGATATTAAGCCGTTCTGATAAAGTCTCATTACGCGCTTCTTCTGTCGCAGGAAACCCCGATGGGATAATTCTCGAGACTTGCGGGCCTAGATCGATCATGAAAGCCCATTATCAAAGCTTAAAGAGCCAACAGGCTATGACTAGAAGATATGGGCCAAATACGGGTTGAAAAAGAGGATCGAAGAGCTGGCCCAAGGAACCACGAGAGCGGGAGAGCTGATAACCAAGAGAAGGACCAAAGCATTTAAAGCCACATCAAATGATGGCCTGCTCTACTGGCAAAGCTCAAGTGAAGAACAATGGAAAACCAGGGTTCATGACCCTCTGCCAATACTTTTTCTGATATTTTCTTTCTCATCTCTCCTTATTTTCTCTCTCTTCATTTCTCGGTCCTCGAATCTATTGACTTAACCCCAGAACTCCTGCTCATTGGCTCTGTCTCATCTCCCGTAGCTTTCTGACCGTTGGATCTTCCATCGGGTCGTTGAATCTCTATAGATCGCCATGTGATCTATCAATTCTATGCATCCGACCATCCGATCATGCTACTGATCAGTCGATCATCCATCCTATCAACCACCCGATCTCCAGTGTAAAATATCAGTCCCTAAGGCAGGTTTGATTGTAGAGTAATGCCTCAGATTATTGATCGTGGCTGAGAGCGTAGAGCTAAAATACATCTTTCCTTGATGGGTATTTCAAGGGGAAAATGCATTTTTGTCCCCTGGCAACCAAACGCACCATAACCCACATCCATCGAGCCCAGTGGCCCACTATCCTTCTCACCTACCTTCTGGCCCATGGCCGATGCACTCTGGGCCCACGATTTTGAGCATTCCCATTGGCCAACCACTGGCCGACTCGTGGCGTCATCTCTCGGCCAACCACTGGCCAACACGTGGCATCAGCTTTTGGCCTGGTGGTCATGGCCAAATAGCCCACGAGCCCAAGCCCGTAACCCACTTATCACTTTTCAAAAATAAAAATTAAAATAAAATAATAATAAAAAAAAAAATAAAAAAATAAATTTTTTTTAGAAACCGTGAGTTTCTAAGTGTAGAAACCCACGGTTTCTACTTAAGGAGAGGGTTGAAAAACCCTCGGGCTCTCTCTTCTTCCTCCCCCGCCGCTCGGACACCTCTTCTTCCTCTTCCCTTTCCCCTTCTTCTTCTCCTCCGGCGCGCCATCGCCGGTGAGGAGTGGAGCGCCTTCTTCTTCTTCTTCTTCTTCTTCTTCTTCTTCTTCTTCTTCTTCTTCTCCTCTTCCTCCTCCTCTTCTTCTTTTTCGTTTTCTTTTTCTGTTGCCGGAGTTGCTGGTCTGCAACTCCGGCCGGCGAACCGAGCGCCACCACCTTCCTCACCACAGCGAGCTGGTGAGGGTCCTCCCCCTCTTCTTCTTCCTTCTCTTCCTTCCTCTTCCTCTCTTCCCTTTCTTCTTCTTCTTCTTCTTCTTCTTCTCCTTCTTCTGCTGCTTCTTCTTCGTCTTCTTAGCTCGCTGGAGTTGCAGACAGCAACTCCGGTCGTCGTCTCCACCGCCAGCACGTCGTCCTCCCCCCTCTCCTCCTATCCGTCTTCTTCCTCTTCGTTTTCTTCTTCTTCCTCGTCGTTTTCTTCTTCTTATCCTCAGACTTCTTCTTCTTCTTCTCTTTTAATTCCACCGGAGTTGCAGGTGCAACTCCGGTCGTCTTCTACGGCGAGAAGCTCGCCGGAAACCTCCGTTACAGCTGCTATACCCTGCTGCCCCTAACACTATTCCAACAGACAACACCTAGCAGGTCCGTCCGCCCTCTCCGCTGCTACACATCTCTACTCCGGTGGCCGTCCATTCCATTCTCCTCCCCATTGACGCCTTCATCACCACCGAACTGCCCCACCATCTCCTTCGTTCTTCCTTTCTCCCTCTCCTCAGACCCTAGCCGTCACCCTCTTCCTCTACTTCACCGTCTTCTTCAAAGCCCAAGAAATAGAAAAATAAAAGAAAGAGAGAAAGAAGGAAGAAGAAGGAAGGAGGAAGCCGTTAGGCTCCTCCCCTTAGACCTCTCCTTGCAGGTGGAGCACTGCCAAACCACAGCCGTTGCACCTCCTTCCTCGCCTGCGAGCACCACCTGAAATCACCGCCTGTTGATCTCTCAACGCACCAGTAGCATCTCAGCCATCCTCTGCCCCCATCCAGTCGTTATATCCACCACGATTCACATCATCCCATTGCTGCCGCCTCCTCCACAAACGGGTGGAGAACCACCTCGATCTGTCCACCATCTCCTTGCTGCCCTTCTCTATTGTTGCATCTGCAACTCTTAATGGTTCGAGCTCCTCCACAGCCTCGCAAGTGGCTGTCTTGCCACCTCCTCAAGGGTTTTGCTCCTCTCTCTCACGAACTTGCAACCAGCAAGAACATACATCTTGGCCAGTGCAATCATGCACTTGATTGGTCATGTTAATGGGCGATCTCCAATCCTTTGTGCCCGGAGCACCACCAGCTACCCGAAAGCTTCCCTTCCCACTCACCAAGCCTATCCCTACGCCGATGCAATTAACATTGGTAAGTCACAAAGGTAAACTTTCTCTCTCCCTTCTCCTTCTAAATCTCTCCCTTTCTAGAAATCTCTCTCTACCTAGATCGTTCTCTTACTTTCTCTCTCTAACTATTTCTACCACAATTTCCTCTCTCCTCCTTTAGTTTCTCTCTCTAGATTCCTCCACTTTCTCTCTCTAGTTCTCTCCTTCTTCCTCTAGTTTATTCTTTTTTTTATGCTTTATAATTTAGTTGTTTCCACTTGATTGTAAGAGACATGTTCGATTGAATGAAGTTGATTTGAATAATATTATGTTCCATTCTCTGCAAATTTCCCGTCATTTTATGTTCATTATCGCGCTAATCTGACTAATCCCGAGTGCGGATCGACATCCGACACTAGCCACTATGCAAAACTGCTCATTTTACAGGTTAAAATTCTCGGATAATTACAAATTTGTTGAAGTTAGGGTCGTTCTCTCAACGACGGAAAAATCCTATTTTCAAATGGCGCCGCTGCCGCTCGGGTGTTCGGGAGTGCGAAAAAGGACGTAAAGACGGAATTGGAAAGTTGCTGAAGCGAAAAGCTGCTCAATTTGGCCAGCCCGACCTTTTCGGGAAACTTTTTATTTTTTGTTTTTGTTGATTTTTAGCAGTTTTTAAATTACTATTTTTAATGTCTCGGAAGGCCGAGTGCAATTTGTAATAATTTAAGAATTTTACTGCTTTCTATATAACTGCTAGATCTTGTTCTAGGGTTTTTTTAGAAACCCTAGATTAAGTGGAAATTACCAAAAAAATTAAAAAATCAAAATTCAAAAAAATTAGGGTGTTATATTCTGCAGATTTTTAGAAATCACCAATCAAGGATTTGCGATTTTTGGAAAGATTCTAAAATCTTGAAACTTTGCTAAATTAAGGTTTCCCCTCTTAGAAGTTTCCTCTTTAGAAGAATTTCTATCTTTAGAAATCTTCCGAATTTGGAAAAGTCTGCAAAAGGAAACACCCCAAATCTAGCAGAATTTCAATTTTGGGAAATTTCCCAAAATTGTAAGGGATCTCGCAATCAAATCTTTCTTGGAAGATCTACACAGTTCGGGAAACATTCCAATCTAGGTATTTTCCAAATATGGGAATTCCTCAATTTTAACCAATCTCGAATTTGGAAATTAATTCAAAAACTTGCCTAAATCCAGTGCTTGTTCAGTAAACCCTAAAAAGGCAAGGATCTTCCAAATAGAATCCCAAATACCTAGACCGTGCGATCTAACTGTTTCTGCAGGAACACGATCCAGTGTGGGTAGGGAGCGAAAGCTCAAAGAGGTGGAGTCGGGCCCAAGCCCATTAGGATACCCCTCCCTAACCCACGGAGGCGACCCCGTGGCGTGGCCCACGGGAGGTAAGTCTCTATTCTCACCTTGAGTGCGATACAGAGCAATTTGGGTGAATCATTGCCGCTTGTCTATTTGCTTTCGCATCCATATTCTTCGACTTGCGTGGCGTGGCCGTTAATCAATCAACTCTAAGAGAGCAGACCCAGCTCCAAATTGAAACTGGTGGGATTTCATCACCCACCTCATCATTCCAACTGAATTGATCCCCAAGATCCATCTATAATAAAAAGAATCAAGAAGTAGAGCCAATTAGCCCGGTGTTCGAGGAAAAATCCACGCAAAACGAACCCGCTTAACATCCAATCGAAATAAGACCACGAGCGCGGGTCCCTGTTGTCTAACACACCCATAAGTCCCTGCTACTCAAGTACACTGAGCTCGACGTGGCATCTTGGACTATTCGGCGGTTAGTTGCGTGTGGACTAGGAACACGCACCAATCCTAGCTTAACCCGAGGGAACACTCTTCTTATACACTTGACCAATCCGGTTAGTCTGGGACGTACTTAAGACAGCCATTGTGCCGCACGTCTGTCTAGGCTTCGGATTGCCTTGTTGTTGACTAGAGTTAGTACTAAAGGATTCGCTCTGAAGAGTATAGCCTGGTGAGAACCTCTGAGTGCATACAATTAGTCCGGCGGCTAAAAGATAAACCAGTGGTCCGCCCACTGTCATAATCTACTCTAGCCCCAAAACTAACAAGATAATGCCTAAAATATATCCTGATTGTTTAGAATAGGATTATCTGTGCTTGGTGTGCATCATTTAGAATCACTACTCCAGTGTCTCCTTTTGGCAACTTTTTGCCAAATCTTGGGCTTGCTTTTTCAAGTAGAAACCCGGTTGGACCTGTCCTAACCTTTTACTGACTCGATCTGAGAGTTAGTCCACCGCACCCCTCTATCGCCTCTAATGGCAGATGAACGGCCTCTGTATGAGACCTACTACAGTTTCTGTGAGAATCGAAGTGATCACTCTCAACCATGGTATGACAATTCTGCGTATCATCATGATACTCCAGTCTCGCACACTTCTACAGGGTATGATAATCACCAAGATCCGGAGTACAATTCTGTACTCCAAGAGCTTAAAAATTCAGTCTCTGCCCTTCGTGCCGCAGTTCAGCAACCTGTGTACCATTCCCACTCTGTAGGATATTACCCTCCTATCCAGCAAGATGTCTGTACCTTTCCATCTCCAATGCAGACCTCCTATGACAACACTTACTATCCGGATGATAGGAGTCACCATAACTTTGGTTGGGAACAGTCTACTATCCCGCAACAACTGTCGCAGGATAATTATCCTTGCGGGTTCCATCAACCCAATGGAGAGTATGACTGGCAACACTCGCAATCCCAGTACCCATCATATCCACAGAATGACTATTCTGATCAACAGTGGGCCCCTCAGGATTTCCAGAGTCAGCAGCTAGTCCCAGATTCCACTCTGCCTTCCAACTTTCATACCTAGTCGGACTGCAATCAAGAGGTGGCACCTCAGCTCCCCTTGGTTGAACTACCTCCGTTGGCTACTAACCCTGGTCTAGAGGACCTTCTCTCTAAGTACATTGCCCAGCTAGAGCACCAACAACAGCAATCTATGGAGAGCTTCGAGCAACGTCTAGTTCAATTAGAAAATGAGAGAGCAGAAGTCAACTTCACTAGTCCACCAATAGCCTATCCTGAGGAGAATGATATGGCCACTGTCTATAATGAGGAGTCGCACAATTGGAACCAGTACCACCATTGTGAGGAAGAAATAGAAGTTGTACCCACCCCTAGATCGAGCCAGACTATTGAGGAGCCAGTGTTTCCTTCTTCGGTGCCTTTAAAAGCACCACATCCTGAACCTACCTCAGAGCAACCTATTTCTCACTCTCCTACTGCTGCTTCTAACCTGGACCCTGAAGATGATCATCATGACACTGAGTTTTGTCTCGATCGTAGGATCCCTGCTGTCATAGATCTACCGTTCCTCCCCACCTCCCTTGGATTGTGCAATAATAGTGATGAACCCGTGTCTCCATCTATGGTGCCCTTAACAGCACCAACTTCTAGACCGAGCACAGAGGAACTCAGTTCCATCTCTATCTCTGATGATTCTACCTCTACACTGGTTGCAGACATTCCCACCGTAGAGCCGTGTCTAGAAAATGGGCCTCCCGCTATCCTGGACCTATCGATCCCCACCCAGGAGGAACATATTGAGTGCAGGGATTGGAACATCCCTATCACATTAGGAAACATCGAGAAAGAGGTCAACAGGTTTCACCCGTCACCCCACATCGATATTATCGATGACCCGTGCGCCGTAGAGAGTCTAATTCAGGACTCTCCCGAAGATATATTATCCAAGTGTCATGAACACTGTGAGTTTGACTTCATCTCGAAGTCCAATACTTTTGGTATTACTGATCTGCAGGAGTCTGCTCCATTCAGATACATTCCCGTAAAACTCAATGAGTTTGCGGCTCTGCTAACCACGGTCAGAGAACCCACTACTACTCCCCTCTCAGTCTTTACTGAGAAGCTTCTATCCCTCCCCACTGAACTAAATGTTTTTGCGGGTCTGCTCAGAGAAACCACTCCTACTCTCCTCTCAATCTTTACTGAGAAGATTCGATCCCTCCCAGATCAACTCCGTACTTTTGTCGGTCTGCTCAGAGAGCTCAATGCCCTTCTCTCAGTCTACACTGAGAAAGACCTGTTCTACACAGGTATACCTAGACATGGGATAGGATAACTGTTTCCGTTCTACCTTAGGTGTCAGGAAGACTGCAGATTCACTCAGTCTCCATGAGCTTTAACCTGGTTGGGGGTACTTGATATACCCCCATCATGTCTGGCTGAAGACGTAAAACTTAGCGCTTTCGGAAAGGCAATTCCGGTATTCCTAGAGTACATGAGTCTCATGCATTTATTATTATTGTTATATCTTTGGAAATGCAGGTACATTCATTCTTCCGATCATCAGGTACCACACACTGTCGAGTTTCTGCCGACTTGGTAACATCCTTCCTGAATCTTTGCATCATCATCACTGATTTTTCATCATTTTATGTCCCGGTCATAAGCACCGACGACGGTGTTGTATTTTGGTTGGGGGTGGGTATTTACCAAAACTCATGTATTCCTTTTGATAAATATATATAAAAAAAAAAAGGGTTGTTTTTGGGGTGATTTCCGATGTTCTCCAAAAGTTTTCTAGAATTTCAAAAATGTGTCAAATACCCTGACTTTGATTAGCTGAAAACCTCCGTTAAGTCAGTATTGAGGATGTCAATTTTTGTTTAAAGTTAGCGTTGAGTCAATTCAAGCGTGACTACAGCAGGTTAGAAAACTTAGAAAAACTCAGATTCGGCACAATTGTACACTATCAACATCAGAGTCATCCTAAGTTTTGAAACTCTAGAGATCCTGTGAGAAGAATTGTGGAGACCTAACCCAGTGAGCTTTCGAGCCTTTAATCATTTCAGAGAGTTATACAATAATCCTGAGTCAATGGATGACTCACTATTCTTCATGCCCGCAATATTCGTTGAGAGATCTCATTATCTTTTGCTTCGATCATAAAACTCGGAACGACATCAAAATTGGATTATTACAACAGAACCTTCTCTGTATCCAGTCAAGACAGTATACATGATAGTGCAAACCCTAGAAAATGATTTAGGCCATTGTTTTCTGAACCATTCAGCCTTCTTACTCACCTGAATTATACTTCACTAGAAACCCCTTGAACCCTTCTATAAAAGCCTTTACTTTGTAAACCCATCAACCTAAAATCCAGTATAGCTACGAAGCATGACTGGCTACCCTTATTTTGAGATGGACAAAAGAATAACTGATGTGGGTGTACCGTGAAAAAGAAAAGTAAAGAAGAAGAATCAAAAGGAAAAGAAAGTGGTTCAAGCCAAAAACAAAATATGGAAAGAAAGTATGAAGAAGAGCTGAAAAGAAATTGAGCAGTCTCAGAAATATCAAGAAAAAGAGAAAAATACGAAAAAAAAGGAAAAAGAACCAGATAATGGTGTTACGTCGCAGGAAAAATTCAAGAAAATGGCAATATCCTCTCAAGATCTTTGAAATCCTGTATTCCTTTATCTCTCTACACCTGACCTAAGCCTCATTACAACCCAGGAAAGTCCTACTTGATTCTAGGATAGCACGATCATAAAATGTGGAGATTGGAGAAAGGGAAGCTATAGAGTTTGATCTGACGTTCCCGAGTGAAGTGGTATTCCAATCATGAGATCTCCTTCTGTTAAAGATGTCCTTCCTTCAAATAAAACATATGTGAGATCTTTTGCCTCTTTATATTAAATACATCTCCTCACATATAAATTGAGAGAAAAGAAGAAAACCCTTCTTGTGTGATTCTTTTCTGAGTGCTAAACATGTGAGATTTGAGGTCGAGGCAGAAAAACTTAGAGGTGATCTGGAAATCTTTACTGTCGGATGATGAGAATGTTGAGCACACACACACGCAGAGTCTGACTATTCTGGGTCATGATTATCAATCTGTAGTCTTGCCAAAACTTTCAAACTCTTCGCTAGCATGTAACTGTTTTTGCATCCATTCAATAATTTGACGAACGGTGTTTTCCCGGAGCTAATATGAAAAAGTGTGCAGCATGTGCAGAGCCCTTTTAAGCTCATTTATTTCGCACTAATTGCCAAGGATTGGCAATATGCTGGTTGGGGGTTGTGATATTCGCTCAAAAGTGCTTATTTTAAGCAATTATCCTTTTACCGTTATTGCATTCTCCTACGTAAAATACTCTATTTACCTACTTTTCTACGTAAGAGTCTCTTCTGTTGCGTAGAACACACTTTTCTGGACGAAATGGTATATTTGCATGCATTAAACACATTTTCGGAAGTCTAGATATTAAGCCGTTCTGATAAAGTCTCATTACGCGCTTCTTCTGTCGCAGGAAACCCCGATGGGATGATTCTCGAGACTTGCGGGCCTAGCTCGATCATGAAAGCCCATTATCAAAGCTTAAAGAGCCAACAGGCTATGACTAGAAGATATGGGCCAAATACGGGTTGAAAAAGAGGATCGAAGAGCTGGCCAAAGGAACCACGAGAGCGGGAGAGCTGATAACCAAGAGAAGGACCAAAGCATTTAAAGCCACATCAAATGATGGCCTGCTCTACTGGCAAAGCTCAAGTGAAGAACAATGGAAAACCAGGGTTCATGACCCTCTGCCAATACTTTTTCTGATATTTTCTCTCTCATCTC
This sequence comes from Euptelea pleiosperma, assembly GCA_035048495.1. Taxonomy (NCBI): domain Eukaryota; kingdom Viridiplantae; phylum Streptophyta; class Magnoliopsida; order Ranunculales; family Eupteleaceae; genus Euptelea; species Euptelea pleiosperma. The sequence continues at coordinate 10,146,366 of CM068551.1, read as the reverse complement.
TCCTTATTTTCTCTCTCTTCATTTCTCGGTCCTCGAATCTATTGACTTAACCCCAGAACTCCTGCTCATTGGCTCTGTCTCATCTCCCGTAGCTTTCTGACCGTTGGATCTTCCATCGGGCCGTTGAATCTCTATAGATCGCCATGTGATCTATCAATTCTATGCATCCGACCATCCGATCATGCTACTGATCAGTCGATCATCCATCCTATCAACCACCCGATCTCCAGTGTAAAATATCAGTCCCTAAGGCAGGTTTGATTGTAGAGTAATGCCTCAGATTATTGATCGTGGCTGAGAGCGTAGAGCTAAAATACATCTTTCCTTGATGGGTATTTCAAGGGGAAAATGCATTTTTCTCCCCTGGCAACCAAACGCACCCTAACCCACATCCATCGAGCCCAGTGGCCTACTATCCTTCTCACCTACCTTCTGGCCCATGGCCGATGCACTCTGGGCCCACGATTTTGAGCATTCCCATTGGCCAACCACTGGCCGACTCGTGGCGTCATCTCTCGGCCAACCACTGGCCAACACGTGGCATCAGCTTTTGGCCTGGTGGTCATGGCCAAATAGCCCACGAGCCCAAGCCCGTAACCCACTTATCACTTTTCAAAAATAAAAATTAAAATAAAATAATAATAAAAATAAAAAATAAAAAAATGAATTTTTTTTAGAAACCGTGAGTTTCTAAGTGTAGAAACCCACGGTTTCTACTTAAGGAGAGGGTTGAAAAACCCTCGGGCTCTCTCTTCTTCCTCCCCCGCCGCTCGGACACCTCTTCTTCCTCTTCCCTTTCCCCTTCTTCTTCTCCTCCGGCGCGCCATCGCCGGTGAGGAGTGGAGCGCCTTCTTCTTCTTCTTCTTCTTCTTCTTCTTCTTCTTCTTCTTCTTCTTCTTCTCCTCTTCCTCCTCCTCTTCTTCTTTTTCGTTTTCTTTTTCTGTTGCCGGAGTTGCTGGTCTGCAACTCCGGCCGGCGAACCGAGCGCCACCACCTTCCTCACCACAGCGAGCTGGTGAGGGTCCTCCCCCTCTTCTTCTTCCTTCTCTTCCTTCCTCTTCCTCTCTTCCCTTTCTTCTTCTTCTTCTTCTTCTTCTTCTCCTTCTTCTGCTGCTTCTTCTTCGTCTTCTTAGCTCGCCGGAGTTGCAGACAGCAACTCCGGTCGTCGTCTCCACCGCCAGCACGTCGTCCTCCCCCCTCTCCTCCTATCCGTCTTCTTCCTCTTCGTTTTCTTCTTCTTCCTCGTCGTTTTCTTCTTCTTATCCTCAGACTTCTTCTTCTTCTTCTCTTTTAATTCCACCGGAGTTGCAGGTGCAACTCCGGTCGTCTTCTACGGCGAGAAGCTCGCCGGCAACCTCCGTTACAGCTGCTATACCCTGCTGCCCCTAACACCATTCCAACAGACAACACCTAGCAGGTCCGTCCGCCCTCTCCGCTGCTACACATCTCTACTCCGGTGGCCGTCCATTCCATTCTCCTCCCCATTGACGCCTTCATCACCACCGAACTGCCCCACCATCTCCTTCGTTCTTCCTTTCTCCCTCTCCTCAGACCCTAGCCGTCACCCTCTTCCTCTACTTCACCGTCTTCTTCAAAGCCCAAGAAATAGAAAAATAAAAGAAAGAGAGAAAGAAGGAAGAAGAAGGAAGGAGGAAGCCGTTAGGCTCCTCCCCTTAGACCTCTCCTTGCAGGTGGAGCACTGCCAAACCACAGCCGTTGCACCTCCTTCCTCGCCTGCGAGCACCACCTGAAATCACCGCCTGTTGATCTCTCAACGCACCAGCAGCATCTCAGCCATCCTCTGCCCCCATCCAGTCGTTATATCCACCACGATTCACATCATCCCATTGCTGCCGCCTCCTCCACAAACGGGTGGAGAACCACCTCGATCTGTCCACCATCTCCTTGCTGCCCTTCTCTATTGTTGCATCTGCAACTCTTAATGGTTCGAGCTCCTCCACAGCCTCGCAAGTGGCTGTCTTGCCACCTCCTCAAGGGTTTTGCTCCTCTCTCTCACGAACTTGCAACCAGCAAGAACATACATCTTGGCCAGTGCAATCATGCACTTGATTGGTCATGTTAATGGGCGATCTCCAATCCTTTGTGCCCGGAGCACCACCAGCTACCCGAAAGCTTCCCTTCCCACTCACCAAGCCTATCCCTACGCCGATGCAATTAACATTGGTAAGTCACAAAGGTAAACTTTCTCTCTCCCTTCTCCTTCTAAATCTCTCCCTTTCTAGAAATCTCTCTCTACCTAGATCGTTCTCTTACTTTCTCTCTCTAACTATTTCTACCACAATTTCCTCTCTCCTCCTTTAGTTTCTCTCTCTAGATTCCTCCACTTTCTCTCTCTAGTTCTCTCCTTCTTCCTCTAGTTTATTCTTTTCTTTATGTTTTATAATTTAGTTGTTTCCACTTGATTGTAAGAGACATGTTCGATTGAATGAAGTTGATTTGAATAATATTATGTTCCATTCTCTGCAAATTTCCCGTCATTTTATGTTCATTATCGCGCTAATCCGACTAATCCCGAGTGCGGATCGACATCCGACACTAGCCACTATGCAAAACTGCTCATTTTACAGGTTAAAATTCTCGGATAATTACAAATTTGTTGAAGTTAGGGTCGTTCTCTCAACGACGGAAAAATCCTATTTTCATCTACCAAACGGTAAGCTACTCTTCACCTTCCCTCTCATCTCTCCTCTTCCCTGTCACACAGGTATTCCTCCATTGGTCTGCAACACACTTTGCGGCCACTCCCTTTTCACCGCCCTACCATTGTGCATGTCCTCATTCTTGGATCTACCACGATCGGGTTGCACAACAAGCAACTCCATTGCTGCCAGGTCATGAGCAGCAACTCACTACTTGCTGGTTCTCACCAAACTGTGAGTGCAACCACCCTCGCAAGCTATTCATACCAGCCACTAATTTGCCTTCTTTGGCCAATCTCTCACCCACCAGCATCACCACTCTCTTGGATGCACAAAGGAACCATCTTCAAGGTTTCCAAGATTTGACTATCTCTTTTCTCTCTTATTTTCTCAATCTCCTCTTTCTTCTTCTTTCTTTCTTTCTTTCTCTACTTCCTTTCTCTCTTTCTCTCTCTAGAAACCCTTCTTTCAAATTCTTTCTCTAGAACTCATCTCTCTCTCTCTAAGTTGAACCTCATTCTCTCTCTAATCTTCTCATTTCTCTCTCTATTTTTACCTCTCTCTAAACTCTGACTTTCTCTGATTCTCTCTCTAGATCTCTTATTTTTCTCACTTTCTCTCTCTACTTAATTTTTCTCTCTGTCTCTCTCTTACTTTTAATGCTTTCTAGTTTAATCTTCTTAAAATTGATTCTTAGTTAATTTATCTTTGTTTGTTGAACTTTTGTAAGCATTTTGATTCATTAATGAATTTAGTTTGATTTTATCATTTTGGTGTTTTCTATTTTCTTATTGCTTAAATAGTTCATAATTCTCACTCAAAAAGATTGCTTTTAAATCTTTACCATTAATCACCATTCTCACTTTCCATCCATTTAAAGCATTTTTCGTGTTCTAATATTCCAAGTAATTGCAATATTCCTTAACCCCGAGTGCGGATTCGACATCTGACATACCACTGTGCGGAAAGTTTTATATTTTGAAAAATAAAGTCTCGGATTACAAATATTATTGAAACACCGGGTTTTTGATTTAACGACACGAAAAAACCCTACTTTCATTCACCACACATGATGGGTGCTGGTTCGGTGGTGATGAAGATGGTGGTGCCCGGGAGAGATTACCACACCTGCTGTTGTCAGATTTCGAAAGTTATCTTTATTAATTATTTTATTTTTACTCATGACAAATGTTATTGGCTTCTTTCTAGATATTATCTCTCTACTTGTTTAGATAAACCATTATGCTGTTTTTACTCGTGACAAATGTTTTGCCCTCTCTAGACATATGTACGAAGTTAGGTTACTTACTGGGCTTTTCCCTAAAAGCTTACCCTTACAAACTACAAAGGAAATTTCTGAGGAGAAACCAGAACAGTTGATCGAGGAGTGCGCACCTCCTACCGCGATTAGCGAGGATGAGTTGACGTCCTACTTTTGCGACTACGGTGGAGGTTACACAAAGACCTACCCTCGAGACCCTGAGTAAGTACTTGAGTCACAGCATTTTGTATGTTTATACTTTTTATCTTTATAGTATATTTGGGGAGCCGTGCGCTCTGCCAACATCTATTTTTTTTTGAGATATTTATACTATTTTATTTTTTGGACATTCTTATACGTGTATATTTGATGACATCACTCTTTACATTATTCATATATCATGCCATATTATCTGTTAGAATAGTTATATGCTAGTAGATAATATCTTATGAAGGGAGAAAAATCAGAGATACTTTGTTGAGGAGTAGGTCAGCAAACCATCCTAGTTCTTATAAAATTAGTAACCAAGAAAATGATACACCTAGTACGTCGTTTATTACCAATCATTTAAAAAATTCAACGTGAGATAAAGAATGTCCATTTACAGGTCATATCTAGGGATGGGCCAAACATCCATATGGTTATTGGTCTCTAAGAGTGTGCCACGTGGCATTTTTAAGTGCGGACTAGATGTTCAGATAAAGAAATGCCACGAGCATATAAATTTTCTGTGCATCACATGGTCATCTTCAGCTTGATTGGTGTTTCTTAGAGCATTTAAGGGTAAAATAGATGTTCCACCAAAAAAGCATTTTGTTTACCAAACACCATAAAATGACTTTTTAAGAAAAGAAACTCTTTTTTAATATAGTTATCAAATGGCCAGAAAAGCTTACTCTAAGAACTTCCATATAAATGCTACTGGGTAAGCACTTAATATAAGTATTAAGCTAACCCAAACGCAGCTGAAATCGAATACAATAACGGCTTTTTGTTTTTTTTTTTCACTTTTTGTCAGTTTTTGTAATCACTTTTTGCAGAATAAAATGGCCGACTTAAATGTCTTAACATATCAAGTGTGTTTTAATCGTTACACCTCAATTATTTGTGAATTATTCCAAAATTTTGAAATGTTCGATCGTATAATTTGTTTTGACCTGTAAAATGAATTGTTCACGCATTATTTGCGTACGACCCCCCCCCCCCCCCCCCCGACCTCAATACGTCATTTCGCAATTAAAAATTTTGTTAGCAAGGATCCATGTTTTAAAAAAATGCCGTTATTTTACAATGGTAACACCCCGACCTCAATACGTCATTTCGCAAATAACAGTTAAATTCAGAAAACGGGGATATCCGTTGGAATGGAGTAAAACTTCTGTCAGCGTTATGACAGATGCTTCTGCCACAACGCACAATATGATCCACGTGGCACATTCATAGTGGACTCTGACCGTATGGATGTTTGGCCAGTCCGTCGGTGGATCTATAAACTAAAAATCAGCTTAATTAGTGATTTACAACCTTTGGATCTTTGCACCCAAATAACGTTCAATAATGCTCAAATTCCTACCGTTAAAATCAACCCATTCAAATAACTTCAATCGAATCGGTTAGAAATCATTAATCAGGCTGATTTTGGTTTTGAGGTCCACCGAGGGACTGGCCAAACGATATATATGGTCAGCGTCCACTAAGAGTATGCCACATGGCTCGTATTCCACTAAGAGTATGCCACATGGCTCGTATTGTGCGCTGTGACAGAAGTTTTACTCGTTGGAATGGAAACAAAGCAGCCATTTTGAATAATAAAAAAAAAATTGACCGAGGCTTTCATTGAAAAGTAATATTAAAATAATAATATTCTGAGTTTACACTATTATTATCCCACGTGAATAGAGTGGTTGATGGCCGTCCCCACGTGCTTGACAAACTCTTATCGTATTTTAATCAATAAATCTTTGATGACTAACGTCCGTGTCAACGGCAGACCACATTACGAACCACGTGGCATTCTCTTAGAGACATCAAAGGAGTAAGACTTGCCTGACCACCCAAAATAAAAGCCACGTGGTAATTATTAGAGAACAGTGATTTCAAACCTTTGGATCTTTGTACGGAAATAATGGTAATTAAATAATGCTCAAATTCCTACCGTTAAAATCAACCAACGAAAATGAATTCAACTAACGCTAAGAAATCACTGATCAGGTTGATTTTGAGTTTGTAGGTCCACCTAGGGATTGGTCAAACATCTATACGGTCAGTGTCCTCTAATAAATTACCACGTGACTTATATTGTGGGTGGTCAGGTAAGTCTTACTCACATCAAAGCAAGGTTTAAAGGAGGCCGTTTTAACTGATTAAGGACTGGGGTGTTACCGTTAAAATGGATTGAAACGGCCAGGGGTAAAAATAGAAAAAATTTGAAAAAATGGAATTTAATGGATTTTAACAATTTTAACGGAAAAAAAATAGAAAAAGTGGCGCTGAAATTCAAATTTTGAAATTTGAAAATTTTTTAAAAAACATATAATTTAACAGATTTTAACGGATTTAACAGCCATTTATTCACAAAATTTTTCAGAATTTAACAGCCGTTAAAACGATTTAAGTAATTCTCACGATGATTTACAATCCAACCTAAGGTTCATAGTACCACCACTTATAGAAACTTCTTTCAGGACGATATCTCCTTTGTATATTTATTTATTACTATTTATATATAGAAACTTCTTCGAGGACGATAACTTATTTATGGAAAATGCTACCCACGGACAACACGGAATAAAATATGTCCGGTTGAGGCCATTGACCATTGGCCAACAACTTCAAAAGTAAAATTTTCAAAGCCGCACCTACCGGGCTGTTGGCCAATATTCTTCGGAAATGGAAGAGACCCACTGGTGAGCAAATCTTTGATCGGTCATCAACCGTAGGAATGCTTTGTCCCATCCCTTGGTCGACTAATTAGTTATTTTTAATTACCTTGTGATCTTAGTACCCACAATTAGAAAATCAACCCCCATGAAAAAGATGGTTCTAAAGAACCTAGAGATGGACCAAACACCAACTCGATCAGCGGGTGTCAGGGAGTAAAAATTTGTCACGCAACTTATATGGTGTTCCGTTATCACACATCAGTCATATTTGGCTGACCCATCACATCAAAATCATATCAAAATCTCCAAAATATCCTTCCAGATCAGAATTTTCACCCACTATAGTGAGTCTATAAAAGGCGGCTTCCATGCTGCTCCATACCATCGATCCATCTCTCTCTCTCATCTCTCTCTCTCTCTGATTCTCAATCATGGGTCTCTTCAAATGCATTTCGGTAGTCTTTGTTGCCTTCTTGTGTTTATCTTCTCAAGCGATGGCAACCAAAGATTTTGATTTCTTTTATTTTGTTCTCATGGTACTTTTCTCATCTCATCCTCCTCGTTTTTAATTCGTACTATTAATCAAGCAATACACTCTCAACACTCTCTTTATCCAATTGTTTTTTAAAGTGTGAATTTTTTTGAAAACTGATTTTTTTTTGTCACCATCTTCTGCAAAAGTAACATTTTGCAGTCTCACCCATTGAATCTAAACTCTTATTTCATCATAGATTTCCATTATCTTATCAGTGTAGTTTTATAAACATTCGGATTCGATTGCAGTGGCCGGCATCGTATTGCTACCAAACTGAAGCTGGTTGTTGCCTTCCCAAGACAGGCGCGCCCGAGCTAGACTTCTTCGTGAGGGGTCTATGGACTTACGACAGCACGACAGGAGCTGCCATTACAAACTGCAAGAAGAGTAGCTTGAACATCAATGAGGTCCCTTCTTCTTTCTTAAATCTTAGTAAACTCGATATTAATGCTCTAAGACATAATTATCGCTTCTCTTAATTTTGAGAATCTATGAAACTTAATTTTGAGAATCTAATACAGATTTCGGACCTCACTGAGGAGTTGAATTCGTACTGGACCACTGTCAAGTGCCCAAGCAGCAGTGGTCGGGCTCTCTGGAAAAGCACTTGGCAAACATATGGTGTGTGTTCTAATCTAAGCCAGTATGACTACTTCAAGAAGGCTTTGGAACTCAGAGCGAAGATCGACATGCTGTCCATATTCAAAGACAATGGTGAGCTTTCTCTTGCATCCCTTATCTGGGTATTCATGGATGTATTTCAGCTACGAAACTATATTAGGTAGAGAGTTATGGTGCAAAAGAGAAAAAAAATATAAACCATTTATCATGTTTATGTGCAGGCATTGTTCCTTCTGGTGAGGACTTCTATAAATTAGATAAAATTAAGAAAGTGATCGAGGACAATCTTGGAGTTTCCGTGGCAATCCAGTGCAGTAAGAACATGTGGGATGAATGGCAGCTCTATCAGATCTATGTGTGTGTCGACAAGGATGCATCCACCATCATATCTTGCCCCGTCTCTCCGAACTTCACCTGTGGCGAGGAAGTTACATTTGGGCTTTTCACCAATGACATGCTCAAGCTTGTTCCAAATCGCAATCCCATAAAAATGTACCTTGATGGAAATTTACGTATGTAACGAGTGCCTTTTTGGTTCAAAATGATGCATCTGAAAAAACTTGTGTAATAAGTCTCTCTTCCTTAGTTCAATTAGATCCATCAAGGAATAATTATGTAATGCGGGTCTCTTCCCTAGTTCAATAAGATCCATAAGGGAAAAATTATGTAACGACTCTATCATCCATAGTTCAATAAGATGCATCTGAAAATTTATGTATTGGACTCTCTCTCTCTCTCTCTCTCTCTCTCTCTCTCTCTCTCTCTCTCTCTCTCTCTCTCTCTCTCTCACACACACACACACACACACATAGAGGCACAAAATATGTGGCCCAAGATAAATTGCTTTGATCCCTTACTGATTCTATGGTAGATGGGAGTGAAGTGGGAAAAATTTTAGATGCAAAGGATCCTTTACCAATGATCAGCTTGATTGATAACTTCTAATCATTAGATTAAGTACCCAAAAAAAATATGCAAAAAACATGTTTGAATCCCACGGTTGGAATCAATTCTAAAAAGTGCTAAAAATCTATGGCTAGAGAAAACCAATCAGATTGATTTTTGGTATGTACCTCCACCAAGGGGTGATCTAAACATCCATGACGTACGGAGGCCCAAAAAAATGTCCTATGTAGGGCCACGAGAGCCCTCTGCATCAATTGCATCCAAAGCCCTTTGCATCTAAATTTTTTTGGAGTGAAGTGTTGCTGTTTCCAATACACAGTGCATTTGAAATGTCACCACTGGAATATAATTTCAAAACTTTACAAATTTAGCGAAGGAAAAAATTAAATAATTCCTTCCATCAGTTCCAATAAAAAAATAAAAAGATTTTAAAGGTAGCAAGAAATTTGCTAACATTCCATGAGACTAAAGCAGCTATATGAAAGTGAAAAATCTAAGTATATGGATCCACAAAACCTAGAGGGGAGTGAATAGGTATTTAAAATTATTTAACTAATTATAAACAACATAATCAATTATTGGTCCAGGTACAGGATAATAAATCGCATGCACAAATACTAGGTATAATTGATTTTATTAAAGCGATTAATTTAATCGGCTCAGTTCAAATATAACTTCGATATATTTAATTCTGATTCGTTTATCTTAATCTCACAAGATTAATAGCGAAAAACGAATCAACCATATACACATACGATTTATATCGATGCTTGTTTCCATTTCATTGGGGCGCTCCACAAATATATCTATGCTCTCTTCCATTTCATTCTATTTGAAAACTTACATATCTTATTTTAAATAAGTCGAATGCCTAGTTAGAAAAGCATATATGTTAGACAATCTAGTGCATTTTTGCATGTATCTATTATGATACATCTCTTTGTGTTGTTATCACCCTATGATAGTTGGAACGATGTTGAGCATGTGGTCATGGGTTTGGCCTTCTATGTGCCCGCCGACCCCTTGGAGTATTTCACCCGACTAATGGGCCATACCCCTAAAAAGCAAGGATGGTAGTACCCTAGAGTGAAAGATTACAAATCCCCCTGGATCCTTGTGGCAGAGATTATTCTATGTGAATATGCTATGCGATTATGCGATGCATGTGATGTTGACCATGTGTGCTCATGAAAGTGTCGTCCATTGGAAGTTAAACCGACCAAATTAAGGATTGAAATTCTCTACTTGTTTTTTTTTTAAATATTGCATCAAACATTTTTTATCGGGCTTGGTGCTCATCCCCATGTTTACGTGGGTGTGTGTGGCGTACCTATTGGGCTTCATAGCTCATCCTATTAACCATGTCCATACAACATTGGAGAAACGGGCGTTTGATGATGTGTGGCGTGTCGACAATAAGGATTATACTCCTGAAACTTAATTCTAGGATTTTAATCTGTAACGACCTGTAGTAGTGAAGTGTGATGCTCAGCATCAGCTAGAAGCCATTTTCCTCTCATTTACTGATAATTGGGAGTACGTCTTACAGCTTCTTGAACTTTCATGGCTCATACGAGAGTTTTGGTTACTTTATCAGACTTTTTGAGAGTTTTTAATGCGAATTTAACCTTAAGTAGGGATGTGTCCAGGGTGTGCTTAGAAAAACTTAGAAAAAAAAAAAAAATCTATCTACATTATTTTTTATTATTTGGAAAATTTAATTCAATTTTATTGTAAAGGAATTAATCATTCATTAGTAAAATTCATTGGGTTTCGCATCAACCCATTTAAGCCCGAGAATGTCAAACATCGGGTTTAGTTACACGATTATTTTGAACGGATCCGATCATCGATCAAAGCTATGTAGGGTCTGTAATATCAATCGGATTGGTTGCAGCAAGATAATATTATGCATCCAGTGCACAATACCAAACTAAGTGGGTGAATCATTGCATGTGTTTCCACACGTGGTGACTCTCATTCCCACCTTGAGACAAATGGTGGGGCTATGAAATTTACACAAATAACCTTTTTGATAAAATAAATAGTTGTTTAAATCAAAATTACATATTTTCCATTACTAACCTTACTAACCATCGATTGAGAAAAATATTAAAAGGGAATCCTCGAAGGTTTGAAGCTGCACTCGACATATGCATAAGAGGGTTGCAAACACTTCCATTTGATGCAAGAATTTCGAAATTTAAACATAAAAAGGTAAGTAAATTTTCATGGTTAAGTTGATAAGTTCACCATGTTCTTGGTTTTTTGTTGTTGTTTTGGGATTCATTTTCTGGTGAAAATCAGTTCTTCTTTGTGACATTTATCAGCTATGGAAATAATATAGAATAATTCTTATTATTATTTTATTTTTTTTCATGTATGAAAAACATAGGGTTTTGGAACTATTTTCAGCCAAGAAAACAGTCCATTAAAAGAGCATTTTTTAGTTTGAAATCTGGGTATTAAACCCATTTTTTCTTTTGGTAAACTCAGAATAGGTTGTGGGAGAGGATTTTTGGACGATTTTTTTAGTGGTTTTGACGGCCATTAATGGCCATGTGCAGGTCTGAAACGCAGCACAGGTCTGTGCAATTCCAACAACTTTTTGGGTTGAAAATTTTGGTGTTAAACCCATAAATTTTTACTTAAAACTTGGGTAAAATTGTAGAGGAAGGTTTGGGGGTAGATTATAGAAGGGTTGAAGTATTTGGTGGAGGTTGTTGGGGGTTTTTCATGGTCGAACCAGACTGCAATGGACGTTCAAACACGGGAGGCGAACTCTCTGTTTGTTACCCAGTTTTGAGCGGTATAAGAGAGTGAAATCGCTCTCAAGCTTGAACCTAACCAAGGGCAGCCATTGGGGAGGAATTGTGAGGGTGTTTGGAGAAGATTGGTGGTAGGATTAGAGGCCATTAATGGCCGTGGTTACGTGCTGAAACTCAGCACTATTCTATACATTTTCTACTGCTTTTTTGGTTCAAAATCCGGGCATAATGCCCATGGAAATGTAGCAAAACGAAAATAAAAGTTAAAAGGAGAGCTAAGAGGTCTTGGTGGGCCATTGAGGCTGAGTGTAGGCCGTTGATGGCTGTGAATGGAGGTTATGATGACGCCCTGTTATGGTTCAGAAGTTGAACCAGAAAATTTACGTGAAGAAGATGAAGTTAAAAGAAAGAAAGAAATAGAGTTATGGGCCTCTTTAAGTGAAGGCCCACATTAGCGCCATGGACAGCCCATATGACTAGCTCATTTCTTCTGCCATAAAATAAATACATATATAAATGAAATAAATAAATAGTAATATGATAAAATAATTGTAATGCTCTACACTAATAAAGTTGTGACACTTGTACTTTAAGAATCCAACAAATCCAACGGCTATATTTGTGGTGTGATTGGGTCCATTAAATGGTGACCGCATTTGGTCCATCAAGTGATAGATCACCTAGGAGTCATCATCATGACTGGTTTTAGTTTGTGGACCCACAAAATTACATCAAACATTTCATGGGTTCATAAACTCACAAATTTGGATTTTTCTATATTTGGGCCAAACATCATACGGTTAATGGTTGCCAATAATACCGTTCTTCCAAACAATGCTTAAAACCCAGGATTAATAACAAACTATTAAAAAGACTCTAATTCGACGAATAGAAATTAATAATTAGGCTGAAGCTAAGTATAGGTCCACCTAGGGTCATTTAGTAATGTTGACCAATTGACACATTTTGACCCCCAGTTGATTAGTGTTGATCTAGGTTAATCAAACAAAACCTCAATTAACTATTATGGACCTAGATTGAACATATTTGACTAAAATGGATTAGGCTTGATCAGAATAGGAAAGCTGATCACACTTGATTTAGGTTGACCAAAATAAGATAGACTGGCTAGATTCAACTCAACTTAGATATGTTGACTGGGGTTAGCTACAACTACCTTATATGAGTTGCACTTAACCTATTTTGAATAATCTTAATGAAACTCGATTGCAATAATTAAGTTTAAGTACTATCTAACCTGGGTTGACTATTTTGACTAGTTTGCTTGGATGTTAGATCAATTAGTTTTACCAGTTCGATTAGGCCAACCCTATTGATTAGTTGACCAGTTGAACTTTGGCTGACTATAATGGCTAGTTTGACCAGTCTACTAGAATAACAAAAGTTCTTAGTTGACTAGTTTGACTAGGTTGGACTAGACTGATTAGTTAACCAGTTTTGCTAGGTTTGACTATATTAGTTGACTAGTTTGACTTGGGTTGACTATAACGACTAGTCTACCAGTCTACTAAGTTAACAAAAGTTCTTAGTTGACTAGTTTGACTAGGTTGGACCAGACTGATGAGTTAACCAGTGTAACTAAGGTTGACTATGTTGATTAGTTGACTGATCGGATTAAGATGGAACTAAATGGATTAGTTAACCAGCGGACTAGCTGAATAGACTTGACCTACGTTGACTAGTTGCCTAGACTTGATTAGTGTTGTCTTAATGTTAATTAGTTGACCGAAATAAATCCTATTTGACCTAAATTAGTATCTTTAAAATTGAATAAGATTAAGTAAATTACATTTAAATTAACATTAGGGTTCTATTTTAGTTTAAATATAAAGTTTTGTTCATTTTAATAGGTCTACAGTGAACTTAGGATTTAATCTTCTAATTCAATTGAATTTCTTCTTTTCTTTGTATTTTTTTCATCAATCACTAAGAAAGGGAGCTATACAAGGAGAAGAGCATAGACTGAGATTTGAAGTAACATAGCTATGTTGAGAGATCCTCGAAACATTGAGGCTGTGATTAAAATAGTGAAAGACTAAGCCAAACTTGTATCCAGTGCAAGACCTTTTGGATTAGCGTTATAAGGTGGGTGGCTTCTTATCCTCTTAATAATCGTCTCATATTTATTTTGAAATCTTGCAAATTTATGTATATTATTATATGATCTGATTTATGAATTAAATTAGAAAATCTAATTATTTTCTAGAACTTAGAATTTCTCACTATTGAATTTTTGGAAGGAGAATTTTTGAAAGTCAAAAATATTATGGGAGATTTTTATCAAAACAACTCTCTTTATTTCATTTAATGAAAGAAAAGAGTGATTGTATGTGGTTTGACATGGATTGTGAGTGGTTATGGGACGGGAGTTCTCAGTTGATTGAAGTATGTGGTGCATGAAGTCCCCAATTAGCGGATGATGGTGATAGACCGCCCGAGACTTAGAACTTAGTTAACGGGTGATGGTGATAGATCGCCCAGGACTTAGAACCTGAGTATAGATAGAACGGGTGATGGTGATAGACCGCCCGGGAGATATATTTTGGATGATGAGTTACATGAGCTTCAATGCGTAATAATCCGTATGAGGGAGGCTGGTCCCAAGACGACGGAACATATAAGATGTGACTGGGGAATTCATCACACATATTTATATGCAAAAGTTTTTCAGGAAGAGAAAGAAAGTTATTTGGATTAAAAATTATTAAAATAATTAATATTATATAATATATCACTAGATGATCTGGAAAAGGATCAGTTGAACTATTGTAGGAGTGATTCGATGCTATTTTTCGGAGGCAACAGATTTCTCTAAGATACGAATAATGATCTTATTCTCTTAGGTAGAATGGGCCTGTCTGTTAGAATATTCTCATTATTCATATCTAAAAAGTTCCAGTTCTCTTTTCTAGATTATCATCTTTGTAGTGATATGTCTTGAAGTCTAGATCTGATAGAGGTTTACATTGTATGCATCGATGAGGCGATATACGTGAGGGGTACGGTTCGCCGGTCCCTGGATAGTTTAAGGATCTTTGAAATGTCTGCAAACGTCGATCGATTGACCATCGTTGTTCTTTTGACCTGTGTATTCAGTGTCGTGGTCAAAGGCCATCTCCTGAGCCTAAATTCACGGGCTTGTAGTGTGCTCCTCACACGCAGCGGCAAATATCGTCCGACCGCAAATCAGGATATCAACAGTGGGGTTCTACACTGGTTAAGTATTGGAACAAAAGATAATTGCTAGACTAGGGCTGATACTAGTCGTGACCTCTTCACTCTAAGATGAATAGACTACCCACCTTGTGTTGTTATTAGTTGGTGATGGATGAAATATAGATATTATTGATATAATGTTTAAATGCTATTTGATTTCTAATTTTATTAGTACGTTTTAAATTCTGTCATTTATTGCTAAATAAAATTGTTAGTTTGAATTTTCATTCTTGCACTTTTGTTTCTTTCAAAATAAAATGTATTTTGTTGTTATATTATTTTGTATTTATGATGATTGTTTTAAGGAAGCTTGGTTACCTGCGAGCTTTTTCAAAAAAAGCTCACACGCCCCCAGTTCTCTTGCAGAGAAAAACCTATGGACTTATTCAAGCTTATTTTGAAGTGAAGTCTAGTTGCAGCAAATCAGATTTCAGGTTGTGAACTCATGATTGAATATGTATTTATATTTAGATTCTTGTTTAGAAGTATATATCATTAACTTCACACT
Source organism: Euptelea pleiosperma (assembly GCA_035048495.1). Lineage (NCBI taxonomy): Eukaryota > Viridiplantae > Streptophyta > Magnoliopsida > Ranunculales > Eupteleaceae > Euptelea > Euptelea pleiosperma. Next base: position 10,130,988 of record CM068551.1, on the reverse strand, counting down.
TTATCTCTACTGTATAATGTCGAGTGGGTCTGCACTTCCGTATAAAAAAAATCCCATAAAATTTATAGCTCGGGTTAGATGTGAGAGTGAGTTTGCTTTGCGTGCCTTGGATTCAAGACACTTGACTAACACCTCGAGATTCGTGTGGTCCGAATTTGGGGCGTTACATAATCATAATTAGTTTTTAATTTTAGTATTGAGAATGTAATAAGCTCGAGGAGCATTGTTAGTTTTTAATTTTAGTATTGAGAATGTAATAAGCTCGAGGAGCATTGTTAGTTTTAATTTTGAATATTTCTGAATTTGGGCCTGATGGACTTTTTGCCTTTGAATGCAATATTCTAGTTTGCTTGTGAAAGTAGGGTTTTTCCGCATCGTTAGATTCGGAAACCCTAGATTTTATCCTGCAAAATTTAGAGACTCTAGCATAGGGATTCGTGTCGGATGTCGATCCGCACTCGGGGTTAGTTTGCACAATTCAAACACATAAAATGATGGATTTTTCCACAAAATGCTACAAAATTAATGTAGGGGTGAGAGTGGTGAATATGGTGGGTTTTAAAAACATAATTTTGAGATTTTTAGAGAGAGAAAATGCTGCAAACATTATTAACATGAAGAGCACAAATTAAGTAAAGCATAAGAAGTTAAATGTTGCAATCAAATGAAAACAAATTTAGAATTTATTCAAGGCCATTAAAATCCTTACAATAGTTGCTGAAAATCTAGCTATAAAGCAATATAAGAAAATTTTAGAGAGAGAAACCTAAACCTAGAGAGAGGAAGATAGAGAAATTAAAGAAGATGAGAGAGAAAGTGAGAAAAGGAAGTAGAAAGGACTCTTACCTTGAACACTGACCAAGGTTTATCTGCCCGGGAGGTGAAGAAGTGCTGGAGCAGACGAGCTTGCCGGCTGGTGCTATTAAAGTAATGGTGGCTTGCGGGCTTTAGAGAGAGCCCGTGAAGAGAGGTGCACACTAGTGATCCAGTGGGGAGGGAGGGCAGGGCAGCAACAAGCTCAAGCTTTTGGAGAACTTATAGGTGTGTAACTCAGCCAAAGATGGAGGTTAGAGGGCGGTGGAACACATGCAGGGATGGAAGATAGTGGTTGTGGTGCGTGGAGATGGTTGCTGCAAGGTGAGTGGTGGATGGCTTGGATCCTCCAGCCGTTCTTCTTCCTTACTCTTCTCCTTTTGTTTTCTAGTTTTCTTTTTGATTTTTCGTTTTGGTGAGGACGTTCAGCAAGAAAGAAGAAGGCGGCTAGGATTGGGTGAAAAGAGAAGAGAGAATGGTGGTTTTTGATGGATGATGGAATGGGGGAAGAGATGGAGAACGTTGGGGGAGTGGTGTAGTTTTGGTGGAGGCGTGAATGGGAAAGGAGAGGGGGACAGCTAGGGTTTCTTGGTCCCCCTTTCATACTTTTGAAAATGTGGCGATGAGATGGGGATGGGAGTTCGGTTTCCTAAAGAGAGGAATCCATCCCACCTCCAACTTCTCTCCAAAACGTTTAAAAAAATGATGACTTTCCAAAAACTTCTAAGTTCTCCCAAAAATAATCCCTCTTTAATAATAAATGTCCTCCTTCTATTTAAAATAGGTCTCATCTTTTCTAAAAGATTTGTTAAATTCAAAAGATCACATTCCCATTTAAGCTCGTTTTGCAAATCCACCTACTAATTTAGGTTGTTGCCACCTCAATTGTTCTCAGAGAAAAACAATTTCTTTTGATTTAAAAATCTTTTCTTTTAACGCTCTTAATTTCTCAAATCGTCCAAAATTTTCTCTCATTTCCTTCTTCTTCTTAAGAACTAGTTTCCATCCATGCTAGGCATGTGGGTCCCATTGAATGGCTGGGCCGTGGGTAATGGGCCCGTACTACAACGCGATTTTGGCCCGTATGATTTGAATAAGTTATGATGAGGGCCATTGGATGGCGAGATGGATGATCAAATGGTGGGCGATGAGGGTGATGATCGGACGGTGGAGATTGGCCAAGGTAGGCCGTAGGATTGAGTGACTGAGGGGGGAGAGAGGATCGGATGATCTAGATTTGAGAGTAAAGGGAGAATGGAGGTTTAGAGAGAGGAGAGAAAATATTACAAAATAAAGAGGAAATGCTAGTAGAGGGTCTTGAACCCTAGTCTTTGACTTGGTCTTCTGTAGGCTTTTCCAACTGAGCAAGTCTCATCTTGTGTTAGTTGACAAGCTTTAATCTCCTTAGTCTCTTCTTTGAGGGCTTGTCTCTCCTTCTCTCTTGGTCGAGTCTCGACTCTTTTGATCCTCTCGCTCTTCCTGTTTTTGGCCTATATCTTCTTGTCTAGGTCCACTAGCTCTCAAGCTTTGATTAAAGGCATTGTAGGTTGATTGTGGGCCCTCATTCTATCAAAATTGTCTGATTAGTGCTCTGTGATAGAAAAATCGCGTAATGAGACTTCTACAAAATGGCGTCGCATGTGGGTCAAATAAATGCGTATGAATGCATGCGAATATACCATTTTGACTAGAAAGTGTGTTCTACGCAATGAGAGAAACTCTTAAATAGAAAAGTGATAAATATGACAGTTTTACATAGGAGAGTGTAATAACGCTAGAAGGATAATTGCTTAAAATAAGCACTTTTGAGCGAATATCACAACCCCCAACCAGCATATTGCCAATCCTTGGCAATTAGTGCGAAAAAATGAGCTTAAAAGGGCTAGGCACATGCTGCACACTTTTTCTCATTAACTCAGAGGAAACTCCGTTTTGTCTAATTCATTTGAAGGATGCATGAAAATAGTTACAAGCTAGCAAATAGTCGAAAGATTTTAGCATGATTATAGATTGGTAATCAGGACCCAGAATAGTCAGACTCAGCGTGTGTGCGTGCTCAACATTATCATCATCTTGTAGTAAAGATTTCCAGATTTTCCTCTAAGATTTTATGCCTCGACTTCAAATCTCACTTGTGTGTCACTCGGAAATAAATTACTTCGAAATGTTTTTACTGCTTTTCTCTCAAATGATATGTGAAGAGATAGGTTGATAAGAACGAACAAATATCTCACATATATTATTATGAAGGAAGGACTTTCAAAATTCAAAAGATCTCATGATCAGAATATCATATCGCTTGGTAACGTCAGATCAAACTCTATAGGTTCTCATTTCTCCAATCTCCACATTCTATGGTTGTGCTAGCCTAGAATCAAATAGAGCTTTACTAGGTTGTATTGAGGCTTGGGATATGTTTAGAAAAATAGGGATCCACAAGGATTCAAAATTCTGAGAGGATATCTCAACTTTTTTTTTTGCAACTTGTCTTGAGGGTGTAACACCATTTGCTTTTCTTTTCTTTCCCTCTCTCCTATTTTTCTCTTTTTCTTTTGATATTTTTGAGACTACTCAATACATTTTTCTACTTTCTTTTCAGCTTTCTTTCTTTAACTTGTATTTTCTTTTTGACTTGTTTTCCTTCTTTTCTTCTGATTTTTCTTTCATTGTGCATCCATACCAGTCATTCTTTTATATCCTCACAGAAATAGGGTAATGTATTTCTTGTTTTGGGCTCGGTTCTTGGTGAATGGGCTGCCAAGGAAAGGTTTCAATAATATGCTCGAAGAGGTTTCTAATGGTGAAGATTTTTAGGTAAGCCAAAAAGGTCTGATAGGGTTAGAAAGATGGCCTATATTATTTTCCGGGGTTGCACTCTCATCTAAGATGTCTCAAATGGATATAGAGAAGGTTCTTTCGTAATAATCCAATTTTCGATGTCGTTCCAAGTTCTATGACCAAGATAAAAATTAATGAGATATGGCAATGGAATAAGTGGGGGAATGAAGAACTAATGAGTCATCTTGTGACTCAGACTGATTGTATAACCCTTAGAAATGACCAAATGCTCAAAAGCTTACTGGGTTAAGCCTCCACAAATATTATTCTAGGATCTGTAGAGAATCTAAACTTAGGATGACTCTAATGTTGATAGTATATAATTTGTGCCGAATCTGAGTTTTTCTAGGTGTCTTGACTCAAAGCTAACATGTATCACTTTAAAAGATGTCATCCTTTTGAAAAAGACTTAACGAAAGTTTTCAGCTAATCATAGGTCAGGGCATTTTCAAAAAATGTTCTAGAAACTCATCGGAAACCACCCGAAAAAACACCATGCTTTCTTTATTTTTTTTTATCAAAATGAAAATATGAGTTTTGGTAAAAACCCACCCCCAACCAAAATATAGCACCGTCCTCGGTGCTCATGACCGGGACATAAAATGATGAAAAAAATTAGTAATGATAATGCAAAGGTTCAGGAAGGATGTTGTCAAGTCGGCAGAAACTCGACAGTGTGTGGTACCTGATGATGGGCAAAATGAAAGTACCTGCATGTTTAGAGATATAACAGTAATAACAAATGTATGAGACTCATGTACTTTAGTGATACCGGAATTGCCTTTTCGAAAGTGCTAAGTTTTACGTCTTCAGCCAGACATGACCGGGGTATATCAAGTACCCCCAACCAGGTTAAAACTTATAGAGACTAAGTGAATCTATAGTCTTCCTGACACCTAAGGTGGAACAGAAACAACTATCCTATCCCTTGTTAAGGTAGACCTCTGTAGAATAGGTCATTCTCAGTGTAGACTGAGAGAATGACAATACGTGCTCTAAGCAGTCCTGCAAGAGCTAGAGAGGGATTGAAGCATCTCAGTAAAAATTGAGAGGGGAGTTGTAGAGCTGCAAACTCATTGAGTTTAGCGGGAAGGTATCTGAATGGAGTAGACTCTTGGAGATCAATAATAGCATAATTGTCTGACTCCAAGATGAAGTCAGGCGCAAAGTGTTCTTCACACTGGAAGAGTTTTTCCTCGGGAGAGTCCTGAATTAGACTCTCTACGGCACATGTGAACACTAAAGTAAAGATCGAAACGAAATGTCTTTTGTACGAACACTTGCTTTTTCTATTGTCTTATAAAGAGAAGAGAACAAAAGTATGCATTTTAAGATGTCATTTCTCTTTTACGAGTTTCTTCTACCGCACTCTCTGAAAAAGCGCGGAAGACTTTTGGCTCCCTCTAGCGGTTGGCATCCATTCCTCTTACAGTACGGTACACTTCACACTTACCGAAGATTGCGAAATGGGTCATCGACAATATCGACGTAGGGTGGTGGGTGAAAACCGTTGGCCTCTTCCTCGAGGTTTCCTAATGCGATAGGGATGTTCCAATCCCTACACTCAATATGTTCATCCTCGATGGGGAACGGTGGGTCTAGGATAGCTAGAGCCTCATATTCTAGAGACGGCTCAATGGTAGGAATGTTTGCCTCTAGTGCAGAGGTAGAATAATCAGAGATGGAGATGGAGATGGGTATCTTTGTGCGCGGTGCAGAAGTGGCTGCCTGTAAGGGCACCATAGATGTAGACTCTGGCTCATCACTGTTATGGCTCACTGCAAGGGTGGTGGGGATAGGTAAGTCTAGGCAAATTGGGATCTTGCAATCTAGACATAGCTTAGTGCAGGAATATCGCCTTTATGGTCTAAGAAAGAGGTAGTAGATGTAGAGTGAAGAATAGGCTTCTTTGGGAGAGGTTCAGGATTTGGTGCGTGTAAGGGCATCGAAGAGGGATACATTGGCTCCTCAATAATCTGGGTTGATCTAGGGGTGGTAACAACTTCTATTTTCTCTTAGAAATTCTAATTCTGGTGCATGGGTAGCGACTCCTACTCATAGACAGTGGCCATGTCATTCTCATTAGAATAGGCTATCGATGGGTTAGTGAAGTTGACTTCCTCTCTCTCAGATTCTAATTGATCTAGACGTTGCTCCAAGCTCTCCATGGATTGTTGTTGCTGTTGCTCTAGGCGTTGCATGTATTGCTGCTGTTGGGTTATGCATTGAGAGAGAAGGTCTTCTAGACTAGGTTTAGTAGCCAACTGAGGCGGTTCAGCCAAGTGAAGCTGAGGTACCAACTCTTGCTTGTAGTCCGACTGATTATGAAAGTTGTAAGGAGTCTGGGATTAGCTACTGACTCTGGAAATCTTGAGGGGCTCACTGTTGATCAGAATAGTCATTCTGTGGATATGACGGGTACTGGGATTGCGAGTATTGCCAATCATACTCTCCATTGGGTTGATGAAACCCGGAAGGATAGTAATCCTGCGGGAGAGCAGACTGTTCCCAGCCAAAGTTAGGGTGACTCCAGTGTCTGGATAATACACGTTGTCATAAGAGGTCTACATTGGAGATGGAAATGTACTAAAAGTATAGACCTCTTCTTAGACAGGAGGGAAATATCCCAGAGTTTTGAAATTATGCACAAGTTGCTGGACGGCGACACTAAGGGTAGAGACTGAGTTTGTAAGTTCCTGGAGTACAGATTTGTACTCCGGATCTCTGTAATTGTCATACCCCATAGAAGTCTGCGAGACTGGAGTGTCATGATGATACGCAGAATTGCCATTCCATTGTTAAGAATTATCACCTAGATTCTCACTGAAACTGTAGTAGGTCTCATACAGAGGTCGTTCATGTGCCATCGAGGAGATAGAGGGGTGCGGTAGACTGACTCTCAGATCGAATCCGTCAAAGATAGGACGGGTCTAACCGGGCTTCTACTTGAAAAAGCAAGCCTGAGACGTGGCAAAAAGTTTCCAAAAAGGAGACACTAGAGTTGTGATCCTAAATGATGCACATAGAGCAAGCAATATAATCCTATGTCTAAAATAAATCAGGATAAGTTTGAAGATTTATCTTGTTAGTTTGTGGGGTATGGTAGATTATGACAGTGGGCGGACCACTAGTTTATCTTGTTAACTGCCGGACTAACCTTGTCGCTCTTGGGTTCTCACCAGGCTATACTTTTTCAGAGCAAATCCTTTAGTACTAACTCTAGTCAACAACAAGACAATCCGAAGCCTAGATAGACATGTAGTACAACAGTTGACTTAAATACGTCCCAGACCAACCGGATTGGTCAAGTGTTTAAGAAGAGTGTTCCCTCAGGTTAAGCTAGGGTTGGTGCGTAATATTCGCTCAAAAGTGCTTATTTTAAGCAATTATCCTTTTAGAGTTATTGCATTCTCCTACGTAAAATACTCTATTTACCTACTTTTCTATGTAAGAGTCTCTTCTGTTGCGTAGAACACACTTTTCTGGACGAAATGGTATATTTGCATGCATTAAACACATTTTCGAAGGTCTAAATATTAAGCCGTTCTGATAAAGTCTCATTACGCGCTTCTTCTGTCGCAGGAAACCCCGATGGGACGGTTCTCGAGACTTGTGGGCCCAAATCGATCATGAAAGCCCATTATCAAAGCTTAACAAGCCCACATGCTATGACTAGAAGATATGGGCCAAATATGGGTTGAATAAGATGACCAAAAAGCCGGCCCAAAGAACGAAGAGAGTAGGAGAGCCAATGACCAAGAGACGGACCAAAGCGTTTAAAGCCACATGAGTCAGCAAAGAATGATGGTCGACTCTACTGGAGAAGCGTGAGGATGGTCACAGTGAAGACCAGGGTTCCAGACCCTCCGCCAGTGCTTTTCTCTCTATTTTCTGATACTTTCTCTCTCATCTCTCCTTATTCTCTCTCTCTCTTCATCTCTCGGTCCTCAAATCTACTGACCTAACCCCAGAACTCCTGCCCATCGGCTCTATCTCATCTCCCTTAGCTTTCTGACCGTTGGATCTTCCATCGGACCGTTGGATCTTCAATCGGACCGTTGGATCTCTCTAGATCCGTCGATCTACCAATCTGAGTCCCAATCAAGTCACCATCCATCCGATCGCCATCAGACTGTCTGTCACATCATCTTGTGAGACGATGGACATCATCAATCCATCTGGGCCAGTAGCCGGGCCCATCATCATCGACCCGCTGTCCGACCAGTTAGTGGACCCCGTGAATTTCCAAATAATTCTAATTAAATTTTAAAAAATGGAGGGTCCACTAATTGGGGAGATTCCCCATAGAAAAGTAGGTTTTTACTTAAAAAAAAAAAAAAAAAAAAAAAAAAAATATTTTTCATATTTTTTATTTTCAAAAAATACCCTATTTCCATTAAAGGAAATAGGGAGCTTTAAAAGGAGAAGGATAGGGGTTCATTCGAACCCTAATTCCCCTCCTATCTTTTCCTCTCTTCCCCCCTTTCAATCCCCCCACGTTCTCCCTCCACCGGTGGCCGTTTCTTTTTCTTTTCTTCTTCTTCTTCTTCTTCTTCCTCCTCCATCTTCGCCGGAGTTGCAGGCAGCAACTCCGGCCATCTGGTCCTCTTCCTCCTCCTTCTTCTTCTTCTTCTTCTTCTTCTTCTTCTTCTTCTTTTTCTTCTTCTCATTTTTTTTTTATTTTCGTTTTCCGTTTTGTACCGGAGTTGCAGCCTGCAACTCCGGCTTGCAGCGCCCCCCCCACCAGTCCAGTCCTCCTTCTTCTTCCTCTTCTGCTCTCTTCTTCTGCTCCTTCTCCCTCCTCTCGCCTGCGCTCCCTATTGCTGCGTGCAGCACGACCGCGTCCTCCTTCTCTTGACGCTGCACCAACGGTACCGTCTCCACCACGCTTGAGTTGCAGGTCCGCCTGCAACCTCCGCCTGCAACCTCCACCGTTGCAGCCTCAAAGCTGAAACCTGCTGCTTCGTCCTCCTCCTTGCACCATCCAGCGCTAGCAACCACAGTCCCCTAGCGCCTCCCTTCCTCCACAGCTAACCACCACACCATCTCACCTGTGGGCAGCACGACTACCTCCATCACCATCTTCACGGCCTGCAATAGAGCAGGCCGTTAGCTTCATCCACAACGTGTTCCACCACCTGCACGCACACCTCTTGCATCCACCTCCACCTTCAAGCACCGCTTGAAAAACTTGGCTGAGAGCACCTCGTCTTCTCCTAGCTGCTGGACAGCACCACCATCTTCGTTGGGTTGATGGTCAGCAACCTCCATTCTTGCCTCAAAAGAGTAGCTCTCCAGTGAAGAAGAACAGGTAGGGCTTCATAACTTGCAAGCCAACCACGTTGGACAGCAAGCCATAGCCTCCTTCTTTCCACCAAGCTTCTCACAAGCTCCACCATTCAATGGCCAATTCCGATCCAATTGTTTGGAAAATCTCAAGGTTGCTTTCTTTCTTGCTCACCTTCTCTCTCTTCCCTACTTGTTTCTCTCCCTAGAATATATTTTCTCTCTCTAATTTTACTTCTTTCTAGATTAGTTTGAATGATGTAAGTTTTGTTTTGATGTAATGACAGTTTAAATTAATGCAATTATTCTTGGTTTTAGTGTTCTCTTTTGAATTATATGATTTTTGCGAATTATAGTTCTTTGATATCAATAAAATCAAAAGCATGTTTTAAATCCCGACCTCTCCATCGTTCTCATCCCACCATTCATTTTTTTTAGAAGCATTTACGAACCATGATGTTTTTACATTCTTCCGTTATTTTATGTTCTTGTTTGCGCTAACTAAACCCCGAGTGCGGATCGACATCCGACATACTTCCACCATGCAAAGCATAGCTTAATTTTGCAGGAAATCTCAGATCGAAATTACAAATGTATTGAGATTAGGGTCGTTCTCTCAACGACGGAAAAACCCTACTTTCAAATGGCGCCGCTGCCGCTCGGGTGTTCGGGAGTGCGAAAAAGGACGTAAAGACGGAATTGGAAAGTTGCTGAAGCGGAAAGCTGCTCAATTTGGACAGCCCAACCTTTTCGGGAAACTTTCTATTTTTTATTTTTAGTGATTTTTAGCAGTTTTTAATTACTATTTTTAATGCCTCGGAAGGCCGAGTGCAATTTGTAATAATTTAGAAATTTTACTGCTTTCCAAATAACTGCTAGATCTTGTTCTAGGGTTTTTTAGAAACCCTAGATTAAGTGGAAATTACCAAAAAAATTAAAAAATCAAAATTTTCAAAAAAATTAGGGTTTTATATTCTGCAGATTTTTAGAAATCACCAATCAAGGATTTGCGATTTTTGGAAAGATTCTAAAATCTTGAAACTTTGCTAAATTAGGGTTTCCCCTCTTAGAAGTTTTCTCTTTAGAAGAATTTCTATTTTTAGAAATATTCTGAATTTGGAAAAGTCTGCAAAAGGAAACACCCCAAATCTAGCAGAATTTCAATTTTGGGAAATTTCCCAAAATTGTAAGGGATCCCGCAATCAAATCTTTCTTGGAAGATCTCCACAGTTCGGGAAACTTTCCAATCTAGGTATTTTCCATCTTGGAATTCCTAAATTTTAACCCATCTCGAACTTGGAAATTAATTCAAAAACTTGCTTAAATCCAGTGCTTGTTCTATGAACCCTAAAAAGGTAAGGATCTTCCAAATAGAATCCCACATACCTAGACCGTGCGATCTAATTGTTTTTGCAGGAACACGATCCAGTGTGGGTAGGGTGCGAAAGCTCAAAGAGGTGGAGTCGGGCCCAAGCCCATTAGGATACCCCTCTCTAACCCACGGAGGCGACCCCGTGGCGTGGCCCACGGGAGGTAAGTCTCTATCCTCGCCTTGAGTGCGATACTGATTCGTTGGGTGACACATTGCCGCTTGTCTATTTGCTTTCGCATCCATATTCTTCGACTTGCGTGGCGTGGCCGTTAATCAATCAACTCTAAGAGAGCAGACCCAGCTCCAAATTGAAACTGGTGGGATTTCATCACCCACCTCATCACTCCAGCTGAAATTGCTCCCCAGGATCCATCTATAATAAAAAGAATCAAGAAGTAGAGCCAATTAGCCCGGTGTTCGAGGAAAAATCCACACAAAGCGAACCCGCTTAACATCCAATCGAAATAAGACCACGAGCGCGGGTCCCTGTTGTCTAACACACCCATAAGTCCCTGCTACTCAAGTACACTGAGCTCGACGTGGCATCTTGGACTATTCGGCGGTTAGTTGCGTGTGGACTAGGAACACGCACCAACCCTAGCTTAACCCGAGGGAAAACTCTTCTTATACACTTGACCAATCCGGTTAGTCTGGGACGTACTTAAGACAGTCATTGTGCCGCACGTCTGTCTAGGCTTCGGATTGCCTTGTTGTTGACTAGAGTTAGTACTAAAGGATTCGCTCTGAAGAGTGTAGCCTGGTGAGAACCTCTGAGTGCATACAGTTAGTCCGGCGGCTAAGAGATAAACCAGTGGTCCGCCCACTGTCATAATCTACTCCAGCCCCAAAACTAATAAGATAATGCCTAACATATATCCTGATTGTTTAGAATAGGATTATCTGTGCTTGGTGTGCATCATTTAGAATCACCACTCCAGTATCTCCTTTTGGCAACTTTTTGCCAAATCTTGGGCTTGCTTTTTCAAGTAGAAGCCCAGTTGGACCTGTCCTCACCTTTTACTGACTCGATCTGAGAGTTAGTCCACCGCACCCCTCCATCGCCTCTAATGGCAGATGAACGGCCTCTGTATGAGACCTACTACAATTTCTGTGAGAATCGAGGTGATCACTCTCAACAATGGTATGACAATTCTGCGTATCATCATGATACTCCAGTCGCGCACACTTCTACAGGGTATGATAATCACCGAGATCCAGAGTACAATTCTGTACTCCAAGAGCTTAAAAATTCAGTCTCTGCCCTTCGTGCCGCAGTCCAGCAACCTGTCTACCATTCCCAGTCTGTAGGATATTACCCTCCTATCCAGCAAGATGTCTGTACCTTTCCATCTCCAATGTAGACCTCCTATGACAACACTTATTATCCGGATAATAGGAGTCACCATAACTTTGGTTGGAAACAGTTTACCCTCTCGCAGCAACTGCCGCAGGATAATTATCCTTCCGGGTTCCATCAACCCAATGGAGAGTATGACTCGCAATACTCGCAATCCCAGTACCCGTCATATCCACAGAATGACTATTCTGATCAACAGTGGGCCCCTCAGGATTTTCAGAGTCAGCAACTAGTCCCAGACTCCACTTTGCCTTACAACTTTCATACCCAGTCGGACTACAATCAAGAGGTGGCACCTCAGCTCCCCTTGGTTGAACTGCCTCCGTTGGCTACTAACCCTGGTCTAGAGGACCTTCTCTCTAAGTACATTGCCCAGCTAGAGCACCAACAACAGCAATCTATGGAAAGCTTCGAGCAACGTCTAGTTCAATTAGAAAATGAGAGACAGGAAGTCAACTTCACTAGTCCACCAATAGCCTATCCTGAGGAGAATGATTGGCCACTGTCTATAATGAGGAGCCGCACAATTGGACCCAGTACCACCATTGTGAGGAAGAAATAGAAGTTGTACCCACCCCTAGATCGAGCCAGACTATTGAGGAGCCAGTGTTTCCTTCTTCGGTGCCTTTAAAAGCACCACATCCTGAACCTACCTCAGAGCAACCTATTTCTCACTCTCCCACTGCTGCTTCTAACCTGGACCCTGAAGATGATCATCATGACACTGAGTTTTGTCTCGATCATAGGATCCCTGTTGTCATAGATCTACCGTTCCTCCCCACCTCCCTTGGATTGTGCAACAATTGTGATGAACCCGAGTCTCAATCTTTGGTGCCCTTAACAGCACCAACTTCTGGACTGAGCACAGAGGAACTTAGTCCCATCTTTATCTCTGATAATTCTCTCTCTGCTCTGAATGCAGACATTCCTACTGATGAGCCATGTCTAGAAAATGGGCCTCCCGCTGTCCTGGACCTACCGATCCCTATCGAGGAGGAACATATTGAGTACAGGGATTGGAACATCCCTATCACATCAGGAAACATCGAGAAAGAGGTCAACAGTTTTCACCCGTCACCCTACGTCGATATTTTCGATGACCCGTGTGCCGTAGAGAGTCTAACTCAGGATTCTCCCGAAGATATATTATCCAAGTGTCATGAACACTGTGAGTCTGACTTCATCTCGGAGTCCAACATTTCTGGTATTACTGATCTGCAGGAGTCTGCTCCATTCAGATACATTCCCGCAAAACTCAATGAGTTTGCGGCTCTGCTAACCACGGTCAGAGAACCCACTACTACTCCCTTCTCAGTCTTTACTGAGAAGCTTCTATCCCTCCCCGCTGAACTAAATGTTTTTGCAGGTCTGTTCAGAGAAACCGCTCCTACTCTCCTCTCAATCTTTACTGAGAAGCTTCGATCCCTCCCAGATCAACTCCGTACTTTTGTCAGTCTGCTCAGAGAGCTCAATGCCCTTCTCTCAATTTACACTGAGAAAGACCTGTTCTACATAGGTATACCTAGACAAGTGATATTCGCTCAAAAGTGCTTATTTTAAGCAATTATCCTTGTAACGTTATCGCACTCTCCTACGTAAAAGGCTCTATTTATCTACTTTTCTACGTAAGAGTCTCTTCTATTGCGTAGAACACACTTTTCTGGACGAAATGGTATATTTGCATGCATTAAACACATTTTCGGAAGTCTAAATATTAAGCCGTTCTGATAAAGTCTCATTACGCGCTTCTTCTGTCGCAGGAAACCCCGATGGGACGATTTTCGAGACTTGTGGGCCCAAATCGATCATGAAAGCCCATTATCAAAGCTTAACAAGCCCACATGCTATAACTAGAAGATATGGGCCAAATATGGGCTGAATAAGAGGACCAAAAAGTCGGCCCAAAGAACGAAGAGAGTAGGAGAGCCAATGACCAAGAGACGGACCAAAGCGTTTAAAGCCACATGAGTCAGCAAAGAATGATAGTCGACTCTACTGGAGAAGCGTGAGGATGGTCACAGTGAAGAACAGGGTTCCAGACCCTCCGCCAGTGCTTTTCTCCAATTTTTTTGATACTTTTTCTCTCATCTCTCCTTATTCTCTCTCTCTCTTCATCTCTCGATCCTCGAATCTACTGACCTAACCCCAGAACTCCTGCCTATCAGCTCTATCTCATCTCCCTTAGCTTTCTGACCGTTGGATCTTCCATCGGACCGTTGGATCTTCCATCGGACCGTTGGATCTTCAATCGGACCGTTGGATCTCTCTAGATCCGTCGATCTACCAATCTGAGTCCCAATCAAGTCACCATCCATCCGATCGCCTTCAGAATGCCTGTCACATCATCTTGTGAGACGATGGACATCATCAGTCCATGTGGGCCAGTAGCCGGGCCCATCAGCATCGACCCGCTGTCCGACCAGTTAGTGGACCCCGCGAATTTCAAAAATAATTTTAATTAAATGGGGGGTCCACTAATTGGGGAGATTCCCCATAGAAAAGTAGCATTTTACTTAAAAAAAAAAAAAAAAAAAAAAAAAAAAAAAAAAAAAAAAAAAAAAAAAAAAAATTAAAAATATTTTTTTTTTATTTAAAAAAATACCCTATTTCCATTAATGGAAATAGGGAGCTTTATAAGAGGAGGGAGAAGGGTTCGTTCGAACCCTAATCCCCCCCCTTTCTCTTCCATTCTCTCCCCCTATTAATCCCGCACAGATCTCCTCCTCCTTTTCTCTTCTCTCCCATTTCTTTTTCTTCTTCCTCTCCTTGTTATTTCATCTCCGGCGAGCCACCACCGGACTGGTTCGTCGGCTCCCCCACCTTCTCCTTCTTCTCCTCCTCGTTCTTCTTCTTCTTGATATTGCTGCACAGTCGCCGCCCTTCAACCTCCTCAACGTTTCCTTCCATCTTCCCTTCTTTTTATTTTTTTTTTTCGTTTTCGTTTTTGTTTTTGTTGTCATTACCGTTTTTTTTAACGCCGGAGTTGCAGACCTGCAACTCCGGCCGTCAGTGCTCCTCCACGATCTCCACCACCGCCTAACCCTTATTGCTGCCCTCTCCAGCGCCCTCTCCTCCACTGACCGGAGTTGCAGACCTGCAACTCCGGCAATCTTCATCCTCAACCACGTTGCTGCCACCACCGTCTTCATCAAAAATAACCAGCAGCTCCTTCTCCAACCATCCTCTCACCTATTATCTTCTCTCTCACCGTTCTTGCTGGCTGAACCAGCAAGAACGACCAGCTTGCACCCTTGGACGATTACCCCTGCAACTCATGCTTCCAACCTAAAAGGCTCCGGCGGTTCCTCATCATATTGCTGCTCACGGTTGGCTGCACACCGACTCAATCCCACGGCCAGACCTGCAACTAGCAGGTCCTTGTTTCTCATACATTTCCACCGGCCAGATTCCACTAGTTGCTGCCCAGCAGCACCTCCACAAACGGCTCGCAAGCTTCACCAGGCATGCAAACATAGTCACATCTCCTTGCTGTCTTCCTCAACCGGAGTACAACCAGTGCACCTCCATGCACCAGCAGCAACCATGACTTACCGTGCTCTCCATCCCTCAATGATCGGATAACTCCTATGGCCCATCTTCATGGCTAACAATACCCCACTTAGGCCAACAATCCATGTCAACGGCCTCTTCTTGGCACACTGAATGCACACCATCCTCATCATTCTCCACTTGGCCGACCGCATGGGCCATTCACATGGTCGAACGGTAAGCCGAGGTGAGGTTTCTCTCTCTTCATCTCTCTCTCACCCTCACTTTCTCTCTCTCAAAACCCCTTTCTCTCTCTACATCCCTCTCTTATTAAAATGCTTTCTAGTTTAGTTATTTTGTGAGATTTTTGCTGTAGACGACAATTTTGACTGAATAAAGTTGATTTGAATAAAATTATGTTCCATTCTCTGCAAATTTCCCGTCATTTTATGTCATTATTGCGCTAACCCGACTAATCCCGAGTGAGGATCGACATCCGACACGAATCCCTATACAAATCTATCAATTTTGCAGGATAATCGGATACAAATTACAAATATTGTTGAAATTAGGGTTTCCGTAACCAACGACGCGGAAAAATCCTACTTTCAACAAGGGATAGGATAATTGTTTCCGTTCCACCTTAGGTGTCAGGAAGACTGCAGATTCACTCAGTCTCCATGAGTTTTAACCTGGTTGGGGGTACTTGATATACCCCCATCATGTCTGGCTGAAGACGTAAAACTTAGCGCTTTCGGAAAGGCAATTCCGGTATTCCTAGAGTACATGAGTCTCATGCATTTGTTATTACTGTTATATCTCTGAAAATGCAGGTACATTCATTCTCCCGATCATCAGGTACCCCACACTGTTGAGTTTCTGTCGACGTGGTAACATCCTTCCTGAATCTTTGCATCATCATCACTGATTTTTCATCATTTTATGTCCCGGTCATGAGCACCGAGGACGGTGCTGTATTTTGGTTGGGGGTGGGTATTTACCAAAACTCATGTCTTCATTTTGAAAAAAAAAAAAATGTTGTTTTTGGGGTAATTTCCGATGTTCTCCAAAAGTTTTCTAGAATTTCAAAAAATGTGTCAAATACCCTGACTTTGATTAGCTGAAAACCTCCGTTAAGTCAGTATTGAGGATGTCAATTTTTGTTAGCGTTGAGTCAAGTCAAGCGTGGCTACAGCAGTTTTGAAAACTTAGAAAAACTCAGATTCGGCACAATTGTACACTATCAACATCAGAATCATCCTAAGTATAGAAACTCTAGAGATCCTGTGAGAAGAATTGTGGAGACCTAACCCAGTGAGCTTTCGAGCCTTTAATCGTTTCAGAGAGTTATACATTAATCCTGAGTCACAAGATGACTCACTATTCTTCATGCCCGCAATATTCGTTGAGAGATCTCATTATCTTTTGCTTCGATCATAAAACTCGGAACGACATCAAAAAATTGGATTACTACGACAGAACCTTCTCTGTATCCAGTCAAGACAGTATACATGATAGTGCAAACCTTAGAAAATGATTTAGGCCATTTTTCTGAACCATTCAGCCTTTTTACTCACCTGAATTATACTTCACTAGAAACCCCTTGAGCCATTCTATAAAAGCCTTTTCTTTGTAAACCCATCAACCTAAAATCCAGTCTAGCTACGAAGCATGACTGTCTACCCTTATTTTGAGATGGACAAAAGAATAACTGATGTGGGTATACCGTAAAAAGAAAAGTAAAGAAGAAGAATCAAAAGGAAAAAAAAGTGGTTCAAGCCAAAAACAAAATATGGAAAGAAAGTATGAAGAAGAGCTGAAAAGAAATTGAGCAGTCTCAGAAATATCAAGAAAAAGAGAAAAATACGAAAAAAGAAAAAATAACCAGATAATGGTGTTACGCCGCAGGAAAAATTCAAGAAAATGGCAATATCCTCTCAAGATCTTTGAAATCCTGTATTCCTTTATCTCTCTACACCTGACCTAAGCCTCATTACAACCCAGGAAAGTCCTACTTGATTCTAGGATAGTACGATCATAAAATGTGGAGATTGGAGAAGGAGAAGCTATAGAGTTTGATCTGACGTTCCCGAGTGAAGTGGTATTCCAATCATGAGATCTTCTTCTGTTAAAGATGTCCTTCCTTTAAATAATACATATGTGAGATCTTTGCTTTCATATATCAACACATCTCCTCACATATAAATTGAGAGAAAAGAAGAAAACCCTTCTTGCGTGATTCTATTCTGAGTGCTAAACATGTGAGATTTGAGGTCGAGGCATAAAAACTTAGAGGTGATCTGGAAATCTTTACTGTCGGATGATGAGAATGTTGAGCACACACACACGCAGAGTCTGACTATTCTGGGTCATGATTATTAGTCTGTAGTCTTGCCAAAACTTTCTAACTCTTCGCTAGCATGTAACTATTTTTGCATCCATTCAATGATTTTACGAACGGTGTTTTCTCGGAGCTAATGTGAAAGTGTGCAGCATGTGCAGAGCCCTTTTAAGCTCATTTCTTTCGCACTAATTGCCAAGGATTGGCAATATGCTGGTTGGGGGTTGTAATATTCGCTCAAAAGTGCTTATTTTAAGCAATTATCCTTTTAGCGTTATTGCATTCTCCTACGTAAAATACTCTATTTACCTACTTTTCTACGTAAGAGTCTCTTCTGTTGCGTAGAACACACTTTTCTGGACGAAATGGTATACTTGCATCCATTAAACACATTTTCGGAGGTCTAAATATCAAGCCGTTCTGATAAAGTCTCATTACGCGCTTCTTCTGTCGCAGGAAACCCCGATGGGACGGTTCTCGAGACTTGTGGGCCCAAATCGATCATGAAAGCCCATTATCAAAGCTTAACAAGCCCACATGCTATGACTAGAAGATATGGGCCAAATATGGGCTGAATAAGAGGACCAAAAAGCCGGCCCAAAGAACGAAGAGAGTAGGAGAGCCAATGACCAAGAGACGGACCAAAGCGTTTAAAGCCACATGAGTCAGCAAAGAATGATGGTCGACTCTACTGGAGAAGCGTGAGGATGGTCACAGTGAAGACCAAGGTTCCAGACCCTCCGCCAGTGCTTTTCTCTCTATTTTCTGATACTTTCTCTCTCATCTCTCCTTATTCTCTCTCTCTCTTCATCTCTCGGTCCTCGAATCTACTGACCTAACCCCAGAACTCCTGTCCATCGGCTCTATCTCATCTCCCTTAGCTTTCTGACCGTTGGATCTTCAATCGGACCGTTGGATCTCTCTAGATCCGTCGATCTACCAATCTGAGTCCCAATCAAGTCACCATCCATCCGATCGCCATCAGACTGTCTGTCACATCATCTTGTGAGATGATGGACATCATCAATCCATGTGGGCCAGTAGCCAGGCCCATCATCATCGACCCGCTGTCCGACCAGTTAGTGGACCCCGTGAATTTCCAAATAATTCTAATTAAATTTTAAAAAATGGAGGGTCCACTAATTGGGGAGATTCCCCATAGAAAAGTAGGTTTTTACTTAAAAAACATAGAAAAGTAGGTTTTTACTTAAAAAAAAAAAAAAAAAAAAAAATATTTTTCATATTTTTTATTTTCAAAAAATACCCTATTTCCATTAAAGGAAATAGGGAGCTTTAAAAGGAGAAGGATAGGGGTTCATTCGAACCCTAATCCCCCTCCTATCTTTTCCTCTCTTCCCCCCTTTCAATCCCCCCACGTTCTCCCTCCACCAGTGGCCGTTTCTTTTTCTTTTCTTCTTCTTCTTCTTCTTCTTCCTCCTCCATCTTCGCCGGAGTTGCAGGCAGCAACTCCGGCCATCTGGTCCTCTTCCTCCTCTTCCTTCTTCTTCTTCTTCTTCTTCTTCTTCTTCTTCTTCCTCCTCCATCTTCGCCAGAGTTGCAGGCAGCAACTCCGGCCATCTGGTCCTCTTCCTCCTCCTCCTTCTTCTTCTTCTTCTTCTTCTTCTCATTTTTTTTTTATTTTCGTTTTTCCGTTTTGTACCGGAGTTGCAGCCTGCAACTCCGGCCGGCAGCGCCCCCCCACCAGTCCAGTCCTCCTTCTTCTTCCTCTTCTGCTCTCTTCTTCTGCTCCTTCTCCCTCCTCTCGCCTGCGCTCCCTATTGCTGCGTGCAGCACGACCGCGTCCTCCTTCTCTTGACGCTGCACCAACGGTACCGTCTCCACCACGCTTGAGTTGCAGGTCCGCCTGCAACCTCCGCCTGCAACCTCCACCGTTGCAGCCTCAAAGCTGAAACCTGCTGCTTCGTCCTCCTCCTTGCACCATCCAGCGCTAGCAACCACAGTCCCCTAGCGCCTCCCTTCCTCCACAGCTAACCACCACACCATCTCACCTGTGGGCAGCACGACTACCTCCATCACCATCTTCACGGCCTGCAATAGAGCAGGCCGTTAGCTTCATCCACAACGTGTTCCACCACCTGCACGCACACCTCTTGCATCCACCTCCACCTTCAAGCACCGCTTGAAAAACTTGGCTGAGAGCACCTCGTCTTCTCCTAGCTGCTGGACAGCACCACCATCTTCGTTGGGTTGATGGTCAGCAACCTCCATTCTTGCCTCAAAAGAGTAGCTCTCCAGTGAAGAAGAACAGGTAGGGCTTCATAACTTGCAAGCCAACCACGTTGGACAGCAAGCCATAGCCTCCTTCTTTCCACCAAGCTTCTCACAAGCTCCACCATTCAATGGCCAATTCCGATCCAATTGTTTGGAAAATCTCAAGGTTGCTTTCTTTCTTGCTCACCTTCTCTCTCTTCCCTACTTGTTTCTCTCCCTAGAATATATTTTCTCTCTCTAATTTTACTTCTTTCTAGATTAGTTTGAATGATGTAAGTTTTGTTTTGATGTAATGACAGTTTAAATTAATGCAATTATTCTTGGTTTTAGTGTTCTCTTTTGAATTATATGATTTTTGCGAATTATAGTTCTTTGATATCAATAAAATCAAAAGCATGTTTTAAATCCCGACCTCTCCATCGTTCTCATCCCACCATTCATTTTTTTTAGAAGCATTTACGAACCATGATGTTTTTACATTCTTCCGTTATTTTATGTTCTTGTTTGCGCTAACTAAACCCCGAGTGCGGATCGACATCCGACATACTTCCACCATGCAAAGCATAGCTTAATTTTGCAGGAAATCTCAGATCGAAATTACAAATGTATTGAGATTAGGGTCGTTCTCTCAACGACGGAAAAACCCTACTTTCAGTGCGTGTTCTTAACCCAACAAATAGCAGACCAATCAAATAACCAACGAATCCACTAGCGAGCTCGGTATACAGTAGTAGGGACCTATGGGTGTGTTAGACAACAGGGACCCGCGCTCATGGACTTATTCGACCTAGGATGGATGGAAAGACTATGTGAAGGGGTGTCCTCGAACACCGATCTAGTTTGGCTCTAGCTCTTGATTCTTTTTATTAGAGTGGATCCTCGGGATCAAGCGCAGTTGGAGTGATGAGGTGGGTGATGAAATCCCACCAGTTTTAAAAAGGAGTTGGGTCTACTCAATTATGGTTCATTAATTAGCTGCCACATCCACGCAGTGTGAATAAGTTAATGCTAAAAAAGCAAATAAACATGCGGCATAATAATCACCAAATTACTCAGTATCGCACTCAAGACGAAGGAAGGAACTTACCTCCCGTGGGCCACGCCACGGGGTCGCCTCCATGGAATAGGGAGGGGTATCCAAATGGGTTTGGGCCCGAGTCCACCTCTTTGAGTTTTCGCTCCCTACCCACACATGAATCGTGTTCCTACACGCAAGGATTAGATCAATGGTCTAGGGATGGGGAATTGCTTGTAAGAGACTTGCCTTGCTAGGGTTGCATAGAACACGCAATGAATATTTGGCAAGCGCTTAGTCTGTTTCCAAATTAGGGTTTGGAAACCTTCCAAGTTGTGCGAGATTGCACTCCCGATTGAAATTGAAAATTTTCTAAATTAAGGAATTTTGGAGAATTAGAATATTTCTATTCTAGGACTTTCCAACAATAAGAGAATTTCTAAGAATAGAATCTCTCCAAATTTGGAATGTCCTAAAACGGAAACCCTAATTTTGAAATCCCTTTATTTCTAGAAACTTTCCAAAATTCAAAAATTCTTAAAATCTAACTAAAAATAGCATAAAATAATGATCCTAATTTTTTTGGTATTTTTGAATTAGCACTCAATCTAGGATTTCTAAAAAATCCTAGAACAAGATCTAGCAAATATTCAAAAATTGGAAAGTGTCCTAAATTATTACAAGTTGCACTCGGCCATCTGAAGCATTAAAAATAGTAATTAAAAAGTTCTAAAAATAACTAAAATGTTTGAAAGAAAAGTTTCCACTTGTGGAGCTTCCTACTTTAGCAGCTTTTCGATTTCGTCATCTACATTCCTTTTCGCACTCCTGTACGCCCGAGAGGCAATGACTCCATTTGAAAGTAGGTTTTTTTCTGTGCCATTCGATTCGGAAACCCTAGAATCAACACATTTGTAATTTGATCTGATTTTATCCTGCAAAATTTAGAGATTCTAGCATAGGGATTTGTATCGAATGTCGATCCGCGCTCGGGGTTAGTTTGCGCAATTCAAATACATAAAATGACATATTTTTCCACAAAAAATTCTACAAAATTAATGTAGGGATGAGAGTGGTGAATATGCTGGGTTTTAAAAACATGATTTTGGGATTTTTAGAGAGAGAAAATGCTGCGAACATTATTAACATGAAGAACACAAATTAAGTAAAACATAAGAAGTTAAATGTTGCAATCAAATGAAAACAAATTTAGAATTTATTCAAGGCCATTAAAATCCTTACAATAGTTGCTGAAATTAAATCTAGCTATAAAGTAATACAAGAAAATTTTAGAGAGAGAAACCTAAAACTAGAGAGAGGAAGATAGAGAAATTAAAGAAGATGAGAGAAAAAGTGAGAAAGGTAAAAAGGACTCTTACCTTGAACACTGACCAAGGTTTATCGGCCCGGGAGGTGAAGAAGTGCTGGAGAAGACGAGCTTGCCGATTGGTGCTATTAAAGTAATGGTGGCTCATGGGCTTTAGAGAGAGCCCATGAAGAGAGGTACACACTAGTGATCCAGTGGGGAGGGCAGGGCAGCAACAAGCTCAGCCTTTTGGAGAACTTATAGGCATGTAACTCAGCCAAAGATGGAGGTTAGAGGGCGGTGGAACACGTACAGGGATGAAAGATAGCGGCTGTGGTGCGTGGAGACGGTGGCTGCAAGGTGAGTGGTGGACGGCTTGGATCCTCCAGCCGTTCTTCTTCCTTCATCTTCTCCTTCTTTTTTTCTGGTTTTCTTTTTGATTTTTCGTTTTGGTGAGGACGTTCATCAGGAAAGAAGGCGGCGGCTAGGATTGGGTGAAAAGAGAAGAGAGAATGGCGGTTTTTGATGGATGATGGAATGGGGGGAGAGATGGAGAACGTTGGGGGAGTGGTGTAGTTTTGGTGGAGGCGTGAATGGGAAAGGAGAGGGGGACGGCTAGGGTTTCTTGGTCCCCCTTTCATACTTTTGAAAACGTGGCAA
The DNA here is from genome assembly GCA_035048495.1 of Euptelea pleiosperma. Taxonomy (NCBI): domain Eukaryota; kingdom Viridiplantae; phylum Streptophyta; class Magnoliopsida; order Ranunculales; family Eupteleaceae; genus Euptelea; species Euptelea pleiosperma. The sequence goes on along the minus strand of CM068551.1, from coordinate 10,108,279 downwards.
TGAGATGGGGATGGGAGTTCGGTTTCCTAAAGAGAGGAATCCATGCTGCCTCCAACTTCTCTCCAAAATGTCTAAAAAAATGATGACTTTCCAAAAACTTCTGAGTTCTCCCAAAAATAATCCCTCCTTTAATAATAAATGTCCTCCTTCTATTTAAAATAGGTCTCATCTTTTCTAAAAGATTTGTTAAATTCAAAAGATCCCATTCCCATTTAAGCTCGTTTTGCAAATCCACCTACTAATTTAGGTTGTTGCCACCTCAATTATTCTCAGAGAAAAACAATTCCTTTTGATTTAAAAATCTTTTCTTTTAACGCTCTTAATTTCTCAAACCTTCCAAAATTTTCTCTCCTTTCCTTCTTCTTCTTAAGAATTAGTTTCCATCCATGCTAGGAATGTGGGTCCCACTGAATGGCTGAGCCGTGGGTAATGGGCCCGTACTACAATGCGGTTTTGGCCCATATGATTCGAATAAGTTATGATGAGGGCCATTGGATGGCGAGATGGATGATCAAATGGTGGGCGATGAGGGTGAGGATTGGACGATGGAGATTGGCCAAGGTAGGTCAGTAGGATTGAGTGACTGAGGGCAGAGAGAGGATTGATGATCTGGATTTGAGAGTAGATGGAGAATGGAGGTTTAGAGAGAGGAGAGAGAAAATATTACAAAATAAAGAAAAAATGCTAGTAGAGGGTCTTGAACCCTAGTCTTTGACTTGGTCTTCTACAGGCTTTTCCAACTGAGCAAGTCTTCATCTTGTGTTAGTTGACAAGCTTTAATCTCCTTAGTCTCTTCTTTGAGGGCTTGTCTCTCCTCTCTTAGTCGCCTCTCGACTCTTTTGATCCTGCAGCTCTTCTCGCCTTTGGCCTATATCTTCTTGTCTAGGTCTACTAGCTCTCCATGCTTTGATCAAAGGTATTGTAGGTTGATTGTAGGCCCGCATTCATCAAGATTGTCCGATTAGTGCTCTTGAGATAGAAAAATCACGTAATGAGACTTTTACAAAATGGCGTCGCATGTGGGTCAAATAAATGCGTATGAATGCATGCGAATATACAATTTTGACCAGAAAAGTGTGTTCTACACAATGAGAGAAACTCTTACGTAAAAAAGTGGATAAATATGGCAGTTTTATGTAGGAGAGTGTGATAACGCTAGAAAGATAATTGCTTAAAATAAATACTTTTGAGCGAATATCAGCTGGATTTTCTGAGGTACTTATAGTGTTCTGGATCACCAATTGCGTTAGAATCATCATTATTTAACGATTCCAAATCCCATGGTTTGCTATCCCATTGGGAAACCCTTGAACCAACTTTTAGCCAAATCCAGTAACTACAACTCATTGGGTCGATATTTTAAGTTAGACTTTACAAATCTGTTTTTCTAAAAATTTCTACAACTACCATGTACTTTGAACACATTCATTTTTGGTTGGGAACATGACCTTTGGGGTAGATGAAAACAATCCCTAGAAGTTAGCTTCGCAACCGAGTTGTAATCAAAGCATTCTGAGTTTTCTATTGGAAGCTATGGCCGTGTTGCTACAGGATGTCGAATCTAGACTAGAACGTATACCACACATTATGACCTTTATAATACTCGATTTTTCTCATGTACTTACCTTGTTTCTCACCCCCCATTGACACTTGAGTAGTGAATTTATAGATTGGAGGTTCGTGCTCCAAATCGAGAACCCCCATGATTCTTAACCTATGCTTTACTCTTTTTTCCTCACTGAATTTGAATTGTAAACTCTTGCTATATCCTCTATCGTGCGTGATAAGTTAGACTAAATGAATATCTTGTAAAATGAACATTCGCTTGTGTAAAATGGCAATCATTCAACATATCGCTAGGAAGCAGGTTAAGTCCCCGTTAAGAGAACCTTAGCCAAAAAGGAAACATTAGTAGTCATACTTTATACGCACCTATTGCCGCTATTCCATTAGAGATCGTACCAATGGCTACTCCCATTCTTACTTCCTCATATACTACCAGCTCCATGCCTACTCCTTTCGATATAGCAAGCCATTACAGCGAAGCTCAGTGAACAAACCCGACGAGGATGCAGATTCTGCCGAGAGTGTCGGGCAGAGTTGGGAATTAGATGATGACTTATGTGATACTGCAGACTCTTTTGAGAGCATTTAGATAGGCTTAGTTTTTTAAGAAAGCTTATGATGTCAAGGATGCTTCTTAATTAAATGGTTCATTAATAAAGATATTTCCAATTATACTTCTATTGTGTTCTTTGTTATTTTTATTCTTGTCCTACCTGACATGCCTACCTCGGGTTCTTTGGGTCGACTCAGTGGATTGAGGGTCAGGGTCATGGATCTCAATTTGGGGCGTGCCAGAATGGTATCAGAGCTTAGGCTTTAAATCTTTAGTGTTTTCTGCTGTGAATTGTAGGAATGATACTTGTTAAAATCTAAACCATAGACTAACACTGAGTCAGAACTTTAAACTATATGATGTATTATGCATATAAACATATCATGTGATGTATGAATCAAACTATCTGAAACACTTGATATCTATAAACTTATATGTATAAACCCTAGGAGAACTACCATACTTTGATTGATACATATTTGGTATACTTTTATGAACCATTATCTGAACCTTAGGATGTGAGTCCATACAGACTCTAGTCTAGGGTTGTGAATTTTTGAATAGTGTCATTGATGATATGATTGTTTGTTTGAGGGTTGACCGATCATATGATTGACTCACACCCTAGCCTATCTTGTGGCGGTAGTTCTAGATTCCAATGGAATTCTAGTAGGGTAGCTTTGTGTTAAATCGAAGGTCTGGAGTGTGAAGGTCGGTGTAATTGCAATTACACTAATTCATAACAATCTTGAGCGATGATGATACACTTGGACACTCAAGTTCGTCAGAGTCTTTATACCGAGTCTTGGATGTGGTTTTGATGTTTCGATTTTAGGATAGTATTACGATTTAGGTTAATATTCTGATGAAGGTTGTTTTATTTTTATTGCTTCTGGGAAAGCAACTATACTGTAACCAGTAGGAGTGGAGCCGTGATGTTATAGTATAGGTGTTCTACTTGTGGAATGTAGCTATGTGACAATTTATGAGAATGAGACTGTATGTTGTTTGACATAAATGCAGTCCAATTTGATTGTTTTGTGTTGAATAAGTTTTGTGTGGAATATTGATTGTTAGTCTACATTATTTGATTACATGTTGATGTATGTTAAAATTTTATATACTCAAACTATTAACATAATTGCATAATTCATAAGGTTCATAATTGACGCATCTAGGTGACACTCTAGCTGATACTTAATAGAAATATTTATGGACCTAGGATCAGTGTGCAACGAAAGTACATTAATTTAAATTTCGAGGACAAAATTCTTTTAAGGGGGGTAGATTGTACTAACCCAATTTTTTTCTAAACCTAGATTAGTGCAGACCTTGATGTTAGTCGTACTTTTGACTACCAATTTTTTTTCCTTTGAAGGGCAATGTGATAACTATTTAACTATGGTTGAAATAGTAAATTCTTTTTAATATACATGAATCATATGGATAAGTCAACCTAATAACACTGGCGACCCTGTCTCCATAGATATGGAGGCCATTCGGACAAGTTCTATTCGAAAAGATATTTTAGAAATTTTGTTCATTAGAGGATATTGTTATAACAATGTTAAATATAATAATTAGGACTTTCTGTGAGCCATTTTCTATGTTCTTGACCATTCTTGACCACTAGCTAATGATTAGAAACATCTAAGACCCTTTGGAAAATTTTGAATTTTTCAAGGTTTTTGAGGAATTTTTGGTGGGATCCACTATTCTGGATTCACCTTTAAATCTATGATGGTGTTATATGATGTAAAAATTTATTATACGGTTCGATCGATTAGATCATGGTCAGATCGTATAAAATGTTTAAAATCAATGGTTATGATGAAAGGTCTGTACACTTAAAAATATAATATAAACTTAATTGAATAATATGTGTGACAACACATAACATTTTTGGAATTGGTGACAGAGAAATAAAATGACAATAATTCAATATAAATGACTATGTGGCATCTTATGTGGATAATTGCATAAATTAATTACAATAATCATAACTGGAAACTCACAATTTGGAAACTCTTAGAAACCTTTGATTTTTCAAAAAGATCTATTTTCATCCCACATGGCCAAAACGTGTTAGACAATTCTTAGCTCAAATTGAGCAACTAATTGATTGGAACAAAAAAGGAAAGTGTCAAGACATGGGATTTATTTGTTTGGAAGGTGTTCTAGATGATTTGATTTATTAGAACTTATGAACTACAATAATTAGCAACCTTTCCTATATACTATTGAAGGACCCCTAGTAACTTAAACCCTTAACATACACCCCTTGCTATCATGAGAATAATTGATATCTATAAATACTCACCCATAGGGATCGACGTCCCACACTATTTTTCCTTTGGAAAACCCCTCCAAACATTTTCCCCTAAACTTCCTTTGCTCTAACAACCCTAATCCATTAAGCCAAATTGTTGCACCCTTTTGGGCATACTAAAGTGATATCCAGACCTTACAAGAACGCGCACTTCCTGGCTGAAACGTCCAGCACTTTTGTTCGACCATTGGATTCCCTGCACCACTCCGAAAGCTCGACAAAGAAGAAGAAGAAGACTACCACTCAAGTTGATCAAGTAGGATTTCCTCCCCCTATTCTTTCATAGTTGTTTTATAAAACTTATGAATAAAACCTAAAGAAGTCGATTGCCTAGTTGAAAAAGCATGTTCGATAATTTAGTGGTTTTTTCCAGGTATCTATTATGATAGATCTCCTGTGTTGTTATCACCTTGTGATAGTTGGAACGATGTTGTGCATGTGGTCATGGGTTCGGCCTTCTATGTATGAGCCCACCCCTTGGAGTATCTGACCCGACTAATGGGCCATACACCTAAAAAGGGAGGGAAGAGTACCCTATGGTGAAAAACCCAAACCTACCTGGATCCATGTAGCGGAGATTATTTTTTTATGTGAATATGCTATGTGATGTTGACCATGCGTGCTCATGAAAGTGTCGTTGCTCATTGGAATTGAAGTTAAACCGGCCAAATTAAGGATTGAAATTCTCTACTTGTTTTTTTGAAATAGTCCATAAAACATTTTTATTAGGTTTGCCTCTCATCCCCATGTTTGTGTGGGTGTTATGGCGTACCTATTGGGCTTCATAGCTGATCCTATTAACCATGTGCAGACAACATTGGAGAAACGAGTGTTTGATGATGCGTGGCATGCCGACAATGAGGATTACACTCCCGAAGCTTAATTCTAGGATTTTTATCATAATTAGTTTTGACTTTTAATAATAAGCTCATGGATCATTGTTAGTTTTAATTTTGAATATTTCTAATTTTGGGTGTGACGGACTTTTTACCCTTGAATGCACTATTTTAGTTTGCTGACACCACACCAAATTTGCCTAAGGCTTTTGCAATGGTTTAAAATTGTTGCAAAAAACGGCGTTTATTTCATTAGCAATGGTTCAAAACCGTTTCAAATTATTTTAGAAACGGTTATTTCTGTGTTGAATTTCATGGGTTAGACAACAGATTTGCAACGCACAGAAACGGTTCCAAACCGTTGTAAAACTAAATTTTGTAATGGTTAAAAGCCGTTGGTAAGAACACTTTCGTAATGGTTTTGAACCGTTTCCTTTAGAAACGGCGCCAACTTTGAACCGTTGCTAATATTTGCAACAGTTTTAAACCGTGGTAAGTTATTTTCAATAAATGATTATTTACAAAAATGGAAACAGTTTTAAACCGTTTCAAATATTTAAAATATTTAAAGTGGTTTTAAAATAGGTTGCAACGGTTTTGAGCCGTTGAAAAACTGGTAAAAAAAATAAAATAAAATTAGCATTTGGATTGTCAGAACCTGATAATAAACAAGCAAAATATCAAACCATAAACACGCAAATTTATTCAGTAATTATCATGACCTGATAATAAAAAATTAACTAATCAACAAGCCCATAAGGAAAATCTTCAGTTGAAAACTGAGTAAACTTCTAAATCACATTTATAATAGCCACAAGGTATGGCCTTCTCACCTCACTTACATAGATTATAATGTCTTGGGTCAGTTAACCAAGTCCCAACCTCATAGTTCCTGTTCTTGCATCAGAATCAAATGCAAAATTACATTGAGTGCATGTATTTGTTAATTAAATGGTGAGTAAATGATATTCGCAAAAAAAAAGAAAAAAAAAACGCGGATCCACATCAATTGAAATGTGGATCTATGTAAGTGAAGGTTCAACAAATCCAAACAATGTCCCGACGCACCTTGTGGTAGCCTTCTATAGGCTCACATCCAGCACGAAGCCTCTTTCCGCCAGATTTGTAGGTCATTTGCTTGAGCTCATATCACAAGGGGGAAGTCCCAACAACAACAACAATTTTTGTAATTTTCCACAAAATTGGGACATCGATGGAGCTAGAACACACTCTAGCTATTGTGCCATGACAAATATGCATCTATCTACAGCAAGCCATGGGAACCCTGCAACAATCAAAGTTTGTGCTAATGTTGATTATGTTACACCACTTTCTGTTTGTCTCAAGTGTATGAGCATATGATAACTGTAAGCTATGTTTCTCTTTCTTTTTGGTATGGAATTTTCAGATGTACTTTTGGTTGCCCATATACACTTTTGATTGGTTGGAATGTTGACGAAGATGATTCTATTTGATTTTCTCTTGTGACACATTTGAAATTCCACCGGTCTGTTTTCTTTAACTCAATATACCTAGAAGGGGCGGGGGGTTGATTAGGTAATTAAAATTAATAATACCTACACAGTTTTACTGGTCGATGGTAATGGGATAAAACCTCATGCCTTGGTTGTTTGAAAAAGGATTATCACAACCGACTCAAATCAAATATACCTCTGTGGTATATTGTCCTTTTGTCGTTTGATCAAATCAGGATAGATTGCAGAACACAAATAAACAATCACACAAGACAATATATTTTTACTTGGAAACCTTAGCCAAGGAAAAACCACGGGACCACGTCCAGACGGAAAGTATCACTAACTAAAAAGTTAAACGAAACAAAGGTTACCTACGCAGCACCGTTGCAAATACAGCTTCCAACCTTACCCAAGGCCCACTGCCGATGCGTCCACGTACTTTGAATCAATGTCACGAATCCACGCGCGCCCTTTCCGCCAAGAAGCCTTATCCGCTTGTTCAGTTTGGTACACCCCAAACCTACCTTTGACCGGCTCCTCCGATCTTAATTCTCAACACTCCCGCCTTTGCGGAAGGTGAAGGATTCAATACACCCTGAACCCCAAGTTGCTCAAAAGGTGTTTGAGTCACACTGGTACTCTCAGGCTTACTAGGTTGAATATAGAAGTGGAAAACCTAAGCTGAGTAAAGATCAAACTCTTGACTTTGATCGAGAAGAGAACAAACTCACAAGATGTGAATGAAAACAAGTTTCTTGCTCTTTGAATGGACACTCTAATAAATATAGCCTTTACTTCTCTCTCTTGAAGATTGAGTCACTCTGTGTCTCTGTGTGTGTTTAGAGAAGGCATAGCTGGGCTCTATTTATAGAATTCCAAGACCCTGAGTCGTGTGGAACGTGGAATAATGGAACCATGAATTTTGAATCTGAGAAAACTGATTATGTTCAAGGTCCAATCGATTGTACACTTGGTCCAATCGATTGGGCCATATCCAATTGATTGGGCTCAATATGTTTTCTGTTCCAAAGGCACCAATCGATTGCACAAGGTTCTCTGATCAATTTGACATAAATTATTTTCTGTCTAGAAGGCTCCAATCGATTACCTAGAGTCTCCAATCGATTGTACTCAGAAAGATTTCTGTCCCGAAGGCTCTAATCGATTACACAGTGTCTCCAATCGATTATACTCAAATATGTTTCTGCCTCGTAGTCTCCAATCGATTACACAGTGTCTCCAATCGATTGGGCTATGTCCAATCGATTGGAGATACATGTCCAATCGATTGGACTTTTCCACTAGTAAATATAATTGACTTTGACTCAGGTCTGTCCAATGACTCTGTTTGATCATTATATTTAGTACATTTTAATCAACTCCTATGGCCACTAAGTCACATACCTTCCTAATCGAGCGTACACGATTGTTAACTGACAAATCGACAGTTACTCAGATGACTCCTATCGTCAACCGTTTGATTCTTGCTGTCTCTATCTTTTAGTCTTCACGTAGTTGGCGAAGCATGCGTACCATGACATCTTCACGCTACACTTGTGCTCGTAGGAACGGTTACAAGAATGTTTTTATGTTAAATGGAATCTTTGCCAAATTGAATATGAAAATATTCTTACAACATTCACCATATTTGGAACCTTCCTTCCAGTCTTATTTAAACAAAAATAATTGTCAATAATATAATGAGTGGTCATGGCAGATTCTGGAACGTTCCTTCAGGTAAAATCTTGTTCTACGTGTGTTCCAGTGACTGTTTTGTGGCTAAACAATATGAGGGAATCTTGTTTGAAATGTGTTGCAGTGATTATTTTGAGGGTAAATTAACAATATAAGGGGAACACTTGATTAGTGTCAGTACTGTTGCAATATCACTTGCAGCGTTGTTTTTATAGTACATTGACAAGCACATGGCAGGGAGCTTCCCAAACTATTAATTGTCTCATTGGATATCTGGCAGTGGCATGAAATTCCAAGGAGATACATACAAGGAGCACAAATATTTAGGTAATTTCCTATGCATGCTTAGTGAAGCAAGAAAATTTCTTAGCTTGAAAAGTATACCATGAACACAATTATCTGGAGAAGACACTCATGGAAACATTTTGATATCTACAATCATGAGACACCTCTTAATTCTCTGAATGCGTGCCATATATTTTTAAGTAAGAATCTTTCACAGAGAATGTTTACATGTTATCTGCACAGCAAGCCTATAATAATGCTAGAAAGCATATATAGAGTTTTGAAAGGAAGTACAAGGGCTATTTTTGTCCACATGATTGCAGATCTTTAAGTCTGATTTTACTTATTATTAGATTGGACTAAAACTATTGTAGTCCATGAAAATCTACTGTCTTCATAAATCATATAGCTTGATGAAATCACTATATAATTTAATATTTATCTTTTGTAAGGACATTAAGCTAAAACCATTAGTTGCCGTAAGTAAAGGAAGTGAAGCTCTCTGATGTTCAAAAAAGGCGATGGAAAGAAAGAAAAAACTCACAAGTTGTTGGTTTTCATCTTGATACAACATGACAAAGTCTCCACTCTGAAGTCCATTCTGCTTTACAAAGTCTCCTGCACAAGATCAAAACATTCTTAAAGAACTAAATGACCCAAGATATGAGATTTGAGCTATTGATCATAAGGTTTCAAATGAAGATGAAGATTCAAAATGTGGGGTTTTTACCTGTATTCTCCAATACATACATTTTGCTCTTATTGTTAGGCCAATATCTGATTTATGAACAAAACACAGACTTGCTTTTAATGAAAATTAAAAAAAAATGAAATCTAATAACAATACCCATTTAGTATACCCACCTGTACCTCATGTACCACACCTTGGTAGAACCCACATCTCTGATTGTGACTTGGATCCCTTCCTTAACTGTGAGGCATGGTAGATTTGCCTCTGAGTCCTTCTGTAAGAAGAGGACATAAAAGACATTATTATAATTCTTTTATGCCAAAGCAACATGGTTCCCATATATAACTTACCACACAAAGCTGTATGTATAGTAGATTGCTTCATATGCTCCATTTGTATGTGCCTCGCAATCAAATGTAAAATGTTTAGTTAGTAATATGTTATCAATAAATAATATATTTTAAGATAATGCATGTTTGAATTCTAAGAACTATGGACTTACCAGGGGTTTGTAGGTACCCCCGACTGACTACTACTCGCTTTGTCTTTGAAACACCAAGAGCACTTAGCATTGGATCTGCATCATCTTCTTATTCTCCATCATCACCATTCCACACACACACACATATATATATATATATATATATATATAAAAGCAACCATTCTCATATAAACACCACCCATTCCACATATATATAGCAATAACATAAGTAAATTGGATGTGCAAAAAACAGAATTCATAAATTAAAACTCTAAAAGGTCAGCTAGTACTATAAAAAAAGTATCATTACTTAAGTTTACAGTATCATTTCTTTGACTTTTTAAAATTGATAACTGTCATAGAAACCTCAACATCCTCCGTAGAAGCAACTCGAGCTGCTTCTTGGAATAATCGGGAAAGGTCATCAACATTAGTTGATGTGCATGTATTTTGACAACCTATCTCTGAAGATGATGATGATGATCCTGATGATGATGCTATTGCACCACCATCTGACTTGCCCACATTATCGGTCCACCTGAAGTAACCACAATTCTTTGGCATTTACAAAATGGACGACTCTTATTAGGGGTCTTAGCCATCACGACCCTCCACAGTATATGCCCCACATTGCATTTGGGACAACTCTTCTTGGATGGACAATTGGGATATGTATGATCAGGTTGTTGACAACTGTAGCATATATCTGGAGACATAATGGTCAACTCGCACAGCCTGCAGGTAAACAAATATTTTTATGCATAGTACAACTCAGATAAATAGATTAGTTCAACCCATGCATACAATCAGGATGATCAAAAGAAGTTGATACAAATGCTAAGAATAAAGATCATACAGAAACTAAAGTATGGATGCAAGATAACTAAAGTATATGTAGTTTAGTACAACTCATTCATAATCAAACAGTTCACTTGGCCTTAATTCGTAGGCCTAAGAAAAGCCGAATGCCATGCAGTAAAACCACCCTGTCCTACTTCGCCGAGTGTGGTCGCATCCATGTGCTCTACACTCAAAGGTGTACCTTGCAGCAGAATCTTGTGAACCTCAACCCTGACCATGCCTTCGGGAAGGGGTTTTCCATGTACGACAGTTGTCCCCGACCCCTTGTAAGTTGTTGCTACTCCTGCGGCATTTCTTTTCCAATCTAGTAGTTCATAACTGATTTTCTTATCAGGTGATGTACTGGCTAGAGTTGTATCTACAGACAAGTCAACATTATGTTCTCTTGCAGGACTAGGTTGAGGCTGAGGCAATGTAGGGGTCAGTCATGTAGTCCGTATGCAATCCTACAGTATAGATTAATGACACAACATTGAACCATTTAGAAATTCTAACGCTTTGCCGAGGTTTATTGATACATCATTGCAACCTAGCTAATGGTCCATAGTACATACCAAAAGCACTTGAAGTGTACTTTCCATGTTCTCCATCTTACACTTGAGCTCTAGCATGCCTTCTGATTGTGATTCGTTTTTCATTTGCTACTCAATTAATTTCGCACGGACTGGAATAGACGACTGGATTTGTGTCCTAGAAATAGTGGTTCCAACACCATGAGCACGACATCTCATATCCTTTCCAAACACTTGAGATAGTGGATCAGTCAAGATGTCCTCGAAAGAAGATGAACTACATTCACTTCGGGTTTCCAAAATTTTTATGATTTTGTCCTGCATCATTAAGCTTGTTTAAAAATATATTTTGAATTCGATAAAATGATGTTTGACTATGAACCCACCATATGCGGAGTGACACTATCGGATGTTGAACCGTCTTTCCTAGTATGAGCTTTGATCCATACATCGGTCCTTGTGATGGGTTTGTCACCCTCGGTTATATTTTTTGTCTGAAATTATAAAAATTATTTTAGTGGCACTATAAAAGAACAAATGGTCTTTATGAACTAGTAGTACTTACCATGGCATGCTCCATTCTTGCACTCCCATGTCTGCCAGTCGTATGATAGACTATAAGACTCTTCCTATTATTGGCATTTTTTCCTCTACGTTCAACCATTTTGGGTGAAACATTAAGAGTAACAAACTCAACCCAGTTCTCTGGCCTAACACTTGGAGGACAATTCTTCAGTCTATCATCGTGACTAACTTTGGTATCATAGTAATCCTTCCTCAACTTGGCCTTATATCTAAGAAAGACCTCGCACATGCTTTTCATGCAATTGTCCTTAAATGTCGTAGGAAGTTTATATTCATTCTACATGTCAATCCAATATTAAAACTCAATCATAGCAATTGATTATATGATTAAGGGAAATGTCAATTAATTATTGTATGATAGAGTAAACCACCTGTAGTATGTTCCACACATCATCTTTGTGCCTTGATGGCACAACATGCCAGTCAGAAAAGTAATATGGATTTGTGAACGAACCAGATCCCTCCACCTTGAAGCCAACTTGTTTGAGTTTTCTCCTACTGGCATGCCATTTTCATTAAATTCTACTTTTATCTTCGGTTGATTTGTTGAACCAACCGAAAGAAGAGTTTGGGAACTTTGAGCACTTATTGATGCCATCACACCTGTATGTGAACACATTGACATTATGGTGTTGATACATAACATGGATATGTTCATACAATTTGTCATGTGCTAGACTCGGGAGACACTAAACTAAACATCATGCAAATCAATCCTGTACAATAAAATGGGATCACTTATCATTCTATTCATTTTAAAAATGAATTAATTACATTCCATATATGTTACTCAATGTCCGAGTCAAAATCAAATTCTTTTAGAAGTTCTAATATGTTTGTATTTTTAGTAATAGGAGAGTGATACAAGGTAGGATCTTCGAGTGCATCCACTATTTTCGTCAATCTCCGAGGTGCCCTTAAAACAACATACCATCCAGATCTCCGTTGATCCTTGGAGTAAAACACTTGACTTGCTTCAAATGCAAGAATGAATGGTTCATCAACATCCCTATCATTTCTTTAAATTTCTCCATGTTTACCATTGTCAACTTTGTCTTAGGATCAAGGAAGCATCCGTTCGACTTGTCCTCCACCCTGACCCAGTCACAGTAGAACACGACTTGATGAAAATCAATATAATCTAGCTTAATTATTTGTCTCACTGCTCCGTAGTACGTGGTATCTGCTTCTTTAAAATTCTTATCTTTTCTGCTAGACCTGAATGAAGTAATGGCTTGCATGGAGACTCCACTATTTTGCGTCGTCTTATTTGATTCGTATCCGCTTGTAGTAAATACAAAGCCATTGACACGATATTTTTCATAAGCTTTCGCCTTGAAAGTAGGTCCATCAGTTAGCTGTTTCAATGTCGACTCACCATCACTAATTTCCAACTGCGAAAAAAAAATCGTTTCATTGTCTATGTGGTCCAAGATGTAAAGAATAAATATAAAAAATACCTCTTTCCGTAGCCAAGGGATAAAACCATGATCCCTTTCCTTCGACAAACTTCCCTTCTTCTTTGAGGCACCCAGACCACTTGATCTTAAATGTGTGTCATATCTCCTACGAGAATGACAATTGCATTGGCATGATACTTGGGTAATTATAGCAATGAACTAGAAATTTATAATCTTAATGGGCTTACATACTTTAGCCAGACGTCAATGTCTTCATGACGGTGTAGAACCCATCTACGGGCTTGTTGGAACTATACTAGAGAAAGACTTATGTCCTTGCCTTTGTCTAGAGGCCCTTCATTGATATACTCATCGTCATCATCGTCAAGGAATCTATCACGAGTGTACTTGTGATTTGCCTTATCACCATCTGACATGTATTCCATGCAATATAGAATAGATTCCTCTATGACATAACGTTCTGCAATACATCCTTTGGGTCTAGCAACGTTCCTTACATATCCTTTATAAATTTTCATTAGCCTGCCGAAAGGATTGTTCAATTGTTAATGTTTTACTAATGCATATATAATTCAACTAATACTTCATTAAGTTTAGAAGGAACATACCGTTCAAAAAGATACATCCAACGATATCTGACTGGACAGCAAGCTATCGCTTCATCAACTAGATGCATCATGAGATGAATACTACTAACAAAAAATGAAGGTGGGAAAATCTTCACTAGGAGGCATACCGCCTCTGCCAGGCTACATTTGACAACTACCAAGTGCTATACCCTGACCTCTTTTGTGCATAGTACATTAAAGAAGACAGAAATTCGTTGAATAGCTTTACGGAGATCCGTGTACTTTAGAAAGCTATGTTGTAGTAACACGGGCAACAAATGTTGCATGATGACGTGATAATCATGTGACTTCAGCCCCCTTATTTCTAACTTCTTTAAATGCACATGATGTTTCATTGTAGAACAATACCCAATCGGTACCTTCAAATCATGTAAAAAGTAATAGGGATTTGTGAACAAACCAGATCGGCCATCTTCGACTTTATTATTGAAAGATGCTTTTTGGGTCTTGAAGACATGACCAGTTGGAAGAAATCTTTGATGACCCATATAGCACATCTTCTTACTGTTCTTCAGATGTTCGGCAACGGTTCCCTCGCCACATACTGGCAAGCAAAGTAACCATTTGTTACACAACCTGATAAACTTCCATACGCTGGAAAATCATGAATTGCCCACAGTCGAATAACTCTTAGAATAACAATTTTGTTACGAAGAACATCATACACAAATATCCCATTACACCACAACTCCTTCAACTCGGCGATCAATGGTTGTAAAAAGATGTCAATGTTCCTACCCGACCCTTTTGGACCAGGTATCAATACGGTCAACATCGAGAACTCTCTTTTCATGCACATCAAGGGGGGTAGATTGTGTAGCACTATGATTACAAGCCAAGTATTATGAAGACTACTTAGATTACTGAAACTAGAGTTTTTTCGCGTCGTTGGTTACGAAAACCCTAATCTCAACACATTTGTAATTTGATCTGATTTTATCCTGTAAAATTCAGAGATTCTAGCATAGGGATTCATGTCGGATGTCGATCCATACTCGGGGTTAGGGAACGCGCAATAAAGAACATAAAATGACAGATTTTTTTCTTTTGCCAGAAATTATGGTGGGATAATATTATTCGGATTAAAACATGATTTTTCATTTTGGAGATCAACTTTTAATTAAAGAAGTTATCAAACAATGAATTAGAAACTACTATTCATGGTAAAAGAAAATCAAGAACAAGAGTTTGAAAGAAGACTAACTTTATTGAATCAAAAGAAACTTCTTACATTGACAGACAAAACAAAACTAAAACTAACCTAACAATCATGAAAAGTAGAAAAAAATGAAACTAAAGAGAGAAGGTATGGAGAGATAAAGAATAGAGAGAGAAACTAATTAGAGGGAATTTTTTTTTTAAAGAGAGGAAGGAGGAGTAGAGAGGGAAAGAATTTTTCCTAAGCCTTACCATTGAAATGGATCGGACAGTGAAGGTTTGTACACTATTGATCGACCGTGGTCTGCCATGAAAAGGAGGCGAATCCAATGGTGATGGAGGAGAGACCGACGGCAGCACATGCACCCTTGCTGGTTCGACCAGCAAGGGATGAAGTTAACGGCTTGAGGTGTAGGTTCAGTGTTACTGGGTGCAGCATCGGATCAAACGCTTGTAGGTGGGTACGGTGGAGAGGAGCACGGTGTTGGTGGAGGCGCTAGGGAAAGTGCAGAGGTGGAGGAGATCCCCAAAAAGGGAGGAGCGATGGTTGATGGAGGCGGACTTGCAACTCAGAGTTGCAAGTCGTGGTGGAGCGGCAAGAAGTTGCTAGGGGCGTTGGCTGTTTGTGGAGGTGCACCAGCAGCAACAACGGTGGTGTTACTTGCTGGTTTTGGCAGTAAAGGGAGAGGACGATCCTCTCTTCCTTTCTTCTCTTCTATCTTTTTCTATTTTTTTTTGTGTTCTTCCCTTGGAAGAAAAACGTGGGAGAGAAAATGGAGGAGAGGGGGCGGTAAAGTGAGAAGAGGAGATTGGCTGGAGAAGGATGAGAACGTGGGAGAGGTGTTAGGCGGCTAAGGAAGAGAATTGAAGGAACAGGGGGTAACGGCTTAGGTTTTTTAGAGAATAGAATGAAGGGGAGAGAGAGTTGGATGGTGGTTGGGTTTTCTTGAAACATGGAGATGAGGGAGAGGAAGAGAATCCCCCCTCTTTCTTTTCTTTTATATGCCTCCTCTCTTAGGGTTTTGTCCCTTTATTCCCCTCTTTTCATAATTTGCAACCATTTTGCCCCTCAATGTGGATGTGCTGCACCTCTTTTTTTGTTTCCAACACTACCCCTCACTAGTGTTCTCATCCATTTTTCTTGTGCCAAAAGTTGTTGCCCTTCCTTCTTTCGAGTTGAGGATTGATATCACCTAAGCTTGGGTTTCATTCCTCATAAGTCTAATGTCCAACAATGCACTCGGCCCAACTCATGACTCGCAGGCTAGTTTATCAATATCATGGTTCGCCATGTGGTCAATCATCATTGATATCTCCATGCTTTGATTACCATCCATCCTTTGTGATGCATCGCATAATCGTTGTCCCCTAGCGTGGGTTACTTGCCTTTGGTCCATGATCTTTATTGCATGTACATGCCCTTTTGTGTGGTCCCTAAGCACCCTATTGTTGGTTGGCCCACAACAAAGGCCCATAAATTTGCTGGCCCAAGTCCACATTGTGGTCCATATTTTTGCTGAATCATTTTTATCTCGTTGAAACCATCTCTACTCAAACCTCAATCATTTGCTTCATTTCACCTCTGTTGGGCCCATAAACTTGCAGGCCCAAGTCCACATTGTTCGATCCAGACTCTTGGATTTAAATCATAGATTCTTGGATTCGAGCATCTTTAGTAGTAGTTTTACCATGTTGACACATTCGCTCTTGAGCTTTCAAGTTTGATCCTAGGATGATAGACACATCTCGGGTCCCGAGAATTGTTCCAATAGGGTTCTTTGGTTCTCGTTGACATGGCTCACTGGTCCAGTTGATCTTTTCCATATTGATATAGACTTGATAGAAGCTTCCAGGGTTTATTGTGGGTTTGCCAGTCTCGAGACTCTTTCGATCGGGTTTCCTACAATCACAAAAAGCGCGTAATGAGACTTTTACAAAACAGATTCGCATGTAGGTCAAATAAATGTGTATGAATGCATGCGAATATACCATTTTGACCAGAAAAGTGTGTTGGAAGAAACTCTTACGTCAAAAAGTAGATAAATATGATGGTTTTACGTAGGAGAGTGTGATAACTCTAGAAGGATAAGCACTTTTGAGCAAATATCAATTGCCAAAAGGATTGACACCATCAGCTGCAACTCCTAAACAGACATTACGTTTTTCAAGAGCAAAATCTGGCCATGTATAATCTATGGATTTCCAAGCTGAGGAATCAACGAAAATTCGTATGACACCACTTGATTGTTCTGCTCTCGCATGCCAAGTCATTTCATTACATATCTATGGAACACTACACACCAAAGTACAATTGGATACCACATATACAAGTAGCTATAAATAATTAAAGACTAAATGGTCTCAATTAGGAATGAACTTATATCTAAAATTGGATACTAACCTATAAAGTCTCTTAATCCTTTGCGTCAGAGGAAAATATCTCAAAACCTTCGCAGGGACTGGTTTACGTTGCTTCTGTGCCACATACTCAGACTTCCATCTAGATGCACCGCATACTGGACAACTTTGCTTGTCTTTGTGCTCTTCCCAATATAGAATACAGTCATTCGGACATGCATGTATCTGATCATAAGCCATGCCCAAATCTTTTATCATTTTCTTAGCATCGTAAAATTTTCCCGGTAATGTATTTCCTTCTGGTAACAACTTCTTAACCAACTCAAGAATTCATCAAAACTATTGTCTGACCAGAAATGGCGTACCTTCAGGTTATACAACTCAACTATAACTGACAACTTTGTGAATTCTTTTGGGCATGAAGGGTACAATGGTTGTTTTGCATCATCGAGTAATGACTTATATTTATTCTCTTCGTTCACTTGAGGACCATGGAAATTTGACGTGCCTTCATTCCCATCTTCATTTCTTAAGATATCCTCCCTAAATGCATCAACTTGTTCACCAATTCGTCCAAATGCATCTTTACAAGTTCATCCATCCTCGGATTGTCCGCACAATCATTTTCAACGACTGATTCTCTTGTCGATGGTTGTTCATCGTCGAAAGGTTTTCAATCTCCATGAAAATACCATGTAGTGTACGATCTATCAATACCATTTTCAAACAAATGCTTTGAAATCGTGTGGAGACCGACTATCTCTTTTCCATTTCGACATTTAACACACGGACATGAAAACTTATTATGATCATCACAATGCTCCACCGTAAACTCTAGAAATGAAGCAACTCCCTTTGCGTACTCTACCGTTGTTCGATCGTCCAACGTCATCCATCCTTTACTAATTGATGATGTCATGTAATGCACTAGGAGATACAATATTATGCATTAACTACTTCAGTTTTAATTTGAGTACCTAGGTTCAACTGCCACTAGGTCAAACCTTATCCCATTCAAGAATTCATCTTGCTATGTGTTGTTCGTATACATGAATTGTATATACTTGTTCAAAATTTGGCAGCATTTTGACCCATTTCCCTAAATATACAGATATTTTTTGTTGATTTTCATGCCATCCAACTATCGTAGATAGTTGAGGCATAAAAAACAACAAAAAATCGTATATCCGGGGAAAAACGACAAAATGTTACCAGATTTTGAACCAGTTCATACAATTCATGTATACAATAACACATAACAAATATCAATTCCTAAACTGTCCACTCTGGACAATTCAAGGATTGTTATTTATAAGAAGCATATTGTGCTAGCAAATGCATGGACATGTATGGACAGATGAATGTAACCAGTACATCTCTTCGATACATAAACATCCCACCCACTGAGCAAGATGAACATCACAAATAATAATCCTCAAATGGGCAGCTTAGATCTCTAAGGGAGGGATGACTAGGTCTTTACTAATTTTCACACAGGTATGCACCATCTAGAGTCAATTTAAGCCATGTAACATAGACCACAAGGACTAGTCATTCACTATACCATGGGTATTGATATTCGCTCAAAAGTACTTATTTTAAGCAATTATCCTTCTAGCGTTGTCATACTCTCCTACGTAAAACTGTCATAATTATCAACTATTCTACGTAAGAGTTTTCTCCATTGCGTAGAACACACTTTTCTGGTCAAAATGGTATATTTGCATGTATTAATACGCATTTATTTGATCCACATGCGAAGCCATTTTGTAGAATTCTCATTATGCGATTTCTTCTATCGCAGGAGCACTATCGGACAATTTTGATAGAATACGGGCCCACAACCGACTACCAGAACCTTTGATCAAAGCATAGAGAGCCAGTGGACTTAGACAAGAGAATGAAGGTCAAAGACGGAAAGAGCTAGAGGATTAAAAGAGTCGAGAGACGACCAAGAGAGAAGGAGAGACAAGTCCTCAAAGAAGAGACTAAGGAGATTAATGCTTATCAACTAACACAAGATGAAGACTTGCTCAGTTGGTAAAGCATGCAGAAGACCAAGTCAAAGACCAGGGTTCAAGACCCTCTACTAGTATTTTTCTCCATTTTGTATAACTTTCTCTCTCCTCTCTCTAAACCCTCATTTTCTCTCTCCTCTCTATATCAACCATCCATTCCTCTCTCCTTTCGCAATCACTTTATCCTACGGCCTACCTTGATCTATCTCCACCGCCCACAGATCCATCTGATCACTACCATTCATACCTATCGTCCTTGACCGATCTTTCATCCGATAAGTCATCTGTCATCCAATGGTCTGCGATCTCATCTCAAACATTTGATGATCCACCCTAACTACATGATCGACCCATTAAGTACTTATGATGCTTGGGATCTTCATCAAGAGAAAATAAATGATTATGGCATCAAGTCTCGATAGAAGATAAGTAATGGATTTGAGGATTACTTTATAAGGGAAGAGGTGTAAGATGTTGGAAATGAAAATTCCTCATTAGGAAGGATTTTGGATGGGTGGTGTACTTTTGACTACAAGACAAAACCCACAAAAAAACAAAAAGCAAGTTTTGTCAAAAGATAAAGATAGAGGTGGTTTTGGGAAAATATGGTTTTCAACTAAAATAAGAAATTGTTTTGGAAACTTACAAAAGACAAAACAAAATAGTTTCCCTAAAGTGGTTTTTAGTTACAAAAGATGTGTGATTTTGAAAACAAGGTGGTATACAGTGTTGTGAGAAAGAAATTATATTTTTAAAGATATTTATTAGGGCTGCAACTTGGGCGGGCTCAATCTGAGCCCGACAGGCACAACCCGATGTTGGGCTCGGGTTGGGCTAACTTCTTCAGTACTCGGGCTCGGGCTCGGGCTAGATTTTCTTAAACCCGATCAAAATTGGGTTGGGCTTGGGCTGAGGTCTTAGCCAACCCGACCTAACCCGAACCCGATTTATATATATATATATATGATACATAGTAGTAATCCTTATGTATATATAAAACTTACCACTGCACAACTTGGCTATGAATCGTGAGGATCTCGACAATGGAGAAATCACCTAAGGGATGGCAGTGCAGCGTGTTGTCCCTTCTTCCGTCCTCATCATCCTTGTTCAGACGGGTTATCTCCAGACCGGTCACAAGCACGACAATATCCGTCATTTCCTCAACATAGAAACACTAAGAAGCTTCAAGAGATTGTAGAAGAAACCCTAGAAAGAACAACATCTCTCTTGATTGATTAATCAATCAAAAAAGGAGAGAAGACACGATTGGGATTTGAGAGAATTCTGCTTACAGATAGAAAGGAGAGAGATTTCAAAATGAATTAGGGTTTGAAAAGAAACATAGAAATAGGGTTTTCTCTTGCGATGATAAAGATTTGTCTATGATGTCTATACCTCGAGTATCCATAGATTAGTGATATTCGCTCAAAAGTGCTTATTTTAAGCAACTATCCTTTTAGCGTTATTGCACTCTCCTACGTAAAATGCTCTATTTATCTACTTTTCTATGTAAGAGTATCGTCTGTTGCTTAGAACACACTTTTCTAGACGAAATGGTATATTTGCATGCATTAAACACATTTTCAGAAGTCTAAATATAAAGTCGTTCTGATTAAGTCTTATTACGCGCTTTTTCTATCGTAGGAAGCCCTGATTGGATGATTCTCGAGACTTGCAGGCCAAAATTGATCATGAAAGCCCATTATCAAAACTTAAAGAGCCCACAGGCTATGACTAGAAGATATGGGCCAAATATGGGCTAAATAAAAGGACCAAAGAGCCGGCCCAAAGAACGAAGAGAGTAGGAGAGCTAATGACCAAGAGACGGACCAAAGCGTTGAAAGCCGCGTGAATCAATAAGAAATGATGGTCTACTCTACTGGTGAAGCGTGAGGAGGGACATAATGAAGACGAGGGTTCTAGACCCTTTGACAGCTCATTTTTCTATATTTTCTATTATTTTCTCTCTCATCGCTCCTAATTCTCTCTCTCTCCTCTCCACTTCAACCAGTCGATCATTTGATCGACCATCCGATTGTCATTCTCACCACACGATCTCTCCCCTATCACCCATTTCATCCCTCACTAGGCTAATCATCATCATCCTAATTCTTTCATCCCTCAATTCCATCGTTCAATCGCCATTCGATCTACCGTCTGATCATCCGATCTCTCTGATCACCATTGATGTCACCCGGTCGACCACCATCTCAATCATCCTTCCATATTAAGCCTTTGACTCCCATCTCTTCGGTCTCTCTCTCACAAAAGGGAAGAAAACCTCGGGGTTAAAAACCCTTCGATCCCCCCCTCTTGTTTCTTCTTCCTTTTCCCTTCTCTTCCTTCTCTTCTTTCCTCTTTCTTCTCTTCTTCTCATCTTCTCCGGCGAGTTGGTGGAGCGTCGCCTCCTCCTTCCCTTCTTCTCCCTTGCTTCTTCTAGATCTTCTTCTTCTTCATCTTCTTCTTCTTCTTCTAAATCTTCTTCTTCTTCTTCTTTTCCTCCTCCACCGCACCTGTTGCACGTCCTCCTCCCACGCCTTCCACCGGAGTTGCAAAACCTGCAACTCCGGTCAGCATCCCAGCCACTACTCCGGCGAACTGGTTTTCTTCTTCGCCTTCGTCTTCTTCTTCTCCTGGCTTCTCTTGTTGTTGTTGTTGTCGTTCTTCTTCTTCTTCTTCTTCACCTTATCTCCTTCTTCTTCACCTTATCTCCTTCTTCTTCTCTTTCTTTCGTCGCAGCAGGTGTGAAGGGAGCAGCTCCATTCTGTTTCTTCTTGCTTCCACACCGTGCAACCTCCTGGTTCACTTCCCTCATCGTTTCTCTACAAATCGCCCTCTTTCTAGCCATCTTCTTCACCTAGAACACCACCACTCCAACGTTAATGGTGTGTGCCAACGTCCTCACCTCTCTCTTTTAAAAAAAAAGAAGAAAAAAAAGAAAAAAAAAACAAAATAAAGAGAATAGAACTGAAACGAAGAAGAAATGAAGAAGAAGGGGAAGTCGCTGGCTTCCCTCCTGAGGACTGGTGCACCGTCACCCTCAGCCATCTACACCAAGCACCACCACCAGCATGCACTCTCTAGCCGTTGCGCCTCCTCGCTCTTCCTTTCACCGCCCTTGCCGCCATTACAACATGCTATCACTAGATCTGCACCTCTCCCACACCAAACCAACAATCACCGGGTGTTGCTGACCATGAGGAGCTCTTCTCCACCGCCTTGCCATTCTTCCTCCTTCCGGTGAACTAGCAATTCATCCTCCTAGCCCGAAGACATCTTCCTACATGGCCTACCGGTTGGACACCCTTCCAATGCTGCTTATTCCTCCAGCCACCACCAGCAACTCTCCCAAGCATCGGGTTGCACACCATAGCTCTATAACGGAGCACCCTTTTTCCTCCTAATCGGAGACCACTTGCTGGATATCATCCATAGTTTTCGTCTCCTTCACGATTTCAATTGTTGCCGTGATCTCTACCACATGCCACTCCCTTCAACCGAGCTATTTGTGATCACCGATCGAGATTAAGTGGGGCACTCTTCATCAAAGGTAAACTCTCCCACTCTCTAGATCTCTCTTTCCCTCTCTAGCTTTCTATTCTTCTTTCTCTCTCTAAATATCTCTAGGTTTCTTCTTTCTCTCTCTTCTTTTCCTTCTCTCTTTAGTTTTCTCTCTCTAACTACTTTCTCTCTCATCTCTCTCTGGTTTCTCAAATTCTCTTTCTAGTTTATTCTTTTTTTTATGCTTTATAATTTAGTTATTTTGGTCTGCTTTTCATTGTAAGAGACATGTTCGATTGAATGAAGTTGAATTAAGTTGATTGAGTTACATTCTCTGCAAATTTCTCGTCATTTTATGTTCATTATTGTGCTAATCCAACTAATCCTGAGTGCGGATCGACATCCGACACGAATCCCTATACAATATCTCCATATTTTGCAGGATAACCGGATAAAAATTACAAATGTGTTGATTCTAGGGTTTTCGTAACCAACGATGTGGAAAAATCCTACTATCAAATGGCGCCGCTGCCGCTCGGGTGTACGGGAGTGCGAAAAAGGACGTAAAGATGGAATTTGAAAGTTGATGATGCGGAAAGCTGCTCAATTTGGACAGCCTGACCTTTTCGGGAAACTTTCTATTTTTGGTTTTTAGTGATTTTTAGCAGTCTTTTAAATTACTATTTTTAATGCCTCGGAAGGCCGAGTGCAAAGTTGTAATAATTTAGGAATTTTATTGCTTTCCAAATAACTGCTAGATCTTGTTCTAGGGTTTTTTAGAAACCCTAGATTAAGTGAAAAATACCAAAAAAAAATCAAAAATCAAAAATTCAAAAAAATTAGGGTTTTCGTTTCTTGCTATTTTTAGATAGATTCTAGGATTTTTTATTTTTGGATAGTTTCCAGATACATCAGAATCTCGAAATTAGGGTTCCTTTTTTAAGACATTCCAATTTCGGAGAGAGTCTATTTATAGATATTCTCTAATTTTGGACAATTCTAAAATAGGAGATCTTCTAATTAGAAAAGATTTCCTCAATTTGGGAAATTTCTAAAATTGACGGGATTTTAAATCTTTACTTTATTTGGAAGGTTTCCTTATCTGAGAACTTTTGAAAAGAGAATGTTCCGAATCCAAATTCAGAAATTTCTATTCTCAACTTCGAACCATAATTGGGAACAACTCTATTACTGGCTAAAATCAATGCGTGTTTCGTGAAACCCTGATAGCCGGTCAAATCTTCCAACAAATAGAATCCCAAATATCTAAACCGTGCGATCTAACTTTTCTGCAGGAACACGATCCAGTGTGGGTAGGGAGCGAAAGCTCAAAGAGGTGGAGTCGGGCCCAAGCCTATTAGGATACCCCTCCCTAACCCACGGAGGCGACACCGTGGTGTGGCCCACGGGAGGTAAGTCTCTATCCTTGCCTTGAGTGCGATACAAAGCAATTTGGGTGAATCATTGCCGCATGTCTATT
Source organism: Euptelea pleiosperma (assembly GCA_035048495.1). Classification (NCBI taxonomy): domain Eukaryota; kingdom Viridiplantae; phylum Streptophyta; class Magnoliopsida; order Ranunculales; family Eupteleaceae; genus Euptelea; species Euptelea pleiosperma. The sequence goes on along the minus strand of CM068551.1, from coordinate 10,083,839 downwards.
TATTTTCTAGCAACAACTTACTCGACTTGCGTGGCGTGGCCGTTAATCAATCAACTCTGAGAGAGCAGACCCAGCTCCAAATTGAAACTGGTAGGATTTCATCACCCGCCTCATCATTTCAACTGATTTGATCACAAGGCTCCATTTAATTAAAAAGAATCAAGAAGTAGAGCCAATTAGCCCGGTGTTCGAGGAAAAATCCACACAAAGCGAACCCGCTTAACATCCAATCGAAATAAGACCACGAGCGAGGGTCCCTGTTGTCTAACACACCCATAAGTCCCTGCTACTCAAGTACAATGAGCTCGACGTGGCTTCTTGGACTATTCGACGGTTAGTTGCGTGTGGACTAGGAACACGCACCAACCCTAGCTTAACCCGAGGGAACACTCTTCTTATATACTTGACCAATCCGGTTAGTCTGGGACGTACTTAAGACAGCCATTGTGCCGCACGTCTGTCTAGGCTTCGGATTGTCTTGTTGTTAACTAGAGTTAGTACTAAAGGATTCACTCTGAAGAGTGTAGCCTGGTGAGAACTTCTGAGTGCAAACAATTAGTCCGGCAGTTAAAAGATAAACCAGTGGTCCGCCCACTGTCATAATCTACTCTAGCCCCAAAAACTAACAAGATAATTTCTAAAATATATCCTGAGGATTATCTGTGCTTGGTGTGCATCATTTAGGATCACTACTCTAGTGTCTCCTTTTGGCAACTTTTTGCCAAATCTTGGGCTTACTTTTGAAGTAGAAGCCCGGTTGGACTTGCCCTAACCTTTGACTAACTCGATCTGAGAGTTAGTCCACCGAACCCCTCTATCGCTTTTGATGGCAAATGAACAGCCTCTATATGAGACCTACTATAATTTTTGTGAGAATCTAGGTAATCACTCTCAATAATGGTACGACAATTCTACGTATCATTATGATATTTCAGTCTTGCAGCCTTCTATGGGGTATGACAATTACAGAGATCCGAAGTACAACTCTATACTCCAAGAGCTTAAAAACTCAATCGCTGCCCTTCGTGCCGCGGTCCAGCAACCTGTGCACAATTCCCAGTCTGTAGGATATTACCCTCCTATCCAGCAAGATGTCTATACCTTTCCATCTCCAATGTAGACCTCTTATGACAACACTTATTATCCGGATAATACGAGTCACCATAACTTTGGTTGGGAACAGTCTGCTATCCTGCAGCAACTTTTGTAGGATAATTATTCTTCCAGGTTCCATCAACCCATTGGAGAGTATGACTGGCAATACTCGCAATCCCAGTACCCGTCATATCCATAGAATGACTATTTTGATCAATAGTGGGCCCCTCAGGATTTCCAGAGTAAGCAGCTAGTCCTAGACTCTACTCTGCCTTACAACTTTCATACCCAGTCGGACTACAATCAAGAGTTGGCACCTCAGCTCCCCTTGGCTGAAGCACCTCCATTGGCTATTAAACCCTGTCTAGAGGACCTTCTCTCTCAGTACATTGCCCAACAACAACTATATTTTCAAAGTCTAGAGCACCAACAACAGCAATCTATGGAGAGCTTAGAGCAACGTCTAGTTCAATTAGAAAATGAGAGAGAGGAAGTCAACTTCACTAGCCCACCAATAGCCTATCCTGAGGAGAGTGACATGGCCACTGTCTATAATGAGGAGTCGCACAATTGGACCAAGTACCAGAATTGCCAGGATGAAATAGAAGTTGTTACCACCCCTAGATCAAGCCCGATTATTAAGGAACCAGTGTATCCTTATGCGGTGCCTTTAACAGCACCAAATCTTGAACCTATCTCAGAACAACCTATTTCTCACTCTACCTCTGCTGACCCTGATGTTGATCTCCATGACACTGAGCTGTGTCTCGATCGTAGGATCCCAACTGTCCTAGACCTACCGTTCCTCCCCACCTCCCTTGGATTATGCAACAATAGTGATGAACCCAAGTCTCAATCTTTGGTGCCCTTAACAGCACCAACTTCTGGACGGAGCATAGAGGAACTCAGTTCCATCTCTATCTCTGATAATTCTTTCTCTGCCCTGGATGAAGACATTCCTACTAATGAGCCGTGTCTAGAACATGGGATTCCAGTTGTCCTGAACCTACCGTTCCCCACCAAGGATGAACATATTGAGTGTAGAAATTGGAATACCCCTATCAAATTAGGAAACCTCGAGGGAGAGGTCAATAATTTTCACCCGCTACCCTACGTCGATATTATCGATGACCCTGATGTCGTAGAGAATCTAATTCAGGACTCTCCCGAAGATAAATTATCCAAGTGTCAAGAACGCTTTGAGTCTGACTTAATCTCAGAGAAACAATTTTGGTATTACTGATCTCTAGGAGTCTGCTCCATTCAGAGACATTCCCGCAAAACTCAATGAGTTTGCGGCTCTGCTAACCACGGTCAGAGAACCCACTACTACTCTCCTCTCAGTCTTTACTAAGAAGCTTCTATCCCTCCCCGCTGAACTAAATGTTTTTGAGGGTCTGCTCAGAGAACTTACTATCATGTATATTGTCTTGTTCTACATAGGTATACCTAGACAAGGGATAGGATAGTTATTTCCATTCCACCTTAGGTGTCAGGATGACTGTAGATTCACTCAGTCTCCATTAGTTTCAACCTGGTTGGGGGTACTTGATATACCCCCGTCATGTCTGGCTGAAGACGTAAAACTTAGCGCTTTCAGAAAGGCAATTCCGGTATTCCTAGAGTACATAAGTCTCATGCATTTGTTATTAACTATTATATCATTGGAAATGCAGGTACATTCATTCTTCCAATCATCAGGTACCACACACTGTCGAGTTTCTGCCGACTTGGTAACATCCTCCCCGCACCTTTGCATCATCATCACCGATTTTTTATCATTTTATGTCTCGGTCATGAGCACCGAGGACGGTGCTGTATTTTGGTTGGGGGTGGGTATTTACCAAAACTCATGTCTTCATTTTGATAAAAAAAATATTATTTTTGGGGTAATTTTCGATATTTTTTGAAGTTTTCGAGAATTTCAAAAATGTGTCAAATACCCTAACTTTGATTAGCTGAAAACCTCCGTTAAGTCAGTATTGAGGATGGCAATTTTTGTTAAAGGTTAGCTTTGAGTCAAGTTAAGCATGGCTACAGCAGGTTTGAAAACTTAGAAAAATTCAGATTCGGCACAATTGTACACTATCAATATCAGAGTCATCCTAAACTCTAAAGATCCTATGAGAAGAATTGTGGAGACCTAACCTAGTGAGCTTTCGAGCCTTTAATCATTTCAAAGGATTATACAATAATCCTGAGTCACAAGATGACTCACTATTCTTCATGCCCGCAATATTCGTTGAGAGATCTCATTATCTTTTGCTTCGATCATAAAACTCAGAACGACATCAACATTGGATTACTACTATAGAACCTTCTCTGTATCCAATCAAGACAATATACATGATAGTGCAAACCCTAGAAAATGATTTAGGCCATTTTTTTGAACCGTTCAGCCTTTTTACTCACTTGAATTATACTTCATTGAAAACCCCTTGAGCCCTTCTATAAAAGCCTTTTCTTTGTAAACCCATCAACCTAAAACCCAGTCTAGCTACGAAGCATGACTAACTACCCTTATTTTGAGATAGACAAAAGAATAACTGATATGGGTGTACTGTGAAAAGAAAAGTAAGAAGAAAAATCAAAGAAAAAGACAAGTGGTTCAGACTGAAAAGAATATATGAAAAAAAAATATGAAAAAAAGCTGAAAAAGCAATTGAGTAGTCTCAGAAATATCGAGAAAAAGAGAAAAAATACAAAGGAAGAAAAGAAACAGAAACTTGTTTTACACTAACAGGAAAAATACAAGAAAATAGAGATATCCTCTCAAGATCTTTGAAATCTTGTATCCCTTTATTTTTCTACACCTGACCTAAACCTCATTACAACCTAGGAAAGTCCTACTTGATTCTAGGATAACATGATCATAAAATGTAGAGATTGGAGAAAGAGAAGCTATAGAGTTTGATCTGACGTTCCCGAGTGAAGTGGTATTCCAATCATGAGATCTTCATCTGTAAAAGATGTCCTTCCTTCAAATAATATATATGTGAGATCTTTGCTTTCATATATCGGCACATCTCCTCACATATAAATTGAGAGAAAAAAGAAAACCCTTCTTGTGTGATTCATTTCTGAGAGTTTTACAAGTGAGATTTGAGGTCGAGGCATAAGAACTTAGAGGTGATCTGGAAGTCTTAACTCTTGGATGATAAAAATGTTGAGCACACACACACGCAAAGTCTGACTAGTCTGGGTCATGATTATCAGTCTGTAGTCTTGCCAAAACTATCCAACTCTTTGCTAGCATGTAACTATTTTTGCACCCATTCAATGATTTGACGAACGATGTTTTCCCTGAGCTAATATGAAAAAGTGTGCAGCATGTGCAAAGCCCTTTTAAGCTCATTTATTTCGCACTAATTGCCAAAGATTGACAATATGCTGGCTGGGGTTGTGATATTCACTCAAAAGTGCTTATTTTAAGCAACTATCATTTTAGTGTTATCGCACTCTCCTACGTAAAATACTCTATTTATCTACTTTTCTATGTAAGAATATCGTCTGTTGCTTAGAACACACTTTTCTGGACGAAATGGTATATTTGCATGCATTAAACATATTTTTGGAAGTCTAGATATAAAGTCATTCTTATTAAGTCTCATTACGCGCTTTTTCTATCGCAGGAAACCCTGATTGGATGATTCTCGAGACTTGCAGGCCAAAATCGATCATGAAAGCCCATTATCAAAGCTTAAAGAGCCCACAGGCTATGACTAGAAGATATGGGCCAAATATGGGCTGAATAAAAGGACCAAAGAGCCAGCCCAAAGAACGAAGATAACAGGAGAGCCAATGACCAAGAGATGGACCAAAGCATTTAAAGCTGCATGAATCAATAAGAAATGATGGTCTGCTCTACTGGTGAAGCGTGAGGAGGGACACAGTGAAGACGAGGGTTCTAGACCCTTTGACAGCTCATTTCTCTGTATTTTTTATTATTTTTTCTCTCATCGCTCCTAATTCTATCTCTCTCCTCTCCACTTCAACCAGTCGATCATTTGATTGACCATCCGATTGTCATTCTCACCACACGATCTCTCCCCTATCACCCATTTAATCCCTCACTAGGCTAATGAAAGTAGAGTTTTTCCGCATCATTGGTTACGGAAACCCTAACTTCAACACATTTTTAATTGATCCGAGACATTTAACCTGTAAAATGGACAATTTTGCACAGTGGCTCGTGTCGGATGTCGATCCACACTCAGGATTAGTCGGATTAGCGCGAATAAGAACTTAAAATGACAGATAATATACAAGAAAAACATAGAAGGATGAGAATGGTGAGTCGAGATTAAAATGCATCCAAGTGAGATCCAGAAAATACTAAATTCATCGAAATCAAATTGCATTAATCAAACTGTTGCTTACATGAAATAAATAACAAAAATAAATAAAGCGATAAATCTATTCTAGAAAGCATATAAGAAAGCATGTAAAAACGAGATTTTAGAGAGAGAGGAAGAAGGTAGAGAGAGATTTTTACCTCGGTCGTTTACCGGCCGACAAGGAAGAGGTGAGAGAAAAACTCACCCTTTTGCATTCACCGAATGGAGTCGGCAGTGCAAAAAGGCGATCAGCCTAGGGATCTCTAGAGAGAGGATCTAACTCTAGAGAGAGAAAATATAGAGAGAAGAAAGATAACGCTCACCATGTAACTTACCGGAGTGGTGAGCCGGATATCAGCCATCAATGAATGGGTGAGGTTGGACTGCCAAAGGTGGACTGACATGGTGTTGATTTGTGGTTTTTCGGCCAAGAATGGTGGTGAAGCATGAAGTGGTGGCGATATAGGCAGCAAATGGTGGGAAATTTGTCTGTCTTCAGTTTCCAATGGTGAGTATGATGATGAAGGTAATCTCCAACAGCATGGAGAGGACTTGCAAGTTCATTATTACGGTTTTGATGGAGAGAGGACCAGCAAGTGGATGAGCCACCTACAAATGTTGTGGTTCAGATCTGGAGATGCAAGCTTCTAACGGTGAGTCACGGCCTTGGAGGAGTGCACCCCGATCTAGATCGTGCCTGGAGTAGCATGGATGGAACTCTATTGGATGGCCAAGAACATAGAACCTGCTAGTTACCGGCGGCGAAGTGGTTGTGCATGGCAGCTTGGTGGAGTTTTTGGAACTTACCTGAGTGGCGCATGGTGCCGCTTTTTGATAGAGATGAGGGGTGCACTAGCAGGTGGAGGGCGGTAGATCTATGAGTCGCCAGAGAAGTTTCTCCGGCCGGTTTTAATGGTGGTCAGTAGTAGGTGGGAGGCGAACGGTAACGGCAACTCATACCTTCTCATTTTTTTTTCTTCTTCTATCTTTTCTCCCTTCTCTTTCTCTCTCTTCTCCTCCTTCCTTTCTTTCTGATTTTCTCCTTGGTGGTTTGGTGAAAGAGGTAGGGAGGATGAAAGACGGAGGTGGCAGTTTTGCTAGCCACGAGCAGTGTGGTGGAGAAAAGCTAGTGCAGCACATCGGGCAGGAACACAACTGAACTAGCGTAGGCTAGTTTGCCGATTTTGTGGCTCTCAGTTTGCACAGCAAGGTGGGAGGTGACAGCTGTAAGGAGTTGCAGATTCTCGGTGGCTTGAAGTGGAGAACGTACAGGGGCGGTTCGCTGGTAGAAGCGCTGGAGAGGTCGCAGGCAGACCTGCAACTCGAGGTGGAGTGATGAAGAGCAGCCATCATGGGGCGTTGATGCAGGAGATGGCGAGTTGCTGAAAGAGAGGAAGCATGGAGGTAATCCTCATCTCCTCTTCCCTTCTTCTTCTTCTCTTCTCTTTCTTTTCTTTTCTGAAAGTTGCAGGCGTTGTGACTTGCAGCAGCAGCAAACAGAGGGGCGTCTAGAGAGATGTGGACCAGAGTTGCAACAGCAAGTTCGCCCCTTGTATCAGAGAACGGCCTGCAACGGTGACGATCAGGAGAGAGAGGAAGAGAAGGGTGGCTGCTCACAATAGAGAGGGCTGTTCGGCCGGAGTTGCAGCAACACCTCCGGTGGTAGCAACAAGTCGTTCTTGCTAGTTCGTCCAGCAAGAATCGTTAGGCAGAGAGATGGCTGTGAGAAAAGGAGGATTGGAGATGAAGATGGAGGGGGTGTTGGTTTTTTTTTTTTTTTTTGATGGATGGAATGGGAGAGATGGGAGATAGGTAGTAAGGGGATGAGATCGTGGGAAGAGAGGGGAGAGAGAAGAATGGCTAGGAAAGAATGCCGTAGGATTTTCTTCTCTTCCCTTTTATCTCTCCACGTCAAGGAGAATTAGGGTTGGTCTCTTTTTGTCTTTTCTCCCTTTTGGTCTATTGTGTCCACTCTAATAAGGTGAGATGCACCCTATCAATACCTCCAAAAAGAGGATATTTCTTTGTGTAGTTGATTATGCATGCTTCCGCCCTCTTCTTCATTAGGCATGATATTATCCCATGCATCCTTAGCTTCTTGTCCATTGGAGTTTGATTTTAGGTTCTAGGACATGGGCTTGGGCCCATTGAAGCTAATAAGAAGTTGTTCTCCATGAAAATCGTCAAGATCTTTTGAATTTCATGTTGCCTCATGCTATGCGGTCACCACTCATACTCTAACTTGTATAACCTTGGCCTATTTATATCTTTGGCTCGTTACCTCGGCCAATCCATGGAATCATGTGTAGCAATTTGTGTGTCCACTGGCTCTTTGGGCTTGTGATCGGGCTTTGGTTATTGCGTTCCGAGTCTTAAAATTTCTCCATATAGGATTTCTCAGCTTCATCATGCACTTGATGTACGAAGTATCTGTCCTCTTCCACCATGCTTTAAATTCTTTCTTTTGATAGAATTTCCTCTTCTTATTGGTGGATCCTAGTGACAAGGTCCACTAGCTCATTCTCTCTCTTGGTTCTCGATCTGGCGCTTTGATTATCTGGTTCGACCTGTACTTGGCCCATATCTTCTAAACATAGCATGTTGGCTCTTTAAGCTTTGATAATGGGCTTTCATGATCGATGTGGGCCCGTAAGTCTCGAGAATAGCCTGATCGAGTTTCCTACAAGAGAAAAGCACGTAATGAGACTTGATCAAAACCTCTTCATATCTAGACTTTCAGAAATACGTTTAATGCATGCAAATATAACGTTTCGTCCAGAAAGTGTGTTCTACGCAATGAAAGAGACTCTTACGTAGAAAAGTAGATAATTAGACCAGTTTAACGTAGAAGAGTGTGATAACGCTTAGCAGATAACAGTGGAAAATATGCACTTTTAAGCGAATATTAGCTAATCATCATCGTCATAATTCTTTCATCCCTCAATTCCATCGTTCAATCGCCATCCGATCTACCGTCTGATCATCCGATCTCTCTGATCACCATTGATGTCACCCGGTCGACCACCATCTCAATCATCCTTCCATATTAAGCCTTTGACTCCCATCTCTTCGATCTCTCTCTCACAAAAGGGAAGAAAACCTCAAGGGTGTGTTTGGTTGCATAGAAGAGGTGGCTATCGATGGTTGTGTTTTCCCAAGGAAAATGCATTTTTCTTTCTTGGTGACCAAATGCACCCTAACCCACAAACCCCTTGGCCAAACAGCCCTCTCGCATAAGGTCCACGGCCTCGCAAGAGGTCCACAAACCTCATAGCCAATCGGCCCATAAACCTCGAGCCCGAGCCCACAACCTACTTATGATTCCTTAAAATAAAAATAAAAATTCTTTTTTTAGAAACCGAACCCACGGTTTCTCTTTGTGGAAAGGGGTTAAAAACCCTTCGATCCCCCCTCTTGTTTCTTCTTCCTTTTCCCTTTTCTTCCTTCTCTTCTTTCCTCTTTCTTCTCTTCTTCTCATCTTCTCCGGCGAGTTGGTGGAGCGCCGCCTCCTCCTTCCCTTCTTCTCCCTTGCTTCTTCTTCTTCTTCTTCTTCTTCTTCTTCTTCTTCTTCTTCTTCTTCTTCTTCTTCTCCTCCTCCACCGCACCTGCTGCACGTCCTCCTCCCACGCCTTCCACCGGATTTGCGAAACCTGCAACTCCGGTCAGCATCCCAGCCACTACTCCGGCGAACTGGTTTTCCTCTTCGCCTTCGTCTTCTTCTTCTCCTGGCTTCTCTTCTTCTTCTTCTTCTTCTTCTTCTTCTTCTTCTTCTTCACCTTATCTCCTTCTTCTTCTCTTTCTTTCGCCGGAGTTGCAGGTCTGCAACTTCGGCCAGCAGGTATGAAGGGAGTAGCTCCGTTCTGTTTCTTCTTGTTTCCACACCGTGCAACCTCCTGGTTCACTTCCCTCATCGGTTCTCCACAAATCGCCCTCTTTCTAGCCATCTTCTTCACCTAGAACACCACCACTCCGGCGTTAATGGTGTGTGCCAACGTCCTCACCTCTCTCTTTTAAAAAAAAAAAAAAAAAGAAAAGAAAAACAAAATAAAGAGAATAGAATTGAAACGAAGAAGAAGGGGAAGTCGCTGGCTTCCCTCCTGCGGACTGGTGCATCGTCACCCTCAGCCATCTGCACCAAGCACCACCACCAGCATGCACTCTCTAGCCGTTGCGCCTCCTCGCTCTTCCTTTCACCGCCCTTGCTGCCATTAACCAGATCTGCACCTCTCCCACACCGAACCAACAATCACCGGGTGTTGCTGACCATGAGGAGCTCTTCTCCACCGCCTTGCCGTTCTTCCTCCTTCCGGTGAACTAGCAATTCATCCTCCTAGCCCGAAGACATCTTCCTACATGGCCTGCTGGTTGGACACCCTTCCAACGCTGTTTATTCTTCCAGCAACCACCAGCAACTCTCCCAAGCGTCGGGTTGCACACCATAACTCTATAACGGATCACCCTTTTTCCTCCTAATCGGAGACCACTTGCTGGCCATCCACTTGCTGGATATCATCCATAGTGGGTGTTTTCGTCTCCTTCACGGTTTCAATTGTTGTCGTGATCTCCACCACCTGCCACTCCCTTCAACCGAATTGTTTGTGATCACCGATCGAGATTAAGTGGGGCACTCTTCATCAAAGGTAAACTCTCCCACTCTCTAGATCTCTCTTTTCCTCTCTAGCTTTCTATTCTTCTCTCTCTCTCTAAATATCTCTAGGTTTCTTCTTTCTCTCTCTTCTTTTCCTTCTCTCTTTAGTTTTCTCTCTCTAACTACTTTCTCTCTCCTTTACAATTTCTCTCTCTAGTTTCTAAAATTCTCTTTCTAGTTTATTCTTTTTTTTATGCTTTATAATTTAGTTATTTTGGTTTGCTTTTCATTATAAGAGACATGTTCGATTGAATGCAGTTGAATTAAGTTGATTGAGTTACATTCTCTACAAATTTCCCGTCATTTTATGTTCATTATTGCGCTAATCCGACTAATCCCGAGTGCGGATCGACATCCGACACGAATCCCTATACAATATCTCCATATTTTGCAAGATAACCGGATAAAAATTACAAATGTGTTGATTCTAGGGTTTCTGTAACCAACGATGCGAAAAAATCCTACTATCAATTAGCAGGCCGGATGCTGCATGCCACCATCTTTCCATCGACGATCTACACATCGCCATACTTGTACTGGTGGAGATTTTTATTTTTTTATAAGTAATTTACCAACTCGAACAACCCGATCAACCCGAGCAACCCGATCGGGTTGGGCTCGGGTTGGAAAATTTAAGCCCGACCTCGGGTTGGGCTCGGGCTCAGGCTCAGATCCTTGAAGCTCGGGTTAGGCTCAGGTTGATCCCCAACCCGACCCAACCCGCCTGAGTTGCAACCCTAATATTTATTAAAAGTCAATGGAAAGATTTAAAAGAAAGTCATTTCTTCAGTTGGAAAACTTTTAAAGAAGATTTCTTTATTCAAAAGAAATGTTGCTGACCTCATGGCTTTCATACCAAATAAAAAAAAAGAGGTTGGATGGTTTTGTCAAGGAAAGCTTTATAATAAAGAAATATTTTCAAGGAAGGAACTCATTCCTTATGAAAAAGAGGCTGAACGTGTCCTAGAATGGGGGAGGAGGAGCACGTTTGGGAGAACCACCATTGGATCTCATCACTTGGGGGGATTAAAGTGGGGTGGATGCCTTCACCATCATGGGATACATGTCCTCACATTTGTCCACCATACTCCATAGCTACACACAAGCAAATCTCCCCATCTCACCACCCTTTCTCCCACACGGTCTTAGCATTTTGGAATCAATTGTGAGCTCCATATTAGATGAGGTGGCAGCACCTCATTCATTACTCACACATACTCCCATTTATCTCTCCCACGTCCTCACTCAAATCTTGACCCACATCTTATAAAAGCCTAACCCTACACCCATAGGTCGGTCTTCCTTTCTTCTCATTTTTCACTCTCTCTTAACCTCTAACCCTAGCATAGGGTTAGGGTTACACGCCCTCACCAAAATTACTTCCCTCTCCTTGTTCTCTAATGACGGCACAACGTTGCTGCACTTTCAAAGTGTAGCAGCAACTCCTCCATCCGTTTCACACCAAGCCACCTTCATACGCACCTTCCAGCCACTTCTCCGCTGTTTAAAGAGCCTACAACATCCCCTCACAACTCTCTTCATGGCCAATAACATGGCCACTGGCATGTTGACCTTTTTGGCCGATTCAAAATCTAGGTAGGTGCGCCCATGGTAAGTTCTATCGTTTCTCTTTCTACCTCCCTCTAATTCTATTCTCTCTCTAGACTTATCATGCTTTTTAGGTTAGTTTTAATTTTCTTGCTTTTTATCCGTCAATGTAAACAGCTTAATTTTATTCAATGAAATTAATTTCTTTTGAATTCTTGTTTCTATTATCCTTTAGTAGTAATTTTGAATTTTATTTGCTTGTTAATCACTTTAATTGAGAATCGATCTCCAAATCGAAAGCAAGTTTTAAAAATCGAGCATTTATCACCATTCTCACCCCTCAATTTTCCTTAGTATAAATTTCTGATAAAAATCCATCATTTCATGTTCTTGAGTCGCGCGAGCTAACTCCGAGTGCGGATCGACATCTGACACTTCCCACTGTGCGAGAATTACTATTTTTGCAGGAATTAAATCAGATTAATTACAAATCTTCTTGAGATTAGGGTTTCCGATCCGACGACACGGAAAAACTCTACTTTCAGGTATAGCAGAGCGGTGTCCAGGCTGTTACAGGTTGATAAATCACACAATGGATACAATTATACTTGACTATAAATTAAAATAACTTTTCTACAAGTAGCCCAAAAGAAAACAAAGACAAGAAAATGCTTATGAAACAACATCAACATATAAGTAAGCAAAACAATAAAAGTGTGTCATACTAATAAGATATAAACCTCTATCAAGATAAAATATAAACTAATCTAGCAAAATACTTCAGGTTATTGAACAACATATACATGAGCAAGAACTAGGAATATTTAACTAAATTCATAACATCCAAAACTACATGATTATGATAAAATAATACCCATGTTAATATATGAAATTCCACCGGTCCGTTCACTTTAACTCAATATACCTAGAAGGGGGGGTTGATTAGGTATTTAAAATTAATTATACCTATACAGTTTTACTGGTCTATGGTATGGGGATAAAATCTCATGCCTTGGTTGTTTGAAAAGAATTATCACAACCGACTTAAATCAAATATACCTCCATGGTATATTGTCTTTTTGTCGTTTGATCTAATCAGGATGGAATGCGGAACACAAACAAACAATCACACAAGACAAGATATTTTTGCGTGGAAACCTTAGCCAAAGAAAAACTAAGGGACCACGTCCAGACGGAAAGTATCACTAACTGAAAAGTTAAATGAAACAAAGGTTACCTACGCAGCGCCGTTGCAAATACAGCATACAACCTTAGCCAAGGCCCATTGTCAATGCATCCACGTCCTCTGAATCAATGCCACGAATCCACGTGCGCCCTTTTAGCCAAGAAGCCTTATCCGCTTGTTCAGTTTGGTACACTGATATTCACTTAAAAGTGCTTATTTTAAGCCATTAACCTTTAGCGTTATCGCACTCTCTTATGTAAAATATTTCTATTTATCCACTTTTCTACATAACAGTCTCTTTCATTGCGTAGAACGCACTTTTCTGGTTGAAATGATATATTTGCATGCTTTAAACGTATTTCTGGAAATCTAGATATGAAGCCGTTTCGATTAAGTCTCATTACGCGCTTTTCGTTATTGCAGAAAACCCGATCAGACTATTCTCGAGACTTACGGGCCCACGATCAACCATAGAAGCCTTATATCAAAGCTTAAAGAGCCAACATTCTATGACTAGAAGATATAGGCCAAGTACGGGTCAAGTCAGAGGATCATAGAGCTAGATAAAGAACCAAGAGAAGGCAAAGCTGAAGACCAAGAGGTGGGCCAAAGTGATTCAAAGCCGCATCAAATGACATAAGATTACGACTTACGTAATTGGTGAAGACTACTGAAGACTACATTGAAGATCAGGGTTCAAGACCCTCCGCCAGCTCTTTTGCCTTTATTTTGTATCATTTTCTCTCTCTCCTCTCTCTAACTGCCCATATCTCACCACCCGATGATCCATTTGACCATTTGATCTGTCATCCTAACTCTCCGATCTCCTCTCATCTAGCTCTATCCCATCTCCCATAGCTTTTTCACCGTTAGATCTTCCATTGGACCATTAGATCGTCCTTCGGACCATTCGATCTCTCTAGATCTAACAGTTCGCCAATCTCGAGTTTGACCCAATCATCATCCCTCAATCCTCACTAATCTAATCATGTGGCCCAAAGGCCTTCAATGGTGACCCACAATGCTAATGGCCAATGCTTCACTTAAAATAGAAGAGCACATGGCCTTTTGGGCCTATTTACCCTTTCTTCCACCTATCCTTAGGTCCATTATCTTGTTGGCCCATTGGCCGACATGTGGCATGTTCAATATAAGCCCATAACCCATGGTCTGACACCATTTCTTGGACCGACCATCATCTCATTTCATCGAATGGCCGGTCTTTAATTCTATCATCTAATGGACCCCTATGGCCTTGGTGGTCCACAATCCAAGTGGCCAACAAGTAAATTGGAAGCCCGATGCCCATTAACCTTAAAGCCCATGGCCCCATTCATTTTGAAGCCTATGACTTCATTAACACAAGCCTAGCCCATGGGAGAAGAGGTCAACCTTGACCTCTTCTCATTAACCTCTCTCCTCTCTCCAACGTGGAACCACTCCCTCTTATCTCTCTCCAACAAACCACGACTCTCTCTCCCATTCACGCTATAATCCTCTATCTCTTCCTCTCTCCCTCACTAATTTTCCTAACTCACTCGGCAAGGAAAACAATAGAGGAGCCCAAGTCTACTCCCTATCTACTCATTCTCCATCACCATGGCCAATAACACGGCTTGCATCTCCAGTGCCTCCCTAGTTCGCGACTTGCAACACCATTACCGGAGTTGCAAATCGGCAACTCCGGTCAGCCAAGGCAGCAACCTACTGCATGTGCTCCTCTTTCCACCGTTCTTCTTCCCTCCTTCCACCTCATGAGGCCTGCAAACAGCCCAGGCTGTCATCTTCCTCCAAGTTCCGGCCATTCCAACGTTCTTCTAGGCAGGTTAAACACCTTCTTCACCACCGTTTTGGCCAAGATCTGGAATTCCTCCCCATTTGCCACCACGATGATGGTGCAAAACCAGCAACACTTGCTCCCTCTTGGTCGTGACCCTCCGTGGAGATCTCCACTGCCATGCATACAAAACACCAGGGTGCTTCTTCACGCTGCAAGTCTCCGGCAAACCACGCTGCTTGTTTTCTCCACCATCACCACAACGTGCTCCCTTGGGCTCCTCTATGCTACCAAGCCACCATACTTGCTCCCCTCGTTGCTGCCTGCAACTCAAAAATAGGCCAGCACTCCGACAGGTGTTTCTCCTCCCATGGAACACCTTGCTGCCTTGGGGCACCACCCTGCAAGACCATCTTCCTCAGTCCGTGTTTCTCACGGCCATCTCTGGTCCCCTTCAAGTGCAGTTCCTCTTCACAAGGGAGAGCCTACAGCTCCTCCCCAAACTTGCTGCCATTCCCTCCATATGCAACTACATCTTCTCCGGCCAGCACCATGAAACCAGACCATTGAACAGCTCATCTGTTCTCTTCACCTCGCACCATATCCTCCTCATTCCAGCATCATTCTTCTTCTTCTTCCCTTTAAGATCTCCACCGCTGCAACCAGTGATTCCTCCTTCGTGGCTTGCAACTCCTTTCTTGAGTGCCTCCCTTAATTGCTGGACGTCCATCTTCTTCCTCCCTCTCAACTCCGGGCGTCTAGCTTGCTGTTGTCACCACCAGCACATGCTCACGATCTCAATGAGAACCAGCCCTGTAATTCCAACCTTACCGGAGATCCAAGACCTGCAACTCATGAAGCTGTCCACAGATCTGCTCCTCCCCACGTTCTTCCATTACCGGAGTTGCAGGACCTGCAACTCCGGTCGGGTTACCTCCTCCCTGGTTTAACGACCACCCACAGCAACCAAACCAACCCTTACGGCCTGGCACTGCAAGTCTTCACGGGTGGGTGTGAAGCTGGTCTGCTTCTTCTCCTCCTTCACCTGTTTGCTGCAACCAACGACCATGCTCCGGTCTTCTCCAACACCGCTGAAAGTAGGATTTTCCCGCATCGTTGGTTACAGAAACCCTAGAATCAACAAGATTTGTAATTTGATCCGCATTTTAATCCTGCAAAATATAAACTTTTGTATAGGGATTCGTGTCGGATGTCGATCCGCACTCGGGGTTAAGTCGCGCAATTCATGAACATGAAATGACGGATTTATCTCAGAAATTGTGGTGGGGTGAGAATGGTGAAGCGATTTAAAACATGCTTAGTGATTTTTAGAGAGAGAAATTTTCACAAGCAACCAAAAACACGAAAGTAAACCAAGAACAAGAATTGAACACAATATTGCAAAATCAAACTAAATTTTATTCGAATCAAATGTTGAGATACAAACTTCTAATAAAAAGATAATAAAATGACAATTCTATAAAGCATAAAGAAAATAGAGATGGAGACCTAGAGAGAGAAAGTAGAGAGAGAAATGAAACCTAGAGAAAGAAAGGGAGTGATCTTACCATAAACTTACCTAGCAAGAAGGATTTTGGCCATGGTGATAGAAGGTGGGTTGCAAAGTGTGATGAAGATCATGGATAGGGCAAGTGTTGGACAGCAACGCGGATTGGTGTGCAGGCTATACCCCGTGCTTCCAAATGAGAGGAACCGATGTCATGCCTTGATAGGGACACATAGCAACGGGGAACCTGCAGATGGTTTGACGCACAAGTCTAGCAAGGTTGCTGGTTTTTGAGTTGAAAGTTGTCACCGAAAAGGAGAGCAGCAAGGAGGGAGGTGATGACGGGTGGTAATGGCCTTTGAAGTGATAGGCGGTATTGAAGGGGGCAGCGTGGATTGATGGTCTAAGACTGTGGAGCGTTGATGGAGGATCGGCTGGAGTTCTAGCGATGGTGGCTGGCAGACCTGCAACTCAACGTTGCAGGCCGTGGTGAAGTGAGGACGATCCTCTCCTCCTTTCTTCTCCTCTCTTTCCTTCACTCTCTTTCTTTTTTTTTATTTTCCATTTCTTTTCTTTTTTGGGCAAAACGGACTGGAGTTGCAGGTTGCAACTCCAGCACGTTAGAGAGACGGGGTGTGGGGGCGGTGGCTGGTGCAGGCGGTGCTGCTAGTGCAGGAGGCGGACTGGTGGATGGTAAGGCCAGAACGTAAAGGGGAGGAGTCGAACGGCTTCCTCCTCCCTTCTTCTTCCCTCTTTCTCTCTATTCTTTTTTTTTTTTTTTGTGAGAAAGAGAGATCTCCAAAGGAACACGTGAGGACCATTTTTGGGAGAGTGCAACAGAGAAGAAGATGGAGAGGGGGCGTGAGGACGGTTTAGAGTTGTTGCTGGTGGTTGGCGGTTCGTGACGTGGTGACCGGAGTTGCAGGCTACAACTCCGGTGGGCAAGACGTGAAGAAGGAGCAGTGCTGCCCGTGGCAGCAAGATCTGCTACGTGCAGACGGAGGGGGAGAGCTTTTAGATGGAGGAGAAGAAGAAGAAGAAAGCAGAAGAAAAAGAAGAGAAGAAGATGGTGGCCGGAGTTCTGCAACTCCGGCCGGAATGAAGAAGAAGAAGAAGAAGAAGAAGAAGAAGAAGAAGAAGAAGACGAAGAAGAAGGAGAAGGGAAGAGGAGGAGGAAGAACGGCAAGGGAAGGTTTTGGGAGAGAAAGGAGGGGATTAGAGGAGGATTAGGGTTCGAACGAACCCTCCCTTCTCCCCTTTTAAAGCTTCCCTATTTCCTTTAATGGAAATAGGGGGTTTTTGAAAATAAAAAAATAAGAAAAAATATTTTTTATTTTATTTTTTTTTTTTTAAAGTAAAAACCTACTTTTCCATGGGGAATCTCCCCAATTAGTGGACCCCCCATTTAATTAAAATTATTTTGAAATTCGCGGGGTCCACTAACTGGTCGGACAGCGGGTTGATGAAGATGGGCCCGGCTACTGGCCCATATGGATTGATGATGTCCATCGTCTCACAAGATGATGTGACAGACAGTCTGATGGTGATCGGATGGATGGTGACTTGATTGGGACCCAGATTGGTAAATCGACGGATCTAGAGAGATCCAACGGTCCGATTGAAGATCCAACGGTCCGATTGAAGATCCAATGGTCAGAAAGCTAAGGGAGATGAGATAGAGCCGATGGGTAGGAGTTCTGGGATTAGGTCAGTAGATTCGAGGATCGAGAGATGAAGAGAGAGAGAGAATAAGAAGAGATGAGAGAAAAAGTATCAAAAAAATGGAAAAAAGCACTGGCGGAGGGTCTGGAACCCTGGTCTTCACTGTGACCATCCTCACGCTTCTCCAGTAGAGTCGACTATCATTCTTTGCTGACTCATGTGGCTTTAAACGCTTTGGTCCGTCTCTTGGTCATTGGCTCTCCTGCTCTCTTCGTTCTTTGGGCCGGCTTTTTGGTCCTCATAGTTGGCCCATATCTTTTAGTCATAGCATGTGGGCTCTTTAAGCTTTGATAATGGGCTTTCCTGATCGATGTGGGCTCGCAAGTCTCGAGAATTGTCCCATCGGGGTTTCCTGCGACAGAAGAAGCGCGTAATGAGACTCTATCAGAATGACTACATGTCTAGACTTCCGAAAATGTGTTTAATGCATGCAAATATACCATTTCGTCCAGAAAAGTGTGTTCTACGCAACAGAATAGACTATTACATAGAAAAGTAGATAAATAGAGCATTTTACGTAGGAGAATGCAATAACGCTAAAAGGATAATTGCTTAAAATAAGCACTTTTGAGCGAATATCAACCGCCCTCACCACTCCACCTTCAACTCCATCCAACGGTGTTGCACAAAACCGTGCTCACCTCCTTGGCCGTGCACTGAAATTGCAGATCTCCCTTTCACCTTCTCTGTTTACCTCCCCAACTCACAACCACCGTTCATGGCTGTCACAACAGGTGGCTCCCATGGGAGCCACCATAGACACAGAACCAGCAACCACTTGCTGCCCCACGCTGCACTCCATCGTAGTACATGCTGGTGCGTGTTCCCTTTCCAACGAATCAGCTAAGGACCGCCTGCTACACCTTGTAGCACCGGTTCTCCAATTTCTATCGCAACAACAATAGGTTGTTAGCACTTGGCTGATTCTGATCCAAGTAGGATGCAACCTATGCTCCTTCTAAGATCACCCTTCGGGATCCTCTCCTTCTTATCCTCTGATGTGCACTCCAGCAGGCCATGCACACTCACATCTCGGTCTGCAACACAAGCACAGCACCTCTTCCTTACTGGACCCTCTTGTACCAGAGCTTTCTTCACCTTCACCGGAGTACTTTCCCACTCCTCTACATGCTCACAACTTGGCCCATCAATGGCTGATGTCTCACCTGCACTCAACCATTGCTACCCAGCCTCTTTTCTTGCTAGTGTGCACACCTGCACACCCTTGCAGCCATCCAAGCAAAACCAGTGTGTGAGATCCACCTCCATCTCCGAGCTGCAACCTGCCCTTCTCCTCCATGAGACGAAATCACATGCTGGCCTTCTCGAATTCCTATATGCTACACAAGTGCAGCATGTATGTCTCCCATCATGCTGGCCG
This sequence comes from Euptelea pleiosperma, assembly GCA_035048495.1. Classification (NCBI taxonomy): domain Eukaryota; kingdom Viridiplantae; phylum Streptophyta; class Magnoliopsida; order Ranunculales; family Eupteleaceae; genus Euptelea; species Euptelea pleiosperma. Next base: position 10,064,638 of record CM068551.1, on the reverse strand, counting down.
GTATCCTTTAAAGCTCACCAAACCTTGCAATCGGAGCCACCACAATTAGCGCCTTTCCCTCTCATCTTCTCTTCGGGCTGATCTACTTGGCCACACCATGCATCTCGGAACCACCACTTAGTCGGTATTCCAGCCGATCCCGATCCAATGGAAGTGCTCACAAGGTACTTTTTCTCTCTTCTTCTCCTTTCTCTCTCTAGAATTCTCTTTTCTCTCTCTAAACGACATGGACAGGAAGTGACATCCCTAATTCCATATTTTCTCTCTACTTTCTCTCTCTACCTTCTATTTTCTCTCTCTAGAGTGAGATGTCTCTCTCTAGAATTCATGTTTTCTCTATCAACATTCTCAGGCCGATCGCCTATTCACTTGGCCAACTCCTTTCGGCAAGTGAAAAGGTGAGCTTCTTAGGGCACATTATTGTACATTTGCCAATTCACATCTACCTTGTCGGCCGGTAAGATCCGATGTGGATTCCACGATTGAGCAGCATTCCATGAAATTTGGACGGTCCTCTTCTTGATCGGTAGTGCCCTTAGCTCCAAAGGTCATGGGATGCTTCTCTGTCAAAACCCTTCTCTTGATTAAAGCATTCATCCAAGTCTTGGACGATCCTCTTCTTGATCAGTAGCGCCCTTAGCTCTGAGATTTCAATAGACGTTTCTTTCACTTACCCCTTCTCTCGATTGAGTAGCATTCCATAAAATTTGGACGGTCTTCTTCTTGATCGGTAGCGCCCTTAGCTCCAAAGGTCATGGGATGCTTCTCTGTCAAAACTCTTCTCCACGATTGAAGTATTCATCGAAGTCTTTGACGATCCTCTTCTTGATCGGCAGCGCCCTTAGCTCCAAGATTTCAATGGACGTTTCTTTCCTTTACATCTTCATCTCTCATCCCTTTACATGCTTTCTTTATTTATGTTATTTTGATTTATGTACGCACTCTTCGATGATTAATGAAATTTGATTTTTGATATTTTGGTGTTCCGAATCTCAAATGAATGATGTTTTTAAATCGACTCACCCTTCTCATCTTCCCACAACTCTTATTTCTCTTTGTATATTATTTGTCAGTTTTAATTCCTTATTGTGCTAACTCACACCGAGTGCGGATCGACATCCGACATGTACTGCGATACAATTTAAATTTTGCAGATAATCGAATTTTACAAATATTGTTGAAGTTAGGGTTTCCGAATTGACGACACGGAAAAACCTACTTTCATACACCCCAAACCTACCTTCAACTGGCTCCTCTAATCTTAATTCTCAACACTCCCACCTTTGCAGAAGGTGAAGGATTCAATACACCCTGAACCCCAAGTTGCTCAAAAGGTGTTTGAGTTACACTGGTACTCTCAGGCTTACGAGGTTGAATATAGAAGTGGAAAACCTAGGCTGAGTAAAGATCAAGCTCTTGGCTTTGATCGAGAAGAGAACAAGCTCACAAGATGTAAATAAAAACAAGCTTCTTGCTCTTCGAAATGGACACTCTAGTAAATATAGCCTTTGCTTCTCTCTCTTGAAGATTGAGTCACTCCGTGTCTCTGTGTGTGTTTGTGTGTTTAGAAAAGGCATAGAGAGGTTCTATTTATAGAATTTCAAGACTCTAAGTCGTGTGGAACGTGGGATAATGGAACCATGAATTTTGGATCTGAGAAAATCGATACTGTTCAAGGTCCAATCGATTGTACACTTGGTCCAATCGATTGGGCCATGTCCAATCGATTGGGGACAAGTATCCAATCGATTGGGATCAATAAGTTTTCTATTCCGAAGGCACCATTTGATTGCACAGGGTTCTCTAATCGATCTGACATTTATAACTTTATATCCCGAAGGTTCCAATCGATTACTCAGAGTCTCCAATCGATTGTAGTCAAAAAGATTTTTGTCCCGAAGGCTCCAATCGATTACATAGTGTTTCTAATCGATTGTACTAAAATATGTTTCTGCCTCGTAGTCTCATGTCCAATCGATTGGACTTTCCCACTAGTCAATAAAATTGACTTTGACTCAGGTCTGTCCAATGACTAAGTCTGACCATTATATTTTGTTCATTTTATTCAACTCCTATGGCCACTAAGTCACTTACCTTCCTAATCGAGCGTACACGAGCGTTAACTGACAAATCGATAGTTACTTAGATGACTCCTGTCATCAACCGTCTGATTCTTGTTGTCTCTGTCTTTTAGTCTTCCCGTAGTTGGCGAAGTATGCGTACCACGACATCTTCACGCTACACTTGTGCTCGTAGGAACGGTTACAAGAAGGTAATCATAAAGAAGGTAAAAACATTAATATCTCCCCCTTTGGCAATTCCGTGACAAAAAACATTTAATCATAAAGAAGGTAAAAAATAAAAAATACAATCCCACCCTCTTACATGATTCACTCACTATCTCACACTCTCTTAGAGATAATTGAACAGATATATTGTAATGACTTTTGATATGTTCCTTGCACATTCTACCAACAATACATACCATGTAATATCATCGGTAATCAATAGATCATATAAAATACAGTGAGTCTTAATTATACACGTCACAAGTAGAGAAATTGAAAAAATAATAAAACATTTTTCTCCCTCTAAATTTCTCTCCCCCTATCTCATGCATCAACTTATTTTTACCGCTATGATTTTTCTCTCCCTCTTTTTGTCACAGATTGACAAAGGTACAGAAATATAAGCAAATAATAAACATGCAATGAAGATTATCATAAGAAACAAGTGCAATAGTACAACATGATAACAAGTATAAAGACTAAAAGATACGCATGACGCATAGTCTAAATACATTAATGGTTTAAATTTCGGTGAAACCATTTAACCAATCATAAATCTTTTTCAAATGAATTTTAAAATTTTAAATTATCTCTGAAAAGATTTACAACTCACAGAACTCAAATCAGATCAATCCGAAAAAGGTCAAATCTGAAGAATGCTAAAATTCATGTAAAGTCAAGTTAAATACAATGCATAATGAGTTTCGATGTGATTGGCACTAACAAATATCAAACCAAGGATTTTAGACTTAACTACTTAGTTTAATCTTGAATACTTCAAATGCAGTCAATCTATGCCATTTATCAGAGCCAGTCAGTCAAACTACTATACTTTAGTTGAATTTTCAATTTCTTTCACTTGGGTGTTCTCTGATCTGACTTTTCACTTCTTAGGGTACAAGACAGATGTTAGTAAAAATCTAAATACTTTACTCAAAATCTGGAGGTATCTTGTATCCAATCATGAAATCCTCATTAGAGCTACTAGGTTCTCCATAACTCTCTATTTACAAATGTATTTGCTAATGTGATTTCACATTACTTTTGTAGCAAATATGGCTATTTTTCACTCACTTGTTTAATCAGAATTTTATTTTTCAAGTTCTCATCTTTTGACACTTGGTCGATTTGGTAGCTTTCACACTTGGTCGGTATGGTATCCTTTACAGCATTAAGTAATCAGATTTTTTAAGAGATCGGGGCTATACAGATTTTACCACATCCACTTGAGATAACTTTTTTCATGGAGAACTATCACAAAGGGAGGCCAATAGTCAATTATATTGCAATTTCAAAATCAACTGAGAGCATGAACACAACTAGTTTGAAGTCATGAAAAGTATAAGTTTAATTCACATAGAGTACTAGATTTATTACCTCAATCAAATCCAATTCCAACCAGTGTCAGTCAGTGTGCATGTGACTAACAAGTTAAAACTTATGAATATCCACTAACTGAGAATTAGTAAAATAGACTAATCTTCTAAATTTTTTAGAATTTTCTACAATGATCTAGTCTTAATTTACCTTGTGTCAAATCTTGGTTCTAGAATTTTCTAGAGTCAATGCCCATCATATTAAAATCAATCATGCAATGCACAACTCTAAAAAAATTCTAAACATGACACAAAACAATTTTTGATTTTTAAATTTTCTATTTTTGTTTTTTGAAGAGATGAACTCAAAATAATGCAAATAAGCAAAGATCTAAAAAAATAGAAAACTATAAAGAAAATAAAATCTTAAAACAAAACTACACACTCAACTCATAAAAAATATACAATCATAAAATAGAGAAGAGTGTAAAGAACCATATTTATTCAATCAATGTGACAAGTGCCACTAGACTTCATAAGGAATTCATTCTAAATAAAATCTAGATTTATCGGTCCTTCCTTTCTCACCCATATAGTATTATACCTTTTAGGTAGGTTCTTTTTCTTTGCCATTGTTTAGGCGATGAATGAGGATCGACATTTCTCTTTTTATTTATCATCTTATTCTGAGCCCTTTGAGTTTGGGTGCCCTTGAGTTTCATAACGTTAGCAATCTCTCTACTCGAGGCATCCAACTTTTGATGCAAGACTGTCATTTTATGGAGTAGATCTCCTTGGTTCCCTTATGATTTTCTCTTAGGAGAAACCATGGTATCTCTCCTCTTTTGAAAGTAATTCTTGCTCAGGTGACCTCTACCCCTACAGTAATTACAAACAGGCGTATGCATAACTGGTCTCGGTCTAGGTTGATCAACCTGTGGTGTGAAAGGAACTTTGGCATTTACAAATTTAGTTCCTAAGATGATGGGGTATCAGCATTATCAACATATCCAAGTCTCCGCTAGTCTCCACATCTTTGTCCCATACTTAGAATCTCATTTAATTTCTCAGTGCTTTAAGAAATATAGGGCAAGTCATTTTTCAGTTGAACTAGTTCAAGTTCAAGTGAGTTCCTCTTCTCTAGACATTCTTGGTAATCAGTTTCAAGAAATTGAACTTTGTCTTGGAGGCTAGCTTTCTCTTCTTCATACTGTCTAAAGATAGTTTCATATTTTTCATGCTCACTTTCTAAAGACATTTTAGCATCCTGTACAAGTTTAGAACTCGTATTACAAGAACTTGTTTCTTTCTTGAAGAGATTTCTTTTCTTCCCTAAGCTGACCAACTAGTACAGATAATTCATTATTGTCTAGTTTATAAGCAAAGTTTTCAGAGTCAAGAAATTCAACTCTATTAGTCAATTTCTAATTTGCTTTGGTCAGTCTAAAGCTTTCTTTATATAGCTCTTGATAAGTAGTATAAAGATCGTCTTGATCTTCACTGTCTGAGTCACTATGGCTATTGACAGTGAACCCTTCTTTAGACATATTTATAAATGAAAAGAATGAACTAGTTTCTCAGGAATCTAAATTTAGGTGATTAAACCTTAACTAGAAATACCCGCTCTGATACCAATTGAAATTCCACCGATCCGTTCTCTTTAACTCACTATACCTAGAAGGGGGGTTGATTAGGTATTTAAAATTAATTATACCTATACAGTTTTACTGGTCTATGGTATGGGGATGGTTGTGTGAAAATGATTATCACAACCGACTCAAATCAAACATACCTCCGTGGTATATTATCTTTTTGTCATTTGATCTAATCAGGATAGAATGCGGAACACAAACAAACAATCACACAAGACAAGATATTTTTACGTGGAAACCTTAGCCAAGGAAAAACCATGGGACCACGTCCAGACGGAAAGTATCACTAATTGAAAAGTTAAACGAAACAAAGGTTACCTACGCAGCACCGTTGCAAATATAGCATACAACCTTAGCCAAGGCCCACTGCCGATGCATCCATGTCCTCTGAATCAACGCCACGAATCCACGCGCGCCCTTCTAGCCAAAAAGCCTTATCCGCTTGTTCAGTTTGGTACACCTCAAACCTACCTTCAACCTGCTCCTCCGATCTTAATTCTTAACACTCCCACCTTTGCAGAAGGTGAAGGATTCAGTACACCCTGAACCCCAAGTTGCTCAAAAGGTGTTTGAGTCACACTGATACTCTCAGGCTTACTAGGTTGAATATAGAAGTGGAAAACCTAGGCTGAGTAAAAATCAAGCTCTTGGCTTTAATTGAGAAGAGAACAAGCTCACAAGATGTGAATGAAAATAAGCTTCTTGCTCTTCGAAATGGACACTCTAGTAAATATAGCATTTGCTTCTCTCTCTTGAAGATTGAGTCACTCTGTGTCTCTGTGTGTTGTGTTTAGAGAAGGCATAGAGGGGTTCTATTTATAGAATTTCAAAATCCTGAGTCATGTGGAACATGGGATAGTGGAACCATGAATTTTGGATATGAGAAAACCGATTATGTTTAAGGTCCAATCGATTGGGGACAAGTATCCAATCGATTAGGCTCAATAAGTTTTCTGTTCCGAAGGCACCAATCGATTGCACAGGGTTCTCCAATCGATCTGACATTTATAACTTTCTGTCCCGAAGGTTCTAATCGATTACTCAGAGTCTCCAATCGATTGTACTCAGAAAGATTTGTCCCGAAGGCTCCAATCGATTAAACAGTGTTTCCAATCGATTGTACTCAAATATGTTCCTGCCTCGTAGTCTCCAATCGATTACACAGTGTCTCTAATCGTCCAATCGATTGGGGACACATGTCCAATCGATTGGACTTTCTCACTAGTCAATAAAATTGACTTTGACTCAGGTCTGTCCAATGACTAAGTCTGACCATTATATTTTGTTCATTTTATTCAACTCCTATGGCCACTAAGTCACTTACCTTCCTAATCGAGCGTACACGATCGTTAACTGACAAATCGACAGTTACTCAGATGACTCCTATCGTCAACTAGTCTGATTCTTGTTGTCTCTGTCTTTTAGTCTTCACATAGTTGGCGAAGTATGCGTACCACAACATCTTCACACTACACTTGTGCTCGTAAGAACGGTTATAAGAATGTTTTTATGTCAAACGAAATCTTTGCCAAATTGAATATGAAAATATTCCTTATAATATACACCCAAAGCAAAAGCATGCTAATCAAAATGCACAGGCTAATCAAACAGAATTAGCAATTTGAAACAAAATTCAACAAAAGACAACCAATCAGATTTGTCCGATGTGGAAGGGAAAGTTATAGTAGTATTCAACTAATCTTCTTCTCTAGTATGAAGAGAGAAAAATAATGATACAAATTTTAAACATGTTCGGTATGAAAGGAAAGTTGTAAGAGTCGGCATGAGATTTTTTTGACATCCTGTAAAAACACCACAATATCAACCATAAAAAATAAGACATTATCAGTCACATTATAAGCCAGAATGTGGGTAAGTGTCAAAAAGTGTCAAAAAGAGAGGTAAAACTTCCAGAAAATGTGGGTAAGTGTTTCTCTTATTCCTTGAATGTGATGAAGGCCATAACTAAGCAATAAACAACCTCACAGAGACAAAGGTCTTTGGGATTCTTCTTCAGGGTGCTCATGGAGACCAACATGCAAATCTCTTATGGGTGGGCTATATGCACAAGATATTTTTGGCTTGAAACCCCTAACTTTTGGGACTAAATGACACCTTCATCACTGGCTTCATCTTGTCCAAAGCCTACTAGATTTAAATGAGGGATATATCTTGCCCTATTCATCTCTCCTGTCAAACTTTCAAGTGCAGTATATATTTCCTGACTGATAATGTGACTGATCGCTGGCAATAAATACATGAGAAAACCAATTCCTTACCCAAAAGATCAATAAACATCTAGCAAATAGCTGAATACATGATTCGGTTACAATTAGTCCCATTCTACTCTATGCAGAGGACTATCAAGGTCCTAAATAGATCATTTTTTTGGGTCCTAATGACTGCGTGGATGTTCAACCCACCTATTGGTGGATAAAAACACCAAAAATTAGCTTGATTAATGATTTCCTGCCATTGGATTTACTACCCAAAAAATGCTTGAAACCATTGGCGCGAATCAAACCTAAAAAGTACTAAAATCTATGGCTAGAGATAACCAATCAGGTTGATTTTTGGTTTGTATGTCCAACAAGGGGGTGGGCTAAACATCAATACTAAAATCTATGGCTAGAGATAACCAATTAGGTTAATATTTGGTTTGTATGTACAGCAAGGGGTGGGCTAAACATCCATGTGGTTAGTGGGTGAAAGTAGGGTTTTTCTGTGTCGTCGAATCGGAAACCCTGGTTTCAACACATTTTTAATTTGATCCTTCTAGTTCACTGTTTATTTCTGCAAAATATTTAAGTTTATACAGTGGACAGTGTCGGATGTCGATCTGCACTTGGAGTTAGGGATTAGCGCAAATAAGAACATGAAATGACAGATTTTTTCATAGAAATCGATGCAAATGATGGTGGGGTGAGAATGGTGATTAAATATTGATCTTGAACATTCATTTGAGGGGATTATAGCAAACAACTAATAATAACATTACCAACAAAAAAATAAGAAAATAAAATATGCAAATGACTAAGATTTATCCATTAATCAAAAACGTATTACAATGCCTTGAAATAAAACTTTAAACAAAACAATAGAAATTCCAATGAACTAAAGCCTACTCTAGAGAGAGAAAGAGAGTTTAGAGATAACTAGAGAGAGAAAGAGTGAAAAGAAAGAGATTACCTCTCTGTGACTCACCGGGAAGATCAGCCATGATTAGAGGCCAAGTGGTTTGGCCCAAGGATGAGGATTCGACCAATGAATAAGGGCAAAAATGGTATGCATGCATCGATCCACGGAGAGTCGGCCATGGGTGAAGGAGTTAAACCATGGAAGAGATCGGCCTTGAGAGAGTCGATCAAAGACGATGATGGGGTGCAAGCTCACTGCCTTGAGTTACCAGGGAAGATCGCCATGGAGAGGGTTGCTGCTGACGGTGCTAATGGTGGAGTGGTTTGCTGGAAGAATGGTGATTGTTGCAGCGGCATTCAGTCCGGCAAGGTGGAGGTTCGGTGGAGATGCAGATCTCCACTGTTGGGCAGTGTGACAGTGCTGGTTCAGGCGGTGCACAGAGGAACGATCGCTAAGGAGGTGCAGACCGGTTGGGGGAGCAAGCGGAGAACACCACGATTGTGTTGAGCTGCTGTCCGACAGCGAGGAAGAAGAACAAGGAGGCGAAGGCGGTAGTGGAATGGAGCACAAGAGGAGCACAGGTTGTTGGCCGGAGTGTTCCGACCAGAGTTCGAGATGCAACTTGCAAGGCTGCAAGTTCGGACCGTTTTCATGGTGATGCTGCACGTTGGGGGGGCTGTTGTAGGCAGCAACCAACAAACGAATGAGGGCGTTGGAGAGGAGAGCGGCTCAAAAATAGCAAGAAACAGTGGTGGTGGAGCTCTTAATCGGTCGGAGTTGCAGCTTGCAACTCCAGCAATGACGTGGTGAAGAAGATGAAGAAGAAGGTGGAGAAGAAGAGGAAAACGGCCAAAAAAGAAGAGAAGGGGCAAGAGGTTTTAGGGGAAAAAAATCAAAAGATGGGAGAGGGATTAGGGTTCAAACGAACCCCTCTCCTTCCCTTTAAAAACCTCCCACTTTCCTTTAATGGAAAATGGGATTTTTTTGAAATAAAAAAATAATTTTTTTTTTTTATAAAAGAAAACTTCTTTTCTTTGGGGGGATTTTCCCCATTTAGTGGACCCCCCCTATTTTTATTTTTAAATATTGATTTAAAGCATTTTAAAATCTCGGGGTCCACTAAATGGCTAGGCCACGGGTCGATGATGATGGGCTCGGCTACTGGCCCACATGGATTGATGATGTGACAGACAATTTGATGATGATCGGATAGATGGTGACTGGATTGGGACCCAGATAGGTAGACCGACAGATCTAGAGAGATCCAACGGTCCTGTAGAAGATCTAACGGTCAGAAAGCTAAGGTAGATGAGACAGAGCCAACGGACAGGTGTTCTGAGGTTAGGTCAGTAGATCTGAGGATCAGGTGGTGATGTATAAAGGAGATGAAGAGAGATGAGAGAGAAATAGGAGAGATGAGAGAGAAAACTCTACAGACTATAGAGATAACTGCTGGCGGAGGGTCTGGAACCCTGGTTTTCAATACGTTCTCTTCTCGGGCTTCTCTAGCAAAGTAGATTATCATTTTCTTCTTATTTCATGTGGCTTCGACTGCTTTGGTCCGTCTCTTGGTCATCGGCGCTCCATCTCTCTTGGTTCTTTGGACCAGCTCAGTGATCCTCTGACTTGACCCATACTTGGCCTATATCTTCTAGTCATAGCATATTGGCTCTTTAAGCTTTGATATTAGGCTTCTGTGGTTGATCGTGGGCCCGCAAGTCTCGAGAATAGCCCGATCGAGTTTCCTGCAAGAGAAGAGCACGTAATGAGACTTGATCAAAACGTCTTCATATCTAGACTTCCAGAAATACATTTAATGCATGCAAATATACCATTTCGTCCATAAAAGTGTGTTCTACGCAATGAAAGAGACTCGTATGTAGAAAAGTGGATAATTAGAGCAGTTTTACGTAGGAGAGTGTGATAACGCTTAAAAGATAACAGTGAAAAATACGCACTTTTAAGTGAATATCAGTGGGATGGGGCCTTCTCTCACCTAGGCTAAGGGCCTTCCATCACCTAAGTGATAGTGATGGATCAATATGTGGACTACTTTTGAAGCTCCAAGGCAAGAAAAGTTGCTACGTATTATTATTTTAGATATTAATTTCCATCTTAAATACTTATGTTAGATATGAGTACTCCAAATAATGATTGAATCTCACAGCTAAAATCAGAAGATGACTCAAATCCAATAGATAGAATTCACCAATCAAACTAATTTTTGGCTTGTAGATCCATTTAGGGATGGGCAAAACATATGTTTGGCCATTGGTCAATATCAGACATGACTCATATACAGCCCCAATAATCTTTGATGATAGATGTCCATCAAATACGTTGATGATGGAACATAGTATGAGCCATGTGGCGCAATATTAGATAATGTTGATCATATGGATGTTTGTCCCATACCTAGTTGGACCTATATAGAAAAATCAGGCTGATTTTGGGTGTGAATACCCCAAATATAATACTTGAAAGTCATGAAAAAGAATGCAATCCAACTATTAGAAACCACTAACTTATGAAAAAACTACACTTTTTAAGTTTAAATGCTAAGGTGTATGGTATTTAGGACCGTAATTGCAAGGTTACAGCCCTACAAGTAATTTTCCCAAAAATGTATGAGTAAAACTTCTGTCACAACGGATTGCAAATCACACAATCACAAGCCAATCAATTCTGGGCATGTACACCTCAAAGCACATGGATACATTGCGAAAAGCACTTGGGTATGTGCCCAGAACTTATTGGCTTGTGTTTGTGTGATTTGCAATCCAGTGGAGTATCTGATTCACTGGGTCAATGGCCCAGTCTAGCTTTTTATTCCTTAGTAAGGAGCCTAGTTAGTAATTCTGATGCAGCAAAAATACTGTATGTAAAATGTTTCGAATACAATTCAGATTTGTCATTAATTAAAAATCAATACATGAAAATAGTCCAATATAACTAGCTGCATTTGAAGAGCTAGATCTTGGTAAAGAATGGCTTGATGGGGCTGAAACTTTAGCCATTGCAAGTATATATATGGACAAACAAATCCATAAAAGGGTTTCGAAAGATAACAAAAGGATAAAAAAAAAAATTAACCATATAATAGAAATTTTTTATTTAACAACTGTTCGTGATGATAAAAAAAACTATGGAAGAATTTTAGATAAAGAGGACTCCTGATGCAATCGATGCAGAAGACTCTAGTGGGACAAATCTAGTATGCAAACATTGTATCCACCATTGAATGCTCCTTGAAAAATGTGTTTTTAATTTATAAAATATTCTTTTTGAAAACGTTGAAATAACACATTTTTCAAGGGACGTCCAACAATACTAACAATGTTTGTTGCATACTAGATTTGTCCGACTCTAGTGGCCCTATATAGATTATTTTTTGGACTAACTGTCTTATGGATGTTCAGTCCACCTATTAGTAGATTAACACACTCAAAATCAGTTTCATTGATGATTTCTAACCATTGTGCCAAAAAAAAAACATGCTTGAATCCAACGGCTAAAATCAATCCTAAAAAAAGTACTAATATCTATAGCTAACCTTTGACACATTTTTAAATTCTAAAAAACATCGAAAAACATCGGAAACCACCCAAAAAACAAGATTTTTTTTTTTTTATCAAAATGAAGACATGAGTTTTGGTAAATACCCACCCCCAACCAAAATACAGCACCGTCCTCGGTGCTCATGACAGGGACATAAAATGATGAAAAATCGATGATGATAATGCAAAGGTTCAGGGAGGATGTTACCAAGTCGGTAGAAACTCGACATTGTGTAGTACCTGATGATCGGAAGAATGAATGTACCTGCATTTCCAATGATATAACAGTTAATAACAAATGCATGAGACTCATGTACTCTAGGAATACCGGAATTGCCTTTCGAAAGCGTTAAGTTTTACGTCTTCAGCCAGACATGATGGGGGTATATCAAGTACCACCAACCAGGTTAAAACTCATGGAGACTGAGTGAATCTGCAGTCTGCCTGACACCTAAGGTGGAGCAAAAATTACTATCCTATCCCTTGTCTAGGTATACCTAAGTAGAACAGGTCTTTCTCAGTGTAGACTAAGAGAAGGACAGTAAGTGCTCTGAGCAGACGTGAAAGAGCATTGAGTGCAATGGGGAGGGATTGAATTTGCTCAGTGAGAATGAATAGGAGGGTAGAAGGGTGTTCTCTAGCCGTAGTTAGCGAAGCCGCGAACTCATGGAGTTTAGCGGGAAGGTATCTGAATGGAGCAGACTCCTGCAGATCAGTAAAAGTATAATTGTCTGACTCCGAAATGAAGTCAGGCGCAAAGTGTTCTTGACACTAGGAGAGTTTTTCCTCGGGAGAGCCCTGAATTAGACTCTCAATGGCACATGGGTCATTGACAATATCGACGTAAGGTAGCGAGTGAAAACTGTGGACCTCTTCCTCAAGGTTTCCTAATGTGAGAGGGGTGTTCCAATCCCTACACTCAATGTGTTCGTCCTCGGTGGGGAATGGTAGGTCTAGGACAGCTGGAGTCCCATTTTCTAGACACGGCTCAACGGCAGGAATGTCAGCCTCCAGTGCAGAGGTAGAATCATCAGAGATAGAGTTGGACATGGGTATCTCTGTGCTCGATTCAGAAGTGGCTGCCTGTAAGGGCACCATAGATGGAGACACGGGTTCATCACTCATGGTGCACAATTCAAGGGAGGTGGGGAGGAATGGTAGATCTAGAATAGTTGGGATCCTACGATCGAGACAAAGCTCAGTGTCATGAAGATTATCTTTAGGGTTCAGGTTAGAAGCAGCAGAGGTAGAGTGAGAAATAGGTTGCTCTGAGGTAGGTTCAGGATTTGGTGCTTTTAAAGGCACCGAAGATGGATACACTGGATCCTCAATAGTCTGGCTCGATCTAGGGGTGGGTACAACTTCTATTTCTTCCTCGCAATGCTGGTACTGGGTCCAATTGTGCGGCTCCTCATCAGAGACAATGGTCATGTTAGTCTCCTAAGGATAGGCTATCGGTTGGCTAGGGAAGTGGATTTCCTTGCTCTCAGATTCTAACTGACCTAGACGGTGTTCAAAGCTCTCCATGGATTGCTGTTGTTGTCGCTCTAGCTGGGTTATGTATTGAGAGAGAAGATCCTCTAGACTAGGTTTAGTAGCTCATTGAGGCGGTTCAGCCAAGGGGAGCTGAGGTGCCAACTCTTGATTGTAGTCCAACTGGGTATGAAAGTTGTAAGGCAATGTGGAGTCTTGGACTAGCTGCTGACTCTGGAAATCCTGAGGGGCCCACTGTTGGTCAGAATAGTCATTCTGTGGATATGACGGGTACTGTGACTGTGAGTATTGCCAATCATACTCTCTATTGGGTTGATGAAACCCAGAAGGATAATTATCTTGCGGCAATTGCTGCGGAGAGCAGATGGTTCCCAACCAAAGTGAGGGTGACTCCCAGTATTCGGATAATAAGTGTTATCATAGGAGGTCTGCATCGGAGATTGAAATGAACAAAAAGTACATAACTCTTCTTGGATAGGAGGGTAATATCCTACAGATTGAGAATTGTGCACAAGTTGCTGGACCGCAGCACGAAGGGCAGAGACAGAATTTTTAAGCTCTTGGAGTACAGATTTGTACTCCAGATCTCGGTGATTGTCATACCCCGTAGAAGTGTGGAAAACTGGAGTGTCATGATGATATGTAGAATTGTCATACCATTGTTGAATGTGATCACCTGGATTCTCACAGAAACTGTAGTAGGTCTCATATAGAAGCCGTTCATCTGCCATCAGAAGTGATATAGGGGTGTGGTAAAGAGACTCTCAGATCGAATCAGTCAAAGTATATGACAAGTCCAACGGGCCTGCGGCTTGAAAAAGCAAGCCCAAGACTCGGCAAAAAGTTACCAGAGGGGAACACTATCCTATATGATGCACACCAAGCACAGATAATCCTATTCTAAGCAATTAGGATATATTTTAAAAATTATATTATTAGTTTTGGGGCTAGAGTAGATTATTGATATTCGCTCAAAAGTGCTTATTTTAAGCCATTATCCTTATAGCGATGTCGCATTCTCCTACGTAAAACTTGTCTTTTTGTCGACTTTTCCATATAAGAGTTTCTTCCATTGTGAAGAACGCATTTTTTAGACGAAAATAGACTATTTGCATGAAATATACGCATTTCGGATAGTCCAGTGTCAAGGTGTTTTAGTTGAATCTCATTACTCGCTTTTTCACTTGTAGGAGACCCTATCGGGCGATTCTCGAGGACTAGCGGGCCCACGATCAACCACAGAAGACTTCTATCAAAGCTTAAAGAGCCAACAGGCTAGGATAAAAAGATAAAAGACATATACGGGCAAAGCTAGAGGATCGTAGAGCCGGAACAAGGACTAAGAGAGAGAATAGCTGGAGACCAAGAGAAGGACTTAGGTGTTAAAGGCCACACAAATTGACATCAAAGGATAAGTTTGACTTATTGGTGGAGCAGACGAGAGAGAATAAAGAAGACCAGGGTTCAAGACCCTCCAATGCTTTTATTTTTATATTTTTCTCTCACCTCTGTCCTATTTCTCTCTTTACCTATCTATCTTGCCCATGACATAGGCCCATGACCTAAGCCCATGACCCATACCCATGACCCATGACCCATGCCCATACCCATACCCATGACCCATGACCCATGTCCATTACCCATGCTCGTGCCCATTTGCAACAACAAGAGAGAATTGGTCTCACTTGACCGATTCTTCTCTCCCCCATATCTCTCTATCCTAGTCACTCTCTCTCTCATCTAACTAACCTATTCCCAACCATTGGATCTCTCTAGATCTAATGGTCATCATTTTTACAACAAGCAAAAAGAAAAAAAAAAGTCTATAAGAGATCTACGATCTCTCCTTCTTGGGTTGGTTCCCTCCCCCTTCTCTTCCTCTCTTTCTTCTTTCTTTCTTTTCTTCTTCACCCTTCTTCTCCGGCGAGCAACTCCGGCGAGCTCACCATTAATGCCTCCACCTCGAGGTGAAAAGCGTCAAACAGCAACGTCTCCTTGCTGCCCATTCCATTTGCCACAATCAAAGGCTACAATCATCAATCCTATTGAGGTCTTTCCAATCGAAGTTGCACCATCTACCTCTTCAATGGTAAGTTTCTCTCTAATTCATCTCTCTAACCTTCCTACCTTCTTCCTCTATCTTCTTTTCCTCTCTACCTTTACATGTTTTCCAGGGTAATATTTTAATGGCTTTCTAGATTAATTTGGTTTAATGTTATTTCCTTTGTAAAGCATTTGAACAAGCATTGTAAGCATTTATTTTTAGTTTAATGAATAAGTTTTAAATTCAAGTTTAAGTTGTTTTCATTTATTGTGTTTTTCATTATCGTTTCTCTTATGTTTTTTTTTCATTCTAATAGTTCTAACAACAATCTCAAGCATATTTTAAATCAACCTCCACCATTCTCACCCTTCCATTTATTTTGAGCATTTTTTGATTATTCTTGTTTCTTATTGTGTTAACTAATCCCAAGTGCAGACGATATCCGACACGAGCCACTATGCAAGTCTGCTTATTTGTAGATTAAGTGAACCAATTTGAAGAAATTACAAATATTGTTGAAATCAAGGGTTTCCGATCCAACGACACGGAAAAACTTAATTTCAATTATGACAGTGGGCGGACTACTGGTTTATCTATTAACCGCCGGACTAACTGTTTGCACTCAGAGGTTCTCACCAGGCTACACTCTTTAGAGCGAATCCTTTAGTACTAACTCTAGTCAACAAGGCAATCCGAAGTCTAGACAGACGTGCGGCACAATGACTATCTTAAGTACGTTCCAGACTAACCAAATTGGTCAAGTGTTTAAGAAGAGTGTTCCCTCAGGTTAAGCTAGGGTTGGTGCGTGTTCCTATTCCACACGCAACTAACCGCCGAATAGTCCAAGATGCCACGTCGAGCTCAGTGTACTTGAGTAGCAGGGACTTATGGGTGTGTTAAATAACAGGGACCTGCGCTCGTGGTCTTATTTCGATTAGATGTTAAGCGGGTTCGCTTTGTGTGGATTTTTCCTTGAACACCGGGCTAATGGGCTCTACTTCTTAATTCTTTTTAATTAAATGGAGCCTTGGGATCAAATCAGTTGGAATGATGAGGTGGGTGATGAAATTCCACCAGTTACAATTTTGGAGCTGGGTCTGCTATCTTAGAGTTGATTGATTAACGGCCACGCCACGCAAGTCGAATAATATGTATGCAAAAGTAAATAGACACGCGGCAATGAGTCACCCAACTGCGCAGTATCGCACTCAAGGCGAGGATAGAGACTTACCTCCCGTGGGCCATGCCACGGGGTCACCTCCGTGGAATAGGGAGGGGTATCCTAATGGGCTTGGGCCTGACTCCACCTCTTTGAGCTTTCGCTCCCTACCCACACTGGATCGTGTTCCTGCAGAAAAGTTAGATCACACGGTCTAGGTATTTGAGATTCTATTTGGAAGATCTTTACCTTTTTAGGGTTCACTGAACAAGCACTGGATTTAGGCAAGTTTTTTAATTATTTTTCAAGTTC
The DNA here is from genome assembly GCA_035048495.1 of Euptelea pleiosperma. Classification (NCBI taxonomy): domain Eukaryota; kingdom Viridiplantae; phylum Streptophyta; class Magnoliopsida; order Ranunculales; family Eupteleaceae; genus Euptelea; species Euptelea pleiosperma. Next base: position 10,047,678 of record CM068551.1, on the reverse strand, counting down.
GAGATGGGTTAAAATTTAGGAATTCCCAGATGAAAAATACCTAGATTGGAAAGTTTCCTGAACTGTGAAGATCTTCCAAGAAAGAAGTGATTGCGAGATCCCTTACAATTTTGGAAAATTTCCCAAAATTGAAATTCTGCTAGATTTGGGGTATTTTCTTTTGCAGACTTTTCCAAATTCAGAGGATTTCTAAAGATAGAAATTCCTCTAAAGTGAAAACTTCTAAGAGGGGAAACCCTAATTTAGCAAAGTTTCAAGATTTTGGAATCTTTCTAAAAATCGCAAATCCTTGATTGGTAATTTCTAAAAAATCTGCATAATATAAAATCCTAATTTTTTTGAATTTTGATTTTTTAATTTTTTTGATATTTTTCACTTAATCTAGGGTTTCTAAAAAACACTAGAACAAGATCTAGTAGTTTATATGGAAGGCAGTAAAATTTCTAAATTATTACAAATTGTACTCGGCCTTCCGAGGCATTAAAAATAGTAATGTACAAGACTGCTAAAAATCACTAAAAAGCAAAAATAGAAAGTTTCCCAAAAAGGTCAGGCTATCCAAATTGAGCAGCTTTCTGCTTTAGCAACTTTCCAATTTTGTCTTTATGTCCTTTTTCGCACTTCCGTACACCAGAGCGGCAGCGATGCCATTTGAAAGTAGGATTTTTTCACGTCGTTGGTTATGGAAACCCTAACTTCAACACATTTTTAATTATCCGAGACTTTTAACCTGTAGAATGAGCAATTTTGCACAGTGGCTTGTGTCAGATGTCGATCCGCACTCGGGATTAGTCGGATTAGCAGAATAAGAACATAAAATGATAGATTTTTGTTAGAAAATGCTACTAAAGATGATGGAGGGGTGAGAATGATGATCACTGGATTTTAAAACATGATTTTTTTTTAGATTATTTTTTATTAATAACAACATTAATGAAGAACACGATTCATCGCATAACTTAAATTGAACAACTTGTATCAAAAGAAGCCATTTTATTTAATTAAGATAAATGTACTACAATCCCTAAAAAAAACAAATTACGTATTGGAAAGTTTGTAAAGAACTATACTAAAAAGCATCTAATGTAAATCTAGAGAGAGAAAATGATAGGTAGAGAGAGAAGAGCACCATTTAGAGTAAGAAAGCAGATGAGACCTTACCAAGAATGGTCAAGACCCAAGTTAGGGGAGATCCGAGCCATGAAACGCCGGCAAAAGGTGGAGCGATGAAGTCTTGCAGCAACTTAATGCAGCATCGTCTTCATGTAAAGAGCTTAACGACTTGACCATTGGGAGATAGGGGCAGGCGGTGCTGGTTTGTGACGTGGCCAGGAGCGTGGAAGAAAGTGCTGGGTTCCTCTCTGTTGGCGACAGCAATGGAGATGAGGGGAGCTGCTTGAATGGTGGAGAGGAACATCAGGTAGGCGTTCCTCTTCTCCTCTTCTTCTCTTCTTCTCTTCCTTTCTCTTTTTTTTTTTTTTTTTCTTTTTCTATTTTTGAATGGCTTGGAGAAGTCAAAGAAGGAGAGTGAAGAGAGAGGCATGTGGCAGCGTGGATGGCTTGGGGTTGTATGCCGTTGCAGACCAGAAACATGGAAGGGAGAGGAGTGGAATCAGGTGGCTCGCCGGAGTGGTGGTTCAGGGTGTTGAGATGCAGCAGGTTGCAGGTGTGGGCAGCAACAAGCTCGCCTAGATGACGACGAGCAGCAGCCCAAGGAGGTCGTCGGCGGTGATGGCAGCAAGGTGAGTGATGTCTCTTTATTTTCTCTCATCTTCTCTCTTTTTTTTTCTTTTTTTTTCTGTTTACTGTGGAGAGAACCGGAGTTGCAAACCTACAACTCCGGTTGATGGAGGAGGCGGTGGAGGATGAGCAGGTGAATGGGCGGCAGCAGCAAGGAAGAGAGGCGGACTGGACTGGTTGGGGGGTAGTAAGAGATGGAGAAGGAAAGAGGGAATGAGGCATGGGGAGAGTTAAGGTGGAAAAGCAGCACGCTGCTGCACCTGCAACTCCATGGAGGCAGCAACGGCTGCTAGCTGGTGAAGGCGAAATGGTGGAGCGATAATGAGAGAATGGAGGTGGTGGCTGTTTTGCTCAAGAGAGGAGACGTGGGGAAGATCAGACGGCTTGGAGAGGTTTCCAAACGTGGGGGTGGAATAGAAGAGAAAAGAGAGGAGATTAGGGTTAGAGCACTTTAGACCGTAGGATTCTTTTAGGGAATCCAGTCCGTCCAAAACTTCCTCCTCTCCCCCATTTTCAACAATCCTCCATTCCCTTAAAAAAAATCTTTTCTTTTTGTTTTGTAAACCCATTCCTCTTATAACCGTCCCTATTCTTGGTAAATTTTTGGTGCCTTGTTCCCAAAATGCCCTTTCAATGCTTTCCCCACATGGCAGCATGTGATCTTCTCTTTCTCTCAAAAAGATTCTTCCCATTTTAAAACAAAATTTTGCAAACCTCCCAAAAAGTCATTTTTATTTTAAAACCTGCTATGCCAAATGTTATCCCGTCCAAAGACCATTGCTGATTTTAACATCTATTGGCCCCACGTGTTGCTCCCTTATTTAAGAATATTCAAGGACCGTTCAAGTTCTAGGATTCATGATCCAACACGTCTTGACCTATATGTTTAAGTCTGCCTGTCTAGTACTCATTGTGGCCTATATCCAACCCACAACTAGGTCGGCCAAATTGGTCCACTCTGCGGTCCATTAGCTTGATCCATCTAGGCTTCCTCATTTGTTTGATTTTTTTTTGGCCAAGATGGAGTATGTAAGGGCCGATAGCAGAACAGTTGGATCTCGGATGAGTGATGTGTTCAAAGGATTTAGGATTGAGGAATCGACCGATCGATTGGTCGATCAGATGATTGATCAGTTGGATAAATGATCAGACGAATGATCAGCCAAGATAGGTTGAAGAATCAAGTGATTTGAAAAAGGAGCGAGAGGATCAGATGATTCAGATTTGAGAGAGGAGAGAGGATGAGGTTTAGAGAGAGGAGAGAGAAAATAAAGAGAAAATGCTAGCAAAGGGTCTTGAATCCTGGTCTTTGACTTGGTCTCCTGCATGCTTTACCAACTGAGCAAGTCATCATCTTGTGTTAATTGATAGGCTTTAATCTCCTTAGTCTCTTCTTTGAGGGCTTGTCTTTCATCTCTCTTGGTCGTCTCTTGACTCTTTCGACTCTCTGGCTTTTCCCATCTTTCGCCAACATCTCCTTGTCTTGGTCCACTAGCTTTCTATGCTTTGATCAAAGGCTCTGGCAGTCAATTGTGGGCCCACAATCCCTAAAATTCTCCAATCGGGTTTTCTGCGACAAAAGAAGCGCGTAATGAGACTTAATCAGAACGGCTTTATATCTAGACTTCTAAAAATGTGTTTAATGCATTTAAATATACCATTTCGTCCAAAAAAGTGTGTTCTACGCAATAGAAGATACTTTAATATAAAAAAAGTCGATAAATAGAGTAGTTTTACGTAGGAGAGTGCGATAACGCTAGAAGAATAGTTGCTTTAAATAGCACTTTTGAGCGAATATCAGTTTATCACATCATTGCTTACTTCTTAAACAACAACAATGGTCCTCTTGGGGGTTGATTTGAACTTTCAATTTCAATGGCTTATAGACCTAGTTGCTCAAATCAGGCAGCCATAAGACCAAAATGAATTGTATCATGTTGAATGCACCTAGCCATTTGTTATAATGTTTAAGTCAATTTTTTTTTTTTTTTTTAGGCATTTTTTTTGCAAATAAGTGTTAAAGCTATACTGGCCATTTTTTTGACCATGTAAATGGTGGTCTTTCAAGACCATGTCGGACAATATACACAGTTGGAGCCGGCAGGGGTCAAAGGAATTAAGGATGTGACCCCATCATCCTTTCACCAATACAATATGGAGCCTTAGGTCATTTTCTTCACGAGCCCATGTTGCCACACATTAGAATGACTATATTGCTGCTACTTGAGCTTGATTTTAGATAAATGACTATATTGAGCTTGATTTAGGACCCGATAACTGGATGTGTTGGGCTGTGTCTTGGTCATTTTCTAATATTGATGCCTTGGTGTTATCTTATTTTAAGTTTCACTAAAATTCACAAAAATTTCAATTTTAGGCTATGCCGAAATGAAAATCTAAGGAATCCAAAAGAGTCATGCTATCCCAAAGATAACCGGGTTAAACTATGTGCCAGTTGAGGCCATTTGGATTCAAGAGATCCATAGACCATGAGCAAAACCTATTTTACCCTTTGAAGTTTCCTCATGGACCATAATCTCTTGAATCCAATGGTTGATGTCCTCAACTATACACTTTTTGTCTAGTTATCTATCGCGTAGCATTTTCCAATCTAAAACTTTGGTCCACTACTCAAACTAGGAGATAAGGTGAGTATTAAGACTTTCTTACAAAAATCTTGAAGTTTTAGTTTTGATTTAGACTTTCTTACAAAAATCTCAAATGTTTGAGAATATTAGCACTCACATTCATCAACTAGCATTGATTATATATGTGCCATGAACACTATACCATTGAACATGAACTAGAGAAAAATGAGACAAGTCTTATCTCAAGATCTATTGTCTTATCACTGAGCACTTTGTGCTTCTGTGCATGTGGATATCTGCAAGAATGCATTTATTTATGCATGCTTGAAGTAACATCCATGTTCTTCACTTTTTACATAGGGAAAGGGGACTCATGAAGCATTATTTGCTGGGTATCTAGTATCATAGATATTCCTTCGAAATTAACAAATGTTTTCATCTTGTTGAGGAAAGTAAGTCACTTGACATTTTATTTAACACTGTTTTATAAAGTGCCAATGAGTTCAGCAACACCTTAGCTAAATGAGAAGCCTTTCATACTTTGTAGTTGATTCAACCTTCAAGATCTCACCTCGTTTCTTTTCTTAACAATGATACGTGTTTTCAAAGTAGAAAATGTGTTTATTGTGCATAACTGGAACAATATTCTGATCATGTCTAGGAAGGAGCCGGTGTTCTTATTTCTCCTACACCTTGGTAGAAGACATCCACACATGCTCACCTCCCAATAGTTATGTCCCTCCCACAGCAACTTAACTTACTGCAAAGGATAGCCCACATTGCATAGCTACCTGAATATATTGTGTTTGATTCCACCACACACTTATTATCCCTTGTAATCATGACACCCTTAGTTATGCAGCCTACTTGAATATAGTGTTAGAATTTGATCCAAGTAGAAGATAACTTGGATCCTTAAAATTAAGTTTTTAACTATTTAAGAGTGTAAACAAGCATTGAAAAAACTTGAAATAAATCTGATTTAGCTAAACCTAAGTTGACTCGGCTGGGTCTTGGCAAATAACATAAAGGAATTGCCATTTGTAATCTATTATATAGAGTTTATAAGCTGACTTTCTTCCTTCTGTTGTTAGGTGACTTTGTTGGTTGCTAGGGAAGTTGCACTTGCTTGTCGCCTTCGTGTAGAGGTATTTCCAAGGCTTCCTTCCAGGTTCCATTTTAGGTTACCTATTTCTAAATGTCCTCTCTAAAACCCACGTTGTTGTATATATATTTAACTTTAGAGAGGCTTATTCTTCACAATTTAGTAGGTCGCTATTGTTCGTGGTTATAATTTCTTTTGTGGAGACTTTAACTTTTTATTATAGGTTTAGGCATTCAAGGTTTTAACTTTAACTTTTCATTTTCATTTCATTTACACTGAATCTTAATAGTTCATATATTAATTATTTTATTTCTATTTGTTTTGCAGGGCCTAGATGCTGATTGATCGTATCTCCTTCTTTATCAGATTGGATTTTGTAACTTTTATACTATTGTAGAATTTGGAACAGTGAATATTGTAAAAACTTAAGTATTTAAGATATTAAATCTTATATTTTCTTTACACTTTGTTTTGATAAAAATGGAAGAGAAAAATGAGGAACTACAGGTTACAAGTACTACAGATTATAGGTACAAGTACAACAAATTATATAAAAAACTTTAAAAAGTTTACACAATAAAACCTTTAGCGACAGCCAGGGACCCTCGCTATATAATTGTTACAGTGACGGTCAAAGTCCTGGACGTCGCTATAGAGCTGATATAGAGACAGCTCTGGCCGTCGGTAAACTAAAACATCGTTATATAATTTCTAGCGACAGTCAAGTGGTTGTCAGTACAAGTTTAATGTTTGAAAATAAATATTAGCTTTTAGCGACGGTCATGGACGTCGGTATATCACATTTACAGAAACGGTCATTGACTTGGCCGTCGCTAGAAAGTGGTTATAGCTACGGCCATGGCCGTCGGTAAAAGTATTTTGCTAAAAATATAAATAATATATACCGATGTCAGCGACTGCCAAAGTAGAGACCGTCGCTATAAATTACTTTATTGCAACGGTCGTATTTTTGGTGGCCGTCGCTAATACCTTTTAGCGACATTTTTCTATGGACGGGTTGCAACGGCCGGGGTAACCATCGCTATAACCTTTAGCGACGATTTTCGGTCCTATACCGACGGCCATCGACCGTTGCTGAAAGGCTTTATTTTTCCTTAAGTGCTTTGATCACTTCTGTTTGGCGAGAAGCAAACTTCAGCGCGGACAGTTGTACCAAGACAGGTACTAGGCTACAGGTCAATTCGAGCTAGTGGTGGGACCATCGGCCCCCTTTCCTAGTGTCGGTGGAGGACCCGGGTCAGATTTATTATCGCGTTATAGGCTAATAGCTAATTTGGGGGTTTTATCCTCCCTTTTTGTTTTTTCTTCTCCCTTCGGGGTTGTACTTTTTTTACCTCTCTTAATATATTTTCATTTAACAAAAGAAAAAGTATAGAATTGCTATTTACAAAAATAGCCATTATAATGATCATTATTTTCTTTCTTAACGTCAAAACGTTATGTAACGTAAAGGAGAAGATCCATTTTCCGTTATAACGGCTGTTATTTCCATTATAGTGGTTGCTTTTCTAAACGATGGTTGATGGTTTACAGAAGGCCCCCCAACGTCCTCGTTATGTCGTTTTGTAAAGGAAAAGATCCGTTTCTATTATAACGGCTGTTATTTCCATTATAGCGGTCGCTTTTTTAAACGATGGTTGATGGTTTACAGAAGGGTCTCCGACGTCCTCGTTATGTCGTTTTGTAAAGGAAAAGATCCATTTCCGTTATATCAGCTGTTATTTCCATCATAGCGGTCTCTTTTTTAAATGATGGTTGATGGTTTACAGAAGGGCCCCCGACATCCTCGTTATGTCGTTTTTTAAAGGAAAAGATCCATTTCCGTTATATCGGCTGTTATTTCCATTATAGCGGTCACTTTTTTAAACGATGGATGATGGTTTACAGAAGGGCCCCCGACGTCCTCGTTATGTCGTTTAATTTGTAAAGGAAAAAATCCATTTCCGTTATATCGGCTGTTATTTCCATTATAGCGGTCGCTTTTTTAAACGATGGTTGATGGTTTACAGAAGGGCCCCCAACATCCTCGTTATGTCGTTTTGTAAAGGAAAAGATCCATTTCCGTTATATCAGCTGTTATTTCCATTATAGCGGTTGCTTTTTTAAACGATGGTTGATGGTTTACAGAAAGGCCCCCGACGTCCTCGTTACGTCAATTTGTAAAGGAAAAAGATGTAACAAGGTATGCCTGAAACTGTATCAAATGCGGAAGCACGATTTTTATTACTCACAACTGTCATCTGACCGCATGGATGTTTATCCCACCCTTGGTGGATATACAAACCAAAAATCAACCTGATTGGTAATCTATAACCATTAGAATTTAGCACTTTTTAAGACGTTCATATAGCCGTTGAATGCACCGATTGGTTTTAGTACTTAAATAAATGGCTAAATTAAATCATCAAACAAGCTGATTTTTGGTAAGAACCTGTCATCAAAGGAAATGACAGGGCAGCATATCACGGCACCTGGATTTTGTACGGTTGGACCCCCTCAGCCTCACAAGACTCATCTGTGTACGTGGGATAAAACTTTGATGACCGGGCCCTGTCATCGAAGGAGATGACAGGGCAGCAGATCATGGCACGTGGATTTGTACAGACTAACCACCTCGGCCTCACCACACACGTACCCAGGTGAGTACTCCGGTGCTTTTTGCCAAAACACTCACCTGTGTACGCGGGTGGTGAGGTCGAGGTGGTTTGCTGGTACAAAATCCACGTGCCATGATCTGCTGTCCTACCATCTCCTTCGATGATAGGGCCCAGTCAGTTTACCCGAGTGGGGAAGCCGAAGTGACCAGTCCGTACAAATACACGTGCCGAGAGCTGCTGCCCTGTCATCTGCTTCGATGACAGGGCCAGTCATCAAAGTTTTATCTTCGGTTACGAGGGATAAAACGGATAAAACTTTGATGACCGGCGAGATGACAGGGCAGCAGATCGTGGCACGTGGATTAGTATGGACTGACCACCTTGGCTTCATCACACACGTACCCAGGTGAGTACTCAAGTGCTTTTTGCCAAAAACACTCACCTGTGTACGTCGGTGGTGAGGCCGAGGTGGTCTGCGTGAGTAAAACTTCGTGTACATAGAGAATCCAATTGTACTAGCCTCAGCCCCAGGTTGGATGGATAAGATTTCTTGGTGATTTAAAGGCCTTGCAACTCAAAACCTGATGTGAACCGCACAAGTCGTACGTACTCTTCTTTGAGCCTGAGGACATAAGAAAAAACTAGAGGCTTCACCCACCACCAACTGATACTGGAAACATTTATAATTACGGCCCCATCTCACCTACTGATACCGGAAACATTTATATGGTAGGGGACCCAGGTGCGATGCACATGCATTTTTCACGTGGAAGTACTTAGATGTTTTGCTCATCACATACGAAAATTCATCCTGATTAGTTATTTCTATCCGTTGGATTAGAGTCTTTTTCGTGATTTATTTTTAACCGTGGATTTTGAGTATTATTTGACCAGTAACAAAACGACACCACTATGCAATATAATTACATACATGGTTATTGGACCATGTGATCATTACTAGTTTAATAATGAGGTATGTACGTGTAACTTGGTATAATTCCTTCGTAAAGGAAAGTGACGCAATTTTTTTTATCACGTGCCCACTGACGGCATGGATGGTTAGCCAACGGCTTGGTGGAAATTAGTACCCAAAATCAGCTTGTTGGATGATTTTAAGCCGTTAGATTTAATACAAAAACTTATTGAATCCAAGGGCTGGAATGAACCCTTAAAAAGTGTTAAAATCTTATAGCTTGAGATTACGAATCAGGACTTACATCTCTATAGACAGAGACAACTTGAAGCTCTACTGCGCTAGCTTTTCACTTAGGGTCGTGATGTAACAAGGTGTACCTGAGATCTTTTCAAATGTGGAAGTACATTTTTGTTACTTACCACTGCCATCTGGGCCCACTCACCGCCATGGATGTTTAGCCCACCCCTCAGTAGACATTCACATCAAAAATCTGATTGTTTGATGGTTTTTAGCCGTTCTTTTTTGCACTAAAAAAATGGCTGAATTCAACAGCTACAAGCACGTCTTAAAAAGTAGTAAAATCTAATGGTTAGAGATTACCAATCTAGATGATTTTTGGTGTGTATATCCACCAAGGGGTGAGATAAACATCCATTCAGTCAGTGGGCCCAGATGGCAACTTCAGGCATACCTGTTACATCTTTTTCCTTTCACTTATAAAATAAAACCGTAAGTCCATGGTCAGCAAAGCCGCTGACAGCCACAATATGAGTAAGCGTGGCACATTTTTAGAGGATACTGACCTATGGATATTTGGCCAATCCTTAGGTGGGACCTACATACCCAAAATCGACTTGATTAGTGATTTCTAAGCATTGAATTGAAGTCATTTTCATGGATTGATTTTAACTGTAGGAATTTGAGATTTTTTTTTTACCATTATTTGGGGTACAAGGATCCAAAGGTTTGAAATCACTAATCAAGCTATTTTTTGTTTGTAGGCTCACCTAGGGATTGGCCAAACATCCATACAGTCAGCATCCACTAAGAGTATGCCACATGGTTCGTATTGTGGGCGATCAGCGGAATTTACTCTCACTAGTCCATCACTATATATCTAAATTTTCAAAGCAGTACAATAATTTCTAAGACAACTTTTGGAGTGAAACTTTCTGTCAGTCTTGTGACAGATGCATACCAGCCGCGTGGCACACTCTTAGTGGATGCTGACCCTATGGATGTATGGATGTTTGGCCAGTACCTCAGTGGAGCTCTAAACCAAAAATCAGTCTGATTAGTGATTTCTAAACGATTCGAATGAAGTTATTTTCATGGGTTGATTATATCGGTAAGAATTTGAACATTATTGAGCGTTATTTGAGTGCAAAGATCCAAAGGTTATAAATCACTAATCAGGCTGATTTTTGGTTTAAAGGTCCACCGAGGGACTGGCCAAACATCCATACGGTCAGTGTCCACTAAGAGTGTGCCATGTGGTTCGTATTTTACGTTGTGACAGAAGTTTTACTCCAACTTTTGTTTTGATTCACAAAATTTCAAAAAACATCATCTCATCTAAATGGTACAATAAATGCAACCTGCCACGCCTACCGGGCTGTTGGTCAGATCTTCATTACAAATGCAACATATCACACCAATGGGCCCACTAAAATAATGTACTAATCTTGCTAATATTAAAATATTTTATTGCATGTATGTGTATTCTTCGTAAAATAATAAAAAATAAATAAAAATTACCAATAATGCTATATCCCCGGTTCTAATTTAAGTATAATACAACCTCAATGTCAGCCTTTGGATACGAGGAACAATGATGTAGTAAAATGAGTAAAACTTTGATGATAAGGCACAATATGAGCCACGTGGCACACTCTTTGAGGACTCTAACCGTATGGATGTTTGGCCAATCCCTAGGTGGACCTAGAAACAAAAAATCAGCCTGATTAGTGATTTCTAGGCGTGATTGAAATTATTTTCATGGGTAGATTTTAACCGTGGAAATTTGAGCATTATTGACCATTATTTGAGGTACAAAGATCCAAAGGTTTGAAATCACTAATCAAGCTGATTTTTGGTTTGTAGGTCCACTTAGGGATTGGAAAAACATCTAAGAGTGTGCCACGTGGCTCATATTGTCCCTGTCATCAAAGTTTTATCCTCGCAAAATGCGTTTGATGTCTATGGATCCCTAACTCCTAATTAATGTTTACAATATATTAAAGTACCGCCGGAGCTATGACATCGGTGTCCATAAAAAATATTGTGAACTTCATTTTCTATATTAAATGGAAAATTTAATAAGCTTCAGCTAGCCGGACAACGCTCATATTTGACAAACCCATCACATAGAAAACATGTCAAAATTTTCAAAACTTTTTTAGATGAGTAGTGATCGTATGGTTCGGGGTACATGTGGTGTCCAACTGCTGGTACATTTTGATTTGTGTTGCACAAATATTTTATTATATTTGAATTTATAATTGAGTAGCTCAAATGTGAGAATATTAATAGGCAAGGAGAGCCCATTCTCAATTATTCTTATTAACATTAAAGCTCTCTTATTCAGCTGGGTAGCAGATTTTCAGAATTCCTTTTCAGTGATTTGGGAGAGGGAGCAGTGGTATGGCTTTGTTGTTGTCATCTTTATTACTCTTTCTTGGTTTGTCTTTTCCTCCATGTTGTTCTTTTTTTAGATCTTCTCGATCTCTTTGTGGAAAAATTCTATGATACCGACTTCGGTATCAAAACTTTGATGGCGAAGTCCCTCAATTTGCCACGTAGTAGACTCTTTTGGGCCCACTACTCCATGAATATTTGGCCCACATCTCGGTGGATCCACACACCAAAAATCAGTGTGATTAGCGATTTCTAGCCATTGAATTTGAGCACTTTTTCATCATGGGCTTGGAACCACTTCATAGTCATGTTCATAAAGCCCATGATGAAAAGTGCTCAAATCCTACGGCTAGAAATCACCAGTCAAGCTGATTTTTGGTGTGTGGGTCCACCAAGATTTTTGCCAAATATTCATGGAGTCGGTGGGGCCGAAAGAGTCTACTACGTGGCAAATTGAGGGACTTCGGCATCAAAATTTTGATACCGAAGTCGGTATCAAAGAACAGCCCCTCTTTGTGTGCAGCGGGCACCAATTAAATTGTGCCTGCAACTGGGCACCAGACCATATGATCACCACTCTTTTTAATTATAATTTTCACAACTTTCAGAAATTCAATAAGCACGTGTAAATGCACGTGATAACCTCTGGTTAGTCTATAAAAGGCCGACTGCTTCCAAGCTCTTTCATACCATCCCTATCTCGTTCTCAATCATGGCAGGCTTCAAATGCATTTCCGTAGTCTTTGTTGCTTTCTTGTGTTTATCTTCTCAAGGGATGGCAATCGAAGATTTTGATTTCTTTAATTTCGTTCTCATGGTACTCTTCTCATTCATTTCCCTTCATATATATGTTGACCCATAGTCCTACCATTTTGCATTCCGAGTTGTTGCATTCAGTGAGTTATTATTGACTCTTTTTTTTTCACATTAGAAGTGATTTTTCTCCTTAAAACCCGGTTTTCTTTTAAGTGTGGGGGTGTTTGGATCGCCATTTTTTCAAAAATTATTTATTTAAAAAGAATGACTTTTCTGAAAATATATTTTTGAAAAGGGTCAGGCTCACCAGACACATTTTTCACACACAATTATGGTGTACCCCTATGGAAGATAAATCAACGGCTTATTTTTGGTGAGGATGACCCCTACGAAAAAATCAGCCCATTCTGAAATTTCTAACACCATCAAATGTGGGTTTCAAGTTAACGCGGTAAAAAATACAGTCCATAATTCTTCAACTTGTAAACCATGCTATGAATATCGGAATGATTTGAATTTTTGTAAGGGTGATCTCCTCACTATAGAGACCATCCTCACCAAAAATCATCCCATTCCAAAACTTCTAATTTATATATTAGTCCCCGACCATTTTTGTGTGCGGAAATATGTGTCCGCTCAGCCTGATCCTTTTGAAAATTATTTTTTCTTAAAAAGATCATGGTTTGGATAGTCATTAATGCAAAATGTCTTTATCTTCTCTTAGTGGGCCCTACCACTATAATTGATGAGAGTAATAGATGGGAAGGGGTGTAGGAGTATTGTTATAAAAAAGAACTTTTTGGCTTAAATATATTTTTATGGAATAAATAATTTTTAAAAACTGGTCATCCAAACAATCTATTATTTTGGAAAAAGTTCTTTTATGGAAAAAAAATGACTTTTCCACATCTAAAAATGGCGATCCAAACGCCCCGAAAAAAATTTGAAAAGTGATTTTTTCTCACCATTTGCAGTGTCACCCATTGAATCTAAAACTCTTGCAATCTTTTTGAGATATTATACAGTTTTCGCTAGATTTCTATTATCTTAACAGTGTAGTAAAATAAAAATTCCGATTGGATTGCAGTGGCCAGGATCTTATTGCAACCAAACCAAAGCTGGGTGTTGCAAACCCAAGACGGGCACGCCCGAGGCAGACTTCTTCGTGAGGGGCCTATGGACTTACAACAGCACGACGGGAAATGCTGTTACAAAGTGCACGAACTCTAGCTTCAACGTCAATCAGGTTCCTTCTTCTTCTATGAAACCAAGAAGGATTATTTTCATTAGTTACTAGACTTTGATGTGCTTGCAAATCATGAAGTTTCTTCTACTGTTTACTTTGTGAAATAAAAATCAAATACAGATTTCGGACCTGACTGAGGACTTGAATTCGTACTGGAGCAATATCAAGTGTCCGAGCAGCAAACCTCAGGATAACTGGAAAAGCACTTGGAAAACATATGGTGTGTGTTCTAATCTAAGCCAATATGACTACTTCGACAAGGCTTTGGAACTCAGGGAGAAGATCAACTTGCTGACCTTACTTTCAGACAATGGTGAGCTCTCTTGCTTCTCCTTTGAGATATGTATGGGTCCCATGCACGCTATGCATATTAGCTACGTATTCTATGGTATAGCATTTGGGTGTAAAAGAGAAAAAAAAACTACAAGACTACTTGATATACTATTTATCATGTTTATGTGCAGGCATTGTTCCTTCTGCTGAGGTATTTTATGAAATAGATACTATTAAGACAGTGATCGAGGGCAATCTTGGAGTTTCCGTGGAGATCCAGTGCAGTAAGAACCTGAAGCATGAATGGCAGCTCTATCAGATCTATGTGTGTGTCAACAAGGATGCGTCCACCATCATATCTTGCCCCGTCTCTTCGAGCTACACTTGCGGAGACGAAGTTAGATTCGGGCTTTTCACCACCACATGGCTTAAGGGTGTTCCAAATCGCAATCCAATAAAAATGTACCTTGATGAAGATTTAATTATGTAACGGGTTCATTGTTTGTTCAAAATGATGCATCTGATCAAAAAACTTATGTAATAGGTCTCTCTTCCTTAGTTCAATTAGATATCCATCAGGAGATAATTATGTAATGGGTCTAATTCCTTAGTTCTTCCTTAGTTCAAATCCATCAGGGAATCTCTTCCTTAGTTCTTCCTTGGTTCAATAAGATCCATCAGGGAAAACTTATGTACCAAGTCTCTTTTCCATGGTTCAATAAGATGCATCTGAAAATTTATGTAATATATGGACTCTCTCTCTCTCTCTCTCTCTCCCTCTCCCTCTCTCCCTCTCTCCCTCTCTCTCTCAAACACACGCACACACACCATTGCATTCAAAACTTTCCAAATTCCGTGATTTTCCTGGAATTTAAAGTTTTAGGGGCGTAAAGAAACTTCAAATTCCTGAAATTCTATTTCCGAGCGGAGATTCATTTGGTAAAACTTATTTTGAGGTCTGATATCTTAAAGTGCTAAATATAAGGTCTGATAAAACTGTTAAAATTGTCATTTTTGTCATATTTGCTTTTATTAAGTGTCAAGTGTGCTAAGTCTATTTGGTAAGCACAACCCAAAAATGTCTAAGAAATGATAATTTGTCACACTCACCACTATTATATGTTTCGTATACAATGGCCTCGAAATTATAGCATATGAAAAGTTTTTAACTTGATATTATCCTTCCAACATGAAATGATGAAAAACACGTTCATCAATGTTTATCATCAGATATCCTACATATGATTCAAAAGGCATCATAATCATGTCATTTGCAAATACATATTCTTTGTGGTTATGTGTATTACCCTACACTCTGAAAAGGGACATTTTTGTCAATTTCATAACTTAGAGTATTATCATAGATTAAATAGAGTAAGTAGGACTTTCTGTGAACCAATCTTGACTAATTTTGACCACTAGCTAATGTTTGGAGACATTTAAGACCCTTTGGGAAATTTTGAATTTTTAGGGTTTTTGAGGACTTTTGGGTGGGACCAACATATATAGACTTAGTGTGAACTACCATTCTAGGATTATTTTGGCATGTTGATCAAGTTGTGTAATGTAGGGACTACTTGTGCGGTTCGATCAAATAGATGATATGTGGCTGGATCGAATGACCTAATAAGCTCAATGATTATGAGGTGATAAGTACGCATACAACATGATATGGGCGCACTCAGATGGATATAACACGTGTGACGCACACACTACACCCCATTGTGTTGGAAATAATGACATGGAAGTGAGATAATTGTCAATAAAACATAATTGCCTAGGTGGCATTATAAAAAATAGAATTATGGAAAACAACTAATAAGTACCATATACAATAAGGAATGTCAGATTTGGGAACTTTAGCTCCCAAGATTTTGACTTGCCAAAATTGTGTGCCTAATTTTGAACCATCTTGGGAACAATTTAGTGATAAAAATAAAGAAGCACTACTAGACGAATGGGTTTCGGCGTCGACGCGATCTGTAAAAAAAAAAAATTTGCGTTGGTTTTTATAAAAACCGATGCTATATCTTAACATATCGCGTCGGTTTTAAGATATATAAACTGACATCACGCGCTAAAACCCCTTGCACACCAAAAACACCTCTGTTTCTTAAAGAAATCCTAGTTTCCCTCTCCTCCAAGCCGAAGATTACTCTCCCCTCTTCAAGCCCTAACTGCTCATCATCCGTTGCTACATCCATCGCCGTTGTAGTCTCCGTCGCTGTCGCTGTCGCCCAAGCCGTCGTCCAACGCTAGCTTGCCCTCTCAACTTCTCAAGTAAGTCTCCTCTTGCCCATTTCATTATCATTTATTACCACATTTTGGGCTGCACATGCTTGAATCCATTTTCTTAAATCCATTTTAAATCATTCTGATATTCATAGCATGTTTTAAAAGTTGAAGAATTATGGACCGTCTATTTTTAACATTAACTTGAAACCCACATTTGATGGTGTTAGAAATTTCAAAATGGGCTGATTTTTTGTAAGGGTGATCTATATGGTGAAGAAATCATCCTCGCAAAAAATCAGCCATTCTTTTATCTTCTATGGGAGAAAATAAGGGTTTCACGAGTCGGGCTCCGTTGACAGATCTAAAATGACAGGGACATACTGTTACAGGACTCTGACCATATGGATGTTTGTCCTATCCCATGGTGGACCTACAAACCAAAAATCAGCCTGATTAGTGATTTATAGGCTTTGGATTGGACTTACTTTCATGGGTTGATCTCAGCTGTGGGAATTTGAGCAGTTTTTGAGGTACAAAGATACAACACTTATAAATCACTAATCATGTTGATTTTTGGTTTGTAGGTCCACCATGGGATCGGACAAACATCTGTATGGTCAGAGTCCTGTAACAGTGTGCCACCTTGCTTATATGGGCTGTTCTTTGAGACTGACTTCGGTATCAAAAGTGATGCCGAAGTCCCTCAATTTGCCATGTAGTAGACTATTTTGGGCCCACTGACTCCATGAATATTTGGCGCACATCTTGGTGGACCCACACACCAAAAATTAGCGTGATTGGTGATTTCTAGCCGTAGGATTTGAGCACTTTTCATCATGGACTTTAGGAACATGCCTATGAAGTGGTTCCAAGCCCATGATGAAAAAGTGCTCAAATTCAATGGCTAGAAATCACTAATCACGCTGATTTTTGGTGTGTAGGTCCACCAAGATGTGGGCCAAATATTCATGGAGTCAGTGGGCCAGAAAGAGTCTACTACATGGAAAATTGATGGACTTCGGCATCAAAATTTTGATACCGAAGTCGGTATCATAGATTTTTCTTTGCTTATATTGTGTCCCTGTCATTTTACCTGTCATTTTAGATCTGTCAACGGAGCCCGACCCTATGTATAGATTTAATATCTTACCTATATTGAACTGTACATACATGTATTTATTCTCAATCAATTTTTCTTATTTTAATTTTCTTTTTTAGCTATATAATTGTGCGTATTGAATTTGTATGATTGATGTTGGATGAATACATTAGATGTGTTTGTACCTATCCAAGTTTTAGCTATAACTAGCTTATATGAAGTTAAAATGTCGCTTGTTATTATTTCATATTTGCACAAAGTACACTACCATAATAAGCATGAGATCTTGAAGACTCTATCAAAGATAAGAGGTTTCACACATAATCTTATCTGAGATCCAGTCTTTAATTTCTTACATGGGTTAACATAGAATTGCGCACCTGTTCAAGGATCACAATTTGTATGAGAACCCTATTTTCTGTTGATTTTCATATCTCGACTACTTTGGTAGTTGGATTGGCATGAAAATCAACATAAAATAAACGTATATATGGAGAAGTGCGGGGAAATGTTGTCGAATTTTAAACTAATACAGACACTACATATATATGATCAATAAGAAGCAATATCAGTTCTTGAATGGGTTATGAAACTTTAGAGTTAGCAAACTTAGATAGAGACTGAAAACAAAATAGGGATAAGTGTCCAAACACATGCATATTGTTCTTTATCTCAATTTATTTCGATGTGCACAATATATTTCAGGAATCGTGCAATACTTATTTAGGTCCAACATAATGGATAACTCTTGGATGATCAAGGATAGAAGATCACAGGAATATAGTTATGGGGTTGATTAATTTCTGAAGTTTATCGGAGACAATAAGAGTGACCTCGATTCTATAAGATGTCCATATAGAAAATGCGAGAATCTCACTAAACATACTCTTAAAAAAATAAAAGGATATTTGTTTTTTAATGGTATCGATCAAAATTATAAAACATGGGTCTAGCATAGAGAACAAGTTCCGAGTACTAAAGCAGAGTCAAGTGGTAATGTACAAGATTCCATCCATCAAGAGATAGGAAAGACAGCTCCAGATGATGCTGGCGATGCAGTAGAAATAGTTCAGGCCGCATACGACGACATCACAATTGAAGATGCCGAGAAGCTCTTATATCTAGGTTGCTCAAAGTTTACAAAGTTATCGGCATTGGTCTGACTGTGGAACTTAAAAGGTAAGAATGGGTGGTCTGATAAAGGATTTTCAGAGCTACTACAATTGTTGGGAGACATGTTCCCAAATGATAATGAACTGCCTTTATCCATCCATCGGATAAAGAAGACATTGTTTGCATTGGGAATGTCATATGAGAAGATCCATGCATGTCCCAACGATTGCATACTCTATAGGAAGGAGTACAAAGATGCAACGGCATATCCCATTTGTCGAACGTCAAGGTGGAAGGTAAACAAGAATGGGACGAAGAAAAATAAAAGGCTGCCTACGAAAGAAATGTGATATTTTTCACCTATCCCGAGGTTCCAAAGGATGTTTCGTTCCAAACAGACGGCGAAAGACTTGACATGGCATTATCACAAAAGAGTAGAAGTTGATGGTCAAATGCGTCATGTAGTAGACTCCCCAGCATGGAAGTTAGTAGACGATAGGTATCCAAAGTTTACTAAAGAGCCAAGAAACCTTCGAGTAGCTATTTCAGCGGATGAAATAAATCTACATAGTGTGCAATCTAATAGGCATAGTTGTTGACCGGTCTTAATGGTAATCTACAACCTTCCACTATGGTTGTGTATGAAGAGAAAATTTATGATGTTGACAATGTTAATATCAGGTCCAAAGCAGCCTGGCAAAGACATTGATGTTTACTTGGCACCATTGATTAAGGATCTGAAAATTTTATGGGAGGAATGTATTAAAGTGTATGATGCATATCAACGGGAATCATTTACGTTATACATTGTGTTATTATGGACAATCAATGATTTTCCTACATATGGCATCTTGTGTGGTTGCACTGTCAAAGGATATAATGTTTGTCCAATATGCAGTGAAGAAACATATTATCATAGACTAAAATATGGAAAGAACAATATATATACCGGTCACAGAAGATTTCTTCCATTGAATCATCCATACCAAAAATTGAAAAAGGCGTTTGATGGGGGTTTATGCCTTGAAAGAGACCTTGTTGATGAAACTAAGGTGATTTGATGTCAGATGCCGCCAACCCCCGTTTTGCCTATATAAACCTAGCCTTAAATTCGATCTTGAGAAAGAAGCCCTTGGTTTGAAGTTGAGGATTCAAAGCAGATCAACTCCATGTTTGGTTCCGCAGCTTTTATAAAGTAAGATCTTCACGATCCGGTTGACTCATGTACACAAGAGTTGGGGTTGGCTCCAAAATCGTTAAGTAGTGAGCAAATACTAAAAAAGATAGAAGGGATCAAATACTCATGGGGAAAGAAATAGGTAATTCTCAAGAAGTCGAAAAAATCAAAGCGACCGCGAGAGGAAGACAATATTGTGGATAAGGTAGTTGAATCTTCAACTTGTTGGAAAAAGAAGTCTATATTCTTTGAGCTTGAATATTGGAAATTTTTGCATATGTGACATAATTTGGATGTTATGCACATCAAAAAGAATGTGTGCGAGAGCATTGTTGGAACATTACTGAATATACTGAGAAAAACAAATGATGGTATTAATTCTTGGTTAGACCTTATAGATATGGGTTTGAGTAAGCAATTAGAACCGCAAGTCAGAAAGGAGTAAAACATATTTACCTCCAGCATGTTATACATTATCTAAAGATGAAAAGAGGATATTCTGCAAAACATTGCAAACACTCAAGGTCCAAAAAGGATACTCTTCAAATTTCAGAAACTGTATCTCAATGGAAGATTTGAAGTTGTATGGTCTTAAGTCTCATGACCTGTCATATACTGATGCAACAACTACTGTCAGTTGCAATACGTTTGTTGTTGCCAAAACCAATGAGGGTGGCTATTAGTAGATTCTGCTTCTTCTTTAATGCTCTATGTAACAAAATAGTGGATGTGGCAAGATTAATTAATGTGCAAGATAATCTTGTACTTACATTGTGTTTATTTGAAAAGTACTTTCCACCATCATTCTTTGACATAATGGTTCATCTAACAGTGCATCTTGTCAGAGAGGTCCTATTATGTGGACCAGTTCACTTTCGATAGATGTACCCTTTGAAAGGTATGTTCTACAAAACTATACTCTCATACTTCATCATTTTTCACGTAAGTTAGTGTCAGTATTGATATAATAGTTATTTTCAAATATACTTGTAGGTTTATGAAGGTTTTAAAAGGTCATGTACATAATCGAAACCGACTAGATGGCTGCATTGCTAAATTTTATATTGCAGAGGAAGCGATTGAGTTTTGCACGGAAAACTTATTTAATTTGGAAGCAATTAGGATTCCTTATGATAGAAATAAGGCAACTAGTAATACTGAATATGGGAAGCTGCTCTTTGATGGCAAGCCTTTGCTAGGAGGCAATGTCGACCAAGTTGATACGAGTCTTTGGAGCAGGCATATCGTTATGTGTTGAAAAACATGAATGATGTTCAACCTTACATCACATAAAGACAATTTTATCTCCATTTTCAGTTAATTTATCTTCGTTTTATTGCTTAAGGACTACATTTTAACTCTATGTTGTATCATTCGTATCTTAACAGCGAGCATATGTCTTACTTGAAGGCAAATTATCAGCATCAATCAAAAAATCAAAAATAGTAACAGCTAGAACATAACTGCACTTTTATATCCTAGATACGACAAATGGTACAATAATTTATACATGTTTGTATTTATTTTAAGTCATAAATAGACATGTCTAACTATTGAAATCTTTATAGGTTGAAGATGAATTACGCGGTCAAAATAACATCTTGAACACATTGAGGTGGATAGCACAAGGACCTACTCATAATGTAATCAAATGTCTGGGCTACATCATTAATGGTTGTCGTTATCACACTTCAAATCGGGATAATTCACGAGTGAACCAGAACAGCGGAATGAGCATAGTGGCCGAAACACTACAAATCGCAAGCACAAAAGATAAGAATTCTATCATTGGCCAAATGTGCTTTTACGGTAATATAAACGAGATATGGTTGCTTGATTATCATGTGTTCAAGATTCTAGTATTTAAATGTGATTGGGTTGATAGCAAGAATGTCATATTCAAATATGAGTTTGGTTTCACATTAGTTGAGCTTGGTAGAGTAGGACCTGATTCTTTTATTTTGGTTTCTCAGGCAAAACAAGTTTTTTACGTAGAAGATCAACTTGATCCTAAAATGTCAATTGTTCTCTCAGCTCCTACAAGAGAGTATCCTGAAAATGACTATGATGATGAATTCATTGATATTTGTAATGAACATCAGCAAGTTATTAATGGATTATAAGTTGATGACATTGAAGAGTCTGATGAATCTTATGTGCGACAAGATCATTCTGAAGTAATTTGGATTGATATTAGAAAATCATAATTGGGTTTTATTTATAAATTATGGGATAGGGGTAAGGCTGGATGTCCCCCCCTCATGTATTGGATTATTTTTATTAATGGAATATATATTGCTTTTTCATATCTTTGTTCTTTATATTTCTTCTTTTTCATGTATTACCTAGCTTCTTTTTCATGTATCACACTACCTATCGACTTTATATTTGTTATTTCATGTATCACTATACTAACTATTCTGGGTATTTTCCAATATGGAGTCGCACACAAGTGATGCATCTGCAAAGAAGAAAAGTCGAGATGTTACAAAGCTAGAACAACTGTTAAAACAGAGTGAGAAGTTAGTTGTGAAATACAATGAAAATGGGGTACTAATAGGAGACGCTGGAGCAACCTTGTCCACATATGCTGGTCTCATTGCGCGACAAATGGTTCCCATTAAGCATGCAGTTTCGAAAGATGTGCCAACTGAATTGAAAGAAAAATTATGGATATGTGTTCAGGTAAATTAAAATTACTTAGAAATCATCTTGTCAAAATCTCACTTGTCATCATCTGATGTTATTAACTCTTAATTAACTTGCAGGAGCATTTTGTGCTAGACCCAAGAAGCAAGCGGCACACATTGTCCATCATTGGTACAAGATGGTGGGATTTCAAGATCAAGTTGAATGCAGATCACGTAGTTCCTTATATGGCGGAGCCAAATCTGCTTAATTTGAAGCCACTTAAGTTTGGCTACATTGACCAAGCAGATTGGGAAGCTTTCGTAGCTTTAAAAATATCATAAGAGGGGAGGGCATATCGTGAAGCCCAAAAGGAAATGCGAGCAATGAATAAATACAACCATTGCCTGGGTAGAAAGTCTTATGCCAATCTGGCTGAGGAGTTGGTAAGTTAGTAGCTGTAATTATAGAATTGTTGTAAATATAAAATTATTGTAAATATATAATCACTGATGTAAATTATTTATTTTATAACAGAAATAATTAAGTAACTCCGAAGAGGTGGATCGGAGAGAGCTATGGAAAAGGGCTCGTTAGACTAATGATGGATAGTATGTAGACAACGCCGTCAGGGAAACGGCTGTCAAAATTGTAAGTTGCCTCATATAATAATCTGCCCCGTGAATTACATATAATAAATTATATATCAAGATTATTAATTTGATTTACATATATTTTTACAGGATAATTTAAGAAAACAAGTTGAAGAGGGGTCCCGATCAATTGAGGGTAGTAATGATGTACTGACAATGGCATTAGGGACCTAAGAACATCCCAGTAGGGTTAGGGGCATGGGGCATTTCGTCACCCCTTTAAAATACTTCCAAATCCCTAAACGTGGGAATAAAGCGCATTTGGCTCATCTGAAAATGAACCAAGTAAATTTGATGTCACAACTAGAGAGTCAGGCCCAGATGATAAAGGCGATGCAGGCACAGATCGAACAGCTAACACAATCGTAACACATGTCATCGTAACACATGCCAACACAACATATGTCTTCGCAGGGATCTGAGAAGGCAGCCTCATGTAGCCGTCCAAGCCCAGGTGAAATTAAGATTTTTTCCGCGTCGTTGGTTACGAAAACCCTAAATCTCAATAATATTTGTAATTTCTCCAAATTGGTTCACTTAATCTGCAAATAAGCAGACTTGCACAGTGGCTCGTGTCGGATATCGTCCACACTCGGAATTAGTTAGCACAATAAGAAACAAGAATAATCAGAAAATGGTCAGAATAAATGGAAGGGTGAGAATGGTGGAGGTTGATTTAAAATATGCTTGAGATTGTTGTTAAAACTATTAGAATAAAAAAATATAAGAGAAACGAGAATGAAAAACACAATAAATGAAAACAACTTAAACTTGAATTTAAAGTTTGTTCATTAAACTAAAAACAAATGCTTACAATGCTTGTTGAAATGCTTTACAACGAAAATAACATTAAACCAAATTAATCTAGAAAGCCATTAAAATATTATCCTAGAAAGCATGTAAAGGTAGAGAGGGAAAGAAGAGAGAGAAAGAAGGTAGGAAGGTTAGAGAGATGAATTAGAAAGAAGCTTACCATTGAAGAGGTAGATGGTGCAACTTCGATTGGATCGACCTCAATAGGATTGAGGATTGTAGCCTTTGATTGTGGCGGATGGAATGGGCAGCAAGGAGAAGTTGTTGTTTGATGCTTTGCACCTCGAGGTGGAGGCATTAATGGTGAGCTCGTCGGAGTTGCTCACCGGAGAAGAAGGGTAAAGAAGAGAAAGAAAGAAGAAAGAGAGGAAGAGAAGGGGGAGGGAACCAACCCAAGATAGAGAGATCGTAAATCTCTTATAGATTTTTTTTTTCTTTTTACTTGTTGTAAAAATGATGACCGTTGGATCTAGAGAGATCCAACAGTTGGGAATGGGTTAGTTGGATGAGAGAGAAAGTGACTAGGATAGAGAGATATGGGGGAGAGAAGAATCGGTCAAGTGAGACCAATTCTCTCTTGTTGTTGCAAATGGGCATGAGCATGGGTAATGGGTAATGGGTCATGGGTCATGGGTCATGGGTCATGGGTATGGGCATGGGTCATGGGCTTAGGTCATGGGCCTATGTCATGGGCCAAGATAGATAAATAAAGAGAGAAATAGGAGAGAGGTGAGAGAAAAATATAAAAATAAAAGCATTGGAGGGTCTTGAACCCTGGTCTTCTTTATTCTCTCTCGTCTGCTCCACCAATAAGTCAAACTTATCCTTTGATGTCAATTGGTGTGGCATTTAACACCTAAGTCCTTCTCTTGGTCTCCAGCTATTCTCTCTCTTAGTCCTTGTTCCGGCTCTACGATCCTCTAGCTTTGCCCGTATATGTCTTCTATCTTTTTATCCTAGTCTGTTGGCTCTTTAAGCTTTGATAGAAGTCTTCTGTGGTTGATCGTGGGCCCGCCAGTCCTCGAGAATCGCCCGATAGGGTTTCCTACAAGTGAAAAAGCGTGTAATGAGATTCAACTAAAATGACTTGATACTGGACTATCCGAAATGCGTATATTTCATCCAAATAGTCAATTTTCGTCTAAAGAATGTGTTCTACGCAATGGAAGAAACTCTTATATAGAAAAGTCGACAAAAAGACAAGTTTTACGTAGGAGAATGCGACATCGCTATAAGGATAATGGCTTAAAATAAGCACTTTTGAGCGAATATCACAACCCCCAACTAGCATATTGCCAATCCTTGGCAATTATTGCGAAATAAGTGAGCGAAAAAGGGCTTGGCAGAATATGCTAGAAAACTTATTTGCATTACTCAGAAAAATTCCGTTTTGTCCGATTATTTCGAGGATGCAAGAAATCATTCACAAATTAGAACTAATCTGCAAAATGCAACACTTCTACAAATGGACCTTCAAACAAAAGATTACTCAGACTCAGTGTGTGTGCATGTTCAACATCATCCTTATCTGGCAGTAGAGATATTTGGATCTCCTTAGAGACTCTATGCCTCGACCTCAATCCTCACTTGTATACCACTCAGAAGTGAATCACTCAGAAATGGTTTTATACTTTTCTCTCAAACTATATGTGAGGAGATGAATATAAAAACTGGCAAACGTCCCATATATATAGTTCTTGAATGGAGGGTATAAGAAGATTTAAGATCTCATGATTGGAATGTCATATCACTTAAGAACGTCAGATCAAACTCTATAATTTCTCTTTTCTCCATTCTCCACACTTGAGGATGGTACAAATCTAGAATCAAATAGGACTTGCATAGGTTGTATTGAGGCTTAGGATAGGTTCAGAAAAGAACGATATTCTGGTATTCAAAAATTCTGAGAGGGTATCTCACTATTCTTTGCAACTTTTCCCAGGGATAATATTTCTTTGACTTTTCTTCTTTTT
This sequence comes from Euptelea pleiosperma, assembly GCA_035048495.1. Lineage (NCBI taxonomy): Eukaryota > Viridiplantae > Streptophyta > Magnoliopsida > Ranunculales > Eupteleaceae > Euptelea > Euptelea pleiosperma. Next base: position 10,022,108 of record CM068551.1, on the reverse strand, counting down.
TTTTTTTAATTTTTGTCTTTTTGGCTATTCTTCAACCTTTCCTTCTTTATTTCTGATCATGTTTCTTTTCAGCTCGAACCATTTGTTTTGTTTTGTTTTCTTTTTCTTTCTTGGTTTCTATCTTTTCATGATCATACCAAATACTCTTTGATCCCTCTCAGAAGTAGGTTATCGTATTGAACTCTTTTTTGGGATTGGGTTTTTGGTTGATGTGTTAACAAGAAAAGGTTTTCATCAACAGACTCAAAAATGGTTTCTAACGGTATAGATGTTAAGGAAGCTAAAAAGTTTGATTGGGTAAAAAGATGGCCTATATCATTTTCTAGGGTTTGTACTTTCATCTTCGATGTCTCGAATGGATATAGAGATGTTTCTTTATGTAATAATCCGAATTTGATGTCGTTCTGAGTTCCATGACCAAAGCAAGGGTTAATGAGATCGCTCAATAGAAATATTTGGGAAGTAAAAGAATTGTGAGTCATCTTGTGACTCAGAATAATTTATAACCCTCAGAAATAATGAAAAGCTCAAAAGCTCAAAAGCTCACTAGGTTAGGTTTCCACAATTGTTCTTCTTGGATCTCTGGATAATCTAAACTTCGGATAATTCTGACGTTGATATGTGAACATTTTTGCTGAATCTGAGTTTTCAAAGATTTTTCAATCCACTGTAGTAATGTTTGCTTTCAAACTGAATGAAGAGCTAATAAGTGATTTTTCAAAACAGACATCCTTTTCAATAAATAGACTTTTCGAAAAGTTTGTACTCATCATTGTAAAGGATTTGAAAAGCATTTCGAAAGTACTCAGAAAACTTTGTAAAACATAGGTTATCACCCCAAAAATACATCTTTTTCTCATTTTTCTCAATTTTTTTTTAATGAAGACATGAGTTTTGATAAATCCCCACCCCCAACTGAAATACAGCACCGTCCTCAGTGCTCTGACCGAGACAAAAATGTATGAAAACTCTGAATGTGATGCATGTTAGAGGAAGAGTTATACCAGTATGACTGAGATTTGGTGATACCTGATGGTAGTGAGAGGAATTGTACCTGCATAGCCATAATAATATATGAAATATAAGAATTATGCATGAGACTCAATGACTTCTAGGAATACCGGAATTGCCTTTCCGAAAGCGCTAAGTTTTATGTCTTCAGCCAGATATGACGGGGGTATATCGAGTACCCCCAACTAGTTCAAAACTCATGGAGACTGAGTGAATCTGCAGTCTTCTAAGGTAGAAAAAAAACTGTTATCCTATCCCTTGTCTAGGTATACCTATATAGAACAGGTCTTTCTCAGTGTAAACTGAGAGAAGGATAGTAAGTGCTCTTTGCAGACCCACAAAAACATGTAGTTCAGCTGGGAGGGATCGAAGCTTCTCAGTAAAGACTGAGATGAGAGCAGTAGTGGGTTCTCTGGCCATGGTTAGCAGAGCCGCAAACTCATTGAGTTTAGCAGTAATGTATCTGAATGGAGCAAACTCTTGCAGATCAGTAATAGCATAATTGTCTGACTCCGAGATGAAGTCAGGCGCAAAGTGTTCTTCACACTGGGAGAGTTTTTCCTCGGGAGAGTCCTGAATTAGATTTTCTACGGCACACTGTTTATTGACAACATCGACGTATGGTGGCGGGTCAAAACTATGGACCTTGTCCTCGAGGTTTCCTAATGTGAGAGTGATGTTCCAATCCCTGCACTCAATGTGTTTATCCTCGGTGGAAAACGATAGGTCCTGGGCAGCTGGAATCCCATTTTCTAGATATTGCTCAATGGTAGGAATATCTGCATCCAGTGTAGATGTAGAATCATTAGAGATAGAGATGGATATGGGTATCTCTGTGCTCGGTGCAGAAGTAGCTGCCTGTAAGGGCACCATAGATGGAAACATGGGTTCATCATGATTGTTGCACAATCCAAGGGTGGTGGGGATGGGTAAGTCTAGGCCAATTGGGATCCTATAGTCAAGACACAGCTCAATGTTATGAATAACTTCTTCAGAGTCCCAGATAGAAATAACAGAGGTAGATGATTCCTCTAAGCTAAGTTCAGAAGTCGATGCTTTGAAGGACACCGAAGATGGAGACTCTGGCTCATCAATATTGTAGTCCAATCCTTTGTTTGTAGCAACCTCAATTTCCTCTTGTAAAGTCTGGTACTGGGTCCAGCTGTGCGACTCCTCATTATGGACTGTGGCCATGGTATTCCCCTCTAGATAAGCCATAGGTTGGCTAGTGAAGTTGACTTCCTCTCTCTCAGATTCTAATTCACCTAGACGGTGTTCCAAGCTCTCCATGGAGTGCTGTTGTTGGATGATGTATTGTGAGAGGAGTTCTTCTAGACTAGGTTTGGTAGCAGACTGTGGCGATTCAGCTAAAGGAAGCTGAGGTGCCAACTCTTGAATGTAGTTCGACTGAGTATGAAAGATATATGATGGATGTGAGTTTGGGACTATCTGCTGACTTTGAAAATCCTGCAGGGTCCATTGTTGACCAAAATATTCAATCTGTGGATCTGGCTGGTACTGCGATTGTGAGTACTGGCCATTATATTGTCCACAAGGTTGGTGAAACCCGGAATGATACATATCATGTTGCAGATTCTACTGGGGAAAAGACTGTTGTTCCCATCCAAAGTTATCGTGACTTCCATTGTCCGGATAATACGTGTTATTGTAGTAGGTCTGCAGCAGAGATTCCAATTTACTAAAATTACAGACCTCTTCTTGGACATGAGGGAAATATCCCACAGATGTGGAGTGATAAACATGCTTCTAGACCGCAACATCAAGGGCAAAAATTGAGTTTCTCAAATCCATAAGTAGGGATTTTAGTACTGGATCGCCCTGTGCTTCATATCCCATGGACCTCGATGAGACTGAAGTGTCTTGATGACACTTAGGATTGGTATACCAGTGCTCATAGTTATCTCCTAGATCTTCAAAAAAATTATGGTAGGTCTCGAATAGAGGCCGTTCAGCATCCATCAGAGAGATGTGAGTCTCTCAGAGTAGGGAGATAGATTAGGTGGAAGAGAGTGGTGCGGTAGACTGACTCTCAGATCGAATCAGTATCGTGTTGGTTCAAATCCAAATGGGCATATGCTTGAAAAAGCAAGCCCCTAGAGTCGGTAAGAGGTTATGAAATCGAACGAGCCTAGATGATGCACACAGAGCAACAGATAATCCTATTTCTAAATAATCAGGATAGTATTATGAATTATCTTGTTTAGTGTAGGGATAGTGTAGATTATGACAATGGGTGGACCACTGGTTTATCTTCAATTACCCGCCGGACTAACTTTTCACTCTGTAGGTTCATACCAGGATACACTCTTCAAAGCAAATCCACTAGTACTAACTCAAGTTGACTGCAAGATAATCCGAAGACTAGACAGACGTGCGGCACATCGGCTGACTTAAATACGCCCCAGACTAACCGAATTTGTCAAGCGTGAAGATGAGTTTTCCCAGAAGAGGAGCTAGGGTTGGTTCGTGTTCCTAATCCGACAATAAGCTAATCCGACAGACAATCAAGGAGGCCACTTATGAGCTCAGTATACTTGAGTAGTAGGGACATATGGGTGTGTTAGATAACAGGGACCCGCACTCATGGACTTAATCGACTTGATCTTTGAAGGGGTCGCTTTATGTGGAGTTTTCCTCGAACACCAATCTAAGTGGGCTCTACTTCTTGATTGATTTTAATTTTTGGCTATGGTTGCACAAAAGCTGGAATGACGAGGTGAGTGATGAAATCCCACCAGTTTCAAGTTAGAGCTGGGCTTGCTCTTTATGTATTTCATTACGACCAAACCAAGCAATTCCGATAAGTGTTGCAAAAGCAAATAAACAATCGGCACAGTATTTGCACAATGATCACGATCGCACTCAAGGCGAGGTATAGAAACTTACCTACCCGTTGGCTACGCATGGGGTCTCCTCCGTGAGATAGGGAGGGGTATCCAAATGGGCTTGGGCCTGACTCCACCTCTTTGAGCTTTCGCTCCTTACTCACTTGGTAAACGCAATCCGCAATCACGTTAGTCCACAATGGTCTATGGTATGAAATTGGAAGGTATACCACCTTTGGGGTTTCAAGAAACACGCAATGATTTATGGCAGGTATTGTGAATTAGTTCCAATTAGGGTTTGAAATTCAACTTTAGCTATTCCTGAATTAGTGTTCGGAAATATCTACTTTTGAATTACTCGGAGTTGAAAATCTTCCAAATTGAATCAAATAACCAATGGTGATCTAACTAAAAATAGCAGAATTGAAATCTGACCCTAATATTTTTGGTATTTTTAATTAGTTAATTATCTAGCAGTTATTCTAAAAGGAGAGAAAATGAATCCCTAAATTATTACAACTTTGCACTCGGCCGTCCGAGGCATTAAAATAATAAGTGGAAAATGTGAAAAATAAAGTAGAAAGTTTCCGAATTGGATCGGATCTTCAAGATTAAGCAGCTTTCCGAATTCCTTTTCGTCTTTTTGCAATCCCGTCAACCGAACGGCAACGGCGCCATTTGAAATTAAGGTTTTTTCTGCGTCGTTGGTTATGAAAACCCTAGATCTCAACAATATTTGTAATTTCTCCGAATTGGTTCACTTAATCTGCAAATAAGCAGACTTGCACAGTGGCTCGTGTCGGATATCGTCCGCACTCGGAATTAGTTAGCAAAATAAGAAACAAGAATAAATGGAAAGGTAAAAATGGTGGAGGTTGATTTAAAATATGCTTGAGATTGTTGTTAAAACTATTAGAATAAAAAAATATAAGAGAAACGAGAATGAAAAACACAATAAATGAAAACAACTTAAACTTAAATTTAAAACTTGTTCATTAAACTAAAAACAAATGCTTACAATGCTTGTTGAAATGCTTTACAATGAAAATAACATTAAACCAAATTAATCTAGAAAGCCATTAAAATATTACCCTAGAAAACATGTAAAGGTATAGAGGAAAAGAAGAGAGAGAAAGAGGGTAAGAAGGTTAAAGAGATGAATTAGAAAGAAGCTTACCATTGAAGAGGTAGATGGTGCAACTTCGATTGGATCGACCTTAATAGGATTGAGGATTGTAGCCTTTGATTGTGGCGGATGGAATGGGCAGCAAGGAGACGTTGCTGTTTGATACTTTGCACCTCGAGGTGGAGACATTAATGGTGAGCTCGCCGGAGTTGCTCGCCGGAGAAGAAGGGTGAAGAAGAGAAAGAAAGAAGAAAGAGAGAAAGAGAAGGGAGAGGGAACTAACCCAAGAAGGAGAGATCGTAGATCTCTTATAGACTTTTTTTTTTCTTTTTGCTTGTTGTAAAAATGATGACCGTTGGATCTAGAGAGATCCAACAGTTGGGAATGGGTTAGTTGGATGAGAGAGAGAGTGACTAGGATAGAGAGATATGGGAGAGAGAAGAATCGGTCAAGTGAGACCAATTCTCTCTTGTTGTTGCAAATGGGCATGAGCATGGGTAATGGGTCATGGGTCATGGGTATGGGCATGGGTCATGGGCTTAGGTCATGGGCCTATGTCATGGGCCAAGATAGATAGATAAAGAGAGAAATAGAAGAGAGGTGAGAGAAAAATATAAAAATAAAAGCATTGGAGGGTCTTGAACCCTGGTCTTCTTTATTCTCTCTCGTCTGCTCCACCAATAAGTCAAACTTATCCTTTGATGTCAATTGGTGTGGCATTTAACACCTAAGTCCTTCTCTTGGTCTCCAGCTATTCTCTCTCTTAGTCCTTGTTCTGGCTCTACGATCCTCTAGCTTTGCCCGTATATGTCTTCTATTTTTTTATCCTAGCCTGTTGGCTCTTTAAGCTTTGATAGAAGTCTTCTATGGTTGATCGTGGGCCCGCCAGTCCTCGAGAATCGCCCGATAGGGTCTCCTACAAGTGAAAAAGCGCGTAATGAGATTCAACTAAAACGACTTGATACTGGACTATCCGAAATGCGTATATTTCATGCAAATAGTCGATTTTCGTCTAAAGAATGCGTTCTACGCAATGAAAGAAACTCTTATATGGAAAAGTCGACAAAAAGACAAGTTTTACGTAGGAGAATGCGACATCGCTATAAGGATAATGGCTTAAAATAAGCACTTTTGAGCGAATATCACCAGGTATACAGAAGGTAGCCTCATGTCGTCCAACCTCGGACTCCAGCTGTAGAGGTGAAAGGGTACATTTTGTGAACCTTAATTTAATATACATTTTGTGAATCTTCATTTTAACCATCTTATTAAGTTTATCTTTTTCGTTATAGGGAAAACCATGTAGGCTGGCACTACATACCCCTCGCAACATTGTTGCTGAGGGGGTCATTTTGGATAGTGCACCTGACCAAATAGTGCACTTTACTCAATTGGGATTTGATAATTTACGAGTATCGATCAAAGTACCCATAGTGCTAGAAGCTGAACTCCCGATACAGATTCGTGATGTGTTCACTACGGTAGGAGATGCAGTTGGCAGCATCGTGGCATGGCCTACAGTATGGGTGGTGTCCATAGACGCTCGTCATGTAAACATTTGTCAATTTTTACAATCTACGTGATTTAATATATTTATATATTAATTTTAATTTTAATTTGGAGTATAGGTACATGATCGAAGTGAAGTTGACGATTTCACTTTCATCTCTGAATTTTATGATCATTTGCGTGCACAAGACCCATCTTCTAAATTAATTAGTATTACTATGAGGTCAAAAATTTTTGGCGCACTAGAGATTATTCAAATTGACTTTCTCGATATATCTTTGGTTTGTGAAGTACAAGATGTGTCGTCACCGTGCTTGACACTATATCAATGGTAAGATACTTTGAAGTTTCTTCTATCTATCTGAATTTTATGAATATGATGATGGTACATACATTCTAATTAAGTTTATTTTTTTTTAATTTATCAGTCACGTCTACCAAATGCTAATTAAAAGACATTTGGTTAATAAAATTAGCATAGTCAGTGCTCAATCCATCAGTTCATGTATAAAGGATGGGCAATTTTTGGATCATCAATTTGTGGATTTTCTTTTCAATATATTTGTATCTACATACCTTGACGGGAAGACTTTATTTATTCCCTAAAACATTAGGTAATTCTCTTTTCTGTTGTCATTAGATTTGATAATTAATAACTTATTGAATGTCTTGCTAATAACTTGATTATTGTTCATATATAGGGCACACTGAACTTTGATTGTCATCGACTTATTATCGATGACAATCTATTGTTTCGACTCCTTAAATAGTACGATTTACTCAACTTTGAAAATCAATGTCAAACGGTAAGCTAATCTTACAATATTAGTAAATTAAATAATATTAATACATGCATCCAAAGATTAATTGAAAGCTTTTGATTCTTTTCTTGCAGTGCCTTCAAACAATTCGAAATCCATTACGGCCACAAATTAAGGAAGAAAGAACCATTATGGAGAGTAATTAAGGTATATTAGTACTTGTAGTTTTTTATTGCTCAAAAGTTTATTTTTTTAGTTAATTAATGATTACATTTTTCTACTTAGTGCCCGAAGCAAGATGACATGAAATCTTGTGAATTTTTTGTAATGAGGTACATCAGAGACCTCGTTAGCGAATATGATGATGACACATTTTAATCGTCGGTGAGCGATTTGTTATACGTATTTTAGATCCACTTGTATGTCTTAAAATTAATTTATTAATTAGATCTCTATCTATTTTCTGATTAATTAGGTCAAATTTTTTAAATCAAAAGCTAGCTACTTAATTGAAGAGCTAACAGAACGTAGAGCTGAATGGATTACATTCTTTCAATAGAATTATGGTATATTCTTTTGATCATTTCTTTTTTTTTGTCTCTAAGCTAATACATGTTCATTTTCTAATTCTATATATCTAATTATATTCTTCTGATTGATGATCATTTCTTTTTTTGTAGATGATTAACCATTTTTCTAAGAAATTACAGGTATTTATATCAACCTTATTTTAATTTTAATTTGTGATGAGTTATTGTTTGTAACTTATACTTATTTGCAATAACTTTAACTTTAACTTTAACTTACTTATAACCTGCTAGCTAATGAGTTATCGGGGTGCATGCTTTTCATTTTAATTTTTTATGTCCATAGAGACAATTTACTTTTCACTACTTTAAAATTTCTTATGTCATAATTAAATGGTTTGAATGTATAGTCGAATGGTTTTATGATTTTAATGGATTTGAATGTATAGTTAAATGGTTTGAATGGATTTGAATGTATAGTTGAATGGTATGAAATATGTTTGAATGTATAGTTGAATGGTTTGAATGTATTGTTAAAGGGTTTGAATATATAGTTGAATGGTTTAAAATGATTTGAATATATAGTTAAATGATTTGAAATGGGTTTGAATGTATAGTTGAATGGGTTTGAATGTATTGAATGGGTTTGAACGTATAGTTGAATAATTTGAATGTATAGGTGAATGGGTTAGAATGTATATGAATGGGTTTGAATGTATTAAATGGTTTGACTGGTTTGAATGCATAGTTGAATAGGTTTGAATGTATTAAATGGTTTGAATGGGTTTGAACGTATAGTTGAATGGCTTGAATGTATATATAGTTGACTGGGTTTGAAATTTTTACTGTATTGCGGGTGGGTATAGGCGACATAGCAGAAACAAATAGGATATAAAAAAAAGTACAATTGGCGTCGATTTTTGCAAAACCGACACCAAATAGTTAGATTGAGAATTCGCATCGGTTTTTATTAAAACCGATGCCAAAGTGTACCTTTTAGCGTTGGTTTTCGAATATTCAGACTTTGGCATCTGTTTTACCAAAAACCGATACGAATATATAGATTTTGGCGTCGATTTTTCCAAAAACCGATGCCATATCTTACGCTTCCACGTCGGTATATAACCGACGCATGCCTTCCGTGTCACTGGTATTCACGTCGATTTTGTATAAAAAAAAAACTGACACTAAATGTCTATGGCGTCGGTTAAAAACCGACACCGTATGTGCTTTTTCTAATAGTGAAGGTAACTACTTTAATATATATCTAAATCAATCAATCAATACTTCAACACTAACATCTGTCATAACCAACTAAGATGGGATTTCCCTTCATCTATTCTCCATGGTTATGTACATGTGTGTGTGTGATTCAAAAGAAAAAGATGCTCTAGAAGAACAATATATTCTCACTTTAAATACTGAGTATTTATTTGAAAAAGCATGCTAGGTAAGTTAATATTTTAAGGTCGGACTCCAGGAACCCCCACTTTGGTGTACCCAAATAGAAGATGAATCAATGGTTTATTTTTGGTGATGATCTCTTCACCATATAGATCACCCCTACAAAAAAAAAATCAGCCCATTCCGAAATTTCTAACCCCGTCAAATGTGGTTTTCAAGTATCACGGTAAAAATCGACGGTCCATAATTCTTCAACTTCTAAACTAGTCTATGAATATCAGAATGATTTGAATTTTTGTGAGGATGATCTCCTCGTCAAAAATCAGCCATTGATTCATTTTCTATGTGGGTATGCCAAAGTGGGGGTCAAAAATGGGGGTCCCTGGAGTCCGACCCAATGTTTTGTGCATTTTGTGTTGAAATATGTCATTACCGATGTATTTCGTAGTAATATGTTTTCTTGAATGAAAAATATTGAGGTTGAATGATACATGGATAACCAGTCCAACCCGTAGCTTTGTGACCAAATATCAAGAAGGGTACGTTCGACTTTCTAAATGGTACGTCGGCCTCTTGGAGCAATCGATCCACTCGTTGGATCATGTTTCTAAAAGAACATGGGGCATAATGCCCTAGTGAAATTCTTGTCCCATGAGGCAATAGTGTTCTATGTGAATTTTCTATATGATTACTTCTTAATTAGTGAATCGACCGAATGTCATCCTATATAGCTACTACCTCATTATGTTAAGACCCAAACCAATACACCAAAAGCACTTAGGTGATAGAGGTGTGGAAAGATTAAGTCTTAACCTTTAGGATCGTAACATTCCACCACGCTTCTAAGGCCAATGTCCACGATGGCCCACTCTGAGGCGGCTTTCACTCCGATACCCCTATTTTCTCACTTTTTGTGAGCGAGCCCTGGCTTTTTTTTTTTTCGATACCCCTATTTTTTCTTTTTTTTGAGCGAGCCCCGAGGTAGCCCTTTCCTCAAGTCACCCCTCCCGTGACTTGAACCATGACGTGGGGTTGGCTCTGATACCAAATGTCAAGACCCAAACCAATACACCAAAAGCACCTAGGTAATAGAGGTGTGGAAAGATTAAGTCTTAACCTTTAGGATCGTAACACATTATTAATGTTATTGGATATGAACCCTATTCTTTATCAGATATATCGTGCATAATGTAGTTTTCCGATTTGATCATGCACTCCCATGGTCACTTAGGTGAGGAGGCTTACCTATTGGGCGTTGTGATTCATTCTATTATTATTTGCAGATGCTACTGGTGGGTTCGATATTTGAAAAGTGGAGGACGGTTAAGAGATGTGATTCATTTTATTATTATTTGCAGATGCTACTGGTGGGTTCGATATTTGACAAGTGGAGGACAGTTAAGAGACCGTTGTATTGAAGTTCTTTATGCTTTTTGTTAAGGCACTAGTTTTAAAAATATTGTTGTAATAAGCTCTTTGAGCACCATTTATGTCTTTGGCATTCACTCGTTGTTTTAGACTTGTTGAACTTTTTCCCTACAATGCAAATCTTCGTATTTTCTTGAAAATTCTCATCATACTAGCAGTGTTTGAGTCACTAACAGAACTAGACACAAATAAGACTTTTAGGGACGATCGTGACTGCCGCTATAGGTATAAAAAGTCATCGCTAAATCCTTTTGCGGTGGCCACCGACAGCCACTAAAAGCTTCGTCACTAAGGGTTTTAACGGCAGCCAACACAAGAAATGGTTGTCGCTAAAAGTGACTCCTAACCAACGAAAACGATGTGGAGAATACCATATTTAGCGACGGTCATATGATATACACCGGTGGCCATCCCCGCCGCTATATGTACCTTTTAGCGGTGGCCAGTGACCACCACTATATGAATCTTTTATGTATCTTTTAGCCGTGGTTGACTCTGGCTGCCGCTATATGTAACTTTTAGCGGCTACAAACATTGACCGTCACTAAAATATACATATAGCAACGACCATCGGCTATTGCTAAAAGATTATTATATCAATTAAAAGAATTTATATTTTTTAGTGATGGTCGTCGGTTGTCGCTAAAATTATATTTTTAATATGCTATTTACACCTGTGACCTATTAATACATGTGACCTGTATCATTTTATTAATTAAAAGGAACTATGAAGAAAATATCTATATAACAAAATAGGACGGTTGTCTCCCCCTCTTATCTGACTTCATAAAAGATGGCCGAGATATTATCACACCAAATGGACGATGGATCTCAGCCACTCACCCAATTTTGACAAATGCTTTGTCGATGAGTGCCGTGGGCACGGGTCACCTACTATTTACCTACATATAAGAATGAAATGGGTTGGATTCACATATAGCCCAAGGGTCAGGCTGAGGAGCCCTACTTTTTATGCCTCGAGAGGGGTGTTACTATAATACCCCGAACTTTCGTTCTAGGGTATTGTGATAATTTTACAAAAAAAAATAAGGTTCAAACTTCTCTTGTTATATTTAAGTTTAGATATCATGTATGAACATGAGTATCAATTTTGGTTACATTCTGACAATTTTAAAAATTAGGGTTTTATAGGACCCGCAAGAGTAAACTCTTCTAAAAAATTCATTTGACCTCCGATCAACAAACGGGTAGTTCCAACACGATTGTATGCTTATATAAATTCTAAATACCTAATAATATGACCAACATTATTTTTCTTATTTTTAGGCTAAATTTTATGTGAGACCCGTGTCTTAAGATTTCTAGACTTTATAAAGAGACTTTAAAACTATAACGAACATTTTTGGCAAAAAATATAATTTTATAATTTTTAAATTTTTCTACTATTTTATATTTTTAAATAAATTTAAAATGAGTACGGGACCCGCAGAACAAGTTTTGAGTCAATCTGACGAGAGGTTGACCATTTTTCGGGACTTTGACTAATTGCTGAAATTTTGTGTATTAGAATATTTTATTTGAATTTTAGGTGTGTGACAAATGTCAACATCTTATTAATTATGAACTTTTAAATTATATGATATGATTGATATGAATTAATGAATGATTGTTGTGTATTAATATATTATAAAGTATAGTTTAATGCTCATATATATTAATCATATCAAACCATCACCTTTTGAGAAAATATGACATAATTATAATTAATAACTATTTTAATTATTAGGGAATTTTTGACATACCCCCCATGTTATTTTTAAAATTTGACATACCCCCCCCCCCCCCACAATTTGAAAAAGCTGACATACCCCCTATGACTCGATCCACTATCATTTGACTAGTGTTGACCCGAGTTGACTTTCAAATTTTGTATTAAATTATAAAAATGCCCTTGTCTTCGAGCTTGGAACAAGGGTTTGGGCCAAAACCCAAACCCCAAATCAAACGGCTATAGGGATGTCCGGCCAAGAGATTCCAATGGGTTGGCCGCCCATCACCGGCGACTAACCCACCGGAGTCTCATGGCCGGCTGGCCACCACTCCGACAATAATTTTAAACCTAAGGTTAAAAAAAACACAAAGCATACAATTTTAGTTTTAAATTTTTCATTAACAAAAATGAAAAACATGACAAAGCAATTTATATTTCAAACTTTTGAGATGTGGATTTTGGAAAGATGGGTTCTCTCAATTTTAAAATTTCATTCTACAATAAAATCCATAAAAAGAAATCTCATTCCTTCATGAGTTTTGTTTATTTTTTTTTGGGTTTTTTCTTCTCAATCTTTGTTTAATTCATCAAAAAAATAATAAAAAAATCTCAAGTTTACCAACATGGGTTTTAATTTTTATCTTTAATCTCATCTTTTCATGTTTGATTTGGGTTATGGGTTTTGGCTTAAACCCAAACCCTTGTTATAAGGTTGAAGACAATGGCACTTTCGTCCTTTAATACAAAATTAGGTAGTCAACTCGGGTCAACACTGGTCAAATGACAGTGGAGCGAGTCATAGGGGGTATGTCAGCTTTTTCAAATTGTGGGGGGGGTATGTCAAATTTTAAAGATAACATGAGGGTGTATGTCAAAAATTCCCTAATTATTAATATAAGTAATTATATTATTAATTGAGTTATAATTGTTGACTGGGCTCGTAGGGCCAATTTATAGTCTTTTTGGGCTTAAGAATAACCTTAATTGAAGCCTAGTTGATACCCATGGGTCTTGGGCCCATTTTTAACCAATTAGTAATTCAAAATATGAGTTTTGGAGGGTTAAAAAAGTCACATCTTTGAAAGCTACGAATTTCACCCATTCCCTTTTGTTGCTCAACAATTTGAGAGAATCTCTATCAATTCAAATTTAAAACCTTCCTCCCTTATGTTATTAAAAAAGGTAACCCTATAAAGTTGCCAATAGTCAATCTTTTTGGAGCCCATTCTTGTTTTCAAAAACCTCACTTCTCTTTCCTCAATTCTTTTCTATTTTATCTCTTTAAGCTTCTTTAAAAACCCATCATAAGGCTCCATTAAAGAAGTGGGAGAGCTTCGATTAAGCCTCCATTCGAACTCCGATTGAAGTCGAAGTAGAATAAAAAATTGAAGGGGACACCGAGGAGAACAATATACTCCGAGGAGAGTCTGATCCAACGACTTTCAAATTCAGAGAAAATTTTTATTTTTCATTAAAGAGAACCAAAAAGGTGTGTAATAATCGTGAGTGGTTTTAACCATGTCTATTTTATCATTCCACAATTATTTAGCTATGTAATGTGTATGTTTAAATTATCTATTTTTTATGATATTTGAATGATGTTGATCACATGTGATTATTGCTTTTAATGGAACATGATGATGAGATAATAGTTTTTTCATGATTATGTAATGATTTTATTATGAGCTTGCGATGAGCATGATTTGAGGATTTGGCCATGATAAGTTCTATAATAAACCGTACAGCCATACTCTATGGATATATATATCATTTGGAGTATTATGATGGCCTATGGCCTCATTCTTGCATCAGGCATTTTGGGGGAGTTGTGTATTGTAATGAAGCTATATTATTTAGACCAGTGAGGTCACTCCCGGTGAGGGAAAAAGATGAAAACCCAATGTGATTGAATATCTAAAAATTAAGAAGGGCTTGGAGCCATAGGGTGCAAGACCCCAAACATTATATTTCTTGCAGAAAGGCCTCGTGTGGTCAATCTCCCCATGGTAGGGAAGGAATTGGAGACCCATATGTGGTTTGAGTGAACAGAGATGAGTGCATCTATCATGCATGTTACCGACTTATTTATCTTTCTTCATGATTTAGATTATTTAACATGTGCTTAGAATGATAAATTATTATGGCATTATAAAATATATGTCGGACTACAAGTGGTACATTGAGTCCTTTAGTACTCACGACGTTTGTTGACACATTTTTCATATTTTGCGATGATTTCTATGAAGACTCAAATGATTGGGTAGATCCGAATTTTAAGGATCTACATGATGATGTTTGTGATAATGAGGATATTTATGTGTAGAATGACTAAATTACCTTAGACTCATTTTAAACAACTTTACATGTTTTGGTTACATAGAATTAAAACAAGCTTGTTCTGACTTAATTTTTGAGGGTTTGTCCTATTTTATTTTATAACTTGCTTGAGTTGTAAACATGATTCGATTTTATTTATTATATGATTCATCATTATATTTTTGATAATTATGAGCATATTTTAAATGATAAAATGAATGCCTAGTACAATCCCATTTGGACCGGTACACTTATCGGGTTCCAAAAGACTTGGTCACCGAAATGTAAAACGAGACAATAACCCATTTTTCTATCTTGTGGTGTATTTTCTAATCCATAGATAGCAGAACTGGTTTCTGACCAGTAAGGACTTTTCAAAGCCCACTCCATTAGCTTTCTGTAAAAGTTTTTAAAATTCAGTAATTCAACTAGAACAGAAAGTTATGACCGAAATACTGAACATATCTCAAATCTGCCAGATTCTACGTTCTGACTTACAGTCTAATTTCGGATATGGAGATGACCTGTTTGAGTTCTAACCTAAAGAACTTTTCAAAGAGCTTTGAGTTATCTTTCTGGACATATTAACAGTTTCTGCAGATTCGATCTGTACTAAAAGTTATGGTCAAAAAACTGATAGTATGTCAGAAAACTCTAAGTTTAGGTTCTGTGTTGTGTAGCAATTTCAGATAAGAAGATTCTTTTTTAGATTTGTGCAGAATGAATAATCATAGATCTCTGCGAGACATTCTAAAAATGTATGGCTCATTCACAGATTCTTAATATGAATGAGATATTGTCAAAATAGCACCTTGCTACCCTATTTTGCCTTAGCCAAAATTTTGAGACCTAATCGAGTCAGCTGGGTTGACTCATACCTATACCGTATGGACTTAATAGATTACCCTATACTTGACTTAAGAGAATTAAATCAATTTGATTGACTCATAATGAGCCTCTAATAGATTGTATAATCTAGTTGATTAACGAACTTAACCCAACTCTGATAATTGAACAATCGCATATGATCATTTTAGGGTTACTTTCACACCTAGATATTATTATACTTAGTGAGTTTTCTAATGAACTTTAGTAGTCTAATTCACATAATTGGACCACTAGGTGACATTCATGGATCACCTCTGGGTTCGGGTACGGGTCGATTCAATGATTTTTGGGTCGTATATGGGTATCCGAATTCGGGGCATGACAAAATGGTATCAGAGCACAGGCTTCAGACTCCTAGGAGTTTGTGTATAATGGGTCTATGCATAATTGAGTTGTGTGTGATAGAATGGTATTATAGCACAGTTAGTAGATTACCCTAAAGACCCATAGAATGGAAACCATTGGGGGATCTGATTAATGTGTTCATTCTTATTCTGGAGACTGTGACATTTAGTATACATTAGAGACACTTAGAAAAACTATAAGCAAGAGCACTCTGATTGTTTGTAATAATTATAAATATTGGTTGTATACTATTATTTGTATGAATGCTTGTTATAATACTTGATTGTATTTTATGCTTGACTATGTTTCTAACCTAACACTGCCATATCTTATCAAGGAGATCGTGACAAAATGGTTGTTGATAGATATCCTCAGATGATCTAATTTCACAGTCTGACTATTTAGACTAGTAGACCAGTTAATTAGCATGATCAGTTTGACTGGAAAATAGATTGATTAGTTTTACCAACTAATTTAGGTCGATTAGATTGATCAAGTTTATCAGTTTAACTAAGGTTGACTATATTGACTAGTTTGACCAGTATGGTTAAGTTGACTAGACGTAGATGACTAACTTGACTAGATTGGACTAGATTGATGTAGATAACAAGTTTCGCTAGATTTACTATATTGATTAAGTTGACCAATCTGACTGTGTGAAGCTATAAAGTTTATCAACTGATCTTACTTGGCTTGCTTGAAATGATTAGTTGACTAATCAGATGTGACAGACTAGGTTGAGAATTTCTTTCAGGGGGTTCGAATTTCAGAGATGAAATTTTCTTTAAGGGGGGTAGTTTGTAATACCCTGAACTTTTGTTCTAGGGTATTATGATAATTTTATAAAAAAAAAAAATAAGTTTCAAACTTCTCTTGTTATATTTATGTTTAGATATCATGTATGAACAAGCATATCAATTTTGTTTTTATTTTGACAACTTTGAAAATTAGGGTTTTATGAGACTTGCAAGAGTAAACTCTTCTAGAAAATTCGTTTGACCTCCGATCGACAAACAGACAGTTCCAACACGATCGTATACCTATATAGATCATAAATACCTACTAATATGACCAACTTTATTTTCTTTATTTTTAGGCTAAATTTTATGTGAGACCCGTGTCTTAAGATTTCTAGACCTTGTAAAGGGACTTTAAAACTATAACGAACATTTTTGGCAAGAAATATAGTTTTGTAATTTTTGAATTTTCTCGCCATTTTATTTTTTTAAATAAATTTAAAATGAGTACGGGACCCACAAAACAAGTTTTGAGTCAATCCGACGAGAGGTTGACCATTTTTCAGAACTTTAATCAATTGTTGAAATTTTGTGTATTAGAATATTTTATTTGAATTTTAGGTGAATGACAAGTGTCAACATCTTATTAATTATTAACTTTTAAATTATATGATATGATTGATATAAATTAATGAATGATTGTTATGTATTAATATCTTATAAAGTATAATTTAATGCTCATATATATTAATCATATCAAACCATCACCTTTTGAGAAAATATGACATAATTATAATCAACAACTATTTTAATTATTAATATAAGTAATTATATTATTAATTGAGTTATAATTGTTGGGTGGGCTCGTAGGGCCAATTTAGAGTCCTTTTGGGCTTAAGAATAACCTTAATTAAAACCTAGTTGATACCCATTGGCCTTTGACTCATTTTTAACCCATTAGTAATTCAAAAATACGAGTTTTGCTTATGTTTAGATTATGTATTTTCTAAGATATTTGAATGATATTGATCACATGTGATTATTACTTTTAATGGAACATGATGATGAGATAATAGTTTTTTGCATTATTATGTAATGATTTTACTATGAGCTTGCGATCAGCATGATTAGAGGGATTTGGCCATGATAAGTTCTATATTAGACCGTACGGCAATACCCTATGGATATATATATCATTTAGAGTATTATGATGGCCTATAGCCTCATTCTTGTATCGGCCATCTAGGGGGGAGTTGTGCATTGTGATAAAGCTACATTATTTAGACTAGTGAGGTCACTCCTAGTGAGGAAAAGATATGGAAACCCCATGTGGTTGAATATCTAAAAATTAAGGACCCAGAGCCGAAGGAAGCCAGACCCTAGACTTTATATTTTCTACAGAATGGATCTCGTGTGGTCAATTTCCTCATGGTAAGGAAGGAGTTGGACACCCGTATTTGATTTATGTGAATGGGGGTGAATGCATCTATCATGCATGTTACCGACTTATTTATCTTTGTTCATCATTTAGATTATTTAACATATGCTTGGTGATATTCGCTCAAAAGTGCTTATTTTAAGCAATTATCCTTCTAGCGTTATCACACTCTCCTACGTAAAATTGTCTTTTTTATCAAAATTTCTATATAAGAGTTTCTCTTATTTCGTAGAACACACTTTTCTGGTTAAAATGGTATATTCGCATACATTCATACGCATTTATTTGACCCACACGCGAAGCCATTCTCATTACGCGATTTTTTTTCGTAGGAGCACTAATTGGGCAATTTTGATGGAATGCGAGCCCACAATCAACTTTCAGAACCTGGGTTCAAAGCTCAAGAGCCAACAGGCAATGAGAGAAAAAATATACCCAAGTACATGCCAAGCTAGAGAATCGCAACGCTTGGCCGAAAACCAAGAGAGTGAACCGGGCCCGTGAACCAATGAAAGACCGCAAATGAATATGAAAAAAATCTGGACTCTATCACTACAGGACTGGGCCTAGAGAGTAGGTTGAGGTGGCCACTATTGAAGTAGGTTGTGGTGTCAGACCTGATGTGTAGTTGTCAACTGGAGATAAGTTTGTTTCATAACAAAATGAACATGCATGGGAGAGGCTAGGCTGAAACATGTACTCCATTCAAGTTGGGCAGTAGAAACAGGTTGTTGACATGGCACGGAGGAGATCATATGTCGAACATGTGTATTAGGATAATTATTTGCTGAATGTTAGGCCTGCGTGGATATATGGCGTGAAGCTCGTTGATCATAGACATGATCAAACGATCGAGATTATATTGACAAATTAAGACTGGCCGAGAAGAAAAGTCTTTGATGTGGGACATCACATGGTAGTCAAAGAAGGAAAGAAATGGATCATCAAGAAGGGCTGATGTGATTAGTATATCTTAGAAGCAAAATTGTGAAAATTCATGGGAAACATCACATTATAGAAACTTGCTGGACGTTGGATTGGAAACAAACAAATGGACGATAAAATGGTGACAAACAAAAAAATGAATCATATGGAGCGAAAGGGAAACGCAACAATGTGGATGTGATCCATATATATGGATGGCCCAGATTCGAAGGGGTTTGAGATCTATGGGATTGAAGCATGGCTGGATAGGGAGCCAAAAAAAAAAAACCATATGAGACAAGATCAAAATGGTGAAGACTTTCATGGAAGGTGTACAATCTTGGAATTCAGGAGATGAAAGATATTTTATATATCTTTGGAAAGTTGCTGGACATAAAACAGAAAAGTATGGCAGCATGGGATAGTTATCTAGGAGGACTTGTTGGCAAAGAAGTGGGGCCCACCTCTGTGACACATGGATTTATATTTCAAGAAGGGCCGAACCCTAAAGAGTTTTCCCATTCTCTCAACTTGTACCTCTCCTTTAACCAACGGTTCAGATTTTCCCTCAACTCTATCTCATAGACCTCTCCCTTTAAAAACCCCAAAAAAACCTAAAACTCTTGCAAGCTCTAATTACCCTCACTCAATCTCATATTCTTCCCAGCCGTCACCCACCATCCTTCTTGCTGGGTGAACCAGCAAGAAAACTCAATCACCGGACTGGTTTTCTCTCTAGCCGTCACTCTCCTCTCCTATCTCCAACGCCCCTCTCCATTATTCCTCTACAACAAAAAAAAAAAAAAAGAGAAGAAGGAGAAGAAGAAGGGAGAAGGAGAGGACATACCTTCTCCAGCCTACAATAGCAGCAACTGCCCCCCCCCCCAACCTGCTTCTCCATAGCCACAGCCCACAGCCCTCATCCACATTCCAGAATCCTTCCAATGCCTCTCCTTTCAGCACCCATCCAAGCCGTCCATAGCAGCATCGCTCAAGCCAATCCACATCTTGTTGCCATCACCGCTTGGATCATCTCTCCAACTCTTCAATCCCAGCACGTCCTCCACATCGACACCATCTACCTCTACTCACCGTTACACCAGCCACAAATGGCTTAAAAAAAAGGGGGCAGCAAAGAAAAAAAAAAAAAAGATAAGAAGAAGAAAAAGAGAGAGGAGGGACGTTTGCACCACCGTCCTCCTTGTCACTGCTCCCTTGCACCACCGTCCTCATCTTCATCCGTCTTCCAGGCAATAAGAACATGCCTCACCTGTTTCTCCACACCTGCCATTATCGCCACCCTACACTCTTTCATCTTCAGGGAATCGCCCTTCTCCTTGCTGCCATGGACTGCGCCACCATCAACCACCAATCGGTCCACCCTTCTCACGGCCCAGCCCATCGTTCCACATTCTATCACCCTCGGCTTTCACAAGGTGCAGCCCTTTAGCAAACCCCTCGATTTATGTCTCTCTCAAAGTCTCTCTCTCTCTCTATCTCATGTTTACACTTGCTTTCTAGATTAGTTTTAATGGTTCTTTTGATTGAATGTAAGAATTTTTATTTGATTAATCAAAGTAGTTTGATTGCGTTAAAGTTTCTAATTCATTGTTTGATAACTTCTTTAATTAAAAATTGATCTCCAAAATAAAAAATCATGTTTTAATCCCAATAATATCATCCATCTCATCCCACCATAATTTCTGGCAAAAAAAAAACTGTCATTTTATGTTCTTTACTGCGCGTTCCCTAACCCCGACTGCAGATCGACATCCGACATGAATTCCTATGCTAGCATATCTGAATTTTGCAGGAAATCTCAGATAAATTAAAAATATTGTTGAGATTAGGGTTTCTGTAACCAACGACGCGAAATAAACCTACTTTCAAATGGCGCCGTTGCCGCTCGGGTGTACGAGAGTGCGAAAAAGGACGTAAAGACGGAATTGGAAAGTTGCCAAATCGGAAAGCTGCTCAATTTGATAGCCCGACCTTTTCGGGAAACTTTTTATTTTTGGTTTTTAGTGATTTTTAGCAGTCTTTTAAATTACTATTTTTAATGCCTCGGAAGGCCGAGTGTATTTTGTAATAATTTAGGAATTTTACTACTTTCCATATAAACTGCTAGATCTTGTTCTAGGGTTTTTTAAAAACCCTAGATTAAGTGAAAAATACCAAAAAAAATTTTAAAAAAAATCAAAAGTAAAAAAAATTAGGGTTTTATATACTGCAGATTTTTAGAAATCACCAATCAAAAATTTGCGATTTTTGGAAAGATTCCAAAATCTTGAAACTTTGCTTAATTAGGGTTTCCCTCTTAGAAGTTTCATCTTTAGAAGAATTTCTATCTTTAGAAATCTTCTAATTTGGAAAAGTCTGCAAAAGGAAACACCCCAAATCTAGCAGAATTTCAATTTTGGGAAATTTTCCAAAATTGTAAGGGATCTCGCAATCAAATCTTTCTCGAAGATCTCCACAGTTCGGAAAACTTTTCAATCTAGGTATTTTCCAATCTGGGAATTCCTAAATTTTAACCCATCTCAAATTTAGAAAATAATTCAAAAACTTGCCTAAATCCAGTGCTTGTTCAGTAAACCTTAAAATTGCAAGGATCTTCCACATAGAATCCCAAATACCTAGACCATGCGATCTAACTTTTCCACAGGAACACGATCCAGTGTGGGTAGGGAGCGAAAGCTCAACGAGGTGGAGTCGGGCCCAAGCCCATTAGGGTACCCCTCTCTATCCCACAGAGGCGACCCCGTGGCGTGGCCCACGGGAGGTAAGTCTCTATCCTCGCCTTGATTGCGATACTGAGCAATTTGGGTGAATCATTACCGCATGTCTATTTGTTTTCTAGCAACAACTTACTCGACTTGCGTGGCGTGGCCGTTAATCAATCAACTCTAAGAGAGCAGACCCAGCTCCAAATTGAAACTGGTAGAATTTCATCACCCACCTCATCATTCCAACTGATTTGATCCCAAGGCTCCATTTAATTAAAAAGAATCAAGAAGTAGAGCCAATTAGCCCGGTGTTTGAAGAAAAATCCACACAAAGCGAACCCGCTTAACATCTAATCGAAATAAGACCACGAGCGTAGGTCCCTGTTGTCTAACACACCCATAAGTCCCTGCTACTCAAGTACACTAAACTCGATGTGGCATCTTGGACTATTCGGCAGTTAGTTGCGTGTGGACTAGGAACACGCACCAACCCTAACTTAACCCGAGGGAACACTCTTCTTATCCACTTGACCAATCCGGTTAGTCTAGACGTACTTAAGACAGCCATTGTGTCGCACGTCTATCTAGGCTTCGGATTGTCTTGCTGTTAACTAGAGTTAGTATAAAGGATTCACTCTGAAGAGTATAGCCTGGTGAGAACCTCTGAGTGCAAATAATTAGTCCGGCGGTTAAAAGATAAACTAGTGGTCCGCCTACTGTCATAATCTACTCTAGCCCCAAAACTAACAAAGATAATTCTTAAAATATATCCTGATTGCTTAGAATAGGATTATCTGTGCTTGATGTGCATCATTTAGGATAGTGTTCCTCTTTGACAACTTTTTGCCAACTTTAGAGCTCGCTACTTCAGCGTATGCCCATTTGGACTCGTCCGAACAAACACTTGATTCGATCTGAGAATCATGTACCTACAGTGGATCCTCCACTGAATCCTTCCCCATTTCTTTCCCCACCCATCTCTTTCCCCACCCACCTCCCCCAGTACTACTACCTTCGTAGTCATGGCAGTCGAACGGCCTCTTATCGAGACGTTTGCCCCTATCTCTGCCAATCCGCCCACTTGCATTGTTCTCCCACCTACTACGGTGGTACAATTTGAGATCAGGCCGCAGACGATCCAAATGCTGCCAACCTTTCGAGGTCTCCCAATAGAAGACCCATATTCCCATATTAGGGAATTCCAGCATGTCATCCTACTTTTCAAGAATCAAAACCTTGATGATGACAATGTACGTCTGTGAGTTTTCCCATTCTCGCTCAAAGATGGACCTTTAGATTGGCTCTACTCTTTATCCGCTGATTCAATCAGCAGTTGGAAAGAGTTAGTAGGAAAATTCATGTCTAAATTCTACCCCATGACTCGGACCAACCAGATGAAGCAACTCATCCAGGACTTCCGACAGAAGTCCGATGAGAAATTTTTCGAAGTGTGGGACAGATTCCAAGACTACCTGACTAAGTGTCCCCACCATAGCATCGATAAGGGCAATCTTGTCCACATCTTCTACAAGGGACTTACTGATGAGTCCCGGACCATGATAGAGTCTATGTGCCAGGGAAAATTCTTGCACCAAACTCCGACCGATGCATACAAATTCTTGAGAGAGTTATGAGAAAACTCTCAACATTGGACGACTGACTCAGAGTTCAGTCGAGCCACTTCGGTCCAAAGGACAACCAAGGGACATGATGCTACAACTAATACTGAGCTTCGATCGATCATTCAAGAGTTGAACAAGTCAGTCTCGGCACTGGCTATGTCAGTACAAAAGCCTACTCAACAATCTACCCCAGTCATGCATGTGGGACACGAGAGCCCTATGGAATCCTACACCCTTTGTCTGCAACCCTCCCATACTACTGAGCATTGTCCTTTGAATGAAGGATGGTCCACTCCTCTTCAGGAAGAAGTTTGTGCTTTCAGCACATACAAACCACCAACTCTGAACTCATATAGTCAATCTTATCATCCTGACACAAGAAACCACCCTAACTTCTCTTGGAGGCCTCAGTCTACTCAACCGCAAGCTCAACCTCAGCGTCAGCCTCAAGGCATGTATCATCTTGGGTTCAATCAACCCAATAGGCAATTCAATCAAGGTCCGTACAAGCAGAGTCAGTACCCATCTACTCAGAACCAGCAGTTCCAACAGGGTCAGTACTCTGGACAACCGAGCATATTTCAGAACCAGCAAAGAATTCCCCAGACCTTTCAGAACCAACAGATTGTCCCAACTACTTCTCCAGCCTATAACTATAATGCCCCGATGAGCTCGAGTCGTGAATTGGTGCCTCAGCTCCCATTAGCTGCACTCCAACAGTCGGTCCTCAAACCCGGTATCGAGGACCTTCTAGCTTAACTCATTACTCAGTCTATGCAATACCTAAAGCAACAGCAACAACAATCCATGCTTCGTCTAGAGCAACGCTTAGGCAACCTGGAAGCTGAGAAAGCTAAAGGCATCTTCCCTAGCCAACCCATCGCTAACCCAAAAGGAAATGCCAAAGGAACAATATATGAGATCGGTTCCCAATCTCAGAGCCAGAATGAGAACTGTCAAGGGGAGGTGCAAGTTGTAACCATCCTACGGTTAGAAAAAACTATGGACATGGGAGTCCAACCACCGCCGGTGCCATCTCCAGCACCCATCACTCGTACAGAGGAAACTAGTCCCAATCCTACCTCTGCTTCCTCTACCTCTGCACCAACATCAGATATCCCTGTGCAGAAATCTAAGGCTAAAGACAAATCCATTTGTCGAGTAAAGCCTCCCTTCCCAGACAGACTTGTCCAAGATAAGCGGGATTAGGAATTCTCAGAGATCTTAGACATCTTTAAAGACGTACAGATAAATATCACATTCCTTTCTGCTATCAAGCAAATCCCCTCATATGCCAAATTCCTCAAGGACTTATGCACAGTCTAGCGGCGTACACATATACCCAAAGCTGCCTTCTTGGCCGAAAAAGCTACCGCGTTCATTCAACGCAACAGTGTGATCAAACACAAGGATCCGGGTAGCCCAACTGTCCAATGCGAAATTAGAAACAATTTTAGCTGCACTGCCTTGTTAGATTTAGGGGCTAGCGTCAACCTCATACCGTTCTCGGTATATCAGCAGTTAGGACTCAAAGATATGAAGCCTACCAATGTCACCCTAAAATTAGCTGATCAGTCCATCAAGATTCCAAGAGGAATCATTGAAGATGTCCTAGTAAAAGTCGCTGACTTTTATTATCCTGTGGACTTTATCATTCTCGACACTGAGTCGTGTCATGATAACCGCATTCTAGTCATCTTAGGTTGTCCATTCCATGCCACCGCGAATGCACACATCGGGTGCCGGGACAGAAACATATCCATTGCTTTCGAAAACCTCCAAGCTGAGGTCAATATCTTTCGTCTAATGCAACATGATGCCGATCGCGATGTGGCCGATGAAATGTGTGCCGTTGAGAGTCTAATCCCGGACTCCACCGAAGATATTCTTAAGCAGTGTCTAGAACACTTTGGAGCTGACTTTGCCACAGAGTCAGCCATTTCTAATCTCAATGATCTTTTGGAGACTGCTTCACTGATAGAGATCCCCACTCCACTCATCAAGTTCGAGCCTCTGATAGCCATGGCCAGAGAACCCATCCTCCCTTTACCTACCAAGGTGAAACCTCTTCTATCCGTGTCTTCTGAGACACATTCTTCCACTCCATCTGCTCCAACATTAGAGCTTAAGCCTCTTCCTATCGATCTTTCCTATGCCTATCTTGGTCCTAAGGAAACCTACCCTGTCATTATTGCTTCTGCTCTGTCTACGAGTGAACATAAGCAACCTCTCGAGTTGCTCAACGAGCACAAATCTGCGATAGGTTAGACTATAGATGATATTCGAGGCATAGACCCCTCGGTGTGCCAACATCACATCTATCTCAAGGATGAATCCAAAACCTCTCGAGAACACCAGAGGAGGTTGAACCCGTCTTGAAGGATGTAGTCCGGGATGAGGTCCTTAAACTGTTAGATGCGGGTATCATTTACCCCATCTCCGATAGCAAATGGGTGAGTCCTATTCATGTCATCCCTAAAAAGGCAGGATTCACAGTTGTGGAAAATGAGAACAAGGAAATGGTCACCCAGCGCCTGAAGAAAGGGTGGAGAGTCTGCATCGATTACAGACGACTCAACACCAATACTAGGAATGATCATTTTCCTTTATCCTTCATAGACCAGATGTTGGAGAGACTAGCAGGTCACTCCTACTACTGCTTCCTTGATGGTTACTCAGGGTATAATCAAATACCCATCGCCCCTGAGGATCACGAGAAGAAAACTTTCACCTGTCCCTTTGGCAATTTTGCCTACAAGCACATGCCATTTGGCCTCTACAATGCCCTGCAACCTTTCAATGGTGTATGATGAGCATATTCTCTTACATAGTGGAAAGATTCATCGAAGTCTTTATGGACGACTTCTCAGTCTTTGGGTCATCCTTTGATGACTGTCTCAACCATCTAGGGCTCGTACTTCAACGTTGTCAGGACAAACGACTTGTCCTCAATTGGGAGAAATGCCACTTCATGATGAAGAAGGGTATAGTTCTGGGACATGTCATTTCCCATCAAGGCATTGAGGTCGACAAAGCTAAAATCAATATCATCTTGACCTTGCCCATTCTTAAGTCCGTACGTGATATCCGGTCCTTTTTGGGACACAGGATTCTATAGGCGATTCATAAAGGACTTCTCTCAAATCGCTCGACCTCTGTCTCATCTTCTAGCTAAAGATAGTCCTTTCGACTTTAATGCTGACTGTGTCAAGGTATTTGAGCGTCTCAAATCTGAGCTCACTACTGCACCCATTATCCATCTCCCAGACTGGACTCTACCTTTCGAGGTAATGTGCGATGCTTCTGACTACGCGTTAGGAACCGTTCTAGGGCAAAGAGTTGACAAAAGGTCACACGTGATCTATTATGCGAGCAAAACTCTTAACTCCGCCCAAATGAATTACTCCACCACTGAGAAAGAACTCTTGGCGATAGTCTTCGCCCTTGATAAATTTTGTCCGTACCTCTTAGCCACTAAGGTGGTAGTGTACACTGATCATGCAGCCCTTCGTTATCTCATGTCGAAAAAGGAAACCAAGCCTCGATTAATCCGATGGATTTTATTACTGCAGGAATTCGACCTCGAGATTAAGGACAAGAAAGGAACCGAGAATGTAGTGGCTGATCCCTTGTCTAGACTGACTTTAGAGTCATCTTTCGACAACCAGCCCATCCATGAGACATTTCCAAATGAACAACTGTTCGCTATCTCTCTTAATCCTTGGTATGCTGACATTATCAACTACCTTGTTACCAAAGAAATGCCTTCACACTGGTCAAAATAGGACAGGAGCCAATTCCTAGCAAGAGTTAAGTACTACTCTTGGGATGACCCTTATTTGTATAAATACTATCCTGACCAAATCATTCGTCTCTGTGTCCCTGAATCGGACTAACTCAATATCTTGACCCCGTGTCATGACCAACCTTGTGGTGGTCATTTTAGCACTAAGAAGACTACGAAAAAAGTGCTGCAATGTGGATTCTACTAGCCCACACTATTTAAAGATGCCCACATCTTCAGCAAAACTCGTCATAATTGCCAGCATCTAGGCTGCATCTCCCAGAGGAACATGATGCCCCTCACTCCCATCCAGGTCGATGAAATATTTGACATCTGGGGCATCGACTTCATGGGCCCCTTTCCAGTTTTCTATGGTTTCGAGTACATTCTCCTTGCGGTAGACTATGTATCCAAATGGATAAAAGCCATTCCCACTAAGACCAATGACCACAAAGTAGTGGTCAAATTCTGAAGGAGTTCATATTCGCCCGATTCGGTGCCTCTAAGGCCATCATTAGTGATGGGGCACCCATTTCTGCAATAGGATATTCAAGACATTAATAAAAAAAAGTATGGGGTAACCCACAAGGTTGTCCTAGCTTATCATCCGCAGACTAGTGGTCAAGTAGAGGTTTCTAATCATCAGATCAAGCAGATCTTGGAGAAGACAATCAATACCACATGTAAAGACTGGTCTACTCGTCTCACTGATGCTCTATGGGCATACAGAACCGCCTACAAGACCCCACTCAATATGTCTCTCTATCGTCTGGTCTTTGGGAAACCCTATCATCTACCGGTAGAGATTGAACATCGTGCCCTGTGGGCCATTAAGAAGCTCAACTTCGACCTAGACTCCGCAGGGGAGGAGCGGAAACTTCAAATGAATGAGTTAGAAGAACTCAGAAATGATGCCTACAACTTGTCCAAGAATTACAAAGCAAAAATGAAGTGGATACATGACAAGAGCATCCTCAAGAAAGAGTTCCATCCAGGACAGAAGGTCCTTCTTTATAATTCCCGTCTTCATCTCTTCCCTGGGAAATTGAAATCTAGGTGGACCGGTCCTTATACGGTCACAGTAGTCACACCCTTTGGGCCAATCACTATTGAGGATCCCAAGGATCACTCCTCTTTTCAGGTCAATGGGCAACATCTAAAACAGTTCCATGAACTTGACATATTGTTCATTCAGAATTTTGAGATCGATCTCATCGATCCTATCTATGTCGACTGATGATCCAATTAGTCTCATGTGCTCTAACTTGGTTAGGGGTGCCTATCACCCCCGTTGCATCTGGCTGAAGACATAAAACTTAGCGCTTTCGGAAAGGCAATTTCGGTATTCCTAGAGTCTCATAAGTCGCATGCATTGTCTTTATCACTACTATAATTTTCTGCCCATGCAGGTACCATCACTCTCGCACTACTTTGGTACTTTCCACTATTGATATCCGGCAGAATTGGTAACACCCTTCTTCACACTCGCATCATGAACTTATCATTTTCACTATGTGTTCCGGTCATGAGCACCGAGGACGGTGCAATATTTTGGTTGGGGGTGGGTACTTTACCAAAATCTCGTGTGACTTTCAAAAAAAAAATTGCATTTTGTGATGATTTTCAGACTGTTTTCAAGGTGTCTTTTGTTGATTTTAATAGTATTTTCAAAAACCATTACAATGATGAGTCAAAACTCTTCGCAAAGTCTATTTATAAAAAAGGATGTCTACTTTGAGAAAATCACTTATTAGCTCTTAGTTCGGTTTGGAAGAATACTACAGTGGAGTTAAACTCTTGGAAAACTCAGATTCAGCAAGAATTTTTAACAAATCAACATCAGAACTATCTATAGTTTGGACGATCTAGAGATCCAAGAAGAACAACTGTGGAGACCTGACTTAATGAGCGTTTGAGCCTCTCTTCACTTCTGAGGGATATAAATAACTCTGAGTCATAAGATGACTCACATTTTTTTTAGTCCCCAACTATTCCCTTGTAAGATCTCATTAATCCTTGCTTTGGTCATAGAACTTGGAGCGACGTCAAAGACGGATCATTACAAAAAGTACCTTCTCTCTACCCATTCGAGACATCACAGATGAAAGTGTAAAACCCAGAAAATGATATAGGCCATCTTTCTACCCCAATCAGACATTTTTGGCTTACCTAATATCAACACCATTAGCAACCCTCTTGAGCCTTATTATGAAAATCTTTTCTTAATAACCCATCAACCAAATTCAATCCCCAAAATAAACACAACTCAAACACCTACATCTGAAAGGGATGAAAGAATTTTTGGTATGATCACAACATGAAGAGAAAGCAAGAAAAGAAAAGAAAGACCAAGTGGATCAAGCAAAAAGGAAATATGAAAAGAAAAGAAGAAAAAAAAAAGGGAAAATAAAAGAGAAATAGAAAAAAAAAGTTAGTAGAACAAAAGTTAAGAAGATGAACAAGTGAAAAAGGGAGAAGAAAGAGAAATCAAGGAATTGGTATCACCACCCTCGGGAAACGCTGCAAAGAACAATAAGATGCCCTCTCAGAACTTTCGAATCCCTGAAGGCCCTCATCTTTTTGACCTTTTCCTAAGCCTCTATACAACCCAGGGCAAGCCCTATTTGATTCTAGGTTAGCACCATCACAGAATGTGGAGAATGGAGAAGAGAGAAACTATACAGTTTGATCCGACACTCCTGAGTAATATGACATTCCAATCATGAGATCTTTTGAATCTTCTGTGTCCTCAGTTCTAAATGATATATGTGAGATATTGCCAATTTCAGACATCTATCTCCTCACATATAACTTGAGAGAAAAGAATAAAACCAATTCTGTGTGATTCACTTCTGAGTGGGATACAAGTGAGAATTGAGGTCGAGGCATATAATCTTGTAGGTGATCAGAGAATCTGACTGCCAAATAGGGATGATGTTGAGCACACACACACGCTGAGTCTAAGTAATCTTTGGTCCAAATATCCACTAGTAGATGTGCTACATTTTACTGACTAAGTTCTAATTCCTGAATGATCACTTGCACCCTTGATATGAAACTGACAAAACGGAGTTTTTCTGATAAATGAGAACAAGTTTTCCAACATATACTAGGCCCTTCTGAGCTCTTGTATCTTGCACTAAATGCTAAGGATTTCCAATATGCTGGTTAGGGGTTGTGATATTTGCTCAAAAGTGCTTATTTTAAGCAATTATCCTTCTAGCGTTATCACACTCTCCTATGTAAAATTGCATTTTTTATCAAAATTTCTACGTAAAAGTTTCTCTCATTTCGTAGAACACACTTTTCAAGTTAAAATGGTATATTCGCATGCATTCATACGCATTTATTTGACCCACACGCGAAGCCATTCTCATTACGCGATTTTTTTTTCGCAAGAGCACTAATTGGGCAATTTTGATGGAATGCGGGCCCACAATCAACTTTCAGAACCTGGGTTCAAAGCTCAAGAGCCAACAGGTGATATTCGCTCAAAAGTGCTTATTTTAAGCAATTATCCTTTTAGCGTTATCGCACTCTCCTACGTAAAAGGCTCTATTTATCTACTTTTCTACGTAAGAGTCTCTTCAGTTGCGTAGAACACACTTTTTTGGATGAAATGGTATATTTGCATGCATTAAACACATTTTCGGAAGTCTAGACATTGAGTCGTTCTGATAAAGTCTCATTACGCGCTTCTTCTGTCGCAGGAAACCCCGATGGGACAATTCTCGAGACTTGCAAGCCCACATCGATCAGGAAAGCCCATTATCAAAGCTTAAAGAGCCCACATGCCATGACTAGAAGATATGGGCCAAATATGGGCTGAATAAGAGGACCAAAAAGCCGGCCCAAAGAACGAAGAGAGCAGGAGAGCCAATGACCAAGAGACAGACCAAAGCGTTTAAAGCCACATGGGTCAGCAAGGAATGATAGTCGACTCTACTGGAGAAGCGTGAGGATGGTCACAGTGAAGACCAGGGTTCCAGACCCTCCGCCAGTGCTTTTTTCCATTTTTTTGATACTTTTTCTCTCATCTCTTCTTATTCTCTCTCTCTCTCTTCATCTTTCGATCCTCGAATCTACTGACCTAACCCCAGAACTCCTACCCTTCGGCTCTATCTCATCTCCCTTAGCTTTCTGACCGTTGGATCTTCAATCGGACCGTTGGATCTCTCTAGATCCGTCGATCTACCAATCTGGGTCCCAATCAAGTCACCATCCATCCGATCGCCTTCAGAATGCCTGTCACATCATCTTGTGAGACGATGGACATCATCAGTCCATGTGGGCCAGTAGCCGGGCCCATCATCATCGACCCGCTGTCCGACCAGTTAGTGGACCCCGCGAATTTCAAAAATAATTTTAATTAAATGGGGGGTCCACTAATTGGGGAGATTCCCCATAGAAAAGTAGGTTTTTACTTATAAAAAAAAAAAAAAAAAATTTAAAAATTATTTTTCTTATTTTTTTTATTCAAAAAATCCCCTATTTCCATTAAAGGAAATAGGGAAGCTTTAAAAGGAGAAGGATAGGGGTTCGTTCGAACCCTAATCCCTCTCCCCTCTCCTCCTCTCCTTCCCCAAAACCTTCCCCGAATCTTCTCCCACTTTTTCTTCTTCTTCTTCTTCTTCTTCTTCTTCTTCTTCTTCTTCTTCTTCTTCTTCCTCATTCCGGCCGGAGTTGCAGAACTCCGGCCACCTCCTTCTTCTCTTCTCCTTCTGTCGTCTCCTTCTCTTTCTCCTTCATCTGAAATTCTCCACCCTCCGCCTGAGCGCAGCAAATCTTGCTGCCACGAGCAGCACCGTTTTTTTCTTTTTTATTCAAAGTTTTGATTACCGGAGTTGCAGCCTGCAACTCCGGTCACCTCTTCCTTCACCGGCTGTCTCCTTCTTCTTCATACCCTTCTTCCTCCTCCTCCTGCTGCTTCGTCCGCCAACACCCCCGCAACGCTGCTGCATCACGGTATTCTACCAAACCGCGCCTCCTTCTTTCCTTCTTTCTCCCTTCCATCTTCTTCTCCGGCCACCCTCCATTAGTGCCGGCGAACTGGTCTGTAGCACAGCTCCCATCTCTCTTTCATAGTTGGAGCAGCCCTTGCAGGTCTGTCTTCACCTTGCTCTCCTCCTCACGGTGGTCTGCCAGTGCTCCAACACGAACAGCAACACCGCCCTTTACAGGGTGAAACGTCATCTCTTCTTTTCTCCAGCCATTCAACGCTGGACAGCAACCACTGAACGACCAGTGCAGCAACATCCTCCTCCTTCTTCTTCGTTGTCACGGTCAGGCTACTCCAAGAAGGTGCAAGCCTTCACTTCGCTGCCACGAGAAAATCCAACGTGACAGCCGTTGCCCCCGCCATCTCCAAAGTTCAACCCAAGCCGTTTCCATCACCATTGACGCCAGCATACATGCAACTCCACCGGAACGGCTGCAAACTCTTCAACCCGAGCACCAGCAACCAATCTTCTTCCATGGTAAGCTTTTCCTAGGTGATTCTCATTTTCTATTCCTCTCTCTAGAACTCTTCCTTCTTTTTTTTTTTTTTTTTTTTTTCTCTCTTACCTTTTCCTTTCTCTTTCTCTCTCTTGCTTTCTTCCTTTTTCTCTCTCTCGAATAATCTCTTCTTCTCATTTTCTCTCAATCTCTCTAAAACTCCAATTTTCTCTCTTCTTCTACCACTTTCTCTCTCTATCTTTTTCACTAATTCTTCCCCTTTCTCTCTCTAGGTTTCTCCCTCTCTTTCTCTTTTTATCTCTCTATTTCTCTCTCTCTCTCTCTAGACCTCTCTCTAGGATTAGATTTCTCTCTTCTTCTACCACTTTCTCTCTCTAGTTTCTCTCTCTCTAAACCTCTTTCTCTCTCTACATCCCTCTCTTATTAAAATGCTTTCTTGTTTAGTTATTTTGTTAGATTTTTGCTGTAAAAGACAATTTTGATTGAATAAAGTTGATCTGAATAAAATTATGTTCCATTCTCTGCAAATTTCCCGTCATTTTATGTCATTATTGCGCTAACCCGACTAATCCCGAGTGAGGATCGACATCCGACACGAATCCCTATACAAATATCTATCAATTTTGCAGGATAATCGGATCAAATTACAAAAATATGTTGAAGTTAGGGTTTCCGTAACCAACGACGCGGAAAAATCCTACTTTCAACAGGCAATGAGAAAAAGATATACCCAAGTACATGCCAAGCTAGAGAATCGCAACGCTTGGCCGAAAACCAAGAGAGTGAACTGGGCCAGTGAACCAATGAAAGACCGCAAATGAATATGAAAAAAATCTGGACTCTATCACTACAGGACTGGGCCTAGAGAGTAGGATTGAGGTGGCCACTATTGAAGCAAGTTGTGGTGTCAGACGTGATGTGTAGTTGTCAACTGGAGATAAGTTTGTTTCATAACAAAATGAACATGCATGGGAGAGGCTAGGCTGAAACATGTACTCCATTCAAGTTGGGCAGTAGAAACAGGTTGTTGACATGGCACGGAGGAGATCATATGTCGAACATGTGTATTAGGATAATTATTTGCTGAATGTAAGGCCTGCGTGGATATATGGCGTGAAGCTCGTTGATCATAGACATGATCAAACGATCAAGATTATATTGACAAATTAAGACTGGCCGAGAAGAAAAGTCTTTGATGTGGGACATCACATGGTAGTCAAAGAAGGAAAGAAATGGATCATCAAGAAGGGCTGATGTGATTAGTATATCTTAGAAGCAAAATTGTGAAAATTCATGGGAAACATCACATTATAGAAACTTGCTGGACGTTGGATTGGAAACAAACAAATGGAGGATAAAATGGTGACAAACAAAAAAATGAATCATATGGAGCAAAAGGGAAACGCAACAAAGTGGATGTGATCCATATATATGGATGGCCCAGATTCGAAGGGGTTTGAGATCTATGGGATTGAAGCATGGCTGGATAGGGAGCCAAAAAAAAAAAAAAACCATATGAGACAAGATCAAAATGGTGAAGACTTTCATGGAAGGTGTACAATCTTGGAATTAAGGAGATGAAAGATAGTTTATATATCTTTGGAAAGTTACTGGACATAAAACAGAAAAGTATAGCAGCATGGGATAGTTATCTAGGAGGACTTGTTGGCAAAGAAGTGGGGCCCACCTTTGTAACACATGGATTTATATTTCAAGAAGGGCCGAACCCTAAAGAGTTTTCCCATTCTCTCAACTTGTACCTCTCCCTTAGCCAACGGTTGAGATATTCCCTCAACTCTATCTCATAGACCTCTCCCTTTAAAAAACCCAAAAACACCTAAAACTCTTGCAAGCTCTAATTACCCTCACTCAAAAACGAAAAAAAACCCAGCCGTCAATCTCATCTTCTTCCCAGCCGTCACCCACCATCCTTCTTG
Source organism: Euptelea pleiosperma (assembly GCA_035048495.1). Lineage (NCBI taxonomy): Eukaryota > Viridiplantae > Streptophyta > Magnoliopsida > Ranunculales > Eupteleaceae > Euptelea > Euptelea pleiosperma. The sequence goes on along the minus strand of CM068551.1, from coordinate 9,987,590 downwards.
CTGGACGAACCAGCAAGAAAACTCAATCACCGGACTGGTTTTCTCTCCAGCCGTCACTCTCCTCTCCTATCTCCAACGCCCCTCTCCATTATTCCTCTACAACAAAAAAAAAAAAAAAAAGAGAAGAAGGAGAAGAAGAAGGGAGAAGGAAAGGACATACCTTCTCCAACCTGCAATAGCAGTAACCGCCCCCCCCCCCTCACCTACTGCACCTGCTTCTCCACAGCCACAGCCCACAGCCCTCATCCACGTTCCAGAATCCTTCCAACGCCTCTCCTTTCAGCACCCATCCAAGCCGTCTATAGCAGCATCGCTCAAGCCAATCCACATCTTGCTGCCATCACCACTTGGATCATCTCTCCTACTCTTCAATCCCAGCACGTCTCCCACATCGACACCATCTACCTCTCCTCACCGTTACACCAGCCACAAATGGCTTAAAAAAAGGGGATAGCAAAGAAAAAAAAATATAAGAAGAAGAAGAAGAGAGAGGAGGGACGTTTGCACCCCCTTGCACCACCGTCCTCCTCGCCACTGCTCCCTTGCACCACCGTCCTCATCTTCATCTGTCTTCCAGGCAATAAGAATGTGCCTCGCCTGTTTCTCCACACTTGCCATTATCGCCACCCTACACTCTTTCATCTCCAGGGAATCACCCTTCTCCTTGCTACCATGGACTGCGCCACCATCAACCACCAATCGGTCCACCCTTCTCACGGCCCAGCCCATCGTTCCACATTCTATCACCCTCGGCTTTCACAAGGTGCAGCCCTTTAGCAAACCCCTCGATTTATGTCTCTCTCAAAGTCTCTCTCTCTCTATCTCATGTTTACACTTGCTTTCTAGATTAGTTTTAATGGTTCTTTTGATTGAATGTAAGAATTTTTATTTGATTAATCAAAGTAGTTTGATTGTGTTAAAGTTTCTAATTCATTGTTTGATAACTTCTTTAATTAAAAGTTGATCTCCAAAATCAAAAATCATATTTTAATCCCAATAATATCATCCATCTCATCCCACCATAATTTCTAGCAAAAAAAAAATTGTCATTTTATGTTCTTTACTGCGCGTTCCCTAACCCCAAGTGCTGATCGACATCCGACATGAATCCCTATGCTAGAATCTCTGAATTTTGTAGAAAATCTCAGATAAATTACAAATATTATTGAGATTAGGGTTTCCGTAACCAACGACGCGGAATAAACCTACTTTTACTTGACATGATAAATTATTATGGCATTATAAAATACATGTTGGACTATATGTAGTACACTGAGTTCTTTTGGACTCACGGTGTTTGTTGACACATTTTTCAGATTTTGCGATGATTTCTATAAGAACTCGGATGATTAGGTAGATCTGGATTTGAAGGATCTACATGATAATGTTTGTGATAATGAGGATATTTATGTATAGGAAGGCTAGATAGCCCTAGACTCATTTTAGACACATTTACATGTTTTGATTACTTAGAATTAAAACAAGCTTGTTCTGGCTTGATTTTTTAGGGTTTGTCCTTATTTTATTTTATAACATGTTTGAGTTGTGAACATGATTTGATTGAATTTATGATATGATTCCTCATTATATTTTTGATAATTCTGAGTATATTTTAAATGATAAAATTAACGCTTAGTATAATCCCCTTTGGACCGGTACACTTATCGGGTTCCAAAAGACTTGGTCATCAAAATGTAAAACGAGATGACACCCCATTTTTATGTCTTGTGCTGTATTTTCTAATCCATAGATGGCATAACTGGTTTCTGACCAGTGGGGACTTTTTGAATCCCACTGAGTTAGCTTTCTGTAAGAGTTTCTAAAATTTAGATTTTTGACTAGAATAGAAAGTTATGACCAAAATACTGAACATATCTAAAATCTGCCAGATTTTACATTTTGACTTACAGTCTAATTTTGGATATGGAGATGACCTGTTTGGGTTCTAACACAGAAGAACTTTTCAAAGAGCATCTGTACTAAAAGTTAGGGTCAAAACACTGATAGTATGTCAAAAAACCTTAAGTTTAGGTTTTGTTTTGTGTAGCAATTTTGGATAGGAAGATTCTTTCTTAGATCTGTATAGAATGAATAATCGTATATCTCTACAAGACCTTTCCAAAAATGTATGGCCCATTCACAAATTCTTAATAACGATGAGATATTATCAAAATAGCACCTTGCTGCCCTATTTTGACTTGGCCAAAATTTTGATATCTGATCAAGTCAACTGGATTAACTAATACCTAGGCCGTATGGACTTAATAGGTTACCCTAGACTTGACTTAAGAAAATTAAATCAATTTGATTGACTCATAATGAACCTCTAATAGATTGTATAACAACCTAGATGATTAACAAACTTAACCCAACTTTGATAATTGAACAATCACGTATGATCATTTTAGGATTACTTCTGCACCTAGATATTGTTATACTTAGTGAGTTTTCGAATGAACCTTAGTAGTCTAATTCACCTAATTGGACCATTAGGGGGACATTCATGGATCACCTCTGGGTTCGGGTATGAGTCGATCAATGAATTTTAGGTCGTATCTAGTTATCCGGATTCGGGGCATGACAAAGTGGTATCAGAGCCAGACTTCAGACTCCTAGGGATTTGTGTATAATGGGTCTATGCGTAATTAGATTTTGTGTGATAGAATGGTATTATAGCACAGTTAGTAAATTACCCTAAGGACCCGTAGAATAAAGACTATTAGGGGATCTGATTAATGTGCTCATTCTTATTCCGGAGACCGTGACATTTAGTATACATTAGAGACACTTAAAAACACTATAAGCTAGAGCATTCTGATTGTTTGTAATAATTATAAATATTGACTGTATACTATTATTTGTATGAATGCTTGTTGTAATACTTGATTATATTTTATGCTTGACTATGTCTCTAACCTAACACTACCATACCCTTATCAAGGAGATCGTGACAAAATGATATGTTGATAGATATCCTCAGATAATCTAATTTGACAGTCTGACTATTTTGACTAGTAGGCCAGTTAATTAGCGTGACCAGTTTGACTGAAGATAGATTGATTAGTTTTACCAACTGATTTAGGTCGATTAGATTGATCAAGTTTACTAGTTTAACTAAGGTTAATTATATTGACTAGTTTGACCAGCATGGTTAAGTTGACTAGACGTAAATGACTAACTTGACTGGATTGGACTAGATTTGTGTAGATAACAAGTTTGGCTAGGTTTACTATATTGATTAAGTTGACCAATCTGACTGTGTGAAGCTATAAAATTTGTCAACCGATCTTACTTTGTTTGCCTGAAATGATTAGTTAACTAATCAGATGTGACAAACTAGGTTGAGAATTTCTTTGAAGGGGTTCGAATTTCGGTGACAAAAATTTTCTTTAAGGGGGGTAGTTTGTAATACACCGAACTTTCGTTCTAAGGTATTATGATAATTTTATAAAAAAAAAATTAGTTTCAGACTTCTCTTGTTATATTTATGTTTAGATATCATGTATCAACATGTGTATCAATTTTGGTTGCATTCTGACAACTTCAAAAATTAGGGTTTTATGGGACCCGCAAGAGTAAACTCTGTTAGAAAATTCGTTTCACCTCCGATCGACAAACGGACAATCCTGGCATGATCGTATACCTATATAAATCTTAAATACCTAATAATATAACCAACTTTATTTTCCTTATTTTTAGGCTAAATTTTATGTGGGACCCGTGTCTTAAGATTTCTAGACCTTATAAAGGGACTTTAAAACTATAACGAACATTTTTGGCAAAAATATAATTTTGTAATTTTTGAATTTTTTCGCCATTTTATATTTTTAAATAAATTTGAAATTAGTACGGGACCCGTAGAACAAGTTTTGAGTTAATCCGACAAGAAGTTGACCATTTTTCGGGACTTTGACCAATTACTGAAATTTTGTGTATTAGAATATTTTATTTGAATTTTAGGTGTGTGACAAGTGTCAACATCTTATTAATTACGAACTTTTAAATTATATAATATGATTAATGAATGATTGTTATGTATTAATATATTATAAAGTATAGTTTAATGTTCATATATATTAATTATATCAAACCATCACCTTTTGAGAAAATGTGACATAATTATAATTAATAACTATTTTAATTATTAATATAAGTAATTACATTATTAATTGAGTTATAATTATTGAGTGGGCTCGAAGGGCCAATTTAGAGTCCTTTTAAGCTTAAGAATAACCTTAATTGAAGCCCAGTTGATACCCATGGGCCTTGGGCTCATTTTTAACCCATTAGTAATTCAAAATATTAGTTTTAGATGATTAAAAAAGTCACTTCTTTGAAAGCTACGAATTTCGCCCATTCCCTTTTGTTGTTCAACAACTTGAGAGAATCTCTATCAATTCAAATTTTAAACATTCCTCCCTTATGTTATTAAACAAGGCAACCCTAATGAGTTTCTAATAGTCACTCTTTTTGGAGCCCATTCTTGTTTTCAAAAACCTCACTTCTCTCTCCTCAATTCTTTTCATTTTATCTCTTTAAGCTTCAATTAAAAACCCATCATAAAACTCCATTAAAGAAGTGGGAGAGCTTCGATTAAGCATTAATTCGAACTCTGATTTAAATTGAAGTAGAAGGAAGAATTAAAGGGAACACCGAGGAGAATAACATAATCCAAGGAGAGTCCGATCTGACCACTTTCAAATTTAAAGAAAACTTTCATTTTCCATTAAAAATAACCAAAAAGGTGTGTGATAATTATGAGTAGTTCTAACCATGTCTATTTTATCATTCCATAATTATTTAGCTACGTGATGCGTATATTTAAATTATTTATTTTCTATGATATTTGAATGATGTTGATCACATATGATTATTGCTTTTAATGGAACATGATAATGAGATGATAATTTTTGCATGATTTGAATTATTTTATTATGAGCTTGTGATGAACATGATTGGAGGGATTTGATCATAATAAGTTCCACAATGGACCTTACGGCCATACCCTGTGAATATATATATCATTTGGAGTATTATGATGGCCTATGGCCTCATTCTTGTATCGGACATCTTGGAGGAGTTGTACATTTTAATAAAGTATTTAGACCAGTGAGATCACTCTCAGTGAGAAAAAGAGATGGAAACCCCATGTGGTTGAATATCTAAAAATTAAGAAGGGCCCGGAGCCCTAGGGTACAAGACCCTGGACTTTATATTTTCTACAAAAGAGCCCTCGTATGGTCAATCTCCTTATAGTAGGAAAGGAGTTGGAGACCCGTGTGTAATTTGAGTGAATAATGATGAGTACATCTATCATGCATGTTACCGACTTATTTATCTTTGTTCATGATTTAGATTATTTAATATGTGCTTAACATGATAAATTATTATGGCATTATAAATTACATATTAGATTACATGTGGTACACTGAGTCTTTTTGGACTCAAGGCGTTTGCCGGCACATTTTTCAAATTTGACGATGATTTTTATGAAGACTTGGATGATTATGTAGATCCAAATTTGAAGAATCTACATGATGATGTTTGTGATAATGATGATATTTATGTGTATGAGGGCTAGATAACCCTAGACTCATTTTGGATACTTTTAAATATTTTGGTTACTTAGAATTAAAACAAGCTTGTTCTAATTTGATTTTTGAAGGTTTATCGTCATTTTATTTTATAACATGTTTGAGTTGTGAACATGATTTGATTGAATTTATGATATGATTCCTCATTATATTTTTGATAATTATGAGCATGTTTTAAATGATAAAATTAACGCCTAGTACAATCTCATTTGGACCGGTATACTTACCGGGTTCCAAAAGACAGTCACCGAAATATAAAACGAGACAACAACCCATTTTCCTGTCTTGTGGTGTATTTTTTAATCCATAGATGGCAGAACTGGTTTCTGACCAGTAGGGACTTTTCGAAGCCCACTGAGTTAGCCTTCTGTAACAGTTTCTAAAATTTAGTAATTCAACGAGAACTGAAAGTTATGACCAAAATACTGAACATATCTCAAATCTACCAAATTCCATATTCTGACTTGTAGTCTAATTTTGGATATGGAGATTACCTATTTGGATTCTGACTCAGAAGAACTTTTCAAAGAGCTTCGAGTTAGCTTTTTGTACATATTAACAATTTCTACAGATTCAATCTATACTAAAAGTTATGGTCAAAACACTGATAATATGTCAAAAAACCTTAAGTTTAGGTTTTGTGTTGTATAATGATTTCATATGGGAAGATGATTATTTCTCAGATTTGTACAGAATGAATAATCGTAGATCTCTGTGAGACCTTTCCGAAAACGTATGGCTCATTTACATATTCTTAATAACGAATGAGATATGGTCAAAATAGCACCTTATTGCCTTATTTTGCTTTAGCCAAAATTTTGATACATGATCGAGTCAATTGGGTTGACTCATTCCTAGACCGTATTGACTTAATAGGTTACCTTATACTTGACTTAAGAGAATTAAATCAATTTGATTAACTAATAATGAATATCTCATAGATTGTAGAACAACCTAGTTGATTAACGAACTTAACCCAATTCTGATAATTGAACAATCGCGTATGATCATTTTAGGATTACTTCCGCACCTAGATATTGTTATACTTAGTGAGTTTTTGAATGAACCTTAGTAGTCTAATTCACCTAATTGGACCATTAGGGGACATTCATGGATCACCTTTGGATTTGGGTACGGGTCGATCCATGGATTTTTGGATCATATCTGGGTATCTGGATTCGGGGCGTAACAGTTACCGTTAAAACGGATTGAAACAGCCAGGGGCAAAAATAGAAAAAATGGATTTTTACGGATTTTAATGATTTTAACGAAAAAAAGTGATGCTGAAATTCAAATTTTAAAATTTTTAAAAAATATAAGTTGACGAAAATTCAATGGTTTTCTTATACCCCTCTTATCTTATATGGCTTCAATAATGAGTGGCTGAGATCCACAATGCTTCATATCGATGGCTGAGATTAACTCCCACCCGATTTTGACAAACACTTTGTCGAAAAGTGCCGCGGGCACGGGCCACCCACGCATGTATCAAGACAACTCAGTTGTATTCTCTTATCTTATCCATCCATCTAATGCAAACGGTTAAATAAAGAGTGGTTGAGATCAAATCCATCGATCTAATGTGGACGGTTAGATTTTAGCCACTTAATCCGCCTCATTTGACATCAATTTATTTAAAATTTAAATTTCAACACTGTTATTTTTTGTTATTTCTGTTATTTCCCATTTCTCCTTCTGTGCGTTACAATCTGTTATAACAGTCGTTATAATGGAAAAAACGGTAACGCCCCAGTCCGTTATACTGTTCAAGTACCGAAGGCACTCAATTTTTGCAAACGCTTTTGTCGGAAAGTGTCGTGGGCATGGGCCATTAACTATTCTATATAACAAAACACATTGGTTGTCTCCCTACTTATACCTCCTCTTATAAGCATCAACAAAGAAGGGCCGAGATCTAATCTTCCCCCAAATGGATGGTGGATCTCTGCCACTCACCTGATTTTGGCAAATTCTTTGTCGAGGAGTGCCGATGGCACGGGGCACCCACTAGTATAATATAATATTCATTAAAACACATATAATTAATTAATTGATTATCTTAAAAGTGTTACAATACCCACAGTTCAAAAACTCAAAAAACAAAAAAATAAAAAATATTAGTTGGATATGAAGATACGATTGCATTAGATCAATCATTACATGGTCTCTACAAAACAAAATATGATAAATTAATTAGAATACCAAATATTAAAACTCATAATAACAAAAGTAAAAAGTAAAAAAGTTATTCAAAACTCAACTTAAAGTTAAAGGCTCGAAATCCCTAAACCTACAACACACTATGTAATGCTTAAACCTATAATTGACTTAGTTTCCCAACTTTACCTCTATTTTGGACTTCGAATTCATCCATTTCAACATATTTGAAGTGTTGGAATATGGTTCAAAAGATTTAAACTTCGTTTGCCCGATTTAGACGTCGAGGTTCCGAAATGGACTTAAGTTATAACTACAAAAACTAAACCTATAATATACACTACAGCTTCTTTACCGGACCTTTGTTTTTTACCTCATCTCTTCCAGCACATTTGTTTCAATACATTAGAAGTGTTGGAAAAGGTTTCAAGAGTTTCAAGCCTCGTTTGCCCGATTTGGGATTTGTCACGCCTTGTCACGCCCTGAATTTAGGCACCTGAACGCCCATTAATCAACTCGTTTATCCAAAATCTAGGATGTGATAAAAATTAAAAATTTTAAAGTCACTAGAAATAATTTTTTAAATTACTATAATTTCTCATAAATTAAAACTAATAACTTTTATAAAGGCACTTTTGTTAATTCAACAATTTGATACGTTTTGGAATTAAATTTTTGTGATTTAACGATGTAGTACCCAAAATAAGTTAAATTTATTTTTTACCAAAACAATTAGTATGATTTCCATAATTATCAAGAAATTATTTTACACAAATTTTATAAACAATGTTAAGTTAAATCATTCATTTAATAGATATTTAAAATTTACTTTTCACGATTAATGATAAACGATCAACTTTTGGTCAATTTTCAAAGTTATTTGAAAAATTATTTTCTTTTATGGTTTTATTCTATACTATAAAAGAATAAAATTTTGTGAAGAAATCTTGATAAAAAATAATATGTATTATTTTTAAAAATTCAAATGCATTCTAAAAATCTACTATAAAAATTATCAGTGAAAAAAATTATCTAATTGCTCAAAATATCAAAATAACAAATGTGCTACTGATTAATCGAAAAACTTAAGATTTAATATATAATCAATTCAAAATTAAATAACGCATATCTAGTCTATTACATCAATTAAATAAATAAATATTAAATAATGTATATTTAAGTTCCGAAATGAACTTAAGTTATAATTTTGAAATGTCTAAACCTATAATTGACAATAGTTTCCTAACCAGGTCATATTTTTTACCCAATCTCTTCCAGCACATTTGTTTGAACGCATTAGAAGGGTTGATAAAGGTTTCGAGAGATTCGAACCTCATTTGCCCGATTTGGACGTTGAGGTTCGGAAATAGACTAAGTTATAACTTTGAAATGCCTAAACCTATAATTGGTTATAGTTTTCTAACCAAAAACCCCACCATTCTGGTTATCCTATCTAACTAGTTACATGCTCTTGGGTTTCCCTTACAATTTTGCAAAGGAATGCAATTTTTTGGATGGCAATTTGGATTTTGGGCAATCGTAGAAGTGCATGAATAGGATGGTCATCCCTAAAAGTTGGCCCACATCTTGGATGGTGGATAATTGTAGAGTTTTCTTGATGCGCGATATTTATAAAATTGTTCTTCTGGCAATATGGAATTTTTCGAGAAAATAGCAATCAGAATAATGAGAAGAGTAGTGTTATAATCATCTTAGTGACCGTTATTCCTATCGTCCAAACCACTCATGGTCCTGGAAGAGTTCAAGTGAAACGTATAGATACAAGACATCTATCAAACAGCAAGATCTCAAAAGCAAGAAAATTATAGTTGTGACTAAGAACTTTTTATTTGAAAAAAAATGATAGACTTCTAAGAAAACAATGGTTGATCTTTTTATTAATGTCACTAATTTGTAGAACAACTACCAAAAACCAACATTGTCGATCATGAGGCCACAAAGCACAATATCTATTGTTTGGCTTGTGGTTCTCCCTAACAATGTTTCTTTACACAATACTTGGTAGAATAATATTTACTAGGTTTATATTTTCTTCTATCTTGGTAAACACATATATTAAACTCATTAAACCCTCCTTGTAAAAAAAACAAGCTTTTTAAAATCTTGGATCAATTTGACTTGGATTGTCCTCAATTATACCCACTTTCCTTTTATGATTTGACGATTCATGGAGAAAGTCTCCTTCATCTATAAAAATCTCTCTCTCCTGATTTGATTTTTATTTTTAGTGGTTAATTATAAATTCTAGAAATCATTCAATCAATATAATTTTTAGTATGTAGGTCCACTAAGTGGTGGGCCAAACATCCATAAGGTTAATGAGCATGAAAGAGTGCTCATTAACGAAAACATCTTCAACGACTAGAGTACAAAAAGAGGCCAAATGCTCATCCACTCTATTCTTTTCTCTAAAAACATGTGAAAGTTGCTTAGAGACCCGGACATGGTTTATAGATCCGAGCAGTCCAAGGGGCATGTAGTTTGGACGATGTCTAGCAGTCCAAAAGGTGGCTAAATTCTTCTAGCAATCCAAGGGGCAGCACAGTACCTAGCACAAAACTCATTGTTGATATGGAATTATGTAAAAAAAGCTTTAAATGCTTTCATCTAGTGACATTCCCAATGTTTACCTTGCTAATGTTTCTAAGTTCTCTATAAAATTCAGTACGTTCTCTTTATTCCAAATACCTAGAAGGGGGCGGGGTTGATTATGTATTAAAGTTCTCTTTTAACCTAACACGATTTACTGGTTTGGTAGGGGTAAACTAAATTGCATGCAACACAATTAAACAGTTGATTGATAACAAAGTGATTATCATAATTGACTTGGATCAAATATATCTCCGTGATATATTGTCTCTTTGTCGTTTGGATTAATCTAATCAATTATGCGAAAAAAAAATAATCAACACACCATAACACATGCAAGTTCTTACATGGAAACCTTAGCCAAGGAAAATCACGAGACCACGTCCTGATGGAAAGTATCATTAACTGAGAAGTTTCGAGTTACAAAAGCTACCTACGCAGCACCATTGCAAATACAGCTTCCAGCTTTAGCCAAGACCTACTTTTGGCGAGTCCACGTCCTCTGACTCTACGCTATGAGTCACACGTGCGCCCTCCCAATCACGAAGCCTTTACCACTTGTTCAGTTTGGTACACCCCAAACCTACCGTCGATCAGTACACCCCGATCCTAATTCTCACTCAACGGTCTCTACCGAAGGCAAATGATTCAGTACACCTTGAACCCCAAAGTTGCTCAAATAGTATTGAGACACACTAGTACTCTCTGACTTACTAGGTTAAGATTCTAGATGAAAAACCTAAACAAATGGAAGATCAAGCTCTAAACTTTGATTGTAAGGAAGAGAAAAGCTCACAAGAATGGTAGTAAGAGCTAAGGCTTTTTCTCTTCAACAAGGACAACTCTTATTTAGAAAGCTATATATTTTCTCTTGTTGTGTGTATAATAAAGCTAAAGAGTGGCTTTTATTTATAAGAGTTTGGAAGCCAAGGTCGTGCAAGTAATGGGAAAGTGGGAGCATGAAAATTGGATCTAAAATTAGACTTTTTCTGTGAAGTCCAATCGATTGTACTCTTGGTCTAATCAATTGTACTGTACGGATGGGTTTTCTATTCGTCATTGCAATCGATTGCACATAGGGTCCAATCGATTATTCACTTTGGAAGTTGTACCGGATGGTCAAATCGATTGGTTCTCAGTGGTCCAATCGATCGGACTTGTCCATTCGATTGTAGAGTAAACTCCAATCAATTGTACATTAGGAGTGTTCTGTCCCATAGAGTCCAATTGATTAATTCTCAGAGGTCCAATCGATCGGACTTCCCCTTAGTCAATTTTTTGACTTCTTTACACTGTATTGACCTGGGTCTATCCTATGACAAGGTTCAACCATTGCGATTAATCTTTAAATCTTATTCCTATGACCACTAAGTCACTTACCTTCCTTTACGAGTGTACACAATCTTCAACGGACAAATAATAGTTACTCAGATGACTCAATTCGGCAATTGTCTGATTCTTGCAATCTTCGACTTCTAGTCTTCACGTAGTCAACGAAGTATGTGAACCACGACATCTTCAAAGTTACATTGTTGTTCGTAGGAACGATTATAAGAATGTTTTATGTCAAACGGAATACTTGCCAAACTAGAATATGAAAATATTCCTTGCACTCTCTCAATGGGTTCCATAATTTCATGTTGATATCAATAGGCCAGACCCGTAGATATTTGCCATCAAAGAAAAAAAAAAGAATCCCTTGAGAAAAGGAAAATGTTGGAAATATAATTTGAATCTTCTGGATTGTTGATGAAAATCACCTTACGTTCAAAAATTTACAAAAGCTACATGTTAGCATCACTGCCATGGGAAATGCTAAGATGCCAAAAACATTAAAACAAAAAAAAATAACTTTCCCAATAAAATATCAAAATCAATTATGGGTTGGCTACCAATAAAACGACTGTCCCAGAATGAATTCTATATCACAAGTTTGATATAGACATCTCCCAAAATACCAAGTGGCAGAACTCTAACCTGCAACAATAATACATGTTAATCAATTCTTCAAATTACCAAAATCAGTTCTTACCAAACTAATTCAGTTATTTCTTGGTTACCAAAATGAACTCACTCCTAAGCATAAATTTGAGATCGTGATCGATGCAAAACCAACGACTTAAAAAAATAGCAACTGATGAAGAAGAACAAACCGGTTTGACTTTCCCATTCCATACGCAATGAGCTGCTAGAAATCCAATAACAATAGGTATAATGTGTAGAAGCGCGGGCTTAAAATGCAAAAAACAAAGTTAGAAATTAAAATAACCATGAACAAATAGATATATGGATTAATTAAATGAACGGGAAGCATATCCTCAAGTTATGGGATCATTTCCCTACAAAGTTTAAACATGTATTGCAAGAAAACAAACTCTTGTATAAATCGCCTGTGCAACTTGAAACCAGTTCATTACAATAATTATAAGGATCAAAATACTGATTGACTTTTCCTCTCGACGCATCAAAATGCAACAAAAATGCCTTCATGAAGAAAAAATAAGAAAGAAGTCCTTGTTAATGAAAATACTAAACCAAAACCAAATAACAAAAAAGTGCATGCAGAATTAGATAAATCCATCTTAAGAATCAAAAAGACATGTTGAACATCACTAGGTGCAACTCCACCACACGTTTTGAAGAACTTTAGGGTATATTGCTAAACTTAAGTGTTTACGTAGATCTACTTCAAGCTCTTATATAGAGCATTACAATGATTCAAAACAAGAAAGAAATCCTAAGATATTATTCTAATTTTGTGATGAGATACACCAATAGTGATATGGTGTATCTCACACACTATATTCTCTAACATTCCCCCTCAAACTCATGGGAACTGGAGATCGACGATCATCTTGAGTTTGTCGAAATCCAATGCCTTGAAGATTAAGTGCCGTTGAAGGATGTTATATATCACCATTGTAAGTCGCCTTGATGATTTCATCTCCTTGAAGTCTGTGCTCGCTAGTGAATGAAGATGGTTGCCAACCAAGTGGTGATCCATGATGATCACATGGGACCTTGTCCCAAGAAAACTTCGATTTAAACTAGACCGAAACTCGTCGGATTTTAATCCGGATAAAGGGCCGCAGTTGGGCAAGATGTGTGTGTGGGCATCTGTTTGCCTCACAGGCTTAGGCTCTATGAGACCTCAAGCAATAAAGTGTGGGCCTCTTCTGGACTGCACATGAAGACAGTAGGCATTTCTTTGTGCCTGACTGATGAAGGGCGTGTGCCTCTTCTGGACCTCACACAAGCTTGGGCTGTAAAAGTCTACAAGTAATTTTTTTTTTTGTTGGATCTTTTTTTTTATTTTTCAAACGGCAAAAGAAAGAAGAAGATAGGGTTTTGGAAGTGAAGATTTCTCAAAACCAAAGATGAGGGTTCCACCCGAGAAGAAGGTGGCTAAAGATGGAGCGATGACGGCAATGGTGATTTATTTCGATGGCAATTGGAGCTTCGGGAGTTTGGCGATCTACAAACATCCATATCCGCCCCCTCCATTTTTTTTTTCTCAACTCATGACAAAATCTTTTTATTTTTTATTTTTATTTTTTTGTTTGAGATGTACCTTGAGTGGTGGTGTGGGAAATGCTCGGTGAAGTCTGGCATGTGATTTCTGATGTACGATGGTGGGTAATGACGGCCCGGCGGACGACGGCAATGCTGTTCGTTGGAAAGGCGCAGAGCTTGTTGTCAAAACAACAATGACTCTGATACCATGAAAACTTTAGGGTTTATTGCTAAACTTAAGTGTTTACATAGATCTACTTCAAGCTCTTATATAGAACATTACAATGATTCAAAATAGGAAATAAATCCTAAGAATATAAAATCAAATCTTAATATATTATTCTAATTTTGTGATGAGATACACCAATAGTGATATGGTGTATCTCACACACTATATTCTCTAACACGTTTACAGTTCTTAGAAACAATTGTTAGTGAGAATGTTAATTGACATTCAAATCAGATTTACATGTTCTTTAAAGTACCGTCATCATCGCAACCCAAGTCCTCAATTGTATGTTCATCCAAAGTTATATAAAAATTACAATAAATTATTAGAAACACAAAGAAAATGTCAAAAATATAATATAAAGATTTCTTTTGCTTACATAGTTCTATTTAGTTCAATCAACGTTCTATTCTTATTTTGCCTCTTCGAAGAGGTCGACCAAGAACAATAGAGAGCGGCTAAGAGGAGTTATATTTGGTTGTCCGATCGACCCTTTAAAATTTGGCTCAAGCTCCGAGGACCCTCTTTTTCTGACCCCTCTCGGTGTTCACGAGCTTGGCTGTGGATTTCACGAAATCCAACAGTTGTCAGCTCCCCCAAAAGTGAAAAAAGTGATGTCAGCTCGGCGCTGACAACCACCATTAGATTCTTGAAATTCACGGCAGAGCACACGAACACCAAGAGGGATAAAAAAAAAATGGTGTCCCCTGATCCCGACACTTATAATATAAGGCCAAAAAAAAAAAAAAAAATAGCATCTCATCTTTCCTCTACAACTATAAAAACATTTTATAACTATGAAGACACCTCCTACCGTGCCGCCACTATTCGACAACAGTGATGCTACTGGAAGCCTGGAACAACAAAAAGTTATTTGCCCTGTGTAATTACAACTAGCGTGTCCGCGGACTAGTCGGGTGCTCTAAGAAGAGTAGAATTTCTGTCACAAGATGTTGTGACAGAAGCCGGTCACAACCCACAATACGAAGCCACGTGGCATTCTATTAGAGGCACTGACTGTATGTATGGATGTTTAGCCAGTGCCTTGGTGGACCTGCAAACCAAAAATCAGCCTGATTAGTAATTTCTAAGCGTTGGATTGAAGTTATTTTCATGAGTTGATTTAACTGTTGGAATCTGAGCATTATTGAGAGTTATTTGGCTGCAAAGATCCAAAGGTTGTAAATCACTAATCAGGCTGATTTTTTGTTTGCAGGTCCACCAAGAGACTGGCCAAACATCCATACGGTCAGAGCCCTCTGATAATATGCCACGCGTCTCGTTTGTGGGTTGTGACCGGCTTCTGTCATCTTTTGACAGAAGTTCTACATTACTGCGCTAAGAGGCCCGGCTACACACGGTTTCAAGAATAAAAAGAAAAAAAAAAGAAGGTTCGCAAACACCTCCATAAAATTATTCCCGTTTAAACTAGATCAGCGTAACCTGAAGTTGGCACCCAAACACCGCTTATATTCTCTCCAGTCCTCTCTCATCTTCCCCTCTTCAAAAGAATCCACGGAATCCTCGTACCACTTACAGTTACTCTATTTTGGATTATCTCTCCAGTCATCGACGCATGTCGTTATACGTTGTAGAGAGGAATCTAGGGTTTGCGTTACACTTAGCGTGTCCTCTTCTGCTTAGAAATTACTCCTCCCATCAACGTTTCTACCCTAACCAGGTATTCTGAGCTCTCTAAACTTCACAGATCGATGGGGCGTTATCGCGGTGTTCCCAGTTCTGCAGATGAGGATCTGAGCCAAAGGTCCGCAATCTTCTCTCTTTGATCTGTTTCCCTTTACTAGTTCTTCATTTGGTTTGAATTTGAGCTGGTTTTGATAGAGTTTTGGTTTGAAATTTTCTGTTTTAAGCTAGTTACAGTCAAGGAGTTTCATTTTAGCAGGTTTTACCTTTTCATGGTAGAGATTTCGAATAATGCTTTTTTGTTGTTGTTGTTGTTGTCGGAAATATATTTGGAGTGTTGTTTGGTTATGTGTGTAGTTGTCCTGTTTCCAATTATTTCTACTTCATACCTGAATTTGTATATGGTTGTGTGTAGTTGTACATGGATAGAATGGTTTCTTTTTTCCGAAAGAGATGTAATGTTAGACCGATGCGTTTACAACGCGAAATTAAAAGGAAAAGAAGAAGAAGATGAGAAAAGTTCACTTCGAGGGGAACTAGACCTCCAAGGTTACTATTAATTCTGATTTTTCATAATAAAACTCTTCTCCTATTACATCTTAAATAGGCACACGGCCTCTTCTAAAAAGAAACAAACCCTAGCAAAACAAGGAAACAAACCTTAGCAAACTAAGGAAATAATTTCTAGCTAAAAATAGAGAATTAATTAGGGCAAGAACTAACTAAGGAAACACTGATTCTACTGCTCCAAGGATCCCAAGGAATTAGAAACACATCATTCCCCACTCCTTAAAAACAGCCTTGTCCTCAAGGCTGAAAATCTGGAAATCTTTCCACTAACTTGGAGTAATCCTCCCAAGTTGCATCCTCCGTCGAAGTGCCTTCCCATTGAACCAACACTTCAGTGACAGCCTGATTGCGTTCCTTGACCAACCGCCGATCAATGATAGCATGTGGACGTACTTGCAGTACTCCATTCTCTGATAACTTGGGCAATTCCACCATTGTTACTGCACTTTCCCCCAGTTTCGTTTTAAGGCACGAAACGTGGAAAACTGGATGTATTTTAGAATCCATAGGTAATTCTAATTTGTATGCCACCTTTCTGATTTTTTTAATAATGCGATAAGGACCATAAAATCTTGGGGCAAGCTTGAGTGAACCTCGTACTGTGATGGAAGCTTGTCGGTAAGGCTGCAAGCGCAAATACACAAATTCACCTTCTTGGAATTCCCTCTCAGTTCGTTTCTGATCTGCTTGTTGCTTCATTCTCTGATCTGCTTGTTGCTTCATTCTGGCTTGGGCTGCACTTAAATTCTCTCGGAGTAGCTTGAGAATTTGATCACGGGATCGCAGTGCCACATCCACCTGGTCGACATTGGTAGTTCTGTGTTCGTAGCTCGTGAGCATGGTGGGAAGTTGACCATAGACATCTTCGAATGATGTCATTTTTTATGTTGTATGATAGGTGGTGTTATACCACCATTCTGCCCACGGAAGCCATTTGACCCACCTATTTTGTTGACCATACATACGAAGCATCGCAAATAAGTTTCCAAGCACCTATTAACGACTTCTGTTTGCCCGTCGGATTGTGGATGGTAGGCAGAGCTCATGCGAAGTTGAGTGCCCTATAATTTAAAAAGTTCGCGCCAAAAGTTGCTTGTAAAGACAAGATCACGGTCATTGACAATTGAACTTGGCATCCCATGTAGTTTGAAGATATTTTCAATAAAAGTTTGGGCGACTGATGAAGCCCTATAAGGATGTGATAAAGCCGAGAAATGGGCATACTTTGACAATCTGTCCACCACCACAAAAATAACAATTTTTCCTTGCGAGGAAGGGAGACCATCGATGAAGTCCATTGAGATGTCTGTCCATATTTTGTCTGGGATGGGAAGAGGCTATCATAAGCCCAGTGGTGACACACTTTCAGCCTTACATCGCTGGCATACTTCGCATTCCGCAACAAATCGTTTGATGAATTTCCGCATACCCAACCAATAAAAGGAACGAGTAACCCGCTTCAAGGTTTTCAAATATCCAGAGTGACCAGCTAACAGAGACGGATGGAGCTCGGTCAGTATAGTGTTTCGCCATGGAGAAGTCAGCCCCAACACTAGCCGCCCCTTATTATCTCAACCAACCCTCCCACCACTAAAAATTTAGTGACGGTGCTCGAAGGCTTGTTTACTTTTCTTATGTGCTCTTAAATCCAAGGATCATCCATAACATCTACTCGGAGATTCTCAAGCCATACTGGTGTGGGGCCTGATATTGCCACAAGGGATGCCTCGTCGTAAACTCTTGAAAGTGCATCGGCCGCTCGGTTCTCGACACCTCTACAATAGATGATGTCGTAGTCATAACCGAGTAGTTTGGTGACCCACTTTTGTTGCGATGGTGTCGATGCTTGAGGCTTTGATGATCCGTTCGGATAATGAAGTGCCTGCCTATTAAATAAGTTCTCCACATAGTACTGGCATGGATAATAGCCATCATTTCCTTTTCGTACGTGGATAACCCCTTGTGTTTCACGCCTAAGGCCTTGCTAATGTAAGCAATCGGTCGCCCTTCCTGCATCAATACTGCCCCAATTCCAGTTCCCGACGCATCACTTTCTATCATAAATGGTTTTTGAAAGTCGGGAAGTGCCAAGACGGGTGGATGTCATCGCCTGTTTGAGAGTATTAAAAGCCTTCTCAGTATCCGTAGTCCAGAAGAAAGCATCATTTTTCAAAAGGGATGTTAGGGGTGCTGCAATAAGCCCATAATTGCGCACGAAACTCCGGTAGTAGCCTGTCAATACTAAAAAATCACGAAGTCCCTTGATAGAGCGTGGTATAGGCCATTCCACCATACTTTGGATTTTTTGTGGATCTGCCGAAACTCCTCTTGTGATATGATATGGCCAAGGTAGTCCTCCGTGGTCTGGCCAAGTAAACATTTTGTTTCCTTCACATAAAGTTGATGGTCACATAGTTGTTCCAATGTCGTTGCCAAATGTTGCATATGATCTTCCCAAGTCTGACTATAAACCAAAATATCATAAAAAAAATACCAGAATAAATTTGCTAAGAAAAGGTCTGAATATCTCATTCATTAATCCCCGAAACGTTGACGGTGCAGTAGTGAGTCCAAATGGCATGATGGGGAACTCATAATAGCCGTCATGCGTTCTAAATGCTGTTTTCGGGATATCCACCTCCTTGACTCGGATCTGGTGGTAGCCGAATCGTAGATCAAGCTTGGAAAAAAATCGTGCTCCACTCAGTTCATCCAACAGTTCTTCGATTACTAGGATAGGAAATTTGTCCTTCACTGTAATTTCATTGAGTGCCCGATAGTCCACACACATTCTCCAAGAGTTTTCTTTTTTACGGACTAGGAGAACATGCGAAGAGAACGGGTTGATGCTCGGTTGTATGAGTCCTGCCTCTAGCATTTCCTTAACCAACCGTTCTATCTCATTTTTTGGAAATGTGCATAACGATAGGGTCGTTCGCTAGTGGGTGAGCTACCTGGCAGAAGTGTGATCTGATGGTCATGTGATTGTTTTGGAGGTAACCTTTTGGGTTCATCAGAAACATCACTGAACCGTTGAAGTAGGCCTTTCAATTGAGGGCTTATGTCTAGGTCTGGTTGGTCCTTATTAATTGAGAATAAATAAATCCACATACCAGAATCGGCCTTATGAAGGGTGCGTTCCATGCAATGATTGCTTACCACCTTAATTGTTCGAGAGCGAGATCTGGACAGTGTGTATCGTTTGCTCCCGACTGTAAACTCCATCTGTAGGTGATTGAAGTCCCACAATATGGGCCCTAGTGTGCGTAACCATTGCGCACCTAAGACCATGTCGCAACCTCCCAATGGAAGAAGGTAGAAATCGGCGTTGAACTGATAACCTTGTAAGGTGATGGGTAGATCAACACATTTTTCCTAGCATGATAATTTTTTCCCGTCTGCAACCATGACCTCAAAACGCTCCTCTGCTTGGGTACGTCCACCAATCAACCTAGGTAAGGACGGGTTGAGAAAGTTGTGGGTACTACCTGAGTCAATCAGTACTGTGATTGGACAACGCTTTGCATAGCCTTGTACTCGCATGGTTTGGGGCGAGGTAGAACCTGATAATGCACTGATCGAAATTTCTAGTGGTTCATGATCTCGATCCACTGCTTCCTCGACTTCCTTATCCTCTGCGACTTCTTCCCCATCCGGCCAGGGACCTTCAATAAGAAACAACTATTTCTTCTTACACTGATGACCTCTAGAGTACTTTTCATCACAGTTATAACAAAGCCCTTGCTTTCGCCTCTCCTCCGCTTCTTCGGGTGTCAAACGCCGAATGGGAAGGTTGTTAGGGCGATTGGTTATAGCGATTGGAGCGATGGGAGGTTTTGAGTGAGTCGGTCTGATATTCATCCTCTTTGCGGTCACCTTATCGTCTTGCAAGCGCGCCAACCCGATCGCGGTGGATAATGTGGTTGGTCTGAACATCCTGACATCAAAACGGAGTTCGTCTCGCAGCCCGCACACAAAGCAGCTCCTTGAAGCTACCGGTCTGTCTCAATTTAGCCAGTGCTCCGGAGTAGTCTTCATACTCGGATGGTCCGAACTGGGAATACAACGCCCTTGTAAAGTTTAGCCAAGTTATCCTTCCCGACGTCTTCTCTAGCCATTGATACCATTGCAAGGCATCACGTTCCAAGTGAAAGGATGCGATCATGACCTTTTGATGTTCAGGCGTGTGATGGTAGTTGAAGAACTGCTCAGCATGATAAACCTAATTGGAGGGGTCGTTGCCATCAAATCGAGGGAACTCCAAGCGGATCATCCGTGATTTTATGAAGCTTCCACCTTCTCCTCTCCTCCCTTCCCCATCCGTAGGTGTTTACTGCGCTTGATCTCCTCCGGGATTCATGGATGTCTCCCCCGATCCATCGCCACCGTTGCTACTGCTGCTGATATCTGATCGTATTCGACATCCAAGGCGTCAAGTTTCTGCATAATCACCTCGAACTGCCTAACTTGCTCTTCTTCCAACTTTTTTAGTTTGTGATCCATTCTGGTTTTGACCATAAACTAGTCGAGGATCGGCCGCTCTGATACCAAATGATGTGTTTACAATGCGGAATTAAAAAGAAAAGAAGAAGAAGATGAGAAAAGTTCGCTTCGAGGGGAACTAGACCTCCAAGGTTACTATTAATTCTGATTTTTCATAATAAAACTCTTCTCCTATCACATCTTAAATAGGCACACGGCCTCTTCTAAAGGGAAACAAACCCTAGCAAAACAAGGAAACAAACCTTAGCAAACTAAGGAAATAATTTCTAGCTAAAAATAGAGAATTAATTAGGGCAAGAACTAACTAAGGAAACACTGATTCTACTGCTCCAAGGATCCCAAGGAATTAGAAACACATCATAGACTGATAAGGAGGAAATGTTTCTGTGCATGATTGTTATTTCCTACATGGGTCTTGTTTGCAGTCAGAGGCTACAGAAGCTGAAGCACCTAGGATTACTTGCATAATTTTCTCCGTTCTTTACATTTGTTGATTAAACAGGATCTGTAATTTATGATTTCAAAAGCAACTTGTGAAAGACCCTTGACCCCTTTGAATTACTTTTCCCATTTTAATTTTATGTCTTTTTGCTCTCAATCAGTTGCTCTTTTATGCATTCATATAGCACTGTGCTTATTCATCTTTATGCTATGAAGATTTTGTGTTTCAAATATTTGGTATGCGTGCATATGGTTTTGCTCATTCATCTTCATGCTCACAGATCTTTTCGATTGGGTTTTTTCTCTTTGAATCTATTTCCCATATCTTTTCTTTCTTTTTTTTTAGTTCGTAAATTTTTCTACTTTTCCTCTTGGCTTCATTTTGTGTCGAGTTAATTGTGGAAATATGGAAACAAAATTTCATCTTGATTGGTATTAGTTGCTTGTATTTTTAATTCTGGTTGATCCCATTCGAAATTCACTGTTTGATCTGTTTTGTAGGTCAAAGAGAAAAAGGGCTGCTTCAAGTGGAGAGAATTTAGAGTCTGCAGCTGCAGGTATATTTCTTATTAACAAATATCTTGAACTCTCTACTAATGTTTCTCTTGTATATCCCATGCTTGCACAATATTTAACATAAAATTCATAAAAATAGCATAAAATTTAACATGGTGTTAGGCGTCTGACCTCTTAGGCCCTCTCTGTATCCTTTTGGCTTTTCTCTTAATAAAGTATAAACCTATCAAAAAAAAAATGTTTTAGAAGAAATTCAACTTAACCTAAATTCTTCACTTTTATAGCTTAAGCATGCAACATCCTGCATTCGAATTGACTATGGGTCACAGATGAAAGTGATGCACTTCCAACCTTAACAATTTTTACTCATCAATGGAACGTCTAGGATCAGTTCAACCCCTCAAAAATTCAGACTCAACCAAAATACTCTACAAAATTGAAATGGAGAACTATGTTGTTTTACTCCGCAAAGATTTAATTTACTTGATTTCCCTCGTCTAGTCATCGCCATCTATCTCGATAGAAAATCCAGAGCCTCCATGCATTCGATGTTAGCTCCATACACCAAATGAAACCAAGTGTTCCTGTTAAGGGAGCCGTTTTGCAAACCTAATTCACAGTAATCTTAATGTAATGGCCCTTTGTCAATCAAAGAAATAAAAGAACAATAACTAAAGGGAACACTTTGCTCAATCTAAAAATCCTAAAAATAAAAAAAATATGGATAAAAACAGAAATTCAGAAAGGTTATTTTGCTTATGAAAATTGACCAATAGAGATAAAATGGAGTTTGTAATTGTGAGTTTGAGTGCCCTCCTTGCTTGTTAACCTGTTCACCAAAGTTTAAACTGTTGGTCGATGAATACATTCTGATGGACAGAGGGATTCTATGGGTTCCTGTAATGGACATGAGGACGAGGTCCCTGTAATGGACTTGTTCGACATTATACTTCAGTTTTGCCAGCATGGGTTGATACAAGGTGCCCAGTATCCGTTTCTTACAGCTAGGATTACTGGGATATCTAATTTCATTCTCTACCCTAGCTTTCGTACTATTGACTTGGTATTAATAAAGCATCAATGATTTTATTTGTCATTCCTCTATTCAGTTACTCCATTTTTTTATTGAGACAGGTCAAGGAACAAGCGAAGGGAAAAGGGCCTTATACCACTGCAATTATTGCAATAAAGACATTTCTGGAAAGATTCGTATTAAGTGCGTAAAGTGTCCGGATTTTGACCTATGTGTGGAGTGCTTTTCTGTTGGAGCTGAGGTTAAACCTCACAAAAGCAATCACCCTTACAGGGTTATGGTCTGTAACTCTACTCATTATATACTTTTTCAGTTAATACTTTTCTGACTTTTAGAGTTCTTCCAGAATCTTGTGTGGATCTTAGTAGGCTAGCATCTATCCACCTTTTACTCTTAATATTTAGGTTGTTATATGGTGTAAATTAGAACTTTTGTGAATTAATTTTTTTGGTTCGCCAACAAATTTCCATCTAACTGTTCTTAGTCAATGTTGTGTATGATATAACAAGCTTGATTAAGAGAAGTTAGTTGGATGCAGTTGCTACAATCTTAAATATTTTGAGTACAATATTATTTTCAAAACTTTCTGTTCATTTTTCTTGACAAATTGCCTCATATGTTCCATTTCCGTTAGTACACTTTTCACAGTTTTGCAATTTATTAATATACTTCCAACTTCAACAGGTTTTTTTTTAGTTTAGTTATCTTTTGCACCCGAATAAGTTTTCCTATTCCTTTACAAATGTGTCCAAATGATGAAGCAAGTATATACTATTCTTATGTTAACTCCTTTTTATTCTTCATTTCCATTGAAAAGCTATTGTTGTTTATATCTTCTCTTCACTGTTACAAAATAGATCTGGAAATATGAGAGTTTAGAATAATTTGCTGCTCTTTTTTCTTTTTCTGAATTTATTCTCTATATATTTTGTTCAACAGGACAATTTGTCATTCCCCCTTATATGTCAAGATTGGAATGCAGATGAAGAGATACTTCTTCTTGAGGTATTTCATTTTCTTTAATCTAACTTGCATAGTGAATGCTATAGATCAGGTCTTTGTCAATTTGCATCTCATTATATTTGATGCTTGGGGGGATTAATGTGTGACTGGGAGCTTTCTCCTGTATAGTGGGGTTTTATTTTCCCCCCGTTTTTCCTCTTTAATACAATATATTTACTGATCCAAAAAGAAAAATTGTGTGGCCATGGGAGCTTATGCCTATAAAATTTCCATGGTATTGTACTTCCAGGGAATTGAAATGTATGGATTGGGGAACTGGGCAGAAGTTGCAGAGCACGTTGGTACAAAGAGCAAGGTTCACTGTATTGACCACTATACAACAATTTACATGAACTCCCCATGCTTTCCTCTTCCAGTATGACATTTATTTTAATCTATCTCAAATTTCTTTCAGCTTGACATTTTTGATATATGTAATTATGTTTTTGATATATATATTGTAGGACATGTCTCATGTTGTCGGAAAGAATAAAAAGGAGCTTCTTGCCATGGCAAAAGGGCATGGTGAGGACCAAAAAGGTTATTGATGGTGCTGACAATAGATTATTTCATGTGATCTTGTTTTAATTCTTGAATTTGTTGCTTTGCTCAAATTTTGACTAAATTAAATATATATCTAGTGCTGACAAAGTAATGCTTTGGAGACATGCTTTTGCAAAAGGTAAGGCTCTTGTCAGTATTGAATGGCACACGGATTTGTGTTGCTGACCCCAAATAATTGGTGATAAGGCATTGTTAATTATGTTTACTACTCTTTATTATGCTTCAAATATATCAACTTGGGGTTTTTGAATTATATTGAGAGACATCTCACTTGCTTGGCCAGTTGGATTTTAGACTATAGCATGATTTTGCATATATTGTCTTCAAGTTGATGTATATGAATTAAAGGAGATATGGTCATAAAATACTGTGTTAACTTCTGTCTATTGTAGGTCACCTCGACCTCTTTAGCTGATTCGTTTGTTTTGCTAGGCTTTTGCCTCTTTAACGAAGATTATACTTATAAAAAAAATGGTGTGTTAACTTTAGACAATTGAATGAAAATATCTCTTTGAGGCATCAGAACCCTAGCTCAAAATGTTGGTTGACAGGGTAAATAGCTTGGTTCTGCTGCTGCCTTCGATTAAATGTCCATGTTGTAGTGTAAGATCATCCGCTAGTTTCTATCATTTCTGGGGCACTCTTGAGAATATATATATCTCAGTGACACCAGTTCTTACATGCTTTAGACTGCTACAGGATTTCCTACTCTTGCTGAGCTCACACTGAAGGAAGAATCTCCATTCTCTCCTCCAAGAGTCAAGTATGCTCTAGTCTTCCTATGTACATGCATGTTTCAGTTTTTCTCTTATATCTCCCATGCTGATTCTTTTGGATGTGCTTGATCAGGATTGAAGAAGCTGCAGTTGGTCGATCTCCATCTA
Organism: Euptelea pleiosperma; assembly: GCA_035048495.1. Taxonomy (NCBI): domain Eukaryota; kingdom Viridiplantae; phylum Streptophyta; class Magnoliopsida; order Ranunculales; family Eupteleaceae; genus Euptelea; species Euptelea pleiosperma. The sequence continues at coordinate 9,962,330 of CM068551.1, read as the reverse complement.
GCTTAACTGCAGGTATCGAAGTCGATATTCTTAATGGGTGTGCTTGATTTAGAAGGTTATATATTTAAATAATTTTATGGGTATGATAGTAATAATGCATGGAACACATACTTCTTTCTTCTGCGTCGGATGTAGATTCTGGGGCAGGTTGTAGCAGCACACATACAGCAACAGTAGGTGCAGGTAAGAAGGCATCAAACATGGCCCAGATCAAGGATGGTCCTGGTGTAATCAAAATGGAAGGTTTGATTTCTGACTTTCATTGTAGATTATAAATGGATGGTAACTTGTAAACTTGATAATTGGTGATGCCCATGAAAAGAATAGCATAGGGCGACAAATTTTGTTTCTACAATAAACTCGATGTTTGTATTTGTTAGAGTTCTTAGTTTATTTACTTTATGTTTATCTTACATAATTGGGCTTTATGTAGAGTGTTGGGCCCATATGTTCTATTAATTTAAGTGGGCCCACACCATTTAAGTGACTAGTATATATATCACAATGAGGAGGTTTAACTATCTAAGTTTGTGACTCTTTCTCTTTTTCTCTTCTCTTTCTTCTCGCAAACCCTAAGACTTTACTTTTTACATGGTATCAGAGCATATTTGATCCTAAGAACCCTAATCCTTCATTTTTTTCCATTTTTTCTTCTTTTTCCATCTTCTTTAAGTGGGAATAAAGTTTCTAAGGTTTTTGGTCAAAACAAAATTTTAGAAATTGTTTGTTTGAGGTTTGTTTACACCTAGATGTGTTATCTAGGGTTTGTTTGGTGTTGGTGTTGGTGTTTCTGAAGGTCACGAAGCTTTTGTATATGGTTTTGAAATCCTAAGGTGTAGTTTTCAGTTTTTGTTCGCTGGGAGAGATGTTTTTTGGTTTTTGTGTTTCTCCAAGATTTGAAGGTGGAGTGTTCTTCTATCCTTGCCACCCCTCCTAACTTGTTTTTAGGAGTTGTTTGAAGCTAGTTTGGGGATTTTCTGATTCTCCGAGCAGAAGTTGATCTTTTTCCACCATATCTCTCTCCCGAAGCTTTGTTGGGTTTTTGATTTTTTCAAAAATCACAAGCGTGTCTACGTACCCTTGCCGCCCTCCTTAGATCAATTTTAGGGATTGTTTGCATCACGTTTGAGATTTTTCTGATATCCCATGTGAAAGTTGATTTTTTACATCCTCCGGATGGCCAATTCGGGAGCTTCGAGTGTTTTTGTTGATGGCAAGTCTCCTGCGTGGGATGGTATTGGTGCTCAGAGTACATCTATGAAGTTGAATGGCACTAACTACCTTCAATGGTCTCACTCTGTTAAAGTTTGTCTGTTTGCCAAGAAAAAATCGAAGTTTCTTACTGAAGATCCACCACCGATAGATGATAAGAAGTATGAAGATTGGCAAAGTGAGAACTCCTTGCTTATGACGTGGTTGTGGAATAGCATAGAGCCATCAGTTTCTTCTAATGTCATCTATCTTGATACTGCCAAGCAGATCTGGGCTGCAGTTCGAGAGATGCACTCTCAAGAGCGGAATGTCTCCCGCATTTATGACTTGTTTAAGTCTATGTTTACTATGAAGCAGGGAGATAAATCTCTCGGTGAGTATTATAGTTCACTCCGAGGTATGTGGGAGGAACTTCAACAGTATTAGCCCTTGACCACTGTTCTGCAGCAGCAGAAATGATAGCGGAAAGAATTTCAGGTTGGCTTGTTCTTGTCCAACTTGAATCCTAAGTACAGTTCGATTAAGTGATAGATTTTGGCTAGTGAATCTCTTCCAATTGCAGCAAATGCCTTTTCTCGTCTTCCGTGTGCCTCCCTTGGGAATGTGACTTCCGCATTGGTATGGAGTAGTGTTTCTGAGTCTTCTGCATTGGTATCGAGTAGTGTTTCAAGGCATGATTAAGAAGGGAGACCACTCACCGTTGAACGCTCCAATTTCTTTCCGATGGTTGAGCTGCTAGTCCGATTCTTCACAGCTTCGATGCTTTCGATCTTTGCCTAAGAATTCTCTTTTTGTTGCTTCTCTTTCTTTGAGATTGTATTTTGACGCCATGAAAGAATTCAAAGATATAGTTTAAGGTAGAGAATTAAGAGAGCTTAAGTACTAAGAGATAAGTAATAAATTGATATCGAATCGATTAAACTAAAAGACTTTTGGTGTAGGACTCAAATTTATAATCATGACAAGAAACCCTAACTAAACCTGTTAAACGAATTGGGTAAGCCAATTAAATAAAAATTAAATCTTGATTCGGAAAATCTGATACAATTTCGGTTAATCAGGGTTTTATAAAAACCCTAATCTAACTAGCAATCCGAAACTGACTCTCGTAGATAATCAAATATTATATTATCATCATAATTATTAGTCTAGTTCATTTAAGTGTTTTCTTCTATTATTGTATTATTATATGATCATATTTATTATTTTATTTTATCTGACTTTTTATTTAATTTCCCCCCCAATGCTCCCTAATTCATATTTATAGTCTCTAAATAAATTTATATTATTTTCCTCAATTTATTTAAAATTATTTTGGGCTCCCCCATAATCTATATGGATTATAAATACTTAATTTAATATTAGTATATATATTATACTTTCTTTATCTTATTTTTTTTTGTTATTCTTATGCTCCCCATAATTTATTATTTCTTACTTATCCAAATATATTATTTTATTATATATATAATTTTAATTATTAAACAAATATATTTCTCGGGTTGAGTCGGGTCGGATCTGGATCAGGTCTGGTCGGTCTGTCTAGGCATGGTCTGGTTGTGGCACGGGTAGTGCTGGGCATGGTCTGGCATGTGCTTGGGTGCGACTGGGCACGAGCTAGGCACTGTCTAGGCCGTGGCCTAGGCATACATACACCGAGTTGACTGGGCAGCAACAAAGCCTAACCACAAGTGGTTTGGTTTTGGCCGAATGAGTGGTGTGCATGGCAGTCATGTTCCACCACTCAATGGAGCCACACGCCAAAATTCCACTCAGCCCACCGATTCCAATCTAGCCCATTGACATAAGAAAACGCTTGGTTTATTCTTACATAGGCCCATACATGGAAATGAGAGACTTGTGGGTCCACTGACCCTTGAAATGGTTGGTCTACCTATGCGGGTCCACCATGAAAGAGCAACCATGATGTTGATTTCTAGGTGGTGGTCCACTTGATGAACCCAATCACATCAAAATCAGCCTTGGTTGTTGATTAAATGGTCCACCACATGATGGACGGCACACCCAAATTAGCCAAGATGATGATTTCTGGCCATTGGAGTAGGATCGATTTCATAGGTTGACTCTAATCAAGAAATTATAACCATTAGAGGCTAATAATGATATAATCTATTAACATGTATTTTAATCATAAAACCTAACATTATATACTATATATAAAAAAAAATGACAGCTAATCTATATTTGTTTCTCAACACCATTAACATGTATTTATTTTAAATTAAAACAACTAACATATATTTATATATTCAAAACAACCAACATAGTTTATTAGTTACAACAACTAACTATTATCTTTTTCATAAAAGAACTAACATGTATTTTATTTCTTAGAACATCTAACAACTAACATTTATTTTATTCTTTAAAACAACTAATCCTTTGTTTTATTATATTATATTTTATTGTTATTATATTTTCTTAAGCTTCGTTACATATCTTCCATACGGGGCCACCTTTGTTTTGGCCCCATACATGACACACGTTAGAAGGTGGGTCCCACGACTACCTAATGGACCACCCAACAACACCGCACGATCACACCCCATGCACACACACCTCTATTAGGTGGGATCTGCCAAAACAGTGAGCCACATGGCACATTCATGGAGGACACTGATATATTGGGCGTTTGGTCAGATCCCAAGTGGCCCACGACACAAAGATCACCATGGTTGCTGGTATCCAGCCATTGGATTTGAAACCACTTTCATGGGCTGATTGAAGCCGTGAGATTCATAATATGGATGAAGTGACACACTCCTGGCATTCACTGACTATATGAATGTTTGGCCACAACCTAGTGGATCTACGAACCCAAAAATCACCAGGTTGGTGATTTACTACTGTTGGATTGAAGGAGTTGGGGTTGGGTTGCTCTATGCGGCACACTCTAAGGTTCTTCCCACATGGACGTTTGGCCAAATTATAAAGACCTGCACTAGAGATCAACGCTAAGAGCAGAAAACAGGGGCTCCGCCCTTATGATCATGGTCACCCGTCACAGCATTGTGGGCTCCACAAACACCTATTGGACTGACCAAAACCACACACACATACAAAACCACAAACACACATGCACATATTTCTATACACAATATAAAAACTCATATAACTTAAGTTTTATACTAAATTTATGAAAAGAAAGCTGAACTTACGATGCTCTGTTTTGGGTTCATGCAACCCAAAACTGAGGCTCCCAACATAACAACAAGAAATAGGGGATCCAACTAACCATTGGATTTGGAAATTTTCGAGGTTTGATTGCATTGGCTGCCATCGATGGCGGAGTTGACGTTGGTGGAGATTCTGGCGCGGGGTCGAGGTGACGAGTTGCTGCTGGTGCGTGCCAAGATGAGAAGATGATGGATGGTTTGATTGGTTGGCTGGGTTTGGTGATGGATGAATAGTTGGTCGGGGATGGAAATGAAGAGTTGCAGACCAGGTGGAGAGCTTCATTGGTTTGAATCTAACGGTGGCAGGTGAAGGGTCAGATGGTGGAGTTGTAGGTTGGTGGAGTGAAGAAGGAGAAAGGAGTTGGTTGCTGGAGGATGTTGCATAGCGATGGGAATGGTTTCCCATTAGGGTTGGACTTGTAGTCTAGGCTACCATGGAAGGGACAGCTGGCAGGATAGGTGGAGGAGAGAATGTTTGGGTGGTTTGGAGGTTGGAGGTTGGAGGTTGGAGGTTGGCGTTTGCTGGTGCGTGCAAGGAGTTGCAGGTTGGTGAGTCGGCCATGGTTGAGAAGGAGAATGAAGTTGGGAGGTGTAGATGGAGGGAATATAATAGGGTTTCTTTGGTTAAGGATTTGGGTGGTTTTAAGATTTGGATTGAAATCATTTTCAATGGGTTAGATCTTAACCATTTGTTAGAGTCGGTTTAAGGTTGGGGGTGAGGTGTCGATTGTAGAGGCTATAGGGGCTCGTGGATTCTGGTTGGTGCAGAGGCAGAGAGGCGGATGGAGAAGAGAATGTCGAGTATAGAAATTCCATCCGACGGTTGGGAGCTGAAGCAGTGAGAAAAGGAGATCGTGTGATAAAGAGGAGTGTGTAGGTGTCATTTTCATGAAAGGGAAGGTTATGAGAGAGGAGAAGGTTGCATGCGTTGATTAGAGTGTGGTATTTCACACGTGATGAGAAGATTATCTCTTATCTAAAGCTTGTTAGAAACAAGCAACTCACATGGGCTGGCAACCCAAATAAGCTAAGTGTATTGGGTCTATGACGAGGTGTTAAGTGGTTTCACTTGTTTGTGTGGGCAAGTAAGAGTGTCACATGTATATGGTGGGCAGCTGGATGTGTGGCCAAACTAGATGTGAGGATGTTGGAATGGTGGTTGGTGCACTCCAAGGAAAAGAACCCAGCCATAAAAGAAGCATGCTATTATGAGATGATCAAGGAGTGATCCGACAGTAGAGTAGGTCAAAGGCTGAGAATCGGAATGGTTGCATTCCCACATGATCATGCACACATGGGGAGGCAAGACGTGGTTGAAGGCGGTTAAATGTGAAGTAAAAGGCTTACAAGGTGTCAATTTGAGAGCGGTTCTGATCGGATAAGAAGCTTGGGCCAGATTAATTGGGTGGTTATGGTACAAGTTTGCTCTCGGTCCTTGGAGGATGGGTTGAGCTAAGATAGATGGGTCAAGATAGAAAGGTTTGATAAGGAAGATGGACCGAACGAGATTGATCTAGATTAGATGCATGGTGCAATGATTCGACTTGGCGCATCGACGGAGCTAGGCATCTAAAGAGGTCCCACTGACCCCGAAAATGTTCATATCGACTCAAATGGGCTCACACTCATCGAGGAAGTGAGGTCCACAAGAGATGGGACTCATGCACTTAGAATCTATCACTAATAATTTCTAGCCCTCGGATCATGCGGTGTCTGTAGACTACACGATCTATGGCTGATATTAGACATCCGAGTGATTCTACGGATCATTCGAGATGTCAGATATATTCAAAGGACCTTTCTCTAGAATAAGCTTGTAAGGTCAGATATAGTTGTTAGATTTCTCTTCATCGAATCAAAGCCATTAGATCTTGTGGTCTCCGTAGATCACACTATCCAAGGCCGATCGTGTTAATTGAGGTGGTCCACGAACTTTAATTGAGCCAGATTGAATATACGAGGCATCCACTCACTAAAATAACGGTCTGATGGGTGATTTGCAATGAGTCTAAGCCCTAATATGAGGCCTGTGGGTTTCCAAATGGGCTAGAAGTCTTCCAAAAGGGTTCGAAAAGCCCACTCGGAAATCTGGGGTATTACAGTCTTGGCTTTAGAAACTTCTGAGATATGAATATAGGACTTCTTGGCAAGTGGTTGTGGAGATTTGGGGAGGAGGAGAGCTTATGTAAGGGGGTTATCGGGAGTAAATATGGAATTATGGCGAATGGGTGGGGTAGTCTCCCGGTTAATTCGACACATGGTGTTAGCAGGGTAGTTAAGGGCGCAAGGCGCACTTAAGGCGCTAGGACCTCTGGAGCCTGAGGCGCGCGCCTGACTGAAGCGAGGCGCAATATTAAAAATTATAATAAAAAATATTAAAAAATTAAGAAAAATAACATTATAAAATAACAAACAAGTAATCATTAGGCCACATAAATATAATATAAAGAACTTGTCATTTTTTTATTTTTTTCAAAAATTTACCAGAAAACGACGCACCTAGCGCATTCATTTATTACTTAAATTTTATTTTTTTAAGAAATATCAGCATATATGATGGATTTGTCCGGGATACATGTCGGTACTGTGTCACATACATGTATCTGTGTCGGCACTGATACGATGGGGGGTACAGGTATTCGAGTATCATAGGTTCTAGTTAACATTGTCATTATCTAAATACAAAACAAGTAACAAAAAGCCATAAAATTTGCCCATCTCTAGTTGGACTTACATACCAAAATTCGTCCTGATTAGTAATTTATGTTCGTTGTATTAGTATTTTTCATAGATTATTTTCAACTGTGGATTTCTAGCATTTATTGGGTTACTTAGATTCAAAGGTTAGGAATCACTAATCATACCCATTTTGTCTTGTAAGCCCTTCTAGGGATAGGCGAAACATGCATACGGTCAATAGACTCTAATAGTATGCCACATGGCTTACACTGTTGGTCCTTCATCAACTTTTATGATGTACACCATCATCAATTTTTTTCTTTCACAAGTTGAAATGTTAAAATGTTGAATGACCAAAACACCCCTACAAAGTAAAAAAATTCAAAAAATAAAAGAAAATTAGTTAAAGGATTTGGCGGTCATATTAGGGATAAGGATTTTTTTATTTTTAATATTTAAAAAAAAAAAAAAATAGTTATTTTAGTGAGGCACGCGCTTGGTGCGCCTTGTGCCTTGGCTGAGGCACCTCGCCTTGATGCCTTGACCATTTCAAGGCGCCTTGACTACTGAGGGTGTTAGTATGTGGAAAGGGATTGTTTGGTATAGAGAGAGATTCGAGAAGGGCATTTCCATTAAGGTGGGTAAGGGCTATAAGGTGAGATTTTGGGAAGATCTATGGTGTGGGGAGGCTCCATTGAAGGAGGTCTTTCCTAACTTATTCTCTATCTCCGATTGTCAAGGCGCGTCGATCAGCGAGTGTACTATCAGTAGAGATGGAGTGAGCTCATGAAATTTTGGTTTCAAGAGGAATCTAAACGACTGGGAAGTGGTTGGATTAGCTTCTCTCCTCGGGTTGATCTGTGAGAATCCCCGATTAGGAGACGAGTTTGATGAGAGGTTTTGGTGATAGGATCCCAAAGGTACCTTTTCTGTTAGATCTTTCTATACTAGTTGCCTTCCGGAGATTGGGTTGGAATTTCCAGCTTCAATAGTGTGGGGGTTTCCGATTCCATCGAAAGTGAAGTTTTTCGCTTGAAGGGCAAGTCTTAACAAGATTCTGGCGGTAGATCACCTTTTTAGTAGGCGTATGATGATCCCTAATTGGTGCGCTTTATGCAAAGAAGAAGGAGAATCAGTGGATCATGTTCTCATTCATTGCCGGTTCTCCCATGATGTTTGGTAGACGTTCTTTGGTCTTTTTAGGATTCCTTTTGTGGTTCCTAACCATGTTAGAGACCTTTTCCTTGGGAGGGGCGATGAGTCATTTTCTGGTAGAGGAAGGATCCTATGGAGATACTTACCCTTTGCGGTTTTTTGGGCGATCTGAAGGAAAGGAATCTTAGGATCTTTGAAGACATAGCACAGGATTGTAGAGAGGTGGTGTTGGCTGTGAAGTCCCTCCTTTACCTGTGGTCTTCTTTATCCCCTGCTTTTAGAGGAAGTAAATTTCAATTTTTCGTATTTAGTGGGATGAGTTGATGGAGGACCTTGCTCCCCTTGTTGGGACATAGTGGTCCTATTTTTGTAAAGTTTTCTGGGGTTTTCCCCTTTAATGAATTATACACACTTATCAGGAAAAAAAAACTTGTAGTTACAGATAAATAAACAAGATTAAAACAATAATTTTCTTGCTTTCAATTCCTTGTAAACTGGGTTGTGTGGCTAATGAGCTCCAAACTTTGTAGTTATCCTTGGAAGTATTTTGGTTGTTTAGTACATGTTATTAAGTAAACCAGACCAATAACTTCTCTTCGGTTAAATGTCGTTTCAACTTGACCTTTTCCTATATGTCCTTAGCAGTCCATTGTCATAGTAAAGTAATTAAGGTTTAGACGTCTGACGTCATGTAGATTTCGAATAACAGATCATAGTACCCAGGGGTAGCTGGACATGTGGGAAATTTTGGTCTTGTATTCTCATTCTTTTTTGTTGTCGGTATGTACGCGCATTTTCTGTGTGCCATGTGTGTAATTGCACCAAGGTTTTAAACTTCGCCGAAAAGTTCGAAATTTCGGTTTCGGACTACACCGAAACCGAAATTCATAAAAAACGAAATTTCAGAAATTCCAAAATTTCGACCAAAATTTTGGAATTTGTGTTTTTCATTTTTTTTTGAAATACAGTATGAAATTTTGAACTTTTCGTGAAATTTTTGAACTTTTCCTGAAATTTTCATCAATAATCTCTCTTTCAAATTTTTCCAAAATTTCACATGAAATTTCGAACTTTCTACCTAAATTTCGGTTTAGGCCCTCATCGAAATGGCATGCGAAACTGAAATTTTAAACCTTGAATTGCAATGTTTGCTCTTGATCCCATTCTTTTTGTTTGTAATTAAGGTTTAGACATCTAACATCATGTAGATTTCGAATAACAGATCATGGTACTCAGGGGTAGCTGGACATGTGGGAAACTCATGTTCTATTCTCTTTCTTTTTTTGTTGTCGGTATGTACATCATTTTCTATGTGCCATGTGTGTAATCAGACTTTTTGCTCTTGATCCCATTCTTTTTGTTTGTAATGATCTGTCATGGAGTATCTGATAGTAGTCTAAATTCTGAGTTTATTTATTTTTTTATTTTTTTCTGTTTGGACTTTCGACCTAGGGGTTAAAGTTTTGATGATTATTGGAAGTATTCCGCTACCTAGTGTTTCATGGAACTCAGAGCATTAGTAATAGGGTATTGTTTGGAGAAGTTTTTAAGTGCTTCATTCATTGTTTCAAGTATCAGACGATATTGATACATTTGGGTATTGTCCAAGATTGAGGCAAAAGACTCATGCGAATCGGGAATCAAATGGCTTCGTCACAGTTTTGTTGGTTTCGATTGGTATTGTCTGATATATATAAGAATCGTCTGTATCGTCCGATACGTTGTGTTTTAATGGTGAAAACTCATAGCCAAACCTCATTTTGGCTTCCTATTTCCTCCATACTTGCTCCAATACATCTGAAACTCTCCCAACCTGCCCAAAACAAAAACCTTTGTCAGAATGGTTGAAAGTTTCGGCCGCGTTTCAGTCAAGGGCGATACAAAATACCATGGGGTTTTAGAAATCCATAAGTTTCAAGCCAATTTCCTCCGTTTTGGTAGTTTCGGTCCAAATCTACTGAAACCACCAAAACTACTGTACTTCTCCTTCACTTTGGTTTCGCCGAGTTTCAGACCAAAACTACTGAAACCATCGAAATTAACGAAACATTTCAGATCAAAACCACCAAAACTACCGAACTTCTCTCACTTTGGTTTCGCCAAGTTTTGGACCAAAACTATCAAAACGTTTCGAACCGAAATCATCAGAACTATTCAAAGGTTTCAGACCGAAATCACCAAAACTACCGAATTTCTATTTCACTTCGGTTTTGCCAAGTTTCGGACCGAAACCACTAAAATGAAACCCGCGCCTTTAAAAACCATGTTTGTTAGATCTAACAAGAAAATTCAAAGGAAGATGATGAATCAAAGATCAATTCTTGATTTATTGCTGGAGTAGAAAATTGTGTTTTCGTCAATGGAGTTAAGAAATCACTCCTGTTTTTGAGATTCCTCGTAGATTTTGTTGTAATATCAAAGATCCATGGATCCTTGACTAGATCAATGGATGTTTTTTTGAGAATGCTATCTCGAAATAACTTATTTTCTAATTTAAAACCTTAGTCATTTTTTTTAAAACTTTTAGTGATCTTTTGTTTCTCAATACTAGAAAATGCAATTGATGGTAGATCTTGTAAATAATATTTTCATATTCTAGTTTGGCAAAGATTCCGTGTGACATAAAACATTTATTAACCGTTCCTACGAGCACCAGTGTAGTGTTGAAAATGTCGTGGTACGCATACTTCGTCGATTATGTGAAGACTAAAAGAAAGACACTAAAAGAAAGAGACAACAAGGATTAGACGGTTGACGACAGGAGTCATATGAGTAATTGCCCATTTGTCGGTTATAGATCCTGTACGCTCGCGTAGGAAGGTAAGTGACTTAGTGGCCATATGAATAGGTTTAAAATGAATAAAATATAATGGTCAAACCTAGTCAATGGACAGACTCGAGTCTAAGTCAAGATTATTGACTTCTGGGAAAGTTTGATCGATTGGACTTTTTAGGCCAATCGATTGGACAACGCCCAATCGATTGGAGACCTCTCTGAAATCGATTGGATCTTACAGGACATAATCTTATTTAAGTCTAATCGATTGGACTTGGTACAATTGATTGGATTTACGAAGGAAAAAATCCATCTGTACAAGACCAATCGATTGGACTAAGCCCAATTGATTGGACCCAAAGTACAATCGATTGTACTTCACGCGGATTGTGTCTTTTTAGATTCGAAATTCTAGTTTCCACTTCCTCCACTTTCTAAAAGACTGTGGGCTACGAATTCTATAAATATAACCCCTCTATGGCTTTACTAAATACACTTCTACACATTGGAATACAGAGAAGAAAGTTTTATTTATCAAGAGTGTCCATTCGAAGAGCACAAAGCCTTTAGTTCTCATTAATATCTTTTGAGCTTTTTCTCTTCTTGATCAAAGCCAAAAGTTTGATCCTTTACTCAGGTTAGGTCTCTCACATAGAAATTTGACCTAGCAGCTTGAGAGTATCAGTGTGACTCAACACCTTTTGAGCAAATTAGGGTTCAGGGTGTACTGAATCCTTCACCTTCAGCCAAGGCTGGAGAGTTGAGAATTAAGATTGGAGTGGCTGATCGAAGGTAGGTTTTGGGAGTACCAAACTGAACAAACGGACAAGACTAGACCATTGTTAAGGTTGGGAGGTGAAATGAGGGTTTTTCCGCGTCGTTGATTACGGAAACCCTTGTATTTCAACAATATTTGTAATTTCTCCGAATTTGTTCACTTAATCTGCAAATAAGCAGACTTGCACAGTGGCTCGTGTCGGATATCGTCCGCACTCGGGATTAGTTAGCACAATAAGAAACAAGAATAATCAGAAAATGCTTGGAATAAATGGAAGGGTGAGAATGGTGGAGGTTCATTTAAAATATGTTTGAGATTATTGTTAAAACTATTAGAATGAAAAAAAAAAACATAAGAGAAACGAGAATGAAAAACAAAATAAATAAAAACTTAAATTTGAATTTAAAACTTGTTCATTAAACTAAAAACAAATGCTTACAATGCTTGTTCAAATGCTTTACAACGGAAATAACATTAAACCAAATTAATCTAGAAAGCCATTAAAATATTATCCTAGAAAGCATGTAAAGGTGGAGAGGGAAAGAAGAGAGTGAAAGAAGGTAGGAAGGTTAGAGAGATGAATTAGAGAGAAGCTTACCATTGAAGAGGTAGATGGTGCAACTTCTATTGGATAAAACTCAATGGGATTGAGGATTATAGCCTTTGATTATGGCGAATGGAATGGGCAGCAAGGAGACGTTGCTGTTTGACGCTTTGCACTTCGAGGTGGAGGCGTTAATGGTGAGCTCGCCGGAGTTGCTCGCCGGAGAAGAAGGGTGAAGAAGAAGAGAAAGAAGGAAGAAAGAGAGGAAGAGAAGGGGGAGGGAACCCACCCAAGAAGGAGAGAGAATGAATCTCTTATAGACTTTTTTTTTTTTTCTTTTTTGCTTGTTGTAAAAATGATGACCGTTGGATCTAGAGAGATCCAACGGTTGGGAATGGGTTAGTTAGATGAGAGAGAGAGTGACTAGGATAGAGAGATATGGGGAGAGAAGAATCGGTCAAGTGAGACCAATTCTCTCTTCTTGTTGCAAATGGGCATGGGCATGGGTCATGGTCATGGGCATGGGTCATGGGTATGGGTCATGGGCATGGGTCATGGGTCATGGGTCATGGGTATGGGCATGGGTCATGGGTCATGGGCATGGGTCGTGGGTCATGGGTCATGGGTCATGGGCTTAGGTCATAGGCTTAGGTCATGGGGGCTGTTAGATGATGAAACTATGATAATTGGATGAGACGAGGTGGCAGTTTGACTCGGTCCACAATTGGCGGACCGTAGGATCTGGAAAGATCCAACGGTCAGATGAATGATCTAACGGTCGAATTGAAGATCTAACGGTAGAAGAACTATGAGAGATGGAATAAAGCTAAAGGAGAGAAGATCTGAGGTTAGATGATGGAGATCAGAGGGTTAGGACGATCGATCTAAGGATCGGATGGTGAGATATAGGCAATTCGATCATGGAGAGGGGGATCGGATGGTAGATCTGGGGATCTAATGGTAGGATGAGATGATCTACAGGTTAGATATTAGAGTCTAGAGAGATGGAGAGAGAATTAGGAGAGAGGAGAGAGAAAATAATACAAAATAATGGCAAAAGAGCTGGCGGAGGGTCATGAACCCTGATCTTCAATGTAATCTTCCGTCGGCTTTACCAATTACGTAAGCCGTCATTTTATGTCAGTTGGTGCGGCTTTGAATCACTTTAGCTCGTTTCTTGGTCTTCAGCTTTTCCTCTCTCTTGGTTCTTTATCTGGCTCTACGATCCTCTGACTTGACCCGTACTTGGCCGGTCTCTTCTTGTCATAGCTTGTTGACTCCTTAAAGCTTTGATATTAGGCTTCTATGGTTGATCGTGGGCCGCAAGTCTCTAAAATCGCCCGACTGGGTTTCCTGCGAGAGAAAAGCACGTAATGAGACTTAATCAAAATGGCTTCATATCTAGACTATCCGAAATGCGTATATTTCATGCAAATAGTCGATTTTCGTTTAAAAATTGCGCTCTACGCATTGGAAGAAACTCTTACGTGAAAAAGTCGACGAAAAGACAAGTTTTGCGTAGGAGAATGCGACATCGCTATAAGGATAATGGCTTAAAATAAGCACTTTTGACGCACGTGGATTCGTAGCGTTGATTCAGATGACGTGGACGCATCGGCAGTAGACCATTGCTAAGGTTGGAATCTGCATTTGCAACGGTGCTGCGTAGGTAACCTTTGTTTCGTTTAACTTTCCGATTAGTGATACTTTCCGTCTGGACGTGGTCCCGTGGTTTTCCTTGGCTAAGGTTTCCACATAATAACTGTGTCTTGTGGATGTTTGATTGTTGTTCCGCTAATTATATTGATTAGATCAAACGACAAAAAGACAATATACCACAAAGGTATATTTGATTTGAGTTTGTTGTGATAATCCTTTTATCAATCAACTAAGACATGCGAGTTTATCACTTTACCTCGACTAGTAAACTTGTGATAGGTTAGATTAATTTTTGAATACCTAATCCCTCCCCCCCCCCAGGTATTTTTGATTAAAGAGAACGGACTAGTTATTTTTCAGATCTGAATGTGTTGGATTTCTGTAATGAATACTATGTCGGGATTAGACAATTTGGATATTTTTATCCATCGTTTTTCAAATATTTTTGTTACTTTATTATGCTTTTATTTTTTATACATTCGTTATCATATAGATCTGAATCATCATTATCAGCTCGCCTTATCCCAAATGTTTGAAGCATGAATCCTATTTCGCCATTCGACTCTGTTTAGAGTTACATCTTCTATCAAAGAATAAGTCTTCAAATATTTTCTTACTACCTCCATCCATGTCTTTTGATCTTCCTTTCTCCCTTTTTAGGTCTTCAACTTGCACCAAATAGCTCCTTCTCACTGGTACTATTGTTGGTCTTTGTTGCACATGCCCAAACCATCTCAATCGACTTTTATGTATTATGGGTAGTTCTGTAAATACTCCATTTGAGCGGTATATTTGTCTTTTGTAATCCCCTTTTATGACCTAATCACATGACAACCTTCTCTCCTCTCTCCTCTCTCTTCTCCCTTTGATCCTAAACCTAACCCTAATTATCTAATTTAACTTGGTATTAGAGCAAGGTTTGCTAGAGAAGATCGTTGGAGAAGTGTTAATGCCTTATTGTACCATACGATTGATGTCATAGGCTGTACAGACATGGATTTCGAGGTCTGGACAAGTTTTTCGAGGTCTGTCAAAATCTCTTCTAATAGATCTCGATTTTTTAGTTTTTTTGGTGATTTTTTGGGAATTTTTTTGGGAGTTCTTGATGGTGTTAAGACCATTCTTCTCTTGGAAATCGAAAAGATCATTTTTCAATACTAGCCCAAAACCCCTTCGATTTCGACCTTTTTGATAGGGTTTCTTGGTCACTTTTGATCCCCTATTATCATAGGGAATCATCGAATCTGTTCATGGGCCATTCTATTGAGAATCGAAGCTTTTAGCTCGATCTTTCTCCCCAAAAAGGTACCACCAACCTATTTTTACTTTTTTTGGGCTGCATTTCACTTTCAGACCTGCAATATTCCCTTTTTTGGATTTATTTCACTCCTAAAATGTTTATTTGGGTATTTTGGACTGCTCTTCTCTCGTCTTGCTGCTATTTGACCATGAAATAGCCCTTTTTAGGACCATTTTCTTTGTTTTTTGGTCCTTTAGTGTGCATACAGCACTCTTGTTGTTTTTTGGCCTTAGTTCTTAGCACTCCATCGACTTGGTTCGTTATGGAAATTCAGCTACTGCTTCCGAACATTCCCTCAGAGTCAGAGATGAGCACAGAAGTCCCCTCCATTGGAGTTGGAGGGCTTATGGTGCATCAATTGGCTTACGAGAACCCCGACTTACATATTACCTCGGTCAAATTAGACGGCAAGAACTACTTACGATGGGCTCAGGCCGCACGGTTGTTTATTGGAGACCGTGGGAAGCTAGGCCACATTAAGGGGATACAGTTGAGCCTCCCAAGACTGATCCCTCATATCGACAGTGGGAAACTGATGATCTTACTGTCATGTCATAGCTCCTCAACTTTATGTAGCTAGATATTAGCCAGAGATTCTTATTCATGCGCACGGCTAAAGAGGATTGGGAGACTACTCAGAAGACCTATTCCCAATAGTAGAACACTGGTAGGGCCTTCCAATTGAAGTAGAGTATCTCCCATTTTAGGCAAGGGGAGAAGTTTCTCACTGAGTACTATACCTCCCTTTGCAACATGTGGCAGGAGCTCGACTATTATTACTCCTATCAACCTCTTCACTCAGAGGAGATTGTTCTTTATCGGCGAAGTGGAGAAGGGCCAGATATTTGAGTTCCTTTTTGGATTCAATCTGTCGTAAGAGCTTGCTCGTGTCCAGATCCTTAGTAGCATAGTGGATCTTCCATCTCTTGGTGAGGTATACGCCTATCTTCAAAGCGAGGAGAGTCGACGGATCTCCTTCTAGGATGAGCACCTCATCTCCGAGCTATCATCGCTTGTTGCTTCTCCTGCCCACCAGCCCCAGCAGCCTCAGAGAGGTCGACCTTATCAGCCTCCTGCTTTCGCTCCATCCTATGATCCTATTGGTCCTCCTACTGGGAAACCTTCTACTAGGGATAGACCCAAGTGTGACTACTACGGCAAACTTGGACATGTGCGGGACCGATGTTGGAAATTCCATGGTCTTCCTAGCCAGCTACTGCTAGTATGGATACTCCCATACACCCTCAGGGATAGTTACTGCCGAGTTCTTCTACTTTGGCTTCTCTTGGTGGTATCTCTGCCACTGAGCTTGCAGGCCTTCGACGATTGCTTTCACAGCTGGATGGTCCTTCTGCCATTGATGTTCCATTCCATCATCTACTTCCCCTTAGATCATTGAATCCGGGGCTTTGGAGCACATAACGGGCATGTCTTTATTTTCCAGCTATTCCATCTGTTCTGGCCGTGATAAGGTGAAGACTTCTGGATGGACGCTTTCCTGAGCCCACTACACTATTGTTGTCAGTATGAGGTAGAATAGAATATAAGATATATGGTGGGTGGAGATATTAATGTGGGTGTAATTGTTTTGACCTAGTAATATAAATAATATTGTGGGACATTGGTAGGGACTACTCTCCAACGTTTTCCCTTCTCTTCTTCTCTTCTCCTCTCTTCCCGAAACCCTAAAATTCTACTTGGTATCAAAGCTAAGCTAATCGAATCCGCACAAAAACTTTAGGGGTGAATCTCCTCACATCTCAGACCTTCAAGGGGTGACCAACATCGCTGATGTCATCACTGACGTCATGGAGCCGTACGGCTGACATCATCAGCTGTACGGACATGGTGCTCGAGATCTCCAAAGCCTTCACCTTCCAGTAGATGACATTTTTCTAGGAATTTTGGTGATTTTTTGAAAATTTTTTGGACCTTTTTTGAGCATGTTATGGCCGTTATTCGAAAATATTGAAAAACAGGCTCGTTTCAGTTCGTGGTGATTTGTGACCTCTTCCGAAGCTTCTTGGCTTCGATTGCTGCTTCGATTTGCTGCTTCGTTTTGGTCCTCCCCATTATTACCTACAGGCCTATGCCCTTTGTTTTTGAGTTTAGTGGAGTATTGTGGCTGGGGGATCGATTTCTCCCCCTTGTTATTACCGCCGGCGAAAACCCACAATCCCTACTGGTTGGCTCTCCTATGCCTTCAATCCTTTTTTGGATGTTTTTTTGGAACTTTGGGATGATCCCATCACTCCGTGATCTCTCGGTTATTGTGGCTTGAGTCGTTTGATTCATTTGTCTCAGATCGTGGTAGCTGTTTTTTGGGTGGTCATTTCTATTATATGCTTGTTATTTGTTGTTTGTGACGCAGCTATGCCGACGTTAGATGAATCTAGAGCCTCGGATGTGGTCTCCAAGCCTACCAGCCCTCCCGTTTCAGCTCTTACTCCATATGAAAACCCTGTGTTGCAGATGACCACTATCAAGTTGGCTGGAAAAAATTATTTGGAATGGTCTAGGGCTGCCAAGATGTTTATTGGTGGCCGTGGGAAACTAGGATATCTTATTGGCCGTCTAATGGCCCCTAAAGAGGATGACCCTGAGTTTGAGAGATAGGAATCGGGCAATTTGACTGTTATGTCGTGGCTTCTTAACTCTATGGAGCCCCACATCAGTCGAGGATTCCTATTTCACACTACTGCAAAGGAGATCTGGGACTCTGTATCTCAGACCTATTCCCAGCAAAAGAATGTTGCTCGTGTGTATCAGTTGCATCAGAGCATTGCCACTCTTCGTCAAGGGGACTTGCCTTTGGCCGAGTATTTTGCTAAGCTTCGTAGCATGTGGGAGGAACTTGATTGCTATCAAGTCTTTACCCCTGCCTGTACCACGGGTGGTAAGGCATATCACACGTTGGTGGATCAGAACAGGATATATGAGTTCCTTGCTGGCTTGAATGTTGATTTCGAGTTAGCCCGTGTCCAGTTGCTCAGTAAAAATGATTTACCCTCGCTTAACCAAGTATACGCTTATGTTCAAAGTGAAGAAAGTCGCAGAGATGTCATGTCTCCTCTTCCCAAACATGAAAAGTTTGCCCTGGCTACAGTCTCATCATCACAGAAACCACCACAGCATTGCCCTAAAGGTCCTCCACCTACTTGTGCTCATTGTGGCAAGAAAGGTCATAGTCAAGATAAATGTTGTAGTCTTCATGTGTGTGAGGGGTGTGGAAAGAAGGGCCATAGTAAAGAAAAATGTTGGAATATTGTTGGACGACCCCCGTAGTCGTCCTCGCCGTCGTCACGCGCACCTCCTACTGCCCACAGCGTTGCTATGGATACTCCTATAGATCCAACATCTTCTTCGGACACATCACTAGTTACTATTTCTCGAGAGGAGCTCGAGAATATACGGCGCTTTATGGCCCACTTGGATGGACCTTCGGCCACTTCAGCATTTGCCCAGTCAGGTACCATCAGTTCTGCCTATCATGTTTCCGCCTCTACTTCTTCATCACCTTGGATTATTGATTCGGGGGCTTCAGAGCATATGACGGGTATGTCTCCCTTATTTTCTTCCTACTCTGTGGGTTCTGGGGCTGATAAAGTCCACATCGCAGATGGCACACTTTCCTCAGTCTCTAGGAAAGGTCGTGTCACAGCCACATCCGAGATTTCTTTATCCTCTGTCCTTCATATTCCAAAGTTTGATACTAACCTGCTTTCTGTTAGCTCTCTCACAAAAACTTTGAATTGTTGTGTCAATTTCTTTCCTTCTCATTGTGTGTTTCAAGACTTGGTCACGAGAAGGACGATTGGCACTGGACGTGAAGTGAATGGTCTCTATCTCTTGGATGCGTCTCCCACAGTTCCAGCAGCATTGCAGTCTCGTAGTCATAATAATAGTTTTAATAAGGAGCAGCTACTGTCTTGGCATGCTCGTCTTGGTCATGTGTCTTTTCCATATTTACGTTTCTTATTTCCCGCATTGTTTAAGTCTATGTCTCTGTCTGAATTTCATTGTGAAGTATGTGCTCTGTCCAAGCACCCTCGTTCTGTTTTCCCACCACGGGGTAATAAAAGTAATGCTATCTTTGATTTGATTCATTCTGATGTTTGGGGCCCGTCCCCAGTTACTTCTATTTTTTGTTATCGCTACTTTGTCTCGTTTGTGGATGATTTCTCTAGGTGCACATGGATATTTGTTATGAAATCTAAAGATGAAGTGTTTTCTGTTTTCAAGAACTTTCACAAACTAATTCGTACTCAGTTTGGAAAGTGTATACAAGTTCTCCGATTTGATTAAGGGAGAGTACATGTATGGGGGGTTGAAGTTGTACTTGGCAGAGCATGGTATTGAGCATCAAAATTTATGTGTGTTCACCCCACAACAAAATGGGGTGGCCGAAAGAAAAAATCGACATCTACTGGAAGTGGTTCGTTCTCTCCTTTTGTGGTACAATGTTCCCAAAACTTATTGGTCTGATGCAGTGCTTCTTGCCACCTTCCTCATCAACCGTATGCCGTCTTGGTCTCTTCAGTTCTGCACTCCTTTTCAGTTCCTTCGTCCCTCTAGTCCTTCATTTGCGGTTCCTCCGAAAATCTTTGGCTGTCTTTGTTACGTCCATATCCTTGGCTCTCATCGGACAAAATTGGACCCTAAAGCACTTAAATGTGTGTTCCTAGGGTACTTCTCAAGCTCGAAGGGGTATAAATGCTATCATCCTCCCACACGGAAGAGGTTTGTTACTATGGATGTCACTTTTCTGAAATCGGCTCCCTTTTTTTCCGCTACTAGCCCTGTCGATTCTCAGGGGGAGAGTAGTTGGTGTGAGGAACGGCATGTGACCCCTGCTTTGCCCGTGACATTAGATGATCCAGTTATTGATACTATTATGCATGACAGAGACACTAGCAAGCAGGGGGAGTTGCAAGTCCATATTCGTCGTAGACTAAGGGAGACAAAGACCATTCCTGAACGTCAAGGTCAAGACTCCTCACTGGATCCAGGTAATCTCTCATTTGGTTCCCCTTTGGTTTCCCCTTCTTTATGTGATAGTAGTTCTGATCTTCCTATTGCTCTTCGGAAAGGGAAGAGATCTTGTCCTCAACACCCTATTGCTAATTTTGTTTCCTATGATAACTTGTCACCATCCTACAAATCTTTTGTTACCTCCCTGTCCTCTGTTACTCTTCTTTCTTCTGTCACAGACGCTCTAGCACAACCCAGATGGAAGGAGGCGATGGTTGAGGAAATGAACGCACTGGAAAAAAATAACACATGGGAATTGGTTCGGTTACTACAGGGCAAGAAGTCGGTTGGATGTAAGTGGGTCTATACAGTGAAATGCAAACCGGGTGGATTTGTGGATAGATACAAGGCTTGGTGGCTAAGGGCTATTCTCAGACATATGGTATTGACTACAAGAAGACATTCGCTCTTGTAGCCAAACTAAACTCTATTCAGGTTATTCTCTCACTCGCAGCAAGTCAGTCTTGGCCACTACTACAGCTCGATGTTAAGAATGCATTCCTCCGTGGTGACTTGAAGGAAGATGTTTACATACTGCCCCCTTCGGGGTTTCGGGTGTCTGATGACATGCAAAGAGTGTGTAAGTTGAAGAAAACTCTGTATGGTTTGAAACAGTCACCAAGAGCATGGTTAGAAAGATTCAGCGGAGCAGTTAAACAATTGGGATACAACCAGGGTCAAGTAGACCACACACTCTTTATCAGACGAGTAGGGGGGACGACGACCATCCTAATTGTGTATGTGGACGACATTATTGTCACAGGGAATTGTGCAACAGAAATTTCCAGACTTAAGAGCTTCTTGGCAGCTGAATTTGAAATTAAGGATCTAGGCACCTTAAAGTACTTCTTGGGCATTGAGGTTGCAAGATCAAATGAGGGAATATACATCTGTCAGAGGAAATATGTATTGGATTTACTTCAGGATACAGGCATGTTGGGGGCACGACCTGTTGATATCCCGATTGAAGCAAATCATTGGCTAGATGGTCAATCAGGAGAACTCCTTGAGGATGTGGGTAGCTTTCAGAGACTCGTGGGATGCCTCATCTACCTAGCTCACACACGACCGGATATTGCATATGCCGTGAGTGTGGTGAGCCAGTACATGCACGCGCCTCGCACACCGCACTTGGAAGCTACTAACCGTATCTTGAGATACTTGAAGTCATCCCCAGGGAAGGGATTGTTATTTCGTCGTCATGGGCATACGAGGGTTGAAGGTTTTACTGATGCAGATTGAGCTGGTGCCCAAGATGATAGACGGTCTACTTCAGGCTATTGCACATTTGTGGGAGGCAATCTAGTAACCTGGAGGAGCAAGAAGCAGCAATTGGTAGCTCGGTCAAGTGCGGAAGCCGAATTCCGATCTATGGCCCATGGTCTATGTGAGCTACTATGGCTCAAAATTTTACTTAGGGAGATGGGTTTCCCGATTGAAGGATATATGTCGTTATATTGTGACAACAAGGCGGCCATAAGAATTGCACATAATCTCGTGCAACATGATAGAACAAAGCACATCGAAGTGGATAGACATTTCATTCGCGAGAAAGTTACTTCGGGAGTAATCTGTACACCATTCGTGCCTACGTCAGAACAAGTGGCTGATGTTCTTACCAAAGGTGTTGCGGTTGCTCCATTTCGGGCATGTTTGGACAAGTTAGGCATGATCGATATTCATACACCAACTTGAGGGGGAGTGTTGTCAGTATGAGGTAGAATAGAATATAAGATATATGGTGGGTGGAGATATTAATGTGGTGTAATTGTTTTGACCTACTAATATAAATAATATTGTGGGACGTTGGTAGGGACTACTCTCCAATGTTTTCCCTTCTTCTCTTCTTCTCTTCTTATCCTCTCTTCCCGAAACCCTAAAATTCTACTACTACAGTCTTCTGCTAGTAGTAGTAGTAGGATAGATGTTTTAAACTGGCATACCTTTCTGGGGCATGTTTCTTTTCAGTACTTGAAACTTTTGTTTCCCACTTTATTTGTTTTTGTCTCTCTGATTTACACTGTGCGACTTGTGAGCTCTCCAAACATTGTAGTCTTGTAGATCGACCTACCCTTCCAAAGGTAATAGAAGTACTATTTCTTTTGACATTGTGCATTCTGATGTATGGGGTCCCTCCCTAACTACTATCTTGGCTTCCGCTATTTTGTTACGTTTGTTGATGATCATAGTAGGTGCACATGGGTTTATCTCATGAAAACTAAAGATGAGGTTCATTCCATCTTTAAAGGCTTTCATAAGATGATCTAGACTCAGTATGGTATTTCCATCAAGGTCCTTCGTTCTGACCAGGGTAGAGAGTATATGTACGGGGGCTTCAACACTATCTTCTTGACCATTGAATTTGTCACCAGAATTCCTGCAGCTACACCCCTCAACAAAATGGTGTAGCTGAAAGGAAAATGCGACATTTGACTGAGGTTGCTTGATCTCTTTTGATTGGCTCTCATGTCCCCAAATCCTATTGGTCTGATGCTGTGTTGACAGCTGCCTCCTTGAGTAACAGAATGCCTTCTCGTGTGCTCAAATTCAAATCCCCTATTTTGGTCCTTGCTCCCGGTTCTCCCCTATTCACAGTTCCTCCTCGGATCTTTAGGAGTGTATGCCATGTACATATCCTGGGTCCCCATCGCACCAAACTAGATCCCAAAGTGCATAAGTGCGTCTTTCTTGGTTACTCTTCTACCCATAAAGGGTATAAGTGTTACCATCCTTCCTCTGGGAAGAAGTTTGTATGCATGGATGTCACCTTCCTTGAGGAGCTATTTTTTTTCTGCCTTACCTCTCTTCAGGGGCAGAGTAGTAGTGAAGAGAGGTGGAATGCTCTTCCTGTTATCTCCCTCTCTTCCCCTCTAGAGTTTGATAGGTCTCCTCCTACTCAAACGACTAGTGTGATTGATATGCTCATGTTGCTCAGAAGGAGTTCAAAGTCTATAGTAGAAGGGAGAAAACCACAGCCGATCCTTCTATCCTTGGATCATGGTAATCCTTCTTCCCCCTCTATACCTGTCATTTCTTTTTCTACTAATGCTTCTAATCTTCCCATTTCTTTACGAAAAGGAGTCAGGAGTTGCACTCAGCATCTTTTTAGCTACTTTGTCTCCTATGATGCCTTGTCTCCATCCTATATAGCCTTTGTCACATCCCTTTCTACTATTCCTGTCCCTTCTTCTGTGGTAGAAAGGCTGGCTCAACCTAGATGGAAAGCTGCTATGATAGAGGAAATGAGAGCTTTGGACAAGAATGAAACATTGGAGCTTGTTGACTTGCCAAGAGGCAAGAAACCTGTGGGTTGCAGATGGGTGTTCACAGTCAAATACAAGGCAGACGGGTCAGTTGAGAAGTACAAGGCGAGATTAGTATCCAAGGGGTACACTCAGACCTATGGGATTGACTATGTGGAGACCTTTGCATCTGTGGTAAAGATGAACTCCATCAGGGTGTTGTCCTTGGCAGCAAAACAAGCGTGACCTTTGCATCAACTGGATGTGAAGAATGCATTTCTTAATGGTGACCTATATAAAAAAAGTATATATGGTGCCTGCTCCTGGATTTACTCCACCAGGAAATAGTGGCAAGGTGTGTCGACTGAAGAAAGCCCTCTATGGGCTAAAGAAATCTTCAAGAGCATGGTTCGAGAGATTCACCGTAGCAAAGAAGTTGCGTTACACTCAAAGTCAAGCAGATCACACCCTATTTGTGAAGCGTCAAGGGAAGAACACCACTGCCCTCATTGTTTATGATGATGACATCATTCTCACAGGAAATGATGCAGAAGAGGTGGCTAAGCTAAAGCGTCAGTTAGCAGAGGAGTTGGAAACCAATGATCCAGGACCTCTCAAGTACTTCCTAGGTATCGAAGTTGCAAGATCCTGTCAGGGGATCTTCTGTTGAAGGACCTCTCTATTATTATAGATTGTTTAGTGTCTTTATTGTTTTATTTTCTTACTTATGTAAGGGCCCACACTTATTAATATAAATAAGATTCATTGGGGTGTGTGTAGGGATAACACACATAACTCCTCTCTTCTTTCTTCTCTTTCCTCTTTCCCTCTACAGTACAGGACTTGATTTCAACTTGGTATTAGAGCAGAGCATTATCGGATCCATATCAAGACATACTCGGAAGATCGTACACACCGTGGAGGAACCCTAGCACCCTTGAGACTGCTGCCGCCATCGCTGACATCATCTAGCTGTACGGCTGACGTCATCAGCCGTATGGACAGGGTGCTCACGGAGACCTGAAACTCTACCCCCTGGTAGATCTTGATTAATCACGATTTCTAGTGATTTTTGGAGAATTTTCTAAGCCCTAGTTCGATGTCTTTGGGTTGATATTCGAAAAAAATTGAAAAAACTCTTTTTTTCTTCTCGGATGATTGTGGAGCCATCCGGCAACTTTTTCTGGGGATTGTTGCTTCGTTTTGGTCCCCCCCTATCCCCTCTACAGATCCATAGGTGGATCTCTTAGATCCATCAAGTATTGAGGTGTGTGGGTTGATTTTTCCCCCCACATAGTACCGCCGGCGGCTTTTATTGGGCAAGGAGTGCTGTCCGCGCACTACCCTACCTCATGGATCCTCAAGGAATGTCTTCTATGGTCTCTTTGGTGATGTTTGAGTGTTGTTTAGGTGCTGCATGGTGTTCCCCTTGCTCCGTGGCTTCTTAGAAGGTGTTTTTTGCCTCAACAGGCCTTTTCTCTCCTTCAAGTACCCTCAGGTTGGTTCCTAAGTTACTTTTTTTTGGTTAGTTGTGGTTTATTGCGTTTTTGTTACTGCTGGTTGTTATTTTGGAGCGTTAATGTCGACTTTGAATGAGTCGGGCAAGTCAGATGCATCCTTCGGGGCTCCCGTGACTACTGTTTCAACCCCAATGCCGTTTGAAAACCCTAGTTTGCAGATCACCGCTACCAAGCTGGCTGGAAAAAATTATTTGGAGTGGTCTAGAGCTGCAAAAATGTTTATTGGTGGACGCGGGAAACAAGGGTACATTACTGGGTGATTACAAGCACCCGCCGAGACCGATCCTACATTTGAACAATGGGAGACAGGTAATCTAGCGGTTATGTCATGGCTACTCAATTCTATGGAGTCCTACATTAGCAGAGGATTCATGTTTTTTTCCACGGCCAAGGAGATCTGGGATGCAGCAGCCCAGACTTATTCACAGCAGCAGAATGTCGCCCGTGTGTATCAGTTACGCCAAAGCATTGCCACTTTTCGTCAAGGGGATTTGCCCTTGGCGGATTATTTTGCTAGGCTCGGTGGTATGTGGGAAGAACTTGATTATTATCAGGTCTTTACCCCTAAGTGCCCAGAGGATGGTTTACAGTATCGGAAGTTGGTTGAACAAAACCGTACATATGAGTTCCTTGTCGGCCTGAATGCCGATTTTGAGTTAGCCCGTGTTCAGTTACTCAGTAAAGACGCCTTGCCATCCCTCAGTCAGGTATATGCATATGTTCAGAGTGATGACAGCTGCAGAGATATAATGTCTCCTTCTCCTGTTCATGAAAAGTCCGCCTTGGCTGCCTTCCCGCCTACTTCCAAGCGTCCTAAGTCTAAAACCCCGGTCGTCAACGGTGGCACCAAAAGGGGTCCTCCACCTACTTGTGCTCATTGTGGCAAGAAAAGCCACACCAGGGATCGGTGTTGGAGCTTACATGTTTGTGAGGGGTGTGGTCGTAAAGGCCACAGTAAGGATCGGTGCTACCATATTCATGGCCGACCACCACAACTACCTGGGACTCCCACTATTGCTCACAGTGCGACTATGGATTCTACACCGGGGTCTCTGCCCACCTATACTGCTGCGCCTCAACCTTCTGCCTCCACAGCACCCTTCTCTAGAGATGAGATAGAGAACTTGCGACACTTTATGGCCCAACTGGATGGGCCTACTGCCACTTCTACGTTCGCACAGTCAGGTATCATCAGCTCTGCCAACCTTGTCTTTGCTTCCGCTTCCACTTCTAGTTCACCCTGGATCATTGATTCAGGGGCTTCAGAGCATATGATCGGTATGTCATCCTCTTTTTCCTCATATTCCGTTTGTTCTGGTGCGGATAAAGTTCGCATTGCTGATGGCACCCTTTCCTCTGTTTCGGGGAAAGGTCGTGTCACCCTCTCTTCTGGCTTATCTTTATCTTTAGTTCTTCATGTTCCCAAATTTGCCACTAACCTATTATCTGTTAGTTCTCTTACGAAGAATCTTAACTGTTGTGCAACCTTTTTTCCTTCTCATTGTGTGTTTCAGGACTTGGCCACGAGGAGGACGATTAGCACCGGACGTGAAGTGGGTGGTCTCTATTTCTTAGATGCGACTCCTACAGCCTCTACAGCCCTTCAGTCTAGTAGTCTTAGCAATAGTGTCAATAAAGAGTATATTATGTCTTGGCATGCTCGTTTAGGTCATGTTTCCTTTCCTTATTTACGCATGTTATTTCTTGAGTTGTTTAAGTCGGTGTCAATTTCAGATCTTTATTGTGAGGTCTGTGCATTGTCCAAGCATTGTCGAACAACTTTTCCCCCTCGTGGTAATAAAAGTTTATCTATTTTTGACATTGTTCATACTGATGTTTGGGGTCCATCCCCTATTACTTCCTTCTTTGGCTATCGATATTTTGTTTCTTTTGTAGATGATTTTTCTTGCTGCACATGGATATTTGTTATGAAGTCAAAAGATGAGGTTTTACTCTATCTTCGAACAGTTTCACAAAATGGTTCTCACTCAGTTTGGAACATACATTAAAACTCTTCGATCTGATCAAGGAGGAGAGTACATGTATGGGGGTCTGCAGACGTACTTGGCCGAACATGGCATTGAACATCAAAATTCATGTGCCTTCACTCCACAACAGAATGGCGTTGCCGATCGAAAAAATAGACACTTGTTGGAAGTGGCTCGTGCCCTTCTGTTGTGGCACCATGTTCTTAAAACATATTGGTCTGATGTAGTTCTCCTTGCCGCTCACTTAATCAATCGTATGCCATCTCGCTCTCTCTAGTTTCGTACTCCGTACCACTTGCTGCGTCCTGAGAGTCCTCCTTTTCTGGTTTCCCCAAAGATTTCGGCTGCATCTGTTATGTTCACATCCTTGGTCCGAATCGCACCAAGTTGGATCCAAAAGCCTTGAAGTGTCTTTTTGGGTTACTCTTCGACCCATAAAGGCTATAAATGTTTCCATCCCCTCTCTCGTAAGCGGTTCATCACCATGGATGTCACCTTTTTGGAGTCGGCTTCTTATTTTCTCGGTGATACTCCTGCTTTTCCTCAGGGGGAGCATCTCAGTCGTGAGGAAAGGCATGTCTCATCTGATCCTGTTTCTCTACGATTGGCTATGGATGCTCTTGACAATGGTCCTAATCCGACCATGATTGACACTATTGACAGGGGTACTGACAAGCAGGGGGAGCTGCAAGTGTACTCAAGGCGTCGTCTGACAGGGAAACAGATTACCACTAAACTCCAGGGCCAACAGTCATCCTCAGAGGATCTAGGTAACCCTACTTCTAGCTTTGTTCCTTCCTCTTCTTGTGATAGTGGCTCTGACCTTCCTATTGATCTTAAGAAGGGGAAGAGATCTTGTACCCAACATCCAATTGCTAATTTTGTTTCGTATGATAATCTATCTCCGTCATACAAATCCTTTGTTACCTTGTTATCCTCTGTTACTCTTCCTTCATTTGTAACAGAAGCTCTGAAGCATCCTAGGTGGAAAGAAGCAATGTATGAAGAGATGAATGCGTTAAAAAAAAATAGCACGTGGGAGTTGGTACACTTGCCAAGAGGCAAGAAACCCGTTGGATGCAAATGGGTTTACACTGTGAAATGCAAGCCTGATGGTTCAGTGGATCGGTACAAGGCAAGATTGGTGGCAAAAGGCTACTCTTAGACTTATGGGATAGACTACAAGGAGACATTTGCTCTTGTAGCTAAGCTCAATTCCATCAGGGTTATCCTTTCCCTTGCTGCAAATCAGTCTTGGCCACTATTTCAGCTCGACGTCAAGAATGCTTTTCTTCATGGGGATCTTAAGGAAGAAGTGTATATGCTGCCCCCTCCTGGCTTTCAACTTTCTGGGGATGAACAGAAAGTATGCAAGCTTCAGAACACTTTGTATGGCTTGAAACAATCACCGAGAGCGTGGTTCGAGCGCTTTAGTGGGGCAGTCAAACGAATGGGGTATAGTCAGAGTCAAGCTGATC
Organism: Euptelea pleiosperma; assembly: GCA_035048495.1. NCBI lineage: Eukaryota > Viridiplantae > Streptophyta > Magnoliopsida > Ranunculales > Eupteleaceae > Euptelea > Euptelea pleiosperma. The sequence continues at coordinate 9,933,771 of CM068551.1, read as the reverse complement.
ATACTTTGTTCATCAGACGTGACAGGGAGGCTGTGACGGTTTTGATTGTATATGTCGATGATATCATTGTTACGGGTAATTGTATTACAGAAATAATCCGGTTGAAGGAGTTCTTGGCTTTGGAATTTGAGATCAAGGATCTGGGTACATTGAAGTACTTTCTGGGGATAGAAGTTGCGAGATCCAATAAAGGAATCTTCATCTCACAAAGGAAATATGTGTTGGACCTACTGCAGGATACTGGTATGCTAGAGGCTTGACCTATTGACACATCCATTGAGGCAAATCATAGACTTGAAGGTCAGTCAGGGGAGTCTCTAGAGGATGTGAGTAGCTTTCAGCGATTGGTGGGGAGACTTACATACCTAGCTCATACTCGCCCTGATATTGCATATGCGGTGAGTGTAGTTAGCCAATACATGCATTCCCCCCGTACTACACATTTAGAAGCCGCATACAGGATTTTGCGGTACTTAAAATCTTCCCCAGGCCGTGGCTTACTATTCAGCCATCAGGGCCACATGCGTGTGGAGGGTTTCACTGATGCTGATTGGGCAGGAGCCCAAGATGATAGGCGCTCTACATCTGGATATTGTACTTTTGTGGGAGGAAATTTGGTTACATGGTGAAGTAAAACACAACAGGTTGTTGCACGTTCGAGTGCCGAAGCTGAGTTCCGATCAATGGCCCATGGGGTCTGTGAGTTACTGTGGCTTAAACTGTTACTTGGAGAACTCGGTTTCCCCGTAGAAGGGTCCATGTCATTATACTGTGACAACAAGGCGGCGATAAGTATTGCCCACAATCCAGTTCAACATGACAGAACCAAACACATCGAGGTGGACCGTCACTTTATTCGTGAAAAAGTGACATCGGGAGTGATCTGCACACCCTTCGTTCCTACATCTAATCAGCTAGCAGACATTCTTACGAAAGGCGTTGCAGCAGCTCCGTTTACTAAGTGCTTGAGCAAGTTGGGCATGATTGATATCTACGTCCCAACTTGAGGGGGAGTATTGAAGGACCTCTCTATTATTATAGATTGTTTAGTGTCTTTATTGTTTTATTTTCTTACTTATGTAAGGGCCCACACTTCTTAATGTAAATAAGATTCATTGGGGTGTGTGTAGGGTTAACACACATAACCCCTCTCTTCTCTCCTCTTTCCTCTTTCCCTCTACAGTATAGGACTTGATTTCAACTTCTTCATCTCTGAAAGGAAGTATGTCTTATACTTGTTGAAGGACTCAGGCAAGTTGGGTACCAAGCCAGTGGAAACTCTTATATAGTAGAATCACCAATTAGTAGATGCCAATGGTGAGCTACTACAGGATGTAGGGAGCTTTCAGAGACTAGTTGGGAGATTAATCTATCTCTCCGTGACTAGACTAGACATTGCCTATGCAGTGAGTGGGATCAGTCAGTATATGCACTCATCCAAAGGTGTTCATCTACAGGCAACACATCGGATCTTGAGGTATCTCAAGTCAGCTTCTAATAGAGGTCTTCTATTTGAAAAGAATGGCCACATGCGTATAGAGGCGTACACCAATGCAGACTAGGCAGGGGCCAAACATGATCGGCGATCTACTTCAGGGTATTGCACCTTTGTTAGGGGCAATCTGGTCACTTGGAGGAGCAAGAAGCAACACGTTGTTGCCAAATCTAGTGCAGAGGCCGAATTCAGGGTAATAACTTATGGCTTATGTGAGATGCTCTGGTTGAAGGTGTTGGTTGCTGAACTTCGTTTCCCAGTCTTAGGGTCTGTGAGCTTGTACTGTGACAACAAGGCCGCCATCAACATTGCTCATAATCCCGTTCAGCATGATTGCGCCAACCCCATTGAGATGGACTGCCACTTCATTAGAGAGAAGATTGTCTCTGGGGCAGTGTGCACCCAGTTTGTGAAGACTGATGAACAAGTAGCCGATGTCTTCACTAAGGGAGTTCCCAGTTAGCAACTACATAAGTGTTGTGCAAGTTGGGCATGAGAGATATCTATGCACCAACTTGAGTGGGAGTGTTATCATATACGTATTTCTACTTATGTTTCATGTATTTCGTGTATTAGGGGTCGTTCTGTAAATACTCCCTTTGAAGGGTATATTTGTCTTTCGTAATTCCCTTTTCACATAAATAAGATTTATGGAGTCATTGTGACCTAATCACATGACATCCTTCTCTCTCTTCTCTCTATTCTCCCTTTGATCCTAACCTAACCCTAATTATCTAATTCAACTCGTAGCATGCCAAGATTGATGCTTCCTTTCTCGACTTTTTTTATTCATTTTTTAATCTAATGTTATGAACTAACAGGTTTCTAGATACTTAGTTTCTACATTGTTAATAACATGTCAATGGTGCTACGGCTCTTCCTTGTATTTAATGGTCATTTATTTTTTATGTTCATTGCTGGCAGATTCTCAAGTGGACAGGAGCATCGGAGGGAAGAAACCTAAAGCTTCCGGGGATGAGGGGCCTTCTATGACTGAGCTGAGTGGCTATAATCCCAAGAGGCAGGAGTTTGATCCTGAGTATGATAACGATGCAGAGCAGTCACTCGCTGAGATGGAGTTTAAGGACACGGACAACAAAGATGAGCGTGAACTGAAGCTGCGAGTTTTGCGTATTTATTTAAAAAGGTATTAGTCACTTGTCTTTTTTTTAATTGATTTGCATCAAAACACATTTGCATGTGTATACATATACAAGTACATGGAAACTTTGGTAAATACCCGTGAGAGATAAACTAACCACATCATCCAGCTGAATGGTAACAGGTGCGAAAAAAAACCAAAAATAATAATTAAATAATTGATATGGACATATAATATTGTTATTATATCCTGTATCAAGTATTTATGGTGGTACAGATGCCAACTGTTTTGGGCAAACAATTACTTTGCTATGGACTATGGACTGTCTTCATTTATTAATAAATTTATTTGCAAGCCTCTATTTTGGTGCACTTGGTTGTTGAAGACTAGTATACAGTATATTGTATAAATAGAAAATTTAGATATAATAGTCATCGTCGTTATTCATAATTCCTTATCTAGACTTTCGGGTTTGGCAACATGAATCCTATTTCACAATCATATTCTTTTTTGAAGCCAAGTTTAAAACCTGGACCGGCTATTGACCTGTTGGATTTGTCGGTTCACAGGATCACCTGCTCAACTTGTTCGTCTGTTGGACGGCGCATCCCCTTTTTTCTGGGTTTTCAAAAAATTATAACAATTTTAAATTTCTAGGTCGATGTCGACTTGGGCTGATTCGCCAGTTCAACCAGCCCTGCCGGTCCAGGTTTGACAACACTGTTTAGAGCCATATCTTTGTTAAGGCATGCCTTTTCATATCTTTTCTTACTACCTCAATCGACATCATTTTTGGCACCTTCTTCTCTCCTTTTAAATCATTCAACCTGCACTGAAGCATTCCTTCTCACTAGGTCTGCATTAGTCTTCATTGTGCATGCTCAAAGCATCTCAATTGATTTCTTTGAATCCCTTATTGGCGATATTTTTGGATTCCCTTAGATGTGCTCATTTTTATCTTCTTTTCTCGTTTTTTCACTCATCCATGATTTCTGCCACAATCTTTTTTTGAACGTGTCTTCTAGATTCTATGAACATATTGCCTAAACCATCTCTGTTCCATAAAGCATAGCTGGTCTTATTGCCTTTTTCTAAAAAAAATTCTTTTAATTTGATCGATTTGCATTGGTCGCATGACACTTTGGAAGCATATCTGCACTTTAGCCACCCAGCTCTAATTCTATGGGAAACATTCTCTTCAATCTCTTTCTCTTTATGGATGTTCGAATCTAAGTAATAAAAATGGTCGCTTTGGTGTATTTCCTTCCCATCGATCTTAATTAGCATTTCGTTCCTTTGTGTGTACTTGCAAAAGTTGCACTACATATAATCTTTATCCTCTTAATTTCAAAACCCCTGCTTTCTAGGATATACCTCCATAGTTTTAGCTATACAATATTTCTCTTTAGTCTTATCAACCTACATTACATCATCTAGTAGCTAGTAGGCAAAGAAATATGATATATTCTTATATATAAAGCCATATGCTTTTTCAATACAATATTTTTACAATGAAATATATTTCTTGTATGTGTCCACTTCTCCTTTTGTTATTATCTTTGGTTCAAACATTCTTGAGCTTATTGGCAGGCTTGATGAGAGGAAACACAGGAAGGATTTCATATTGGAAAGAAATTTACTTTATCCTGATCCGTTGGAGAAGGACCTCTCTCCCGAGGAGAAGGAGATATATCAGCGCTATAAGGTCTTCATGCGTTTCCATTCCAAAGAAGAGCATGAAGAATTGATTAAGACTGTTATTGAGGAACATAGAATTCGGAAAAGAATTCAAGAACTTCAGGTATGTTGCTTGTCTGACATTAGACCTCTAAATACTTAATTCTCTTTCTTTTCTCGTGAACACAGCTTTAGTTTCCCAAGAATAACCGGCTAATACTCAATTCAAATATGCTCTTTATTTGGACTAGGCTAGGAATGAGGCAGGCTCATCTGTATGCAAGTAACTTTTATGGTAGCACAACTTTTTCGAATAATTAATCACAGCAGATGGTCATAATCTATTTGTTCTATCAAATCTGGAAGGCTTCCCATGTGTCTGACTGTCCAAAAGAATAAGATAGTTTAGATGGTACAATGATCTGATTGGGCCCATTTTTGTCATTGGAGATATCATAGCTTGGACCTCATGTGCACCATGTGTAGTGGTATGGCATTTGTAGACTGTTCCTATGGAATGCTGGATGAGTTCCCAAGATTCTCTCTTAGTTTCTTATAGGTAATTGAAATTATATATGGATTTAATGGTAAACCATAAACTTTTCCTATTCACAAAAATAAAAAATAAAAAAATTAAAGAAGAAAAGGTAAACCTAAAACTGAATTTTGGACTGTGTATTGATCACCTACGCGACATGAACATAAAGTGTTCCAGGTGGTTCTCTACTTCGTTCATGGTAAAGAAGATAAAATATCCATGACCCCTATTTTCATTTTTCCAATGAACATTCCAGGTCTGCTTCTGAACTCAATTTCAGGGCTCTTCTGCAAGTTTATTTTCCTGAACTCACATTAATCATGCAGGAAGCTCGAGATGTTGGCTGTCGTACATCAGCTGAGGCAGATAGGTATCTTGAACAGAAGAGGAATAAGGAAGCTGAAGAACGTGCCCATAAAGCGAAGGAAAGCCCTCAGGTTGGTCCAAGTGGTAAAGTACTGCAAAGGGTGAATCGCCCTAAAGGAGAACCTGATAGCAAGGATTCTTCTTCTACAACTGCAGGACAGGCTTCCGCAAGTTCCTTGGATGATTGGGACATCGCGGGACTTCCTGGGTCGGAATTACTATCTGAAACTGTAAGTATGCACCTTTTCGTTTCTAGTATTTTGTAATCTTAAGGTGGCTTCAAGATTGGGCTTGTTTACTAGGACATAAATTTTAGTATTTTATGAGCGGCTTTTCTCTTTTGCCGCTTAGCTTAGGTTTGATCCTGTTAGAACAACCGTCTCCCATCAACACAGAGTGGATTGGTGGGATTGCCGTCCACAGTTGCACATACAAGTGAGTCTGGACCCTGATTGATGGGCCTCCTCTTATTAGTACATCCACATGGTACTAGTATGCTGATTGGTAGGTTGCACCCTTGGAATTTATCACCAACTCTATCCACTTTGTGTTGGTCGGCCTTGAACCATCCAGATAAATTTCCAATAGGTGGTTAGGATTATCCAATCAAAGCACAATTTCAGGTTGAACAGTTGAAGTAAAATAAGACATTTTTATGTAATTGTTTGCAGGAACAACAGCTATGCCGTGAGACCAAGTTGCTCCCTACTCAATATCTAAAAATGCAGGAGGTCATGTCGATAGAGATCTTCAAAAACAATATAACCAAGAAATCTGACGCCCATCGCCTCTTCAATGCGGAGCCAAGCAAAGTCGATAGAGTATACGATGTGCTTGTAAACAAGGGAATTGCTCAACCTTGACAAGCATCCCTTTTTTATTTATTCTCCCACCGTGAATGTATTCTAATTTTGTTTATGAAAGTGTTCATATTTACTCGTGCTTTCCTGTTGTGAGAGATTATGATTCATCTTAGTAAAAGAGGAAATCTCTCACTACCACACTTACCCACAAACATGTCAATCCAGTCCGTTCAATCAGTTGGTCATCTTGGGTTGTGTCTGGCCAAACAGGGAAGTTGGCCCCAAATAGAATTGGCTCTCCTTTTAGACTAATATTATTGATAAACGACACCCAAGATGGTAGACCCCCCATTCTACGAAATATGATCATTTTTGGTATGAAAAAAAGAAAACATAAAATATACTAGTGGGTGGCCCGCCCACGGAACTCTCTGACAAAGCGTTTACTAAAATTGGGTGCGAGTGGCTGATATCCACCGTCCATTTGGGGGATGAGATCTCGGCCCTTCTCTGTTGAAGCTGATAAGAGGAGACATCTGAGCTCGCTTATTATATAGATATCACCTATTGTATATAACTAGTGGGTGCCCCGAGCCATCGCCACTCCTCGACAAAGAATTTGCTAAAATTAGGTGAGTGGTGGAGATCCACTGTCCATTTGGGGGATGATTAGATCTCGGCCCTTCTTTGTTGATGCTTATAAGAGGAGGTATAAGTAGGGAGACAACCAATGTGTTTTGTTATATAGAATAGTAAATGGCCCATGCTCACGTCACTCTCCGACAAAAGCATTTGCAAAAATTAGGTGCCTTCGGCACTCAAACGGTATAACGGACCGGGGTGTCACTGTTTTTTCCATTATAACGGCTGTTATAACCGATTGTAACGCATAGAGGGAGAAATGGGAAAATAACAGAAATAACAAAAAATAACGGTGTTGAAATTTAAATTTTGAATAAATTGAGGTCAAATGAGGTGGATTGAGTGGCTGAAATCTAACCGTCCACATTAGATGGATGGATAAGATAAGAGAATACAATTGAGTTGTCTTGATATATGCGTGGGTGGCCCGTGCCCGCGGTACTTTCCGACAAAGTGTTTGTCAAAATCGGGTGGGAGTTAATTTTAGCCACTCATTATTGATGCCATAAAAGATAAGAGTGGTATAAGAAAACCATTAAATTTCCGTTAAATTCTATTTTTTTTTTAATTTTCAATTTTCAATTTTCAAATTTTAAATTTTAAAATTTGAATTTCAGCACCGCTTTTTTCCTTTAAAATCCATTAAAAATTATTTTTTTCATTTTTGCCCCTGGCCTTTTCAATCTGTTTTAACGGTAACACCCCTCTCGAGGCATAAAAAGTGGGGCTCCTAGCCTGACCCTTGGACTATATGTAAATCCAACCCATTTCATTCCTTATATGTGGGTGATTAATAGTAGGTGACCCTTGCCGACGTCACTCATCGACAAAGCGTTTGTCAAAATTGGGTGTGAGTGGCTGAGATCCACCGTCCATTTGGTGTGATAAGAAAAATAATGGTGTTGAAATTTAGATTTTGAATAAATTGAAGTCAAATGAGGCAGATTGAGTGGCTGAAATCTAACCGTCCACATTAGATGGATGGATAAGATAAGAGAATACAACTAAGTTGTCTTGATATATGCGTGGGTGGCCCGTGCCCGCGGCACTTTCCGACAAAATATTTGTCAAAATCGGGTGGGAGTTAATCTCAGCCATCGATATGAAGCATAGTGGATCTCAGCCACTCATTATTGAAGCCATATAAGATAAGAGGGGTATAAGAAAACCATTAAATTTCCGTTAAATTCTATTTTTTTTTAATTTTCAATTTTCAATTTTCAAATTTTAAATTTTGAATTTTGAATTTCAGCACCACTTTTTTCCATTAAAATCCATTAAAAATAATTTTTTCTATTTTTGCCCCTAGCCGTTTCAATCCGTTTTAATGGTAACACCCCTCTCGAGGCATAAAAAGTGGGGCTCCAGAGCCTGACCCTTGTACTATATGTAAATCCAACCCATTTCATTCCTTATATGTAGGTAATTAATAGTAGGTGACCTGTGACCCGTGCCCACGGCACTCATCGACCAAGCGTTTGTCAAAATTGGGTGTGAGTGGCTGAGATCCACCATCCATTTGGTGTTATAGGATCTCGGCCGCCCTTTATGAAGCCGGATAAGAGGGGGAGACAACCGTCCTGTTTTGTTATATAGATTATTATTTTTAAATAAAAAGATTTCTACACTTTTGAAGACTAAGGACGTGTTTGACTGCAAAGAAAATTTTCCCAAGAAAATACATCTGGGAAATTCCTTAAAATGGCTGATTGATTGCAAGTGAGAACACATATTTCAATCACGTGAGAAAATAAAGGTGTATTTTCAGGTGGAAATGAATTCTCACCTATCTAGATGGGAAATGAATTCCGGGCTCAGTAGGGAAAATTATCCAGAATTAAATGGTTTGGTAGGGAAAATTATATAGACTTAAAATGGCTACCTAACAATGGATATAGTTTTGTTTTCCAAGGAAAATGCAATTTCCTCCCTTGGCAATCAAACACGCCCTAAGAGAAGTGTGAGACATGCTTTGGAAACTGAGAGTTTGCTTAATAGGGGGCAGGGGGGGGTATCGATGGATAGTTGAAAATTCGAATCTGAGTTCGAATCCGTATTCATTCGAATAATCAGATATCATCCGTTAATTTTAGATATCGGATAATATCAGATTTGATATATCATAAATATAATTACTATAATAAATTAATAAATAATTATATTTACTAAAGCCTTATTAAACTTTTGACATTTTCTTCTCTTTGACCATTTCCCTGACTCCATTTTTTTCTGAACCACATTAAACTTGCATTTTCCAATTGGTGAAGTTTTGTTGCTTCATGTCTTGCTAAGGGGGCGTTTGCCAACACAAAAAAAAGTAACTTATTGACTTGTATAAGTCAAAAAGTTAAAAAGTTAGTTTGGATGTGTTTCATATTTTAACTTTTGAAATGTTAAAAACTAATTTAGAAGTTCTAATTACTTCTCAAAGTTAGTTGGGATGTGTTTCATATTTTAACTTTCAAAAAGTTCCTCAAAAGTTAGAACGCCTCCTGATGCTTTTAATTTCTCTGACTTTTTTTTAGGTAAAAAATCAACTAGTAACTTCTACTACAAGTAGAAGTGCTTTTATTTCTCATTCCCCAACACGCCCTAACTATTTTGGAACTTAAGCTGCCAAATGGAGAGTTTGGATCTTGTATGCCAAGGAGTGGGATAGCTATCCGACTACCAGTTTTCTTAAAGAGGCATTAAACATGTGGCGTATTGTTATTGATACTGTATGGCCCAGTGATTTCTACGCCTTGGATGAGTTGTTTTCATCTGTTGATTTTTAACCGTGTATTTCAGCATTATTGACCATTATTTGGGGTACAAAGATCCAAAGGTTTGAAATCACTAATCAGGCTGAATTTTGGTATGTAGATCCATCTCGGATGGGCAAAACATCCATACAGTCAGCATCCTCTAAGAATGTGCCGCTTGGCTTATAATGTGGTCCATCCATCAGCAAAGTTCCACTCTTAAGTACCACGTTTTCAATATTGAAGTTTTTTAAGACATAAAGTAAGAAAAATAAAAAGTAACCTTGACCCATCCACATATCTCTCTCTCTCTCTCTCTCTCTCTCTCTCTCTCTCTTTTAGTGATAGGCTTGGGGTTAGGCGGACCCCTACCTGACCTTAAAGTTCAAAAAAGATTACATGCGATAATATATTGGCCCAAAGGCATCCTCACTAATAATCCTACTAAGTTCAGCAGAAAACAGAGGATAAATAACATTACACCCAATAGCACCGTAAGACGATGCAAGAAGATCTGCTGCTCTATTAATTTCTCTTGGAATATGCCTAATATCGATAACTTCAAATTGATCCCATGCTTGAAGAACATAATTGGTGATTTTCTTAGCTTACCAAGGAATAGAGTAGATTCCTTTGATAACGCCCACTGCATGAGTAGAGTTCGTACACACTGTACCTTCTTAATCTTCTTTGAAATAGCCAGTTGTAAACCCATAGCTCTAGCTTGAAGCTCATAGTAGATTACCGATTTAGACTAAGTTCCAGCTTCAAAAGCAAAAAAGTGTATCTCCATTCATATCTCGCAATAAACCGCCATATCCTGCCGCTCTATCTCTCATCGACCCATCAGTATCGAGCATATAAAAGCCACTAGAGCCTTCCATTGACAAGGGATGGGATTGATATGCCTGAAGTCAACTTCTATCTTCCAAGAATTAAAAACTTCCCTAGAGTGAGAGTTATCTTCTGGTTTGTCCTTGTAGGTGCTGAATCGGCGTCTTGCAATCTCAACAATTTGTTGGAGTAAATGCTCCTTAGGACGGAAATCATTTTGAAAAATTCTGGCATTACGTTCTCTCCAAATATAGTAGATCGTTGCAGTGAATGCTACCTTCAACGTCAGTACACGCAAATCAGTCCCAACAAGATTTTGAAGCATCCATTGGGCTTCAATGTCTGAGTCTGCCACATTTCTATTGTATTTTGATAGCTTCAAAATGTGTCCCCATATAAATTTACTAAAAGGGCAATCAAAGAAAAGATGCTTGATCGTCTCCTCTTCTTGCCAACAAAATATGCACTTGGTATTATTGGTGATGCATCTGATAAATAATTTATCTTTAGTAAGAAGACCGCCCTTTAGAGCCATTCATGTCACAAAACTATGACGTGGTATAGCCCGAGGGCTCCACACAATGTTACACCAGTCGACTTCTTCATATTTCTCTCGAACAACTTCATAGCTGATTTAAGTGTGTACTCTCCCGAATTAGAAGGCATCCAAACTATATCATCCTCATCCTTAAGTTGATCAATGTTCACTTCTCCTAACTGGTACAAAATAGTTTGCATGTCTTCCGTGTGTGCTTGTGGTGCAGACCATTGGTCAGGCTACTTTATCTTTTTCATTCCATCTTGTGTCAAATCAACCACTCCTTTGAAAAGTTTCACTCAATGTACCTTTAGGGTGCCAAGGATCATGCCAGAGATGAGTTCGTTCACCATTAGCAATAAGATGTTGAATCAGCTTACTAGCCATCTTTCTACTCACAAGAACTTTTTTCCAAACCCACGAACATTCATTAGGAATAGGCATACTCCAGAAATTCTTTTTCTTGATAAGGTTAGCTTTGACCCACTTAACCCAGATGTTATCCTTGCAGCTGCTATGGCGAATGTATGACGAAGTACTGCAGCTCTATTCCATTCCTCCAAAATTTTAAGGCCTAAACCTCCTTCCCTTTTTGGCTTACAAATATCTATCCACGCAATCGGATGATATTTTCTCAATAGATCAGGTCCGCCCCATTGGAATTTCGCACAAAGACTATTCATCTTCTTGAGAATACTTTTAGGGAACAAGAAGCAGTTGCTCCAAAAAACTTGGATGCTATTGAGCACTGATTTCACAAGTTCAAGACGCCCAGCATAAGAAAGGCTCTTACCTTACCAAGATTGTATTCTAGTGGTAATGTGGTCAATCAAAGGTTGGCAATCTGCTGCAATAAGACGTTTGGAAATGAGAGGTACACCAAGATATCTGATAGGGGTTTGCCCTTCCTTAAAACCCTAGGATATCAATAATTTCTTGTTTAGAGGCTTCTTCAATCCCTGCACAAAATATAGTACTCTTTGTTCTATTAGGTTCCAACCCTGACACATCTGCGAACAACTGAAGAGTATCATTAATAGTTATAGCCGATTGAACGTCTCCTCCAAAAAAGACCATTAGATCATCAACGAAAGTCAAGTGGGTAATAATAGGAGATGAGCAAAAGGATGAGTAGTAAATATACCATCACCAACCGTTTGATTAATGAGTATACTAAACACCTCCATGGCAAGCACAAAAAGATAAGGGGATAAAGGATTCCCTTGCGTAATGCCTTTTCGACCAGCAAAATAACCTTCCGGGCTACCATTCACAAGAACAAAGTATTTAACCGTGGTGATGCATATACGAATCCAATCAATAACTTGAGGATGAAAATTAAGCATATGAAGAAGGTCCAACAAGAAATCCCATCGCAGATTATCATAGGCTTTTCTAATATCAATCTTCACCGTACTTCCAGGAGACAAGTTATCTCTATGATAATTTCTGAATAACTCATGGCAACTAAGAATTTTTCGCTAATCTGCCTATCATGAATGAAAGCAGATTGTGTAGGCTCGATCGATCCCGGAAGATAATTCTTCATTCTATTAGCAATGATTTTCGTAATGCATTTGTAGATAACATTACAACACGATATAGGGTGATAATCTCCAAGGTTATTCGGATTGCTAACCTTAGGTACAAGGGCGATGAATGTAGAGTTGACTCCAGTCGACAGTTTGTGATGAATGAAGAAATTTTTTACCGCCTTAAGAAAGTCAGGCACTGTTATATTCCACGTACGTTTGAAAAAGCAAGCGTTAAACCCATTAGGACCAGGCGCCTTAGTGTCATTTAGGCTAAACAGAGCGTGCTTGATCTCCTCGTCTTTGACTTCTCTAGCCATATCATTCTTCTGGTAAGTATCAAGAGATTTATCAAATCGGATAGCTTTTATAATATCAGCATTATATTGACCCTCATCCATGCCCAAAACCTTCTGATAATATCTGATAATATATCTCCCTCTTTTATGTAATGTTATTAAACCCGGCCCGGCCAGTTGAACTGGTGACCCTGCCACAAAACCGGGTTGGGTTGATCCTAACCCAACAATCTGTGAAAAAACCGTTCACATTGTTGGATCCGGCCGGTTGAACCATTGACCCGGGGTGGTCCACCAAGTGGCGGGCAAAAAAAAAGATAATAAATTGACTGGATGATCAGTTTACATACAAAAAAGAATTAAGACTTATTTATAATGACTAACCCCTACCATGATAATATCTGGTCTGATTATTGGATTCCGGCGACCAAGAGTACTTGTTAGCACCTCCCAGACTGGAAATGGTTAAAGAGCTTATTTTATCATCTCGTCAATGGAATGTTGATTTATGATCAAATTTCCCCTCCCATTTCATTGCGGTTAGGGGAGTCAATCCGGCCTTCTTGTAAGGGGCCCAGCCCTGCCCTACCCTTTCAATGCCTTAAAAAGAGGGTTTTTTTTTAATAAATTTCAAGCCCTTAGGCCAGGCTGGGCGTAAGGCCCTTCTAAATAAGGGTCGGGCCAGGGTCACACTCAAGGGGGACCGGCCCTACCCAGCCCTTAGCAAATCATCTCTGGTATATTTACTTTTTAAAATTATATTCTATCAAACAATGCACATAGTGCAACTTTTTTTTTAGAAAATGGTACATTAAGTTTATGATATTTTCAAAACTAAATTAAGTTGTCTTTTTTTATATATAAAAAATGGGTTGCCTAGGGAATCAAACCCGTTTTCGAAAAACAAAACATAAAAAAGAAAGGGGGGAAACTTGTTGGCATGGTCTCCTGGTTTCCTTAGGTACACCTGTCACAAAGTTATTGGTGTTGGACACTACAATTATTACACAACAATTATTTTAAAAAAGATATTGAGCCATTCTAAAATTATGATCGGTCCAAAATCATTCTTATTTTGAAAAATTTAAGAATGGTTCAAAATCATTCCAAAATGACTTTTTTCTAGAATAAATTTATAATGTCATTTATTTTACGAAAAATATTTTAAACAAAATTTTTTTTAAACTATTTACAAAAATAGAAAAACCTTCTGAAAATTTAAAAAAAAATTAACTAGACGCTCCCTAACAAAATTTAAAGCTAACAAACTTCCTTTTAAAGGGCGTCTGAACCTGACAGAGGCCCTTTAAAGGGGCGTTTTCCATTTGACGAGTAAAACTTCTGTTGCAATACAATACGAGCCACATGGCACGCTCTTAGCGGACATTGACCGTATGGATGTTTGGCCAATCACAAGGTGGACCTACACACCAAAAATAAACATGATCAGTGGTTTCAAAGCATTGGATTGAAGTTATTTTCATGGGTTGATTTTAACCGTAGGAATTTGAGCATTATTTGAGTACAAAGATCCAAAGGTTGTAAATCACTAATCAAGCTGATTTTTGGTTTGCAGATCCACCGAGGGACTAGCCAAACATCCATATTGTCAGCCTCCACTAAAAGCGTGCCACATGGCTCATATTGTATTGTGAAAGAAGTTTTACTCGTCAATGGGCAAACGCCCTTTTAAAGGGCGTCTGTCAAGTTCAGACGCCCTTTAAAAGGGCGTTTGTCAGGGAGAGACGCCGTTTGAAAGGGCGTCTAGTTACTCTTTTTGTAAATTTTCTGAAGTTTTTTTTGTTTTTGTAGATAGTTAAAACTTTTTTTTTGTTTAAGAAATTTTCAGTTTATTTTATTGAGGTTTTTATAAAAAGACATGTTTCATTTTCAAACCTTAACAGTTCACCCATGTAACTAAAAATTATGATCATTCATTGAAAAATCTATATAGATTTAAAGCAAGGAAACACGATTTATTATAGCATCCACTTTTTATACTAAATTTTTTTATATTTTTTAATACTTTTCTTTTAGGCCCTGACTCAGCCCTGGACCTTGAGGGTAGGGGTAGGGCCGGGCTAGGGCCTCAACTTTATAAGTTATGGTAGGGCTAGGGTCGGGCTAGGCCCTACCCTGGACCGGCCCTTTGACAGCCCTAATTTGCGGCTATTCAAGCTATACCCCTTGCCCAAGCTGGCTTTCTTAATCGCTTATTGTGGATTCCTCATAAGCGTGGTCAATTCTCCTGCAAATCAGCATATCAGGCACTCCATGGGATTTTGCAACCACAAGCCTCTCTTGGCCCTCCACCTAGGGGGGTACTTTTAAGTTGAACTCTGATGCACCTTGGAATCCATCAACTGGTTGTGCTGGTTTTGGGTTCAAAAGTTCGTATCCTCCTTCGTCAGGACCTGTCAAAGAAGATCATGAGGTAAAAAACTTCCACACAGCCGCCATTGCCAAGGCATGAAGATTGATCAGATACGAAGACTGCAAGCATCTGAACCGTAAACCTTTATTTCTTGGACCAGTTTGAAACAAGGTGTAGCTCCAACGAACTTGACTTTGGGTCTTTTCTTGTCCTTGAATTTGGTCTCCAATGCAAGTTTGTTGATTATGGGTGAGGTATTACAGCGCTAGTTCTAGTGCACAACATGAATTGAGCTTAGTCCTGGGCTCTTCCAAAGCTTCCTGGACTGCAATATTCCTCTTATTTTTGCAACATGGTCCCATCTACCTGCCTTCGCATATATGTTTGCTAACTGTACATGAAATTCTGGATTCTCATATTCTAACTCGATTAGGTGCTTGGCAGCAATCTCAGCTGCTTCTGTGTCCCCTTGAATGGTTGCGGCACCAAGTAGTGTTTCCCATACTCGGACATCTGCTCGAACTGGCATCTCATTGATGAACTTCAAAGCCTCACCAAGAAGTCCTACTCTTCCCAGCATATCCACCATGCAAACATAATGCTTCATGGTTGGTTCAATTCCAAATTCATCAGTCATGGCTTTGAAATACTTAAATCCATCTTCTACCAGACAGGAATGGCTGCAAGCTGTCAGGACTGCGGTTAAAGTTACCGAATTGGGATTGATGTTTCTGGTTTGCTTCATTCTCTCAAAGATAGAAATGGCTTTGGTACCCTGCCCATGAAGCCCATAACAAGTAATCAGTGTAGTCCATGAACTCACATCCCTTTCCTGCATATTATCAAAAACCCACTCCGCAAAATCTAACATCCCACATTTACCGTACATGTCCACAAGTCCATTACCAACGAAAAGAATTCCCTCTATACCAACACGATACACATAACCATGTATCTCCTTCCCTTGTCGCAATGAGGCTAAGCTCGAGCAACAACAGAGTGCTGTTACAATGGAGAATGAATCAGGCTGGATGTTGCTAGATTTCTGCATCGCAGCAAAGATTTCAAGCGATTCTTCTATTCTTCCATTCTGCAAATAGCCTGAGACCATTGTATTCCATGAAACTAGATTTTTCTCAGGCATTTCATCGAAGAGTCGTCTAGCTGAGAAAATGGTCCCACATTTGGCGTACGAATTGATCAGGACACTCAAGACAAGAACATCAGACTCAAAGCCACACTTGATCAAGAAACCGTGAATTTGGGTCGATCCATCTCTATAAGAGAGGCTTGGAAGGAGAGCAACCATGGTAAAGGAATTGGGTTTAATTCCTGCGATTCGCATGTGATGGAACAATTCGATTGCACGGTTGAATTGATGGTTTTGGGAACAAGCAGATAAGACGGCGGTCCAAGTGACAATGTTTCTTTGAGGCATTTCCTCAAACAAGTAGTGAACAGATTCTAAATGGCCGAAACGGCCATAGAAGAGGATTAAGCTGTTGGCAACAAAGAGATTAGAGTGAAAGCCAGTTCGAATGGCATGATTGTGAATTATGAGTCCCATGGTTGGATCATTGAGTTGGGATGAAGCTTTGAGGATGTAAGGAAAG
Source organism: Euptelea pleiosperma (assembly GCA_035048495.1). Lineage (NCBI taxonomy): Eukaryota > Viridiplantae > Streptophyta > Magnoliopsida > Ranunculales > Eupteleaceae > Euptelea > Euptelea pleiosperma. Next base: position 9,917,214 of record CM068551.1, on the reverse strand, counting down.
GTGAAATTGTGAGGCTTGAAACCATTGTTCCAAAGCTTGGTGTAGAGTTCCAAGGCTTCAATGAAACTTCCCGTTTGAACAATTTCTTTAATTGGGGAGTTAGTGGGACGGGATTTTGGTTGGGTGTGAAGTAAACGAAAACTACTCTTTGGATTTGTATTGTAAGGGTTCCTTCCTCTAAACATGGCCATGATGAGAGAGATCAAGAGTAGTTTCTTTTTGGGCTTCTTTGTAATTTGGCTAGTTTTAAAAGAGGCCGTTTTAACGGCATTGGGGGCGTTACGGTTAAAACTGTTAAAACGAAAAAAAAAATGACCAGGGGCAAAAATGGAAAATAACGGAATTTAACGAAAAAAATAAAAAAAGGCGCTGAAATTCAAAATTTGAAATTGAAAATTTCAAAAACGAAAAAAATAGAACTTAACGGAAAAATAGTGGATTTTAACTAATTTAACGGCCATTTCTTTTCACAATTTTTTTTTTCAGAATTTAACGGCTGTTAAAATGATTGTAACGGCCGTTAAAACGAAAAAAATGGCTGTTAAATTCAAAGCTTCAAAACGGATTTTAACGAAACGGGCTTGGGGTGTTACTGTTTAAACGGCCGTTAAAACCATTTAAACGGCCATTTTTGAAACCATGTTTTAAATCACTAATCAGGCTGATTTTTGGATTGTAGGTCCACCTAGTGATTGGCCAAACATCCACACAGGTCAGTATCATATTGGCTCATATTGGCTGTAGTTAGCAACGACGCCGACTGCACAAATGTAATCGATGGTTTACTCCAAGCAGAGGGTGGTAACAGTGTGTACCGTACCACTTGGCCCCATATCTAAGTGAAATGCCTAATCTAGGACCCACTTTTGAGGTGATCAGGGAGGCTTAATGTCGAATTATGAATAAGGCCTTAGTTGGTAGAACTACAATGTTTATGCGCAAACGTTTGCGGCATTTGCATGTGCTTGGTGGCGCAACAACTAACGAATATTTGCATTAGACCCAATCATTTTTTTTTGACAAAAAAACTAAATAAAATGTTTAATGCTTGTGGAACTTGGGTTTTTCCGCGTCGTTGGTTATGGAAACCCTAATTCCAACACATTTGTAATTAATCCGACTTAATTCTACAAAAATATGAGATCTTGTATAGGGATTCGTGTTGGATGTCGATCTGCACTCGGAATTAGTTAGTGCAAAAATAAGACAATAACGAACGGAAGTGCTTCTCAAGAGGTGAATCGAGAGATGAATATGGTGGAGTGAACAAGTTAAAACATTTTTTTTTTAGATCCTAACAAGACTTGTAGAAATAACTAAGGAACATCATTCATACAACCAAAGTGAAATGCTATCTACCAAAAAACTAAGAATGAGAATTAAACAAAACTCCTTTTTTTATTAATCAAAACTAAGTGCTTACATTCAAAAATGCATAAGATAAGTAAAAACAAGTAGGCTAACTAGAAAGCATGTTAAATGGAGAAGATGCGATGGATGCTATGTGAATAGGTGATAATGGACGGTAGTTGATTGGAGTTGTAGGGATTCAACTCCAACAACTTGTGGGTAGGATCCCAAGAAAATCGTGGTAGTGGGGATGGGATAAAGGGGAAATAAACTCACCATTTGAAGCGTTGGGCAGTTGCAAGCTTGCAACTGTCGTGAATGGGCGGTGGAGCTTGAAGGACCAGGCGGTGATATTACCTTCTTGCCGCACTTGGCAGCAATGTTACATGGTGGAGGGCTGGGCGATGCACACCAGCAACCTAGAGGTGAGGATGCTACCTCCTCCTCCTCCTCTCTTTCTCTTCTTCTCCCCTTTCCTTTCTCTTTTTGTTTTTTTCCTTGGAGTTTACCAATACTGTTGGTAGAGAAGAGAGAGCAATGGAGAGGGGTTGACAAATTTCAAGAGATGGAAAGGTAGTGGAACGTGGTAGCGGCTTGGACGGTGCGTGATGTGGCAGACTTGAGTAGGTGATGTTGCAGGCGGTAGGGCAGTGGAGATGGGATGGCAAAGGTGTGGAGATGGTGAAGTGGTGTTGATGGCGATGAAAGGAATAGCTGGTGGCTTGGGCGGTGCTGGTGAAGGTTGGTGTGGAGCGTTGAGATGGTGGACGGCAAGGGTGTGGAGATGGTGGCTGGGTTGCTTCTCTCCTTCAATCACACCCTAGCAGCTAGGGTTTAGAGAGACGTTGAGAAGAGATGATGGATGGTCTTGTCATGGCAGCAAGAAGAGAGAACTCTTTTTTTTTTTCCACAACGTGGGGGGCTTAATGGAAGGAGCGTGGCTCCCTTTATATGAAACGGCCCATGGTTTTTCCTCCTTCCAAAAACGTGGTGGAGAGAATAGGGAGAGAAGGGAATATGTTTAGGGTTTCCTCCCTTTTTGGAAACTCTAGGTTCGGTTTCTCCTTTTTGAGAATATCCCCTTTGATTATCTCTTTAAAATGGGAACTCTTGTCAATCCTATGAGCCCAACGGTCCTCTATTCTTTTAGGTGGATCCACATCCCTTTATTAATGGAGAATCCCTCTATTTAAAAAATCTTTTCTCAAGAACAAAACTTTAGTTTTGGCAAACTTTCTCTTTTCTTTCCATGTTTAAGAAAAAATTCATTTTCTTTAAAACATTATTTTGTAGAAAGAGTTTCCTATTTTGAAAATATCTCCAAAAAAATCTTTGTGAGAGAAAAGATGGTTTCTAGATGAAAATATTATGTTTTAATTTTCAAGACATGGAGAGGAAAGTTCCCTGTTTGGTGAAACCGAGGGATACTTTCTAATAAAGGATGTGGGGTCCACCCCATGACTAGGCCGTGGATCATTGCTAATGGGCCCATCTCTAGCTTGTCCATGGCCAGTATGATTGGACATGGAATGATGAGGGTCATTGGATTCCAAGATCACCGATGGGTGATCGGAGGAAAGATCTGAAGATATGCTGATGATAGGACGGATCATTGGAAGGTGGAGATCGGCCAAGTTTGGTCGTAGGATCGAGTGATTTCGGAAGGAGATAGGATCGGGTGGTTGATATTGAGAGTAGAGAGAGAAGAGAAATTATTACAAAAATAAGGAGAAAAGGCTAGTAGAGGGTCTTGAACCTCGGTCTTTGACTTGGTCTTCTGCATTCTTTACCAACTGAGCAAGTCCTCATCTTGTGTCAGTTGATAAGCTTTAATCTCCTTAGTCTCTTCTTTGAGGGCTTGTTTCTCCTTCTCTCTTGGTCGTCTTTCAACTCTTACAATCTCTTTGGCTTTTCTTCTATCTTTGGTCTACATCTTCTTGTCAAGTCCACTGGCTCTCTATGCTTTGATTAAAGGCCTTGTAGGTTGATTATGGGCCCGCATTCCACCAAAATTGTCCAATTAGTGCTCCTGCAATAGAAAAGTCGCGTAATGAGATTTCTATAAAATGGCTTCGCATGTGGGTCGAATAAATGCGTATGAATGCATGTGAATATACGATTTTGACCAGAAAAGTGTGTTCAACGTAATGATAAAAACTCTTACATAGAAAAGTTGATAAAAATGATAGTTTTACATAGGAGAGTGTGATAACAATAGAAGAATAATTGCTTAAAATAAGCACTTTTGAGCGAATATCACAACCCCCAACCAGCATATTGCCAATCCTTGGCAATTAGTGCAAAAAAGAAAATGAGCTTAAAAGGGCCAGGCACATGCTAGAAAACTAGTTCTCATTACTCAGAAAAACTCCGTTTTTGTCAGTTTATTTCAAGGGTGCAAATGATCTTCAGAAATTAGAACTTATTCAGTAAAATATAGCACAACTACTAGTGGATATCTGAACCAAAGATTACTCAGACTTAGCGTGTGTGTGTGCTCAACATCATCCTTATCTGGCAGTCAGATTCTCTGATCACCTTCAAGATTATATGCCTAGACCTCAATTCTCACTTGTATACCACTCTGAAGTGAATCACACAGAAATTATTTTATTCTTTTCTCTCAAGTTATATGTGAGAAGATAGATGTTTGAAACTGGCAATATCTCATATACATTATCTAGAAATGAAGACACAGAAGATTCAAAAGATCTCATGATTGGAATGTCATATTACTCAGAAGTGTCGGATCAAACTTTATAGTTTCTCTCTTCTTCACATTCTGTGATGGTGCTAACCTGGAATCAAATAGGGCTTGCCCTGGGTTGTATAGAGGCTTAGGAAAAGGTAAAAAAGATGAGGGCCTTCAGGGATTTGAAAGTTCTGAGAGGGCATCTTACTGTTCTTTGCAGCATTTCTCGAGGGTGGTGACACCAATTCATTGATTTCTCTTTCTTCTACCTTTTTCACTTGTTCATCTTCTTGACTTTTGTTCTACTAACTTTCTTTTTCTATTTCTCTTTTATTTCCTTTTTTCTTTTCTTTTCATATTTCCTTTTTGCTTGATCCACTTGTCTTTTTTTTTCTTTTCATGGTGTGATCATACCAGAAATTCTTTTATCCTTCTCAGAAGTAGGTGTTTGAGTTGTGTTCATTTTGGGGATTGGATTTGCTTGACGGGTTATCAAGAAAAGGTTTTCATCATAAGGCTCAAGAGGGTTTCTAATGGTGTAGATGTTAGGTAAGCCAAAAATGTCTGATTGGGGTAGAAAGATGGCTTATATCATTTTATAGGTTTTGCACTTTCATCTGTGATGTCTCAAATGGATATAGAGAATGTTTTTTTTGTAATGATCCGTCTTTGGCGTCGCTCCAAGTTCAATGACCAAAGCGAGGATTAATGATATCTTACAAGGGAATAGTTGGGGATTAGAAGAAAGGTGAGTCATCTTGTGACTCAGAGTTATTTATATTCCTCAGAAGTGAAGAGAGGCTTAAATGCTCACTGGGTTAGGTCTCCACAATTGTTCTTCTTGGATCTCTAGATCGTCCAAACTATGGATAGTTCTGATATTGATTTGTGAAAAATTCTTGCTGAATCTGAGTTTTCTGAAAGTTTAACTCCACTGTAGTATTCTTCCAAACTGAACTAAGAGCTAATAAGTGATTTTCTCAAAGTAAACATCATTTTCAATAAATAGACTTTGCAAACAGTTTTGACTCATCATTGTAACGGTTTTTGAAAATACTTCAGAAATCAACAAAGACACCTTTAAAACTCTGAAAATCACCACAAAATACATCTTTTTTTTTTTGAAAATCACATGAGTCTTTGGTAAAGTACCCACCCCCAACCAAAATATTATACCGTCCTTGGTGCTTATGACTGGGACAAATAGTGAAAATGATAAGTTCGTGATGCGAGTGTAAAGGAAGGGTTTTACCAATTCTGCCGGATATCAACAGTGGGAAGTACCAGAGTAGTGCCAGAGTGATGGTACCTGCATGGGCAGAAAATTGTAGCAGTGATAAAGATAATGCATGCGACTCATGAGACTCTAGGAATACCGGAATTGCCTTTCGAAAGCGCTAAGTTTTACGTCTTCAGCCAGATACAACAGGGGTGATAGGCACCCCCAACCAAGTTGGAGCACAGGAGACTGAATGGATCATCAGTCGACATAGACAGGATCAATGAGATCGATCTCAGAAGTCTGAATGAACAACACGTCAAGTTCATGGAACTGCTTTAGACGCTGCCCATTGACCTGGAAATAGGAGTGATCCTTGGGATCCTCAATTGTGATTGCCCAAAAGGGCGAGACTACTGTGACCGTATAGGGACCAGTCCACCTAGACTTCAATTTCCTAGGGAAGAGGTGAAGACGGGAATTATAAAGAAGGACCTTCTATCCTGGATGAAACTCTTTCTTGAGAATGCTCTTGTCATGTATCCACTTCATTTTTGCTTTGTAATTCTTGGACAAGTTGTAGGCATCATTTCTGAGTTCTTTTAACTCATTCATTTGAAGTTTTCACTCCTCCCCTTCGGTTTCTAGCTCGAAGTTGAGCTTCTTAATGGCCCACAGGGCACGATGTTTAATCTCTACCGGTAGATGACAGGGTTTCCCAAAGACCAGATGATAGGGAGACATATTGAGTGGGTCGGGTCTTGTAGGCAGTTCTGTATGCCCATAGAGCATCAGTGAGATGTCTAGACCAGTCTTTACGTACTGTATTGACTGTCTTCTCCAAGATCTGTTTGATTTGACGATTAGAAACCTCTACTTGACTACTAGTCTGCGGATGATAAGCTAGGGCAACCTTGTGGGTTACCCCATACTTTTTCATTAATTTCTCGAATATTCTATTGCAGAAATGGGTGCCCCCATCACTAATGATGGCCTTAGGGGCACCGAACCGGGCGAAGATGAACTCTTTCAGGATTTGACCACTACTTTGTGGTCATTGGTCTTGGTGGGAATGGCTTCTATCCATTTGGAGACAGTCTACCGCAAGGAGAATGTACTCAAAACTATAAGAAACCAGAAAGGGGCCCATGAAGTCGATGCTCCAGATGTCAAATATCTCATCGACCTGGATGGGAGTTAGGGGCATCATGTTCCTCTGGGAGATGCGACCTAAATGCTGGCAATTATGACAGGTTTTGGTGAAGATGTGGACATCTTTAAATAGTGTGGGCCAGTAGAATCCGCATTGTAGCACTTTTTCTATAGTCTTCTTAGTGCTAAAATGGCCACCATAAGGTTGGTCATGACACGATGATAAGATATTGAGTTAGTCCGACTTAGGGACACAGAGATGAATAATCTAGTCAAGATAGTATTTATACAAATATGGGTCATCCTAAGAGTAATACTTAACTCTTGCTACGAATTGGCTCCTGTCCTGTTTTGACCAGTTGAAGGCATATCTTCGGTAACAAGGTAGTTGACAATGTCAGCATACCATGAATTAACGGAGATAGCGAATAATTGTTCGTTTGGAAAGGTCTCATAGATGGGCTGGGTGTCAAAGGAGGACTCTATAATGTCAGTCTAGACAAGTGATCAGCCATGACATTCTCAGTTCTTTCTTGTCCTTAATCTTGAGGTCCAATTCTTGCAGTAATAAAATCCATCGGATTAATCGAGGCTTGGTTTCCTTTTTCGACATGAGATAACGAAGCGCTGCATGATTAGTGTATGCTACGAGCAGCGGCGAAGCCAGGATTTTGTTCAAGGGGGCACTAGACCTAGATAAGAGTAACTGGGTCGTGGGTCGTAGACCAAAGACCAGTAGTAGAGTAGCGGTACATTATGGGCCACATGGTACAGCCCACAATTTGAGCCACGTGGCACATTCTTAGATGATGCTGACCTTATGGATGTTTGACCAATTCTTACGTGAACCTACAAACCAAAAATCACCATCAGTAATGATTTCTAGGCGTTTGATTGGAGTCATTTTCATGGGTTGATTTGAACCGTGGGAATTTGAGCATTATTAACCATTATTTGGGTACAAAGATCCAAAGGTTTGAAATGATTACTCAGGCTGATTTTTGGTTTTAGGTCCACCTAGAGATTGGCAAAGCATCCATACGGTTAGAGTCCTCTAAGAATTGTACTGTCAAGGGTCGCAATGTACCAAGCTGTACAGCAAACTTTGAGCTAGCACCATATTTGTAACTCTATCTTTGCCACCTGGACCCACTGACCGCACGGATGTTTAGCCAATCCCTTAGTAGACACGGATACAAAATATCAGCTTGTTTGATGATTTTTAGACTTTGGTTCTAGTACTTACAAAACTGGTTGAATCCAATGGCTAGAATCACACATTAAAAAGTACTAAAATCTAATGGCTAGAGATTACCAATCATAGTGATGTTTGGTATGTATATCCACCAAGGGGGGGCTAAACTTCCATGCGGTCACTAGGACAACATGACAGCGGTGAGTTACAAACTACAAAAAATGGAGCTACATCTTGTTACACGTGACCCTAATCAAAATAGGGAAGAAAAATTAAGGGGAGCTACAGCTTGTTACACGTGACCCTGAAGAAAAATTAAAGGGGGGGGGGCAAAAACCAACTAAAAAGGTTGTAAATGAAAAAAAATTTGTTAAAAGAAATTTAAAAGTTGAGGGGGGGCATGTGCCCCCCCTGGCCCCTATGTGGCTCTGCCTTTGGCTAAGAGGTACGGACGGAACTTGTCAAGGGCGAAAACTACAGCCAGGAGTTCTTTCTCCGTGGTGGAGTAATTCATTTGGGCAGAGTTAAGAGTTTTGCTCACGTAGTAAATCACGTGTGACCTTTTGTCAACTCTCTGCCCTAGAACGGCTCCTAACACGTAGTCAGAAGCATCACACATTACCTCGAAAGGTAGAGTCTAGTCCAAGGGACGGATAATGGGTGCAGAAGTGAGCTCAGATTTGAGCGGTCAGCATTAAAATCAAAAGGACTATCTTTAGCCAGAAGATGGGACAGAGGTCGAGCAATTTGAGAGAAGTCCTTTATGAATCGCCTATAAAATTCTCTGTGTCCCAAAAAGGACTGGATGTCACGCACGGACTTAGGAATGGGCAAGGTCGAGATGATATCAATTTTAGCTTTGTCGACCTCAATTCCCTGATGGAAAATGACATATCCCAGAACTATGCCCTTCTTCACCATGAAGTGGCATTTCTCTCAATTGAGGACAAGTCGCTTGTCCTGACACCGTTGAAGTACGAGACAGTCATCAAAGGATGACTCAAAGACTGAGAAGTTGTCCATAAAGACTTCGATGAATCTTTTCACCATGTCAGAGAATATGCTCATCATACATCGTTGAAAGGTCGCAGGTGCATTGCAGAGGCCAAAGGGCATGCGCTTGTATGCAAAAGTACTGAAGGGACATGTGAATGTTGTCTTCTCGTGGTCCTCAGGGGCGATGGGTATTTGATTATACCCTGAGTAACCATCAAGGAAGCAGTAGTAGGAGTGACCTGCTAGTCTCTCCAACATCTGGTCTATGAAGGGTAAAGGAAAATGGTCCTTCCTAGTGTTGGTGTTGAGTCGTTTATAATCGATGCAGACTCTCCACCCTTTCTTCAGGCGCTGGGTGACCATTTCTTGTTCTCATTTTCTACAACAGTGAATCCTACATTTTTAGGGACGACATGAATAGGACTCACCCATTTGCTGTCGGAGATGGGGTAGATGATACCCGCATCTAATAGTTTGAGGACCTCATTCTGGACTACTTCCTTCAAGACGGGATTCAACCTCCTCTGGTGCTCTCGAGAGGTTTTGGATTCATCCTCGAAATAGATATGATGTTGGCACACTGAGGGTCTATGCCGTGAATGTCGTCTATAGTCCACCCTATAGCAGATTTGTTCTGGTTGAGCAACCTGAGAGTTTCTTACGTTCACTAGGGGATAGAGTGGTAGCAATAATGACAGGGTAGGTTTCCTTAGGACCAAGATAGGCATAGGAGAGATCTGCAGGAAGAGGCTTGAGCTCCAATGTCAAAGCAGATGGAGTTGAAGTAGGTGTCACAAAAGACACAGATAGAAGAGGTTTGACCTCAGTAGGTAAAGGTATGATGGGTTCTTTGGCCATGGTTATCAGAGGTTCGAACTCGATGAGTGGAGAGGGGATATCTATCGGTGAAGCAGTCTCCAAAAGATCATTGAGATCAGAAATGGCTGACTCTGTTGCAAAGTCAGCTCCAAAGTGTTCTAGACACTGCTTAAGAATATCTTCGGTGGAGTCCGGGATTAGACTCTCAACGGCACACATTTCATCGGCTATATCGCGATCGACATCCTGTCGCATGAGACGAAAGATATTGACTTCAACTTTGAGGTTACCGAAAGCAATGGACATGTTTCCGTCTCGGCACCCGATGTGTGCATTCACGGTGGCAAGGAATGGGCGGCCTAAGATGATCGGAATGCGGTTATCCTGACATGGCTCTGTGTCGAGAATGATAAAGTCCACAGGATAATAAAAGTCAGCGACTTTCACTAGGACATCTTCGATGATTCCTCTTGGAATCTTGATGGACTGATCAGCCAATTTCAGGGTGACATTGGTAGGCTTCATATCTTTCAGTCCTAACTGCTGATATACCGAGAATGGTATGAGGTTGAAACTAGCCTTAAATCGAGTAAGGCAGTGCAGCTAAAGTTGTCTCCAATTTTACATTGGACAGTTGGGCTACCCGGATCTTTGTGTTTGATTACACTGTTGCGTTGAATGAACACGGTAGCTTTCTCAGCCAAGAAGGCATCTTTGGGTACATGCGTACGCCGCTTGACAGTGCATAAGTCCTTGAGGAATTTGGCATATGAGGGGATTTGCTTGATAGCAGAAAGGAATGGGATATTGATCTGGATGTCTTTAAAGATGTCTAAGATCTCTGAGAATTATTGATCCCACTTATCTTGGACAAGTCTGTCTAGGAAGGGAGGCTTTACTCAACAAATGGATTTGTCTTTAGCCTTAGATTTTTGCACAGGGATATCAGAAGTTGGTGTAGAGGTAGAAGAAGTAGATGTAGGATTGGGACTAGTTTCCTCTGTTTGAGTGATGGGTGCTGGAGATGGCACCAACAATGGTTGGACTCCCATGTCCACAATTTTTCCTGACCGTAGGGTGGTGACAGCTTGCACCTCCCCTTGACAGTTCTCATTCTGGCTTTAAGATTGGGAACCGATCTCATATACTGCCCCCTTGGCATGCCCTTTAGGGTTGGCAATGGGTTGGCTAGGAAAGATGCCTTTAGATTTCTTAACTTCTAAGTTACATAGGCGTTGCTTGAACCTAGGGTTTTTCCGCGTCGTTGGTTACGGAAACCCTAGAATCAACACATTTGTAATTTATCTGGTTCTTTTCTGCACAAATTAACAATTCTCGCATAGTGGAAGTGTCGGATGTCGATCCGCACTCGGATTAGTCGGATTAGCTCATCAAGTACATGAAATGACGAATATTTCCACAGAAATTGCTAAAAACAAAAGGATGGTGAGGTGAGAATGGTGATCATAGTTATTTTAAAACATGATTTTGACGTTTCTAGAGAGAGAGTGTGCGATAAACACTAAAGAAAATACAAGACAAATCAAAGAAGAAAAATCAATATAACAAATTTATTCATTCATCAAAGTGTTCACAAACATTAAACAAGAAAATAAATCTAACTAGAAAACTTGTAAAAGATAAAAACTAGAGAGAGAAACAAGAGATTTAGAGAGAAGAGATACTAAAAACTAGAGAGAGAAAGTAAGGGAAAACTAGAGAAAGAGGTTCTTACCTTGAATGAATGGCTAGGATTTAGGGCCGAATGACAAGGGACTGGCAGGTCGTTGTGAGGATGCTGACGGTGGGTGATGAAGATGATAATGTGTGAAGATGCTGCTGCAACTTGCAGGCGGGGTACCTAACGGCTTGGCCGTTGGAGGAGCAGCCGGTAATGGAGGAGAATGATGGTGGCACACCGTGGAGAAGAGGGCAGACTGGAGTGGCAGCAGCATTCTGCAAATGCCTATGGTGATGGGAAATGGACGGTATGGGCCCGTTCTCCTCCCCTCTTCTTTCTCTTCTTCTCTCCTTCCTTTCTTCTTCTTTTTCTTTCTTTTTTTTGTTTTTTTTTTTTTCTGTTTGTTTGTTTTCTAAAATGAAAACAGTGAAGAAGAAGAGAGAGGTGTCAGGGATGAGATTGGGAAAGGAGAAATGATGAAGGGAGAACGGCTTGGGTTGCTGGCTTGAAGGATGTGATGCCGGTGGTGGAAGATGCTTGCCGAAGTTGCAGAGGCAGATGCAGTGGCTATTGGAAAAGATGGTGGCAGCTTCTCTGGTTTTTTTTTTTTTTTCAAGGCGAAGTGTAGTCCGTGTGCACTGAAGGTGAGAGAGCAGCAGGCGGTGGGAGGATGGATCGATCTTGAGGAGAGGTTCTAGGCAGAGAGACTTGAAAGAAGAGGGAGGTGTTCGGTCTTGCAAGAGAGGTGAGTGCAGTGTATTAATGGCAGCAAGGAGAAGAGTTCTCCTTATTCCAAAAATGTGGGGGGTTGGGCGGCTAGGGTTTGTGAAGATATGGAAGAAGGAAAACATGGAGGGGAGAATGAATGAGGCGTGGGGAGAGTGAGGCCGCGTTTTGGAGCCCACGTCCAGCCCTTGTAACCGTGGGTTTCTATATTAGAAACCCACGGTTTTTTAGAAACTCCATTTTTTCTTTTTCTTTTTTGGAATATACTGTCAGCCTCCCCTTTAAAAAAATGTGGGGCTCTCATCAAGAAAAATGTGGACCATTAGGGTTTGGTCCAGCCCTCAATCACGTCCCCCCTTTTCTACCAAATCTTTCAAAAAAAAACCTTCTTCAAAAGCCATTTCTAAAAACAAAAACCTTCCTCTTTTAAAACATTTTAAAAACTCTTCTTTTCAAATAGTATTTCTTTTTTTTAAAACATGAATGGGTTCTCTTGATGCAATCCTCACCGTCGATCTCCCCCTTCTATAAGAATTATCTTCCAAGTGGTCCATGCATAGGACATGAACTTGAGGGCCGTAGGCCATCGGATGGGTTGGCTAGGATGTCGAGGAATGATGCCTAAAATTGTGGGCCCAGAGTGAGTTGGCCACTGGCTAGATCGTAGACCAGTAAAATAATGGGCTAGAAGAATGGTGATTTTCCTTGCCATCGGATCGAATCATCTTACCTGAGGATCGTTAGATTTTAAGATCGGACGATGTGATGGCGATCGGACGGTGTCCACTAAATGGTCGGACAGCGGGTCGATGATGAGGGGCTCGGCTACTGGCCCACATTGAATGATGATGTCCATCGTCTCACAAGATGATGTGACAGACAATCTGATGGCGATCGGATGGATGGTGACTTGATTGGGACCCAAATTGGTAGATCGACGGATCTAGAGAGGTCCAACAGTCCGGTAGAAGATCCAACGGTCCGATTGAAGATCCAACGGTCAGAAAGCTACGGGAGATGAGACAGAGCCAATGGGCAGGAGTTCTGGGGTTAGGTCAGTAGATTCGAGAACTGAGAGATGAAGAGAGAGAGAATAAGGAGAGATGAGAGAGAAAATATCAGAAAATGGAGATAAAGGTATTGGCAAAGGGTCTGAAACCTTGGTCTTCACTGTGACCATCCTCACGCTTCTCCAGTAGAGTAGACTATCATTCCTTGCTGACTCATGTGGCTTTAAACGCTTTGGTCCGTCTCTTGGTCATTGGCTTTCCTGCTCTCTTCGTTCTTTGGGTCAGCTTTTTGGTCATCTTATTCAGCCCATATTTGGCCCATATCTTCTAGTCATAGCATGTGGGCTCTTTAAGCTTTGATAATGGGCTTTCCTGATCGATGTGGGCTCGCAAGTCTGGAGAATTGTCCCATCGGGGTTTCCTGCGACAGAAGAAGCGCGTAATGAGACTTTATTATCAGAACGACTCAATGTCTAGACTTCCGAAAATGTGTTTAATGCATGCAAATATACCATTTCGTCCAGAAAAGTGAATTCTACACAACAAAAGAGACTCTTACATAGAAAAGTAGATAAATAGAGCATTTTAACGTAAGAGAGTGTGAAAACGCTTAGAAGATAACAGTGGAAAATACGCACTTTTAAGCGAATATCATTGCTCTAGACGAAGCATGGATTGCTGTTGCTGTTGCTCTAGGCGTTACATAGATTGAGTAATGAGTTGAGCTAGAAGGTCCTCGATACCAGGTTTGGGGATGGACTGTTGGGGGGCAGCTAATGGGAATTGAGGCACCAATTCTCGACTAGAGCTCATCGGGCATTATAGTTATAGGATGGAGAAGTAGTGGGGACAATCTGTTGGTTCTAAAAGGTCTAGGATACTCTTTGTTGATTTTGAAATGTGCTCGGTTGTTCAGAGTACTGACCCTGTTGGAACTGCTAGTTTTGAGTAGATGGGTACTGACTCTACTGGTATAAACCCTGATTGAATTGCCTATTGGGTTGATTGAACCCAAGAGGATACGTGCCTTGAGGCTGACGCTTAGGTTGAGCTTGCGGTTGAGTAAACTGAGACCTCTAAGAGAAGTTAGGGTAGTTTCTCGTGTCAGGATGATAAGATTGACTATACGAGTTCTGAGTTGGTGGTTTGTATGTGCTGAAAGCACAAACTTCTTCCTGAGAAGGAGTGGACCATCCTTCATTCAAAGGACAATGCTCAGTAGTATGGGAGGGTTGCAGACAGAGGATACAGGATTCCATAGGGCTCTCGTGTCCCACATGCATGACTGAGTTAGATTGGTGAGTAGGCTTTTATATTGACACAACCAGTGCCAAGACTGACTTGCTCAACTCTTGAATGACAGATCGAAGCTCAGTATCACCTGTAGCTTCATGTCCCTTGTGGTCCTTTGGACCGAAGTGGCTCGACTAAACTCTGAGTCAGTCGTCCAATGCTGAGAGTTTTCTCTAACTCTCCCAAGAATTTCTATGCATCGGTCAGAGTTTGGTGTTGGAATTTTCCCTGGCACATTGACTCTACCATGGTCCGGGACTCATCAGTAAGTCCCTTGTAAAAGATGTGGACAAGATTGCCCTTATCGATGCTATGATGGGGACACTTAGTCAGATAGTCATGGAATCTATCCCATGCTTCAAAAAATTTCTCATCGGACTTCTGTCGGAAGTCCTGGATGAGTTGCTTCATCTGGTTGGTCTGAGTCATGGGGTAGAATTTGGACATGAATTTGCCCACTAACTTTTTCCAAATGCTGATTGAATCAACGGGTAAGGAGTAGAGCCAATCAGAGGCTTCGGTTTTTGAGCGAGAATGAGAAAACTCGCAGACGCACATTGTCATCATCAGGTTCTGGTTCCTGAAAAGTAGGATGACATGTTGGAATTCCCTAATATGGGAATCTGGGTCTTCTCTTGGGAGACCGCGAAAGGTTGGCAACATTTGGATCATCTGTGGCCTGATCTAAAACTGCATCGCCGTAGTAGGTGGGAGAATAATGCAAGTGGGCGCATTAGCAGAGATATGGACAAATGTTTCGATAAGAGGTCGTTCGTCTGCCATTACTACAAAGGTAGTTGTACTGGGAGAGGCGGGTGGGGAAAGAGATGGGGAAGGATTCAATAAAGGATCCACTGTAGGTAAATGATTCTCAGATCGAATCAAGTGTTTGTTCGGACGAGTCCAAATGGGCATACGCTGAAGAGGCGAGCTCTAGACTTGCAAAAAGTTGCCAGAGGGGAACACTATCCTAGTATGATGCACACCAAGTACAGATAATTCTATTCTAAACAAGTAGGATATATTGTAGGAATTATCTTATTAGTTTTGGGGCTAGAGTAGATTATGACAGTAGGCGGACCACTGGTTTATCTATTAACCACCGGACTAACTGTTTGCACGTAGGGGTTCTCACCAGGCTACACTCTTCAGAGCGAATCCTTTAGTACTAACTCTAGTCAACAACAAGGCAATCCGAAGCCTAGACAGACGTGCGGCACAACAGCTGACTTAAATACGTCCCAGACTAACTAGATCAGTCAAGTGTTTAAGAAAAGTGTTCCCTCGGGTTAAGCTAGGGTTGGCGCGTGTTCCTAGTCCACAGGCAACTAATCGCCGAATAGTCTAAGATGACACGTCGAGCTCAGTGTACTTGAGTAGTAGGGACCTATGGGTGTGTTAGACAACAGGTACCCATGCTCGTGGTCTTACTTCGACTGGATGTTAAGCGGGTTCGCTTTGTGCGGATTGTTCCTCGAACACCGAGCTAATTGGATCTACTTCTTGATTCTTTTTAATTAAATGGAGCCTTGTGATCAAATCAGTTGGAATGATGAGGTGGGTGATAAAATCCCATCAGTTTCAATTTTGGAGCTGGGTCTGCTCTCTTAGAGTTGATTGATTAACGGCCACGCCACGCAAGTCGAATAAGTTGATGCTAAAAAAGCAAATAGACATGCGGCACAATAATCACCCAATTGCGTAGTATCGCACTCAATGCGAGGATAGAGACTTACCTCTTGTGGGCCACGCCACAGGGTCGCCTCCGTGGAATAGGGAGAGGTATCCAAATGGGCTTGGGTCTGACTCCACCTCTTTGAGCTTTCGCTCCCTACCCACACTGGATCGTGTTCCTACACTCAATGGCTAGATTGTGCTAGGTTTATGGGATATGTATTGGAAGGTTTGACTGGCTATTAGGGTTTCACGAAGCACGCGTTGGTTTTAGCTAGTATAAGAGTTGTTTCCAATTATGGTTCAAAGTTGAGAATAGAAATTTCCGAATTGGGATTCAGAACTTTCTCTTTTCAAACGTTCTCAGACAAGGAAACCTTCCAAATAAAGTGAAGATTTAAAATCCCGTCTATTTTGAAAATTTTCCAAATTGAGCAAATCTTTTCAAATTAGAAGATCTCCTATTTTAGAATTTTCTAAAATTAGAGAATATCTATAAATAGACTTCTCCAAAATTGGAATGTCCTACAAATGGAAACCCTAATTTTGAGACTCCTTTATTTTTGGGAACTATCCAAAAATAGAAAATCCTAGAATCTATCTAAAAATAGCAATAAATGAAAACCCTAATTCCAACACATTTGTAATTAATCCGACTTAATTCCTGCAAAAATATGAGATCTTATATAGGGATTCGTGTCGGATGTCGATCCACACTCGAAATTAGTTAGTGCAAAAATAAGACAATAACGAACGGAAGTGCTTCTCAAGAGGTGAATCGAGAGATGAATATGGTGGAGCAAACAAGTTAAAACATTTTTTTTTTAGATCCTAACAAGACTTGTAGAAATAACTATGGAACATCATTCATACAACTAAAGTGAAATGCTATCTACCAAAAAACTAAGAATGAGAATTAAACAAAACTCCTTTTTTTATTAATCCAAACTAAGTGCTTACATTCAAAAATGCATAAGATAAGCAAAAACAAGTAGGCTAACTAGAAAGCATGTTCAATGGAGAAGATGCGATGGATGCTATGTGAATAGGTGATAATGGACGGTAGTTGATTGGAGTTGCAGGGATTCAACTCCAACAACTTGTGGGTAGGATCCTAAGAAAATCGTGGTAGTGGGGATGGGATAATGGGGAATAAACTCATCGTTTGAAGCGCTAGGCAGTTGCAAGTTTGCAATTGTCGTGAATGGGCAGTGGAGCCACTACTAGAAAAGCCTCATACGGCATCGGTTAAAAATCGACGCCATAACCATTTAGTGTCGGTTTTTTTTTCATAAAAAATCAAAGCGAATACCAGTGACGCGGAATCTATGCATCGGTTATATACCGACGTGTTAAATTATGAAACGGCATCAGTTTTTACAAAAACTGATGCCAAAGTATCAATATTAGCGTCGGTTTTTGAGTATCAATATTAGCGTCGATTTTTGCAAAAACCGACGCCAAATCCTACATATTAGCGTTGGTTTTTGTAAAAATCGATGCTATTATAGCGTCGGTTTTTGTAAAAACCGACACAAAAACCAATGCCAATTGTCAATGATAACTATTTAGCGTCGGTTTAGTCAAAACCGACGCCAATTGTAATTTTATTTTTATACCCTATTTGTTTCTGCTATGTCTCCTATACCCACCTGCAATACAGTAAAAATTTCAAACCTATTCAATTAACATTCAAACCATTCAACTATATATTCAAGTCATTCAACTATACGTTCAAAACCTATTAATACATTCAAACCCATTCAACTATACATTCAAACCATTCAACTATTTATTCAAACCATTTAACAATACATTCAAACCCATTTAACAATACATTCAAACCATTCAACGTATATTCAAACCCATTTCAAAACCATTTAACTATACATTCAAACTCAGTAGTTCAAACTCATTCAAACCTATTAAAACCATACAACTATACATTCAGACCATTCAACTAGGACATAAGAAATTTTGAAGTAGTGAAAGGTAAATTAAAACGAAAATGCACATGCACCCCTAATAACTCATCAGCTAGCAGGTTGCAAACAAGTTAAAGTTATCGCAAACAAGTATAGGTTGTAACAATAACTCGATCATCACAAATTAAAGTTAAAATAAGGTTGATATATATACCTGTAATTTCTTAAAAAAATTGCTAATCGTCTGCAAAAAGTATAGGTTGCAAACAATAACTCGATCATCACAAATTAAAGTTAAAATAAGGTTGATATATATACCTGTAATTTTCTAAAAAAATGACTAATCATCTACAAAAAAAAGAAATGATCATCGATCAGAAGAATATAATTAGATATATAGAACTAAAAAATGAACATGTATTAGCTTAGAGACAGAAAAAAGAACAATATACCATAATTATCTTGAAGAGCATAATCCACCCAGCTCTATATTCTGTCAGCTCTTCAATTGAGTAGCTAGCTTTTGATTTAAAAAATGTGACCTAACTAATCAGAAAATAGGTAGAGACCTAATTAATAAAATGATTTTAAGACGTTCAAGTGGACCTAAAATACGTATAACAAATCGCTCACCGACGATTGAATTGTGTCATCATCATATTTGCTAACGAGGTCTCTCATGTACCTCATTACAAAAAATCACAAGATTTCATGTCATCTTGCTTCGGGCACTACGTAGAAAAATGTAATTCGTTAATTAACTAAAAAAATGAACTTTTGACTAATAAAAAACTACAAGTACTAGTATACCTTAACTACCCTCCATAATGGTTCTTTCTTCCTTAATTTGTGGCCGTAATGGATTTCAAATTGTTTGAATGCACTGCAAAAAAGGAATCAAAAGCTTTCAATTAATTTTTGGATGCATATATATATCGATATTACTTAATTTACTAATATTGTAAGATTAACTTACCGTTTGACATTGATTTTCAAAGTTGAGTCAATCGTACTATTTAAGGAGTCGAAACAATAGATTGTCATCGGTAATAAGTCAATGACAATCAAAATCCAATGTGCCCTATATGTGAACAACAATCAAGTTATTAGCAAGACATTCAACAATTAAGTTATTAATTATCAAATCTAATGATAACAGAAAAGAGAATTACCTAATGTTTAAGGGAATAAACAAAGTCTTCCCATCGAGGTATGTAGATACCAATATATTGAAAAGAAAATCTACAAATTGATCATCAAAACTGCCCATCCCTTATATATGAACTGATGGATTGAGCACTGACCATATTAATTTTATTAACCAAATGTCTTTCAATTAACATTTGGTGGACGTGGCTGATAAATTAAAAAAAATAAACTTAATTAGAATATATGTACCATCATCATATTAATAAAATTCAGATAGATAAAAGAAACTTCAAAGTATCTTACCATTGATATAATGTCAAGCACTGTGACGACACATCTTGTACTTCACAAACCAAAGATACATCGAGAAAGAAAATTTGAATCATCTCTGGTATGCAAAATACTTCCGACCACATAGTAATACTAATGGATATAGAAGATGGGTCGTGTGTACGCAAATGATTATAAAATTCAGAGATGAAAGTGAAATTGTCAACTTCACTTCGATCATGTACCTATAATCAAAATTAGAATTATAATTAGTATATAAATATATTAAATCAAGTAGATTATAAAAATTGACAGATGTTTACATGATGAGCGTCTGAGGACACCACCCATACTATAGGCCATGCCACAATGCTGCCAACTGCATTTCCTACCGTAGTGAACACATCAAAATTGTGGACCTTGTCCTCGAGGTTTCCTAATGTGAGAGGGATGTTCCAATCCCTGCACTCAATGTGTTTATCCTCAGTGGGGAACGGTAGGTCCTGGGCAGCTGGAATCCCATTTTCTAGATATTGCTCAATGGTAGGAATATCTGCATCTAGTACAGATGTAGAATCATTAGAGATAGAGATGGATATGGGTATCTCTATGCTCGGTGCAGAAGTAGCTGCTTGTAAGGGCACCATAGATGAAAACATGGGTTCATCACGATTGTTTCACAATCCAAGGGTGGTGGGGATGGGTAAGTCTAGGCTAAGTGGGATCCTATAGTCAAGACACAACTCAATGTTATGAATAACTTCTTCAAAGTCCTAGATAAAAATAACAGAGGTAGATGATTCCTCTAAGCTAAGTTCAGAAGTCGGTGCTTTGAAGGACACCAAAGATGGAGACTCGTACTCATCAATATTGTAGATCGATCCTTTGTTTGTAGCAACAACAATTTCTTCTTGTAAAGTCTGGTACTGGGTCCAGTTGTGCGAATTTTCATTATGGACTGTGGCCATAGTATTTCCCTCTGGATAAGCCATAGGTAGGCTAGTGAAGTTGACTTCCTCTCTTTCTGATTCTAACCCACCTAGACGGTGTTCCAAGCTCTCCATGGAGTGCTGTTGTTGGATGATATATTGAGAGAGGAGTTCTTCTAGACTAGGTTTGGTAGCAGACTTTGGCTGTTCAACTAAAGGAAGCTGAGGTGCCAACTCTTGAATGTAGTCCGACTGAGTATGAAAGTTATAGGATTGGAGTGACTCTGGGACTATCTGCTGACTCTGAATATCCTGCGGGGTCCACTGTTGACCAAAATATTCAGTTTGTGGATCGAGCTGGTACTACGACTGCGAGTACTGCCAATCATATTGTCCACAGGGTTGGTGAAACCCAGAATGATACATATCCTGTTGTAGTCGCTGTTGGGGAAAAGACTGTTGTTCCCTTCCATTGTCCGGATAATATGTGTTATTGTAGGAGGTCTGCAGTAGAGGTTCAAATGTACTAAAATTACAGATCTCTTCCTGGACATGAGGGAAATATCCCACAGATTTGGAGTGATAAACAGGCTTCTGGACCGCAACATCAAGGGCGGAAACTAAGTTTCTCAAATCCTTAAGTAGGGATTTTAGCACTGGATCGCCCTGTGCTTCATGTCCCATTGAACTTTGTGAGACTGGAGTGTCATGACGACACTCAGGATTGGTATACCAGTACTCAGAGTTATCTCCTAGATCTTTAAAGAAATTGTGGTAGGTCTCGAATAGAGGCCGTTCAACATCCATCAGAGAGATGTGAGTCTCTCAGAGTAGGGAGATAGATTAGGTGGAAGAGATCGGTGCGGTAGACTGACTCTCAGATCGAATCAGTCTCGGGTTGGATCAAATCCAAACTGGCATATGCTTGTAAAAGCAAGCCCTAGAGTCGGTAAAAAATATGAGGACTACGAAACCGAATGAGCCTAGATGATGCACACAGAGCAACATATAATCCTATTTCTAAACAATCAGGATAGTATTATAAATTATCTTGTTTAGTATAGGGATAGTGTTGATTATGACAGTGGGCCGACCATTGGTTTATCTTCTATTACCCGTCGGACTAACTTTTCACTCTTTCGGTTCTCACCAGGATACACTCTTCAAAGCAAATCCGCTAGTACTAACTCAAGTTGACTGCAAGATAATCCGAAGCCTAGACAAACG
Source organism: Euptelea pleiosperma (assembly GCA_035048495.1). NCBI lineage: Eukaryota > Viridiplantae > Streptophyta > Magnoliopsida > Ranunculales > Eupteleaceae > Euptelea > Euptelea pleiosperma. The sequence continues at coordinate 9,895,907 of CM068551.1, read as the reverse complement.
TGCGGCACATCGGCTGACTTAAGTACGCCCCAGACTAACTGGATTTATCAAGCGTGAAGATGAGTTTTCCTAGAAGAGGAGTTAGGGTTGGTTCGTGTTCCTAATCTGACACTAAGCTAATCCAACAGACAATCAAGGAAGCCACTTACGAGCTCGGTATACTTGAGTAGTAGGGACCTATGGGTGTGTTAGATAACAGGGACCCGCACTCATGGACTTAATCGACTTGATCTTTGAAGGGGTCACTTTAAGTAGAGTTTTCCTCGAACACCGATCTAAGTGGGCTCTATTCTTGATTGATTTTAATTCTTGGCTGTGGTTGCACAAAAGCTGGAATGACGAGGTGAGTGATGAAATCCTACCAGTTTCAAGTTAGAGCTGGGTTTGCTCTTTATATATTTTATTACGGCCAAACCTAGCAATTCCGATAATGTTTGCAAAAGCAAATAGACAATCGGCACAGTATTTGCACAATGATCACGATCGCACTCAAGGTGAGGTATAGAAACTTACCTGCCCGTTGGCTATGCACGGGGTCTCCTCCGTGAGATAGGGAGGGGTATCCAAATGGGCTTGGGCCCGACTCCACCTCTTTGAGCTTTCGCTCCCTACTCACTTGGTAAACGCAATCCGCAATCACGTTAGTCCACAATGGTCTATGGTATGAAATTGGAAGGTATACCGCCTTTGGGGTTTCAAGAAACACGCAATGATTTAGGGCAGGTATTGTGAATTAGTTTCAATTAGGGTTTGAAATTCAACTTTAGCTATTCCCGAATTAGGATTCAGAAATATCTACTTTTGAATTACCCAGAGTTGGAAATCTTCCAAATTGAATCAAATCACCAATGGTGATCTAGCTAGAAATAGCAGAATTGAAATCTGACCCTAATATTTTTGGTATTTTTAATTCATTAATTATCTAGCAGTTATTCTAAAAGGAGAGAAAATGAATCCCTAAATTATTACAACTTTGCACTCGGCCGTCCGAGGCATTAAAATAATAAGTAAAAAATGTGAAAAATAAAGTGGAAAGTTTCCGATTTGGATCGGATCTTGAAGATTAAGCAGCTTTCCGAATTCCTGTTCGTCTTTTTGCAATCCCGTCAACCGAGCGGCAATGGCGCCATTTGAAATTAAGGCTTTTTCGCGTCGTTGGTTACGAAAACCCTTGATTTCAACAATATTTGTAATTTCTCCGAATTGGTTCACTTAATCTACAAATAAGCAGACTTGCACAGTGGCTCGTGTCGGATATCGTCTGCACTCGGGATTAGTTAGCACAATAAGAAACAAGAATAATCAGAAAATGCTCAGAATAAATGGAAGGGTGAGAATGGTGGAGGTTGATTTAGAATATGCTTGAGATTGTTGTTAAAACTGTTAGAATAAAAAAACATAAGAGAAACGAGAATGAAAAGCACAATAAATGAAAATAACTTAAACTTGAATTTAAAACTTGTTCATTAAACTGAAAACAAATGCTTACAATGCTTGTTCAAATGCTTTACAACGGAAATAACATTAAACCAAATTAATCTAGAAAGCCATTAAAATATTATCTTAGAAAGCATGTAAAGGTAGAGAGGGAAAGAAGAGAGAGAAAGAAGGTAGGAAGGTAAGAGAGATGAATTAGAGAGAAGCTTACCATTGAAGAGGTAGATGGTGCAACTTCGATTGGATAGACCTCAATAGGATTGAGGATTGTAGCCTTTGATTGTGGTGAATGAAATGGGCAGCAAGGAGACGTTGCTGTTTGACGCTTTGTGCCTCGAGGTGGAGGCATTAATGGTGAGCTCGCCGGAGTTGCTTGCCGGAGAAGAAGGGTGAAGAAGAGAAAGAAAGAAGAAAGAGAGGAAGAGAAGGGGGAGGGAACCAACCCAAGAAGGAGAGATTGTAAATCTCTTATAGACTTTTTTTTTCTTTTTGCTTGTTGTAAAAATGATGACCGTTAGATCTAGAGAGATCCAATAGTTGGGAATGGGTTAATTAGATGAGAGAGAGAGTGACTAGGATAGAGAGATATGCGGGAGAGAAGAATCGGTCAAGTGAGACCAATTCTCTCTTGTTGTTGCAAATGGGCATGAGCATGGGTAATGGGCATGGGTCATGGGTATGGGTATGGGTATGGGTCATGGGCATGGGTATGGGTCATGGGTCATGGGCATGGGTATGGGTCATGGGTCATGGGCTTATGATAATAGGATTTTTTTCCGTGTCGTTGGATCGGAAACCCTAATCTCAACAATATTTTTGTAATTTGATCCGATTATCCTGCAAAATTGATAGATTTGTATAGGGATTCGTGTCGGATGTCGATCCGCACTCTGGATTAGTCGGGTTAGCACAAATGAGAATATTGAATAACGAAAATTGCTAGAAATGATGATGGGATGAGAATGGTGGTGTAGGATCTTTAAAACATGGTTTGTGATTTTTTAAAAAGAGACTTTTATACTAACAATAAGAACACGAAAATAAAGACAAGTTCCATTAATTCATTAATCCGAAAGTTATTACAATATTTGAATCAAAATAAGCAATAAAAACTAAACTAGAAAGCTAATAAAGAAAGTGATAGAGAAAAAAAAACAAGAGAGAGAGATGAAGAATGGCTAGAGATAGAGAGAAAGTATAAGGGAGAGAGAGAAGTAGAGAGAACAAGGGTTTGAGATAGAGAAAAACATAGTGGAGAGAGAAAGTGAGAAGAGAGAGAATCTTACCAACTTACTAATGGGAGAGGATGAGTAGCAAATAGGTAGGCCATAATCGTGAGCCCGACTACACCATGCTTGATGGCAATGAGTAGAGATCGCCGGAGATCTTGGCACTAGTGGGTGGAGTTGATGGAGAGCATGTACGCTGGAGATGTGGTAGGTGGCCGTGATGGAGAAAAGTGGGGTGACGGCTGGTGTTGCTGGGAAGACAGCAACGTTTGGAGCTTTGATTTCAGGTCTGCCCGGAGTGGTGATTCATTGCAGCCACGGAAAGGTTGATCACCGGTGTGTTGCAGGGAAGCTTGATGGAGAAGAACATGGTGAGTTGTGGAACGTGGGAGGCGGCTGGGTGTGACTGTTGCTGGCCGTTGAGGCTTTGAGGGGCAGCACGACGTGGTGGCTCTCCTATTGAGGACGGCTCGGGGTGCTTGGTGGAGGCGCACTAGTCCGGTTGCTTGCTCTTGAGAAGGAGATATTGGATGAGGAGAGAGATGGGGGCAGCGTGCATTCAGAGGTGTGGTGAGGGTGGCTGGAATGCAAGGGGCATGGAAGGGAGAATACGGCTATGGGAGAGCAAGGGGGTTGACGTGTTGCAGGTTGCAGGCGGTGGAAGAAGAGGGGCGGTGTTGCTGTTTGCAACACCAGAAACGGTGTGTGCAGCAGCGTGGAAGTGGTGTAGTTGGTGGTGCGGCAAGAGGCGAATGGCAGGGCGGAGAAGGAGAAGTGGAGCAGGTTCGTGCGCGGTGCTCGCAGCTGTTGCTGGCCGGAGTTGCAGGCTGCAACTCCGGTAGAAGACGCGAAGAAGATGACGAAGAAGAAGAACGAAAAAAAGAAAAAGAAGGAGAAGGAAGAGAGGAAAAGGTCGGGAATGGTTATCGGGGAGGAGAGAAGGAGATGGGAGAGGGATTAGGGTTCGAACGAACCCTTCTCCTTCCTCTTATAAAGCTCCCTATTTCCATTAATGGAAATAGGGTATTTTTTAAATAAAAAAAATATTTTTTAATTTTTTTTTTTTTTTTTTTTTTTTTTTTTTTTTTTTTTTTTTTTTTTTTTTTTTTTAAGTAAAATGCCACTTTTCTATGGGGAATCTCCCCAATTAGTGGACCCCCCCATTTAATTAAAATTATTTTTGAAATTCGCGGGGTCCACTAACTGGTCGGACAGCGGGTCGATGCTGATGGGCCCGGCTACTGGCCCACATGGACTGATGATGTCCATCGTCTCACAAGATGATGTGACGGGCATTCTGAAGGCGATCGGATGGATGGTGACTTGATTGGGACTCAGATTGGTAGATCGACGGATCTAGAGAGATCCAACGGTCCGATTGAAGATCCAACGGTCCGATGGAAGATCCAACGGTCAGAAAGCTAAGGGAGATGAGATAGAGCCGATGGGCAGGAGTTCTGGGGTTAGGTCAGTAGATTCGAGGACCGAGAGATGAAGAGAGAGAGAGAATAAGGAGAGATGAGAGAAAAAGTATCAAAAAAAATGGAAAAAAGCACTGGCGGAGGGTCTGGAACCCTGTTCTTCACTGTGACCATCCTCACGCTTCTCCAGTAGAGTCGACTATCATTCTTTGCTGACTCATGTGGCTTTAAACGCTTTGGTCCGTCTCTTGGTCATTGGCTCTCCGGCTCTCTTCGTTCTTTGGGCCGACTTTATGGTCCTCTTATTCAGCCCATATTTGGCCCATATCTTCTAGTCATAGCATGTGGGCTCTTTAAGCTTTGATAATGGGCTTTCATGATCGATTTGGGCCCACAAGTCTTGAGAATCGTCCCATCGGGTTTCCTGCGACAGAAGAAGCGCGTAATGAGACTTTATCAGAACGGCTTAATATCTAGACTTCCGAAAATGTGTTTAATGCATGCAAATATACCATTTCGTCCAGAAAAGTGTGTTCTACGCAACAGAAGAGACTCTTACGTAGAAAAGTAGGTAAATAGAGTATTTTACGTAGGAGAATGCAATAACGCTAAAAGGATAATTGCTTAAAATAAACACTTTTGAGCGAATATCACAACCCCCAACCAGCATATTGCCAATCCTTGGCAATTAGTGCGAAATAAATGAGCTTAAAAGGGCTCTGCACATGCTACACACTTTTTCATATTAGCTCCGGGAAAACACCGTTCGTCAAATCATTGAATTGATGCAAAAATAGTTACGTGCTAGCGAAGAGTTGGAGAGTCTTGGCAAGACTACAGACTGATAATCATGACCCAGAATAGTCAGACTCTGCGTGTGTGTGTGCTCAACATTCTCATCATCCGACAGTAAAGATTTTCAGATCACCTCTAAGTTTTTATGCCTTGACCTCAAATCTCACATGTTTAGCACTCAGAATAGAATCACACAAGAAGGGTTTTCTTCTTTTCTCTCAATTTATATGTGAGGAGATGTGTTGATATATGAAAGCAAAGATCTCACATATGTATTATTTGAAGGAAGGACATCCTTAACAGAAGAAGATCTCATGATTGGAATACCACTTCACTCGGGAACGTCAGATCAAACTCTATAGCTTCTCTTTCTCCAATCTCCACATTTTATGATCGTGCTATCCTAGAATCAAGTAGGACTTTCCTGGGTTGTAATGAGGCTTAGGTCAGGTGTAGAGAGATAAAGGAATACAGGATTTCAAAGATCTTGAGAGGATATTGCCATTTTCTTGAATTTTTCCTGCGACGTAACACCATTATCTGGTTTTTTTTTTCCTTTTTTCGTATTTTTCTCTTTTTCTTGATATTTCTGAGACTGCTCAATTTCTTTTCAGCTCTTCTTCATACTTTCTTTCTATATTTTGTTTTTGGCTTGAACCACTTTCTTTTCCTTTTGATTCTTCTTCTTTATTTTTCTTTTTCACGGTACACCCACATCAGTTATTCTTTTGTCCATCTCAAAATAAGGGTAGCCAGTCATGTTTCGTAGCTGGACTGGATTTTAGGTTGATGGGTTTGCAAGTAAAAGGCTTTTATAGAAAGGTTCAAGGGGCTTCTAGTGAAGTATAATTCAGGTGAGTAAAAAGGCTGAATGGTTCAGAAAAATGGCCTAAATCATTTTCTAGGGTTTGCACTATCATGTATACTGTCTTGACTGGATACAGAGAAGGTTCTGTCGTAGTAATCCAATGTTGATGTCGTTCCGAGTTCCATGATCGAAGCAAAAGATAATGAGATCTCTCAACGAATATTGCGGGCATGAAGAATAGTGAGTCATCTTGTGACTCAGGATTATTGTATAACTCTCCGAAATGATTAAAGGCTCGAAAGCTTACTGGGTTAGGTCTCCACAATTCTTCTCACAGGATCTCTAGAATTTCCAAACTTAGGATGACTCTGATGTTGATAGTGTACAATTGTGCCGAATCTGATTTTTTCTAAGTTTTCAAACCTGCTGTAGTCACACTTGACTTGACTCAACGCTAACTTTAAACAAAAATTGACATCCTCAATACTGACTTAACGGAGGTTTTCAGCTAATCAAAGTCAGGGTATTTGACACATTTTTGAAATTCTAGAAAACTTTTGGAGAACATCGGAAATCACCCCAAAAACAACATTTTTTTTTTTTTTTTTATCAAAATGAAGACATGAGTTTTGGTAAATACCCCACCCCCAACCAAAATACAGCACCGTCCTCGGTGCTCATGACCGGGACATAAAATGATAACAAATCAATGATGATGATGCAAAGATTCAGGAAGGATGTTACCAAGTCGGCAGAAACTCGACAGTGTGTGGTACCTGATGATCGGAAGAATGATTGTACCTGCATTTCCAGAGATATAACAGTAATAACAAATGCATGAGACTCATGTACTCTAGGAATACCGGAATTGCCTTTCCGAAAGCGCTAAGTTTTACGTCTTCAGCCAGACATGACGGGGGTGACAGGCACCCCCAACCAAGTTGGAGCACAGGAGACTGAGTAGATCATCAGTCGACATAGGTAGGATCGATGAGATCGATCTCAAAAGTCTGAATGAACAATACGTCAAGTTCATGGAACTGTTTTAGACGCTGCCCATTGACCTGAAAAGAGGAGTGATCCTTGGGATCCTCAATAGTGATTGCCCCAAAGGGTGTGACTGCGGTGACCGTATACGGACCGGTCCACCTAGATTTCAGTTTCCCAGGGAAGAGATGAAGACGAGAATTATAAAGAAGGACCTTCTGTCCTGGATGGAACTCTTTCCTGAGGATGCTCTTGTCATGTATCCACTTCATTTTGGCTTTGTAATTCTTGGACAAGTTGTAGGCATCATTTCTGAGTTCTTCTAACTCATTCATTTGAAGTTTTCGCTCTTCCCCTGCAGATTCGAGGTCGAAGTTGAGTTTCTTAATGGCCCATAGGGCACGATGTTCAATCTCTACCGGTAGATGACAAGGTTTCCCAAAGACCAGACGATAGGGAGACATATTGAGTGGGGTCTTGTAGGCGGTTCTGTATGCCCATAAAGCATCAGTGAGACGAGTAGACCAGTCTTTACGTGTGGTATTGACTGTCTTCTCCAAGATTTGCTTGATCTGACGATTAGAAACCTCCACTTGACCACTAGTCTGCGGATGATAAGCTAGGGCAACCTTGTGGGTTACCCCATACTTTTTCATTAATTTCTCGAATATCCTATTGCAGAAATGGGTGCCCCCATCACTAATGATGGCCTTAGGGGCACCGAATCTAGCGAAGATGAACTCCTTTAGGAATTTGACCACCACTTTGTGGTCATTGGTCTTGGTGGGAATGGCTTCTATCCATTTGGATACATAGTCTACCGCGAGGAGAATATACTCAAAACCATATGAAATGGGAAAGGGGCCCATGAAATCGATGCCCCAAATGTCAAATATTTCATCGACCTGGATGGGAGTTAGGGGCATCATGTTCCTCTGGGAGATGCGGCCTAGATGCTGGCAATTAGGACAGGTTTTGCTGTAGATATGGGCATCTTTAAATAATGTGGGCCAGTAGAATCCGCATTGCAGCACTTTTTCTGCAGTCTTCTTAGTGCTGAAATGACCACCACAAGGTTGGTCATGACACGAGGACAAGATATTGAGTTGGTCTGACTCAGGGACACAGAGACGAATGATCTGGTCAGGACAGTATTTATACAAATAAGGGTCATCCCAAGAGTAGTACTTAACTCTTGCTAGGAATTGGCTTTTGTCCTGTTTTGACCAGTGTGAAGGCATTTCTTCGGTGGCAAGGTAGTTGACAATGTCAGCATACCAAGGATTAACAGAGATGGCGAACAGTTGTTCGTCTGGAAAGGTTTCAGGGATGGGCTGGGTGTCGAAGGATGACTCTAAAGTCAGTCTAGACAAGTGATCAGCCACTACATTCTCAGTTCCTTTCTTATCCTTAATCTCGAGGTCGAATTCCTGCAGTAAGAGAATCCATCGAATTAATCGAGGTTTGGTTTCCTTTTTCGACATGAGGTAACGAAGGGCTGCATGATCAGTGTACACAACCACCTTAGTGGCTAAGAGGTACTGACGGAATTTATCAAGGGCGAAGACTACCGCCAGGAGTTCTTTCTCAGTGGTGGAGTAATTCATTTGGGCAGAGTTAAGAGTTTTGCTCGCGTAGTAGATCACGTGTGACCTTTTGTCAACTCTCTGCCCTAGAACAGCGCCTAACGCGTAGTCAGAAGCATCGCACATTACCTCGAAAGGTAGAGTCCAATCCGGGGGACGGATAATGGGCGCAGTAGTGAGCTCAGATTTGAGACGCTCAAATGCCTTGACACAGTCAGCATTAAAGTCGAAAGGACTATCTTTAGCCAGAAGATGGGACAGAGGTCGAGCGATTTGAGAGAAGTCCTTGATGAATCGCCTATAGAATCCTCCGTGTCCCAAAAAGGATCAGATGTCACGCACGGACTTAGGAATGGGCAAGGTCGAGATGATATCGATTTTAGCTTTGTCGACCTCAATGCCCTGATGGGAAATGACATGTCCCAGAACAATGCCCTTCTTCACCATGAAGTGGCATTTCTCCCAATTGAGGACAAGTCGCTTGTCCTGACAGCGTTGAAGTACCAGCCCTAGATGGTTCAGACAGTCATCAAAGGATGACCCAAAAACTGAGAAGTCGTCCATAAAGACTTCGAGGAATTTTTCCACCATGTCAGAGAATATACTCATCATACACCTTTGAAAGGTTGCGGGTGCATTGCAGAGGCCAAAGGGCATGCGCTTGTAGGCAAAAGTGCCAAAGGGACAAGTGAAGGTTGTCTTCTCGTGATCCTCAGGGGCGATTGGTATTTGATTATACCCTGAGTAACCATCGAGGAAGCAGTAATAGGAGTGACCTGCTAATCTCTCCAACATTTGGTCTATGAAGGGTAAAGGAAAATGGTCCTTCCTCGTGTTGGTGTTGAGTCGTCGGTAATCGATGCAGACTCTCCACCCTTTCTTCAGGCGCTGGGTTACCATTTCTTTGTTCTCATTTTCCACAACTGTGAATCCTGCCTTTTTAGGGACGACATGAATAGGACTCACCCATTTGCTATCGGAGATGGGGTAAATGATACCCGCATCTAACAGTTTAAGGACCTCGTCCCGGACTACATCCTTCAAGACGGGGTTCAACCTCCTCTGGTGTTCTCGAGAGGTTTTGGATTCATCCTCGAGATAGATGTGATGTTGGCACACCGAGGGGTCTATGCCACGAATATCATCTATAGTCCAACCTATCGCAGATTTGTGCTCGTTGAGCAGCTCGAGAAGTTTCTTACGTTCACTCTCAGACAAAGCGGAAGCAATAATGACAGGGTAGGTTTCCTTAGGACCAAGATAGGCATAGGAAAGATCTGTGGGAAGAGGCTTAAGCTCCAATTTTGGAGCAGATGGAGTAGAAATAGGTGTCACAGAAGACACGGATTGAAGAGGTTTGACTTCAGTAGATAAAGGAAGGATGGGTTCTCTGGCCATGGTTATCAGAGGCTCGAACTCGATGAGAGGAGCGGGGATCTCTATCAGTGGAGCAGTCTCCAAAAGATCATTGAGATCAGAAATAGCTGACTCTGTTGCAAAGTCAGCTCCAAAGTGTTCTAGACACTGCTTAAGAATATCTTCGGTGGAGTCCGGGATTAGACTCTCAACGGCACACATTTCATCGGTCACTTCGCGATCGGCATCTTGTTGCATTAAACGAAAGATGTTGACCTCAGCTTTGAGGTTACCAAAAGCAATGGACATGTTTCCGTCCCGGCACCCGATGTGTGCGTTCGCGGTGGCAAGGAATGGACGGCCTAAGATGACCGGAATGCGGTTATCCTGACACGGCTCGGTGTCGAGAATGATAAAGTCCACAGGATAGTAAAAGTCAGCGACTTTTACTAGGACATCCTCAATGATTCCTCTTGGAATCTTGATGGACTGATCAGCCAATTTCAGGGTGACATTGGTAGGCTTCATATCTTTCAGTCCTAACTGCTGATATACCGAGAATGGTATGAGGTTAACGCTAGCCCCTAAATCTAGCAAGGCAGTGCAACTAAAGTTGTCTCCAATTTCACATTGGACAGTCGGGCTACCTGGATCCTTGTGTTTGATCACACTATTGCGTTGAATGAACGCGGTAGCTTTTTCGGCCAAGAAGGCAGCTTTGGGTACATGCGTACGCCGCTTAACTGTGCACAAGTCCTTGAGGAATTTGGCATAGGAGGGGATTTGCTTGATAGCAGAAAGGAATGGGATATTGATCTGGACATCTTTAAAGACGTCTAAGATCTCTGAGAATTGTTGATCCCGCTTATCTTGGACAAGTCTGTCCGGGAAGGGAGGCTTTACTCGACAAATGGATTTGTCTTTAGCCTTGGATTTCTGCACAGGGATATCTGATGTTGGTGCAGAGGTGGAAGAAGCAGAGGTAGGATTAGGACTAGTTTCCTCTGTGCGAGTGATGGGTGCCGGAGATGGCACCGGTGGTGGTTGGACTCCCATGTCCACAGTTTTTCCAGATCGTAGGGTGGTTACAGCTTGCACCTCCCCTTGACACTTCTCATTCTGGCTTTGAGATTGGGATCCGATCTCATATACTGTCCCTTTGGCATTTCCTTTAGGGTTGGCAATGGGTTGGCTAGGAAAGATGCCTTTAGCTTTCTCAGCTTCCAGGTTGCCTAAGCGTTGCTCTAGACGAAGCATGGATTGCTGTTGCTGTTGCTCTAGGCGTTGCATAGATTGTTGTTGCTGAGTAATGAGTTGAGCTAGAAGGTCTTCGATACCAGATTTGGGGACCGACTGTTGGGGAACAGCTAAAGGGAGCTGAGGCACCAATTCGCGACTCGAGCTCATTGGGGCATTATAGTTATAGGCTGGAGAATTAGTTGGGACAATCGGTTGGTTCTGAAAGTTCTGGGGAACTCTTTGCTGATTCTGAAATGTGCTTGATTGTCCAGAGTATTGACCCTGTTGGAATTGCTGGTTCTGAGTAGATGGGTACTGATTCTGCTGGTACTGACCCTGATTGAATTGCCTATTGGGTTGATTGAACCCAGGAGGATACATGCCCTGAGGTTGACGTGGAGGTTGAGCTTGTGGTTGAGTAGACTGAGGCCTCCAAGAGAAGTTAGGGTGGTTTCTCGTGTCCGGATGATAAGATTGACTATACGAGTTCTGAGTGGGTGGTTTGTATGTGCTGAAAGCACAAACTTCTTCCTGAAGAGGATTAGACCATCCTTCATTCAAAGGACAATGCTCAGTAGTATGGGAGGGTTGCAGACAGAGGGTGCAGGATTCCATAGGGCTCTCGTGTCCCACATGCATGACTGGGGTAGATTGTTGAGTAGGCTTTTGTACAGACACAGCCAGTGCCGAGACTGACTTGCTCAACTCTTGAATGACTGATCGAAGCTCAGTATCAGCTGTAGCATCATGTCCCTTGGTTGTCCTTTGGACCGAAGTGGTTCTACTAAACTCTGAGTCAGTCGTCCAATGTTGAGAGTTTTCTCCTAACTCTCCCAAGAATTTGTATGCATCGGTCGGAGTTTGGTGCAGGAATTTTCCTTGGCACATGGACTCTACCATGGTCCGGGACTCATCAGTAAGTCCCTTATAGAAGACGTGGACAAGATTGCCCTTGTCGATGCTATGGTGGGGACACTTAGTCAGGTAGTCTTGGAATCTATCCCACGCTTCAAAAAATTTCTCATCGGACTTTTGTCGAAAGTCCTGGATGAGTTGCTTCATTTGGTTGGTCCGAGTCATGGGGTAGAATTTAGACATGAATTTGCCTACCAACTCTTTCCAACTGCTGATTGAATCAGCGGGTAAGGAGTAGAGCCAATCTGAGGCTCGGTCTTTGAGCGAGAATGGGAAAACTCGCAGACGCACATTGTCATCATCGAGGTTCTGATTCTTGAAAAGTAGGATGACATGTTGGAATTCCCGAATATGGGAATATGGGTCTTCTCTTGGGAGACCACGAAAGGTTGGCAGCATTTGGATCGTCTGTGGCCTGATCTCAAACTGTACCGCCGTAGTAGGTGGGAGAACAATGCAAGTGGGCGGATTGGCAGAGATAGGAGCGAACGTCTCGATAAGAGGTCGTTCGACTGCCATGACTACAAAGGTAGTAGTACTGGGGGAGGCGGGTGGGGAAAGAGATGGGGAAGAATTCAGTGGAGGATCCACTGTAGGGACGTGATTCTCAGATCGAACCAAGCGTTTGTTCGGACGATTCCAAACGGGCATACGCGAATGAGGCAAGCTCTATACTTGGCAAAAAGTTGCCAGAGAGGAACACTATCCTAAATGATGCACACCAAGCACAGATAATCCTATTCTAAGCAATCAGGATATATTTTAGGAATTATCTTTGTTAGTTTTGGGGTTAGAGTAGATTATGACAGTGGGCGGACCACTGGTTTATCTTTTAGCCGCCGGACTAACTGTTTACACTCAGAGGTTCTCACCAGGCTACACTCTTCAGAGCGAATCCTTTAGTACTAACTCTAGTCAACAACAAGGCAATCCGAAGCCTAGACAGACGTGCGGCACAATGGCTGTCTTAAGTACGTCCCAGACTAACCGGATTGGTCAAGTGTAGAAGAAGAGTGTTCCCTCGGGTTAAGCTAGGGTTGGTGCGTGTTCCTAGTCCACACGCAACTAACCGCCGAATAGTCCAAGATGCCACGTCGAGCTCAGTGTACTTGAGTAGCAGGGACTTATGGGTGTGTTAGACAACAGGGACCCGCGCTCGTGGTCTTATTTCGATTGGATGTTAAGCGGGTTCGCTTTGTGTGGATTTTTCCTCGAACACCGGGCTAATTGGCTCTACTTCTTGATTCTTTTTATTATAGATGGATCCTGGGGAGCAATTTCAGCTGGAGTGATGAGGTGGGTGATGAAATCCCACCAGTTTCAATTTGGAGCTGGGTCTGCTCTCTTAGAGTTGATTGATTAACGGCCACGCCACGCAAGTCGAATAATATGTATGCGAAAGCAAATAGACAAGCGGCAATGATTCACCCAAATTGCTCTGTATCGCACTCAAGGCGAGGATAGAGACTTACCTCCCGTGGGCCACGCCACGGGGTCGCCTCCGTGGGTTAGAGAGGGGTATCCTAATGGGCTTGGGCCCGACTCCACCTCTTTGAGCTTTTGCTCTCTACCCACACTGGATCGTGTTCCTGCAGAAAAGTTAGATCACACGGTCCAGGTAGTCGGGATTCTATTTGGAAGATCCTTGCCTTTTTAGGGTTCACTAAACAAGCATTGGATTTAGGCAAGTTTTTGAATTAATTTCCAAATTCGAGATGGGTTAAAATTTAGGAATTCCCAGATTGGAAAATACCTAGATTGGAAAGTTTCCCGAACTGTGGAGATCTTCCAAGAAAGATTTGATTGCGAGATCCCTTATAATTTTGGGAAATTTCCCAAAATTGAAATTCTGCTAGATTTGGGGCGTTTCCTTTTGCAGACTTTTCCAAATTCGGAAGATTTCTAAAGATAGAAATTCTTCTAAAGAGGAAACTTCTAAGAGGGGAAACCCTAATTTAGCAAAGTTTCAAGATTTTAGAATCTTTCCAAAAATTGCAAATCCTTGATTGGTGATTTCTAAAAATCTGCAGAATATGAAACCCTAATTTTTTTGAATTTTGAATTTATTATTTTTTTGGTATTTTTCACTTAATCTAGGGTTTCTAAAAAACCCTAGAACAAGATCTAGCAGTTATATGGAAAGCAGTAAAATTCCTAAATTATTACAAATTGCACTCGGCCTTCCGAGGCATTAAAAATAGTAATTTAAAAACTGCTAAAAATCAACAAAAACAAAAAATAGAAAGTTTCCCGAAAAGGTCGGGCTGGCCAAATTGAGCAGCTTTCCGATTTAGCAACTTTCCAATTCTGTCTTTACGTCCTTTTTCGCACTCCCGAACACCCGAGCGGCAGCGGCGCCATTTGATAATAGGATTTTTTTCCGTGTCGTTGGATCGGAAACCCTAATCTCAACAATATTTTTGTAATTTGATCCGATTATCCTGCAAAATTGATAGATTTGTATAGGGATTCGTGTCGGATGTCGATCCGCACTCTGGATTAGTCGGGTTAGCACAAATGAGAATATTGAATAACGAAAATTGCTAGAAATGATGATGGGATGAGAATGGTGGTGTAGGATCTTTAAAACATGGTTTGTGATTTTTTAAAAAGAGACTTTTATACTAACAATAAGAACACGAAAATAAAGACAAGTTCCATTAATTCATTAATCCGAAAGTTATTACAATATTTGAATCAAAATAAGCAATAAAAACTAAACTAGAAAGCTAATAAAGAAAGTGATAGAGAAAAAAAAACAAGAGAGAGAGATGAAGAATGGCTAGAGATAGAGAGAAAGTATAAGGGAGAGAGAGAAGTAGAGAGAACAAGGGTTTGAGATAGAGAAAAACATAGTGGAGAGAGAAAGTGAGAAGAGAGAGAATCTTACCAACTTACTAATGGGAGAGGATGAGTAGCAAATAGGTAGGCCATAATCGTGAGCCCGACTACACCATGCTTGATGGCAATGAGTAGAGATCGCCGGAGATCTTGGCACTAGTGGGTGGAGTTGATGGAGAGCATGTACGCTGGAGATGTGGTAGGTGGCCGTGATGGAGAAAAGTGGGGTGACGGCTGGTGTTGCTGGGAAGACAGCAACGTTTGGAGCTTTGATTTCAGGTCTGCCCGGAGTGGTGATTCATTGCAGCCACGGAAAGGTTGATCACCGGTGTGTTGCAGGGAAGCTTGATGGAGAAGAACATGGTGAGTTGTGGAACGTGGGAGGCGGCTGGGTGTGACTGTTGCTGGCCGTTGAGGCTTTGAGGGGCAGCACGACGTGGTGGCTCTCCTATTGAGGACGGCTCGGGGTGCTTGGTGGAGGCGCACTAGTCCGGTTGCTTGCTCTTGAGAAGGAGATATTGGATGAGGAGAGAGATGGGGGCAGCGTGCATTCAGAGGTGTGGTGAGGGTGGCTGGAATGCAAGGGGCATGGAAGGGAGAATACGGCTATGGGAGAGCAAGGGGGTTGACGTGTTGCAGGTTGCAGGCGGTGGAAGAAGAGGGGCGGTGTTGCTGTTTGCAACACCAGAAACGGTGTGTGCAGCAGCGTGGAAGTGGTGTAGTTGGTGGTGCGGCAAGAGGCGAATGGCAGGGCGGAGAAGGAGAAGTGGAGCAGGTTCGTGCGCGGTGCTCGCAGCTGTTGCTGGCCGGAGTTGCAGGCTGCAACTCCGGTAGAAGACGCGAAGAAGATGACGAAGAAGAAGAACGAAAAAAAGAAAAAGAAGGAGAAGGAAGAGAGGAAAAGGTCGGGAATGGTTATCGGGGAGGAGAGAAGGAGATGGGAGAGGGATTAGGGTTCGAACGAACCCTTCTCCTTCCTCTTATAAAGCTCCCTATTTCCATTAATGGAAATAGGGTATTTTTTAAATAAAAAAAATATTTTTTAATTTTTTTTTTTTTTTTTTTTTTTTTTTTTTTTTTTTTTTTTTTTTTTTTTTTTTTTAAGTAAAATGCCACTTTTCTATGGGGAATCTCCCCAATTAGTGGACCCCCCCATTTAATTAAAATTATTTTTGAAATTCGCGGGGTCCACTAACTGGTCGGACAGCGGGTCGATGCTGATGGGCCCGGCTACTGGCCCACATGGACTGATGATGTCCATCGTCTCACAAGATGATGTGACGGGCATTCTGAAGGCGATCGGATGGATGGTGACTTGATTGGGACTCAGATTGGTAGATCGACGGATCTAGAGAGATCCAACGGTCCGATTGAAGATCCAACGGTCCGATGGAAGATCCAACGGTCAGAAAGCTAAGGGAGATGAGATAGAGCCGATGGGCAGGAGTTCTGGGGTTAGGTCAGTAGATTCGAGGACCGAGAGATGAAGAGAGAGAGAGAATAAGGAGAGATGAGAGAAAAAGTATCAAAAAAAATGGAAAAAAGCACTGGCGGAGGGTCTGGAACCCTGTTCTTCACTGTGACCATCCTCACGCTTCTCCAGTAGAGTCGACTATCATTCTTTGCTGACTCATGTGGCTTTAAACGCTTTGGTCCGTCTCTTGGTCATTGGCTCTCCGGCTCTCTTCGTTCTTTGGGCCGACTTTATGGTCCTCTTATTCAGCCCATATTTGGCCCATATCTTCTAGTCATAGCATGTGGGCTCTTTAAGCTTTGATAATGGGCTTTCATGATCGATTTGGGCCCACAAGTCTTGAGAATCGTCCCATCGGGTTTCCTGCGACAGAAGAAGCGCGTAATGAGACTTTATCAGAACGGCTTAATATCTAGACTTCCGAAAATGTGTTTAATGCATGCAAATATACCATTTCGTCCAGAAAAGTGTGTTCTACGCAACAGAAGAGATTCTTACGTAGAAAAGTAGGTAAATAGAGTATTTTACGTAGGAGAATGCAATAACGCTAAAAGGATAATTGCTTAAAATAAACACTTTTGAGCGAATATCAGCTTAGGTCATGGGCCTATGTCATGGGCCAAGATAGATAGATAAAGAGAGAAATAGGAGAGAGGTGAGAGAAAAATATAAAAATAAAAGCATTGGAGGGTCTTAAACCCTGGTCTTCTTTATTCTCTCTCGTCCGCTTCACCAATAAGTCTAACTTATCCTTTGATGTCAATTGGTGTGGCCTTTAACACCTAAGTCCTTTTCTTGGTCTCCAACTATTCTCTCTCTTAGTCCTTGTTCTGGCTCTACGATCCTTTAACTTTGCCCGTATATGTCTTCTATCTTTTTATCCTAGCCTGTTGGCTCTTTAAGTTTTGATAGAAGTCTTCTGTGGTTGATCGTGGGCCCGCCAGTCCTCGAGAATCACCCGATAGGGTCTCCTACAAGTGAAAAAGTGTGTAATGAGATTCAACTAAAACGGCTTGATACTGGACTATCCGAAATGTGTATATTTCATGCAAATAGTCGATTTTCGTCTAAAGAATGCGTTCTACGCAATGGAAGAAACTCTTATATGGAAAAGTCGACAAAAAGACAAGTTTTACGTAGGAAAATGCGATATCGCTATAAGGATAATGGCTTAAAATAAGCACTTTTGAGCGAATATCAATGGTCTAGTACCATCATGCTGATCAGGGCCATGAGATGGTGGATGCTGTCCAAATCCCATCATGGTGAACTGGTACTCCATGTAACACTGCATATCATACATGGAGTCCGATATCCTCTCATGTCCCTCCTCTAAACGGCGAAAGCTCTGTGCCGTCCACAGGCATTTCAGGAGGCTGGACAAGGGATGGTTGTGGCTTTGGAGGATGCATCTCAGTATCTGGCTACTGACCCCCTGGTTCGGTATCATCCCCCAAGTCCTCATCGAAAATATTGTCGAAGTGCGGAGGTACATCTGTCACTCTCCGAACCTGAGACATGCTCTTCTTGATAGTTGAAGGCCCAATAGGCTCCATGGGAGAGCACACCTCTTCAGTAGCTCGAATAGGCACATCCAGATGAAGTAGGATTGAGCTCACTAGTAGAGGGAAAGGGAGACACGGATGGTTAGCCAATTGGCTACCCGCTCTAACCATTGCTCTAAAAATGAACCTCGAAAGGTCAATGACAAATCCAATGCCAAGATGGTAAAGAAGCTGAAGACGATCAATGTTCACCTGTGCCCCATGGCCAGGTGGATCAATGTTGTACCCACAGATGAGGTGCAACAAATGATACTCAGGGAGAAGAGATGTAAGAGGAATGAATGTACTCCAATCAAATATCTGCCCTGTGAGAGTCTTGGTCAAGGTGACTCTAGAAGTCGTCATCTCACGAGTCCTAGGAATAAACTTATATGAAGTAGAAGGACGAGGTATGTCCAACAAGGTAGAGATCAGATCAGGTGTAATAGTCAAGTTAGCCCCAGAGACAAAAGTCTGAAAAGATAGCTCACTCGGGTCATCACACTAAATGGAGTGCATGTTGACATAAAAAAGTTTTACCAAGACAGGGTAAGCGAGATACGAACAACAAATAAACTATAGTACCCAAAATAGTGTTAAATTCAGTTACTTTCTCAGTAGTGAATTTGCAACCAGAGAAATGCTCAAAATGATCTCTAGCGGAATCGAAAATGAACGGGGAGATGGGAGCACTCACCGAGGGAATTTCGGTATGACGAGCACAACCCCGAGCTCTCCTAGGTCCTCTGGATGATTCACCCCGCTCCGAATGCCAGGACCCACTAAGTCGACCACTCCGTTTGACGCGAGACTAAGTCCATTGAACCAGGGGTTCTTCATTAGCACTTTCCTCTTCAGAGACCACAATAGCTCTCGTAAGACGAGGATTAGTCACCATGAGCACCAAGAATGGAAGAAAATACCAAAAAATTTCCATTTTTACTCAAAACTTCCCCAAAATCACAACGAAGGGGGTGAAGTAGAAAGCTAGGAAATCGAGAGAATCGCTCCACAAAACCTTATGGGAACAGTAGATTGGGCACCTGCGATCAATTGGGAGAAATCTGGGAGGCGATTGGATCTATTGGGGTTGAAAATGCCCATTTTGGGTTTTATAAAATCGAACGTTGCACTGTCCAATCGATTGGGCTAGGTGGCCAACGGATTGGAGCTGGGCCAATCGATTGGGTTGTACTCTCCAATTGATTGGAGATGTCCAATCGATTGGTCTATAAGGTTCAATCGATTGGATTGGTCCGGGAAAAAAAAAGTTTTAAAATTTTTAAACCAATAGGCTCATTTTCCAGGACCCCCAAGTAAATCTTTTCAAGTCAAAAATCATTTTTAAACTACTCAAGAAAAGATAAAATGTCAGAAAGAAATTCACTCCATGAAGTCAATCTTGATAAGCACTAAACACTGAATCTTTTTGAAGAGAATTAACTAACACGTTAGTTCACTCTTTTGCTCCATCAAAACTATTAATTCTTTTAGACATTAGCGCAAGTCACAAATCACTAGTAATTATAGATTCAAATATCAACAATAATATCATTATGTGTAAATGATCTGAGTCTATCTGTGGTACCGGATAAGATTTTAGTAATAATTTCTTGTAAGTATCAGAATCTGGAGGTATCCTGTATCCGATCATAAAATCCTCATTAGAGTTATTAAGGGATCTCACATACGCTCATGTATATGGGTATTTGCTGATGGATAAGAATTTTTCTAGCAAATTGGCTATTTTTTACACCCTTTTTATTCACTTTGAATATAGGTAGCTTTTACTCTCCATGTAGGTAGCCCTTTTCTACAACAATGAGAATCAGATTTTAATTTCAAACAGGGCTATACAGATGGCATTCACTCTAACTTTTATGGAGGTAGCTGTTTCCTTAAAATAATAACTTTCATTGGGAAGCCAACAGTCGACTACAGTGCAGTTTCGAAATCAACTGAAGGCAGGAACATTACTAATTTGAAGTTATAATCAGTAGAGGTTTATTCCTAATTCCAATAATACAAGATTTCACACCTCTATCAAATCCATTCCCACAGAAATAATCAGTGTGCATGTGAATGTGAGATATATTGTTTCAATAATCTTCTAATGCACACTAGTAAAAATTGACCAATCATAATAATTAAAAGATATAATACGCAGATTAGCAAATATTTTACTAACAGTTAAGTCCTTTTTCTTGGAATGTCTCAGAAATTACTGCTCATTAAAATCGTATAATCAAATAATAATTTTAACATTCTTCTGAACACTTGATCTTTTGATTTCCTGAAATATTATCAATTTTTATTCTTCAAAACGAAGCAAAATCAAAACGAAAAAAAAATATCCCTCAAAAAATAAGAATGGAGAACACGAGGGGATAGAGAGCACTTTGCTCAGAAATAGGACGTTGACAAACATTTTTCTTTAAAGAATCTTTCCTAACCCACACAGATGTGGTTTGGTAGATAGATCAATTCTCTTAGGATCTTTCCTCTCTTGAGTTACACAACTCTGAGGTTGTTTGAATTTCTCAAGGGACTCAATCTCCTTGATTAATTCTCTAGACCTTTCTAGTAGGTCTTTCATCTTCTTAGATAGCACATCCAAATAATTTATCTCATAATGTGTCTTCATAGGAATTCTCTGACTTTTCACATTCTGAGTGGTATTCACCATTTTTTCTAGTGGATTAGATGTCCTCTTCTCAACTTGTGACAGTCTCTAATCACATGACCCATGTTTTTGTAGTATTTGCACTGACTACTGCTTTTGACAATTTTGATTGGGTCATTGATCTGAGTGGGAATAGTTTGGGCTTTAACAAAAATCATCTTGGAGGAAGACCCTTTCTCTTGATTGTTTTTGTAACCCAAACCTTGTTTGTCTCCATAAACTTTTCCCACACAAAGAATCTCATCAAGCTTTGCAGAGCTGGATGAGAATCCTGACACATCCCTCTTTGATTTGAGAACCTTATTTTCTAAGGATTCCTTATGTGTTATGCAAGTTTGGAATTCACATTCCAATGACTTGTTCCTCTTTAGTAAAGACTCATTCTCTTACTCTAAATCAGTAATCAATACTTTTAATTTTTCAGTGTCAATTACTAAGGCTACATTTTCAGAGTCAAGACAGTTAACCCTGTCAGATAAAACTTTGTTAGCTGATATTCGCTCAAAAGTGCTTATTTAAAGCAATTATCCTTTTAGCGTTATTGCATTCTCCTACGTTAAAATACTCTATTTATCTACTTTTCTATGTAAGAGTCTCTTGTGTTGCATAGAACACACTTTTCTGGACGAAATAGTATATTTGCATGCATTAAACACATTTTTGGAAGTCTAGACATGTAGTCATTCTGATAGAGTCTCATTACGCGCTTCTTCTGTCGTAGGAAACCCCGATGGGACAATTCTCGAGACTTGCGAGCCCAAATCGATCAGGAAAGCCCATTATCAAAGCTTAAAGAGCCCACATGCTATGACTAGAAGATATGGGCCAAATATGGGCTGAATAAGAGGACCAAAAAGCCGGCCCAAAGAACGAAGAGAGTAGGAGAGCCAATGACCAAGAGACGGACCAAAGCGTTTAAAGCCACATGAGTCAGCAAAGAATGATAGTCTACTCTACTGGAGAAGCGTAAGGATGGTCACAGTGAAGACTAGGGTTCCAGACCCTCTGTCAATACTTTTACCTCCATTTTCTGATACTTTCTCTCTCATCTCTCCTTATTCTCTCTCTCTCTTCATCTCTCGGTCCTCGAATCTACTGACCTAACCCCAGAACTCCTGTCCATCGGCTCTATCTCATCTCCCTTAGCTTTCTGACCGTTGGATCTTCAATCGGACCGTTGGATCTCTCTAGATCCGTCGATCTACCAATCTGGGTCCCAATCAAGTCACCATCCATCCGATCGCCATCAGACTGTCTGTCACATCATCTTGTAAGACGATGGACATCATCAATCCATGTGGACCAGTAGCCGGGCCCATCATCATCGACCCGCTGTCCGACCAGTTAGTGGACCCTGTGAATTTCAAAATAATTTTAATTAAATTTTAAAAAATGGGGGGTCCACTAAATGGGGACATTCCCCAAAGAAAAGTAGCATTTTACTATATATATATATATATATATATTTTTTTTTATTTCAAAAATACCCTATTTCCATTAAAGGAAATAGGGAGCTTCATAAGAGGAAGGAGAAGGGTTCGTTCGAACCCTAATCCCCCTCTTTTCTTCTCCTCTCCTTCCCCGAATCTTCTGCCCACCGTTTTCCTTTCTTCTTCTCCTTCTTTTTCTTCTTTTCGTTCTTCCTCTTCGTCATCTTCTTCACGTTTTCACCGGAGTTGCAGGCTGCAACTCCGGCCGACAACTCTCCCACGATCTCTTCTCTCCCCATCTCTTCTCTCCCTTCTATCCCTCTCTAGCACGTCCTCTTCTTGGGGACGTGTTCTCTGTTGCAGGTGGTGGCGATCTCATCTCCAACACCCCCGAAACGTTGCTGCACCAACGGTACCGCCTCCACCACGCTTGAGTTGCAGGTCCGCCTGCAACCTCCGCTTGCAACCTCAAAGCTGAAACCATCTGCACGTCCACTCCAACACTTCACCAAGGAGCTAGCTGCCCCTCCATCGCCAGCCACCACATCACGGCTTGCAACTTGCAGGCCGTTATCGTCTTCTCCGACCATCTCCATCTTCACCACCGCCCGGAGCATCACCACTGATCTGCATGCCTACCCTTGCCGCCCCTTTTCTAATAGCAAAGGGGAACGCCCTTTTCTTCTTGATCTCCTCCATCTGCAGTGATCACCACCGAACCAAAAATTTCTCAATCTTCATCTTCAATGCATGGCAGTCCCCTCTCCATCTTGGAACGTCCCACCGTGATCGCCAAGGTGAGACCCGATCTTCAACTCTATCACCATTCACAGCACCCCACACCGGCCAGCATCCATTAGCACCACCGTGCTCTCCATCGACAGAGCCACTTCAAAACCGTTACTCTCCTCTCTCAATCTGCTCCTCATCTCTCTTCCAAAGAATAGAAGAAGAGGAGAAAGGAAGGAAGATGCATCCCTTACCTTGCTGGCTGGCTGTCCCTTCTCGATCTACCACCACCTAGCCCTCCACCGGTGTCCCTTTGCAGTAACCCAGATCCCCACATTCCACGGGTTGGGTGCACAACCAGCCACCACATCCGTAGTGTGGCCATGAGCCACGACTTCGCCATCTCAAACACCTACCCCGCATACCTTAATCCATGGCCAATTCATGGGCCAACCCAAAAGTTATCCAAGGTAAAATCCATTTTTCTTGTACTTTTTCCCATTTTCTCTCTCTAGATCTTCTCACCCCTTTCTCTCTTTAGGTTTCTCTCTCTCTTTCTCTTTTTCTCTCTCTAGCTACTCTCTCTCTAATAATTTTTTACTTTTGACTTTCTCTCTCTAAGCCTTAGAAATTTCTCTCTCTAGATCATTTAAATTTTATGCTTTATCTCTTTAGACTACTCTTGATTAATGCTTTTTAGTTAGTATTTTTATCAGATTATTTTATTGTAAGAGACAATTTTGAATAAATGGAATTAATTTAAATATGAGCATATTGCAGTCTCTGAAAATTTTGTCATTTATGTATTCTTTATTGCGCTGATTCGACTAATCCCGAGTGAGGATCGACATCCGACACGAATCCCTATGCTAGAATCTCTGAATTTTGCAGGATAATCGGATAAAAATTACAAATATTGTTGAGATTAGGATTTTCGTACCAACGACACGGAAAAATCTTACTTTCATTAGCCTTGATGAATTTTATCGATTCCTCGTACAGTTCTTTCACACCAACTACTAAGTCATCCGAGTCCCCATTTTAAGAGTCTTCCAAACTCTCATCATCACTTTTCTTGGACTCTCCATGAGATCTATAGGGACTATTGAAACGAGCAACAAAAGCTGTATACTTATCAGCCCTTTCATTGCTATTTGAATTATTAGAATGATCTTCTGATTCTTCATTCCATGTGGCATTAAATGAAATTCCGCCGGTCCGTTCTCTTTAACTTAATATACCTAGAAGGGGGGGTTGATTAGGTATTTAAATTTAGATATACCTATATAGTTTTACTGGTCTATGGTATGGGGATAAAATCTCATGCCTTGGTTGTTTGAAAATGATTATTACAACCGACTCAAATCAAATATACCTCCGTGGTATATTATCTTTTTGTCATTTGATCTAATCAGTATATAATGTGGAACACAGACAAACAATCACACAAGACAAGATATTTTTACATGGAAACCTTAGCCAAGGAAAAACCAGAGGACCACGTCCAGACGGAAAGTATCACTAACTGAAAAGTTAAACGAAACAAAGGTTACCTACTCAACACTGTTGCAAATACAGCATCCAACCTTAGCCAAGGCCCACTGTCGATGCTTCCACATCCTCTGAGTCAACGCCACGAATCCACGCATGTCTTTCTAGCCAAGAAGCCTTATCCGCTTGTTCAGTTTGGTACACCCCAAACCTACCTTCGACCGGCTCCTCCGATCTTAATTTTCAACACTCTAGCCTTTCCAGAAGGTGAAGGATTCAGTACACCTTGAACCCCAAGTTGCTCAAAAGGTGTTTGAGTCACACTGATACTCTCAGGCTTACTAAGTTAAGTATAGAATTAGAAAACCTAGGCTGAGTAAAGATCAAGCTCTTGGCTTTGATCGAGCAGAGAATAAGTGATATTCGCTCAAAAGTGCTTATTTTAAGCACTTATCCTGTTAGCGTTATCGCACTCTCCTACGTAAAACTGCTCTAATTATCCACTTTTCTACGTAAGAGTCTATCTCATTGCGTAAAACACACTTTTCTGGACGAAATGGTATATTTGCATGCATTAAACACATTTTCGGAAGTCTAAATATTAAGCCGTTCTGATAAAGTCTCATTACGCGCTTCTTCTGTCGCAGGAAACCCCGATGGGACGATTTTCGAGACTTGTGGGCCCAAATCGATCATGAAAGCCCATTATCAAAGCTTAACAAGCCCACATGCTATAACTAGAAGATATGGGCCAAATATGGGTTGAATAAGAGGACCAAAAAGTCGGCCCAAAGAACGAAGAGAGTAGGAGAGCCAATGACCAAGAGACGGACCAAAGCGTTTAAAGCCACATGAGTCAGCAAAGAATGATGGTCGACTCTACTGGAGAAGCGTGAGGATGGTCACAGTGAAGAACAGGGTTCCAGACCCTCCGCCAGTGCTTTTTTCCATTTTTTTTGATACTTTTTCTCTCATCTCTCCTTATTCTCTCTCTCTATTCATCTCTCGATCCTCGAATCTACTGACCTAACCCCAGAACTCCTGCCTATCAGCTCTATCTCATCTCCCTTAGCTTTCTGACCGTTGGATCTTCCATCGGACCGTTGGATCTTCAATCGGACCGTTGGATCTCTTTAGATCCGTCGATCTACCAATCTGAGTCCCAATCAAGTCACCATCCATCCGATCGCCATCAGACTGTCTGTCACATCATTCTGTGAGATGATGGACATCATCAACCCATGAGGGCCAATAGCCGGGCCCATCTTCATCGACCCGCTGACCGACCAGTTAGTGGACCCCGCGAATTTCAAAAATAATTTTAATTAAATGGGGGGTCCACTAATTGGGGAGATTCCCCATAGAAAAGTAGGTTTTTACTTAAAAAAAAAAAAAAAAAAAATTTTTTTATTTTCAAAAAATACCCTATTTCCATTAATGGAAATAGGGAGCTTTATAAGAGGAGGGAGAAGGGTTCGTTCGAACCCTAATCCCCCCCCTTTCTCTTCCATTCTCTCCCCCTATCAATCCCGCACAGATCTCTTCTCCTTTTGGCCCCATCTTCCCTTTCTTCTTCTTCTTCTTCTTCTTCTTCTTCTTCTTTATCTTGATCTCGCCGGAGTTGCAGAACTCCGGCCGCTTCTTCTTCTCCTTCTTCTTCTTCTTCTTTTTCTTCTTCTTCTTTTTCTTCTTTTTCTTCTTCTTCCTGCGTCTGCAAAGGCGAACAGCACCACTAGCACCGCCTGCACCATCCACTCCTATCACCGTC
This sequence comes from Euptelea pleiosperma, assembly GCA_035048495.1. Lineage (NCBI taxonomy): Eukaryota > Viridiplantae > Streptophyta > Magnoliopsida > Ranunculales > Eupteleaceae > Euptelea > Euptelea pleiosperma. Next base: position 9,870,174 of record CM068551.1, on the reverse strand, counting down.
TTCTTCATTAAAACCACCGCCGGAGTTGCAGGTTGCAACTCCGGCCAACTGAGGGCTGCCCTTCGTATCTCTCCCATTTCAGCAACCGTGCCCCTCCTTTCCGCCCTCTCCACCAGCCGTTCCACTCTTTCACGGTGCTGCCCCTTCTCCTTCTTCATCTTCTCTACAGCACCGTTGCAACTCCGGTGAAGAACCAGCAACTTGCTAGCGCCTCACCACCCTCTTCTTCTTCTTCCTCTCTTCTCCTCCGCACGAGCACCATCCTTCACCATTTCACCTGCTGCTCCGCCTCTTGCTACAGCAAGGCAGCACCGTTCCATAAGTCCCCATCGGTCAACACCCCTGGCCATCATTTTCGGAGAATTCCACCACCGTCTCTCCACGTTTTCAGCAACGTCTTCCCTGCTAAAAGAACCAGGCTCTTCTTCCTCGTTGCTGCCCCTTGAATATGTACCCTCAACTTCTCCACCATAGAGGGTAGCAACCACTGATCTGCAACCTAGTCCGGCGTCTCCATTAGCAACACCGCACCACTGCTCACCTTAATCACCTCTTGGAACATGCGGGTTGTGCACCTTAGGAGCAACGTCTGCAAGTTCCAACTGAGTTTTTCTTGCAACAGTCATGCATAGCACCTTCATCAAAGGTGTGCATTCTCAAACCTACAACGAGATGGCTCCAAACCCACCACGGTAAGACCAAATGTATTTTCTCTATCCACCTCTCCTTTCTATCTCTACTCTCTATCTCTCTATATTTTCCTTCTCTAGTTTCATTTTTTTTTACTTTTCATGCTTTTTAGGTTAGTTTTAAGTCTTATTTTGTCTGCCAATGTAAGAAGTTTATTTTTATTCAATAAAATTAGTTTTCTTTCAAGCTCTTGTTCTTGATCTTTTTTTTTTTTTTTTTTTTACAAGTAGTAATTTTGAATTCATTCGTTTGATAATTTCTTTAATGAAAATTCGATCTCCAAAATGAAAAATCATGCTTGAATCCCGATTTCTCCACCATTCTCACCTCTCCATCAATTTTTGTCTCAATTGCCATCATTTCATGTTCTTTATTACACTAACCAATTAATCCCGAGTGCGGATCGACATCCGACACGAGCCACTGTACAACCCTGTGAAATTTTGCAGGATTTGAGTGAAAATCTCGGATAATATACAAATGTGTTGATTCTAGGGTCGTTCTCTCAACGACAGAAAAACCCTACTTTCAATAAGCTCATAAGATGTGAATGAAAATAAGCTTCTTGCTCTTCGAAATGGATACTCTACTAAATATAGCCTTTGCTTCTATCTCTTGAAGATTGAGTCACTCTGTGTCTCTGTGTGTGTTTAGAAAAGACATAGAGGGGTTATATTTATAGAATACCAAGACCCTGAGTCATGTGGAACGTGGGATAATGGAACCTTGAATTTCGGATCTGATAAAACCGATTCTGTTCAAAGTCCAATCGATTGTACACTTAGTCCAATTGATTGGGCCATGTCCAGTCGATTGGGTTCAATAAGTTTTCTATTCCGAAGGCACCAATCGATTACACAGGGTTCTCTAATTGATTTGACATTTATAACTTTCTGTTTCAAAGGCTCCAATCGATTAATCAGAGTCTCCAATCGATTTGACATTTATAACTTTCTGTCCCGAAGACTCCAATCGATTAATCAAAGTCTCCAATCGATTTGACTCAGAAAGATTTTTATCCCTTAGTCTCCAATCGATTGGACTCAATTATGTTTCTGCCTCGTAGTGTCCAATCGATTACACTGTCTCCAATAGATTGGGGACACATGTCCAATCGATTGGACTTTCCCACTAGTCAATAAAATTGACTTTGACTCGGGTCTGTCCAATGACTGAGTCTGACCATTATATTTTATTCATTTTAATCAACTCCTATGGCCACTAAGTCACTTTCCTTCTTAATCGAGCGTACACGATTGTTACTGACAAATCGGCAGTTACTCAGATGACTCCTGTCGTCAACCGTCTGATTCTTGTTGTCTCTGTCTTTTAGTCTTCACGTAGTTGGCGAAGTAAGCATACCACGACATCTTCACGCTACACTTGTGCCCGTAGGAACGGTTACAAGAATATTTTTATATCAAATGGAATCTTTGCCAAATTGAATATGAAAATATTCCTTACAATCCCCCCCTTTGACAATTCCGTTACAAAAAATATTGAATCATAAAGAAGGTAAAAAATAGAAAATACAATACCACACTCTTACATGATTCACTCACTATCTCATACTCTCTTGGAGATAATCGAATAGATATAGTGTAATGGCTTTTGATCTGTTCCCTGCACATTCTACCAACAATACATACCTTGTAATATCATCGACAATTAATAATTCATATAAAATGCAGTGAGTATAATTATGTAGAGAAATTGAAAAAATTAATAAAATATTTTTTTCCTCCTAAATTTCTCTCCCCCTATCTCATGCATCAACTTATTTTTACCGCCTATGATTTTCTCTCCCCCTTTTTGTTACAAATTGACAAAGGTATAGAATAATAAGCATGCAGTGAAGATTATCATCATAAACAAGTGCAATATATACATCCATGACCAATCAATTCATAGTAGTCAAACAAATTATAGTAGATCTTGAAGCATAAACTGAGCTTTGGAGACTTGTGACTGGAATATGAATTGGTTGGGATAAAATTTTTAAGAAGCAAACAAAACAAAATTTTATTGAAACATGTTTGATTAATACTGACAAAGATTACCATGAAATATAGAACTTGTGAAAGTTAAAATTTCAACTGCATCAAGATATGTTTATAGAGATTCTTATTCGTCAGTTTAATAAAAAAATACTTAGTCAAAGAAAGTAATAAAACCATTGTTCTTGAAAACCAGTATAATGTACAATGTTGAAATCAGAATTGACACAAGATAGGATAATTAATGTCAGTAATATTTCAGATATCAAATTCTAGAAATTCCGGAGGTATCCTGTATCCAGATATGAAATCTTCATTAGAGCTATTAGGGTTCTTACATACGCTCATGTATATAGGTATTTGCTGATGGATAAGAATTTTTTTAGCAGATTGGCTATTTTTTATACCCTTTTTATTCGCTTTGAATATAGGTAGCTTTCACTCTCCATGTAAGTAGCCCTTTTCTGTAGCAAATGAGAATTAGATTTCAATTTCGAACAGGGCCATACAGACGGCATACACTTTAACTTGAATGGAGGTAGCTATTTTCTTAATATAATAACTCTCATTAGGAAGCCAACAGTTGACTATAGTGTAGTTTCAAAATCAACTAAAGGCAGGAACACTACTAATTTGAAGTCATATCTAGTAAAGGTTTATTCCTCATTTCTGGAATTAGATCTAGAAATAATACTGAAATCATATCTATCCATGACAAAAAATCAATCAGTGTGTAGTGTGTGAAATCCATGATTGCAAGAGATAATTTTAACCACTGACACAGACAAGGTATAAATGAATAATCATTACAAACACAGAAAAATATATATATTTCACCATGATATGATTTTGATGAACTCAAAAAATAAGTCTATAATTAGATTATTCAAAATCAGTTATATTCAAATAGATTATTATGAAAGCGAAAAAAATACAAACTACAAAATCAATCAATCAAGCTAATACCGATAGATTTACGAAGACATTCGAATCTAACGACATCAAGAGGTTTTGTAAAAATATCCGCTAATTGATTTTCAGTTGCAATGTGCTCCAAAGTGATAATTTTTTCTTCAACAAGATCTCTTATAAAATGATGACGAATGTCAATATGTTTAGTTCTAGAGTGTTGAATAGGATTTTTGGATATATTTATCGCACTAGTATTATCACAATATATAGTCATCAATCCTTGATTGATCCCATAATAAGTCAACATCCGCTTCATCCATAGCAGTTGAGTACAACAGCTCTTAGTTGCAATATACTTGGCTTCAACAGTAGATAAAGAAATACAATTCTATTTCTTGCTTTGCCAACTAACTAGGTTGTTCCCAACATAAAAACACCCACCACTGATGCTTTTTCTATCATTAACATTTCCAGCCCAGTCAGCATCAGAATATCCTATAAGTTCTGTAGTAGTATCAAAAGAATACCAGAGACCATATCCCATAGTTTTACTAACATACCTGATGATATATTTGACTGCAAGAATATGAGATTCTTTGGGATTAGCTTGAAATCTAGCACATGCACCCACACTAAAGGAAATATCAGGATGACTAGTAGTGAGATAGAGTAAACTTCCTATCATGCTTCTGTATAAGGTCTGGTCAACATCATTTCCTTCTTTGTTTTTGCTCAGCTTTGTAGTAGTACTCATGGGAGTATGATGGTGTTTAGCTGATTCCATACCAAATTTCTTAACTAAGTCTTTGCTATATTTGGATTGAGAAATAAAAATTCCATCATCTAACTGTTTTACTTGAAGACATAGAAAATAACTCAGCTCACCAACCATGCTCATTTCACATTTTTTTTCATTTGTTCTGAAAACATGTGAGCATGATCAACAGATGTAAACCCAAAAACTATATCATCAACATAGATTTGAGCAATCACATAAATTTCCTGAATGGTTTTAAAAAATAAGGTCTTGTCCACTTCTCCTCTGATGAAACCTTGATGAAGTAGAAAAGTGGTCAATCTCTCATACTAAGCCCTTGGGGCTTTTTTTAAACCATACAATGCCTTTTTGAGACGATAAACTTGATCAGGAAATTTTGGATCCTCAAACCCTTTGGGTTGTTCCACATAAACTTCTTCTTGAAGAACACCATTCAAGAAAGCACTCTTGACATCCATTTGAAAAAGTTTAAATTTTCGATGACATGCAACAGCAAGCAGTATATGAATGGATTCTAATCTAGCAATAGGAGCAAAAGTTTCATCAAAATCAATGCCTTCAATTTGAGTATAACCTTGAGCTACAAGTCTGGCTTTGTTTCTGACAACTGTTCCATTTTTATCTGATTTATTTTTGAAAATCCATTTTGTGCCTATAACATTTGTATCTTTAGGTCTGGGCACTAAATACCAAACATCATTTCTAGTAAATTGACTTGGTTCCTCCTGCATGGCACTAATCCAATTTTCATCAGTAAGAGCTTCAGAAATATTTTTGGTTCAATCTGAGAAGTATAACACACAAAATTAACAACATTTTCAATCTGTCTTCTAGTTTGAACTCTACTCCCTGCCTCACCAATGATATCCACACTAGGGTGATTTTTCTATACCCACAAGGGTGGAGATTTATCAGCAGGAGAATCACTAGAAGATGACGTAACATGAATGTCATCAATACTTTGACAGATATTATCACAGTTGTCATCTTGAGAGGAATTTTCTTCAGTATTCAAATCATCAATAACCACATTAATAGACTCCATTATCATTTTAGTTCTTTGATTGAGAACCCAATAAGCTCTACTATTAGTGGAATATCCCAGAAAAATTCCTTCATCTCCTCTTTTGTCAAAATTTCCCAGAGATTCTCTATCTCTAAGAATGTAGCATTTGCTCCCAAAAATCTTGAAATATTTGACATTAGGTTTTTTACTCGACCAGATTTCATAAGGAGTATTCAAAGTTCCTGATATCAAATAAACTCTATTGAGAGTATAGCAAGCAGTGTTCACTGCTTCTGCCCATAAATATTGAGGTAAGTTTTACTGTGAAGCATTACCAGGGCCATTTCCTTAATCACCCTATTCTTTCTTTCCACCACTCTATTTTGCTGTGGTATAATGGGTGCACAAAATTCATGCTTAATGCCAATGGCATCACAGTACTCAGTGAGACGATAATCTTCAAATTCTCCTCCATGATCGATACGAATCCTAACTATACTGTAGCCTTTTTCATTCTGAATTTTTTGGCATATCTTTTTACATTCTTCAAAAGCATTTGATTTCTCTCTTAGAAAAGCAATCCAAGTCAATTTAGAGTAATAATCTATCATGACCAGAATGTATCTTTTACCTCCCAAACTTTCAGTCCTCATTGGACCCATAAGATCCATGTGAATCAGATCAAGCACTTTGGAGGTAGCATAATAATTTCCCTTTTTGTGTGGGCTTTTTATTTATTTACCGATTTGGCAAGCTCCACAAATAGTGCCTGTAGGTTTTTCCAATTTGGGCACACCTCTCACTAATTCTTTATTAGTGATTTTAACTAGGTCCTTTTGGTTCATGTGACCTAGTCTTTGGTGCCATAAGTCGAAATCATTTAATTTGGTAGAATTACAGATGATCTTGGGATTTCTACCAATGATATAACAGTTTTCAGAGGTTCTTGAACCTCTCATAACACATTTGCCAGATTCATCAATAACATCACATCCTTGGCTTGCGAATTTAACTATATGATTATTATCACAAATTTGACTTATGCTAAGAAGATTGACTTTAAGTCCCTCAACACAAAGAACATTATCAAGCTTGAGAATACCTAGAGCTTGAATACTTCCCCGACCAATGACTTTGGCCATACTTTCATCCTCAAAAGTAACACTACCATCCTTATGATCTTCAATATGACAAAATATTGACTTGTCTCCAGTCATGTGTCTAGAACAACCACTGTCTAGATACCATTTATTGTTTTCCAAAGCTTTGAAAGCAGAATGAATCATAAGATATTTTTTATCATCTTTTCTCACCCAAATGGTCTTAACTTTTGAAGGTTTTGCCATTTGTTTGGGAATAAATGAATTATTCATTCTTTTGCCATTTCTTGACCATTGATTCTTAGCAACATGACTATCAAACAAAGTTTTTCTTAATTCAAAAATTTTAGAAATTTCTCTCTTTAGTTTATTAGATTTCATGTATAACCCACTTAGTCTAGAACTATGATGACTTACTAATTCAGTTTGTTTGAACTTTGTTGTCATACATTTTTCTGTAGGATATGTGGGTTTCACATTATTCTTATAAGAACAAAAAATGAGAATCAAAATTCTTGAAATTAGCAATATCATTCTTGTTTGTCAATTGATTGTTCAAGGACTTTTGAAATTCTTTTTCCAAAACATTATTTTTCATTAGAAGTAATTTATTTTCTTCTTTCCACTGTCTCCTTTTGAAAATAGGATTTTTTCGCGTCGTTGGTTACGGAAACCCTAATTCCAACACATTTGTAATTTGTCCGATTTAATTCCTACAAAATATGAACTCTTGTATAGGGATTTGTGTCGGATGTCGATCCACACTCGGGGTTAGTTAGCGCGATTCATAAACATGAAATAACAGATTTATCTTAGAAATTGTGGAGGGGTGAGAACGGTGAAGCAATTTAAAACAAGATTGCTTGATTTTAGAGAGAGAAATTATCATAATCTACCAAAAACAATACTAATGAAGGAAATCAAACCACAACCAACAAAAGTAATTCATCATTTAAAAATCCAAGGTTCTTACAATACTTCAAAATATAAAAAGTAACAATAATAATGTAAAAGAACGAAAGATTGAGCTAGAGAGAGAAACTGAGTTCTAAAGAGAGAAAGTAGAGAGAGAGATGAGAGACTAAAGGATGAAAGAGAAAGTGGTAGAGAGAGAAAATGAAAAGGAAGAGAGAGAAAGTTACCGCTTACCCACCATGAGGAATGATCGAGTAGATCCAATGATTTGGGGAGTTGCAGGTTGCAAGGGGCGTGATAGATGCAGCGGCTTTGAGCGATGGAGGAGTGGGGGCCCGATTTGATGAAGGAATGGGCGGAACCCGTCGTGGATGGTGCTGGCGGTGGTGTGGTTCAGTTGGTGGTGATTGGAGCACGTAGGTGGCGGCGTTGATGGTGTAGAGGCGCTGGTTCAGGCCGTGCACAGAGGATGGAGACAGTGGCTTCACCTAGAGAGGAACAACCTCCTCTTTCTTCTTCCTCTTCTCCATTCTTTTTTTTTCTTTTGTTTGCTGGTTGGAATAAGAGAGAAGGGAAGAGAGTTGAGGATCGGCTGAGGAAAAAATGGTGGTGGTTGTCGCTGCAATAGTTTGCCGGAGTTGCAACCTGCAACTCCGACTCGGTTTGAGTGTGGGTGGCGGTGCAGCAGGTGATGGAAGAAGAGGAGGGCAGTCTGGAGGTGTTGCAGCAGCGAGGTGGAGGCAACAGCAGCTGTTGCAAGACAGAAGGAAGGTTGGGGGCGTTGCCGGCCGGAGTTGTAGGTTTTGCAACTCCGGTAATGGTGTTGCAGATCGGCAAGATAGGGAGAGGCAGCAACGGTTTGGGCAGTTAGTCTAAGGAGCGCCCAGGCGGTGCTGATTCAGGTGGGTGAAGAAGAAAAGAAGGAGAAGGAAAAGACGGTGGAGGATGAGTTGCAGTCCGTCGGAGTTCTGCAACTCCGGCGATGAAAGTAAGGTGAAGAAGACGAGGAAGAAAGAGAAGAAGAAGAAGAGAAAGAAGGAGCAAGAAGGAGCGAAAAAGTTCAGGATGGAAATAGGGTATTTTTGAAATAAAAGCTCCCTCCTCTTATAAAGCTCCCTATTTCCTTTAATGGAAATAGGGTATTTTTGAAATAAAAAAATATATATATATATTTTTTTAAGTAAAAGTCTACTTTTCTTTGGGGAATGTCCCCATTTAGTGGACCCCCTATTTTTTTAAAATTTAATTAAAATTATTTGGAAATTCACGGGGTCCACTAACTGGTCGGACAGCGGGTCGATGATGATGGGCCCGGCTACTGGCCCACATGGATTGATGATGTCCATCATCTCACAAGATGATGTGATAGACAGTCTGATGGCGATCGGATGGATGGTGACTTGATTGGGACCCAGATTGGTAGATCGACGGATCTAGAGAGATCCAACGGTCCGATTGAAGATCCAACGGTCTGATGGAAGATCCAACGGTCAGAAAGCTAAGGGAGATGAGATAGAGCCAATGGGCAGGAGTTCTGGGGTTAGGTCAGTAGATTCGAGGATCGAGAGATGAAGAGAGAGAGAGAATAAGGAGAGATGAGAGAGAAAATATCAAAAAATGGAAATAAAAGTATTGGCAGAGGGTCTGGAACCTTGGTCTTCACTGTGACCATCCTCACGCTTCTCCAGTAGAGTAGACTATTATTCCTTCCTGACTCATGTGGCTTTAAACGCTTTGGTCCGTCTTTTGGTCATTGGCTCTCCTACTCTCTTCGTTCTTTGGGCCGGTCTTTTGGTCCTCTTATTCAGCCCATATTCGGCCCATATCTTCTAGTCACAGTATGTGGGCTCTTTAAGCTTTGATAATGGGCTTTCCTGATCGATGTGGGCTCGCAAGTCTCGAGAATTGTCCCATCGGGGTTTCCTGCGACAGAAGAAGCGCGTAATAAGACTCTATCAGAATGACTACATGTCTAGACTTCCGAAAATGTGTTTAATGCATGCAAATATACCATTTCATCCAGAAAAGTGTGTTCTACGCAACACAAGAGACTTTTACGTAGAAAAGTAGATAAATAGAGCATTTTAACGTAGGAGAGTGTGAAAACGCTTAGAAGATAACAGTGGAAAATACGCACTTTTAAGCGAATATCACCTTTCATCAGTGAGTTCAATATTTGCTAGTTCTAATGACACATTTTTATAATCTAATTTCTCCATTTGTAAAAATAGATCTTTACTTTCTTTAGTCAATCTCAGACTGTCTAAATATAGTTTTTCATAAGCTATATTCAAATAGTCTTCGAACAATGGAGTTCATGATGTATTTTCACATTCTCTTTGCATTTTGTCAAATTAATGAAAATGGACTGGTTTCTCAAGAATCTAAATTCAGGTGATTAAACCTTAATTAGAAATACCCGCTCTGATACCAATTGAAATTCCACCAGTCCATTCTCTTTACACTACTACAAAAATTGAAAAAGATCTCGCTTATAAGAATAAAAAATAGCACAGTTAATAGAAAACCGACATAACCAGCTTTACCTACAAAATTACTAGACTTTCTATCACCGTTTCGTGAAAAACTGGGATAAAAAGTTTCGAGAAGACTTTCTACCTCGATTATTAAAAAACCGGGATGGAAAATGAAACTTTATACATCGGATTATAACAAAATCGACATGGACATTATTTTGGTTTATTGAAAAACCGAGAAGTTAACTCTTTCTTCCCATTTTTTAGAAAACGAGTTTAAAACCAAATGTTTTAGAGTCCGACTCGATCTCTACCAAACCCCAAACCTTAAAAACTCTTACCAATTTCTCTTTCTCCTTGTGATCTCCTTAAAAACCCACTCCTCTTTGTCATCTTCATCTTTCTCTCTCTCTCTCTCTCTCAATAAGAAGAAGGGGTATCTCTTACCTAATCTCACTTTGGGATTTCTTTGTGCTCTCGACTGCGTGGATTGCAAATATCTAGGGCTTGGTGAAGAGATTGTTGGAGCTGAGTTGTAAGGCTGAGCTCAGAGACGGTGAGATCCCTAGGGTTTTCAAGGTTTTTGTCTTTGTCTTGTGGGTTTTAGGGCTTAGGTTTCAAAGATTATAGCACTTTCTCTGTACCATTTATGAAGAAAAATCACACAGGAGCATTGAAGCAGAACTGGTGAGTGCGTGTTCTTCTTCTCTTTCTCTCTTTCTCTCTCTCTCTCTCTCTATTCCTTTATGCAAAACCCTAGCTTGAGATCGAATAATAGATCAATTTCTGCAAGTTAGGGTTTTGCAAACAAAAAGGTCCTTCGATGGTATCCTCTCTTATCTTTTATGTATCAACTTCTACATTCTAGGTTCATCGGGCTAATATTTTCTTGTTTCAGTGAAGATTCACAAAATGTATGTATCAATATATGTATCATTCTGTTACTCAGGTTGGAAGGATCCAAGTCATTGCTTTCCGGTTTTTGGATGGGAAGCAGAAGCAAATTTCAAGACCTATTTCTGTATCTCATGCTAATAGCAGTTCAATTATAGAACTCGAATCATCTTTGAGCTCTTCAAAAAATGTGTTGTCAACATCCAAGTCTAGAAGGGCAAAAAAATTTGAACGTTATATAGTTGATTCAAGAGCAAATGCTGGAGCTAGTAAGGTAAGTTTCAACCTAATTTTGTTCATTTACTTTGGACGTCCCAACAGTTATTTATTAATGCATTGTTATTTCAACCATGGGAGTTGCGACCCTTGTGACCTATGATTTTGGCCTGAGTTTAACAAATGGTATAAACTGAGTAATAAATGGTAGAGAAGTTCTATTAGCCAGATTTTGTGTTTCCTTTCCAAAATTATTGTTACAATGTTCTGGAATGTCCAAATTGTTGCATAAGTTCGAACTAATTGGTCTGCTCTGTGATTGACTTTTGATCAGTCCAACGCATCTGAAAAATAGATGGGACCTAATACAAGCTTTATTGAGAAATGTTATAGCTAATTGGCGCTCGAGTCTAAAAGAAGGCTTATTAAAATATTTGTAGCTAATTCTCACTCATTGGGTTATACTGCTAGTTCAGACAGGCAGCCTTTCTCCTATTCATGCTTATTTACTTTTAGATATTGGTCTTGTTTCATTCACCCGTTTATGATGTTATGTTTTGTGACTAGCTAGATGGGGCAAGATCTTCAAATTTGGAGGGTTTTTTTTGCTCATGCTGATGTTAACTATCTGGGGAGAGAGAAAACATGAGGAAACTACCACACTGACAACTTGCAAAATGCTATTGTCGATATAGACTCCGTGGATATGATGACAAGTATGTAAGAGGTGATGCACCATTCGAAGTTGGACTTGAGGTATTACTTGAGTACAAACTTTTTCATTTAGTAGCTCTTTCATTCTTGCTTATGTTTCTTATTTATGTTAACTTCTGCTAGAGTTGCCAAAAAAAAAAAAATCTAGCTTCTTGCTGCAAGAAACAGAAAAATCACTCCTTCAATTTTCTTCTTATTATCGATGTCAAATTGAAATTCAAACTTCAAGGATCGTTGATGAGAATTGGCTTCCTTCTCGTTAGAAATAGTAGGGAAAAGCTATCAATACACCCATTTGCATTTAACAAAATAATTCATACAAGAGGAATAAAGAGAAAGAAAATAACCTTTGTCTCACTTATCAAAAAAAAAAAAACCTACGTCTCTCCTGTGCACTTGATGGAACACAAGATTACATCTTGCAGACCTCCATAGAGTGAATTGTTAACCAGTTGCTCAACATGATGATTAAAAACAGGGCTTAACCCCTTATTTTGATTTCTTCATCTCAACTATGATATCTCACTTCTATTTTCTATCCCCTAATTTCATTCAAGTACAAGAAATCCCTCTCCAGCCATTTATCTTGGTTGTTCAAAGAATCGGAGTTTAAACAGTTGTAAAAACAAGCATTTTTGCTATAACAGAGTTCTGTTAGCAGTACAGGGAATTCCTTTTCAGGGAGAATCAAGAATTTAATTTGTTATTATTATTATTTTTTTCTGTTTGTGTGGCTTTTATCTCCATCGTCCCAGTTTCCAGATGCATATGAAAGATTGAAGGAGAAGAAGAGGGAAACATGGGGAAGAAGGGTAAAAAACATGAGCAAGTGAAACAAGGAAGATGAAAGAGAGAAATAAGGGAGAAGTGCATGTAGATTTGCTCATTTTTCTTTCCCCTTTGAAAAAGACAAAAATATATCTGGCCAACCAGGTTCTGCCAGTTTTCCCTTTTTCATAAAACAGTTAAGTGACCCTGACTATTGGATTGCGCTTAAGTGTGGTATAACAGACATGAGCCGCGTCAGGATCTATAACAGGTCCTCTATGTGCAGACCTAAGATTTCTCCTAATTAAGAAGGTTAGCTATGTTGATTTACTTCGTGGGCATTGAGTATTGTACATGTGTTCTCCCGTTTAGCTCCTTTTGAGAGAGGGATATACGAAGATTATGTGGCTAACTTTTGGTGTACCATTTCTGTCCTTATGAAATGGAAGAGATTGTTCACTATACAATTACTGAAGCGTTTCAGCTTCAATGTGATATTTGCTTAAAAGTGCATATTTTCCACTGTTATCTTCTAAGTGTTATCAGACTCTCCTACGTAAAACTGCTCCAATTATCCACTTTTCTACGTAAGAGTCTTTTGTTGCGTAGAACACACTTTTCTGGACAAAATGGTATATTTGCATGCATTAAACACATTTTTAGAAGTCTAGATATTAAGCCATTCTGATTAAGTCTCATTACGCGCTTCTTCTATCGCAGGAAACCCTGATTGTATGATTCTCGAGACTTGTGGGCCCACATGGATCATGAAAGCCCATTATCAAAGCTTAAAGAGTCCAAAGGCTATGTCTAGAAGATATGAGCCTATTACGGGTTGAACAAGGGGATCGAAGAGCCGGCCCAAGGAACCACGAGAGCGAGAGAGCTGATAACCAAGAGAAGGACCAAAGCATTTAAAGCCACATCAAATGATGGCCTGCTCTACTGGCAAAGCTCGAGTGAAGAACAATTGAAAACCAGGGTTCACGACCCTCCGCCAACGCTTTTCTCTCTATTCTCTATCATTTTCTCTCTCATCTCCCCTAAGTTTCTCTCTCATTTCTCTTTCATCCCTCTGATCCCTAACATCCGACCCTTAGATCCTCTCATCCCACCATTAGATCCCCAGATCGACAGTCTGATCCCCCTCTCCATGACCTGACTGCTCACATCTCACCATACGATCTAACCTTCCCATCCCTTCGATCACCATCTGATTCCCACATCATGAAAGCTTAACCATTAGAATCTCCCAAACTCCTCCATCAAACCAAGTCTACCCTAGCCATCCAACGGTCCTACACCATTTCTCTTTCCTCTCCTCAATATTTTCTTTCTCTACCCTAACCCTAATGCTTTACTCTAACATAGGATCCCACTCACTCGAGGCCCACGACCTCATTAATACATCCCGTCTTCCCATACCACTCGATCTCCCATTTCTCCATCTCAACCATTGACCTTCACATCACTCATACCATAGTCCATACATCGACCTTTCATCACCCATAGATCTTTCCATCTTGACCACCCATTTTAGAAGCCTTGGCCCAACGGCCCACAACCCTCTCTCATTCCTCAAATCAAAATAAAATAAAAAAATAAAATAAAATAAAAGAAAAAAAAAAAACAAAAAATAGATTTTATTTAGAAACCGTGAGTTTCCAAAAGGGAAACCCACGGTTTCTCTTTTAGAGGAGATCCTTCTCTTCTATGGTGCTCTCTCTTTCTCTTTGCGCCTCTTCCCCTCTCCCTTCTCTTCTTCTCCTCCGGCGTGCCATCGCCGGCGAGGAGGTGGTGCGCCCTCTTCTTCTTCTCCTTCCCTTTGTTCTTCATTTTCTTCTTCTTCTTCTTCTTCTTCTTCTTCTAGCGTCTATCTTCATCTTTTTTTTTTTACCTACCGGAGTTGCAGGCTGCAACTCCGGCCACCTTTGCACACGGACAGAACGTTGCTGCTGTTCGTTATTCCTTCCTCTCCCCACCCTTCCGTCTTATTCTCCTCTTTAATCTCCTCATCTCGCCCCCAACTCAGGCCGTTATCGGCCTTGAGTTTTTTTTTAAAAAAGAAAAAAAAAAAAAAAAAACAGAATCGTCGGCGAACTCTGTGAGGATCTCATTCCCCCTTCTTTCTTCGTCTTCCTCTTCTCTCCTTCTTCTTTATTCTTCTTCCTTGCTCCTCATCTTCCACCAACAAAAAAACAAAACCATTCCTCAAGCTGCTGCACATCCAGCCAGCTTGCACCACCGTCTTCTCCCTCATCGCCGGACTGGGTCAGCGTCTCCACCACGCTGCTCACAAGTCTGCCATCTCCCTCCTTCTTCTCCCACTCCGGTAGCACCTCCTCTCATCATCTTTCTTGCCACCTGCTGGTGTGCTCCTCACGGTTTCACCTTATTTTTTTTACTTGTTGCCGCTGCAACACTCCACCAGGCACCAACAACCAGCATCCATCTTCACCGGTTTTGCCTACAATTTCGGCTATCTTTCCCTTCACTTGCAACACCCTACAAACGCCTTCATCACCATTGCTCACTCATACAAACGCCTGCAATGTTCTGTTCCCACCATCTCTCGTCAGCTTGCTTGCAAACCACGTGTTGATCCTTCATAGGTTGGTGGCGTGGTGCAGCGACCAACTTCTCCTCCACCCTGTACCGTCGTCTGCAACTCCTCCAATCTTCCACACCTCTAACAATCACAGTGCTTCTCACCTTCTTCATACAGGGAAGCAAGTTCGAGATCCCGTAGCCATATCTTCTCAAGAACTTGCAAGTCAGGAAGTTGCTCCAAACATCTCCGAGCACATCACTCACCACTCCGGGCATCACACCATGCACCCTCTTCGGGCTTCTCACTTGGTTGACCATCAATGACCGGAGCATCATCACTCCATTGGCAAGTTCTCTTTGCCGGTCGATCTCCACTTCTTGGTAAGACCACATGGTAGGTTTCATCTCCATTCTTTATCCTTCTCTTTAGATTCTCTCTCTAGATCTTCTCACTTTCTTCCTCTCTCTAGGCCTTTTCTCACTTTCTCTCTCTAGTTCTCTCTTTCTCTCTCTGCCATTTTCTTTCTCTCTCTATCACTTTCTCTCTCTTCCTTAGATTCTCTCTACTTTCCCTCTCTAAATCCTCCATTTCTCTCTCTAATTTCCATGCTTTCTAATTAGGTTTTCCTGATGTTTTATGATTGTATGCACATTTGATAAATTAATAAAGCAATTTGAATATTATGTTTTGGAGTTTTTTCAGTGCATCTTAATCTAGAAATTGTCTCTAAAATCATGTTTTCAATCACTTACAATCACCATTCTCACCTCTCCATAATTTTCTAGCATAAATTCCATCATTTTATGTTCAAATATGCGCTAACCCGACTAATCCCGAGTGCGGATCGACATCCGACACAAATCCTTATACAAATCTGTCAATTTTGCAGGATAATCGGATAAAAATTACAAAATGTGTTGATTCTAGGGTTTCCGTAACCAACGACGCGGAAAAATCCTACTTTCACAATGCAACCTTGATGGCTGTTCTGCCTTCAATGCTTCAGCAGATAAGGGCTCCAAGTGATCAAGGTTTCCTCTACGCACTGTTGAATAGCTCATATTCATTCTACCTATTCTCGTTTCAAGGTATGTATGTGTATATTTATTTATATGCCTCTCTCCCTCCCAACTTATTTGTTGTTTTTGCTTCTTGTGGTAAAGCCTTTAACAATCAGTTGCATCATTATTTTTTGGGTAAACGACAATTCACAAGAAGTCTATTCTGTTGTCTCTTCTACCTGCAAGTCTTTTGGCTCTGGAAGAGCCTTTTCTATTCAGGTGGTTGACATACTACGCCTTGCTCTCAATGTATCCTCTTCTTTACCGTGACCATCTGATCCTACCATACGTGGCTCTACTTGCTCTCTTCATCCTTATTTACTATTCACCTGATGGAAGAGGAACCACAAGGCTGAGAGGTTCTCCCGTTGCATGGAAAGCGTTGCTGAGAGGTTCTCACAACTACCCTATATTTTCATCTATTGATCATCAGGAGTTTTTTTAACGGATAGCCGTTCGAGGAAACAACCGTAAGGATACTAACTTAAACTTTCTAAATTCTAATAAGTTTCTTACATATTCGTAATGTAGTCTAGCATCCAACAACAGCATGTTACTCTAAAAGTTAAAGAATTCCATGATGTCGTTGACGACATCTATGAAAGGTACCCTCAAGTGGAGCTTTATTTGAAGGACACTAAGATGAAACATATTGTAGATCTTTTGAAGGAGTCCAAAGGGATTGAGTACAAAAAATCTGTTGAACTCGATATCGAAGGGTTAAAGTCAGCACTTTCCCAAGTGGGTTATTCAAAGATGAAAAATCTTCCTGCAATTGCTTAGGTGAGTTTTGAATATGTTCTTAGCTTTAAATGACATGTTCTTAAGAACCATCTCCTTACATTTTTCCCTTTTTTTGTGTTACGGTAACATTTTAGGTTGCTGCTCAACGAGGCCAATACCTAGCAAGGTGTTTTAACAAAATGGATGAGTGTGAAAAGAACCCAGAAGGTCCTCTTAGGTTCAAGGGATCAGGATGTCATCGATTTCAACCGTTTAGGTAAAAGTTTAAATTTTCATGTAGTCCTTTTTCTTCTAATGTAGAGCTTTGTTGATTAACAAATCGAGTTGAGTGCTTATTAAGACTTTATTATGTGTGTTCATGACAAGTGTAGACATGCATGTTACTATAGGTACAATTGCAGCAGCAAAAGCTATATATGTTGTTTCTCAAGATGGGGCAAGGGATCATGTCAGATCAAAGGTTTTCTCAACTGAAGGAGTTGTGCCTGTGCTTTGGGAGCAGCTAGAACTTGGGCTCAAGGTTGGAAACTTGGTTGATGACCTGTTAACTGGAGCTTTGAGAAACCTGTCCAGCAGCATTGAAGGATTCTGGTCTGCCACACTAGAAGCAAGAGGATTGGATAGGCTTGTGAAGTTGTTTTCGTTGTTCTTTTATGCTTTTTAGCATTTTCTATTAACTAAATTGAAGTTGTCGAATTGGATTCGTTTCATTGTATTATGATTTCTGGTGTACTGATAAAACGTTTGAATTTATAAAAATATTTAAATTATCTTCTTGACTTTATTTATTGGATCTGGTCTTTATGGGTAATGATATTATTCCAGGTTTATGAAAATATGTAGAATAAGATTATTAAAAAAAATAAAAATATTACAAACAACTACGCACCTAATTCGTTGTATATAAATCTCAGTTTTATAGAAAACAGAGAACAAAAGTATTAAGAGATCTCAGTCTTTTGGGTAACTGAGAACTAAAGTCTTAAGAGATCTCAGTTTTTAAATATAACTGAGAATAAAAGTTACTATAGATCTCATTTTTGATAACTGAGAACAAAAGTATTAAGAGATCTCAGTTTTTAAATAAAACTGAGAACAAAAGTTTCTATAGATATCGGTCTTTTTAGATAATTGAAATATAAAGTATCAAGAGATCTCAGTTTTTCAACAAACCGAGAACTAAAGTATTAAGAGATCCCGATTTTTAAATAAAACTGAGAACAAAAGTTACTATAGATCTCGATCTTTTAGATAATCGAGATCTAAAGTATTAAGAGATCTCAGTTTTTCAAAGAACCGAGATTTATAGTGGCAAAAAAGCTCAGTTTTTATGAACCTAAAGAACTCGGTTTGAAAAAACCGAGATCAAAAGTATTAGAAAAGACATCGGTGGCCAAGACATCGATTTTGTGCGAAGCAAAAAATTGATATAAATGACTTTTTATCCCAATTTTTAACTGGGATCTTTCTTGATTTTTGTAGTAGTGTTAACTTAATATACCTAGAAGGGGGGGTTGATTAGGTATTTAAATTTAGATATACCTATACAGTTTTACTGGTCTATGGTATGGGGATAAAATCTCATGCCTTGATTGTTTGAAAATGATTATTACAACCAACTCAAATCAAATATACTTCCGTGGTATATTATCTTTTTGTCGTTTGATCTAATCAGTATCTAATGCGGAACACAGATAAACAATCACACAAGACAAGATATTTTTACGTGGAAACCGTAGCCAAGGAAAAACCACGGGACCACGTCCAGACGGAAAGTATCACTAACTAAAAAGTTAAACGAAACAAAAGTTACCTACGCAGCACCATTGCAAATACAGCATCCAACCTTAGACAAGGCCCACTGTCGATATGTCCACGTCCTTTGAGTCAATGCCACGAATCCACACGCGTCCTTCCAGTCAAGAAGCCTTATCCGTTTGTTCAGTTTGGTACACCCCAAACCTACCTTCGACCGACTCCTCCGATCTTAATTTTCAACACTCCCGCCTTTGCAGAAGGTGAAGGATTCAGTACACCCTGAACCCCAAGTTGCTCAAAAGGTGTTTGAGTCACACTAGTACTCTCAGGCTTACTAAGTTAAGTATAGAATTGGAAAACCTAGGCTGAGTAAAGATCAAGCTCTTGGCTTTGATCGAGAAGAGAACAAGCTCACAAGATATGAATGAAAACAAGCTTCTTGCTCTTCGAAATGGACACTACTAAATATAGCCTTTGCTTCTCTCTCTTGAAATTTGAGTTACTATGTGTCTTTGTGTGTGTTTAGAGAAGGCATAGAGGTGTTATATTTATAGTATACAAAAACCTTGAGTCGTGTGGAACGTTGGATAATGGAACCATGAATTTTGGATTTGATAAAACCGATTCTGTTTAAAGTCCAATCGATTGTACACTTGGTCCAATCGATTGGGCCATGTCCAATCGATTGGGGACAAGTGTCCAATCAATTGGGCGCAATAAGTTTTCTGTTCCGAAGGCACCAATCGATTGCACAGGGTTCTTCAATCGATTTGACATGTATAACTTTCTATCTCGAAGGCTCCAATCGATTAATCAGAGTCTCCAATCGATTTTACATTTATAACTTTCTGTCCTGAAGACTCTAATCGATTAATTAGAGTCTCCAATCGATTTGACTCAGAAAGATTTCTGTCCCTTAGTCTCCAATCGATTACACAGTGTCTCCAATCGATTGGACTCAATTATGTTTCTGCCTCGTAGTGTCCAATCGATTATACAGTGTCTCCAATCGATTGGGCTATGTCCAATCGATTAGGGACACATGTCCAATCGATTGGAGTTTCCCACTAATCAATAAAATTGACTTTGACTCGGGTCTGTCCAATGACTAAGTCTGATCATTATATTTTGTTCATTTTAATCAACTCCTATGCCACTAAGTCACTTACCTTCCTAATCGAGCGTACACGATTGTTACTGACAAATCGGCAGTTACTCAGATGACTCCCGTCGTCAACTGTCTGATTCTTGCCGTCTCTGAATTTTAGTCTTCACATACCACAACATCTTCACGCTACACTTGTGCTCGTAAGAACGATTACAAGAATGTTTTTATGTCAAACAGAATCTTTGCCAAATTGAATATGAAAATATTCCTTACATTAAATGCTTTTGCCTTGCCTTTGTATTCATCTTTGTTTGGGCATACATTAGCAAAGTGACAAAAACCCTACATTTGAAACATTGGGATTCGCTTGAGCGGCTTTCCTTAGGGTTCCTATCACTTCTGCTGCCTCTCTCATGAGGTCTGGCATGTTCCACAGTTTTATCAAATTGTTTATTGTTATTGAATCTATCATTTTTAGAACGAAAGAACTTTTTAAATTTTTTCACGAATAATGTCATTTCTACTTCAGAGTCAACATCTGACTCAGAATCTTGAGCTTCAGAAACTTTAAGGGCAATTCCTTTCGATTTATTTGGCTGTCTCAAATTCATCTCATAAGTTTGTAGAGACCCAATCAGCTAATCAATTTTGAGAGTCAACATCTTTGCTCTCCTCAATTGCAGTGACCTTAGCTTGAAATCTATCAGGTAATGATCTCAAAATTTTTTGAACAACTTTTGATTCAGGAATGACCTCACCCAAGTTGTGTGCAGAGTTTACAATATCACTGAGTTGAGCATAGAACTCAGTGAAAGTATCATTCTCCTCCATTCTCATGGATTCAAACTTAGAAGTCAGCATTAGAAGTTTGGAGATCTTAACAGCTGACGTTCCTTCGTGTGTGACTCTAAGAATGTCCCATGCTTCTTTAACTAGGGAACAAGTAGAGATTCTTCTAAACTCATTTTTATCAACAGCATTAAAAATAGCATTTAACCCTTTGCTATTAAGACAACAACAGTCTATGTCCTCTTTAGTCTAGTCATTTTTAGGTTTAAGAATGATTTTATCTCCTACTTCCATTATGGGTGGTGACCAACCATCCACTACAGACATCCAAACTCTTTCATCAATGGATTTTAGAAAAGCCCTCGTCTTAGCTTTCCAATAGGCATAGTCTTCCCCATCAAACAATGGAGGTCTGGATGTATTTCCACATTCTCTTTGCATTTTGACAAATTAATGAAAATGGACTGGTTTCTCAGGAATCTAAATTCAGGTGATTAAACCTTAATTAGAAATACCCGCTCTGATACCAATTGAAATTTCAACGGTCCGTTCTTTTTAACTCAATATACCTAGAAGGAGGGGGGGGTTGATTAGGTATTTAAAATTAATTATACCAACACAGTTTTACTAGACGATGGTAAGGGAATAAAATCGCATGTCTTAGTTGTTTGATAAAGGATTATTACAATCAACTCAAATCGAATATACCTCCGTGGTATATTTTCTTTTCGTGGTTTGATCTAATCAAGATAGATTGCAGAATACAAACAAACAATCACACAAGACAAGAGATTTTTTCGTGGAAACCTTAGCCAAGAAAAAACCACGGGACCACGTCCAAACGGAAAGTATCACTAACTGAAAAGTTAAACAAAATAAAAGTTACCTACGTAGCACTGTTGCGAATACAGCTTCCAACCTTAGCCAATGCCTACTGCCGATGCATCCACGTCCTCTGAATCAATGCTACGAATCCACGCACGCCCTTCCAGCCAAGAAGCCTTATCTGCTTGTTTAGTTTGGTACACCCCAAACCTACCGTCGATTGGCTCCTTTGATATTAATTCTCAACACTCTCGCTTTTGCAGAAGGTGAAGGATTCAGTACACCCTGAACCCAAAGTTGCTCAAATGGTGTTGAGTCACACTGGTATACTCAGGCTACTAGGTTGAATATAGAAGTGAAAAACCTATGCTGAGGAAATGATCAAGCTCTTGGCTTTGATTAATAAGAGAACAAGCTTACAAGATATGAATGGAAAATAAGCTTCTTGCTCTTCGAATGGACACTCTAATAAATATAACATTTACTTCTTTCTTGAAGATCGAGTCACTCTGTGTCTCTGTGTGTGTTTAGAGAGGGCATAGAAGGGTTCTATTTATAGAATTCCAAGACCCTGAGTCGTGTAGAATGTGGGATAATGGAACAAAGAATTTCGGATCTGAGAAAGACCAATTCTGTTCAAGGTCCAATCGATTGTACACTTGGTCTGATTGATTGGGCCATGTCCAATCGATTGGGGATAAGTGTCCAATCGATTGGACTCAATAGGATTTCTGTTCCGAAGGCACCAATCGATTGCACAGCGTTCTCCAATCGATTTGACTCATATAACTTTCTGTCCCGAAGGCTCCAATCGATTTCACGGAGTCTCCAATCGATTGTGCTCAGATAGATTTCTGTCCCGAAGGCTCCAATCGATTTCACAGAGTCTCCAACCAATTGTGCTCAAATAAGTTTCTGCCTCATAGTCTCCAATCGATTACACAGTGTCTCCAATCGATTGGGCTCAAATGAGTTTCTGCTTTGTAGTCTCCAATCGATTACACAGTGTCTCCAATCGATTGGGCTATGTCCAATCGATTGGGAATACATGTCCAATTGATTGGACTATCCCATTAGTCAATATAATTGACTTAGACTCGAGTCTATTCAATGACTAAGTTTGACCATTATATTTTGTTCATTTTAATCAACTCCTATGCCACTAAGTCACTTACCTTCCTAATCGAGTGTACACGATCGTTAACTGACAAATCGGCAGTTACTCAGATGACTCCTATTGTCAACTATCTGAATCTTGTTATCTCTGTCTTTTAGTCTTCACGTAGTTGGCGAAGTATGTGTACCACGACATCTTCACATTACGCTAGTGCTCGTAGGAACGGTTACAAGAATATTTTTATGTCAAATGAAATCTTTGCTAAATTGAAGATGAAAATATTCCTTACACTTAGGGATGTCTAATGGATGAAGAATGAAAGTGGATGATGAATGTGTGCAAAAAGTGTGTAACACATGAAAAATGTGCAACAAAATATATAAAGGCACACAAAATGAGTCTCTTTTTTTTTTTTTTTTGTGAACCAGTCCGGTTCAGATCCGAGCCAGTTCGGATCGGGTTCGATTAGGATCTGGTTCAAGTTTGGGATGGGTTTGAGGGGCTGTTTGGAAGCAAAGATTGGGGTTGGGGAAAGTATGTGGTGGGCTGGGTGAAATTAGGGTTTTTCCGCGTCGTTGGTTACGAAAACCCTAGATCTCAACAATATTTGTAATTTCTCCGAATTGGTTCACTTAATCTGTAAATAAGCAGACTTGCACAGTGACTCGTGTCGGATATCGTCCGCACTCAGAATTAGTTAGCATAATAAGAAATAAGAATAATCAAAAAATGCTCAAAATAAATGGAAGGGTGAGAATGGTGGAGGTTGATTTAAAATATGCTTGAGATTGTTGTTAGAATTATTAGAATAAAAAAAAACATAAGAGAAACGAGAATGAAAAATACAATAAATGAAAACAACTTAAACTTAAATTTAAAACTTATTCATTAAACTAAAAACAAATGCTTACAATGCTTGTTCAAATGCTTTACAATGGAAATAACATTAAACCAAATTAATCTAGAAAGCCATTAAAATATTACCCTAGAAAGCATGTAAAGGTAGAGAGGAAAAGAAGAGAGAAAAAAGGTAGGAAGATTAGAGAGATGAATTAGAGAGAAGCTTACCATTGAAGAGGTAGATGGTGCAACTCCAATTTGATCGACCTCAATAAGATTGAGAATTGTAGCCTTTGATTATGGCGGATGGAACGGGCGGCAAGGAGACGTTGTTGTTTGATATTTTGCACCTCGAGGTGGAGGCATTAATGGTGAGCTCGCCGGAGTTGCTCGCCGGAGAAGAAGGGTGAAGAAGAAGAGAAAGAAAGAAGAAAGAGAGGAAGAGAAGGGGGAGGGAACCAACCCAAGAAGGAGAGATAATGAATCTCTTATAGACTTTTTTTTTTCTTTTTTGCTTGTTGTAAAAATGATGACCGTTGGATCTAGAAAGATCCAACGATTGGGAATGGGTTAGTTAGATGAGAGAGAGAGTGACTAGGATAGAGAGATATGGGGGAGAGAAGAATCGGTCAAGTGAGACCAATTCTCTCTTGTTGTTGCAAATGGGCATGAGCATGGATAATGGGCATGGGTCATGGGTCATGAGTCATGGACATGGATCATGGGTCATGGGCATGGGTATGGGTCATGGGTATGGGCATGGGTCATGGGTCATGGGCTTAGGTCATGGGCCTATGTCATGGGCCAAGATAGATAGATAAAGAGAGAAATAGGAGAGAGGTGAGAGAAAAATATAAAAATAAAAGCATTGGAGGGTCTTGAACCCTGGTCTTATTTATTCTCTCTCGTCCGCTCCACCAATAAGTCAAACTTATCCTTTGATGTCAATTAGTTTTGCCTTTAACACCTAAGTCCTTCTCTTGGTCTTCAGCTATTCTCTCTCTTAGTCCTTGTTCTGGCTCTACGATCCTTTAGCTTTGCCCATATATGTCTTCTATCTTTTTATCCTAGCCTGTGGGCTCTTTAAGCTTTGATAGAAGTCTTCTGTTGTTGATCGTGGGCCCGTCAGTCCTTGAGAATCGCCCGATAGGGTCTCCTACAAGTGAAAAAGCGAGTAATGAGATTCAACTAAAATGGCTTGATATTGGACTATCCGAAATGCGTATATTTCATGCAAATAGTCGATTTTCGTCTAAAGAATGTGTTCTACGCAATGGAAGAAACTCTTATATGGAAAAGTCGACAAAAAGACAAGTTTTACGTAGGAGAATGCGACATCGCTATAAGGATAATGGCTTAAAATAAGCACTTTTGAGCGAATATCACAACCCCCAACTAACATATTGCCAATCCTTGGCAATTATTGCGAAATAAGTGAGCGAAAGAGGGCTAGGCATAACATGCTAGAAAACTTATTTGAATTACTCAGAAAAAACTCCGTTTTGTCAGATTATTTTAAGGATGCAAGAAATCATTCACAAATTAGAACTAATCAGCAAAATGTAACACTTCTACAAATGGACCTTCAAACAAAAGATTACTCAGACTCAGTGTGTGTGTGTTCAACATCATCCTTATTTGGCAGTAGAGATATCTGGATCTCCTTAGAGATTTTATACCTCGACCTCAATCCTCACTTGTATACCTGAAAGTAGGATTTTTCCGCGTCGTTGGTTACGGAAACCCTAAAATCAACGAGATTTGTAATTTGATCCGAGTTTTAATCCTGCAAAATATGCGATATTGTATAGGGATTCGTGTCGGATGTCGATCCGCACTCGGGGTTAGTGTGCGTAATTCAAAGACATGAAATGGCGGATTTTTATCAAGAAAACATGGAGAGGTGAGAATGGTGATGGATTTAAAACATGCTTAATGATTTTTAGAGAGAGAAATTACCACAAACAATCAAAAACACAAAAGTAAACTAACAAATGCAAAAATAACTCCAAACAAATTTTATTCATTAATCAAAATGAGAAATACAACTCATTCAAGGAACCATATATTGACCCTAACTAGTAAGCGGTAACAAATCTAGAGAGAGAAGATGGCAAAACCCACTTTTTAGAGAGAGAATTGGGAGAACAACTAGAGAGAAATTAGAGGGAGAGAAATAGAGAAAGTCTTACCATGATTCGGCCCTTTAGGATGATGGGGACCATGAATGGAGCTCGGAACGTTCTCCGAGTTGCTGCCTATGTGGGGAGATAGAGGCTTGTGTACCCAATACAACCTGAAGTTGTAGTAGAGATCGCCAAGGATAGGGATTGTAGCGGAATCAGACAAAGTGCAGCAAAGCTGTGGTTGCTTCTAAATCAGATCATGAGGTGCAGGCGATGATCAATGGAGGGCACGGTGATGATAGGTAAGAGGAACGTCTTCCTCTCTCTTCTCTTCATTTTCTTCTCCTCTCTTTCTTTTTTTTTTTTTTTTTTATGAGATAACGGTGGCTGTTGCAAGAACAGACACCGAATCTGCTCAAAGAAGGTGGGCTGCAGCTCTAATGGTGGGAATGTGATGGAGCACGAGCTTGCTGTTCTTCGTGGTTGGCAGCGCTTCAGCAGACACGGAGATGATCGTGAGCGCAGTGATGGTGATCAGCCGAAGCAAGTGGAAGGAGGCTCGCCTGGAGGAGCTGTTTGTGATGGAGGCGACCCAAGAGATGGTGGCTGCTCTTGCCGGTCGTGATGACAAGTGGGTAAGGCGGTGGCGCAGCACCGTGAGTGAGGAAATCCAAAAGAGAGGGGCGTTCCCTTTTGTTTTTAGACAAGGGGGCGGCAAGGTTTGAAAACGTGGAGTGCAAGATCGTGGGAAGGAGATGATGATGGAAATAGGTCAGAACGTGGAGGAGATGGCTGCTGTGGCAGCAAGCGATGGAAGAAGAGGACGCTGGTTGTGTGGGGCGTTAATAGTAGGGGACGGCTGGTAATGGGAGAGGACGTGGATGGGTTGTAGCGTGAAAGAGAAAAAGAGGAGAAAGATGGTGGATGGGGAAGAAGGCGGAGGCCAGCAGGTGAGGAGAATGAAGCGGAGGTGGCCGGAGTTGCTGCCTGCAACTCCGGCAGTGGAAGTGATGAAAACGATGAAGACACCGGAGAAGACACCGGCGAAGGTTGAACCAGCAACGTTGATGGCTTCAGTGGTAGTCCAGGGCTTGAAGATGGAAAGGGGCAACCTTGAGGCAGCGATGTGCAGCAGGCGGAGGTGCTGCAAAAGGTTGCGGCCGGAGTTGCAGCCTGCAACTCCGGTGAAAACGTGAAGAGGAAGGCGAAGAAGATGAAGGAGACGAAGGTAAAAGAAGGAGAGAGAGAAGAGGAAAATGTAGGGAAGGGTTTTGGGGAAGGAGAGGAGAAGAAAAGAGGGGGATTAGGGTTCGAACGAACCCTTCTCCTTCCTCTTATAAAGCTCCCTATTTCCTTTAATGGAAATAGGGTATTTTTTTAAATAAAAAAAATATTTTTAAATTTTTTTTTTTTTTTTCTAAGTAAAATGCTACTTTTCTATGGGGAATCTCCCCATTTAGTGGACCCCCCATTTTTTAAAATTTAATTAAAATTATTTTGAAATTCACGGGGTCCACTAACTGGTCGGACAGCGGGTCGATGATGATGGGCCTGGCTACTGGCCCACATGGATTTGTGATGTCCATTGTCTCACAAGATGATGTGACAGACGGTCTGATGGCGATCGGATGGATGGTGACTTGATTGGGACTCAGATTGGTGGATCGACGGATCTAGAGAGATCCAACGGTCCGATTGATGATCCAACGGTCCGATGGAAGATCCAACGGTCAGAAAGCTAAGGGAGATGAGATAGAGCCGATGGGCAGGAGTTCTGGGGTTAGGTCAGTAGATTCGAGGACCGAGAGATGAAGAGAGAGAGAGAATAAGGAGAGATGAGAGAGAAAGTATCAGAAAATAGAGAGAAAAGCACTGGCGGAGGGTCTGGAACCCTGGTCTTCACTGTGACCATCCTCACGCTTCTCCAGTAGAGTCGACTATCATTCTTTGCTGACTCATGTGGCTTTAAACGCTTTGGTCCATCTCTTGGTCATTGGCTCTCCTGCTCTCTTCGTTCTTTGGGCCAGCTTTTTGGTCCTCTTATTCAGCCCATATTTGGCCCATATCTTCTAGTCATAGCATGTGGGCTCTTTAAGCTTTGATAATGGGCTTTCCTGATCGATGTGGGCTCGTAAGTCTCGAGAATTGTCCCATCGGGGTTTCCTACGACAGAAGAAGCGCGTAATGAGACTTTATCAGAACGACTCAATGTCTAGACTTCCAAAAATGTGTTTAATGCATGCAAATATACCATTTCGTCCAGAAAAGTGTGTTCTACGCAACAAAAGAGACTCTTACGTAGAAAAGTAGATAAATAGAGCATTTTAACGTAGGAGAGTGTGAAAACGCTAAAAGGATAATTGCTTAAAATAAGCACTTTTGAGCGAATATCAATATCACTCAGAAGTAAATCACTCAGAAATGGTTTTATATTTTTCTCTCAAATTATATGTGAGGAGATGAATATAAAAATTGGCAAACGTCTCACATATATAGTTTTTGAATCGAGGGTATAAGAAGATTTAAGAAGATCTCATGATTGGAATGTCATATCACTTAAGAACATCGGATCAAACTCTATAATTTCTCTTTTCTCCATTCTCCACACTTGAGGATGGTACAAATCTAGAATCAAATAGGACTTGCATAGGTTGTATTGAGACTTAGGATAGGTTCAGAAAAGAAGGATATTCTGGTATTCAAAAATTCAGAGAGGGTATCTCATTATTCTTTACAACTTTTCCCAGAGGTAATATTTTCTTGACTTTTCTTCTTTTTCTTTTTTTAATTTTTGTCTTTTTGGCTATTCTTCAACCTTTCCTTCTTCTTTTTCTGATCATGTTTTTTTTCAGCTCAAACCATTTGTTTTCTTTTTTTTTTTTTTATTGGTTTCTATCTTTCATGATCATACCAAATACTCTTTGATCCCTCTCAGAAGTAGGTTATCGTATTGAACTCTTTTTTGGGATTGGGTTTTTAGTTGATGGGTTAACAAAAAAAGGTTTTCATCAACAGGCTCAAATGGTTTCTAACGATATAGATGTTAGGGAAGCTAAAAAGTCTGATTGGCTAAGAAGATGGCCTATATCATTTTCTAGGATTTGTACTTTCATCTTCGATGTCTCGAATGGATATAGAGAATGTTCTTTATGTAATAATCCAAATTTGATGTCGTTCTGAGTTCCATGACCAAAGCAAAGGTTAATGAGACCGCTCAATGGAAATATTAGGGGACTTGAAGAATTGTGAGTCATCTTGTGACTCAGAATAATTTAAAATCCTCAAAAATAATGAAAAGCTCAAAAGCTCACTGGGTTAGGTCTCCACACTTGTTCTTCTTGGATCTCTGGATAATCTAAACTTCGGATAATTCTGACGTTGATATGTGAACATTTTTTTTTTGCTGAATCTGAGTTTTCAAAGATTTTTCAATCCACTGTAGTAATGTTTCCTTTCAAACTGAATGAAGAGCTAATAAGTGTTTTTTTTTTCAAAACAGACATCATTTTCAATAAATAGACTTTACGGAAACTTTTTACTCATCAAGTCAGGGCATTTTCGAAAATTACATGAAATCATACCAAAAAATACAAGGTTTTTCTCTCTTTCTTTTTTTATTATTATTATTATTATTATTTTATCAAAATGAAAACATGAGTTTTGGTAAAAACCCACCCCCAACCAAAATATAGCATCGTCCTCGGTGCTCATAACCGGGACAAAAGATGATGAAAAATTGGTAATGATGATGCAATGGTTCAAGGAGGATATTACCAAGTCGACATAAACTCGACAGTGTGTGGTATCTGATGATTTGAAGAATAAATGTACTTGCATGTCCAGAAATATCACAGTAATAACAAATATCTCATGTACTCTAGGAATACCGGAATTGCCTTTCCGAAAGCGCTAAGTTTTATGTCTTCAGCCAGACATTACGGGGGTATATCAAGTACCTTCAGCCAGGTTAAAACTCAAGGAGACTGAGTAAATCTATAGTCTTCTAAGGTGGAACAACGACTGTTATCCTATCCCTTGTCTAGGTATACCTGTGTAGAACAGGTCTCTCTTAGTGTAGACTGAGAGAAGGACAGTAAGTGCTCTAAGCAGCCCTGCAAAAGCATGTAGTTCAGTAGGGAAGAATTGAAGCTTCTCAGTAAAATTGAGAGGATAGGAGTAGTGGGTTCTCTGACCATGGTTAGCAGAGCCGTAAACTCATTGAGTTTAGCGGGAATGTATCTGAATAGAGTCGACTCCTGCAGAATAGTAATATCATAATTGTCTAACTCCGAGATGAAGTCAGGCGCAAAGTGTTCTTGACACTGGGAGAGTTTTTCCTCGGGAGAGTCCTGAACAAGACTCTCTATGGCATATGGTGTATCGACAATATCGACGTATGTTGGCTGTTCAAAAATGGTAACCTCTGCTTTGAGGTTGTAAAATGCCATCGACATGTTATCGTCCCTACTCCCGATGTGTGCATCAAGGACGGTGAGGAATGGTGGGGCCAGAACAACTGGGACCGCACTATCTAGACAGTGCTCAGTGTCTGGAATGTCTGCTTCAAGTGCAAATAATGAAGCATCAGAAGTAGATGATTCCTCTAAGCTAAGTTCAGAAGTCGGTGCTTCGAAGGTCACCGAAGATGGAGACTCTGGCTCATCAATATTATAGTCCTATCCTTTATTTGTAGCATCCTCAATTTCTTCTTGTAAAGTCTGGTACTTAGTCCAGCTGTGCGACTCCTCATTATAGACTGTGTCCATGGTATTATCCTCTAGATAAGCCATAGGTTGGCTATTGAAGTTGACTTCCTCTCTTTCAGATTCTAACTCACCTAGACGGTGTTCCAAGCTCTCCATGGAGTGCTGTTGTTGGATAATGTATTGAGAGAGGAGTTCTTCTAGACTAGGTTTAGTAGCAGATTGTGGCAATTCAGCTAAAGGAAGCTGAGGTGCCAACTCTTGAATGTAGTCCGACTGAGTATGAAAGTTATGATGGATGTGAGTTTGGGACTATCTGCTGACTTTGAAAATCCTGCGGGTCTAGAAGAACTCCTCTCGCAATACTGTTGAAAATAGGTTTTTTCCGCGTCGTTGGTTACGGAAACCCTAACTTCAACACATTTTTAATTTATCCGAGACTTTTAACCTGTAAAATATGAACTTTTGTATAGGGATTCGTGTCGGATGTCGATCCGCACTCGGGATTAGTCGGATTAGCGCGAATAAGAACATAGAATGACAGATAATATACAAGAGAAAAAGGAGAATGATGGAAGAGATGAGAAGGGCGAGTCGATTTAAAACACATCCAAATAAGATCCAGAGAAGACTAAAATTATCAAAATCAAATTGCATTAATTAAACTGTGGCTTACATGAAATAAATGACAGAAATAAATAAAGCGGTAAATCTATTCTAGAAAGCATGTAAGAAAGCATGTAAAGAGAAATTTTAGAGAGAGAGGAAGAAGGTAGAGAGAGAAAAAGTATCAAAAAAAATGGAAAAAAGCACTGGCGGAGGGTCTGGAACCCTGTTCTTCACTGTGACCATCCTCACGCTTCTCCAGTAGAGTCGACCATCATTCTTTGCTGACTCATGTGGCTTTAAACGCTTTGGTCCGTCTCTTGGTCATTGGCTCTCCTACTCTCTTCGTTCTTTGGGCCGACTTTTTGGTCCTCTTATTCAGCCCATATTTGGCCCATATCTTCTAGTTATAGCATGTGGGCTTGTTAAGCTTTGATAATGGGCTTTCATGATCGATTTGGGCCCACAAGTCTCGAAAATCGTCCCATCGGGGTTTCCTGCGACAGAAAAAGCGCGTAATGAGACTTTATCAGAACGGCTTAATATTTAGACTTCCGAAAATGTGTTTAATGCATGCAAATATACCATTTCGTCCAGAAAAGTGTGTTTTACGCAATGAGATAGACTCTTACGTAGAAAAGTGGATAATTAGAGCAGTTTTACGTAGGAGAGTGCGATAACGCTAACAGGATAAGTGCTTAAAATAAGCACTTTTGAGCGAATATCACAACCCCCAACCAGCATATTGCCAATCCTTGGCAATTAGTGCGAAATAAATGAGCTTAAAAGGGCTCTGCACATGCTGCACACTTTTTCATATTAGCTCAGGGAAAACCCCGTTCGTCAAATCATTGAATGGATGCAAAAAACAGTTACATGCTAGCGAAGAGTTGGAAAGTTTTGGCAAGACTACAGACTGATAATCATGACCCAGAATAGTCAGACTCTGCGTGTGTGTGTGCTCAACATTCTCATCATCCGACAGTAAAGATTTCCAGATCACCTCTAAGTTTTTATGCCTCGACCTCAAATCTCACATGTTTAGCACTCAGAATAGAATCACACAAGAAGGGTTTTCTTCTTTTCTCTCAATTTATATGTGAGGAGATGTATTTAATATAAAGAGGCAAAAGATCTCACATATGTTTTATTTGAAGGAAGGACATCTTTAACAGAAGAAGATCTCATGATTGGAATACCACTTCACTCGGGAACGTCAGATCAAACTCTATAGCTTCTCTTTCTCCAATCTCCACATTTTATGATCGTACTATCCTAGAATCAAGTAGGACTTTCCTGGGTTGTAATGAGGCTTAGGTCAGGTGTAGAGAGATAAAGGAATGCAGGATTTCAAAGATCTTGAGAGGATATTGCCCTTTTCTAGAATTTTTCCTGCGGTGTAACACCATGATCTGGTTCTTTTTCCTTTTTTCGTATTTTTCTCTTTTTCTTGATATTTCTGAGACTGCTCAATTTCTTTTCAGCTCCTCTTCATACTTTCTTTCTATATTTTGTTTTTGGCTTGAACCACTTTCTTTTCCTTTTGATTCTTCTTCTTTACTTTTCTTTTTCGCGGTACACCCACATCAGTTATTCTTTTTTTTTTTTTTTTTTTTTTTTTTTTTTTTTTTTTTTCATCTCAAAATAAGGGTAGCCAGTCATGTTTCGTAGCTGGACTAGATTTTAGGTTGATGGGTTTGCAAAGAAAAGGCTTTTATAGAAAGGTTCAAAGGGTTTCTAGTGAAGTATAATTCAGGTGAGTAAAAAGGCTGAATGGTTCAGAAAAAATGGCCTAAATCATTTTCTAGGGTTTGTACTATCATGTATACTATCTTGACTGGATATAGAGAAGGTTCTGTCGTAGTAATCCAATGTTGATGTCGTTCCGAGTTTTATGATCGAAGCAAAAGATAATGAGATCTCTCAACGAATATTGCGGGCATGAAGAATAGTGAGTCATCTTGTGACTCAGAATTGTTGTATAACACTCTGAATTGGTTAAAGGCTCGAAAGCTCACTGGGTTAGGTCTCCACAATTATTCTCACAGGATCTCTAGAATTTCTAAACTTAGGATGACTCTGATATTGATAGTGTACAATTGTGCCAAATCTGAGTTTTTCTGAGTTTTCAAACCTGCTGTAGTCACGCTTGAATTGACTCAACGCTAACTTTAAACAAAAATTGACATCCTCAATACTGACTTAACGGAGGTTTTCAGCTAATCAAAGTCAGGGTATTTGACACATTTTTAAAATTCTAGAAAACTTTTGGAGAACATCGGAAATCACCCCAAAAACAACCTTCTTTTTTTTTTTTTTTTTTTTTTTTTTTTTTTATATTTATCGAAAGGAATACATGAGTTTTGGTAAATACCCACCCCCAACCAAAATATAGCACCGTCCTCGGTACTCATGACCGGGACATAAAATGATAACAAATCAGTGATGATGATGCAAAGATTCAGGAAGGATGTTACCAAGTCGGCAAAAACTCGACAGTGTGTGATACCTGATGATTGGGAGAATGAATGTACCTGCATTTTCAGAGATATAACAATAATCACAAATGCATGAGACTCATGTACTCTAGGAATACCGGAATTACCTTTCCGAAAGCGCTAAGTTTTACGTCTTCAGCCAGACATGATGGGGGTATATCAAGTACCCCCAACCAGGATAAAACTCATGGAGACTGAGTGAATCTGCAGTCTTCCTGACACCTAAGGTGGAACGGAGACAACTATCCTATCCCTTGTCTAGGTATACCTGTGTAGAACAGGTCGTTCTCAGTGTAGACTGAGAGAAGGGCATTGAGCTCTCTGAGCAGACCCGCAAAAACATTTAGTTCAGCGGGGAGGGATAGAAGCTTCTCAGTAAAGACTGAGAGGGGAGTAGTAGTGGGTTCTCTGACCGTGGTTAGCAGAGCCGCCAACTCATTGAGTTTTGCGGGAATGTATCTGAATGGAGCAGACTCCTGCAGATTTGGCTGGTACTGTGACTGCGAGTACTGGCCATCATATTGTCCACAGGGTTGGTGAAACCCGGAATGATACATATCCTGTTGCAGATTCTACTGGGGAAAAGACTGTTGTTCCCATCCAAAGTTATCGTGACTTCCATTGTCCGGATAATACGTGTTATTATAGGAGGTCTGCAGCGGAGGTTCAAATTTACTAAAATTACAGACCTCTTCTTGGACATGAGGGAAATATCCCACAGATGTGGAGTGATAAACATGCTTCTGGACTACAAAATCAAGGGTGGAAACTGATTTTGTCAAATCAATAAGTAGGGATTTTAACATTGGATCGCCCTGTGCTTCATGTCCCATCAAACTCTGTGAGACTGGAGTGTCATGATGACACTCAAGATTGGTATACCAGTGCTCAGAGTTATCTCCTAGATCTTCAAAGAAATTATGGTAGGTCTCGAATAGAGGCCGTTCAACATCTATCAGAGTAGGGAGATAGATTAGGTGGAAGAGAGCGGTGCGGTAAACTGACTCTCAGATCGAATCAGTATCGGGTTGGTTCAAATCCAAATGGACATATGCTTGAAAAAGCAAGCCCCTAGAGTCGACAAGAGGTTATGAAACTGAATGAGCCTAGATGATGCACACAGAGCAACAGATAATCTTAACCTAAATAATCAGGATAGTATTATGAATTATCTTGTTAGTGTAGGGATAGTGTAGATTATGACAGTGGGCGGACTACTAGTTTATCTTCAAATACCCGTCGGACTAACTTTTCACTTTGTAGGTTCTCACAAGGATACACTCTTCAAAGCAAATCCGCGAGTACTAACTCAAGTTGACTGCAAGATAATGCGAAGCCTAGACAGACGTGCGGCACATCGGCTGACTTAAGTATGCCCCAGACTAACCAGATTTGTCAAGCGTGAAGATGAGTTTTCCCAGAAGAGGAGCTAGGGTTGGTTCGTGTTCCTAATCCGACACTAGCTAATCCGACAGTCAATCAAGGAGGCCACTTACGAGCTTGGTATACTTGAGTAGTAGTGACCTATGGGTGTGTTAGATAACAGGGACCCGCACTCATGGACTTAATCGACTTGATCTTTGAAGGGGTCGCTTTATGTGGAGTTTTCCTCGAACACCGATCTAAGTGGGCTCTATTCTTGGTTGATTTTAATTCTTGGCTGTGGTTGCACAAAAGCTGGAATGACGAGGTGAGTGATGAAATCCCACTAGTTTCAAGTTAGAGCTGGGTTTGCTCTTTATGTATTTTATTACGGCCAAACCAAGCAATTCCGATAAGTGTTGCAAAAACAAATAAATAATCGGCACAGTGTTTTGCACAATGATCAAGATCGCACTCAAGGCGAGGTGTAGAAACTTACCTGCCCGTGGGCTACGCACGGGGTCTCCTCCGTGAGATAGAGAGGGGTATCCAAATGGGCTTGGGCTCGACTCCACTCTTTGAGCTTTCGCTCCCTACTCACTTGGTAAACGCAATCCGCAATAACGTTAGTCCACAATGGTCTATGGTATGGAATTGGAAGGTATACCGCCTTTGGGGTTTCAAGAAACACGCAATGATTTAGGCCCGGTATTGTGAATTAATTCCAATTAAGGTTTAAAATTCAACTTTAGCTATTCTCAAATTAGGGTCCGCAAATATCTACTTTTGAATTACCCGGAGTTGGAAACCTTCCAAAATGAACAAATAACTAATGGTGATCTAACTAGAAATAGCAGAATTGAAATCTAACCCTAAGATTTTTTTTTGTGTTTTTTTTAATTAATTAATTAATCTAGTAGTTATTCTAAAGGAGAGAAAATGAATCCCTATGTAATTACAACTTTGCACTCGGCCGTCTGAGGCATTAAAATAATAAGTAAAAAATGTGAAAAATAAAATGGAAAGTTTTCAATATGGATCGGATCTTGAAGATTAAGCAGCTTTCCGAATTCCTGTTCGTTTTTTTGCAATCCCATCAACCGAGCGACAACGGCGCCATTTGAAATTAGGATTTTTCCGCGTCGTTGGTTACGAAAATCCTAAAATTCAACAATATTTATAATTTCTCCGAATTGGTTCACTTAATCTATAAATAAGCAGACTTGCACAGTGGCTCGTATCGGATATCGTTCGCACTCAGGATTAGTTAGCACAATAAGAAATAAGAATAATCAAAAAATGCTCGAAATAAATGGAAGGGTGAGAATGGTGGAGGTTGATTTAAAATATGCTTGAGATTGTTGTTAGAACTATTAGAATGAAAAAAAATATAAGAGAAACGAGAATGAAAAACACAATAAATGAAAACAACTTAAACTTGAATTTAAAACTTATTCATTAAACTAAAAACAAATGCTTACAATGCTTGTTCAAATGCTTTACAATGGAAATAACATTAAACCAAATTAATCTAGAAAGCCATTAAAATATTACCCTAGAAAGCATGTAAAGGTAGAGAGGGAAAGAAAAGAGAAAAAAGGTAGGAAGATTAGAGAGATGAATTAGAGAGAAGCTTACCATTGAAGAGGTAGATGGTGCAACTCCAATTGGATCGACCTCAATAAGATTGAGAATTATAGCCTTTGATTGTGGCAGATGGAATGGGCGGCAAGGAGACGTTGTTGTTTGATATTTTGCACCTCAAGGTAGAGGCATTAATGGTGAGCTCGCCGGAGTTGCTTGCCGGAGAAGAAGGGTGAAGAAGAAGAGAAAGAAAGAAGAGAGGAAGAGAAAGGGGAGGGAACCAACCCAAGAAGGAGAGATAATGAATCTCTTATAGACTTTTTTTTTTCTTTTTTGCTTATTGTAAAAATGATGACCGTTGGATCTAGAGAGATCCAACGATTGGGAATGGGTTAGTTAGATGAGAGAGAGAGTGACTAGGATAGAGAGATATGGGGGAGAGAAGAATCGGTCAAGTGAGACCAATTCTCTCTTGTTGTTGCAAATGGGCATGAGCATGGATAATGGGCATGGGTCATGGGTCATGGGCTTAGGTCATGGGCCTATGTCATGGACCAAGATAGATAGATAAAGAGAGAAATAGGAGAGAGGTGAGAGAAAAATATAAAAATAAAAGCATTGGAGGGTCTTGAACCCTGGTCTTATTTATTCTCTCTCGTCCGCTCCACCAATAAGTCAAACTTATCCTTTGATGTCAATTAGTGTGGCCTTTAACACCTAAGTCCTTCTCTTGGTCTCTAGCTATTCTCTCTTTTAGTCCTTGTTCCGGCTCTACGATCCTTTAGCTTTGCTCGTATATGTCTTCTATCTTTTTATCCTAGCCTATTGGCTCTTTAAGCTTTGATAGAAGTCTTCTGTTGTTGATCGTGGGCCCACCAGTCCTTGAGAATCGCCCGATAGGGTCTCCTACAAGTGAAAATGCGCATAATGAGATTCAACTAAAACGGCTTGATATTGGACTATCCGAAATACGTATATTTCATGCAAATAGTCGATTTTCGTCTAAAGAATGTGTTCTACACAATGAAAGAAACTCTTATATGGAAAAGTCGACAAAAAGATAAGTTTTACGTAGGAGAATGCGACATCGCTATAAGGATAATGGCTTAAAATAAGCACTTTTGAGCGAATATCACTAGGGTAGGTGGCATGGGTGTTGGGGTATGTGGCAGGTATTTGGGGATATGTGGATGGGGTGTGGGTATGTGGCAGGTGTTGGGGGATATGTGGATGGTGTGTGGGGGTCTGTGGCGGGTGTTGGGGGGTACATGGAAGGGGTGTGGGTAGGTGGCCCCCATGTGTGGGATGGTTAAAGGGGTAGGTGTCAGGGAAGAGGGATAGGTGGCATGGGAGTTTGTTTGGTTAAAGGTGTAGGTGGCAAGAAAGAGAGATATGTGGCAGTGGGTACAAGTGGCAACACATGGCAGCCCCCATGTGTTGCTAGTGGTCTGATAAGTCATCATTTTATGCATTTTTAGCGCATTTTCCTTAGGCCGTGTTTGATTACAAGGAAAATTTTCTTGGGAAAATCTTATTTTCCTTCAGAAAATGTTCCTGAGAAAATTTCCTGGGAAAGTTTTCCTGAGACTGTTTGATTGCACCTTGGAAAATATGCATTTTCCAATTTTCTAGTGTTTGATTTCACCAAATTTTCCAGAGAAAACATGCACCTTGTGAACTAGTACTTTTTATCAAAACTAATACACCCAGAAGAGGGTCCCACATAGAGATCATGTTGCACAACCCAACCAAACTGTGTTGTCCACACCATGAAGACCATCCTCATAAAAAATTAGTACATTACAATATTACTAACCTCTTGAAAAGTTGAATTGAATTTGAAAATCCCAGACCATCCAATTAAACCACTTCAACTCAACTTTTCAGATCATCTAATTAAACCACTTGAACTCAACTTTTCATGGGGATAGTAACGTTGGAATGGACTGATTTCAGGTGACGACGATCATCATGGCTTGGACAACTCAATGTGGATTAAGGTCTCCATGTTAGTAGAAAACAGAGAACCCATGTCAGTTTGCCATAAGCCTACTAAAACATCATAGTGAATGAAGTTTTGAAGATTAATATGAGCTTCCTCTGACAGCTCTTGCATGGATTCACTATGTCCATGTGAACAGCTTTCTTGCATGAAAATAATATCAACCCAGCAACAGCTAAAACCCAATTTCAGCCAACATCCCCCCAATATAACCTAATCACAAACAACTTTTAGTACACCAAAAACTGAAATAAAATAAAACCCAATACAATTTTGTTCCCTAAGGTATATCAGATCCCACTAAATCCAACCAATACCAATTGAAAATTCAAAAAACAACCAAAAAATAAGTCTCCAACACTGCCAAAAGTATGACGTGGCATTTTTCATCACAGGCTTAGAACTCATCCACCAAGGGTTGTCTTTTGATTCTTGTCTTTTGGTGGGGCTTCATCTGTGCAATTCCTTGGATTTGTATCATCTGTATCAGAAATTTTGCATGCATCACCATAGCTACCTATAATCAAAAGAGTTTAAGAGGTTTATAAATTTGATACAAGTAAATAATATAGAAAGATACCAATGATATAACATATTGTCTCAGTCATTGCAATTTTGTCCCACGGCTATATTAGATAGCTGTTTCCAAGGGTTTGAAAGAGCAATGTAAAGCATGAGTATTCTTATGTTCCAGGGTATCATGTTAAAGGATGTTATGACCAACAAAAAGTAGCCACATAGCAATTCTTAAACAGTCAGATTTAGCACAAGTCAATAATCAAAACTCAAAATAATATCCAATTGACTAAATAACAAGTTCTTGATTTACGAATCTCATACCTATGGCTATGGCTGTGGCCTATGGTTGTGGAGATCTTCCCAATCGCCTAAACAACCACTCCTTCAACTCATCATCGACAATGTAGAAAATATTTGCAACCTCTGGCTTATCTCCCAAGAGATCGAGTGCATCTAGTAGATCTATCTTAGACAAATCAGGAATCTTTCGGAGCTCCTCTCTATGACGACCATAATCCAGGGGCTGAAAAGTAGTAGCTAGCTTTTCTGCAGCTTGTGCCATGAGAAGAAATGCTGGTTCAATGCTATCATCAACTTTACGTCCCCTTTTCTGCCTCTGAGCAGGCTAGTGGGAAGAAAAGGACCCCTGCTGTGGCACTGATCCATGCCTCTCAATGGAAGTTGCATCATCCTCTGGATCATTGAAGCCAACTTCCACACCTGATATTTAAAGATTAATGTAAGTCAATTTAGAACAAATGTAATTCTTTGAACCTACAAGTTTAATACATTCAACACCCACCCATTTCTTCAATTGGAGGCATGTCATTATCGAGCTCGTGCCCAGTTGTATTATAGGATCCTGTGGCCTGTTCATTTCCAATGATGATGGCCAAATCATAATAACATGGGACAGGCTTCGTACGAAAGTTCTTTTTTTTCCAGATGTTCCTAACAATTGTAAAAATAAGTCAATTTAGAACAAATGCAAGCAATGATTAATCATTAAAAAATCATAATTGAACATGAGCACAATACCTGTAGATAGACATCCCAAACCTCATCATCAGCTGTCACGCACTGAGTTTCGAAATCCCATCCGAAACCGCTAAGAGATATAAGTTCTTTGGTGCCTATGTAGTCTTTTTTTAATATTTTCAAATCATTACGAATGTGTTTGTTATTAATATCCTACTTCAACTTATTCTTCATTTCTTCGCACACATGTGTTAAAGCCTCATTCTTCCATCCATTATTTTTAGATGCACTTTGATTTCTAGAGAGTGGTTTTTATTTTGAGAGATTTATGTAGTAAGGATTGAGTTGTATTACTTTCAGCCATTTGGTCATTTTTTCAGATATTTGATTAAATTGGATATTCAGTTTTTTTTATTTAATGCTTTAGATGGCGCTCGCATTTATCAGCTTGCACTACATATTTATGGTGTGTGTTGGGGATTCGTTCCCGATCGCACATCAAGATCTGTGTTGGTACTAGATGTGGTAGACCTAGGTCACAGGGCATGACAAAATCCTTCACTGATAATCATCCCTTCAGTGTGGATTTCATGTATGATAATATGAATGTCTTGAAGTTCGGACATAGCACATTTATTATCCTCCATCTTGTAATCAAGAAATCGTCCGATGACAAATTTCTTAGTTCCAGCATCCTTTATCTTGTACTTCTTATTAAACATAATCTACAGTTCTTTTGTCGATTTGATGTTCATCTTAACATATATATCGCACATACTATTAATCAACCCATTGAGAGTATGATTATGGCACAGGTAATCATCTTTATCAAATTGTTGATTAAGATTTGATCTAGCTGGTTCATATTCATCCTCAGGGAGTTCCTAGATTGACTTCATTTAGAACGTATGCAATATTGGGTGTTGTTATGTAAAATAACATCTTTTGTTGCCATCTTAGAAAACTTTCTCAATCAAAATTTTTAGGTTTTTCATTAGAATTATTATTGTTATTTGATGCCATGATCAATCGAATTTCGCCTTAGATTGTTAGATCTAGTAGGTTGATCGGAACAAAAATAATTAACCAAATGTAAAACCTTACCAAATTGGTGAGCAGGATTTGTATGAATCTAAAATAATAGACAAAAAATTTATCGATTAGATGTAAGCCGAGGCACGTGATTCTATACTGTCTTAAGGCAAAATTCATCCCCCACAATTTCAATGGTGATATTGCTTGGTGTCACAGACGATTGCCCCCAGGATTTAACAACTTTAACTTCGATAAGGTAGCACATCAAGTATCGGAGTTGTGATGAACTCGAACAATAAACCGTCCTCAAAAATCGAGAAAGCAATGTAAAACAGAAAATAGAAGAGAAGGAGAAAGTCATTTTGTGTGTGTCTAAAACATAGAGGAGTCATCCTTTTATAGAGAGAGATTCACCTCATCTCTATTAAGGATTTAATAAATATGGAATAAAGTTACATGGGTAACGGTAAAAAACAACTGATGTAATAAAATAAATTCGGTTACAAATGTGCAATACATGCACTTGTGTTTTTGACTTAATAATCAAAAAATGGTTAGTACATTAAAAGCATTAAATGCATTAAAAGACATTTCGCTTATATATATATATATATATATATATATATGGGTTGGGATAAAATGACTCATGGAATGACTAATGGATGTGGGGCCCATGTGCAGATGAGATAAGAGCTAATTTTTGGTGATGATATTCTTCTCAACATGGATATCAACCACACAAAAAATCAGCACGTTCCAACATTTGCAGCCTTGAGAAAAGTGGATTGTAAATTGAAAATTTTTCGACCATCCATTTTCACCGTTAAATTTAAGTCCATCTTTGATAGGGTTAGAAGGTTTAAAAATTACTGATTTTTGGCGAGGATGATCTCCATGATGAGGAGATCATCCTCACCAAAAATCAGATCTTAACTCATATGCATGTGGGCCCCACGTCCATTAGTAATCTATTAATAAGAATTCCATGAGTCATTCTATCCCAGCCCTATATATATATATACGATTTCAGCTAGAAACACTGAAGAAACACATAGATGATATATGTTTCAAGAAAACAGAAGCACCATTCATGAATAGAAGAAACAGAAGCACCACCGTCCTTTGAAATCAAACCATAGCCATTTGATCATCAACGCATTGCTCCATTTAATGCTTCGATGTCACCGCCATGCCGGAGCAGTTGCAACTGTGGTCAACCGTTTGCCCACCGCTTTAATCATCTTCATCTACGCTCAATCGTTTGCTTCCCAGAGCTCTTGGTGAGATCTCAACCGCTAGAACCACCATTCACCTCTCCTTATTTTTGTGAGATCCCCTTGATCTCCTTATTAATATACTAGAACTTATAAAAAAAAAGTCAATTCTTAAGGAAATTTCAAGCCCTTGGCTGTGTTATTTGCGTCCATTTTTGCTCACGGTCATTTGTATGAGCCACATGGCACATTCTTTATTAGAGACCACTGACTGTATCGATGTTTGGCCCATCCATGCATGGACCTACAGATCAAAGTCAGCCTGATTGATGATTTCTAGCCAATGGATTTGCGTCTTTTCACAAATTGATTTTTAACAGTGGGATTCGAGAATTACTTGGGGTACTCAGATCCAACAGTTATAAATCACCAATCAGGTTGATTTTTGGTAGTAGTTCCACCTAAGAATTGGCCAAACATCCATATGGTGAGTGGTCTCTATGAGTGTCCACGTGGCTCATATGGACGTCCGTGATCAAAGAGGTTGGGGAGCAACAATGGACTCCTGTTATTTTAAATCATCATTATTTTTTTATGTAAGATTTTGGTTTTTGATATTTCTTATATGAAATCAATAAAAAAGTTTAACTGAAGGTCAAGGCAGTGAACCTAATTTTAAGTACAAAGATTCTTACTGGTTCAACTAGTTTTCCTGGGGGTTAGTGCCATAACACCTGCCTATATGTAGGTCATGCCAAAAGAAGGCCACTTGGTATTCTCTTCGATCTATTGACCCATTGACCCATAATGTTTAACCAACAACTTGATGAATCTAAACACCAAGCATTAGCCTAATAGGTGATTCTTAGCTGTTGGATTCGATCATGTTTTCAACATGGATTTCACAAACTTGCCCATGAGATAAACATTGTGTTTCAAACCTATAAAGAAAATTGTTCAAATCCAATGGCTAAGAATCACTTATCAGCTTGATCTTTAGGGTGTAAGTAGTAAGCTGACCAAAGGTGGTCCAGACTTTCATGGGTAACAATTGTAAGGAATATTTTCATATTCAATTTGGCAAAGATTCCAGTTAACATAAAAATATTCTTGTAACCGTTCCTACTAGCACTAGTATAGTGTAAAGATGTCGTGGTACGCATACTTCGCCAACTACGTGAAGACTAAAAGACAAAGACAGCAAGAATCAGACTGTTGATGACAAGAGTCATCTGATTAACTGTCGATTTGTCAGTTAACGATCGTGTACGCTCGATTAGGAAGGTAAGTGACTTAGTGGCCATAAGAGTTGATTAAAATGAACAAAATATAATGGTCAGACTTAGTCATTGGACATACCCGAGTCAAAGTCAATTTTATTGACTAGTGGGATAGTCCAATCAATTGGACATGTATCCCCAATAGATTGGACATA
Source organism: Euptelea pleiosperma (assembly GCA_035048495.1). NCBI lineage: Eukaryota > Viridiplantae > Streptophyta > Magnoliopsida > Ranunculales > Eupteleaceae > Euptelea > Euptelea pleiosperma. Next base: position 9,826,852 of record CM068551.1, on the reverse strand, counting down.
GCCCAATCGATTGGAACCACTGTGTAATTAATTGGAAACTACGAGGCAAAAACTTATTTGAGTACAATCGATTGGAGACTCTGTGAAATCGATTGGAGCCTTCGGGATAGAAAGTTATATATATCAAATCGATTGGAGAACCCTGTGCAATCGATTGGTGCCTTCAGAACAAAAAACTTATTGAGCCCAATCGATTGGACACTTATCCCCAATCGATTGGACATGGCCCAATCAATTGGACCAAGTGTACAATCGATTGGACCTTGAACAAAATTGGTCTTTCTCATATCCGAAATTCTAGGTTCCATCATCCCACGTTCCACATGACTCAGGGTCTTGGAATTCTATAAATATAACCATTCTATGCCTTTTCTAAACACACACAGAGACACAAAGTGAATTAATTTTCAAGAGAGAGAAGCAAAGGCTCTATTTATTAGGGTGTCCATTCGAAGAGTAAGAAGCTTATTTTCCATTCACATCTTGTGAGCTTGTTTTCTTCTCGATCAAAGCCAAGAGCTTGATCTTTACTCAGCCTAGGTTTTTCACTTCTATATTCAACCTAGTAAGTCTGAGAGTATCACCTTTTGAGCAACTTGGGGTTCAGGGTGTACTGAATCCTTCACCTTCTGCAAAGGTGGGAGTGTTGAGAATTAAGATCGGAGAAGCCGATCGACGGTAGCTTTGGGGTGTACCAAACTGAACAAGCGGATAAGGCTTCGTGGCTGGAAGGGCGCGCGTGGATTCGTGGTGTTGATTTAAAGGACGTGGATGCATTGGCAGTAGGCTTTGGCTAAGGTTGGAACCTGTATTTACAACAGTGCTGCGTAGGTAACCTTTGTTTCGTTTAACTTTTCAGTTAGTGACATTTTTCGTCTAGACCTGGTCCCGTGGTTTTTGCCTTGGCGAAGGTTTTCACGTAAAAATCTCTTATCTTATGTGATTGTTTGTTTGTATTCTGCAATCTATCCTAATTAGATCAAACGACAAAAAGATAATATACCACGGAGGTATATTTGATTTAAGTCGGTTGTGATAATCCTTTATCAAACAACTAAGGCATGCGATTTTATCCCCTTACCATCGACCAGTAAAACTGTGTAGGTATAACTAAATTTAAATACCTAATCAACCCCCCCTTCTAGGTATATTGAGTTAAAGAGAACGGATCGGTGGAATTTCAATTGGTATCAGAGCGGGTATTTCTAATTAAAGTTTATTAACCTGAATTTAGATTCTTGAGAAACTAGTCCATTTTCATTAATTTATCAAAATGGAACGAGAAGGTGAAAATACATCCAGAACTCCATTGTCTGAAGACTATTTGAATATAGCTTATGAGAAACTATATTTAGACAGTCTGAGATTGACTAAAGAAAATAAAGATTTATTTTTACAAATTGAGAAATTGGATTGTAAAAATGTGTCATTGGAACTGACAAATATTGAACTCACTGATTAAAGGAGACGGTGGGAAGAAGGGAAGAAATTACTTCAAATGAAAAATAATGTGTTGGAAAAAGAGTTCAAAAGTCCTTGAAAAATCAATTGACAAACAAGAATGATATTGCTAAATTCAAGAATTTTGATTCTCATCTTTGCTCTCATAAGAATAATGTGAAACCCACATACCCTATAGGAAAATGTATGACAACAAAGTTCAAACAAACTGAATTGGTAAGTCATCATAATTCTAGGCTAAATGGGTTATACATGAAATCTAATGAACTAAAGAGAGAAATTTCTAAAATTTTTGGATTAAGAAGAACTTTGTTTGATAGTCATGTTGCTAAGAATCAATGGTCTAGAAACGAAAAAAGAATGAACAATTCATTTCTTCCCAAACAAAATGGCAAAACCTTCAAAATTTAAGACCATTTGGGTGAGAAAATATGATAAAAAATATCTTATGATTCATTCTGATTTCAAAGCTTTAGAAAATAATAAATGATATCTGGACAGTGGTTGTTCTAGACACATGACTAGAGACAAGTCAATGCTTTATCATATTGAAGATCATAAGGATGAAAGTGTTACTTTTGGGGATGGAAATATGGCCAAGGTCATTGGTCGGGGAAGTATTCAAGCTCCAGGTATTCCTGAGCTTGATATTGTTCTCTATGTTGAGGGACTCAAAGTCAATCTTCTTAGCATAAGTCAAATTTTTGATTATAATTATACAGTTAAATTCACAAGCCAAGGATGTGATGTTATTGATAAATCTGGCAAATGTGTTATGAGAGGTTCAAGAACCTCTGAAAACTGTTATATCATTGGTAGAAATCCCAAGATCATCTACAATTCTACCGAATTAAATGATTTTGACTTATGGCACCAAAGACTAGGTCACATAAACCAAAAGGACCTAGTTAAAATCACTAATAAATAATTAGTGAGAGGTGTGCCCAAATTGGGAAAACCTACAGGCACTATTTGTGGAGCTTGTCAAATTGGTAAACAAATAAAAAGCTCTCACAAAAAGGAAAATTATTGTGCTACCTCAAAAGTGCTCGATCTGATTCACATGGATCTTATGGGTCTAATGAGGACTGAAAGTTTGGGAGGTAAAAGATACATTCTGGTCATGGTAGATGATTACTCTAGATTGACTTGGATTGCTTTTTTTAGAGAGAAATCAGATGCTTTTGAAGAATGTAAAAAGATATGCCAAAAAATATAAAATGAAAAAGGCTACAGTATAGTCAGGATTCGTATTGATCATGGAGGAGAATTTGAAGATTCTCATCTCACTGAATACTGTGATGCTACTGGCATTAAGCATGAATTTTCTGCACCCATTACACTACAGCAAAATGGAGTGGTGGAAAGAAAGAATAGGGTGATTCAGGAAATGGCCCGGGTAATGCTTCACAGCAAAAACTTACCCCAAAACTAATGGGCAAAAGCAGTGAACACTGCTTGTTATACTCTAAATAAAGTTTATTTGAGACCATGAACTTTGAATACTCCTTATGAAATCTGGTCGAGTTAAAAACCTAATGTCAAATATTTCAAGGTTTTTGGGAGCAAATGCTACATTCTTAGAGATAGAGAATCTCTGGGAAAATTTGACAAAAAAGGAGATGAAGGAATTTTTCTGGGGTATTCCACTAATAGTAGAGCTTATCGAGTTCTTAATCAAAGAACTAAAACAATAATGGAGTCTATTAATGTGGTTATTGATGACTTGAATATTGAAGATAACTCCTCTCAAGATGACAACTGTGATGATATCTGTCAAAATATTGATGACATTCATGTTATTCCATCTTCTAGTGTTTATATCATTGGTGAGGCAGGAAGTAGAGTTCAAACTAGGAGACAGATTAAAAATGTTGTTAACTTTGTGTGTTATACTTCTCAGATTGAACCCAAAAATATTTCTGAAGCTCTTACTGATGAAAATTGGATTAGTGTCATGCAGGATGAACTAAGCCAATTCACTAGAAATGATGTTTGGTATTTAGTGCCCAGACCTAAAGATACTAATGTTATAGGCACTAAATGGATTTTCAAAAATAAATCCGATGAAAATAGAACTGATATTCGCTTAAAAGTATGTATTTTCTACTATTATCTTCTAAGCGTTATCACACTCTCCTACGTTAAACTGCTCTAATTATCCACCTTTCTATGTAAGAGTCTCTTTCATTGCATAGAACACACTTTTCTAGACGAAATGATATATTTGCATGCATTAAACACATTTTCGGAAGTCTAGATATAAAGTCATTCTGATTAAGTCTCATTATGTGCTTTTTCTGTCGTAGGAAACCCTGATTGGATGATTCTCGAGACTTGCAGGCCAAAATCGATCATGAAAGCCCATTATCAAAGCTTAAAGAGCCCACAGGCTATGACTAGAAGATATGGGCCAAATATGGGCTGAATAAGAGGACCAAAGAGCTGGCCCAAAGAACGAAGAGAACCGGAGAGCCAATGACCAAGAGACGGACCAAAGCATTTAAAGACGCATGAATCAACAAGGAATGATGGTCTACTCGACAAGTAAAGCGTGAGGAAGACACAGTGAAGAGCAGGGTTCCAAACCCTCAGCCAGTGATTTTCTCTCCATTTTCTCTCTCATCTCCCCTAATTCTCTCTTCTCTTTCTAAATCCTAATTTTCTCTCTTCTAGCTCTAACCGACTCTCTTTCCTTGACCTATCACCATTATCCATCAAATCCACCGTTCGATCGCCATCTGATCTATCCATTCTATGCATCCGATCGTGCCACTGATCATTCGATCATCCATCCTATCACCCACCCGATCTCCATTGTAAAATCTCAATCCCTAGAACTCGTTTGATCATATGGTTGATTGTAGATGAGATAGCAGAGCTCGATCTCCGAGGAAAGAAAAATGTATTTTTCCTTGATTGGTATTTCGAGGGAAAAATGCATTTCTCTCTCCTGGCGACCAATCGCACCCTAATCCACGACCTCGCAAGAGCTCCACATCCATCTGGCCCATTGGCCCGCTTATCCTCAAGCCCAGTGGCCCACTATCCTACTCACCCACCTTCTGGCCCATGGCCTATCACTTATCTTGGTCCACTGCCTAACTATCAGAGGCCCATGGCCTTAATCCTTATGGGCCTTATTTGATCCTATGTGGACATGCCTCTTCAAGTGAACCTCGCGGGCCAACATGTGGACCCCCCTTGGTGGGAGGCCACCTCACATGTGTGGTCCCCTAGTTCTACTACTGCTCAATCTTGGTGGGACCCACGACTTTTCAAAGGGAGTCAATTCTTCCCATTTTTCTCTCTTGGAGAGAATCCCGCGTATAAGAGATCTCTTTGATCTCTTATTGATCTAACGGTGGTTGTTGATGTGTCCCATATTATAAAAGGGTGGAAACCCTAAGAGAGAACCAGTCCCCTCCCCCTTTTACAAACAAAACAAACAAAAAAAAGCCAATCGTCCGGCTCCTCTTTCTTCTTCCTCACCTCCTCCGACGAGCCAACTCCAGCGAACTTGGTAGGTCCTTCTCTTCTTCTTCTTCTTCTTCTTCTTTTTCTTCTTCTTCTTTCTTCTTTCTTCTTTCTTCTTCCTCTTTCTTCTGTCTTCTATCTCCATCTCACCAGCAGCTCCGGCAAGCAACCACCTCGCTGGCCGGACTGGTTCACCCCCCCTTCCGGCGGACTTCTTCTTCTTCTTGAAGAGGAGCCACTGGACCGCTGCCATCACCTGCTCCGTTCTCCACGCCGAAATGAACCCAAACTGGTTCGTAATGGTCACCTGTTGCTGGCAAAACCAGTAACATCTACCACCTGTTGCTCCTCCACCTACACGGACTGAACTACCTACCGAACCAGCCTTGAACCACCACCAATCAAGCTTCAACGGCACCTGCACAACTGGTGAGTCCTCCTCCTCCTCCTCTTTCTTCTTCTTCTTCTTCTTCTTCTTCTTCTTCTTCTTTCTTTCTTTTCTGCCAGAGTTGTAGGTCTGCAACTCCGGCCGGCAGAAGCTCTCTTTCACAACTTCGGATTGCTACCAAACAGCAACGAGGTTTGCAAGCTCGTGGTTCCCTCTCACATCCCTTTATCACCCAATAGACCTCCTTTTTCACGGGCTCAGCCACCGTGTAGCCAGACTGTAACACAGTCACCGGAGTTGTAGACCTGCAACTCCGGCGAACTAGTTTGGCCCCTTCTCTTCCCTTCTTCTTCTCCTTCTTCTTCTTATTTCTTCTTTCATTCCCAGCGCCTCCTCCTCCTAGCGCTACATCCACCACGATTTCCATCTTCAAGCCATGCAACATCTCCAGCCATTGCTGCCTCCACCCTCATCCATGGCAGCTCCAACTCCGGCCAGCAGCAACACCGCCTGGTTCTTCTAGTCATCCAGCACCGACAACGTTTCTATAGCCTGCAACAAGTGCCTTGGCTTCCCAACGCCTCCATCCTCATCACCAAGGCTTGCCGGAGTTGCATGCGTGCAACTCCAGCGTCTCCTTCTTCCGTAGCCACCAAAGTCACCACGGCCTCACTTGGCCCATTTTCATGGCCATCCCATCCTCGGGATGATTCACTCAAGATAAGTTCAAAGGTAAAAAAAATCTCTTTCTCTCTCTACCATTTTCTCTCTCTCTATCACTTTCTCTCTCTTCCCTAGGTTCTCTCTCTAGAACCTTAACTTTCTCTCTACTTTCCCTCTCTAAATCCTCCCTTTCTCTCTCTAATTTTCATGCTTTCTAATTAGGTTTTCTTGATGTTTTATGATTGTATGCACATTTGATAAATCAATAAAGCAATTTGATGTTTTGGTGTTTTTCAGTGCATCTTAATCTAGAAATTGTTACTAAAATCATGTTTTCAATCACATACAATCACCACTCTCACCTCTCCATGATTTTCTAGCAAAAATTCCATCATTTTATGTTCAAATTTGCACTAACCCGACTAATCCCGAGTGCGGATCAACATCCGACACAAGCCACTGTGCAAAATTGCTCATTTTACAGGTTAAAAGTCTCGGATAATTAAAAATGTGTTGGAATTAGGATTTTCGTAACCAACAATGCGGAAAAAACCATACTTTCAAGAACCGTTGTCAGAAACAAAGCCAGACTTGTAGCTCAAGGCTATACTCAAATTGAAGGCATTGATTTTGATGAAACTTTTTCTCCTGTTGCTAGATTGAAATCCATTCGAATATTGCTTGCTGTTGCTTGTCATCTTAAATTTAAACTCTTTCAGATGGATGTCAAGAGTGCCTTCTTGAATGGTGTTCTTCAAGTAGAAGTTTATGTGGAACAACCCAAAGGGTTTGAGGATCCAAAATTTTTTGATCAAGTTTATCGTCTCAAAAAGGCCTTGTATGGCTTAAAACAAACCCCCAGGGCTTGGTATGAGAGATTGACCACTTTTTTGCTTCTCAAGGTTTCATCAGAGGAGAAGTAGACGAGACCTTATTTGTTAAAACTATTCAGAGAATTTATGTGATTACTCAAATCTATGTTGATGACATTGTTTTTAGGTCCACATCTATTGATCATGCTCACATGTTTTCAGAATAAATGAAGAAAGAATTTGAAATGAGTATGGTTGGTGAACTAAGTTATTTTCTGGGTCTTCAAGTGAAACAGTTGGATGATGGAATTTTTATTTCTCAATCCAAATATAGCAAAGACTTAGTTAAGAAATTTGGTATGGAATCAGCTAAACACCATCATACTCCCATGAGTATTACTACAAAGCTGAGCAAAGACACTGAAGGAAAGGATGTTGACCAGACCTTATACAGAAGCATGATAGGAAGTTTACTCTATCTCACCGTTAGTTGTCCTGATATTTGCTTCAGTGTGGGTGCAAGTGCTAGGTTTCAAGCTAATCCTAAAGAATCCCATATACTTGAAGTCAAACGCATCATCCGGTAAGTTATTCGAAGTTGCACCATCTACCTCTTTAATGGTAAGCTTCTCTTTAATTCATCTCTCTAACCTTCGTACCTTCTTTCTCTCTCTTCTTTCCCTCTTTACCTTTACATGCTTTCTAGGGTAATATTTTAATGGCTTTTTAGATTAATTTGGCTTAATGTTATTTCCGTTGTAAAGCATTTGGACAAGCATTGTAAGTATTTATTTCTAGTTTAATGAACAAGTTTTAAATTCAAGCTTAAGTTATTTTCATTTATTGTGTTTTTCATTCTCATTTCTCTTATGTTTTTCTCATTCTAATAGTTTTAACAACAATCTCAAGCATATTTTAAATCAACCTCCACCATTCCCACCCTTTCATTTATTCCGAGCATTTTTTGATTATTTTTATTTCTTATTGTGCTAACTAATCCCGAGTGCGAACGATATCCAACACGAGCCATTGTGCAAGTCTGCTTATTTGCAGATTAAGTGAACCAATTTAGAGAAATTACAAATATTGTTGAAATCAAGGGTTTCTGATCCAACGACATGGGAAACCCTAATTTCAAATGGTGCCGTTGCTGCTCGGTTGATGAGATTGCAAAAGACGAACAGAAAATCGAAAAGTTGCTTAATCTTAAAGATCTGATCCAAATCGGAAACTTTCCATTTTATTTTTCACATTTTCCACTTATTATTTTAATGCCTCGGACAGCTGAGTGCAAAGTTGTAATAACTTAGGGATCAATTTTCTCTCCTTTTAGAATAACTGTTAGATAATAAATTAATTAAAAATACAAAAATATTTTTGATTCTGCTATTTCTAGTAGATCACCATTGGTTATTTGATTCATTTTGGAAGGTTTCCAACTCTGGGTAATTCAAAAGTAGATATTTCCGATCCCTAATTCGGGAATAGCTAAAGTTGAATTTCAAACCCTAATTAGAACTAATTCACAATACCTGCCCTAAATCATTGCATGTTTCTTGAAACCCCAAAGGTGGTATATCTTCCAAATCCATACCATAGACCATTGTGGACTAACGTGATTGCGGATTGCGTTTACCAAGTGAGTAGGGAGCGAAAGCTCAAAGAGGTGGAGTCGGGCCCAAGCCCATTTGGATACCCCTCCCTATCTCATAGAGGAGACCCCGTGCGTAGCCAATGGGTAGGTAAGTTTCTACACCTTGCCTTGAGTGCGATCGTGATCATTGTGCAAACATTATGCTGATTGTTTATTTGCTTTTGCAAAAACTTGTCGGAATTGCTTGGTTTGGCCATAATAAAATACATAAAGAGCAAACCCAGCTCTAACTTGAAATTTGTGGGATTTCATCACTCACCTCGTCATTCTAGCTTTTGTGCAACCACAGTCAAAAATTAAAATCAATCAAGAAGTAGAGCCCAATTAGATCAGTGTTCGAGGAAAACTCCACATAAAGCGACCCCTTCAAAGATCAAGTCGATTAAGTCCATGAGTGCGGGTCCCTGTTGTCTAACACATCGATAGGTCCCTACTACTCAAGTATACCGAGCTTGTAAGTGGCCTCCTTGATTGTCTGTCAGATTAGCTTAATGTCGGATTATGAACACGAACCAACCCTAGCTCCTCTTCTAGGAAAACTCATCTTCACGCTAGACAAATCTAGTTAGTCTGGGGCGTACTTAAGTTAGCCGATGTGCTGCATGTCTATCTAGGCTTCGGATTATCTTGCAGTCAACTTGAGTTAGTACTAGCAGATTTGCTTTGAAGAGTGTATCCTAGTGAGAACCTACATAGTGAAAAGTTGGTCCGGCGGATAATTGAAGATAAACCAGTGGTCTGCCCACTGTAATAATCTACACTATTCCTACACTAACAAGATAATTCATAATACTATCCTGATTGTTTAGGTTAAGATTATCTGTTGCTCTGTGTGCATCATCTAGGCTCATTCGATTTCATAACCTCTTGCCGACTCTAGGGGCTTGCTTTTTCAAGCATATGCCCATATGGATTTGAACCAACCCGATACTGATTCGATCTAAGAGTTAGTCTACCGCACCGCTCTCTTTCACTTAATCTATCTCCCTCCTCTGAGAGACTCACATCTCTCTGATGGATGCTGAACGGCTTTTATTCGAGACCTACCACAATTTCTTTGAAGATCTAGGAGATAACTCTGAGCACTGGTATACCAATCCTACGTGTAGTCATGATACTCCAGTCTCGTAGAGTTCCATGGGATATGAAGCAAATGGCGATTCAGTGCTAACATCCCTACTTAAGGATTTGAAAACATCAGTTTCCGCCCTTGATGTTGCGGTCTAGAAGCCTGTTTATCACTCCAAATCTGTGGGATATTCTCCTCATGTCCAAGAAGAGGTCTGTAATTTTAGTACATTTGAACCTCTACTGCAGACCTCCTACAATAACATGTATTATCCGGACAATGGAAGTCACAATAACTTTGAATGGGAACAACAGTCTTGTCCCTAGCAGCATCTGTAATAGGATATGTATCATTCTGGGTTTCACCAACCCTGTGGACAATATGATGAGCAGTACTCGCAGTCGCAGTACTAGTCAGATCCACAGACTGAATATTTTGGTCAACAGTGGACCCCGCAGGATTTTCAGAGTCAGCAGATAGTCCCAGAGTCGCTTCCATCCTATAACTTTCATACTCAGTCGGACTACATTCAAGAGTTGGCACCTCAACTTCCTTTAGCTGAACCGCCACAGTCTGCTACTAAACCTAATCTAGAAGAACTCCTCTCTCAATATATCATCCAACAACAACACTCCTTGGAGAGCTTGGAACACCGTCTAGGTGAGTTAGAATCTGAAAAAGAGGAAGTCAACTTCTCTAGCCAACCTATGGCTTATCCAGAGGGGAATACCATGGCCATAGTCCATAATGAGGAGTCACATAACTGGACCCAGTACCAGACTTTACAAGAGGAAATTGAAGTTGCTACAAACAATGGATTGGACAAGAATATTAATGAGCCAGAGTCTCCATCTTCAGTGCTCTTAGAAGCACCAAATCTTGAACCTCTCCCAAATAAGCCAATTTCTCCATCTACCTCTGCTATTTCTATCTGGGACTCTGAAGAAGATTTTCATAACACTGAGATGTGTCTTGACTATAGGATCCCAATTGGACTAGACTTAATCATCCCCACTACCCTTGGAGTGTGCAACAATTGTAATAAACTAGTGATTCCATCTATGGTGCCCTTACAAGTAGCTACTTCTACACTGAGGACAGAGATACCCATATCCATCTCTATCTCTGATGATTCTACATCTGCACTGGATGCAGACATTCCTACCATTGAGAAATATTTAGAAAATGGGATCCCAACTGTCCTGGACCTACCGTTCCTCACCATCATTGATGCACATATCGGGTGTGGAGATGATGACATGTCGACGGCATTTGACAACCTCAAAGCAGAGGTTACCATTTTTGAACAGCCAACATACGTCAATATTGTCAATACACCATGTGCCGTAGAGAGTCTACTTTCGGACTCTCCTGAGAAAAAAATACCTAAGTGTCTAAAACACTTTGAGCCTGACTTCATCTCGGAGTCAGACAATTTTGGTATTACTGATCTGCAGGAGTCTGCTCCATTTAGATACATTCCCGCTAAACTCAATGAGTATGCGGCTTTGCTAACCATGGCCAGAGAACCCACTAAGCTTCGATCCCTCCCAACTGCACTACATGTTTTTACGGGTCTGCTTAGAGCACTTACTATCCTTCTCTTAGTTTACACTGAGAAAGACCTGTTCTACACTAGTATACCTAGTGATATTCGCTCAAAAGTGCTTATTTTAAGCAATTATCCTTTTAGCGTTATTGCAGTCTCCTACGTTAAAATACTCTATTTATCTACTTTTCTACGTAAGAGTCTCTTGTGTTGCGTAGAACACACTTTTCTGGATGAAATGGTATATTTGCATGCATTAAACACATTTTCGGAAGTCTAGATATTAAGCCGTTCTGATAAAGTCTCATTACGCGCTTCTTCTGTCGTAGGAAACCCCGATGGGACGATTCTCGAGACTTGTGGGCCCAAATCGATCATGAAAGCCCATTATCAAAGCTTAAAGAGCCCACATGCTATGACTAGAAGATATGGGCCAAATATGGGCTGAATAAGAGGACCAAAAAGCCGGCCCAAAGAACGAAGAGAGCAGGAGAGCCAATGACCAAGAGACGGACCAAAGCGTTTAAAGCCACATGAGTCAGCAAAGAATGATAGTCGACTCTACTGGAGAAGCGTGAGGATGGTCACAGTGAAGACCAGGGTTCCAGACCCTCCGCCAATGCTTTTCTCTCTATTTTCTGATACTTTCTCTCTCATCTCTCCTTATTCTCTCTCTCTTCATCTCTCGGTCCTCGAATCTACTGACCTAACCACAGAACTCCTGCCCATCGGCTCTATCTCATCTCCCTTAGCTTTCTGACCGTTGGATCTTCCATCAGACCGTTGGATCTTCAAACGGACCGTTGGATCTCTCTAGATCCGTCGATCCACCAATCTGAGTCCCAATCAAGTCACCATCCATCCGATCACCATCAGACCGTCTGTCACATCATCTTGTGAGACAATGGACATCACAAATCCATGTGGGCCAGTAGCCAGGCCCATCATCATCGACCCGCTGTCCGACCAGTTAGTGGACCCCGTGAATTTCAAAATAATTTTAATTAAATTTTAAAAAATGGGGGGTCCACTAAATGGGGAGATTCCCCATAGAAAAGTAGCATTTTACTTAAAAAAAAAAAAAAAAAAAATTTAAAAATATTTTTTTTATTTAAAAAATACCCTATTTCCATTAAAGGAAATAGGGAGCTTTATAAGAGGAAGGAGAAGGGTTCGTTCGAACCCTAATCCCCCTCTTTTCTTCTCCTCTCCTTCCCCAAAACCCTTCCCTACATTTTCCTCTTCTCTCTCTCCTTCTTTCACCTTCGTCTCCTTCACCTTCTTCGCCTTCCTCTTCACGTTTTCACCGGAGTTGTAGGCTGCAACTCCGGCCGCAACCTTTTGCAGCACCTCCGCCTGCTGCACATCGCTGCCTCAAGGTTGCCCCTCTCCATCCTCAAGCCCCGGACTACCACTGAAGCCATCAACGTTGCTGGTTCAACCTTCGCCGGTGTCTTCTCCACCAGCCTACACTTGCTCCCACCTTCATTAACTCCGGTAAGCTCCTCTTCTTCTTCATTTTTCTTCTTCTTCTTCCTCTTATGCTCCATATTCTTCTGGTTCTCCTCCCCATTCCGCATGTGTGCTCCACCACCACTCACGGCCAGGCCGTGACCCTCTTCATCTCCTTCATCACTTCCACTGCCGGAGTTGCAGGCAGCCACTCCGGCCGCCTCCGCTTTATTCCCCTCACCTGCTGGCCTCCGCCTTCTTCACCACCACCATCGTCTCCGCCCAGAACCTGCTGCAAGAACTCCACCGTCCCTCCAACCTGCACTTCCAGTCAAGGGTCCATAGCACGATCAACAGCTTCTCCTCTTTAAGCACCGCCATTCACCACCTTTTCTGGTGTTGCAGGGAGCAACACCAGACAGCCTTCCTTCATCTCTACCACGTTATATTACCGCCTAGCCCTTCTCCTCTTATTCCATTTTTCTGCCACACCGCCCTTTAAAGCTCACGGACTGAACCACTTTACGATCTTCAACGGGTCTCCATGATGGCTGCTCCTCACCATTCCATGGCATCACCATTCCTGTGGGCACCACCAACTCCAAGTCCAGCCACCCTCTCTTCTGCCTTGCTGGACTGGTGCACAGCTATCCAGCAGCGTCTTCTTCTTCTCCACACCGCCCTTCAGCAAGTTGTAGCAGCCTGCAACAACTCCATTGCCAGATCTAAACGTGGCCTTCATCTTCACAATATTCTCCTCTTGCAGGGCAGCAACGTGGAAGCAACTCCACCGTGTTTCTCCCAGCCGTCTTCGTCTCCCCCTTTTCAAGAGAAAACAAAAAAATGTAATAAAGAAAAAAGAGAAGGGAGAGAAGAAGAAGGAGATCGTGGTGGCTGTTCTCTCCACCGCCTAGCTGTTGGTCATCACCATGTCTTCCACCGTCTACAACCCAGCACCCCATTGCTACTCATCATCAACGCTCACCAGTCCATGTGGTGCACTTCTCCAACCACGATCTCATCCCGTCACCATCTCTTTTCCTTGGGCATGGATGCCCCAGCGTCTCCGAACAGCTAATCCTTTCACTAGGTTGCAGATAGGAAAGGTGTAGCACTTGCAACTTGGCTGGCCTGCTGCCCCCTTGCACTCCATCTCAATCCTCTTGGCCGGTTCATGTTGCACAATCACCAGGGTGCACTTGTTATCATGACCAATACCTCATGCCACCAAATGGTCAAATATGCTCTCCTATTCTCCTTGGCCGACCTAGGCCATGCGCACAAACTCGGGCCAATTCAAGTACACCACCATGTGGTGCAATCGAGCAGCCACTATGCTCCATCAATGGCCGATCTACTCCAATGGTAAGTGTGTGAGGTTATTTTCGCTCTTTAGAAAATTATCTCTCTCCAGAGTTAGTGACTTTCTCTCTCTAGATTCCCCAGGCTGATCGCCTTTTTGCACCACTGACTCCGTTCGGTGAATGCAAGAGGATGAGTTTTTCTCTCACCTCTACCTTGTCGGCCGGTAAACGATCGAGGTGTGAAAATTCTCTCTCTACCTTCTTCCTCTCTCTCTAAAATCTCTTTTTACATGCTTTCTTACATGCTTTCTAGAATAGATTTACTGCTTTATTTATTTCTGTCATTTATTTCATGTAAGCAACAGTTTAATTAATGCAATTTGAGTTTGATGATTTTAGTCTTCTCTGGATCTCTTGGATGTGTTTTTAATCTCGACTCACCATTCTCATCTTTCCACATTTCTCTTGTATATTATATGTCATTTTATGTTCTTATTCGCGCTAATCCGACTAATCCCGAGTGCGGATCGACATCCGACACGAATCCCTATACAAAAATACTCATTTTACAGGTTAAATGTCTCGGATCAATTAAAAATATGTTGAAGTTAGGGTTTCCGTAACCAACGACGCGGAAAATCCTATTTTCACCTAGACAAGGGATAGGATAAAAATCTCTGTTCCACCTTGGAAGACTGTAAATTCACTCAGTCTCCTTGAGTTTTAACTTGGTTGGGGGTACTTGATATATCCCCGTCATGTCTGTCTGAAGACGTAAAACTTAGCGATTTCAAAAAGGCAATTCCGGTATTCCTAGAGTACATGAGTCTCATGCATTTGTTATTACTTTGATATCTCTGGACATCCAGGCACATCCATTCTTCCTATAATCAGGTACCACACACTATCGAGTTTATGCCGACTTGGTAACATCCTCCCTGAACCTTTGCATCATCATTATCGATTTTTCATCATTTTACGTCCCGATCATTAGCACCGAGAACGGTGCTATATTTTGGTTGGGGGTGGGTTTTTACCAAAACTCATATTTTCATTTTGATAAAAAAAATAATAATAAAAAAAAGAGAGAGAAACCTTGTGTTTTTGGGTGTGATTTCATGTAAATTTCGAAAATGCCCTGACTTGATTAATGAAAACCTTCCGGAAAGTCTATTCATTTAAAAGGATGTCTATTTTGAAAAATCACTTGTTAGCTCATCGTTCAGTTTGAAAGCAAACATTACTACAATGGATTGAAAACTCTTTGAAAACTCAGATTCTGCAAAAATGTTCACATATCAACGTCTGAATTATCCAATGTTCAGATTATCTAGAGATCCAAGGAGAACAATTGTGGAGACCTAACCCAGTGAGCTTTTAAGCTTTTCATTATTTCTGAGGGTTATAAAATTATTCTGAGTCACAAGATGACTCACAATTCTTCTAGTCCCCTAATATTTCCATTGAGTGGTCTCATTAACCTTTGCTTTGGTCATGAAACTCAGAACGACATCAAATTTGGATTATTACATAAAGAACCTTCTTTATATCCATTCGAGATATCAAAGATGAAAGTACAAACCCTATAAAATGATATAGGCCATCTTTCTAGCCAATCAAACTTTTTAGCTTCCCTAACATCTATACTGTTAGAAACCATTTTTTAGCATGTTGATGAAAACCTTTTCTTGTTAACCCATCAACTAAAAACCCAATCCCAAAAAAGAGTTCAATACGATAACCTACTTCTGAGAGGGATCAAAGAGTATTTGGTATGATCATGAAAAGATAGAAACCAAGAAAGGAAAAGAAAATAAAACAAAACAAATGGTTCGAGCTGAAAAGAAACGTGATCAGAAATAAAGAAGAAAAAAAAAGAATCTGATAAAGGTTGAAGAATATCCAAAAAGACAAAAATTGGAATAAGAAAAGAAGAAAAGTCAAGGAAATGCTATACCTTGGAAAAGTTTCAAAGAATAATGAGATACCCTCTCAGAATTTTTGAATACCAGAATATCCTTCTTTTTTGAACCTATCCTAAGCATCAATACAACCTATGCAAGTCCCATTTGATTTTAGATTTGTACCATCCTTAAGAGTGGAGAATGGAGAAAAGAGAAATTATAGAGTTTGATCCGACGTTCTTAAGTGATATGACATTCCAATCATGAGATCTTCTTAAATCTTCTTATACCCTTCATTCAAGAACTATATATGTGAGACGTTTGCCAATTTTTATATTCACCTCCTCACATATAGTTTGAAAGAAAAGTATAAAACTATTTCTGAGTGATTCACTTCTGAGTGGTATACAAGTGAGGATTTAGGTCAAGGCATAGAGACTTTAAGGAGATCCAGATATCTCTACTGCCAGATAAGGATGATGTTGAACACACACACACACACACTAAGTCTGAGTAATCTTTTGTTTGAAGGTCCATTTGTAGAAGTGTTGCATTTTGCTGATTAATTCTAATTTGTGAATGATTTCTTGCATCTTTAAAATATTCTGACAAAATAGAATTTTTCTAAGTAATGCAAATAAGTTTTCTAGCATGTTATGCCTAACCCTTTTTCGCTCACTTATTTTGCAATAATTACCAAGGATTGGCAATATGCTAGTTGGGGGTTATGATATTCGCTCAAAAGTGCTTATTTTAAGCCATTATCTTTATAGCGATGTCACATTCTCCTACGTAAAACTTGTCTTTTCATCGACTTTTCCACGTAAGAGTTTCTTCAATTGCGTAGAACGCATTCTTTAGATGAAAATCGACTATTTACATGAAATAAATGTATTTCGGATAGTCTAGTATCAAGTCATTTTAGTTGAATCTCTTTACGTGCTTTTTCACTTGTAGGAGACCCTATTGGGCGATTCTCGAGGACTGACGGGCCCCACTATCAACCACAGAAGACTTCTATCAAAGCTTAAAGAGCCAGTGGGCTAGGATAAAAAGATAGAAGACATGTACGGGCAGAGTTAGAGGATCGTAGAGCCAGAACAAAGACTAAGGGAGAGAAGAATAGCTAGAGACCAAGAGAAGGACTTAAGTGTTAAAGGCCACACCAATTGACAACAAAGGATAAGTTTGACTTATTGGTGGAGCGGACGAGAGAGAATAAAGAAGACCAGGGTTCAAGACCCTCTAAGGCTTTTATTTTTGTACTTTTTCTCTCACCTCTTTCTTATTTCTCATTTTATCTATTTTGGCCCATGACCTAAGCCCATGACCCAAGCCCATTCCCATGACCCATGCCCATACACATGACCCATGACCAATGCCCATGACCCATGACCCATGCCCATGCCCATGACCCATGCCCATGCCTATGCCCATTTGTAACAACAAGAAAGAATTGGTCTCACTTGACCGATTCTTCTCTCCCCCATCTCTCTCTATCCTAGTCACTCTCTCTCATCTAACTAACCCATTCCCAACTGTTGGATCTCTTTAGATCCAACGGTCATCATTTTTACAACAAGCAAAAAAAAAAAAAGTCTATAAGAGATCTACGATCTTTGCTTCTTGGGTTGGTTCCCTCCCCCTTCTCTTCCTCTCTTTCTTCTTTCTTTCTCTTCTTCTTCACCCTTCTTCTCCGGCGAGCTCACCATTAACGCCTCCACCTTGAGGTGTAAAGTGTCAAACAGTAACGTCTCATTGCTGCCACAATCAAAGGCTACAATCCTTGAGGTCGATCCAATCGAAGTTGCACCATATACCTCTTTAATGGTAAGCTTCCCTCTAATTCATCTCTCTAACCTTCCTACCTTCTTTCTCTCTCTTCTTTCCCTCTCTACCTTTACATGCTTTCTAGGGTAATATTTTAATGGCTTTCTAGATTAATTTGGCTTAATGTTATTTCCGTTGTAAAGCATTTGGACAAGCATTGTAAGCATTTTTTTTAGTTTAATGAACAAGTTTTAAATTCAAGTTTAAGTCATTTTCATTTATTGTACTTTTCATTCTCGTTTCTCTTATGTTTTTCTCATTCTAATAGTTTTAACAACAATCTCAAGCATATTTTAAATCAACCTCCACCATTCTCACCCTTCCATTTATTTCGAGCATTTTCTGATTATTCTTATTTTTTACTGTGCTAACTAATCTCGAGTGCGGACGATATCCGACACGAGCCACTGTGCAAGTCTGCTTATTTGCAGATTAAGTGAACCAATTCAGAGAAATTATAAATATTGTTGAAATCAAGGGTTTCCGATCCAACGACACGGGAAACCCTAATTTCAATATTACTGCAGAACTTGCAAGGTATTCTGATGCTGACTGGGCATGAAATGTTGATGATAGAAAAAGCACCAGTGGTGGGTGTTTTTATGTTGGGAATAGCCTAATTAGTTGGCAAAGCAAGAAACAGAATTATATTTCTTTATCTACTGCTGAAGCTGAATATATTGCAACTGGGAGCCGTTGTACTCAACTGCTATGGATGAAGCAGATGTTAACTTATTATGGGATCAATCAAGGATTGATGACTATATATTGTGATAATACGAGTGCGATAAATATATCAAAAAATCATGTTCAACACTCTAAAACTAAACATATTGACATTCGTCATCACTTTATAAGAGATCTTGTTGAAGAAAAAATTATCACTTTGGAGCATGTTGCAACTGAAAATCAATTAGCGGATATTTTTACAAAACCTCTTGATGTCGTTAGATTCGAATTTCTTCGTAAATCTATCGGTATTAGTTTGATTGATTGATCTTTTAGTTTGTATTTCTTTGCTTTCATAATAATCTGGTTGATTAAAACTGATTTTGAATAACTAATTTTCAGACTTGTCATGAGTTCATCAATATTATATCATGGTGATATATATATCTTCAATGTTTGTCATGATTATTCATTTATACATTGTCTTTGTCAGTGGTTAAAATTATCTCTTGTAATCATGGGTTTCACATACTACACACTGACTGATTTTTTTCATGAATAGATATGATTTCAGTATTATTTCTAGATCTTATTTCAGGAATAAGGAATAAACCTCTACTAAATATGACTTCAAATTAGTAGTGTTCCTGCCTTCAGTTGATTTCGAAACTGCACTATAGTCGACTGTTGGCTTTCTAATGAGAGTTATTATTTTAAGGAAACAGCTACCTCTATTCAAGATATATAGAGTGTATGCCATCTGTATGGCCCTATTCGAAATTGAAATCTGATTCTCATTGCTGAAGAAAAGGGCTACCTACATGGAGAGTGAGAGCTACCTATATTCAAAGTAAATAAAAATAGTGTAAAAGACAGCTAATTTGCTAGAAAAAATTTTATCCATCAGCAAATACCTATATACATGAGCGTATGTGAGAACCCTTAATAGCTCTAATGAGAATTTCATATCTGGATATAGAATACCTCCGGGATTTCTAGAATTTGATATCTGGAATATTACTGAAATTGATTATCCTATCTTGTGTCGATTCTGATTTCAACATTTTATCTTATACTGGTTCTCGTGAGCAATGATTTTATTACTTTTTTTGACTAAGTATTTTTTATTAAACTGACGAATAAGAATTTCTATATACATATCATGAACTCGTTGAAATTTTTACTTTCACAAGTTCTGTATTTCATGGTAATCACTGTCAGTATTAATCAAACATGTTTCAATAAATTTTTTTTCTTGCTCCTTAAAATAATTTTATCCCAACCAATTCATATTCTAGTCACGACTCTCCAAAGCTCATTATTTACTTCAAGATTTACTATAAGTTATTGTTTAATGTTAATTGATTGGATATGGATGTATATATCGCACTTGTTTCTCATGATAATCTTCATTGCACAAAAATTATTTGCTTATATTTATGTACCTTTGTCAATCTGTGACAAAAAGGGGGAAAAAAAATCATAGCGGTAAAAATAAGTAGATGCATGAGATAGGGGGAGAAAATTTTTTCATTATTTTTCCAATTTCTCTACTTGTGATGTGCATAATTAAACTCACTGCATTTTATATGATTTATTGATTGTCGATGATATTACATAGTATGTATTGTTGGTAGAATGTGCAGGGAACAGATCAAAAGCTATTACACTATACCTGTTCGATTATCTCCAAGAGAGTGCGAGATAGTGAGTGAATCATGTAAGAGGGTGGGACTGTATTTTTTATTTTTTTACCTTCTTTATGATTAAATATTTTTTGTCACGGAATTGCCAAAGGGAAGATTCTAAGGAATATTTTCATATTCAATTTGGCAAAGATTTCATTTGACATGAAAACATTCTTGTAATCGTTCCTACGAGCACTAGTATAGTGTGAAGATGTCGTGGTACGCATACTTCGCCAACTACGTGAAGACTAAAAGACAAAGATAGTAAGAATCAGACGGTTGACGACAGGAGTCATCTGAGTAACTGCCGATTTGACTTCAATTTATTCAAAATTAAAATTTCAACACCATTATTTTCTATTATTTCTGCTATTTTTCCATTTCTCCCTCTGTGCGTTAATCCGTTATAACAGCCGTTATACCGAAAAAAATGGTAACGCCCCAGTTCGTTATACCGTTTGAGTGCCCAAGGCACCCAATTTTTGCAAACGCTTTTGTCGGAGAGTGCCGTGGGCATGGGCCATTTACTATTCTATATAACAAAACACATTGGTTGTCTCCCTACTTATACCTCCTCTTATAAGCATCAACAAAGAAGGGCCGATATCTAATCCTCCCCCAAATGGACGGTGGATCTCCGCCACTCACCTGATTTTGGCAAATTCTTTGTCGAGGAGTGCCAATGGCACGGGGCACCCACTAGTCTATATAACAAGTGACATTGGTTGTCTTATACCCCCTCTTATCTTATATGGCTTCAATAATGAGTGGCTGAGATCCACTATGCTTCATATCAATTGCTGAGATTAACTCCCACTCGATTTTGACAAACACTTTGTTGGAGAGTGCCGCAGGCACGGGCCACCCACACATATAACAAAATAACTCAGTTGTATTCTCTTATCTTATCCTTCTTCATAAGATAAAGAGTAGTTGAGATCAAATCCATCCATCTAATGTGGACAGGTAGATTTCAGCCACTCAATCCCCCCCATATATGCATTCACTCCCACTCATTTGACCTCAATTTATTAAAAATTTGAAATTCAAAATTTAAATTTTAACACCGTTATTTTTCCATTTTTTCTATTTTCCCTACGTGCATTGCAATCCGTTATAACAGTTGTTATAATGGAAAAAAGGTAACGCCCCAGTCCGTTATACCGTTTGAGTGCCGAAGGCACCCAATTTTTACAAACGCTTTTATCGGAGAGTGCCGTGGGCACGGGCCTTTTACTAATCTATATATAAAAATAAGGAAATTGTCTCCCACTTATACCCCCTCTTATATGTTTCAACAAAGAATGGCCAAGATCTTATCTCCAAAATAGACAGTGGATCTCAGCCACTCGCACCTGATTTTGGCAAACGCTTTGTTGGAGAGTTTCGTGGGCACGGGCCACCCACTATCTCTATAACAAGTGATAGTGGTTATCTTATACCCTCTCTTATCTTATATGACTTCAATGATGAGTGGCTGAGATCCACTATGCTTCATATCAATGGCTGAGATTAACTCCCACCTGATTTTGACAAACACTTTGTTGAAGAGTGCTGCAGGCACGGGCCACCCACACATATAACAAAATAACTCAGTTGTATTCTCTTATCTTATCCTCCTTCATAAGATAAAGAGTGGCTGAGATCAAATCCATCCATCTAATGTGGACGGTTAGATTTCAGCCACTCAATCCCCCTCATTTATTCATTCACTCCCACTCGTTTGACCTCAATTTATTACAAATTTGAATTTTAACACCGTTATTTATTGTTATTTCTGTTAAATTTTTCCATTTTTTTCAGTTTTCCCTCTGTGCGTTACAATCCGTTATAATGGAAAAAAGGTAATGCCCCAGTCAGTTATGCCGTTCTGAGCGCCGAAGGCACCCAATTTTTGCAAACACTTTGTCGGAGAGTGCCGCAGGCATGGGCCACCCGCACATATAACAAAACAACTCAATTGTATTCTCTTATCTTATCTTGCTTCATTATATAAAGAGTGGTTGAGATCAAATCCATCAATCTAATGTGGACGGTTAGATTTCAGCCACTCAATCCCCCTCATTTATTCATTCACTCTCACTCATTTGACTTCAATTTATTAGAAATTTAAATTTTAACATCGTTATTTATTGTTATTTTTATTAAATTTTCCTATTTTTTTTTTCAGTTTTCCCTCTGTACGTTACAATCCGTTATAATGGAAAAAAGGTAACGCCCCAGTCCGTTATACCGTTTTGAAAGCCGAAGGCACCCAATTTTTGCAAACACTTTGTCAGAGAGTGCCGCAGGCATGGGCCACCCACACATATAACAAAACAACTCAATTGTATTCTCTTATCTTATCCTGCTTCATAAAATAAAGAGTGGTTGAGATCAAATCCACCCATCTAATGTGGACGGTTAGATTTCAGCCAATCAATCCCCCTCATTTATTCATTCACTCCCACTCATATGACCTCAATTCATTAGAAATTTGAATTTTAATACCGTTATTTAATGTAGGGAATTCATTTCACCCAAACACCGATAGATACCATTGCCTTCAATCAAGTTATTCCAAAGATTCAAGTTCCTTAGTTCACAAAGCCCTGCAGAGTAAGAGAATGAGAGATATAAGTTGACACGAAATCAATCCTACTAGAAAAGCAGGGGCTGCAGGCAATAATAGATGGGAAGATGAACAAGTAACTCTATATAGAAGCTCGTGATTGGGAAGCATATATGGATCGTAAATGCCCATACTTGACTACATTCAACTATTTAAGGCTTTGTCTAGCCTCGAACATCAAATTTTCTCCACCTTAGGAAGATGTCCTCCCCAGGGCCTAAACCATTAGATAGTCTTAAGGATCTATGTGGTGGGAATTTCGGGACCATTTTTGTTCAACAAAGGAGGAGGACATCCCATTCTCCTCCGACAGCATGGAGTTGAAGAGAACATTTTTGTTCAACAACATTAACATGCCCTCCTCCGCATCTAAAATGTATCCCTGACAACAACGTTTTAAAAAAATATTTAAATTTCAAATATTAAAAACTATTGCATGTGCCAGGTGTACGTGTCGGATGCACAACAATCTTATTTAACAAAAATGAACTCAGAGTTGAAGGACGCCCCCCTTTACTCAAGTTTTTCTGAGTTGAACTTTGCTGATAGAGCACAATATGAGCTCTTATAGCACACTGTCCGTATGGCTGTTGGCCCATCCCTAGGTGGACCTACATACCAAAAATCAGCCTGATTTATGATTCAGAGGTAAGAACCAATGAATTCGACTCCAATCCAACACTTGGAAATTATCAGACCAATTAAAATTTTCTTTTCTCTAGGTCTACCGAGGGTTTGGCCAAAAATCCATACGGTCAGAAATCTCGAGAATATGCCACGTGACTCATATTGTGGTCCATCAGTCCGTTAGGAACTTTTTACTACCTTTTTTATTTTCGTTCACATGTCTAGAAATAGTCGTATCATCGACCCAACTGGCATTTAATTGGATACACATCTCGAACATTTTTTGGAGTAAAAAGTAGCTGACGGACTACTCCCACAATTTGAGACACGTGGCACATATTTGGAGGATGCTGACTGTATGGATGTTTGGCCAATCCTTAGGTGGACCCACAAACCGAAAATCAGACTGATTACTGATAAACTCAAACCTTTTGATCTTGTATCCCAAATAATGGTATCAATCTTGTACCCCAAATAATGGTATGCTCAAATTCCCACGGTTAAAATCAACTCATGAAAATGACTCCAATCCAAGGCTTAGAAATCATTAATGAGGTTGAAAATCCTACACACGTGCACATACAATATTAATAACAATATTAATAAGAAATTGTATTAATGGTGAAAGCATGGAGATCGTACGTAGTCGTCTTTGCCACACATACCTGTTAGTCGGACTACTCTTGACGACTCTAATCCTGAATCACTATTTATGATGTACAAGCTAAGATATTGCAATGAAGGAATCAGAGCAAGGCACGGGGGTACACTTTCATCAATTAGATACAAATACCGAAGACTCCGGGATCCACATAATGCTACAATAAGAGATGATCAAAAGCAGATCGATCGTAAGCACATTTATATATATATATACAAATATCTCCTTCCTCGCTGATATGGAAAATGATGAATATGAGAGTACGTAACTCTCTTTCCACCTACCTGTTAATAGCTTATATGAGACTTTAGGTAACCACAATCTTTCCAATGAGTATAGGTCACGTCCTAGACATCCAGGAAGACTTTCAACATCAAGATTCTCGTTACCATGAAGATACGGCAATTCGAGATGATGCAATCCACATAATGCTGCAACCCACCCACAATAAATAAACATATTACTTTTTCTTTTCTATTATTTGAAATTTAAAGGCAATAGAGTTAATAACGGATAAGCATGTCCTAAACATCAACTTCAACTTTCGCCTCCACTTCTCATCAATTCACGCATTACTAATGGATTTTCAACCGTTGGATTTGAGCATTATATGGGATACTCAAATCCAACCACTATAAATTAATCATATATCAATCAGTTTATTTTTTTTGGTCTATAGCTCTCCACCTATAGTACTAATGGTGCACCCCAAACATCCCTATGATCATGTGTATCTAAAAGTGTGCCACGTGGCTCATATGGACGTTCATGAGCTAGCGTCCATAAGCAAAGTCGATCGACTCTGGAGTTTTGGAAAATGATGATCGATCATTACGTACCTTCTGGCATAATTATTCCACCCATATTGTTGTAAGCTAAAGCCAGAAATTTCAACTTCTTGAAATGAGCAAATAAGGTAGCATTTGGGTACCATAATCCCTGGCCTTCTCCCCTTTCACCCCAAAGCCGAAGCCCGATCACTCGAGGTGTTGTTAAATTAAAAGAGTCGCAGTACACCCAATTCCATTGACAGCAATCGTCTCCAACCCACTGATTTAAGAGAGCAGAGCCGTTTGGATAATTGAGGGAGTCTCTGAGTAGTAAGATAACAGTCCTCTCCTCCTTCAAACAACCTTTGCACCCATAAAACCAACTGCAACATACAACACACACAAACAGCGTCCTGTTTTATTATATAGATTTTTCATTGAAATCAATGCACGTTATTATGGAAAAACCGTTAGTGCCCCCTGTCTGTTATACCATTATAACAGCCCCATTAAAACCTTGATCAACATGGGCAAAGGTATTGTGATAAACTCAAACCAAAAATCAGACTGATTAGTGATAAACTCAAACCTTTTGATCTTGTATCCCAAATAATGGTATCAATCTTGTACCCCAAATAATGGTATGCTGAAAGTAGGTTTTTTCCGCGTCGTTGGTTACGGAAACCCTAATCTCAACACATTTGTAATTTGATCCGAATTTTAATCCTGCAAAATATGAACTTTTGTATAGGGATTCGTGTCGGATGTCGATCCGCACTCGGGATTAGTCGGATTAGCGTGAATAAGAACATAAAATAATCAAAAAATTGCCAGAATTCATGGGGATGTGAGAGTGGTAGAGTAGCTTTAAAACATCCATTTAAGCGATATCATTAACAATTAATCAACATTAATACACTAAATCAAAGCTTCATTAATTCAAAGTAAGGGAATCACATCAACTGTTTGCTTAACAAAAGTAGAATAACATCTAATTAGAAAGTAGTAAATGAGATAGATAGAGAGAGAAAAAAAAAAGAGAGAAATCTAGAGAGAGAAGAGAAGAAACCTAGAGAGAGAAGGTTAAGAGAGAGAAAGTGGAAGAGATCAAGAGAGAGAAAGAGAAAAGAATAGAGAAAACTTTAAAAAGAAGAAGAATGTGGTAGATGAGAGGGAAGGATGGAGAGAGATGGATGGGCAAGAACTAGAGGAATTACCTTGAAGAATATGGGAGGAATAAGCCCGTCGGTTTGTGAACCCGCTGCCCAAGTTTGAGAGGGGATCAATGGTGCAAACATAGCGGTTGAATGAGAACAACCTTGCTGTCATGGTGCGCACAAGGAGGTGCACACCCTGTAACTTGGACGTGGTTGGATCCCATCCGGTCAAGAAGAGGAGGCGCACCTCTTGTGTTGTTGCAGGCCGTGAATATTGTGGAGGCTTGGTGGAGAATAGGGGGTGGTCCAATAGAGGAGGAACAGCAAGGGGAAGCACTTCCCTGTGCCTGTAAACCGTGGGGAAGAAGGGAGATAGACGTCAAGGGAGGAGCAAGTCGTCTTGAGGGAGATGACGGTGGTTGAAGGTGGTGTAGCTGCAAGTGTTGCTCCAATTGTGGAGTTACAGCAACGTGGAGAGGACAAGACGGTAAGAAGAGATGGATTGAAAGGTTGATGACGAAGGAAGGAATGCTGGGCTTGTGAGAAAAGAGAAGGGGTGGCGCTAATAGAGAGCTGGCCGGAGTTGCAGGTCCAGCCAGCAGTTAAGAGATTGCCGTTGCAGGCTGTTTGTTGGCCAACAACGTGAAGAAGATGGGAGGGGCGGATGGGATTTAAGAGGAGAATAAGAAGGAGAAGATAAGGAGAATGGGGAGTGGATAGCCTGTATCTACAGGACTGGTTCAACCGGCCGGAGTTGCAGCAACTCCGGTCAGAACTCAGAAGAGATAAAAGAAGAAGAAGAAGGGGAGCAGAAGAAGAAGAAGAAGAAGAAGAAGAAGAAGAAGAAGAAGAAGAAGAACATACCTGTAAGGGGTTGGAGGCAGCAACCACGGTGTTGCAGGTGGGGGTGCGCCCTTGAGATCGTGGAGAAGACGGTGCTGAAAGTCCAGCACCTATGAGGCGGTGGTTGGCTATGAGGAAGAAGACGCTGCTGGTCTGGTTGGGAGGAGCGTATGATGCAGCAACAATGGCAGCAACGTGTTGCTGGCCAAGCCAGTGGTGGAGGACGGCCAGCCCATGAAGAAGAAGAAGACGGTGGTGAAGGTGGGAAGAAGCTCACCGGTTTTAATGGCGAGATGGTCGTTGGGGCGGTGCTTAGTGGGGGTGCGGCTTGCTGAAGGATAGGGAACCTGCAAGGAGAAGACTAAGAAGAAAGAGAAGAAGAAGAAGAAGAAGAAGAAGAAGAAGAAGAAGAAGAAGAAAAAGAAGACGCCCACCAGTTGGCCGGCAATCCGATCGCCGGAGAAGAAGGGGCAGCGCTCAAGAAGGAGAAGGGAGAAAGGAGAAAAAGAGAGGAGGAGAGGGGGAAAGGGGATTAGGGTTCCCCTCGAGCTCTCCCTCTTTTATAACCTTCCATTAATGGAAAATAGTTATTTTTGAAATAAAAAAAATAATTTTTTTTTTTTTTTTTTTTTTTTTAAGTAAAAATCTACTTTTCTATGGGGAATCTCCCCAATTAGTGGACCCCCCATTTAATTAAAATTATTTTTGAAATTCGCGGGGTCCACTAACTGGTCGGTCAGCGGGTCGATGAAGATGGGCCCGGCTATTGGCCCTCATGGGTTGATGATGTCCATCATCTCACAGAATGATGTGACAGACAGTCTGATGGCGATCGGATGGATGGTGACTTGATTGGGACTCAGATTGGTAGATCGACGGATCTAGAGAGATCCAACGGTCCGATTGAAGATCCAACGGTCCGATGGAAGATCCAACGGTCAGAAAGCTAAGGGAGATGAGATAGAGCTGATGGGCAGGAGTTCTGGGGTTAGGTCAGTAGATTCGAGGACCGAGAGATGAAGAGAGAGAGAGAATAAGGAGAGATGAGAGAAAAAGTATCAAAAAAAATGGAAAAAAGCACTGGCGGAGGGTCTGGAACCCTGGTCTTCACTGTGACCATCCTCACGCTTCTCCAGTAGAGTCGACTATCATTCTTTGCTGACTCATGTGGCTTTAAACGCTTTGGTCCGTCTCTTGGTCATTGGCTCTCCTGCTCTCTTCGTTATTTGGGCCGGCTTTTTGGTCCTCTGATTCAGCCCATATTTGGCCCATATCTTCTAGTCATAGCATGTGGGCTCTTTAAGCTTTGATAATGGGCTTTCATGATCGATTTGGGCCCACAAGTCTCGAGAATCGTCCCATCGGGGTTTCCTGCGACAGAAGAAGTGCGTAATGAGACTTTATCAGAACGGCTTAATATCTAGACTTCCGAAAATGTGTTTAATGCATGCAAATATACCATTTCGTCCAGAAAAGTGTGTTCTACGCAATAGAAGAGACTCTTACGTAGAAAAGTAGATAAATAGAGTATTTTAACGTGGGAGAATGCAATAACGCTACAAGATAATTGCTTAAAATAAGCACTTTTGAGCGAATATCATATGCTCAAATTCCCACGGTTAAAATCAACTCATGAAAATGACTCCAATCCAAGGCTTGGAAATCATTAATGAGGTTGAAAATCCTACACACGTGCACATACAATATTAATAAGAAATTGTATTAATGGTGAAAGCATGGAGATCGTACGTAGTCGTCTTTGCCACACATACCTGTTAGCCAGACTACTCTTGACGACTCTAATCCTGAATCACTATTTATGATGTACAAGCTAAGATATTGCAATGAAGGGATCAGAGAAAGGCACGGGGGTACACTTTCATCAATTAGATACAAATACCGAAGACTCCGGGATCCACATAATGCTACAATAAGAAATGATCAAAAGCAGATCGATCGTAAGCACATTTATATATATATATATATATATACAAATCTCTCATTCCTCGCTGATATGAAAAATGATGAATATGAGACTTTAGGTAACCACAATCTTTCCAATGAGTATAGGTCACGTCCTAGACATCCAGGAAGACTTTCATCATCAAGATTCTCGTTACCATGAAGATACGGCAATTCGAGATGATGCAATCCACATAATGCTGCAACCCACCCACAATAAATAAACTTATTACTTTTTCTTTTCTATTATTTGAAATTTCAAGGCAATAGAGTTAATAACGGATAAACATGTCCTAAACATCAACTTCAACTTTCGCCTCCACTTCTAATCAATCCACGCATTACTAATGGATTTTCAACCGTTGGATTTGAGCATTATATGGGATACTCAAATCCAACCACTATAAATTAATCATATAACAATCAGTCTATTTCTTTTGGTCTATAGCTCTCCACCTATAGTACTAATGGTCCACCCCAAACATCCCTATGATCATATGTGTCTAAAAGTGTGCCACGTGGCTCATATGGACGTTCATTAGCTAGCGTCCATAAGCAAAGTCGATCAACTCGGGAGTTTTGGAAAATGATGATCGATCATTACGTACCTTCTGGCATAATTATTCCACCCATATTGTTATAAGCTAAAGCCAGAAATTTCAACTTCTTGAAATGAGCAAATAAGGTAGCATTTGGGTACCATAATCCCAGGCGTTCTCCCCTTTCACCCCAAAGCCGAAGCCCGATCACTCGAGGTGTTGTTGAATTAAAAGAGTCGCAGTACACCCAATTCCATTGACAGCAATCGTCTTCAACCCACTGATTTAAGAGAGTAGAGCCATTTGGATAATTGAGGGAGTCTCTGAGTAATAAGAGAGCAGTCCTCTCCTCCTTCAAACAACCTTTGCACCCATAAAACCAACTGCAACACACCACACACACAAACAGCATCCTGTTTTATTATATAGATTTTTCGTTGAAATTAATGCACGTTATTATGGAAAAACCGTTAGGGCCCCTTGTCTGTTATACCATTATAACAGCCCCATTAAAACCTTGATCAACATGGGCAAAGGTATTGTGATAAACTCAAACCGAAAATCAGACTGATTAGTGATAAACTCAAACCTTTTGATCTTGTATCCCAAATAATGGTATCAATCTTGTACCCCAAATAATGGTATGCTCAAATTCCCACAGTTAAAATCAACTCATGAAAATGACTCCAATCCAAGGCTTGGAAATCATTAATGAGGTTGAAAATCCTACACACGTGCACATACAATATTAATAACAATATTAATAAGAAATTGTATTAATGGTGAAAGCATAGAGATCGTACGTAGTCGTTTTTGTCACACATACCTGTTAGCCGGACTACTCTTGACGACTCTAATCCTGAATCACTATTTATGATGTACAAGCTAAGATATTGCAATGAAGGGATCAGAGCAAGGCACGGGGGTACACTTTCATCAATTAAATACAAATACCGAAGACTCCGGGATCCATATAATGCTACAATAAGAAATAATCAAAAGCAGATCGATCGTAAGCACATTTATATATATATATACAAATATCTCCTTCCTCGCTGATATGGAAAATGATGAATATGAGACTTTAGATAACCACAATCTTTCCAATGAGTATAGGTCACGTCCTAGACATCTAGGAAGACTTTCATCATCAAGATTCTCGTTACCATGAAGATACGGCAATTCGAGATGATGCAATCCACATAATGCTGCAACCCACCCACAATAAATAAACTTATTACTTTTTCTTTTCTATTATTTGAAATTTAAAGGCAATAGAGTTAATAACGGATAAGCATGTCCTAAACATCAACTTCAACTTTCGCCTCCACATCTCATCAATCCACGCATTACTAATGGATTTTCAACCGTTGGATTTGAGCATTATATGGGATACTCAAATCCAACCACTATAAATTAATCATATAACAATCAGTCTATTTATTTTGGTCTATAGCTCTCCACCTATAGTACTAATGGTCCACCCCAAACATCCCTATGATCATATGTGTCTAAAAGTGTGCCACGTGGCTCATATGGACGTTCATGAGCTAGCGTCCATAAGCAAAGTCGATCAACTTGGGAGTTTTGGAAAATGATGATCGATCATTACGTACCTTCTGGCATAATTATTCCACCCATATTGTTGTAAGCTAAAGCCAGAAATTTCAACTTCTTGAAATGAGCAAATAAGGTAGCATTTGGGTACCATAATCCCTGGCCTTCTCCCCTTTCACCCCAAAGCCGAAGCCCGATCACTCGAGGTGTTGTTGAATTAAAAGAGTCGCAGTACACCCAATTCCATTGACAGCAATCGTCTCCAACTCACTGATTTAAGAGAGCAGAGCCATTTGGATAATTGAGGGAGTCTCTGAGTAGTAAGAGAGTAGTCCTCTCCTCCTTCAAACAACCTTTGCTCCCATAAAAACAACTGCAACACACAACACACACAAACAGCGTCCTATTTTATTATATAGATTTTTCGTTGAAATCAATGCACGTTATTATGGAAAAACCGTTAGTGCCCCCTGTCTGTTATACCATTATAACAGCCCCATTAAAACCTTGATCAACATGGGCAAAGGTATTGTGATAAACTCAAACCAAAAATCAGACTGATTAGTGATGAACTCAAACCTTTTGATCTTGTATCCCAAATAATGGTATCAATCTTGTACCCCAAATAAAGGTATGCTCAAATTCCCACGGTTAAAATCAACTCATGAAAATGACTCCAATCCAAGGCTTAGAAATCATTAATGAGGTTGAAAATCCTACACACGTGCACATACAATATTAATAACAATATTAATAAGAAATTGTATTAATGGTGAAAGCATGGAGATCGTACGTAGTCGTCTTTGCCACACATACCTGTTAGCCGGACTACTCTTGACGACTCTAATCCTGAATAACTATTTATGCTGTACAAGCTAAGATATTGCAATGAAGGGATCAGAGCAAGGCACGGGGTACACTTTCATCAATTAGATACAAATACTGAAGACTCCGGGATCCACATAATGCTACAATAAGAGATGATAAAAAGCAGATCGATCGTAAGCACATTTATATATATATATACAAATATCTCCTTCCTCGCTGATATGAAAAATGATGAATATGAGAGTACGTAACTCTCCTTCCACCTACCTGTTAATAGCTTATATGAGACTATAGGTAACCACAATCTTTCCAATGAGTATAGGTCACGTCCTAGACATCCAGGAAGACTTTCATCATCAAGATTCTCGTTACCATGAAGATACGGCAATTCGAGATGATGCAATCCATATAAAGCTGCACCCACCCACAATAAATAAACTTATTACTTTTTCTTTTCTATTATTTGAAATTTAAAGGCAATAGAGTTAATAACGGATAAACATGTCCTAAACATCAACTTCAACTTTCGCCTCCACTTCTCAACAATCCACGCTTTACTAATGGATTTTCAACCGTTGGATTTGAGCATTATATGGGATACTCAAATCCAACCACTATAAATTAATCATATATCAATCAGTCTATTTTTTTTGGTCTATAGCTCTCCACCTATAGTACTAATGGTCCACCCCAAACATCCCTATGATCATATGTATCTAAAAGTATGCCACATAGCTCATATGGACGTTCATGAGCTAGCATCCATAAGCAAAGTCGATCGACTCGGGAGTTTTGGAAAATGATGATCGATCATTACGTACCTTCTGGCATAATTATTCCACCCATATTGTTGTAAGCTAAAGCCAGAAATTGCAACTTCTTGAAATGAGCAAATAAGGTAGCATTTGGGTACCATAATCCCTGGCCTTCTCCCCTTTCACCCCAAAGCCGAAGCCTGATCACTCGAGGTATTGTTGAATTAAAAGAGTCGCAGTACACCTAATTCCATTGACAGCAATCGTCTCCAACCCACTGATTTAAAGAGCAGAGCCGTTTGGAAAATTGAGGGATTCTCTGAGTAGTAAGAGAGTAGTCCTCTCCTCCCTCAAACAACCTTTGCACCCATAAAACCAACTGCAACACAAAACACACACAAACAGCGTCCTGGTTTATTATATAGATTTTTCGTTGAAATCAATGGACGTTATTATGGAAAAACCGTTAGTGCCCCCTGTCTGTTATACCATTATAACAGCCCAATTAAAACCTTGATTAACATGGGCAAAGGTATTGTGATAAACTCAAACCGAAAATCAGACTGATTAGTGAGAAACTCAAACCTTTTGATCTTGTATCCCAAATAATGGTATCAATCTTGTACCCCAAATAATGATATGCTCAAATTCCCACAGTTAAAATCAACTCATGAAAATGACTCCAATCCAAGGCTTGGAAATCATTAATGAGGTTGAAAATCCTACACACGTGCACATACAATATTAATAAGAAATTGTATTAATGGTGAAAGCATGGAGATCGTACGTAGTCGTCTTTGCCACACATACCTGTTAGCCGGACTACTCTTGACGACTCTAATCCTGAATCACTATTTATGATGTACAAGCTAAGATATTGCAATGAAGGGATCAGAGCAAGGCACGGGGGTACACTTTCATCAATTAGATACAAATACCGAAGACTCCGGGATCCACATAATGCTACAATAAGACATGATCAAAAGTAGATCGATCGTAAGCACATTTATATATATATATATATATATACAAATATCTCCTTCCTCGCTGATATGGAAAATGATGAATATGAGAGTACGTAACTCTCCTTCCACCTACCTGTTAATAGCTTATATGAGACTTTAGGTAACCACAATCTTTCCAATGAGTATAGGTCACGTCCTAGACATCCAGGAAGACTTTCATCATCAAGATTCTCGTTACCATGAAGATACGGCAATTCGAGATGATGCAATCCACATAATGCTGCAACCCACCCACAATAAATAAACTTATTACTTTTTCTTTTCTATTATTTGAAATTTAATGACAATAGAGTTAATAACGGATAAGCATGTCCTAAACATCGACTTCAACTTTCGCCTCCACTTCTCCCATGCATTACTAATGGATTTTCAACCGTTGGATTTGAGCATTATATGGGATACTCAAATCCAACCACTATAAATTAATCATATATCAATCAGTCTATTTTTTTTGGTCTATAGCTCTCCACCTATAGTACTAATGGTCCACCCCAAACATCCCTATGATCATATGTATCTAAAAGTGTGCCACGTGGCTCATATGGACGTTCATGAGCTAGCGTCCATAAGCAAAGTCGATCGACTCGGGAGTTTTGGAAAATGATGATCGATCATTACGTACCTTCTGGCATAATTATTCCACCCATATTGTTGTAAGCTAAAGCAAGAAATTGCAACTTCTTGAAATGAGCAAATAAGGTAGCATTTGGGTACCATAATCCCTGGCCTTCTCCCCTTTCACCCCAAAGCCGAAGCCCGATCACTCGAGGTGTTGTTGAATTAAAAGAGTCGCAGTACACCCAATTTCATTGACAGCAATCGTCTCCAACCCACTGATTTAAGAGAGTAGAGTCGTTTTGATAATTGAGGGAGTCTCTGAGCAGTAAGATAGCAGTCCTCTCCTCCTTCAAATAACCTTTGCACCCATAAAACCAACTGCAACACACAACACACACAAACAGTGTCCTGTTTTATTATATAGATTTTTCGTTGAAATCAATGGACGTTATTATGGAAAAACCGTTAGTGCCCCCTGTCTGTTATACCATTATAACAGCCCCATTAAAACCTTGATCAACATGGGTAAAGGTATTGTGATAAACTCAAACCGAAAATCAGACTGATTAGTGATAAACTCAAACCTTTTGATCTTCTATCCCAAATAATGGTATCAATCTTGTACCCCAAATAATGATATGCTCAAATTCCCACGATTAAAATCAACTCATGAAAATGACTCCAATCCAAGGCTTGGAAATCATTAATGAGGTTGAAAATCCTACACACGTGCACATACAATATTAATAACAATATTAATAAGAAATTGTATTAATGGTGAAAGCATGGAGATCGTACGTAGTCGTCTTTGTCACACATACCTGTTAGCCGGACTATTCTTGACGACTCTAATCCTGAATCACTATTTATGATGTACAAACTAAGATATTGCTATGAAGGGATCAGAGCAAGGCACGGGGGTACACTTTCATCAATTAGATACAAATACCGAAGACTCCGGGATCCACATAATGCTACAATAAGACATGATCAAAAGCAGATCGATCGTAAGCACATTTATATATATATATACAAATATCTCCTTCCTCGCTGATATGGAAAATGATGAATATGAGAGTACGTTACTCTCCTTCCACCTACCTGTTAATAGCTTATATGAGACTTTAGGTAACCACAATCTTTCCAATGAGTATAGGTCACGTCCTAGACATCCGGAAAGACTTTCAGCATCAAGATTCTCGTTACCATGAAGATACAGCAATTCGAGATGATGCAATCCATATAATGCTGCAACCCACCCACAATAAATAAACTTATTACTTTTTCTTTTCTATTATTTGAAATTTAAAGGCAATAGAGTTAATAACGGATAAGCATGTCCTAAACATCAACTTCAACTTTCGCCTCCACTTCTCATCAATCCACGCATTACTAATGGATTTTCAACCGTTGGATTTGAGCATTATATGGGATACTCAAATCCAACTACTATAAATTAATCATATATCAATCAGTCTATTTTTTTTGGTCTATAGCTCTCCACCTATAATACTAATGGTTCACCCCAAACATCCCTATGATCATATGTATCTAAAAGTGTGCCACGTGGCTCATATGGACGTTCATGAGCTAGCGTCCATAAGCAAAGTCGATCGACTCGGGAGTTTTGAAAAATGATGATCAATCATTACGTACCTTCTGGCATAATTATTCCACCCATATTGTTGTAAGCTAAAGCCAGAAATTGCAACTTCTTGAAATGAGCAAATAAGGTAGCATTTGGGTACCATAATCCCTGGCCTTCTCCCCTTTCACCCCAAAGCCGAAGCCCGATCACTCGAGGTGTTGTTGAATTAAAAGAGTCGCAGTACACCCAATTCCATTGACAGCAATCTTCTCCATCCCACTGATTTAAGAGAGTAGAGTCATTTTGATAATTGAGGGAGTCTCTGAGTAGTAAGATAGCAGTCCTCTCCTCCTTCAAACAACCTTTGCACCCATAAAACCAACTGCAACACACAACTCACACAAACAGCGTCCTGTTTTATTATATAGATTTTTCGTTGAAATCAATGGACGTTATTATGGAAAAACCGTTAGTGCCCCCTGTCTGTTATACCATTATAACAGCCACATTAAAACCTTGATCAACATGGGTAAAGGTATTGTGATAAACTCAAACCGAAAATCAGACTGATTAGTGATAAACTCAAACCTTTTGATCTTCTATCCCAAATAATGGTATCAATCTTGTACCCCAAATAATGATATGCTCAAATTCCCACGATTAAAATCAACTCATGAAAATGACTCCAATCCAAGGCTTGGAAATCATTAATGAGGTTGAAAATCCTACACACGTGCACATACAATATTAATAACAATATTAATAAGAAATTGTATTAATGGTGAAAGCATGGAGATCGTACGTAGTCGTCTTTGCCACACATACCTGTTAGCCGGACTACTCTTGACGACTCTAATCCTGAATCACTATTTATGATGTACAAGCTAAGATATTGCTATGAAGGGATCAGAGCAAGGCACGGGGGTAGACTTTCATCAATTAGATACAAATACCGAAGACTCCGGGTTCCACATAATGCCACAATAAGACATGATCAAAAGCAGATCGATCGTAAGCACATTTATATATATATATACAAATATCTCCTTCCTCGTTGATATGGAAAATAATGAATATGAGAGTACGTAACTCTCCTTCCACCTACCTGTTAATAGCTTATATGAGACATTAGGTAACCATAATCTTTCCAATGAGTATAGGTCACGTCCCAGACATCCAGGAAGACTTTCATCATCAAGATTCTCGTTACCATGAAGATACGGCAATTCGAGATGATGCAATCCACATAATGCTGCAACCCACCCACAAGAAATAAACTTATTAAATTTTTCTTTTCTATTATTTGAAATTTAAAGGCAATAGAGTTAATAACGGATAAGCATATCCTAAACATCAACTTCAACTTTCGCCTCCACTTCTCATCAATCCACGCATTACTAATGGATTTTCAACCGTTGGATTTGAGCATTATATGGGATACTCAAATCCAACCACTATAAATTAATCATATATCAATTAGTCTATTTTTTTTGGTCTATAGCTCTCCACCTATAGTACTAATGGTCCACCCCAAACATCCCTATCATCATGTGTATCTAAAAGTGTGCCACGTGGCTCATATGGACGTTCATGAGCTAGCGTCCATAAGCAAAGTCGATCGACTCGGGAGTTTTGGAAAATGATGATCGATCATTACGTACCTTCTGGCATAATTATTCCACCCATATTGTTGTAAGCTAAAGCCAGAAATTGCAACTTCTTGAAATGAGCAAATAAGGTAGCATTTGGGTACCATAATCCCTAGCCTTCTCCCCTTTCACCCAAAAGCCGAAGCCCGATAACTCGAGGTGTTGTTGAATTAAAAGAGTCGCAGTATACCCAATTCCAATGACAGCAATCGTCTCCAACCCACTGATTTAAGAGAGCAGAGCCGTTTGGATAAATGAGGGAGTCTCTGAGTAGTAAGAGAGCAGTCCTCTCCTCCTTCAAACAACCTTTGCACCCATAAAACCAACTGCAACACACAACATACACACAAACAGCGTCCAATTTTATTATATAGATTTTTCGTTGAAATCAATGGACATTATTATGGAAAAATTGTTAGTGCCCCCTGTCTGTTATACCATTATAACAGCCCCATTAAAACCTTGATCAACATGGGCAAAGGTATTGTGATAAACTGAAACCGAAAATCAGACTGATTAGTGATAAACTCAAACCTTTTGATTTTGTATCCCAAATAATGGTATCAATCTTGTACCCCAAATAATGGTATGCTCAAATTCCCACGGTTAAAATCAACTCATGAAAATGACTCCAATCTAAGGCTTGGAAATCATTAATGAGATTGAAAATCCTACACACGTGCACATACAATATTAATAAGAAATTATATTAATGGTGAAAGCATGGAGATCGTACGTAGTCGTCTTTGCCACAAATACCTGTTAGCCGGACTACTCTTGACGACTCTAATCCTGAATTACTATTTATGATGTACAAGCTAAGATATTGCAATGAAGGGATCAGAGCAAGGCACGGGGGTACACTTTCATCAATTAGATACAAATACCGAAGACTCCGGGATCCACATAATGCTACAATAAGACATGATCAAAAGCAGATCGATCGTAAGCACATTTATATATATATATATAGACAAATATCTCCTTCCTCGCTGATATGGAAAATGATGAATATGAGAGTACATAACTCTCCTTCCACCTACCTGTTAATAGCTTATATGAGACTTTAGGTAACCACAATCTTTCTAATGAGTATAGGTCACGTCCTAGATATCCAGGAAGACTTTCATCATCAAGATTCTTGTTACCATGAAGATACAGCAATTCGAGATGATGCAATCCACATAATGCTGCAACCCACCCACAATAAATAAACTTATTACTTTTTCTTTTCTATTATTTGAAATTTAAAGGCAATAGAGTTAATAACGGATAAGCATGTCCTAAACATCAACTTCAACTTTCGCCTCCACTTCTCATCAATCCACGCATTACTAATGGATTTTCAACCGTTGGATTTGAGCATTATATGGGATACTCAAATCCAACCACTATAAATTAATCATATATCAATCAGTCTATTTATTTTGGTCTATAGCTCTCCACCTATAGTACTGATGGTCCACCCCAAACATCCCTATGATCATATGTATCTAAAACTGTGCCACGTGGCTAATATGGACGTTCATGAGCTAGCGTCCATAAGCAAAGTCGATCGACTCGGGAGTTTTGGAAAATGATGATCGATCATTACGTACCTTCTGGCATAATTATTCCACCCATATTGTTGTAAGCTAAAGCCAGAAATTGCAACTTCTTGAAATGAGCAAATAAGGTAGCATTTGGGTACCATAATCCCTGGCCTTCTCCCCTTTCACCCCAAAGCCGAAGCCCGATCACTCGAGGTGTTGTTGAATTAAAAGAGTCGCAGTACACCCAATTCCATTGACAGCAATCGTCTCCAACCCACTGATTTAAGAGAGTAGAGTCGTTTTGATAATTGAGGGAGTCTCTGAGCAGTAAGATAGCAGTCCTCTCCTCCTTCAAACAACCTTTGCACCCATAAAACCAACTGCAACACACAACACACACAAACAGTGTCCTGTTTTATTATATAGATTTTTCGTTGAAATCAATGGACGTTATTATGGAAAAACCGTTAGTGCCCCCTGTCTGTTATACCATTATAACAGCCCCATTAAAACCTTGATCAACATGGGTAAAGGTATTGTGATAAACTCAAACCGAAAATCAGACTGATTAGTGATAAACTCAAACCTTTTGATCTTCTATCCCAAATAATGGTATCAATCTTGTACCCCAAATAATGATATGCTCAAATTCCCACGATTAAAATCAACTCATGAAAATGACTCCAATCCAAGGCTTGGAAATCATTAATGAGGTTGAAAATCCTACACACGTGCACATACAATATTAATAACAATATTAATAAGAAATTGTATTAATGGTGAAAGCATGGAGATCGTACGTAGTCGTCTTTGCCACACATACCTGTTAGCCGGACTACTCTTGACGACTCTAATCCTGAATCACTATTTATGATGTACAAGCTAAGATATTGCTATGAAGGGATCAGAGCAAGGCACGGGGGTACACTTTCATCAATTAGATACAAATACCGAAGACTCCGGGATCCACATAATGCTACAATAAGACATGATCAAAAGCAGATCGATCGTAAGCACATTTATATATATATATACAAATATCTCCTTCCTCGCTGATATGGAAAATGATGAATATGAGAGTACGTAACTCTCCTTCCACCTACCTGTTAATAGCTTATATGAGACTTTAGGTAACCACAATCTTTCCAATGAGTATAGGTCACGTCCTAGACATCCGGAAAGACTTTCAGCATCAAGATTCTCGTTACCATGAAGATACAGCAATTCGAGATGATGCAATCCATATAATGCTGCAACCCACCCACAATAAATAAACTTATTACTTTTTCTTTTCTATTATTTGAAATTTAAAGGCAATAGAGTTAATAAC
Organism: Euptelea pleiosperma; assembly: GCA_035048495.1. NCBI lineage: Eukaryota > Viridiplantae > Streptophyta > Magnoliopsida > Ranunculales > Eupteleaceae > Euptelea > Euptelea pleiosperma. Next base: position 9,786,940 of record CM068551.1, on the reverse strand, counting down.
GGATAAGCATGTCCTAAACATCAACTTCAACTTTCGCCTCCACTTCTCATCAATCCACGCATTACTAATGGATTTTCAACCGTTGGATTTGAGCATTATATGGGATACTCAAATCCAACTACTATAAATTAATCATATATCAATCAGTCTATTTTTTTTGGTCTATAGCTCTCCACCTATAATACTAATGGTCACCCCAAACATCCCTATGATCATATGTATCTAAAAGTGTGCCACGTGGCTCATATGGACGTTCATGAGCTAGCGTCCATAAGCAAAGTCGATCGACTCGGGAGTTTTGAAAAATGATGATCAATCATTACGTACCTTCTGGCATAATTATTCCACCCATATTGTTGTAAGCTAAAGCCAGAAATTGCAACTTCTTGAAATGAGCAAATAAGGTAGCATTTGGGTACCATAATCCCTGGCCTTCTCCCCTTTCACCCCAAAGCCGAAGCCCGATCACTCGAGGTGTTGTTGAATTAAAAGAGTCGCAGTACACCTAATTCCATTTACAGCAATCGTCTCCAACCCACTGATTTAAGAGAGCAGAGCCGTTTGGATAATTGAGGGAGTCTCTGAGTAGTATGAGAGCAGTCCTCTCCTCCTTCAAACAACCTTTGCACCCATAAAACCAACTGGAACACACAACACACATAAACAACGTCACCGCCACAACCTTATGTAAAGAAAAGGCCCTCATCATTCTCAGTTACTTGGATGGATGGTGTTTCGGAGTCATGCTTCTCACAACTTATAAGCGCCATTCATCCACATAATTCCACACGCTTCTTCTTCTTTCACTGCCAATTAGACCAACGTGGAAAAGAGATTTTTTTCTCCTTTATTTGCTTTTTTGTTCTTAAAAATATCCGTGATTTGTTTGAGATTAAACACCGACTACAAATTACAAAGTGATTAAATTAGATTTTAATAGTAGTGTCAAGAGTTAACACAACAAGTTAATCCTCTTTTCTCCTCATCCTTTTATCCTTTCCATAGACTTGCTTCGTCAACAATTTGATAATGACCACATTGTAGGTTCCAACAAACTGGGCCATACCCAGAAGAAAAATCTTCTCTGTCATTACCAAGAAATAAAATAAAACCTCCAAAGTCTTCAGCACAGTCAACACAGCAGGTTCCTCTTTTGTCATCATCCTTTTATTCCTATCGTAGACTGACTTCGTCAATAATCTGATAATGGCCCACACCAAGTAAACGTACGTAGGCTTTACTCCTAAGGACTTTATTGTGGACGGACATTTTTAACAAATATTGCTCTCCAAATAAAAAACAAAAGGTCATGCCTCCAAAATGAACGTAGTCTTTACTCTCTAGGACTTTATTGGAGATATTTTTAACAAATATTGCTCTCCGCCACCCGTTGAAAAGAGATTTTTTTGAGTTTGTCTAGAGCTACACCCATTTCTTACATCCGATGGTGGAACCCACATGGAGATCATGTTGGAGAATCCAACCGCCCAATGCGGTGTCTCATCATCAAGTTGATCATAATCACAAAAAATATTCAATTTTGACAGCAATAACCTTATGAAAGTTGACTTAAATTAACAGTAAATTTGGATGGTCCAGATCTTCTAAAATCAAGTCAAATTATCATAACGCTAGGAATAAATGGACTGGTTTTTTGTAAAGATGGTCTCCACAATATCGGATTGTCTAACATGATCTCTACGTGGAAAGGGCCGTCTCGATGCAAGTTGAGGCCTAAGGCGAAAACACCATATGAGGCCTTTTAATATTTAATATATTAGGATCGGGATCGGGATCGGGGGACAACCATTTGGCGGACCCTCTTAGAAGAAGAATCAACGGCTGATTTTTGGTGAGGAGATCATCCTCACAAAAATTCAAATCATTCTGATATTCGTAGACTGGTTTAGAAGTTGAAGAATTTTGAACCGTTTATTTTTACTGTGTAACTTGAAAACCACATTTAATAGGGTAAGAAACTTTAGAATGGGCTGATGTTTTTTGGGGGTGATCCATATGGTGAGGAGATCATCCTCACCAAAAATCAGCCATTGATTCATCTTCTATGCTGGTCCGCCAAAATGGCTGTCCACCAATCCTAACCCATTAATATATGGTATTAATTAAAATTTTTAACACTCTATATTGTAGAAAACCTTATTTAACAACTATTCATGATAAACAAAAGCTGTTGCAGTCCATGCAGAGGACTCTCGCGGCCCTACATAGATCATTTTTTGTGCCTAACGACTGTGTGGATGTTCAACCCACATATTGATGGATAAACACACTAAAAATCAGCTTGATTGCTGATTTCTAGCCATTGGATTTACTACTCAAAAAGATGCTTGAATCCAATGGTTAGAATCAATCCTAAAAGGTACTAAAATATATGGCTAGAGATGACCAATCAAGTTAATTTTTGGTTTGTATGTCCAGCAAGAGGTGGGCTAAACATCCATGTGGTTAGTGGACTGGGGGCCTTCTCTCACATGGGGCCTAAGGTGATCGCCTTACTGGCCTTATGGTTGAGCCGGCCCTCCTGGGCCATGGCACCAGGTCTAAGAATTGGTTTAGCTCTTGAAGGACTTGTTTTTTCCCTTTATTTGTTTTTTTCTTTTCAAAAGTATAAATATTGGACATCAGTGATTTGTTTCGTGACAAATGGCACTAACTACGAAATGGTTAAGTTGATTCCAAGATCAAGGGTGAACACCATGGTTTAAAACGGTAACCTCTCAACCCCGTTACGTTATATCCATTTTAACATTTTCAAATTTAACGGCCATTATTCTCATAAACTGTTTTAAACTAAAACATCCGTTATTTTCATTATTTTTCTGTAATTTTTCAGTATGTTCCGTTATTCTAAAATTTAATTTTTATTAATAATATTTTTAAATTTAAATTTTGAATTTTGAATTTCAAATTTCAAATTAAAAGCCATTATACATGCTGACAAATAATGGCCGTTCAATCCATTATAAAAGCATTATATGTATATAACACCCGTTATTTGTGATTGTAATAAAAAATATTATCTTGGATCCGTTATTTTCCATTATGTTCCTTTATTTTTCATTAAAATCAATGGTCGTTATAACGGAAAAACCGGTAACACCTCCAGCTGTCCGTTATACCCTTATAACAGCCCATTTAAACCCTTGAATCTTTTCTCCTCGTCCTTTTTATCCCCACCGTAAACCTACTCCTTCAGCAATCTGATGAAGAGCATCCATAGGGATCAATGCATCACATCGTATCTCTTTATGGTTCTAACAGGCAAGGCGATACCAAAAAATAAAAATAAAAAAAATCCTTCTGTGTGCTTCTAAGAAATAAAAAAATGGACCCAAAAATCTTCAACACTCACCAAGCCCGAGTTTGATGTCCCCAGAGAACTTGAAAGTTTGAAACCCCCCTCCAAACAAAATGCATTGTGAAGTGCTCCATAGGGCCCACTGACCTTATGAATATTTAGTTCACCACTTGATGGATCTACACATCAAAAATCAGTGTAATTTATGATTAATAGCCATTGGATTTAACATTTTAATAACGTTGTTTTTGGCCGTTGGTTTTAAGCCTTTGTTTTGGGTTTTTATTTTTGGGAAAATTACTTGAGGGGCCATAAGTTTGGGACTACGACCCGAGACAACCAGGTGGGGGTTTGTTCGGCTGAAAGGGGTTGCCTTGCAACATTGGCCTGGCACCCCCTATTTCACTGTACAGGTAAGTTTTTTGTTCTTTCTTCCTTTTTTACCCTTTGAACCAGTACACTAGGTTCAGTAGCAGACATAGCTTTAGGCGTAGGTGTCAGTCATTACTCCTTTTGATTAGAGTTCTTGTGTCGATCAGAGTTCAGATATAATGGAGAAGTTTTAGAAAAAAACAAAACCAAAACAAAGCAAAAAATTGAAGGTGATCATCATCAAGTAAAGAAAGGAAAAAAATATCAGAACGAAGCAAAGAAACAGAGTTTTTCTCTCCACTCTCCTCTCCGTCTCCTCCATGTTTTTTTCCGACACAATCATGTCCAGACACCATCTCTATCTTGCCATTTAGATATGAAAAACATTCATGGCCAATCTTATAACTGAAACCTGTACCCCTCTCCGTGATGAAGATATTCTTTCCCCTTACTACCCTCATGTTCGATTGAAGAACCCTGTGCGATCGATTGGTGCCTTCGGAACAGAAAACTTATTGAGCCCAATCGATTGGACACTTATCCCCAATCGATTGGACAAAGTGCTCAATCGATTGGACCTTGAACAGAATTGGTCTTTCTCAGATCCAAAATTCTAAGTTCCATCATCCTACGTTCCACACGACTCAGGGTCTTGGAATTATATAAATAGAACCATTCTATGCTTCTCTAAACACACACAGAGACAGAGTGACTCAATTTTCAAGAGAGAGAAGTAAAGGCTTTATTTATTACGGTGTCCATTCGAAGAGCAAGAAGCTTGTTTTTCATTCACATCTTGTAAGCTTGTTCTCTTCTCGATCAAAGCCAAGAGCTTGATCTGTACTCAGCCTAGGTTTTCTACTTTTATATTCAACCTAGTAAGTTTGAGAGTACTAGTGTAACTCAACACCTTTTGAGCAACTTGGGGTTCAGGGTGTACTGAATCCTTCACCTTTTGCAAAGGCGGGAGTGTTGAGAATTAAGATCGGAGGAGCCGATCGACGGTAGGTTTGGGGTGTACCAAACTGAACAAGCGGATAAGGCTTCTTGGCTGGAAGGGCCCGCGTGGATTTGTAGCGTTGATTCAGAGGACGTGGATGCATCGGCAGTAGGTCTTGGTTAAGGTTGGAAGCTGTATTTACAACGGTGCTGTGTAGGTAACCTTTGTTTCGTTTAACTTTTCAGTTAGTGATACTTTCCATCTGGACGTGGTCCCGTGATTTTTTCCTTGGCTAAGGTTTCCACGTAAAAATCTCTTGTCTTGTGTGATTGTTTATTTGTATTCTGCAATCTATCCTGATTAGATCAAACGACAAAAAGACAATATACCACGGAGGTATATTTGATTTAAGTCGGTTGTGATAATCCTTTATCAAACAACCAAGACATGCGATTTTATCCCTTTACCATTGACCAATAAAACTGTGTAGGTATAATTAAATTTAAATACCTAATCAACCCCCCCTTCTAAGTATATTGAGTTATAGAGAACGACCGGTGGAATTTCAACAATGCCTGAAGAGTGCCACGTGACAATATTTGGAACGATCAACATGATTCACAGATATTAATTAGTGGCCAAAACCTTGTTTAAAAGAGGCCGTTATAACGGTATAATGGACTAGCGGCATTTTTTCCCCAGTTAAAACGGCCATTTAAACGAATTTAACGGACATGTAAAAATGGGAAAAATGGGAAAAATAACGGAAAAATTGGCTCTGAAATTCAAAATTTGAATTTCAAATTTTCAAAAAGGATTAAAACAGAAGAAAATGGATTTTTGTAGCGAGCAAGACCTGTAGATATTTTAATGGGCTGGGCCTGGCCAAAGTTTTATAAGCCTATCACCAGCTTGGGCCAAGCCATGGCCTAAGCTAATAGTTTGCTGGCTGGGTCTGAGCATATCCAATCCCGATCCAACCTGGGCCTGGGGTCATTAACACCCCTAGTGGTAAGTGAAGTAGTAAACCCTGAAGCTTAAGTTTAAAACACTTAGAGGGGCTGTTTTGGGAATTTAAAATAGGAACGGTTCCAAAGACCAACAAAAGTGAACCAAAAAAGTTCACGTTTTCTCCTTGCCCTGCTCCAAAGAATCCAATGGTGGTTTTGCTTTTGGAAAAGTGATGTCAGCTCAGCACTATTAACTACCCTTGGATTCTCGGGATCCATGGCCGAGAAAAAATATAAACTTTTTTGGTTAACTTTTGTTGGTCATCGGAACCGGTCCTTTAAAATATGGGTCGGGATCCAGTTACCACCCTAAAATGCCAGGCTCTGGTTACAGGACACAGTATGAGCCACGTGACAAACTCTTAGAGGACTCTGACCGTATGGATGTTTGGCCAATCCCTAGGTGGACCTACAAACCTAAAATTAGCCTGATTAGTGATTTCTAGGTGTTGGATCTTTGTACCTCAAATACCCATGTAATGGGGGAGGTCCGAATCCGTTTTATTCGGGTCGGACTCGGGCCAGAGTACAAATGTTGATAGCATCTCATTGAAACTTGAAAGTCGTAATGTTTCTAATACGTGGAGACCATCACGTTTAGAAATGTTCTAAAAATCAGGAATTCTAACTGTCTGTTAAAAGAGTTTTAGTAGGTTTAGGATCCAAGTTCTCGTGTTATAAAAAGGGATTGTATGGACTTTCAATTCCTCTGTGTTTAACTTTACACTACGTACACTAGTCATGGCTTCTATAACCCACCGTCTGAAACCTTTCTCCTCTCTCTCATCTTCCTCAAACGAACACAAAAAAAAACAAGCTTTCTACCCAAACCTTGTAACCTTCCCTCGTCTCTCATCAGATCCCAACAAAACTCTCAGCTTAGTTCTCAAAACACCCAAATCCTATATTCATCGATCAACCCCGAAGAATAATCCCTCTTCGACCCAACTCTTCTCACTCGCTTCCTCGTTATGGAAATCGTTCGAGGATAAAGAACTGAAAAAGATTCAGAGTGTCCCGTTATGGAAGTCGTTCGAGGATTCTGCAGTTCCTAAAGAACTGAAGAGGATTCAGAATGTTCAACAGAACCTAGTTTGCATGGTGGGACCGCTGTTCTTCACTTCTCTTCGTGATCGTCCGAGTGGGTACCTTAATACCCCGCTGACTGTCGTTGCGGGGGGCATGGCGAAGTGGCTTGACATCTACAGACAAGTATTGATGATTAGGGTTATGCTCAGCTGGTTTCCTAACATTCCATGGGACCGTCAGCCATTGTCGGCAATTCGTGATCTGTGCGATCCTTACTTGAATCTTTTCCGGAATATCATCCCGCCAGTTTTTGGTCATTTGGACGTTAGTCCGCTTCTAGGGTTCGCTGTTTTGGGTACTCTGGGTTCTATTCTGAGGAACAATATGGGGATGTTTTGAGGAACCGTTTATTTTCTTGTAGAACGATGATGGAAGGTTTCATGATTTCAAAGTAATTTGTTTTTTTTTTTGTAAGTTCAGTTCTTTTATGTTAGGAGAGAAGAGGAGAGGAATTAATGACCACAAAGTATGCTTCTTTATTATTATTAATTTGGATCAAATATGGTTTTTTTCTTGTCTTTTTTTGTGGATCATATTTGTTCCATTCCTATGTTCTAGATTTTTTTTAATCTTGATGGACCTCGCTGCCACGCATGAAGTATTGTTTATTTTGGATGTCGGATGATCCATGGAAAATATCTCTGAGGCCAAAACTATAATTTGAATCCTTAACGAGAGAGAGAGAGAGAGAGAGTAATCTAAGGCCACCTCAGCTGCCAACATGGCAGTGAGGTGGCAATTCAACCCAACGCCCAGCATGGATCTCTCTCCAGGAATGGAAGCCAGGAGCCATCTCTTAATCAATGTTCAGCAAGGCATGCTCTCCACGAATAGAAACTCCTGCCAGGGCCGTCTATGCCCCTAAGGGAGAGAGAGAGAGAGAATAATCTAAGGCCACCTCACCTGCCAACATGGCAGTGAGGTGGCAATTCAACCCAACGTCCAGCATGGATCTCTCTCCAGGAATGGAAGCCGGGAGCCATCTCTCAATCAATGTTCAGCAAGGCTTGCTCTCCACGAATAGAAACTCCTGCCAGGGCCGTCTCTACCCTAAGGCCAATAAGGCCCGTAGGCCCGTGTGAGAGAAGGCCCCCAGCCCAGGTGAGACAAGGCCCCAGCCCACTAACTACATTGATGTTTAGCCACACCTTGTTGGATATACAAACCAAAAATTAACCTGATTGGTTATCTCTAGCCATGGATTTTAGTTCTTTTTTGGATTGACATTCAAGCATGTTTTTTGAATAGTAAATCCAATGGTTAGAAATCATCAATCAAGCTGATTTTTAGTGTTTATTTACCAATAAGTGGGCTGAATATCATGCAGTCATTAGGCCCAAAAATTATCTATGTAGGGCTGCGAGAGTCCTCTGCATCTAAATTATCATGAATAGTTGTTATATACTCCCATTTCCTACATCCGAAGGTGGGGCCCACATGGAGATCATGTTGAACGATCGAACCGCACAATGAGTTTTTCATAATATGGTTACCTTTCTCACAAAAAATAAGGACATTTAGGCATTTCTAACCTAATAAAAAACTGACTTTAATTTAAAAAGTCCAAATCATTCAATTAAACTATTATTTTGGGTCATTTTTTATATGATTAGCAATACCGAAATGAATTGATTTTTGGTGATGATGATGATCATGGCAATGACAACTCAATGTATGGTTGGATCATCCAACATGATCTACATGTGGGCGCTACCACAGGGTGTAAGAAATGGGTGTAGCTTTAGAAGAACTCTTTTTTAATACAAAAACAAAGACCACCTAAGTATGTGGCAAAAAGTACTCGGGTACGTGCCACTGAGAATACCTGAGTACGTGGCAAAAAAGTACTCGGGAACGTGCCACCGAGAACTCTGTGATTGTCAGCGTCTTCACTGACATTCTGCAGTCAGCGAAGGTGGACTCTATTCGTATTAGTATTTACCACTATTTTCCCACCGCTAATAGGATAACCAATGAAGTGAAGAGGCGTCTAACATAGGCAAAAGAAACCTCACTCTATACTAGTGGCTCACACTCGACTGTAATCTTATTTTGAGTAAACGATTTAACGGTCAAGCAATTATACTTGTTTCCTATTTTGTGTGGACGGGGCGGACATCGCTTTTCACCGCAAAAAACATATTAAAATGACTAAAATACCCCCATATATTCTGTCGCGAGGTGGATATTCAAGGGTAATTTCGTACTTACACTAATCGACTAATACCCACCACCATTTTTCAGCATTCTCAGAGATACCTCATCTGAGTTAGTCTACAGCAAAACTGCCATTTTTTTTCTCTGAAACGCTGACACGAAACTGGTTTCTCTTTCTGAAAGTTATAGAATCAGCTCTCATGGCGCTTCAGATCTCAATATCATCTCCTTCGATGCGTTCTGCTTCTGGTGGTTTATGGTCTCTGACTCAGGCTGTTGTAGTGCCCGATCATCTGCGATGTATCGGAGCTCGGTCTTCTAGGGTTTCTGGGAGAGTAACGAAGAATTTCGAGAGGAGAAGAGGGATTAGGGCTACTGTTAGGTCGAGCTTGGACATGGCGGAGCCTGTTGTCGGACAGGTGAATGAGGTGAACAAGGACACGTTCTGGCCTCTAGTTAAAGCCGCGGAAGACAAGATTGTCGTTCTCGATATGTATACGCAATGGTACATCTCTCTCTCTCTTTTATTTTTGTCCCGATTAATTTCTTTTAAATTGTGTGTACAGAAGTTTGTTTCTTGGATTCAGGAGGAACACTTCGATTGTATGTGTCGGTTTACTGGAATTTCTGGTTTCAATGTCAAATTTTAATATGAATTTTGCTTTTTGATAGCATTTATTGATTATACTCTCCTCGAATGTCACGCAATTAATCAGAATTTAAGCATCTGTGTCTGAGCCACTAGAAATTCAGATGGCAAAATAGAAAGAAAATGTCATCTCTTTGTTTTGATTCTTCATAGTTCATACTATTCAGTGGTTTTGAACCGGAACTGACTGAATTGTTGTGTCTAGACTGTCAACCTGCCACTTTGGCAGGTAGGGTGAACCCCCAAATTGGAAATCCTCAATACCAAAATTTCAAAATCGATAAGAGTTAGGGAGGAGGCCGGATTTCTTGCCAGACTTCCTTCTGGCACCACTCAGTTTTTCTTTATTTTTATTTTTCAAATAAATTTATTTCTGATGTATCTGATGTCACGGATCAAACCGGGTTGATCAAACCTGGCTGCTTTTACAAGTCAATGAAGTGCCCAGGTTTAATAACACTAGCTATAATTGACTAAATTTCTACTTCTCTCTAATTTTGTTCTACTGGTTGCTGATTGATATGAAACGTGCTAGTTTTGTAGACTCTTATATTATTTGTTTATTTAATTTTGAGTTTTTTTTGTCAAAGTTCTCCCGCTATTAAAGGAATGGCCATAAGATTGATCGTTCAATTCATTTTGACTTTTGTCAACTGGGTTGATTTGTTTGGACATTTGTCCTATCTTTTGGTTTTGGCTAATCATTGAGATTGGTTGTTGTTTTACTTCGCATATTTTTGTATATGCCCACATTTGAATGTTCTACCTTTCTGATTATTCACATTTTTGAATCATCTTATTGTATTTGAGTTCATTTGAAAGTGTTCGGGTTGTTGAAAGGTAAAATCACCAATATCGATTCTTTGCTAAGGTTGGAAAGGCGTTGGCTTCTTTAAGAGGGTTTTTTTTTTTGGTATCCAAAATAGGCTTTCAGTGTAGTGTTTAAGAAGGAAAGAGAACTAGGTTGATGGAAAAAGGGAAGAGATGTAACCCTTCTGGAGGAGAGAGGTTTCTTGTTTACAGTTTTTTTCCTAGCTTTCTTGGTGTCTCAACTCTTGGTGAAGCTCTAAAATCCCATGGTTTATTCGTTTGTTCCATCATGGGGTCGGTGAGACCTGTGACGACAGTGGCAATGGCAAGGTTGCATTGTAGCAACTCTGATGGGTTTCGGTAGAGTTATGGAAATATTTTTTTCGGTGGGTTTTCACCAGGTTGGGAGAGGTAAGACCAATCCATGTATATTGTTATCTCTCTTGAATGGTGGATTAGTCTCTTGTTAGGTTGCTGGCGGACGTGGCACCTTGTGGATCATCATCATCATCATCATCACTGTTAGAGCCACATCCCGAGTTTGTGGGATTACAACACGAAGCTTGTTCCTCCATTCAGTCATGTCTAGATCTATACTTACGATTAACTCATGTGTCTAAAGCCCTGGCATGAGCATGAAATGATGAATCATAATTTATGGAAGGATATGGCAGAAATTTTACACAGGGTGGCAACCTAACGTAGCCTCCTCTATCTAGGCTTGGGACTATCAATGCAATGCTGAAAGCTCTACACTAGTGGAATTACATAGCCTCTTTGTCACTGAACCAACCAATTCCCTGTGATATTGTTCTTGGTCCATAATTTATGTTCTCCACATTTTCCTTATTTTTATCATACACAAGATCTTACATATTTCTGTGGGTTACTGGAATTGAGACTTGGTGTTTGGGTGTTTTATTTTCAGTGGCTGCACTGGAAATGGTAGGCCTAGCTGCAAGAAATGTGCTCTTTAAGCTTGTTTTCTTGCTTTCTTGTCAATTTGTATATTGCATTGGGGCATCTACTTTTTGCTGATATTAATTATGGTTCTTTAAATCATCTAATTCCAGATGCAAGATGGTTTGAGTTGTTTGACATGCTTTTTGGGTTTGTGATTTGTGGTCTGCCACATTTATCATTGATCACTCCTTTGCTTTGGTGGCTCTTTCTCCATTAGAACCTATTATTGAGATTCATATTACATGATATGTTGACAAATGAAGTGTCATTGGCTTGTAGTCATAGTTAACATATTTTTGGTATTACTTGGTTTTCATTCTCCACAAGCATTCAAGTGTACCCAATAGGAATTTTCACTTTATAACTCTTCAGTAAACATTTGACACATGCGATGTGTGTGGATCAGCTGTCTTATTGGTAATACACAATGGTTATCTGGCCTTTTAAACATCTTTTGTCATTCTGGCCTTTTAAAAGGTAAGGCCCATCTTGATGGTACTGTTGAGGTTGCTTCTCTACATCCTTTTGATTACTTTGATAGTTGCAAGATAGGTGGCTGCTCATTTTTGGCTTGCTTTTTGATTTTATGTCTAACTTCTGGTGATGCCATTTTATCTATTCATCTAGTTTCGTGTGCCATAATGGTTGAATACGTAGAATAATCTTGTAGATATCTCTTGAAAAACTTGATAAGCAAACAAAGTCAAGAGGAGGGCTGTAGAAGAGTATTTAGTTCTAGCTACTACTTAAGCACATTCATATGGAGTTCTACAGCATAGGATCTTTGAAGCTAGATTCTTCCACCTTGGCCTTACTCTCCCTTCAATTTGTGGACACACTTCGTGTACTAGAGCTTGGCTAACTAACACTTTTGTGCTGTTAGGTTCACTCTCATTTGACACTTTTGTGCTTTTACCACAACAAATCAATATTTCCTAGCAAGCAAAATCTCTCCTTTCTCAGTATAGATCAAACCATATCATCGGTACTTCAATACTCACTGTTACACGTGAAGTTTCTAAGATTTCCAATCTTGTATTGGAATGTGTGTGTGTGTGTAGGTTTATACATGTGTTTCCAATGTCTTTGTGGGTTGAAATACTTAATGAATTCTGCAACAAAAATGGGGAAATGGAAAAAGAGGAAGAAAGGGTTGTTAGTAAATGTAATTGGGGGTATTTTTAGGCTATTGCTTTTTACCACGTTTTAGTGGCATAATTTTATTTTTTTATCAGTAAATATGTATCATATAAAAGGGGGAGAACCCACAAAAACATACACGAAGGTAGATCTAGCTCCTAACAGCTCCTCCCATCTAAATACAAAAGTTTCAAAAAAGCATCCCCTAAACTCTGAGGAGAGGGAAGACTATAGATAAAGCAATTCTTTAACTCTCAAGACCAACTCTGGAACCGTTTCTTCTTTCTCTTAAAAAATCCATGAGTTTCTTTCATTCCAAATGGCCCAGAAAATGGCAAAAGGAAGAACACGCCAAAGGAATCGCCCTTTGCCCACAAAAGTGCCCAGTGATCCCCCTTGGGAAAAAACCAATCACATGTTCAGGAACCACAAAGAAGATGTTGAATAGACTGAAGAAAACCTACCACACCTCAAAGGTATATCGGCATTGAATGAGCACATGATCCACTGAACCTGCACTTGACTTGCACAAGACTCACCTGTTCAACAACATCACCCCCCTACTAATCAAGTGGTCCACTGTCAAAATCTTGTCTAGAATGGCAGTCCACATCAAGGAAATAAATTTTGGTTTCGAGGTTTATTTCGACTAGTCTAAAAATGGAAAATATTTCGACCAGTGTGGAAATAATACATTTTTCGTGGAAATGATGGAAATAATGCAGAAATGATGGAAATATTATGGAAATGTTTGTGGAAAGTTTGGGAAATGATGAAACAAGCATAAAAACACACTTATAAGCTTTCAAACCATAATATACAACCATATGTAGTGTGGAAATGAATGACCATAATGGTCTGTAATATGTCGCGGCAAGTATCTTTAATTAGTCAAGGTTTAATTCAATTATATAACTATTATTTAATTGCTAATTATAAAAAAATAATAAAGTAATATATTAACAAATCCTTATTCACTTATATTAATCTCTTAACATTATATGTAATTTTAGAAAACCTATTTACTATAAACTTATAACATTTATTTAATTTTTTGAACGTTTAATTTTTTATTTGAAAAAAAAATTAGTAAAATTTAGGGCTAATTTTTTTTGAATTTTTTTTAACCCAACCAACTTGTAGAACGGGCTAAGTTATGCAACATATTATCAATTTATGCACAATCATGGATGTTTAGGGTAAAAACCAATGAAATTAGGATTTTTCCCAAATTCCAAATTTTCACCCTAAACAATCTTCAATCCGTGTACAAATCTACTGTAAATGCATCATAGATTCATAAATTTAATAAATTTACACCTAACCTATTTATTTGTAGCAAAAAATTTTATTCTTACGTATATTTCGAATTTGAAAAAACTCCAAACGAGATTTGATTCGTTCTCACGATCAATCCACGAACCAAAAAATCTACAATGGATTGATCTTTTGTATTAACAAAATGTATAGAAAGGGGTTAAATGGATCAAATATGAGATTTATAGCGGTTTTGAGCTCAAATGAGATGTTTCCTACCTACGATTGAAATGTTTCCATACATGTCGAAACCTTTCGACCGAAATAATACATATTTACACTGTCAATTGATCGAAATTTACTGTTCACACGAAATATTTCGACATGAATAGAAATATTTCGGGAAATTTAACATTATTTTGACGTAAGTATTCTTTCCTGTCGGTAACCTAGAAAATGGAAATATTTTGCGAAATATTTCCATAATTTCGTGAAATTTATTTCCTTAGTCCACATAAAGAACTTCTCTTGATGGGATTGGACCCCCTAAACAAAAGACAAAAGAAAAACCTCCTGCCCCACCAAAGAACAATGCAAGAAAAAAGATATAACCGAAAATGAACCCTTGGGTTCCCCACCTCCAAATCCTCCTATCCGACTTCATGGTCGTAGAAGGGATATTGCCTACCTGAACCAAGAGAGAAGCCAGACTATCAATCTCCCAATCATTAATGTTTCTTCTAAAACCAAAGTTCCAAGAGTCAAAATCCTCTCCTCTATCTATACAATCCTAAACCAAAGGTCCTTGGGGATTTGATAAAATGTACATATTAGGGAATACATCTTGAAGAGAATCAACACCACATCAAGCAAGGTTTTAAATTTTGGCCGAAACACCGAAAGTTCGGTTTCGGTGAGTATCGAAATCATCGAAATTTAGCTTTTTAAATCGAAATTTGGAAATTTCGCCTGAAATTTTGGCCGAAATTTCGGTTTTTGACCTCACCGAAATGGTTATCGAAATCAAAATTTAAAACTTTGACACCAAGGGTCTTCCCTAAAACGAACCTTATCTACCCTTCCCACCTCAAAGAGAAGACCTTTACCAAATTTTGTACGCATATTGACAATGCCCCGCCAAATGCTAACACCATAAGATGAGAGAACTGGGTGATTGTTCCAACCATCTTGACTTACCCCATATTTTCAGTGAATCACATTACGCCACAAACTTTGTTCCTCTTCTCCATATCTCCACAACCACTTCCCAAGAAGCAACGCATTCATATCTTAAAAATGCCTAAAGCCCAATCCTCGTACCTCTTTTGGGGTGCAATCGACCAACATTCTTCGCCAAACCTCTCAAATTTTGGACTCACCCATCCCAAACACCTCACTCTTGGAAAGATTAATACGAAGACCTGAGACAGCCTCGAAGCATCTCAAATATTTGAGATTGCTATGAGATGCCTTGGAAAAAAATAAGGTGTCATCCACAAACTGAAGGTTGGAGATCGTTGGACCATTGCTACTAACCCAAAAACCTTCCAGTACTCCTTCAATTGCTTTGCTAGCCGTTCTACCAAGAACTTCAACCACCACAACAAACAAGAAGGGAGATAAAAGGTCTCCTGGCCTCAAACCCCTCGAACTTTTGAAAAAACAACAAGAGAACCATTCACCAGAATAAAAAAAGTAGCCGAAGAGATATACACCTTAATCTACTCCATTTTACTCCAAAACCCATCCTCTTGAACATCTATTCCATAAATTCCCAACTAACATGATCGAACGCTTTTTCCATATTGGCCTTACACATAATACCTTCCCTCCCCTCTTATTTTAGAATCGATACATTCATTGGCAATCTAAACACCGTCCAACATCTGTCTTCCCTTCATAAAAACTCCTTAGAACGGGGAGATAATTGAGCCCAACACCTATTTCATCATGGAAGCTAGCACCTTAGAAATGATTTTATAGGTGCTCCCTGAAAGTAGGGTTTTTCCGTCGTTGAGAGAACGACCCTAAAATCAACACATTTGTAATTATCCGAATCTTGTTCACTCAAATCCTGCAAAAATCACAGGGTTGTACAGTGGCTCGTGTCGGGTATCGTCCGCACTCGGGGTTAGTGTGCGTAATTCAAAGACATGAAATGACGGATTTTTATCAAGAAAACATGGAAAGGTGAGAATGGTGATGGATTTAAAACATTCTTAGTGATTTTTAGAGAGAGAAATTACCACAAACAACCAAAAACACAAAAGTAAACTAACAAATGCAAAAATAATAATTTTATTCATCCTCAATGAGTCTTACAAAATCAAATTAAATTCAAAAATAACCTAGAAAGCCATAAAAATTAGAGAGAGAAATGAGAAAATGTAGAGAGAGAAATATCGAAGATGGCTATCCTAGAGAGAGAAAATATGGGGGAGAGAGAAAGTGATGCTAGAAAGGTCTAGAGAGAGAAAGTTTTTCACCTTTGAAACTTACCGGAGATTGCTGGTGATGCGATTATGATTCCAAGGAGGATGAAGACGTTGCTGTTAGAGGGATTTGCAGGCGGTTTGGTAAGTGGAGAAGTGATGCAGCAGTGAATGGTGGTGTTGAACCGTTGGCTGTTGGCCAAGGCGTGAAGGCGAGGTGGAGATGCGGGATCTTGGCAAAGCACACAACCAAACCGTGAGTAGCAGAGATGGGGGCAGCGTCTTGAGAGAGATGGGAAGGAGATGGAAGGGGAGACGGTAATGGAGTGGGACCAAGGAGGAGAAAACGTGGTGGTGATCGATGGTGGTGGCAGCAGGCTGCAATGGTGGAGGGGGATCCAACGGTTATGGATAACCAAGCCCCTGCCCTTCTCTTCTTTTCCTTCCTTTTCTTTTTTTTATTTTATTTTATTTTTTTGATAGAAGAGGGGGCGGTGAAAGCTGCAGCTACCGGAGTTGCAGGTTCGTCAATTTTGATGGTGGGTGCACGTGGTGTGCTGGCCGACTTGGTGAAGACGGTGGTTCACAACAGCACCAACGTGTAGTAGCAGCAAAGGAGGGGGCGGTGGTGATCGTGATGAGATGAAGGGCACCTGCTGAGGAGGATGCGGTCCAAACAGTGGGTTCTCACGATTGTGAAAACCGTGAAAGTGGAGTTTAACGGCTTGAAGATGAAGGGAATTTCAGGCGGTGCAGCAGCACCGTGGAGAGGAGGAGAAAATGGCGACGAGAGTGGTCTTCGTGGATGGGTTGTAGCGTGAAAGAGAAAGAGAGGAGAAAGATGGTGGATGGGGAATAAGGAAGGAGTTGCAGCTGGCCGGAGTTCTGCAACTCCGGCGAGAAGCAATGACGAAGAAGAAGGTGAAGAAGAAGAAGGAGAAGGGAAGAGGAGGAGGAAGAACGGCAAGGGAAGGTTTTGGGAGAGAAAGGAGGGGATTAGAGGAGGATTAGGGTTTGGAAATTCGGGTTCGTCCCCCTCCTTCCCCCTTTTTAAAGCTTCCCTATTTCCTTTAATGGAAATAGGGGGTTTTTGAAAATAAAAAAATAAGAAAAAATATATATATATATATATATATATATATTTTTTTTTTAAGTAAAACACTACTTTTTTATGGGGAATCTCCCCAATTAGTGGACCCCCCATTTAATTAAAATTATTTTGAAATTCGCGGGGTCCACTAACTGGTCGGACAGCGGGTCGATGAAGATGGGCCCGGCTACTGGCCCGCATGGATTGATGATGTCTATCGTCTCACAAGATGATGTGACAGACAGTTTGATGGCGATCGGATGGATGGTGACTTGCTTGGGACCCAGATTAGTAGATCGATGGATTTAGAGAGATCCAACGGTCCGATTGAAGATCCAACGGTCCGATGGAAGATCCAACGGTCAGAAAGCTAAGGGAGATGAGATAGAGCTGATGGGCAGGAGTTCTGGGGTTAGGTCAGTAGATTCGAGGACCGAGGGATGAAGAGAGAGAGAGAATAAGAAGATATGAGAGAAAAAGTATCAAAAAAATGGAAAAAAGCACTGGCGGAGGGTCTGGAACCCTGGTCTTCACTGTGACCATCCTCACGCTTCTCCAGTAGAGTCGACTATCATTCCTTGCTGACTCATGTGGCTTTAAACGCTTTGGTCCGTCTCTTGGTCATTGGCTCTCCTGCTCTCTTCATTCTTTGGGCCGGCTTTTTTGGTCCTCACAGTTGGCCCATATCTTTTAGTCATAGCATGTGGGCTCTTTAAGCTTTGATAATGGGCTTTCCTGATCGATGTGGGCTCGCAAGTCTCGAGAATTGTCTCATCGGGGTTTCCTGCGACAGAAGAAGCGCGTAATGAGACTCTATCAGAATGACTACATGTCTAGACTTCCGAAAATGTGTTTAATGCATGCAAATATACCATTTCGTCCAGAAAAGTGTTCTACGCAACACAAGAGACTCTTACGTAGAAAAGTAGGTAAATAGAGTATTTTACGTAGGAGAATGCAATAACGCTAAAAGGATAATTGCTTAAAATAAGCACTTTTGAGCGAATATCACTCCCAACAAGATTAATGGGACGATAATCTCTCAAAAACTCCGCCCCTTCTTTATTGGGTATGAGAGTTATGAAGGTACTATTGGAACCTCGATCAAGATATGCTTCCGCCTCAAACTCCTCAACAACTCGCATGAAATCCCCTTCAATAATGTCCCAACAATGCTTGAAAAATGCAAGCGTAAACCCATCCAGACCAGGTGCTCGATCACCACCAAGTTCCTTAATAGCGCGCCCTGTATTTCTCCCTCTTCGAAAGGTCTCTCCAACCAATCGCTCTGCTCATGATTGATACAATAACC
The DNA here is from genome assembly GCA_035048495.1 of Euptelea pleiosperma. Lineage (NCBI taxonomy): Eukaryota > Viridiplantae > Streptophyta > Magnoliopsida > Ranunculales > Eupteleaceae > Euptelea > Euptelea pleiosperma. Next base: position 9,768,400 of record CM068551.1, on the reverse strand, counting down.
ATAGAGCTGATGTAACTGGGCTCAGAATACAAACTAGAATAATACTGCACAATGTTTTCCCTAATTTCTTCTTCCTCCACGATTAAAGATCCTTCAACCCACAGTCTAGATATGCTATTGTTCATTCTTGTAGCATCTGCAATTTGGTAAAAAACTTGGTATTTCTATCCCCATCCTTAAGTCACCTCACCATCAACTTCTGGCGCCAACTTATTTCTTCCAACCGCGCCCATTTAAGGATTTTTTTCTTAACTTCAACTCTCCTCCTCCCCTCATCCTCTAATAACGCACCACTTTCTTTTATACTGTCAATAACGGCTATTTCTTCAAGAAGTACACCCATTTTCTTTTCCATCCTCTCGAAAAAAATCCTTATTCCTCTCTTTTAAGTTTTCAAAGGTTTCATCTTTTGCCTAAAGACGAAGCTTGCCTTGCCTGAATATTGGAACGATTCCCACCAATCTGCCACAAGACCATAGAAATTTGGCTCTTTCAACCACGTAGTTTTGAATCTAAAGGACAGGGACATCTTATCATACTTTCACACCCTACCTAGCAACACTTGGTTATGATCTGAAGCCGGTTTCAAAGGGCTTCTTAATATTTGAACACAATAGTTCTCAAATATTTGTCAAGTTTGGACACTGTCGGCCTATCCTTGTTATTGGATCACGTATACTTGGCTTCTTTGAGAGGGAGATCCTTAAGACCATGTATGCTCACGAAGGTTGCAAAATCTTTCATGCACCTAAGTCACCCGACTCCCTCCTCGAATTACATTGAAATCGCCACCAATGCACCACAGAAAAGCTACTACCCCGATTCAAGTCGAGTTCCTTCCAGAAGTCAAATCGAAGTCTTTTGTTAGTAGGACCGTACACCCTTGGTAGAACCCAATACTTAGATCATCAAAGCAACTTCCAACAACTGAAATTGAAAACTCACTTATGAAAGAGTCCACCACTTTAACCTTGTTTTGATTCCAGATCACCAAAATACCTCTATCGACTACTGGACAAATAGCGGGGCAGAGGTCCTTCGTATCTACTAACCCTGGGATCTTAATCTCCCCTGCATCTGTTGGGCTTTGTTGCTCCTCTACTTCATTCGCCCACCTCACAGACTTCCTCTCTTTGCGCTCCTGAAATATTGCAACACCAGAAGAGAGTAGATTGGGCTTACCTCTTCTGGAACCAGCCCTACCTCACCCTTAAAATCGTAGAAAAGTTGCTACCACCTAGGCTTTGTTATCATATACGTATTTCTACGTATATTGTTATCATATACGTATTTCTACGTATATTTCATGTATTACCCTTGAGGGATATATTTGTCTTTTTGTATTCCTTTTTACACAAAATAAGATTATGGAGTTATTGTGACCTAATCACAAGACATCCTTTCTCTCTTCTCTCTTCTTATCCTTTTACAGGGTTTGGTCCTTTTGCCACCTCCTCCTTCGCTCAGTCAGGTATCATCAGATCTACACATCATGTGTCCATTTCCCCTCCCAATCCTCTATGGATCATTGATTCAGGAGCTTCGGAACACATGACGGGTATGTCTTCTTTATTTTCAAGTTATCTTTTTGTTCTGGCCGCGATAAGGTTAGAACTGCAGATGGTACTCTATTTTCTGTCTCTGGGAAATGAGCTGTCCTTCCCTCTCCCCAGCTTCCACTTGCATCCGTTTTACATGTCCCAAATTTCACATCTAACCTATTATTTGTTGGCGCTCTTACTAAATCATTGAACTGCAGTGTGACTTTCTTTCCTTCATATTGTGTTTTTCAGGACCTCGAGACGAGGATGACGATTGGCACTGGACATGAAGCTGATGGGCTATACCTTCTTGATGGACGACCTTCTGAGCTCACCACACTGCAGTCCTCTAGTAGTAATAGGAATAGGATAGCTTCTATTTTATGTTGGCATGCCCGTCTGGGGCATGTCTCTTTTCAGTACCTCAAACTGTTATTTCCCGCTTTATTTACTTCTGTCTTGTTATCTGACTTGTATTGTGAGACATGTGAGCTCTCGAAACCAAGGAAATAAATTTCACGAAATTATCGAAATATTTCGCGAAAGATTTCCATTTTCTAGGTTACCGACAGGAAATAATACTTACGTCGAAATAATGTTAAATTTCCCGAAATATTTCCATTCATGTCGAAATATTTCGCGTGAACAGTAAATTTCGATCAATTGGTAATGTAAATATGTATTATTTCGATTGAAATGTTTCGACATGTATGGAAACATTTCAATCGTAGGTAGGAAACATCTCATTTGAGCTCAAAACCGCTATAAATCTCATATTTGATCCATTTAACCCATTTCCATACATTTTGTTTATACAAAAGATCAATCCATTGTAGATTTTTTAGTTCGTAGATTGATCGTGAGGAAGAATCAAATCTCGTTTGGGAGTTTTTTCAAATTCAAAATATACGTAGGATAAAATTTCTTGCTACAAATAAATAGGTTAGGTGTAAATTCATTAAATTTATGAATCTATGATGCATTTACACTAGATTTGTACACGGATTGAAGATCGTTTAGCGTGAAAATTTGGAATTTGGAAAAAACTCCAATTTCATTGGTTTTTACCCTAAACATCCATGATTGTGCATAAATTGATTATATGTTGCATAACTTAGCCCGTTCTACAAGTTGGTCAGGTTAACAAAAATTCAAAAAAAATTAACCCTAAATTTTTTTTTTTCAAATAAAAAATTAAACGTTCAAAAAATTAAATAAATGTTATAAGTTAATAGTAAATAGGTTTTCTAAAATTACATATAATGTTAAGAAATTAATGTAAGTAAGGATTTGTTAATATATTACTTTATGACTTTTGTATAATTAGCAATTAAATAATAGTTATATAATTAAATTAAACCTTAACTAATTAAGCGACATATTATAGACCATTATGGTTATTCATTTCCACACTATGTATGATTGTATATTATTGTTTGAAAGCTTATAAGTGTGTTTTATGCTTGTTTCATCATTTCCCAAACTTTCCACAAACATTTCCACAATATTTCCATCATTTCCGCATTATTTCCATCATTTCCACGAAAAATGTATTATTTCCACACTGGTCGAAATATTTCCATTTTTAGACTGGTCGAAATAAACCTCGAAACCGAAATTTAGTTCCTTGCTCGAAACATTGTCGATCTACTTATCCTTCAAGAGGTAATCGAACTTATGTTTCCTTTGATCTCGTACATTCTGATGTGTGGGGGGTCCTTCCCCTGTGACTTCTATTTTTGGCTTCCGCTACTTTGTTACTTTTGTTGATGACTATTCTCGATGTACATGGGTTTATCTTATGAAAACCAAAGATGAGGTTCATACCATCTTTAAGGGTTTTCATAAGATGATCCTCACTTAGTATGGTGCCTCCATCAAGGTCCTTCGTTCTGACCAGGGTGGAGAGTATAAGTATGGAGGGCTCCAGCAATACTTTTTAGACCATGGGATTTGTCACAAAAACTCTTGTAGTTACACCCCTCAACAAAATGGTGTAGCTGAAAGAAAGATGCGACATCTGACTGAAGTGGCTTGATCTCTTCTGATCGGCTCTAAAGTCTCCAAATCCTATTGGTCGGATGCATTTTTAACTGCTGCTTATTTAACTAACAGAATGCCTTCTCGTGTTCTCAACTTCAAGTCTCCTCTACAGGTTCTTACTCCTGATGCTTCCTTACTCACAATCCCTCCTCGTATCTTTGGGTGTGTATGCTATGTACACATCCTTGGTCCTCATCGTATCAAACTTGATCCCAAAGCACTTAAATGTGTATTTCTGGATTACTCTTATTCCCATAAAGGGTATAAGTGTTACCATCCTTCTACAGGGAAGAAGTTTGTATCCATGGATGTTACCTTTAGAGAGGATCTACCTTTTTTCTCCGCCTCTCTTCAGGGGGAGAATAGTAGTGAAGAGAGGTGTGAGGATGTTCCTCTTCTTGCTATATTACTCTCTCCTCCCTATCTTTAGCTTGAGAGGTCTCAAACTATTCTACCTGCTACTAAGGCTGATAGTGCTCCCGGTGCTCAGAAGGAGCTCATCGTCTATCGCAGAAGGGAGAAAGTCACAGCTGATCCTGTACCAGTGGTACCATCCTCGAATCGAGGTAATTCTCCTTCCCTCTCTATACCTGTCATTTCTTCTTCTACCGATGCTTCTGATCTTCCCATTGCTTTAAGAAAAGGAGTCAGAAGCTGCACTCAGCATCCTCTCAACCACTTTGTCTCCTATGATGCCTTGTCCCCCTCCTATAAAGCCTTTATCACGTCCCTTTCCACCATTCTTGTACCCTCTTCAGTGGCAGAAGGGCTGGCTCAACCAAGATGGAAAGCTACTATGATAGAGGAAATGAGAGCTCTGGACAAGAATGAGACATGGGATCTTGTTGACCTGCCAAGAGGCAAGAAACCTATGGGTTGCAGATGGGTGTTCACAGTCAAGTACAAGACAGACGGGTCAGTTGAGAAGTACAAGGCGAGATTAGTAGCCAAGGGGTACACCTAGACCTATGGGATTGACTATGTGGAGACCTTTGCACCTGTGGCAAAGATGAACTCCATTAGGGTGTTGTTGTCTTTGGCAGCAAACCAAGAGTGGCCTATGCATCAGCTAGATGTGAAGAATGCCTTTCTTCATGGGGACCTACATGAAGAAGTGTATATGGTTCCCCCTCCTGGATTCACTCCACCAGGAAATAGTAGCAAGGTGTGTCGACTGAAGAAAGCTCTCTATGAGCTTAAACAATCTCCAAAGGCATGGTTCGAGAGATTTACCCTAGCTATAAAAGGGCTAGGTTATACTCAAAGTCAGGCCGATCACACCCTATTTTTGAAGCATCAAGGGAAGAACACCACTGCCCTCATTGTTTATGTTGATGACATCATTCTCACAGGAAATGATGCAGAAGAGGTAGCTAAGCTGAAGTGCCAGTTAGCAGAGGAGTTTGAAACCAAAGATTTAGGACCTCTCAAATACTTCCTAGGCATCGAAGTTGCAAGATCTAGTCAAGGGATCTTCATCTCTCAGAGGAAGTATGTCTTAGACTTGTTACAAGACTCAGGCAGATTGGATACCAAACCAGTGGACACTCCTATAGAGCAGAATCACCAGTTAACAGATGTCAGTGGTGAGCTACTATAGGATGTAGGGAGCTTTCAGAGGCTAGTTGGGCGATTGATCTATCTCTCCATGACTCGACCTGACATTGCCTATGCAGTGAGTGTGATTAGTCAGTATATGCACTCACCCAGAGATGTTCATCTCGAGGCAGCACATCGGATCTTGAGATATCTCAAGTCAGCTCCTGGTAGAGGTCTTCTATTTTAGAAGAATGGCTACATGCGTATAGAAGCGTATACCGATGTCGACTGGGCAGGGGCCAAAGATGATCGGAGATCTACTTCTGGATATTGCACCTTTGTTGGAGGCAATTTGGTCACTTGGAGAAGCAAAAAGCAACCCGTTGTCGCCAGATCTAGTGTAGAGGCCGAATTCAGAGCAATGACACATGGCTTGTGCGAGATGCTCTGGTTGAAGGTGTTGGTTGCTGAACTTGGTTTCCCAGTATCAGGGTCTGTGAGCTTGTATTGTGACAACAAGGCACCATCAGTATTGCTTACAATCCCGTGCAGCATGATCATTCCAAACACATTGAGGTGGACCAGGACTTCATTAGGGAGAAGATTGTCTCTGAAGCAGTGTGCACCCCATTTGTGAAGACTGATGAACAGGTTGCAGATGTCTTCACGAAGGGAGTTCCAAGCTGGCAACTCCATAAATGTTTGTTCAAGTTGGGCATGAGAGATATCAATGCACCAACTTGAGGGGGAGTGTTATCATATACATATTTCTAGTAGACTTGTACTCATACCTCAAACCTACAAGAAGCTCGAACACACGGCGCTCTTCAATCTATAGTGTTGCTTCTCATCACAAGGAAAATATAAACCGATTGGCTCATAGGAGTCAAGCTCATCCCATAAAGTTAGTAAAGAAGCAAAATAGCCACTAAGGGCAAGAATAGTCACTAAGAAGCTCATCCCCTGATTTTATCGATAAAAAAGAAGCTCATCCCCTGAGAAAAATGAGAAATCTGATGGTAAAGTTGATAGATACAAGATACACTTTCATGGCAAGAATACGTTTGGGTGACAATGTCTCAAACTACCTTAGCTGTCCCACAATTCCATAAGGAATTACATAAAGAGACCAAACTAACATTGAGTCATTTCAAAACTAAGACAAAAAATTATTAAAAAATTTAAAATTGTTCTAAATTCATCACTGAAATTTCAGCGTCATTTTGCACTTCAAAATGACAATCTTTCGTAGTCTTCAGAAATAACTATTGTAGGCATTGGAGAGATCTTTCCAATGAGCCAAAAAAAACCCGAAATGGATGTCCAAGAGCAAAGTTATTGAGAAGCTGAGTTCACCAACATGTATACCAAGCTCAAGTGATCTCTAGTGTCGTTTCTTTCTCTTGGTGGCCGCCATTCTACTTAGGAGTAAGTGGATATTTGGTTCAAGAATCTAACCCATTTTTCTCGAATTTAGCCAATGACAAAGTTTAAAATAGTGTTCCATTTCATTGTCTCGGTAAGCTGATGGAATGAGACATCTCTCGACTAAGACAAAATGAGATAGAACAAGAAAATGGAAAAAAAACATCATATGTCTAGATAAGATTAATTAGGCTGTCATATGTTTTTTAGCATTTTATGTTTTATAAAAGAGAACCATAAAAATAATCTTTTAAACCAATTTTAATATTTAAATTAGGTTTTTGCACGAGACGATACATTCCCCCATGTTTCTACACACTACTAGAATGGGAGAATGAGGTTTTGAACCATGGCCTACTAGAGGCTTTGATACTCTCTGAATTTAGTTTGGATCATTATGACAAGTCTTTGGCCACATTTCGAATGACCTAAAACACATTTGCATGACAATGTCCCTCATACACCTTGAAATTTGCGCATGCCCAACAAGGCCCCCAAATAGCATTGGTGCAATTGTCGGGGGCTGTTTTTCTGCCATCGACGTTTCTACCATCTCAATTTGTGCTATTTGAATCTCTTGCCAGCCCAGACAGGCACTCACAGAATGGAGCTACCTTTTCTGAAGATTTCATTTAGGCATTTTGATATGAACCCTTTATTCTGTCATAATTTAAAGAAATTAAATACAACAAACTGCAATGGAAACCGCAGGCAAAGGCCTCTACACGAGATAATGAATAATATAAAATGGAAACAAGTTTTATTAGTTTTTAAACTTGGAAGGTAAACAAAATGAAACTGTTTGCAAGTAAACGAACTTCCCATTGCAAATCACTACGTCAATGACCGACTGAGAAGGCGAGAATGCTAGCAACACCTCTTTTTGTTTTGTTTTTACATGGAAAAGCTCTGTAGGAACAACATATATTGTGCCAGAATATAAAGTTTATTGGATTCACACACCCCACCAACCATCCTCCATATCTCAAGTCAAGGAAGATTCAATGAGATGGAAAAAACAACGGATTAATTATGGAATTTAGTGAGATTGCTAACAGAAAGAGTATTAGCTGTTACATTAGGAACATAACACAAAAGGTTGTGGCTGATAGACAAATCGACCCCCAACAATAACAGTTGAGGATCAGTTTGCTAGTCAAATTCTATGAGTACTTGAACAAGAAAGAATGAAATTGAAGGAAGCAATATTACACTAAGTGTTCTCAAGTTCCTTGAATTAGTAACTTGATGAACAAGATCTCTAGAAAGTGTTTTGCGAATCAACTGGCCAGCATTAAACAAGGTTGTCATCAATTCTGGTAATTCCGAACAAGTGAAGGATTAATTCTGAGAGCTCATAAGTAGCAGCCTCGTCAGCTCAGTAGTTGATCTGCCTTGAATTTGTTGACAAGGTGATTAGGGTTACCCCTGGCACTCTGACACTTCCATGGGCTATCTGTACTTTCAGGAAGTGTTTATTTGTGTCAAGTTGTTTTCCTCTGCCCAGGTGGGCCATCTTCTACACTGCACCACATCCTCTGGTTCACCTTCCGCACCATTCAAAATTCTCCATAATTCCCTGCCTCATCAAGAAGCATTTTATCTCCACTCCAATTGATGTAAATTTTGCCATGTTGGAGTGCATGCACTCAATCATTGCCAACCAGCGTCCCTAGCAAAAAAAAAGGCAACAACTCATCATTTACCCCATCAAGATCGAATCATCCACATGCGAGACAAGAAAAGGAATGTCCTCTGCCCTCCCCTTGAGTCTGATGCTTTGTTGGACCACAAAACTGGTTGTTGTTGGTGGATCCTGCTCCCAAACATAAGGATAGGGGGAAGCGGGCCTAGAAAGTCTGAAGATGTTAGATTGTTTTGTGAGACACCTCAGATGAAAGGTGACTCTTCTAATGCCATTGTGTGGTTGTAAGGAAGTAAATATGACTGCCAAGGCTTATAATTATAATTTATAATATCTTAGACATCAATATATGCCTTGACATTTTGTACACCCATACTCAGATCGAAGATTCTCATTGGATAAAACTTGCAGCAACTAGTCTTGTGAAGTTGCTTTTTCACTTATCATTTTTCAACTGCTTTTGTAGCTCTAGGTGCAATATACTTCGTACTTTCGTAGTAATCTATTGCCTCATAAAGAATCATATGGTAGGTTTGTTATCATCCTGTACCATCTTCAATGCTCTCACTAGCATGGTTTTATGTCTCAGCCAGGACCAAGTTTTAAAACCATGCTCACAAGTGTCTCGAGCAACCCTATGGGCCAGTTCACATAGATACTGTTTTCAGTTATGAAAGCTTTTGGAGTTGTTTCACATGTATAGGCTGGTGAGAGTTCAGTTTCTTTGTCTCAGAAGAATGTCTTGCGATTATTCACTGAATCTACCTTGAGTTTGATGGGGGAAAGGGTGCATTTTCATGCTCTATTGCGATGTGGCTAGGGAAAAGATAAAATTACTAAGCTGCTGCTTAGTTGAGACACGTGAACCATGCAGCAAGCACAATATATTTGGAAGCAAAATAATTGCACAGGTTTTGTAGGTGGAAATAGAAAATGTTGTGTAGTGTTGCCATCCTCCCTAAGGAAGACTACTGACTGAAAACTCTCTGTTAAGAACATGGAAGAATACAAAATGAAAACATTAAAACAAACTCGAAGTCAGATCCTCAATGTAATAACTTGGAATAATTGGGAAATATTGAGAGGATGTGGGTTGCTCGTGCATCTGTGATGGAAGGCAAGGTTCCATGCTCCAACAGTTTACCACAGATTGGAAGACAGAAGATTATAGCTCTTGGAAAAACTTGGCCAATGTTCTTGGTTTTAGGAACACTATCTGTTAGATTTGTTACTCATGAGTTTGGATTTCCTGTTTAATCACTAAATATCCACTTATGTTATTCATGTATCAATCTCAATTTTTCTCAAATTTGTCAGAATTTCCCTTTTTATTCTTACAGATTTGGATTGTATGTCAGCTTCAGCAGCAATGTATGCATACATGCATACATATTTCGTGGGCTTCCTCTAATTTCTGCTTGTTTTTAACCTGTGAAGGTGTGGTCCTTGTAAGGTGATGGCTCCAAAATTTCAAGAACTGTCGGGAAAGTATATTGATGTTATCTTTATGAAGCTCGATTGCAACCAAGAAAACAGGGTCTGTAGTTTCTACTTTCTATTTCATTTCAATTCCCTTCCAATTCCTCTCTCATGGTTCTTCTCTCCTTCATAGTTTGATCTGTTCATTGTTTGCAGCCATTGGCAAAGGAACTAGGCATAAGGGTGGTCCCTACTTTCAAGATCCTCAAGGACAGCAAGATTGTAAAAGAGGTCACAGGGGCCAAATTTGATGATCTAGTTGTTGCAATTGAGACTGTTAGATCCAGTTGATGAATTTCTTCCTCAGAATAAACTCTGTTTCCCCTCTATCAAGTGTTCATAAGGTACGGAATGAATCCAATATCTAAATGTTATTTGTATCTAATTGATCTTTTGGGATGGTTTTGACAGTCCCAATAAAATGTAGAAAATATGCCATGCTGGAGATATCACGGTATCGCTACTCACTCTGCTTTGGAGTGGGTGTATATTTGTTTAAGACCGTCCCACAAATGCTCCAGGCATGGGTGTCTAATCATCTTGACTGTCTATTCTGCACCTTCCAACCAATCTGGCCATCCTGAAAACTGCATAGATTTAATGGAAGGTTTAGTGATCTGAAAACGCTAGCATCATCCAACTTGTGTGACTTTTGGATTGTAGCCAATTGAATAAGTGGCACATGGATTGGTGATCTTTCTAGTGGGGGAAAAACACTGTTCAATGTATGTATGTGCTATGTTGACCTTAAAGCACCTAGTAACTAGGGGGCGGCACGTGTGTTGCACGTGAGTGATTATAGAGGGGCCTCATTGGCGTTGTTGATGGACTGCAGTATGAGCCATGTGGCACACTTTGAGACCACTGACCGTATGGATGTTTGGCCCAACCCTAGGTGGACCTACAGACCAAAAATTAGCCTGATTAGTCATTTCTAAGCATTGGATCATAGTCGTTTTTCTTGGTCGATTTTATCCGTAGAATTTGAGCATTATTTGGGGTACAAAGATCCAATGTTTGAAATCACTAATAAGGCTGATATTTGGTATGTAGGTCCACCTAGAGATGGGCCCAACATCCATAAGGTAAGTGGCCTCTAAGAGTGTGCGGTGTAGCTCATATTGTTCTCCCTCGTCATCGTTGATGAGGGATGTCAACCCTTGAAGGTTAGCGGCATGCCCCAACCCAGGTTTTGGCTTTAAAGTAGTAGTAATAGATTTTAGCCATCATTTGTCAACTTCCCCATATTTCTGTATGGGAATGCAAGACTGACCATAGATACAATCCATAAATGGCATAACTGCAGGTGTGGTTCACATGCAGGGTATGCAATGGAATGGATGGTTTACACTTACAGATAGCGTAACACCAAACACTTGGGCCCCTTGACCGCCTTCAGTAAAGATTTCTAGATCAACACTTTTTTTTGGCTCACAAATCCTTTTCCAGAAGACTTTTTCTGTGGTCACCATGCTGGACCTTATTGTCAGGTCTGCTCAAGTTTGGTGAATACCCAAACCTGAATCCTACATGTGGATCCAGACCAAGTTAGGCGAATACTTGGTCAAATCAGTCTACCATAGCCTCACCTCTAGGACCAAAACCCAGCCATTATCCGTTGTGGAACCAGATTTTGGAGCTCAGTGTGACCCCCAGAGTTCAACTATTTATCAAACCAAGGGTCTAAAAATATAGAGCACTTCCGAATCTACTCTCCCACTGTCCAAAGAGTTTCATTCAAATCAAAACTGTGCTTAAGAGTATCCCAACATCCAAACAAGTCTATTGGATGGTGGATCCAAACATGGCTGAATCCTCCTAAATCCATCGGGGCTGATAGGTCCAGGGAACATTGACAATTGGTATCACTCACCATTGTAAGTAAGGAAGCTTAAGGTTGATAGGGTCGGCATAGAAGAACAATGGTAAGGCAGTGTACGTTGCTATTGGCAAAGGTTATACTGTTGCACCAGAAGCAGCAAACATCCCATATATTACCGATAATAATAAATAAATAAAAAAACAGAAGGAAAGAAGACGTATTGCCACCTAGAAGAAGTGAAATCTTTATAAAATGTTGCATCTCTCACAAGACGTCCAAACATCATCCCTCGTGATGGAGAGATGAAGATGGAAACTAAATTTTGTAGCACGATTCACATAGTAGAAGGTCTATCTAACAAAACCAATTTATATATATACTCTTGAGGTCGTGAGGAGCCTACGGATTTGGAGCCCCCCAGCCTATTATGAGAGACTCCCATCTACCAAAACCCTAAATGCATGTTTTGTTCAGGGGGGTCGACCGGATTCGAGACGGGGCGACTGGTGCGAAATGACCACCGGTCGACCAATCAAGAGGAGCTTTCTGATTAGTTGGTCAATCGTCCTTGGGTTTTTCTCGAATAACGAGCATTTTCCTTTGCTCTCCTTCAACTATAAATACCATCTATTCTTTATACTCACCAATTCACTCTGCTTTCTCTTGAATTCTTCATAATCCAAGAGTATTTGTTTGTGATCTCCTTACTTGCTTTGGTGGTTCTTCTAGCTGCCATTTGTGGGAGATTGGCTTTGGTGGTTTGCCCTCTACAACACTACATGTGATTCGGGTGGTTGGTCCAAGTTGCTTTTCAGAGCAGTTGTCGTGCTCTGCGCTTCATCAATATTGAAGCTTCGTTCTTCTCCAATCTCGTTTGAGAGGTAACTTTGTTTATTGGGAGCTTTCTCTTTAGAAACATTCCCCATATTGATACAATTCATCTATAGTTGTTTCCCTACTTGAGTAAATATTAGTCTTGACTGAACAAGATTATGGTTGTAATCTTACTTGTCCTATCGATTGCGATCGAAATCGGGTCATTTACCCTATTCAATAATGTAAGATTACTTAAATATTGATTTTAAAAGGTGATATCTCATAAGAGCTATTGGAATATGGATGTAAGTGTTGCGACAACGAACCACTGTATATCTTTGTGTAGTGGATTGTTGTCTCGTTTCTTTATTACTTTAACTTGATTAATCTGTTTTAATTCAAGCATATTAGTAATCAATTTAAGATAATTTTAATAAACTTATTTACTCCCATCTAGGTCTTCTCGTATTAATATCAAGGGAACTTCAATTGGTATCACAGCTAACTATTAGACAAGAAATATGGCATGAGTGTAGAAATCACGACCCACGGACGCAAATGAACACTTATGGGGAACGATCAAGAATCAACGGTCCAGATCTCTCTGATCTGGACCCATCTGACAAAACCGATTTGTATATAGACTCTTGAGGTCATGAGGAGCCTACGGATGAGCTCATATCTCATTTTTGCCAAGCAGATTGGAGTGGTTTTGACGATCGGACGATTAGGAATCAACAGTCCAGATCTCTCTGATTTGGACCCATTTGACAAAACCGATTTATATATAGACTCTTGAGGTCATGAGGAGCCTACGGATAGGCTCAGATCTTATTTTTTCCAAGCAAATTGGAGCGGTTTTGACAATCGGACGATCAAGAATCAACGGTCCAAATATTTCTGATCTGGATCCTTTTGATAAAACTGATTTATATATAGACTCTTGAGATCATGAGGAGCCTGTAGATGGGCTCAGATCTCATTTTCACCAAGTAGATTGGATCGGTATTGACGATCCGACGATCAAGAATTAACAGTCCAGATCTCTCTGATCTAGACCCATATGACAAAACCGATTCATGTATAGACTCCTGAGGTTATGAGGAGCCTTCGGATGGGCTCAGATCTCATTTTCATCAAGTCGATTGGAGCGGGATTGACGATCGGACGATCAGGAATCAATGGTCCAGATCTCTCTAATTTGGACCCTTATACAAAATCGCTTCATGTATAGACTCCTAAGGTTATGAGGAGCCTATGGATGGGCTCAGATCTCATTTTCAACAAGCAGATTGTAGCGGTTTTGATGATTGGATGATCAAGAATCAATGGTCCAGATCTCTCTGATTTGGACCCATCTAACAAAACCGATTAATGTATAGACACCTAAGGTCATGAGGAGCCTGCGGATGGACTCAGATCTCATTTTCATTAAGCAGATTGGAGCGGTTTTGACGATCGGATGATCAAGAATCAACGATCCAGATCTTTGTGATCTGGACCCATATGACAAAACTGATTCATGTATAGACTCTTGAGGTCATGAGGAGCCTGCGGATGGGCTCAGATCTCATTTTCACTAAGCAGATTGGAACAGTTTTGACGATCGGATGATTAGGAATCAACGATCCAGATATCTATGATCTGGACCTATAAGACAAAATCGATTCATGTATAGACTCCTGAGGTCATGAGGAGCCTGCGGATGGGTTTAGATCTCATTTTCACCAAGCAGATTGGAACGGTTTTCATGATTAGATGATTAGGAAGCAACGGTCCAGATCTCTCTGATATGGACCCATATGACAAAATCGATTCACGCATAGACTCCTGAGGTCATGAGGAGCCTGCGGATCGGCTCAGATCTCATTTTCACCAAATAGATTATAGTGATTTTGATAATCTGATGATCAGAAATCAACGGTCCAGATCTCTCTAATCTGGATCCATCTAACAAAATCGATTTGTATATACACTCCTGAGGTCATGAGGAGCCTGCGGATTGGCTCAGGTCTCATTTTCATGGAGCAGATCCGAGCAGTTTTGACAATTGGGGTCCAGATTGAATCTCGACCCTTAGATCAGCATTTCACCAGCAATTTAGATAGAAATTCAATGATTATTCATCAAAGAGTACTTGTTACTCAATAATTCAGGGTTAGTTACATTGACTGGGCCTGCATCGAATGATAAAGTCAGCAAAATCATGCGTGACAGTCCTACTTCGACTAAGAAGGGTATATTTGTAAATAGATACATATGTAACCCCTCTCCTTTCAGAACTCTATAAATAGAGGCCTTGGGGAGGAGGAAGAGGATCAGTCTTCTGTTCTTCAAAAAGGGTCATTACTCTGTCGAATTGTTGAGGGAATTGACACTTACCCCTTCTAGGGTTCATTTATAAGCCCGAATACAACCGTTAACCCGAATCACTTGATCAGGTAGCATGAGAATGAAGATGTTCCATACTTTCTCTTACTTACTCTCTAACCTAAACCTGCATACTTTATCTTGGAATGATTAATCAATGTCGTAGTAATGCATCACAGGGAGGTTCTATGACTTGAACAATGAGCCTGCCTTGGATGGGTCTTTTTAGAGGATTCATCCATGGTAGGAAAACGAATCATAACCCCAAAAGTGCAGCCTTTGGTCTTCATCTTGATCGACTTAGGGGATTTTAATAGATTAAACCTTGCAATGGTTAGTGTAAAGACTTTTAAAAGATGAATCAGGTAGAAGATTAATTGCTAAAATGAATGCCTTTAGGTTGAATCCTTTATCAAACATTTCATAATTACACGGACAATCACATTTCGGGAATAGAAAAATACATGGTTACATAGCTTCCTGGTTATATAATTTTCTCCCCCCCTTTTTCTTTTTCATCCCTTTACATTATTACACACTGAATTAAACATACACGCCCCCCCCCCCCCCCCTCCCCTTTTGCAGCCAGATCATTTGAGACTTGGATCATCTTTAAACATTCCCCATGCCTTGAGCCGACCTCCCTGATTCTTAGATAGTTTAAGTGTCATAGAGGGGTCGAATGAGATTGACATTTGATTGCTCCTACCTATCAAGACAAATGAGAAAGGAAAAAAGTTAGTCTATCAAACCAAACAAAAAATAAATACATCTACAAGGCCTCTTGGATCCATGTAACCTATTCATGTATGAAGAATTGTCATTTTAAAAGGACTCCTCACCCCATTTGCACATTATTACCCCAAATCTTAAGGTATGTCCTCCATTGATTCCAAAGAACAAACATTTGGGCAGCAATAGCCACGACCTCGCCAATCTCCGGACGAGCGAATCGTGGATCTTAATAAGGAACTGACCATGTCCTCCATCGAATCAGATTCCAAAGAACAAACATTTGGGCAGCAGCAACCACGACCTCGCCAATCTCCGGACGAGCAAATCGTAGATCTTAATAAGGAACTGACCATAGGACCAAGGCGCACGCAACACTAGCTAACACATGTGCAAAAGGTCTAATCACCTAAGTAAAACCATTTCCCTTAATATGTCTATGAGAGAAGAGTAACTCTGATTCTAGACCTCATTTATTTGATGGCTCAAAAACTATGCCCTAGTGGAAGGCTAGAATAAGTACATTCCTAAAATCTCTTAATGAAGAGTTTGAAATCCATCGAAGTGAGCGAGACATGGCCCACTGAGGAATTAACTGTTGGAGATGAAACTACAGTTAAAATTAAAAGTAAAATTACTTGGCTTGATGTAGATAAAGATGCATATAATGTTAACAATAGAGACTTGAATGCCATCTACTGCTCTTTGTCTCATAATGAATTTAAAGGATTATTGCATGTAAATCTACTAAACATGCTTGTGATATTTTAGAAACAACACATAAAGCAACTAACAGTTAAAATATCTAAATTACAAATGCTTACAACTCAATTTAAAATTATTAAAATGAATGAAGATGTAACTTTAATTAAATTTTATACTAAACTAAGTGATATTATCAACTCTATGTGGGGTCTTAGCGAAGCCATCCCTAAATAAAAAATTGTTAGAAAAATATTAAGATCACTAATTAATAGATTTCATCCTAAACCAATTGCAATAGAAGAGAGTAAAATTCACTACAAGAAATGTAGTTTTTAGTGACGACATTTTTAGCTGTAGTTCGTATAACGCCACTAAAAATTTACTTTTAGTGACGAATATTTGATGTCTCCACTAAAGGTGTTACCATAGTCGTATTTAGTGACAATCTAAATTAATATCGTAGCAAAAAGTCGTCACTAATTGCATGGCGCGAAATTTTGGCGTGCATTTGGTTTGGAGGAAAATATATTTAGTGGCAAGTTTTAGTTTTCTGTTGCTAAAAGTTAAAGGTTCTAGTGGCAACTTTATGGTTCATCGCTAATTGTTAGTTTTAGCCGCATTTATTTTTATTGCGGCTAAATTCAAAACTTTTTGTGGCTACTAGTGTCGCCACTAATACTTTTTTCCCTCCTATTTTATTTTATTCTCATTTCTCATTGGAAAATATATGTAACAAGGTATACTTGAAACATTTTGGCATGCGAAGCACGTTTTTGTTACTCAATGCTACAATTTGGGCCAATTGACTGTGTGAATGTTTTGCCCACCGCTTCATGGATATACACACCAAAAACACCCTTATTGGTCATTTCTAGCCATTAGATTTTAGTACTTTTTAAGATGTGATTCTAGCAGTTGGATTCAACCATTATTCTTGGGTACTAAAACCAATGGTTAAAAATCATCAAACATGCTGACTTTTGGTAAGAATGTCTACCAAGTGGTCAGCTAAACATCATGCGGTCAGTGGGCCTAGATGGCAGTGGTGAGTAAAAATAATCGTGCTTTGGCATGCCAAAAAGAGTAAAACTAATATGATCACCCATAATTTAGAGAAGGGTCAGACTCAATGGACACCTATTTTCACACATAAATAATCGTCGGGGGCCAATATATAAATTAGAAGTTTTGGAATGGGATAATTTTTGGTGAGGATGGTCTATATGGTGAGGAGATCACCCTCACAAAAATTCAAATCATTCTGATTTTCATAGCATGGTTTACAAGTTAAAGAATTATGGATCGTCTATTCATTACCGTTAACTTGAAACCCACATTTGATGGTGTTAGAAATTTCGGAATGGGCTGATTTTTTGTAGGGGTGATCTATATGGTGATGAGATCATCATCACCAAAAATCAGCCATTGATTTATCTTCCATGGGGTACACCAAAATTGTGTGTGAAAATATGTGTCCGTTGAGCCTGACCCTAAGGGAAATTTAGACTTTAGAGAATTCCAACCATATGGATGTTTGGCCAATCCCTATATGGGCTTACATAGCAAAAATCAGCCTAATCAATGATTTAAAACCTTTGGATCCTTGTACCAAAATAATGGCAATATGCTCAAATTCCTAAGGTTAAAATCAACCCATGAAAATGGCTCAAATCCAACACTTATAAGCCATTAATCAGGGTGATTTTTGGTTTGTAGGTCCACCTAGGGATCGACGAAACATCCATACAATCAGCGTTCTCTAATAATGTGCCACGTGGCTCGTATTGGCTGTAGTCAGTGACAAAGTTTTAGTCTCTTTTTTTATGGGCTAGGGTCAGGGGACAACCATTTTGGCGAACCCACATAGAAGATGATTCAATGGCTGATTTTTGGTGAGGATTATCTTCTCACCATATAGATCATCCCAACAAAAAATTAGCCCATTCTGAAATTTTTAACCCCATCAAATGTGGTTTTCAAGTTACACGGACGATCCATAATTTTTCAACTTCTAAACCAGTCTACGAATATCAAAATGATTTGAATTTTTGTGAGGATGATCTCCTCACCATAGAGATCATCCTAACCAAAAATCTGCCATTGATTCATCTTCTCGTCTTGACTCCCCAATCCCCACCCCACCCTTTCCTTCACTCTCCTCTCTCTCACCATCTTCTCCGGTGGCAATATCTTGCCGCTGACGACGGAGTCTGGATCCCTTCCCTACCCCACCCTTGACTCTCCTCTCTTTCCCCCATCGTCTCTGTCCACCTGGTCACCCACACGCCTGCTGCAAGCAACACTACATTACCATCGGTACACAAAAGGTTAGCATATTCTCCCTCTCTCTCTTACCTTCGTTCCTTCCGGCGAGCACTATTCATCATTGATGAATAGAGTTATTTTTAATAGCTTAATTTTTGCCATCGTGTATACATATTTATATGAATCCAATTAAAGCTTATGTAAATGCCAAAAATTATTTTTCATTTTTTGGTTTTTCAGTAGGCATCAAATATTCAGGCTTCTTTTACTTTGGGACATGATGTTGGCACCCGCGTTTTCGCTCAGTAAACCCATCACTCATCACACCCATCCACCCAAAAAAAAAAAAAAAACCGGAGAAGAAGAAGAAGAAGAGGAGGAGGAGGCCGTCGTCGCCGCTTCCACCGCCGTAGGTACGTCTCTCTCTCTCTCTCTCTCTCTCTCTTGGCAGCCCCTGAGGTCGAGTGTGGAATGCCATACTCGGCAACCCTTAGCAGCCCATAATTGAGAGTGAGATGAAGAGGGAGAGAGAGCAAGAGAGAGAGAGAGAGAGAGAGAGACGTACCTGCAACGGCAACGCCGGCGTCCTCCTCCTCCTCTTCTTCTTCTTCTTCTTCTTCTCTATTTTTTTTTCATTTTTTTTAGGTTTTCTTTTTTTTTTTTTATTTTTTTATGGGTGTGATGAGTGAAAAAGGAGGGAGGAGGATTTTTGGGTTTACTGAGCGAAAACGCGGGTGCCAATATCCCGTCTCTTTACTTTTTATGGTGTCAAGGCAAGAAACGTTTTCGTCTTATTTGTGGAAAGGTGGTCATGATTATTTAGCTGTTGAATCCAAGTGTTGATCCATGTCCTGTGGCCAAACATCTACCCATTAGCAAATGCACATCAGGTGTGGGAATAAACTTTTGTTCCCAAAATAGGTAATGGTCCCTTTTCAGAATAGGCCAGCCTTAAGGATGCAACTCTAGAGGGTTGGGTACCGGAGAGCAACCCAACACTGAGAAATTTCTGGACTAGTTCTTGTAAGTTCCTGATTTGGATCTTGTAGGATTTTTTATTCCTGAGAATTTTCATTTTTTTAAGTCTGAATTTAGGTTTTAGGTTTTAGATTTAGTTTTATGCTCTATAAATGTGTGATTTGAATGCATGATTTTGACATGGAGATGGATAATATTTTTCTAGATTAAGAAGTGATTTGTGTGCCCCTGTTTTTGAGAAATGGCGTGCCCCAGGTTGTAGAAATTTACTACTGTAGGAATATCAAGGAGATGGTAAATTTGGCCCATAAAAAAAATAAAATAACATTAGAGTGTGAATTTGTGTATAGAAATCGTATTCAGCTTTGATTCTCTTTTTGATTTGACGAATGTGAAATAATTCTAAACCTATAGTTGACGAACTTAGCATTTTACGCCAAAAAAAAGACTGAATGCTTGACTAAGAGTTAACTCATTCTTGTGCAATTCTTAAAGATTAAAGATTATTTTTGTGTAACAAGAATGTTTTAGGGTTATGGTGCAGCTCCATGAAAATGGATCAATGCTGACCAATGTAGAGCTTGAAATGCATTTAGTATAAAAAATGCATTCAGTATCTGCTTGGGAGGAAAGGAAATTCAACTCAATATTAAAATGTATGCTTTATTTAGCTCACCACGGTTCCATTCTTTTTCACCTTATCATCCATAATGCTATTTGAGGCATGTGTTATCGTATGTATCTCTGCACTTTCAACAAAATGGTTTTAGTATTTTGTGCTAGGAAAGCATAGTAAAGCAACACAACCTGCAACCTTTTTATTGATAAAAATAAATAGATTAAGTAGATTTGGTTGTGGTTTGTGTACATAATTACATTTGCGTAGCTCAGAGAGATTGTGTTTTAGCTTGTCATAGTTTAGTTGATTGCACTCTACGTTTACTTTGTTTACTGGATTTGTTAGGTTCATCTATTTTTTTCGTAGATGAGTGTTTTATGACATTGACATAAGGAAAAGGGAAGTGAACTTTGACTACTATTTAATGACGGTCAATTAATGTTTTTACGTCGTTAGGGGAATATTTCAGAATATACTTCTTTCAGATGTGTAACATGACTAAAATCAACTGTTAATTGGATTCTAATGATTTTATTTTGAAATTCATGTCACAAGGGATAAGTCTTCAAACCTCTCTACTGTAGGATATCTGGGGCATTTATAAATTGTTAAATATGTTGCAATATTAATATAGATAACATTAAAATAGAATAACTAATATGATCTATTCAAACCTTTGAATTAAAACTTCAACCCAATAGTAAAAAATGGATTGCTTTAAAAACATCTAATGATAACTCTAAAGAATCCGATGATTAGGATGAAGTTGTTCTAATGGCTAAAAGATTTAAAAACTTTTTTTATAAATAAAGATAAAAGAAATTTTGAAACTAAAAGTAGAAAACTCTTTAAAATAAAATCATTAAGGAAGAAATTCAATGCTACAAACGTATGGGTTATTGTCACATTTCTAGTGAATGTGTTAATAAAACTAAAGATATGAAAGCCACATGGGTTATGATTTAGAAAATGAAACAAATTCTATTAATGATAATGAAGAATTTGATCAAATGAAAGCCTTAATGATTAAATCTAATTTTAATGCAATTCATCTTTTAGCTAGATAAAGAAGATAGTAAAATTGATATAGAATCTAGTAATGAAGATTTACAAGAAGCCTATAATAACTAATATTAAGAAAATAAACCTGCTAAGATTTGTGATAATCAGAAACTTGAAATAAACAAACTTTGTAATGGAAACTCCACTCTCATCATTAAAATTTGTGAACTTACTAAAACTAAAATGAAATGAAATAGAGAATGAGAAAGAAAATTTTCTCCAGAATGAAACATCCGTCCTAACGCTATAGAGTAAACAAGTTTATGTTAGGGTTGTGCCTCAGCCCTTTAATCTATCTGATTATTTGTTAGACTTATCTGTCTTAAGAAACGGTCCACCGGTTTAGACAGACTAGGCGACTAGCCTTAATAGCACTTCAATATATTTTTGATGGGTACACCGGTGTGGATTCACTGGACAATCGATCGGTCAAGAAAGTCAAACTTTTTTGAGATCGGTTGACCACGCTCTGCAAAACCGTGAATCCCCAACCCGAATTGACGAAGCTTTAAAACCCCCAAATCCTTCCTCCCCTCTCATTTCACTCCTTTCAATCTGAAAGTAGGTGTTTTCCGCGTCGTTGGTTACGAAAACCCTATTCTCAACACATTTGTAATTTGATCCGAATTTTAATCCTGTAAAATATAGAGATATTGTATAGGGATTCGTGTCGGATGTCGATCCGCACTCGGGGTTAGTTTGAGCAATTCGAGAACATAAAATGACGGATTCTTGCGAGAAAAATAGAGGGGTGAGAGTGGTGGATAAGTGAGTTCAAAACATGCTTGATTTTAGAGTGAGAAGGACTATAACCATATCAGAAAATGATAAAATAATTACTCATCAATAAACTGCATTTATCAAATTCAAATATCAGATTACAATGCTTTGAATAAAAAAAAAACTATTGAATAAAGTTATCTAAAAAGCATTAAATAGAGAGAGAAGTGTAGAGAGAGAAGATAAGAGGTAGAGAGAGAAAGAGGAAAACAAAGGAGGAGAGAGAAAGTAATCAACTAGGAACTTACCCTACAGTGGACCACCTGTCATGCGATTTCCTTGGACAATCATGGAAGGGATGATAATGATCACCCTGTGGAGATGATGAAGATCAGGGATGATGGTGAGGTGGGCGGAGCAGCTGAGTTGCGAGTCGCTATGATTAGCGCACCACAAGTAGTGATCTTGCTAGAGACGAAGGTGGAGCCTTGGCTGCTAGTCGACACCCATTGCCCTTGCCTAGGGGAGAGCGGCCATTGGAGATAAGAGATGATCTTGCAGGCTGGTAGTGATGGAGCTGCTGGTGGCAGCAACGTGGTGGTAATGTTGTTGTGGAAGAAGGTGGACAAAAGGAGAGGTCGCAACCTCCAACAGGTGGTGCAATGGCTTGAAGGTATGAGGCACATCAGCAGCATGGAGAAGTCGGGTAGTAGATCTGGGTGTGCAGCATCAAGAGCAAGGCGAAGCACTAGAGAGGATCGCCGGGTGGTGCTGCAGCGGATGAAGGGGGCAGCGTGGTGGACTGTGGTGGCGATAGAGGTAGGGCGATCCCTCTCTTTTCCTTTTTCTTCTTCTTCTTATTTTTCTTTTTTTTTTTTTTTTTTTTTTGAGAAGAGGAGAAAGAGGGCAGTAATCCTGTTGGGGAAGATCGCCGATGGAGGGAGAAAAGTGCAACGTTGGGAGATGAGGGCAGCGCCTGTAGGTAATAGATTTGCCGGCCAAACCTGCAACTATCAAAGTTGCCGGTCCAGCTAGCGTTTCTGGTAGAGAAGAGGCCGACTCCTTCCTTAATGGTTGTGGTTGCTGGGCGGTAGTGAGAATGGAGATGATGGAATGGAAGGAGCGGTGCTGTTTTTGCTGTGGGAGGATAAGGGAAATATGGGAGAGGCGGTGATGGCTTTTTCTGCAAAAGAAACTGTTTGTGGGAGAGAAGGCGGTGGTTTGGGAAGCTGTTCCCCACGTTGGTAGTGTAGCTAGCAGTTGCCTGTTTGGAGTCAAGCACCGTGGCTGACTGGTGTGGAGAGAATGAGAGGGAAAGATGGTGGGGCGTGGTGGAGATGAGAACGTGGAGAGGGCTCAAGACGGTGAAGAAGGAGAGGGCGTTGGGGGCAGCCAAGGTGATAGAGACATTGCTAGACGTGGTGGTGGCTGGCAGATCGTGAAGTAGAGGGCGGAGAAGAAGAACCAGGAGAAGAAGACGCTGGTGATGGTGTTGCTGGTCGGAGTTGCAGGCGCAACTCCGGCGAGAAAAAAGAAGGAAGAGGAAGAAAGAAGAAGAAAGAGAAGGAGAGGATGGTTCTTGGCGTGGTGAGCAGGGGGTTGGGCAGCGGCTAGAGGAGGAGAAGAAGAACAAGAAGAGAAGAAGGAGGAGACAAACGGCCGGAGTTGCAAACCTGCAACTCCGGCGAAGAATGGTGAAGGAGACGAAGAAGAAAGGAGGAAGAAGAGGAAAGGGAAGTCGTGGGAAAGATGGGAAAGGATAGGGGGAAGGAGAGGAAGAGAGGGGAGAGGGATTAGGGTTCGAATGAACCCCTATCCTTCTCCTTTTAAAGCTTCCCTATTTCCTTTAATGGAAATAGAGGATTTTTGAAAATAAAAAAATAAGAAAAATAATTTTTTTTTTTTTTTTAAGTAAAAACCTACTTTACTATGGGGAATCTCCCCAATTAGTGGACCCCCCATTTAATTAAAATTATTTTGAAATTCGCGGGGTCCACTAACTGGTCGGACAGTGGGTCGATGAAGATGGGCCCAGCTACTGGCCCATATGGATTGATGATGTCCATCATCTCACAAGATGATGTGACAGACAGTTTGATGGCGATCGGATGGATGGTGACTTGATTGGGGCTCAGATTGGTAGATCGACAGATCTAGAGAGATCCAACGGTCCGATTGAAGATCCAACGGTCCGATGGAAGATCCAATGGTCAGAAAGCTAAGGGAGATGAGATAGAGCCGATGGGTAGGAGTTCTGGGGTTAGGTCAGTAGATTCGAGGATCGAGAGATGAAGAGAGAGAGAGAATAAGAAGAGATGAGAGAAAAAGTATCAAAAAAATGGAAAAAAGCACTGGCGGAGGGTCTGGAACCCTGGTCTTCACTATGACCATCCTCACGCTTTTTCAGTAGAGTCGACTATCATTCTTTGCTGACTCATGTGGCTTTAAACGCTTTGGTCCGTCTCTTGGTCATTGGCTCTCCTGCTCTCTTCGTTCTTTGGGCCGGCTTTTTGGTCATCTTATTAAGCCCATATTTGGCCCATATCTTCTAGTCATATCATGTGGGCTCTTTAAGCTTTGATAATGGGCTTTCATGATCGATTTGGGCCCACAAGTCTCGAGAATCGTCCCATCGGGGTTTCCTGCGACAGAAGAAGCGCGTAATGAGACTTTATCAGAACGGCTTAATATTTAGACTTCCAAAAATGTGTTTAATGCATGCAAATATACCATTTCGTCTAGAAAAGTGTGTTCTACGCAACAGAAGAGACTCTTACGTAGAAAAGTAGGTAAATAGAGTATTTTACGTAGGAGAATGCAATAACGCTAAAAGGATAATTGCTTAAAATAAGCACTTTTGAGCGAATATCACAATCACTCCCTAACTCTCTCCCATCCTTAAATAACCCCTCAAAACCCTTCTTAAACCTTTGATTTCTTGTTTGAAATTGCTAAAATAAAAAAAAATTAGCATTTTCCCTCAATCAATGGCTTTAAAGGGGCAAGAGGGGCGTCATTTAGCCGAGCAGAATGAGGGCAAACAATCCCCTATATTCATCAATGAATGCACGAGGATTGATATTCGTTCAAAAGTACTTATTTTAAGTAATTATTCTTCTAGCGTTATCACACTCTCCTATGTAAAACTATCATTTTTATCAACTTTTCTACGTAAGAGTTTCTCTCATTGCGTAGAACACACTTTTCTGCACAAAATGATATATTCGCATGCGCTCATACGCGTTTATTTGACCTACATGCGAAGCAGTTTTGATTTAGTCTCATTACGTATTTTTTTTTATCGCAGGGACACCAATCAAACGATTATGATAGACTTGCAGGCCCATGATTGATCTTAGAAGCTTATCACTAAAGCCCAGAGGCAAGCCCAAAAGGTCAGTGGACCACACCAAGAAAATCGGCCGAGATATTGAGCAAGGAAATTCTGAAGCATGTGTCAACCCATAGAAGTGATGGGCCAGAATTGGTCACAGACTAGGAGGCTAGATTAGTGAATGGTACAAGATGATATACCAGGATGGCCTGCCAATACATGAGCTATGCCAGTGTACCAAATACCAGATCAATGCGTCGGACTACTGGACCAAATGCGTTGGCCATGGTGGATTGAAATTGTGGCCCACGAGGAAGATGATATGAAAAGAAGCATGGTCCACACTCGTGTGGAGTCGGTGAGTTGGCAAACTAGACGCTCTGGGAGTTAGATTGGACTCCACAACATGTGGCGATGTGATAAAGGAGTGTTCATGGCACATGCATGGGACGTGGGTGGCTATCAAGATTTGCAAAAGGCGGTACCAAAAGTTGGATGACATACCAAAAATGTCATGGTAATCGGAATTTCACTTAAGTAGCAAGGGACGATCCAGATTGCATTATGGAGGTGATCCTTAACACTCTATTATTGGAAACCATATGGGTAGCATCTTACATGGATGAGGTGGCATGAAGTTTTGTCATTTATCAAGAGTGTTTTAAAAACATTACAAAAAGAAGGTGGTTTTGGCATAGTGGCATAGGTGGCATTAGTTTTACAAAATAAAAAATCAGTTTTGGATAATACAAGGGGAGAATGCTTGAAGGTGGGATGGATAGTGGACTTCAAAAGAAAGAGGAGGGCAATTCGAGAAATGAAATCGGAGGGCAAAATGGTCTAAAAAAATGGAGAGAACCTCTCCAATTTAGTTGGGTCAAACCCCCCCACCCACCTGTTCTCTCATTCTCTTCTCTCTTTCACTCAACCCAAGCCATCATTCCAAAAGGAGAGAAAGGAAGCTCTCCACGTCCACTAATATTCACTTAAAAGTGCGTATTTTCCACTATTATCCTTTAAGTGTTATCACACTCTCCTACGTAAAACTACTTCATTTATCCACTTTTCTACGTAAGAGTATCTTCCATTGCATAGAACACACTTTTCTGGACGAAATGATATATTTATATGCATTAAACACATTTCTGAAAGTCTAGATATGAAGTCATTTTGATTAAGTCTCATTATGCGTTTCTTCTGTCGTAGGAAACCCCAATTGGATGATTCTCGAGACTTGCGGGCCCACGATCAACCATAGAAGCCTAATAGCAAGTCAAGTCAAAGGATCACGGACTAGTCCAAAGAACCAAAAGAGATGGAGAGCTGATGACCAAGAGATGGACCAAAGCAGTTGAAGCCACATGAAATGAGAAGAAAATGATAATCTGCTCTGCTGGCGAAGCTCGAGAAGAAAACGTATTGAAAATCAGGGTTCCAGACCCTCCGCTAGTAGTTATCTTTGTAGTCTGTAGAGTTTTCTCTCTCATCTCTCTTCATCTCCCAATCCATCACCACCTGATCCTCAGAACTCCTGTCCGTTGGCTCTGTCTCATCTCCCTTAACTTTCTGACCATTAGATCTTCCATCGGACTGTTGGATCTCTCTAGATCCGTCGATCTACCAATCTGGGTCCCAATCCAGTCACCATCCATCCGGTCATCATCAAATTGTCTGTCATATCATCTTGTGAGACGATGGACATCATCAATCAATGTGGGCCAGTAGACGGGCCCATCATCATTGACTCGTGACTTAGCCATTTAGTGGACCCCGTGAATTTCAAAATAATTCAAATTAAATTTAAAAAAATGCGGGGGGGGGGGGGGGGGGGGAAGAAAGGTTTTAATAAAAAAAAAAATTAAATTATTTTTTATTTCAAAAAAATCCTATTTTCCATTAAAGAAAAGTGGGAGCTTTTTAAAGAGGAAGAGAAGGGTTCGTAGGAAACCCTAATCCCCCTCCTTTCTTCTCCTCTCTTCCCCGAATCTTCTCCCCCACGTTCTACTCTTCTTTTTGGCCATTTTCCCTCCTGTTCTCCACCTTCTTCTTCATCTTCTTCACCAAGTTATTGCCGGAGTTGCAGGCTGCAACTCCGGCCGATCAAGAACTCCACCACCACGCATCTTCCACCTTCAACCACTGCCTTCTCTCCGCCCGTAGCAGCACCACCCAAACACCCACCTTGCTCCTCCTGTTGCTGTGTGCAACATAAAAAAAAGAGAAAAAAAAAATAGTCGCCGGAGAACTCCATCTTCTCCGGCGTGTTCCACACTGCCCCCATCCTTTTTCTCCCCCCATCTTCTTTTCCCACGTTTTCATCTAATCCCCTCCACATCTTGGAGAATCCTAGAACCCTATTCCATCTCTTCATCTAACCCTCTCAAGTTCTTGGCCCTCTCAAAAGAGGTCACCGGCGGCTCCTCATGAGAGGCAAAATGACTGCATCTCCTATCGGTGCTGTCTCCCTCTCGCCCAAGCCTGCAACAGACGGGAAGGTTGCTCACCTTTAAACCCGATAGTTCTCTCCATTGGTCACTCCTCAAGCTGCTGCCCTGCACAACCATTGTCTCATCCGGCTATTCTCCTCCACGTTGCTGCTGCTCTGCAACTCATCCCACGGTTCCACTTGTTGTAGTGTGATCCATCTCCACCGTTTCTCCTCTTCTACAAGGCATCACCGCCCCCTACTCTCTCTCTCGTCAGAACTGCTCGTGTTGCAACTAGTCAGCTTGCAGCATCGCCACCATCGGACTGCCTTTTCTCCACAAAAATTAGGCTGCAACTTCAGGCAAACCACCTCTCCATGATCCTCCTCTCCTCTGTATGCACCTGCAATTCCACAGATCGCTGGACAGGCTCGTCTTTAACTCCCTATTGCTCCTTGCTTCTACAATCCTTGGAGCACAGATCACCAACAGCACCTATCGCCTCCACTACCGACCGGTGCTCTCTCCTCCGGGTAGCACACATGCCGTCCCACCGTTGGCCGATCTACCACTATTGTTGGTTCGAACTTATAACGGACCTGCAACTCCTTTTTTTTGGAGCGTAGGCCATGTACGAGTTCCTCATCCTCACCTCTCTCTTTATCTCAACACTAAAGAAATACAGAAAAAAAAAGAAAAAAAAAAGAAGAAAAGATAAGAGAAGAAGAGAGGAAGATGTGAACTTCCTAGACGGTTCCACTTCACCCCCCTCCATCTTCTTGGCCGATCCTCAATCTTTATTAGCCAAATCCAACCGATCTCGATCTTCAATGGCCGATTCTAAATCTCGGTAAGTTTCAATGATGAGTTTTTTCTCTCCTCTTAGTTTCTCTCTCTAGATTTTACATAGTTTTCTAAACTTTCTCCTTCTTCATCCCATTTTCTCTCTCTAGCCTTCTCTCTCTAGGTTTGTTTTCTTTAAAACTCATATTCTCTCTCTTTCTCATTTTTCTCCCTCTAGGATTTCTCATCGCTTCTTTCTCTCTCTAATTATATTTTACTTTCTAGAATAACATTTTGATGGCTTTCTAGGTTAATTTCGTTATTTGAATGTAGTTCAATATTATAAGAACTTTTTATTAATTCATAAAGTTGTGATTGTTCATTCCTCAATTTCATTTGTCTTAATGTTCTTAGTTCTTGTGATAAATTCTCTCTCTAAAATCATCAAAGAATGTTTTAAAATTGACTCATCCTTCTCACCTACCCACCTGCTCTAGCAATTTTTCGTCATTTTATGTTTTTGATTTGTGTGAATTAACCCTGAGTGCGGATTGACATCCGACATACTTTCCACTGTGCGAGAATTACTATTTTTATAGGAATTAAATCAGAAAAGATACAAATTTTGTTGAGATTAGGGTTTCGTAACCAATGACGCGGAAAAACCTTAATTTCAAATGGTGCCGTTGCCGCTCGGGTGTACGGGAGTGCGAAAAAGGACGTAAAGATGGAATTGAAAAGTTGCTGAATTTGGACAACCCGACGTTTTCAGGAAACTTTCTATTTTTGATTTTTAGTGATTTTTAAATTACTATTTTTACTGCCTCGGAAGGCCGAGTGCAAAGTTGTAATAATTTAGGAATTTTACTGCTTTTCAAATAACTGCTAGATCTTGTTCTAAGGTTTTTTAGAAACCCTAGATTAAGTGAAAAATACCAAAAACATAAAAAAATCAAAATTCAAAAAAATTCGGGTTTTATATTCTGCAGATTTTTAAAAATCACCAATCAAGGATTCGCGATTTTTGGAAAGATTCCAAAATCTTGAAACTTTGCTAAATTAGAGTTTCCCCTCTTAGAAGTTTCTACTTTAGAGGAATTTCTATCTTTAGAAATCCTCCGAATTTGAAAAAGTCTGCAAAAGGAAATACCCCAAATCTAGTAGAATTTCAATTTTGGGAAATTTTTCAAAATTGTAAGGGATCTCGCAATCACATCTTTCTTGGAAGATCTTCACAGTTCGGCAAACTTTCCAATCTAGGTATTTTCCAATCTGGAAATTCCTAAATTTCACCCATCTCGAATTTGGAAAATAATTCAAAAACTTGCCTAAATCCAGTACTTGTTCTGTGAACCCTAAAAAGGCAAGGATCTTCCAAATAGAATCTCAAATACCTAGACCGTGTGATCTAACTTTTCTGCAGCATACGATCCTAGTGTGGGTAGGGAGCGAAAGCTCAAAGTGGTGGAGTCGGGCTCAAGCCCATTAGGACACCCCTCCCTAACCCACGGAAGCAACCTTGTGGCGTGGCCCAAGGGAGGTAAGTCTCTATCCTCGCCTTGAGTGCGATACTGCACAATTGAGTGTTTATTGTGCCGCATGTCTATTTATTTTCTAGCAACCACTTACTCAACTTGTGTGGCGTGGCCGTTAATCAATCAATTCTAAGAGAGCTGATATTCGCTCAAAAGTGCTTATTTTAAGCAATTATCCTTCTAGCATTGTCACAATCTCCTACGTAAAATTGTATTTTTTATCAAAATTTCTACGTCAGAGTTTCTCTCATTCCGTAGAACACACTTTTCTGGTTAAAATGGTATATTCGCATGCATTCATACGTATTTATTTGACCTACATGCGAAGTCATTCTCATTACGCGATTTTTCTATCGCAGGAGTACTAATTAGGCAACTTTGATGGCATGCAGGCCCACAATCAACTTCCAGAATCTATGATCAAAGCTCAAGAGCCAACAAGCTAGGGATGAGAAGATATAGCCCAAAGACGGGAAGAGCCGGAGAGTCAAGAGAATCGAGGGACGACCAAGAGAGAAGGAGAGACAAACCCTCAAAGAAGAGACTAAGGAGATTAAAGCTTATAAACCAACACAAGGCGAGTGCTTGCTCAGTTGGTGAAGCATGCAGAAGACCAAGTCAAAGATCAGGGTTCAAGACCCTCTGCTAGCATTTTCTCTTTATTTTGTAATATTTTCTCTCTCCTATCTCTAAATCTTCATTCTCTCTCTACTCTCAATATCAACCACCCGATCCTTTCTTCTACCGAAATCACTCGATCCTACGACCTACCTTGTTCGATCTCCACCGTCCGATGATCCATCCGATCATCACCATCCACTTCTACCATCTGCTCGCCATTGAATCATCCATTCTACTGTCTGATCATCAGATCTTTCCTCTGATCACTCATCACACCATCTTAGAATCCAGTGGCCCTCATCATTCCATGTTCAGTCATATGGGCCATGGACAAGCTAAAAATATAGGCCACGGCCTTACGTCCATGACATGGGCCCATCCTCACACTTCTCTATCCAATCTCTCACTAACATGCCCTCAATGTGGACCCCACATCCAACGATTCTCTTTCTAAAAGAGTAGCCCACGGCATCTAATAATATCTTTCCTAAAAGAAAAAAATGTGTTTTTTTTTTTTTATAAATTTGGAAAGAAGATTTTCTTTTTAGCTGGGTGGTTTCACAAAGAGAAAAACACAATTTTCATTTTTTTTAGGAAGTATGGGGATTGGACAACCACGTAAATTGCTTGGAGAGGGGAAATCTTATTAAACCATTGGATATTTTTTTCTATTTTTCTTTTGGATTTGCAGGCGTTGGAGGCTTGGGCTAATTAAAATTTTCAATTTTCAAATCAAAAAAAAATATATATTTCTTTAAAAATAAAATTTCTTTAAAAAAAAATTTTCTTTAAAAAAAATAAATTAAATTTTAAAGTTTTTTATTAATAGATTAAAAAAGTTTTAAGAAAAAATTTTTAAAATGAAAATTTTTTTTTTAATTTTTTTAGATAAATTAAAAATAAATTTTTTTATTTTAAAAAATTTTTCTTAAAACTTTTTTAATCTATTAAAAATTCTTAAAAAACTTCAAAATTTTTTTTTTTTTTTTAATTTTTTTTTTTTATTTGAAAATTGAAAATTTTAATTAGCCCAAGCCTCCAACGCCTGCAAATCCAAAAGAAAAATAGAAAAAAAAAAAAAGGGGAAGGAGAAGAACAAGAAGAAGAGAGGAGGTGATCTGCACCTCCTCCTTACCGCTGCATCCTACCTCAGCCTCCATTCACGGTGCTGCTGCAGCAAGAATCGTGTGCTGCACCACCGCCTCCACCGTTTTCATTCTCTCACTTGTTGGGTTGCAGCCGATCACCATAACAGCCACACCAGTCCACCTGCAGGTGCACCGCCCCAAACCGAACAGCAAACACTAACACCACCGTGCTCGCCATCCTCTCTCCTCTGCCGTTCTTCTTATAAAAATAAAAAAAAAAAAAAGAGAAGGGCTGAGGTTTGGTCATCCATGACCGTTGGATCCTCCTCTACCGTTGCAGCCTGCCATCCAATGCCATCATCATCTCCATTAGCGTTACCATCTTGCTACTTTAGCCACCGATCTTCATCTTCTCCATCCACAGTTCGGGTCCCTTTGCAACATTTGTTCTAAAAACTTGCAAACCAGCAAGTTGCTCCACCATTCTCCAAGCGTCTCCGGTCTCTACACGTGCAACCATCATAACCTTCATCCCCTTGGCCGACCACCCGGGCCGAACCACTCACCGGGCAGATCTTATCTCTCCAAATAAGTTGAAGGTAAAACATTTCTTTTTACCATAGTTTCTCTCTCTAGGACTTTCTCCCTTTCTCTCTCTCTCCTCTCTTTCTCTCTAGATCCAAATGTTTTAGTTTATTTTAAGTAGAATTAAATTTCAATACATGTACTAGATTGCTTAATTATTAATGAAAAGTTTGTGTTAGTAGTATCTGTGTATCTCTCTCTACAATCATCAAATCAAGTTTTAAAAAAATCACTGTCAACCACTATTCTCACCCTTCCATCCCTTTACTTTTAGCAATTTCTAAGAAAAATTCATCATTTCATGTTCACTGCTTGCACAAACTAACCCCGAGTACGGATCGAAATCCGACACGAATCCCTATACAAATCTGTTAATTTTGCAGGATAATCGGATAAAAATTACAAATATGTTAGAATTAGGGTTTCCATAATCAACGACGCGAAAAAATCCTAGTTTCAAATGGCGTCGCTGCCGCTCGAGAGTACGGGAGTGCGAAAAAGGACGTAAAGACGGAATTGGAAAGTTGCTGAAGTGAAAAGTTGCTCAATTTGGACAGCCAGGCCTTTTCGGGAAACTTTCTATTTTTTGGTTTTTAGTGATTTTTAGCAGTTTTTAAATTACTATTTTTAATGCCTCGGAAGGCCGAGTGCAAAGTTGTAATAATTTAGGAATTTTACTGCTTTCCAAATAACTGCTAGATCTTGTTCTAGGGTTTTTTAGAAACCCTAGATTAAATGGAAAATACCAAAAAAATAAAAATTCAAAATTCAAAATAATTAGGGTTTTATATTCTGCAGATTTTTAGAAATCACCAATCAAGGATTTGCGATTTTTGGAAAGATTCTAAAATCTTGAAACTCTGCTTAATTAGGGTTTCCCCTCTTAGAAGTTTCCTCTTTAGAAGAATTTCTATCTTTAGAAATCTTCCAAATTTGGAAAAAATCTTTCTTGGAAGATCTCCACAGTTCGGGAAACTTTCCAATCTAGGTATTTTCTAATCTGGGAATTCCTAAATTTTAACCCATCTCGAATTTGGAAACTAATTCAAAAACTTGCCTAAATCTAGTGCTTGTTTAGTGAACCCTAAAAAGGCAAGGATCTTCCAAATAGAATCCCAAAGACCTAGACCGTGAGATCTAACTGTTTCTGCAGGAACACAATCCAGTGTGGGTAGGGAGCGAAAGCTCAAAGAGGTGGAGTCGGGCCCAAGCCCATTAGGATACCCCTCCCTAACCCACGGAGGCGACCCCGTGGTGTGGCCCACGGGAGGTAAGTCCCTATCCTCGCCTTGAGTGCGATACGGTGTTATTGGGTGCATCATTGCCGCTTGTCTATTTGCTCTCGCATACATATTCTTCGACTTGCGTGGCGTGGCCGTTAATCAATAAACTCTAAGAGAGCAAACCCAGCTCCAAAATTGAAACTGGTGGGATTTCATCACCCACCTCATCACTCCAGCTGAAATTGATCCCCAGGATCCATCTATAATAAAAAGAATCAAGAAGTAGAGCCAATTAGCCCGGTGTTCGAGGAAAAATCCACACAAATCGAACCCGCTTAACATCCAATCGAAATAAGACCACGAGCGCGAGTCCCTGTTGTCTAACACACCCATAAGTCCCTGCTACTCAAGTACACTAAGCTCGACGTGGCATCTTAGACTATTCGGCGGTTAGTCGCGTGTGGACTAGGAACACGCACCAACCCTAGCTTAACCCGAGGGAACACTCTTCTTATCCACTTGACCAATCCGGTTAGTCTGGGACGTACTTAAGTCAGCCATTGTGCCGCACGTCTGTCTAGGCTTCGGATTGCCTTGTTGTTAATTAGAGTTAGTACTAAAGGATTCGCTCTGAAGAGTGTAGCCTGGTGAGAACCTCTGAGTGCAAAACAGTTAGTCCGGCGGTTAAAAGATAAACCAGTGGTCCGCCCACTGTCATAATCTACTTTAACCGAAAAACTAACAAAGATAATTCCTAAAATATATCCTGATTGCTTCCAATAGGATTATCTGTGCTTGGTGTGCATCATTTAGGATAGTGTTCCTCTCTGGCAACTTTTTGCCAAGTATAGAGCTTGCCTCATCAGCGCATGCCCATTTGGACTCGTCCGAACAAGCGCTTGATTCGATCTGAGAATCACGTACCTACAGTGGATCCTCTACTGAATTCTTCCCCATCTCTTTCCCCACCCGCCTCCCCCAGTACTACTACCTTTGTAGTCATGGCAGTCGAACAACCTCTTATCGAGACGTTCGCCCCTATCTCTGCTAATCCGCCCACTTGCATTATTCTCCCATCTACTACGGCGGTACAGTTTAAGATAAGGCCGCAGATGATCCAAATGCCGCCAACCTTTCGTGGTCTCGCAAAAGAAGACCCATATTCCCATATTAGGGAATTCCAACATGTCATCCTACTTTTCAAGAATCAGAACCTCGATGATGACAATGTGCGTCTGCGAGTTTTCCCATTCTCGCTCAAAGACCGAGCCTCAGATTGGCTCTACTCCTTACCCGCTGATTCAATCAGCAGTTGGAAAGAATTGGTGGGCAAATTCATGTCTAAATTCTACTCCATGACTCGGACCAACCAAATGAAGCAACTCATCCTGGACTTTCGACAAAAGTCCGATGAAATTTTTTTCGAAGCGTGGGATAGATTCCAAGACTACCTAACTAAGTGTCCCCACTATAGCATCGACAAGGGCAATCTTGTCCACGTCTTCTACAAGGGACTTACTAATGATGTAAAACCTTAAAACTCCCTTAAAAGACAATTCTGTCATATTGATATATTAGGGTATTCTTGACTTTTTAGACTTTAATTATGTCTACCTTGACTTATTTAACTAATAGGAGACTATATTTGACTTTTAGAAAATTTTAGAAAAAAATAAATTTTCGGATTTTTTAGTAATCTCCTTATGGGGCCCATAGGGGCTTAATAAGGCGCATGACTTGAAGACTGTTTTGAGGCCCATATATGTGCATTTTAATTCTTATATTAATTTTATAATTATTTAATTAAAAATATACATATAACTTATAGCCTTAATTAATTAATTGCTTATATTTTAAAGCACATATGAATAGTGCATGTATATTTAAGTGATTGTGTGTGTGTCATACACCCTACTCCTAACATTTAAAAATAAGATGACTATGCTAGTTAGATTTAATTTTTTAAGAAACTCATTTGCTTATGTGGCTGCCACATGTACAAATAAAAATAAATTAGGAATAAAATAACACATGTAATAATGCATTCTTAATTTTTCAAAATGCCACCTATAAAAGAGAAAATATTTTTCTTTCTTCCTACATAGAAATTGTTAAACACTATGGGGAGAAAAACTTCACTTTAAATATAAGAAACTCATTTTTTATTAACTTTAGAAACCTCACTTTTTATTAAGTTAGAAACTCTTTTAATCATTAATTAACTTTACCACTTTTGAAAACCTCTTTGCTAACCTAAACCTAACATTGCTAACCTAAGCCTTTGGTAAGGCTATATAAAGGCCATAGGAGACACCATCTTTTCATCAAGCCATTAGCTCTCTCTCTCTTCTCTTGTATTGGTTCTCCATCTCATTAAGCCATTAGCTACCCCAAAGTTCTAACAACTTTTCACATCCAATTACTCAAACTATAAACTATTTCTTAAGGGCTTTTTATTTTTTTCTAAACCTTTTATTTTAAAATACTTGTGGAAGATCATAGAACAAAAAGAAGATAGGAGAGAAGAAACGAACATATCACAAAGATCTAGTTTAAAGAACAGATGTAGGTTATTTCCTCCCTTTATTCCCATGCTTATTTTTATACAAAGTGTATATATGATATGTTGAATGTTACATTTTTAATTAGTTAAAAACCTTGTATTTTTGTTAAATCTACATGTGTTATATTTTCAAAAGCATGATTAGTTATGTTAGAAAGAATTCGAGCATGTTTTAAAATATTTGTTATCTTCTTAAAAATGCAGATTTGTATATTGTTTGTAATATATGTCATGTTATTTTATGATTGCCTATCAATATATGATGGATTATTCTATGAGATTAAAAAAAAAAGAAGATTGAGAGTGCATGGACACACGGTTAGGGTTTCGTGCCGTGTTATGTGCCGAACCCCTTAGGATTTTTCCTTAAAGAGCAAGGAGGGCTCGGAGCCCTGGGGTGTAAAGCCTCAACCCCCTTGGATCCATGTGGTATTTGATAGTTTGGCCCGCTGTTTGTATAAAGTGTGCCCCGTAGTGTTTATGTCATGCATGCTCATCGAATTTTCTTTTAATGTTTAAATTTGGTTTGATTATTATTATCCTATTGCATTATCTACATTATGTATTATTTCTGTTGATTATCCGTGGTTAGTCGCTCATCCCCATGGTAATAAGGGTGATGGAGTGTACCTACTGGGCTTCGCGGCTCAACCTATTTATTATGTTTCAGATTTGCCCAATGAAGCGGGTGCGTAGCACATGCGGAGCCGACAGAGAATTGATCCATATCTTACTTTATTGCTTTCTTAGAAAATATGCATTAGGTATTACTTTAGAAGCTATGATGTAATAAACATTGACATTTTTTTTATTTGAATAATGTAGTGATGAGACCTATTAATGAAATAATTGGATTATTCTCATAATTCTTTTCTTATCCTCACATCCGGGACCATGGGTCTGAGTTATGGACCACGGGTCGGGTCTGATAGACCCAGGTTCGGGGCGTGACAAAGTGGTATCAAAGCCTAGGCTTTAGTTCCTAGGGATTATTACATGAGAACCATAGGATCACTTGTTAACACTTAAACAATAGGATTTGCTCACTGAACTCTGATACTGTATATACATATATGCACATATATATATGCTTGTATGAACGTTGTTTGCCGACACTTAACACTTATATATATTTCTGTAATTTAGTAGATGGCTAGTGAGTCTACGCATGTTGGGCCCGAGGAATCCTTGGCCCAGGCTGTGAGGAACATGACTGCTTTTATGCAGCAGCATGCCCAGCCGCAAGCACCACCAGTTCAAGATGAATCTGAAGAGAATCGGATGGTGGGAATAATGAGAGAGTTCAAGAGGCTTAATCCTTCAGCTTTCAAGGGTACTCCTGACCCCCTCGAGGCTGAGACTTGGTTGCGAGAGATGAACAAGACCTTAGAGGTCCTCTCTGCAACTAATCGGCAGAAAGTAACCTTGTCGGCATACATGCTCCAAGGAGAAGCTGACCATTGGTGGGCCATGGTCAAGAGGTCCCGAGATGTGAATAAGATGTCTTGGGCTCAGTTCGAGGAAGTCTTTTTAGAGCGATACTTTCCAGAAGCAGTGAGGAATCAAAAGCGCGCCGAATTCTTGTACCTAGTACAAAAGAATATGACGGTCTCTAAATACGAAGCCAAGTTCGTGGAGTTAGCACGTTTCGCACATCATATCGTGGCGGACGAGTCTTTGAAGGCTCAAAAATTTCAAGAAGGACTACGACCAGGGATCAGAGGAAGATTAACGGCATTAAAGCTTCGCACGAATGCCGAAGTGGTCGATAGAGCGCTTCTCGTTGAGGTTGAGATGGACGATACTCAGAGGCTCAGGGAGCAGAACGAGAAAGGACAAATTGGAGGACAAAACAACAACAAGAAACAACGAATGAATCCTCCACAGCAAATAGGACAAATTGACCACATTAAGTGTCATAAATGTGGACTAATGGGACACATCAAGAAGAATTGTCCATCCTTCATAGCACCACAACCACAGCTGCTTCGCCAACACAACACTCAGCAACAAGGACAACAGTACCAGATTAGATGTTTTGGATGTGGACAACAAGGACACCATGTGAGGAATTGCCCATCACCTACGACACATCTACAATTATTTCGACCACAGCAGCAACGACCTCAATACCAGGAGCCTCGTCCTCAGCAACAACAGATGCAACAAAAAGTTCATCAACAGCCATCACAACCACGTCTACCTCAGCAGAATCAGAATCTTGGAAATCAAGGACCCAGGGCTCAGGGTCGAGTTTTTGCGATGGTAGCGCCAGACACCCAAGCAACCAATGCAGTGGTCGAAGGTACCCTTTTAGTTTACAACTCTTGGGCTAAAATTCTTTTTGATCCAAGCTCTACACACTCTTTTATATCTTCTACTTTTGCTTGTACCTTGGGTTTAGAATCTGAACTCCTAGATTATGTTTTGTGTGTCTCTACCCCTATTGGGAGGAGTATTGAGACCACTCGTATTTATCGATCATGTATAGTTAGGATTGCTGACTAGGAACTAGTAGTTGATCTAGTCCACCTGAGTCTAGTTGATTTTGATATAATATTTGGTATGGATTGGCTATCTGCCTACCATGCCACCATAGATTGTTTTGGAAAGCATGTGACTTTCAACATACCTGGAGGATCGACATTCCACTTCTATAGCAAGAAGAGCGTAGAAGACAGTTCTAGCTTTTTGGCGCACATCTCGAGCGGGGATAGCACTAGTCAGGCTTCGCGATTGGATGTAGTTGTTCGAGACTTCCCGGATGTATTTTCAGAAGATTTACCCGGTTTACCTCCAGTTAGAGAGATGGAGTTTACCATTGAGATCTATCCTGGTACAAACCCAATTTCTATCGCACCGTATCGAATGGCACCTGCGCTGAACTTGCAGAATTGAAGGATCAGCTCCAGGACTTGCAAGATAAAAGATTTCTAGTACTTCACCTTGGGGAGCTCCGGTCCTCTTTGTGAAAAAGAAAGATGGATCATTGAGGCTTTGTATCGATTACCGCCAATTGAATCGAGTCACTGTGAAGAACAAGTACCCACTGCCACGGATCGATGATTTATTTGACCAGTTGAGAGGGTCACAATATTTTTCAAAGATTGACTTGAGGTCAGGATATCATCAGTTGCGAGTTCGAGAGTCAGACATATCAAAGACAGCCTTTCGTATGCGCTACGGGCACTACGAATTCTTAGTCATGCCGTTCGGATTGACCAATGCGCCAGCAGCTTTCATGGACTTGATGAATAGAGTGTTTAGACCATACTTAGACAAATTCTTGGTAGTGTTTGTTGATGACATTCTTATCTACTCAAAGACGCAAGAGGAGCACGAGCATCACCTGAGGACAACATTACAGACTTTGAGGGAACACCAGCTTTATGCAAAGATGGATAAGTGTGATTTTTGGATGGTAGAAGTCA
This sequence comes from Euptelea pleiosperma, assembly GCA_035048495.1. Lineage (NCBI taxonomy): Eukaryota > Viridiplantae > Streptophyta > Magnoliopsida > Ranunculales > Eupteleaceae > Euptelea > Euptelea pleiosperma. The sequence goes on along the minus strand of CM068551.1, from coordinate 9,729,050 downwards.
AATTTTTAGGGCATGTAGTATCGAAGAATGGTATCTCAGTGGACCCAGCCAAGATTGAGGCAGTTTTGAGCTGGGAGAGGCCGAGGAGTGTGACCGAGATCCGTAGTTTTCTAGGACTAGCAGGATATTACCGACGATTTGTCGAAGGGTTTTCTCGTCTAGCAGCTTCGATGACAAAGTTGACCAAGAAGGGAGAGAAGTTTATCTAGACAGAAGAATGCGAGCAAGCATTCCAAGAATTGAAGAAGCGACTGACAACAGCACCGGTGTTGACTGTACCAGCTAGCGGAGAAGACTACGTAATCTACAGTGACGCATCACTTCAGGGACTTGGTTGCATTCTCATGCAACGAGGTAAGGTAATAGCTTATGCTTCATGCCAGTTGAAGATCCACGAACAAAACTACCCAACTCACGACTTGGCGTTAGCGGCCATTGTCTTCGCACTGAAGATTTGGAGACACTACCTCTACGGCGAGCAATTCGAGGTTTACTCTGACCATAAGAGCTTAAAATATATCTTCACCCAGAAGGAATTGAACCTGAGACAAAGGAGATGGATGGAGTTTCTTAAAGATTACGATTTCAACCTTCACTACCACCCTGGAAAAGCGAATGTGGTGGCAGACGCACTAAGTAGGAAGTCTAGAGGGTTGGTAGCTAGTTTATCTTTGAGGAGGCTCCAGATGATTGAAGCAGTGGAGAGTTTTGACCTTTGTGTCGAGAAGGGAGTCACACGGGCTTTCTTGTATAACTTGGTTATTCAACCGAGTATCATCCAGAAGGTACTCGAGGCGCAACGAAAAGACAAGGAGCTAGAAGCCATTCGCGCAGAGGTTATCAATAACACCGGACTAGAAGGTTTCACCATGCGACCTGATAGTAGTATTAGATACTTGGGCAGAATTTGCGTACCTGACGACACACAACTCAGAGGAGAGATACTCACTGAGGCTCATCGATCGAGATTCACCGTGCACCCTGGCAGTACCAAGATGTACCATGATGTGAAGCGCCAATATTGGTGGAGAGGAATGAAGCGAGACATAGCCACTTTCGTATCGAAGTGTCTCACCTGCCAACAAGTGAAGATAGAACACAAGAGACCAGCTGGCTTGCTACAGCCTTTACCAATAGCAGAGTGGAAGTGGGATCATATTACTATGGACTTTGTGATGGGATTGCCAAAAACTCAACGAGGACAAGATGCAATTTGGGTTATTGTAGATCGGCTTACGAAATCATCTCATTTTCTTCCCATTCGAGCGACGGACTCACTAATCGCGTTGAGCAAATTCTACATAAGAGAAATCGTGCGACTCCACGGCGTTCCGTTATCCATCATTTCAGATAGAGACCCAAGGTTTACATCACGTTTTTGGAATAGCCTTCAACAGGCCATGGGGACTCAGCTAAAATTTAGTACTGCATTCCATCCTCAGACAGATGGCCAGTCAGAACGCACCATCCAGACCCTAGAGGACATGTTGCGAGCATGTGTACTAGACTTCAAAGGTAGTTGGAGCGAACACCTACCACTGGTAGAGTTCGCGTACAATAATAGTTACCAAGCGAGTATTGGCATGGCACCTTACGAGGCACTCTACGGCAGACCTTGTAGATCTCCTGTTTGTTGGGCAGAGGTTGGAGAGCGTTCATTGTCAGGGCCTGAGTTGATTCAGGAGATGACAGAGAAGATTCAATTGATTAAAAACAGACTCTTCACTGCACAGAGTCGACAAAAGAGCTATGCAGATAATCGACGACGACCCTTAGAGTTTCAGACCGGTGATCACGTCTTTTTGAAGATATCACCACGTAGAGGCATCATTAGATTCGGTAAGAAAGGAAAACTAGCTCCGAGGTACATCTGACCTTTCGAGATTCTTCAACGAGTAGGAGAGGTGGCTTATCGTCTTGCACTACCACCACAACTTTCTTCAGTTCATGATGTCTTTCACATTTCCATGCTTCGGAAGTATGAACCAGACCCAACACACGTCATCGACTGGCAGGACCTACAGCTTCGAGAAGATGCAGTGTATGAAGAGCGACCGATCCAGATCCTTGATACGAAGGAACAAGTGTTATGTACCAAGACAGTCCGATTGGTCAAGGTATTATGGCAACACCACGGTGTCAAGGAAGCAACCTGGGAGTTAGAATCTGAGATACGTGAAAAGTATCCAGACCTCTTTACTACCACAGGTGAGACTTGAATTTCGTGAACGAAATTCTCTTTAAGGGGAGTAAGTTGTAAAACCTTAAAACTCCCTTAAAAGACAATTCTGTCATTTTGATATATTAGGGTATTCTTGACTTTTTAGACTTTAATTATGTCTACTTTGACTTATTTAACTAATAGGAGACTATATTTGACTTTTAGAAAGTTTAAAAAAAAAAAAAAATTTTGGATTTTTTAGTGATCTCCTTATGGGGCCCATAGGGGCTTAATAAGGCCCATGACTTGAAGACTGCTTTGAGGCCCATATATGTGCATTATAATTCTTATATTAATTTTATAATTATTTAATTAAAAATATACATATAACTTACGGCCTTAATTAATTAATTGCTTATATTTTAAAGCACATATGAATAGTGCATGTATATTTAAGTGATTGTGTGTGTGTCATACACCCTACTCCTAACATTTAAAAATAAGATGACTATGCTAGTTAGATTTAATTTTTTAAGAAACTCATTTGCTTATGTGGCTGCCACATGTACAAATAAAAATAAATTAGGAATAAAATAACACATGTAATAATGCATTCTTAATTTTTCAAAATGCCACCTATGAAAGAGAAAATATTTTTCTTTCTTCCTACGTAGAAATTGTTAAACACTATGGGGAGAAAAACTTCACTTTAAATATAAGAAACTCATTTTTTATTAACTTTAGAAACCTCACTTTTTATTAAGTTAGAAACTCTTTTGATCATTAATCAACTTTACCACTTTTGAAAACCTCTTTGCTAACCTAAACCTAACATTGCTAACCTAAGCCTTTGGTAAGGCTATATAAAGGCCATAGGAGACACCATCTTTTCATCAAGCCATTAGCTCTCCCTCTCTTCTCTTGTGTTGGTTCTCCATCTCATTAAGCCATTAGCTACCCCAAAGTTCTAACAACTTTTCACATCCAATTACTCAAACTATAAACTATTTCTTAAGGGCTTTTTATTTTTTTCTAAACCTTTTATTTTAAAATACTTGTGGAAGATTATAGAACAAAAAAGAGATAGGAGAGAAGAAACGAACATATCACAAAGATCTAGTTTAAAGAACAGAGGTAGGTTATTTCCTCCCTTTATTCCCATGCTTATTTTTATACAAAGTGTATATATGATATGTTGAATGTTACATTTTTAATTAGTTAAAAACCTTGTATTTTTGTTAAATCTACATGTGTTATATTTTCAAAAGCATGATTAGTTATGTTAGAAAAAATTCGAGCATGTTTTAAAATATTTGTTATCTTCATAAAAATGCAGATTTGTATATTATTTGTAATATATGTCATGTTATTTTATGATTGCCTATGAATATATGATGGATTATTCTATGAGATTAAAAAAAAAAAAAGATTGAGAGTGCATGGACACACGGTTAGGGTTTCGTGCCGTGTTATGTGCCGAACCCCTTAGGATTTTTCCTTAAAGAGCAAGGAGGGCTCGGAGCCCTGGGGTGCAAAGCCTCAACCCCCTTGGATCCATGTGGTATTTGATAGTTTGGCCCGCTGTTTGTATAAAGTGTACCTCGTAGTGTTTATGTCATGCATGCTCATCGAATTTTCTTTTAATGTTTAAATTTGGTTTGATTATTATTATCCTATTGCATTATCTACATTATGTATTATTTCTGTTGATTATCCGTGGTTAGTCGCTCATCCCCATGGTAATAAGGGTGATGGAGTGTACCTACTGGGCTTCGCAGCTCAACCTATTTATTATGTTTCAGATTTGCCCAATGAAGCGGGTGCGTAGCACATGCGGAGCCGACAGAGAATTGATCCATATCTTACTTTATTGCTTTCTTAGAAAATATGTATTAGGTATTACTTTAGAAGCTATGATGTAATAAACATTGACATTTTTTTTATTTGAATAATGTAGTGATGAGACCTATTAATGAAATAATTAGATTATTCTCATAATTCTTTTCTTATCCTCGCATCCGGGACCATGGGTCTGAGTTATGGACCACGGGTCGGGTCTGATAGACCCAGGTTCGGGGCGTGACAGATGAGTCCCGAACCATGGTAGAGTCAATGTGCCAAGGAAAATTCTTGCACTAAACTCCGACCGATGCATACAAATTCTTGGGAGAGTTAGGAGAAAACTCTCAACATTGGACGACTGACTCAGAGTTTAGTCGAACCACTTCGGTCCAAAGGACTACCAAGGGACATGATGCTACAGCTGATACTGAGCTTCGATCTGTCATTCAAGAGTTGAGCAAGTCCATCTCAGCACTGGCTGTGTCAGTACAAAAGCTTACTCAACAATCCACCCCAGTCATGCATGTGGGACACAAGAGCCCTATGGAATCCTACACCCTTTGTCTACAACCCTCCCATACTACTGAGCATTGTCCTTTGAATGAAGGATGGTCTAATCCTCTTCAGGAAGAAGTTTGTGTTTTCAGCACATACAAACCACCCACTCAGAACTCGTATAGTCAATCTTATCATCTTGACACAAGAAATCACCCTAACTTCTCTTGGAGGCCTCAATCTACTCTACCGCCAGCTCAACCTCCGCGTCAACCTCAAAGCATGTATCCTCCTGGGTTCAATCAACCCAATAGGCAATTCAATCAGGGACAATACCAATAGAGTCAGTACCCGTCTACTCCAAACCAGCAGTTCCAACAGGGTCAATACTCTGGACAACCGAGCACATTTCAGAATCAACAAAGAGTTCCCCAGAACTTTCAGAACCAACAGATTGTCCCAACTAATTCTCCAGCCTATAACTATAATGCCCCGATGAGCTCGAGTCGCGAATTAGTGCCTCAGCTCCCTTTAGCTGCCCCCCAAACCCGGTATCGAGGACCTTCTAGCTTAACTTATTACTCAATCTATGCAACGCCTAGAGCAACAGCAACAGCAATCCATGCTTCGTCTAGAGCAACGTCTAAGTAACTTAGAAGCTGAGAAAGCTAAGGGGATCTTTCCTAGCCAACCCATTGCCAACCCTAAAGGAAATGCCAAAGGGGTAGTATATGAGATTGGATCCCAATCTCAAAGCCAGAATGAGAACTGTCAAGGGGAGGTGCAAGTTGTAACCACCCTACAATCTAGAAAAATTGTGGACATGGGAGTCCAACCACCGCCGGTGACATCTCAAGCACCCATCACTCGTACAGAGGAGACTAGTACCAATCCTACCTCTGCTTCTTTTACCTCTGCACCAACATCAGATATCCCTGTGCAAAAATCGAAGGCTAAAGACAAATCCATTTGTCGAGTAAAGCCTCCCTTCCCGGACAGACTTGTCCAAAATAAGCGGGATCAGCAATTCTCAGAGATCTTAGACGTCTTTAAAGACGTCCAGATCAATATCACATTCCTTTCTGCTATCAAGCAAATCCCATCCTATGCCAAATTCCTCAAGGACTTGTGCACAGTTAAGCAGCGTACGCATGTACCCAAAGCTGCCTTCTTGGCCGAAAAGCTACCGCGTTCATTCAACGCAACAGTGTGATCAAACACAAGGATCCAGGTAGCTCAACTGTCCAATGCGAAATTGGAGACAATTTTAGCTGCACTGCCTTGCTAGATTTAGGGGCTAGTGTCAACCTCATACCATTCTCGGTATATCAGCAGTTAGGACTGAAAGATATGAAACCTACCAATGTCACCCTGAAATTAGCTGATCAGTCCATCAAGATTCCAAGAGGAATCATTGAAGATGTCCTAGTAAAAGTCACTGACTTTTATTATCCTGTGGACTTTATCATTCTCAACACCGAGCCGTGTCAAGATAACCGCATTCCGGTCATCTTAGGCCACCCTTTTCTTGCCACCGCGAATGCACACATCAGGTGCCAGGACGGAAACATGTCCATTGCTTTCGGAAACCTCAAAGCTGAGGTCAATATCTTTCGTCTAATGCAACAGGATACCGATCGTGATGTGGCCGATGAAATGTGTGCCGTTGAGAGTCTGATCCCGGACTCCACCGAAGATATTCTTAAGCAGTGTCTAGAACACTTTGGAGCTGACTTTGCCATAAAGTCAGCCATTTCTGACCTCAATGATCTTTTGGAGACTACTCCACTGATAGAGATCCCCGCTCCACTCATCGAGTTTGAGCCTCTGATAACCATGGCCAAAGAACCTATCCTTCCTTTACCTACTGAAGTCATACCTTTTCAATCCGTGTCTTCTGTGACACCTATTTCTACTCCAATATTGGAGCTTAAGCCTCTTCCCATAGATCTTTCCTATGCCTATCTTGGTCCTAAGGAAACCTACCCTGTCATTATTGCTTCTGCTTTATCTGCGAGTGAACGTAAGAAACTTCTCGAGTTGCTCAACGAGCACAAATTTGCGATAGGTTGGACTATAGATGATATTCGAGGCATAGACCCCTCGGTGTGCCAACATCACATCTACTTCGAGGATGAATCCAAAACCTCTCGTGAACACCAGAGGAGGTTGAACCCTGTCTTAAAGGAAGTAGTCCGAGACGAGGTCCTTAAACTGTTAGATGCGGGTATCATTTACCCCATCTCCGATAGCAAATGGGTGAGTCCTATTCATGTCGTCCCTAAAAAGGCAGGATTCACAGTTGTGGAAAATGAGAACAAGGAAATGGTAACTCAGCGCCTGAAAAAAGGGTGGAGTCTGCATCAATTACCGATGACACAACACCAACACTAGGAATGACCATTTTCCTTTACCCTTCATAGACCAGATGTTGGAGAGACTAGCAGGTTACTCCTATTACTGCTTTCTTGATGGTTACTCAGGGTATAATCAAATAGCCATCACCCCTGAGGATCATGAGAAGACAACTTTCACCTGTCCCTTTGGCACTTTTGCCTACAAGCGCATGCCCTTTGGCCTCTGCAATGCACCCGCGACCTTTCAACGGTGTATGATGAGCATATTCTCTGACATGGTGGAAAGATTCCTTGAAGTCTTTATGGACGACTTCTCAATTTTTGGGTCATCCTTTGATGACTGTCTGAACCATCTAGGGCTTGTACTTCAACGCTGTCAGGACAAGCGACTTGTCCTCAATTGGGAGAAATGCCACTTCATGGTGAAGAAAGGCATAGTTCTGGGATATGTCATTTCCCATCAAGGCATTGAGGTTGATAAAGCTAAAATCGATATCATCTCGACCTTGCCAATTCCTAAGTCCGTGCGTGACATCCAATCCTTTTTGGGACATGGAGGATTCTATCGGCGATTTGAAAGTAGGTTTTTTCCGCGTCGTTGGTTACGGAAACCCTAGAATCAACAATTTTTGTAATTATCCGAATCTTGTTCACTCAAATCCTGCAAAAATCACAGGGTTGTACAGTGGCTCGTGTCGGGTATCGTCCGCACTCGGGGTTAGTGTGCGTAATTCAAAGACATGAAATGACGGATTTTTATCAAGAAAACATGGAGAGGTGAGAATGGTGATGGATTTAAAATATTCTTAGTGATTTTTAGAGAGAGAAATTACCACAAACAACCAAAAACACAAAAGTAAACTAACAAATGCAAAAATAATAATTTTATTCATCCTCAATGAGTCTTACAAAATCAAATTAAATTAAAAAATAACCTAGAAAGCCATAAAAATTAGAGAGAGAAAGTGACAATTAAAGAGAGAGAAAAATAAAACAAGAGAGAGAAAAGAGACTAAGAAAAAGCTAGAAAGATCTAGAGAGAGAGAGAAATCCTAGTGAGAGAAAAAGATAGACTTACTGGAGCTGCATCGGCCGACAGGTGAAAATTCGGCCAAGTGGTGTGGATCAGTTCACGGCCTAGCCGTGAGTGGTGGTGTATGCTAACGGTGCTCAGGCGATGGTGATGGTGGTAGAGGACAACCTGCTGGTGCAGTGGAGATGAGAGGCACACTTTGGTGGTTTTTCTTAGTGGCGCTAGCAGCGGCTAGGAGGTCCCCTGAACCGCTAAGAACCAGCAAAAACGTGGTGGACCAACAGGTGAAAGAGCCTTAAAGGGGGCGTGTTTAGCAGTAGCAACTTGTTGCAGCAGCCATGTTGAGAATGGAGATGAGCACACCGCTACCTGCTGTATGGAGAGAGGTGACTTTGCAAACGAGTTGCAGGTCAGGTTGCAGTGTTGGAGATGAGTCCCCTCAAGAGGAGCAACCAGCGTGTAGCCATGGAGGAGGATGGAGGCGAACCTATTGCTGGAGATGAAGGAACACCGGTGAAGGGGGTTGCAGGTACCAACTTCCCACTCTCTCTTCTTCTTCTTCTTCTTCTTCTTATCTTTTCTCTTTGTTTTTGTTTGGGCGGTGAAGCAATGGAGAAGAAGAGCAGTGGAGAAGGGAAGGAAAGAGAGGGGATGTGCAGCAAGGGGGACTAGCAGGTGTAGTTGAGAGGACGGTCTGCAAGTTAGCAGGCCGTGGTGGCTGGGGCGTTGGTGGTTGGTGATGCAGCAAGCGGAGGGATGCTAGCAGCAGGCAGTGGCATACACGGTTCTTGCAAGAGTGGGGCAGTGCAGCAGCAGGCTGAAATGGAGGAGAGAAAGATGATGGCGCAGGCGGTAATGGAGGTTGCCGGAGTTGCAACCTGCAACTCAGGTGATCTTAAAAAACTTTTTTTTTTTTTTTTTGTTTTCCGGTGAAGAAGAAGATAGGGGCGTTTCAGTCCGGCAAGGAGGTGGCTTGACGTGGAACCAGGCGGCTATGGGGGAGACGTTGGTGATGGTGGCTGACGGCTCCTTTGCTTGGAGTGGGAAGAGAGATGGGAGACGGTGGTGGCTATTGGAAAACAGCCACCGTGTAGGATTAATGGAGAATGAGGTATTGAAGGGGGTAGCGTGGTGGAGGACGTGAAGAGTTTAGAAAAACATGGAGACGTTTGTGAATGGGGTAACGGCTTGAGAAAAAAAGGGTGTGGGCGAGAGATCGGTTTTTAAAAAAAAGGAAGAAGAGGAGAGGGAATGGGCGACTGGAGTTGCAGGTTTTGCAACTCCGGCGTGAAGAAGGGAGGAGGAAGATGACCGGAGTTCTGCAACTCCGGTGGACTGACGAGGAAAACGGATAGAGAAGAAGAAGAAGAAGAAGAAGAAGAAGAAGAAGAAGAAAGAAGAAGAAAGAAAAAGGAAAAAGAAGAAGGAGAAATGGAAGAGAGGAAGAAGGCGCACCCACTCGCCGGAGGAACCCGCCGGAAGAGAAGAAGAAGAAGAGGGAAAGAGAGAGAGAGAGGGGAGAGGGATTAGGGTTCGAACGAACCCCTATCCTTCTCCTTTTAAAGTTTCCCTATTTCCTTTAATGGAAATAGGGGATTTTTGAAAATAAAAAAATAAGAAAAATAATTTTTTTTTTTTTTTTTAAGTAAAAACCTACTTTTCTATGGGGAATCTCCCCAATTAGTGGACCCCCCATTTAATTAAAATTATTTTGAAATTCGCGGGGTCCACTAACTGGTCGGACAGCGGATCGATGAAGATGGGCCCGGCTACTGGCCCATATGGATTGACGATGTCCATCGTCTCACAAGATGATGTGACAGACAGTCTGATGGCGATCGGATGGATGGTGACTTGATTGGGACCCAGATTGGTAAATCGACGGATCTAGAGAGATCCAACGGTCCGATTGAAGATCCAACGGTCCGATTGAAGATCCAATGGTCAGAAAGCTAAGGGAGATGAGATAGAGCCGATGGGTAGGAGTTCTGGGGTTAGGTCAGTAGATTCGAGGATCGAGAGATGAAGAGAGAGAGAATAAGAAGAGATGAGAGAAAAAGTATCAAAAAAATGGAAAAAAGCACTGGCGGAGGGTCTGGAACCCTGGTCTTCACTGTGACCATCCTCACGCTTCTCCAGTAGAGTCGACTATCATTCTTTGCTGACTCATGTGGCTTTAAACGCTTTGGTCCGTCTCTTGGTCATTGGCTCTCCTGCTCTCTTCGTTCTTTGGGCCGGCTTTTTGGTCCTCTTATTCAGCCCATATTTGGCCCATATCTTCTAGTCATAGCATGTGGGCTTGTTAAGCTTTGATAATGGGCTTTCATGATCGATTTGGGCCCACAAGTCTCGAGAATCGTCCCATCGGGGTTTCCTGCGACAGAAGAAGCGCGTAATGAGACTTTATCAGAACGACTTAATATTTAGACTTCCGAAAATGTGTTTAATGCATGCAAATATACCATTTCGTCCAGAAAAGTGTGTTCTACGCAACAGAAGAGACTCTTACGTAAAAAAGGAGGTAAATAGAGTATTTTACGTAGGAGAATGCAATAACGCTAAAAGGATAATTGCTTAAAATAAGCACTTTTGAGCGAATATCACGATTCATAAAGGACTTCTCTCAAATCGCTCGACCTCTATCCCATCTTCTGGCTAAAGATAGTCATTTCGACTTTAATGCTGACTGTGTCAAGGTATTTGAGCGTCTCAAATCTGAGCTCACTACTGCACCCATTATCCGTCCCCCGGATTGGACTCTACCTTTTGAGGTAATGTGCGATGCTTCCGACACGCGTTAGGAGCTGTTCTCGGGCAGAGAGTTGACAAAAGGTCACACGTGATTTATTATGCGAGCAAAACTCTTAACTCTGCCCAAATGAACTACTCCACCACTGAGAAAGAACTCTTAGCGGTAGTCTTCGCCCTTGATAAATTTTGTCAGTACCTCTTAGCCACTAAGGTGGTCGTCTACACTGATCATGCAGCTCTTCGTTATCTCATGTTGAAAAAGGAAACCAAGCCTCGATTAATTCGCTGGATTCTCTTACTGTAGGAATTCGACCTCGAGATTGTGGAGAGATGGAAGTGAGAACATGCTCTCAATCAAAGGCTTACATGCCCGTGAAAATAAATAAATAATATTATAAAATAATCAAATACAACTTTCTAAAGTGTGGGATCGACTCCCAAATCCTCGCCGATCTCCTCGAATGCATCGGAGTCTTTCGTCTCAAAATCATCTCACGTACCCGGCTCCTCAAAATCTGAAAATGGTATCGGTGTAGCACCGTGAGCCGAGGCCCAGTAATACAACAGTGTGCATGGTATGATATCATACTATACAAGTTTTTTAATCAAGGTATGCATCTCAATCGTATAATAAAGATGGCATGAATATGAGGATGAATGCAGATGAGTAAGGGATGCCAATGCAACTAGTACCCATAACCACATAGGGTCTCCATCTCCTTCCCGCACTGGGAGCGGTCTCATCGACCCATCTGCAGGATATAATAACGTTTGGGGCCTTTCACCCTAGGGTACCGAACCCTGATTAATTGATAAAACCAATATAACGTATATAATATACTTCAACCCCGTTCCCTTATGCACCCCTTATATGAAATGACGTGATGATCATGGTATGACAACAAGATAGTACAAGGCTACATGGCATAAGCACACATGTATTTAACATTTAAATAAGAATACAAAATGAAATATGATCATCAAAAGTGGTAACATAGGAACGAATTATGGTTAACCATGAATACCATGTAACAATCACCGAAGGTCGCGATCAACACGGATGAACAATATAAGTAGAAATCACGAGACAATCCAACACACCATTGCCGAACCCTATGAGGGATCCATGATACAAGGTCGAACCCTAAAGAGGGATCCAAGACACTTGGCCGAACCCTATGAGGGATCCAAGACACATGGGTGGGATCCCCATGCATACAAGTATAGGTCGAACCATCTAGGTATAATAGTCAATAAGACATGACCAAAGATCACAATCAACATCGATGAATAATATAAGTGAAAATCGCAAGAAAATCCAACACGCCATGGCCGAACTCTATGAGGGATCCATAACACAAGGTCGAACCCTAAAGAGGGATCCAAGACACTTGGCCGAACCCTATTAGAGATCCAAGACACATGGGTGGGATCCCCATGCATACAAGTATAGGTCAAACCATCTAGGGTTTAGTCAAACAACAAGGTTAAAACCTTAATAGTTAATAATCATGACCGAACCACGAACAATTAATAAGTTTTTTTACAAAAAAATATACTGCATTATAAAAATCATAACTAAACAAATATGAATTAGAAAAATATAAACTCAATGGATTTAAAAACTAGATTTACAGAGATTTTAGAAAAAAATAAATAGAAAAATATTCGGATTCAAAATATAGGTCAAAAATCTTAATAAATTGGGCCGGACAGAATCTGGGATACAGAAAAGTCCCACACATTTAAAAACTCATAACTTAATCAATACATATCAGAAAAATACAAACTCAAGGGTTATAGAAACTAAATTGATAGAAGTATCTATGAAAAATAATTAAAAAAATATTTAGGTTAAAAATATAAATTGAAATCTCAAGTTAAGTGGACAGTATAAAATCTGAAATTCTGAGTTTTATAGACAAGTCCAGCATGTTTGAAAAATCATAACTTAATCAACACAAATCAGAAAAATATAAACTCAAAGGTTCTAGAAACTAGATTGATAGAGGTATCCATGAAAAATAATTAGAAAAATATTTAGGTTAAAAATATAGATCGAAATCCCAAGTGAATCGAACCGTGTAAAATCTAAAATTCTGGGTTTATTTTTGGTAAAGTCATACAACTTAGAAAAATCATAACTTAATCAATAAAAATCAGAAAAATATAAACTAAACGGTTTTGAAAAATAGATTCATAGAGGTATTTAGAAAAAATAATTATAAAAATATTTTAATTATGAAAATACAACGAAAATGATAAAGAACATAATTATCCGTTATAGGTACAAAATAGACGATGGCCCAACCCATCATGGTGGCCCAAAATAAAGATCAACCCAATAAGAATAAAATAAATATTGTTGAAATTAATTTATAATGAGCATCAACCATTATCTAATGAAAGAGAAACAAAATCTTGAAGAAAAACAAGTATAGGATGGATCAAGCGCACTTACCTCAAGGTTTCTTGAACTTTAATGAAAATCAAAAGTTTCTTCAAATTTGAAAGTCGTCGGATCGTCCTCTCCTCGGAGTATGTTCTTCTAATCGGAGTCCCCGTTAATTCTCCCTTCTTGCTCGAGTGCGATCGGTGCCCGGATGAAGGTTTAATGGAGCTTTCTCTATTCTTCAATGGAGTTGGGTTTGTGAAAGCTTCTAAAGCTTTAGGGTTTTTAATAAGTAGGTTTAGGGAAGGATTAGGGTTTCTATTTTGTTGAAATTCGTAACTAGCAAAGGGATGACTTTTTCAACCCTCAAAAACTTATATTTTACACTATTAATGGGTTAGGAATGGGCCCAAGGCCCATATACATCAATAGGCTTCATTTAAGAATATTATTAAGCCCAAAAGGCTTCTAGATTGGCCATACGGCCCCACCCAACAATCATAACACAAATAATTATAAATTAATTCAATCAAATTATATTATATAATTTAAAAGTCCATACAATAAGGTATCGACACATGTCACACACACAAATCATAAAAACGTTCAAAACCCTAGAAAAGTGTCAAATGACATTGGAATGACCCGAAAGTGATTCGCGGGTCCCACACGTCTATTAAATAAATAAAATATAATTAAATATTATAAAAAAAAAATAAGAATAGTAGGAAAGTTTAAAAATTACGAAAATACTATTTTTGTCGAAATCTCTCGAAATCTCCCGCTAGGGTTTTCATGTATCAGGAAAGGTTCCAAATTTCACAGGTAAGTTGGTAAAGATAAAATAGGAATATTTTTGGCGTCTCGGGCCCACAAAATAATTTTTTTATAAAAGTTCTAGAATGTTAGTTGGGGAAAGAAAAAGTCCTCTGCAAGTTATGGTTCATTATTTTTAGCAAGAATTTAGCCCTAAAGAGCAAGTTTCAAAAATAGCAGGTTTTTCAAAGTTGTCGAAACGAAACCAAATTAAATACACATACTCATACATGATATTAAACAATAAAAACAATAATAAGAGTCTGAAAAAGTTTCAGGTTTTCATTATTAGGTGAATTTACCATAATACCCTAGAACGAAAGTTCAGGGTATTACATGGGGCATCGACTTCATGGGCCCCTTTTCCGTTTCCTATGGTTTTGAGTACATTCTCCTTGCGGTAGACTATGTATCCAAATGGATAGAAGCCATTCCCACCAAGACCAATGACCACAAAGTGGTGGTCAAATTCCTAAAGGAGTTCATCTTCGCCCGATTCGGTGCCCCTAAGGCCATCATTAGTGATGGGGGCACCCATTTCTGCAATAGGATATTCGAGAAATTAATGAAAAAGTATGAGGTAACCCACAAGGTTGCCCTAGCTTATCATCTGCAGACTAGTGGTCAAATGGAGGTTTCTAATCATCAGATCAAGCAGATCTTGGAGAAGACAGTCAATACCACACATAAAGACTGGTCTACTCGTCTCACTGATGCTTTATGGGTATACAGAACCGCCTACAAGACCCCACTCAATATGTCTCCCTATCGTCTCGTCTTTGGGAAACCCTGTCATCTACTGGTAGAGATTGAACATCGTGTCCTATGGGCCATTAAGAAACTCAACTTCGACCACGACTCTGCAGGGGAGGAGCGAAAATTTCAAATGAATGAGTTAGAAGAACTCAGAAATGATGCCTACAACTTGTCCAAGAATTATAAAGCAAAAATGAAGTGGATACATGACAAGAGCATCCTCAGGAAAGAGTTCCATCCAGGATAGAAGGTCCTTCTTTATAATTCCCGTCTTCATCTCTTCCCTAGGAAATTGAAATCTAGGTGGACCGGTCCTTATACGGTCACAGCAGTCACACCCTTTGGGGCAATCACTATTGAGGATCCCAAGGATGACTCCTCTTTTCAGGTCAATGGGCAGCCTCTAAAATAGTTCCATGAATTTGACATATTGTTCATTCAAACTTTTGAGATCGATCTCATCGATCCTGCCTATGTCGACTAATGATCCACTCAGTCTCCTGTGCTCCAACTTGGTTGGGGGTGCCTGTCACCCCCGTTGTGTCTGGCTGAAGATGTAAAACTTAGTGCTTTCGGAAAGGTAATTTCGGTATTCCTATAGTTTCATGAGTCGACTGCATTGTCTTTATCACTACTATAATTTTCTGCCCATGCAGGTACCATCACTCTCATACTACTCTGGTACTTTCTACTGTTGATATCCGGCAGAATTGGTAACACCCTTCCTTCACACTCGCATCATGAACTTATCATTTTCACTATGTGTTTTGGTCATGAGCACCGAGGACGGTGCAATATTTTGGTTGGGGGTGGGTACTTTACCAAAATCTCATGTGACTTAAAAAAAAAAATGCATTTTGGGATGATTTTCGGACTATTTTCTAGGTGTCTTTTGTTGATTTTAACAGTGTTTCCAAAAATTGTTACAATGATGAATCAAAACTCTTCGCTAAGTCTATTCATTGAAAAGGATTTCTATACTGAGAAAATCACTTAGCGTTACCATGACCGTTGGATCCTCCTCCACCGTTGTAGCCTGCCATCCAATGCCATCATCATCTCCATTAGCGTTACCATCTTGCTACTCCAGCCACCGATCTTCATCTTCTCCATCCACGGTTCGGGTCCCTTTGCAACATTTGTTCTAAAAACTTGCAAACCAGCAAGTTGCTCCACCATTCTCCAAGCGTCTCCGGTCTCTACACGTGCAACCATCATAACCTTCATCCCCTTGGCCGACCACCCGGGCCGAACCACTCACCGGGCAGATCTTATCTCTCCAAATAAGTTGAAGGTAAAACATTTTTTTTTACCATAGTTTCTCTCTCTAGGACTTTCTCCCTTTCTCTCTCTCTCCTCTCTTTCTATCTCTAGATCCAAATGTTTTAGTTTATTTTAAGTAGAATTAAATTTCAATAAATGTACTAGATTGCTTAATTATTAATGAAAAGTTTGGTTTTGCGAATTTTCAGTTACTTGATCTTTGTTATTTTTATTCTTTTTGTGTTAGTAGTAGCAGTGTATCTCTCTCTACAATCATCAAATCAAGTTTTAAAACAATCACTGTCAACCACTATTTTCACCCTTCCATCCCTTTACTTTTAGCAATTTCTAAGAAAAATTCGTCATTTCATGTTCACTGCTTGCACAAACTAACCCCGAGTGCGGATCGACATCCGACACGAATCCCTATACAAATCTATCAATTTTACAAGATAATCGGATAAAAATTACAAATATGTTGGAATTAGGGTTTCCATAATCAACGATGCAGAAAAATCCTAGTTTCAAGAGCAGACCCAATTCCAAAATTAAAACTGGTGGAATTTCATCACCTACCTCATCATTCTAACGGATTTGATCCCAAGGCTACATTTAATTAAAAAGAATCAAGAAGTAGAGCCAATTAGCCCGGTGTTCGAGGAAAAATCCACACATGGCGAACCAGCTTAACATCCAATCAAAATAAGACCACGAGTGCAGGTCCATGTTGTCTAACACACTCATAAGTCCCTGCTACTCAAGTACACTGAGCTAGACGTGGCATATTGGACTATTCGGCGGTTAGTTGCGTGTGGACTAGGAACACGCACCAACCTTAGCTTAACCCGAGGGAACACTCTTCTTAAACACTTGACCAATCCTGTTAGTCTAGGACGTATTTAAGTCAGCCGTTGTGCCGCACGTCTGTCTAAGCTTCGGATTTCTTGTTGTTGACTAGAGTTAGTACTAAAGGATTCGCTCTAAAGAGTGTAGCCTGGTGAGAACCCATGAGTGCAAACAGTTAGTCCGGCGGCTAAAAGATAAACTAGTGGTCCGTCCACTGTCATAATCTACTATAGCCCCAAAACTAATAAGATAATGCCTAAAATATATCCTAATTATTTAAAATAGGATTATCTGTGCTTGGTGTGCATCATTTAGGATCACCACTCCAGTGTCTCCTTTTGGCAATTTTTTGCTAAATCTTGGGCTTGCTTTTTCAAGCAGAAGCCCGGTTGGACCTGTCCTCACCTTTTACTGACTCGATTTGAGAGTTAGTCCACCGCACCCCTCTATTGCCTCTAATGGCTGATGAATGGCCTCTGTATGAGACCTACTACAGTTTTTGTGAGAATTTAGGTGATCACTCTCAACAATGGTATGACAATTCTGCGTATCATCATGACACTCCAGTCTCGCACAATTCTACAGGGTATGATAATCACCGAGATCCGGAGTACAAATCTGTACTCTAAGAGCTTAAAAACTCAGTTTCTGCTCTTCGTGCCGCGGTCCAGCAACCAGTGCACAATTCTCAGTCTGTAGGATATTACCCTCCTATCCAGCAACATGTATGTACCTTTCCATCTCCAATGCAGATCTCCTATGACAACACTTATTATTCGGATAATAGGAGTCACCATAACTTTGGTTGGGAACAGTCTGTTATCCCGCAGCAACATCCGCAGGATAATTATTCTTTTGGGTTCCATCAACCCAATGGAGAGTATGACTGGCAATACTCGCAATCCCAGTACCCGTCATATCCACCGAATGACTATTCTGATCAACAGTGGGCCCCTTAGGATTTCCAGAGTCAACAGCTAGTCCTAGACTCCACTCTGCCTTACAACTTTCATACCCAGTTGGACTAAAATCAAGAGTTGGCACCTCAGCTCCCCTTGGCTGAACCGCCTCCGTTGGCTACTAAACCCAGTCTAGAGGACCTTCTCTCTCAGTACATTGCCCAGCAACAACAGTATTTCCAAGGTCTAGAGCACCAACAACAGCAATCTATGGAGAGCTTGGACCAACGTCTAGTTCAATTAGAAAATGAGAGAGAGGAAGTCAACTTCACTAGCCCACCAATAGCCTCTCCTGAGGAGAGTGACATGGCCACTGTCTATAATGAGGAGTCGCACAATTGGACCAAGTACCAGAATTGCCAGGATGAAATAGAAGTTGTTACCATCCCTAGATTAAGCCCGATTATTCAGGAGCCAGTGTATCCATCTTCGGTGCCTTTAAAAGCATCAAATCCTGAACCTACCTCAGAGCAACCTATTTCTCACTCTACCTCTGCTGACCCTAATGTCGATATCCATGATACTGGGCTGTGTCTCGATCATAAGATCCCAACTATCCTAGATCTACCGTTCCTCCCCACCTCCCTTGGATTGTGCAACAATAGTGATGAACTCGAGTCTCAATCTTTGGTGCCCTTAACAGCACTAACTTTTGGACCGAGCACAGAGGTACCCATTTCCATCTCTATCTTTGATGATTCTGCCTCTGCACTTGATGCCGACATTCCTACCATTGAGTCGTATCTAGAAAATGGGACTCCAGTTGTCCTGGACCTACCGCTCCTCACCAAGGATGAACATATTGAGTGTAGGGATTGGAACATCCCTATCAAATTAGGAAACCTCGAGGGAGAGGTCAATAATTTTCACCCGCCATCCTACATCGATACTGTTGATGACCCGAGTGCCGCAGAGAGTCTACCTCAAGACTCTCCCGAGGAAACATTGTCCAAGTGTCAAGAACAATTTGAGTCTGACTTCATCACGAAGTCTGACAATTCTGGTATTACTGATCTGCAGGAGTCTGCTCCATTCAGATACGCTCCCGCTAAACTTAATGAGTTTTCGACTCTGCTAACCATGGTCAGAAAATCCCCTACTCCTGTCCTATCAGTTTTTACTGAGAAGCTTCAATCCCTCCCTGCTCAACTACACACTTTTGCAGTGCTGCTCAGAGAACTTACTGTCCTTCTCTCAGTCTACACTGAGAAAGACCTGTTCTATACAGGTATACCTAGACAAGGGATAGGATAACTGTCTCCGTTCCACTTTAGGTGTCAGGAAGACTGTAGATCTACTTAGTCTCCATGAGTTTTAACCTGGTTGGGGGTACTTGATATACCCCCGTCATGTCTAGTTGAAGACGTAAAACTTAGCACTTTCGGAAAAGTAATTCTGGTATTCCTAGAGTACATGAGTCTCATGCATTTGTTATTACTATTATATCTCTGAAAATGCAGGTACATTCATTCTGCCCATCATCAGGTACCACATACTGTCGCGTTTCTGCCGACTTGGTAACATCCTCCCTGAACCTTTGCATCATTACTGATTTTTTTCATCATTTTATGTCCCGGTCATGAGCACCGAGGACGGTGCTATATTTTGGTTGGGGGTGGGTATTTACCAAAACTCATGTATTCATTTTGAAAAAAAATAAAAAAAATAAAAAAAAAACAAAAAAATTCTTGTTTTTGGGTGGTTTCCGATGTTTTTCGAAGTTTTCTAGAATTTCAAAAATATGTCAAATACTTGACTTTGATTAGCTGAAAACCTCCGTTAAGTCAGTATTGAGGATGACAATTTTTGTTAAAGGTTAGCTTTGAGTCAAGTCAAGCGTGGCTACAGCAGGTTTGAAAACTTAGAAAAACTCAGATTCAGTACAATTGTACACTATCAACATCAGAGTCATCCTAAGTTTGGAAACTCTAGAGATCCTGTGAGAATAATTGTGGAGACCTAACCCAGTGAGCTTTCGAGCCTTTAATCATTTCAGAGGGTTATACAACAATTTTGAGTCACAAGATGACTCACTATTCTTCATTATTCGCAATATTCGTTGAGAGATCTCATTATTCTTTCCTTCGATCATAAAAACTCGGAACGACATCGACATTGGATTACTACGACAAAACCTTCTCTATATCCAGTCAAGACAGTATACATGATAGTGCAAACCCTAGAAAATGATCTCGGCCATTTTTCTAAACCGTTCAGCCTTTTTACTTACCTGAATTATACTTCACTAGAAACCCATTGAGCCTTTCTATATAAGCATTTTCTTGTTAAGCCCATTAACCAAAAACCCAGTCCAGCTACGAAGCATGACTAGCTACCCTACTCTTGAGATGGATAGAAGAATAACTGATATGGGTGTACTGTGAAAAGAAGAAAAATCAAAAGGAAAAGAAAGTGATTCAAGCTGAAAAGAAAATATGAACAGAAAGTACGAAAAAGAGCTGAAAAATAAAATGAGCAATCTCAGAAATATCAGGAAAGAAAAAAAAATATAAAAGGAAGAAAAAAAATAGAAACTTGTTTTACACCAGCAGAAAAAATATAAGAAAATAGTGATATCCTCTCAAGATCTTTGAAATCCTGTATCCCTTTATTTTTCTACAC
The DNA here is from genome assembly GCA_035048495.1 of Euptelea pleiosperma. Lineage (NCBI taxonomy): Eukaryota > Viridiplantae > Streptophyta > Magnoliopsida > Ranunculales > Eupteleaceae > Euptelea > Euptelea pleiosperma. Next base: position 9,708,757 of record CM068551.1, on the reverse strand, counting down.
CTGACCTAAGCCTCACTACAACCCAGGAAAGTCCTACTTGATTCTAAGATAGCATTATCATAAAATGTGGAGATTAGAGAAGGAGAAGCTATAGAGTTTGATCTGATGTTCGCGAGTAAAGTGATATTCCAATCATGAGACCTTCTTCTGTTAAAGATGTCCTTCCTTCAAATAATACATATGTGAGATCTTTGCTTCATATATCAACACATCTCCTCGCATATAGATTGAGAGAAAATGAGAAAATCATTCCTGAGTGATTCATTTCTGTGAGTTTTACAAGTGAGATTTGAGATCGAGGCATAAGAACTTATAGTTGATCTGGAAATCTTTACTGTCATATGACGAGAATGTTGAGCACACACACACACACGCAGAGTCTGACTATTCTCGTCATGATTATCAGTTTGTAGTCTTGCCAAAACTTTCCAACTCTTTGCTAGCCTGTAACAATTTTAGCATCCATTCGATGATTTGACGAACGGTGTTTTCCCTGAGCTAATATGAAAAAGTGTGCAGCATGTGCAGAGCCCTTTCAAGCTCATTTATTTCGCACTAATTGCCAAAGATTGGCAATATGCTAGTTGGGGGTTGTGATATTCGCTTAAAAGTGCGTATTTTCCACTATTATCCTTTAAGTGTTATCACACTCTCCTACGTAAAACTGCTTCATTTATCCACTTTTCTACGTAAGAGTATCTTCCATTGCATAGAACACACTTTTCTGGATGACATGGTATATTTACATGCATTAAACACATTTCTGGAAGTCTAGATATGAAGTCATTCTGATTAAGTCTCATTACGCACTTCTTCTGTCGCAGGAAACTCCGATTGGATGATTCTCGAGACTTGCAGGCCCACGATCGACCACAAAAGCCTAATATCAAAGCTTAAAGGGCCAACATCCTATGACTAGAAGATACAGGCCAAGCACAGGTCAAGTCAAAGGATTACGGAGCCAGTCCAAAGAACCAAAAGAGATGGCGAGCTGATGACCAAGAGATGGACCAAAGCAGTCGAAGCCACATGAAATGAGAAGAAAATGATAATCTGCTCTGCTGGCGAAGCCCGAGAAGAAAACATATTGAAATCCAGGGTTCTAGACCCTCCGCCAACAGTTATCTCTGTAGTCTGTAGAGTTTTCTCTCTCATCTCTCCTATTTCTCTCTCATCTCTCTTCATCTCCCAATACATCACCACTTGATCCTCAGATCTACTGACCTAACCTCAGAACTCCTGCCCGTTGGCTCTGTCTCATCTCCCTTAGCTTTCTGACCATTAGATCTTCCATCGGACCGTTGGATCTCTCTAGATCCGTCGATCTACCAATCTGAGTCCCAATCCAGTCACCATCCATCCGATCATCATCAAATTACTTTCCACTGTGCGAGAATTACTATTTTTGCTGGAATTAAATCGGAAAAGATACAAATTTTGTTGAGATTAGGGTTTCTGTAACTAACAACGCGGAAAAACCTTACCTTCATCCACCGCTGCAATGTGTTGCAGCATCGTTGCCTAACACCTCCTCCTCCATCAAGCAACACCGACAGCAACCTCTTCAAGCCATTCATCCACTGAACCACTAACCTCTCCACTTGCTGCCACCGCCTCTACAACCTTTTGGAGGAACCAACAGGTTCCTCTTTCCTTCAAAGCCACAACATTACGCCCCCATCTCCAGCCGTTCTCTCCCTTGATTGGTACAGTCTGGCGACCACCATTTCTCCTAATCTCTCCCCCTCTCCCATTCACGTTCTCACACCCTGACCCTAATCTCTCCCCCACATTTTCACCTTGCTGCCCTCACTATCTCTCTAACCTTACGCCTCTCTCCATCCCTCTGAATCCATTCCTCTCCAAGCTGTAAGGAGCTCTCGATATTCTCTCAACCATTCTGCTCTTTGGCTTTCCTCCCTCTCAAAATAAAAAAAAATATAAAAAACCAAAAAAGAAAAGAGAAGGGGAGAAGAGAAGAGGAAGTCATGAGCTCCTCTTGTGAACGACCACCTCCTTCCACCTGCCCTTGAGTCGTTGGCAAGAGCTCACCACATGCTGCCTTCACGGACTGCAACTCCCATCAGAGCCTTAGTCTCCTCCACATTGCACTCCCGACATCCATTCCTCATCCCGGTTGTGCGACCTCTTCATCAAGGCTGTACCTGCAGGTGCTGTATCACAGCAAGTAAGACCGTCTTCTTCTCAAGTCCATGCACCCCCTGTGCGCCCCTTAGTTGCTAACCTCACCACAACGTCCCCATCTTGGGCTGCAATGTGGTGGCTTTTTCACCACGTAGATGTCGGGCGCGCAAAAACCTCACGATCAAACCAGCCCGACCTCAACCATCACAACATGGTCAATCTACCCACGTGGTCAAATCTCACATATCTCCATGGGGCGATCCTCCACGGGTAAGTAGTCAAGTTAATTTCTTCTCCCATTCTCTTTCTCTCTCTAAAACTCAATTTTCTCTCTCTAGATTTCTACCTTTCTCTCTACTCATTCTCTACCTCCTCTTTTGCCTCTCTAGTTCTCTCTCTCTTTAAGTCTTTCTCTCTCAATGAGTTTTCTTATCTCTCTAGCTGCATCTCTTTCTACCTTTTATTGCTTTCTAGGATAGTTTTAATTTTTGTTTTATCTGTTAATGTATGCAATTTATTTTGATTTAATAAAAGCATTTTTCTTGAGTTCTCGTTCTTGAGTTGCTTTAATGAATAGTTATTTTTGAATTTATGCGTTGGTTTATCTCTTACATTCGGAATCGATCTCTAAAATCAAGAAATCATGCTTTAATCCCGATAATATCATCCCTCTCGTCCCACCATAATTTATGGCAAATTTTCGTGTTCGATGCATTCTAATTTGCGTTAACCCGACTAATCCCGAGTGCGGATTGACATCCGACACGAATCCTTATACAAATTTCATATTTTGTAAGAAAAATCAGATAAAAATTACAAATATGTTGAGATTAGGGTTTCCATAACCAACAACGCGAAAAAACCCTAATTTCAAATGGCGTCGCTGTCGCTCGGGTGACCGGAAGTGCGAAAAGGGACGTAGATGATGAAATCGAAAAGCTACTAAAGCAGGAAGATCCTGTGTTTTAGAAACTTTCTATTTCATTTTTTAGTTATTTTTAGCTACTTTTAATTACTATTTTTAATGCCTCGGATGGCTGAGTGCAACTTGTAATAACTTAGGACACTTACTATTTTTTTAGAATATCTGCTAAATCTTGTTCTAGGGTTTTTAGAAACCCTAGATTCAGTGATAATTCAAAAAGACCAAAAAAATCAAAATTCAAAAAAATTAGGATTTTATATTCTACAGATTTTTAGAAATCACAAATCAAGGATTTGCGATTTTTGAAAAGATTTCAAAATCTTAAAACTTTGCTAAATTAGGGTTTCCACTCTTAGAAGATTCCAATTTAGAGAATTTCGATCTTTAAAAATCCTCTAAATTTGGAAAAACCTGCAAAAGAAAATACCCTAAATCTAGAAGAATTTCAATTTTGGAGAATCTTCCAAAATTATAAGGGATCTCGCAATCAAATCTTTCTTGGAAGATCTCCAAAGTTTAGGAAACTTTTCAATCTAGGTATTTTTCATTCTGGGAATTCCTAAATTTTAACCCATTTCGAATTTGGAAAATAATTCAAAAACTTGCATAAATTTAGTGCTTGCTCTATGAACCCTAAAAAAGCAAGGATCTTCCAACTAGAATCCCAAATACTTAGACCGTGCGATCTAACTTTTTTGCAGCATATGATCCTAGTGTGGGTAGGGAGCGAAAGCTCAAAGAGGTAGAGTCGGGCCCAAGCCCGTTAGGATACCCCTCCCTATCCCACGGAAGCGACCCCATGGCGTGGCCCACGGGAGGTAAGTTCCTTCCCTTACCTTGAGTGCGATACTGTGCAATTGGGTGCATTATAGTGCTACGTGTCTATTTGCTTTTTGCATAAATGAAAGTAGGGTTTTTCCGCGTCGTTGGTTACGGAAACCCTAGAATCAACAATATTTGTAATTATCCGAGACTTTTGACCTGTAAAATTAGCAATTTTGCACAGTGGCTCGTGTCGGATGTCGATCCGCACTCGGAATTAGTTCATGCAAATCAAGGACATAAAATGACGGGTTTTTCTCAAAAATTGCTAAAAAGAAGAGATTGAAGGGTGAGAATGATGATCACGGGATTAAAATATGATTGATTTTATAAATTTTAGAGGGAACCATTATCTGCTAAAATGATGAGAGAGAAAATAGGAAGAACATAATATAATAAGCAAAACTAATGAAATTAACCATCTTTATTAAAATGAAAAGTAACTTACAATAACCTTGAATTTGATTGGTGCATAAATAAATTTCAAAAATTAACTAGAAAGCATGAAATAGAAGGGAGATAGAGAGAGAAAGAGCTTCAAAAGTAGAGAGAGAAAGAAACAAAACTAGAGAGAGAAAATGAGTTTAAAAGAGAGAAATCTAAACTTGGAGAGAAAAGTTTAGAGAGAGACCTAAATGAGGAGAGAGAAAGTGGTAGAGAGATCTGGAGAGAGAATTCCTCACATTCAAAACTTACCGGAGTGGTGAACGGGAGATCAGCCATTGAAAAATGGATGGTTTTGCCGGCCATGTGGTTGCTTGGGTTGGTGGTGATCCGGCCAAGATTGGCCAAGTGATGGAGAGTACGATCACCCTACGGTCAAGAGGTGGAAGAGGAGGAGGGAATCCACATTCTTCATGGAAGTGCACTGGTTGTGCACCAGCGTGGTGTTGCTGAAGATGAAGTTGCAGGTGTGGTGGAGGGGCACTTGGAGAGGCGGCAACGTTGAGGACGTAGCAGGGGAGCCGGCCAGCAAGTGGCTATCTCCAACAGGTGAGGACGTCTTCCTCTTTTTTTTTTTTTTGAAAAGAGAACGGTTTGGGAGAGAGGGAGAATGAGAAAGGGGGGAGCGTGAATGGGAGTTGCAGGGGCTTTGCACCACGGTGAAGGTGCTGCTGGACTGGAGGAAGGAGCGGTGGAGCTTCAGGCGGTGTGCAAGCGGAGGAGGCGGAGGCGAACCAGTCCGGCGGTCGTGGTGGTGTTGGTGTTGCTGTTATGCAACACCAGCACGTTGCTGCTACGAAGGTGGGAGGTGCTGGTTGCAGACGAGGAAGAGGGGCAGAAGAAGAGAAGAAAACGATGAAGAAGAAGGGAAGATGGTGGTGGCTGACCGGAGTTGCAGGCTGCAACTCCGGTAAAAAACGGTAATAAAAATAAAAAAACGAAAACTAAAAAAAAACGAGAAGAAGACAGAGGAGAGAAGGAGAAAGAAGAAGAAGAAGAAGAAGAAGAAGAAGAAGAAGAAGAAGAAGGACGGCCGGAGTTGCAAACCTGCAACTCCGGCGAAGTATAGGTGAAGAAGACGAAGAAGAAAAGAGGAAAAAGAGGAGAAAGAAATCGCGGGGAAGAAGGGAAAGGATAGGGGGAAGGAGAGGAGGAGATTGGAGGGGGATTAGGGTTCGAACGAACCCTTCTCCTTCCTCTTATAAAGCTCCCTATTTCCATTAATGGAAATAGGGTATTTTTTAAATAAAAAAAATATTTTTAATTTTTTTTTTTTTTTTTTTTTTTTTTTTTTTTTTTTTTAAGTAAAATGCTACTTTTCTATGGGGAATCTCCCCAATTAGTGGACCCCCCATTTAATTAAAATTATTTTTGAAATTCGCGGGGTCCACTAACTGGTCGGACAGCGGGTCGATGCTGATGGGCCCGGCTACTGGCCCACATGGACTGATGATGTCCATCGTCTCACAAGATGATGTGACGGGCATTCTGAAGGCGATCGGATGGATGGTGACTTGATTGGGACTCAGATTGGTAGATCGACGGATCTAGAGAGATCCAACGGTCCGATTGAAGATCCAACGGTCCGATGGAAGATCCAACGGTCAGAAAGCTAAGGGAGATGAGATAGAGCCGATGGGCAGGAGTTCTGGGGTTAGGTCAGTAGATTCGAGGACCGAGAGATGAAGAGAGAGAGAGAATAAGGAGAGATGAGAGAAAAAGTATCAAAAAAAATGGAAAAAAGCACTGGCGGAGGGTCTGGAACCCTGTTCTTCACTGTGACCATCCTCACGCTTCTCCAGTAGAGTCGACTATCATTCTTTGCTGACTCATGTGGCTTTAAACGCTTTGGTCCGTCTCTTGGTCATTGGCTCTCCGGCTCTCTTCGTTCTTTGGGCCGACTTTATGGTCCTCTTATTCAGCCCATATTTGGCCCATATCTTCTAGTCATAGCATGTGGGCTCTTTAAGCTTTGATAATGGGCTTTCATGATCGATTTGGGCCCACAAGTCTTGAGAATCGTCCCATCGGGTTTCCTGCGACAGAAGAAGCGCGTAATGAGACTTTATCAGAACGGCTTAATATCTAGACTTCCGAAAATGTGTTTAATGCATGCAAATATACCATTTCGTCCAGAAAAGTGTGTTCTACGCAATAGAAGAGACTCTTACGTAGAAAAGTAGGTAAATAGAGTATTTTACGTAGGAGAATGCAATAACGCTAAAAGGATAATTGCTTAAAATAAGCACTTTTGAGCGAATATCAATAAACTTATTCGCACTGCGTGGATGTGGCTGCTAATTAATGAACCCTAATTGAGCAGAACCAACTCCTTTTAAAACTGGTGGGATTTCATCACCCAGTTCATCACTTCAGCTAAGCTTGATCCCAAAGATCCACTCTAATAAAAAGAACCAAGAGTTAGAGCCAAGCTAGATCGGTGTTCTATGACACCCTTACACTTAGTCTTTCCTTCGATCCCAGGTCGAATAAGTCCACGAGCGCAGGTCCCTATTATCTAACACAGCCATAGGTCCCTCCTACTCAAGTATACCGAGCTCGCCAGTGGTTTCCCTGATTCTTTGTTGGTCTGCTATTTGTTGGGTTAGGAACACAAACCAACCCTAGCTTATACTAAGTGAACACTCATCTCCATTGCTCGACAAATCTGACAAGTCTAAGGCGTATTTAAGTCAGCCGATATGCCGCACGTCTGTCTAGGCTTCGAATTATCTTGCGATCAATTTGAGTTAGTACTGAAGCATTTGCTTTGAAGAGTGTATTGAAACTAGGATTTTTTTCGCATCGTTGGATTCGGAAACAATAGAATCAACACATTTGTAAATCGATCCGATTATATCCTACAAAATATAGAGATTCTAGCATAGGGATTCGTGTTGGATGTCGATCCGCACTCGGGGTTAGTTTGCGCAATTCAAGAACATAAAATGATTGATTTTTTTACAGAAAATGCTATGAGATCAATGTAGGGGTGAGAATGGTGATGATAAGATCATAGATTCAAAATACTTTTCTGAAGATCGATTGTCAACTACGAACAGGAAAATAACAAAATTTGCATAAAAATATAACTCTTTAATTAATTTAAATCAATTCCATTACATCCAGATAAAGTCAAATCAAAGCATTAGATCTAACTATAAAGCCATAAGAGAAGATGTAGAGAGAGAAAGAAGAGAGATACAGAATTCTAGAGTGAGAAATCTTAGGACTACCTAGAGATAGAGAGGGAAGACTACAGAGAGAAAAAGATAAAGGTAAAGAGAGAAAATGAGTTTTAAAGGAAGACAAACCTAGAAAGAGAATGAGAGGGCTAGAGAGAGAAAATGGTGAGAACCTAGAGATAGAAAGTATAGAGACTCTAGAGAAAGAAAGAGAACTTAGAGAGAGAAAGGGTGAAAATAAGAGATTTAGAGAGAAAGTAGGGAGAGAAAGAACGTGAGGAGGAGAAAATGAAGAGCGAGGCGTGATAGACTTGTAGGTTGAAGGCATAACACCCATCCGAGCCGATTGAAAACGGCGATGAGAAGGAGCACGAGATGGAGGTGATCGCTATGGAGAGAAGTGGTGACCTCGCAGCTTTGAAAGAACTTTAGGAGTTGTTGTGCATGGTTAGGGTGCAAAGGAGCACACATAGACTTGGAGCAGCAACCCAACAATGAGAGGTGTGGCTTGGAAAGTACTATGAGAAGGCAACACCATGGATGGAGAATGAGAGCAGCTGGTCAGGTAGATGGTGAAGGCAATTAAGTGTAGTAGCAGTCCGGGTAAAAGGTGGTTGGTGCGCACCAATTGAAACTTGGTTTTTTTTCCGCGTCGTTGGTTATGAAAACCCTAATTTCAACACATTTATAAATTATCCGATTATCCTGCAAGATTTAAACAATTCTTTGTACAGTGGAAAGTGTTGGATGTCGATCCGCACTCGGGATTAGTTAGCGCAATCAAAGACATGAAATGACAGATTTTTGCTAGAATTTGATGCTAAAGATGATGGAAGGGTGAGAAAGATGGGGTCGAGCATTAAAACATTTATTCTTGGGAGATTTTCATCCATTAACTAATGCAATAATAACAAAAAATAAAATACAAAAATAGAAGAACTCAAACAAACTCAATAAGAACCGATTGTATTAAATCAACTTCCGAAATAGCTTACAATGAAAAGAAACAAACCTACATCTAATCTATAAAGCATTTAAAGAGGGTCAAACAAGAGAGAGAAAGTAGGGTAGAGAGAGAAAATGCTAAAATAACCTAGAGAGAGAAACTTATGAGAATCTAGAGAGAGAGTGTAAGAGAATAAAAGAGAAAGAGGGCGAACTCACCTCGGAACTTATCTTGGAGATCTTTGCATGGCCATGAGATGGATTGAGGTTGGTTTGCACGTGAAGATTGAAGAGAAGAACCAGAAATGGTTGATCCGTGAAGAGCACGGACTCAATGAGTTGCACATCTGTGGAGGAACACTAAGAGAGTGTTGCTGCCCACAGTGGTGATGGAGGAGAAGGGCATTTGCAAGTTGGCTTGGAGAAGGTAGGGTCTACAACGAAGCAGCCACTACCTCTTGGAAGAGCCGTGAAGATGGTAGATTCGGCCAGTGGAGTTGTTGCAAGCTGCAACTGTGATGCAGCAAAGAGGGTGGCGCGAATCGTGGTTGGATGAGATGCATTGGAGATGGTGGCGATGAGAACCAGCAAGGATGCTGGTTGCTGCAAGGAGGCGTTGTTGTGCTATGCACAAGCAGTGGAGGTTGCAACAGGGAGGAAGAAGACGGTGGTTGCAGCGGCAAAGGTGCGGCGGGGTTACTGTTCGCAGGCGGAGGTGCACCGAGGTGCTAATGCAGTGGGCAGTGGTGGTTTTCCGGTGGTAGCGTGTTGCTATTTGGGATGCCAGGACGGTGTGGGCTGCGCAAGATAGAGCAGAAAAAAGAAAAGAAGAAGAAGAAGAAGAAGAAGGAGGCGGCCGGAGTTCTGCAACTCCGGCCGGAATGAAGAAGGAAGAACAAGAACAAGAAATAAAAATAAGAAGAAAGGAAAAAGGAGACGAAGAAGAAAACGTGGGTGAGGTTTTGTGGGAAAGAGAGGAGGAGATGGGAGAGGGATTAGGGTTCCAAAGAACCCTCTCTTCTCCCATTTTAAAGCTCCCTAGTTTCCATTAATGGAAATTAGAGATTTTTTTGAAATAAAAAAAAAAAATATATATATATATATATATATATATTTTTTAAGTAAAACCTTACTTTTCTTTGGGGAATTTCCCCATTTAGTGGACCCCCCTTTTTTATTAAAAAATAATTAATTTAAAGCATTTGAAAATCGCGAGGTCCACTTAATGGTCGGGCCACGGGTCGATGATGATGGGCCCGGCTACAGGTCCACAAGGATTGATGATGTCCATCGTCTCACAAGATGATGTGACAGACAATTTGATGACGATCGGATGGATGGTGACTTGATTGGGACCCAGATTGGTAGATCGACTGATCTAGAGAGATCCAACGGTTCGATTGAAGCTCCAACGGTTAGAAAGCTAAGGGAGATGAGACAGAGCCAATGGGCAGGAGTTCTGGGGTTAGGTCAGTAGATCCGAGGACCGAGAGATGAAGAGAGAGAGAATAAGGAGAGATGAAATAGAAAATTAGGGGGAGGAGATAGAAAATATCAGAAAATAGAGATAAAAGTATTGGCAGAGGGTCTGGAACCATGGTCTTCACTGTGACCATCCTCACACTTCTCCAATAGAGTAGACCATCATTCCTTGCTGACTCATGTGGCTTTAAACGCTTTGGTCCGTCTCTTAGTCATTGGCTCTCCTACTCTCTTCGTTCTTTGGGCCACCTTTTTGGTCCTCTTATTCAGCCCATATTTGGCCCATATCTTCTAGTCATAGCTTGTGGCTCTTCAAGCTTTGATATTAGGCTTCTGTGGTTGATCGGGCCCGCAAGTCTAGAGAATAGCTCGATTGAGTTTTCTGTAAGAAAAAAGCACGTATGAGACTTGATCATAACGTCTTTATACCTAGACTTCCAGAAATGTATTTAATGCATGCAAATATACCATTTCGTCCAGAAAAGTGTGTTCTGCGCAATGAAATAGACTCTTACGTAGAAAAATGGATAATTAAAGCAATTTTACGTAGGAAAGTGTTATAACGCTTAGAAGATAACAGTGAAAAATATGCACTTTTAAGAGAATATCACCAGTCCATGCTGCAACTATGATGGAATAGTCTTGCAGGTGGTATGGCCCGCTGGAGCACTCGAAAGAAAGAAAAAGAAAAAAAAATATAAAAAAAGAAGACGAAGATGAACAAGAATAGGAAGAGGAAGAAGATGCAACTCACCGCATAAGCAACTCGTGAAGGGAGTTGAGGAGAACCAGGGAAGGAGGAAGGGGCTGCACGAAGTTGCTACAAGCGAAGCGAATCGGTGCTGGTTGCAGTGGCAGGCGGTGATCGGTGGTTGCAAAACGATGCTGGTTGTGATGGCAGTGTGGAGACGCAGCTGCTGTAAGCAAGGAGTAGGCGGAGAAGAGGGCGTTGAGCGCCCCTGGACAGTGGAGGAGGCGTGCAGGGTACATGGTGTGCAGCCGGCGAAGGTGCTACACTTAGTGGCGGCCGGCAACTCCGGTAAGAACATGAGAAGAAAAGAAATGGTGGCCAAAGAAAAGGGGAATAATGAGAAGAGGGTTTTTGGGGAAGGAGATGAGAAGATGGGAGAGGGATTAGGGTTCAAACGAACCCTTCTCCTCTCCTTTATAAGACCTCCCACTTTCCTTTAATGGAAAATGGGATTTTTTTGAAATATATATATATATATATATATATATATATAATATACATATATTTTTTTAAAGAAAACTTCTTTTCTTTGGGGGATTTCCCCATTTAGTGGACCCCCCTTTTTTTCATTTTTAAAAATTAATTTAAAGCATTTTAAAATCTCGGGGTCCACTAAATGGCTGGGCCATGATTTTTATAAGCTGCGGGCCATACCAAAATCGTGGGTTCATAGTGCAATGGGCTAGGGAATTGTGGGTTCAAGTGACGATGTCGGTGGGCCACTGGTCAATTCTAAACCTGCCACATGTCAGCTAGGGAATCTACAGGAGAATGGATCAAAGGATCGGGGATCCGTACTTAAACAGATCGACTAAGAAGATAGTCTAGATAATAACAGAGATTGGCTAGGGTAGGCCGTAGGATTGAGTGGTTGCGAAGGGAGAGAGGATCTGATGATTGGGATTAGTGAGCAGAAAGAGAATGATGATCTGGAGAGAGGAGAGATAAAATATTACAAAATTATGAAAAAATGCTAGTAGAGGGTCTTGAACCCTGGTCTTTGACTTGGTCTTCTGCACGCTTCACCAATTGGTCAAGTCTTCATCTTGTGTCGGTTGATTGAGCTTTATACTCCTTAATCTCATCTCATGGTGCTTGGCTCTCCTTCTCTCTTGATTTCCTCTCAGGCTTGTTCGACTCTCTGGCTCTTCTCGCTCTAGGCTTATATCTTCTTGATATTCGCTCAAAAGTACTTATTTTAAGCAATTATCCTTTTCGCGTTATTGCATTCTCCTACGTTAAAATACTCTCTTTATCTACTTTTCTACGTAAGAGTCTCTTGTGTTGCGTAGAACACACTTTTCTGGACGAAATGGTATATTTGCATGCATTAAACACATTTTCGGAAGTCTAGACATGTAGTCATTCTGATAAAGTCTCATTACGCGCTTCTTCTGTCGCAGGAAACCCCGATGGGACAATTCTCGAGACTTGCGAGCCCACATTGATTAGGAAAGCCCATTATCAAAGCTTAAAGAGCCCACATGCTATGACTAAAAGATATGGGCCAACTATGGGCTGAATAGGAGGACCAAAAAGCCGACCCAAAGAACGAAAAGAACAGGAGAGCCAATGACCAAGAGACGGACCAAAGCGTTTAAAGCCACATGAGTCAGCAAGGAATGATAGTCTACTCTACTGGAGAAGTGTGAGGATGGTCACAGTGAAGACCAGGGTTCCAAACCCTCTGCCAATACTTTTTTCCATTTTTTTGATACTTTCTCTCTTATCTTTTCTTATTCTCTCTCTCTCTTCATCTCTCGATCCTCGAATCTACTGACCCAACCCCAGAACTCCTACCCTTCGGCTCTATCTCATCTCCCTTAGCTTTTTGACAGTTGGATCTTCCATCGGACCATTGGATCTTCAATCGGACCGTTGGATCTCTCTAGATTCGTCGATCTACCAATCTGGGTCCCAATCAAGTCACCATCCATCCGATCGCCATCAGACCGTCTGTCACATCATCTTGTGAGACAATGGACATCATAAATCCATGTGGGCCAGTAGCCGGGCCCATCATCATCGACCCGCTGTCCGACCAGTTAGTGGACCCCGTGAATTTCCAAAGAATTTTAATTAAATTTCAAAAAAATGGGGGGTCCACTAATTGGGGAGATTCCCCATAGAAAAGTAGATTTTTACTTTAAAAAAAAAAATATATATATTTTTTTATTTTCAAAAATACCCTATTTCCATTAAAGGAAATAGGGAGCTTTATAAGAGGAGGGAGAAGGGTTCGTTCGAACCCTAATCCCCCTCCAATCTCTTCCTCTCTTTCCCAAACTAGTTCCCCCAAGTTTTCCCCTTCGTTTTTTCCGCTTCTTCTTCTTCTTCTTCTTCTTCTTCTTCTTCTTCTTCTTCTTCTTCTTCTTCTTCGTTTCCCACCGGAGTTGCAGGCCTGCAACTCCGGCCGTTAGCATCTGCTCCTTGCTATCGAAAAATAGCACCACCTCCATCTCCGTCGTCGGCGTGCAGCACAGCACCTCCATTCTCACCGCCTTCTTCTTCTTCTTCTTCTTCTTCTTCTTCTTCTCTTCTTCCCTTCTACCATTAGCTCGCCGGACTGGTTCGTCTTCTCCGGCGAAATCTTTCTGTCACACCACCAGCAGCCACCTCTCCTCCCTTCTTCCCCCTTCTCTTCCTTTCTTCTGCTCCTCCTTCTAACACTGTTCCGACCGGCGTTCCATCTCCTAACGGCACCACTTGATGCAAACGCAAGTTGCCTCCATCTCCGCCATAACCACCGCCATCCACCGTCCACAACCGTTGCAGCCACACCAAGGGTCTGGGCAGAGGCTCGATTAGAGCCACCACAACCCGCAACTCCACCTGCTGCCTCTTAAAGAACCGCTGCATCTTCCCCACCACTCTCCGGACATCACCACCAGCAAGGTTTGCTCCGCCTCCTTCAGCGCCTCCACCTCTCAACTTGCCCATACACCTACCTCCCACCTTGCTGCCGCCCCCTCTCTATTGCCACAATCAACAGGTTGCTGCCTGCAACCCTATCCACGTTTGACAAAGAACAAAAAAAAAAAAAAAAAAAGAAAAAAAAAAAAGATCGAGAGGAGGCGCTCCTCCTCAATACCTCATCACAACACCAAGGAAGATCCATCAAGCAAAACCTGCAAAAGGCGCCATCGTTAGTTTCTCCCTCCATCTTTGCTCTAGTTTGCACCATCTGTACGTGGTGCATTCTCACTCGCTGGTGCGCCACCTATGCACACACCCACGGTGCAACACCATGGGCTATTCCAGCCACCATAACAGTGGATCCTTTCATCTCCATCATGTCCCAAACCACCTTCATCAAAGCCCGATCTAGGCTGATGTGATCTCCCCAGTAAGTGGTAAGTTTCTTCACTTTTTCTCTCTATCCCTCTCTAGAAATCTCCTTCTATTTCTCTCTCTAGATCTACTTTTCTCTCTCTAACTTTCTGAAATTTTCTCTCTACTTTCATTCCTCTTTCTCTCTCTCTCTCTATCTCTACAATCTCCTCTCTACTTTCTCTCTCTAGTTCTCCCTTTCTCTCTCTAGTTTATTCTCTTTTTTTTACGCTTTATAATTTAGTTATTTTTACTTGATTGTAAGAGACATGTTCGATTGAATAAAGTTGATTTGAATAATATTATGTTCCATTCTCTGCAAATTTCCCGTCATTTTATGTTCATTATTGCGCTAACCCGACTAATCCCGAGTGCGGATCGACATCCGACACAAGCCACTGTACAAAATTGCTCATTCTACAGGTTAAAAATCTCGGATTAATTACAAATATTGTTGAAGTTAGGGTTTCCGTAACCAACGACGCGGAAAAAAACCTACTTTCACTTCTTTTCTAAGTCCACTAGCTCTCTACGCTTTGATCAAAGGCTCTAGCAGTCAGTTGTGGGGTCGTATTCCATCAAAATTGTCCGATAGTGGTCCTGCGATAGAAAAATTGCGTAATGAGAATTCTGCAAAACTGCTTTGCATGTAGGTCAAATAAATGTGTATGAATGCATGCGAATATACTATTTTGACCAAAAAAATGTGTTCTACGCAATGGAAGAAACTCTTACATAGAAAAGTGAATAAATATAGTAGTTTTACGTAGGAGAGTGTGATAACGCTAAAAGGATAATTGCTTAAAATAAGCACTTTTAAGCGAATATCATATATCCCAGTGAGAACCCAAGAGCGACAAAGTTAGTCCGGTGGTTAAAAGATAAACTAGTGGTCCGTCCACTGTCATAATCTATCATACCCCAAAACTAAGAAGATAAATCCTACAACTATCCTGATTGTTTAGAAATATCGTGGGATTATCTTGTTTGCTCTATGTGCATCATTTAAGATCACCATTCTAGTGTCTCCTAGCAACTTTTTGCCGAGTCTAGGGCTTGCTTTTTCAAGCAGAAGCCGGTTGGACTTGTCCTAACCTTTGACTAATTTGATCTGAGAGTCAGTCTACCGCACCCCTCTATCGCCTCTGATGGCAGACGAACGGCCTCTATATGAGACCTACTATAATTTCTGTGAGAATCTAAGTGATCACTCTCAACAATGGTATGGCAATTCTGCGTATCATCATGATACTCCAGTCTCGCAGACTTTTATGGGGTACGACAATCACAGAGATCCGGAGTACAAATCTGTACTCCATGAACTTAAAAACTCTGTCTCTGCACTTAGTGTCGCCATCCAGCAACCTGTGCACAATTCTCAGTATTTAGGATATTACCCTTTTGTCCAGGAAGAGGTCTGTACTTTTCGTACATTTCAAACTCCGATGCTGCCCTCCTATGATAACACTTACTATCTGGACAATAGGAGTAACCATAACTTTGACTAGGCACAGCAGTCTCTTTTCCAACAGCCAATGCCGCAGGATAATTATCCTTCTAGCTTTCATCAACCACATGGAGAGTATGATTGCCACTACTCGTAGTCGCAGTACCCGTCATATCCATAGAATGACTATTCTGATCAACAGTGGGCCCCTCAGGATTTCTAGAGTCAGCAGCTACTCGATCCCAGACTCCATTATGCCTTACAACTTTCATAATCAGTCGGACTACAATCAAGAGTTGGTACCTCAGCTTTACTTGGCTGAACCGCCTCAATTGGCTACTAAACCTAGTCTAGAGGACCTTTTCTCTCAGTGCATCACCCAACAATAACAGTATTTGCAAGGCTTAGAGCAACAACAACATCACTCCATGGAGAGATTAGCTCCCCCAGTGGGTCAATTCGTATTTGAGCGTGAAGAAGTCAATTTCCCTAGTCACCCTATAGCCTAGCCTGAGGACAATGATACAGCCACTGTCTATGAGGAGGAGTTGCTACCCATGCACCAGAACTGGAATTTCTAAGAGGAAATAGAAGTTATTACTACCACTAGACCGACCCAAATTATTGAAGAACCAGTGTATCCCTCGTCGGTGCCTTTATCAGCACCAAGTCCTGAACCTAGCTTTGAGAAACCTACTTCTCACTCTACCTCTGCTGACCCTGATGTCGATCTTCAAGACACTGAGCTGTGTCTCGATCATAGGATCCCAACTCTCCTAGATCTACAGTTCCTGACTACCACTGGAGTGTGCCACATGAGTGATAAGCCAGAGTCTCTATTTCTGGTTCCCTTAAAAGAACCAACTTCTGAACCTAGCTTAGAAGAATCATCTACCTCTGATGCTTCATCATCTGCACCTGAAGCAGACATTTCCGACATTGAACTGTGTCTAGACAGTACGGACCAAGTTGTCCTAGCCCCAACGTTCCTCACCATCGCTGACGCACACATCGGGTGTGGGGACGATGACATGTCGATGGCATTTGCCAACCTCAAGGAAGAGGTTAATGTTTTTCAACAGCCGACTTACATCGATATTGTCAATATACTGTGTGCCGTAGAGAGTCTAATTCAGGACTCTCCCGAAGAAACATTATCCAAGTGTCAAGAACACTTTGCACCTGACTTCATCTCGGAGTCAGACAATTTTGGTATTACTGATCTACTGGAGTCTGCTCCATTTAGATACATGATATTCGCTCAAAAGTGCTTATTTTAAGCAATTATCCTGTTAGCGTTATTGCATTCTCCCACGTTAAAATACTCTATTTATCTACTTTTCTACGTAAGAGTCTCTTTTGTTGCGTAGAACACACTTTTCTGGACGAAATGGTATATTTGCATGCATTAAACACATTTTCGAAAGTCTAGACATGAAGTCATTCTGATAGAGTCTCATTACGCGCTTCTTCTATCGCAGGAAACCCCGATGGGACAATTCTCGAGACTTGCAAGCCCACATCGATCAGGAAAGCCCATTATCAAAGCTTAAAGAGCCCACATGCTATGACTAGAAGATATGGGCCAAATATGGGCTGAATAAGAGGACCAAAAAGCTGGCCCAAAGAACGAAGAGAGTAGGAGAGCCAATGACCAAGAGATGGACCAAAGCGTTTAAAGCCACATGAGTCAGCAAAGAATGATGGTCGACTCTACTGGAGAAGCGTGAGGATGGTCACAGTGAAGACCAGGGTTCCAGACCCTCCGCCAGTGCTTTTTTCCATTTTTTTTGATACTTTTTCTCTCATCTCTTCTTATTCTCTCTCTCTCTTCATCTTTCGATCCTCGAATCTACTGACCTAACCCCAGAACTCCTACCCATCGGCTCTATCTCATCTCCCTTAGCTTTCTGACCGTTGGATCTTCAATCGGACCGTTGGATCTTCAATCGGACCGTTGGATCTCTCTAGATCCGTCGATCTACCAATCTGGGTCCCAATCAAGTCACCATCCATCCGATCGCCTTCAGAATGCCTGTCACATCATCTTGTGAGACGATGGACATCATCAGTCCATGTGGGCCAGTAGCCGGGCCCATCATTATCGACCCGCTGTCCGACCAGTTAGTGGACCCCGCGAATTTCAAAAATAATTTTAATTAAATGGGGGGTCCACTAATTGGGGAGATTCCCCATAGAAAAGTAGGTTTTTACTTAAAAAAAAAAAAAAAAAAAAAAAAAAAAATTATTTTTTATTTTCAGAAAAGACCCTATTTCCATTAATGGAAATAGGGAGCTTTATAAGAGGAGGGAGAAGGGTTCGTTCGAACCCTAATCCCCCCCCTTTCTCTTCCATTCTCTCCCCCAACTCATTTCTCCCTTTTCCCCCTCTCTTTAGGCCGTTTTCCCCCACTTCTCCTCCGCCTTCTTCATCTTCTTCACCAAGCTATTGCCGGAGTTGCAGGCTGCAACTCCGGCCGATCAAGATACTCCTCCCCCACGTTCTCATCTCCCGAACCACTCACCATCTCCATCCTCCGTCTAAACCCCAGCCGAGATTCACCAAGAAAGAAAGAAGAAAGAAAATAAAAAAAAAAATAGAAGAGGAATGGAAGGAGGACTGTCTGGAACCACCTCCCCACCTCCATGAGCGCCGCCACCTGCAGGTCTTAGCGCCAGCGTGCAATCTGCTCTTCCACATTCACTCAACGCCTCCACCTATTCTCTCCTCTCTTTTCCAATCTATCTCACTTCCACACGGTGGCTGCTCCTCAAGCAACCACCATTGCATCCTATCACGTTTCCAGCAAGATGGTAGCACCACCGCCACTACATGCATGCACCTCCTAGACACCACTCCAACCGGTGCAGCCTTCCTCCTATGCTCCTACCTACCGGCCACATCAGCAACGCGTGGAACCCATCTGCCTTCCGCCTAACATCAACACCCTCCACCAGCATTGCACTCATGACCTCCACCTTGCTGCCCCTCTCCGGATAGCCATCGCACCAGCGTCTGGATCGCTACCCACACCATCTCTCCTCCTTTGCTACTACTGTCGGAACCTCCAGCCGCTGTAGCACATGTCAATACTACCCCCATCTCCACTGCTAGCGTGGTTCAGCCAACCATCACATTGATCTCTTCCAAACCCTCTTGGCAATCCAGCCACCCCGTACTCAAACCAATGGGCCGAATCTCACTTAGGTTGATCCCTTGGCAAGTGCATCCTTCTTGCACACCTTATTCCCCGTGGCATTGTTCAAGGCTGATTCTCCGTCGAATTTACACTCCATCCTCCTGGTAAGTGTCAAAGGTAAAATTTTGATCTACTTCTCTCAAGCTCTCTTTCTCTCTCTAGATTTGATTTTCTCTCTCATCTCTCTTATGTCTCTCTCTAATTTAGTTTTTGTTTATATGCTTTCTAGTTAAAGTTGGCTGATTTGATAATGTTTTGCTTAGAAATTTGTAAGGCTCGTACTTTGATTGAATGAATAAAATTGGGTTCATTTTGGAGTTTTAGTGTTTAAATTCGAATAATTGATGCATAGGATTGTTTCTAATTCTTGGTAGTTTTTCTCTCTAAAATCACAACAAATAATGTTTTAAAGACCATTTCAATCACCACTCTCACCCCACCATCATTTCCATATTTTCTTGATAAAAATCCGTCATTGCATATTCATGAGTCGCGCTAACTAACCCCGAGTGCGGATCGACATCCGACACGAGCCACTGTACGACCCTGTGATTTTTTGCAGGATTTGAGTAAAAAAGAATCGGATAATTACAAATATTATTGAGATCTAGGAGTTCCGTAACCAACGACGCGGAAAAATCCTATTTTCAATACATTCTTGGTAAACTCAATGAGTTTGCGGCTCTGCTAACCACGGTCAGAGAACCCACTACTACTCTCCTCTAAGTTTTTACTGAGCTGCTTCAATCCCTCCCCGCTGAACTAAACATTTTTGCAGGACTGCTTAGAGAGTTTATTGCCCTTCTCTCAGTCTACACTGAGAAAGACTTGTTCTACACAGGTATACCTAGACAAGGGATAGGATAGCTATCTCCGTTCCACGTTAGGTGTCAGGAAGACTGTAGATTCACTCAGTCTCCATGAGTTTTAACCTGGTTGGGGGTACTTGATATATCCCCGTCATGTCTGGCTGAAGATGTAAAACTTAGCATTTTTGGAAAGGCAATTCTGGTATTCCTAGAGTATATGAGTCTCATGCATTTGTTATTATTGTTATATCTCTAGACATGCAGGTACATTCATTTTCTGCCAATCATCAGGTACCACACACTGTCGAGTTCTCCTGCTGACTCGATAACATCCTCCTTGAACCTCTCTACCATCATTACTAATTTTTCATCATTTTATGTCCCGGTCATGAGCATCGAGGATGATGCTGTATTTTGGTTAGGGGTGGGTTTTTACCAAAACTCATGTTTCTATTTTGTTAAAAAAAAAAAAGAGAGAGAAAGAGAAAATTTCGAGTGATTTTGGGTGGTTTCCGATGATTTTATAGAACATGTTTGAAAATGCCATGACCTATGATTAGCTGAAACTTTCGTTAAGTCTTTTTGTAAAAGATGTCATCTTTTAAAGTGTTACATGTTAGCTTTGAGTCAAGCAGTACTTCATTGATTTCAGACACTTAGAAAAACTCAGATTCGGCACAAATTATACACTATCAACATTAGAGTCATCCTAAGTTTAGATTCTCTAGAGATCCTAGAAGAACATTTGTGGAGACTTAATTAACCCAGTGAGCTTTTGATCATTTCATCATTTCTGAGGGTTATACAATCATTCTGAGTCACAAGATGACTCACTAATTCTTTATGTCCCCACTTATTTCGTTGCCAGATCTCTTTAATTTTTCCCTTGGTCATAAAACTTGGAACTACATCAAAGATCGGATTATTATAAAAAAACCTTCTCAATATCCATTCGAGACATAACACACGAGAGTGCAAACCTTGAAAAAAGATGTAGGCCATCTTTCGAAACCTATCAGACCTTTTTGGCTTACCTAAAAATCTTCACCATTAGAAACCTCTTCGAGCCTATTACTAAAACCTTTCCTTGGCAGCCCAGTCACCATGAACCGAGCCCAAAACAATAAATACATTACCCTACTTCTGTAGAGGATATAAAAAAGGTGATTGGTATGTGTGCATAATGAAAAAAAAATTAGAAGAAAAGAAGGAAAACAAGTGGAGCTCAAGCTAAAAATAAAACACAAGCTGAAAAATGTATTGAGCTGTCTCAAAAATATCAGAAAAAGAGAAAAATAGGAAAGAGGAAAAGAAAAAGAAAAGAAAAATAGTGCTACACCCTCAGGATAAGTTGCAAAGAAAAAGTTAAGATATCCTCTCAGAATTTTGAATCCTTGTGTATCCTTATTTTTCTAAACATATCCCAAGCCTCAATACAGCCTAGTAAAGCCCTATTTGATTCTAGACTAGCACAATCATAGAATGTGAAGAATGGAGTAAAGAGAACCTATAGAGTTTGATCTTACGTTACTAAGTGATATGATATTCTGATTATGAGATCTTCTGAATTTCTAAAGTCCTTCCTTCAAAATAATATATGTGAGATATTTGTCCATTCTTATCAACTTATCTCCTCACATATCACTTGAGAAAAAAAATAGAAAAACCATTTCGGAGTGATTTATTCTTGAGTGACACACAAGTGAGATTTGAAGTCGAGGCATAAAATCTTAGAAGAAAATTTGAAAATCTTTACTACGGGATGATGATAATGTTAAGCACACACACACACACTGAGTCTGACTATTCTGGGTCTTGATTATCAGTCTGTAGTCATGCATCCTTCAAATTTGATAAAACGGAGTTTTCTAAGTTAATGAGAAAAAGTGTGCATCATGTGCCTAGCCCATTTAAGCTCATTTTTTTTGCACTAATTGCCAAGGATTGGCAATATGCTGGTTGGGGGTTGTGATATTCGCTCAAAAGTGCTTATTTTAAGCAATTATCCTTCTAGGATTATCACACTCTCCTACGTAAAATTGTCATTTTTATCAACTTTTTTACGTAAGAGTTTCTCTCATTGCGTAGAACACACTTTTTTGTGTAAAATGGTATATTCGCATGCACTCATACTCGTTTATTTGACCTACATGCTAAGCAGTTTTGATTTAGTCTCATTATGTATTTTTTTTTATTGCAGGGACACCAATCAAAGGATTATGATAGACTTGCAGGCCCATGATCGATCTTAGAAGCCTATCACCAAAGCCCGAGGGCAAGCCCAAAAGGTCAGTGGACCACACCAAGAAAATGGGCTGAGATATTGAGTAAGAAAATTCTGAAGCATGTGTCAACCCATAGAAGTGATGGGCCAGAATTGGTCACTGACTAGGAGGCTAGACCAAGTAGCTAAACTTAGAGCATGGTAAAAGATGATAGACCAGGATGGCCTGCCAATACATGAGCTATGCTAGTGTGCCAAATACCAGATCAATGCGTCGGACTACTGGACCAAACGGGTTGGCCATGGTGGATTGAAATTGTGGCCCACGTTGAAGATGATATGAAAAGAAGCATGGTTTGCACTCGTGTGGAGTTAGTGAATTAGCAAACTGGACACTCTGGGAGTTAGATTGGACCCCACAACATGTGGCGATGTGATAAAGGAGTGTGCATGGCACATGCATGGGACGTGGGTGGCTATCAAGATTTGCAAAAGGCAGTAAGCACGTTGAAGGCTGAGTTGGATTGAAAGAAACTATACACGGTGGAGATCTTGCGGGACCCAAAAGTTGACCCCAAAAAGTTGGACGACATACTAAAAATATCGTGGTAATCGGGATTTCACTTAAGTAGCAAGGGACAATCCAGATTGCATGATGGAGGTGGTCCTTAATACTCCATTATTGGAAACCATACGGGTAGCATCTTACATGGATGAGGTGGCATGAAGTTTTGTCATTTATCAAGAGTTATTTTAGAAACATTCCAAAAAGAAGGTGGTTTCGGTATAGTGGCATTAGTTTTACAAAATAAAAAATCAGTTTTTGGATAATACAAGGGGAGAATGCATGAAGGAGGGATGAATAGTGGACTTCAAAAGAAAGAGGAAGGCAATTCAGGAAAAGAAACCAGAGGGCAAAACAGTTTAAAAAAATGGAGAAAACCTCCCTATTTAGTTGGGTCAAACCCTAAGGAATCCCCCCTATGTTCTCTCATTCTCTTCTCTCTTTCACTCAACCCAAGCCGTCATTCCAAAAGGAGAGAAAGGAAGCTCTCCACGTCCATCGCTGCAGTGTGTTGCAGCACCGCTGCCTAACACCTCCTGATCCATCAAGCAACACTGGCAGCAACCTCTTCAAGCCATTCATCCACTGAACCACCATCCTCTCCACTTGCTGCCACCGCCTCCACAGCCTTTTGGAGTAACCGACAGGTTCCTCTTTCCTTCAAAGCCGCAATGCCCCCATCTCCAGTCGTTCTCTCCCTTGACTGGTACAGTCCGGCAACCACCATTGCTCCTGATCTCTCCCACTCTCCCATTCACGTTCTCACACCCTAACCCTAATCTCTCCCCCACGTTTTCACCTTGCTGCCCTCACCATCTCTCTAACCCTACGGCTCTCCATCTCTTTGAATCCATTCCTCTCCAAGCCGTGAAGAGCTCTCAATCATTCTGTCCTTCGGCTTCCCTCCCTCTCAAAATAAAAAAATATAAAAAATCAGAAAAGAAAAGAGAATGGGAGAAGAGGAAGTCGTGAGCTCCTCTTGTAAACGACCACCTCCTTCCACCTGCCCTTGTGGTCAAGTTAATTTCTTCTCCCATTCGCTTTCTCTCTCTCTAAAACTCAGTTTTATTTCTCTAGATTTCTACCTTTCTCTCTACTTATTCTCTACCTCCTCTTTTGTCTCTCTAGTTCTCTCTCTTTAAGTCTTTCTCTCTATGAGTTTTTTTATCTCTCTAGCCGCATCTCTCTTTACCTTTTATTGCCTTCTAGGATGTTTTAATTTTTGTTTTATCTGTTAATGTATGCAATTTATTTTGATTCAATAAAAGTATTTTTCTTTTGAGTTCTTGTTCTTGAGTTGCTTTAATGAATAGTTATTTTTGAATTTATGCGTCGGTTTATCTTTAAAATTCGGAATCGATCTCCAAAATCAAGAAATCATGCTTTAATCCCAATAATATCGTCCCTCTCATCCCACCATAATTTTTGGCAAATTTTCGTGTTCAATGCATTCTAATTTGCACTAACCTGACTAATCCCGAGTGCGGATCGACATCTGACACGAATCCCTATACAAATCTCATATTATACAAGAAAAATCGGATAAAAATTACAAATGTGTTGAGATTAGGGTTTTCGTAACCAACGATGCGAAAAAACCATAGTTTCAAGGATCCAATAAAACTGCATAGGAATAGATCGAGTGGTCACCTTGGAATGTAATGTCATCATCGATCACGGCATCTTGGTTTGGATTTGCAAAACATTTAAAGAGGTAGGATGAACTCCCCTCCTTGATTTCAATGGTACTACTCTTTCAGTTCATGTTCGTTACTTTTACTACAACATCCATGCAAACACTCTTGATCCTCCTAAGTTTAAATCCATTGTGAGTGATAGTCGCTCAAAAGTGCTTATTTTAAGCCACTATCCTTTTAGCGGTGTCACATTCTCCTGCTTAAAACTTCTCTTTTCGTCAACTTTTCAACGTAAGAGTTTCTTTCATTGCGTACGTAGAATACATTCTTTAGATAAAAATTGACTATTTGTATAAAATATACATATTTTTTATTGTCTAATATAAAGTCGTTTAGATTAAATCTCATTACGAGCTTTAATTATCACATGGACACCATTTGGACAATTTTGATGGATGACAGGCCCATAACTGACCTCCAGAGCCTATGACTAAAGCTAAAGAGCCAACAAGCTAAAGCCAAAAAGCTATAGGTCGAATGCGGGCAAAGTCAGAGGATCAAAGAACCAAGAGATGACAAAGAGAGTAGAAGAGTCAAGCCACGAGAGAAGAGACTAAGGAGATTAAAGCCTAAATAATTAACACAAGATGAAGGCTTGTTCAGTTGGTGAAGCTTGCAAAAGACCAAGTCAGAGACCAAGGTTCAAGACCCTTTATTTGCATTTTTCTCATTTATCTCTATTTTTTCTCTCCCCTCTCTAAACCCTCTCTTCTTTCAATATCAACCATCCAATCCTCTCTCCCATCACCATCACTCTATCCGCGGCCCACCTTGGCCGATCATCACCACCCATCTCTCACCAGCATCTTCACCATCCGATTATCCACCCGCTCATCCATTCGATCAACTACTAAATTTCTATTGTCACACACATTTACCATGCGATCGCCACACGATCTACAAGATAAATGGTTGTCCAATAGAAGGTGATTTTAGTATGCATGGGTGGTATGTCCATCAAGGGTCCACCAAAATGGATGGGCTAGATCACAAATGTATTAAAAATATTGATTTTTCAAAACATACAGATTTTCTCTCAGATTTAAAAAGATTTTGGAAATATATAATGGTTTTGATTTAAAAAAAAAATTTCTTTCATAAAAAGAATGTTTACTTTTACATAAGAGAGTTGACATGTGGTTTTGGAAACTCACAAGCTTGAAACATTTTAAAAATATTTCCTTTATAAGAAAAATCAAAAACTTCGAAGAAAAATGAAATTTCTTACAAAAAAATAATTTTGTCTCTAAAGAAACTTTCAAAAAACAATAAAAGGTGATCTTAAAATTCCAAAAATAGTTTTTGGAATAAAAACATTTTTAAAAAGATGGATGGGTATTAACCCACAAATGGCACTCTCTCTCTATAAAAGGCTACTCATGGCTTACCCATCTCTTTCTTACATTCTCCCCTAGCACAAAAGAAAAAAAGGTAAAATAAAAAAAAAATTTGGCGTCTCTGCCTTCGTTTCTCCATCGAACGGCTCCATCAACTTTTTCTCAACACAGGTCCAAGAACCATGGTTTGCTCTCCTCTTCTCCTTCTCTATCTCTTTCTCTATCTAATCTCTTTTTTTATTGCTTTCTAGTTAAGTTTTTATTTGCTTTATTTCTTTAAGCATTTTTAATCCAAGCATTATAAGTTACAATTTTTTAATAAATGAAGTTTATTTTGACATTTTATTTTCTGTTATTGCATATTTATTTTGTTTTATTAATGTTGTAGGTAATTTCCCCCTATAAAAAATGTTTTAAAAATCATTTTCACCATTCTCATCTCTCTACCATTTTCATCATTTTCTTGCTTATTTTCTTTAATGTTACTTCTCTAACCTGAGTGTGGATTTGACATCCGACTTACCATGTTCAATCAAGAAATAATTTTTGCAGGATTAAAAAACCAAAAAAATAAGGGCTACCCGTGCCAACGACCGAAAAAACTTTATTTCAAATGGCATTACCGCTCGGGTGTGCGGGAAATGCAAAGAACACAAGCAATTTTTTGAAGTGCTAAAAACAACAAATTATTTTTAGGGACAATACTTTTTTTTTACATATTTTTTTATTTGGAAGGCCGAGTGCAACTTTTAATACTTTTGAACTTATTATTATTAATTAGATGCGTGTTCAAGAGTTTAGCAACCCTTGATTAAGTGCAAAAAAAAACCTTTTTTTAGGGACAATAGTACTTTTTTTACGGATTTTTTTAAGCCACGGATGGCCGGGTAAAAAAACCTTTTTTAGGGACAATAGTACTTTTTTTACGTATTTTTTTAAGCCTCGGATGGCCGGTTGCAACTTGTAATAACTTAAAGCAGATAAATAAAAAAGGAGATCGAGAACAAGAAGTGGAAAGAAAAAAAACCACCAAAACAAAAAAACACTAAAACCCAAACCCAACTCTCACTCCAAGAGTTTCTCAAACCTAAACACCATGTCCTCAAAAGAAGATGCCTCTCATCTTAGAGAAAATACTACCCCAATTGAATAAGAATGCCTTGATACTTAAGAGAGTTTCTTCAAATGAACGTTCCTTTCCTTTAAATACTCTCATATTCCTCTCCATCCATATGACATCGAACGGCACCATCCTCCAAAGTACTTCCCCCCCTAGGGGATGTGGAAACATGAGGCCAACCTCCTAGTACTGCTCCAGTGAATCTCTGCGAAGACCCAAGAGAGGCCCACCTATGCTAAAAAATATGACTACATGTGGCAAGCAAACTCAATGTATCAAGATATGATTTGTATCATCACCATTAGCTTTACACATAACGGACTAATTCACCAAAATCCACTTTCTAGCGATCGAACTCTCAGTGGTAAGATTTTGTTTAAAGAGGCAACCCAAGTGAAGAAATGAATTTTCAAAGGTACTTTAGCTTTCCAGATATTGAGACAAGGAAAAAGGTGTGCCGAAGAGTGGGTGGATAATGAGTTGCAAAATGAATGCACAGAAAAACTCTCCGATTTTGAATACACCCAAGTATAGTGATCCTCCTTTGTGTTTACAGCTATGTAATGATTCAAGCAATCCATCAGAATGCCCAAAAGTTCATTTTCTCTTTCATTACGAAAAAATTGAGAAAGTTGCAAAGCCTACGTTTAAAGGAAGGAATGAAGATTTTACAAAAGAAAGTTAAAATTTTTTTTTTCAAAAGATTAAAAAAATGAGATTTCTTCATCTAAAGAGGGAATGGTGTTTAAAAAGTATTTGAGAACTAAAGAAAAATATTCTTTAAAGAAATATTTTTTTATAAAAGGAAACAAAGCAAAGGACAATTTTGGTTTTTGTTTTGGCAAGGATAGATTCCATTATGGGATAGTTACAATACATTTGACTGTTTTCATAAAAGGAGCAAAAATCCCAGCCCCTATATAAGGGATCTTACGGCATCACTTGGGCCCCTTCTTTTTGGCAAGTTTTTTTGCTCTTCACTTCTTCTTGGTTCTGACGACTTTTCATTTTTTGGGCCGCATTTGCTACAGCCTGGAGTACGTCTTCTGACCTTCTTCTTGATCAACACGTTGGGGAGCTTGCACGGCAACACCTCGCAACAATCCCCTTTCTCTCTTCTCGGGTTCAAAAAGAGGTAGCACCTCTTGTTCTTCCTCTCTTTGGACCTTGGACACTTCTCTCATCTTCGATCTACACCTTGGACTCACAACACAAGGTAGCAACATCTCAAGACGGCATCACACCTATCTTTTTTCTTTGTATTTTTCTTTCCGTAGATTGTTAGTTGATCTATTATTCATGGATTCTTCTATGAAGATGGTTGGTTAATACTCCTAGCTATGGCTAAGGGTGAAATTAACAATGGAATTTTATTAAATTTTTTTATTTGATTAAGAAAAGTGGTTGATATCTTTTTTTGTTTAACATTACTTATCTATAAAATCATTTGGTTCATAGTGATATCTGAATATTATGAATGCTTACGATTCCTTGTGATACGTTAACGAGTTCTTCACTAGTTCTGACTGTCGATTTGATCAATTTTTTTTGTTAGGTTTGAAAAGTCTCTACTGTCAATCCTAGAAATACTTAGTTTGTTAGTATATAATCGCGTATATATCTAGTCTTCTGAAGAATCGAAGCATCAACAAACAACGTCGACTTCACCAATTAGTTAGAGAAGATCAAAGCTATAATTGGTGGGTTTGTGCTGAAAAAGGAAGAAAAATCAGAAGAAAGGAGCATTCCAAAAAAATGAAAAAAGGATGATATATATTGTCATTAAGATTACAATCACAGGATAATGTACAAAAATAAAAAGAGCTTTCTCAGAACTTTGAATCCCTGTATCATTTCTTTTTTCTAACCCATTCCTAAGCTTCGATTCAACCTGTCTAAGTCCTACTTGATTCTAGGGTTAGCACAATCATCAAATGTAGAGAATGGAGAAGGAGAAATTATAGAGTTTGATCTAACGTTCCCGAGCGAAATGATATTTCTATCATGAGATCTTCGCTTTTCTGATGTCCTTCTAGTAAAAACATGTGAGATGTTCGTCTCAAACACTGGTTGGTTCAGCTAGGGGCTTCTTCTTTACAGCTCCTCTCACTTTTGGATCCTCCGATCGTGGCTCACACGAGAGTGCCATCACGACTTCGGGTTCTCCATTCTCCGGGGATTTGGATCACTTTTCTCGTAAAAAACATCCCACGGTTCTCATCTTGGTTCTTCTTCTTCTCCTCAACTTTTCTCTGTTTCTCTTTCTCTTTCTTTATCTCACCTCCCTCTCTCTCTAGTTTTATCAATTGTTCTTTTTTTATTGATTGAAAAGGATTAAGCATATTGTATTTTGTTTCTCATTTATAAAGCTAATTTTTTTTTTCATATTATTATTGCACGTTTTAAGTTTCATTGATTAATCTAGCTTTTGTTGCTAATCTAAAAAAAATCGTTTTAATCTCTTTAATCTCTCATCTTCTTCTAAAAAGATTTGGCTTTTAGTTCCATGTGAAAACTTTATAAAGCTAACCACCCCAAGAATGGATTTGACATCCGACTTGCCCGTATAGTAGTGTTTAACTTTTGCAGGCAAGAAAGATTAAAATATTGTTGATTAAGCGAGCTCAATACTAAAATGACCATTTCGCACTTCATCACTTGGATCGGTGTGTAAAATTAAAATTGAGGTGTACTGATAGACGGTAGGTTTGGGTGTACCAAACTGAATAAGCGGCAAAGGCTTCATGACTAGAAGGGCACTTGTGAATTCGACGAGTAGAGCTCGAGGATGTAGATACATTGGCAATTGGCCTTGGCTAAGATTGTATGCTGCATGGAAATAGTGCTACATAAGTAACTTCTGTAACTCAACTTTCTAGTTAGTGATATTTTCCATTTGGACATGATCCCATGATTTTCTCTTCGCTAAGGTTTCTACGTAAAAATCTCATGTATTATGGTTGTTGATTATTTATATTCCGCACTATTTTTATATTAGATCAAATGACCAAGAAACAATATATCACGAGATATATTCGATCTTTATTAGTTGAGATAATTACTTGTTAATTCAATTAACCTATTTAGGATTGCTTCACATGCGATTAGATTACCCCTACCCAGCTCAGTAATTTGAATTAGGTTGCTAGTTAATCAGTGAATTTTAAATACATGTTCACCCCCCCCCCCTCTAGGTCCCGTGGATACATAGACCAAGTTATTTGATAATCAGGATAGATGAAGACCACCTATTTCGTGTGAAAAGGCTATGCCGATGCTATTCCACATCGGTTATGCTACGACTAAGGCTAGATATTGGTCGTAACCTAAAGTAACTCTCTTTAAACTATGCATCATCACAAATAGTTATCTATATTATATTGATGAAAATGTTGATAAGTTTTGTAAATGAGGAATTAAATGTTTATTGATGTTGATTATCTAATTTCAAATTTCTAGTATGATATTCTAGTTTATTGAAAGTACGATTTTTCATGTCGTCAATTCGGAAACCCTAACTTTAACAATATTTGTAAAATTTGATTATCTGCAAAATGTAACTTGTATAGCAGTACGTGTCGAATGTCGATCCGCACTCAGTATGAGTTAGCGCAATAAGGAATTAAAACTGACAAATAATATACAGAGAAAAATGAGAATGGTGGTAGAGATGAGAAGGACGAGTCGATTTAAAAACAACATTCATTTGAGATTCAGAACACCAAGATATCAAAACTTCATTAATCATCGAAGAGTGCATACATAAATCAAAATAACAGAAATAAAGAAAGCATGTAAGAAAGCATGTCAAGGGTTGAGAGATGAAGAGGTAAGGGAAAGAAACGTCCATTGAAATCTCAGAGCTAAGGGCGCTACCGATCAAGAGGATGATCGTCCAAGACTTCGATGAATGCTTCAATCAAGAGAAGGGGTAAGGGAAGGAAACGTCCATTGAGATCTCGGAGCCAAGGGCGCTACCGATCAAGAAGAGGATCTTCCACGACTTTGATGAATGCTTCAATCAAGAGAAGGGTTTTGACAGAGAAGCATTCCATGACCTTTGGAGCTAAGGCGCTACCGATCAAGAAGAGGACATCCACATTGGGATCTTACCGACCGACAAGGTAGATGTGAATTGGCAAATGTACGATGATGTGCCCTAATAAGCTCATCTTTTCACTCGCCGAAAGGAGTCGGCCAAGTGAATAGGTGATCGACCTGAGAAAGTAGTAAGAGGAAACATGAATTCTAGAGTGAGACATCTCACTCTAGAAAGAGAAAATAGAAGGTAGAGAGAGAACACGAATTAGGGATGTCACTTCCCATCCATGTCGTTTAGACAGAGAGGATATCTAGAGAAAGAAAGTGGTTTTAGAGAGAGAAACTAGGATTTCTAGAGAAAAGAGAAATCCTAGAGAGAGAAAGTAAGAGAAGAGAGAGAAACTAACCTCAAACACTAACTGAAAATTGGATCGGGATCGGTCATGGGTGATCAGCCAATGAAGGTGGTACTTGCCCAGTGAGTGCTTCAGCCCTGGTGGCATTGGTGGTGGTGAGTGGTTCTCGGCCAAGGAGTGGATTGGGCAACATGGAAGATGATGACTGTTGAAGTACCAGCCACATGGTGGAGCAGCCATGGTTCATAGGCAAGGGAGCTCGAGAGCATGCTGAAGTGGACTGTGAGGGATCTCCAAAGGGAGGCAACTAGAAGTTCTTGCAGGCTGCCCGGTGGGTCAGGAGACTTGCAGGTTGCTGCACCTGCCACAAACAGCAGAGAGTCAAGGAGAGGAGTCGCTGGTGTGCACTGGCAGAGATGTGCAGGTGGCTGCAATGGAGGAGTGCTTCTCACAGTGGTTGAAGAGAAGTTCTGGTGGTTGCAAGTGAGCCCAAAGAGAGAAGGGTGTTGCTGTTCAGTTCACCAACCATTGAAGGAGCAGGATGCTGACCGTGTTTGGCCAGCAATGGGGGAAGAAGGAGGGTGATACTATGGGTGGCAAGAGAAGAAAACCGGAGTTGCAAACTACAACTCCGGTGAGAGAAGGAGGAGAAGAAGAGGCGATCCACTTGCAGGGCAAAAGCTCATCCAGCAAGGTGTGAGCCCGTGAGGTGCTGGTTTAGAAGAGTTGCAGATCTACAACTCTTCTCAAGTGGTGAAAGGGGAGAAAAGGTGGAAGGTGGTGGCCGGTTTCCATGGAGGAAATCGACCAGAATTTGCAGTTGGGGCATTGGGATGGTGCATAGCAAGGTTGCCGCCCGGAGAAGGGTGCTAGAGTTGAAGCTTGTTCAACCATGGATCGTCCATGAGAAGGAGAACGATTTGCAGGTATGCTGGTGGTGGTTCTGTTGTAGGCCTGGCCGGATTAATGGGCAGCCGTCAAGAAGAGAGGATGGAAGGAAAGGGTAGGTTGCACTTGCATGCTGCAGGTTGCAGGTAAGTTGAGCAGCACCACCATGAAGAGAGGTTGCCCAGCACCGTGGTGGATTTTGGAGAAGATGGAGAGGGTTGCAGGCTGCAACCTCTTGGTGGTAACAATGGAGGGAAGAGGACGCAAAGGTGTTGAGGAGCAGACGCCCAAGATATGCAGTCCGTTCAGTGTAGCGGGTGGAAGGAGGACCTTACATGTTTCTGGCGGCAAGGTGGAGAAACCAGGTCGTTGCTGGCCAGATCGTGGAAAGCTTGGCGGTGTTTGGAGGAGCTGCCGGAGGAAGACGGTGGCAACTTCAGCTGCTGGTAGTTGCTAGAGAAGACGGCCTGTGGAAGAGATCTGTGAAGAGGATGCACCATTGATGATGAAGGTTGTTGCAGGTTTTGGGCAAGGAGATGGTGGGATAACGAACCTGCAAGTTGCAGGTCTTGAGAACCGTGGAAAGCAACAACAGTTGGTTGCTGGTGGATCAAAGGAAATAGTAGCAAAGAGAAGTTGCTGTTGCAGGGAAACGTGAGGGTGTTGCAGCCCAAAGAAAGGACAACCAGGAGGTTCTAGTTTGGTAATGGTAGTGGTTAATGCTCATGGGCAGAGGCATGGAGGTTGGAGGAGAACGGCATGGTGGTGATCAGTGTGGAGGCTGCTACCCAAACCAGTGGTGGAGGAAGCTTGTGGTGGTGTTGAAGCAGCCAGGAAGGAGTGAGATGGGGAGATGCTTGGCCAGCAGGTGGGATTGAGGAGCTGTGTGCTCTTTCCGACATACTGTGGAGGAGCAGGTGGCTGTTGCGTGGTGGTCCGGCAAGACTTCATGGAGGACGAGCTGTGTGGGCGATCATGTTGTTGTTTGGCAGAATCATCATGGAGAAGGAGATAAGGTTGTTGGCTGCATTGTAGGGGAGGAGAACAACTGCTGTTTGGCCAAAGGAGAATGATATTTTAGAAAGTGGGAGAGAGAGTTTAAGAGGGCTACGTGGGATTCTGTTTTGGAAAGTGAGATAATAGGGGAATAGTTAGGGAGAGATAAGGGAAGAGAGGGTGAGATTTGTGGAATGGATGAGAGAGTCTCACTGTTTTAAAAACCGTGGGATTCTCTATTAATTTATTATTATTTCTTTTCTTATTATTTTTTTTCTTTTATTTCTTTATGGGGAATGAATCTAGTGAACTGTTGGAATCATGATCCAAGATCCGACGGTTGGGAATTATGAAGGAATGGAAGGGATGGTGGCAGCAAGGTAAGATGGGTGAAATGGGTTAGTGGGTATTCTTAGTGGGCTGCAATGGTGTGGGCCTTTAAGGTAAAGGCCATGGGAGTCTAAAGAGTGCTAGTGGGCCACTTGACAATGGGCTATGTGGTTGATGTGGCATGTAAGTTGGGTCTAAGTGTGGATTTGCCATAGGCCTTTAATGATAGTGGCAAATGGGCCAAGAATTGATGTCAGGCCGTGGGCCCACTAGTGGATAGGCCATAGGATACTAAGTTATGGGCCAACATTGAACATGTCACATGTCGGCCAATAGGCCAACAAGATAATGGACCTAAGGATAGGTGAGCTAGTGGGCCACTAGGATACTGTGTGATAAGAGAGTAGATGGCCAAGATTTTGGGTTAATTGTTGGGTCGAACCGAGATTGGCGAACCGTCAGATCTAGAAAGATCCAACGGTCTGATGGATGATCTAATGGTTCGATGAAGGATCTAACGGTGGGATAAGATGATCTAAGGGTTAGATGTTAGAGTCTAGAAAGATAGAGAAAGAGGAGAGAGAATTAGGAGAGAGGAGAGAGAAAATAATACAAAATAAAGGCAACAGAGCTGGTGGAAGGGTCCTGAACCCTAATCTTCAATGTAATCTTCAGTCGGCTTCACCAATTACGTAAGCCGTCATTTTATGTCAGTTGGTGCGGCTTTGAATCACCTTGGTCCGTCTCTTGGTTTTCAGCTTTTTCTTTCTCTTGGCTCTTTATGCATGCTCTAACGATCTTCTGACTTGACCCGTACTTGGCCTGTATCTTCTAGTCATAGCCTGTTGGCTCCTTAAGCTTTGATATTAGGCTTCTATGGTTGATCGTGGGCCCGCAAGTCTCAAGAATAGCCCGATCGAGTTTCCTGCAAGAGAAAAGTGCGTAATGAGACTTGATCAAAACGACTTCATATCTAGCCTTCCAAAAATGTGTTTAATGCATGCAAATATATTATTTTGTCTAGAAAAATGTGCTCTACGCAATAAAAGAGACTTACGTAGAAAAGTGGATAAATAAGGAAGTTTTACGTAGAAAAGTGCGATAACGCTAAAGGATAATGGCTTAAAATAAGCACTTTTAAGCAAATATCATTTATTATGGAATATAATTATTATTTCATTTCACATTATGGCAAGTGAACATCAATAGACTACTACTACTACAGGATTTTGATTTCTGTTTAATCGGCTACTTTCTCGAGATGAAATTTAAATCACATTCTATTATTGGAATTTTCCCTAAAAAGTCACCCACCTACAGTTATTAGATTGTAGTGTAGAGGCAGAATAGTTTTTATATGATCCCGTGACTGGACTGGATTCAATTGTTGAGGTCACTGGTGTTCAGTAGAAGTGCCTAGAGATATTGCGGGTACAAGTATTAGACCCTCTAGTATTGGATAAATCATTTTCGCTGCGATTAGACTGGTATTTTATACAATGTACATGTTCCAATTATGACAAATTCAATATCTATATATTATCATACTTAAACCTTTTATTTTATCTCATGTAATCATGGATAACATGTTTAGAATTTTAGTATAGATCTTTATTAATAACCGTTTAATTATTCATAACTCAACTAATTGAGAATCTAATGGAATATAGCTTGTGAGACAATATTTCCATTGTGGACCAGGGTCTAAAGTTGTCATTATGACTTCAAAACCTAATATTCGAGTGAATAGGAGATTAACCAAGTTGTAGTTCACCATCGAGATCTATGTCAGAAATTGGGGCATGACAAAATGGTATCAGAGTGGCCCAACATTTCTTTCTGTCTAGGCAAAAAACTTTGACATTAGATATGTATGAGTAAGATAAGGAAACTAAAATTCGATAAGATTAAAAGACGTTAAAATTGAAAGCCTTAAATAATAATAAAATTCAAGAATAAAACTGTTATATAGGTTCTCTATTTTCCTAAGTATACGTTAGTTGCAATTTTGATACTTTAGTGCCTGAAGCATAGACATTCATGAAGTAGCATAAATGTGAAATTTACACCGATCCGTTCTCTTTAATCCAATATACCTAGAAGGGGGGGTGATTAGGTATTTAAAATTAATTATACCTACACGGTTTTACTAGTCAATAATAGGAGAACAAAATCGCATGCCTTAGTTGTTTGATAAAAGATTATCACAACCGACTCAAATCGAATATACCTCCATGGTATATTTTCTTTTCGTCATTTGGTCTAATCAAGATAGATAGCGGAATACAAACAAACAATCACACAAGACAAGAGATTTTTATGTGAAAACCTTAGCCAAGAAAAAACCACGGACCACGTCCAAACGAAAAAATATCACTAACTGAAAAGTTAAATGAAACAAAGGTTACTTACGCAGCACCGTTGCAAATACAGCTTCCAACCTTAGCCAAAGTGATACAGGACTCGTGAATGTTATGAGATATGCGATGTTGAGATTACAATTCAATTACCAGGAACAATAGAAATTACCACACAATTACTAAACATGTATCTTAAAGGGATCTACATAGGTAATTATTTGAGGGTTCGGGTGATTGTAATCCCACAATAAGTACCCTCAGATAATTATCGGCGAGGGCTAGTAGTAGTGATAGATTCTCCATGGTATATTTTCTTTTCGTCGTTTGGTCTAATCAAGATAGATAGCGGAATACAAACAAATAATCACACAAGACAAGAGATTTTTACGTGAAAACCTTAGCCAAGAAAAAATCACGGGACCACGTCCAAACGAAAAATATCACTAACTGAAAAGTTAAACGAAACAAAGGTTACCTACGCAGCACCGTTACAAATACAGCTTCCAACCTTAGCCAAAATGATGCAGGACTCGTGAATGTTATGAGATATGCGATGTTGAGATTACAATTTAATTACCAAGAGAAATGGAAATTACCACACAATTACTAAACATGTATCTTAAAGGGATCTGCATAGGTAATTATTTGAGGGTTCGGGCGATTGCAATCCCACAATAAGTACCCTCAGATAATTATCTGCGAGGGCTAGTGGCAATGATAGATTCTCCCCAAACTTATGACTAGTCCATCCAGTCAAGATGCAATTTCATGACCCAATCAAGGGTTTAAAACGAAAGTTCCCGGCTCAAGTCGCTACACGTCGACTCATTATTTAAGTGCGGGTGAGGAATCAATTAACGGGTGAGCATGTACATGAGGTAATAATAACAACCAGCAATCAATCATATTAAAGGTAATTAATTAATCAACGAATAGGACAAGTCTGCCATGGGCGGTTGGGGTTATAGGGAGTGGTGGTGGCAGGTGGTGGGCCTATTGGATATGTTGGCTGTATGGGTGACTATAAGGGATAGAGATGAGTAAAAGGTGAGGTGTATTAAATGCCTAAAGCACTTCTGGACATTTGTGGTGAGTCGGTGGATAGGCTGAGGGAGTTGAATAAGGGGGCAGTATGGTTTTAAGCTTTGGAGACTAAGGTGACAGGTGTAGGGGATTGATGGTGGCTGGTGGAGGCGTTGGGGATGAGGATAATGGTTAGGGTGGTTATGACGGTGGTAGAACTGGGTGGTGAGGGGTTGACGGGTTTGAGGGTTGTTCGGTTGAGAGGATTTGGGGCTCAATGAGGCAGCGGCAAGGTGCGGGATTAATGGAGTTGTGTGAGGCGATGATGATGGCATCAAGAGACGTGCTTGCCGTGGGGGATTGTGTAGTGCGTGCAGGCTGCTAGATTAAGGCAATAGATGGAGGAGAGGATGTAGAGGAAGCAAGGTAGGGAGGGAATGAGGAGAATACCTGTCACGCTTGACGAACCGCTCATTGGCCTCACTCCAAACCCATGAAGGGAGACAACCCAAGAAGCATAGGTACCATCGTTCCCTACCTATGCACTATTCTTGTAAAATAATTATTCATTCATCAATGCCAAAATAATGTTCTCACAAGTATTTAACTAAGTGATTAAATACCTTACTTCTATTCTCAACCCTTGGATCAAAGCAAGGGTAGAGATGACCTAAACAAAAATATCCTTGGGCCCAAATAATTAAATTACCCTAAACTTAGCAAATGCTTTATAACAAAAAAATTTGGGCCCGGACCCAAGTTGCAATGCCTAAGCTTGAGATGCTCCAACGTACAACGCCAAGTACCTTCTCGATCAGTCCTAATCGCAGCAACACCTCGCACGCGCACATCCTCCCGATGTGGGGTCTTCCTTGATGTGTCGCAATGCGCACGTGGGTCTTCAAAAGCACCCGTGACCAACCCACAACGCGACGTGGGCTTTGTTCTTCACCCGCGCCTATAGTAGACCCTGTAAGGTGGCATGATGTCCGCATCAACTCTCCCTTGCTGAGAAGAACTCGATTCCGTCGAGTTGTGGTTATGGTACCACTCTAAAAGATCGGGGTCAAGTCTCTGCAACTCATCCTTGGTAATCCACGTATTATCTATGTCTGCTCTACCCTGCCATTTAACAAGGTACTTTTGGTATCTCCCTTGTTTGGTAGAGACCACTTGATCCTCCAGGAATCTCTCAATAACCTCACTCTGCCATGCGATGGGTGGGGGAGGAGGTAAAGGCTGTGGGTCTGGATGGGGATCGGATAAGAAGTTGGGATCGGCAAAAGGGTTACGGGGTATGATTGCTGGACCTCGAAAAGGTACAAGATCTTCCACATTGAATGTGAAACTGATGCCTACGTCTGGTGGAAGCTCTAAGACATACGCATTAGGGCATGGGCGCTTCAAAATCTTGAAAGGTCCAGTACTGCGGGCTTACAGCTTTTTTGCAATTCCTTGCGGGAATCGCTCAGTCCTAACCCGAACCATCACGTAATCACCCACTTGGAACTCCTTTAGCATACGATGTGAATTGGCAGCCAGCTTATATTTTTCATTGTTCAAGGTAATCTTCTTTTTTATCTCAGCATGCAATTCATGAACGTGACGTGCAAATGCATCTGCGACTCAGATGGCCTATGTAATGAGGACATGGGAACAAGGTCAACAGGGGTCCTAGGTTTGTAACCATACACAACCTCAAATGGACTCATGCCTAATGTCCTATTAATGGAATTATTATATGCAAACTCAGCTACAGGCAACACTGAATCCCATGAACGAATATGATCACCCGCCAGGCACCGCAATAGGTTTCTCAAACTTCTATTGACAACCTCAGTCTGACCATCTATCTGTGGATGATACGCGGAAGAGAATTGCAACTTAGTACCCGTCACGTGCCATAGTGTCTTCCAAAAGTAACTCATGAACTCGACATCCCTGTCAGACACTATGGTTTGGGGTAAACCATGGAGACAGACAACCTCCTCGAAGAAAAGTTTAGCAACTTTTGTCGCATTGGAGGTCTTCGAGCAAGCGATGAAATGGGTTGTTTTCGAAAAACTGATCCACCACCACAAAGATGGAATCGTGCTTTCTGATAGTCTTGGGAAGCCCAAGCACGAAGTCCATACTAAGATCTCGACACGGGCCGTGTGGCACTGGCAAAGGGGTGTACAACCCTGTATTTTGCTTTCTCTATTTTGCCAGTTGACAAGTACGACACTGCCCAACAATCTTGGCCACATCTCGCTTGAGGCTTGGCCAATAAAACCTATCCTCTACAAGGGCAATGGTCTTGTCTCTACCAAAGTGGCTAGCAGCTCCGCTCGCGTAGAGCTCCCAAACAAGGAAGTCACGAATGGAGGTACGGGAAAACAAAGTTGATTGTCCTTGAACAGGAAGCCATCTTGTAAGGCAAATCCAGTGCTGTTTATCACTTGACTATTCAATAGTTCAGCGTACAGCTCCCCAAAATCTGGGCAAGTAGGATAGAGATCTTTTAATTGCTCGAACCCAGTCACCTTTACACTCATAGATTGTAACACGGCCACTTTTCGGCTAAGTGTATCCGCAAGCTTGTTCTCAACCCTAGCCTTGTGCTTCAGCACAAAAGTGTACTGAAGGAACTCGACCCATTTCACATGTCGTGAGTTCAACTTCTTCTGGGAATTGAGGTATCGCAGGGCCTCATGGTCAGAGAACAACACGAATTCTTGCGGCAACAAGTTGTGTCTCCAATATCTCAACGATTGCACTACCGCATAGAATTCTTTGTCATAGGTGGAATACTTTTGTTTTGCTTCATTCAGTTTCTCACTAAAATAGGCAATGGGATGACCTTCTTGGCCCAATACTCCACCTATTCCTACGCCAGATGCGTCGCATGCCACCTCGAAGACTTTGAAAAAGTCCGAAGGCGCATGACAGGGGCTTCAGTCATTCTCGACTTTACCTCTTTGAAAGCTTTGGACGCTGCGTTAGTCCACTTGAACTCCCCTTTTCTAATGCAATCCGTGATAGGGGCCATGATAGAACTAAAGCCACGGATGAATCTTCGATAAATGTGGCTAGTCCATGGAAGCTGTGGACCTCGTGGATATTCTTTGGTTCAGACCAATCCACGATGGCTCTAATCTTCTCAGGATCCGTAGACATTCCCCTAGAAGATACAATAAACCCTAAGAAGACAACTCGATCAGTCACAAAGGCACACTTATTCAGGTTTGCAAATAACTTCTCTCTCCTGAGAGTGTCACAGACTTGTCTCAAGTGGTTGAGGTGTTGTTCCTCGAATTTACTGTAGATCAGGATGCCATCAAAATATACAACTAGGAACTGGCCAATAAATGGCCGTAACACTTGGGTCATGATCCTCATGAAAGTACTTGGGGCATTTGAAAGCCCAAAAAGCATGACCAACCACTCGAATAAACCATCCTTCGTCTTGAAGGAAGTTTTTCACTCATCCCCGGGACGAATGCGGACTTGGTGGTATCCACTCTTAAGGTCAATCTTGGAGAAGATAGTGGCACCTACCATCATATCCAACATATCATCAAGCCTCGGTATAGGAAATCGATACTTGACCATGATTTTGTTGATTGCTCTACTATCCACACACATCCTCCATGAACCATCTTTCTTGGGTGTGAGGAGAGCAGGCACGGCACAAGGGCTCAAACTTTCCCTAATAAACCCTTTGCTCAAAAGCTCTTCAACTTGCTTCTTTAGCTCTGCATGCTCTTTAGGGTTCATCTGATAATGGGGAAGATTGGGTAAAGTCGCTCCGGGAACCAAGTCTATGGCGTGCTGAATATCACGCATTGGTGGAAGATCATTGGGTAAGTCGTCAGGAAACACATCCTGAAACTCTTTTAAAATAGGTTTCACCTCAGGCGGGTACTCAACAGGAGACTCTGTCGAGGCTTCCTTCATGACTAAGGCGAATATCATAGCCTCACTTCTAGTCTCTCTCTCTCAAACTCCGACGGGCTAATGATGTGGAGGGCTTTGGAACTGGGTGGATTATTAGCAACACCCTTGCCTGCATCTCCTTTGCTGGTAGTGGGAGCTTTGGGCAGCAAAGGGTTCAACTTTATCCTCTTGCCCTCGTGTAGGAAGGAACACACATTCGAACGACCGAATAGTGTCACATCCTTATCAAATAACCAGGGCCGACCCAAAATGATGTGACCCACATCCATTGGCACTACGTCGCACCACAAGGTGTCCTTATACGATGAGAATTGTATAGAAACTTGACACCTCTGGGAGACTGGAATGGATGTTGTGTCAACCCATGCCACACGATAAGGCTGTGGATGAGCGATTGGTGATAGTCCTAAGCGAGAAATAGTACTGGAGGAGACAACATTAGTACAACTTCCGCTATCGATAATGACCTTACAATTCTTATCACCACATTTAGCATAGGTGTAGAAGATGGTGTTCCTACGCCAATCATCACTTTCCTTTTGTTGAGCTAAGGCACATCTAACCACCATAACGCTTGAGATATTACCCTCCCTAGGATGGTGTGGTAGTTCCCTAACACAAGCCAGGTTTTTATCATAGCTCTCACAATCGTCATCACTGGTTCCAATTTCGGACTCATGGACTTCTACGTCATGCCCTTCTGGTTCTTCTTCCTCCCCTTCCTCAACATCAATGAGTAGGGTCTTGGGAAGACCTCTTGTGGGACTTGACTTGCAAAGTGTCCAAACCCATGACATTTGTAGCACTTGGCCTGCCCACTCATTCTGGAGCTCTCGCTAGTCACTCTGTCCTTTTCCCACTTCACACTTGGGGAGGCAGTTGGTTGACTCCTAGGGGTTTGAGGGCCAAAAGTTGGCTTTGCGCCCACGGATGTGGAATGAAAGCCAGAACCACTGGCGTCAAAACGCCTAACAAGTTGCGGTTTCAGATACCGCTCCAACTCTCGCACTAACTGGCAAGCCTAATCCAAGGAGTTCACATTGTGAGGAATGAGTTCTTTTTAGAGCTCAGATCAAAGGCCCATTCTAAAACGAGAGAAGGTCACTTTTGGGTCCTCCATTACATCGCACCTCATCATGAACTCATCAAATTTGGTGATGTAATCGTCGACCGACATACTCCCCTGACGAAAGGACTGCCACTGATCCAACAGACGCTCGTGGTAGGACAATGGAACATATTTTTCTTTAAGTTTCTCTTTCATCTCGTCCCAATAGGTAATGGTGGCGCCATCCATTCTCTCAATCTGGAGCTCCACATTTCCCCAATAGAGCTTGGCTTGAGTGACTAACTTCATCTTGGCAAATCTAACCCGACGCCCTTCCGACATATCGTACCACGCGAAATAGTGGTCCATTTCTGAGAGCCAGTCCAGGAAGGCCTTTGGATCAAGTCGACCATCAAAGCTCGGGGCCTCCACTCAGACGATCCTCACAGCTTGGTCATCGGGGTCAAATGGATCTCTATGCGCATCATGGTGTTGGTTAGCACCACCCCTTTCACGACCTCGCACATGGCCTAGACCTCTACCCCAGGTCCGTTCGGTGCTTTCATCATTTCTCCTAGGCGAGTTATGATGGAGAGAAGTCTCCAAGGCATCTAGATGAGCAGTGAACTCTTCGCGATGCTCGCCTATGGTGGCCTCAATGTTATCCAGACGGGTGTCCAGACGGCCTATTTGGGCCCTGAGGTCGCTCATAATGATGGTTAGCTGGGATAACTCTGTATTTGGTGCAGAGGGATTCATAGCTAAGGGATTTACTTTGAACTGGTATTCACGACCGCTACGGGTGGACATACACTAACCACAATGCGATGATGAAGTCCTACACTATATGCGACACAATGAAATACCCTAAGCCTAACTTAAGGATTTGATACCACAATTGATGCAGGGCTCGTGAATGTTATGAGATATGCGATGTTGAGATTGCAATTCAATTACTAGGAGCAATGGAAATTACCACACAATTACTAAATATGTATCTTAAAGGGATCCACGTAGGTAATTATTTGAGGGTTCGGGTAATTGCAATCCCACAATAAGTACCCTCAGATAATTATCGGCGAGGGCTAGTGTCAGTAATTCTCCCCAAACTTAGGACCAGTACATACAATCAAGATGCAATTTCATAACCCAATCAAGGGTTTAAAACGAAAGTTCCCGGCTTAAGTCGCTACACATCGACTCATTATTTAAGTGCAGGTAAGGAATCAATTAACGGGTGAGCATGTACATGAGGCAAGGATAACAACCAGCAATCGATCATATTAAAGGTAATTAATTAATCAACGAATATGACGAGTCT
The DNA here is from genome assembly GCA_035048495.1 of Euptelea pleiosperma. NCBI lineage: Eukaryota > Viridiplantae > Streptophyta > Magnoliopsida > Ranunculales > Eupteleaceae > Euptelea > Euptelea pleiosperma. Next base: position 9,666,027 of record CM068551.1, on the reverse strand, counting down.
GCCATGGGCGGTTGGGGTTATAGGGAGTGGTGGTGGCAGGTGATGGGCCTTATTGGGTATGTTGGCTGTATGGGTGACTATAAGGGATAGAGATGAGTAAAAGGTGAGGTGTATTAAATGCCTAAAGCACTTCTGGACATTTGTGGTGAGTCGGTGGATAGGTTGAGGGAGTTGAATAAGGGGGCAGCATGGTTTTAAGCTTTGGAGACTAAGGTGACAAGTGTAGGGGATTGATGGTGGCTGGTGGAGGCGTTGGGGACGAGGATAATGGTCAGGGTGGTTATGACGGTGGTAGAACTGGGTGGTGAGGGGTTGACGGGTTTGAGAGTTGTTCGGTTGAGAGGATTTGGGGCTTAATGAGGCAGCGGCAAAGTGCGGGATTAATGGAGTTGTGTGAGGCGATGATGATGGCAGCAAGAGACGTGCTTGCCGTGGGGGATTGTGTAGTGCGTGCAGGCTGCTAGATTAAGGCAATAGATGGAGGAAAGGATGTAGAGGCAGCAAGGTAGGGAGGGAATGAGGAGAATACCTCTCACGCTTGACGAACCGTTCATTGGCCTCGCATGAAACCCGTGAAGGGAGACAACCCAAGAAACATAGGTACCATCGTTCCTTACCTGTGCACTATTCTTGTAAAATAATTATTCATTCATCAATGCCAAAATAATGTTCTCACAAGTATTTAACTAAGTGATTAAACCCTACTTCTATTCTCAACCCTTGGATCAAAGCAAGGGTAGAGATGACCTAAACAAAAATATCATTGGGCCCAAATAATTAATAACCCTAAACTAAGCAAATGCTTTATAACAAAAAAATCAGGCCCGGACCCAAGTAGCTGGGCCTAAGCTCGAGATGCCCCATCGTACAACGCCAAGCACCTTCTCGATCAGTCCTAATCGCAGCAACACCTCCCACGCCCACATCCTCCTAATGTGGGGTCTTTCCTGATGTGTCGTAATGCGCGCATGGGTCTTCAAAAGCACCCATGACCAACCCATAACACGACGAGGGCTTTGTTCTTCCACTCGCTGCTATAGTAGACCCTGTAAGGTGGCATGATGTCCGCATCACAAGATCTACTACTGATGCATCCACGTCCTCTAAATCAATGCTACGAATCCACGCGCGCCCTTTCAGCCAAGATGCCTTGTCCACTTGTTCTGTTTGGTACACCCCAAACCTACCGTCGATCGGCTGCTCCGATCTTAATTCTCAACACTTCCGCCTTTGTAGAAGATGAAGGATTCAGTACACTCTGAACCTTAGGTTGCTCAAAAGGTGTTGAGTCACACTGAACACTCAGGCTACTAGGTCGAATCTATAAATGGAAGACCTAAGCTGATGAATGGATCAAGCACTTGGCTTTAATCAAGAAGATGAACAAGCTAACAAGATGTGAATGAGAAACAAGCTTATTGCTCTTCGAATGAACACTCTAATAAATAAATATTTTCTTCTCTCTTGAAAGATTAAGTCACTCTTTTTCTCTGTGTCTATTTAGAGAAGGTATAGAAGGGTTGTATTTATAATATACATGACCCTGAGTCGTGTAGGACGTGGGATAGTGGAACCAAGAAATTCGGATCTGAGAAAGACTGAGTTCGTCCAAAGTCCAATCGATTGTACTCTGGGTGGTCCAATCGATTGGGCCATGTCCAATCGATTGGCCTCAATAAGTTTCTATTCCGTAGGCTCCAATCGATTACACAGAGGTCTCAATCGATTTGACTCAAATAAGTTTCTATCCCGAAGGCTCCAATCGATTTCACAGAGTCTCCAATCGATTGGGCTAATATATTGTTCTGCCTCGTAGCTTCCAATCGATTACACAGAGTCCTCCAATCGATTGGGCTATGTCCAATCGATTGGACAGGTTCCAATCAATCAGACTCTCCTATTAGTCAAAATCTGACTCAGACTCGGGTCTGTCCAATGACTAGGTTTGACCATTATATTTTATTCATTTTAAAGATATTCTATGGCCACTAAGTCACTTACCTTCCTAATCGAGCATACACGATCCTTAACTAACAGATAGGCAGTTACTCAGATGAAACCTGTCGTCAACTGTCTGATTCTTGCTGTCTCGGTCTTCTGAACTTCACGTAGTCGGCGAAGTATGCGTACCACGATATCTCCACACTACACTGGTGCTCGTAGGAACGGTTACAAGAATGCTTTTACGTCAAACGGAATCTTTGCCAAATTGAATATGAAAATATTCCTTACAATCTCCCCCTTTGGCAATTATGTAACAAAAAATATTTAATCATATATAAGATTAAAAAAATGAAAAATACAATCCCACCATCTTATATGATTCACTCACTATCTCACTCTCTCGGAGATAATCGAACAGATAATAGAATAGCTTTTGATATGTTCCCTGCACAATCTACCAAGAATACATACCATGTAATATCATAGGCAATCAATAAATCATTAAAATGCAGTGAATTAATTATGCACATCACAAGTAGAGAAATTGAAAAAAATAATGCAACAAAATTTTTCTCCCCTATCTCATGCATCTACTTATTTTTACCTCTATGATTTTCTCTCCCCTTTTTTGTCACAGATTGACAAAGGTACAGAAATATAAGCAAATAATAAGCATGCAATGAATGTCATCATGAAGAACAAGTGCATATATACATATCCAACCGTAACTCAAACTGATTTATACCCTGTAACAGATAAGCGAATAAACACAACCAGAATATAACCATACAAAATTTGAGTTTATTGGTGTACAATAATATCTCAAAAAGAAAAATAATACCAGATAACTCTCAAGAAATCTCTCTAGGAAATTAGGCCGATGGGCCAGTACCATCCTACTGATCTGGACCATGAAATGGTAGATGTTGTCCAAAGCCCATCAAAGTGAACTGGTACTCCATATATCGTTGCATATCTAAAAAGGAGCCCGTCATCCTTTCCTGACCCTCCTCTAAACGGCAAAAGCCCTGAGCCGTCCGCTCCTCATGAGATGTGAGACGTTGGTCGAATCCCACTATCTGATGACGAAGAGACTCAAAAGAGTAAGGTCCATGCATCTCTGGAGGCTGGACAAAAGATGAATGTGGCTCTGGAGGATGCATCTCAGCATCTGTCTGCTGGGCGCCTGGCTCAGAATCATCTCCCAAGTCCTCATCAAAAAGATCATCGAAGTGCGGAGGAACCTCTGTCACTCTCCGAACCTGAGACATACTCTTCCTGATAGTGGAAGGTCCAATGGGCCCTATGGGAGAGCAAACCTCCTCGGAAAATAAGATCGGTACATCCAGGTATAGAAGTATAGAGCTCACCAACAGAGAAATTGAGGACACGGATGGTTAGCCAACTGGCTACCCGCTCTAACCATGGCTCTAAACAGGAACCTCGAAAGATCAATAACAAACCCAATACCCAGATGATATAGGAGCTGAAAACGATCAATGTTCACCTGTGCCCCATGCCCAGTTGGATCAATGTTGTACCCACATATGAGGTTCAACAACCGATACTCAGGGAGAAGATAAGTGGAATAAAAGTACTCCAATCAAATAGTTGCCCAGTGAGAGTCTTAGTCAAAGTGGCGCTGTCAGTCGTCAGTTCACTAGTCCTGGGAAGGTACTCATGTGAAGTGGAGGGACGATGTATGTCTAACAAAGTAGAAATCAGATCAGGTGTAATAGTCAGGTGAGCCCTAGAGACGTAAGTCTGAAAGGATAGCTCACTCTAGTCATTACACTGAATAGAATGCATGTTGACATAAAATAGCTTAACCAAAATAGGGTAAAATGGGATGTTCAACCGAGTAACAGGAATCCACTCACGAGATAAGAAAATAGAATGAACCACGGAACCCATATTCGTGCCAAATTCAACTACTCTCTCAGTAGTGAATTTGCGACCAGTGAAATGCTCAAAACGATCCCTAGCTAAATCAAAAATAAATAGAAAAATGGGAGCACTCACCGAAGGAGTCTCTGCATGACCAGAACGACCCCGAGAATGAGCTTTCCTAGAGCCTCGAGATGATTCACCCCTCAGAATGACGTGAACCACTAAGTCGACCACCTTTTTTGGCACGAGATTAGGTCCGTGGTGCAAAAAGTTCATCATCGGCACTCTCTTCTTCAAATACCACAATTATTCTTCTACGACGAGGATTTGTCGCCATAAGAAGCAAAAATAAAAGAAAATACCAAAACAACTCCATTTTCACCCAAAAAATCTCCAAATTCTAACAAAGAAGATGAAGTAGAAAATCGGAGAAATCGAGAGAATCACTCCAGAAAACAGTATGAGAACAGTAAATAGGGCACCTGCGATCGATTGGGAAATATCTTAGAGGCGATTAGATCGATTGGGGTTGAAAATGACCCATTTTGGGTTTTCTAAAAACGAATGCCGCACTGTCCAATCGATTAAGCCGTACTCTCCAATCGATTGGAGATGTCCGATCGATTGGAGATGTCCGATCGATTGGTCTGTAGAGTCCAATCAATTGGACTGTGGCTCTGAATAAAAAATATATTTTTTAATTTTTAAAACCAATAGGCTCATTCTCCAGGACCCCCAATAAAATCTTTTCAAACCAAATCTCATTTTTAAACGCTCTTGAAAAGAAAATACAACAAGACAATATTCAGAAAAAAAAAATGTTAGAATTCAACTCATGAATCAATCTTGATAAGCACAAACAACTGAGTCTATTGAAGAAAAAATAATTAACATATTAGTTCAATCTTTTGCTTCATCAGAAATATCAACTCTTTTAGACATTAGTACAAGTCACAAATCACTAGTAATTATAGATTCAAATATCAACAGTAATATCTTCAAGTGTAAGTGATCTGATTTTATGTGGTACCAGATAAGATTTCAGTAATAATTTCTCATAAAAATTGAAATTTGAAATATCCTGTATCCAATTATAAAATTCTCATTAGAGTTATTAAGGGTTCTCATATACACTCATGTATACGGGTATTTGCTGATGGATAAGAATTTTTCTAGCAAATTGGCTGTCTTTTACACCATTTTTATTCACTTTGAATATAGATAGCTTTCACTCTTCATGTAGATAGCCATTTTTTACAGCAATAAGAATCAGATTCTAATTACAAACATGGCCATACAGATGGCTATCACTCTAATTTTTGTGGAGCTAGCTGTTTTCTTAGAACAATAACTCACATTGGGAGGCCAACAGTCGACTATAGTGCAGTTTCGAAATCAACTGAAGGCAGGAACACTTCTAATTTGAAGTTATAGTCAGTAGAGGTTTATTCCTAATACCAATAATATAAGATCCCATGCCTCTATCAAATCCATTCCCACAGTAATAATCAATGTGCATATGAAAAATATGAGATATACTGTTTCAATAATCTTCTAATGCACACTAGTAAAAATTGACCAATCATAATAATTAAAAGATATAATACTTAGATTAGCAAAATTTAACTTAGTTAAGTTCTTGTTCTTTGAATGTTCTAAAAAATTACTGCTTATCAAAATTGTATATTTAAATAATAATTTTAACATTCTTCTGAACAATTAATCTTTTAATTTTCTGAAAAAAAAAATTTAATTTTTATTCTTGAAAACAAAGCAAAATTAAAAGGAAAACAAAAACAAAAAATATCCTTCCACAAAAAATAAGAATGGAAAACACGAATGGATAAAGAGTACATCGCTCAGAGATAGGACACTGCCGAACAATTCTCCTTCAAAGAATCATTTCTAACCCACACAGATGTGATTTTAGTAGATAAACTAGTATCTTAGAATTTCTCCTCTTTTGAGTTACAGAACTCCGAGGACGTTTGAATTTCTCAAGATATTCAATCTCATTGATTAATTCTCTAGACCTTTCCAGAAGGTCTTTTATCTTCCTAGATAGCACATCCAAATAGTTTATCTCATAATGTGTCTTCATAGGAAATCTTTAACTCTTCACATTCTGAGTTGAGTTCACTTCTTTCTTTAGAGAATTTTGATGTCCTCTTCTCAGTTTATGACAGTCTCTAATCACATGACCCACCTTTTTACAGTACGTACAATGACGATTGCTTTTGACAACTTTGATTTGGTCATTGATCTGAGTAGAAATAGTTTGAGCCTTAACAAAAATCATCTTGGAAGAACATTTTTCTTGATTTTGTTTGTAACCCAAACCATGTTTGTCACCATAGACTTTTCCCACACGAAGAATTTCATCAAGCTTTGCAGAGCTAGATGAGAATCCTCATACATCCCTCTTAGATTTGAGAATCTCATTTTTCAGGGATTCCTTATGTGTCATACAAGTTTGAAATTCACATTCCAATGACTTGTTCATTTTTAACAAAGATTCATTCTCTTGTTCTAAACCAATAATAGACACTTTTAATTTTTCAGTGTCAATCAATAAGGCAGCAATTTCAGAGTCAAGACATTTAACTCTGTCAAATAAAACTTTATTTGCCTTAATGAATTTTATCGATTCCTCCTACAGTTCTTTCACACCAACTGTCGAGTCATCCGAGTCCCCCTTATAAGAGTCTTCCGAACTCTCATCATCACTTTTCTTGGATTCTCCATGAGATCCATAGGGACTATCAAACCAAGCAACAAAAGCTGTATACTTATCAGTCTTTTCATTGCTATCTGAATCATCAGAATGGTCTTCTAATTCTTCATCCCATGCGGCATTGAAAGCTTTTGCCTTGCCCTTATATTCTTCTTTGTTTGGGCGTACATTAGCAAAGTGACCAAAACCCTTACATTTGAAACATTGGGGTTCGCTTGAGCAGCTTTCCTTAGGGTTCCTTTCACTTCTGCTACCTCTCTCGTGAGGTCTGGCTTGTTCCTTAGATTTATCGAAAGTTTTATTGTTCTTAACTCTATCATTTTTAGAACGGAAAAACTTCTTGAACTTTTTCACAAATAATGTCATTTCAATTTCAGAGTCAACATCTGACTCTGAATCCTGAGCTTTGGAAACTTTAAGGGCAATACATTTTGATTTCTTTGGTTGTCTCAAATTTATCTCATAAGTTTGTAGAGATCCAACCAGCTCATCAATTTTGAGAGAGTCAACATCCTTGTTCTCCTCAATAGCAGTTACCTTAGCCTGAAATCTATCAGGTAAGGATCTCAAAAAAATTTGAACTTTGGATTCAGGAATGATTTCACCAAAGTTGTGTGTAGAGTTCACAATATCACTAAGTTGGGCATAGAACTCAGTGAAAGTATCATTCTCTTCCATTCTCATGGATTTGAACTTAGAAGTCAGCATTTGAAGTTTAGAGATTTTAACCGCTGACGTTCCTTCATGGGTGACTCTAAGAATGTCCCATGCTTCTTTAACCCAAAAACAAGTAGAGATTTTTCGAAACTTATTCTTATCAACCGCATTGAAAATAGTATTTAGTCATTTGCTATTTAGACAACAACAATCTATGTCATCTTTGCTCCAGTCAGCTTTAGGTTTAAAATGGTTTTATCTCTACAGCCATTGTGGGTGGTGACCAACCATCCACTACAGACATCCAGACTCTTTCATCAATAGACTTTAAAAAAGCCATCATCTTAGCCTTCCAATAGGCATAGTTTTCTCCATCAAACAATGGAGGTCTGGATGTATTTCCACATTCTCTTTGCATTTTGACAAATTAATGAAAATGGACTGGTTTCACAGGAATCTAAATTCAGGTGATTAAACCTTAAATAGAATAACTCGCTCTGATACCAATTGAAATTTACATCGGTCCGGTCTCTTTAATCCAATATACCTAAAAGGGGGGTTGATTAGGTATTTAAAATTAAATATACCTACACAGTTTTACTGGTCAATAGTAGAGGAACAAAATTGCATGCCTTAGTTGTTTGATAAAAGATTATCACAACCAACTCAAATCTAATATACCTCCGTGGTATATTTTCTTTTCGTCATTTGGTCTAATCAAGATAGATAGCGGAATACAAACAAACAATCACACAAGACAAGAGATTTTTACGTGAAAACCTTAGCTAAGGAAAAACCACGGGACCACGTCCAAAGGAAAAGTATCACTAATTGAAAAGTTAAACGAAACAAAGGTTACATACGCAGCACCGTTGCAAATACAACTTCCAACCTTAGCCAAGGCCTACTGTCGATGCATCCACGTCCACTGAATCAACGCTACGAATCCACGCACGCCCTTCCAGCCAAGAAGCCCTGTCCGCTTGTTCAGTTTAATACACCCCAAACCTACCGTCGATCAGCTGCTCCAATCATAATTCTTAACACTCCCGCCTTTGCAGAAGATGAAGGATTCAGTACACCCTAACCCTAGGTTGCATAAAAGGTGTTGAGTCACACTGGTACACACAGACTACTAGGTCAAATATATAAGTGGAAGACCTAAGTTAAGGAATGGATCAAGCACTTGGCTTTGATCAAGAAGAGGAACGAGCTCACAAGATGTGAATAAGAAACAAGCTTATTGCTCTTTGAATGAACACTCTAATAAATAAACATTTTCTTCTCTCTCTTGAAAGATTGAGTCACTCTGTGTCTCTGTGTCTATTTAGAGAAGGTATAGAAGGGTTGTATTTATAAAATATGTGACCCTGAGTAGTGTAGAACGTGGGATACTAGAATCAAGAAATTCGGATCCGAGAAAGACTGAGTTCGTGCAAAGTCCAATCGATTGGGTATAAGTGTCTAATCGATTGACCTCAATAAGTTTCATGTTCCGTAGGCTCCAATCGATTACATAGAGGTCTCCAATCGATTGGACTCAAATAAGTTTCTATCCCGAAGGCTCCAATCGATTTCACAGAGTCTCTAATCGATTGGGCTAATATATTGTTCTGCCTCGTAGCTTCAAATCGATTACACAGAGTCCTCCAATCGATTGGGCTATGTCCAATCAATTGAACAAGTTCTAATCTATCGAACTCTCCCATTAGTCAAAAATCTTTGACTCAGACTCGAGTCTGTCCAATGACTAGATTTGACTATTATATTTTATTCATTTTAAACCTATTCATATGGTCATTAAGTCACTTACCTTCTTAATCGAGCATACACGATCTTTAACCAACAGATGGGCAGTTACTCAGATGACTCCTGTCGTTAACCGTCTGATTCTTGTTGTCTCTATTTTCTAGTCTTCTAGTCTTCACGTAGTCGCCGAAGTATGCGTACCACGACATCTCCACACTACACTGGTGCTTGTAGGAACAGTTACAAGAATATTTTTATGTCAAACGGAATCTTTGCCAAATTGAATATGAAAATATTCCTTACAAAATGGACCGTGGGAGGAAAATTCAGATCTATTTAAAGAAAATGTATACTATGAAGATAATGTAAATGGACAGCTAAAACACGAGTCACGTTTAAAGTATTCCCCAAGATTAGATTCGAATGAACTGGAAAAGATATCTACTTGAAAATCCCGACGTAAAGATTAACGAGAATATTGACACAGATTCCGATTATACCCCCCAGGAGGAGACCCAAATGAACAAACAGAATCAAAATACCAACTAGAAGGGGATTTAGAGGAACTGAAAGATGATTTAGAAGAAAAGACGATGGAAAACGAAGAAGATAATTTAGAAGAAAAATCTAGAGGATTATCCCAAAGAGGAATTGATAAAGGATCCAGAAGAACAAGAACTGATTGAAGATCTAGAAGATTAACTGATTGAGGATCAAGAAACAGAGCCTAAAGAGGATCTTATGGAAACTAAAGGATGAAACAGACAATTTCTACCATCCTTCTCATGTAAAAGTGATTAGTTGATACAAGGACTTTTCTTATGAGAGTGACTCCTTAGAGTGAGATAATAAGATTTTATTTTGAATATTTTAAGATTTTATTTTGAATATTTGGGATATTCAGAATGTGAGATGTTTTGATACTTGCCAATTTAAACTATATGATTCAATATAAAAATATCTAGCTCATTACTAAATTATAAAATATAATTAAATTTTAAAGAGAATTATAAAGAAATCATTCAAGTAATAAATGTCTTGTTCGTCAAATCTGACTAGTCGATCAATTAGACTAGTTGGACTAATTTGACTAAATGATACATTGAGTAGTTTTACCAGTTGATTAGGACGTCTAGATTGATTAAGTTAATCAATTTGAATAAGATCGACTATATTGACTAGTTTGACCGATCTAGCAAAGTTAACTCGATTCATTAAATTAATAGCTTGATTGAGTTGGACTAGATTGACGTAGATGATCAGTTGACTAAGTTTACTATATTGGTTAAGTTGATCAATCTGACTAGGTTTAGCTATATCGATTTGTAAACCAATCTAACTGGGTTGACTAGATTGATTGTTTACTAATCTAATTCAATTAAACTAGATTGGTAATTAACAAGATACACCTCAAATTTTGAGGACAAAATTTTTGTAAGAGGGCAAATGGTAACTCCCTGATATTTTATAATTGTTAGTACAAATTGTTTGTAGCATAGCAATTAATCAATAGACCTAGTTTGAATTGTAAGAGAATTTTTCTTTACTTTTGACCAAGGAAATAAATTTTTCAAAATTATCAAAATATTTCGCGAAATATTTTCATTTTCTAAGTTACCAATAAAAAAGAATACATACACGAAATATTTCCATTCATGTCGAAATATTTTACGTGAACAATATATTTCGATCAATTGACAATGTAGATATGTATTATTTAGGTAGAAATGTTTCGACACATATGGAAACATTTCAATCCAATGTAGGAAACATCTCATTTGAACTTATAACTGCCACAAATCCCATATTTGATCCATTTAACCCATTTTCATATATTTGTTTTTATAACAAGACCAATCCATTATAGATTTCTTGGTTCGCGGTTTTATCGAATCCCGTTTTAGAGTTTTTCCAATTTAAAATGTAAGTATACAATTTTTTGATATCGTTTCTTGCGACAATTTGAAACCATTGTGCACAGATTGAAGATCATTTAAGGTGAAAATTTAAATTGGGTAAAACCCCAATTTCATTGATCTTTGAAATTATACATGTCCGTTCTCTTTAATCCAATATACTTAGAATAGGGAGTTGATTAGGTATTTAAAAATAATTATACCTACAAAGTTTTACTGGTCTATGATAGGAGAACAAAATCGCATGCCTTAGTTGTTTGATAAAATATTATCATAACCGACTCAAATCGAATATATCTCCATGGTATATTTTCTTTTTGTCGTTTGATCTAATCAAAATAGATTGCGGAATACAAACAAACAATCACACAAGACAAGAGATTTTTACGTGGAAACCTTAGCCAAAGAAAAACTATGGAACCACGTCCAGACGAAAGTTTGATACTTCATTTTCAAATGATTGGAAATGTTGAAACTTTGCTAGGATCCACATATAATACTCAATGAGACCCTAGGACAAATTCAGAGAGCTTCAAAAAAATTTTGTCACCCTATCAGACCTTCTCGTGATACGCATATAGAACCAACTAGACCGAAATGAAAAGTACTGACTTTTAGATATATCGAACTATATGGATGGATAGATCTCATCGAAACACGAAAATTGAAGTTTTATAACCTGATCGGCTAATCTGGGTCCAAAAATGATTAAGAACCATCAGATGCACTATTGTCCGATGCTTCGCATTACACCCTAGAGTCAACCCTTATGCTTAGTCTCCACTTCAGAGTGCACGTGCGTACATGTGTTCTATAATATGCTACAAATGTCTTTCATATTTTAATTATAATAATTGTTTGATTATATATATTATATTAAATAAAGAAACATTAAATTCATATGTAAATTTGATGGTTTTCCATCAAAGTGAAAATGGAGAAAGTTGAAGGAAATAGAGAGTCAATTAAATAGGGATTTGAGGGATTTTAGTGTTGAATTCGAATTATGTTAAAGGGATTAAAGAGAGCCTCAATATGATACCAATTTTGTAGAAAATGGAGAAAAAAAGAAAGGGGATTCATGCTTGAGACAAGGTAGGTAGTTTAAGTTCGAGTTAATTTCATTCTTCGTGGTTTATTTCATTAATTTCATGCTAGAATAATTAACATAGTAATTATCTATGATAACTGGATACTTCTACTAGTGCCTCGTACCAGTGTCGTGTCGTGTCGTGTCAACACGGATACGGACACCGGACTCTCCACCGACACGTATCCTCACGTATCCTTCATAAAAAGTTGAAAAACTTAAAAAAAATAAAAATTTTGAACCACCAAATAGGATACTCGTATCTGTATCCGTGTCCTTGATTTTAAAAATGTTGAGTCGTATCCCCGCTTCCTGTATCCGTGTCCGTATCCGGGCATCATAGGTAATTATATGATATTGAAATTTATGTTTATTTTTATTGTAATTCAGTAATTTTAAGTAAATGTTTTTTAACAAAATTCATGATTAAGATCATATTTATATGGTGTTTAAGTAGCTTCAATTGTTGAGGTTTAAAAATCTGATTTATTGTTGTTTTAATCTATTGGAGCTTAAGGTCCCATTTGGCAAACCAATGGAAGCAAAAAGTAACTTCTAAATTAAGTTATTGAATTTAAAAGTTGCTATCTGGAAGCAGAAGTTTGTTTGGTGAAACACTGACTTATAAGTCGAAAAGTGAAAAAGTTAGTTTGACTTGAATTAAGTCAAAAAGTCAGTTTCTTATAATTTTATGTACATATTATATTCTAATAAACCATTAATAAAGATCATAAATCAATATCACATATGTTACTTTTTTAACTATAAATGGTCCATAATAAACAACGCACCAGGTAAGTCATTTTATGGGTAATTATTTAAAAAAGAAGAGATCGTCCGCTGACCTGCTCCTCAACAAACCATCCCTGCTTTTTCTCCTTTCATAAGATGTTTTCTATCTACATTTCATAATGTGAAATTTAATAGATATAACCTAAACACAAATTCCTTGAAAATATCATTTCATAATAATCACAAAATCTAACCATATGAAAACAAGAAAGATGCATGATTCTAAGAAGGCTAACCATAAGAAAACAAGGTTTGCAACAATGGCTTTTATAAATCAAACCAAAGTAACTAACAACTACTATATGTGGTGGAATGTAATGTAAAATCTAACCAATACTATTTATGGCAAGTCAAATTACTGCCTATATTATGGCAAAAGTGTTTTTAATCTATAATTGTGATGTAATTTTTTTGTTTCTTTGAGCCAAAGGTAAAATTGACATTTGGAAAGATTCACTTAAAATTAGAAGCATCGGTTCCGCAAAAATATTTTGGCTTTTGCTTCCACCGGAAGCAAGAAGCCAAAAATATTTGCTTCCACAAAAAGCAAGTTTTTGACTTTTGGAAAGCAATTCCAAAATAAATACCCAAACAAACTTTTCAACTTTTTTGCTTTTGGAAGCAAAAAAGTAACTTATTTCGGTGTTGCCAAACAGACCCTTAATATTGGGCTGTTAAAATCAAAATGTTCATGAAGAATTTTTGGGCATTTTTAAATGGTGAAACCTTATTTTAAAAAGATTAATCCTACTACTTGTTTTAGGATCTAAAATGTCAGATCTGAAACCCCCCTTTCGGTTCCGAAAAAGCAACAAATTCACACCAAAAAAATGGGATTAGTAGAGCAAGAATGGGCGTGTGGTGGTGAATTTTTCCAGACTGATACACCTGGATTTTTAGCACGTTTTTGAACAATTTTAAGGGCTTAACACCTATTAATATTCCACAAAACCAAGTTAAAGGAATGAAGGCTATTTTGTAATATTTTGGGAACTTTTTGAGTTACTTTTGTGGCCATCCATGGCCATTTGCACTAACGACCTCAGGTTAGCTATGGTGAGGTCGTCTAGAGGTTGAAGATGTCTTCACCATAAGGAAAATGAGGTCTAGAAATGAAAGAAAAGAAAAAAAGAAAAAAGGGTTTTTGGGCTTCCAAATGAACCCACAAACTTCAAAGACCCAATGCGGCCCATGAGGCCTGACCGAAACATATATATAAATTGAATTAATAAATAAATACATAAACAAATAGATATATAGTATTTTAAGGTTTAAAATAGTGCAGGCCATCGAAGAAAACCCTTAAATACTCATGTTAAGTAGAAAATACCCATAGGACTGAAACATACATAAAATGAAAATAAACATATGCATATATGCGTATATATGGATAAATATATATTAATAAATAATAATTAGAATATCAAAGCATTGTTGTTTAGTTAAAGATATAGGCTAATATGGTCCTTACGACCATATTAATTACGATAAATCAAACACGACCAATTGGAAATTTTGAAAACTGCATTACCTTTAAATTTTTAATAAAAAAGAATTATTAATGATAGATATCAAGTAGATTACTTTGCTTAATAAATGATTATAATTGGAGAAATTTAACAATTGTAACATCATATTGATATTTTGATAAGATACTTGTGCTATTTTAATAATTTATATGCTTTTTTATAAAAGTAAACCCTTAAGATTATTTTTAATATATAAATAACTAAACCAATGGTTTAGTTAAAAGACCAGCAAGCTGACGAATTCAATCGAAACCACTTTATACTTTACCAATTCATGAATGAAATGGGGTGTCGGATATCAATGTGCTTGGTCCGGGAGTACTGGACGAGATTCTTAGAAATGTTGATAGCATGTTATCACAATAAATAACCATAGTACCTTGAAGGAACCTGCAGTCATACAACGTTTGCTTCATCCATAGAAGTTGAGTGCAACAACTGCCCACAGAGATGTGTTCCACTTCGATAGTGGACAAAGAAATGGAATTTTTCCTCTTGCTTAACCAAGCAATTTCTAATATAAAAGCACACACCACTTGTGCCCTTTCTATCGTCCACATTTCCTGCCCAATCAGAGCATTTGAATACCAAAGAAAGATAGCATCGTCACTTCGGGAATTGAACTTACCAGGTGTTTTCTATCCATAAGGGCATAACATGGACCAGACCATAACTCGTAAGGAGTTTGTTGAGTCAGCAGGTCTCAAATACACACGATTGAGGATATAACAAGATGTTTTCACGACCTCAGCCCAAAGGTTCATGGTGGGTTTCTACTATGAAGTACTCTAGCCATCTCTTGAACCATCTTATTCTTCCTCTCAACCACCCCATTTTGTTGTGGTGTAGCAGGGGCTGAAAATTTTTGCTCAATGTCAAGACTATCACAATACTCTGGATAGGTGTGTTCAATTTCCCAAGTTAAAAATATTACAACAACTCTTCGAACTAAATTTAATTCTCAATTTTAACTAACAGAAGTTTATTACGATGACAACACTCCAATTAGGCTTAATCAAAATCACATTTTTCATAACTATTCAAGGATAACTTAGCCAATGAGATTCAAGTTTTCCAAGAAGTTGTCTAGACAAATAAATTAAATGGAACAGATACTACCAAAAAACTCATTACCTCAACAAAACATCCTCACCATTCCTAGTGTAATTAAGGCAGACCTGAGGCCCGAGGCACACGAATGGCACCTCAGGTGGTCCAAGGAAAGGCAAACTCACTAAAACGCACGCCTTATGCACAAGGCGCAAGGTGCATGAGGCGTTCACTTTACCAAGGTTTCATTCGTTCTTAATAAATTTGGCAATTATATGGATTTTAGACTTTTAATTCTGCCATTTTCAGTTCTTTTTGTATTTATTATTATTAGTAGATGTTAAAATGCTATTTATCAGCAATTATGTGCACTACAGTTAATGATTATGAGTAAATGGGTCCAGAGATTATTAGCACTGTCGCTGGTTAGTTTATTAGTATTGTTGCTTTATGAATTATGAGTAATGTGTTTCAAAGATCATTAGTACTGATGTGTTATTATGGATTACTGAAACTATTATTACTTCTTAGACATTAGTATCCTTGTCACTTTTTTTTACACCGCCTATTTAATTGGTAAGTAGTTAGTCATTCAATGATTTTCATTTAATGGTGGGTAGTAATTATTTAATTTTTAACTTCATTTAGTTCTTATTTGATTATTAATGTTTCGTTAGTACAATTTCTGACTTTCTGTTTTTTAAAGTCTTTACTATATAATAATTGTTAATTCATTATATGCTAGACAATATCAGATATTTACTTGATCAGTTAATTAGTAGTCATAGAAATTGTATATAATAACAGTTTATCTTTTAATTTTTTTTCCGGAAAATTGCAGAAAAGAAAATAAACTTTAATTTATTTACAAAAAAGAATACAACTTTTCGCAAATCCCAAAAAAGAAAACGAAACGCCCTTTCAAAGGGCGTTTCGTCTGCTGTCAGTCCAATCAGTCGTCGACTGACTAACGAATGACTGATGGCTGACACGTCTGACAAACGCCCTTTTAAAGGGCGTTTATTCTTGAGAAATTTTAAAAAAACATCCCATAATTCCTCAACTTCTAAACCAATCTACGAATATGGGAATGATCTGAATTTTTGTGAGGATGATCTCCTCACCGTAGAGATCATCCTCACCAAAAATCAGCCATTGATTCATCTTCTGGGTACGCCTAAATGGGCGTAAAATTTGGGGTATCAAAAAACGCCCTTTAAAATAACGTCTGTCAGGTTGTCAGATGTCGGACCGACACTGACAGACGTTTTTCAAAAAGGCGTTTATTACTGAAAAACGCCCTTTTAAAGAACGTTTTTCAGAAAAAACGCCCTTTTAAAGAACGTTTTTTTAATAAACATGTGCCACGTCATGAAACGCCCTTTTAAAGAGCGTTTCGTTTTCTTTTTTGGGATTTGCGAAAACTTGTATTCTTTTTTGTAAATGAATTAAAGTTGGTTTTCTTTTATGCAATTTTCCCTTTTTTTTCTCATGTTATTTATATATATTTCTTATGTTTATTATTATTTTTACCATATTGTGCCTCAACTTCAGTCATGCATGTACCTCGCCTTGCACCTCAGGCACTAGGGGGTCCTTACGCCTTGTGCCCTTAACTACCTTGACTATCCCTTCAACTCTCTCATCTTTACAATTTGTATTGTTTTGACAGATCAAGCACTTCTCAAAAGCATCGAAAACTTAAATATCCACAAAATATCTGGGCGCAATGGAAGAAAATAAACTTGAAGTTATCAGTCATTGATACTCAACCTGCTCCTCATCGAACAAAATAACTGACATAAGACATCAGAGATCATCTCATTAGTCGAGAATCCTGCTATGAGAAATCATCTTCCTCCAACCACAACTAAGATTTCCTGAAACACTGAAGCACTTCTTATCACCTCATCTCCTCAATCTCCCAATGGTTCGGATGCTTGGAGCTAAAGCAATAATGAAAATTGACACAAATCAAAGAAAAGTAGAAAACCCATGGAGTACTTCAATTGGATGTGATCAATTCTATTTATTGTCTCCTGATCAACTAGAAGCTTTGATTGAACTCCAGGCTCATTGAACCTGAAATGTTCCCTATACTTAGATACTTTAATTGTTGGAGTTTATGTAATACACCCACGTGGGTGTCTCAAGTGGGCTGCGTCCCACTTCCCACGTGAGGCCTTTTTTGGGTTTTCACTATTCACGTGAATAGTGTCGCGTGAATAGTTTTCTCCTTTGTAGGGTTTCTCCCCATCATATATATATCTACAGTGAGTGCGAGAGAATGAATTAACAATTCATTCTCTCCTCTTCCCACTTCTCTCTTTAACCCTAATCTCCTTCTCCACCTTCCGCCTCCATTACACTTTTTTCATCTTCTATCTACAACCTTCATCTACTGGTTACAACCTTATTACAACATGGTATCAGAGCATGGTAGCTCTAGGGCATGTGTCTTTGTCCCCTAGAGACTCCATTCCGATCTAAGACGGTTATGTGAGCATCCGGAGCCGATGAGAACTTTTGAAGAAATCGCAGAGATCATTCCTGCGCTATCCGGGGATTAATCTTGAGGCAAAACACCAGAGGCTCTTATTTCCTGGTTAGTTTTTTCCCTCAGCCGCATCAGAGATCTAGTTTATCTTCTTCTCAAACTTCTCCAGCGTTTTTCCGACCAACACGTTTTTTGAAGATTTTTGGGTTTTGGTTTTTTGTGATATTCGTGCAACAGCAGGCCCCTCTGACCTTGCCGCCCTCTTTAGTATTGCTCATGGAACAGTTCGAAACTTGATTCGACGAATTCTAACCGTCGAAACCTTAGTTTCCAAAAATCACTCAGATCCCCCGCTACTTTTTGGGTTTTGATTTTCTTTCAAAATTAGACATCTCTGGGCCCTCCTGTCCTAGGCGCACCACTCATTGGGCCTTTAAGGATCCTCTAGACCTCGCTTCGGTTTTCTGGGAGCCTCCGGTACACTACCTGCTATTTTTGGTAGTCCTACTCCGATGAGTTCCCCCGAGGCCACATCTGTGATTTCTAGCTCTTCCTCTGAGGATCGTCCTGTGACTCATGGCTCTCATGGAGATCACAACCCTCAGCTCTGCATCACCACTGTGAAGCTCGATGGCACCAACTTCCTGGAATTGAAGACTTCCGCTCTCATGTACATTGGGGGCCGTGGCTACAATGAGTATCTAACAGATGCTACTAAAGAACCAGATCTGAAGGACAAATCTCATCGATTTGGGTTATGGAGAACCTGACTGTCATGTCCTGGCTTCTTCACTTGATGCAAACCCAGATCAGCAAAGGGTTTATGTTCCTACCAACGGCCAAAGATGTTTGGGATGCCGTATCTCAGACATACTCCCAGGTGGGCAATTTCGCCAAGCTCTATGAACTAGAACAAGAGATATCTTGTCTTCGTCAGGGGGAGATGAAGCTTGGTACATATTATGCTTCCCTTCGAAGCAAATGGGAGGAGATCGATCACTACCAGAGTTACTCCCCCAAGTGCGCAGATGACGTCAAGTCCTTCAAGGCGATGGTTGAACGTTCCCGGATCTTCCAGTTTCTCTCCGGCCTTCATCCGAGCTTTGAGGGAGCTAGTGTTCAGATCCTTGGTAGGGATCCTGCTCCTACCTCTCTAGCACAGGTCTATGGTTACATTCAGGGGGAGGACAGCCACCGCTCTGCCATGCAACTCCGCAGTGGGAGTGATACTCAAGACCACTCTGCCCTAGCTGCTACCAATCAGAAGGGCTAGACATCCAGTCCGAAGGAGTCTGGGGACCGACCCAGACCCAAGTGTGATCACTGCAGTCGCATAGGTCATATCCAAGCCACTTGCTAGAAGCTCCATGGACGTCCCCTAGGACAGGCCCCGACTTCCCGTCAACGTCAATCAGCAAAACAGGGACCTCCCTCAGCGCACTCAGTCACACAGGACACCGCACCACCAGTGTCTACCTCCTTTGGGGACACAGACTCGTTCTCTCCTGCAGATCTTGAGCGACTTCGCCGCATGATGGCCCAACTCAATGGCCAGGCCTCCACTTCCACGTCTGCATTTGCTCACACAGGTACTAGGACTGCTTTTTCCGCCTCTACTGTACCTTCCAGCCCTTCTTGGATCATTGATTCAGGGGCGTCTGATCACATGACTGGTATGTCCTCCGTTTTCTCTAGTTATGGTATTTGCTCTGGTCGTGACAAAGTTTGAATAGCTGATGGCACCTATTCCTCTATCTCTGAAAAAGGGGATGTTCATGCCACACCAGCTCTCTCTTTGTCTTCTGTTTTGCATGTTCCGCAATTCACCGCTAATTTATTATCCGTCAGTAGTCTTACCAAAAGTCTTAACTGCAGTGTAACGTTTTTTCCTTCTCACTGTGTGTTTCAGGATCTGGAGTCGAGGCGGACGATTGGCAGTCGACGTGAGGACGGTGGCTTATACATCCTAGATTCTTCGATTTCTGCATCTGCACACCAGTCTAGCATCAGTACTAGTAGTAGAGTCAATAAAGACCAGTTAATGCTTTGGCATAACCGGCTAGGTCATGTACCCGTATCAGTCTTAAAGCGTGTCTTTCCTACTTTCTCTTCTGTTTCTGCAGTTCCGTTTCATTATGAAACATGTGAACTAGCCAAACATTGTCGTACTGTTTTTCCCATTAGTGAGAATAAAAGTACTACTATTTTTCTATTGTGCATTCTGATGTGTGGGGCGCCGCGCCTGTGACTTCTTTGTTTAGATATCGGTACTTTGTTACCTTTGTAGATGACTTTAGTGGTTGTACCTGGGTGTACCTTATGCGAACCAAAGATGCTGTATTCTCCATTTTCCAAGAGTTCCATAAGATGGTTCCCACTCAGTTCCATACCTCTTAATATTCTTCGCTCTGACAATGGGGGGGAATACCTCGATGGGGATCTAAAATCCTACTTTGCTTCACATGGCATTGTTCATCAGACCTCGTGCCCTTCGACACCTCAACAGAATGGGACTGCTGAGAGAAAAAATCGTCACCTTCTTGAAGTTGAGCGTGCTCTCCGGTTAGGCATGCAGGTTCCGAAACACTATTGGTCTGAGTCTGTCTTACTTGCTGCTTACCTCATCAATCGTATGCCCTCCCGGGTTCTCAGATTTCATACTCCCCTATCTCTCCTGGTTCCTGACCGCCCGGCTTTCGTTGTTCCTCCAAAGGTCTTTGGGTGTGTTTGTTATGTCCATATTCATCGTTCTTCGAGGGACAAGTTAGATCCGCGGGCCTTAAAGTGCATTTTCTTGGGGTACCCCTCTAATAAAAAAGGGTACAAATGTTATCATCCTGCTACCCGTCGTCGCTTCATCTCTATGGATGTCACATTCGCTAAGTCCATCCCCTTCTTTGGTGAGCAGACCTCTCTTCAGGGGGAGCATGATGTTGCAGAAGAGAGTGTCCCCAGCCCTCTGCCTGTCTCTATTCCTATGCCGGGACCTCAGTCTAGTGACAATGACACTTCTACTATGCAGCTGATGTGCGTGTATATGTCAGAACCAAGAAGAAAGGACAAGCCACTGTCCCTGCGCCTACATCTGCAAGTCTCCCCTCGATCCAATTCCAAGTATTGCTTCTGTCCCTGCCTCAGTTCCTATTTCTGTTCTTGAGCCACATGCATCTCCTACTTCTGACGATCATATGAGCACTGATATTGACCTCCCTATTGCACTTCGGAAGGGTGTACGTACTTGTACGGAACACCCTATCTCACATTTTGTCTCGTATCAGTCTCTGTCTCCGTCATATCAGAATTTTGTCAGTATTGCCTCCTCTGTTTCTTTGCCTTCTAGTGTTGCAGACGCACTTAGTCACCCAAAGTGGAAAGAAGCTATGATGGATGAAATGCAGGCTCTTGAGAAGAACAAAACATGGGAACTTGTTCAACTACCCAGAGAAAAGAAACTTGTGGGGTGCAAATGGGTCTTTATAGTGAAACATAAAGCTGATGGGTCAGTCGAACGATACAAGGCACGACTCGTAGCCAAGGGATTCACTCAGACATATGGGATAGACTATCAGGAGACTTTTGCACCTGTGGCCAAGATGAACTCAGTCAGAGTCCTTCTATCCTTAGCTGCCAACCTGTCCTAACCATTGCATCAACTAGATGTGAAGAATGCCTTTCTGCATGGTGATTTGACAGAAAAGGTGTACATGAAACTACCACTTGGGTTGACACTTGCTGGAAGTGATGACAAGGTGTGCAAGTTAAGGAAAGCCCTATATGGGCTAAAGCAATCTCCAAGGGCATGGTTCGAGCGGTTTAGCAGTGCGATCAGACGAGTGGGCTACAAGCAGAGTCAGGCCGATCACACGTTGTTTGTGAAGCACCAACAGACTAGTACCACGGCACTGATCGTCTATGTTGATGACATTGTCATCACTGGGAATGATCCTAAAGAGATAAAGCAGCTGAAGACATTCTTGTCCTCGGAGTTTGAGACAGGATTTGGGGCCGCTGAAATACTTCTTGGGAATTGAAGTTGCTCGGTCTCAGAAGGGCATCTTCATCTCTCAACGGAAGTATGTATTGGACCTTCTAGATGAGACTAGGTATTTGGAAGCTCGACCAGCAGAGACTCCAATTGATCAGAACCATCGACTGAATTCTGAGGAGGGTGACACCCTTGAGGATGTCACTATGTTTCAGCGATTGGTTGGCAGGCTGATCTACTTGGCACACACCCGTCCGGATATTGCTTACGCTGTTAGTGTTATCAGTCAGTTTATGCATGCACCACGGTCATCACATCTTGAGGCAGTTCACCGAGTTCTTCGGTACCTCAAGGGCTCTCCAGGTCGTGGAATACTGTTCGGACGACATGGACACTTTAGAGTGGAAGCATATACTGACGCAGATTGGGCAGGTTCAGTTACTGATCGTCGGTCTACGTCAAGATACTGTACCCTTGTTAGAGGAAATCTTGTCTCTTGGAGAAGCAAGAAACAGCCAGTTGTAGCTCGATCCAGTGCAGAGGTAGAATTTCGCTCTATGTCACATGGTGTGCGCGAACTCCTTTGGTTGAGGACCATGCTTGAGGAACTAGGACTCCAGGTGACAGAGCCGATGAGCCTCTACTGTGACAACAAAGCTGCCATCAGCATTGCTCACAACCCAGTCCAGGATGATAGGACCAAGCATATTGAAGTTGATCGTCACTTTATCAAAGAGAAACTTCAACAAAGATTGATTTGTGCTCCGTATGTGAGAACACAGGAACAGGTTGCCGACATACTCACAAAGGGGGTGAACAAGTCTATTCTTCATACCTTGACTGGCAAGCTGGGCATGATGGATATCTTCGCACCAGCTTGAGGGGGAGTGTTGGAGTTTATGTAATACACCCACGTGGGTGTCTCAAGTGGGCTGCGTCCCACTTCCCACGTGGGGCCTTTTTTGGGTTTTCACTATTCACGTGAATAGTGTCATGTGAATAGTGTCACGTGAATAGTGTTCTCCTTTGTAGGGTTTCTCCCCATCATATATATATATATATATACAGTGAGTGTGGAAGAATGAATTAACAATTCATTCTCTCCTCTTCCCACAACTTCTCTCTTTAACCCTAATCTCCTTCTCCACCTTCCGCCTCCATTACACTTTTTTCCCTCTTCTATCTACAACCTTCATCTATTGGTTACAACCTTATTACAACATTAATATACCCACGTACCCATATCAACACAGTACAATACAGATACTGGTACAACATGCTGCACTGGATAATTCTACATCACATTTTTCCCCCATCTAGTTGTATTATTGGTTATTTCTTCTAAAAATTCCTTTGCTTGCTTTGTCAACCAAAATATATAAATAGTAAATAGAAACAAATCCAATAATAAAAAAGCTTTGCAACATTATAAGTTTTATAACATTTGGCATGATTTAAATACTAAAAATTGTAGCATAAAAACAATAAAAACTGAGTCAGGATATCAAGATATTGGATGGGATACCAGTGTCTCAGAATTTTGGAGATGAAGAGTTGTGTCCGCTTCTCCCGTACCTATTTCCAGTCCGAATCCATATCTGGGAATCTTAATACATTAGTTCTCCTTTGGGAAACATTGTCCACAAATTGCAAAATAAATTTCTAGGACGAACATAACATTTTGTAACAGACAAGATGTTGTTGATTCAAGCAGGCATCCATAACCTGTTCAGTGAACAGACTGATCTGTAAATTACTCAAAAGGGGAAGTGGGGCCCCAATTCGTCTTAATGATCTTGATGACCAGCACAGTTCATAACAGCAA
Source organism: Euptelea pleiosperma (assembly GCA_035048495.1). Taxonomy (NCBI): domain Eukaryota; kingdom Viridiplantae; phylum Streptophyta; class Magnoliopsida; order Ranunculales; family Eupteleaceae; genus Euptelea; species Euptelea pleiosperma. The sequence goes on along the minus strand of CM068551.1, from coordinate 9,642,369 downwards.
AAGCAAAACCACATTAAAAGGAGAATAAACTGAAATATATAAGATGACTTATCGGGAACTACAAAAACTAGAAATATTTGGAAATCAGTCCTAAATATAAATCACAACTGCACCAGGTTCTGAACAGGTACAATTCTTATTCATTGGACAGCAACAGAAAGCACATATTTTGTATGGTCTCATGGTACCTGCTAAAATGCTTCGCAAAAGAATGGCTCAGCTGCAGTAGTGACCTTCTATCTGCTTTGTGTCTGAATCTCTTCTATTTCGTAAAGCCTCCTGAAAAGACCAGCTCTTGATATCTTCAAGTTCTTAACATAAAACCATCGAACCAACAAATGATGAGGGCCATAGGATGTATTTCCAGATTTGAAGAAAGTTGCTGAATTCAAGGATTTGTGAAATCAACTGGAAGAGGACATTCCCTGGAGAAGATAAAGAAGATCACCTTTGAGATTCAGAAGTTGAAAAAAGACTTCATCCTGTGATAACATGGGCAAGGTCCTTCTGTTTCATTCTGCTGCCTTCAACATCTAGAGTTGAAACTGTTGCCAATTCCGAAATGCAGAAGCTATCTACAAAAACAAAAACAAAATTCTGTAGGACAAGATTATAGCTGGGATGGAGGGGTAAAACTTCCCACAAGTATCGTGTGGGAAACAAACTTCAAGTAATTAATAACATATGGCTTAGTTCAAACTTAACAAGAAAAGGACGGGGGAAAGGATAGAATGCTGACAAACCAAGGTAAAAGACAGTATGATAGGCCATTGGTACAATGAGAAGAAAGGTTTTATATAAAATCCTGGAAAAAAATGATTCTTGTAAAGTAGAAAGATAGGCTTTTGAAACAGATGACATGTTCACATCCGTTTTTTTTCTTTTCCAAATGGGACATTGTGCAAATTTACAATGTGAAATTCAGGTGTTGAGTTTGCTCTCAAGTAAAAATGCATCTTCAGATGCACAGATTTGAATCAACATGAAATTCTGTACATCTTCAGCAATAGGAACTCAATTTACAGACACTCTTCTCCTCCAAAGGATTAAGAAAAAGAAGTAACAGGCCCAATGCTTGAGGTGGCGTGGAATCCCTCTGCATCAATGTTTTCATCACCAGAAGGCATCTGTCGTGTCTCTGACAGTGAAAGTCGCCTGGACTTTCCTGAGCCTGCATCAACAGGTCCTTCTGATGACAAAGGTGATACCGCAGTTCCTGATGAGGATCCTAACAAACGCCGAACAACCGGGACATTGGCTGAAGATGATGCAGAAAGACCATACGTAAAGGTTCCCATAGGATGGTCAAATTTGCAATTTGGACCAAATTTGCAGATTCCATAACGAGTATAAAAGATGCACAAAGGTTCTCCCTGTCAAAAAAAAGAAGAAACAACACTGTCAATTTGATGGATAACTCAGTATATAGTTGTATTACTCATTCAAAACTATATGGCATCAAAATACACTAAAGGCTAACTTTTCCACAAATAATGCAAGTACTGCACTGTACTAGTAAAGCATCATATGTCTCCCGAGGGAGTCATAACATCAGAAACTACAGAACCGACGGTGTATGACAAAATGAGCAGAAGTAAAGATACAACTGGAACGGTGCACCTACGTAGCAGAAAATGAATTTCAGAAATAGATAATATACACCAAGGGCTATTTGGACATCCAAATCAAAAGTATCCAAATTTGCACTGCCCAATCGACCATTGGGCTTTTTGGAAATGGCAGGCCCCACAAAACTTGTCAAGCACCAAAACCAGTTTGAGGAAAATCAGATTTTGGCAGAGTTTATGTTCTGTTAGGTGTCTTGTATTCTGCAGGGATTTTACTGTTCATTAAGCCACATCTTTTGTGGGTCTGCTCCATGTTGAGCTGGCTGGGGGGTTGCAGAGGGCAGTGTGCGAGCATTGCCCTTGTGCCGTGGAGGCAGATAGTGGGATTTTAATTCCCATGCGCCATGAAGGCAATTTTCGAGCCGTCGCTCATGCTTACATGCATGTAAATATAATCCTAATTGATTGCATATCCAGATCTGCAATGGACTTTTTGTCTTAATGGCAGCCCCATATTTGACTAAAGAATGTAAGCATGTTATAATCAATGTTCTAGGTGTGGGTGTCAATTTAAGTTTTGGTGCATTCAAAAGTGGAAACGTGTCATGGAAGTCTATGGGAACATTGTCAAATTTTCGGAAACTCAAAGATTAGTCTGATCAGACCATAAGAAGCATACATTGGTATTTTATAAAAATGATAAAACAAGCATGAAAATACTCTCAAAACTCATTTTATTACCATAAATAACCATTTGAAATAAGAAAAGCAAGACCAGTAGCAATTGGTACATGCTGATGATAGTTGACATATTGACACTGAGTCGGACTCACACTTGTCAATGTTCAGTGGTCATGTAATCTAAGTACATAAACATAGAAAACCACTGAACTCACTTTAGGAGGCCATAACCACATAGAGTTACGATGCGGCTCAACATATAAATCTTAGATTTTCTTTTTTCATGTAACAAATACACGGACATGTGTGTCAGTGTGCGACATATGTTCAAGTCTAACACGACACCTCTAAAAAGCCCAAAATGCAGACATGTTCACACACATGTATTATAAAATAATATCTTAGTTATATTTAACCCAACAATTTACTTTTAAATAAATATTAAGGAAGAAACATATGAAAAGTAAAAGAAAACATTTCCAAATGCCATGGTGCTATCCAATTACATAATAAATGTAAGTAGATTTATAAGAGTGAAGACTATTAAATGACTATAGTTATGTTTAATAACTTAATAAAGTATTGTAAGTCTATATGGAGAATGGAACCTATGTTTACCTAGGTATGGGTAAGGGTGTCGGATATGGGTACATGTCCAAGTGTCAAACTTGCTCAACCCTATATTTTGGAGTATTTGAACATGACTCGATAAGTAATATTTCGATATTTTTAATATTATCATTTATATTTCTTTTATAATTAATTATCATTTTTATTATTTTACTTTGATGATATTTTATTATTTTATATTTAAGTGTAATTCAGTCGCATAGTTGCATAATGAATCATACAAGTCGTACAAACTAGTTTTGTTCTTAAGTTATGGTTTTAACTTATTACTGTAAGTTTGGATAATGCTATCATTTTTCTTTGTTTATATTTAAGCTTAACACTTTACTCTCTTTTCTCAATCAAAACCCTAACTTCTTCTTCCACACATGGGTGTGTGTCTGACTCGTTGGGTGCATACCCAAAAATAGAAAAAATGAACTTGGAAAATTAGACACGTATTTGGTGGATTCAACATGGATCATGTACCCGAACTCACGTCATGTCGTGTCAACACAAGCATAATGGAGTATATAGAAGGGTCCTGGTATCACATGATAGAACACACCAACCTTCTTTTAGAAATTATTTTTTTTTAAAATATTAAAATATTAAGTAGCACTACTGTATAGGTCAAGATGTGTGTCAATATGTGTATCCATGTTGATGTGTCCTCGACAAAAAAAACAACAACCAATGACAATGTGAAGATTGGGATTTGCTTAAGCTTAGTATGCAAATCCAAATGTTATGTATAATACCCAAATTTGATAAATTTTTTGGGAAAGAATTGTAAAATTTGACGGTATTATTTAAAAGCCCAGTAAATACTAAAATTTATCTTTAACAATCTAATTGTTATCATATACATATGTTTATACGTATTTTACATGTAATAGGGCACCCTTTGTAAATACCTCTAATGTTAAGGGGTATACTTGTCCATGTAAGTTCTCCATATAAACAAGAAATTGTGGAGTCATGTGACATAAGCATGACATCCTTCAATTCTCTTCTTTGAATATTGAAAAAATTCTCTACCGTACGGACAAGGTACCACCATAGACCTGGAACTTCTCTTGGTAGAGAATGCTTTTCTAAGTTTTTGGGTAATTTTTTGGGCTGATTTGGATGGGGTTTTGTTCAATCTTCTTTGAATATTGAAAAAATTCGTATTTTCTTGAGGGGGTTTGTTGCTTGCTTCTAGTCCCTTACATTATTATCTTTGGATTGATACCACCCATGTGTGGATCCATCAAGTTTTGAAGGTGCAGGATCGAATTTTCCTACAAGAAGTTACCGCCGACTCCTCTATTTGGGCTTTTTGGCCAATCGGTTGGGTATATAACCCATCCAATCTTGATTCCAAGGTTCCTTCCTTGCCCTAATCAGTTGAAAGGAATAGGATTAGGGTTAGGATTTAGTTCTAGAGTTTGAAAGAGAAGAAGAAAGAGAAAAGAGAAAATAGAAAGAGAGCATGTGTACTACATGACTCCCAGCTCTTCATTATATGTAAGGAAAAATACAATGGACAAGAATGCCCTTACAAAATGTACAATGTCCCTAACAACATAAAGTGTACACCTATCAACACTCCCCCCCAAGTTGTGCGTAGATATCTATCATGCCTAACTTGCTAAGACACTGATGTAATTGATGATTGGAGACTCCCTTTGTGAATACACCAACTAATTGCTCTTCAGTCTTCACGAGTGGAGTACAAACCTCTCCAGGTAAGATCTCTTCTCGTATGAAGTGTCTGTCCATTTCAATATGTTTTGCACGATCATGTTGGACTGGATTATATGCTATACTGATAGCAGCCTTATTATCACAATAAAGGCTCAGTGGATCAGTAACAGGAAACCCTAGCTCTACAACTAAGATCCTTATCCACAACATCTCGCACAAACCGTGAGCCATAGCACGGAACTCTGCTTCTGCACTGGATCGAGCCACAACTGGCTGCTTCTTACTTCTCTATGTCATAAGGTTGCCCCCAACAAAATTGCAATCACCAGATGTGGATTGCCTATCATCTTTGGCACCGGCCCAGTCTGCATCTGCATACGATTCCACTCTCATGTGACCATTCTGCTTGAAGATGAATCCCCAACCAGGAGAGGATTTGAGATATCTCAAAATCCTATTTACAGCCTCCAGGTGGGTCGCTCTGGGTGAGTGCATAAACTGGCGAACCACACTAACAGCATAGGCAATGTCCAGCCTCGTCAAGGAGAGGTAGATCAATCTGCCAACAAGTCTTTGAAAGCTCTCAACATCCTGTAGTAATGCACTATGAGCATCTCACAGCTTGTGATTTTGCTCTATCGGGGTATCCACAGGCTTGGCCCCTAATTTCCCGGTGTCTTGAAGAAGGTCAAGATTATACTTTCTTTGGGAGATGAAGATCCACTGACTCGATCTAGCCACCTCTATACCCAAAAAATATTTCAGGGGTCCCAAATCCTTAGTTACAAACTCATTTGCCAAGTAATTTTTTAGCTTTGCAACCTCTGTAGCATCATTACCAGTCACAATGATGTCGTCCACGTAGACTATAAGGGCAGTGATGCTTTCCCCTAGCGCTTAATAGGGTATGATCAGCTTGGCTTTGAGTATAACCTAGAGTTTTGACAGCCCTGGTAAACCTCTCAAACCAGGCTCTAGGAGACTTTTTTAGTCCATACAAGAAACTTTTTAGTCTACAAACTCTCTTTTCACTATCTGCTGGTAGGAAACCTAGGGGAGGACTCATATATACTTCTTCCTTGAGATCTCCATGAAGGAAAGCATTCTTCACGTCGAGTTGGTGAAGTGGCCATGACAGGTTGGCTACCAAAGATATAAGCACCCTGATGGAGTTCATTTTGCAACAAGGGCAAATGTCTCTATAGTCAATCCCGAATGTCTGAGAGTATCCCTTGGCTACCAGTCTAGCCTTGTACTTCTCCACTGACCGTCTGCCTTGTACTTCACTGTGTAGACCCATCTGCAACCAACTGGTTTCTTCCCTCTAAGCAAGTCAACGAGTTCCCAAGTTTTGTTCTTCTCCAAGGCTCTCCTTTCTTCCAGCATTGCATCCTTCCATTTAGGATGCTTTAATCCTTCCGCCACTGATGAAGGAATTGAGATGGTAGACAGAGAAGTAACAAAGGATCTGTAGGATGGGGACAAGCCCTCATAGGAAACAAAGTTACTAAGGGGATGTTGTGTACAACTCCGCTTAGCCTTTCAAAGGGCAATAGGAAGATCAGAAGCACACCCATCAGTAGGAAGTAAAGATACAGAAGGCTCAGGAAAAGGTGTATTAGCTGGATCCAAGGATGGAGCAACTGGTACGCCTAGACATGTATCAGTTGTGGCCTTTCCTCTTCGGGTATAGACTTTGAATTCCCCTTGAGCACTACCAAAACTTCTATCAACTCCCACAGTAGGCCGACCAGTCGTCTCAACCAAGATAGTGGGAGGAATAGGAATAGGGAGAGGGATAGTTGAAGGCATCTCTTCACCACGACTTTACTCCCCCTAAAGACAGGCATGAGAGAGAAAAAAAGGAAGACTCTTGGAAGGTGACATCCATGGAAATAATCCGCTTCCTAGAAGTGGGGTGATAACACCTGTACTCCTTATGGGAAGAAGAATAGCCAAGGAAGACACATTTGAGAGCCTTGGGATCTAATTTGGTGCGGTTGGAGCCAAGAATGTGAACATAACAAACACATCCAAACACGTGAGGGGGAACAACAAATAATGGAGAATCAAGTTTAAGAATCTGATAAGGAGTGTGAAAATGCAAGATGCGAGATGGCATGCGATTAATCAAGAAAGCAGCAATAAAAACAACATCACACCAAAAAGATTTAGGCATAGAACTACCAACAAGAAGGGAGCGAGATACCTCAAGAAGATAACGGTTCTTTCGTTCAACGACACCATTTTGTTGGGGAGTATAGCTGCAAGAATTATGATGACCAATCCCGTGGACATCGAGATAATGCTGAAGATCACCAACCATATATTCACCCACTTGATCAATACGAAGGTGTTTGATCAAAGTACCAAACTGTGTCTGGATCATCCTATGAAAAGTTTGGAAGACGGAATAGATTTCATCTTTGGATTTCATAAGGTAGATCCCGGTACACCTGGTATGATCATCAACAAAGCTTACAAAATATCGGAAACCAAGAGGTGAAGTAACGGGGGCAAGACCCCACACATCAGAGTGTACAATAGTAAACGGAAGCAAACTACGATTGCCCCTGGAAGGGTAAGAGGAGCGATAATGTTTCGCAAGCTCATAAGTTTCACAATGCAAATCATTCATAGCAATAGAAGTAAATAAAGAAGGATGCAAGAGTTTTAAGTACTGAAAGGAAATATGTCCAAGGCGAGCATGCCAACACAAAATAGACTCGAGGCTACTAATACGACTACTATGGGACTGAAGTGCGGTAAGCTCCACAAGCTGCTCATCGAGAAAATAAAGTCCATCAACCTCATGTCCAGTGCCAATCGTCCTCCTCGTCTCCAAGTCCTGAAATACACATGAAGAATGGGGAAAAGTGACACTGCAATTTAAGCTTTTAGTGAGAGAGCTAACAAAAAGGAGGTTAGAGGTAAAGAGAGGGACATGTAAAATAGAAGATAAGGAGAACTTAGGAAAGAGATGTACATTTCCTTTCCCTGAAACAGAAGAAAGAGAACCATCAGCAATTTTAACTTTCTCTCTGCCAGAACAAATAGAATAGGAAGAGAAGAGTGAAGGGTTACCCGTCATGTGTTTTAAAGCACCTGAATCAATGATCCAGGTAGGACTGGGTGAAGCAGTAGACACATGATGGGCATTGCCAATGGTACCTGACTGAGCGAAGGAAGAAGTGGATGTGGCAGAAGAACCCTCAAGCTGGGCAAGGAACCTCCGAAGGTTGTCTATCTCAGATGGTTGCACAGGCAGAGTGCAGGATGGGGAACCTAGAGTAGTCACAAGTGGAGATGTCCAAGTAGGCAAATCCTGGAGAAGACAAACAGAAGTCTCTGAAGTGGCACTATGAGCAGTGGGTGTCATTGGACCGTTAAGGTGGGGAGGACGACCATGTAACTCCCAGTACTTAGCCTTCACATGTCCAAGACAACCACAATAGTTACACTTTGGTCGTTCCCGAGTAGAGAATCGCTCAGTGGATGGTGTTGATAGTCGTGGAGATGGTGCCCCAGAAGGAGTGAAGGTACGATTCTTCTGAGGGCGTTGAGGAGTGGATGCAGATATAGACACAAGAACCTGATTGAGAGAGGGAAGAGTGTCTCGGCTAAGAATTTGAACCCGAGCTAGCTCATACTCCGAGTTAAGCCCCCCAAGAAACTCGAAAATCCATGTTTCCTCGACCAATTTTCGATATTGGGTAACACAGAGAGTGCATGTACAATCGGGTTGATAGGTGCGGTAATAATCAAGCTCCTCCCATATGCTCCTAAGTAGGGCAAAGCAATCCCAAAGGCACTTATCCCCCTACTGGAGATGAGAGATACTCTGGAGAATGTTCAAAATTTCAAATAGCCCCCAATTAGTTCTAGCTAACATCACCATCATTTAAAATATTAAAGCCCTTGCTCTTACTCTTGACCTTGATTGTGATCTAGTATGTGATGTTGATTCACCAACTCCAACAACTCTCGCAACAACACTCCATGTTAAGCTATCATCCTCAAACACCAATTCATCTTCTGCTTCTCCACCTTCTGTTTCCATCTCCCCAAGTAGTCATTCATTGCTTTCATCAATATCTTTCAATGAGATAAGTTCAATTGCCTCTCCTATCATACCGATGCTTAATATAATAGGCCAAAGTACAAAAAAAACATGTATTTTAGTGAGGCGTATGCCTTACTAAACGCGCCTCACCTTAAGGCACTTTATGTGTCCCTTACGCTTGAGGCATGCACCTTGAGCTTGAGGTGCGCACCTTGACTACAAAGGCTGTGACAACAAAGCCGCCATCAATATTGCTCACAATCCAGTTCAGCATGATCGAGTTAAGCATATTGAAGTGGACTGCCACTTCATCAGGGAAACGATTTTTCAGGGGAGTTCCCAGTTGGCAACTCCACATGTGTCCAACCAAGTTGGACATGAGAAATATCTATGCACCAACTTGGGGGGTAGTATTATCATATATGTATGTTCATACATATTTTACATGTAATAGGGTAGCATTTCTAAATACCTCTCATGTTGAGGGGTATACTTGTCCATGTATGTTCTCCACATAAATAAGAAATTGTGGAGTCATGTGATATAAGCATGACATCCTTCCCTTCTCTTATCTCTTTTCTCTACCTTTGAAACCCTAGACCTAAACCTAACCCTAACCCTAACTCTCCACTGCAACTATAATAAGAATATTTTATGTATTCTTTTAATAATATGGGTAAGAAAAAGGGAAAATGTAAAAGCATATATTAGTATTACTCTAATTTGTAGTGAATTTTGTCAAATTTTCTTGATTTAAAGCATTAGGAAGTGAAAAATACCTATAATATTTGATGAACTTTACTACTTAGGATCAAAACTTTAAAGCATATTAGAAGAGTTAAAAAACACTTCTATCCCCATGTTTTCCACATTGCTTGTCTTTTGGGAAGTTCCTAGGTGGAAAAATACCACTCCATTAAAGGGTTTCAAGTCAAATTATAAAAGTTGCAATCAAGATCAAATGCTTTTCAGATTGAGCAGTTTGAAGTTGTTCTTTTCGTTATGGTTTTAAAATTCGACAAAATTCGAATTTTGGAGCAGACAATGAAGTTTCCAAAAGTACCTTGTCGAGTGGAAAAATCGGCCAGAGTCAGATTGCACGTGGATTACCGAGGGAGAGTTGCAATAGCTTGACCCAAACATTTTGGAGTAGTAACTATCGCAATTTTGTTTCACCAGAGGCGAAATCTTCTCAGTCGGGGAGAATTAATGAAGACATCAGTTGGAGTTTTCCTACAGTGTACCAAAGGATGAGAACTGGAGCTACCCTTGCGACACCTAAACCCCAGATAACCCCACATCCATCCCAAAACCCCCTTATACCCCACGGCAACCCCAGTAAACCCCATATACTGTGGCTACATCCCATACCCTATTCTCCCAGACCTCCTGGTTTCCCTCTGAATCCAGAAACTTGAGTTAAATCCTTCTTAACCTAATTTTAATTATTAGATATTTGATAAGGAATACAGTGAACCTACACATGTTGATTGAACCCTAGGCTAGTGAAAGTGCTCGCTTGCATTGGACCCTTCAATCAATAATTGGAGGTTTTGAACAGCTGGATTGTGATTTTCTGGGCTTGAATTAATTCCTTAACTATTTGCTAGCCTATCTATACTATGTGGTAGATTTCAAACTTATTTTAAGCTTCACATTATCCACGTTAATTTAATTCTGATCTCAATCATCATATAGGCTTAGATTTCAGTCTTACATCACATCTCGATGTAGGCCCATGAGACAAGGGCTGACTTTTGGCAAGGATGATGTCCTCACCATATTGATTGTCCCCAGCAAAAAATAAGCCAATTCCGACAGTCCTTTGAAGAATTCTGATCCCTACATTTCACCATTAACTTTATGTCTACATTTGTTAGGGTTAGAAATTCAGAATAGGCTAAGTTCTGTGAGGATGATCACCATGGTGGGGAGATCTTCAATAAAATGACTCGTCTCCATGGGGGCTCCACAGAGCAGTATATATATATATATATATATATGGTGGAAGGCATGTGAGTCTAACTAGGGATGAGGGCCCAGGTTCGGAAGAATTTCTAAAGCACTTTATGCCTAATCTTGATTCTTGTTAGAACCAATTGAAGAAACAAGAAAATAAAGGACAAATATTAAGATTGATTTTTGAAATATTGTCAGCAAATCCCATCAAACCCAACACGAATGGTGTTAGGGTTGAGTGATAAGCATCTCAACTGGGCTAGGTTAGCACTAGCTCGAGTTGGGCTGGGCTTCAGTTGAGTGATCTAAAGATTGGGTTGGCCCCCAACCTGACCAAACAGTTGCACTCCTACCCGCATCTTAGATAAAAAGTTTACAAAAGGTAATACAACTTATCAAGGAAAAATGAATACCTTTCATAGTTTCTCGACTAAAATGAGTTGGGTTTGCTCCAGTAGCAACTGGCGAAGGTAAGTTTAAGGAGATTGTTTGCAAGCATACATATTTTGGCACATATTCAATAGCATAAATAGACTTACTGAGTTCAGAAAGCAATTCAAACAAGTATAGAGCAATTCTAAATGACATTTCAGTTCTTATCACAAACATGATATTATATTTTTTATAAGTACATATCACGAACACAATCATTGTGACATCTTTATTGCATCTACATAAGCACTTACTATGAACTAAGGACTTTAAAGAAAGAACACAACTTGACATTGTTTTATACTTTCACAGGTCCAACATTGAACCAATAAACTCAAGATTAAAGGTATAACTCACCGGACGTAGTGGAAGGCCCTGTGGACTCAACACACAGTTCGGAACAGGAAGCAGTCTCTCTCTAGGATGATGGAACCTGCAAACTGCACCAAACTTACAATCTCCAGTCTTCATGTAAAACTGGCATTCAGGTTGATCGGGTCGCTCAGGAAATATGTTCTCCCTCTGCAATGCATACAGCCCCATAGGGACAGAGCCAGTACGGTAGGAAGAAAATGTTCTGTGTGCTCCAGTATTTGTTTCACTTTGCCGTGAAGTCCCATAATATTGACTAGTTCCCAGTGTTTGCTGCGGGCTCTCCAGAGATGAAACTGACCCCAGCTGACCCTGGAAGGAAGACCTTCCTAACATGAAAATGTTGGCAGTGCTCACAAATTTCATAGAGCAGGTAACCTCTCAAGTAACACATTCACAGAAATAGATATATAATAATAATGACGATAATAATAGGATCCCCAACTGAAGAACAAGAAACACATTTCTATGGCTACCCTATTAGGTGCAGCCATGAACCAAAATTAGTTGCACTGCATCATTTGGATCCTCCTCCTCATGACTCGAGCAGCACGTGCATTATATGTTACTAGAATGGCATTGAAGTTTCATTTCAGCGAGAAACTTCCAGTCTTCTAGGAAGTCCATAATTCTGAAAATTTTGGCACAAGGAACGTTCTCTTGTCCCTTGTGTAGCCTAACATACCGAATCTGGTTGCAGATTAAACCAAGTTAATATCAGATACACACCCTCTAATTGGTCTAATGCTGGCTATAATGCTATTAAAGCACATTGTGTCTCCTCGGATTAATGAAAATTTGGCCACATTTTCTGTCACTCCCAATAAACAAAATAAAATAAAAGTAAATCAAATAGAAAAATATTTGTAGCTTCTCACTCACTATAATTCCTAATTTGTCCCTCTAATTTAATATCACAATCCTGGGAAATTTTCCTCCAGTTTCGGAGATTGAAAAGTACACTCAAATAACATTTAAAGTTGCTTCTATCATAAAATATTAAAAGAAAAAGGCGACCAACAGACATGGAATCATAGAAACTAAAACAAAACAAGCATACCAAATGAGAAGCTTGCTGAAATTAGAGTTTCCAATTGTTTGTTTATAATTCTTGAAGTTCAAGCATATTAAATTGACCAACGCCCTCCAATAACATTTATAGGTTGCTGCTGGCAGAAAAAAAATTAGAAAAACAAGAACAAGGAGACATGAAATCGTACAAGGTAATAAGGAAGACACGCATATAAAATGACCATCTTGCTGAAATTAGAGTTTCCAATTGTCCTTTTAAATTTTTTTTGGAAATTCCAGCAAATTTCTTGGTCCAAAGTTATAAATATAGTTGGTCCAAATTTTGTTTTCGACACATAACCAAAGTAGAGAGATAATACAAGACAGAAAAATGTAAGTCATAAGAAAAAAGTACTTCGAAACCAATGGTATATAATCCAGTGTCACACTGTCACACATATAGATCTACTGAATGAAAAGGCAACTTACACAACAAAGTCTACCCTCAGCACATGGAAAGCAGGGAAAGCACCCAATAGACGTAAAGGCATGATGCAGAAGGTAAATGTAAGGATTAGAGAAAGCTAGGAAATACATACAGTATATGCATTCCAGCCAGGGGAGACTGGTACCACCCCTTGAGGTAGAATCAACGGAGCATAACTTGAAGGACCTTGCCAACGTGGACTAGGAATAAAAGGAGCCCTTGACAAGGGCCAGTTTGTCAATCCTCCTGGATAAGACTGCTGACCAGGAGTTGTAGGGGAATGTACAGAAGGATAAACAGGAGATTCACGCAACGACACCATCGTACTAGATGGTTCTGGATGGTGGAATTTACAAGTATTTCCAAACTTACACTGTCCAGTTCTTAAATAATAAGCACACTCCTTCTCATTCTGCGGGAAAGAAAATAAAGTTAGGAAATATTTTATCATGCAATCAAAACTCTATATATGCAGGAAGACAAACAAAAAAATGAAAAGGAAAAAACATGAAAAATTGATCAGAGATGTACCAAAAACTTATGAACAGTTGTATGAAACCAAAGAGATAACTTGGAGTAAAGTAAGTCTTAAAGTGAATGAAAGTACAAACCGGACGGAGTGGATAGCCACAAATATTTAATAGAACTCTTCCAGCAATTCCAGCCTTGTCTCTAGGATGATCAAACTTGCATGTTGCTCCAAATTTGCATGTTCCTGTCTTCAAGTAGTACTGGAAAACAGTTCAAAGCAAAAAAATTAATTCTTCAAACTCAAGAGAGAAGAAATTAACAAGAACAATTGAGAAGCAAACCCATGGCCACAACCACCAAAATGGACTCAATGCAAAACAAGCAAACTTTAAGTTCAATAGTTGCCAGAACATGAATTGTACATAAAATGCAGGCACATAAGAATTCAGCAGTAGTACATTTAAGACATCTCACTTACCAGAAGCAAACAAACAAAAAAAGAAAGAAGAAAGAAATATACATCTCATATATAAATGTGTTTGGAGAAAATGTGCTTTTGTAAACCTTAAAGAATATCTTGATCCATTTTCTGTTTCCCGTCCATCATACTTCTAAAAGGACAAAAAAATGATGAATCAATTTCAGATAAAGATTATAGAAGTACATTTTACCAAAAGAAGGGAAGAAAAAGATTTGCAAGGATGCAAACAATGTGGATAAGCTTTCGGGATTTGGTTATGCCACATTTTCTGCGTGTCATTCATGTCTAAATTTAGGTGAAAATAGATTTCCAAAGAAGGGGCCATTGCTCAGAATCCACGTAAAGGAACACAGATTGAAATGAAACTAAGGCAGTATTGTTTTGCAGTGGTGTGAGAGTAACAATGTACTTGGAGATCTATATTCAATAAAGAAATTTCCATTTATCAGCTCCAAAATTTGGTAACAAGCTAACCAACATCCAATTTCCTCATTTATACAAATATATAAAGCAAAGCGACCTTCCTGTACAATAATTTCAATTGTTTGTGAGGCTGGTCCTTTAAAGCAATTAAATCCCCTTTGTTTTACTGTTACTTTAATTGGAATGACTCCTAATTATCCCAAAATTTTAGGGATTGATTTTGAGATGCCATGTGAACTCAAAAGCTTCCGATAGTTATAACCGATTGGTTTTGTGTTATTTCAGCCCAAAACTTCCAATACTTGTTTTTTTTTTTCTTTTTTTTCTCACCTTGCTCTTACCATCCACAAAACATTTGGTCCCTCAAAGCCAAGCAAATCATACCCTGTTTATTAAGCATTAGGGGAAGAGCATTATTTCCCTCATAGTCTATGTTGATGATATCATTGTGATGGGCAATGATGCTGAGGAGGTTACGAGACTGAAGAACTACTTGACAAGCGAGTTTGAAATTAAGGACCTAGGGCCCCTAAAATATTTTTTGGGTATAGAAGTGGCTAGATCAAGCCATGGGATCTTCATTTCCCAGAGGAAGTATGTTCTAGATCTTCTTCATAGTTTAAAATTTCATAATGTTACGTATGTTTCGTTTCGTATTGTTTCGGTTTGTTTCGCCGAGACAATCCGATACAATCCAGAAAAAAAAATAGAAATAAATAAAAAATAAGATTTCATGATTTTGGAAATATTTCGAAATGTTTCAGGAATGTTTCGAAAAATTCGTTTTTACACCATTTTTTTAATGTTTCGTGAATTTTTCATTTTGTTTCGGAGTTTGTCTCAGTTTTTCACTTGACCGAGACATTCCTCCGAAACAAAATTTTAAACCTTGATCTTCTTAAAGATACAAGAAAATTAGGGGCCAGACCCGTAGACACTCCTATTGAACAAAATCATAAGTTGGAAGAAGCCAGTGGTAAATTACTGAAGGATGTTAGGAGTTTACAACGACTAGTGGGCAGATTGATATATCTCTCCTTGACCAGGCCAGATATTGCATATGATGTTAGTGTGTTCAGCCAGTACATGCACTCACCTAGAGAGACTCACCTAAAGGCAGCCCACAGGATTTCGAGATATCTCAAATCGTCCCCTGGTAGGGGACTTCTCTTCAAGCAGAATGGTCACATGAGAGTGGAGTCTTATACTGATGCAGATTGGGCAAGTGCCAAAGATGACAGGCAATCCACATCAGGGTATTGCACCTTTGTTGGGGGCAATCTTGTGACATGGAGAAGCAAAAAGCAACCTGTGGTTGTTAGGTCCAGTGCAGAGGCTGAGTTTCAAGCTATGGCTCACAGCTTATGCGAGATGCTATGGTTGAAGATCCTAGTAGCTGAACTAGGATTCCCTGTTACTGGCTCGAAAAATTGATATTGTGATAACAAGGCAATAATCAGCATTGCTCACAACTCAGTTCAGCATGATCAAGCAAAGCACACTGAGGTGGATAGGCACTTTATAAGAGAGAAGTTTTCTAGAAAAGTGTGCACTTCCTTTGTGAAGACTGACAAACAGGTAGCAGATGCGTTCCCTAAGGGAGTCCCAGGCTATCAGCTGCATCGATATCTCAACAAGTTGGGCATGATAGATATCTATGCACCAACTTGAGGGGGAGTGTTGTCGGGGTGTACCCTTTATGTTACAAGGTACCATTTTATATTGTAAGGGCATTTTAGTCCATGTAAAGTTTTTTACATAAATAGGAAGTTTAGAGTCATGTGTTCATACATGCTCTTCCGAATTTGCTCTCGTCTCTCTCTTCTCTTTCTCTCCTTCTCCTCTCTTTCTCCTTGTTTGAAACCCTAACCCTAAATTCAACTACAAGGTGACAACAAGAACTTCCAACAAAAAGAACTGAAACTCCTCTTGATAGAAACTATTTTGCTTAATTTATTTGTATATTTTAATCTTACATATTGATTGCTTCTTCTTTTTCCTAATTACATTTATAATTTGAGTGCCATCATCTGTATTGTGCATGTGATAATTGTATGGTGTCTGAGCATTGTATTACAACCCCACACCCTATGTGATCTATCGAGTTTAAACTAAAATATTCTCTGTTTTAATAACGCACCCACTATTACGCACATGCATAGCACGCGTCTCTCCGCTAGCAATAACAAAAGAAAGGTTCAACTCCTTCCTAGTTCAGTTTTCTTTAACTGATTCCAAGGATACCAGTAAGGACACATTATCACACCTTGCAGAATATAAAAATTAAATAACACTCCCTTAAGAGGAAAAGCAAGCATACCTGACATTCAGGTTGCCCTACTCTTTCAGGGTACCCTCCCTTTATCCTTGCAGCAGCAACAGCCTGTATTTAACAAGACCTAATCTAGTTCATCAATTCAAACAAACTCTACAACATGCAAGTGCAACTGAAAGAATCATGAGATTTAAAGCATTAATGGAAGAAGTCAGTATCTCAAAAATACTACCATACAAAGAAGAAAAATATATATTTATTAAACAATTGACCAGAGTGGAACAAATATTTACAAAGGGAAGCTTAAGAAATAATTCAATAAGATAAATAACTACTTTGTCATTAAAAACATAAGAACTATCTCTCAATTCTGCATCATAATTGTGCAGAGACTGTGCTAAACTCTCCACCGAGTTATAATTCACACACAGGATAAATTACCCGCATGTGCCTGAAAAATGAAAAATAAGAAAATATGGATAATTGTTTAGAGACTTAAGAAGCAAAAGTTGTAATATTAATTTCAGATAATTTCTAGAATAATCATGTAAACATAAATGTCCTCAACAAGCTCCCAAGATTGTATGATCATAATAGGCCCTCAGTATGTATAATATCCTTATGTACTTACCATCTCTACTATTATAACAAAAAGCCAGTGTTTGTTACTGACCATCAATGTTGCCTCTTTTTCTCAAAAAAGAGCTTGATATACTAAAGCTAAAACCCTGAGTGTCTTTAGGTTACAAAACATATTAAATGGTGAAATAGTCCTTTGTTTTAAAGTACACTTATTAAAGAATAAGAGGAGAGACAAATATGTGGTGCTCCCCATATTTTGCCTCCTTTTAAAAACTGACTAGCTTCCTCTTAGAAAAGTAATTTGTTTTTTGTTGAGATTTTATTGAAGCTAATAACTTTCAATCCATATTTTGGTTTGTAGTAAGAATGGATACATTAGAAAGATCTTGCCAAGATCTTTACGATGATATCCACTACTAACTACTTTGATTTAAATATAAAATTTGTATTTACTTTAATTTAAAATTCCTATTATGCCCTTACACACTTGCCTTTTTTATGAGTAATAATATGGCAAAGAAGAGTCATATAGTTCTTTAAGTTACTCTCTTACCATTTCAATAAATTCTCTGTTAATTTTATCTGAAAAAAACTCTCATTATTTATAAAAACAATCTAAGATATGAATTTGCTAGATCCTAAGGAGCATTTACCATCTTCGTAACTGCATATGTGATGAATGTGCAGGTAGGTGGGACCCACCATTCAATAGATCCAACTAAAGTATTTCTTATACCAAAACCAATCTAATTGAATGACTGACCATCTGATCCATCAATTGCTTTGACTGGTTAAGAAAATATATGTAACCTTCCTAGCAAAAAATAACACTGAATCTAAAACATACAACTGCTAAAATGAAAGGCTATGGACATTTGGTCAATTGATCATAACAAATTTTGAGATGATAGCTATCACATTGCAACCAAGCAAATGGTGGATCCCACCCCGTGCACTTACACCATGTGTAGCATAAGTGCAATAGTACCACTTGAGCATCACATACATCCCAAGTGACTTATGTTAATGCAGTGTGATTGCCAATCAGTACCCTAGTTGGCAAGGTCCAACCGCTATCTTACTGATTTAAAATATCACCAATCAATAACCACAAGCCATAAGATAGTCCAACAGCTTAAGTGTTTACCAGCTTCCTATTAGGAGGATGATTATATCGACATGTCATTCCGTATCTACATAGACCAGTCCGGATGTAATAAGCACAGTCTTGCTCTCCTGGACGCTCAGGATAGGGTCCAGATTCCATAGTTTCATTGGATCTCAAGTTCATTTGCCATACTGTATCTGTGATAACATAAACAAGTGAGTTTGACAAATATTTTAGAAACAGAAGGAACATCCCAAATTATGCATGTCAAACTTGAAGACAATTTTTTCCACCTGTTAAGAGATAGAACAGCATCAAGAAAGGACAATACATTGAAAAAATTACACAGCTATGTTACTTAGATACACTGACAGGCTTCTATTTGTCTCTTTCTTTCTCTTTTCTTCATTTTTCTTTTTGTTGTATAAATTGGGCTTGAACCCCCTATCCACACACTGTGACACAAAACACACATGCCAGTGCAATATGATAGTTCTCAAGGACATATTATCATTTTCAAACAAAATTATACAAAATCTGAATAACATATCTAAATAAATAGATTATGCCTCAGGTAAGGAAATATATGTAATAAATCACTACTCACATAGAATACCTCAAAATAATAAAAATTAACAAAGCATAAACTGCGTGAAAGATGTGCACATAACAACAAAAATGAAAGAAAACACATTAATATTCCATCAGAATATTATAGTATCCAATCCCCGCATGCCAATTCTGCATTTTTCCTAAGTGCAATATCCTTGTTAAAATAGGTCAGATGAAGAAACCTGAAATAAAATAAAACCAAACAAAGGCAGAGAAAACCAAAAGAAAAAATTAAGGAAAATGATTTGGGGCTCCCGCTACTTTTTATACATGGGGATCCCTCCTAGTGAAAATATGAATTAAAGATAAGGTCTCCCTTGTTCCATGTACAAAAGCAATGGTCAATATTGCATTTAATAAGGGAAAAATTGTATTTCACTAGGAGTTGGGTGCGCCTCAATTTTATTTTATTTTTGACAAATAGTTGGGTGCTCCTCGATCTGTTCCCCGGAATAAATTAAAAATAAATAATTCCAGAATATGAATTCCTTTGCGTGTACATTGCATGCAGCAACAGAATGAACCCTTTCTCTTCCAATTTGCATTTGTAAACAGCAAATTAAGCATTTATGGCATAATTTTTTTGTATACCATGGGTATCCAGGCCTCTTAGAGCACCCGACTAAATCCCACAGGGCACGTATGTCACCCCTTCCACACGTACCTAGTGTACTGGGATAAATCCCAGGAGGTGGCCACCAAGGGGGGGAATTGAACTCAGAACCTCTGCTTCCTGAGGCGTGGTCCTGGCCATCTCACTAACCCCACATTGGTTCCATTTATGGCATATTTGGATTGCGCGATTTGCACCCCAAAAAAAAGATTTATTTGCATGAAAAATCTCAAAAATATCTTTTCCTGGTGCAAAAATGGTGATCCAAATATATTTTCCTGATGCAAAAATGGTGATCCAAACATGTCTTAAAACTATTTGTTAAAATAATTAAAACTAATGGCCTGTTTGTATTGCCCTTTTTACAAAAAAAAATTAAAATTCTTCAGAGCTTTTTAGTGCAAAAAAATTCTTCTTTTCTCATGCAAAACTAACAATCCAAACATACCCCAAACCTTGAGGAAAAAAAATTCAGCAAAAATAAATGGTTTGAAATTCAAACTGTATGCAACCAAAGGAAAAAAGAAAGTTCAAACCCTCTAAGGACCTGTTTGGAAAGCCAAAAAGCTGAAAATATGTACTCAGATAAGAAACAATAATAATTTCTCAGCGTAATAAAGAAAATCCTTGCCCTTATAGGTTACAATTGACAACAGATAATTAATGGCGATCGAATGGATAAAATGCAATTCAGAAGGATCACAAACAAATGATCAAAATAAACCCAATTTCATGTAAAATCACCAAATTTCAGCTCTAATTCGGCCAAATTCACTAGGCTTAATCGTAATTTTCCCAAAATTGTCTCCAATTACATAAGGAAACACACAAATTCGACTCAAATTATAAGAAAACGGAAGAAATGGACGCCTCTGATTTCATCGTCTAGTCGTCCAAAACTCACAAATTCATCAAAACTAAAACTCTAACCTTCGCTACATTGTAAAACAAACCCTAACGAGAAATCGAAGAACACCAACACAACAGGGGAAACTAAAAGCAAAAGCAAAAGCAAAATCTGTAATTCAGAAGAAACCCTAGCTGACCTTCATCCAATGGCGGGGAGAGGGAAGATCCCTCCGTCACGGCCGCCATGGACATCTGAATTCCGGCATCGTACTCCATCGGAAAACCACCATCACCAAACCCTGACTCGAATTCCCGCCAGAATTCCCACTTTCGAGCTCATTCCCGTCGGAAATGTCAGATTTCCGGCGTCGGCGTTGATGACAGCAGAGAGAGAGAGAGGATGATCAAGGCGTTCGTTCTCTCCACTCCACAAACGAGGAATAAAAACCAGCCATCCACCAGACACGCGAGCTATAGAGAAAAACCGGAAACTAGAATCCTGAAACCGCTCCTTCCCTTTATTTTTTTTTGTTTTTTCCAAATTTTTAGCTGGGGAGGGATTTCCTGCAGGGGCAGACCACATAACGTCACAGAGGTAGAGGAATTTACTTTACACGTGACATATGGAAGGCATTTCCAAAGTTTCAACATCTTTTGCCATGTCGCAAGTTTGCATCCAATAGTACTCCGGCACGTATAAAAAAAGGGATATTTCTTTTTCATATTAAAAAACTTCTCAAATTCAGTGGCTGCAATTCCGACGGAAAAGTACAAGCACGTGAGTCAATCAAGATGATCATTTATGAAATGGACGGTCCAGATTTGTCATATCTATCTGCCACGTGGTAAGAATAACTCGCACACGTGAAGAGTTGAAATTTTAAATATTTAAGGATATTGTTACGTTTTAATTAATTAATTATATTTTTTAATTTTCCTCGGCAACACGACGAACCCGTTAGCTAACACAGGCGTTTGAACCGGGTGGGAGTGCGGTGGTTTTGAGCGGCTACTAAAGTGCGGAAACCACGCGCAAAGTGTCCTGAAGGTTGGGTGGGACGAGTAAAACTTGTGTCACAAGATGTTGTGACGGAAGCCGGTCACAGCACCCAATACGAGCCACGTGGCACGATCAGAGGACACTGACCGTATGGATGTTTGGCCAGTCCCTCGGTGGATCTACAAACCAAAAATCATTCTGATTAGTGATTTACAACTTTTGTATTTTTGCACCCAAATAACGCTCAATAATGCTCAAATTCCTACCGTTAAAATCAACCCATGAAAATAACTTCAATCGAATCGGTTAGAAATCACTAATCAAGCTGATTTTTTGTGCACCGATCCACCGAGGGACTGGCCAAACATCCATACGGTCATCGTCCTCTAATAGTATGCCACGTGGCTCGTATTGAGTGCTGTGACCGGCTTCAGTCACAACATCTTGTGACACAAGTTTTACTCGGGTGGGACCGGTACTTTTTGGCTTTTGGAGGGTAAAGGGACGGACGAGAGTACGGCACGTGGAGTGTTCAGATACGCCGCGTCAGTTAGTTGGTCTTGCTTTCCTATTTTCCTACTTTCGTTCGATGCTTAGTTACCGGACTCGGTTTTTTATTTTGTTTAGGGTCGTGATGTAACAAGGTATACCTGACGCTTTTTGGCGTCAGGTAGCGTACTCTTGTTACTCACCGCTGCCACTTGTGCCCACTGACCGTACGGATGTTTAGCCCACCGCTTGGTACGAATCCAACGGTAGGAATCACGCTTTAGAAAATACTAAAATCTAATGGATAGAAATTACAAATCAGGATGATTTTTAGTGTGTATATCCACTAAGAAGTTGGCTAAACATCTATATGGTCAGTTGGCCTAGAAGCAGCGGCGAGTAACAAAACCCCCGCTACCTGACGCCAAAAATCGTCAGGTACTACCTTGTTACATCCTTTTTTTCCTTTAATTTATTCTACTATGTTTCTTTCGCCTCCGAAACCAAAACCGCTTTCACAACGAACCTCCTTGCCATCGGTGAAAACGACGGACACGCTTTTGGATTTGCATTGACAAAATTGCCCCTTTTGGAGAGAGACCATCTATTGGTCAGAACTCACAATGTACAAAAGTGTATACAGACATCCTCCAAATACCATGGGTTGGCCCATTTCTTAGTGGGCCTACACGCCAAAAAGCTGATTGATGGCATTTTTTTATCATGGGCAAAAATGCTCAAATCCAATGGTTAGAAATCACCTATCAGACTGATTTTTAGCGTGTGCAACTATGGTGTTTTAGATGTTTTTTTTCTCGAGAATGATAAAGCTTATCTAGATTTCTAGAATGACACCGTCTAATAGAGGACCATCTTTATTGAGTAAAATTTTATGACAGTGGACTGTAATTGAAACCAATGACAGCCCACAATGACCCACGTGGCATACTCTTAGAGGACGCTGACCGTATGGGTGTTTGGCCAATCTCTAGGTGGACCTACAAACCAAAAATCAACATGATTAGTGATTTGTAGTCATTGGACTGGAGTTATTTTCATAGGTTGATTTTAACAGTGGGAATTTGAAAATTATTTACCATTATTTAGGTTACAAAGATCCAAAGGTTTGAAATCACTAATCAGGTTGATTTTTGGTTTGTAGATCCAGCTAGGGATTAGAAAAACATCCATACGGTCAGAATCCTCTAAGAGTATGCCTCGTGGCTCATATTGTGGGCCGTAATTGGCGCCAATGAGAGTCCGCTGTCATCAAAGTTTTACTCATCTGTATTGAACTCTCAAATTTGAAAGGAAAAAAAAAGGGTCGGGCTCAAGAGCACTCCTTTTTCTGCCCCTCTCGGGAGTCGCATCCTCGGCCGTGGATTCCGAGAATCCAACGGTAGTTAGCGCTAGGCTGACATCACTTTTTTTCATTTTTTTTTTTGCAGCACCAGCTCAACACTATCAACCACCGTTGGAATCTCAAAATCCACGGCCAAGGACACAACTCCCAAGAGGGGGCAGAAAAAGGGAGTTCTTGAGCCTGACCCGAAAAAAAAAAAAAAAAACACAAGCATATTCGCTTTTTTGTGATGAGCATTTTTTTTAGTCAAATTTGCCACCTGGAAACGAATGAAACAGGTGTACCGTTGTTAATGCAATCTCAGCGTAAAAAGATTCGCTACTTTGAAGTCCCCCCACCCAAAATGTCCGACACGTAACCCAATTCCTTAACCCAACCCGTGTTAAGCCCTTGTTTAGTGGTTAACAAGGGGTACTTGTCGAACATTTTGGGAGGTAGACTTCAAAGTTTGAAGCACCGGTCCAACCGTTTCCACCTCATATCCATTGAGCTTCATCCACTTGAAGCAAATTCACTATTGACCTCAACCGATCTCTATAACCACCCATGCCTCTAGATTTTTTCCCCTCAGGTTCTATCTACCTTTCAAGGAAACATACAGACTTGCACAAGAAAATCAACACAAATATATAAAAGGAAGCATCCTTATTTTGTAGGTCACCCTTGTTCTTTTATCAGTTAT
Source organism: Euptelea pleiosperma (assembly GCA_035048495.1). Classification (NCBI taxonomy): domain Eukaryota; kingdom Viridiplantae; phylum Streptophyta; class Magnoliopsida; order Ranunculales; family Eupteleaceae; genus Euptelea; species Euptelea pleiosperma. The sequence goes on along the minus strand of CM068551.1, from coordinate 9,618,547 downwards.
ACCTAGGGATGTCAACGGGTCGGTTCTGGTTCGGTTCACTATAATACCAGAACTGGAACCTAGCTATAACATTGGTCGGTTCCGGTTCTTATCGGTTTCGATTCTGGTTCTCAAACAAGTAGTACCGGAACCGCTAAGAACAGGTTTCCCATCGGGTATCAGGTTCCCGTAAAAAAAATGATTAAAAAACAAGTAATGACATAGTGCATAAGCCATTCCATGGCTTCTATGTAGATCTCTTAGTGAAAACCAAAAAAAATGGAACATGAACCAGAAAAATGGGGAGAAAACTCACATTAAACCCCTAGAAGACAAACGATTAAACTCCTAGAAGACAGACGACGAAGGATAATCGGTAGGCGGCAAACGACAGTCAGTGGGTGACGGACTGGCGGTGCATCGTGCTAGGCTGCTACAAGCCTGCAAGCTTACTTTCTTCTTCTTCTCCTCCAAGTCTTTAGGTTTTGCCGTTTTGGAAAGGGAAAGGGAGAACAATGGTATATATATTTATTTGCTAATTTCCAATTTTAACCCTGAACTTTTTAAAAAATAGCAATAACCGTTTTACCCGATGGGTACCCTATGGTTAAAACTGATTAGAACCGAATTTAGTCGGGTCCATAACGGGTAGACCCGATTCATATACGGTTCCCTAAAAACAAATCAGAACCGGCTTAATCGGTTCCGGTGCTTGTCGGGTATCGGGTAATCGGGTAAAATTGACACCCCCAGTTATACCCGCACATTTTTAAAGAAATCACATATGCAATAGTGCATTTTTTTGTTACACAAAACATTGAAAGGGTAAAATAGTCTTATAGTTTTAAAAGTTTATTTAAGAGAAGCAATAAAACGAGTGGTGCGTAGTAGATTTCTCGAATATGCATCTTTTAAGAAATTTTTATTTAGATTTTTCAAAAACTCATAATTTCCAATAAAAAGCTCTTGCTGAGATTTTTTTTTTCAATTATATCCATTACTAATGATGCGTTTGGGTAAGCTTTAAACTTATCTTATGTACATACTCAGTAGCACTTATATTAAAGTACTTAAGTTGTTTTGGTCGTTTGGTAACCGTATTAAAAAAAAAAGAGCTTTTTTTTTCTTAAAATGCACTATCACGATTGAAAGTAGGGTTTTTCTCGGTCATTGTTACGGGAACCCTAATTCAACAAAATTTATAATCTATCCGATTTTTCCTACAAAAGTTAAGACTTGTATAGCGGCAGGTATCAGATGTCAATCGCAATTGGGAGAGTTAGCACAAATAAGAACAAAAAATGACAGAAATAATATACAAAAGTGAACAATGGAGATATGAGAATGGTGAGTCAGTTTAAAACAAATTTGTAATGAGATCAAGAACATTAAAATATCAAAATGAAATTGCATTAACTTGAAATAAAGTTGCTTACTGTTAGACAAGAAATGTGGCAGGGTTCAGAAATTATGACCAAATGACACAAATGGGATCCTCAAAGGAATGGAATCAAGATATAAGGCAGGCTAGAGTAGGAAAAAGTGGAAGTTTTACAAAAGAAGTATGTTCGAATGAACTCAGAATCAAATGAAACTTAGTGTGATTATTCTTGGAAACATTTTAGCCAATCATTTTGAAATTGATTGGTCAAATTCTTTCCAGAGAAGTAGATATCGCAGTACCTTTAAAAGGAAAAAATTGTCATTTTACACAGGAAGTATATCCAAATGAGCTACAAGTGCTATGAAACTTCTATTATGGTTAACTGAGTAAAGTTAACCAATCAACATCATTTTCAAGGCCATCAGACAAGAATCCAAGTAGTTATAGCGCTATGAACGAGGAAAAGATGCCTAATCATGGGTTCACCATAGATCTTGCAATCTGGCCCGATCTATACTAAACCAAAACCATACACAGATTGCAACCATGGGGTCGATTTGATTTTCAACCATTCGATCTTTGAGAAATCTAATGACCGAGAATCAAGGCCCCAGATCTCTCTGATCTAGGGGCCATCTTCAGAAACTAATACCATAAGCATGGAAAAGTACCCCATGAGGATTGCAACCATGGGGTCCGATCTGATTTTCAACCGTTTGATCTTTAAGAAATCCAATGGCCGAGAATCAAGGGCCTAGAGTTCACTGATTTGGGATCCATATTCAAAAACTAATACCAGAAGCATGGAAAATTCCACCATGAGGATTGCAACCACGGGGTCCGATCTAATTTTCAACCGTTCTATCTTTGAGAAATCCAATGGCCCAAGAATCAATAGTCTAGATCTCTCTAATCTGGACCCATCTGAAGAAACCGACCCATATGCACACTCCTTGGGTCCTAAGGATCACGCGTATGGGGCTAAATCACATTACCAAATCTCAGCGAATCTGAAGCTCAGACGACCAGAAATCAACGGCCCAGATCTCTCTAATCTGGACCCATTTGAAGAAACTGACCCATCTGCACACTCTTTGGGTCCTAAGGATACAACGTATGGGGCTAGATCACATTTTGAATGGCCAGATCTCAATGGATATAAAAATCGGGCGGCCAAGAATCAATGATCTAGATCTCTCTGATTTGGACACATCTGAAGAAACCGACCCATATGCATACTCATTGGGTCCTAGGGATCCAGCGTATGGGACTAGATCACATTTTGAAAGGCCAGATCTCAATAGATATGAAGATCGGACGATTAGGAATCAACAATCCAGATCTCTCTGATCTGGACCCATCTGAAGAAATCGACCCATATGCAAACTCCTTGGGTCCTAGGGATCCAGTGTATGGGACTAGATCACATTTTGAACGGCCAATATTCAGCGGATCTGAAGATCAGACGACTAAGAATCAATGGTCCAAATCTCTCTAATTTGGATCATCTGAAGAAACAGACCCATAGGCACACTCCTTGGGTCCTAGGGATCCAACTTATGGGGCTAGATCATATTTTGAATGGACAGATCTCAGTAGATTTGAAGATCGGACGGTGAAGAATCAATGGTCCAAATCTCTCTGATCTTGGCCCATTTGAAGAAACAGACCCATATGCACACTCCTCGGGTCATAGGGATCCAGCGTATATTGGGGCTAGAGCACATTTTGAACAGCCAGATCTTAGTGGATCTGAAGATCGGACAACCAAGAATCAATGGTCAGATATCTCTAATCTAAATGTCTTCTTGATTATATCTATCTTTCTAATTTCTCTACCATGTCTGCTGGTACATGTTAATCCAATGTGCAATTCACATTCATTACACCACAATTCTTTATCTATTATTGTCGATGATATTACATGGTATGGGTTGTCAGTGAATGTGCTATAAACAGATCTACTGTCAATATTTTTATCTGTTTGTTATCTCCGAGTGATTGTGAGATAGTGAGTAAATCATGTAAAGGGTTGGAATTTTATTCTTGATTTGTTTACTCTTTATGGGATTAATGTTTTTGTCACAGAATTGCCAAAGGGAGAGATTTTAAAAAATATTTTCATATTCTAGTTTGGCGTATATTCCGTTTGACATAACACATATTTGTAATCGTTCTTACGAGCGATAGTGTGGTTTTGAGGATGTCATGGTACGCATACGTCTCTGACTACGTGAAGACTGCAAGAATCAAACGGTTGACGACATGAGTCATCTGAGTAACTACTATTTGTCTGCTAAAAATCGTGTCTACTTGCATAAGAAGGTAAGTGACTTAATGACCATAGGAATAGTATTTTAGAGATAAAATATAATGGTTAAAACTTGTCAAAGGACAGACCCAGGTCAAGGCAAATGCTAGAGCCTTAAAATTGACTAAGGGGAAGTCCAATCGATTGGACCTCGGAGTACAAACGATTGGACCATAAGGGACATAACCTCCCCAAAGGTACAATTGATTGGACCTCTGAGTACAATCGATTGGACCATCTAAGACAAAACTTCATAAAAGTACAATCAATTGGACCTTGAGTACAATCGATTGGACTGACGAACAGAAAATTCATTTAGACAGTAAAATTGATTGGACCTTGAGTACAATCAATTAATGGACTGCTTAAAAAAGTCCAATCCCAGATCCAGTTTTCATGTTCCCACTACCCCATCACTAGCATGGCCTAAGGCTTCAATACTCTTATAAATAAAGCCTCTTTGAGGTTTATTATACACACAACTACAAACAACAAGAGAGAATTATTGACTTCAAGCTTCATATAGAGTAAGAAGAGTTGTCCTATACGAATAGCAAAACCCAAGTATTCTTTCCATCCCAAATGAAAGGTTTTCTCTTCATTTAGATCATAGCATAAAGCTTGATCATTACCTATGCTTAGGTATTCCATCTAGAATTCTAACCTAGTAAGCCAGAGAGTACCTCGAGTATCTCAACACTAATTGAGAAACATTAGGGTTCAGGGTGTACTGACTCCTTCACCATCGATAGAGATTGGTGGATTCAAATTAAGATTGGGGTTTATTGATCGACACTAGGTTTGGGGATAACCAAACTGAACAAACGGCAAGGGCTTCGTAGTTGGAAGGGCACGCGTGTGACTCGTACCGTGGAGCCAGAGGACGTGGACGCATCAACAGTTGGCCTTGGCTAAGGTTTACGTTGTATGGAAACGGTGCTGCGTAGGTAACTTTTATAACTCATAACTTTTCAGTTGTATAGTGTTTGGGAACGCTTCTGCAGAAGCGCTTCTCTATCTTTATACGGGGTTTGGATGCAAATTTGGGTGGAGCGCAACTCCTGTTCTCAGGCTGAAATGAGTGGATTTGGGTCGTTAATTAGATGGTTTTCTGGTCTGTTTTGGATCTAATATTGAGGTCGATTTTGGGCTAATATAGTCTATTTTCAGTTATAAAAATGTCTAAAATTAGTTGCAGAACAGATAAGATTTTTGGGTGAAAATAGATGAAGTTATGCATAGCATTTTTGGGTCTGTTCTTTTATAACATAATGTACTTTCCGAACTCCATGTCAAAGAGCTATGCATTGTTAGTGAAGTTCAATAGGTAAGTCAAATTGTTCCCTGGTCTTATTATTTGCTTGATTTGTCATCATTGTCATTTGGTATTGGCTGATATTGGTGAGACGTCTTAGGGATTCCAATGAAGTTGACTCTTGTTGGATGAGCAAAACTTTATGGCAAATCAAGTTTTATGGTTTCTAGGATGAATTTATTTGGAGGTTCTTGAACTTTAGTTACCAAGTATGCTGAATTCACCAATAGTTAACTGCTTTTACTGAATTGAGTGGACATGTTGCTTACCATTGGTATTTGTAAGGCAAAATAAAATCAGATCTGTTCCCCAATAGAACAGATCAAAGAAGGATTAAAGTTGAAGAAAAATCAACCCAAGTGTTAAAGATCAACTGAAGACAAAGTCAAGATTAAAAAGCTCAACTGAAGACAAAGTCAAGTGATCAAGCTCAACTGAAGACAAAGTCAAAAGTTCAAGTACGTTATCACTCAATGAACGTTCAACTATGAAGAAAATCGTGTTGCGATTACTTATGCAAATCTTAGGGTAAAAACCGTGCGTTGCAAGCGAATATTGATTTACCCTATATGGTTCAGTGTTAGTTAGGGATCGTGTGTGTGACGAGAAGAGAAACTCTAAAAACTTTGGAAGTGTTCGGTTATGGACAAAGTGATCCCGGGCGACCGACCTTTTTGAGCGAGCAACCGAAGGTCCGGTCGACCGACCAAAAGGGTCCAGTCGACCCTAACTCTCGAGTTTAGAATTTTGGTATGAAAAGCTGAGCGGGCAACCGACTAAAGGTTTGGTCGACCGGCCAATAGTGCGGTCAACCCTGTCCTTTTCGAATCTTGTTTGACAAAATCGCTTGTGCGATAATAAACGCATTTTGGCCCTTCAAATGGCTATATTTGGTATGGTTCTATTGATGGGAGACCTGCTTATAAATAAGAGCCCTCTCTCTTCATTAGAATTAACCCAATCAAGAGATCTCTATATTACATTTCTTGATTATCATTCTTTGAGTCTAGAGATCTAGAATTCCTGTATAAATTGGTACATTCTTTGTGAAGGCTCTAGATTGTTTGAGAGAGCTTCACATGAGCAAATCTAGTTCATCTATTGTGAATGCTGCTCTAATTGTTTGAAGAGACTACGAAGGGTATTGTTTCCTACAATCATCTTCTTCCAACAAGAGGATCATCATTGGCAGAGTGTCTCTATAGTAAATTCTTTGACGAAGATTACCATTTTATTGAATTCATCAAAAGGTAAGTATCTCCTAGAACAAACCTTTTAGAGTGAATTCAATATTATCAAACCTGAATTGTTCGTGATTGGTGGATGAGTGAGTACTCATCAAATTGAGATGAGGAAGGGTAGAATCCTTGAGAAATCCGTTTCTCTAAAATACTATGGGCTTAGTGTGACTCTCTATGTGAATCGAGAAGTGATTCTCGTATAGATCGAGTTGAGGATTGTAGATCCATAAGAAGAGGGCTTCTCTAAATAGACTACTAGCCTAGGTTGACTCTAGGTGAGCGAAAAACGATTCTTGTGAGATTGAGACTAAGTGTAATATGAGTTGTTTGATTATTTATTTCGATTTGAAATATTGTAATGCATGATTGAAATAATATAATACTACTCGTGGTGAGTATTGGACAGTGGACGTAGGTGCGAAGTCACCGAACCACTATAAATTTGAGTCTCGTGTGATTGTAAATGTTTGCATATTTTTGTCTCAGATTTTCTCATATCTATGTTCTGTGGATGATTCATATTTTAATCGCTTGATCCTTTTTCGTCTTGTGTAATCATTAATTTTTAATCCATATAGAATCTTTCTTTAATGACTTAATTGTTGAATTTTGTATAGAAATGTTTCTTGACATGTCAAATAGTCAAATGTTGATTTTCATTTAGGATTGATGTTTCTTAGTTGTCTTATCAATTGCCAAAAGTGTAAGATTTTTAGCTAAAATCATTAAAAGTAATGGTGTGTTACACTATTACCAAAATTAACCCATGATTAATTAAATGTTTTCAAAATTTTAAATTTTCTATACTTAATTTCCTTAAAAGATAAAAGAAGTATTGTACCTTACCAAGTATGGAATATAAAAGATTTATTATAAATTGAATTGGATTATTTACATTATTAAGATGATGTGGCATTTCCATATTTTATTTAATTAGTTAATTATTAATTTTAGAAAAATACTTTTCTTCACTTATTATTACTAATACACCATTATTATACCTTATATGAACGTGCACACCAATTATATGATGTATAAGAAGTGTACCATACCCCAAGTACTCTGTAGGGTCTACTCCAATCCAATTTAATTATAAAAAAATATTTAATTACGCGCGAATTCACTTATGGAGTTAATTAGTGCATTATAGCTATTCAATCACAGAAACCCTAACATTACCATTCTATTATCCAAATTTTCGTTGCTAGAATCTTTGAGTCAGAAAAATTTGCTAGTTAATAACCCAATTATGCTTATAAATTATATTAATACTCCAAATAAAAGTTCAGGGTATTACAAGTGTATCCCAGTGAGAACCCAAGAGCGACAAAGTTAGTCCGGTGGTTAACAAAATAAACCAGTGGTCCGCCCACTATCATAATCTACCATACCCTACAAACTAACAAGATAAATCCTCAAACTTATCCTAATTTGTTTTAGATATAGGATTATCTTGCTTGCTCTCTGTGCATCATTTAGGATCACTACTCCAGTGTCTCCTTGTAATCAAGTCTGGGGCTTATTTCTATGGTTTCAACCGCCACATCGTTTGATTTGATCTGAGAGTCTTTCGATCTTCAAACACCCTTACATTACCTCTACCTCCTCATAGGTCTCTTATTGATGAGAGATCGGGTAGAAGGATCTCACTGATCCAGTCTTTGTAGACTGATGATCCATCTCAGTCTTAGTGCACTTTATCCTAGAAATGGGTGCTTATTATAAACCCAACCGGAGTCTGTTCCACTAAATCCATTCCCAATACACATTGTACCTTCAGCACTGCTAACCATGGTCAGAGATTCTCAGTGCTAGGTCTCTGTTAACCCATACCCGCCCCTCTTTCTGAGTTTGCAGTTTTCTAACCACGGTTAGAGAAACCTCTCAGTCTCTACTGAGAAAGAACCTACCCGTACTACTACTGGGTTTGGTTAACTCGAATGGAAGCGTCCTGCACCAACCGATGAGCTGGATGACTGATGATTCACTCAGTCTACCTGTGCTTCAACTTGGTTTGGGGTACTTATCACCCTCGTTGTGTCTGGCTGAAGACGTAAAACTTAGTGCTTTCGAAAAAAAAATTCCGGTAGTCATAGTCACATGAGTCGCATGCATATTTTATTGCTATTTTTCATGCAAGTACCATCAATACAGAAAATAATCTGATACTAGACAGTATTCATTTCCTGCCCCATTGGTAACATCCTCCCTAAACTCCTTGCATCTTGTGACTCAGAATTGTTGTATAACCCTCTGAATTGATTAAAGGCTTGAAAGCTCACTGGGTTAGGTCTCCACAATTATTCTCATAAGATCTCCAGAATTTCTAAACTTAGGATGACTCTGATATTGGTAGTGTACAATTGTGCCGAATATGAGTTTTTCTGAGTTTTCAAACCTGCTGTAGTCACGCCTGACTTGACTCGACGCTAACTTTAAACAAAAATTGACATCCTCAATACTGACTTAACGGAGGTTTTTAGCTAATCAAAGTCAGGGTATTTGACACATTTTTGAAATTCTAGAAAACTTTTAGAGAACATCAAAAATCACCCCAAAAACAAAATATTTTTTTTTTTCAGAATGAAGACATGAGTTTTGGTAAATACCCACCCCCAACCAAAATACAGCACTGTCCTCGGAGTTCATGATCGGGACATAAAATGATAAAAAATCAGTGATGATGATGCAAAGGTTCAGGAAGGATGTTACCAAGTTGGCAGAACTCGACAGTGTGTGGTACCTGATGATAGGAAGAATGAATATACCTGCATTTTCAGAGATATAACAGTAATAACAAATGCATGAGACTCATGTACTCTAGGAATATCGGAATTGCCTTTCCAAAAACGCTAAGTTTTATGTCTTTAGCCAGACATGATGGGGGTGACAGGCACCCCCAACCAAGTTGGAGCACAGGAGACTGAGTGGATCATCAGTCGACATAGACAGGATCGATGAGATCAATCTCAAAAGTCTGAATGAACGACACATCAAGTTCATGAAACTGCTTTAGACGCTGGCCATTTACCTGGAATGAGGAGTGATCCTTGGGATCCTCAATAGTGATTGCCCCGAAGGGTGTGACTGCGGTGACCGTATAAGGACCGGTCCACCTAGATTTCAGTTTTCCAGGGAAGAGATGGAGACGAGAATTATAAAGAAGGACCTTCTGTCCTGGATGGAACTCTTTCCTGAGGATGCTCTTGTCATGTATCCACTTCATCTTTGTTTTATAATTCTTGGACAAGTTGTAGGCATCATTTCTGAGTTCTTCTAACTCATTCATTTGAAGTTTCCTCTCCTCCCCTGCGGTTTCTAGGTTGAAGTTAAGCTTCTTAATGGCCCACAGGGCACAATGTTCAATATCTACCGGTAGATGACAGGGTTTCCCAAAGACGAGACGATATGGAAAAAAGATTTCTTTTGAAGCAAACCTACACAACGGAGCGTAGCACAGTGATAGAGTCAGCCGAATCGTAAATGATCTACAGATATTGAGTGGGGTCTTGTAGGCGGTTCTGTATGCCCATAACGCATCAGTGAGACGAGTATATCAATTTTTACGTGTGGTATTAACTGTCTTCTCCAAGATCTGCTTGATGTGACAATTAGAAACCTCTACTTGACCACTAGTCTGCGGATGATAAGCTAGGGCAACCTTGTGGGTTACCCCATACTTTTTCATTAATTTCTCGAATATCCTATTGCAGAAATGGGTGCCCCTATCACTAATGATGGCCTTAGGGGCACCGAATCGGGCGAAGATGAACTCCTTTAGGAATTTGACCACCACTTTGTGGTCATTGGTTTTGTTGGGAATGGCTTCTATCCATTTGGAGACATAGTCTACCGCAAGGAGAATGTACTCAAAACCATAGGAAACCAGAAAGGGACCCATGAAGTCAATGCCCCAAATGTCAAATATTTCATCGACTGGATGGGAGTTAGGGGCATCATGTTCCTCTGGGAGATGCGGCCTAGATGCTAGCAATTAGGACAGGTTTTGCTGTAGATGTGGGCATCTTTAAATAATGTGGGCCAGTAGAATCCGCATTGCAGAACTTTTTCTACAGTCTTCTTAGTGCTGAAATGACCACCACAAGGTTGGTCATGACACGAGGACAAGATATTGAGTTGGTCCGACTCAGGGACATAGAGACGAATGATCTGGTTAGGACAGTATTTATACAAATAAGGGTCATCCCAAGAGTAGTACTTAACTCTTGCTAGGAATTGGCTTTTGTCCTGTTTTGACCAGTGTGAAGGCATTTCTTCGGTGACAAAGTAGTTGACAATGTCAGCATACCATGGATGAAAGGAGATAGCGAACAGTTGTTCATCTGGAAAGGTCTCAGGGATGGGCTGGGTGTCGAAGGATGACTCTAAAGTCAGTCTAGACAAGTGATCAGCCACTACATTCTCAGTTCCTTTCTTATCCTTAATCTCGAGGTCAAATTCCTACAGTAAGAGAATCCATCGAATTAATCGAGCCTTGGTCTCCTTTTTCGACATGAGATAACGAAGGGTTGCATGATCAGTGTACACGACCACCTTAGTGGCTAAGAGGTACTGACGGAATTTATTAAGGGCGAATACTACCGCTAGGAGTTCTTTCTCAGTGGTGAAGTAATTCATTTGGGTCAAGTTAAGAGTTTTGCTCGCGTAGTAGATCACATGTGACCTTTTGTCAATTCTCTGCCCTAAAACAGCGCCTAACGCGTAGTCAGAAGCATCGCACATTACCTCGAAAGGTAGAGTCCAATCCAGGGGTCGGATAATGGGCGCAGTAGTGAGCTTAGATTTGAGACGCTCAAATGCCTTGACACATTCAACATTAAAGTCGAAAGGACTATCTTTAGCCAGAAGATGGGATAGAGGTCGAGCGATTTGAGAGAAGTCCTTGATGAATCGTCTATAGAATCCTCCGTATCCCAAAAAGGACCGGATGTCACGTACGGACTTAAGAATGGGCAAGGTCGAGATGATATCGATTTTAACTTTGTCAACCTCAATGCCCTGATGGGAAATGACATGTCCCAGAACAATGCCCTTCTTCACCATGAAGTAGCATTTCTCCCAATTGAGGACAAGTCGCTTGTCCTGACAACGTTGAAGTACAAGCCCTAGATGGTTCAGACAGTCATCAAAGGATGACCCAAAAACTGAGAAGTCGTCCATAAAGACTTCGAGGAATTTTTCCACCATGTCAGAGAATATGCTCATCATACACCTTTGAAAGGTCGCGGGTGCATTGCAGAGGCCAAAGAGCATGCGCTTGTAGGCAAAAGTGCCAAAGGGACAGGTGAAAGTTGTCTTCTCGTGATCCTCAGGGGCGATGGGTATTTGATTATACCCTGAGTAACCATCAAAGAAGCAGTAATAGGAGTGACCTGCTAGTCTCTCCAACATCTGGTCTATGAAGGGTAAAGGAAAATGGTTCTTCCTAGTGTTGGTGTTGAGTCGTCGGTAATCGATGCAGACTCTCCACCCTTTCTTCAAGTGTTGGGTGACCATTTCCTTGTTCTCATTTTCCACAACTGTGAATCCTGCCTTTTTAGGGACGACATGAATAGGACTCACCCATTTGCTATCAGAGATGGGGTAAATGATACCCGCATCTAACAGTTTAAGGACCTCGTCCCAGATTACATCCTTCAAGACGGGGTTCAACCTCCTCTGGTGTTCTCGAGAGGTTTTGGATTCATCCTCGAGATAGATGTGATGTTGGCACACCGAGGGGTCTATGCCACGAATATCATCTATAGTCCAACCTATCGCAGATTTGTGCTCGTTGAGCAGCTCGAGAAGTTTCTTACGTTCACTATCAGACAAAGCGGAAGCAATAATGACAGGGTAGGTTTCCTTAGGACCAAGATAGGCATAGGAAAGATCTGTTGGAAGTGGCTTGAGCTCCAATGTTGGAGCAGATGGAGTTGAAGTAGGTGTCACAGAAGACACAGATTGAAGAGGTGTGACTTCAATAGGTAAAGGAAGGATGGGTTCTCTGGCCATGGTTATCAGAGGCTCGAACTCGATGAGTGGAGCGGGGATCTCTATCAGTGGAGCAGTCTCCAAAAGATCATTGAGATCAGAAATAGCTGACTCTGTTGCAAAGTCAGCCCCAAAGTGTGCTAGACACTATTTAAGAATATCTTCGGTGGAGTTCGGGATTAGACTCTCAACGGCACACATTTCATCGGCCACATCGCGATCGGCATCCTGTTGCATTAAACGAAAGATATTGACCTCAGCTTTGAGATTTCCGAAAGCAATAGACATGTTTCTGTCCCGGCACCCGATGTGTGCATTCGCAGTGGCAAGGAAGGGATGGCCTAAGATGAGCAGAATGCGGTTATCCTGACATGGCTCAGTGTCGAGATTGATAAAGTCCACAGGATAATAAAAGTCAGCGACTTTTACTAGGACATCTTCAATGATTCCTCTTGGAATCCAGATGGACTGATCAGCCAATTTCAGGGTGACATTGGTAGGCTTTATATCTTTCAATCCTAACTGTTGGTATACCGAGAATGGTATGAGGTTAACGCTAGCCCCTAAATCTAGCAAGGCAGTGCAGCTAAAGTTGTCTCCAATGTCACATTGGACAGTTGGGCTACCTGGATCCTTGTGTTTGATCACACTGTTGCGTTGAATGAACGCGGTAGCTTTTTCGGTCAAGAAGGCAGCTTTGGGTATATTCGTACGCCGCTTAACTATGCACAAGTCCTTGAGGAATTTGGCATAGGAGAAGATTTGCTTGATAGCAGAAAGGAATGGGATATTGATCTGGACATTTTTAAAGACGTCTAAGATCTCTGAGAATTGTTGATCTCGCTTATCTTGGACAAGTCTGTCCGGGAAGGGAGGCTTTACTCGACAAATGGATTTGTCTTTAGCCTTTGATTTCTGCATCGGGATATTTGATGTTGGTGCAGAGGTAGAAAAAGTAGAGGTAGGATTGGTACTAGTTTCCTCTGTACGAGTGATCGGTGCTGGAGATGGCACTAGCGGTGGTTGGACTCCCATGTCCACAGTTTTTCCAGATCGTAGGGTGGTTACAGCTTGCACCTCCCCTTGACAATTCTCATTCTGGCTTTGAGATGGGAACCGATCTCATAAATTGCTCCTTTAGCATTTCCTTTTGGGTTAGCGATGGGTTGGCTAGGGAAGATGCCTTTAGCTTTCTCAGCTTTCAGGTTGCCTAAGCTTTGCTCTAGACAAAGCATGGATTGTTGTTGCTGTTGCTCTAGGCGTTGCATAGATTGTTGTTGCTGAGTAATGAGTTGAGCTAGAAGGTCTTCGATACCGGATTTGGGGACCGACTGTTGGGGGGCAGCTAATGGGAGCTGAGGCACCAATTCGCGACTCGAGCTCATCGGGACATTATAGTTATAGGCTGGAGAATTAGTTGGGACAATCTGTTGGTTCTGAAAGTTCTGGGGAACTCTTTGCTGATTCTGAAATGTGCTCGGTTGTCCAGAGTATTGACTCTGTTGGAACTGCTGGTTTTGAGTAGATGGGTACTGACTCTGCTGGTATTGTCCCTGATTGAATTGCCTATTGGGTTGATTGAACCAGGAAGATACATGCCCTGAGGTTGACGTGGAGGTTGAGCTGGCGGTTGAGTAGACTGAGGCCTCCAAAAGAAGTTAGGGTGATTTCTCGTGTCAAGATGATAAAATTGACTATACAAGTTCTGAGTGGGTGGTTTGTATGTGCTGAAAGCACAAACTTCTTCCTGAAGAGGATTAGACCATCCTTCATTTAAAGGACAATGCTCAGTAGTATGGGAGGGTTGCAGACAAAGGGTGCAGGATTCCATAGGGCTCATGTGTCCCACATGCATGACTGGGGTAGATTGTTGAGTAGGCTTTTGTACTGATACAGCCAGTGCTGAGACTGACTTGCTCAACTCTTGAATGACAGATCGAACCTCAGTGTCTGCTGTAGCGTCATGTGCCTTGGTGGTCCTTTGGACCGAAGTGGCTCGACTAAACTCTGAGTCAGTCGTCCAATGTTGAGAGCTTTCTCCTAACTCTCCCAAGAATTTGTATGCATCGGTCGGAGTTTGGTGCAGGAATTTTCCCTGGTTTAGGGTGTACCAAATTGAACAAGCGGACAAGGCTTCTTGGCTGCAAGGGCGCGTGTGGAATCGTATCGTTGATGCAGAGGACGTGGATGCATCGATAGTAGGCCTTGGCTAAGGTTGGAAGCTTTATTTGTAACGGTGCTGCGTATGTAACCTTTGTTTCGTTTAACTTTGTAGTTAGTGATACTTTCTGTCTGGACATGGTCTCGTGGTTTTTCCTTGGCTAAGGTTTCCACGTAAAAATCTCGTCTTGTGTGATTGTTTGTTTGTATTCTGCAATCTATCTTGATTAGATCAAACGACAAAAAGAAAATATACCACGGAGGTATATTCAATTTGAGTCAGTTGTGATAATCTTTTATTCAAACAACAAAGACATGCGATTTTGTTCCCCTACCATAGACCAGTAAAATTGTGTAGGTATAATTAATTTTAAATACCTAATCAACCCCCCTTCTAGGTATATTGGATTAAAGAGAACGGACCGGTGAAATTTTAATTGGTATCAAAGCGGGTTATTCTATTTTAAGGTTTAATCACCTGAATTTAGATTCCTGAGAAACCATCTATTTTTATTAAGTTGTGAAAATGCAAAGAGAATATGGAAACACATTCAGACCTCCATTGTTTGATGGAGAAGACTATGCCTATTGGAAGGCCAAGATGAGAGCTTTTTTAAAGTCTATTAATAAAAGAGTCTGGATGTCTATAATGGATGGTTGGTCACCACCCACAATGGATGTAGGAGATAAAACCATTCTTAAACCTAAAGCCGACTAGACCAAAGAGGACATAGATTGTTGTTGTCTAAATAGTAAAGGGTTAAATGCTATTTTCAATTGGTTGATAAGAATGAGTTTTGAAGAATCTCTACTTGTTCTTTGGCTAAAAAAGCATGAGACATTCTTAGAGTCACACATGAAGGAACGTTAGCTGTTAAAATTTCTAAACTTCAAATGCTGACTTCTAAGTTCGAATCCATGAGAATGGAGGAGAATGATACATTCACTGAGTTTTATGCCCAACTTAGTGATATTGTGAACTCTGCACACAACTTGGGTGAAATCATTCCTGAATCCAAAGTTGTTCGAAAATTTTTGAGATCCTTACCTGATAGATTTCAAGCTAAGGTCACTACTATTGAGGAGAGTAAGGATGTTGACTCTCTCAAAATTGATGAGCTGGTTGGGTCTTTACAAACTTATGAGATGAATTTGAGACAACCAAAGAAATCAAAAGGTATTACCCTTAAATTTTCTGAAGCTCAAAATTCAGAGTCAGATGTTGATTCTGAAGTGGAAATGGCACTATTTGTGAAAAAGTTCAAAAAGTTTTTTCGTTCTAAAAATGATAGAGTTAAGAACAATAAAACTTATGATAAATCTAAGGAACATGCCAGACCTCATAAGAGAGGTAGCAGAAGTGAAAGGAACCTGAGGGAAAGCCGTTCAAGCGAACCCCAATGTTTCAAATGTAAAGGTTTTGGTCACTTTGTTAATGTGTGCCCAAACAAAGAAGAATATAAGGGAAGACAAAAGCTTTCAATGCCACATGGGATGAAGAATCAGAAGATCATTTTGATGATTCAGATAGCAATTTAAAGACTGATAAATATACAGCTTGATGACTCGGCAGTTGGTGTGAAAGAACTGTACGAGGAATCGATAAAATTCATTAAGGCTAATAAAGTTTTATCTAACAGAGTTAAATGTCTTGACTCTGAAAATCCTACCTTATTAATTGACACTGAAAAATTAAAAGTGTTGGTTACTGATTTAGAGCAAGAGAATGAGTCTCTACTAAAAAAGAACAAGTCACTGGAATATGAATTCCAAACTTGCTTGACACATAAGGAATCCCTAGAAAATAAGCTTCTTAAATCTAAGAGGGATGTGTCAGGATTCTCATCTAGCTCTGCAAAGCTTGTTGAGATTCTTCGTGTGGGAAAAGTCTATGGAGACAAATAAGGTTTGGGTTACAAAAACAATCAAGAAAAATGGTCTTCTTCCAAGATGATTTTTGTTAAAGCTCAAGCTATTTCCACTCAGATCAATAACCAAATCAAAGTTGTCAAAAGCAATCGTCAGTGCACGTACTGCAAAAATTTGGGTCATGTGATTAGCGACGGTCATAAATTGAGAAGAGGACATCAAAATTCTCTTGAGAAAGTGATGAATTCAACTCAGAATGTGAAGAGTCAAAGATTTCCTATGAAGACACATTATGAGAAAAACTATTTGGATGTGCTATCTATGAAGATGAAAGACCTACTGGAAAGGTCTAGAGAATTAATCAAAGAGATTGAGTCTCTTGAGAAATTCAACACATCCTCAGAGTTCTATACTCAAAAGTGGAGAGATCCTAAGAGAATTAATATATCCACCTAAAAGTAGGTTTTTTCTGCGTCGTTGGTTACGGAAACCTTAAAATCAACACATTTGTATCTTTTTCGATTTAATTCCTGCAAAATATGAACTTTTGTATAGGGATTCGTGTCGGATGTCGATCCTCACTCGGGGGTTAGAGAACACAAATAAGAACTGCAATTTACGGATTAACTACAAAAATTATGGATGGAGAGCTGAGAATGATGATCACGAGATTTAAAACATGATATTTTTAGAGAGAGAGATTAACATGGACCACTGAGAAACAAAAGAAATAACAAAAGACAAGAATTTGAATGAAAATAATATATTTTATTAATTGGAATAACTTCAAAAGAACTTACAATGCTTGGAAAAATAAACTAGTTACAAAGTATTTAAAACCACTACAAAGCATTAAAAGATTCTAGAGAGAGAATGAAGAACGATAGAGAGAGAATCTTAAAACCTAGAGAGAGGTAAAACTAGTGAGAGATAGTTCTAAAACCTAGAGAGAGAATGGAGCTAGAAAGAGAGGAGGAGCTTGCTGCCCTCACTTGCTGGTGTGATGAAGAGGAGCCATGGGAACTTAGTTGCCTGCAACTCGTGGGATTCTGGTAAGGAGGATGTAACGGCCTGCAACTCCTTGTAGGCCGTGATGATGGTGAACGATCTTGGTGGGGAGTAAATGGTGGAAAGTGTGGAGACGGTGACTGCAAATGTGGTGGAGATGGTGACTGCAAGTGGTGGAGACGGTGATAGTTGAGTTGCAGGCTGGCCTTAGAGAATGTGAGTGGGAGAGGAGATCGAAGATGCTGCTGTGAAGATGGAGTTCAGATGGGGAAACAGTCTGGAGTTTCCTCCTTTTGCAAGGGAAGATAGCAGTAGGTGGTGGCTGGCGGTGGTGTTTGGAGAGCACTAAGATGATGACAACGGCTGAGATTGTTGGAGAGGAGGAGATAGCTAATGAGGAGAGCTGGAGAGGAAAGATGAGAACGTGTAACGAAGGAGAGGGAAGAGAGAGGTGGGCCAAAGAGATGGATAATGGGAGAGAAGAAAGAACGTGGATGCATGGAGAGCTTTTCTCCTTTTTGGGAGTGACAGCTTGGGAGAGAGGAGTCAAGAAGAG
Organism: Euptelea pleiosperma; assembly: GCA_035048495.1. Lineage (NCBI taxonomy): Eukaryota > Viridiplantae > Streptophyta > Magnoliopsida > Ranunculales > Eupteleaceae > Euptelea > Euptelea pleiosperma. The sequence goes on along the minus strand of CM068551.1, from coordinate 9,600,730 downwards.
AAGGTGATCACGGGTGTGGAGGAGATGAGATGCAGTTCGTGCATGTGGTTCAGATCTGCAAACACGGTGAGATCCAACGTGAACCGGCCGGAGTTGCTGATCTGCAACGCCGGTGAAGAAGAAAAAAAAAAAAAGGAAGAAGAAGAAGAAAAAGAAGGGTGAAGACCTTACCGAATTTGGAGAGGATGGTGGTGCTTTTTTCCGCGTCGTTGGTTACGGAAACCCTAACTTCAACACATTTGTATCTTTTCCGATTTAATTCCTGCAAAAATAGTAATTCTTGCACAGTGGGAAGTTTCGGATGTCGATCTGCACTCGGGTTTAGTTAACGCAATCAAGAACATAAAATGACGAATTTTTTTTTACCAGAAAAATGCCAGAAATTCATGGATGGTGGGATGAGAGTGGTGAGTGAAGGTGATTTTAAAGTATTCTTTTAGGTTTTTAGATGGGATCCATTCATAACGATGAAAGTACGTAGAACCAATTGAAACAAAATGCAACCAACAAAAATTAAACTTACTTCATAAAAACAAACTTTCCCTTACATATCCTGATAAACATTGCTTAAAAACAAGTAAATCTACTAGAAAGCATTAGAATATAACAAAAAAAACTAAAAGGCCTAGAGAGAGAAAAATAACATTATTGAGAGAAAAACTATGACAGCTAGAGAGAGAAAATGCTCAAATTACCTAGAGAGAGAACGTGGTGAAGGTAGAGAGAAATCTTCTTTGGGACAACTTACCATGAAGATTGGCAATGATTTGGCCACGATGTGGGTCAGCTCGGTTGGAAAAATGGCAGCGGTAAGATGTTGTTTTGGTGAAAGAGGGGGGGGGGGCAGCAAACCTTCCTAGGATGAAGGTTTGTTGATGCAGTCCCTGGAGAACCAGGTAGGGGGCAGCAATCTTTCCTCTTTTTTTACTCTTTTTTTTTTTTTTTTTTTTTTTTTTAGAGAGAAGATGAGAGGAAAGATTGGAACTGAGGATGGCTTGAGCTTTTGTTGGGGGCGGACCAGTGTTGGGAGTATCACCGATGATTGAAGTGGAGAACCAGTTCCATCCAGCCGGTTTCAATGGTGGAGAAGGGGAGAACCAGTGGTGAAAACTGCAAGAGGAGCAGCACAACAGCAAGGTGGCAAGTCGAGGGGGCCGAGGAATTAGAATAATGGGTTTTTTTTATAGGGACCATGGGTTTCTATTCTTGAAACCCATGGTTTTTAAAAATTTTAAAATGTTTTCCCCTCCTTTGGTAAGAACCGTGGGTTCCTACATTAGAAACCCACGGTTTCTAAAATTTCAAAAACTTCTCCTTCTCCTTTTGGAAAAACCAAAGATTCCCCCCCTTTTTAAAATCTTTCCCAAAAAAAATTACTCTCCTTTCCTTTTTAGAAACTATTTCCTATTTATGCCAGGCATATGGGTCCCACCGAGTGGCTGGGCCATGGGTAATGGGTTCGCCCTTTGGCCCATGTGATAAAATGGTGATGGCCACGAGATTCTAAGATAATGTGATGGATGATCAAGTGAATTTTCAATGATCGGATGGTAGAAGTGGGTGGCGATGATCAGGTGGATCATCGGATGGTGGAGATGGGCCAAGGTAGGTTGTAGAATTGAGTGATCGAGGAATGAGAAATGATCGGATGATTTGGATTATGAGTAGAGAGAGAATGAGGATCTAGAGAGAGGAGAGAGAAAATATTACAAAATAAAAGAGAAAATGCTCGAAGAGGGTCTTGAACCCTGGTCTTTGACTTGGTCTTCTGCATGCTTCACCAAATGAGCAAGCACTCGCCTTGTGTTGGTATATAAGCTTTAATCTCCTTAGTCTCTTCTTTGAGGGCTTGTCTATCCTTTTCTCTTGGTCGTCCCTCGATTCTTTTGATTCTCTGGCTCTTCCCGTCTTTGGCCTATATCTTCTCATCTTCAGCTTGTTGGCTCTTGAGCTTTGATCCTAGGTTCTGGAAGTTGATTGTGGGCCCGCGTTCCATCAAAAGTGCCCGATTATTTCTCCTACGATAGAAAAAATCGCGTAATGAGAATGACTTCGCATGTGGATCAAATAAATGCGTATGAATGCATGCGAATATACCATTTTAACCAGAAAAGTGTGTTCTACAGAATGAGAGAAGCTCTGACATAGAAATGTTGATAAAAAATACAGTTTTACGTAGAAGAGTGTAACAATGCTAGAAGGATAATTGCTTAAAATAAGCACTTTTGAGCGAATATCACAACCCCCAACCAACATATTGCCAATCCTTGGCAATTAGTGCGAAATGCATGAGCTCAGAAGGGTCTAGTACATGCTAAAAACTTATTCTCATTACTCAAAAAACTCCGTTTTGTCAGTTCATTTCAAGGGTGAAAGTGATCATTCAGGAATTAGAACTTAGTCAGTAAAATGTAGCACATCTACTCGTGGACATTTGAACCAAAGATTACTCAGACTCAGCGTGTGTGTGTGCTCAACATCATCCCTATCTGGCAGTTAGATTCTCTGATCACCTACAAGATTATATGCCTCGACCTCAATTCTCACTTGTATATCACTCAGAAGTAAGTCACACAGAAATGGTTTTATTCTTTTCTCTCAAGTTTTATGTGAGGAGATAGATGTTTGAAACTTGCAATATCTCACATACTTATCTAGAAATGAAGACACAGAAGATTCAAAAGATCTCATGATTGGAATGTCATTTTACTCAAGAGTGTCGGATCAAACTCTATAGTTTCTCTCTTCTCCATTCTCCACATTTTGTGATGGTGCTAACCTAGAATCAAATAGGGCTTGCCCTAGGTTGTATAGAGGTTTAGGAAAAGGTTAAAAGATGAGGGCCTTCAGGGATTCAAAAGTTCTGAGAGGGCATCTTACTTTTCTTTGCAGCGTTTCCCGAGGGTGGTGAAAGTAGGGTTTTTCCGTCGTTGAAAGAACGACCCTAACTTCAACACATTTTTAATTTATCCGAGACATTAAACCTGTAAAATGAGCAGTTTTGCATAGTGGCTCGTGTCGGATGTCGATCCGCACTCGGTATTAGTCGGGTTAGCGCAATAATGAACATAAAATGATAGAAAATTTGCAGAGAATGGACATAATTTTATTCAAATCAACTTCATTCAATCGAACATGTCTCTTACACTCAAGTAAAAATAACTAAATTATAAAGCATAAAAAAAAAAAAAAAAAATAAACTAGAGAGAGAAAGTGGTTTTTAGAGGAAGAAAATAAATCTAGATAGATGAAGGTAGGTAGAGAGAGAAAGAGGAAGAATTAGTGAGAAAGATAGAGAGAGAAAATGAGTTTTAAACAAAATAAGCCTAGAGAGAGAAAATAGACTAAACGAGAAAACTCTAGAGAGAGAGAATCTTAGGGGAAAAGAGAAACTAGAGAGAGAAAACTTACCCAAGAACTTACTAAAGGAGATGATTGGTCCATGGACTCAAGCTCCGTGGCTGCCTGAAGTGAAGATGGTGGAGTTTCGGTCATTCCGTGAAGGGAAGCACGGTTGGAGACTAGTGCGTGGTTGCTGGTGGTGGTTAGGTGTAGGGAGGTAGGCGGAGAGAAGTGGATCGTGGCCAGTTGCAGGCGGTGTAAGGATGGCCGAAAGCTTGATGGATGCCGTTGATGGATTGAAGGTAATGGTTGCTGGCCAGATGCTTGTAGGTGTACACAACAAAATCGTGGATGGGTTGCTAGTGAGTTAGGAAGGAGCATCTACCAGCAGCGTGGAGGAGCCTTAGCCGAGTTGCATGTTGGCTGTACTTGGTGGAAGGAGACACACTTGCATGGTTGTTCACGGCAACCTCCCTTTTGGAGTTACAGGAGCAGCACGGGGAGAAGAGATTGCAAACATTCCTTGAGGAGCCGCCTGTAAAAACAACATTTTTTTTTCTCTTTTTTTTTTTGTTTTTCTTGAAGAGAATGAGAGAGGAGAGGAGAACGGCTTGCTGGGTTTTTGCAATGGAGAGGGGCGGTCAAGAGAGAAAACGGTAAGAGAAGTAAGAAGGCTGGACGGTGGCTGGCAGATCGTGAAGTAGAGGGCGGAGAAGAAGAACCAGGAGAAGAAGACGCTGGTGATGGTGTTGCTGGTCGGAGTTGCAGGCGCAACTCCGGCGAGAACAGAGAAGGAAGAAGAAGAAAGAAGAAGAAAGAAGAAGAAAGAGAAGGCGAGGATGGTTCTTGGCGTGGTGAGCAGGGGGTTGGGCAGCGGTTAGAGGAGGAGAAGAAGAACAAGAAGAGACGAAGGAGGCAGGTGGGCTGAGGAGGGCGGTTCGTGACGTGGTGGCCGGAGTTGCAGGCTGCAACTCCGGTAAGAAAATGCAACAAGAAGATGTGTGGCCCGTGGCAGCAAGCTCTGCTGCGCACAGGCGGAAGGGGGGGAAGTTTTAGATGAAGGAGAAGAAGAAGGAGACAGCAGCAAGAGGCGGAAGCAGACACGGTCGGAGTTCTGCAACTCCGGCCGGTAGATGAAGGTGAAGAAGACGGTGATGGGGTTTTAGGAGCTGCAGGCCGTTGTAGGCCAGACCAGTAGCGTGGGTTGCCACTAAAGTGGCTGAACTGAGCAGGATGTGAGTGGTCTCGAGTTGGACACCTGCTGGCCGGAGTTGCAGACCCGCAACTCCGGCGAAAGAAGATAGGGAAGAAGAAGAAGAAAGAAGAAAAAAGAAAAGAAGAAGAAGAGGAGGAAAGAAGGAGAGAATGAAGGGGAGAACGTGGGGAAGGAGAGGAGGAGAGGGGAGAGGGATTAGGGTTCGAATGAACCCCTATCCTTCTCCTTTTAAAGCTTCCCTATTTCCATTAATGGAAATAGGGGATTTTAGAAAATAAAAAAAATAAGAAAAATATATATATATATATATATATATATATATATATTTTTTTTTTAAGTAAAAACCTACTTTTCTATGGGGAATCTCCCCAATTAGTGGACCCCCCATTTAATTAAAATTATTTTTGAAATTCGCGGGGTCCACTAACTGGTCAGTCAGCGGGTCGATGAAGATGGGCCCGGCTATTGGCCCTCATGGGTTGATGATGTCCATCATCTCACAGAATGATGTGACAGACAGTCTGATGGCGATCAGATGGATGGTGACTTGATTGGGACTCAGATTGGTAGATCGACGGATCTAGAGAGATCCAACGGTCCGATTGAAGATCCAACGGTCCGATGGAAGATCCAACGGTCAGAAAGCTAAGGGAGATGAGATAGAGCTGATAGGCAGGAGTTCTGGGGTTAGGTCAGTAGATTCGAGGATCGAGAGATGAAGAGAGAGAGAGAATAAGGGGAGATGAGAGAAAAAGTATCAAAAAAAATGGAAAAAAGCACTAGCGGAGGGTCTGGAACCCTGTTCTTCACTCTGACCATCCTCACGCTTCTCCAGTAGAGTCGACTATCATTCTTTGCTGACTCATGTGGCTTTAAACGCTTTGGTCCGTCTCTTGGTCATTGGCTCTCCGGCTCTCTTCGTTCTTTGGGCCGACTTTTTGGTCATCTTATTCAGCCCATATTTGGCCCATATCTTCTAGTCATATCATGTGGGCTCTTTAAGCTTTGATAATGGGCTTTCATGATCGATTTGGGCCCACAAGTCTCGAGAATCGTCCCATCGGGGTTTCCTGCGACAGAAGAGGCACGTAATGAGACTTTATCAGAACGGCTTAATATTTAGACTTCCAAAAATGTGTTTAATGCATGCAAATATACCATTTCGTCCAGAAAAGTGTGTTCTACGCAACAGAAGAGACTCTTACGTAGAAAAGTAGGTAAATAGAGTATTTTACGTAGGAGAATGCAATAACGCTAAAAGGATAATTGCTTAAAATAAGCACTTTTGAGCGAATATCAGGTGGTGATACCAATTCCTTGATTTCTCATTCTTCTCCCTTTTTACTTGTTCATCTTCTTAACTTTTGTTCTACTAACTTTCTTTTTCTATTTCTCTTTTATTTCCTTCTTTCTTTTCTTTTCATATTTCTTTTTTGCTTGATCCACTTGTCTTTATTTTCTTTTCTTGCTTTCTCTTCATGTTGCGATCATACCAAAAATTCTTTTATCCCTCTCAGAAGTAGGTGCTTGAGTTGTGTTCATTTTGGGGATTAGATTTGGTTGATGGGTTATCAAGAAAAGGTTTTCATCATAAGGCTCAAGAGGGTTTCCAATGATGTAGATGTTAGGTAAGCCAAAAATGTCTGATTGGGGTACAAAGATGGCCTATATCATTTTCTAGGTTTTACACTTTCATCTGTGATGTCTCGAATGGATAGAGAGATGGTTCTTTTTGTGATGATCCGTCTTTGACGTCACTCTCAGTTCTATGACCAAAGCAAGGATTAATGAGATCTTACAAGGGAATAGTTGGGGACTGAAAAAAAGGTGAGTCATCTTGTGACTCAGAGTTATTTATATCCCTCAGAAGTGAAGAGAGGCTCAAACGCTCACTGGGTTAGGTCTCCACAGTTGTTCTTCTTGGATCTCTAGATCGTCCAGACTACATGTAGTTCTGATGTTGATTTGTGAAAAATTCTTGCTGAATCTGAGTTTTCCAAGAGTTTAATTCCACTGTAGTATTCTTCCACACCGAACTAAGAGCTAATAAGTAATTTTCTCAGTGTAGACATCCTTTTCAATGAATAGACTTAGCGAAGTGTTTTGATTCATCATTGTAACAATTTTTGAAAACACTATTAAAATCAACAAAAGACACCTTGAAAACAGTCCGAAAATCATCCCAAAATGCATTTTTTTTAAGTCACATGAGATTTTGGTAAAGTACCCACCCCCAACCAAAATATTGCACCGTCCTCGGTGCTCATGACCAGAACACATAGTGAAAATGATAAGTTCATGATGCGAGTGTGAAGGAAGGGTGTTACCAATTCTGCCGGATATCAATAGTGGAAAGTACCAGAGTAGTACGAGAGTGATGGTACCTGCATGGGCAGAAAATTATAGTAGTGATAAAGACAATGCATTCGACTCATGAGACTATAGGAATACCGGAATTGCCTTTCCGAAAGCGCTAAGTTTTACGTCTTCAGCCAGACACAACGGGGGTGACAGGCACCCCCAACCAAGTTGGAGCACAGGAGACTGAGTGGATCATCAGTCGTCATAGACAGGATCGATAAGATTGATCTCAAAAGTCTGAATGAACAATACGTCAAGTTCATGGAACTGTTTTAGACGCTGCCCATTGACCTGAAAAGAGGAGTGATCCTTGGGATCCTCAATAGTGATTGCCCCAAAGGGTGTGACTACTGTGACCGTATAAGGACCGGTCCACCTAGATTTCAATTTCCCAGGGAAGAGATGAAGATGGGAATTATAAAGAAGGACCTTCTGTCCTGGATGGAACTCTTTCCTGAGGATGCTCTTGTCATGTATCCACTTCATTTTTGCTTTGTAATTCTTGGACAAGTTGTAGGCATCATTTCTGAGTTCTTCTAATTCATTCATTTGAAGTTTTCGCTCCTCCCCTGCAGAGTCGAGGGCAAAGTTGAGCTTCTTAATGGCCCACAGGGCACGATTTTCAATCTCTATCGGTAGATGACAGGGTTTCCCAAAGACGAGACGATAGGGAGACATATTGAGTGGGGTCTTGTAGGCGGTTCTGTATGCCCATAAAGCATCAGTGAGACGAGTAGACCAGTCTTTACGTGTGGTATTGACTGTCTTCTCCAAGATCTGCTTAATCTGACGATTAGAAACCTCTACTTGACCACTAGTCTGCGGATGATAAGCTAGGGCAACCTTGTGGGTTACCCCATACTTTTTCATTAATTTCTCGAATATCCTATTGCAGAAATGGGTGTCCCCATCACTAATGATGGCCTTAGGGGCACCGAATCGGGTGAAGATGAACTCCTTTAGGAATTTGACCACCACTTTGTGGTCATTGGTCTTGGTGGGAATGGCTTCTATCCATTTGGATACATAGTCTACCGCAAGGAGAATGTACTCAGAACCATAGGAAATGGGAAAGGGGCCCATGAAGTCGATGCCCCAAATGTCAAATATTTCATCGACCTGGATGGGAGTTAGGGGCATCATGTTCCTCTGGGAGATGCGGCCTAGATGCTGCTCAATTTGGACAGCCTGACCTTTTCGGGAAACTTTCTATTATTGGTTTTTAGTGATTTTTAGCAATTTTTAAATTACTATTTTTGATGCCTCGGAAGGCCGAGTGCAAATTATAATAATTTAGGCCGAGATGCCTCTGGGAGATGCGGCCTAGATGCTGCTCAAAAGTCATTATTTTAAGCAATTATCCTTTTAGCGTTATTGCATTCTCCTACGTTAAAATGCTCTATTTATCTACTTTTCTATGTAAGAGTCTCTTTTGTTGCGTAGAACACACTTTTCTGGACGAAATGGTATATTTGCATGCATTAAACACATTTTCGAAAGTCTAGACATGAAGTCATTCTGATAGAGTCTCATTACGTGCTTCTTCTGTCACAGGAAACCCCGATGGGACAATTCTCGAGACTTGCGAGCCCACATCGATCAGGAAAGCCCATTATCAAAGCTTAAAGAGCCCACATGCTATGACTAGAAGATATGGGCCAAATATGGGCTGAATAAGATAACCAAAAGGCCGGCCCAAAGAACGAAGAGAGTAGGAGAGCCAATGACCAAAAGATGGACCAAAGCGTTTAAAGCCACATGAGTCAGCAAGGAATGATAGTTTACTCCACTGGAGAAGCGTGAGGATGGTCACAGTGAAGACCAGGGTTCCAGACCCTCTGCCAATACTTTTATCTCTATTTTCTACTACTTTCTCTCTCATCTCTCCTTATTCTCTCTCCCTGTTCATCTCTCGGTCCTCAAATCTACTGACCTAACCCCAGAACTCCTGCCCATCTGCTTTATCTCATCTCCCTTAGCTTTCTGACCGCAGGATCTTCTATCGGACCGTTGGATCTTCAATCGGACCGTTGGATCTCTCTAGATCCGTCGATCTGCCAATCTGGGTCCCAATCAAGTCACCATCCATCCGATCGCCATAAGACTGTCTGTCACATCATCTTATGAGACGATGGACGTCATCAATCCATGTGGGCCAGTAGCCAGGCCCATCATCATCGACCCGCTGTCCGACCAGTTAGTGGACCCCGTGAATTTCAAAATAATTTTAATTAAATTTAAAAAAATGGGGGGTCCACTAAATGGGGACATTCCCCAAAGAAAAGTAGTGTTTTACTTAAAATATATATATATATATATATATATATATATATATATATATATATTTTTTTTTTTTATTTAAAAAATTCCCTAATTTCCATTAATGGAAACTAGGGAGCTTTAAAAGGGGAAGGAGAAGGGTTCTTGGGAACCCTAATCCCCCTCCCATCTCTTCCTCTCTTTCCCAAACAAGTTCCCCCACGTTTTCCCCTTCGTCTTCTCCTTCTTTTCTCTTTCTCATTTTCTTCATCTTCTTCAAGTCTTCGCCGGAGTTGCTAGCAACTCCGGCCGTCTGGTAAGGTTCCCTCCCCCTTCACTTCTCCTTCCTTTTCTTCCCTCAACCCCTATCTCTATCTCAGCCTCAAAAGAAGAGATCGAACAATCTCTTCTCGGACGATCTCAAGCTGTCCTCTATTGAAGAGGAGTTTGCTGCCCTTCTTCTTGCAGCCACGCACCAGTTCATACGAGCCCAAACCAGCAAGGTTGCTGACCATCTCCGACTGGTGTTTCAGGTGGTATTCCTCACATTTTGTGGCTGCTCAAAGCTGCTGGACCATGTGCATCTCCACCAAGGTGCACCCCACGTCTTCATCTCCTCCCTTGTCCAAACGGACTGCAACTCACCATCCATCTTCTTCTTCTTCTTCTTCTTCTTTCCTTTCTTTCTTCTTTCCTCTGTCTTCACCTTCTGCACACGTCTTCTTCTTCTTAATCTGTCCGCCGGAGTTGCAGAACTCCGGCGATCTTCCATCTCTGTTACCGGTTAGAGCACCACAACCCACTACTGCCACCATTTTCTCTCTCCGAAACCGTCCAGCCACCTTGCTGGCCGGACTGCAACTCTTTGGACACCTCCTCTTCCATCTTCAAGTGCAGCACGTTGCTGCAATTTCCTCCGGCCGGTAGAATCACTCCCACCAGCGGTGTTTAAAGCTGCTGCTACATCAAGCTGCTGTATCCTTACAGCACCTCACCTCTCCATCGTTGCAAGGCAACTTCTCAACAGGTTTCCTTTCTCCACCTTGGTCTACCACGACTCCAGCAAGTCGTTGTCTACACCAATATCATCACCGTCTTCACGGCCTGCAATAGAGCAGGCCGTTAGCTTCATCCACAATGTGTTCCACCACCTGCATGCACACCTCTTGCATCCACCTCCATCTTCAAGCACCGCTTGAAAAAACTTGGCTGAGAGCACCTCTTCTTCTCCTAGCTGCTGGACAGCACCACCATCCTCGTTGGGTTGATGGTCAGCAACCTCCATTCTCGCCTCAAAAGAGTCGCTCTCCAGTGAAGAAGAACAGGTAGGGCTTCATAACTTGCAAGCCCACCACGCTGGACAGCAAGCCATTGCCTCCTTCTTTCCACCAAGCTTCTCACAAGCTCCACCATTCAATGGCCAATTCCGGTCCAATTGTTTGGTAAATCTCAAGGTTGTTTTCTTTCTTGCTCACCTTCTCTCTCTTCCCTACTTGTTTCTCTCCCTAGAATATATTTTCTCTCTCTAATTTCTTACTTTCTCTCTCTAGACCTCTTTAGTCACTTTCTCTCTCTACCTATATCTCTATCTTCTCTCTCTATATCTTGCTTTCTAAATTAGTTTTGTTAATTGTTCTTTGTTTGCGAATTTTATTTCAAAGCATTGTAATTTGGATTTTACTTTAATAAATAAAATTGATTTTTCTTGATTAGGTTTTGAATGCTTCTTATTTATGTTCACTATTGTTCATTGTTGCATTTTGATTATGTTAGTTCTCATTCATAGTTTTAATAATCTATCTCCAAAAAGCGTGTTTTAATCTTGCTATAATCAACATTCTCACCCTTTCATAAATTATCAGCATTTTCTGTTATTATTGTTCTTATTTGCCCTAACCCCGAGTACGGACGATATCCGACACGAGCCACTGTACAAACCTGTGATTTTTACAGGATTTGAGTGAACAAAGAAGCGGATTCTAAAAATGTGTTGAGATTAGGGTTTCTGATTCAACGACACAGAAAAATCCTACTTTCATTAGGGAATTCCAACATGTCATCCTACTTTTCAAGAATAAGAACATCGATGATGACAATGTGCCTCTGCGAGTTTTCCCATTCTCGCTCAAAGACCGAGCCTCAGATTGTCTCTATGGCAATATGCGCGCCATTTGAAAGTAGGATTTTTCCGCGTCGTTGGTTACGGAAACCCTAAAATCAACGAGATTTGTAATTTGATCCGAGTTTTAATCCTGCAAAATATGCGATATTGTATAGGGATTCGTGTCGGATGTCGATCCGCACTCGGGGTTAGTGTGATTAATTCAAAGACATGAAATGGCGGATTTTTATCAAGAAAACATGGAGAGGTGAGAATGGTGATGGATTTAAAACATGCTTAATGATTTTTAGAGAGAGAAATTACCACAAACAACCAAAAACACAAAAGTAAACTAACAAATGCAAAAATAACTCCAAACAAATTTTATTCATTAATCAAAATGAGAAATACAACTCATTCAAGGAACCATATATTGACCCTAACTAGTAAGCGGTAACAAATCTAGAGAGAGAAGATGGCAAAACCCACTTTTTAGAGAGAGAATTGGGAGAACAACTAGAGAGAAATTAGAGGGAGAGAAATAGAGAAAGTCTTACCATGCACTACAACAAAATAGACCTTCCATGGCGTTCGAAAAACGCCATAAAACCTATTTTATGGCGTTCATCAAACGCCATAGAAAACGCTGTAAAAGGCTATGCCATGCTTTTTAGAGTTAAATAGTGGCGTTCAATGAACGCCATTAACTCATGGCGTTCTATAAACGCCATTAATGTATAACATTCGTGAACGCCATAAAGTAAAATTTGAACGCCGTCTTTTGAGCTATTTCCCTTTCAGGTAATGCCAGCTTGTTCAAAGGCATGGCATTTATGGAACGCCATCTATTGAATTTTATAAACTCATGTCGTTTGTGAACGCCATCTTGTGAGCTGTTACCTCTCAGACAATGCCAGCTTCTTCAAAAGCATGACATTTTAGAACGCCATCTGTTGAATTTTATAAACCCATGGCGTTCTATGAATGCTGTTGTTTTACTTTTTAATTTTTTAAATACTACTGTCATAAATCTCTTTATTAGTATAATAATTACCTGTGAAGATTCATACACAATCTAAAATACGACATTCACATTCCATACAATAAAGAAACATATTTAATAACTAAAAACTTAAACAATTAAAATACAATTTGATTCAAGTGTTAAATACAACATGTAATTCCCCATGCTAGCCGCTTTTTCATTAAATACATATGAGGACCCAATGGCTCCTATTCTCAACTCCCCCCTCAAAAAAAGAAATCTCCACCTTGGCTCTTTTTCAAGTAAGAACTTTGTTAACTCAATTGTTCCAGTAAATTTGATGAGTGTGAATCAAAGCCAACTCCTCTTCTTAAGTCCATCCCTCATTGTTTATGGCAGAATTAAGATGATTAAACCACCTGAAAGTCAGTATTAATTCATATAAGTGAGAGTGTAACAATGCTAATTAATGTAAGCAACCCAACAATGCTAAAACTAAAAAAAATAATCATTTATGTCAAATACTAAATAGACCTAAACTTTAAACCCTCAAATAATTGATGTAAATTGATTTGTCTCAGAGAAAAAAGCAGAAGAAAATGAAAGACAAAAGGGACCTAGCTAATAATTACCATAGAGGTGCCCATGGAGTCAATAGCTCAAGGAAAACATAAGGCCACCTAAGAGAAGAATTACAAGTACAAAGAGTGAAGAGTAGAAGACAAGTGTTGCTTTAATGATGCCACAGAATGAAAAATGTTCACAGTTGTTTAGTAGCAGTAGAGAAGGCTTACCATGATGTAGACTCTTGGGGATGCTATGGTAAGTCACTGTGCACAATAGACTACGCTGCAAGGTAAAGCTTACATGTACTATAAACTTACTAGTTAGAAATTTACAAACTTACTAATCATGCTAACTATTGGTTTGTAGGTCCACCTAGGGTTGGGCCAAACATCTATATGGTCAGCAATCTCTAAGAGTGTACCACGTGGCTCATACTGTGGTCCTCCATGAACTCCTAAAAAGAGCACATTGGAGCAAGTGGAACGTCAGTATATAGTAAAACTTAATAATGTTGATGCAGTAGGTGGCATTAATATAATATTCCTTATTCTAACCCTTTGTGTTTGGATATTAGGACAACTTTTATGAGAGATTCTTTTTTAAACCAACAGTTGATTATGAGTTACTATGATACTTACAATATAACCGCTTCTATGCTATCGTTGTGCACCCAATGCAGCCCCCAAAAGAAAAATAAATAAATTTGGCTGACCGGCAATGGTCTGCAAAGCCATGACTACCCACAATATGAGTCACGTGGCACATTTAAAGCCAAGTGTCAGATCTCTTTGATTATATGGAGGATTCCCTAAGATCCCTTTCTCCAACCTGTTTCAGTGAGATTTTATTGCCTAGCTGTTTTCTTCATTGTTAATCTCAGAAACTAGCATAATCCGCCTGTTTTGGGGAATAGGAGGGTCATTCATCTGAGAAAAATCCAAAGCTAACTTAAATCCAGGTGCCTTTTTCCCTTGGTAACAAATTTGTATTTTGATTTTCCCTTGTACCCATCCATCACGTGATGACCCCCTCCCTCTTTTGTTCTCTTCTGTCTTTCACATGGACCCAGACTCAAACCAAATGATCTAGGGACTGTGGTGGCTGACATCTCCTTTGGGCTGTAGTGCTGCAGCCAAGGAGAGACGCTGGGGAGAGGCAGTAACTCTTCTGAACAAGGCCAAGTGGCCAATTTTTTTGTCTAGCTGTAGGCTATAGCTGCCATGGTTTTGGCTTTATAATAATACAGATTCTAAGTTTTGAAGGGTAATTTACTCTTTCACTCTTTTCATAACTAATTTGAATATATAATAGATTTCTACACCCACTAGTATACAAACAGCTAATTGCCTTCCATAGACAAATTAAACACAACAGGTGCCAAGCACAGTAGGAGACAGACTTCATTGGAGCACCTTCCCATCCCCCACAAAATATAAATAAATGGAGCATTCATGTAAAAGACTAATGTTTTCTTCAAATTGATGCCAGTTAAGGAATTTCCTTCAGTTGGACTACCACATATGGTTTTGTTAAGACAATATGATTTTGGTATGATGGTAAAAAGCTGAATAATCTAGAGTTCTAGAACTAGTGACTCATGAAAAGCAAAAAACTATTATGTCTAGGTTTTCGACAAGCTCCTCTAGGTTCATCACCAAAATACAACAGAGAAAAACAAGAAACATGTTCTAGATGAAAGAAATGGGATAAATGAAGATAGCCAAATGGGTGCAAGACTCCAGTACCTGGCTATTTCTGCACGCTGCCTGGCTTGTTCAGTAATCAGAGAAGATCGCCTCTCAAGTATCTCTGACTCTGAAGGGAGCAACCCTTATAGAGTTCTTTGAGAAATTACCCACTTTGCCTCCCTGTCGTCCTTCCCATATTCTTTCTTAGAAGTGAAAGCCGTCTATGGAATTACATCGAAAGATAAGTAGTCAAGGATTATTTAAAGAAGAACGAACAATTTGTAGAACAAACACACACACACACACACACACACACTTCATGGTGCTTTTTCCATGAGTTGAATCCAACTGTTAGGGATACAATTTCTTAGCAGCCAAATACATTCATACACTTAAGCACACGTACACACGTAGTTTAGTAGTTGCTATGTGTTTTCATGTCCTCATACATTTTCATCTTTATTGAAAATGGTAGGCAGTCACAGGAAAAAAATGACATGCCATCTTTAAATCATGAAACATTAGTTCAATTTTTTAATGAGGGTGATTTTTTAAGAATACTCTAGACATTCTTGTAAACACAATGATTAATTGGGCTTTTTTCCCAGTCACCATCAGACAATACCTTTTCAATACGACTGCATGAGTGAGGAAGATTTTGCATTGCTCTCATTTCAAAAGAAAGAGAAACTTACAAAAGTTAGAAGTATATAAGAATTAATTTGTATGGACTTAAGATAAGATAAGATGTGTTCACTTATAAACAAGACAATCGGAAATTTTCCAAATGAAAGAGACGAAGAGATAAGGCACTGTTTGTCAAGAAAAAGGCTTGTGAACCATAAGGCCAATAGAAACCTGAAAACCAAACCAAGCAAGCACTATATAGAGAATTGCAGAGATAGGTATAAAAAGATCTAAGAAGTTCTAGATATTTTAAAAAAGAGTGCCCACTAGTTGCCACCTTCAAGCTTCAACTGTAGGTTTTTTTAGAGTGCCATAAACAGCAACAGTCCTGCATCTTTCTAAGTCCACATAGATCTCATTAACAGTTAGTGTAGCTGCTGAAAAATTCACACTTTTCCAATAGTGATAGAGGAAAGAATGACAAACCCCAAAGACAAACCACAGTTTGAGTTCTTTCCCATTATATGGAATAGATTCCAAAGTATACCTCAAAGTGGTAAGCAAATGGTTTGTGGCAGAAGTGATGAATAAAAAGGAGGCTATCCTGATTCATCCACTTCGATATCTTCTTAAGAAGCTCCTTGTACATCAGTGCTCAAAACCATATCAATAAACTTCATATTTATAATAAGGTTCCAATGATTGGATACCTCAAACATTCTATGGATAAAAGTCGATCAAAGGAGGCCTCCATCTCAAACAACAATTTTCTGAGCCATCAATTTTTTGAAAATTCAAGCTGGGAGAATGAATCATTTTGCTTATGAAAAAAAAAAAGGTCTGACCTAGGACATTTCCTAAACCAAAAATTCCCTTTTTAGGATGATTGTAACTATCTGATGTACATCGCTATTTTGGAGAGTAAAAAAATATGACAACCATCTTGCAAAAATCTATAGGTTAGATAGTTATGATCATTTGATTTTGTCCATTTTTGTCCCAAAAAGATGCTACATGACACCCATAGAATGATGATATTACCTCTCTGTATTTGGGCCACATGTTGGTCATGGTGCTTATATACAACATATTATCAATCGAACTTAGAATATGGATCCAACGCGTCAACGAGGGTGCCACATAAGAACCAAGTAATGTGAGTGTGGTGTTGAAGGCTTAAGACCCCTATGAGCCCCTTGTGAAGCATTCATAGAGCTTACATGAAATTCTAATGCTATTAAAAAGCGTGGCCTACTAATTGACATACATCACCAGTTGAAAATTAACATTAACATGTACTAGTGTGAAAATCAATTCTGTAAATTATCACCAGTTGTCCAACCAAAGTTGTTATGGGGATCTCAACGAGTAAAAATCTAACATGAGAATTTCTTTTTTTTTGGAAACTTTTGCAGACATTTCAGTTGAGTTCTATATAACCCCAAAAGTTGGAAAGATTAAAAAACAAACTTTCAATTCGAATGACATTTTCTTCGGTGATTATGGTTAAGTTGTGACAATATGTGCTAGTGTGAAGTCTAAATTTTTACATATATCTAATTATTGTTAAGTTGCGAGAACATGTACTAGTGTGAAGTCCAAATTTTCATAGAAAAATCAAGTGAGGGTATAAGGAACAAAAAGGAAAGAAAACATACTCTTCTGAGGCTCCAACTGAGCTTCTCTTCATCCGTCATCAACATCTTCTGCTATCTGGATCTTCTTTTGGATTCTCCCTACGTCTTTCCTAATTCACCTCTCCAACTTGCTCCTGGAACAAATCAAAGAACTGGATTTAGGGTTTTGGGCATTCCATAGAAGAACAAGAGCAATAGATCAGCAACAAAAATATAGAAATCAGATCGATGTTCTTCAACAATATAACAAGAAAAGAAAATCCCAATTAAAATGAAGAACGCATAAAAAGCATACCTTGCAAGCAGTCCCAGTTCTCGGCCTCTTTCTTAACAACATCAACAGTGGCATTGATGAGCTCTGCACCCTCTGTGTAATGGCCCTTGGCCCAGTTATTCCCTGTTAGACTACCCAAAACTGAAGTTATCATGCATGAAGATCTGACTGTAAGGCCCAGATCTGAGGCTGTTCATTGTCCTGGGCTCCAAATCCATCAAAATGGCCCAAGGGATGAAGAATCCATACCTTCGACTGTTGCCTAACCCCAACTGTCCAACCATTCTACGTCGCAAGAATCAAACATTTCTAAAAGGCCTAGATCCACAAAAAATAACATTAAAACGGGCAACTCATTGAACAATTTCTAATAAAATGTGGAACTGAAACCCAAGAGAGATAAAGAAATAGAGATGGATCTGGAATACCTTTTGAGAAATTCTTAGAGAAGTGGTTGTCATCATCGTCGGTAGGAGGAGGTCGTGGAGTTGAGCGTGGTTCCCCGTTCCCATGAATGAGATCGAGGAGAGAAGGGTAGTGATGCACGCTGGCGTACCTTGATACACGACGGCGAGGTCAAAGTTGTTGCATCCTCAAGATCTGATCCAGAAAATCAGTTTTGAGATATCGGAATTTCAGAAGAAAGGAGCTAAAAATGAGTAGAGAAGAAATTAACCGCTGTCCATTTAAAATAGCACATGGCGCACCAATGCATAGATCAAGATCCTTCCAATCGATGAGACTTTTATCGCACATTCGTTCAATCTTTTGTGAAAATAAACACCTGAACCAGAAGTAGGGAGAGGCAAAGAAAAGTACTGACACTATAATATAAAGAAAGCCAAAGTCTAAGAACAAGCCAACCAATGCATAAACCTTCATGCTTTCACCAGGATGCTAAAAGTTGGTCTCACCAATTTTGCACCAATTAATTTGGAAATAGACACTGTGTTGGCACTGGACTTGGATAAGGTGATCAATTTGAGTTTTTTCTAAAAGCATATAAAGAAAAATTTATGAAATAATCAAGAAAAGTAACAAATCACCAAATAAAATAGCTTCAAGGGCATAACAGGTTAAGTGATGTTTTATGGGTAGATTAAGTTTGTCCTTTCACAAAAATACTTTGTTTTTTGTCCCTCTAACACATCACATATGGTTGCCTTTTGTGTGTTTCTAGTTTTATGTGTAGCACAATCAGAGCACATACTCACATTAATGAAGAATATAACTTTTTATAGCAGCTGTTATATGAAGTTAATGAAGAGAACATACTATTCCATTATAATGGAAGGAACATTCCCTAAATTAGACACCAATTCTGTGAGGCAGCAAGTCCATCATATCCATTCTTCAAAATAAATTGGCTTGTACAAATAGTCCAACGATTTATTCAAAGAAAGCTATACATACCCATCGAAAATTTTTAGTAACATGCAGCTTTAACAACATCACAGTAGCAGAACATATCTCATACATTTTTCAAAATACATAGTATTGTACAAATAGTCCAATGAGTTCGTCAAAAATTCAAAGATTAAAGTTAAGTGGTTCTGCAAATTCTAAAAGTATGATGCTTGAGTAGGTTCCAGCACTAGGTGGAATGCTCATGTTTTTTGCCACTTGAGCATTCCACTTAACCTTGGGATTGAGTAGGTTCCAGCACTAGGCATCTTTTGGATGAGAATGCTCAAGTTTTTTGCCAGATCACAGCTAACCTTGCAACATTTAAGATGAATAGCTCAGCCACTATCAAAATTCACCATTGTAGTGGATATTAGTTGTACTCATTGGAAATTGCTGGAGGAATATCATAACTATAGGATACATGGCTGAAATCTGCCAAACACAAAATTACTACAGCAAAAACCAGCAAGCACAACCCAAAATTACATTCCAGTGATGTACGAATAACACAACTATAAGATACATGGCTGAATCTGCCCAAACACAAAATTAGTGCAACAAAAACCACCAAACACAACCCAAAATTACATTCTAGTGCACATAAACTAGGCTGCAAATAAACCTTGTGCTATCCTAAGGTAGGTTGTATCTTTTTGCTTGTTTTAGTTTTTTGGTGCTTGTGAATAAAGGACTACCATTTTGAACTCTTCATAACACTATAACAGTCCCAACTCCACTTCAATGCATAGCAGCAACAAGGTACCTAGCACCACTCCCTAACTAAAAGTGCAGATTAGAGCTTGCAATAATTCCCACCAAACTACATTTCTGCCTAAACTTTGCCCAGATTTTACCCCCACAGGAAGTTATGCATGTGTTTTGCACCTTATCTCAAGAAATTTTTTATGTTGAGAATGTTCAGACCCCTTGGTGGATTATCTACACACAAATTATCAGCATCATAAGGGCTTAGTACCCATCCATATGCCTATTAATGCGGACTGCTATTAAGAAGTGCTTGAAGCCAGTAGGCTGAAATCACCAATAAGACTGATTTTTGGTATGTAGGTCCACCAAGGTATATGGACCAAACATTCATGTGGTCAGTGGCCCTGAAAGTGTGCACCACATGAAAATTTTTAGGATTTCAGCATCAAAAGTTTTATTCAGAATTATGTATCATAAATTAGCCCGAGTACCCCAAAATAATGCTCAAAACTCACCGAAATATTAACAGGGTAATAGTACATTAGGAGGAAAGTTTCCTTGTGTTTTGAGTAGGAAACTTGATGTGCAAGGGAAATATGCTCTTCTATCCAGACCTTCCAAGTGTTAAGTCACCCCTCAACCAATGGACTTTTGGAATTTGGACCATTTCTCATGCCCTTTTTCTTTTATCCAAATGAATACCAGAGTTCCACATCATAAGGGAGTCTCAATCAATATGCACACAAACTATGAGAGTTCCCATAGAAAATTAAACATGCAGAAATGTACTTCAATAATCCCCCAACAATAATGATGGGCAGGTAATCCTCCATCATAATTGGTCCAATCACCCAATACTACTACACCATTAACGATAGAATTTCTTGCATATTTTTAGTAGGTTTCAAGAAGAGAAGAAGAAATAGGAATACCTATGCTCTCCAAGGCATGAATCTCTTCTTAGTTCACTCTAAAAGTATAGTGTTTCTATTTAAATGTATCATTTTGCTGACCATATTCCTATGGACTATAAACTAGCTGCAAAGAAAGAATATATTTGTTAGCACTAGCTTGGTAGTTATTTCAATATATACCAGTCATGTGGTGAAGAACCCGTATGGTGCATAAACACTAAAGAGACAAAAGTTGGACAACATCAGAGTCGTTTTCCCTTTACACAGTGTGAAGGTTCAGCACCAAAGACTTTCTATTCTATATAATGCGAATTTGAAGAGTAATGCTCTTTAACACAAACCTTCTCATGTTTTGTCACCATCCATGTCTCAAAACTGAATGAGAATACATATGAGACAAGACAAATACTTGCAATCCATACACATGGGTGCTTAATGACCCTCTTCCAGATACCAACGAAAAGATGGAGGGTACAGAATAGCAAAAAACCTTTTTTTGATCACTACATATCAAGAAGAAATTGTCACAAAAACAAAACGAAACAAAAATATTTAATCATCAAAATTCTTCTTCAAATTGTAATTATGAATATGGCATATCCTTGTTGTCATGTAAAGCTTGGTATAGGTGCATAAAGGCTCATCTCGTCCAATGGCCCACAAGTACTTACACTTAGTTAGTACAAGTATTTGTCCATAACATATACACCATGAATGTGAAAAGTAATCACACAAAATTACTTTGGGGTTCAGTTCTGAGAATTTCAGTAGCAAAAACACTTATATAATCTTCTCGAGGCAGCCCAAGTGACCCAACTCAAGTTACAGTGGCAATTTCCGTAAACACTTTCTTCATTGATCGTCATTCATTAGAAGAAGATGCACGAGTATATCTCAAAATAACTGAAAATTCATGTATACATTTTCCCTTCTAACAGCATAACTCCAAAATCTTTTTAAAAAAAATCTGAAAATTCAATTTTACATTCATGCCACTCCAAAATGTACATGCAATTTGCTAGCGTTAAATATTAAAAAACCAAGACAAGCTAGGGACAATAGTTTGAAGAAATGATAAATAAAATTTGCTTTGTCAAGAAAAACCCACAAAAGAAAAAAAATCAACTTACATCACATCAAAAAGTATGCCCAAGGAAGTACCAATGAGGAGAGAAGTAGCGACCGGATCCAACACAGGGAGACACCACCATCTGCTCCCTCCTAATACCATTGTATGCATACTCAAACTCCCCAAACAAAGATTTGAGACATTACTGAAACAAAGAACACAAATAACCAACAAAAAATACAAAAATGTGTGCATCAAAAGGGCGATCCAAAATCTATTTCCAATCATAATTGTTTACTAAAAATCCCAAAAATGAATTTAAAAATTGAATTTTAAAACTGAAATGGACAATCAATAATCTAATTCAATCAAACCAATCTCTGTTACCAACTTCATGATCAGACTATGCTAACATTTGCCCCACTCACTGACCTGAACTCACAAGGAAATGTAAGAGAGTGGGACACATTGAGTAAACCTCTAGCTAGTGTAGTCCATAAACAACAATCAAGTCCACAAAGCACACATTCAAGGAGGTGGAACCTACCATTACATGAGCTCCACCGAGTAGATTACGTACTTAAGCCAAAAAAACAATCCAGCCAGAAGATTGTAACCATCCAACTACTACTTTTTGGTAACATCATTAGGAAATACATGAAGAACGGTTCAGAATATAGCATACCGAACATAGTAACAACCATCTCATCGAATTAATTTTTGGTAGTGTAAGAAATCTAATAAGTGGAACTCGTAACATGGTAGGCACCACACCCTGCAAGTGCACCATATGTCCAAGTATAATGTACCTACAGTGCCTTCATAATCTATCATGTAAAATGTGTCAAAAGATATACCACACTTCTGAAACTTCTCCATTACAAGGAAACTATTTTTTGGTAAGTAATAAACAACCAAACTATATGGATAATGCAATGAAACATACATATAATACAATTCAAACGCCCTAAAAGAATTGAATCGACCTCTGACCACATGAATTGCTGCAGACCTCACACAATCATTCTTTTCCTGAGGAAGCTACACTGTACAGTCATAGCATCTCTCGATCAACCCACACTCCTTAATAACGGTTGACGTGCTTAAATTGACTAATACACCTAAAGCAACTCTCCTCACAAAAGGACAAGGGTCCTTTGTAAACCCTAACAACAAAGTAACCTAGAGACACAACAGAATGAGAAATCTCTCAGTATTGAAGAGAAACCATGACTGAAAATAGCAGAGGAACTTAAGCACACAAAGAGAACAGAATCTTTGTTGAGCTTAGCCATGGGGAACAGAATCTTTGTTGGTGGTCCTAACTCGTCACATCTCATCATAAGTCAATACACATCTCAACATCAACTCCAAAACAAAGAAAGACCTACATGTAGCTATATCATGGCTGGTCCTCATGCGATCTCATATCTCAGCATCAACAAGACATACGATTTTCTAATATAACCAAAATAACATTTAATTAACCAAAATAACTAACTTCCAATTTATAAATCAGTAAGCCATTTTAAATATAGTGAAGATGTTGAGTCTGATGAATGAAGCTTAGCTCTATTGGGAATTGGACCAACTTAAGTGCACTTGGTGTTGATGAAACTAACCCAGCTGCAGGCATACATAGGTAGGAGAGGTAATAGACCTTATACTAGACGCACTACTAGCAGTAACAGAATCTCCACTTTCTTTGAAACTTGGCTAGAGCTTCTTACTTTTACAAGATCAAAAGAACAATTAAGTGAAATCTAAGAACTTAAAAAAAATGACTAGTAGTAAAAATATATCAAGAGAGCAAAAAAGAAAAGAAAACAGGTGTCATCTTTCCGATGATGGACTATTTCTGTAAGCTTGGGTTAATATATCATAAGTTTCAATGCATGGATTGAGGATGGACATTGAGATCACTGCCTGGAAGCAGTTAATTATGGATGACATTGTGCCAAAAGACTGAAAGTTGCCCTCGTCTACAAGGAGGTTACATGCTTAAACTGAGGAAGAGGATTACTCCATTGGACAAGTTATATTAGATAATATAGACTTAATTAACTTGGGAAATGGTCTTAGGGAAAAAACATTAAGATAGTAGATATGGCTTTAGAATAATACCTATCCTCTATTGTTATTGTATGTTGATCTGCACATAATTAATGCAGTAAAAGACAGCAAAAATGACCTGAAGCAACACAAATCACTATAAACACAGGTGTTGATTAAAGATACTACTTTTCTAATCCAAATTACGATCCTAATAAACTATACAATAAGAGAATTTGCATCAAACAACAAGAAAATGATCATGCATTTTGAACCATCAGCAATACTACAATATTTGATAAATACAAAAATTAGAGTTGAATAATGGTTGTGCTTATCTAGGAGGCACTCACAAACTAAAAAACTAGCCAGATTCAATTATGCAAAAAGGCTTAGATAACCATATTAGGATCTGTAAAGTATCATTAAGAACTTGGAAGATAAGTAGCACGTGAAGATTTGCTCCTATTTTCTTCCCTTCTCAAAAAAAGATCAACACTTTAATGGTCAGGCCTACATGTATAACATTCTCCTCTTTCACTCTCAAGACAAGAACAACTCAAACAACACTCTCCTCTCCCTTAAACATTTCCCACCTACCCATATCAGGAACTCAAAACTTACAAACCCAAAAACCAAATATCTCATTATAGTGACCAAATCGCTCTAACCCTTTAAAGGAGATGATATTCATAGCCTCCTCAAAATTCAATCAAAACCACCCTTCACACCCCATAACAGTAAGTCTATGAGCAAGCAAGAGCTCCATCCTCTGTATCCTCTTACGAGTAACCCCAAGAGCAAGCAAACATGTGTTCCCTTGACAGAATACCTTCAAAGATGAAAGTAAACCAAAGTACTCCATTCAAATTTCATCCACTCCAAGTACTATCTCCATAAGCAAGCAACCATGTACCCTCTTTGACCAATATCTCCAATGAATAATAACATAGAACCACTTATCAAAAAAACCAGCAAAGAAGACTGAAATGATGATAAACACAAATTCAATTAACTCAAACACAAATGCAAACATAAGTATGTTTGGTAAAATCTGACCAAGATTCAAATTATGGAGATGTCTAAGATAGATCTTTCAAACCATGGCAACAACAAATTAATTGTGCTAGCACTTAAATTGCCGTAATGCACCAAAGAAGATCACAAGCAAACATGGAAGTAATTGCATTTGGGTATTGGTGAAGAATAGGAAAAGAACATTGGTCCACATAATTCAGAATGGAACGCTGACCTTCTTTTCCTTGTCTAGAATTTCTCTTATGGCATAGTGTGCGGTGGTAACACAAAGATTCTAAAACCAAAATATTCATAAGAGGAATTCAATACATACAAAACTTCAAAGTAATAAAGAAGGCTAAGATACTGATGATGGCAAGAAAATAAAAACTAAACAACCTTTAAGTCACTTCCAGAATATCCATCAATCATATTTGCAAAAATCAATATTAGATGACATCTCTTCTTTGGATATTATAACTCTCAGAATTTTTCTGTTTGGGGCATCTGGAAAGTTTACCATTAGTCTGTAAGAAATATTAGAACATAAGAAATTAATGAGAATGATTTCTTATGAAGGTACTTAGACATGAGTAGACTTCAAGCCACACATACACATTCAAGCCAAACTACTTATTCTTAGTCAAAAACCCAAATCTTTATTCTTCTTATTCGAATTTACAGAGAGTAAAATGAGGGACAAACATTATAAATAAATGGGAACTTACCATAGAAGAGCAAATCTAGGTTTACTAGCAGGTTCGTTTTGGACAAAAACCCAACAAAAGTGTAAAAACGGAAAGATGGATCCAAACCTAGCCAAATCTGGTACCATGGAGTAAGATCGTGAGGGTTAGAGCCAAATCTGGTACTATGGAGCAAGATTGTGAGGGTTAGGGTTAGGGTTAGGGTTGGGGTTGGGGTTGGGGTTGGGGAGGAGAGATTCTAAAATCAGGGATTTAGGGAACCTGCTCATTTAAGGTATTTCTAGTGGGAGAGAGAGAGAGAGAGAAAAGAGAGAAAGACGAGAGAAAAAGATGGAAGAGAGAAAGAGAGAGGTAGGGTACCTGTGTTTTAGTCGTTGATATGCTACACCTCGTTGTTGAGCCCTCTATGATGACAAAGATGAGACAACGGCAAGGATGAGACGACGTCAAAGATGAGCACGATGGTAAAATGGTTTAGGATTTCAGAAATTAGGGTTGGTTAGGGTGGAAATGGTTTAGGGTTTCAGAAATCAAGGTTGTGAACTTAGGGTTTTCATAAATCAGGCTGAATGTTGCTCAAATCCGACCGTTAGAAACCATAAAAATGAGCTTGATTTCCACATGTGAGGTTTACAGAAGAAGACCTTCGAATGGTTTCTTATTAGGGCATGCACGAAAGATAAAGAGGGAGAGAGAGAAAGGTAGGTTGGAAGGGCTTCTTCGTATGGTTCTTCATCGCCTTCGTCTCCATCGCACGAGAGAGAGTTATTGGATTGAGATGTATACAATGAGAGTTGAAATGAATTGGGAGATGAAAAGAGAGAGAGGGGTCGAGATAAAATACTTAAATTAACAGCATTCATGAACTTGACGCCGTGAACACTATAAATTTTCCACTTTTAACGGCGTTCTATAATAAATGCCATAAAATTAATGCCATTAAAAGTCAATTTTGTTGTAGTGATGATTCGGCCCTTTAGGATGATGGGGACCATGAATGGAGCTTGGAACGTTCTCCGAGTTGCTGCCTATGTGGGGAGATAGAGGCTTGTGTAGCCAATACAACCTGAAGTTGTAGTAGAGATCGCCAAGGATAGGGATTGTAGCGGAATCAGACAAAGTGCAGCAAAGCTGTGGTTGCTTCTAGATCAGATCATGAGGTGCAGGCGATGATCAATGGAGGGCACGGTGATGATAGGTAAGAGGAACGTCTTCCTCTCTCTTCTCTTCGTTTTCTTCTCCTCTCTTTCTTTCTTTTTTTATTTTTATTTTTTATGAGATAACGGTGGCTGTTGCAAGAACAGCCACCGAATCTGCTCAAAGAAGGTGGGCTGCGGCTCTAATGGTGGGAATGTGATGGAGCGCGAGCTTGCTGTTCTTCGTGGTTGGCAGCGCTTCAGCAGACACGGAGATGATCGTGAGCGTAGTGATGGTGATCAGCCGAAGCAAGTGGAAGGAGGCTCGCCTGGAGGAGCTGTTTGTGATGGAGGCGACCCAAGAGATGGTGGCTGCTCTTGCCGGTCGTGATGACAAGTGGGTAAGGCGGTGGCGCAGCACCATGAGTGAGGAAATCCAAAAGAGAGGGGTGTTCCCTTTTGTTTTTAGACAAGGGGGCGGCAAGGTTTGAAAACGTGGAGTGCAAGATCGTGGGAAGGAGATGATGATGGAAATAGGTCAGAACGTGGAGGAGATGGCTGTTGTGGCAGCAAGCGATGGAAGAAGAGGACGCTGGTTGTGTGGGGCGTTAATAGTAGGGGACGGCTGGTAATGGGAGAGGACGTGGATGGGTTGTAGCGTGAAAGAGAAAAAGAGGAGAAAGATGGTGGATGGGGAAGAAGGCGGAGGCCAGCAGGTGAGGAGAATGAAGCGGAGGTGGCCGGAGTTGCTGCCTGCAACTCCGGCAGTGGAAGTGATGAAAACGATGAAGACACCGGAGAAGACACCGGCGAAGGTTGAACCAGCAACGTTGATGGCTTCAGTGGTAGTCCAGGGCTTGAAGATGGAAAGGGGCAACCTTGAGGCAGTGATGTGCAGTAGGCGGAGGTGCTGCAAAAGGTTGCGGCCGGAGTTGCAGCCTGCAACTCCGGTGAAAACGTGAAGAGGAAGGCGAAGAAGATGAAGGAGACGAAGGTGAAAGAAGGAGAGAGAGAAGAGGAAAATGTAGGGAAGGGTTTTGGGGAAGGAGAGGAGAAGAAAAGAGGGGGATTAGGGTTCGAACGAACCCTTCTCCTTCCTCTTATAAAGCTCCCTATTTCCTTTAATGGAAATAGGGTATTTTTTTAAATAAAAAAAATATTTTTAAATTTTTTTTTTTTTTTTAAGTAAAATGCTACTTTTTTATGGGGAATCTCCCCATTTAGTGGACCCCCCATTTTTTAAAATTTAATTAAAATTATTTTGAAATTCACGGGGTCCACTAACTGGTCGGACAGCGGGTCGATGATGATGGGCCTGGCTACTGGCCCACATGGATTTGTGATGTCCATTGTCTCACAAGATGATGTGACAGACGGTCTGATGGCGATCGGATGGATGGTGACTTGATTGGGACTCAGATTGGTGGATCGACGGATCTAGAGAGATCCAACGGTCCGATTGATGATCCAACGGTCCGATGGAAGATCCAACGGTCAGAAAGCTAAGGGAGATGAGATAGAGCCGATGGGCAGGAGTTCTGGGGTTAGGTCAGTAGATTCGAGGACCGAGAGATGAAGAGAGAGAGAATAAGGAGAGATGAGAGAGAAAGTATCAGAAAATAGAGAGAAAAGCACTGGCGGAGGGTCTGGAACCCTGGTCTTCACTGTGACCATCCTCACGCTTCTCCAGTAGAGTCGACTATCATTCTTTGCTGACTCATGTGGCTTTAAACGCTTTGGTCCGTCTCTTGGTCATTGGCTCTCCTGCTCTCTTCGTTCTTTGGGCCAGCTTTTTGGTCCTCTTATTCAGCCCATATTTGGCCCATATCTTCTAGTCATAGCATGTGGGCTCTTTAATCTTTGATAATGGGCTTTCCTGATCGATGTGGGCTCGTAAGTCTCGAGAATTGTCCCATCGGGGTTTTCTGCGACAGAAGAAGCGCATAATGAGACTTTATCAGAACGACTCAATGTCTAGACTTCCGAAAATGTGTTTAATGCATGCAAATATACCATTTCGTCCAGAAAAGTGTGTTCTACGCAACAAAAGAGACTCTTACGTAGAAAAGTAGATAAATAGAGCATTTTAACGTAGGAGAGTGTGAAAACGCTAAAAGGATAATTGCTTAAAATAAGCACTTTTGAGCGAATATCACTCTACTCCTTACCCGCTGATTCAATCAGTAGTTGGAAAGAGTTGGTGGGCAAATTCATGTCTAAATTCTACCCCATGAGTTGGACCAACCAAATGAAGCAACTCATCCAAGACTTCCGACAGAAGTCCGATGAAATTTTTTTGAAGCGTGGGATAGATTTCAAGACTACCTGACTAAGTGTCCCTACCATAGCATCAACGAGGGCAATCTTGTCCATGTCTTCTACAAGGGACTTACTGATGAGTCCCGGACCATGGTAGAGTCAATGTGCCAAGGAAAATTCCTGCACCAAACTCCGACCGATGCATACAAATTCTTGGGAGAGTTAGGAGAAAACTCTCAACATTGGACGACTGACTCAGAGTTTAGTCGAGCCACTTCAGTCCAAAGGACCACCAAGGCACATGACGCTACAGCAGATACTGAGCTTCGATCTGTCATTCAAGAGTTGAGCAAGTCAGTCTCGGCACTGGCTGTGTCAGTACAAAAGCCTACTCAACAGTCTACCCCAGTCATGCATGTGGGACACGAGAGCCCTATGGAATCCTGCACCCTCTGTCTGCAACCCTCCCATATTACTGAGCATTGTCCTTTGAATGAAGGATGGTCTAATCCTCTTCAGGAAGAAGTTTGTGCTTTCAGCACATACAAACCACCCACTCAAAACTCGTATAGTCAATCTTATCATCCAGACACGAGAAACCACCCTAACTTCTCTTGGAGGCCTCAGTCTACTCAACCGCTAGCTCAACCTCCGCGTCAACCTCAGGGTATGTATCCTCCTGGGTTCAATAAACCCAATAGGAAATTCAATCAGGGACAATACCAGCAGAGTCAGTACCCATCTACTCAGAACCAACAGTTCCAACAGGGTCAATATTCTGGACAATCGAGCACATTTTTGAATCAGCAAAGAGTCCCACAGACCTTTCAGAACCAATCGATTGTCCCAACTAATTCTCCAGCCTATAACTATAATGCCCCGATGAGCTCGAGTAGCGAATTGGTGCCTCAGCTCCCATTAGCTGCCCCCCAACAGTTGGCCCCCAAACCCGGTATCGAGGACCTTCTAGCTCAACTCATTACTCAATCTATGCAACGCCTAGAGCAACAACAACAGCAATCCATGCTTCGTCTAGAGCAACGTCTAGGTAACTTGGAAGTTGAGAAAGCTAAGGGGATCTTTCCTAGCCAACCCATTGCTAACCTAAAAGAAAATGCCAAAGGAGCAGTATATGAGATAGGATCCCAATCTCAAAGCCAGAATGAGAACTGTCAAGGGGAGGTGCAAGCTGTAACCACCTTACGATCTGGAAAAATTGTGGACATGGGAGTCCAACCACCGCCGGTGCCATCTCCAGCACCCATCACTCGTACAGAAGAAACTAGTACCAATCCTACCTCTGCTTCTTCTACCTCTGCACCAACGTTACGGAAACCCTAACTTCAACACATTTGTATCTTTTCCGAATTAATTCCTGCAAAAATAGTAATTCTTGCACAGTGGGAAGTTTCGGATGTCGATCCGCACTTGAGTTTAGTTAACGCAATCAAGAACATAATATGATGGATTTTTTTTTACCAGAAAAATGCCAGAAATTCATGGATGGTGGGACGAGAGTGGTGAGTGAAGGTGATTTTAAAGTATTCTTTTAGGTTTTTAGATGGGATCCATTCATAACGATGAAAGTACGTAGAACCAATTGAAACAAAATGCAACCAACAAAAATTAAACTTGCTTCATAAAAATAAACTTTCCCTTACATATCCTGATAAACATTGCTTAAAAACAAGTAAATCTACTAGAAAGCATTAGAATATAACAAAAAAAACTAAAAGGCCTAGAGAGAGAAAAAGAACATTATTGAGAGAAAAACTATGACAGCTAGAGAGAGAAAATGCTCAAATTATCTAGAGAGAGAACATGGTGAAGGTAGAGAGAAATCTTCTTTGGGACAACTTACCATGAAGATTGGCAATGATTTGGCCACGATGTGGGTCGGCCCAGTTGGAAAAATGGCAGCGGTAAGATGTTGTTTTGGTGAAAGAGGGGGGGGGCAGCAAACCTTCCTAGGATGAAGGTTTGTTGATGCAGTCCCTGGAGAACCAGGTAGGGGGTAGCAATCTTTCCTCTTTTTTCACTCTCTTTTTTTTTTTTTTTTTTAGAGAGAAGATGAGAGGAAAGATTGGAACTGAGGATGGCTTGAGCTTTTGTTGGGGGCGGACCAGTGTTGGGAGTATCACCGATGACTAAAGTGGAGAACCAGTTCCATCCAGCCGGTTTCAATGGTGGAGAAGGGGAGAACCAGTGGTGAAAACTGCAAGAGGAGTAGCACAACAGCAAGGTGGCAAGTCGAGGGGGCCGAGGAATTAGAATAAGGGGTTTTTTTTATAGGGACCATGGGTTTTTATTCTTGAAACCCATGGTTTCTAAAAATTTTAAAATGTTTCCCCCTCCTTTGGTAAGAACCGTGGGTTCTTACATTAGAAACCCACGGTTTCTAAAATTTCAAAAACTTCTCCTTCTCCTTTTGGAAAAACCAAAGATTCCCCCCTTTTTTAAAATCTTTCCCAAAAAAAATTACTCTCCTTTCCTTCTTAGAAACTATTTCCTATTTATGCCAGGCATATGGGTCCCACCGAGTGGCTGGGCCATGGGTAATGGGTTCGCCCTTTGGCCCATGTGATAAAATGGTGATGGCCACGAGATTCTAAGATAATGTGATGGATGATCAAGTGAATTTTCAATGATCGGATGGTAGAAGTGGGTGGCGATGATCAGGTGGATCATCGGATGGTGGAGATGGGCCAAGGTAGGTTGTAGAATTGAGTGATCGAGGAATGAGAAATGATCGGATGATTTGGATTGTGAGTAGAGAGAGAATGAGGATCTAGAGAGAGGAGAGAGAAAATATTACAAAATAAAGAGAAAATGCTCGAAGAGGGTCTTGAACCCTGGTCTTTGACTTGGTCTTCTGCATGCTTCACCAAATGAGCAAGCACTCGCCTTGTGTTGTTATATAAGCTTTAATCTCCTTAGTCTCTTCTTTGAGGGCTTGTCTATCCTTTTCTCTTGGTTGTCCCTCGATTCTTTTGATTCTTTGGCTCTTCCCGTCTTTGGCCTATATCTTCTCATCTTCAGCTTGTTGGCTCTTGAGCTTTGATCCTAGGTTCTGGAAGTTGATTGTGGGCCCGCATTCCATCAAAAGTGCCCGATTATTGCTCCTACGATAGAAAAAATCGCGTAATGAGAATGACTTCGCATGTGGATCAAATAAATGCGTATGAATGCATGCGAATATACCATTTTAACCAGAAAAGTGTGTTCTACAAAATGAAAGAAGCTCTGACGTAGAAATGTTGATAAAAAATACAGTTTTATGTAGAAGAGTGTGACAATGCTTGAAGGATAATTGCTTAAAATAAGCACTTTTGAGCGAATAAAGAGAGATGAGAGAGAAAATATCAGAAATTGGAGATAAAAGTATTGGCATAGGGTCTGGAACCCTGGTCTTCACTGTGACCATCCTCACGCTTCTCCAGTAGAGTAGACTATCATTCTTTGCTGACTCATGTGGCTTTAAACGCTTTGGTCCGTCTCTTGGTCATTGGCTCTCCTACTCTTTTCGTTCTTTAGGCCGGTTTTTTGGCCCTCTTATTCAGCTCATATTTGGCCCATATCTTCTAGTCATAGCATGTGGGCTCTTTAAGCTTTGATAATGGGCTTTCCTGATCGATGTGGGCTCGCAAGTCTCGAGAATTGTCCCATCGGGGTTTCCTGCGACAGAAGAAGCGTGTAATGAGACTTTATCAGAACGACTCAATGTCTAGACTTCCAAAAATGTGTTTAATGCATGCAAATATACCATTTCGTCCAGAAAAGTGTGTTCTACGCAACAAAAGATACTCTTACCTAGAAAAGTAGATAAATAGAGCATTTTAACGTAGGAGAGTGTGAAAACGCTTAGAAGATAACAGTGGAAAATACGCACTTTTAAGCGAATATCACCACCAAAATCACATCTGTGTGGGTTAGAAAAGATTCTCTGAAGGAGAAATGTTCGACAATGTCTTATCTCTGAGCATGGTGCTCTCTATCCCTTTGAGTTTTCCTTTCTTATTTTTTTGAGGGATAATTTTTTCTTTCTTTTTGATTTTGCTTCATTTTGAAAAATTAAAAATTAAAAATTTTCTCAGAAAATCAGAAGATCGATTGTTCAGAAGAATGCTAAAATTATTATTTAAATATACGATTTTGATGAACAGTAATTTCTGAGAACATTCAAAGAATAAGAACTTAACTATGTTAGTAAAGTTTTGCTAATCTGTGTATTATATCTTTTAATTATTATGATTGATCAATTTGTACTAGTGTACATTAGAAGATTATGAAAATAGTATATCTCATATTTTTCACATGCACACTGATTATTTATGTGGGAATGGATTTGATAGATGTGTGAGATCTTGTATTATTGGAATTAGGAATAAACCTCTACTGATTATAACTTTAAATTAGTAGTGTTCCTAGCTTCAGTTGATTTTGAAACTGCACTATAGTCGATTGTTGGCTTCCCAATGAGTGTTATTATTTTAAAGAAACAACTACCTCCACAAAAATTAGACTGAAAGCCATATGTATGGCCCTATTTGAAATTAAAATCTGATTCTCATTGCTATAGAAAAGGGCTATCTACATGGAGAGTGAAAGCTACTTATATTCAAAGTGAATAAAAAGGGTGTAAAAGACAGTCAATTTGCTAGAAAAATTCTTATCTATCAGCAAATATCCGTATACATGAGTGTATGTGAGAACCCTTAATAACTCTAATGAGGATTTTATGATCGGATACAAGATACCTCTAGATTCTGATCTTTATGAGAAATTATTATTGAAATCATATCCGGTACCACAGATGGAATCAGATCACTTACACTTGATAATATTACTGTTGATATTTGAATCTATGATTACTAGTGATTTGTGACTTGTGCTAATGTCTAAAAGAGTTAATATTTCTTATGAAGCAAAATATTGAACTAAGTGTTAGTTATTTTTCTTCAATTAGAATTAGCGTTTAGTTCTTATCAAGATTGACTTCATGAATTGAATTCTAACATTTTTTTGAATTTTTTCGTGGTGAATTATATTTTCATGAGTAGTTTAAAAATGATTTTTGGCTTGAAAAGATTTATTTGAGGGTCCCGGAGAATGAGCCTATTGGTTTTTAAAAAATTAAAATTTTTTTTATTCAGAACCAGTCCAATCGATTGGACATTATAGACCAATCGATCGGACATCTCCAATCGATTAGAGAGTACAGTCCAATCGATTGGCCACTTAGCCCAATCGATTGGACAGTGCTACGTTCGGTTTTATAAAATCCAAAATGGGTCATTTTCAACCCCAATCAGTCCAATCGCCTCTCAGATTTCTCCCAATCGATCACAGGTGCTCGATCTACTGTTCCCATACGGTTTTGTGGAGCGATTATCTCGATTTCCCCAATTTTCTACTTCATCCTCTTCATTGGTTTTTGGGGAGTTTTTGGGTAAAAATAGAGTTATTTTGGTATTTTCTTTCATTTTTGGTTCTTATGGCAACAAATCCTCGTCGTAGAAGAACGATTGTGGTCTTAAAAGAGGAAAGTGTCGATGATGAACCCCTTGCACAACGGACCCAATCTCACGTAAAATGAGGTGGTCGACTCAGTGGTTCGCGGCATTCCGAGCGAGGTGAATCATCTAGAGGCTCTAGGAGAGCTCCCTCCCGGGGTCGCTCTGGTCATACCGAGATTCCTTCAGTGAGTGCTCCCATTTCTCCGTTTATTTTCGATTCTGCTAGAGATCGTTTTGAACATTTCTCTACTCACAAATTCACTACTGAGAGAGTAGTTGAATTTAACACTATTTTGGGTACTATGGTTCATTCTTTATTCTTATCTCGTGAGTAGATTCCTACTACTCGGTTGAACATCCCATTTTATCCTGTCCTGGTTAAACTTTTTTATGCCAACATGCATTCCATTCAGTGTGATGACCCGAGTGAGCTATCCTTTCAGACTTATGTCTCTGGGGTTCACCTGACTATTACACCCGATCTGATCTCTACCTTGTTGGACATACCTTGTCTTCTTACTTCATATGATTACCTTCCCAGGACTCGTGAGATGACGACTGCTAGAGTCACCACTACAAGAAAAAGTAGATTTAGCGACGACTTTTTAGCGACGGCCAGCAAAACCGTTGCTATAATTCACCTTTAGCGACGGTCAATACGTGACCGTAGTTGAAAGCCAACAATAAGTTTTGGAGGAAAATTTATAGCATATAGCGTCGAAAATTAGAGACGGCCGAATGCTGACCGTCGCTACATATTATTTTCAGCGACGTTGATGCTCTGACCGTCGCTATAGGTGATCATATAGCGACTGTCAGAATTTGGCCATCGCTACATAGTCTTTTAGTGAAGGGCATCTCGTCGTCGGTAAAAATAACGTATATAAACAAAAAAAAAACCCGCGACCTAATTCATTTGTGCAAAAACCTTTTCTCACAACCCTTCTCTGGCGTTGTTCAAAAAAAAAAAAAATCTTCTTTGGCGTCGCTCTACGGATCCTCCCAAACCCTTGCTGCCAGTGCTCCACGCCGCTGCTGTTGTCTCGCCGGTGCTTCTCATCGCCGTTGCCGTCGCAGGTGAGTTTTCTCACCCTTTTGATATTCATTTTTTTTGGGCGATTTCTCCCTACAAATCACCAATCATACTGATTTTGGGTTTGTATGCCCATCAAAAGGTGTCCAATATATGTTTCTTGCTATCGGCATCACCAATCAAGACTGATTTTTCTAGGGTGTCGGTTTATTGATTTTTCTGGTGTGTAGTGCTGTCGACATCACCAATTAGACAAATTTTTCTAGGGTTTTTTCTTGCTAGCTACAGAAGAGATCACCAATCAGAGTTGAGTTTTTTTCTTTTTTAATTTCCCTTGTGATTCCCTTGAGTTTGAAATGTTCAAGATATTTGGTGAGGTGTTAGATTTCTTGACTGTTTGTGCTTTGTCAGATTTGGGATTGAAGTGGAACCATATCTCAAGAAATCATGTGGCGTACGAACTGGATGCTTCTTCATGCCTCTTTTTCTTCAAGAAACCATATCTGTTTTTCTTCCCGGCCGTCCTTCGTCGGACATCAATCGCTGTTAGCTGCTGACCCTATGCCGCTGCTCTATTCTGCCAGTGAGTTTTCTCATCCCCATCCCTCATTCTTCGTATGGATGTTTAGTGAATCCGTAGGTGAACATCAGTCTGATTAGTGATTTGAAACCATTTGATGTTTATAGCCTAATTCCAAGATTAAAAATCAACCCATGAAAAAGATTCCATCGTTAAAAATCAATCTAATTAGAGATTTGAAACCTTTGGATCTTTGTACCCTAATTTACCCAGTGTCTAAATTTTCTGTGAGAAGATGGATTCTATTGTTGATTTACACGAGTGAAAGAGAATGATTGTTTGCTCCATTTGGGATGGGACACAAAGGCTTGGACCTTTAGGAATCTGCAAATCCTGTTAAAGAGGACCTTGAAGTCTAGTTTTTATTGATTGGGTTTTGCCGATCAATCATCTTTTCTAAGCCATGAGACATTTGATGTCTAAGCCTCAGCTGGAATATAAATGCTCCACTATTCTCTCATGGTTAAAAATCAACAGAGGTTTTGTTTTTTTCTTTTTTCTTTTCGAACCCTAATTCCACGTTTTAAAATCAGTCTTTAGTTTTTTTTTTTATTGTCTTTCAAACCCCTTTTCTTTCCTTTGTTATAGTTTTATTAATGATTTCTAGTGATTAGATTTAGCATTTGGATCATTTTCATGGGCTGATTTTCAACCGTGTTTGAGCATTATTGCCCATTATTTGGGTTACAAAGATCTAAGGTTTTGAAATCAGTAATCGGGCTGATTACTGATTTCTTATTGTTTGGGTTACAAAGATCTAACGCTTCTACATTCATGTGTGTTGCTTGTGTTTGGTTCAAGTTGTACTGAATTTAGAACTTTATGGTCTAGTGACTATGATCCATGTTTTCTATTCCATGTTGTAGTGTGGGAAATCATGTTTATAGGTATTTTGTGAATGGAAATCATGTTTATTTAGTTGTACTTTGAAGAGACATGTGATTCTTTTTACTGTGGATTATGCTAGAAATTTAATCCCTTAATTACATGGTTATTGGTTTGCTATGTAACCAAGCCATCGGTTATGGATGATCTTGGTTCTCGCAATAGTAAATATATATCGACCGGATTTGACTGTGAGTTCTTTAAACATGCGTTAGGGCCTGGCTGGGATTTGCTTATACACAGTTTGCAGCCCGGGATTGCTGGGACCTGAGCCTATCCCGCATTACTTGTGTGGTAGTGTGGCACACAGTTACCAAAGAGATTTTCAAGTTGTGAAATTGACCTGATAGGGTGATTCTAACCTTCTAGTCTAGTGCACTTTTTTAGACTGTCTGAAAAAAGTTCAGAGCTGAGCATATTGCTTGGATGGTTAATTTCAACCCCCATCAAATTATTATGGCCTAGGAGATCTAGGTGAGACAACAATTTGTGGTTTTTTATCCCTTTTACTGTGTGATGTGTAAATCACAGTTGGTCAAGGCCTGCTGCTGGGTGCACATTCCATCTGTACCCACCATTGCTGCACATTCCATTACTTCAAATTGTCCAATAGCTGGGCCACCTCTTGCTTGGGCTGTAGGCCAAACATTTTCTGATCAAATGATCCTATGAGTGACACTTGCATGCTTTTGAACTCTCATAAACCTGTAAAAACATCCATAAGTTGAATGGTTAGGATCATTTGATTGATGCAGGTTTTAGGTTATGGCCCACCCGAGAGCTGTCCCATTAACTTCCATCAAATGTTACATTTTTGAAAAAAAAAACATGCAAACTAGAAAGATTGGCATGGTCTCCAAGTTTCTTTAGGTACATGTGTCACGTCTTTATAGGTGCTGGGCACTTCTTATGTCCAACACTACAATTGTCCTTTTCTTAAGGAGAGAATGACTTTGAAGCCAACCAGGGCAGAATGTCTACCCCTAAATGTGACATGATACTGTTTTGGGCCCATGTGCCTCGTTAAAGTTTGAAAAAAACCATTACAAAGTTTGATATCCACCCCCTCCAAAAATGCCATATGTCACTCGTTCAGGTCTACTGATCTACGAATGTTTGGCACACCTCTTGGTGCACATACATGGGGAAAAGTAGCCTGATTGGTAACTTAAGTCTGTTGGATTTGACTACCTAAACAGTGCTTGAATCCAATGGCTAGAAATCCTATGAGAAATGCTCAAGTAGAAATCATCAAGTCAGCCGATTTTTGGTCACTTAATTTAGTGACCTATTTCACTTAACCCTCTATGCTTGACACATACACATGCCAAAGCTGTAAGCATTCTACCACCAAAGGTATTATTACCCTCTCAATTGCAATTGAACTAGAGTCTATTCTATTAACTATTTTGAGAATCGACCATGAAAAGATTTCTTTCTATGATATTAGCATTTTAGGACTCTTGCTATGCATTTGATATACTTGTACTTATAAAGCAAAGCTACATGCTTGAATAAGCTGGGATGGTATGCTTGGTAATTGGGCATGTACTTTGACTACCTAAACTGTAGATGTAAATTTGTCATTTTCTTTGTATTCCAATGTCTATTGTCCATAGAAAATGGCCACGATTATGGAAAGTAGGTTTGTTGTATTGGAAGATGGTTGGAAGGTCATGGAGAATAGATTTGCCAAGCTAACTGCCATTGGAGGCATTTTCTATTTTCTATCCTTACGTTCAACCTGTTCATATTGGTTAGCACATTTTGGTAATTTAAAAGGAAACTTTTGGTTTACTGTACTTTTTATTTTCCTTTGACAAGCAGCTATTGAGAAATTTTTTGCTGCATGTGTCATTGTGCTGATCTATCTTGTTCAGGGATCTTGCCCAAAACCAACTTACAAGTGACATTCCCAAGCTAATCTATTGGAACGAAGTATTGCAATTCATTGACTGGAACATCTTATCTGACGCGAGATAATTATCTTATCATTTAACTTTACATGCCAAAGTTAGTTCTTAAGTTCTTCCCATAAATTTTGTTGAAGAATTATTTTTCACAACTACTTATTGATGGCAAAAGTATTGTACCATTGGATATGAGTAGCATTTAAGAGTATAAATGGGATATATATATATGAGTTGCATCTAGGAGTAGAAAGTAATCCATTGTAGGGTCAAGAGCAGCCAAGAGTTCCAAGCTCTTGAACCTGGAAAGTATATGCTACTAATAAGGCTTAGGCATTTTAAGGCTTTAACTTTTAACTTTTCATTTCCATTTCGTTTACACTAAATCTTAACATTTCATATGTTATTATTTTACTTATATTTGTTTTGTAGGACCTAGATGCTGATTGGCAATGTCTTGTTCTCTTGGCTATCAGATTGATTTTTGTAACTTTTGTTATTGTGGAATTTGGAACAATGAATATTATAAAAACTTAATTTAAGATATTGAATTTTATATTTTCTTTGCACTTTGTTTTGATTAAATGGAACAGAGAAATGAGGTACTACAGGTTATAGATATTGTAGGTTCTAGGTATAACAGTGTCTTTTTTGTCGTTTTGAACTATCATTGTGGAATTTGAAACAGTGACTATGTAATCTTTTTTAGATATTAAATATATGTTTTCATCGAAATGAAACAGGTATTCAAGTTATAGATATGAATAATATATCTTATCATAGAAATGAAGCAAGATATATGCAGGTCACAGGTTATAGGTATATATATAAAAAATTAAAAAATTGAAAACATTTACCGTCGACAGTCACAAGCCGTCACTATAGGTGACTTCTACCGACGGTATATTTAACCTACACCAATGGTGAATAGCAGTCGGTAAATGTTTCGTATACAAAAGAAAATCTTAATTAACATTTACCGACGGTCGTGACCGTCGCTGTAAAACATCTATAGCGACAGTGTTGTCCTGGCCGTCGGTAACATGGAACTATAGCGACGGAAGTGGCCATCGGTAAAAGCCTCTTACCGTCGCTACATATGGCTTGCACTACAATATTTTTCAGCAGGAAGGACTTAATAGCGATGACCAATTTTAGAATCGACCGTCGGTAAAACATTTAGCGACGAATGTTCTACCGACGGCTGGCGACGGTTAGGACGACCGCCGCTAAAGGATTTAACGACGAATTTATAGCTTTTAGCGACGGCCGCCGGTCATCGCTAAAACCCTTTTTTGTTGTAGTGCACCTTGATCGAGACTCTCACAGGGCAGTTATTTGATTGGAGTACTTTTATTCCACTTATCTCTCTTCTCCCTGAGTATCGGTTGTTGCACCTCATCTATGGGTACAACATTGATCCACCTAGGTATGGGGCACAGGTGAACATTAATTGTCTCCAATTTCTTTATCATCTTGGTACTGGGTTTGTCATTGACCTTCCAATGTTCATGTTTAGAGCCATGGTTAGAGCGGGTAGCCAGTTGGCAAACCATCTATGTCTTCCATTTCCTCTGCTGGTGAGCTCTATTCTACTTCACCTGGATGTATCGATTCTAGCTTCCGAGGAGGTTTGCTCTCCCATGGGGCCTATTGGACCCTCCACTATTAGGAAGAGCATGTCTCAGGTTCGGAGAGTGACAGATGTTCCTCCACACTTTGATGATATTTTTTATAAGGACTTGGGAGATGATACTGAGCCAGGCGTCCAGCTGACAAATACTGAGATGCATCCTCTAGAGCCACATCCATCCTTTGTCAGCCTCTAGAGATGCCTGCACCTTACTTTTTTCAGTCTCTTCATCATCAGATGGTGGGATTCGACCAGCGTCTCACATCTCATGAGGAGAGGACGGCTCAGAGCTTTTGCCATTTAGAAGAGGGTCAGGAGAGGATGACAAGCTCCCTGCCAGATATGCAGCGTTATATAGAGTATCAGTTTACAATGATGGGCTTTGGACAGCATCCACCATTTCATGGTCCAGATCAGCAGGATGGTACTAGTCCATCGACCTAGTCTCCCAGAGAAAGACTTCTTGAGAGATATCTGGTGTTTGTTTTATTTTGTTATTATTGTACACCGATAAACTAAGATTTTGTATGGTTATACTCTGGTTGTGTTACTTATCTGTTTCAGGGTATAAACTAGTTTGTATTTTGGTTAGATATGAAATTCCACAGGTCCGTTCTCTTTAACTTAATATACATAAAAGGGGGGTTGATTAGGTATTTAAATTTAGATATACCTATCCAGTTTTACTAGTCTATGGTATGGGGATAAAATCTCATACCTTGGTTGTTTGAAAAAGAATTATCACAATCGACTCAAATCAAATATACCTCTGTGGTATATTATCTTTTTGTCGTTTGATCTAATCAGGATATAATATGGAACACAATCAAACAATCACACAAGACAAGATATTTTTACGTGGAAACCTTAGACAAGAAAAAACCACAGGACCACGTCCAGATGGAAAGTATCACTAACTGAAAAGTTAAATGAAACAAAGGTTACCTACGTAGCACCGTTGCAAATACAACATCCAACCTTAGCCAAGGCCCACTGTCGATGCGTCCACGTCCTCTGAGTCAACACCACGAATCCACACGCGCCCTTTCAGCCAAGAAGCCTTATCCGCTTGTTTAGTTTGGTACACCTCAAGCCTACCTTCGACCGGCTCCTCCGATCTTAATTCTCAACTCTCCCGCCTTTGCAGAAGGCGAAGGATTCAATACACATGAACCCCAAGTTGTTCAAAAGGTGTTTGAGTCATACTGGTACTCTCAGGCTTACTAGGTTAAGTATAGAATTGGAAAACCTAAGCTGAGTAAAGATCAAGCTCTTGACTTTAATCGAGAAGAGAACAAGCTCACAAGATGTGAATGAAAACAAGCTTCTTGCTATTCGAAATGGATACTCTACTAAATATAGCATTTGTTTATCTCTCTTGAAGATTGAGTCACTTTATGTCTCTGTGTGTGTTTAGGAAAGGCATAGAAGGGGTATATTTATAGAATACCAAGACCCTGAGTCGTGTGGAACGTGGGATAATAGAACCATGAATTTCGGATCTGATATAACCGATTTTGTTCAAAGTCCAATCGATTGTACACTTGGTCCAATCGATTGGGCCATGTCCAATCGATTTGGGACAAGTGTCCAATCGATTGGGTCATCAATAAGTTTTCTGTTCCGAAGGCACCAATCGATTGCACAGGGTTCTCCAATCGATTTGACATTTATAACTTTCTATCTCGAAGGCTCCAATCGATTAATTAGAGTCTCCAATCGATTTGACATTTATAACTTTCTGTCTCGAAGACTCCAATCGATTAATCAGAGTCTCCAATCGATTTGACTCAGAAAGATTTCTGTCTCGTAGTCTCCAATCGATTACACAGTCTCTTCAATCGATTGGGCTCAATTATGTTTCTGCCTCGTAGTGTCCAATCGA
Source organism: Euptelea pleiosperma (assembly GCA_035048495.1). Taxonomy (NCBI): domain Eukaryota; kingdom Viridiplantae; phylum Streptophyta; class Magnoliopsida; order Ranunculales; family Eupteleaceae; genus Euptelea; species Euptelea pleiosperma. The sequence goes on along the minus strand of CM068551.1, from coordinate 9,558,962 downwards.
TTACACAGTGTCTCCAATCGATTAGGCTATGTCCAATCGATTGGGGACACATGTCCAACGATTGGACTCTCCCACTAGTCAATAAAATTGACTTTGACTCGGGTCTATCCAATGACTAAGTCTGACCGTTATATTTTATTCATTTTAGTCAACTCCTATGGCCACTAAGTCACTTACCTTCCTAATCGAGCGTACACGATTGTTAACTGACAAATCGACAGTTACTCAGATGACTCCTGTCGTCAATCGTCTGATTTTTACTGTCTTTGTCTTTTAGTCTTCACGTAGTTGGCGAAGTATGCGTCCCACGACATCTTCACACTACACTTGTGCTCGTAGGAACGGTTACAAGAATGTTTTTATGTCACACGGAATCTTTGCCAAATTGAATATGAAAATATTCCTTACAATCTCCCCATTTGGCAATTCCGTGACAAAAAAATATTTAATCATAAAGAAGGTAAAAAATAAAAAATACAAACCCACCCTCTTACATGATTCACTCATTATCTCACACTCTCTTGGAGATAATCGAACATATATAGTGTAATGGCTTTTGATCTATTCCCTGCACATTCTACCAACAATACATGCCCTGTAATATCATCGGCAATTAATAATTCATATAAAATGCAGTGAGTATAATTATGCACATCACAAGTAGAGAAATTAGAAAAATAAAATATTTTTCTCCCTTAAATTTCTCTCCCCCTATCTCATGCAACATCAACTTATTTACCGCTATGATTTTCTCTCCCCCTTTTTGTCACAGATTGACGAAGGTACATAATTATAAGCAAATAATAAGAATGCAATCAAGAATATCAAGAGAAATAAGTACAATATATATACATCCAAATCCAAATACATACTGGTTTATACCCTGTAACAAAATATAACGCAAGCAGAGTATAACCATACAAACTCTGAGTTTATTGGTGTACAATAATAACAATAAACTCACTCGATAACTCTAAAGATAACTCTTTCCAGGAGTCTATGTAGATGGTCCAGCACCATCATGCTGATCAGGACCATGAGCTGGAGGATGCTGTCCGAAGCCCATCATGGTGAACTGGTACTCCATGTATCACTGCATATCGTACATGGAACCTGTCATCCTCTCCTGACCCTCCTCTAATCTGCGGAAACTCTGTGCAGTCCGCTCTCATGCACTGTGAGACGCTGATCGAATCCCACCATCTAGTGATGAAGAGACTCAAATGAGTAAGGAGCAGGCATCTCAGGAGGCTGGTCAAAAGATGGCTGTGTCTTTGGAGGAGGCATATCAGAATCTGGCTGCTGACCCCTTGTCTCGATATCATCCCCCAAGTCTTCGTTGAAAATATCATCGAAGTGTGGAGGGACATCTGTCACTCTCCAGACCTGAGACATGCTCTTCCTGATGGTCGATGGCCCAATAGGCCCCATGGGAGCGCACACCTCATTGGCTCGAATAGCCACATCCAGATGCAGTAATATAGAGCTCACCAGTAGAGGGAATGGGAGACAAGGATGGTTAGCCAACTGGCTACCTGCTCTAACTATGGCTCTAAAGATAAACCTCGGAAGGTCAATGACAAATCCAGTGCCAAGATGGTAAAGAAGTAGCAAACAATCAATGTTCACCTGTGCCCCATGGCCAGGTGGATCAATGTTGTACTCACAGATGAGGTGCAACAAACGATACTCAGGGAGAAGGGATGTGAGAGGTATGAAGGTACTCTAGTAAAATATCTGCCCTGTGAGTGTCTCGGTCAACGTGACCCTAGAAGTCGTTGAAAGTAGGTCTTTTTTCGCGTCATTGGTTACGGAAACCCTAATTTCAACACATTTGTAAATTGATCCGAGATTATCCAGCAAAATTTAGAGATCTAGCCTAGGGATTCGTGTCAAATGTCGATCCGCACTCGGGGTTTAGTTCGCGCAAATTAAAAAAATGAAATGATGGATTTTTCTTCAGAAATTGCTAAAAATAAAAAGATGGAGTGGAGAGAATGATCATCACGAGATTGAAAATATGACTTTTTTATGGAGAATTTACCAATTGACTAACACATTGGACAATAAATTGAATAAAAAAACTATTTTATTAATCAAATAAATCGAAAGAGGTACATTACTTGAACAAAATAGCTACTCTAGAAAGCATGAAATATAAGATAGAGAGAAAAAATTCTATAAAAACCTAGAGAGAAAAGAAAGAGATATAGAGAGAGAAAATTGAGGGAAGAACTCACCATAGAGAAAGGATTAGAAATGGCAGCCAAAAAGGAGATCATGGGGGTTGCCCATTGGATGAAGATGATGGCAATGTGCAAGGCAGCAAGGGTGAAGCATGAAGATCCCGATTGGAAAGCACCCAGGTTGTAGTCTGAATTGAAGGGTGAATGAAGATGGATGGAGTGGCAGGTGGTTTTGCTTTGAAGCTGCAACAGTGGAAGGAGATGGATCCAAATAGAGATCGTGGAGGACTGCTGGAACTGTGAGCTCACTGGTGCGTTGAAGAGCAGTGATCTGGCGGAGAAGCAATGTCTGGGCGGTGCAGAACTTGGGTCGTTGGTGCAAGGGAGAAGACGATGAAGTGATGGATGGCTGGACAGTGATGGACGTAGCGGTGGTGTTGATGTGGGTAGTGGCAGGCGGCAACAGCAAGGTGGAGGACGACTTAGGTAAGTTCAACCCACCTCCTCCTCTCTTCTTCTTCTTCTTCTTTTCTCCTTTCTTTTTTTTTCTTTTGTATTTTTTTGTTGGTTTTGCCGGAGTTGTAGACCTGCAACTCCGGCAATGGAGATTTGTGGGAGCAGGGGACGCTGGCCCCAGTAGAGGGCAAAAATGCTAGGTAGAAGTGGTGGGTTGACGGCTTACCTTTTGGAGGCGCACCAGCAACAGCAACGGTGGTAGTTGCTTGCTGGTTTAGGCGGTAAGGAGAGGTGGTGGCTCTCCTCTTCTCCTCCTCTCTACTTTTTTTGTTTTTTTTTTCTTTTTCCTCCCCTCTCTTACAAGAGAGAGGACAACTGGTATTCGAGAAGAGAGGGGAGCAAGAGTGAGAGATGATGAGAGAAGAGATGGGGCGTTCGGGTTGGAAACGTGGGAGAGGGGCGGTGAGAAGAAATGGAATTCTGGATGTGGGAACGTGGTTGAGGCTGGGCCGTCGTGGAGAGAAGGAAAAGTCAGAGAAAGGAAGAGACGTGGGTTTTTTTAAATGGGGAAAGTTCTGAGGTGGAAAAAAATTAGATGTTGGACGGCTAGGGTTCCTCCCTTGGAGACGTGGTAGCCTACCCTTTTTAAGGAATAAAAATCTCTCCTTGAATTAATAATTATTTCTTTGCCCTTCAGAAACTTTCCTTGTCAAAACCGTCCTCATCTTTTGTTTTGTTCAAAAGCTTTTAGGTCAGCAACTCTTTTTTTTTAAAGAAATCTTCTTTTAAAAGCTTTCCCATTTAAGCAATGACTTTCTTTTAACCATCTTCAATTTTCCATTGACTTTTTGAAACTATCACTTCTTTATCACACACGTACACCACCTTGTATTTAAAAATCACACACCACTTTCATTTTGCTAAAACCATCTTTTCCAAACCACTTTCTTATTTTAGTTGAAAACCATCTTTTCCAAAAACCACATTTCTTTTTATCTCTTAACAAAACTTGCTAATGAGGAATTTTCATTTACAACATCCAACACTTCTTCCCTTATACAGTAATCCTCAAATCCACTACTAATCTTCTATCGAAACTTGATGCCACAATTGTTTATTTTCTCTTGATGAAGATCCAAAGCATCATAAGTATTTGATGGGTCGATCATGTAGTTAGGGTGGATCATCAAATGTTTGAGATGAGATCGTAGACCGTTGGATGAGAGATGACGTACGGATGGAGGATCGGCCAAGAACGGTAGGGATGAATGGTAGTGATCAGACGGATCTGTGGATAGTGGAGATCAACCAAGGTACGCCGCAGGATAGAGTAATTGGGAAAGGAGAGGGGATCGGATGATTTAGAGTTTGAGAGTAGAGAGAGAATGAGGGTTTAGAGAGAGGAGAGAGAAAATATCACAAAATAAAGAAAAAATGCTCGAAGAGGGTCTTGAACCCTAGTCTTTGACTTGGTCTTCTGCATGCTTCACCAACTGAGCAATTCTTTGACTTGTGCTAGTTGGTCAAGCTTTAATGCCTTAGTCTCTTCTTTGACTGCTTGTCTCTCCTTCTCTCTTGGTTGTCTCTCGACTCTTTAGCCTCTCTGGCTCTTCCCGTCTTTGGCCTAAATCTTCTCGTCCTCAGCCTGTTGGCTCTTGAGCTTTGATCCTAGGTTCTGGAAGTTGATTGTGGGCCCGTATTCTATTAAAATTGCCCGACTAGTGCTCTTGCGATGGAAAAATCTCGTAATGAGAATGACTTCGCATGTGGGTGAAATAAATGCGTATGAATGCATGCGAATATACCATTTTAACTAGAAAGGTGTGTTCTACGCAATGAGAAAAACTCTTACGTAGAAAAGTTGATAAAAAAGGCAGTTTTACGTAGGAGAGTGTGATAACCCTAGAAGGATAGTTGTTTAAATAAGCACTTTTGAGCGAACATCACAACCCCCAACCAGCATATTGCTAATCCTTGGCAATTAGTGCGAGATACAAGAGCTTAGAAGGGCCTGGTACATGCTAGAAAACTTGTTCTCATTACTCAGAAAAACTCCGTTTCGTCAATTCATATCAAAGGTGCAAGTGATAATTCAAGAATTAGAACTTAGTTAGTAAAATGCAGCACATCTACTAGTAGATATTTGGACCAAAGATTACTCAGACTCAGCGTGTGTGTGTGCTCAACATCATCCCTATCTGGCAGTCAGATTCTCTGATCACCTATAAGATTATATGCCTCGACCTCAATTCTCACTTGTATACCACTCAGAAGTAAATCACACAGAAATAGTTTTATTCTTTTCTCTTAAGTTATATGTGAGGAGATAGATGTTTGAAACTGGCAACATCTCACATATATTATTTAGAAATGAGGACACAGAAGAGTCAAAAGATCTCATGATTGGAATGTCATTTTACTCAGGAGTGTCGGATCAAACTCTATAGTTTCTCTCTTCTCCATTCTCCACATTCTGTGATGGTGCTATCCTAGAATCAAATAGGTCTTGCCCTGGGTTGTATAGAAGCTTAGGAAATGGTTAGAACGATGAGGGTCTTCAAGGATTCAACAGTTCTAAGAGGGTATCTCACTGTTCTTTGCAGCATTTCCCGATGGTGGTGACACTAACTCCTTGATTTCTTTCTTTTACCTTTTTCACTTGTTCATCTTCTTGACTTTTGTTCTATTAACTTTCTTTTTCTATTTCTCTTTTATTTCCTTCTTTCTTTTCCTTTCATATTTCCTTTTTGCTTGATCCACTTTTGTCTTTCTTTTATTTTCTTGCTTTATCTTCATGATGTGAGCATACAGAAAATTCTTTTATCCCTCTCAGAAGTAGGTGTTTGAGTTGTGTTTATTTTGGGGATTGGATTTGGTTGATGGGTTATCAAAAAGGTTTTCATCGTAAGGCTCAAGAGAGTTGCTAATGGTGTAGATATTAGGTAAGCCAAAAATGTCTGATTAGGGTAGAAAGATGGCCTATATCATTTTCTAGGTTTTACACTTTCATTTGTGATGTCTTGAATGAATAGAGAGAAAGTTCTTTTTGTAATGATCAATCTTTGACGTCGCTCCAAGTTCTATGACCAAAGCAAGGATTAATGAGATCTTACAAGGAAATAGTTGGGGATGAGAAAAAAAGGTGAGTCATCTGGTGACTCAGGGTTATTTATATCCCTCAGAAGTGAAGAGAGGCTCAAACGCTCACTGGGTTAGGTCTCCACAGTTGTTCTTCTTGGATCTTTAGATCGTCCAAACTACAGATAGTTCTGATGTTGATTTGTGAAAATGTTTTGCTGAATCTGAGTTTTCCAAGAGTTTAACTCCACTGTAGTATTCTTCAAAACCGAACTAAGAGCTAATAAGTGATTTTCTCAAAGTAGACATCTTTTTCAATAAATAGACTTTGCGAAGAGTTTTGACTCATCATTGTAACAGTTTTTGAAAACACTGTTAAAATCAACAAAAGACACCTTGAAAACAGTCCGAAAATCACCACAAAATGCATCTTTTCTCCCATTTTTCTCATGTTTTTTTTTAAATATATTTATCAAAATGAATACATGAGTTTTGGTAAATACCCACCCCAACCAAAATACAGTACCATCCACGATGCTCATGACCGAGTGATATTCGCTTAAAAGTGCGTATTTTCCACTGTTATCTTCTAAGCGTTTTCACACTCTCCTACGTTAAAATGCTTTATTTATCTACTTTTCTATGTAAGAGTCTCTTTTGTTGCGTAGAACACACTTTTCTAGATGAAATGGTATATTTGCATGCATTAAGGTGAAAGAGCCCACATGCTATGACTAGAAGATATGGGCCAAATATGGGCTGAATAAGAGGACCAAAAAGCCAGCCCAAAGAACGAAGAGAGTAGGAGAGCCAATGACCAAGAAACGGACCAAAGCGTTTAAAGTCACATGAGTCAGCAAGGAATGATAGTCTACTCTACTGGAGAAGCGTGAGTGTGGTCACAGTGAAGACCAGGGTTCCAGACCCTCTGCCAATACTTTTATCTCTATTTTCTGATATTTTCTCTCTCATCTCTCCTTATTCTCTCTCTCTTCATCTCTCGGTCCTCGAATCTACTGACCTAACCCCAGAACTCCTGCCCATTGGCTCTGTCTCATCTCCCTTAGCTTTCTGACCATTGGATCTTCAATCGGACCGTTGGATCTTCCATCGGACCGTTGGATCTCTTTAGATCCGTCGATCTACCAATCTGGGTCCCAATCAAGTCACCATCCATTCGATCGCCATCAGATTGTCTGTCACATCATCTTGTGAGACGATGGACATCATCAATCCATGTGGGCCAGTAGCTGAGCCCATCATCATCGACCCGCTGTCCGACCATTTAGTGGACCCCGTGAATTTCAAAATAATTTCAATTAAATTTTAAAAAATGGGGGGTCCACTAAATGGGGAAATTCCCCAAAGAAAAGTAGGGTTTTACTTAAAAAAAAAAATTTATTTTTTATTTTTTTTATTTTTGAAAAATACCCTATTTCCATTAAAGGAAATAAGGAGCTTTAAAAGAGGAAGGAGAAGGGTTCGTTTGAACCCTAATCCCCCTCCAATCTCTTCTAATCTTCCCCCAAAAACCCCCCCTACGTTCTTTCTCCTTCTTTCTCCTCTTCTTTTTCTTCTTCTTCTTCTTCTTCTTCTTCTTCTTCATTTACCGGTCGGAGTTGCAGAACTCCGGCCACCTCGTCTTCTTCTCTTCTGCTTCTTCTCTGCCTGCAGCATCGTCTGTAATAGCAACAAGCACCACCATTGCTCCTATCATCTCCACGTTGTTGCTGTGCGCACGCAACACCACCACCTGCGGGCTCCACCACCGCCTACCTCCGCCTGTGCGTGCTGCAACCTCTGGCCTCCGACGCCTTCTCTTTCACTCTCCCAAAACTGCCCCTCACTTCTCTCTTCTTGACGGTTTCTAAAGAGAAACCCAAAAAACATTTTGGGGGATCTCCTCTCCCCTAGCCGTCATCTACCAATCATCCCCTATCTCTCCCTTAGGAAATCTTCTCCATTGCTACAACTCGAAGTGAAGAGGCTAAGGGCAACACAACCAACCACCTGCAACCATCTCTACTCTACCTTGCACGCACCGCTCCTCTTCTCCCTCATCGCCGGACTGGGTCAGCGTCTCCACCATTATTTCGGGTGTTGTAGGTTGCAACTCCCGCCCCTCTAGCGCTGCCTCTGCCTTCGTCACCTCTTGCCGGTGATCTACTTCACCGTTCGGGGTGAACAACTCCTCCACGCTGCTGGGTTTCCACATACCCTGCTGGCCGAGCGAACAAGAACCCAACCAACCGCCTGTCACCATTGGAGATTGTCTTCACATTGATCTACAATAGTTTGCCGCCCCTACTTGATGCTAGAGACATCACCAACTGCCCACAAGTGCCACTCTTCAAGGCCGTTATCTCCTCAGTCTGATTTGCTTGCACAATCCATCACGCACTCCATGTACCTCCCTTGCTGACCTGCCATAGCATACCTCCATCTCTCCCTCTTGGTGAGCTTCATCACTAGTGGACATAACTTTCTTGCTCGTCCAAGCAACTTTGGTATCTTCTCACCAACGGCTACCATCACTTCACATGGCCGAATCTCCAAGGTAAGGTTCAAGGTAAATTTCTCTTTCATTGCCTTCTCTCTCTCTCTCTCTCTCTGAATTTCTATCTCTAGGTTAGGTCTCTCTTTAACCTTTTCCTCTCTTTCTCCCTCTTTAGTTTTCTCTCTCTTCTTTCTCTCTCTAGTTTAGTCAAGTTATTGCTTTCTAGTATAAGTTTTCAATCATGATCATTGTAAGAATTATTTTGGGTTAATACTTAATTCAAATTTTATAGTATTTCAAATACCGTGGTGTCACTTTATGCTACTCAGATCAGTGATTTCATGGCTCTCATACAATTATCAAGCATGTTTTAAAAGCACCTTAAACCACCACTCTCACCCCTCCATCTTCCTTAGTACAAATTTCTGATAAAAATCCGTCATTTCATGTTCTTGATTGCGTTAACTAAACCCGAGTACGGATCGACATCCGAAACTTCCCACTGTGCAAGAATTACTATTTTTGCAGGAATTAAATCGGAAAAGATACAAATTTTGTTGGAATTAGGGTTTCCGTAACCAATGACGCGAAAAAATCTAAGTTTCAAATGGCGCCGCTGCCGCTCGGGTGTACGGGAGTGCGAAAAAGGACGTAAAGACGGAATTGGAAAGTTGCCAAATCGGAAAGCTGCTCAATTTGGACAGCCCGACCTTTTCGGGAAACTTTCTATTTTTTGTTTTTAGTGATTTTTAGCAGTCTTTTAAATTACTATTTTTGATGCCTCGGAAGGCCGAGTGCAATTTGTAATAATTTAGGAATTTTACTGCTTTCCATATAACTGCTAGATCTTGTTTTAGGGTTTTTAGAAACCCTAGATTAAGTGAAAAATATCAAAAAAATAAAAATTCTAAATTCAAAAAAAAATTAGGGTTTTATATTCTGCAGATTTTTAGAAATCACCAATCAAGGAGTTGCGATTTTTGGAAACATTCCAAAATTTTGAAACTCTGCTTAATTAGGGTTTCCCCTCTTAGAAGTTTCCTCTTTAGAAGAATTTCTATCTTTAGAAATCTTCCGAATTATGAAAAATCTGCAAAAGGAAACACCCCAAATCTAGCAGAATTTCAATTTTGGGAAATTTTCCAAAATTGTAAGGGATCTCGCAATCAAATCTTTCTTGGAAGATCTCCACAGTTCGGGAAACATTCCAATCTAGGTATTTTCCAATCTGGGAATTCCTAAATTTTACCCCATCTCGAATTTGAAAAACTAATTCAAAAACTTGCCTAAATCCAGTGCTTGCTCTGTGAACACTAAAAGGCAAGGATCTTCCAACTAGAATCCTGACTACCTAGACCGTGCGATCTAACTTTTCTGTAGGAACACGATCTAGTGTGGGTAGGGAGCGAAAGCTCAAAGAGGTGGAGTCGGACCCAAGCCCATTAGGATACCCCTCCCTAACCCACGGAGGCGACCCCGTGGCGTGGCCCAAGGGAGGTAAATCCTTATCCTCGCCTTGAGTGCGATACGGTGTTATTGGGTGCATCATTGCCGCTTGTCTATTTGCTTTCGCATACATATTCTTCGACTTGCGTGGCGTGGCCGTTAATCAATCAACTCTAAGAGAGCAGACCCAGCTCCACAATTGAAACTGGTGGGATTTCATCACCCACCTCATCATTCCAACTGATTTGATCCCAAGGCTCCATTTAATTAAAAATAATCAAGAAGTAGAGCCAATTAGCCCGGTGTTCGAGTAAAAATCTACACAAAGAGAACCCGCTTAACATCCAATCTAAATAAAGACCATGAGCGCGGGTCCCTGTTGTCTAATACACCCATAAGTCCCTGCTACTCGAGTACACTGAGCCCGACGTGGCATCTTGGACTATTCGATGGTTAGTTGCGTGTGGACTAGGAACACGCATCAACCCTAGCTTAACCCGAGGGAACACTCTTCTTATCCACTTGACCAATCCAGTTAGTCTAGGACGTACTTAAGTCAGCCATTGTGCCGCACGTCTGTCTAGGCTTCGGATTGCCTTGTTGTTAACTAGAGTTAGTACTAAAGGATTCGCTCTGAAGAGTGTAGCATGGTGAGAACCTCTGAGTGCAAAACAGTTAGTCCGGCGGTTAAAAGATAAACCAGTGGTCCGCCCACTGTCATTATCTACTCTAGCCCCAAAACTAACAAAGATAATTCCTAAAATATATCCTGATTGCTTACAATAGGATTATCTATGCTTGGTGTGCATCATTTAGGATAGTGTTCCTCTCTGGCAACTTTTTGCCAAGTATAGAGCTTACCTCATCAGCGTATGCCCGTTTGGACTCATCCGAACAAGCGCTTGATTCGATCTGAGAATCACGTACCTAATGTGGATCCTCTACTGAATTCTTCCCCATCTTTTTTCCCACCCACCTCCCCCAGTACTACTACCTTTGTAATCATGGCAGTCGAACGACCTCTTATCAAGACGTTTGCCCCTATCTCTGCCAATCCGCCCACTTGCATTATTCTCCCACATACTACGGCGGTACAGTTTGAGATCAGGCTGCAGACGATCCAAATGTTGCCAACCTTTCGTGGTCTCCCAAGAGAAGACCCATATTCCCATATTAGGGAATTCCAACATGTCATCCTACTTTTCAAGAATCAGAACCTCGATGATGACAATGTGCGTCTACGTGTTTTCCCATTCTCGCTCAAAGACCGAGCCTCAGATTGGCTCTACTCCTTACCCGCTGATTCAATCAGCAGTTGGAAAGTGTTGGTGGACAAATTCATGTCCAAATTCTACCCCATGACTCGGACCAACCAAATGAAGCAACTCATCCAGGACTTTCGATAGAAGTCCGATGAGAAATTTTTCGAAGCGTGGGATAGATTCCAAGACTACCTGACTAAGTGTCCCCACCATAACATCGACAAGGGCAATCTTGTCCACGTCTTCTATAAGGGACTTACTGATGAGTCCCGGACCATGGTAGAGTCAATGTGCCAAGGAAAATTCCTGCACCAAACTCCGACCGATGCATACAAATTTTTGGGAGAGTTAGGAGAAAAATCTCAACATTGGACGACTGACTCAGAGTTCAGTCGAACCGGTCCAAAGGACAACCAAGGGACATGATGCTACAGCTGATACTGAGCTTCGATCTGTCATTCAAGAGTTGAGCAAGTCAGTCTCGGCACTGGCTGTGTCAGTACAAAAGCCTACTCAACAATCTGCCCCAGTCATGCATGTGGGACACGAGAGCCCTATGGAATCCTGCACCCTTTGTCTGCAACCCTCCCATACTACTGAGCATTGTCCTTTGAATGAAGGATGGTCTAATCCTCTTCAGGAAGAAGTTTGTGCTTTCAGCACATACAAACGACCCACTCAGAACTCGTATAGTCAATCTTATCATCCTGACACGAGAAATCACCCTAACTTCTCTTGGAGGCCTCAGTCTACTCAACCGCCAGCTCAACCTCAGCGTCAACCTCAGGGCATGTATCCTCCTGGGTTCAATCAACCCAATAGGCAATTCAATCAGGGTTAGTACTAGCAGAGTCAGTACCCATGTACTCAAAACCAGCAGTTCCAACAGGGTTAATACTCTGGACAACCGAGCACATTTCAGAATCAGCAAAGAGTCCCACAGACCTTTCAGAACCAACCGATTGTCCCAACTATTTCTCCAGCTTATAACTATAATGCCCCAATGAGCTCGAGTCGTGAATTGGTGCCTCAGCTCCCATTAGCTGCCCCCAACAGTCGGTCCCCAAATCCGGTATCGAAGACCTTCTAGCTCAACTCATTATTCAGCAACAACAATCTATGCAATGCCTAGAGCAACAAGAACAACAATCCATGTTTCGTCTTGAGCAACGCTTAGGCAACCTGGAAGCTGAGAAAGCTAAAGACATCTTTCCTAGCCAACCCATTGCTAACCCAAAAGGAAATGCTAAAGGAGCAGTATATGAGATCGGTTCCCAATCTCAGAGCCTGAATGAGAATTGTCAAGGGGAGGTGCAAGCTGTAACCACCCTACGATCTGGAAAAACTGTGGACATGGGAGTCCAACCACCGCCGGTGCCATTTCCAGCACCCATCACTCGTACAGAGGAAACTAGTACCAATCCTACCTCTGCACCAACATCAGATATCCCTGTGCAGAAATCGAAGGCTAAAGACAAATCCATTTGTCGAGTAAAGCCTCCCTTCCTGGACAGACTTGTCCAAGATAAGCAGGATCAGCAATTCTCAGAGATCTTAGACGTCTTTAAAGACGTCCAGATCAATATCCCATTCCTTTCTGCTATCAAGCAAATCCCCTCTTATGCCAAATTGCTCAAGGACTTGTGCACAATTAAGTGGCGTATGCATGTACCCAAAGCTGCCTTCTTGGTCGAAAAAGCTACCGCGTTCATTCAACGCAACAGTGTGATCAAACACAAGGATCCAGGTAGCCCAACTGTCCAATGTGAAATTGGAGACAACTTTAGCTGCACTGGCTTGTTAGATTTAGGGGCTAGCGTTAACCTCATACCATTCTCGGTATATCAGCAGTTAGGACTGAAAGATATGAAGCCTACCAATGTCACCTTGAAATTCGCTGATCAGTCCATCAAGATTCCAAGAGGAATCATTGAAGATGTCCTAGTAAAAGTCACTGACTTTTATTATCCTGTGGACTTTATCATTCTCGACACCGAGCCGTGTCAGGATAACCGCATTCCAGTCATCTTAGGCCGTCCTTTCCTTGCCACCGCGAATGCACACATCGGGTGCCGGGACAGAAACATGTCCATTGTTCTCGAAAACCTCAAAGCTGAGGTCAATATCTTTCGTCTAATGCAACAGGATGCCGATCGCGATGTGGCCGATGAAATGTGTGCCGTTGAGAGTCTAATCCCGGACTCCACCGAAGATATTCTTAAACAGTGTCTAGCACACTTTGGCGCTGACTTTGCAACAGAGTCAGCTATTTCTGATCTCAATGATCTTTTGGAGACTGCTCCACTACTAGAGATCCCCGCTCCACTCATCGAGTTCGAGCCTCTGATAACCATGGCCAGAGAACCCATCTTTCCTTTTACTACTGAAGTCAAACCTCTTCAATCTATGTCTTCTATGACACCTACTTCAACTCCATCTGCTCCAACATTGGAGCTCAAGCAACTTCCAACAGATCTTTCCTATGCCTATCTTGGTCCTAAGGAAACCTACCCTGTCATTATTGCTTCCGCTTTGTCTAAGAGTGAACGTAAGCAACTTCTCGATGTGCTCAATGAGCACAAATCTGCGATAGGTTGGACTATAGATGATATTCGAGGCATAGACCTCTCGGTGTGCCAACATCACATCTATTTCGAGGATGAATCCAAAACCTCTCGAGAACACCAGAGGAGGTTGAACCCCGTCTTGAAGGATGTAGTCCGGGACAAGATACTTAAACTGTTAGATGCGGGTATCATTTACCCCATCTCTGATAGCAAATGGGTGAGTCATATTCATGTAGTCTCTAAAAAGGCAGGATTCACAGTTGTGAAAAATGAGAACAAGGAAATGGTCACCCAGCACCTGAAGAAAGGGTGGAGAGTCTGCGTCGATTACAGACGACTATACACCAACACTAGGAAAGACCATTTTCCTTTATCCTTCATAGACCAGATGTTGGAGAGACTAGCAGGTCACTCCTATTACTGCTTCCTTGATGGTTACTCAGGGTATAATCAAATACCCATCGCCCCTGAGGATCACGAGAAGACAACTTTCACCTGTCCCTTTGGCACTTTTGCCTACAAGCGCATGCCCTTTGGCCTCTGCAATGCACCCGCGACCTTTCAAAGGTGTACGATGAGCATATTCTCTGATATGGTGGAAAAATTCCTCGAAGTCTTTATGGACGACTTCTCTATTTTTGGGTCATCCTTTGATGACTGTCTGAACCATCTAGGGCTTGTACTTCAACGCTGTCAAGACAAGCGACTTGTCTTTAATTGGGAGAAAAGCCACTTCATGGTGAAGAAAGGCATAGTTCTGGGACACGTCATTTCCCATCAAGGCATTGAGGTCGACAAAGCTAAAATCGATATCATCTCGACCTTGCCCATTCCTAAGTCCGTGCATGACATTCGATCTTTTTTGGGACACGGAGGATTCTATCGGCGATTCATAAAGGACTTCTCTCAAATCGCTCGACCTCTGTCCCATCTTCTGGCTAAAGATAGTCCTTTCGACTTTAATGCTGACTGTGTCAAGGCATTTGAGCGTCTCAAATCTGAGCTCACTACTGCGCCCATTATCCGTCCCCCAGACTGGACTCTACCTTTTGAGGTAATGTGCTATGCTTCTGACTACGCGTTAGGCGCTGTTCTAGGGCAGAGAGTTGATAAAAGGTCACATGTGATCTACTACGCGAGCAAAACTCTTAACTCTGCCCAAATGAATTACTCCACCACTGAGAAAGAACTCCTGGCGGTAGTCTTCGCCCTTGATAAATTCCGTCAGTACCTCTTAGCCATTAAGGTGGTCGTGTACACTGATCATGCAGCCCTTCGTTATCTCATGTCGAAAAAGGAAACCAAGCCTCGATTAATTCGATGGATTCTCTTACTGCAGGAATTCGACCTCGAGATTAAGGATAAGAAAGGAACTGAGAATGTAGTGGCTGATCACTTGTCTAGACTGACTTTAGAGTCATCCTTCGACACCCAGCCCATCCCTGAGACCTTTCCAGATGAACAACTATTCGCTATCTCCGTTCATCCATGGTATGCTGACATTGTCAACTACCTTGTCACCGAAGAAATGCCTTCACACTGGTCAAAACAGGACAAAAGCCAATTCCTAGCAAGAGTTAAGTACTACTCTTGGGACCCTTATTTGTATAAATACTGTCCTGACCAGATCATTTGTCTCTGTGTCCTTGAGTTGGACCAACTCAATATCTTGTCCTCGTGTCATGATCAACCTTGTGGTGGTCATTTCAGCACTAAGAAGACTGCAGAAAAAGTACTGCAATGCGGATTCTACTGGCCCACATTATTTAAAGATGCCCACATCTATAGCAAAACTTGTCCTAATTGCCAACATCTAGGCCGCATCTCCCAGAGGAACATGATGCCCCTAACTCCCATCCAGGTCAATGAAATATTTGACATCTGGGGCATCGACTTCATGGGTCCCTTTCCGGTTTCCTATGGTTTTGAGTACATTCTCCTTGCGATAGACTATGTCTCCAAATGGATAGAAGCCATTCCCACCAAGACCAATGACCACAAAGCAGTGGTCAAATTCCTAAAGGAGTTCATCTTCGCCCGGTTCGGTGCTCCTAAGGCCATCATTAGTGATGGGGGCACCCATTTCTGCAATTGGATATTCGAGAAATTAATGAAAAAGTATGGGGTAACCCACAAGGTTGCCCTAGCTTATCATCCGTAGACTAGTGGTCAAGTAGAGGTTTCTAATCTTCAGATCAAGCAGATCTTGGAGAAGACAGTCAATACCACACGTAAAGACTGGTCTACTCGTCTCACTGATGTGTTATGGGCATACAGAACCGCCTACAAGACCCCACTCAATATGTCTCCATATCGTCTCGTCTTTGGGAAACCCTGTCATCTTTCGGTAGAGATTGAACATCGTGCCTTGTGGGCCATTAAAAAGCTTAACTTCGACCTAAAAACCGTAGGGGAAGAGAGAAACTTCAAATGAATGAGTTAGAAGAACTCAGAAATGATGCCTACAACTTGTCCAAGAATTACAAAACAAAAATGAAGTGGATACATGACAAGAGCATCCTCAGGAAAGAGTTCCATCCAGGACAGAAGGTCCTTCTTTATAATTCTCGTCTCCATCTCTTCCTTGGGAAACTGAAATCTAGGTGGACCGGTCTTTATACGGTCACCGCAGTGACACCCTTTGGGGTAATCACTATTGAGGATCCCAAGGATCACTCCTCATTCCAGGTAAATGGCCAGCGTCTTATGCAGTTCCATGAACTTGATGTGTCGTTCATTCAGACTTTTGAAATTAATCTCAGCGATCCTGTCTATGTCAACTGATGATCCACTCAGTCTCCTGTGCTCCAACTTGGTTGGGGGTGCTGATATTCGCTTAAAAGTGCGTATTTTCCACTATTATCTTCTAAGCGTTTTCACACTCTCCTACGTTAAAATGCTCTATTTATCTACTTTTCTACGTAAGAGTCTATTTTGTTGCGTAGAACACACTTTTCTGGACAAAATTGTATATTTGCATGCATTAAACACATTTTCGGAAGTCTAGACATTGAGTCGTTCTGATAAAGTCTCATTACGCGCTTCTTCTGTCGTAAGAAACCCTGATGGGACAATTCTCGAGACTTGCGAGCCCACATCGATCAGGAAAGCCCATTATCAAAGCTTAAAGAGCTCACATGCTATGACTAGAAGATATGGGCCAAATATGAGCTGAATAACAGGACCAAAAAGCCGGCCCAAAGAACGAAGAGAGCAGGAGAGCCAATGACCAAGAGATGGACCAAAGCGTTTAAAGCCACATGAGTCAGCAAAGAATGATAGTCTATTCTACTGGAGAAGTGTGAGGATGGTCACAGTGAAGACTAGGGTTCCAGACCCTCTGCCAATACTTTTATCTCCATTTTCTGATATTTTCTCTCTCATCTCTCCTTATTCTCTCTCTCTTCATCTCTCGGTCCTCGAATCTACTGACCTAACCCCAGAACTCCTGCCCATTGGCTCTGTCTCATCTCCCTTAGCTTTCTGACCGCTGGATCTTCAATCGGACCGTTGGATCTTCCACCGGACCGTTGGATCTCTCTAGATCTGTCGATCTACCAATCTGGGTCCCAATCAAGTCACCATCCATCCAATCGCCATCAGACTGTCTGTCACATCATCTTGTGAGACGATGGACATCATCAATCCATGTGGGCCAGTAGCCGGGCCCATCATCATCGACTCGCCATCCGACCAGTTAGTGGACCCCGTGAATTTCAAAATAATTTTAATTAAATTTTAAAAAATGGGGGGTCCACTAAATGGGGAAATTCCCCAAAGAAAAGTAGCGTTTTACTAAAAAAAAAAAAATTTATATAAAAAATTCCCTAATTTCCATTAATGGAAACTAGGGAGCTTTAAAAGGGGAAGGAGAAGGGTTCTTTGGAACCCTAATCCCCCTCCGTTCTTCTCCTCTCTTTCCCCAAAACCTTCCCCCCACGTTTTCCCCCTTCTCCTCCTTCTTTTCTCCACTTTCTCTTCTTCCTCTTCATCTTCTTCTTCTCCCTTCTCTTCTCCGGCGAGCTGCTCCACCAAGCATCTACGCCCCTGACCCTTCGCTGCAACTCCTCCACAGTCCATCCACGACCGCCTGGTGCAGCCCATCATCCAGCCACGACCGCCTGGTTGCAGCACAAGGTTTCACATGGCTACTCCTGCAAGACAGCACCGCCTCCCTCTCCAAACGCCGGTCACCGCTGCAACTCCGGCGCCTTTTCGAACGTACATCTCCTGCACATCTTCAGCCACGTTTTTGGCACGATCTCAGGTTTGTCTTCCTCTTCCTCATCCTCTTCTTCTTCTTCTTCTTCTTCTTCTTTTTCTTCTTCTTCTTTTTCTTCGCCGGAGTTACAGGTCTATAACTCCGGCCGATTCTTTTCAGCCCGTGTGCGTTCTCATCATCACCACAGACGTGCTTATCTTCTTCTCAAGGAGTGCCAAACGGACCTGCAACTCCAGCAGGTCCATTTTCCTCTTTCGCTCCTACCCATCATACTTGCAACTCGGATCACCGCCGCAGGGTCCATCTCCTCCCTCCACCGGTGGGTCACCATAAAGTAAGACACCACCGTGCTCAGCTTTAACGAGCCTCCCCTTCAAGTTGTAGATCTGTAATGGGTTTCAAAAAAAAAAAAAAACCGCCTGGAACCTCCTCCTCAAGCACCGCCATCACCATTAGATTATGGTGTTGCAAGCACCAAAACCATCTTCTCCTCCTTGAGCCATTTGGTCGTGAGCCACCCATGAATCCTCCTCTTGGACACGGACAGACCTCAAGCACCACCACCACGGCCATGCACTTGGCCAAGTCCAGGAAAGCTCCAATGGTGAGTTCCTTTCCTCTTTCTTCTCTTTTCTCTTTCTAACACCCTCTTCTTTTTCTCTCTCTAGTGCCTCTATACCTTTTATCTCTAGGTTCTCACCATTTTCTCTCTCTAGCCCTCTCATTCTCTTTCTAGGTTTATTTTCCTTCAAAACTCATTTTCTCTCTCTACTTTTATCTTTTTCTCTTTTTAGTCTTCCCTCTCTATCTTTAGGTAGTCCTAAGACTTTTCACTCTAGAATTCTGTATCTCTTTTTTTCTTTTTTTCTCTCTACATCTTCTTTTACGGCTTTATAGTTAGATCTCATGCTTTTATTTAACTTTATTTGGATGTAATGGAATTGATTTGAATTAATAAAAGAGTGATATTTTTATGCAAATCTTGTTATTTTCTTGTTCGTACTTGACAATTGATCTTCAGAAAAGTATTTTGAATCCATGATCCCATCATCACCATTCTCACCCCTACATTGATTTCAGAGCAATTTCTATAAAGAAAGCCGTCATTTCATGTTCTTGTTTGCGCTAACTTATCCCGAGTGCGGATCGACATCCGACACGAATCCCTATACGAATCTCTAAAATTTTGCAGGATAATCGGATCAAATTAAAAATGTGTTGAAATTGGGGTTTTCGATTCGATGACACGGAAAAACCCTACTTTCAAATGGCGCCGCTGCCGCTCGGGTTGACGGGAGTGCGAAAAAGGACGTAAAGACGGAATTGGAAAGTTGCTGAAGCGGAAAGCTGCTCAATTTGGACAGCCCGACCTTTTCGGGAAACTTTCTATTTTTTGTTTTTAGTGATTTTTAGCAGTCTTTTAAATTACTATTTTTTTAATGCCTCGGAAGGCCGAGTGCAAAGTTGTAATAATTTAGGAATTTTTACTACTTTCCAAATAACTGCTAGATCTTATTCTAGGGTTTTTTTAGAAACCCTAGATTAAGTGGAAATTACCAAAAAAAATAAATAAATAAATCAAAATTCAAAAAAATTAGGGTTTTATCTTCTGCAGTTTTTTAGAAATCACCATTTTAGGATTTGCGCTTTTTGGAAAGATTCTAAAATCTTGAAACTTTGCTAAATTAGGGTTTCCCCTCTTAGAAGTTTCCACTTTACAGGAATTTCTATCTTTAGAAATCCTCCGAATTTGGAAAAGTCTGCAAAAGGAAACACCCCAAATCTAGCAGAATTTTAATTTTGGAAAATTTTCCAAAGTTGTAAGGGATCTCGCAATCAAATCTTTCTTGGAAGATCTCCACAGTTCGGGAAACATTCCAATCTACGTATTTTCCAATCTGGGAATTCCTAAATTTTAACCCATCTCGAATTTGGAAAATAATTCAAAAACTTGCCTAAATCCAGTGCTTGCTCTGTGAACCCTAAAAGGCAAGGATCTTCCAACTAGAATCCTGAATACCTAGACCGTGCGATCTAACTGTTTTTACAGGAACACGATCCAGTGTAGGTAGGGAGCGAAAGCTCAAAGAGGTGGAGTCGGGCCCAAGCCCATTAGGATACCCCTCCCTAACCCACGGAGGCGACCCCGTGGCGTGGCCCATGGGAGGTAAGTCTCTATCCTCGCCCTGAGTGCGATACAGAGCAATTTGGGTGAATCATTGCCACTTGTCTATTTGCTTTCGCATACATATTATTCGACTTGAGTGGCCGTTAATCAATCAACTCTAAGAGAGCAGACCCAGCTCCAAATTGAAACTGGTGGGATTTCATCACCCACATCATCATTCCATCTGATTTGATCCCAAGGCTCCATTTAATTAAAAAGAATCAAGACCTAGAGCCAATTAGCCCGGTGTTCGATGAAAACTCCACACAAAGTGAACCCGCTCAACATCCAATCGAAATAAGACCACGAGCACGGGTCCCTGTTGTCTAACACACCCATAAGTCCCTGCTACTCAAGTACACTGAGCTCGACGTGGCATCTTGGACTATTGATATTCGCTCAAAAGTGCTTATTTTAAGCAATTATCCTTTTAGCGTTATTGCATTCTCCTACGTTAAAATGCTCTATTTATCTACTTTTCTATGTAAGAGTCTCTTGTGTTGCGTAGAACACACTTTTCTGGACGAAATGATATATTTGCATGCATTAAACACATTTTCGGAAGTCTAGTGATATTCGCTCAAAAGTGCTTATTTTAAGCAATTATCCTTTTAGCGTTATTGCATTCTCCTACGTAAAATACTCTATTTACCTACTTTTCTACGTAAGAGTCTCTTCTGTTGCGTAGAACACACTTTTCTGGATGAAATGGTATATTTGCATGCATTAAACACATTTTCGAAAGTCTAAATATTAAGCCGTTCTGATAAAGTCTCATTACGCGCTTCTTCTGTCGCAGGAAACCTCGATGGGACGATTCTCGAGACTTGTGGGCCCAAATCGATCATGAAAGCCCATTATCAAAGCTTAACAAGCCCACATGCTATGACTAGAAGATATGGGCCAAATATGGGCTGAATAAGAGGACCAAAAAGCCGGCCCAAAGAATGA
This sequence comes from Euptelea pleiosperma, assembly GCA_035048495.1. Lineage (NCBI taxonomy): Eukaryota > Viridiplantae > Streptophyta > Magnoliopsida > Ranunculales > Eupteleaceae > Euptelea > Euptelea pleiosperma. The sequence goes on along the minus strand of CM068551.1, from coordinate 9,538,130 downwards.
AGAGAGTAGGAGAGCCAATGACCAAGAGACGGACCAAAGCATTTAAAGCCACATGAGTCAGCAAAGAATGATGGTCGACTCTACTGGAGAAGCGTGAGGATGGTCACAGTAAAGACCAGGGTTCCAGACCCTCCGCCAGTGCTTTTCTCTCTATTTTCTGATACTTTCTCTCTCATCTCTCCTTATTCTCTCTCTCTCTTCATCTCTCGGTCCTCGAATCTACTGACCTAACCCCAGAACTCCTGCCCATCGGCTCTATCTCATCTCCCTTAGCTTTCTGACCGTTGGATCTTCCATCGGACCGTTGGATCTTCAATCGGACCGTTGGATCTCTCTAGATCCGTCGATCTACCAATCTGAGTCCCAATCAAGTCACCATCCATCCGATCGCCATCAGACTGTCTGTCACATCATCTTGTGAGACGATGGACATCATCAATCCATGAGGGCCAATAGCCGGGCCCATCTTCATCGACCCGCTGTCCGACCAGTTAGTGGACCCCGCGAATTTCAAAATAATTTTAATTAAATGGGGGGTCCACTAATTGGGGAGATTCCCCGTAGAAAAGTAGGTTTTTACTTAAAAAAAAATATATATATATATATATATATATATATTTTTCTTATTTTTTTATTTTCAAAAATCCCCTATTTCCATTAAAGGAAATAGGGAAGCTTTAAAAGGAGAAGGATAGGGGTTCGTTCGAACCCTAATCCCCCTCCAATCTCTTCCAATCCTTCCCCTTTACTCTTCCCCACGTTTTCCCTTCTCCCTCGGCCCCATTCTCCTTCTTTTTCTTCTTTTCTTTTTTTTCCTTTTCTTCATCTTCTTCACGTCTTCGCCGGAGTTGCCTGCAACTCCGGCCGTCTGGTAAGGCTTTCTTCTTCTTCTTCTTCTTCTTCTTCTTCTTCTTCTTCTTTTTTATTCTTTCTTCTTTCTCCGCTTCTCTTCGTTTGCACACCGGAGTTGCAGAACTCCGGTCATCTTCCTCCTCCCTTCTTCACGCCGGAGTTGCAAAACTGCAACTCCGGTCGCTCACGGCCTCTCAACCGTTGCTGCCACTACACACACCACGCGCCTCCTCCTTCTGCCAGTCTTCTTCGGCCTCTCCTTCTTGTTCTGCAAGGAGTCTACCTCCTTCCTCCGGCGGACTGGTTCAATTCCACCAGTCCATCTATTCCGGCGAAACCAGCACCCTTGCCACCTCCTCTCTAAACCCACCACGTGCTCCCTTCACGATCTGCTTGGAGGTGCGTCCCTCCTCCATTGCTGGTCCAAACGGACTGGTTGTGCAGCACATCACGACCACCTGCACATCCTTCTTCCACCGCCTGCCACAACGCCAACACCCTCACACGAACCAGCAGACCACCACCGTCTGTGTGCACCGCTTTCCTCCACCTACTGCAGCTGAGCACGCACCACCGCGTGCTTCTACTACTCCTATCCGCCCATGAGTGCTCCCCACCACAGTCTCTCCATCTTCTCTTTGGAAATAAACGAAAAAAAAAAGGAGGTAAGAAGAAGAAAAGAGAACGAGGGAGAGGCAGATCTCTCACTTGATTGGACCGCCTACCACAGCCACCGTCCATCTCTCACGCCCCCATCTCCACACCGTCCAGCCGCCTTCTTGCTGCGCTTCGCGCTAGTTTACCCATCTGCATTGTCGCCCTCCATCATCGCTTGTTGCACTGTAGCACCGCTCCAACCACCGTCCACTTCGGTCAACGCTGCTACAGCATCCAAAAGGGCAGCAACCAACGCCAACCCCACCTCTCCTCTACGTGCTGCACATCACTGCCAGCCACCATGCTTTCCTTCACGCCATACACACCACCATCTTCATCAATCTCCTTTCACTGTTTGACACTTTGACCGAATCATCAATGATTGGCAGGACCATTCCTCTGATTTGTCATCTCGAAGCCAAACCACTCCTTGCTACCATGTTGCTAGCAACCCTTCCATTGCTCTCCATCTGAAGGTGAGATCAAACGGTGAATTTTCCTTCTAGGATATTTTCTTTCTCTCTTTAGTTTTCTCTCTCTATCCACTTCTCTCTCATTTACAATTTTCTCTCTCTAGTTTCTATAATTCTCTCTCTAGTTTATAATTTAGTTATTTTGGTTTGCTTTTCATTGTAAGAGACATGCTTGATTGAATGAAGTTGATTTGAATAATATTATGTTCCATTTTCTGCAAATTTCCAGTCATTTTATGTTCTTATTTGCGCTAATCCGACTAATCCCGAGTGCGGATCGACATCCGACACGAGCCACTATGCAAAAGTTCATATTTTACAGGTTAAAAGTCTCGGATAATTATAAATATTGTTGAAGTTAGGGTTTCCGATCCAACGACGCGAAAATATCCTACTTTCATCTAGACATGAAGTCATTCTGATAGAGTCTCATTACGCGCTTCTTCTGTCGCAGGAAACCCCGATGGGACAATTCTCGAGACTTGCGAGCCCACATCGATCAGGAAAGCCTATTATCAAAGCTTAAAGAGCCCACATGCTATGACTAGAAGATATGGGCCAAATATGGGCTGAATAAGAGGACCAAAAAGCTGGCCCAAAGAACGAATAGAGTAGGAGAGCCAATGACCAAAAGATGGACCAAAGCATTTAAAGCCACATGAGTCAGCAAGGAATGATAGTCTACTCAACTGGAGAAGCGTGAGGATGGTCACAGTGAAGACTAGGGTTCCAGACCCTCTGCCAATACTTTTATCTCCATTTTCTGATACTTTCTCTCTCATCTCTCCTTATTCTCTCTCTCTCTTCATCTCTCGGTCCTTGAATCTACTGACCTAACCCCAGAACTCCTGCCTATCGGCTCTATCTCATCTCCCTTAGCTTTCTGACCGTTGGATCTTCCATCGGACCGTTGGATCTTCAATCGGACCGTTGGATCTCTCTAGATCCGTCGATCTACCAATCTGGGTCCCAATCAAGTCACCATCCATCCGATTGCCATCAGACTGTCTATCACATCATCTTGTGAGACAATGGACATCATCAACCCATGTGGGCCAGTAGCCGGGCCCATCATCATCGACCCGCTGTCCGACCAGTTAGTGGACCCCGTGAATTTCAAAATAATTTTAATTAAATTTTAAAAAATGGGGGGTCCCCTAAATGGGTAAATTCCCCAAAGAAAAGTAGCGTTTTACTTAAATATATATATATATTTTATTTAAAAAATTTCTTAATTTCCATTAATGGAAACTAGGGAGCTTTAAAAGGGGAAGGAGAAGGGTTCTTTGGAACCCTAATCCCCCTCCTTTCTGCTCCTTTCTCTCCCCAAAACCTTCCCCCACGTTCTACCCTTCCTCCTCTCCTCTTTCCTCCTTCTATTTCTTTTTTCTCTTCTTCTCCACGAATCCGGCGGGTTCCTCCGTCGAGCTGGTGGAGTGCTGCCACCTTCTTCTTCTTCTTCTTCTTCCTCTTCTTCTCCTTGCAGGTCCCCTCTCCTTCAGCAAGCCGTTAACAGCATTGAGCACCGCCCCAGCACCTTCCCACCATCAAAACCGGTGAACTCCGGCACTGCACTTTGCACCGCCACCTCCTTTCCGACGTTTGCCCACAGGTGCGCCTCTTTATCTTCTTCTTTATCTTCTTCTTCTTCTTTTTCTTTCCCTCCTTCTTTCCCTTCTACTTTCTCTTCTTCCTCTTCTTCTTCTTCTTCTTTTTCTCCTTGCCAGAGTTGCAGACTTGCAACTCCGGCCGCCTGCAACCAGTCTTCATTAACACTAAGTAGTGGTCTGCAAGAGAGCAGACCGTCACTACCACCACCGAAAACTCTACCATATTTTCTCCCCAAAGAGAACGTGGATATTTCCCCACGTTTTCTGGTCTTATTCTCACCTGTTAACCCCCTGGAATGTTGCACCACCTGCTGCTGCAACTCCGGTGAACACCAGTGCTGTTCATCGTTCCACGCCAGCCACGACCCTCTCCCAATTGCCAACCGGCTTCACAGCCATCAACGCCTGCTGTCTTGTGGCAACAGCAACAACACCACAACACCACAACACCCCCATCCTTGCTTCCACGCCAACAGCCACCGTCCATTCTCTCGTTCTCTTCCCAAGAAACAAAACAAAAAAAAAAGGAAAAAAAAAATAAAGAGAAAAGAAGAAGGATGGGTAGCCGTGGGTGTTTTCCCTTGCAGTCACGTGTTAGCCTTCTCTCAAGCTCCACCAAAAGCAACCACCTCTTCCTCATGGCCTGATCTTGGTTGGACTGAGACTTGGGTGCATTTTAGTCGGTCTCCTCCACGCCTAACCCTTGCTATCATCACCATCTTCTCCCTTGCAACCAACATCATCCATCATCACTGGGCACGCACCCCCACTTGAAGGGATGGACGACTCATCTCTCCATCTTCATGGACGATCCATCCATCATAGATCACTCTTTTCCGGTCATCTCCATGGTAAGTTCGAGGTAGAAAAATCTCTCTTTATCTCTTCTCTCTTTACCCTTCTCTCTCTCTCTCTTTCTCTCGAGAATTCTCTCCCCTATCTTTTTTTCTCACTAGTTCAACTTTCTCTCTCTTCTATCATTTTCTCTTTCTAAATCTCATTTCATCTCTCTAGATTTGACTTTATCTTTCTTCTTTGAATTGATCTTTAGTTATTTTATTTTTTTTCTTATTTTCGATTCAAGCATTGTAATAGACATTTTGATCACTGAATGATGAAGTTTATTTTTATCTATCATTTCTTGCAATGTTCCGTCATTTCATGTTCCTGATTATGCTAATCTGACTAATCCCGAGTGTGGATCGACATCCGACACGAACCCCTATGCTAGAATCTCTGAATTTTACAGGAAATCTCGGATAAATTACAAATATTGTTGAGATTAGGATTTTCGTACCAACGATGCGAAAAAAACCTACTTTCAAATGGTGCCGCTGCCGCTCAGGTGTACGGGAGTGCAAAAAAGGACGTAAAGACGGAATTGGAAAGTTGCTGAAGCGGAAAGCTGCTCAATTTGGACAGCCCGACCTTTTCGAGAAACTTTCTATTTTTTTTTTAGTGATTTTTAGCAGTCTTTTTAATTATTATTTTCAATGCCTCGGAAGGCCGAGTGCAAAGTTGTAATAATTTAGGAATTTTACTGCTTTCCAAATAACTGCTAGATCTTGTTCTAGGGTTTTTTAGAAACCTTAGATTAAGTGAAAAATACAAAAAAAATCAAAATTCAAAAAAAATTAGGGTTTTATCTTCTGCAGATTTTTAGAAATAACCAATCTAGGATTTGCGATTTTTGGAAAGATTCTAAAATCTTGAAACTTTGCTAAATTAGGGGTTCCCCTCTTAAAAGTTTCCACTTTAGAGGAATTTCTATCTTTAGAAATCCTCCGAATTTGGAAAAGTCTACAAAAGGAAAGGAAATATCCCAAATCTAACAGAATTTCAATTTTGGGAAATTTGCCAAAATTGTAAGGGATCTCGCAATCAAATCTTTCTTGGAAGATCTCCACAGTTCGGGAAACATTCCAATCTAGGTATTTTCCAAATCTGGGAATTCCTAAATTTTAACCCATCTCGAATTTGGAAAATAATTCAAACACTTGCCTAAATCCAGTGCTTGTTCAGTGCACCCTAAAAAAGGCAAGGATCTTCCAAATAGAATCTCGAATACCTAGACCGTGCGATTTAACTTTTATGTAGGAACACGATCCAGTGTGGGTAGGGAGCGAAAGCTCAAAGAGGTGGAGTCGGGCCCAAGCCCATTAGGATACCCCTCCCTAACCCACAGAGGAGACCCCGTGGCGTGGCCCACGGGAGGTAAGTCCCTATCCTCGCCTTGAGTGCGATACGGTGTTATTGGGTGCATCATTGCCGCTTGTCTATTTGCTTTCGCATACATATTCTTTGACTTGCATGGCGTGGCCGTTAATCAATCAACTTTAAGAGAGCAGACCTAGCTCCAAAATTGAAACTGGTGGGATTTCATCACCCACCTCATCAATCCAGCTGAAATTGATCCCCAGGATCCATCTATAATAAAAAGAATCAAGAAGTAGAGCCAATTAGCCCGGTGTTCGAGAAAAAATCCACACAAAGTGAACCCGCTTAACATCCAATCGAAATAAAGACCACGAGCGCGGGTCCCTGTTGTCTAACACACCCATAAGTCCCTGCTACTCAAGTACACTGAGCTCGACGTGGCATCTTGGACTATTCGGCGGTTAGTTGCGTGTGGACTAGGAACACGCACCAACCCTAGCTTAACCCGAGGGAACACTCTTCTTATACACTTGACCAATCCGGTTAGTCTGGGACGTACTTAAGACAGCCATTGTGCCGCACGTCTGTCTAGGCTTCGGATTGCCTTGTTGTTGACTAGAGTTAGTACTAAAGGATTCGCTCTGAAGAGTGTAGCCTGGTGAGAACCTCTGAGTGCAAACAGTTAGTCCGGCGGCTAAAAGATAAACCAGTGGTCCGCCCACTGTCATAATCTACTCTAGCCCCAAACTAACAAGATAATGCCTAAAATATATCCTGATTGTTTAGAATAGGATTATCTATGCTTGGTGTGCATCATTTAGGATCACCACTCCAGTGTCTCTTTTTGGCAACTTTTGGCCAAATCTTGGGCTTGCTTTTTCACGTAGAAGCCTGGTTGGACTTGTCCTCACCTTTTACTGACTCGATCTGAGAGTTAGTCCACCGCACCCCTCTATCGCCTCTGATGGCAGATGAACGGCCTCTGTATGAGACCTACTACAGTTTCTGTGAGAATCGAGGTGATCACTCTCAACAATGGTATGACAATTCTGCGTATCATCATGATACTCCAGTCTCGCACACTTCTACAGGGTATGATAATCACCGTGATCCAGAGTACAATTCTGTACTCCAAGAACTTAAAAATTCAGTCTCTGCCCTTCGTGCCGCAGTCCAGCAACTTGTGTACCATTCCCACTCTGTAGGATATTACCCTCCTATCCAGCAATATGTCTATACCTTTCCATCTCCAATGCAGACCTCCTATGACAACACTTATTATCCGGATAATAGGAGTCACCATAACTTTAGTTGGGAACAGTCTGCCCTCCCGCAGCAACTGCCGTAGGATAATTATCTTTTTGGGTTCCATCAACCCAATGGAGAGTATGACTGGCAACACTCGCAATCCCAGTACCCATCATATCCACAGAATGACTATTCTGATCAACAGTGGGCCCCTCAGGATTTCCAGAGTCAGCAGCTAGTCCCAGACTCCACTCCGCCTTACACCTTTCATACCCAGTTGGACTACAATCAAGAGTTGGCACCTCAGCTCCCCTTGGCTGAACCGCCTCCGTTGGCTACTAAACCTGGTCTAGAGGACCTTCTCTCTCAGTACATTGCCCAGCAACAACAGTATTTTCAAGGTCTAGAGCACCAACAATAACAATCTATGGAGAGCTTGGAGCAACGTCTCGTTCAATTAGAAAATGAGAGAGAGGAAGTCAACTTCTTTAGCCCCCCAATAGCCTATCCTGAGGAAAATGACATGGCCACTGTCTATAATGAGGAGTCGCACTATTGGACCATGTACCAGAATTGCCAGGATGAAATAGAAAGCCCGATTATTGAGGAGCCAGTGTTTCCTTATTTGGTGCCTTTAACAGCACCAAATCTTGAACCTACCTCAGAGCAACCTAATTCTCACTCTACCTCTGCTACCCCTGATGTTGATCTTCATGACACTGAGCTGTGTCTCGATCGTAGGATCCCAACTGTGCTAGATCTACTGTTCCTCCCCACCTCCCTTGGAGTGAGCCATAATAGTGATGAACCTGTGTCTCCATCTATGGTGCCCTTAACAGCACCAACTTCTAGACCGAGCCCAGAGAAACCCAGTTCCATCTCTATCTCTGATAATTCTTTCTCTGCCCTAGATGCAGACAGTCCCACCGATGAGCCGTGTCTAGAACATGGGACTCCCGCTGTCCTGGACCTACCGATCCCCACCGAGGAGGAACATCTTGAGTACAGGGATTGGAACATCCCTATCACATTAGGAAACATCGAGAAAGAGGTCAACAGTTTTCACCCGTCACCCTACGTCGATATTATCGTTGACCCGTGTGCCGTAGCGAGTCTAATTCAGGACTCTCCGAAGATAAATTATCCAAGTGTCATGAACACTGTGAGTCTGACTTCATCTCGGAGTCCAACATTTCTGGTATTACTGATCTGCAGGAGTCTGCTCCATTCAGATACATTCCCGCAAAAATCAATGAGTTTGCGGCTCTGCTAACCACGGTCAGAGAACCCACTACTACTCTCCTCTCAGTCTTTACTGAGAAGCTTCTATCCCTCTCCGCTGAACTAAATGTATTTGCGGGTCTGCTCAGAGAACCCACTCCTACTCTCCTCTCAATCTTTACTGAGAAGCTTCGATCCCTCCCAGATCAACTTCGTGCTTTTGCCGGGCTGCTCAGAGAGCTCAATGCCCTTCTCTCAATCTATATTGAGAAAGACCTGTTCTACACAGGTATACCTAGACAAAGGATAGGATAGTTGTCTCCGTTCCACCTTAGGTGTCAGGAAGACTGCAGATTCACTCAGTCTCCATGAGTTTTATCCTGGTTGGGGGTACTTGATATACCCCCGTCATGTCTGGCTGAAGACGTACAACTTAGCGCTTTCGAAAAGGCAATTCCGATATTCCTAGAGTACATGAGTCTCATGCATTTGTTATTACTGTTATATCTCTGAAAATGCAGGTACATTCATTCTTCCTATCATCAGGTACCACACACTGTCGAGTTCTGCCGACTTGATAACATCCTCCCTGAACCTTTGCTTCATCATCACTGATTTTTTATCATTTTATGTCCCGGTAATGAGCACCGAAGATGGTGCTATATTTTGGTTGGGGGTGGGTATTTACCAAAACTCATGTATTGCTTTTTATAAATATATATATAGATATATAAAAAATAAAAAAATAAAAAAATAAATAAAAAATTCTATTTTTTGGGTGATTTTCGATGTTCACCAAAAGTTTTCTAGAATTTTAAAAATGTGTCAAATACCCTGACTTTGATTAGCTGAAAACCTCCGTTAAGTCAGTATTGAGGATGTCAATTTTTGTTTAAGGTTAGCTTTGAGTCAAGTCAAGCGTGGCTACAGCAGTTTTGAAAACTTAGAAATACTCAGATTCGGCACAATTGTACACTATCAACATTAGAGTCATCCTAAGTTTGGAAATTCTAGAGATCCTGTGAGAAGAATTGTGGAGACCTAACCCAGTGAGCTTTCGAGCCTTTAATCATTTCAGAGGGTTATACAACAAATCTGAGTCACCAGATGACTTAATATTCTTCATGCCCGCAATATTCGTTGAGAGATCTCATTATCTTTTGCTTCGATCATAAAACTCGGAACGACATCAACATTGGATTACTACGACAGAACCTTTTCTGTATCCAGTCAAGATAGTATACATGATAGTGCAAACCCCAGAAAATGATTTAGGCCATTTTTCTGAACCATTCAGCCTTTTCTTTGCAAACCCATCAACATAAAATCCAGTCCAGCTACGAAACATGACTGGCTACCCTTATGAGATGGACAAAAGAATAACTGATGTGGGTGTACCATGAAAAAGAAAAGTAAAGAAGAAAAATCAAAAGGAAAAGAAAGTGGTTCAAGCTGAAAACAAAATATGAAAAGAAAGTATGAAAAGGAGTTGAAAAGAAATTGAGCAGTCTCAGAAATATCAAGAAAAAGAGAAAAATACGAAAAAAAAAAAAACGAAAAAGAACCAGATAATAGTGTTACATCACAGGAAAAATACAAGAAAATAGAGATATCCTTTCAAGATCTTTGAAATCCTGGATCCCTTTATTTTTCTACAATGGACCTAAGCCTCATTATAACCCAGGAAAGTCCTATTTGATTCTAGGATAGCACAATCATAAAATGTGGAGATTGGAGAAGGAGAAGCTATAGAGTTTGATCTGACATTCCCGAGTGAAGTGATATTCCAATCATGAGATCTCCTTCTGTTAAAAATGTCCTTCCTTCAAATAAAACATATGTGAGATCTTTTGCCTATTTATATTAAAAACATCTCCTCACATATAAATTGAGAGAAAAGAAGAACACCCTTCTCGAGTGATTCCATTCTGAGTAGTTTACAAGTGAGAATTGAGGTCGAGGCATAAAAACTTAGAGGTGATCTGAAAATCGTTACTGTCGGATGATGAGAATGTTGAGCACACACACACGCAGAGTCTGACTATTCTAGGTCATGATTATCAGTCTGTAGTCTTGCCAAAACTTTCCAACTCTTCGCTAGCATATAACTATTTTTGCATCCATTCAATGATTTGACGAACGATGTTTTCCCTGAGCTAATATGAAAAAGTGTGCAGCATGTGCAGAGCCCTTTTAAGCTCATTTATTTCGCACTAATTGCCAAGGATTGGCAATATACTGGTTGGGGGTTGTGATATTCGCTCAAAAGTGCTTATTTTAAGCAATTATCCTTTTAGCGTTATTGCATTCTCCTATGTTAAAATGCTCTATTTATCTACTTTTCTACGTAAGAGTCTCTTGTGTTGCGTAGAACACACTTTTCTAGACGAAATGGTACATTTGCATGCATTAAACACATTTTCGGAAGTTTAGACATGAAGTCATTCTGATAGAGTCTCATTACGCGCTTCTTCTGTCGCAGGAAACCCCGATGGGACAATTCTCGAGACTTGCGAGCCCACATCGATCAGGAAAGCCCATTATCAAAGCTTAAAGAGCCCACATGCTATGACTAGAAGATATGGGCCAAATATGGGCTGAATAAGAGGACCAAAAAGCCGGTCCAAAGAACGAAGAGAGTAGGAGAGCCAATGACCAAAAGACGGACCAAAGCATTTAAAGCCACATGAGTCAGCAAGGAATGATAGTCTACTCTACTGGAGAAGCGTGAGGATGGTCACAGTGAAGACCAGGGTTCCAGACCCTCTGCCAATACTTTTATCTCCATTTTCTGATACTTTCTCTCTCATCTCTCCTTATTCTCTCTCTCTCTTCATCTCTCAGTCCTCGAATCTACTGACCTAACCCCAGAACTCCTGCCCATCGGCTCTATCTCATCTCCCTTAGCTTTCTGACCGTTGGATCTTCAATCGGACCGTTGGATCTCTCTAGATCCGTCGATCTACCAATCTGGGTCCCAATCAAGTCACCATCCATCCGATCGCCATCAGACTGTCTATCACATCATCTTGTGAGACGATGGACATCATCAATCCATGTGGGCCAGTAGCCGGGCCCATCATCATCGACCCGCTGTCCGACCAGTTAGTGGACCCCGTGAATTTCAAAATAATTTTAATTAAATTTAAAAAAATAGGGAGTCCACTAAATGGGGAAATTCCCCAAAGAAAAGTAGTATTTTACTTAAAAATATATATATATATATATATATATATATATATATATATATATATTTTTTTTTTTTTTATTTAAAAAATTTCCTAATTTCCATTAATGGAAACTAGGGAGCTTTAAAAGGGGAAGGAGAAGGGTTCTTTGGAACCCTAATCCCCCTTCTTTCTGCTCCTTTCTCTCCCCAAAACCTTCCCCCACGTTCTACCCTTCCTCCTCTCATCTTTCTTCCTTCTTCTCTTTCTTTTTTCTCTTCTTCTCCACGAATCCGGCGGGTTCCTCCGGCGAGCTGGTGGATTGCTGCCACCATCTTCTTCTCCTTGCAGGTCCCCTCTCCTTCAGCAAGCTATTAACAGCACTGAGCACCGCCCCAGTACCTTCCCACCATCAAAACCGGTGAAATCCGGCGCTGCACTTTGCACCGCCACCTCCTTTCCGGCGTCTGCCCACAGGTGCGCCTCTTTCTCTTCTTCTTCATCTTCTTCTTCTTCTTTTGCTTTCCCTCCTTCTTCTTTCCCTTCTACTTTCCCTTCTACTTTCTCTTCTTCCTCTTCTTCTTCTTCTTCTTTTTCTCCTTGCCGGAGTTGCAGACTTGCAACTCCGGCCGCCTGCAACTAGTCTTCATTAACACTAAGTAGCGGTCTGCAAGAGAGCAGACCGTCACTACCACCACCGAAAACTCTACCCTATTTCTCTCCCCAAAGAGAACGTGGATATTTTCCCATGTTTTCTGGTCTTATTCTCACTTGTTAACCCCCTGGAATGTTGCACCACCTGCTGCTGCAACTCCGGTGAACACCGGTGCTGTTCATCGTTCCACGCCAGCCACGACCCTCTCCCAATTGCCAACCGGCTTCACAGCCATCAACGCCTGCTGTCTTGTGGCAGCAGCAACAACACCACAATGCCCCCATCCTTGCTTCCACGCCAACAGCCACCGTCCATTCTCTCGTTCTCTTCCCAAGAAACAAAACAAAAAAAAAAAGGAAAAAAAAAAAATAAAGAGAAAAGAAGAAGGATGGGTTGCCGTGGGTGTTTTCCCTTGCAGTCACGTGTTAGCCTTCTCTCAAGCTCCACCAAAAGCAACCACCTCTTCCTCATGGCCTGATCTTGGTTGGACTGAGACTTAGGTGCGTTTCAGTCGGTCTCCTCCACGCCTAACCCTTGCTATCATCACCATCTTCTCCCTTGCAACCAACATCATCCATCATCACTGGGCACGCACCCCCACTTGAAGGGATGGCCGACTCATCTCTCCATCTTCATGGACGATCCATCCATCATAGATCTCTCTTTTTCGGTCATCTCCATGGTAAGTTCGAGGTAGAAAAATCTCTCTTTATCTCTTCTCTCTCTACCCTTCTCTCTCTCTCTCTTTCTCTCTAGAATTCTCTCCCCTATCTTTTTTTCTCACTAGTTCAACTTTCTCTCTCTTCTATCATTTTCTCTTTCTAAATCTCATTTCATCTCTCTAGATTTGACTTTATCTTTCTTCTTTGAATTGATCTTTAGTTATTTTATTTTTTTTCTTATTTTCGATTCAAGCATTGTAATAGACATTTTGATCACTGAATGATGAAGTTTATTTTTATCTATCATTTCTTGCAATGTTCCGTCATTTCATGTTCCTGATTATGCTAATCTGACTAATCCCGAGTGTGGATCGACATCCGACACAAACCCCTATGCTAGAATCTCTGAATTTTACAGGAAATCTCGGATAAATTACAAATATTGTTGAGATTAGGATTTTCCTACCAACGACGCGAAAAAAACCTACTTTCAACTATTCGGCGGTTAGTTGTGTGTGGATTAGGAACACGCATCAACCCTAGCTTAACCCGAGGGAACACTCTTCTTATCCACTTGACCAATCCGGTTAGTTTGGGACGTACTTAAGTCAGTCATTGTGCCGCACGTCTGTCTAGGCTTCGGATTGCCTTGTTGTTAACTAGAGTTAGTACTAAAGGATTCGCTCTGAAGAGTGTAGCCTGGTGAGAACCTCTGAGTGCAAAATAATTAGTACGACGGTTAAAAGATAAACTAGTGGTCCGCCCACTGTCATAATCTACTCTAGCCCCAAAACTAACAAAGATAATTCCTAAAATATATCCCGATTGCTTCGAATAGGATTATCTGTGCTTGGTGTGCATCATTTAGGATAGTGTTCTTCTCTGGCAACTTTTTGCCAAGTATAGAGATTGCCTCATTAGCGTATGCCCATTTGGACTCGTCCGAACAAGCGCTTGATTCGATCTGAGAATCACGTACCTACAGTGGATCCTCTACTGAATTCTTCCCCATCTCTTTCCCCACCCGCCTCCCCCAGTACTACTACCTTTGTAGTCATGGCAGTCGAACGACCTCTTATCGAGACGTTTGCCCCTATCTCTGCCAATCCGCCCACTTGCATTGTTCTTCCACCTACTACGGCGGTACAATTTGAGATCAGGCCGCAGACGATCCAAATGCTACCAACCTTTCGTGGTCTCCCAAGAGAAGACCCATATTCCCATATTAGGGAATTCCAGCATGTCATCCTATTTTTCAAAAATCAGAACCTCGATGATGACAATGTGCATCTGCGAGTTTTCCCATTCTCGCTCAAAGATCGAGCCTCAGATTGGCTCTACTCCTTACCCGCTGATTCAATCAGCAGTTGGAAAGAGTTGGTGGGCAAATTCATGTCTAAATTCTACCCCATGACTCGGACCGACCAAATGAAGCAACTCATCCAGGACTTTCGACAGAAGTCCGATGAGAAATTTTTTGAAGCGTGGGATAGATTCCAAGACTACCTGACTAAGTGTCCCCACCATAGCATCGACAAGGGCAATCTTGTCCATGTCTTCTACAAGGGACTTACTGATGAGTCCCGGACCATGGTAGAGTCAATGTGCCAAGGAAAATTCTTGCACCAAACTCCTACCGATGCATACAAATTCTTGGGAGAGTTAGGAGAAAACTCTCAACATTGGACGACTGACTCAGAGTTTAGTCGAACCACTTCAGTCCAAAGGACCACCAAGGCACATGACGCTACAGCAGACACTGAGCTTTGATCTGTCTTTCAAGAGTTGAGCAAGTCAGTCTCGGCACTAGCTGTGTCTGTACAAAAGCCTACTCAACAATCTACCCCAGTCATGCATGTGGGACACGAGAGCCCTATGGAATCCTGCACCCTCTGTCTGCAACCCTCCCATACTACTGAGTATTGTCCTTTGAATGAAGGATGGTCAAATCCTCTTCAAAAAGAAGTTTGTGCTTTTAGCATATACAAACCACCCACTCAGAACTTGTATAGTCAATCTTATCATCCTGACATGAGAAACCACCCTAACTTCTCTTGGAGGCCTCAGTCTACTCAACCGCCGGCTCAACCTCCGCGACAACCTCAGGGCACGTATCCTCCTGGGTTCAATCAACCCAATAGGCACTTCAATCAGGGACAATACCAGCAGAGTCAGTACCCATCTACTCAAAACCAGCAGTTCCAACAGGGTCAATACTCTGGACAACCGAGCATATTTCAGAATCAGCAAAAGAGTCCCACAGACCTTTCAGAACCAACCGATTGTCCCAACTAATTCTCCAGCCTATAACTATAATGCCCCGATGAGCTCGAGTCGCGAATTGGTGCCTCAGCTCCCATTAGCTGCCCCCCAACAGTCGGTCTCCAAATCTGGTATCGAGGACCTTCTAGCTCAACTCATTACTCAGCAACAACAATCTATGCAACGCCTAGAGGAATAACAACAACAATCAATGCTTCGTCTAGAGCAACGCTTAGGCAACCTGGAAGCTGAGAAAGCTAAAAGCATCTTCCCTAGCCAACCCATTGCTAACCCAAAAGGAAATACCAAAGGAGCAATATATGAGATCGGTTCCCAATCTCAGAGTCAGAATGAGAACTGTCAATGGGAGGTGCAAGCTGTAACCACCCTACGATCTGGAAAAATTGTGGACATGGGAGTCCAACCACCACCAGTGCCATCTCCAGCACCCATCACTCGTACAGAGGAAACTAGTACCAATCCTACCTCTGCTTCTTCTACCTCTGCACCAACATCAGATATCCATGTGCAAAAATCGAAGGCTAAAGACAAATCCATTTGTCGAGTAAAGCCTCCCTTCCCGGACAGACTTGTCCAAGATAAGCGGGATCAGCAATTCTTAGAGATTTAGACGTCTTTAAAGACGTCCAGATCAATATCCCATTCCTTTCTGCTATCAAGTAAATCCCCTCCTATGCCAAATTCCTCAAGGACTTGTGCACAGTTAAGCGGCGTACGCATGTGCCCAAAGCTGCCTTCTTGGCCAAAAAAGCTACCGCGTTCATTTAACGCAATAGTGTGATCAAACACAAGGATCCAGGTAGCCCAACTGTCAAATGTGAAATTGGAGACAACTTTAGCTGCACTGCCTTGCTAGATTTAGGGGCTAGCGTTAACCTCATACCATTCTCGGTATACCAGCAGTTAGGACTGAAAGATATGAAGCCTACCAATGTCACCCTGAAATTGGCTGATCAATCCATCAAGATTCCAAGAGGAATCATTGAAGATGTCCTAGTAAAAGTCACTGACTTTTATTATCCTGTGGACTTTATCATTCTCGACACTGAGCCGTGTCAGGATAACCGCATTCCGGTCATCTTAGGCCATCCTTTCCTTGCCACCGCGAATGCACACATCGGGTGCTGGGACGGAAACATGTCCATTGTTATCGGAAACCTCAAATCTTTCGTCTAATGCAACAGGATGCCGATCGCGATGTCGCCGATGAAATGTGTGCCGTTAAG
This sequence comes from Euptelea pleiosperma, assembly GCA_035048495.1. Taxonomy (NCBI): domain Eukaryota; kingdom Viridiplantae; phylum Streptophyta; class Magnoliopsida; order Ranunculales; family Eupteleaceae; genus Euptelea; species Euptelea pleiosperma. The sequence continues at coordinate 9,521,919 of CM068551.1, read as the reverse complement.
AGTCTAATCTCGGACTCCACCGAAGATATTCTTAAACAGTGTCTAGCACACTTTGGGGCTGACTTTGCAACAGAGTCAGCTATTTCTGATCTCAATGATCTTTTGGAGACTACTCCACTGATAGAGATCCCCGCTCCACTCATCGAGTTCGAGCCTCTGATAACCATGGCCAGAGAACCCATCATTCCTTTACCTACTGAAGTCAAACCTCTTCAATCCGTGTCTTCTGTGACACCTACTTCAACTCTATCTGCTCCAACATTGGAGCTCAAGCCACTTCCAACAGATCTTTCCTATGCCTATCTTGGTCCTAAGGAAACCTACCCTGTCATTATTGCTTCCGCTTTATCTGAGAGTGAACGTAAGCAACTTCTCGAGGTGCTCAACGAGCACAAATCTGCGATAGGTTGGACTATAGATGATATTCGAGGCATAGACCCCTTGGTATGTCAACATCACATCGATCTCGAGGATGAATCCAAAACCTCTCGAGAACACCAGAGGAGGTTGAACCCCATCTTGAATGATGTAGTCCAGGACGAGGTCCTTAAACTGTTAGATGCGGGTATCATTTACCCCATCTCCGATAGCAAATGGGTGAGTCCTATTCATGTCGTCCCTAAAAAGGCAAGATTCACAGTTGTGGAAAATGAGAACAAGGAAATGGTCACCCAGCGCCTGAAGAAAGGGTGGAGAGTCTGCATCGATTACCGACGACTCAACACCAACACTAGGAAGGACCATTTTCCTTTACCCTTCATAGACCAGATGTTGGAGAGACTAGCAGGTCACTCCTATTACTGCTTCCTTGATGGTTACTCAGGGTATAATCAAATACCCATCGCCCCTGAGGATCACGAGAAGACAACTTTCACCTGTCCCTTTGGCAATTTTGCCTACAAGCGCATGCCCTTTGGCCTCTGCAATGCACCCGCGACCTTTCAAAGGTGTATGATGAGCATATTCTCTGACATGGTGGAAAAATTCCTCAAAGTCTTTATGGACGACTTCTCAGTCTTTGGGTCATCCTTTGATGACTGTCTAAACCATCTAGGGCTTGTACTTCAACGTTGTCAGGATAAGCGACTTGTCCTCAATTGGGAGAAATGCCACTTCATGGTAAAGAAAGGCATAGTTCTAGGACATGTCATTTCCCATCAGGGCATTGAGGTCGACAAAGCTAAAATCGATATCATCTCGACCTTGCCCATTCGTAAGTCCGTACGTGACATCCGATCCTTTTTGGGACACGGAGGATTCTATAGGCGATTCATCAAGGACTTCTCTCAAATCGCTCGACCTCTGTCCCATCTTCTGGCTTAAGATAGTCCTTTTGACTTTAATGCTGACTGTGTCAAGGCATTTGAGCGTCTCAAATCTGAGCTCACTACTGCGCCCATTATCCGTCCCCCGGACTGGACTCTACCTTTCGAGGTAATGTGCGATCCTTCTGACTATGCGTTAGGTGCTGTTCTAGGGCAGAGAGTTGACAAAAGGTCACACGTGATCTACTACGCGAGCAAAACTCTTAACTCTGCCCAAATGAATTACTCCACCACTGAGAAAGAACTCCTGGCGGTAGTCTTCGCCCTTGATAAATTCCGTCAGTACCTCTTAGCCACTAAGGTGGTCGTGTACACTGATCATGCAGCCCTTCGTTATCTCATGTCGAAAAAGGAGACCAAGCCTCGATTAATTCGATGGATTCTCTTACTGCAGGAATTCGACCTGGAGATTAAGGACAAGAAAGGAACTGAGAATGTAGTGGCTGATCACTTGTCTAGACTGACTTTAGAGTCATCCTTCGACACCCAGCCCATCCCTGAGACCTTTCCAAATGAACAACTGTTCGCTATCTCCGTTCATCCATGGTATGCTGACATTGTCAACTACCTTGTCACTGAAGAAATGCCTTCACACTGGTCAAAACAGGACAAAAGCCAATTCCTAGCAAGAGTTAAGTACTACTCTTGGGATGACCCTTATTTGTATAAATACTGTCTTGACCAAATCATTCATCTCTGTGTCCCTGAGTCGGACCAACTCAATATCTTGTCCTCGTGTCATGACCAACCTTGTGGTGGTCATTTCAGCACTAAGAAGACTGCAGAAAAAGTCCTGCAATGCGGATTCTACTGGCCTACGCTATTTAAAGATGCCCATATCTACTGCAAAACCTGTCCTAATTGCCAGCATCTAGGCCGCATCTCCAAGAGGAACATGATGCCCCTCACTCCCATCCAGGTCGATGAAATCTTTGACATTTGGGGCATCGACTTCATGGGCCCCTTTCTGGTTTCCTATGGTTTTGAGTACATTCTCCTTGCGGTAGACTATGTCTCCAAATGGATAGAAGCCATTCCCACCAAGACCAATGACCACAAAGTGGTGGTCAAATTTCTAAAGGAGTTCATCTTCGCCCGACTCGGTGCCCCTAAGGCCATCATTAGTGATGGGGGCACCCATTTCTGTAATAGGATATTCGAGAAATTAATGAAAAAGTATGGGGTAACCCACAAGGTTGCCCTAGCTTATCATCCGCAGACTAGTGGTCAAGTAGAGGTTTCTAATCGTCAGATCAAGCAGATCTTGGAGAAGACAGTCAATACCACACGTAAAGACTGGTCTACTCGTCTCACTGATGCTTTATGGGCATACAGAACCGCCTACAAGACACCACTCAATATGTCTCCCTATCATTTGGTCTTTGGGAAACCCTGTCATCTTCCGGTAGAGATTGAACATCGTGCCTTATGGGCCATTAAGAAGCTTAACTTCGACCTAGAAACCGTAGGGGAGGAGAGGAAACTTCAAATGAATGAGTTAGAAGAAATCAGAAATGATGCCTACAACTTGTCCAAGAATTACAAAACAAAGATGAAGTGGATACATGACAAGAGCATTCTCAGGAAAGAGTTCCATCCAGGACAGAAGGTCCTTCTTTATAATTCTCGTCTCCATCTCTTCCCTGGGAAACCGAAATCTAGGTGGACCGGTCCTTATACGGTCACCGCTGTCACGCACCGAATCCGGATACCCAGATACGACCCAAAAATCTGTGGATCGACCCGTACCCGAACCTAGAGGTGATCCATGAATGTCCCCTAGTGGTCAAATTAGGTCAATTAGACTACTAAGGTTCATTCAAAAATCCACTAAGTAAAAAAAAAGAGTCTAGATGTAGAAAACAAATAATTCAAATAATTAATAATTCAAATAATTCAATCAATCAACTAAATGTGGAGAGATAGAAGTGAGAACATGCTCTCAATCAAAGGCTTACATGCTCGTGAAAATAAATAAATAATGTTGTAAAATAATCAAATACAACTTTCTAAAGTGTGGGATCGACTCCCAAATCCTCGCCAATCTCCTCGAATGCACCGGAGTCTTTCGTCTCAAAATCATCTCACATACCCGGCTCCTCAAAATCTGAAAATGGTATCGGTGTAGCACCGTGAGCCGAGGCCCAGTAATACAACAGTGTGCATGGTATGATATCATACTATACAAGTTTTTTAATCAAGGTATGCATCTCAATCGTATAATAATGATGGCATGAATATGAGGATGAATGCAGATGAGTAAGGGATGCCAATGCAACTAGTACCCATAACCACATAGGGTCTCCATCTCCTTCCCGCACTGGGAGCGGTCTCATCGACCCATCTGTAGGATATAATAACGTCTGGGGCCTTTCACCCTAGGGTACCGAACCCTGATTAATTGATAAAACCAATATAACGTATATAATATACTTCAACCCCGTTCCCTTATGCACCCCTTATATGAAATGACATGATGATCATAGTATGATAACAAGATGGTACTAAGGTTACATGGCATATGCACACATGTATTTAACATTTAAATAAGAATATAAAATAAACACATGATCATTAAAAGTGATAACATGGGAACGAATTAGAGTTAAACCTGAATAACATGAAATAAACACCGAAGGTCACGATCAGCACGGATGAACAATATAAGTGAAAATTACAAGGCAATCCAACACACCATGGCCGAACCCTATGAGGGATCCATGACACAAGGTCGAACCCTAAAGAGGGATCCAAGACACTTGGCCGAACCCTATGAGGGATCCAAGACACATGGGTGGGATCCCCATGCATACAAGTATAGGTTGAACCATCTAGGTATAATAGTCAATAAGACATGACCAAATATCACAATCAACATCGATGAATAATATAAGTGAAAATCGCAAGAGAATCCAACACGCCATGGCCGAACTCTATGAGGGATCCATGACACAAGGTCGAACCCTAAAGAGGGATCCAAGACACTTGGCCGAACCCTATGAGAGATCCAAGACACATGGGTGGGATCCCCATGCATACAGGTATAGGTCAAACCATCTAGGGTTTAGTCAAACAACAAGGTTAAAACCTTAATAGTTAATAATCATGACCAAAGCAGGAACAATTAATAGGTTTTTTTTACAAAAATGTACTGCATTATAAAAATCATAACTAAATAAATATGAATTAGAAAAATATAAACTCAATAGATTTAAAAACTAGATTCACAGAGGTTTTAGGAAAAATAAATAGAAAAATATTCAGCTTCAAAATATAGGTCAAAACTCTTAATTAATTAGGCCGGACAGAATCCAGGATACAGAAAAGTCCCGCACATTTGAGATTTCAATCTATATTTTTAACCTAAATATTTTTCTAATTATTTTTCATGGATACCTCTATGAATCTAGTTTCTAGAACCTTTGAGTTTATATTTTTCTGATTTGTATTGATTAAGTTATGATTTTTGAAACGTGCTGGACTTTTCTATAAAACCCAGAATTTCAGATTTTACACGGTCTACTTCACTTGAGATTTTGATCTATATTTTTAACCTAAATATTTTTCTAATTATTTTTTATAGATACCTCTATCAATTTGGTTTCTAAAACCCTTGAGTTTGTATTTTTTTGATTTGTATCCATTAAGTTATGATTTTTTAAATGTGTTAGACTTTTCTATAAAACCCAGAATCCCAGATTCTGTCCGACCCACTTCATTAAGGGTTTCGACCCATATTTTTAATCTAAATATTTTTCTATTTATTTTTCCTAAATATCTCCTTAAATCTAGTTTCTATAACATTTGAGTTTGTATTTTTTTGATTTGTATTGATTAAGTTATAATTTTTCAAATGTGCAGGACTTTTCTGTATCCTGGATTCTGTCCGGCCTAATTAATTAAGAGTTTTGACCTATATTTTGAAGCTGAATATTTTTTTATTTATTTTTCCTAAAAACCTCTGTGAATCTAGTTTTTAAATCTATTGAGTTTATACTTTTCTAATTCATATTTATTTAGTTATGATTTTTATAATGCAGTACATTTTTTGTAAAAAAAAACCTATTAATTGTTCGTGGTTCGGTCATGATTATTAACTATTAAGGTTTTAACCTTGTTGTTTGACTAAACCCTAGATGGTTTGACCTATACCTGTATGCATGGGGATCCCACCCATGTGTCTTGGATCTCTCATAGGGTTCGGCCAAGTGTCTTGGATCCCTCTTTAGGGTTCGACCTTGTGTCAAGGATCCCTCATAGAGTTCGGCCATGGCGTGTTGGATTCTCTTGCGATTTTCACTTATATTATTCATCGATGTTGATTGTGATATTTGGTCATGTCTTATTGACTATTATACCTAGATGGTTCAACCTATACTTGTATGCATGGGGATCCCACCCATGTGTCTTGGATCCCTCATAGGGTTCGGCCAAGTGTCTTGGATCCCTCTTTAGGGTTCGACCTTGTGTCATGGATCCCTCATAGGGTTCGGCCATGGTGTGTTGGATTGCCTTGTGATTTTCACTTATATTGTTCATCCGTGCTGATCGTGACCTTCGGTGTTTATTTCATGTTATTCAGGTTTAACTCTAATTCGTTCCCATGTTATCACTTTTAATGATCATGTGTTTATTTTATATTCTTATTTAAATGTTAAATACATGTGTGCATATGCCATGTAACCTTAGTACCATCTTGTTATCATACTATGATCATCACGTCATTTCATATAAGGGGTGCATAAGGAAACGGGGTTGAAGTATATTATATACGTTATATTGGTTTTATCAATTAATCAGGGTTCGGTACCCTAGGGTGAAAGGCCCCAGACGTTATTATATCCTGCAGATGGGTCGATGAGACCGCTCCCAATGCGGGAAGGAGATGGAGACCCTATGTGGTTATGGGTACTAGTTGCATTGGCATCCCTTACTCATCTGCATTCATCCTCATATTCATGCCATCATTATTATACGATTGAGATGCATACCTTGATTAAAAAACTTGTATAGTATGATATCATACCATGCACACTGTTGTATTACTGGGCCTCGGCTCACGGTGCTACACCGATACCATTTTCAGATTTTGAGGAGCCGGGTATGTGAGATGATTTTGAGACGAAAGACTCTGGTGCATTCGAGGAGATTGACGAGGATTTGGGAGTCGATCCCACACTTTAGAAAGTTGTATTTGATTATTTTACAACATTATTTATTTATTTTCACGGGCATGTAAGCCTTTGATTGAGAGCATGTTCTCACTTCTATCTCTCCACATTTAGTTGATTGATTGAATTATTTGAATTATTAATTATTTGAATTATTTGTTTTCTACATCTAGACTCTTTTTCTTTACTTAGTGGGTTTTCGAATGAACCTTAGTAGTCTAATTGACCTAATTTGACCACTAGGGGACATTCATGGATCACCTCTAGGTTCGGGTACGGGTCGATCCACGAATTTTCGGGTCGTATCTGGGTATCCGATTCGGGGCGTGACAAGGTACTACACACTGTCGAGTTTCTGCCGACTTGGTAACATCCTCCCTAAACCTTTGCATCATCATCACCAATTTTTTATCATTTTATGTCCCGGTCATGAGCACCGAGGACGGTGCTGTATTTTGGTTGGGGGTGGGTATTTACCAAAACTCATGTCTTCATTTTGATAAAAAAAAAAAAATTTGTTTTTGGGGTGATTTCTGATGTTCTCCAAAAGTTTTCTAGAATTTTAAAAATGTGTCAAATACCCTGACTTTGATTAGCTGAAAACCTCCGTTAAGTCAGTATTGAGGATGTCGATTTTTGTTTCAAGTTAGCTTTGAGTCAAGTTAGGCGTGACTACAGCAGGTTTGAAAACTCAGATTTGACACAATTGTACACTATCAACATCAGAGTTATCCTAAGTTTTGAAACTCTAGAGATCCTGTGAGAATAATTGTGGAGACCTAACCCAGTGAGCTTTCGAGCCTTTAATCATTTCAGAGAGTTATACAATAATCCTGAGTCAATGGATGACTCACTATTCTTCATGCCCGCAATATTCGTTGAGAGATCTCATTATCTTTTACTTCGATCATAAAACTCGGAACGACATCAACATTGGATTACTACGACAGAACCTTCTCTATATCCAGTCAAGACAGTATACATGATAGTGCAAACCCCAGAAAATGATTTAGGCCATTTTTCTGAACCGTTCAGCCTTTTTACTTACCTGAATTATACTTCACTAGAAACCCCTTGAGCCCTTCTATAAAAGCCTTTTCTTTGTAAACCCATCAACCTAAAATCCAGTCCAGCTACGAAACATGACTGGCTATCCTTATTTTGAGATGGACAAAAGAATAACTGATGTGTGTATACCGTGAAAAGAAAAATAAAGAAGAAAAATCAAAAGTGGTTCAAGCTGAAAACAAAATATGGAAAAAAAGTATGAAAAAGAGCTGAAAAGAAATTGAGCAGTCTCAGAAATATCGAGAAAAAGAGAAGAATACGAAAAAAAAATAAATAAAAAAAAAGGGGAAGAGAACCAGATAATGGTGCTACATCGTAGGAAAAATACAAGAAAATAGAGATATCCTCTCAAGATCTTTGAAATCCTGTATTTCTTTATTTTTCTACACCGGACCTAAGCCTCATTATAACCCAGGAAAGTCCTATTTGATTCTAGGATAGCACGATCATAAAATGTGGAGATTGGAGCAGGAGAAGCTATAGAGTTTGATCTAACGTTCCCGAGTGAAGTGGTATTCCAATCATGAGATCTTCTTCTGTTAAAGATGTCCTTCCTTGAAATAATACATATGTGAGATCTTTGCTTTCATATATCAACACATCTCCTCACATATAAATTGAGAGAAAAGAAGAAAACCCTTCTTGTGTGATTCTATTTTGAGTGCTAAACATATGAGATTTGAGGTCGAGGCATAAAAACTTATAGGTGATCTGGAAATTTTTACTGTCGGATGATGAGAACGTTGAGCACATACACACACAGAGTCTGACTATTCTAGGTCATGATTATCAGTCTGTAGTCTTGCCAAAACTTTTCAACTCTTCGCTAGCATGTAACTGTTTTTGCATCCATTCAATGATTTGACGAAATGTGTTTTCCCGGAGCTAATATGAAAAAGTATGCAGCATGTGCAGAGCCCTATTAAGTTCATTTATTTCGCACTAATTGCCAAGGATTGGCAATATGCTGGTTGGGGGTTGTGATATTCGCTTAAAAGTGCGTATTTTCCATTGTTTTCTTCTAAGCATTTTCACACTCTCCTACGTTAAAATGCTCTATTTATCTACTTTTCTACGTAAGAGTCTATTTTGTTGCGTAGAACACACTTTTCTGGACGAAATGGTATATTTGCATGCATTAAACACATTTTCAGAAGTCTAGACATTGAGTCGTTCTGATAAAGTCTCATTACGCGCTTCTTCTGTCGCAGGAAACCCCGATGGGACAATTCTTGAGACTTGCGAGCCCACATCGATCAGGAAAGCCCATTATCAAAGCTTAAAGAGCTCACATGCTATGACTAGAAGATATGGGCCAAATATGAGCTGAATAAGAGGACCAAAAAGTCGGCTCAAAGAACAAAGAGAGCAGGAGAGCCAATGACCAATGATATTCGCTCAAAAGTGCTTATTTTAAGCAATTATCCTTTTAGCGTTATTGCATTCTCCTACGTAAAATACTCTATTTATCTACTTTTCTACGTAAGAGTCTCTTCTGTTGCGTAGAACACACTTTTCTGGACGAAATGGTATATTTGCATGCATTAAACACATTTTCGGAAGTCTAAATATTAAGCCGTTCTGATAAAGTCTCATTACGAGCTTCTTCTGTCGTAGGAAACCCCGATGGGACGATTCTCGAGACTTGTGGGCCCAAATCGATCATGAAAGCCCATTATCAAAGCTTAACAAGCCCACATGCTATGACTAGAAGATATGGGCCAAATATGGGCTGAATAAGAGGACCAAAAAGTCGGCCCAAAGAACGAAGAGAGTAGGAGAGCCAATGACCAAGAGACGGACCAAAGCGTTTAAAGCCACATGAGTCAGCAAAGAATGATGCTCGACTCTACTGGAGAAGCGTGAGGATGGTCACAGTGAAGACGAGGGTTCCAGACCCTCCGCCAGTGTTTTTTTCCATTTTTTTTGATACTTTTTCTCTCATCTATCCTTATTCTCTCTCTCTCTTCATCTCTCGATCCTCGAATCTACTGACCTAACCCCAGAACTCCTGCCCATCGGCTCTATCTCATCTCCCTTAACTTTCTGACCGTTGGATCTTCCATCGGACCGTTGGATCTTCAATCGGACCGTTGGATCTCTCTAGATCCGTCGATCTACCAATCTGAGTCCCAAGCAAGTCACCATCCATCCGATTGCCATCAGACTATCTGTCACATCATCTTGTGAGACGATGGACATCATCAATCCATGCGGGCCAGTAGCCGGGCCCATCTTCATCGACCCTAGCGGTCCGACCAGTTAGTGGACCCCGCGAATTTCAAAATAATTTTAATTAAATGGGGGGTCCACTAATTGGGGAGATTCCCCATAAAAAAGTAGCATTTTACTTAAAAAAAAAATATATATATATATATATTTTTTTTATTTCAAAAATACCCTATTTCCATTAATGGAAATTGGGAGCTTTATAAGAGGAGGGAGAAGGGTTCGTTCGAACCCTAATCCCCCTCAAATCTTCTCCTCTCCTTCCCCCTATCCTTTCCCTTCTTCCCCTCGTTCTTGGCCCCATCTTCCTCCTCCTTTCTTCTTCTTCTTTTTTTTCATCTTCTTCATCTTCTTCCTAACGTTCTCGCCGGAGTTGCAGGTTGCAACTCCAGCCATCACCTGCACGACCCCATCATCTTATCCCCTTCTCTTCTTCTCCTTCTCGTCTTCTTCTTCGTTTTCTTCTTGCAGGCACAAGGGCGAACCAGCGCCTGCAACGTGCAACACTTGCTGCCCCCACCTGCACATCGCCGGAACTGCAACTCCGGCGAACTCTGTTTAAACCAGTGACCTGCACCACTCTACCAACTCACGATCTAGTTGCATCGTGTGTTCACAACCCTACTCCACCCATCAGCCAGCATCCTTCACAACCATCCATCCCTGCTGCTACCTCACCTCTCACAAGTTGCTGGAATCACCGGTTTCATCATCATTAGAGGTCTCCTCTTCAAGTGCAACCAGTGGCTCATCATTCCACTTTTGTCCGTGCGCTGCGACTAGCATGCCTCCAGAGTGCAAAATCCAGATCGGCTTTTGACCTGCTACTTCTCCCCACGCTGAGGTCTTCCACGTTGCATGTTCTCAACAAAAACCCCACGGGTTGCAGCCCGGAATGCACCACCGCCTGCTGCTCACATCGCCTCCTTGCTGCTGCTCCCTTCCACCACCGTCAGCCACCAGCTTTCAACAATGTGCACACCAACGTGGAGGAGTCCTTGCTACCTCCATTCTCACCATAGCCGCTGGAAGTTCCATTGCCACCATCACCAGCCGCCGTCTTCAAGAGGTCGTGATTTCTATTCCGGGTGAACCACACCCCATGTGCAGCAACAAAGCGATGTACACCTCCTCTTTCCTCTGTTGGACCCATGTCCATTAAGGCCGAACCACCTCTCACCATTCCCATGGCCAATTCTCTCCGGTGACTCCAATAATTATCAAGGTAGTTGTTCTCTCTCTCTCCATTCTCTCTCTAGGATCTCTCTAGTTCTCTTATCTCTCTAGGTATATCTCTCTAAAACTCCATTTCTCTCTCTAGAATCTTTAGGTATTCACCATCTCACTCTACTTTTTCTCTCTAACTCTCTCTTCTTTTTCTCTATCCTCTTAATTTCTCTTCTTGTGTTCTTGTTAAATTGTTATTTTTCATTTTCGATAAAAAAGTTGTAATGACATTAGATTGAATTGAGTTAATCTTTGAATTTTTAATTAAGGTGTTCATTTTCTGATTATTTTAAGCAATTCCACCACTCTCATCTCCCCATGAATTCTGGCAATTTTCATATTATTTTATGTTCTTGTTTGCGCTAATCCGACTAATCCCGAGTGCGGATCGACATCCGACACGAATCCCTATACAAATCTATCAATTTTGCAGGATAATCGGATAAAAACTACAAAAATGTGTTGAAGTTAGGGTCGTTCTTTCAACGACGGAAAAACCCTACTTTCAACCAAGAAACGGACCAAAGCGTTTAAAGCCACATGAGTCAGTAAGGAATGATAGTCTACTCTACTGGAGAAGCATGAGGATGGTCACAGTGAAGACCAGGGTTCCAAACCCTTTGCCAATACTTTTATCTCCATTTTCTAATATTTTCTCTCTCATCTCTTCTTATTCTCTCTCTTTTCATCTCTCGGTCCTTGAATCTACTGACCTAACCCCAGAACTCCTGTCCATTGGCTCTATCTCATCTCCCTTAGCTTTCTGACCGTTGGATCTTCTACCGGACCATTGGATCTCTTTAGATTCGTCGATCTACCAATCTGGGTCCCAATCAAGTCACCATCCATCCGATCGCCATCAGATTGTCTGTCACATCATCTTGTGAGACGATGGACATCATCAATCCATGTGGGCCAGTAGCCGGGCCCATCATCATCGACCCGCTGTCTGACCATTTAGTGGACCCCGTGAATTTCAAAATAATTTCAATTAAATTTTAAAAAATGGGAGGTCCACTAAATGGGGAAATTCCCAAAGAAAAGTAGGGTTTTACTTAAAAAAAAAAAAAAAAATTTATTTTTCTTTTTTTCTTTTATTTTTGAAAAATACCCTATTTCCATTAAAGGTAATAGGGAGCTTTAAAAGGGGAAGGAGAAGGGTTCGTTTGAACCCTAATCCCCCTCCAATCTCTTCCAATTTTCCCCCAAAAACCCCCCCGACGATCTTTCTCCTTCTTCTTCTTCTTCTTCTTCTTCTTCTTCTTCTTCTTCTTCTTCTTCTTCTTCTTCATTTACCGGCTAGAGTTGCAGAACTTCAGCCACCTCGTCTTCTTCTCTTCTTCTTCTTCTCTTCTGCTTCTTCTCTGTCTGCAGCATCGTCTGCAACTGCAACAAGCACCACCGCTGCTCCTATCATCTCCACGTTGTTGCTGTGCGCACGCAACACCACCACCTGCGCGCTCCACCACTGCCTACCTCCGCCTGTGCATGCTGCAACCTCTGGCCTCCGACGCCTTCTCTTTCACTCTCCCAAAACTGCCCCTCACTTCTCTCTTCTTGACGGTTTCTAAAGAGAAACCCAGAAAACATTTTGGGGGATCTCCTCTCCCCTAGCCGTCATCTACCTATCACCCCCTATCTCTCCCTTAGGAAATCTTCTCCATCGCTGCAACTCGAAGTGAAGGGGCTGAGGGCAACACAACCAACCACCTGCAACCATATCTACTCTACCTTGCACGCACCGCTCCTCTTCTCCCTCATCGCCGGACTGGGTCAGCGTCTCCACCATTATTTCGGGTGTTGCAGGTTGCAACTCCCGCCCCTCTAGCGCTGCCTCTGCCTTCGTCACCTCTTGCCAGTGATCTACTTCACCGTTCGGGGTGAACAACTCCTCCACGCTGCTGGGTTTCCACATACCTTGCTGGCTGAGCGAACAAGAACCCAACCAACCGCCTGTCACCATTGGAGATTGTCTTCACATTGATCTACAATAGTTCACCGCCCCTACTTGATGCTAGAGACATCACCAACTGCCCACAAGTGCCACTCTTCAAGGCCGTTATCTCCTCAGTCTGATTTGCTTGCACAATCCATCACGCACTCCATGTACCTCCCTTGCTGACCTGCCATAGCATACCTCCATCTCTCCCTCTTGGTGAGCTTCATCACTAGTGGACATAACTTTCTTGCTCGTCCAAGCAACTTCGGTATCTTCTCACCAACGGCTACCATCACTTCACATGGCCGAATCTCCAAGGTAAGGTTCAGGGTAAATTTCTCTTCCATTGCCTTCTCTCTCTCTCTCTCCCTCTGAATTTCTATCTCTAGGTTAGGTCTCTCTCTAACCTTTTCCTCTCTTTCTCCCTCTTTAGTTTTCTCTCTCTTCTTTCTCTCTCTAGTTTAGTCAAGTTATTGCTTTCTAGTATAAGTTTTCAATCATGATCATTGTAAGAATTATTTTGGGTTAATACTTAATTCAAATTTTATAGTATTTCAATTACCGTGGTGTCATTTTATGCTACTCAGATCAGTGATTTCATGGCTCTCATACAATTATCAAGCATGTTTTAAAAGCACCTTAAACCACCACTCTCACCCCTCCATCTTCCTTAGTACAAATTTCTGATAAAAATCCGTCATTTCATGTTCTTGATTGCGTTAACTAAACTTGAGTGCGGATCGACATCCGAAACTTCCCACTGTGCAAGAATTACTATTTTTGCAGGAATTAAATCGGAAAAGATACAAATTTTGTTGGAATTAGGGTTTCCGTAACCAACAACGCGGAAAAATCCAAGTTTCACCGGGACATGAAATGATGAAAAATTGGTGATGATGATGCAAAGGTTCAGGGAAGATGTTACCAAGTCGGCAGAAACTCGACAGTGTGTGGTACCTGATGATCGGAAGAATGAATGTACCTGCATTTCCAGAGATATAACAATCATAACAAATGCACGAGACTCATGTATTCTAGGAATACCGGAATTGCCTTTCCGAAAGCACTAAGTTTTACGTCTTTAGCCAGACTTGACGGGGGTATATCAAGTACCCCCAACCAGGTTAAAACTCATGGAGACTGAGTGAATTTGTAGTCTTCCAGACACCTACGGTGGAGCAAAACTACTATCCTATCCCTTGTCTAGGTATACCTTTGTAGAACAGGTCTTTCTTAGTGTAGACTGCGAGAAGGACAGTAAGTTCTCTGAGCAGACCAGCAAAAACATTTAGTTCAGTGGGGAGGGATAGAAGCTTCTCAGTAAAGACTGAGAAGAGAGTAGTAGTTGGTTCTCTGACCGTGGTTAGCAGAGCCACAAACTCATGGAGTTTAGCGGGAAGGTATTTGAATGGAGCAGACTCCTGCAGATCAGTAATAGCAAAATTGTCTGACTCCAAAATGAAGTCAGGCGCAAAGTGTTCTTGACACTTGGAGAGTTTTTCCTCTGGAGAGTCCTGAATTAGACTCTCAACAGCATATGGGTCATCGACAATATTGACGTAGGGTGGCGGGTGAAAACCGTGGACCTCTTCCTCGAGGTTTCCTAATGCGATAGGGATGTTCCAATCCCTACACTCTATATGTTCATCCTTGGTGGGGAACGGTAGGTCTAGGACATCTGGAGTCTCATATTCTAGACACGGTTCTATGGTAGGAATGTCTGCATCTAGTGCAGAGATAGAATTATCAGATATAGAGATGGAACTAGGTTCCTCTATGCTCGATTCAGAAGTGGCTGCCTGTAAGGGCACCATAGATGGAGATACGGGTTCATCACTATTATGGCTCACTCCAAAGGAGGTGGGTAGGAATGGTAGATCTAGGACAGTTGGGATCCTACGATCGAGACTCAGCTCAATGTCATGAAGATCGACATCAGGGTCAGCAGAGGTAGAGTGAGAAATAGGTTGATCTGAGGTAGATTCAGGATTTAGTATTTTTAAAGGCACCAAAGATGGATACACTGGCTCCTCAATAGTCTGGCTCGATCTAGGGGTGGGTACAACTTCTATTTCTTCCTCGCAATGCTGGTACTAGGTCCAATTGTGTGGCTCCTCATCATAGACAGTGGTCATGTTAGTCTCTTCAGGATGGGCTATCGGTTGGCTAGGGAAGCAGATTTCCTCGCTCTCAGATTCTAATTGACCTAGACGGTGTTCAAAGCTCTCCATGGATTGCTGTTGTTGTCGCTCTAGCTGGATTATGTATTGAGAGAGAAGATCATCTAGACTAGGTTTAGTAGCCAACTGAGGCGGTTCAGCCAAGGGAAGCTGAGGTGCCAACTCTTGATTGAAGTCTGACTGAGTATGAAAGTTGTAGGGCAGAGTAGAGTCTGGGACTAGCTGCTGACTTTGGAAATCTTGAGGGGCCCACTGTTGATCAGAATAGTCATTCTGTGGATATGACGGGTACTAGGATTGCGAGTATTACCAGTCATACTCTTCATTGGGTTGATGAAACCCGGAAGGATAATTATTCTACGGTAGTTGCTGTGGGAGGGTAGACTGTTCCCAACCAAAGTTATGGTGACTCCTATTGTCCGGATAATAAGTGTTGTTATAGGAGGTATGCATCGGAGTTTGAAATGTATTGAAAGTACAAACCTCTTCCTAGACAGGAGGGTAATATCCTACAGAGTGAGAATTGTGCATAGGTTGCTGGACTGCGACACTAAGGGTAGCGACTGAGTTTTTAAGCTCTTGGAGTACAGAGTTGTAGTCCGGATCTCTGTAATTGGCATACCCCATAGAAGGCTGCGAGACACGAGTGTCATGATGATACACAGAATTGTCATACCATTGTTGAGAGGGATCACCTAGATTCTCACAGAAACTGTAGTAGGTCTCATACAGAGGCCGTTCATTTGCCATCAGAGGCGATAGAAGGCTGCGGTAGACTGACTCTCAGATCGAATCAGTCAAAGGATAGGACAAGTCCAAACAGGCAGATGCTTGAAAAGTGCCTAGACTTGGCAAAAAGTTGCCGGAGGAGAACATATCCTAGTGATATATGATGCACACCAAGCATAGATAATCCTATTCTAAACAATCAGGATATATTTTAGGAATTATCTGGTTAGTTTTGGGGCTAGAGTAGATTATGACAGTGGGCGGACCACTGATTTATCTTTTAACCGCCAGACTAACTGTTTGCACTCAGGGGTTCTCACCAGGCTACACTCTTCAGAGCGAATCCTTTAGTACTAACTCTAGTCAACAACAAGGCAATCCCAAGCCTAGACAGACGTACGACACAATGGCTATCTTAAGTACGGCCCAGACTAACCAGATTGGTCAAGTGTTTAAGAAGAGTGTTCCCTTAGGTTAAGCTAGGGTTGGTACATGTTCCTAGTCCACACGCATCTGACCGCCAAGTAGTCCAGGATGCCACGTCAAGCTCAGTGTACTTGAGTAGCATGGACCTATAGGTGTGTTAGACAACAGGGACCCCTGCTCGTGGTCTTATTTCGACTGGATGTTAAGCGGGTTTGCTTTGTGTGGATTTTTCCTCGAATACCGGGCTAATTGGCTCTACTTCTTGATTCTTTTTAATTAAATGGAGCCTTAGGATCAAATCAGTTGGAATATAAGGTGGGTGATGAAATCCCACCAGTTTAAATTTTAGAGCTGGGTCTGCCCTCTTAGAGTTGATTGATTAACGGCCACGCCACTCAAGTCAAATAAGTTGTTGCTAAAAAGTAAATAGACATGCGGCACAATAATCACCCTATTGCGCAGTATCGCGCTCAAGGCGATGATAGAGACTTACTTCCCATAGGCCACGCCACGGGACCGCCTCTGTGGAATAGGGAGGGGTATCCAAATGGGCTTGGGCCCGACTCAACCTCTTTGAGCTTTTGCTCTCTACCCACACTAGATCGTATGCTGCAAAAAAGTTAGATCTCACGGTCTAGGTATTTGGGATTCTATTTGGAAGATCCTTGCCTATTTAGGGTTCACAGAGTATGCACTGGATTTAGGCAAGTTTGTTTTTTTGAATTCTTTTCCAAGTTCGAGATGGGTTAAAATTTAGGAATTCCCAAATTGGAAAATACCTAGATTGAAAAGTTTCCCGAACTATGAAGATCTTCCAAGAAAGATTTGATTGCGAGATCCCTTACAATTTTGGGAAATTTCCCAAAATTAAAATTTTGCTAGAGTTGGGGTATTTCCTTTTGCAGACTTTTCCAAATTTGGAGGATTTTTAAAGATAGAAATTCTTCTGAAGTGGGAACTTCTAAAAGGGGAAACCCTAATTTAGCAGAGTTCCAAGATTTTGGAATGCTTCAAAAAATCGCAAATCCTTGATTAGTGATTTCTAAAAATCTGTAGAATATAAAATCCTAATTTTTTTCAATTTTTATTTTTGATTTTTTTGGTATTTTTCACTTAATCTAGGGTTTCTAAAATACCCTAGAACAAGATCTAGCAGTTATTTGGAAAGCAACAAAATTCTTAAATTATTACATCTTTGCACTCGGCCTTCCGAGGCATTAAAAATAGTAATTTAAAGGACTGGTAAAAATCACTAAAAATTAAAAATAGAAAGCTTCCCAAAAAGGTCGGGCTGTCCAAATTGAGCAGCTTTTCGATTTGGCAACTTTCCAATTCCATCTTTACGTCCTTTTTCGCACTCCCGTACACTAGAGCGGCAACGGTGCCATTTGAAAGTAGGTTTTTTTCCGTGTCATTGGTTACGGAAACCCAAATTTCAACGCATTTATAAATTGATCTAAGATTATCCTGCAAAATTTAGAGATCTAGCCTAGGGATTCGTGTCGGATGTTGATCCGCACTCGGGGTTTAGTTCGCGCAAATTAAAAACATGAAATGACGGATTTTTTTTAGAAATTGCTAAAAATAAAATACAGTGGAGAGAATGATCATCACGAGATTGAAAACATGATTTTTTTTATGGAGAATTTATCAATTGACTAACACATTGGATAATAAATTGAATAAAAAAACTATTTTATTAATCGAAATAAATCGAAAGAGGTACATTGCTTAAACAAAATAGCTACTCTAGAAAGCATGAAATATAAGATAGAGAGAAAAAATTCTATAAAAACCTAGAGAGAGAAGAAAGAGATATAGAGAGAGAAAATTGAGGGAAGAACTCACCATAGATAAAGGATTAGAAAAGGCAGCCAAAAAGGAGATCATAGGGGTTGCCCATTGGATGAAGATGATGGCGATGTGCAAGGCGGCAAGGGTGAAGCATGAGGATCCCGATTGGAAAGCACCCAGGTTGCAGTCCGAATTGAAGGGTGAATGAAGATGGATGGAGCGGCAGGTGGCTTTCCTTTGAGGCTGCAACGGTGGAGGGAGAGGGATCCAGAAGCGCAGTGACGACCTATCGAAGTGAGGGAGACGAGAAAGACGAGAGGAGCGGGTGAGGTTTACGGATTGAAAGCAAGCGAAGCGAGGAAGCAGGGAAGGACAGGCTTTGTGGGTTCCTCTCCTTAAGGCGCGCTGCCTGACAGAAAGAGTGTTTGGGGATATTGGAAAAAGCCTTTCAGGTACAAGAATGAAGGAGCACTGCTGAGTGTTACAAATGTTTGGCTCGTTCGCCTTTTTGTTCATTGCTGATCGCCCCTCTGCCCGATGGATCAGCCGAACAGGAGATTGTGGAGGACGGCTGGAACTGTGAGCTCGCTGGTGCATTGAAGAGCAGTGATCCGGCGAAGAAGCAATGGCAGGGCGGTGCAGAACTTGGGTCGTTGGTGCAAGGGAGTAGACGATGAAGTGATGGATGCCTGGACAGTGATGGACGTAGCGGTGGTGTTGATGTGGGCAGTGGCAGGCGGCAACAGCAAGGTAGAGGACGACTTAGGTAAGTTCAACCCACCTCCTCCTCTCTTCTTCTTTTCTCCTTTCTTCTTTTTTCTTTTGTATTTTTTTGCTGGTTTTGCTGGAGTTGCAGACCTGTAACTCCGGCAATGGAGATTTGTTGGAGCAGGGGACGCTGGACCCAATAGAGGGCGGAAATGCTAGGTAGAAGCGGTGGGTTGACGGCTTGCCTTTTGGAGGTGCACCAGCAGCAGCAACGGTGGTGGTTGCTTGCTGGTTTAGGCGGTAAGGAGGAGGTGGCGGCTCTCTTCTTCTCCTCCTCTCTACTCTTTTTCTTTTTTTTTTCTTTTTCCTCCTCTCTCTTGCAAGAGAGAGGACAGCTGTTATTTGAGAAGAGAGGGGAGCAAGAGTGAGAGATGATGAGAGAAGAGATGGAGCGTTCGGATTCGAAATGTGGGAGAGGGGCGGTGAGAAGAAATGGAATTCTGGATGTGGGAACGTGGTTGAGGCTGGGCCATCGTGGAGAGAAGGAAAAGTCAGAGAAAGGAAGAGACGTGGGTTTTTTTAAATGGGGAAAGTTCTGAGGTGGAAAAAATTAGATGTTGGACGGCTAGGGTTCCTCCCTTGGAGACGTGGTAGCCTACGCTCTTTAAGGAATAAAAATCTCTCCTTGAATTAATAATTATTTCTTTGCCCTTTAGAAACTTTCCTTGTCAAAATCGTCCTCATCTTTTGTTTTGTTCAAAAGCTTTTAGGTCGGCAACTCTTTTTTTTTTTTAAAAATCTTCTTTTAAAAGCTTTCCCATTTAAGCAATGACTTTCTTTTAACCATCTTCAATTTTCCATTGACTTTTTGAAACTATCACATCTTTCTCACACACATACACCACCTTGTATTTAAAAATCACACACCACTTTAGGAAAACCATTTCATTTTGCTAAAACCATCTTTTCCAAACCACTTTCTTATTCTAGTTGAAAACTATCTTTTCCAAAACCCACCTTTCTTTTTATCTCCTAACGAAACTTGCTAATGAGGAATTTTCATTTACAACATCCAACACTTCTTCCCTTATAAAGTAATCCTCAAATCCACTACTAATCTTCTACCGAAACTTGATGCCACAACCGTTTATTTTCTCTTGATGAATATCCAAAGCATCATAAGTACTTGATGGGTCGATCATGTAGTTAGGGTGGATCATCAAATGTTTGAGATGAGATCGCAGACCGTTGGATGAGAGATGACTTATAGATGGAGGATTGGCCAAGAACGGTAGGGATGAATGGTAGTGATCAGATGGATCTATAGACGGTGGAAATCGACCAAGGTATGCCGCATGATAGAGTGATTGGGAAAGGAGATGGGATCGGATGATTTAGATTTTGAGAGTACAGAGAGAATGAGGGTTTAGAGAGAGGAGAGAGAAAATATCACAAAATAAAGAAAAAATGCTCGAAGAGGGTCTTGAACCCTGGTCTTTGACTTGGTCTTCTGCATGCTTCACCAACTGAGCAATTCTTTGACTTGTGCTAGTTGGTCAAGCTTTAATGCCTTAGTCTCTTCTTTGACCGCTTGTCTCTCCTTCTCTCTTGGTTGTCTCTCGACTCTTTCGCCTCTCTGGCTCTTCCCGTCTTTGGCCTAAATCTTCTCATCCTCAGCCTGTTGGCTCTTGAGCTTTGATCCTAGGTTCTGGAAGTTGATTGTGGGCCCGTATTCTATTAAAATTGCCCGACTAGTGCTCTTGCGATAGAAAAATCTCGTAATGAGAATGACTTCGCATGTGGGTGAAATAAATGCGTATGAATGCATGCGAATATACCATTTTAACCAGAAATGTGTGTTCTATGTAATGAGAAAAACTCTTACGTAGAAAAGTTGATAAAAAAGGCAATTTTACGAAGGAGAGTGTGATAACCCTAGAAGGATAGTTGCTTAAAATAAGCACTTTTGAGCGAACATCAGTCGTCATCTCACGAGTCCTCAGAATGTACTCATATGAGGTAGACGGACGAGGAATGTCCAACAGGGTAAAAATAAGATCAGGTGTAATAGTCAAGTAAGCCCCAGAGACAAAAGTCTGGAAGGACAACTCACTCGAGTCATCACACTAAATAGTGTGCATGTTGGCATAAAACAGTTTGACCAAGACAGGGTAAAATGGAATGGTCAAGCGAGTGATAGGAATCCACTCGCGAGATACGAACTGTGAATGGACCATAGTACCCAAAATCGTGCTAAACTCAACGACTCTCTCAATAGTGAATTTTTTACTAGAGAAATGCTCAAAGTGCTCTCTAGCGGAATCGAAAATAAACGGAGAGATAGGAACACTCACCGGAGGGGTATCGCCATGACGGGCACGACCCCGAACTCTTCTAGATGCTCTGGATGATTCACCTCGCTCAGAGTCTCGCGACCCACTGAGTCGACTACCCTGTTTGACTCGCGATTGAGTCCGTTGAATCAGTGGTTCTTCATCACCACTTTCCTCCTCAGAAAGCACAATAACAGCTCTTCTACTACGAGGATTCGTCGCCATGAGCACCAAGAAAGGAAGAAAATACCAGAAAATCTCTATTTTTTCTCAAAAATAACCCAAAAGCTCAACGAAGAGGGTGAAGTGGAAAGCAAGGAAATCGAGAGATTCGCTCCACAAAACCTTATGTGAATAGTAGATCTGGTACCTGCGATCGATTGGGAGAAATCTGGGAGGCGATCAGATCGATTGGGGTTGAAAATGACCCATTTTGGGTTTTATAAAACAGAACACCGCACTGTCCAATCAATTGGGCTAAGTGGCCAATCGATTGGAGCTTGGAGATGTCCAATCGATTGGGTTGTTTCCTCCAATCGATTGGACTGGTCCGGGAAAATAAAAAATAAAAAAATTTTAAACCAACAGACTCATTTTCCAGGACCCCAAGAACATCTTTTTAAAGAAAATCATTTTTAAAATCTGCTCAAGAAAAGATAAATCGTCAGAAAAACATAGAATTCACTTCATGAATACACTCTTGATAAGTAATAAGCACTGATTCTGATTTGAGAGAACTAACTAACACATTAGTGTAATCTTTTGCTTCATCAAAAATATTAAATCTTCTAGACATTAGCGCAAGTCACAAATCACTAGTAATCATGGATTCAAATAGCAACATTAATATCATCACGTGTAAGTGATCTGAGTCTATCTGTGGTACCGGATAAAATTTCAGTAGTAATTTCTCATAATTATCAGAATCTGGAGGTATCTTGTATCCGATCATAAAAGCCTCATTATAGTTATTTAGGGATCTCACATACTCTCATGTATATGGGTATTTGCTGATGGATAAGAATTTTTCTAGCAAATTGGCTGTCTTTTACACCCTTTTTATTCACTTTGAATATAAGTAGCTTTCACTCTCCATGTAGGTAGCCCTTTTCTACAACAATGAGAATCAAATTTCAAATTTTAAACAGGGCCATACAGATGGCATTCACTCTAACTTTTGTGGAGGTAGCTTTTTCCTTAATATAATAACTCTCATTGGGAAGCCAACAGTCAATTATAGTGCAGTTTCTAAATCAACTGAAGGCAGGAACACTACTAATTTGAAGTTATAATCAGTAGAGGTTTATTCCTAACTCCAATACTAAAAAATTTTACACTTCTATTAAATCCATTCCCACAGAAATACCCAGTGTGCATGTGAATGTGAGATATACTGTTTCAATAATCTTCAAATGCATACTAGTAAAAATTGACCAATTATAACAATTAAAAGATATAATATCTGGATTAGCAAAAATTTTACTAACAGTTAAGTCATTTTTCTTGGAATGTCTTAGAAATTACTGCTCATCAAAATTGCATAGAATAATTATCTTAACATTCTTCTAAACACTTGATCTTTTGATTTTTCTGAAATATTATCAACTTTTATTCTTCAAAATGAAGCAAAATAAAAAAGAAACAAAATAAAATCCCTCAACATATAAGAATATGATAACAAGAGGGAATGGAGAGCACATTGCTCAGAGATATGTCATTGACGAACATTTCTCGTTCAGAGAATCTTTCCTAACCCATACCGATGTGAGTTTGGCAGAAGGATCAACTCTCTTAGGACCTTTCCTCTTTTGAGTTACATAACTCTGAGGTTGATTGAATTTTTCAAGAGACTCAATCTCCTTGATTAATTCTTTAGACCTTTCCCGAAGGTGTTTCATCTTCCTAGATAACACATCCAAATAATTTATCTCGTAATGTGTCTTTATAGGAATTTTCTGACTTTTCACATTCTAAGTGATATGTATCATTTTTTCTAGAGGTTTTGATGTTCTCTTCTCAACCTGTGACAGTCTTTAATCACATGACCCATGTTTTTGCAGTACTTACACTTATGACTGCTTTTTACTATTTTAATTGGGTCATTGAGCTGTGTGGGAATAGCTTGGGCTTTCACAAAAATTGTCTTGGATGAAGACCCTTTTTCTTGATTGTTTTTATACCCCAAACCCTGTTTGTCTCCATAGACTTTTTCCACACGAAGAATCTCATCAAGCTTTGTAGAGCTGGATGAGAATCCTAGCACATCCCTTTTTGATTTGAGAACCTCATTCTCTAGGGATTCCTTGCGTGTCATGCAAGTTTGGAATTCACATTCCAGTGACTTGTTTCTTTTTAGCAAAGACTCATTCTCTTGCTTTAAATCAGTAATCAACACTTTTAATTTTTCAGTATCAATTACTAAGGCTGCATTTTCAAAGTCAAAATATTTAACCCTGTCAGATAAAACTTTGTTAGCCTTGATAAATTTTATTGATTCCTCATACAGTTCTTTCACACCAACTGCTGAGTCATCCGAATCCCCATTGTAAGAGTCTTCCGAACTCTCATCATCACTTTTCTTGGACTCTACATGAGAGCCATAGGTACTGTTGAAACGAGCAACAAAAGTTGTATACTTATCAGTCATTTCATTGCTATCTGAATTATCAGAATGATCTTCTGATTCTTCATCCCATGTGGCATTGAATGCTTTTGACTTGTCTTTGTATTCTTCTTTATTTGGGCACACATTTGCAAAGTGACCAAAACCCTTGCATTTGAAACATTGGAGATCGCTTGAGCGGCTTTCCCTAGGGTTCTTATCACTTCTGCTACTTCTTTCATGAGGTCTGGCATGTTCCACAGTTTTATCAAACTGTTTGTTATTCTTGAACCTATCATTTTTCGAATGAAAGAACTTTTTGAATTTTTTCACGAACAATGCCATTTCTACTTCAGAGTCAACATCTGACTCTGAATCTTGAGTTTCAGAAACCTTAAGGGCAATTCCTTTTGATTTCTTTGGTTGTCTCAAATTCATCTCATAAGTTTGTAAAGACCCAACCAATTCATCAACTTTAAGAGAGTCAACATCTTTGCTCTCTTCAATCGCGGTGACCTTAGCATAAAATCTATCAGGTAAGGGTCTCAAAATTTTCCGAACAACTTTTGATTCCGGAATGATCTCACCCAAGTTGTGAGCAGAGTTCACAATATCACTAAGTTTTGCATAAAACTCAGTGAAGGTATCATTCTCCTCCATTCTCATGGATTCGAACTTGGATGTCAACATTTCTAGCTTAAAAATTTTCACGGCTGACGTACCTTCATGTGTGACTCTAAGAATGTCCCATGCTTCTTTAGCTAGGGAACAAGTAGAGATTCTTCTAAATTCATTTTTATCAACGACATTAAAAATGTCATTTAAACATTTGCTGTTAAGATAACAACAGTCTATCTCATCTTTAGTCTAGTCTTTTTTTGGTTTAAGAATGATTTTATCTCCTACTTCCATTGTGGGTGGTGACCAACCATCCACTACTGACATCCAGACTCTTTCATCAATGGACTTTAGAAAAGCCCTCATCTTAGCCTTCCAATAGGCATAGTCTTCTCCATCAAACAATGGATGTCTGGATGTATTACCACATTCTCTTTGCATTTTATCAAATTAATGAATAGGGACTAGTTTCTCAGGAATCTAAATTCAGGTGATTAAACCATAATTAGAAATACCCGCTCTAATTGTCATGCCCCGAATTCGGATACCTAGATACGACCCGAAAATCCGTGGATCGACCCGTACCCAAACCCAGTAGTGACCATGAATGTCCCCTAATGGTCCAATTAGGTCAATTAGACTACTAAGGTTCATTCGAAAACTCACCAAGTAAACAAAAAAGTCTAGATGTAGAAAGCAAATAATTAAAATAATTCAAAAATCAAATAATTTAATCGCTCAAATAATATTGAGAAAAATGGTGAAAACATACTCTCAATCAAAGGCCTAAATGCCCACGAAAAATAAGTAAGCAATATTTTAGAACAATCAAAATAAAGTTTTCTAAAGTGTGGGATCAACTCTCAAATCCTCGTTGATCTCCTTGAATGCATCAGAGTCTTTCGCCTCAAAATCATCTCACGTACCCGGCTCCTCAAAATCTGAAAATGGTATCGGTGTAGCACTGTGAGCTGAGGCCCAGTAATACAACAGTGTGCATGATATGATATCATACTATACAAGTTTTTTAATTAAGATATACATCTCAATCATATAATAAGGATGACATGAATATGAGAGTGAATGCAAGTGAGTACGGGATGCAAATGCAACTAGTACCCATAACCACATAGGGTCTCCATCTCCTTCCTGCATTGGGAGCAGTCTCATCGACTCATCTGCAGGATATAATAACGTCTGGGGCCTTTCACCCTAGGGTACCGAACCCTGATTAATTGATAAAACCAATGTAAACGTATATAATATACTTCAACCCCATTCCCTTATGCACCACTTATTTGAAATGACGTGATGATCATGGTATGACAACAAGATAGTACTAGGGCTACATGGCATATGCACACATGTATTTAACATTTAAATAAGAATATAAAATGAAACATGATCATCAAAAGTGATAACATGGGAACGAATTAGGGTTAAACATGAATAACATGTAACAATCACCGAAAGTCATGATCAACATGGATGAACAATATAAGTGGAAATCATAAGAGAATCTAACACACCATTATCGAACCCTATGAGGGATCTGTGGGGGAAAAATATCTGATCTAACCCACACAATCTTTGAGGTCAGACGATTCGTATTTTGGTGATGATCGGACGACTCTGATGCTCCAGGATGAAACTGCTTTCTCCTCCACGAAGGATAGGATGATCTCCAGATGAGATATGGTTGTACCTGTTGACAATACTCCGACGCTCAAGTCAGCTTAGGAATGGTAACAGGGTTCAGGAAAATAGTAAAATGTTTCAGAGCTTAGACTATCTGGATCTGGAGAGCAAGATATTTTTCTCAGTTCTGAGGGTCTTATATTTATACCCTTAGAATTGGCGTGACTCACCTTCCACGTGTCCAGTCATTATCAATCAATGATAACTTGGATGGATTCTATTATAAAATAGAATCTTCTTGTTAGATCTTGACTTCCTTGATTCGGTTATACCTGAAATAACTGAAGTGACACTGAGGTGACATCCTTCGTATTAGGTATTCGGACAAGAGGATGTCAAAATCATGATAGTTCAACTAGCTGCCATGTGGCCAGTATTCATTGGTTAAGAAACTGATTGTGTTCAGAATACTTACCTCGTACGTAAGAACCTGTAATATTGTCGGGATAAGATTACCATCGATCCTGTCACGTAAGTCATTTGACCTCATCTGACCTTGCCGGGGTAAGACGGAAATAGATCTCGTCAAGTAAGTCTTTCGACCTTGTCGGGATATATGCATCCAGTAAGTCACATGACCTTGTCGGGATGATATGGAAATAGATCCCGTCAAGTGAGTCTGTCGACCTTGTCTGGATATATGCATCCAGCAAGTCATATGACCTTGCCGGGATGAGATGGAAATAGATCCCGTCAAGTAAGTCTGTCGACCTTGTCGGGATATATGCATCCAACCAGTCATAGGATCTTGCCGGGAGGAGTTGAATATCAATCTCGCCAAGGAGATCAATAATTGATATGTCGGGCAAGATTGAATGCTTCCTGACATATTAAAGGTTAAAGCGTTAATGCGTTCTGTTAGCACTGCCTCAATATGCCGATCATTCCATCCTGACATGTGGCACTTCTAATTAATGGAAGTTGTGTGACATGATGGGGCGGTTTATGGCTCCTGATGATGCCTTCGGCGCATTCATTCTCGCGTGTTGTCTATCAATACGCATCATCTTTTCACGACCGCACGTGCCAAGCCAGTGACACGAGTCAATATTTGACTTGCTGAAAAATACGACACCCACATCGCCCCCCTTTTTGAGAAGATTGAGAAGTTGCCGTCGTATCTTTTGAAAAAGATCCTGACCTTCCACGTCCTATTACAGTTTCCTGGTTGTTGGATCATCCATCAATCATTCAACCGTTGCCCTTCTCATTTAATACTGCGCCCATCGTCGCTGTATCCATGGGACGTGTCCGTACTGGCATGTTGCCCAACGTACGGTCATCGAATGGAATAATTGACGGGTACAATACCTGAAGGAACAGGTAACCGAACCATCGAGCGACAGCTTTTTGAATTTTGGCGCCAGGGGTTAGATATCGCTAGACTGTCGATTTGCTATTACCATATTTTCATCTATAAATAGCTCATTTCCCCTCATTTATTCATTTTCTTTCTTCAATCGGTGCTCTGCAACAGTTCAAGCTTCAAGCCCAGGCCATTCTTCATTTCTGTTCTTCCCGCTTGCTGCCACTGGACTGTAACGGTACTCTTCTCTTGTTATCTTCTTTCTTCTACCTTCCTCTCCTTCTCATCTACTTCAAATGGCTAGGGGTAGAGTAGTGCTTGAGGACACCGAGGAAATGGTTCCCAGAGAACTAGTAGAAACTAACACCCCTGTAGAGGAAGAGATATCCTCTGACTCATTAGATCGGGCCATAGATGCGTATAGGGAGGAACCGATAGTCCCTCAGGAGATCGTTAGGGTCCCTACTCATGGAAATGACCCGTATATAGTGGGTTTGAGGAGAGAATTTGCCATTCCTTCCTCTGTTTTCATCAAACTTGGTTCTCGTCACGGGGAAGATACCAACCCTGGTGAAATCAGCATCACTCGGCTTCAATTGAAGTTCGAGTTAACTCTCCCTCTGACTCCTCTAGTGAGGAAAGTACTCTGGTTCTATGATCGGGCTCCCAGCCAGATGCACAGAAATTTTTGGCGTCTGATGAATAGGATAGAGTATTTCAACTCTACAAATGAATACCAAATTGGTCTCTCCGAGATCGATTATCTGTACATCCTGAGGAGGTGCCCGGACTCCTTCGATATAGATTTGTTCTGGTCCGTAGCTGCTTGAAAGAAAGAACAGAAGATCGTTGAGAGCCTGCCTGATAGTCATAAGGGATGGCACTCTGATCCTCTGCTGGTGACTGGATCTTAGGAATTTGACGAATGTGTGGAGGGGATCTCCAACAGCCATAGAGTCCGTACAAGCTTTAACTTGTCAGGTAAGCTCATCTTTGTGTCTCATCAATCTCCTTTAGACCGACCTAATCAATCTACTGACCTGTCGCCTTTCTTTTCTGCTGTAGACTACATCAGACGTCCCTGGAGATATCCTCAGGATATAGCAAACAGAGTCAAATATATTCTGAGGAAAATCCCCAAGGTAGTAAAGCAATGGTCCCTGGCGGGATTGATTGATAATAACAAAAGGTCCTCAACTGCTGGTCCCGTCATCCCGCGTGACCAACGGATAGCTACCCCTGACTATTCACGTAAGCGTCCTGCTCCCGAGATCACTATGGGGGAGGCCACGTCCCGGGAATAAGCGGATATAAGCCCCGAGGTCCCTCTAATAAAAAGACCTTGTCAAACTCGGAGGGCGCCAGTCCATATAGATCCTCCAATAAGCCGGGTCAGGTCTGCTCCTTATCCCGTAGCAGAATTTTTTAGACATCCAGATGGTCGTCAGGAACCTCTGAATGATTTTGCCCAGGAACTCGTACGGTTGGAAGAGGCAGAGGTATCTTCCTTTATAACTGAGATGTTTATTTCATATTCTTTCTGATTGACTAACCCGTTATCTCCACTGCAGATGGATGGTAGAATGGTCGAAATGAGGAAGGACACTTTTGCTGCCCCTGCTCTGGTGCCAAGGAAGAAAAGAATAATGGTCAAGGGATTAGATCCCAGGTTAGAAGCATCGCTTACTCGGGATGGTATGGTGACTGCTAAGGCCAATCTGGCTGGTGATTCTTCATTGACTCAACCTTCTGAGGACCCAGATTCTCCTTCAGTAGCTACCATACCTACTGCTTCTCCCTCGATCGCCATTACGAGGTCTACTCCTAGATTCCAACCTTCTCCAGGACTTCAACAAATGTCTACCCCTCCATCAACCTCTTGTCCAACAGATGCTGCTGGGCCCAGTCATTCAATAGGTGAGCATATTTGTTCTCCTTCATTCTCGTCTAGTACAGTATTTAACTTGATTGATACATGGGTTACACTAAAAGAATTATGGCGCCAAGATAACCCCATTGCAGGTCTATGGGATTTCAACAGCGAGGAGCCTTATATCATGAATGCTAATTGCCTGCCTAATGGGAAGCCCATTTCGCAGCAAAGCTCCATTGCTGATGCCGGGGTGGCTACAACATTGATCGAACAGATCTGTCTCCCACGGGACAAATTACGTTATATTGACATGCCTTCCCCGAAAGTGCCATGTGAAGTCCTCAGTCATTCTCTTCTGGAGGTAATTGTTCCTAGGAGTGCTTCTTCTGACGAACTCCTAGATCATAGACTAACATTTTTTCCTCTCTCTGCAAAGCATCCATGCTTACGTAGGTCTGAGGGATTACCTCGGGGACCTCAAAGTAGGATTTTTCCACGTCGTTGGTTACGGAAACCCTAACTTCAACACATTTTTAATTAATCCGAGACTTTTAACCTGTAGAATGAGCAATTTTGCACAGTGGCTTGTGTCGGATGTTGATCCGCACTCGGGTTTAGTTAACGCAATCAAGCACATAAAATGATGGATTTTTTTTGCTGGAAATTGGTGAAGAGATGAGAATGGTGATTAAAAGTGATTTTAAAACATGATTGATTTTATTTTATTTCTTTAAAAACTATTGATATTCTAAAATTTATGAAATAATCTAATGCAAGAAATAGAATGAAGAGCACTAAAGAAAATCCATTACTGTGAATCAAATAAACTTTATAGAATCCAAGCAACCCTTACAATGCTTTAAACAAAATATCAAACTAACACTAATAATAAAAAAAAAAGAAAAATTAAGATTAAAAAAAAAATTAAATAAAATTGATGAGATGGGAATTTGGAAAAAAAAACTAAAATCCTAGAATGGAGATTCAAGAACTTACCATGAGGGTCATGTACCCTTCAAAGAGAAGTGGGATCCAACGGTCAAGCTTGGTGCATGGCGATGTGGAGAGGATGGATCAACGGTGATGATGAGGCAGCAAGTTGTGGATGGATCTAGAACCAATAGAGGAGCACATTCAGTTGACTATGGGGAGGTGGTGTTCACGGCTTCCATGGAGGATGGGCAGGGCGACACACACCTTCTCCTCCTCTCTTCATCTTTCTTTTCTCCTTTCCTTTTTTTCTTTCTTTTTTTTGTTTTTCTCCTTGGAGTGAGACGGCTAGAAGAGAGATGCAGAGATCAGCAGCATGAAGATTGGAAACGTTGGTGATGGTGGTAGACCAAGAGGTGGTAGCTGGCGGCTCCTTCTTTGGGCAGCAAGGAGCTTTCTAAGATGAAAGGGCGAGATGAGGCGGTAGAAACTGCTGCTGCAGCAGTTCGCCGGAGTTGCAACCTGCAACTCCGGCTCAGTTTGAGATTGGGGGGCGGTGCAGTATGTGATGGAAGAAGAGGAGGGCGGCATGGGGGTGTTGCAGTAGCAAGATGGAGAGGCAAGGAGGATTGGTGACGCCCAGATCTGAGGAGGAGGAGCTTGCTGGTGGGTGGAACAACTCCGGTCGGAGTTACAGTCCGGTGGCAGCGTGGTGAGGAGGGGAAGAATGGATCCAAGGTGATGGGGAGCACGGTCCAGCAGCAGGAGAGCTTTTTCACGATTAGGGAGGAACGACAGCTAAGGGTCTTGGTGTTTGAAGACGTTGGAGGGTGAGTAGAAGAGAAGATGCATTGTGGTGAGGGTGGAGATGGCTGGAGAAGATGAACCAGTCCGGCGAGAACGGTGGTGGCTAGCGGTGCTGCTCTAGGAGAGGAAGATGAGGGGTTTTGCTGGTCGAACCAGCAATGAAGGGCCAAGGGGATGGTGACGGCTGGGGTTAGCAATGAGAAGTCTCCTCAAAACTTAGGAAGGTAAGTTTTTTTTTCTAAAAAAAACGTTGAGAGACCCCTAGAGGAGAACGTGGATCTTTTTAAAAACTTCTCCCACTTTCCAAAAATGTGGTGGGCCTTATTTAGAGTTTTCTATTTTCCAATGGGGAGGTTTCCTCCTCTCTTTGAATCCAACGGTTGCATTTTGATGAACCTCCCACTAAAGAATTTTTAAAGAAAAAAATCTTTTCACAAGAAAATCTTCCCTTTAAAAGAAAACTTTTTGAATTATTCTTTTCGCTTCTTCTTTAAGAATGTCAAAATCTTTAAGTCTATTATCTCCTTTTTGAAACCCAAAATGCCATTTATGTGGGCACCATCATAATTTTTGAAAAATGTCTACACATCCGTCACATGTCATGTGACATTGATCATTCCCTTTTTAGGAATTTGAGTGAGGCCATGGGCCAATGATATTGGGCCCATATCTCTAGCTTGTATGATTGGACATGAAATGAGGAGAGCCACTAGATTCCAAGATCACCGATGGGTGATCTGAGGAAAGATCGGACGATATGCTGATGATCGAACGGTAGAATAGATGATTCAATGGTGATCGGATGGTAGAAATGGATGGTGATGGTCGGACGGATCATCGGACGGTGGAGATCGGCCAAGGTAGGTAGTAGGATTGAGTGATTGCGAAAGTAAAGAGGATCGGATGCTTCAGATTTGAAAGTAGAGAGAGAATGAGGATTTAGAGAGAGGAGAGAGAAAATGTTACAAAATAAAGAAGAATTGCTTGTGGAGGGTTTTGAACCCTGGTTCTTGATTTAGTCTTCTGCATGCTTTACCAACTGAGCAAGAACTCGCCTTGTGTTGGTATATAAGCTTTAATCTCCTTAGTCTCTTCTTTGAGGGCTTGTCTATCCTTCTCTCTTGGTCGTCCCTCGATTCTTTTGACTCGCTGGCTCTTCCCGTCTTTGGCCTATATCTTCTCATCTTCAGCTTGTTGGCTCTTGAGCTTTGATCCTAGGTTCTGGAAGTTGATTGTGGGCCCGTGTTTCATTAAAATTGCCTGATTATTGCTCCTACGATAAAGAAAATAGCGTAATGAGAATGACTTCGTATGTGGATCAAATAAATGCGTATGAATGCATGCGAATATACCATTTTAACTAGAAAAGTATATTCTACAGAATGAGAGAAGCTCTGACGTAGAAATGTTGATAAAAAATGCAGTTTTATGTAGAAGAGTGTGATGATGCTAGAAGGATAATTGCTTAAAATAAGCACTTTTGAGCGAATATCAGACAGCCACCTACAAGAGAATCTGGAAAAGATGACTGTTGAGAGGAATGAAACCAAGCAAGCATCCGACGCCCTCTAACAGGAATCTTATGACAAAGGGTACCAGGTAGGGATGTCAATTTTACCCGATTTAACCAGAACCGAACCGGAACCGGAACCGAAAACACCGGTTCCGGTACCACATTTTTGGGAACCGATTAAAAAGAATTGGAACCGGAACCGAACCGAAAACTAATGGTTACAGTTTCGGTACTCTAATATGGAACCGAAACTGATAAGAACCGAAACCGAACTGATAAGAACCGGAACCAATATATAAATATAGTGTAAAAATTCTCATATTACCAAGATTGGACCCGTTATACCCGAAATCGGAACCGGAACTGACAAAAACTACATAATCGGTTCCGGTTCTTGTACCATCACTTTAAGAACCGAAACCGATAAGTACCCGAACCGATAAGAACCGAAACCGTTTATTTCGGTTTTGGTCACCTTAGGAACCGACCCGTTGACACCCCTAGTACCAGGAAGGCTTCGCCAAATGTGAAGCTATGATGGAAGATGGAGAAGAAGATGAAGATCCCGTTCAAGAAATGGTTCTTCCCAAACAAGTTGTCGGGATGAGTATTCCCGAGAAATATCCCGAGAACTTCCTCCAACCATCTAGGTTCCTGAAGTTACTCCAGATCCTTCTCAGATAGAGACGATGACTCCAGGAGAAGATATCATGGTAAATCCTGTTATTCAGCCGACTAGCGGGTAGGATGTGATGCCTTCTCTATGATTTTTGTAATCTAATTTGCCCAAGGGGCCTTCAAATGTAGATGCCATTTATGGCTTTTGACATAATGGAAAATCTTTTATTCTGATATGAATTCAAAATTTGCTTTCTTTAGTTCATAGTTCAGCTGGGATTTTCATCCTGCCTGCCTGATTTATATACTTGAATTTTAACAAAATACCCGGTCAAATATCAAAAGAGTTCAATGGTCCGATTAGGACAGTTTGGTTCTTGGGAATGAACTTAGGTTATCCCGGCCTACTGATTTGTATACTTCAATCCTTATCAGAGCACAACGCCATGACGTATAAGAATTCAAGGCTCCCGACTAGGACTGTATAGTCGACAGGAATCTCGTAAATTCTTGTCGCATGACTTAGAATAATTAGATCATCCTGGCCTTCCGGTTTGTATACTTGAATTCTTATCAAGACAAGAAGCCAAGATGTGTAAGAATCCAAGGCTCTCGGCTAGGACTGTATAGTCGACGGGAATCTCGTAAATTCTTGTCGCATGACTTAGAATATTTAGATCATCCCGGCCTTCCGGTTTGTATACTTGAATTCTTATCAAGGCAAGAAGCCAAGATGTGTAAGAATCCAAGGCTCCCAGCTAGGACTTCATAGTCAACGGAAATCTCGTTAATTCTAGTCTCATGAATAGAATATTTAGATCATCCCGGCCTTCTGGTTTGTATACTTGAATTCTTATCAAGGCAAGAAGTCAAGATGTGTAAGAATCCCAGGCTCCCGGCTAGGACTTCAAAGTTGATGATGATGCTTCTTGTATGAGAAATTTGGAGTCATCTTTATTGATAGAAGATGCGCATATTAAATGCGTTCCACGGCCTTTCGAATACATCTCCATCTTGTGTTTTTAAGTAATATGCCCCGTTCTGCCCAATCTTGTCAACAAGGTAAGGTCCTTCCAAATTGGCACCTAATTTGCCACTTCCAGGCTCTCTGGTATTGTCAAATACTTTCCTTAATACCAAATCTCCAACTTTGAAGGTCCTGCGTCTGACACGGCGATCATACGATCGTTTGATGGTTTGCTGATAATTTGCCAATCTCACAACTGCTTGTTCACGCCGTTCTTCTAGCAAATCATTATCCCGAGCTAGGATCTCCTCATTCTGTCCAGTATTGACAGCCTGAGTACGAGATGTCGGGACAACAACTTCTGTAGGGATGACTGCTTCTGACCCATAGGCCAGGGAAAATGGAGATTCTCCTATAGTCCTTCTCGGGGTAGTTCGGTATGCCCATAGTACTCCCGACAACTCTTCTGCCCATTTTCCCTTTGCCTGATCCAGCCTGCTCTTCTTCAAATTTTCGAGTATGACTTGATTTGCCCTTTCAGCGAGTCCATTACTCTGGGGGTATCTTGGGGCAAATAATCGCTTCTTTATATTCAAAGCCTGACACAGAGC